>CM060572.1:10012500-12616250 GCA_030625065.1 Alectoris magna
TTTTAAAAGGGTAATTATTGTAGTTTGGCTGTAAATGAGATGAAAATGAAGGAGTGGACATGCCTAGATCTGACACTGCTGTATACACGCAATCAGGAAACAGCAGGGCACTGACGAAACCTATTTATGAGCAGAGATCACAATCTTTCGTAAAAGTTTTACCATCCAGAGAAGGAAAGAAACAGGAATTTGAATCAAATCAACAGATGTGAGGTTACTAATTTAAATGTTTCAAACTCACGCAGCAATTCAGCTGCTGTAAAAATTCTCTTTTTTTAAATCACCGAATGTTTGTCCCAATTCATTTTTCCCCTTGCATGCTACAAAACCACAGCTTATGTTGTACCCACAGATGCTCAAATACAAAATAAGACAGATTCCCAATGTGATATACAAGGTAACATATTTCAGCTTCTAGACTTGTCTTGTTAGACTTGTTGTTACACAACACAATACTGATTACTGACTGAGAGGAGAATGGAACATGCTAACAGAATACTGCATCCATGTAAATGGCAGGAATCTCTGCTCTTATTGGTAGAAGCTCTCTCCTTTCCCACCTGCCACCCTACAATCAGATATGAAACACAATTACCAGACCATATCAAGAGGAAAAAGGCAAACCTTAATCCTTCCTTCAGCAATCGCTCGATTAATGGCTATGGCTATAGACACACGACCCCTCTGATCGGAATATAAGATTCTAGCTTGAGATCCAACAACCTATAAAATAAGAAAAGCCACAGTGATAAGGTTCTCTGTGCAACCGGCTTATCTTCAGTCCCCAGATAAATGCAGTCAGAGGATTGTCCCCTTCTGTAGGAGAAAATACAGATTATTTGTTCATCAACTTCCAGAAAACAGAAATTAAGGCCTCTTTGAACAGAGTTTTATCTCTGCTCACACAATCTGCAAGATGTATTCCTGTAATCAGCTGCTACTGTCCAATAATCCCACTTTTTAAATCAACCTGATTGCTAGACTCTCAACAAACCCTTATCAACAGCTGAGAAGCAGACATTTGGAACTGGTGATGGGCTGGAAAGAAAGAGAAATGCAAAGAACATCTGTCCTGCACAGCTACGCTCCTCTTCAGCCTTTACTCCACAGCCCAGTCTGGCTTCCAGATGAGGAGAGCACGTGTAAGCCCTTCAGTGTTACCAGTTAGCTCCACAGTGAGAGCCCTCCCTTAAAGAAATACAAAGGATACCTCACCGCCATCCTGCTTCAATATGACACAACACAGTTTTGGAAAGGGTACTGGGAACTGCAGGTCCGATGAGGTCAGGCCAAGTGAATGCCAAAAAGGACACTTTAAATGGTGCTGAAAGGTGGTTACAGATGAGGTAGAGGATGAATACTGCCCTGTTTCACTCCAGACATAAGGCTAGATCTTGTTGTATTCTCTGAACATTTCCAGATGGGGGGGGTGAAGGGAAAGAACCACTTCAGCTCACACTAAAGCCCTAGTCTAGAGAGATGCTTGAGTTACCAGCTGTATTTACTGCTCATGTTTTCACTCATACCCATACCTACTTTTCATTCCAACACTGTGAACTGCCTGGACCAGGAGCAGTCACTTGTCCTGAGGGAGGCTGTGCACTTACCAAGCTGTGCCTCCCAGCTTCCCGAATCCAACGGATGTTGTCATGGTACTGCTGCTTCACAGATGTGCTCACTTGCAAGGAAAAGCAAGAAAGAAATAGATTTTGCAAATGAATGCAATATGCTCTAAATTAAATTAAATTCATCTGACAGCACTAGCAAGTTCTATTCCTGCTCTCAGCTACAAGCACGCATATAGGATGTGCTACGTTGAGTCTTCTTTGCAGCCAGTGCTGTAACACAAAATATATTTAGAGGAAGGTATGAGACGTTGTGCAGGAGGCAGCTGGAATAATAACTCTCATTCAAATCTTTAGCAAACTAAATTAGACCTTGAAATATGGTTTGCACATACTGTTCATTGTTAAATTAGAAACTTTAATGAACTCTGTGATATTGGGTACCATAGTTCAATGTTTTAATCAGGGAGTAAATAACTCATTTGACCATCTATCAGAAATTCTCAGAAGCAGCTGGTAATATATACTGAGGATGAGTTACACTCGTGCTGGGATGTAGATTCATAGCACTGCAATTGCTCTGTACTGAATTGCCCACGTGAATGTTCTTACCCCAAGATAAGTCTGAGGTTACTTATCCTACACACCAAATTATGTCGCCTCATATTACTATGGAGCATAAACTGCACAGAAAAAACATTGTTTAGGCAAGTATATTATCCGAGGAGAGAATTGTATACAACTTAACCACCCTCCAGCTCCTACCTGTGCCAAGCTAGCGTATTTCCCTACCACTTCCCATCTCTCACCAGTTTTCAAGTCGAATTACAACATACAAATGACTTACCCGTGAAAGTCAAACTGGAGTCACTGAACACTGCTAATTTGAAATTGTCCCAGATAATTGAGAAGTGTTTCCATTAAGCAATATGACAGCAAATATCTATAGTAAAACTAGAACTATTCTGGGCTAAGCAGGTCATTAAGGGGAAATACAAAATAGTCATTCTTGCAGAGGCAGCCCTTCCACACAAAGTTTTAACAGTCCTAAAAGGACCTGTCAGTGCTTTACGGGTTGGTTCCAAATGAGAGTTTCTAAACACAGCAATGAGGATTACCATGCCAGCTCTTAGATTCAGAGGGAGTGAAAGAATAAACATCTGCTTGTTTAGAAAACAGAGAAGTGAAGAGAGTTCCTTTCTGCCGCTTTTATAAGCTCTCTCAGAGAATATTTGTCACCTTTTATACCTCACAGTGCACTGACTTATGGAAAAGATCCGTCTGTTAATCCTACAGAACGTCCCTAGAAGGGAAGGCAGAGGAGCAAACCAGCTTCAGGGACCTACCAACACAACACATCTGTCTCCCACAGCCAGCTCCAATAAACAGTTATATTCTCTGTCCTAAACTGTGGTGTTGTCCAACTTGGATATCATCTGTTATCCCCAGGGAAGGGAAGAATCCTCCCTTTTATTTGGTCTTCCTTCCTGCAGCTGAGAATCTTAAAGCTTCTTCTAGAAAGAGCTTAACTTTAGCTCCACGTGTCCCATTTGTTAAACTGCTGTCAGCTCCCCCATCTCACACCCCAACAGCAATCTCTTTCTAATTCAGGCAGGCTACTGTGTCAGTGCTGGTATTTCACAGGCATTTCTCTACTTATTTAGACTTTGAAAGATAGTAGAAGATATTGCACTCAGAGGAATAGCACTCATCAACATCTCCCTTTTGACCTTGAGAGATTTGTATAGTTAACAGCTCAGCCTTCAAACTGCCACAGAGGTAGAAGGTATGAATTAGGCTGCATCTCTTGCACAAAGGCCAACTTAAGAGCTCAGGTAGCTCAGAAGTGGAAGCGGATAAAACCATACAGGATTTTTTTAGTCTGTGAGGATGAAGCATAACAATTCATCTCCCCAAAAGAAGAATAGTTAACATCAGATTTGAGGCCAGGTTATAAGTTTAGATTTGGAATGCAATAGACGTCAGCTCTTTGGAGTTTTCTTTCAATCATCATAACAGATCCTTTTACAAAATTCAAAGGCAGGTTCAGGTTTTAGATGCATATGTATGTGAGAATATCCAGACCCTAGAATTTGTTCCAAGCCCAGATCCCTCAGGGAGCAAGACAGCAAGCGCAACAGTTATGAACATGAATCCATGAACGGCTATTTACTTTCTGGCCAGATTCTGTTTTCTTCTTCCCACTATCCTGCCAAATACAGCAGAAAATCCAGTAATAGCATTGCCCTTAAGCCTGTTTTTACCTGTTGGGATTTTTAAAGTGTCACTTTTTTCATTTTTCATATTCTTAAAAGAATATATATGCAGAGTACAATTTATTCTTTTTTTAATGAAAATTCTGTCCTCAGCTCCGCATTAACATCTCTATAAACATCCATGTACCACTGAACACGTAGTAACTGATTCATTTCCTAGTCTTGCAGTGCAAACCATCCAAATGTCATGTATCTGTTCAATCTTGAGAACAGATGACTGGCAATTTTAATACAAGACGAACTGCTACAGATTTTTGAAGACACTGCAGTACCGGATTTCTCCTTCCCTTCAAGTAACCCAAGAGATCAGGTTTAAAAACATGAAAATTTCATTATCCACAAAACAGAGGAGATACTTTAGGGTCAGAGCATTAGAAACACCTCATAGTCCAGTGCTGTTTCTTCAAGATTATAATTAAAGAAGGTTTAAGAAAGTAGATGGAGCTGACAACCTTGCAGTCAGACCCCATCAATAATTCACCTCTTGCAAAGTATTAAGGCTAATATCCATCCTCATTATAGGAAGACAATAGCAGCATTATTTCAAATGAGAAATGTATCCAAAGGTGGTACATCCTTACAATACTAACCATTCCAGAACAAATAGAAAAACACTTAAAATCTTTTATTTATACTCCAGTGATTTCTTTCGCAAAAGAAGTAGAAAATATTCTAACATAAAAATCAGGAAGAAGTAAATTAATCAGATAGAAATATGCACTCCTCCCCATAATAATTTGGATTTGCAAACCATTTTTTTCTGCTACCAAGGAGTACAAACCTCCCCTGTGTGGAAACAGAAGAGCAGAGGACTTCAGTGCTGCAGGACAATGACACTTAAAACTCTGAGTCTGATGCCCAGCTACTGTGAAAGCAGACAAAGAAAGGGAAAGCAGTAGAACTTTCCACAGTTATCTTGGAGACTGGGATTCAGCTTGCTAACAGTTAGCCTTGTCTCTGTTCCTATTCGTAAACTGGGGATAACAGCAACAGCTCACTTTCAGCAATATGGAATAGTGCAACTCCTAGGTAGCAGAGCAGTATACACAGCGTGTACTCTAGATTCTACTCATTGGTGGAACCAATCAGCTGTCATTTGATTAACAAATAAAAAAGCTTTGGACCTCAAAATTGCAGTCACAAATAAATGACACTGGATGGAGCACCAGGCCCAATGAAATCTGCATTTCCTGCAACTGATCTGCTTCCTGACCTCTTACAAATCTCTAGATTCATATCCCTCATTCCTCTGAGAGGTAGCAGCAAAGCAATTTGACTCCTTTATAAAGCACATGGGGTCCGGATGAAAGATTACCTGTTTGCTTTAAATTTTCAAGGTGACAAAGCACAGGAAAATGATGAAAGAAATGCTCTCAGCCAATATCACAGTGATAGTTTTGGGATCAATAACCTCTCTAGATGGTGTTTCTCTATCTTACCTACTGATTATAATCCTTACAGGAATTTAGGGAACAATGAAACCTCCTGCCCACATGGAACAGGCAAGAGACTGCTCATTATGGTTTCAGCCAACAGTCATCATGCTGTGCAATTCTGATCAGTTTTCTCTCCAAAACCACTCCCAGTGATGAAGGCATGCGATGTTGCCTTACCTCCCCGACGAATGGAGTCCTCCAGCACAGACATGGCAATTGAGTCAGTGGTAGCAAGGTCCTGTGGGTCACCTGAGGTACAAACCCAGCGGAACGGCCCAAATCCCAGGGAAAAAATGTCCCTGAGAAGAGAACATTCTTCATTAAGAGATGGTTGAAATTCTTTCTTTATTTATCCTGGCTGCTAGCAGTGCTTTTCTTTCATTAGCTAGAGAGAGAAGAATTTCAAACATTTTCAATGAACTAATCTAAACAGAAACATCAAGAGCCATTAACTAATGAAACAGTGATGTTTCATATAGTCATTGACTGGAGTATAAAAATACAGTCAGACCACCATTTTGACAGGAATGTTGGACAGTTCAATCAAACAAGTACATCCTCAGATGAATTGCAATTTTTCTTCTCTTTCATAAAGTGTACTTTTACTGTTGCCTGATCTTTTCGTCCTTAAGCCATGCTAACCCTGAGTGCATATACACTATCAGACAATTCTAGTTCTGAACAAGAATCCAAGTCCAGACATTTGCTGGAAGGAAACATAAGGAAGAGTTTTGATTTGGCAATGTTTTAGCTTACTGTTCAGACACCTGGTGTCTGCTTTCATATAACTTTTTAAACCTAAAAAGGATAAAGTTTTACACCAAATTATTAAGACTCGTCATGTCTTTCACTACAAAATATTAGCAGAACACCTCTGCTATTAGAGCCTCATAGTAACCACACATAACATGTCCCTCTAGGTCTTCTTTTTCCCTGTTCAAAGGAAAATGTGAGGAGTAGCTCCACCAAAACCAACAGAAAAGACAAGTATGATGCTTATAGCCTATGGGACATCTTCCTAAGACTCACTGGGCACTACTCCAAAATAGAGAAAAAAGAAGAGTAACTGTGACATACCTCCTGTGAGATCAAGTTTACTACTGCTACAGTTACCTCCTTTTCATCTTGTACAGTACACTGCAAGATTTGCACTAAATGGCACTTCCTTAGTGCAATACCTCTAGACACTGATAGTCATAAAGCACTTGAGTGCTTTACTGCAGGTTCAATCCAACATACCCCATGATGTGCTGAACGTAGGAAGGATATCTGAATTCTGTTTTATTGGCTCCTTTTTTCTCAACATCAGCACCTATAAAAGGAGTGAAGAGGCAGTAAGTGAGAGAATGGGAAGGACTAGAGAGTTTGTACAACACTGTGGCCAACCCTATCCTACCAAAGAACAGGGATAGAAAGATGTATTCCAGATTGTCCTCATTTTCGCTTTTCCAGGATCTACTCACCAGCTCTTTGAGCCTCCAAGAGAAAAGCATTGCCATAATCCCAAAAAAACATGCCCTTATCAGTTAGCCTGTTAATAGCAGCCACATGTCTCCTCAGACTGAAATAAAGAATGAAAAAGTTATTCATGAGATTGATTAAATACCCAGGAGAATATTACCATGAGCTCGCTAAAAGCAAGGGAATGGAGGGAAACAGATGGAATGTAAAAAAAATAAATTCAGACAAACCCACGAAAGACTTAAGATACTTTCAAACTCTGCAGCACCTGTTACCCCCAAATCTTGAACTGATTCACAGCCATTGCTGCGATATTGCATATCTAACAGAGAGGGGTCATATCTTTCAGTACAGAAGTGCAGGCAGCTCTGAGGGATGAAATAATGGCAGCCTACACAAAACTGCAAAAACATATTAAGGAGTTCAGAGATAAAGTATGCAAAACCAGAAAAACTGAAAATAGCCACATATCACTGTTCTGGTTTCTCCTTTGGTCAAAACAGCCCAGCTCTCCCTTTGCTTTCAATAGTCGTCTACACTGCTAAAAAGGTGGGTGAGTGGTATGCCTGCCAGACTCTGAGTAACAGCTCTGTAAGTAGCAGTTATTACTGGTACAACAGCCCTACTCCAGGTTTCTACTGAAGAGCAGTGCATAATACAGGTCAGTGAAATGTCTTGTGAGAAAGACAAAAGATGCAATCACTTGCAAAGCAACTAAACTTAAAGGTTAAAAACATGCGTCACTAAGATATTTTACCTCTCCTGTACCAGAGTTCGGAACTTCTCTGGATTGGTGGACAGGAGCTGCTTTGCTTCCTCAAAGCCGAGCTGGACTGGATAGTATCCCCCACTGAATGGGTTGTGACATGAAGTTTGATCAGACCCCAGATCAGCTAGCAGCTCCCCTGTTGTGTCCAGCTCATATGCAAGCCTCTCCCTGGGGGGAAGGGAAGATAATTAACAGAATGCTTGAACAGAAGCTGTTATTTCACATTCAAGCTCCTCTTTCAGGTGAGATTCTTCCACCCCAAACAGCTGTTTATAAACGTATACCCTGGGCAAGCTGTCTTGTTTTAGCAGTCAGGAGGTGGGAAATCATGGTGAAGATCTGTGCACAGCTCTTATACTTCACATTTCCCTGTACAGGAACACCAGTAGGTGAATCAAATACCAGTTGTATTGGTCAGTCTCAGCCCTTGGTACATGGGGAAAAAGCAAGGTTTAGCACTGGATAAAGCCTTCAGAGTACTAGAATCCATACCCATCTTCTGATTGTTTTTATTCAATCAGTGCCTCAAAATACTTCTGCTCTTCACTGAAGTCAGAGATGCTTTCTTGCTAACCAGTCAGTGAAAAGATAGGAGAGGGATAAATTACTTCTTCATCTGAAGACAAATCTCAGTGATTTCTTTCCCTAAGAAATTCACTATTCCATAAGGAAAAAAATGCATGAGAAGCAACTGGGAACTGTGACATGAGGATGAAGATACCTCTTTTGACAATGAGGTTTTTCATGAATATCCAGGGTCATTAACTCAGCCCTACGTTTAATGCCACTTCCCTTCCAAGTCTGAAAGCAAGTTTCAAAGCAGTAATATACCCATCACCCATATATATTACTTACCAAAGGTCTACCACATTCCCATGGTAACCCAAACTGAGGGCAATTTTATTCTTCCTTGCATCTCTAGAACAGATTTTAAAAGGCTGGTTGAAAAAAAAAAGGAAACACCATGCACTATGTTGCAATATACACATTGCAAACAAAACTAACACTCTGCATGCAGTTTCCAACACCCAGCTAGGCAACTGAACTTTTGACCTTACGCAGTTGTTAATCAGTGATTCCAGAAAGAATGACCAATTCTTGAAGCATAACACTATATGTAATTGTTATATGCATATTCATGGTACCATGAAGACACATTTAACACACGATATAAATTATATGAAGCATCAGTAACAGCAAGTACAAAGCACTGGTAGCCACTAGTAAGGATGGATTCACATTCAAAATCAGATAAGAGGAGATGTCCTTCAACCCCTCTTCTGTGCATACTAACATGGCACAGGGCAGATGTAAAGTGAGGAACAGGGTGTGGAGATAAAGCAGCTGAATAACATTACAAGCCATACCTAAGGCGAGCAATGCAGTGGTCCAAGTTATTAGAAATTTCCATGAGCCATCCTTGCTTGTAACGTTTCATAAGCGCTGCTTCATCAACCTAAGACACACAGCAGAGACCTTAGAACTCTCGTTTTTCCCTATTGAGTCACTTTTACCTTTATTTATTTTTAATTGGCCTGGAAAAAAATAGCAGATGAGTAAATCAGTCCTGCACTGGCCTAAACACGACAGAGTAATTGTTCAAATCCTTACTTTCCACCTCCAATTTTTATTAATCCTGTTCTCTATTATTTCAAGCTGCAAACAAGAAAAAGAACCCTTTTTGATTCATCACTTCCCAACATATACTACAAACAAGAAATTCTTACTAAAACTGTGCAAGAGTTAACATACTTTTATGTTACATTTTATGTACATTTAGAATTATTTCTATTGTAACTTTTTGTGATTATACTGAAAAATGAACAGCAAGGTTTAAATATACGTTGTTATTATCTTAAATCAACTCAGACATTTCTGCTGGACTGCCCAGGACAAAGCAATTTTTGCTGAAATTGACCCTCACTTTCGCTCTTTGAGCTGGTTGAAATTCTCAACCAAATATGGGAAAGAAAAGAGAAAAGCTCTTCCTTGTCCCAGCTGGCTGATGGCTCTGTGAAAAACGGAGTGGATCAAAACAAAACTACAACTTCAATCCCTTCTTGCTTTGAAGTTCGAATCTCCAAACAAGCTCAGTACTAACTCAGTACTCTGCTGGACTCACTTTCTGTGTGCATGCATCAGAGACAAGCTGGATAAAAATATAAATGAATAGACAAATGGTGAAAGCTTTGGCACAGATTCCATATTAATGATTCAATGTCCAAACTCGCACATCATTAAGACTTTTATAATGAGCTATCAGTGGCGTAAAGCAAATGACAAGATTAATTCAAGCCAATTTTCCGTGGTAGCAACTGATTTAGACACCGAGTGGTGTGTGCCCAAGAATGCATAACCTGAGTATCCTACAGTATTTCATTAAAGCATTTTTACTTCTCTATAATCCACCCCATCACTTCCATTCTATTATTTCTCATTAACAAAGTATTTATATGTAAATTAAATAAGTTCCGTATTCAGGAGTTGCTTGAACACCAGGAAACCTTTTCTTCCCCAATTATTCCTAGCATGAGAAACCTTCCATCACTTCCCACATCAGCCATAAAGACTATCCTTCCAAAACCCCAGATTATGGTAATAGCAGTGTCACTACCAATAGAATTATTCAATAAGAAGTCAGGTGCCATGGGAGACAGCCACTCTGGGAGTCATTTAAATCAGCACAGGGGAAAAAAAAAAGATTCAATGTTTCGTATGGATTACAGGAATTGCGTTCATTTGAAGCTCTGCGTAACACAGAAAATCTATTTAAATTCATTACATATTTTATTTCAGATCACTCTGACAGTCTTGGAAAGCCTTTCACAGACTTGCTAGCACACAAGAAAGCCAGCTTCCTTCAAACTATGTTTTCAAATATGCAATTAAATAAAAAACAAAACCAAAAAACCTCAGTTTTAAAATGTGCACAACCATGATGAGCCAATATCACCTTCAGTTCAGCCCAGGGGAGCTGAGTGCAGCTCAGAGGACATCATCTGGCCCTCCACACTGTTATTTCATAACATTACGATCTGCTTCATGTCAAACAGAAGAGGTAAAAGACTTGCACCATTAATCCCTTCTGTCTGAGCTTCGGAAGCCCTGGCTGACAAAATGACATCTCTTGCACAATTCATCAGTGCTATTTGCATAAATAGTTCCTTAAATAAATAATATGTACATATATATAGCTATCCACATGTGCTCCTGAGACTCATTTCCGACAAGGATCATCTCACAGAAGATAAAAACCAGGCAATATTCAGTCTCCTGAACAAAATCATCTGCAGCCATGGAGATGAAAAGGACAAAGGGCTGCTGTGAATAGCATTCACTAGAATCTCTCCTTTTGTATTCTCGCATTTGAAAGATCACGATGACACAGTAGAAGTCTGAATAAGAATTTATTCAACAAGAATGTTTTCAATGATAAATTAAATGCATTTATTTCATCTTCAGGGAATACTTGATGAGGTCTCAAATACATGCAAAACTCATGTTTTGCTAACAAAAAGAAAAACCGGAATGAACAAACAAAAAACTCACACTTCTGCATCATCACTGCAGAACAGCTGAAATCTACCATTTCATGAGTAAGGCTTCAGCTAGCCAGAGCAGGACAGATCTACTGCACGCCACAGGGGCAGCCCAGCCCATTATGTTTTGAATTTTAATTATCACTATTACAGGTCAGATTGCAATACTCTTACCCTTCTGATTGCAGTAAGTGATATGCCTGCAGCAGAGACCTGCCAGCTAATTCTCTTTATAAAGTAATTTGGCTGAGAAGGTTGAACTCCCACTCCAGTTTGCCCTAACTGGAGTTTGGTTCTCAAAATCTTTCTTCCT
This sequence comes from Alectoris magna, assembly GCA_030625065.1. NCBI lineage: Eukaryota > Metazoa > Chordata > Aves > Galliformes > Phasianidae > Alectoris > Alectoris magna. The sequence continues at coordinate 10,023,860 of CM060572.1, forward strand.
CTAGCTCAAGCACTGAGCATGGCTCATTGAACAGAATCATTCTGCGTTATCAGTGAAGCAGCCCTAAGTAGTAATCATTCATATCTTTACAGTAGGGTCACAGATCTACCACAATGCACATTTTGGTAGACAGTACCTTTTGAGTTTGGCCTGGTAGTATTATTAAAGGGGTCTATCCGATCAGAAGAATGAGAGCTGTAATTCAACCCATGAAGAAAAGACAGAAAGGAATACTGCTCTTACCTCTGCAATAATCCCCACACACCCAGCAATGACTGCAGCCTTTGCTTGAGCCCCACTCATCCCTCCAAGACCAGAAGTAACAAACACCTTTCCAGACAGGTCTTCTGCCTTCAAATAGCGACGGCCTGCATTCAGCACTGTGAGCTACACACAACATAATATAGCAATTACCAGGAGTTATTTCACCCAGAGTCCCTGAAATTTAACAAAAACAAAACAACAACAACAAAAAGCTGCATTTTCCCAATTAACTTCTGTAGATACCTGGAACATATGGCTGTTTGCAAGCAGGACTGCTGAACGTACTCAAAGGCACTTATTTTCTATATCCAAATGATGTGTTCCATTTGCAAAGACAGTTTGAAACTATGGAATTCGCTTCAGAGGTCACTGGGACCATGAAATGGTGTTCATCTTTTAAAAAGGAACCATGTTACAAAGGTGATGTTATGAAACCATCTGTACTGACACCTGTTTCTGCCACTGCCAAATAGAGTAATGAGCAGTTCACAATACAAAGACTTACTCAAGATGGCGGCTAAGGAAAATAAACCTGCTAGATACCTGCACATAACATCCTTCCACAGTGGTTCATTTCATCCCAGTCACCAGCCACAGTTATCCTACAGTTATCAACCAACCAAGCTTTCCCTGGTTTCTTACCACGGTTCCATGGACTATTCCCTGCGGCCCAATGTAGCAGTAGCTCCCTGCAGTCATCTGACCATACCTAGCAAGATCAAAGAGCATGATGATGCCATGTGTTACTCACGCAGAATGAAGGCTGTATATGTCAACATATATTTCTAGCATAACAAAAAAAGAAAAACTCCTAGCAACCTAACAAACACACAAAAACCAACCTCCTGTACCTCTATTTGGTGTTATTTTATATTATCACATTCCCAGCTTAATCAACTTTCTTTGTTAACAGTGCTTTCAGAGGATCATTTTGCTCTTTAAGCTACTGAGTTTAAAAATGTGTCGACTGAAAAAAAATATATGTAAATTTTGGTTTGGCATTTAGCACAGGGGCTGGGACACAAACAGATTCCTTTTCACCTTTTCACAACAGATTCCTTTGTACCATTGGTTTTCAGTGCCAATCCTGCTTCTAAGACACATAGTCATTATGGAAGTCATAACCCCAAATGTGACCTCAATTTATTCCTATGAAATCCCCGGGTACATGGTAAGGGACACTCTATTTGATTCCTCCCATTTCTTACCAATCTGTTCACATTCAGCTCTCCCATAGTTTTAATTGACTCCCTTCATGGCAAACGGCAAATAACCATCCTGTGCTCATCAGATAGATGAACACTAAAAGAAGCAGGCAAATAATCATTAAAAAAATAAATACATCCTACAGCGTTCTACTTCAAAGCTCTCTCTTGGTGTAAAGTGAAACAAACACTTCATAACTTATGGTTTTTGCAGATTGCAAAACAACCACTGCAAAGTGTAACTAGCCAGTGTAGGTTATGATTATGGCTTCAGGCTGAAATTCAGCCAAGTCTTACAAATAAACCTAATTCTAATTCCTAGCAGACCTCAATTACATCCTTATATGTGTGGCTGAACGTAACTCAAGCTCCTAAGTAATTGCACTTAAGCGTGCATTAATGTGTTTCAGCATCAGGACTTTAAGCAGCACAGTTGAAATCCATCTGCATCAGATATTTTAAACAGCGGCTGCTTGATATTTGAATTAAATTTTAGACAAATATTTGATAATTTTTAATAGCGAGGTGTCTTCTTACATTGTTACTCCCAAAGCAAACATTTTCTCATATTCATCTCTACTGGAATAGTTGGGAATAACCTAAGGAAAGAATAAAAAGAAAACTCAAATAAGCAAATTAGAGATTTAAGTAAATCTTTTTCACTGTCTAAACTCTCTATAGCTGAACTGTTTTGATCAAGAACATGTACAGCTCAGGCTCATTCAGAACTAAGTCCTCTGATAAGGAGAGGATCTTTCCCTCTCTCACTGCATATCAGCTCACCTGAGGTGACAGAGACTGTACTGCAATAAATGCAGCAGAATTTAGACCTGAGATTCTTCCGTGAGCTGTCATTAGTTCAGGTAGTATCAATTACATTTTAATTCAGTAGAAACGTGAAAACTAAATAGAAGAAGAGGGAAAAAGAAAAAGAAAACAAGATGCTAACACCTACCATGCCATTAGTAATGACTAATCTTGGAGCATACCGATGGCTGGGAAAGAGTCCCAGAGGATGTCCACTGTACATTACCAGTGTCTGCTCTTCGGTCATCTCTGACAAATATTGCATTGCCAACCAGAACTGAAAAGGAAAGCAAGGAAAGCGAGGGAATCTGTTTCCATCGTGCATTTATGTTTCTTCACGAAGCTGCTAAATGGAGTATGAATGCAGCTATAGAGATAACGAGGTGTATTCACATATGGAATAACAGCCAGAGCTCTCAACACATTCTTGCTTTTAATAAAATCCATTAAGAGGCATCACTCAGCAGGAAACGTAAATCAACGAGAAGAGGTCTGAATAAGTTCCAGAATAATTTCTCCAATATAAACCCCAGAAATGCTTTGCTAGCTTTTCAATGCATCATTTTGAAAGCCATTCTAATTTTATCTTGAGATTAACCATTTGGATCTGGCACTTTTCTGGCTACGTATCCAAAACCAAGCTGCAAAATTTTCCCCGTGAAAGAGATGAAATACTCATGTATATTTTTGATCCTAACCTGATACGGATAATTCAGCCACTTCTGGTGCTTGTCATCTTTTCAACAGATGTATGTATTTAAATTCTTCCTCAAACCAAACAAACAAACAGTTTTCACCATGGACAACACTCCTTGAAATACTAAGGTATACCTAAATAAATGCAACTCCAATCCATCTTCATAATTCAATAGTTACTCTTGGTTTATGCCACAAAGTATACCAATCTAAACTGCTATAGATTTAACTCACATCCATCACTGTCTATTACAAAGCCCATTCATTATATTTCATGGGCCTAGAGATTCATTATATTTCATGGGACAGCCAGGTCCAAGGAGAGCTTTTCCATGGGACACTGGAATTCAACAACAGCTTGAAACAGAGGTTCTGCAGTTACACAGAAAAATGGATCTGCTGATCAAAGAGACAACAACATCAACAAAAGGCCTGCAAGCTTGAGGACAAGTTGGTAAGTGGAAGTTTACCTCTGGTTGTTTTTTGTTTGCTTGTTTGTTTGTTTGTTTTCTTCAAAAGTTACTCAGGATAAAGCACAGGCCTGTGTGGATGATATAAACCAAACACAGCCTTTTCACTGGGAATTTTGCAAGGACAAATTTTCAAAAAGCATGCTGTTTTTAAGCCACAGAGAACAAAATGTTCTATCATAACTGAATCATTCATGTGATTGCTACTCCAAATAAGCAAGACCAGAAAGGTTTTGTTTGTTCTGCTGTGAAACAACTGCAGGTCAAAGCTCTAACTTGGATGGGAACAAGAGAAAAGAAAATACTTCTGTCTTTGGCAGAGACTCTCCTTTCACCTTGCAGCCCAGCATCTGCCCGAGGGATGTCACCCCAGTAAGGCCCACAGTTTGAACTGCCAGCAGTGGTCACTTGAGAGATGCTGTAAAACTTTCATGCAATGCATTAACTGACATAACTGACATTCATGAATTAAAGCTCAGAAAGAAACTGTGTGCACTTTCAGACAGACAGTCGTAACTTAAACATCCCAGCTCAGATTTTAGATGTCACCCACTTGCTGTTGCCACCACAAAATCAGAGTTAGTCCTGAAAATAAAAAGCACTGTGACCTGCCCAGCTAGCATGTGAACAATTTCAGCTCATCTGATTTCATTGGAAGGACTCCTGGCTGTACTTCATTACAGCCTCATTTTTTCATTCCTCTATGGATTGTGAAAAAATGTTGCAAAAGCACCAGAAATAAACAAATAAAAGATATGCTTTTTGTTTCCTAAAATTTATTTTGCCTATAAATTACCTGTGCAAAGTACAGACGCATACACGCACATCAGAGAAAGACGAAGAACTTTCTACATCATCTTACGCAGCTTGACATTTTTTTCAAACACAGTATTTCTATTGGATTGTCTGTGCTCTCTTTACTAAATAAAGCTCTTCCCATCTACACAGCTCATAACTGAGCATTCCTCTACCCCGACAGGATGTTTTGGAGTATTTAGAGACAATGACTGCCAAGAATTATTGCAAACTCTGCCTAAGCAGAACGTGCCTGGGGGAGCGTGCAGCGGGTTTCATGACAGAAGCTGCAAAAGCAGCGGCGTCCTACCTGAGCCCAGTTGCTGAAGACCTGCCCATTTCCTCCATAAGTGACAAGCTCCTGTGGAAACTGAGAAGGATAATTGAACAATAATAAAGCAAGCACGTTTCTGAAATACTTCTCTGTGTCTCCGACACTAGCTGCTCAACATGTGCTGTAGGAGCAGCGTAGCTGTGCTGTCTCACAGACAGCAACCAAGCTCCTGTGTATTGTGGGAGCTGGAGTGAGCCTTGCTTGTGCTGCGTGAGTCCTCAGAGGTCTAAGTTAGGACCAAAACCCACCGTGCGTTATGAAGAACTATGCACTGCAGTACGTGACAGATATTAGCAAAAAAGACTCAAAACCCAGAAATCAAAACATAACCACAGGAAAAGTGTAGAATCACCTAAATTCTTCAATTTGTGTGCGAGCACACACAGGAAATAACTTGCAGATTTGCTTCTGCCTCATGACTCTGACTTCCTTTTTTGTCACTGCAGCTTACCTGAGCCACCGAGGGATCCAGATTATTCATGATCATCAGCATGATGGCAGCAGCTGATTTGGTCTTGCAAGGATAATCTTCTATGGGGTATGCTCTGAAATGGCATTCACCAGACTTTAGGGTGCATATAAGGGAAACTACAACAAAACATCCGACAGAAGTATCCCCACATGTCAACACATTCCTTTATTATCTTTTACTGAAGAGGAGAAAAAAAGAAAAAAGGAGAAAGTGCAGCTCTGATATGGCCTGTACCTTAAGAGGCATATCAGGTTTCAACTTTTATCAGAACTAAGCAAACTAAAAAGAATGCATTCATCTTGTCATTTGCTGAATCAGGTAGTCAGAATGAGTTATAAATATGGCAGCTGTGAGATCTCATTGCTTTTCTGCTTGGATTATGTGGGCATGCTTGAACCCAATTGCCAGGCCAAGGAAAACAGCATCAGTGAAAGTTGTCTTTGGGATCTTCAGCCCTTGTAAATGTATGATCCTATCTGAAAAGGAAAACAACCAGCTCAAAATTCAGTTCTAAAGAAATCTCCCAAACTTACCTAGCTATGGGAAATAGGAGTCTTTTTACTGAATAAGGTGTATTTCATTGAGAAATCTGAGAGGTTGGGTATAGGAAACTCTTACAAGGACTTGCGTGTGTATATATTATATAATCTCTTCAGTCATGGGATGGTTCCTTTGCTGTGCTTGTATAGGTCTGAGCACAGTTGTACCAATGCCACTGAGATAGAACACCAAGAGTTATCATCAAGAGTTCTGCTCTTTCTTTCTCTGTAAGCAACAAAACCATCACAGGTGCTGAAAATTCCTGAAGGCAGGTAGGAACAACTGATGTGCTATAATGCTATCATGTAATGGAAAGAAAAACAGTAACAGTGGGGTTAGCACAATCCTAGGCTGCAGCACATGAGGACAAGCCCAAATGCAACAGCCATGGATGCAGAAACAAAGGAAGAAAATCTGCTTACCTTTGGGAGGCCTCCAGTAAGCAGGGATCTTCAGTGAGATACCCTTACCTCCATTGCCAACCCTCAAATGAGATCTGGGAAGGGCTGGATCCTGGTTCCATCCCTTCCAGTCACACAGGGGCATTGCACTGCATGCACCTGAGTCCCCCTGGGTTGGCCCTGCCTTCCCACCAGGTGCTCAATCACTGCTTCAAGCTGTGACTTAGCATTTCTGCTACACATGTTCTTTAAACAATCTTCCTTTTCCTGGACCATGGGTCTTCAGTGGCTGGATGCTTTCTTTATGCAAGGAATACAGTTACACTGAAGAAATTATGCTAAAGAGTGCAAATGGCAAAGATAAATAAACAAATTCTATAGATTTAGCAAACGGGCTCTTCCCATGATCATATGCACTTTATCCCAGCTATTTACATCAGGATACTGAAGCAAATGCTTTGTAGTCACTGCCAAAAGAGGAGGGAAAGCCTTTGAGGTTTTAAAAATATATATTTTTAATTATTATTAATGGGTTTTGGGTTTTTTTTGCTTTTCTAAGTTTGGGGTGATAAAACAAGAGGACTTCTGTGGAATGACACTATTTCATCAAGAGAAGTCATTCCCCCACAAGATTGTTCAGAATTTAAGAAACCCAATGTTCAGGAACGGGCTGAGAGTGTTTATATGGGGAGAAGGGAAGGGTTTGTGGGGAACAGAACCAAACGGGACTGTGCTCCCTGCGATAAACAGAACAAAACCAAATACTACTAGACTAAGGCAACAGAAGATATTTCTTAATCTGAGACTGTAAGAGTCAGCTGGAAAAGCAGAGCTGTAAAATCATCACAAACTGTAAAGAAAATATTTGAGGCTGTCAACAATCACTGATGCCAGTGATAGAAACGAGCTGGTGGACTGTATTATTCAAGCTGAGAGCAGGAGCCCTCATCTGTACCTCAGGACTACTGTCCTCTTCAGTCCAGCTCTGCAATATCTTTCAGATTCTATTACAGTTGTCATCCCCTTAGCTCATTTCTGCAAGAGCTGACCCCAGACTATGGACAGCACAAAAACATGGATGTCTGTGGAAATTAGAGTGCTTTCTTGTTGCTTGCTTATTCAGATTTCTGTATAGACATTAACCAGGCCCCTGCTGGATGCAAAAAGGAATCAATCAGTCTAAAAAAAGAAGCTAGCCCCTGGCAGCCCTCTCCAAAGCTGTTCTGCTTCACAAACATTAGCCCCCTTAGATCTGTAATGAAGTGATGCTTCGAGATCAACAGGCGCTGCCTATTACAAGACAGGGTCAGATACAGGTTCTAAGCATGGAAAAAATGTGCTGCTTCTCTTTCAAGCCCAGGAAGTCTTCTCTGAGACTGACAAGTAATCAGTCTCTCACAGCAGATCGCAAAGTTATCCACCCAACTGATCTTACCGCTTGGTTCATGACAACTAGCATCATCTAGTGCATCAGCTAGTGCAGGCTTCCTGTCCAGGTTGCAATCAGAGATTTCTGAACATTGACTCGTCCCTGGAAACTCTAAGATTTGCTATGGGATAGAGCATATGGCATCTCAGTGTATGGTAAAGCTGGCATTACCAAGCACATGACCTTACTCAGCCCCCTTCTCTGTGTGAAGTGGTGCTGAGTTTCCCAGCAGCAAGACTGCACCAGCCCTACCAGCGCCTATCCAGAAGGGTGCAGGTCTGTTTGCCTGCTAATCCATGAGACTCTCATGAGGACAGAAAGTAGGATGAAAACTGAAGGATGAACAATACAGCTTTCCAGAAGAGTAAGACACACATTAGCAATCAGTGGAAACCATACTACTTCTGTCTAAAGACACACAGGACATCCAATTGCAGCACAAAACCTCCAGTTCTTACCTCATCTCAATATCTGGAAAGAACCTGTACATGTAGATATGGCCATACAGCCTGAGTTCTTCGGCAAATTCCAGGACCAGCTTCTTTTGTATGTCAGGTGGGAAATAACGCAAGGCATTGCGCAAAGCGAGCTGTCAGGAAAAAAAAAAGACACAATGATCAAGCTAAAAGAGAAATGGAGGCAAATGGGTGGCCCTGAACTTTAGACTCAGCTGGAAACCTATGCCAGTTGTCACAAGGATGGTTTAATTTAAGAGGCCACACCAGGAGAGCTACTCATCTCTGTCTTTCCTTGTAGATTCAGTGGATGTACACGTGCAACCCACCTCTCCCCACTGACCTCAAATCTGCATGGAAAGACCTTGGAGATTTGATAAGTAATTCATAAACCTACAGACATCTGATAGGGACGAATGCCATCTTGCAGTGCTAGGGGGCACTGAACTACCAAGAAAAGCACTGTTCAGAAACCCTTATTGTGAGATCCTGGACTCCCAGAGGCTTGGAAGACCTTACTGTACCTTCAGTTCAAACAAGTTAGCCCTGAATTATGTGACTTACAGAGGAAGATGTTCTTGGTTTAAGTTTCATTATACATTTAGCATACTAATGTATTGCACAGTATGATGGCTTACATTATTTTATTGAAATCACACATATCACTTCCAAATTAGCTACAGTGATCAGTAGACACTGAATTAAATTCTGCAGATGACAGTAAGTGGTTTATCCATCCTATTACCTTCAAAGATATTATCCATCGTTTGCAAAGTACTGAGTGTCCTTTTAGATGAAAGAAAACATAAATAAATCACTCTTTTTAGTAACAGTCTCTTATGTCATGTCTCTGCATTCTACGTTCCATTTAATTAAAACCATAACGAGAACAAAGATTTTGTAATCTTTAAAATGCCAATTTCATGTAAAGGTGCTAAAAACTCTTATAAGTTCCTTGATATACGATAACACTATGGAAGTGACTCTATGTCAGAGAGATTCACACCGTTTGTCTCTTCATTAGGCTCACTTTTAAGGGCTGTGGATAGGGATTGGAAGGGATCAAGTTTGCTTCCAAATCTGACAGCAGCCCACAAAATGACCAAGGACGCCCAGGGCTGAGGATGAAACCTGCTGCTGTCAGTTCCAAGAGTTATGGAAGTTATGGAAGTATTTACTGCAGGAAGTGAAGGGGCGGCCTGCAGCACAGCAAACAGGAATCCAGAACAAAGGCACACAGAACCATCCGGTCTGGGTATTTCACTCAGATTACTCTTCTGGGAGGAAAAAGCACTCTGATAAGAATTCCTGAAAAGGGCTCTGAAGTCTCTTATTCAGCTCAGTGAAAAACCTGATCTGACATGACTGTACTCTGACTCTAAGGGCTGGAGTCCTCCAGTCTCTTCACCATCCGAGTGTGTTGGTCTCGCACACCTTTCAGCCAACATAGTACAGTATCTCAGAATCTAAAAACAATCCATACTAACAGATGTTGTTCTTGGCATATTTGCTGCCAAACAGGCACACAGACCCTTTCAGATCAGCCACACAATCCCTGCAGATGAGCTTTGCCATTCCACATAGAAAACGACAAGGAGGAAAACCTGTTTAGGAGACAAGCAAATGTAAATTCCCTTTTGATCTACTGCCTTATTCTTCTCCAGTGAGGTAAGCAGTCATTTTTTGAAAGCATTTTATTAAACACAGAAATCCCAGCTACATCCACGCAGTGACCAAATACGAGGGGACTTTCAAAGTCAGCACCTCAGAGGCAAGCAGCCTTCATAGAGCTTTCTAGCCCTAAGAAATTCCTGAAGTGAGAATAAAATCAGCTACACCTCTTGTAACAAAAAGGAAAGCAGTGAAACGGTGAAAAGGGAAAAAAAAAGTGCTTCTACATTTAGCATTTTGGCTATGGAGAACTCTTAGGAGGAAAGGCTTTTGCTTCCATTCTGGCAAGGCTCACCTAGTCTCTGATCAGTGTATCTGTTACTGAATTATAATGAAACTGAAGGAAAAATAGCATTCTTCTTTGCTCTGAAAACACAAGCAGGCAAAATCTGTCTGGATTTTCAAATATGCTTAGACCAAGCCCCTGTCCTATTAGTGTCCCATGTTAGCAGAGACCTGAATTTTGATGATGCAAACATTAATGAAACATGAACTTCAATGTTACATGAGGGGTGAGAAGGGCTCCTGGGTTGCTCAGACAATAGAGTGCTGATCTTATAAAAGAGGACTAAGACTGTGCCTTGTTTAGCTTAACAGAACAAAGGTGACATTTGATTGCTGTCTTACTGCAGGATAAGTGTCAAAGTAGGAAGCAGCTTCAGGGAAATGCTGGAAAGAGGAATAAATGGCTGTAAATTAGCCATGAAGAAATGTAGCCTTGAAATTAGAAGAATTTAAATAACAGATTCTGAAGCAGCCTCTCAATAGCAGCATTGGGTTTCTTAAAATTGCTTAGATGGAGCCTGACTGCTTCATGAAAAGGCAGTTGGCATATGCATCAGGGAGAATTTTGCATATTCATTATTGAGTCAAACTGGATAACCTGAGAAAGGCACTTAAGGAGCAAATTCAAATAGACTGATCATCAGGCTTTCAAGGAAAGGCAATACAAGGCCATTATTCCTTAAGTTTCATTAAAGCACCTCATGAAATTGTGATCTTTAAGCTTAATTGTACCCATAGCTGACACATTCCCCTCTGATATTAGACTGCGGGCATTTCGTCTGTAGGTGTTCCTGTTTTAGCTTCCTCAGCCAGCAGTCTGAGCGGCAACTATCTGCTCAGCACCTCTGAAACATCAGCTCGTCACGGTGATGTCCAAGCCTGGGGTGAAGCCAGGAAAGCAAGTTAGGATCAGGTGATGGTTACCAGGATGAGATATGGCTTAGAGTTCACCAGGCAAGCCCATGTAGGCAAGGCAGGCCAAAGACCAAGTCAGCCTATGGGCTGGGGCCCATGGCTAGGCATTTTTCTGATTCTTTGCAACACTGAGAAGTCTGCGTTCTTCCCAGGTTGCACCAGCTTTAATAGAATGTCAGTGAGTACCAAGAATGCAGTGTCCTTGTTCTGCAAAGGATGCACCATTCATAATATTTAAGGGCTGTTTTCCTTGCAGTGTATTTACACAGAGATACAGAGGCTGAGATACAGAAAACTGGGGTTTCCTGAGCCATAGAGGGAAATGGAAAGGATGTGGCTGCTACAGGCCTCAGGCAAAGAATGCAGAAGGAAGACATCTCAGAAAACATAAACAAAAATCAGTTCTGAGAAATGGCTTGATTTATCCAAAGAGATTAAAGTTGATATGGTAGGAAGCATTGTATATCTCTTTAGCAAGCCCCAGAACATGCAGAAATGTATAAATCTTGCTTACAGGATTTCTACTGTAGCCAAAAAAGGAAGCCTAAGAAAGTAAAAAAAGAGCAGTGCTAAGGATTATTATTGTGAAAAAGGGTAAAATTGGAATGAAGGCATGTGAACAGAGGGACAGATCCTTAGCCTGAGGAAATTAGCAGAGCATTATTAACTTGGCTTCTGTCAAAGCTTCTGCGAGTGCCTCGATTAGCAAATGAACAGTGTTATAAGTAAAGACAAGCCTCCCAACGTGCTCAGTAATACACCCTGCCAACAAGATCTGGTAGCCTGAAACAAGACTTTAACACCACCTTGTAGACAGGCAACCTTTCCTAAGCATGAAACACTTCTTAAAAAGGAGATTCAGCCTCTCAGATATAAAATAAATACCAGCTGAGCCTCTAACCCTGTTAAGAATTGAAGGTGGAGGATTAAGAGTAAAGTAAATCAGAAAGGAAGCTTTTAAATTTTTAAGAGGCTAATAAAAAACCCAGCCAGCATGACCTTTTATCACATGTGGTAGATAAGAAGGAGAGCTGAGGGAAGTAAGACAGTAGGCTGGGACCAGAAAAGCAGCCTACCACTGTCTCCTTGCAATGCTTTGGGGATATTCAATCCCGGTTTCCATATAGGCAGTAGGGGCTTTGTCATTACCAGTGTTTCTTCAGGTAGACAGTAAGGTCTGGCATTGCTCTGAGAGAAATACCATCTCCTGTCCTGCAGTACAGACTTCCTTGTGCTGCAGTACACTCCTCATGAGGAAAAATGATTGAGCAAAGGTGGGGAACAAAATGGGGACGTTTGGCAATCTGTTGCCATGCAGTGAAGTTCGCTCCCCACTCCTTTATCTTCACATCCATCCCCACAGCCCCTTTCTGCACGCTCACGAGCAACACTTCCATCTGTCTGAGCTGTCTCAGGCACACGCAGGATGCCTCTGCCACAAATGCTCCTGACATTGGAGTAAATCCTCTTTGGATATCTCACAGCTGTTCCTCCCTCTACCCAGAGAATGGGCTTTCTGGAAATGGGCTTTGAAAGAATTTCAGTGCTGATGCCAGGGGGAACTCCCACGAAGGCAAGAAAGTTGCAGGCAGCTTGGTGTGGGTGAGGAACTTCTGTGTTCTGACCAGAAAGTCACGCTGTCAGGTATTCCATGTGATGAAGCACAGGCTTTCAAGCTAAGGAACCCACCTCATCCTCTCCTCAACACAGTCCCTAAGGATCTCCACCCACTGACCATTATTTTCTGCTGCAGATTTTTCTTGAAATCTCTAACATGAAATACTGCAATGATTGCTTTAGTGTGTACATAAACTATTTAAACAAAAAGAGACTGGAAAAGAATTACACAACGTAAGACAAATAATTAACTCAATTCCTTATAAGCTTGTCTCAATTCCAGGATGCTTCAGACTACTGGTTAAAATAAATCATTTCTGGATCGTTATGCAAACATGCAGATAAGTAACTTGTACCAACATGTCTATCTGCCACATTTCATGTTTACTGTATGTGAGGGGTTAGCGTTCACTCCCATAAATATGCACCGTTTTTGCAACAGCCTTCATAAATTCATAAAAAACAGTGCTGGACTGACAGCATTGAGTCAAGGCCTCTTCAGCCATTTAAAGCCATGCTGTTGTGCAGCAGATCTTTGTATCAATCAACTCAGAGAGAAAGACAGAAGGAAAGAGAGCAGAAGATTTTCCAGTATTTTGTCCCATTGCTGAAGTTATAACACAAAGGAAATACATGTGCCCATGCTCAGGAAAGCATTTGATGCTGCTCCCCGCTGCATTTATCTGAAAGGAAGAGAAGTGAGCCTCGTGAAACCCCATGTTACCTTTTTCTCCTGAGCAGTGAGATTAGGGGTTCTCACAGGCGCATGGGGTATTCCTTTCCTCCGACCTCTGTTTTCAGGCAAAGGGTTTAGAGGAAGGCCACGACAGATTTCCTTCAGGCTAGTCATGGCTGCTGAGGAATACAGAAGGAAAGGCGAGGCAAAGTGGAGAGGCGCAAGGAGTGGAGAACAAGGGCTGCAGGCAAGGAAGATGCTCAGCTATTGAGATGCACCCTGCTCCGGGGTGATCTACAGATGATAGCCCGTCCTTCGGCTTTGGAAATGCCTGTGGAGCACAGAGGGCAGGTGGCATAATGACACACCTACCCCGTCCGTGCTGTGTCATTGGCTCTTCTGCCCTCCCCCAAAATGAATGATTCACAGTTTTGCAGTTTCTTCTCTGGGTGCTTTGCAGCAGGAGCCCTGAACTTTGCTGAGCCATGAGAGCACTTTCCCAATCATCCGTTTCCTCGGCTTCCCACAGGGAGTCCTGCTCTGCAGCACAAACCTTGCCTGACACCACAAGGATTGTGTTTTCACATTTCTACAGCTGAGGAACCAATGACAACTAACCACCTTTCATGCCACTGCTCACACACACGAAGATGGATGGTCTCTGTTTGAGCACCCCGGATACGGGCTATTCTCAGATGCAGTCCAGGTGTCCATCCCCTGGACAACAGCAGATATCAAAGATAACAGAAAATTTCCCCCTTAGGTGTTAGCTCCTCTTAGTCCACAGGCACGCCTGGATTTCAGTAGTATTAAGCCCTTGTACTAGTTTTCTCAAGACGGGCAATAATAGGGAAGAGGAATGAAAGCTTTCAGTTTTAAAGCACTTTTATAGCCCACAGTCAACAAGAACTGGACAGCCTTACGGTGCTGCCGTCCAGACATCCAAAGTAAATGAATATGCTTCACTTTGACTTCCCACTTAAAAAGCACCATGAACTTTGCTCCCTGTTTTCAGCTGCTGTATAAATTACACAGGAGCTTCTTGACCTTTATTATTACATCCACGGAACTACAATCATGGCCAGGGAATTTTTCTCAAGTGCCATAGTTTAAGTCTGATGAAATTATCAGGGAAAAACATTTCAGTTAGGATTCATGACATAACCCACCTAAACTGTGGAAATAATAAAAAGCTGTGCTTTCCCACAAAGGCAGCAATTGACAAGCAAAGACAACAAAGCACGGTCATTAAATGACAGCTCATTAATGTCACCTTGGCTTTAGCTTTAGGACACACTGTGCATCCCCAGCTCCCACTGAAGATGCTGGAGTTGAAAGAACTCACAGCGTCCCAGGGGAGCTGAGCACACAGCAGACTCAAACCTTCTGAAGGATACTGTCATGTATGGCAGTGAATTGTGCTTTGTGATTATACGGTATTGTAACTGTTTTCAAACAAAAGGCAAAGGCAAAAAGGAGGGGGAAATTCTCCTTATCTTAACATTTCCTATTTGGTTTTCTTATTCAAAAACATATAAAAATAGGAAGGTAAGTGTAAAATGAGATAAACCTACTTCAATAAGCAGCTAAATTACCATGCCTTACATAAACCTTTCCACTCCAAAGGCAAATACATCTTTCCTTATTCTTCTTTCTATGACCCACACTTTGCAGTTTCCTCCAAGGTCTGATTCTATGTGCACACGGGCACAAGAATAACCCTGACTATTCCCACTGAGCTTCCCTCTGTGACACCAAGCAGAAGTTAATATTATTACACTGCCTTACAAGCTGAAGAATCATAGGATCATGGAATCGTTTGGAAGGGACCCTTAAAAGTCATCTAGTCCAACTCCTCTGTGATGAACATCTACAGCTCAGTCAGGTACTGGGAGTCCCATCCAGCCTGACCTTGAATGCCTCCAGAGATTGGGCACCCACCACAGAAAGGGAGAATGAAGCTGGAGGAGGTGTGGGAAGGGCTCACTCCCTGAAATAACAGTATTTATAGGGCAGAGCATTAGAAGCAGAGTACTTTAACCCCCAGTGTTGGGAGCTTTGTGTTGGGAATTACCAGCTCCAACAAAATCCAGGGCTGGGAAATCCGGCTTCAGGGTCAGGATCGGTGCTACCAGAGGCGGGCAGATGTGCCAGCGGTACCAGGTCAGACATCGCAGAAGATCACAATTCCCCTCACTGCCTGGCTTGTCCCAGCTCACATCTGCGTTGATGGAACGAAACTCGACGCGAGTGCCCGAGCAATTAAAAAGCCCAAAGTCACCTCGCTGTCTCCGCGCCCCTCTGGGGGATGCCTATAGGGTGCCGGGCAGTGCCCGCTGCAGGGCGGCTGTCATGTGCCGGGCGGGCGGGCAGAGGGTGCTGCAGGGACAAGGGACAGCAGGACCGGCCGGGGCGGGCTAAGAGGCTGCCCCCGCCCCGCACACACACGCACGGACAGAGGGACACGCACACGCGGACACGCACAGCCCAGGAGGAGGAGGAGATGCGGCTGTAGAACAACGCGTGCGTCTGAGCGCAGCGAGGAGCAGCCCAACACCGGCGAGGAGGTGCGGAACCGACCCATTCTCCTCCTCCACCCTAAAAAAAAAAAAAAAAAAAAGGAAAAAAAAAAAAAAAAAGCAGCACATATACAGAAAAGGAAGATCACATGTTATAATAATCCCCTTCGCAGCCAGACAGGACCAGAGAACTGCCCCGCTAGAACCTAGAGATGCGCTTTAGAGGCTGAAAGGGAGGCAGAGGGAAAACTTGAACGACTGCCCGGCCCTGGGAGGGAGGGAAGGACCCCGAGCCCCCAGGACTGCCCTCCGGCCCCTTCGCTCCCCTCTCGCACTGGCGCCGGGCAGCGCGCCGGAGCCCCGCAGTGGGCACGGCCGGGGGGGGTCCCGCGGTCCCGGAGAGCCGCCCTCGGTGTCGGGTTTTCCCTTCAGCCCCTCCGCACGCTTCGCTGTGTGAAGCAAATCCCTGGCAGCCGGGGGAGTAGCGGCTTCCGTGACAGAGGAGGGAGGAGGGAAATAAACCAAAATAAAGCAAAGCAAAATAAAAAGAGAGAAGAGCCAAGGAAGCACTTGCTTCTCATCATCGCTCAGCGAGGAAAAAAAAAAATAACAACAACAAAAAACAACCAACAACTCACTTCTTCTTATGACCCTCTGCTGCAGGGAGCAAACGGGAAGAAGGTACCGGGGCAGAGCCGCTAACAAAGCAGGGATCGGACCGTATCGGAACCCCGGCTGGCAGCGGGAGGGGTGAGGAGTAGGGGAGGCTCCGGCAAAGCCAAAACGAAGCTGTACCAAAACCAGGAGCAGAAATGAAAGTTTCGAAATAGCATCCAAAGAGCCGCAAAAGCCCGGAGCGAACGGAGCTCTCTCTCCGCGCTGCATCAGCTCCCCATGGTGCATCCCCGGCGCTGCAGCCGGGATGTGAGCGGCCCCGGCCCGCTGCGTGGAGCGGGTGAAGGCACCGAAACTCCCCGTTATTTATTTATTTATTGGAAGCGATGTACGGGTGACACCCAGAAGGCATCTGAGCCCTGAGGGGGAAGAAAAAAAAAAAAAGAAAGAAGAAAAGCCTCCAGATCCAAAGGAAAACAAGAAGAATGAGACAGCAGCCTTGACCCCTACACTGAGGGGAAGGTGAGCAGAAGGAAAGAAAGACAACACAGAAAAGCCATGCAAGCACCAAACCTGTAGGTTACTGCAGCTATTTTTGCTTCACTGAGGACAGATATTTTACTGACAGCCATGCAGCATAAAGGCATCATGCTGATTGTGTTCTTGGAATGTTTTATTTCTGGCCATGGAGAGGCAGGTAAGTGAAACAAATCAATATTGCCATTCATGAAACAATTTACCCTAAGCTGGGCAAGCAGAAAGGGAGTAGAAATCAAATCTGTGAAGCATGGTAATTCTTTTTTATGTCTAAATCATTATTTAGATGGAATTTTGCAAGGAATCTGGGCTAGTCAATGTACACAAATGCTTCTTACTGCCTGCAATACGCTGCTTTATAGCTCAGTGTCATCCTAGAGACTTTACAATAGGAAGTACTGTTTCATATATTCTCGAAGTAATTTTAAAAGGTATTATTTCTGTGATGGAAGAAAAATAAAAGAGAAAGAAAGAGGTGGATGGATTGAGATATGCTGGATATTTGTCTTGAGGAAGAAACACAACTTTCCTAGGCAGGACAAGAATAAAATGCCAGGATCCTTGGACAGCACCACTGAAGGAATCTGAATTTTTATCTGTTAACTTCATTTTGCATCATTAGAAGTCAGAGACACTGAATTACCATTAATCCAAGACAGCCCATTCATTCAGCCTATTCCCTGCTTTGATAGATGCAGTGGATAGGATTAAAGGAGCATTAGAGGGAAAAAATGAACGAGGACAGAAAGAGAAGTAAGTTGTGTGTGTATATGTGGGTGTACAAATGAGCACATATGGGAATGGCATAGCAGTACTGGCATTTACATAGGGTTCTACAAATAACTGGATCATGATGGAGACTAATTCCTTAAAGGAAAGGAAGCAAAGCATTGGATTGTTTTTTTCTCCCTATGGTTAAACACATCTTTAAGGTTAAAAGGAAAGAACTTTGCAGGTCAGATGAGAAAAATATAGGCAAGCATTGGTAAAACAATGGGTGACATCTCATTGGGATAGTGGTTTGGGAACTCTGTTTCTGTAAGGCAAAGAATCTTGGTGGTTTAAATTCCACCTGTGCACTCAGAGCACTGGGACAGGTACAGCACTCCTCATGGTGATTTTAAAGTGACTGAAGTGTTGAGATGTCGTGCAGGTTCCTGAAAGCCAAAGGCACATCAGGTGACTTCAGCTCAGGCTATGGCTTAATTAAAACCTTTTCAATGACATAGACATCAGGTTTCCATAACTGAAAGAGTTATTTTTGTAAAAACTGAAAACAGCTCATAAATTTATAATCCTGCCAGATCCTCCTGTGACTCACTTGGGAAAAAGTTCAGCTATCACAACATTGCAGGGAATGATTGGAGGGAGGATGTGGTACCTCTGTGCTCTTAGTGACTTATCCTGGGCATTCATTAGTTTCCCAGGCTGGGACTTTCCCTATAAGATACATATGCTGACACGTAGCACAGAAGGGTTACAGAGATGTCTTGTAAACTTGCTGATGCTGTTGTAGAAAGCAGTTTGCTATAAACCAAGCTGAACTTGCTCTGCATCCAACTCACAAAGTGAAAAGGAATCTCTGAGGAAACGCAGCTCACAGCTGGCTGCTTGGAAAGTGAGTTTAAGGGGAGTGGATGCATTCTGTATGGACTTAAACACTCAGAATAATGGTGATAGGACACGGGGATTAATGGCAAACTAATTGGATATCAAAGGTGATGACACTAAGGATTCACAGTCGCTTTAAATAAATACACATTGCATGGTCAAAAGGTTGCACAAACCACCAGCTCATGAAAGCATAAGGGCTACCTGTTGGTTTTCAATTCTTTTCTTGATTCTGTTTGTTTTTAAATTATTTTATTTTATTAAAGGAAGCAAGGTAAAAACCCTGAGTTAACCTTCAGTCTTAACAGGTCCTACCTCAGTCTTAACAGGTCCTACCTGAGGCACGGTCAGCATTGCTGAGATTAAGGTTGTCTCTGACAGTATTTAGCCTATCTGTGTGAAACAAACACCGCCTGTTCCTGAGCAGACAGGTGTACAGAGAAGAATGTCTGACATATTTCATTGCTTTATGCAGTCAGTTCCCTTTTCAGCACTATAGTTGGTCCGTCCTGGTCAGAAGTGAAACAAATTGCCCGGGCAGTTGTGTGATGAGTGCATGGAGTCCAGTATTTGTGGGCAGAGCCATGTCTGCCTTCTGCCATCCGTGTGCAGAGAAGACAGACACAGTTGTCAGTACTGGAACTTTACATGTTTAAGTACAATGGAAAGGGGTAGGTAGGCTGGAGGAGTCACATAGGTTTGATGCAGGTGGAGGGCTTTACTGACCTCACATGAACTCTGTAGCAGCCTGGAAACTCCTGCATGGCAACTTGCCTAACTCACTGTTGGCCTCAGATGAGCCAAAGGGTCGTAACAATTCCCTTGTCACCAGCATTGAGAACTTAGGTTAAATTAATAAAGACTTGAGCAACTCTTTCCCTAGGGTGGTTAGCTTCAGAATACCTTTTAAAAGTTTTTCTTATTAAGAAGTTAATCCAGATGCAGAACAAGTGAAAAAAATCCAGGTTGGACACGGATGCTGAAAATGCTGCTCCAGCAGCAGCTTTGCAGAAGATGCCCAAAGATGTCACATTCTATTCAAGTCTGTGAAAGTTGCTCTCCTGTCTCACTGTAAGTGACTCAAACACACACAACCTTCTGCACATGGAAAAGGAATAAAAATCCACTTTGAATGACACAGAAAATATTAGGCACCTTTCCAGCCCCGACATCAGGCTTTGACTCAGATGCCATATGACCTTTCTCCTGTTGGATATCCAACAGAGGGTAAAAAAACCACAGCTATCTAAAAACAGTTGAACATGTTTTTAATCAATATCCATCCATAAGGTTACAAGGCTCCAAAGTAAGAGACCTCTGTTGGAAATGGTGTCCCAGTCACACCACTAGTGTGACCTCCCTTGAAATGAATGGCTCCCTACTCATCAGATAACCCCATTCTTAAAACACACACCTGGTGCCTCTGACCTGCCACTCTGCCATAGAGCTCTAGAAGAGTAGAAAGAGACAAGTAAAGTAATGATATCATTTACGGAGCCAAGCTGCCCATCATGGAGGAAAAGCTAATCAACTTCAATAACATGCAGCGCCCACACACAATCAAACTGTTCAGTGTTTAAGAATTACCCAGTGAGCCCTCTTGGGATAAGTTGCTCATTTTGCCTGGCTGCTGTTCCTCTTCTGCAGCAGTCCCCATTCCTGTCCAAATGCCACAATTTCACGTTGTTTCCACAGAATCGGTGAGTGATGGAAAGGCTGCACTATCCTTGTAGCCAAGCAATGTTCTGCCAATTGATTTCTTTAAATGCAAAGCTTTTAATCGACTTCAGATTTTGTTGTCCAACATCTCTCCTTCTCTCAAACTCCCTTCTACTAATCTGCATGATGCTCTTCTCCCATTTTTCTAATGACATAGCAGTTAGAACAGGAACTGTTTATGGATGTGGCTGCATTAACAGGCGATGCAGATAAACCCTTCTTGTGACTGTTGTTCAGAAATACAACCACATTCTTCTTCCTTTTCCAGGCTCAGCTGAAAAAAGACTGATAGTCCATTTATGGGAAATACAAAAAGCAGCCATTCCGTTTTTGCTTTCTCACATTGTTGTCTGAAAAGCTTCCCTGATGCAACTTCTTATAGTTACAACTCCAGTATACCATTTCCTCTGTGAAAGCATCTACAGAGTGATGCATCCGCAAAGATGGACTTCCTTTTAATTATATGGCATAGTAATCTATAACCCAATAACGTTTGTAACGTGAGTCCACTCTTGGTCAAAACTAAGCAATCTGGACTCTTGTCCAGACTGTTCCAGAGCTAATGCATGTTCAAAACACAGCTTTAAAACTGGTCCCACTAAAATTCTCTGGAGGCAAAGATGATACCTTTCCACTGCACTGAATGAAATCACTCACTATCCAATTTACTTTAAACACAGAAATTGTTACGTTTTCCTTATTCCCAGTAATTTTTACTAGAGCTTAGACATGAACAAGTCAGACTAGGTTAGGTGGGTGTCAAAGTGCCACTTGCAGAGACCTTCTTGAAGGACTGCAGTTGCAGGTCATTATAGTTTTGCTGACCTGCTAGATGGATTTACCTTTATTTTAGGAACTCTGCATGGCTCAGCAACATTTACTTTCCAGAGCAGAAGGATTTGGAGCTTTGACTGTTCTGCAAAAAGAAGAAAGCTCTAAAATACTTTGTGGGAAACCTGAGGTTTTCTTGTGTAACAAAATAGTCAGAGAAATTGCAATCTACCTTACAAATAACAATCTCTGAACCTCTACTAGCCTCAGATCGAATAAGAAGTTTACAGTCAGAAAGAAAATGCACTGAAATGGTCATCAAGCAGTCAGGATGGTGTGAGTGCTTGGTGGAGGATCTCCAGTAGTGCTAAGAACCAACTGTTCAGCTGAAGATGAGGAGCAAAGAACAGAGCTGATAGAATCAACATCATCTCTCTTTTTACAAGCTGACTTCTGAAAGCCCTTTTCCATGAAAATTCATCTCTGTGCTGGCAGTGGCATTAGACTGAAGAGGTCCTTTTAAGTACTGGAAGGCTGCAGTACTTAATACATGAGATGCTTTCCAGAATAACGTTCATCCCTTACTCTTCTTGCCTATGCAGAACTGTCATAAGGAACTGAGAACAGAAGCAACACCATGCAGGCTGGATGCATTTTGTCACCTTAGACAATCTTCTGGGAAAGAATAAGATCAGTTTCACCCAAATACAATTACGATTATTTTCTAATAATTCTGATAAATGCTTTCTTCGTGTGTTTGCCTGTGTAAATAGTGTATGTAATCTTTCTGCGGAGGAATCATCTCTTTTTTAATGTATCTGTAATGTAGAGTACAATTTAGTTTTCCTTTCTAATTACAGTGAAAATAAATACATTGCATAGAGTCAGTCCTCAGATAAGCAGCTGTACTAGAGTGAGAGTAAGAAAACAAAAGATAGTCTATTAAGTTATATGTTTAATTAATGCAGCTGCATTTTCAGCAGGTATCAAGGACTTTCAAGTGCTTGTGGGTAAAGGCTATTCCCTAAACACCTCCATTTCCAAGTCAGGCACCTAAAACAAGGACTAGATTTATGGAGAAGCTCCCTCCAAACTTCGTGTGAAAAGATGAAGTAGCTCTCCTGAGAAGTCCCCTTGGATGTCCATCCCCACACAAGGACTCCAAACCTTTGCACAGTCACCTGTTTTACAGCTTGAGAACTGTCTGAGAAATTCTGTTTAGTGTTGTTTTTTTTGTCTGTCTCTCAGATCCCGTGAGGCTACGAGCTTTCCGCTGCAGTGGCCGTTCCTGCAACCCTCCAGTGGGAAACCTCGCCACTGGGAGGACGCCCATCACTCTCACCACATGCGGGCAGAACAGCACCGAGCTTTACTGCTCCTACCCAGACCAAAGCCTCCTCCATCCAGCCTCCCATGGCTGCGGGCAGCCTCGCTGCACCAAGTGCAATGCCAACCAGCCTGATAACTCCCACCTCCCTGCTGACATGACCGATGATTTCTTCACAAACCCAATGTCCTGGTGGCAGTCTGCCCAAGGGGTGCACAGGGAAGAAATTAGGCTGGACTTTGAAACGGAGTTCTACCTAACACACGTCATTGCTGTGTTCAAGTCACCTCGCCCAGCTGCGATGGTGTTGGAAAGGTCCCAGGACTATGGGCAGACGTGGAGGCCCTACAAATATTTCTCTGTCAACTGTACTGCGACTTTTGGGCTCCAGGATGACCTCACTGAGGAAGGCTCCATGTGCACTTCCAGATATTCAGACGCAGTACCCTGTACCAGAGGAGAGGTAAGTAAGTAATAACTGGGGTTTGGATAAAACTTAATGTCAAACAGCTCAAGACTGGTGAAAGTTGGAAAGCATGTGCTCAGAGAGATGTCGTGCATGTAAGCTGTGAAAGGTGGGCCCTCCTCAGAAGCCTTATGTTAAGGAAATAAAGGGAAAGAAAAAGAAACAATATCAATGAAAATGAATGGAAATACTTAAATTCCTTCTATGAGTGTTGCAGAGGATAGGATTAATGTTGCCTGTTTTTACAATGCAGCTGACAATAACTGAAGTAAAATTCTACATTGGTAAAGCCTGATTTTCTGTTTATCACCTTTAGGGTGACATGAACTGCACCCTGTAAGCTCCTAATTATTTTTTTTTTTTTAATTCTTTTTTCCATACAAAAGGCCCCAGATGGTTCAAATACATATTTCTCCATACATTTAATGTAACCGTACCTGCTGGGGGGTATCAGCTCACATTGTACCTAGCCATAAAGCCCAGAAATAAGAGAGACAGAAGTGGGATTGAGTAGCCAAGCTTCACTATTCAACTGAAGGAAAGGATCCTCCTTTGGTATGAATACTCTAATTAAATAAGCAGAGGGCTTTCCTCTAAAATAAGTATACAACTCTTCTGAAAAATTCCTAAGAAAAACATTACCGACATTATTAATGTAATGCTATAATGCAATGAAAAGCACAGCAGTAGTAGCAGGGTAGCAAGGTCCTAGGCTGCAGCGAGTGAGAAGAAGACCAAATGCAGTCATAGACACAAAAACAAAGGGAAAAAAATCTGCTTACCCTTGGAAGAACCTCAAGTAGGCAAGGACCTCCAGCAAGATGAGCCTCTTCCAGTCACTCGGGCATTGCATTGTGTGCACCTGGGCTCCCCTGGGTTGGCCCTGCCTTCCCACCAGGTGCTCAATCTCTGGTTCAGGCCCTGAATTAGTATTTCCGCCACAATCAGATACTTAGTTTAATTACAACCCTTTTAATTCATTAATCTCAAAGCAATTGAGATGGGAAGGAAGATAAGTATGATTGGTATATTTTTTTAGAGAAGATAGAAAAGCACACCTAGAGCTTATGAGACATTCCTATAACCTTGCCAGAGATTGGATTCCTTTCACTTCCTTCTCTCTTTCTTAGAGAAGTCACAGTCCTTTTGGTTTCCCTGTCTGGAATTATCACACAGGTTTGGCATTAATAGTACACTGCAAATTAAGCTCAGGTGTGTGGCAAACAATTCCAATAGTCTTCAGAAGAAAAATTAGTGCACTATACCTGAGACAGAAAAAACAGCAGTAAGGAGACACTGAGTTAATATTTGTGCAGCAAAGCTGGAAAACATCTCTCTGTATTAGAAATCTGGAGCAAATCATATAACTACTGTCTTGTTCCTGAAGTAGTAATTCTGCTAGTCAGTTATTAGAATACGTTTAAGTCAAATACATCCAAATGTCTCCTGTTGAGAGATTACAGTTTGCCACGTCAGTACAGAATCTAGGCAGCTATTATGATTTTCCACTCTTTTGTGCCTTCCAATTGAAAATCTGGAAGTACTTTTCAGGATCTATTTAATGATCTTCAGCACACATTAAGGGTCCTGTTGTCATTTCACAGATGGGGAAAGACTAGCACAGAAAGGTGAAGTGGTTTGTGGTGGAACAAGACAATTCTGGTGGAATAAAGAGTAGAATCCAGGGTTTGAGACAAATGGGTGGGCCTTAAACAAAAAACAACTCTTCCTTCTCTATGCAGTATCCCCTTGTTGCTCTGTGTTGGTTTTCGTGCTTGCTTAACCTTGGGGAATATCATTAAGACCATGTGTTGCAGCTAAAACAAATCTGAGAGTTGGTTGGCAGAAAATCAAATAATAAAACATTCATCCAACACAAGCCTTTGTGATTACAGGTGTCAAAATGATTCTTTCAACTCAGGCAGCAACCACACTGAAATGAATACGTGCACACTTAATCAATCCATGCTGCAGTAGAAGATGTTAGAAAACAACAGTAACAGTAAGAATGTTCATAAATGTACAGGTCATACCCCTGCAGGGTTCCCAATTGCTTTAATGAATTGAATACCTGCAGAGGTCACTTCCTCCATGGGATGGAGAGTTGAAGTTTCAAAGCAGCACACAGACATCCATACAGCAACTTAACAGAGGGCAAGACAAATACTGTTTCACAGCAAACAAACCCAAATGGATTCTAAGGCTCTGGATAGACTTCACAGAGAGCTCTTAACCAAACCATGAAATACTGCTATGAAAAAGGTGTAAGAGCACTAGACTTTTCAGGTCAGCAGTATGACACAGCAAATTCTTTTTTGTGAATGAAAATATAAGAAGCCAGAGTCCAGTTATTTACTGAGGAAGTCAAAGTCATTTCTACTGCATAACAGTCAGGTTTTTCTTGGGCACTGTTCTATTCACTTTCAAAAGAGAAGCAAATTCCTTTTTAATGGGGTACAAAAGGAAGCAAAAAAAGGGGATAGCTTACTAACACTTAAGTTCAAAACCTATAGGAGACATGTCATGGAAAAGACTTCTGATTAGTTGGCTTCCAGAACTGAGAATGTAGGTAGAAGAAGAGAAGGTGGTAGAGTTGCAGTAACTTACATGCATCTATAAATTGAGATGCGTGCCCCTGAATCAGCACTTCAGGATCTTTCAGGACCACTGAGAGAGGCTGGGAGCATAACAGAAAACTTGGCAGAAGAGAAACTTTGAGAAGGTTAGAATGGAAGCAAAATACATTGAGGTGGTTGATGTTTCGATGTCACAAAAATCCACAATGCATCATTAAATTAAGCTGCATTGCCCTCTCTTGTAACTTATCCTTTAGTCTTTCACCTTTTGTCAGGGTCCACCTCACATGAGGCTCAGCTGAGACAGATGGCGTCATGCTTTGGGGAACAAATGCTGTAGAAGTGCAAGGAGATGACTTTTTAATGTCCCTTTTGCAGTCTTCATTTACTCTAACATTTATTATATTCCTTGCTCCTGCACTTTTTCAGCTAGAATCTCAGATCTTGGGTCTCCCCATTTTAATTCTTCTGGCAAAATAAAACCTTAAATCTATTGATACTTTCAGATCTTGGAGTCAGAGCAATTTATTCCATACCAGTTGCCTACAAAACATGTGCTTCATCTGGTCCATCTCTTCCAATAAGAATCTCCATTAGCTGAATTCACAGGACATCAATCTGGGTACTTGTTTCTTAGCCACAATGAAGCCCACACTATTAGCTCATTAGTTATGGTGGTCTTGGACAAACTTCCAGAAATCCAGTTTTCAAACTCAGTTTTTGGCCAGCTATTCCTTCCTCATTCACTGTTGCCATTAGATATTACTGAGGACCCTCTACTTTTCTAGCTTCTTCATCACTGCCCATTAGTTACATTTGCACACGCCCTCAACAATGTTGTGTATTTCAGAGATCATTTATTATACTGGTAAGGTAATCACCCAAAGTCATATAATGCTGAAATCTAAAAATGAATAATGGGCCTGACACCCATTCATTTAAACTTTACCAGTTCAGCTTAGTGGCCCTGCCATTACCTAGGAGAAGTACTACACATGTAGCTTCCTTAATTGTTTGTTCGTAATACTATATACAGTTTGTTTTGAATTGCAGCAAGGAAAGAAACAAACTACAAAGCATATTCCAGTCTCTGCAAGCATTTCGTTTCATTGGTCTTGATCTGCAAGCCACTTGAGCATGATACATTGGTGTCTTGCCACTCTTCACTACAAGTCCTTGTTTTCACTGAGCGTGCCAAAAACCTGCATCTCCATAGGCTTTTGCCAGTTCTAATACAATTTTTCATCTTTGTCTCCACATTGTAGTTGAGTCAGGGCCAGCTCACACTGACAGCTGGCTCCAACCATCATGTAAAGGGTTCAAATCACACCTTGATAAGTCAAGTTAATTAGGGGTACAGCAGTTAAACTGGTTTTAAAAATCAAGGCCTTTTGTCTGTCCCATTTGCTTATCATAACCCGGTAAGCATGTCTTTTCTTCCAAGAAAGTGGTGTGTTGAGGTAGCACGGTGGAGCCTTCAGTTTCTCTGGGTAACAGATGAGGTTGAAGCCTAAAACGAACCTTCAGGTCAGCTAACACAAATCAAAACTCTGGCCCAAACAAAAGGAGAAATGACCACAACACTGTATGAATTGTTAGTGTGACTTACAGTTCAAACAGCAGCTGGGGGAAATAGGGACCAAAATGTTTCAACCTGCATCCTGACAGCATGTGCAGTCAAGGATCTGAGAAATTAAGAGCACGTTTTTAATAAGCTGAAATACCGGGAAATGAAAACAAATGTTCTCTTCCATTGGCGATGCTGTATGCATGAAAGGAAGACATTAGCATGCAAAGCTGGGTATACCACTGGCAGTGACCTTATAACCAGAAAATCCAAAAGAAGACATTTCTACTGTTGGGTCTGGCTAGTGGAGGGTAGTTTTAAACCAAAGGCTGATCCATTTATATGAATGTCTGTGTGACAGATGACACCAATGAAGTGTGATATAATAAACCCATTACTGGAATTCACTGGGGGGCTGGAAGAATTGTGTATGGCTGAATTAGGTAACTGGTTTCTATGGCAACATGTTAAATGTGCCTTGTGCAGAAGACCTGTTCATTCTCCATTTTGTAGCCTGTGGTGACCTCTTTAGGGACAGGAGTCACCAGCAGTGTATTTTATCAAAGATGAGTGGACTTGCTTTGTAGTTGAAAGACTTTAGTCACTCTTCTAAACAGACTCTGTGAGTGTCAGATCAAGACACGGTGTGATGGGATGCAATTCTGTCTGCTTCAAAAGCCACCAGGCTGTTAGAAGCCACAGCCAGCCCTATGAAAGGTCTTTGCCTCTGTATGGACACTGTAGACCTCTGCTGCCTTTTTCCATTCACAGAGCCTCTCTGAGAACAATTACTGTAGAGGGGAACCACCTGCACACAGGCACCAAACCAGGCCAGGGCCAGGGCTCTAAGTGGAATGTATGTGATCCTGTTCCAACCACTACAATTTTTGCTGTCTTTTCTCAGGCTTTTCCTTTACTGTATTCATGCCAAACCTTTTGATAAACAAAGAAGGATCCCCCTCCCCTCCCACACATACCTCATTAAGTGGCAACATCAATAATTCAAGAGGTCACCACTAAGGCTTCAGTGACTTCTTAAAGTCTGATCTCACACAACAGCGGGCCACTAAAAAGAAAGGTGCTCGGTGCATCATAAGGTTGAATTCCTGGTAGCTGAGACACCGGGACAGGGTCCTGCTCTGCAGTGAATTGTCCATCATCAGGGCTGTCCGCTAAAAGTTGCATGATGTTTTTCTGACTTTCAGCCGGAAAAGATTCCAGGAGGGATTAGTCAGTCCTGAACGTAAGTGCCCGGTTGTTATGACTAGGGCCGTCTGTTCAGCATTTCGTTTAACTTGAACTGTAGAGGAGATAAAATGCAGAAGCAAGTTGAGAGGAAGCAGTTAACACCAGCAGTGTAAACAAACAGATAGCACTGCCAGGCCCTGCTTCCCTGGAGGAAGAATTAAGGGGCTCAAGTAGTTGTGTCTGAAGGGAATTTGAACTGACGTGAGACCAGTCCAGGATTCCTATCCCTGCAAGTGAATTCAGGAGGGCACCAAGTGTCCTGCCCTGACCTGGTTTTAATGAGCCACTGCAGAGACATTTGTCACCTTACAAACCAGCCAGGAAGGCACGATAGCATTCTGAGCATCACTTCTACATTTCCTGACATAATAGACAGCAGATATCAAATAATTTTTTCTCCTCACCCTGTCTTACAGAAGCTCAGTGAAGTTGCAGCCATTACTTTTTTTTTTAAAGTCTCAACTGTGGAAAAAAAAAAATCTTGTCTACATCTACAGATCTTAGAAACTCATTGTTATAACTTTTGAACTCCTGGCTGACGAGCACTCACTGTTAGCTCTGTTATTCGCGTGTCACTGTCATGGTGAAACTACACCCTTTACTAGGTCTTTTCATGTGTGAGGTTTCAGCCAAGGCCTAACGAGGCAAGTGGCTCTACTGAGGAGAAACGGATGCTCTCCCATGAGGATGCTGCTCTGTTGACATTGCTTGACACTGATGGTAACTCAGTGTTGAACTTTCCATGACAGAAGAGTGAAATGAGACTCTTGTTCTCAATCTAGGTCCCAGTAGAGCTGTCTGCATCACAGAATTCCTCATCCCCGTTTGCTGTTTCAGAGCAAATATCTTTTCTCATAGTGCAAAAGGACACTGCGCTGTGTGTGAGTAAGGAAGTGTTCTCACATCCTCATGGAACGTGATGTTGTGTAGAACAGAGAGAATGTCCATTCCCTGTACTCAGACTGTAAACTGAAGTTTTTTTGTGTCCAGCAGACTAGATTTTGCACTCTGACTACATTTTCTGACTCAAGTCACTGGTTCTCCCTGCAAAACTTGCCATAGACATAGGGCTGCATATGTGCAGATAACCCGGAGCTACAGGAAACAACTGATTTGAGGAAAAGTCTGCGTGCGTCTTCAGCTTTGTCTGTCTCTACCTTGATTGTGCAGTCTTTCCCATCATCATATTGGCAGCAATTCCTAAATATTAATGTTAGCGCCACACGGACTGCATTACTGGAATAACCTCAAAGCAAATGTAAATTAAAGGGATATTGGCCATTTCTGTTTTGGAAAACAGAGAATGAATTCAAGACACCACTGTGCTGAAAGTAGCCAGGTTTACCTATGTCAGATACCTTTTAAAAATCAAATGCATAATTATTTCCTTAAGAAAGAAATTATATATTCTGTACCAGCTACTAAGTTTCATTCTTCAGAAGGGCAGAAGAGTGGCGGATGTGGATTAAGAAATTCCATCCCATGAATCACTGGAATGAGCTTTCTGACAGCTAAGAGAACACCTAGACTTTCTTTGTGCTTCAGACTGTATCAAAACAGGAAAAAAAGAATACTGGTGTAGTAAAGTCTACTGTTCCACAAGATGGAAGAATTGCAGTCAAGAGGCTCCATCAAATAGATCAGAGGATATTTGCCACTGGGTAGGAAAAAATTCTGAGACACAGTTGTTTACTATTCCTTTATGAGCAAAATCAACTCACACGAAAATCTCTTAATGAAGAGGATTTAGGACTGATGAGAGTTTTTATTGCAGCTTCCTTCTGATGGGCCTAGTATAAGCATGCAGACATTTCTGACCTCATTAACCTGATTGTGTGCAACATGATCAGCATAGCTTAAGGATGATTTGTAATACCAAATTCTTGTTCTGCACAAGGATCTTCTTTTGTAGGAGGCCATGAGTTGGCTCTCCCCTCCATTTATGTCTCATATTCCTTGACCTTAGGCTATAAGCTTGCATGGGGGAACCTTTGTTGTGTCCGCATCTTTTCTGACTAATACTGGCTGGAAGATCAGGTTAAGAAAACAGAATTATCTGTATCAGGAATGGAGAGGCAAAACATGTGGCAAAAAATCAAAAATCTGAGACACCGTCTCTGGAATGAAGATCACCTCTTGACTGGGGATAAAGCATCACCCTCTGTGAAGCTGTGCCAACTTGCGTACAGCAAAACCAGTCCTTTAACAGTGGCTGTCACTCTTAGGTTTGCACACTTACAGCATTCTCCAAACTTCCTTGCTCTTATAAAGGTCAGGAGAGGACAGGGTAGTGACCATCTTTTTGAGGCGTAGCTGATTGACTTTTGAAAATGAGAATGACAAATATGCGCTTGATAGCAGATATGCTGATAAGCATGAATGCCCTACTCAGCATTCAGCTCCAGTGTCAGCCCCTGATTATAAGGGAAACTCAGGATGTATTTCCACAGAGGGTTCAGCCCATAAAGGTGCATCACACATTTCTATGGAAACTGAAGTATTCCTAGGTTGTGCCTAAGTTGTTCAGCCCTTAACAGACTTTAAGTCATCAACATTTTCTTCTGTGCTTATGCTACTATCTGAGGTTATTGATAGCAGACAGATATTTACTTAAATGAGAAATGGCCTCATGGTGAATATCACTGGGAAACTCTTTTCAGAGCTTGCATCTTAATTACTAGAACATATTTCTTTTCCATCACATTGTCTTAATCTTTTTTACTTGAATATAATGGAAGACTGCAAATTTGCAAGATATCTCTGGGAGATGAACATCATGTTTTTCTTAAGCTAGGCAAAAGTCATAAGCCAGATGTCCGCATGTCCTTCATAGGCTTCAGAAATCAAAACAAGACCTGGTGAAATAAACAAAAGAACAAACAACACAGTGAAAAGATGGAGCGTCTCTTCCCACAGCTTATGAGTCTATGAGTTCATTGAGACTTAGATCTGTATCTAATCTGACCCTTCAAACATTTATGTGGAAATGATTGAGACTGCAAAACTCTTTGTGCTATTGTTGTTATTTTTAAAATTCTGTGTGCAGTGAACATCCACATCTAGGGATTCTAAGAGAATTTTACAGGTAGAAGTTTATTAATCTAAATGTATTAATTTTACTTCATTGTTATTATTTACTAATTCATCTAAATTTATTAATCTAATTATGAAGAGGGGGAAAATTCCATTTTCAAGTTTTATACATATATAAAACAATGCTGTTATTGATTTAAACACTAATTAAAACTGTGCTGCCTCAATGCAAAATGCAGCTCACCTAAACTGACTCAGATCGGCAAAACAAAACTGCTTTAACTCTCTTGCCTCAAAATATTTTTAAGTAATTCCTCAATATGTTTGACCATTTCGCAGCTAATTTCTTAATGCTGAATTCAAGATCATCTATAACTTCCACTCCCTAAAGGTTTCACAAGTGTTAAGCCACCCAAATCAGATCTTTAACATTAAACAAATCTTTCTTTGGGTGAGACAAGGATGAACAAACCCAGCCTCACCACTGAGCTTATTCCAGACAGAAATATGTCATGAATTAATCATACAAGCAAACTCTTGTACCTCAACTGGAATGGAATACTCATTTTTTTCTTAAAAGAATGTTGCAGTTCCTGTGGGACATCCAAGCTATAAATATCTCTACTCACAAATACCACTGACAGTTCTAAGGGAATATCAAAGCAACTCTCCTGAAGACATGCCACAGACATGGAAGTCACGTGTGAGAATGGAGCTTATAAAAACTGGTTATCAAACAGTTGCATTACCCCTTGACTCCGCTTTTTTACGCCAATTTAAAACAGTTTCACAAGGACTTTTAGCCATTAATGTCCCAGTAGTTAGCTTTTAACCTGCTTTGAGCAGCTCTGCAGAACAATTCAGTTCACTGCCTTGGTCTTGAATGAATTGGCTCACCCATGCGGGAGGAGGATGTGTGTCTGTACATCACCAGGTGCTCAGGACTCTGAGAAACCACTCCACCTCTGTGTGGTCCACAAGGGACTGGGAAGAAGGAGAGGGGGTTCATAAAATTAGCTTCCATCAAAAAGACCAGACCATGTGGGATTAGAGGAACCGGACGGAAGAGATTTGGTCTTTGTACTCTGAATCCATCAATAAGGGGAATGCTGGGCACTGGACAAAACAGACTAGGTCATTTTCTTATGGTTCCATTGACTGGGGGAATGTAGACTTTGGTGTGGAAAGGCCTAGGCTATTTTGTCATGGCTTCTTTGGTCAGGGGAATGTAGGCACCTGCGTTGCACAGCCTGGGCAAACTGCCCATGGCTCTGTCAAACAAGACACCTCTGATCTCACCAAATGTGAGTATCTGTAGCTTTGTAAACAGCTGACAGTACAAGAGGAGGGAATTAAAAGGAAGACCGGAGCCAACCAAACAGAAAATGCGGCAGAGAAGTGGGAAATGTACTGCTGCCTTCACTGCATTACTGACAGGTGTAGCTCTGTGCGGAGCCTGGCAGCTGATTCTGTTGATTTAAGGGGATTTATTTCCCCACGTGCCATCAACATCCAACAGAAATATCTTCCAAGCATGTACCACAAGCTCTTTTCTGGCTCCTATGAATAAAAAGAACAAGAACATATATTATATGCTACAAGTGTTTAAGTGCTGTTGGTTCACCAGCTAAGAAAGAAAGAAACAAAAAAATAAACCAGAGGGAAAGGGAATCCATATGGAAACAAAGCTTTCACTCCCCTAATGGAGTCAGTCAGTCAGAGACTGTCACCACTTACAAGACAGGGCCAAAGAACCCTAAGTTACAGCTTGCAGACAGCTGGTAGGCACAAAGCCCTGCAGTCCTGTGAGCTCATTGCAGCGTAGCTGTTTCTCCTCTTCCAGTGAATAAACTGGCTTGCTTTGTTTGAAAACTGGTTTCTCTCAATGCCTACTCACCCTAAGCCAACTTGTATTTTCTAGTACATGGCTGAAGGGAGCATGCCAGAAGTGTGATCACAGTTCTCACTTCTGTTACATATCTATTTGGTGCCTTAGTTTACCAGACTCTGGAACTCATGGTAGAGCCACATGTCTAAAATGCTTTGAGAAATTTGGATGGCATTAATGTTGTATTAATGCCAATAAGCCTTAGTTTCATATTACACATATGATGGGATGAAAGCAGGTACAGTCACCTGGTATGGCTGGGCCATCAGTTGGTTAACTGAGGTAATGCTCAGGGATCACTCACAGCCAGACAACTGTTAATGTGGAGCCTTCTCAATAGGAACTATTACTTTTTCCTGAACATCACCTCATGATGTTTTCTGCATGTGCAGACTCCTACATCGTCTCCTGAGTGTGTATCTTCTGTCTTTCAGGTGATCTATCGTGCCTTAACTCCATCTAACAAGATTGAAGATCCCTATAGTCCTGAGGCTCAAGATCTCCTGAAACTCACCAACCTCCGCCTCCTTTTGTTAAAAAGACAGGAATGTCCATGCCGTGGTTTGGGATTGGTAGAGAAACCTCAGAGATTTGCCCACTATGCTATTTATGACCTGATCATCCGGGGAAGCTGCTTTTGCAATGGGCACGCAGAAGAATGTGAACTTGCCAACAGGACAGGAGAGGTGGAGAACGTGGTGAGTTCATGACATTCACTCATTTAGTAGACTTTAGTACCCTTCAACTTGCTTAAAATTTGTTAGAACTTAAAATAAGAAGTAAAAGGAGCCAAACTTCATAGGAATATTCTTCCATAACAACATGACTGTGCCCTGTTCAGTATTTATATGCGCACTTAGATGTTGCTGTTCAGTGGTATCACTGCTGTCAAAGTTTTGATTTAGCTGCAAGTTTTATATGGTAGGAGTGTAATAACAGTCAAAGGGAAATGATGTTAGCCAAATATCCTGGTTTGTCAAAACACATACATCACTGAGAGAGCTCAAGCCACTTCCAACTAGTCAATGATTTCACTGGTTCCAGTAGGATGTCTGTCTCTGTAATGGGTTTTGAAAGCCAAAGCAACCCTCATATTTCTAGTCCCTGGTGTACCCTAACACAGTAGACCCAAGAAATACATCCTCAGCTAATTTGTGTCCCATTCGATGTATGGTTTGGTTTATTTTCTTCTGGAATGTGTATTCATTGTCTTCCTTTCAGGCTTTCTAGGTTCAAATGAAGATATTGAACAGATAATTAGGACTGTATGACTTCCACAATATTTGCAAAATCATCTCTGAATCTGTTCCATCTGTGGTATAAAGCTAATTTACAGTATTTTAGCACCGAGTGATGTTATCAGATTCTGATAACTACAAATATAGACCCACATAAGACAAAATGTGTGGAGAAGAGCTGTTTAAAGAGTGCATCCTCCACACTGCAAACTGTTAAATACACACATGGTGAACCCAAGTACATGAATAACAGGCTAAATGAATACAGCTGGTAGAAGAATAAACACTCTGCCCATCAGAAGGGAAAAACAAAAATACTGTGTGTATTACTGACATAACCATTGTAAACTGTGGCTGGATCTTTTTTTCTTCTGGTCGCAAGGGAATAGAATCTTCTTGTGCCATCAGTGACTTCATGGGGCAGAAGGTGAAGCAGTTTTGATGAAACGCATTTCATGAGTGAGTCATGTCTCAGGAGACAAGGGGGTGGATGCATCCCAGTATCCAATACAGGCACAGATATTATCCATAGATATTATCAAGTCTTTGTCTAATCAGGAATTCAAGGGCAGCAGGAAGTGAGAAAAGCCTTCCAGAGTTTTAACTTTCTCTAGAATCCTAGATGAGGGCTGGAGAAGACAGTGGTATAAGACCTTGCATTAAGGTACTATCAGGCATACCTAAGCCATTCAGCCATTCACTAGTGAATGCCTGCTGAACTGTTACGTTTGTTTGTTTGTTTGTTTAATTTTGATGAAGGAGATTCAACAACATCCTTCAGTAACTGTTCTCGCTTTGGCAGTTTGAAAAGTATTCCTCAGTGCCTGCCAAAATAAGGGGACTCCTTGTCCCTTTTCCCACAGTGATCTTAGAGAGAAGTTGATGCTCTTTCTGCTGATATGACTGGAAGGTTCTTACCATGTCCTTCCCTGGTTTTTGCTTTTTTCTACTGACCAGAGAACTGTGGTCGAAATTCAGAATTCTATTCTTAGGTCACATTAGCTGGGAGTGAAGATGATCATATTATTTTGCTGCTATTTTCTTTCATTTATACAGTGAAAATCCACTAGAATGAGGGCATTTAGGTAAGCATATAACTCTGCATCTTATATAATTTATGGTAACATCCTTGCCTATATGCAGAAGGAAAAGACCTCTGCTGTTGAGTGGACAACACCAATGATACATTTCATATCAGCCAATCTACGTTACAACAATAATCTTTCTCATCTTGTAATTCTCCTTTCTTAGCAGAGACATGGAAAGTGCTCTGCTTTCACATGGTGATTACAGCAGAACAGAGATGTTAAAAACAAACACTGATTCATTCTGCTGGCCACATCTAATATTTAACAGACACATGGGCAGAGAAAGTCTCAAGACACAGTTTTTCATACGGATAGTGTGGGTGATATCACAGCATGAAGGCAGAGCGGCTTCATGTTTCCTTGTCTGCTTTCAACTCCGTGAATAAAATGCTGGAAAAATACAGACACAGAAAGGCGTAAGTAATAGTGGTCTCAGTCTCTTAAGATTTCAGAGTCCTCATGTGATGCTTGGTTGTTGTTTTTTTTTTCCTGTAGTTAACAAAAACAAAAACAAGTCCATGTAGAAAACAACTGTAATTGTTTGCCATGGGATAGGCTCAAAACTTGAGATCATTCTGCACATAGGTCTTGGGAGATACATAACTGTGCTAATTTGTACGTCTGCTTTTCTTACTCTTGAAAGAAATCTCTTCCATTCGTAATGGTTGTACCATTGCTATACTAATACTATATGGAGCCTAAATAATGCAGAAGACTAAAGTACATTTCTTGACAGTTTTAAACTAACACTTTTCAGCTCCATTTTGGAGGGAATAGATGATGTATTACTATTAGATGATCTGCCAACCATCAGCTTATTTGTGGATCTGTCCATTCAGATATGATAATCCATTCGTCTTCTAGATTCTTCACAGAGCATGCCAATGAGAAATGCAGCTGTATGACAGTTACCATCGCAGATGCCATGGTATCATAGAACCTAATGATACAAGACAAATGCAAATTGTCAGATTGATCTCCAAACGGGATATAATTACTTTAGCTTGGAATCCTAGGTAGTGTCATGCATACTCTCTCTATTTGCTCATATGTCATTAGCAAAAACTGAGTAGAGCAAGAATAATGTAGTCTTCCTTCCATAGGATACAATGGAAATGTCCTTTGATCCCTTAGTTAGATATCAGACATCATCTTTTTTTGTAATGAGTTATGCAGTCACCTCAATGCAATTTATCTAGATCTTATTTCCCTTATTAACTACCAAGAATATCATGTCAGACAGAAGAGAGATTTTGGGAAATGAAGGTGGGAACTGTAAGCAATAGTCATGAAACTTCTGGGCAAACATATCTTGAATTTGGAGTTTGTTGCTAGAAACAGTAGTATTTTCTTGTCTTCTGTATCCTTTCCTCAGACCAGAGACAAATTGTCTATTGACATTGCATTTTTCCACTGAAACTAGAGAGGTGCATTTTCTTTTAAATGTTGAGCATTAATATGTCCTTATAATGGAAACAGCTACTAGGATCTGGCCACCTGACTACACCTAGTCTTCCACCATTGGGAAGTACTCCTGTCCCACGTACTGCTGTTGCAGGGTATACAAGTGTTGCTTTGTAGTACTTGGTTTCTTTATTAACTTCCAGCAAAGTCAGGAACAGTTTTCAGGTTTAGAATCTGCTTCGATAACGTATTTTATCTGAGTCCAGGGTTGCTTCCAGAACATGCAGTGTTTACAAAGCAGAAAGTGCACACAGACAGAATACTGAATCTAGACCAAATTCCTTTCCATTTGC
The DNA here is from genome assembly GCA_030625065.1 of Alectoris magna. Classification (NCBI taxonomy): domain Eukaryota; kingdom Metazoa; phylum Chordata; class Aves; order Galliformes; family Phasianidae; genus Alectoris; species Alectoris magna. The sequence continues at coordinate 10,060,852 of CM060572.1, forward strand.
CAAACATTTCACAATTATCTTTCTGGTGCATGAGAAATAACTACGGACAGAGGAAAGCAAATGTAGATTAAAATATTTTTGGCAATAGCTTCAGGATTATTTACTTGTTAATTTTTAGTACCTTCACTGCCAGGAAACACAAGTTGCCTCAGATGTTTCTTTTGCTTCTTTATCCTGTTAATAGAGACAAACTAGACTCCCCGTGGGTCTGGTCCTCCACAATGAAGCAAATGGAAAGTTTTCCACTTACTTCAAAGGGGGCAGGATCTGGTCCTAAGAGAGCTTCCTTGTGTGGCGTAAAGTAGGTTACATAAGGTAAAACTTGTTTATCTGTAGAGATTTTCTAGGCAACTTGACTGTCACATCTCTTGCAAACATTATCTCCTCTTCAAATATCTTGTGCAGTTCTACAGATAATCCCCCAACGAAGTTTTCACATTATCTGATCTAAGCTCTGCCAGCCTGTGTGATGTCCAGCACTCAGAGCTGCCTGGAAGTGCACTCACTCTGTTGCAGATGGCAACAAAAAGAGTAGGTTTTATTAAGAAAAAGGTTAGGCTGTGTATACCAGCTATGCCAGTAGTGTAGGGAATGTTTAAAATAAAACAAAAACAAAAAACTTCTAGATCATGTATAATACATTCTAGAAACAGATACCTATGCTGTTATATATATTTTTTTAATTAAAACTGAAGAAGGCCTTAAGGCTCTGCCCGTAATGATCCAAAAGCACAGGATTAGATCATATAAATTACGGAGTAAAAAGTGGCCATGAGTTATATGAACTTCTTGAAAAGAAAGTGGTCTCACTGACATGTTTGCTACTCACAATGGATTAAAGCACTTTGGAAGAAGCTTTGTTAGAATGTGTGGGTGGATGAGAAAGTTTCAGATATTTGTGTTCAGGGACGATCAAGAAGATGACAGGGGAGCATCATGGAAAGGTTCTCCTTAATGTTAGCAGATAACTTCAGTGAGTTCCTAATTTCCTGGGGGAAAATAGACCTCAAAGCCATAACTCTAAATGACAGTTAAGTTCTCAATTACTTTAAGAAAGTCAAAAGAGGATATTCAGACTTCTCTTGTAGGTCACATCCAGAAGATCCTATTTTATCACATTCTCAAAAAAGCCACTGGGAAGATTAACTGAAGAATACTTGAATAAATCTAAACAGGATCTTTCCTATATATCCCATTCTTCTCCTGCTGTTTCATAGAGATTGAAGACTGGCATATTAAAGTAACGCTTCTGTTACTGCCAGGAGGTAGTTCACAGCCAAACGAAAAGATCAACACCCTTGTCTTTCTGAGCAGTCTGTGAAGGCTATTTCATCTTATGAAAGACTGCTAATTCAGCTTCTGTGGTGTGCCCTGAAAATATATGATGGCAGACTGCATCTTTACTTCACTTCTTGAGGATTGGGTTTGTGGGCTCAGTGTGCTTAACTTGATGTCCGTGCAAGTTCTCCATGAGCAATGCTAAGAACCTGTGGTTTGCCACCACAGCATCTGGCATTCCTACCATCAACATGAGGTTTTGAGTATGGTTTAGAGAATAACCACAGTTTTGATGATCTGATCCACATAGTGGTTCAGCCAGCAGGAATTCTGCAATTATAAAGTCAACAAGTTTTTCCTGCGCTTTATTACTGTTGTGGAATATCTTTTACTACCGTTAAAGCTGAAATCAGAAGAGTGTGCCTATTTAGAAATAGTGTTTGAACTCATGCCTGAATGCTTTCCTGAATCAGGTTTCAGGGTAGATCTTCTATGCAAACATGCGTATTACTTGTAGCAAATTATCTCTTATTTCAGGAATAGCAAACACTTTCCTATCTGACACTATTAGCCTTTAAACACAGCTTTTAAAAGAAGCAATATCAATGGATGAGCTATTTAAAAGCACTTTAATTTTATCATTTAATTGCTCTCATTAGTGTTTTTCTGTTTGTTTTGGTCACTGAGTTTATGTTCTGCTACTATTATCTGTGTGAAAGAACCACGATAACTCTGCTAGTAGAAACATTTGATTGAAAACACTTGTAAATATATCCTAGGGTTGGTAAAATATGCCTTGCAATTCTCTTAACAATTGCTTTTCATGTTAAAGCTTCAAGAATCTGTGTATGTGTGGGAGAGGGAGAAAAAATTGCTTTATCCCAGAGCTGTCAGCCACTGCTTTCTGCAGACATTTCTCCATCGTTGTAGTACAGCACATTTCTGAGGGTCTTTCACTTAAACTCAACACATTGTACATTTTCTAAGTTAAACTGGACAGCCAACAACGCTAGGAAGTTACTATGATAGACAGCCACGGGAGCTTCTGTGTTTGCCTTATACATGAAGTCTTTGTGTCTATAAATTCTCCTAGGACTGAGTAGACACCTGTGCTGTTTCTGTCCTCAACTCACCTATGTGTTTCCAGGACAAAAGTTTTCAGTCCTTTACCAAAACTTTCAAGGCCTTTCAGCCAATGCACTCAACCCCACAGGACCTCCCAGTAACTTCAGCAATTATTTCTGCAGCTGTACCTTGCGAGTACGTGGAGTTTGCATTTAAGTGACTTGGAGACAGGTGCACACAACATGTGGAGAAAGTTTTCACAGGATTTAAAAAAAACAAATCCATATTATTCAGGACAAACGTTATAAAACCCTACATACGTTTCCTTGACTTAGTTTACTCACTGCACTGGAGGGGACCCGGAGATTAGTTTTGTGCCCATTAGGAATTTTGAATTAATCTCCTGCAAAGCATAAGTTTTCTGCTAAATCATGGACTTCCTCTCCCTTTTTCTCCCTGTTGTCAGACAGATTCCTCACAAATTTGGCTGGTTTGGTGCTATGTCAGGCCTGCCCTTCCCCCACTCTCCAAACTGCAGCCATCTGCAGAGAAGTTGCAGAGAACTATTTTTCTCTTGGCTTCATCCGTTCCATTACTCAACATAATTTCACTTGAATGGGAGCTATGCATGCTGCCAAGTTCACTCAATACAGAAGTAAAAATTCAGAGAAGAGCTCACAGGCCCACTTTGATAGTGGATTTTCCATCACACCGCCCTAGAATCACTGTGGTTTTACCAGCAGAAACCTGTCTAAGTTCAAACAGTGATTCGGGTATTCACCTATTACAATACCGAGCCTCACTTCACTTTCTGGTCTCTCCATTCTTAAGACAATCACCAAGATCTGGTGATCTGCTGTAACTCAGGGGCTGCACTTTGGTGTGACAGCTGTTTCTTGTACACAGTTTGTTGCAGACCGATAATGGAGTTGCTGGCACTGTAGGTAAAAATAAAAGGAGAGCTCAGCCCAAAAATGAATAAAAATCAAACCAGTGCTGAGGAAGAAAGCAATAAGAGAAAGAGAGCAAAATGTGTGGGCGAAGACATAGCCAGGCTTGTGCCTAAGGACAGCCAGAGGTGAATCAGGCAGAGGACAGAGCTGTGTCTTGAAACCGTCCCATGCTGAGGTTAGTCTGCTGCATCCCCTCACATCAAGCACGGATTTTGTACCTCTTCCGGTCTATTTATCCCGTTCCTTTGTTGCTGTTCAGATAGGGGCTTAGCGATGCCAGTCTGAATATCCAGCTAAACACTCACAGATTTTTTTTTCTTCACCATTACCTGTTTAGTGAGTTTGGAACTGGTGGCAGTTAACTCACCCTCTGCTGTGGATGCCAAACCCAGTATGGTCTCAGGTGGCCTTGCTACCAGTGTCCCAGCTCTCCTTCCCCCTGCCAAGTTCCCTCGGACTTAATTTACCATAGTGACCAAGTACAAGGCAGAAATTCAGTTCCCTCAGAAAACACCCATATGTGTACCAGTTTTCAGACACATGCACTTATTAGACCTTTCCCCAGAAACGAAGTGACATAGGAAAATAATGGCTTTTTTCATTCCTGATTAGAGCAGGAATTTGAACTATCAACCTACCCATAGCAAGCACTGTAATCTGGGACTTACTCCCAAGCCACCTATTTTTTTTTTTAAGTCTTTGAGAACTTGATGAACTCAAAGTAATTTTATTTTTTATTTGGCCTCTTAAAAGCTGCATGTGCTCTTCTCAGGACCCGGTAGAGAAGAATTTATTATCAATCCGCACAGATACACCACGCCATCTGGAGATACAATGGAGCCCATTTGAGCTGTGAGATAAAAAGGGGGAAAGGATAACACTGTTTTGTATTCAACCATTCAAAATGACCCAGAAAGGGCCGTTTTGCTAAAAGCAGGTAAGGGACCAGCCTCTGATGTCACTGCAAACTGCTGTATCCAAAATTGTTCTGGCGACATTACAAAGTGAATACAGAGCCCAAAGACAAACATTTTCTCCGAATCAGCAACAGTTGCTCTGTTCTGGAAGGCTTCCAAATTTAACCTTCATTCATTAGGAAAAAAATAAAATAGACTGAAAATGGCTCAGGAGAAAGAGCAACAAGCACAGCGTTTACTGAAAGGATAAAAGGTGGAAGAAACGAAGGGGGCAATCAGAAAGCAAGAAGCTTGGGGTATTATTCTAGGCTGAATAGAGTTTAAAAAGTAATTTAAAAAAAAACTGTATGACAGAGATGGAACATTTCCACCTGATTTCTCACCTGAAGAGCAGAATTCAGGTGAAATAACTTTTGTAAACAAAGGTGACCAGGTATCATTTTGGAACCGCTGTACAAAAGCAGGATATGGTTCTACACTGTTCACGATAAATCAACCAGATGTTATCGAGTTCCATGGAAAAACTACATGGATGAAATTCATGGCTTTGTGTAGCAGGTTGATCTAAAAGATTGGAACTGATCATCCTGGCATTAAAATCCATGAAGTCATAACCTCCTCTGTGTCATGAGTCAAGCTGCTCAGGTGGTAAATGTACAAATGAAAGCCTTTGGCAGCAATACCAGACTGTTGTAACAGCACAACTGTGCTGTGAGTCAGATCAGGGAATTAAACCAGATTAAAAATATTATTGCCAAGGTAAAAGAAGAAAAAAAAACCCAACAACTTCTTTTGTGAACTATGATTTAGTTCCACAGTCCAGTTTACACATGACTCAGGGCATGATGCTAAAAGCGGTAACAGAAAGGAGCAGTAAGGAAAGCAGAATGTGTTAAATTGTGATTGCCCCCAAAGATTTTATATCATGAAATCGCTGCCTAAAAATACAGCTGCTATACCACAAAAGGAGAATTTGCTTTCAAGTGGCTGCTAAATCTAATACGATGGTGCCTTGAACATAGTATAACATTCTTGTTCCTTTCCTGGACAGATAATATCCTTAGACTGCCAATATATCAGCAACTTCGAACCTTTGCAAAAACTGATTAGAAAAATGGAGGCTTGATGCAGGCAGAATGTTAGGATCGAATGCTACAGTTTTCATTTTTGAAGCTCGTCCCATGCATTGGTGACATGAGCAACCTTGGATGTGAGCATTCTGAAAGCAGGACTACAAGAACACAAACCATTACAGGTTGAGCACACAGTACTTCAGACTGGTTTTATGAAATGCAGTAGTTTGTATGATCACACAGACTGCCTGCCTGTGAGTGCACCTATTTCCCTGATCCATTTGCACAGTTTTGGAAGGTACCACTCAGCTTCAGGCAAACTGGTCAGACCAGCTGAGTGCTTAATAGAATGACACTCAGAAATGGGACCCATCCTTGGAGACAACTGGAGTTAGCATGATAATGAGGGGAAGCAGATGAAGAGAGATGTTAGAAAAACAAGTTCTCTGTTATTTCTCAAGTACTGAATTATTGCAGCTATGAGCACTGCGGAAAAGCCTGTACAGGCTTAAATATTTTCATATCTAAGGATCAGTAAGCGGTGAGTGATGTGGTGTCACATGTTGAATATTAAAGTGAAATATTAGATACGTGAGATGCAGATCTCTTGGATCTTAATCTTTCACCTGCTGTACCAATACATTTATATGTAGTCATGTAAATCCCCGTAATAAACTAATCAGAATTCAGCTTAATGTTGTGGGTTTATTTCTAGTCCTGTCTCTTGCAGCTCCTGAATAGCCCTGGTTACCTTGATGTTGATGTGTCTGGGGCTGTCAATGGACCCTGATGCCAGCTCCCTGCTACCCACACTGTGCTCAGTGAGAGCACAATCTCTGCTGTGGTCACCCTCCACCTGTAGCTCCACATCCCTTCATGTCCTTGCTTTTCTGTGATAATCATCCAATCATCATTATCTACGTGGACTTCAACCCTGCTTTCTAGGACAAATAAAACATGAACATAGTACCCCCTAAATCTGTATTTCTTTGACTGTTCTCTCTACTATGGTTTGATCATCTTTGAGTTCCAGTGAGATCCTGAGGTCCCATGTTGTGCAGAGAGCACAACCCCCTTTTTGGACTCACCTGAGAGCTGGTAGCTTGCTTCAGCAGGGAATAACAGTCAGAGACATGCCTGCAGTTGTGTTGAGCCTGATTCTTACATTTTTCTTTCCCTGAGCAGATATCCCATTTCCTATTTTATCTGACATTTTCCTGCATATCATTCTTGTTCCTTCCTGGACTTCAATCCCTGGTTACCTTTCCTATCTCTTCCTCACTAAAAGAACAAATTGTTTCTTTTGTTTCTTACTGCTGCCTCTTCTATCCTTACTTCACCTCTTGCTTAAGTTTAAGAGGTCTTTTCACAGCTTGATTTCTCCTCCATTAACCAGTCTTTTACTCATAGCCACTTACATCCATGAATTGCCTTTCTTGTCTGAGAAACAACTCAGCTTTCTACTTTTTTTTCTCTCTTATTTTGATCCTACTTCTGTATTTTAGTGTCACCTCCTGTTGCACTCTCCTCTTAGCTATCTTCTCTTAAGGATGCAGTCTCCTAGATGATTCTCAATGACTAAACATCTTCCATGAGACACCTATCCCCAGATAATAGGCAGATCTGCTTTCTCTTTCATTATCCTCAATTATTTTCCTAGTGCCCATCAGTGCTTTCTTTTCTGTTGTGTGTGTGGGTTTTTTTGTTTTTTTTGCCCCCAAATCTATACTAAAAATGATATTTCGCAGACCTAATACCTCCTTTAAAACAAACAGGCCAACATCCGTACCAGTTCAGCTATTTACCTCTGCCTTCTTAGGCTCTCCTGTCTGCTGTCTGCTTGGCTTTTCTAGCATTTAGCCTAAGCCAGCCATCCTTCCACATGTGTTTGGTAAACTATTCAGTAGTAGGTACCACTGACAACAGGCTTCCTTTGTGCTTCACTCTTACAGCATGTCATCCCTAAACAGCCTCCACAAACTACAACTTGCAGCAAAACAAACCACTGGACAATGGACATTTACTTACCTTCAAAGAACAACTTGATTCTTCCTTCCTCACTGAACTTTCCTGTTTGCTCTGAATAATTGTTCATGAGTGTTGACACCATCTGTGCTGTGCACTGTAAGCACAAGGTCCTGTGGAATAATGAATATTTGATCATGTCATTCAAGGCTAAAACAAGACTGCGTGGTTTAATTCTGCCATTTCTCAGCTGTACAATCTCTATTTCTTTCATGCTTTTTTCCCCTTTTTTCATATAGAGTAAATGTTTATTTTGTATACCTATTTATCTCTCTCTCTTTTTTTTAAGTGAACTTACAGTGTATTTCTTTACAAAATTTGTCATTCATCAGAGATGACTGGATCTAAAGTTTTCGGTCCATTTTGGAATGAGTTGTAAAGTCTAAAGTTCATGGGCACTAAAAAATAGTGTCCCCAAATAGTTCGGAGTCAGGCTTACTTTTTTTTCCAATCCGGGTCCTTATCCCTGTTCTGTGGCTTCTGAAAAGTAATCACTGTTGTTAAGTCTCTTTGTCCATGGGGGGGAAAATAAAAAGCCTGGAGAACAAAACTGAAATGGGGAGAAGCCCAATATTGTTGTTTATTGGTATTATTGTTTGTTTCTAATTTGTCATCCTATTTAGGGCTTTGAACGTGGGTGACTTTCCTGGACAAAGGTCTGGAGAGGCATCACATCATGTGCTACAAGCTGTATCCTCCTGAGGTTTACTGGTGCAGAGCCCTGACAGAAATGCATACCCTGAAGTCTGTGCTCAGTCTTCCGTGAGGAAGCAGCCAACCGCTCTGTGCAGCAGCAAATCTGCCAGCTGGCCATAGTGGGGCAATGGCATCAGCTGCAGCCTATTCCCTTTGCTAACTACATGACATATCTGGTCTGGTAGGATTAAAAACCAGGGCAGCACAGAGCAAATTGCTGCAGGGAGATGGCTTTGGGGGCAGGGGAGAGCATTCATGCAAGGGTCCTTTTGAACATTTCTGTCTTGATCCCAAGCTACCTGCTACATGGGATGGGGTTGGGGGAGGACAGCAAAGGGGAAGTCTGACTTTCAGGAAAGACCATGGAGAAGCGTAACTCACATTAATGGTGAGATTAAAGGATTACATTCAATTCACACCGCAGTCAAAATGAAATCTCAGCCTCTGCTTTTTGTGTACTGTGCAGTGGCAGAGCTGTGATGGTGGGTGGTTACAGTGCTGTGCATCCTCTGCAGTGCACAGGGGGACAGTCTGGTTCTGGATTTTTGTTTGCTGTTCTCAGCACAAGTGCTTCCCTCCACATTAAACACATGCCGTTACTTGGCAGCTTCTTTTGCGATGGGTGTAGAATGAGCCCTATAGCCCCATCTTTCCTCAAATAATTTCTCAAGAGGAATCCTTTGCAAACAGCTGTAAGAATCAGTTTTCTTAAATTAAAAACAACAAAAAACCCAAACATGTTTAAAGCACTTCTTGGAAGTAGCTCAAGATTACAGAACCTTGTGCACCACATTGAGGCCAACAGTACACACTTTAAGGCACAGTGCTTTTTTACACAGTCCAAAGCTTAACTGGGCCTTTTCTTCATTACTGCTAAGTGATAATGCTACAGGAGAGCTCCAGGCTCTGCCTGGTCTCTTAATAGTGCTCCCAGCTGTGGGAGACCAGTGCAGAAGTCCCTCTGCCTCATGAGGCTGCAGGGCATACTTCACCACGTTAATGCCTGTCGCTATTTGAATGTATTCTTTCCTCAACAGGTCCATGGGAAGTGCGTGTGTAGACACAACACAGCAGGGGACCACTGTGAGAAATGTGCACCGCTATACAACGATCAGCCTTGGAAGCCAGGAGATGGAAAAACCGGGGCACCAAATGAATGCAAAAGTAAGTGGGAGAGAGCTTAGTGATCCTGGGTGTCAGGGGGAGCACTCACCCCACCAGCAGGCAGTCCTTTAGCTGCGACTGCATAAATTGTAGTGCTCTAGGGTTGTTTTTTTTCTGTAAGGCTTACGATACCATCAGATTGGCTTGTCTTACTGTAAGATGTGGCAGCTAAACTTCTTGGTTGGGTGTCCTTTGGGGTTGGAATTGTGATTTGTTTAAAAAGGAATATGAAAGATTGCAAGCAGAGAATATGTGTTACGCTCAGATATATGTCCTCCATGATTCACGGTAGGGAAATTATACTGTTTGAACAGTATCATTGGTTGTGCCTGCTAGGTAAGCCTGAAGTACATTTCCCTGTTTCCCATCAGAGTGTCGCTGTCACAACCATGCTGACAGCTGCCATTTTGATCTGAGTGTTTGGCTGGCATCAGGGAAACGCAGTGGTGGAGTCTGTGACAACTGCAAGCATAACACAGAGGGACATCGGTGTCAGAGGTGCAAACCGGGCTATTACCGAGATAGAGGGAAACCCATTTCTTCTGCAGAGGTCTGCAAACGTAAGTGATTTTGTTCCTTCAGTGAAGATAAGTGAACGGTGGACGCTCATTAAAAGAATCAACCTCAATGGAAGCCATTACTGGTGTTACTATTCCTTGTTTGTTTTTTATTTCTAGACTGTAGTTTTCTGATCAAAAGTCATTTTCCTGATTTTCTGTGTCCAGCCCTCAATGGGATCACAATTTTTCTGATAATTGCTATAGTTCACTGGTGCATTACATTCTGATGAAAGGTATATTCTTGTGCTTGCATTTAAAATAATGTGATTCTGTTTTTCATTTGAAGCATGTTTTATTCAACTACTTCTGCATCTCTCTTAAGACAGTGGATGGTGTGCCTATGTGAAAGACATTGCTAAATTCCATTTGATTTTGTGCAGTATCTGTGAACATCAGTGTATACAGTAGTGACTGCAGGAGGTGTGTACCCCTATGGGAACAGACGAATCAGAGCTTTCAGACTTATCTCTGAATTCTACAGCAGTACCTTGGGGTGCCCTGCCCAAATTAATTGCCTCATTAACACTTCAGCAGGATGTGTTAGGAAGTAACTCAGGCACTAACCTCAGTGTATAACCTCTGGATCAAGGTAGTTTACATCCAGCCAGTCTGGAACATAGCCAGAACGAGCCCAAATCTCTCTTAGTCTAGATGTTTCCTGAGTATTCTGCCAAATTTCACACTTCTTATTCCATCTGGTATTTATTTGGAAGTTGCTATATCCAAGAATGCACATGAATTCATTTCTTCCTTTGGATAGTCTTCCTTCCTTCCAACTCAGATATCAGTTGCCAACACTGGGAACATCAGATTCTGTCACTTACTTATACTCATGCGTGTTTGGTCTTCATCAAGATTTCTCTTAAACACTCAGGATACAAAAAGTCCTCTCCCTAGAGCCTAATGGCCTGTGGTATTGCTTAAAGTATGCGCAACACATCCTATATTTCTGCACTTTTGTATTCTTTCCAGTGGAATATCTTCCTACCTAGCACAGACTTCCACACAGTCCTTTCTCTTTGATTTCATTATTTCCAACCAACACCAACAGACAGGGTTGGGGTGAGCTTATCTAATTCACCCTGTATGCTGTGGTGTTATGATGGCCTCTCTCCAATCCTGTTTTTATTCTGAGCAGATTTGCTCAGAAATGAGAACAGAATTTTATGCCAAATAAGTTTTCAGTCTTACAGTACCTGCAAGAATTTGTGTATGAAGTGCTTGTGTTTAATACCAGGGTGATGGTACGGTAACCAGCAACATGTGTAATATTACATAACCACTAAAACGAAGGAGAACAGGAGAAAAGCAGAGAGGAAAAAACCACCTGAAAATACAGCTTGCCTGTGTGGGAAACCCTAGAACAGTCTGCTGGGGTGAAATCAGACCTTGACTCTACCTCTCCACCTTTTGTGGTCTGGTTACAGGCCTCTCAGTGCCTCCTGCCAATACTCTGCGTAGCAAAAGAAAAACTGTTCAGAGGAATAAGCAGAAATTCACCTTGTTAAAAGAGCTTTATTATGATCATGGCAGTCAGCCACAGTAGCATTCTTTTCACCTGGGAGGGTGCTGCTGCCAGCTGAAGGACCTCAAATGTAATTTTGCGCACTCAAGCGTAGATCGCTGCCATCCTGAAATTTAAATGTCTTTTCCCGATTCTGTGTACAGTCAGTGGAGAAGCAGTAGGATGTCTAAGGGATGATTTATTGTGTTTTAACACCAATGTCTATGATAGACAAGGTGAATTGCCCTCTAAAGGGTATCTATTTATTTTCCCTAACTTAAGAGGCATTCTAAACTATTAGCTTGCCCTACAGAGTTTCCATTAGTTGACATGAATCTAACAGGTTTGATTCAGCATTATTACCAATAAGTAACTGTGACCTTATCTGTACATAACTTAAGTCAGTGGGACCCCTTCAAACAAGTGAAGTCATACATGAATGCTTATGATATCAAGGTGTAAGGGCAGGTAATTCACTCTAGATAATATTCTTTTTATAGTAGACTGTTCAGTATGTGCACGATGCTTGTAATTGTATAGAAACAAATGGGGCATCAGTGACAAAAAACATGGAAACATCAGTGTAGACAGGCACAACTGTTTGGGTTAGAATAGACTTAATTTGACAGAGGGGAGATTTCACCTCCAGGACCACTAACATCAGCTCCTTAAGCCTAGTGCAGATATTAGACTCAAAGACTTTATGCAAATTGTAACAAAGGCTCTCTTCTCCATCCTTTATGTTGCAAAACCTGCGTCGCTATTAAGGTTAATTTGGGTGAACAAATTGTTCAGCTTGTGTGACCCTAAAAACTCTTGTTACACGGGTTTTTTTTTTTAATCCTTGTTAATATGTATGAAAGATGACAGTCAGACCAGGTGCATTTCCTTCAAACCTTGGCCCACTGATCATAAACAGAAGAAATGCCAATTTTGAACCATAACATTTGTCAGCATTTACATGTACCGCTTCCAAGCCATCATCTCAGTTTGAGAAAACCACACAAAAAGTCCTAGGCTTACAATAGTCAGTAACCCACGTGCTGGGCAAGAGCTGAAAAGCAATAATAAACTGCAAACAGCAGAGTGAATGGATGATTTTTGCCTGGTTCTCAGCTTCTAATTTTGAAGTCAGAGAAGAAAAATCTCCATGGGAGATCAAAACTTGACCCATGTGTACAGTGGATACTGAGCTGGGAAAGGAAATCTGATGAAAAAGCTGAATGAAATGCTGTGCTAATCCCTTTGAGAAAGCACGCTTGAAGAGTGCTCTGCCATCCAGAGCAAAGTCTAGGTTCAGCTGTGACAGCCCCCTCAGGCTCCCAGAAAGTTAACAGGACGCTGCCCAGGCCCAGAAAGAGTCTTTAAGCATTAGTCATAATAATGAACAGCATTGTCTCTTAATCACTGCTAGCAAAAAAAAAAAGTTGTATAACAATTGGATGTCCTGGCACTATCCAAACCACCCTCTGCTGACCCTCCAATGTGAGACTGCAAAGACATTCCCTTGGAGGAAAAAAAAAAAGGGAGGGGGGGAGGTTGAAATTTGACATGTAAGTGTGAATCTGTTATTCCTTTTCATCTGCAGAGATAGCCTGCCTCTGATCCCTTTGCTTCTCTTCTTCCTAGCAGCTGGACGTGAATGAGAGCCAGGTCATGTACAAAGCCTTGTTTTGACACTGTTTAGATTTATTTAAAAAAGGAAAAAAAAGAATAAGAAAAAGAAAGGCTTGAGAAGAGTGCCAGAGCAAAACTCACACCTGCTTGTTATTGGGGGTGACAACACGGGATTAAGTGGTTTGAATATAGATTTGTATGAGAGCTTTGACTCAGAAGCCTCATCGTTTCCTAACCAATGATTAGAAAAGCTGCTGTATGCTTGGCTCTTTCCTGTGGCTTATTTGGAGGCTTAAAGGATCCTTCTGAAATGGCACCATCTTTTGTACTCACACTTTGCTTAGCTTAAATAAAATGCAGGCATGTAGACCCATTAGAAAGGCTCTCCAGGAAAACAAGCATTTTACTGCAAGCACAAGGGTTGAAAATTAAAATGTGACCAGATGCACATGCACACACTCTGAAAAGCTCTGCTGCTCTTCCTTTTACTTCTTAGCAGAGGCAGTGAACTTTTAATTGTAATATCACAAAGGCCTGATCACATCTTGGTTCAGTCTGTTTTAATCAGCTCTGACCACACACACAGCTGTCTGTCTTACTGCCTTCATTTAAGAAACACCATTGGCTGAGTCAATCCCCACATCTGACATGCTTTAAAAACGGCTCTGATTTGTTTGTATGCTCAAAAGATGCACATGTGTATATTTCAGATTCAAAAGGCATTGTTGTCCATCTTTCATCAAACAGCCAGTCTGCTCATAGCTTTTCTTATGCAGTGCTAGACAGAAGTTTAAGGGGATGTACATCCAGGTTCACTGACTTGAAGCATTACCATTTTCCTATAACTGGGGATCATATTTTTGCAACCGATATTACGTTTTTACATCTGTGTCTAATAACATGAGGAAGACAGCTGTGCTGAGGGCAGACAGATTTATTGAGGACTTGAGTGGAGGTTGCTGTATGAATAATTCATATATATTTTTTTATTCCTTGTCTCCCTCTTTTACAGTATTTGACATCCAGTAGGATAACAAAAATCTTAGGATAGGAGTGAGAGTAAAAGCCAAGAGGATGCTTTGTGGTACTTTGTGACTGACAGCCACTGCTATTACACAGTGAAGTGCTTTGCATTACACTGCTGTCAAGGGGAGAACCCGTATAAACCAGCCATCTCTGAGCCAGAACTGTCTGCACACCGTCCCTAACATAATTGATGATGCCTTTGACAAACAAGGCTATTGTCATGTTGGCTGATGTTTTGTTAGACGGGGAGGCGGATAGAGAAAACTAGGGTTTGCCAAGAGGAAAGAAGCAAAAATCAGCAGGGAAAGATTCTTTGTTAAATATTGGGAAATGTAAAAGGATGAGGTTTTGGAAGTTTGCTTTTCTGTTTCTTTAATTGTAAGGTTTATCTGCAAAACTGTGGTACCATGAAGCAGATAAAACCCAGTCATCGTCAGCTGCCCCTTCAGCATGTGACATGCGAGCTCTTATTTTGGGAGTTTCCTTAGATGCACAACGATTTTGGCCATAACACTCTGTAAGCCAGACAATGTACACACCCAAGCTGAAATGCTAAATAAACACAGACTGAGTAAAGCATTTGCAAGCCACTTGTATAACTCATCTGAAAGTGTTGTACATTTATTGATCCGAACTGCTCTCTGATCCACCAGAAGGCTGTCCCTGTTTCTAATTGGGGAATATGTTCATTTGGAACATTAGTTTTCCTGAACTGCAGCCCTGAAATAGCTAAAAACAAACAAAAAAAACCCAAACAAAACAACATGCATTTTTTTTCTACCTCCTTATTAGCTTCTGTCAGTGTTGTCAGTCACTGTCCTTCAGTACTTTCCCTTAGGGATAAGATGGGTGAAGGTCTCATCTTGAATTGGAATCTTGCCTCAGTTGGTGACAGGTAGGCTAATGATGTTAATGACTTACTCATCTGTCATGTGACCCTAACTGATAAAACCTGAACACTGGAAGATAAGAATAAAAAACAGATCCAGTAGTTGCAGAAATATGAGAAATTTCATGTGAAAACTCCACAGGTAGGTCTTATATACAGAGTTACTAGGATGAAGTCAGAAATCTGGATTCAGGCCAACACAGACATTGGCAACCGCTCGCTGCTTGTGGCTCAGACCTGTCTGCACTAATGGAAGCACGTATTTCTGCCCCTTGTCCCCAGATCTATTACATTTTCAGTGTTGGATGGAACTAAGTGCCTCCTTTTTTAGGGTGATGTACTCAGTCCTACATAAATCTGGGCAAAAGTAATTCAAGTTGAGCAGCAACAAATCAGAACTTGCCTTTGAAACTGTCAGTGCTAATGAGCACTTCATTGTTACACCTGCTCTCCAGAACTGACAGCAAAATCCCTGGGTTTGCTCCCAAAGTCAAGACTGCTTTGTGGCAAACAGGCGAGCCTGCTGCCATCCGCCAACCAGCTCATTGTGTTGAGTACATTGCCCATGACAGCACGCTTATTTTTTGTCCTTAGGCTATTGTGCTAGTGTCCCTTGAAAACAACTGACTGAGATCTGTCTACAGCAGAGTGTAATAATATTATTAAAAATATTGGCATAAAGAACACAGGGCACGGTGAAAAAAATAACTACGTAGTAAGCAGATCGTAAGAGAAATGCCTGTTAAACAAAACTGCTCACCCTTTTCCTCATATGTTTCTGAAGGTGTTTTTTTCTTGAGTATCGAACGTGAAGTTGCAGATGAAAGTGAATCTGTGCTTGCTACAGTTAACACTCTTTGTAGTCATATACTCCCCCCTTGGAAAATGATGTGTGGAATCAGAGTGTTCATTTGTTCTACTATCTGTGAGCTCATGAAGAAAAGTAGTTTGATTAGTAGCAATGATGGGCAAACTTCAAAAGCTTTGGAGATTGTGTTTGCTTCAGATAAGCATCCAGAAGGCTGGCCCCTGATCCAAGCTATCCAAACACCTTGGGTGTCCAACGTTTAACTGAAAATCTCTATTAAAGCAGGTCTTGGCCACAAGTTTTTTATTTCCCCCCTTTTTCAGATGGATGACGTAGTGATATATTTCCTCTTCAGACACTGCTATAAGGAAAAACCAGGGCAAGCTTCTTTGTTACTATAAAAAAAGAACTGAAATACAAAGGCCTGGAGTTCAGTTCAGTTCTCATTTTAATCAAATGTGTTTGAATAGGAAAAATTAATGGGTATGTTTATGGCTTGTACAGAGAGCCACTGGTACAAGGCTCAACCATCTCAGTTAACCTATTCCCTGATGAGGAAAAGTCAATTGAGCCTGGCTTTGCCAAATAGATACAGATAAGATTTTCTACCTCATTCCCTGATGCTGTCACATTGGAAATGTACTGGTGGCATGGGACTATGACAATTTGTTGTATATGAAGGTGCTGTCCCATAGGAGCTATAAGTATCTGTTTTACTATCTAGTTGTCTTGAGTTGCTCAGGCCAGCATTAAACTGGCCATAGCATTAGGAAGATCTCTTGTATTTTTCTCATGTTGTTTTTCAGCTACATGTAAAATACATCTAGTAAGTTTAGAGATCCTCTCTCATTCTGTTTCCTTTTCTTTTAACACGTTTATTTGTACAATAAACTTCATCAGCTTTCCTACACGTATACAGTACTGCATGGTAAAACGTCCCCTGGAACTCACAGGGAAAGAAATCTGTAGATAATGTAGAAGCAGACACTGAAGAAATATTTCAGATTGTCTGAACCACCTGTATAAGCCACATCTAGCCCCAGAGGGAACACTAGTTTTGTGCTGTCTGTTCCCAGGAAAGAATGCAGGCTATAGCTATCATTTGGGACCACATCCATGCCAGTGAATTTTTCTGCAAGCCATTTGAAAAATGAATTCCACTGCTTCAAAACCCTGTATGTTCCAGATTTGTGTACCAGGAAAGAACTGACCTTCACACACAAATGGGTCCTAGCTGGATTTATCTTACTGTGCTTAATGAGTTAATAAGATAAAAAATACTGCAAGTGTAGGTTATCTGTTCTGACGCTACACTGTTCTGACATAAAACCATTGAGCATCAGGAGGAGGGCGGGAATTTAAAAGCTTTGTAAAAGTGTCACATAACCAGATGACTCCTGGGCACATAATCTCAGTCACCTCTTACCATATCTCCGTAGCTTGCTCCTGCCAGCCAATGGGTTCAGCCAATGCAACGTTCAGCAGGAGCTGGCGATGCCACCCCAAGACGGGATTCTGCTACTGCAAGCCAGGTGTGGCGGGCCCCAACTGCGATAGATGTCTCATGGGCTACTGGGGCTTTGGAGAAAATGGCTGTCGTCCTTGTGACTGTGCCAGAGACTGCGACCAACATACTGGAAACTGTTTCAATGGGTAAAGAAGCCTTTATTTGAGTTCACTTTGAGATGGGATTCTGTAAAAATGAAACAAAGGTTAAATGAAATACGGCAAAAATGACAGTAAATGGAGGATGCTGGAGGAGGCCAGAGGATGCATGTCATCTGCAAAGGTGGCTGTAAGTCATAAAAGGTCTCTTGGACTCCAATTGATGGCTAGCACACTTGTAAATCCATTGCATTATCCAAGCCGATCTTGAAATGATGACTTTTGCTAATAAGAAGCAACTCCACAACTCCAAAGGAGACTGTGCAGTATTCCTAAATACATCTGTTTGCCTTGGAAATAAGTGGAAGAGCCTGGAGAGACTGCCTCTCCTCTGTGCCCAGGGTAAAATGAGTTTCAAGGTCTCTCTTTTATGTCTACTGAGCAGGCATACGCACCCCAAACATGCTTTAATCTCAGTATAGAAATCCTATGACTTACTGACTGGCTGCAGTTTTACCAGTCCTGCAAGTGTCCCCAGTTCCTATTGACATCAGCGAGCGATCACTAACCTTAGAGTTACTTGATTCAGAAAATAATAAAAATAAAGCCCAAACCAATCAACCATCCAACCAGAAAGAAAAAAAAAAGAAGGCGGCCCCAAATGTATTTATTTAAAAACAAAAATGCTAAGTCAGCACTGGTGAGGTCTAAGTAAAAGCCTAGATCTTGTGGTTTCTCTACAAGGTATAAAGTTTTGATCTTACACTTCCAACCTGAAAAGAGAAAGCTTAACTGTTTGGATGCAGCAATAATCTGCTTCTCTGTGTCCTAACCAAGTCTTCTCTTCTTTGTGCCCTTCCAGCTATGACAATGAGCCATTCTTTAATATCCCCATTGGGGGACGAATCCCTGACCTTGTGCAAACACCAACTAATGAGAGTGAAGATGACTGGAAATGGAATGACCACGAACAGGGATTTTCTGCTTTGAGACACCCAGGTACAGCCCAGAGTCTGGGAACATCCAGTAACTTCACTCAGTGCCAGCTCCTTCTTCTTTCCACCCTGACTTAGACTCTGTCTCATCTCTAGCTCTACTCTGTCCTCCTTCTGCTGGCAACATCTCTTGATTTGAACTGTCATTGGTTATTATACCTATGTTGTTATTTTCTGCTATTCAACTTTGGGTTTTGGAAATCAATGAGTCATAAGTAAGATTGTGTGAAAAAATATCCTCCATTTGTATTCTTAATTATTGTCATAATGCTTATAAACTTACACAGCTTCTTCTCAGTCACTCAATGTGTTGTTCAGTGCTTCAAATGCTGTTTGTGAAAAGACCGTGTCAGCCATCACTGAAATGAAGCCACCTCTGGGGTGGAACACAAGTGATGTTAAGAATAAGGTATTCCTCATGGCACAGCAGCTCAAGACAGAAAGTAAAGAATTATTATACTGTATCCAGATAATGTCATCAAGCAAGCCAGGTTACGGAATGAGGTACAGCCTTTAATACTTGAAATGTTGTCAGTATTGCTTGCCACAAGTGAAGGTCCACATTTACCAGCATCAATGACTTAAGACCCAGAAATAAAAGCTCCAGCTATTGTATACCTTGTCTTTCCTAAGAGCAATATTATCTTAATAACAGCAAGGTTCATCATTTCTTAGCTTGCAGAATCAAAAAAAAAGATATTATTACTTACATGATTTAAACCTGGATCTGATTCTAATAAAAATCTTAATTGGTATCAGTTTATTAACTATATAATAGACACCATGAGGGCCTCATTTTACTTGACAGCACTGTTCAGATCTCAGACTAATTATCATATAACCTAACAAGAAGCAGATTTGCAAATAAGTGAGCTCACGCTCAAGGACTATTCAAGTCCATCCAGATTCTGGGAGTTACATACATAAAACTTTACAACTGAGTAGCATTTGCTTCTCTTTCCTCTCCCATTTCCTGGCTCTTCTCCAACCTTTTGTGTTTTGTGATTCTTCTGCTAGAAAAGTGTGTGTGCAAAGAGAAGGTGCTTGGAAGCGTCACTGACTTCTGTCAAATGAAATACGCTTATGGTAAGTGCCCTCAAGGTATGATACCTTCACAGCATTCTTTATGCATGGTATTTGCTGTTAGCTGATAGGAGTGAAGAATTACAGAACTGGCAAATAAGAGGTAGGATTTCTTCTGCTCTTTTTGTATAGTGACATCCAACTTCAGACCAGAGCTGATCAGTGAATAGCTTATTTTACACCAGGCTCCTTGGTGTCTCCTTTCCACCTTCACTTTTTACAGCAGGAGTGCAAAAATTCTTAAAGTCTGTGGAATGACTGACCTCTGCCATTGCTTTCGCAGTCATTATGCAGGCTCAAATACTTGTTTACCAATGATGTATTTAATACTGTGATTTATCAACACCTGGTTCACGCCATCACATGAAGCAACAAAGGAAAGCTTTGGCATCCAGAGGTTCGATATGCTTCTGTTATGACACAACAAAGCCTGCTCATGGGACCAAGCTGGATGAGTCTGCCCTGCCAAAAAAAGTTACAGGGTCCCATTAAATTAAAGGAAATCTATCATGGCAACCAGATGTTAGGCCACAAAACAAAAAGTACTTTTTCTGGCTTGTTGTGCAATCATGGAATTTCAGCCATTTGATATGTCTGACAGGAAACTTCCTGACTTCCTTCCTGTGGAGCAGACCGTCCCTTCCCACTGGACACAAATTTAGAAAGGCCAGTGTTAAAGCTATACCAGTTCAAGACGAGTTTTCAAACTGTCAAATACAAGGCACAGAATCAGTATGCTTCAAATCAGACCATTAGCGGCTGATCTGTTTTTACACCCTTCTTCTGTATACGTACAGTTGTTTTCCTGTGATCTCCAAATGTCTGACAGCAGTCCATTAAATAATAGTTGATAAATACCCCGTTGAAAGGATCAGTCACTTCAGCAAAAAAAATCCAGTTTTCCTTCTCCAAATTTATTTAGAAGGAACCGTGACTGAAACATACGAGCACTGGAATGCCCTTTTGGTACAACTGCAGTGCTTTTTCATGTCTCCTTCCAAGATGTTAAAATTCTACCTTTTAGCAGCATAAAAAAAAAAAAGAAGAAGATTTAGAAATTCTGTGTTGGTGTCCATCTTGACATGTTTCTTGGCAGTGATAAAAGCAAGAATCCTATCGGCTCATGACAAAGGGACGCATGCAGAAGTTGTTGTGAAAGTGAAGAAGGTCCTGAAATCGGGCAAAGTGAAAATTGCTCGGAGCAACAGAAGCATTTACCCAGAATCCTGGACCAACAGGGGATGTACTTGTCCCATTCTCAATCCTGGTAAGAACAAAATGCTTTTAGCATTTACTCTGTGGGATTAGGCTCAGGCTGTTATGGTGCTCATCAGACTCATCCTCTGCACCACCGCAAATCAGGAATAACTCTTCTGAAAAGAACGAAGTTACACAGTATGAGAGTCATGGAGGTAAAAACCAGCTGGAATAATCCACTGTGGTTCAGCAGATCCAGGTAGCATAAAGCACAGTGAACCCACTTCTTTCTGGCGACAACTAAAAAAAAGGACAGAAAAAGTAATTCCAGATTTAAACACTTAAGTACAAAACCACATTTTCTTGTGGTGGATGTGATAGAAGGTAATAGATGGGACGTTTCTCTATCCGCTGGATAGTAGCCAGGCTGAAACTACCTTCAACAGCTATTGCATGAGCAGTGCAGCTATGCAAGCCAACAGCTTGCTTCCCCTGTAAACAGTGATGACAATTCATTAGGAACATTGGCTATAACTACTGAACGCTTCTCATTCATCTCCACCAAAGAGCTGGAGTAAAAAGCAGTAAAAAGCATTTTCTTACCAGAGAACAAAGTCATACAAAGAAAAAAAAAATCAAGCCACCCTGGAGATGTTTCACCTTTTGTGAACTGATTGGAACTTCCAGGTTATTTGCAACTTGGAGAATTTTTATGAGAGAAAAGATCCAAGTATTTTTATATTAACGAGTTTTCTGAGGAACAATTCATTAAACATTTGTGAGACACAGCGACTGTACGATCGTCTGTTAGGATGCCCCATCATCAAGCACAGTTATCCTTCTGATGCTGCAGTGAATGCTCAGTGGTTCCATTTCCTGGAGATGTCTGAGTTGCTCCTAACAGAGGAGGAGAGAATACCAGAATACATAGCTGCTATACTGAACAGCCATGTCAGCTGAGCTGCACAGGGCACGTAGATTAATCTGGCTCTTTAGGCTGCTCACCAGCCAACCCCCACCCAGCCTCTTCTCAGGCACTTCAATAATTGTGTTTTTGTTTCCCTCCGGAACACTAACAATGTGGTCTTTCTGTTGCCAAGAGTTTCAACTCTGAGTTCCTTCTCATCTTTACTCCAAAAGTTTCATTCCACAGATGGAACCCAAAGAATTGCTCTTTGGAAGTTAAGTGGGTGGATATAAAAAGGTTGTCTGCCTTCCATCAGGATGGCTGTATTAATCTCAGCTAAGGTCAAACAACCAGGGCAAAATTTTACAATAACAAGTAAAATTAAAGAAACAGAAAGCAGCAAACATGCAAAACAAGAGATACAAATCCACCTATTGTCTGTGTAGGACTTTAAAGCACTGTTCTTCCATGAATGCCTCCACATGTAGGCTGCTGAAAATACAAGCAGAATATAATACCAGTTTCCATGTGTATTGAGATTGAATTCTGCTACTCACACCTATAAAAGCCAGGAGTAAAGCTACTGAAGCACACAGTTACACTAACTTAGAACAGAGAGATGAGACTCAAACTTGGTCATCTGTGCATGGTGGTGGTGAGTCTGTGAGTGCTAAGTCCATCAGAACTAAATCAACCTGTAGTTGTAATTTCTGTATGCAATCATATGATATCTCAGCTGTTACTCCAGGAGTCAGCACTGACAACATGCACATGAAGGAGTGCGTACACACAGAGCTGCATGTGCAAACTGGCATTTAAAAACGGCATGAAGCTGGCTAAGATGCCACATACGAGATCCTGAAGAAGTAGAGAATTTCTGCATCTATTTTCTTCTACTCAGTGATTTTTTCTTTCCTCCAAATTAGGTACCGACTATCTTATAGCAGGTCAGGAGGACTCCAGGAGCAGCAAACTTCTCGTGAACATGAACAGCCTGGTGAAACCCTGGAAAGCACATTTGGGAAAACAAGTGGCAGATATTCTTCGAACAGGGTGCAAGTAACTTCAGCTTCAAAATTACAGTGATGAACTTTGCCTTTTAGTAACACTGCAGTGAAAGGTGTAGCTTAGCTCCTATGATCCCAATCAACGTGCTCCTAGCTGAAGTGATGAAGGTGGACTCACCACCCTTTCTCCTTTCATTTCCATAGAAAATGCTGGGACATGACTGCTTTTTTTCCAAAAATGCACAGACTTACCACATAGCATCATCCATAGGTCCATAGGTTACAGTTTTTCATTTCAGCCTGATTCCGTGTACCCAGAGAATCATTTTACAAGGCAAAACTGAAGGTATGGATTAGTGTTTCCACACTTCCAGTCAGAGCCTGATATTAATACATATAAGCTGCTTACATTACGCATTCATTACTTGGGTGTACTTTCTTTTTTTAAGATAAGTGACCACTAACAGGCAGCAATTTCTTTCAGCTTCACAAGTGGCATAATACTAGATAAGTATGTCAAATATAACATTTATCTAAAGGAGCTCAGATATTTTTATTTACCATCAAACAGTGATTATGCCAACATAACATGCTGCTTTCTAGAAAGCAATACTGTCAGATGGCTGAACAGAAACAAACTAACACAGGACTCATCTGGGACAAGGCTCTGTAGATGTACTTTGCTGTCATCAGTGCTTAGTGATGAGCTCTGCTGCAGAAAGCACCTTAGCACAAACTTGATTCCAAATCCAATTCTTGCTCTCATTTTGCTCTTTGCTGTAGTATTCAAAACTGTAACACCAGGCAAAGGTTGCACAGTGATTACTACCAAAAAGCCTTATGCTAGGAAAGAGCCAAAACGTGACGGACTTTAGCTGCTCCTACGTCGAGTTTGTAGTACTACAAAAGCTACAAAAGTAGGAGGTAAATGGGTTGCTTGTGTTGCTTATTAAATGAGATAGCTATAGTTACTGTGAGAGCAAACTGGCTATTCAAGCTGTGCTCAAGACCACTGACATTTGATTTGCACTTAGTGCTTTCATTCTGCTTTATTTCTCTTGGTCACTCTTGAGATTAAGATACTGAACTTCAGCTGCCTTCCCATTGTACATGAGGATTCTTCTCCCACCCCACAGAAGTACAGGTGAGGTAAAACCTGCACTCAAGGTGGAAATAGTCCTGTCCTGCAAAAGCAGTCTTTCTAAACCAATTTTCCCCTACACCTCAGTAATGAAGAGGAAGCTATTTTAATTGTTCCCTAACAAAATATTTTGAAGAAAGTGTAGTTCTTGACCTCTGCCCCTAAGACAGGGAAATCATAATCAAATGGAGTTCATTTAAACACATTATCTCATTAAGTAAAGCAGAAATGATAATGGATCAGTCTATACTTTCAGTTGGTCACATGTGCTACTTCTGCATATATCTTATTCCACGTCTACATTTGATGCTCTCAAAAAGAGGTGCTACCTTAATTTAGCACTCCCCGGTACATGGGAAAATCCAAAGCTAATGCAAAAGGACGGCTGTTCTAGGTTTATTCTCTTCATCACTGGGAACCTGAAAAAATCAGCTTTGTTAATTCTAATTGCCTCTGTTTTTCTTTTAACTTTGCGTTGGTTGAACAGCAGAAAAACCTTCAGGTCATTTGGAAATGGATGACAGGCAGGTATCAAAAAAAGGCGCTGCTCTTCTGCTGACAGTGTATAAAGTCCCTCTCTCTCCCCTTTCAAGAAACCTCCCCTTCTCCCTTGCCATAGATTTTCTTTCCTTCTGTTTGTCTTACAAGCACTTCATTATTTATTTGTTGTTGCTAAAGCAGTATCCAACAACTGGCATCTCCAACAAGCTATTTAAGTAATGCAATAAAACACTTTTTAAACGGGGTATTTGGCTTAATTTGAAACGTGAGCGTACAGAAGTTAGGAGCATAACACCTTCTTTCTTAACGTCTTCAGACTGTCTGAACAAGAGGACTGACTAGCTTGCTTTCAAACAGGAATAAAGACATGCTCGTGAATTTACAGTGTTCTCAGATGGCCTCTCACAATAAGTGAAAATTAGGCGTATGTTTATAGCTAAGTTAAGTAACATACCTTTCATCACAGGTCATTTTACCTGTGAGGCATCTCATTTACCGTGATCGTATTCCATTTTGGTTCATAGTACTGTATTAAAGCAAACTTCCATGTTTTAACTTTTGTGCCAGATTGGTGATTGTGGGGAGAGTGAACAGCTGTTCACTCACACAGTTCCTTTTGGTGGGTGAAAATTAGTTGTTAACGTGGTCATTCACAAGTATTTCCAGCAGTTGCTAGTAGAAACACTATCTGGAACACAAGTATTGATACCCTAGTACATTCTCTGAGTACCTGCTGTAATACTGTAATTAATGACTACCTTACTGCAAACACGGCTGTGTGCAAAGACAGCCATCAGTACGTTGCACACTTCAGTATCTCAGAAATGAGTGACAACCGTAAACACACATTTTAGAGAGGTATAAAGCAAATGAGGTGGTGGGAGAGGGGGGGTGACACCAAAAACATTCAGCAAATTTCTTATCCAAATTTCCCCCTTTTTGAGTCCCTAATTTATTTGCTGGTGGCTGTATAGATAAGTTTCCCTCATTCCCTCTGTTAGTCAGAAACATGAACATTTTGTTCCAACTACAAGCTCTCGCTTAATGGCTTCACATGTGCATGAGGTAGTACAGGATGACTTACAGAAGCTGCTGCATGTTTCTCAGAACAAGCAAACATGGTCATACGTAGTGAATTTAAAACAAACTACCACCGAAGATATCTCTTTCCAAGATGAATTGTTTTGTAGGTCTGTGTACTGTTCCAAGTATCTTTTGATCATCCTCGTGACTGTCTCTCTTAGGTGGTACAGTAATATAAATAGTACTAATACAGAAAAGAAGATGCATTTGCCCTGTACAGAAGTGGCTGTACTGCTTCTTACGGTAAAACAGGACCCTCTTACAGATGTCCACGTGAACAACCCTACAACACCCAAATGGATAAGGCAGCAATCACATACTAAACAGCAGCAGTAATGCATCACTTGGGAATCCCGCATAAGGATTAAATAAAAGCATCTGGCCACAAGGAAAGCCTGGAAAGTTGTGAAAAATACGTAAGAGTGCAGGCAGTCACCTGAAGGAGAAGCACACGCAGCTTTCCACACAACAGCAACAAAATTGGTATTGATGCTCAAAACAGTTTTGCTGTGCAGAACATCTGTCCATGAACAAATGACCATTCTTACGACACGGACCTTTAAAACATGGAAGCAGTTCATTAAATGGTGAGTGCTGAGTTCTAGTTCCCATACAGTAACGTACCATCACTAATGCTTCATCTTCTGCTCTTAGTGAATGGTAAAGAAAAATACTCCTAGCAGAACTTTGTGCAGTGCACTTCTGAAAATAGTCCACTGCTATAAAGAACAAGTTTTCTCTGTAATGTGCACTGTGTCTCATCACTTTTCCATGCTGCTTGATGTAAGTTTTCTTTGAGTTGATATAATTTATACAAAGTGCTCTCTGAAGACCCCCAAACCTGGAAGAGTTAGTGTGTTATTTGTTACGTGTTGTAGCACATTCTCTTTTGTACTTACAACATCAATTAAAAATATTCAGACATTTACACTGATGTCTGCTTTGGGATCTATTTTTAGAATTTTGAACCACACAATCCTCAAACTACATGCACATTAATACTTTGTAAGTTAATAAACCACAAAGATTACAGAAACCATCGAGGCTCTTGCTTCACTAGCTTTAAGCACAGAGTTTAGCAAATGCAGAAAAGCATTTAGTAAATAAGGCAACCACAGTACATGTTTTCTACTGAGGAGCCTGTGGGAAAGAAAATGTACATTTTGTATGAAAATGTACAGAATGCAAACAAAACAGGAGCTGTTAATTTATGTTAGTTCAATGATTAATCAAAATTCAACACTGCATGTACCTACACATAAGATTTCCAAGTGTTTAATTCCCTATCAAAATAAATAGATCAGGTCTCATAAGGTCTAAAAAGATACCAAGTTCTTAACTCCTCCTTTGCATGTAGTTGATTTGAGGGGTACAAGGCATGAAAACAGAAATGTACGAGGGGTAAGCTGAAGATGCCTTATCTATGAATGCTCAGAATGTAGAAGTCTGCTTCGCTGGTTCCCATGCTTAAAACTAAACCCAATCTGTCACCAGAGATGTATCTTTGCAACTCTTTATAATACCTGATCTTACTCGTCGATGCACTTGAACAAGTTCTTATCTTAGCTGTGTATTTCTGTTGAGACAACTGTACCTTTAAGGCCTAACCTTCATTCTTGACGCAGAAATGACATGATGAATATCATCATCCCACTTTTGTCTTACAGCTTTGTGATGAGAAATGTTGTGATGTACCACTTCCAAATGAACAAGTCTGAGTCCTGGATTACGTTATTTGTCATGGAAGCACTATGCCTGACACAGAGCTGCTACTCAGTACCAACACACAGGGACAACGTATAGAGCAGACTCTGGTAGCCTAGATTCTCAGAATTGCAGCTCTCTGCATTTGAGAAACTGTAAAGCCTAGCTCTGGAAATACCAACTAATTCGTAATTTGGGTCTTTATGAGAAAAAAAAAACACACCAATACATATCACAAACATTGAGGGTATTTCAGTCTTTAACTGCGCTGGTTAATACCTGTTAACATGTACACGTTCCTAATACAGAAACACAGTGGCTATAAACAGAACTAATTCTGAACCAGAACAGCACTAGAAATGCAAACTACAAGCTCCGAATCCAACTGTCAAATTCTGCCAACCTTACTTGTCCCATGCAGTACCAAATGAGAACGATACCAGCTGGATCCAACCTAGTTCATTTTCAGACTCTTCACTGTCCCAAGAAGAAAGCAGTGAGGGCCCCATAGGCCAGAATAGAGAAAAGAGCCAACACCAGTAAGGAGAAAGGTGACTGCCTGTAGCGGGATGAAAAGAAAGTGTTATTTCGGAACATATGAGGAGACAACATGGAAAAGGAACAGGGTGAAAGCAGCAACCCTTAACAACAAGAAAAAGCTTAGAAAGCACAGATGTAGAAATTAAACATCCCTCTCTCATCCAGCACTCTAAGAAAGGTAATGAGCATATTTAGGGTGGATTATTTCACCTTCTTAGGATGCATAAGGGACATGTCCTTTTAAGAAAAACAAATCATCAGGACCTATCATCAGATCTGGTACAGCAAATCCTACGTGCAGTTACCCTTCAAAATCAGTGCGGCATCCCAGTTAATCTGCAATGTGCAATCATTACAAATCTTCCTGTGCTCTTTGTTTTGGCTATAACAGGGCCTTCATGAACGGGCTGCTCACTGATTTATCAAGTCTAGTCTGTTATGTGCTATTTTTACTTTATTTTCTACGACATACATTTGCTTTTTGTCTAGAGATTGCCTTTCCATTCAGGCTCTGGCTCCTGACTTATGCTAAAGAACATGGGATCCACTAGAGGAAACATACAAGAAGAAACAAAGGAAAACTCCAAGTGGTCTTGAGGAAGGAAAAGTTAGTAGCAAGTGGGAGAAAATCAGCCCTACATGAGGCAGCTGTGGCCATACATTCCACCTCTGGGGAAACCTGCCACCTCAAGTTTATTTTCTTTCAATTGCAAAAAACTACTTTTTATGTATCAAGGAGCAACAGAGACTGCACTCCCCATAACAAGCAGGACAAAAGGTCCATTGTTTAATGATTTCAATTAAATTAGCAAATGGCAGAAAATTAAGCAACATTCCAAGCATTTTAGTGTGTTGCGTGGGGCTACTTTCGGTGGATCTGAATGCATGAAAAGGCCTTTCCATCTCGAACCACTGGATGAATGCACAGGGTACTCTATAATCATAAGCCCTTGTGCTTCTGGCAGTGATGGGTGCAAAATCCAAGGCAAGCTTTTACTAATGCTATTAATATGTTAATAGCAGCTGTCTGCACTGCTCAGTGTGTAAGAGTGGTTACATGCTACATTTAATAATACCTAATTCTTCACTATTTTAGCAGTCTTTGACCTATTTACTGATCTTCATAGTATCAAGATGCACCAGCATTTGAGAGACAAGCTTTTTTAACTTCCACGCTCAGCTGGAGAATTGGAACTATAGCATCTTGCCCTTACCCTGTGCAGTCAGAATTAGTCTACGAGGAATAAAAAGAACTCTTAACTTCATGCTTGAACTATAAATTCAACAGAAAATAAAACACATGGTTTGACATCTTAAATAGTTTAATATCAGGTAGAGTCTTGCATTAGTGGAAAAGAACAACAACATCAGTGTTATAATCACTGCTGCATTTCTTCACTCTTCCTTTACTGGGGGAGTCTTTTCTCTTGTCAGGAAAAACATCAGCTCTAGAGGGGTTAAGAGCAGTCTAAAAAAACACAACAGCAGACAGGCTAGTACTGTTCTACAAAATGAAGTCATGTTCAGTGAATAGAGCCGATTAAGAATAAATGACTAACTGCTGGTAGCTTCTCTACACTGTCCCACACTAACAGCGATAGAATTTTAATGAGAGGTAAAATGAGTCTAAGAAGCATATACTACCCTTTTTTCTTCCCTAGGAATAAGAAAGTAGGTGCTACGCATTTAGATAGCAACTTTCCTCAAAGAGATTCATTGACATGTGATCAGATAAGTGTTTTAGATGAACAGGAGACATTGCTGTAAGGTTTAACAAGGACATTCTCAGTAAGAACTGGATAGGATCTAGATCTTGTTTCCAGCACAGCCCTGCCAGATCACCAGATGTAACCATCCTTAAAATAAACTCCAAGATATACATCTCCCTCTTGACACCCCTACGTACAATATTGCTGCTGTAGGGAGCAAAGCTAACAGGTCACTTTCATATCTGAAACAAGGTTATATCTGCAGGAAGGTTACTGAACACTACTTAAAGCCAGTGCTTTGAAATGGAGATAGCATAGCATAGCAAAGTAAAACTCTTAACAAACACGTTTGGGGTTTTGTTGTTGTTGTTTTGTTTGTTTTGCTTTAAGATAGAGAGCAACTGACAGGCAGAGAATTAAATAAAGATCAATTATACAGAAACCCTTCCTCCAATGAATCCTTTTTGACCTGACGCACAGAAGTAGTACATGGTAACACATGTATAACACCTCTAGAACTCCATGCAACTGATTTCTCAAAACCATTTAAATCTACTACTCACCCCCAGGATTCAGAAGCTCCCTCATGGCAGAGACAGAACCAAGACATCAGTTATATAAAAATAAGAAATACGTTGGAACAAGACAGCATTATATAGCTCCAAAGCTTTGTATCCAGACAAAAGAAAAAAGGAAAAAAAAAAAAAACATATCTGCTTATTTCACAAGCTTGCCAGAATGACACACTTTATGACACACTAAAATAACCACTGATTGGTTTTAGACTTCCAATTGAACTATAGAAAGAAAACCATGTCAACAAACAAAGTCATGTTGGGAATCATAATAGAAACAAGGAGTTAAATGAACTGCACGTAGACCAATGCATTCAGTTTATATGCAAAATAAATACTCACGTACATACACACACACACACACTTCAGACAATGTATTCTTTCCTTTCATGTAGGAAAGGAAAAAAAACAACAACAAAAAATCCTAGATACAGAGATGGACAGGAAATTTCTATGCAAATTCTGTTATACTTTCAAGGGATATAAAATGGTCAAGAGAGAAAGTTTGACCCTAAAGCTGCACAATCGAGGCCAGCTGCAGAGTCCGCACTGAATATTTTCTTTCCATACTTTCATGGGTATAGCAAAGAAGTGGAAATATGTATTTACACATGATCTGCCTTCTAATCCTGATCTTTTACTGAAGTGCAAGCATTCTATGTTTTGTACACAGATGCTAGAAGTACTCATTACAGAGGATAAATCCCAAACTTGCAGAGCATGGAGGCAACGTGAGAAAGAAAAGCAAAGCAGAAAAAAATAGAAGACAAACAGTTCTTAGAACAGAGTATCCCTTCACAAACTGTTCTTGCTTCTTCACAAATAATGCGTTGGATTTCCATTTGAACAACCAAAAGCTGGAGTGCATATGACTTTTTTTTTCCTGTATTTGGTGCCCAGTGTTTATCTGATTGCCTAAGATTTCATTTTCATGGTCCAACTGCCTCTGTGCCAAGGTTTATCACTGCTGCTTTTGTGCCCATTTACTCAGGTTAACTTGGCATTTGTTTTCCTGTGCATTGAAGAGTCACGGTGAGAAGTTCTGTCACACTTTCTTTTAAAGGGCGAGATGCTGAGAGTACCTGCTATCCATCCCCTCAGAATGGAGCTGTCAGCCACCTAATTCTCTCTTAGATTTTTTTTTTAAGGATCCAGCTGCTGTACTGAAATACAAATGGTTCATACAGATGTTAGAATTCAACAGAAATTTCCCTCAAACATTCGGAAACATTCAGAAATAACTTATCCAAGAAAGATACCAGAACGTTGTAAGAAAATGATGTTTCTGAGCACTCAGGACTGCTGCTCACTGAGACAGGCAAGCATTTAAACATCATTCCATTTACTGGCCCTACACCTTTTTATGCTTTGGTTAAGTTAATGAATACACTTAGAGAGAACCTGCAATGAACACATACTGAAGCCACTGGGAAAACTTGTTTTGTAGCGTAACTCTCATAGCCCAAGGATTGCAGTGAAAGAAAGAACACTTAGCATTTCCTTATCCACAGGTATTAAATTATACTGAATGGCTATTAAATTATTTGCATCTCTAAAGTAATTCCCACATAGCTAGCTGTTCAGCTTCTCTATAATGTTACTGATAGTGCTTTACATTTTTTTAATGCCTTTTTTTGGGGGGGGTATGGGAAGAAAACAATGGGAGTAGAATAAAACTCAAGCAAACGACCTTCACAATACACAAACCCATTCGGTCTGTTTACAATGAAGAAGAATATCTCAAATACAAACAGCCTTAGTTTAAAAAACAACAACAAACAACAGCATTCAATGAAGGTAAAAAGTATTTACTTTTTAATATGTACTTAAGTCACAGTATTTGTTTTGAGCTCATTACACCAGGTGACATTTTCATTGTATTCTCAAAGTATTTTCCAAGAGCCTGTCTAAATACTGAAGGGACAGGCTTTAATGAAGGGAAAACAAGAACTGTGCCGACAAACTGACAAAAACAAAGCTAATGATCAACATTCTTTCCACTCATTTATATCAATGGTCGTACAACCATTTTTCAAAATTTAAAAGCCATCACAATAAGCAAACAAAAATCACACGTTTCTTTGGGTTGTTTGTTTTGTTTTTTTATCAGACCTTACCTGATGTCAGTAAAATGTAACCATAAACCTACAATGTGTAAGATTAGATTAGGTCATTTTCACATCCTGTATCGTGGTAAAAAAAAAATCATTAAGGAAAAACAATCATTTAATGTGATCTCTATTACAACAGAAAACATTACAAAAGAACATCTACTGATCAGAACATACTGAAATGAAGATGACCTGGTACGCTAATGGGATTTCTGTTAACAGCTGTATGTATTTAAAGAGATTTCTGAAGTCAAAACTCAAGGAGAACTTGATGTGTGAAAACAGCTGACAAAGTATTAAATGTGTCTGGTAACAGGTTACACAGCACACACACGTGTTGGTGTTTTCTGCAGCATTTATTTGCAAGACTGTCACACTGAGATTTCTCCTTCCACAATAAATTATTTACTATGATACAGTGTATAGAACAATGGTGAAACATTTCTTGACAACTCAGAAGACAGACATACTGCAAAAGTCCGTGTCTCTGAAAACAAGAAATGGAGACAACAGCCTCCTTGCATCTTCATTAGCTAGATCCTTTCTCCTCTTTGGCAACAGAATCTTCCACGGGAGTAGCTTCCAAATCTTTGCTTGACTTCTCCTTCTCTTCATTTTCATCCTCTTGAGGGTAAAGATCTGGGAATTTTTGCATGCATTCTTGCATAGCACGGAATTGGTCCACACAGTCTGATCCCTTTATTTCTTCTGTGCTATAGTGGAAACAAGAAAAGGCTGACTTGAACTGTTCCCCACAGGGACCACTAGCCATTCCACCCAGACATGGGCAGTTCCAATTGATATCTCCATTGGGCAATATCAATCCTGAACAAATAAAAGAGAGAAGTAAAGTTAAGTGCTCCCTTCAATAAATTAATTACATTCAGTGAAAGCTGCTAGGAAGTATTAAGAATACTATAGTAGTTCTGTAGCTTCAGGAGTGCAAAACACCTTCCATTTCCTGGACTGTTTGCTTCTCTCTCTGATCTTTATGATCCATTATTGGGCACAAGTGAGAATAGTTCTGTATCTTTGCCTGAATTAAGTCTTTCTCCACTTGCCAGACTCTGTCAGAGAGGCATGCAAGCCTTAAAATCATGTAATATAAGAACTTAATTCCTGTATTAAGATTAGAATTCTTTCGAATCAAGCTGGATGAATGCTTTTTCCTTGTTTTAAATGAACTCTGGAATACTAACACAGAACCTTCCCCCAAAATTTGAGCAGGAAATCCAGAACAGAAAGAAAAAAAAAAAAAGCTTTCAGTTTAGGTAAGAACACAGTTAAAATGAAAGTAAACTTTATCTATTCAAATCACAAGTCTGCAATGGACAGGATTACTATCCTTAATTCTCCAAATTAACCCTTCTTTCAAATGCAGCCTCAGTGCCACTGATCCAGTGAGTCACAATCCATTGGTGCTTGCATCTGGGGAAGAAAACCTACTTGTTTACATCACAGGAGACTGAGGCTTGGGTTAGCATTTAATTGCTGACCTCACACAACCTATTCTTTCTCAGCTTCTAAGATCTGTTGGTATCATGAATGAAACCAGAAACATATGCCTTTATGTCAATATGTGTATTTCTACTTCCTGTAACGAAGCCCCGCTATTGTACTGATAAAAGTTTCCTCTATGTTATATACTAAATATTCCACTAAAAATCTTACATGCCAATGATCCGCAGCGTAAGATGACAGAAACATAGGAAGCAGGATTGAATGGAAATCATCTGTCATAAAAAACAGTTCTGTACATCTGAACATTCATCAAGCTCTTTCTTAAAAGAATTTGGGTTTTTGCTTTACTAGTCCTTTGTGGAAAACACTTCAAGACTTAACCTCTAAAATAAGACCTCTAGAATACATCTGGACAAGCACAGAAGAGGGAAGATAGCAACTGTCTTTGCTTAAGGTGCAATCCCGTATGCAGTTTCAGCCAACTCCCCTAATGCACCTGTAATGCTAACAAAAACCACTTTTCATGCACAAATCTCACTACTGCCTTCTTCAATTACATCTAAAAAATAATTTTACAAAATCTAATTGCAATGAAAACAGGAGATCTTTTACTTTAAATTCTTCCACATACAACATTACAAGACCAGAAATAAGGCCTTCAGTTAGAACATACTCAGAGATATACTGCAATTCAGAATGCTATCTTGAACCTACCTACTTTGTCAGCCTCTTCCATTTCCTTTCTTTCACAACTTTTAGGTCAAAGTGACTCTACATATTCCTGTTTTGCCTGCAGAAATCCCATAAAGGATAGCACAGAATCAAAAAAAGAGACCACAACACTTCATTTTCTCCCAAGGGAAATGGAGCGCAGGTTTTCCTGAGTGGTCCAGCAACTAAAAAAAGACTTCTCAAAGTCTTCTTGTCCGTTAATTCCAGATGCTAAACAAGAACATGGCAAAAATACTAAATGTTTATCTTACAGATAAAAAAGGGCTCCAACAGAAAAAAAAACCCACATCAATACTAAGACATAAGGTTACGGCATATCTATATGATAAATCCATTCTTTTCCAGATATAACCATACTGTATACTGTACAGTAGAAAAGATCAAGACAGACATTATGGTGGATTATGCCACAGAACTTGAATACTGGAAGTCAAGTATTCTATTAAAGTAGAAGCTAAATTAGAACAGTCTGACTGTGACTTTATACGCAACAAAGCCCCTTCTAATTGTTTTTTAAATACAAACCACGAGTTGGAGCTTCTGCAATTCAACATACTCTAGAATGTTTTGCCCATATGTCCTTCCTGCCCACAATTTTCTCTCCCATTAGATGTGGTTCATTCTGTGACGTGTGAATTGTTCTGATCTGCAGCA
This sequence comes from Alectoris magna, assembly GCA_030625065.1. Classification (NCBI taxonomy): domain Eukaryota; kingdom Metazoa; phylum Chordata; class Aves; order Galliformes; family Phasianidae; genus Alectoris; species Alectoris magna. Next base: position 10,095,432 of record CM060572.1, read on the forward strand.
CTGCAGCCTGACACTGTTCAAGTGAGAAGTTTTCAGGGAGCCCTTAAAACACGGCAGTAACTAACCACATGCTAAGAATAAGCTTATTACAGTATTTAAACACAGAGTTTATTGTTCTGAATCATATAGTTACACAATTTCACTGCAAGGTGTCCCTGATGTAACTAGCTTCTGGCTTTCTATTTCTTCTATAGTTTAGAAAGGTGATCTAACATGCTATAAATACAGAATCGATAATAAAAAAGAACTATCACCTCCATTCTTCACCACAGCCTTTCAATACCTAGCAAAATACACGTACGAGGAATGAATTAATAAGTCATTCCAACAAGTAGGAAGTGGTTCCTTTAATTTTTACTAGCTTATTACCCAGATAAATGGCACAGTACTCTATACTCATTGCATATGTACAACCAGAGAAAGAACAATTTGGACAGGGTGTCAAAGAGAGAAAAGAGAGAAACCCCTCTTCAGAGGCATCAAAAGAACTGATTTTGAAGCTTCATAGCATGTATCTGTATTATGTTGGATCTGAGACAGGCACTCTTTCATCTTAAAATCCGGTGTCAAAAATAGCTGTTTTAGTTCCAGGACCAATATGCACCCATATGCTGTTGCTAGATCAACAGCTTTTGTTAATAGAATACAATACTTTAATTATCCCCAAAGAAAGACCATGAATGATTATAAGGGGGAAGGCAGGCAAACTTGGAATGACCACAACATGTAAGACCAACACAGCTTGCATGTATGCATTTACTTCACTAAACAGCAAGCTACTTTGTTTAGTCATACATACACCACACAAAGTGACTTAACAGTCCAGTGAATGATAAACTCTCTAAGGCTTTGTATGCTCTCCAGATGTGGTTTCTAGAAAAAAAAAAAAAGTTTTCCTCCTCTGTTTTGCAAGCAGTCTCCTGTTTTTCAAAGGAAACAGGAAAGCACAGAAAAGCAACTGTGAGCTTAATGATGCCATCTGATCATTAGAGGTTGTTACTTTTTCACTTAACAGACCAATAATGGATTTAAAATTCATCTGATGGGAATTAAAAATTCAGATTTTGCTAAACTTCTATACACCATACAAATCAGAGTAAATACTTTTCAACCTATGCCTTCCACAAACCATTTGCATGTTTCATCTTCCACCCAAGTCAAGGCAGTAACAGCTACCACTTGGATTTTAGTGCCTGTGGGTGTCTCTGTGAAATTTTCAATAGCTGAAGCACCACTGCCATGACAAAAACAATGCTAAAGCCCAAAGCAGAGAATGTTTCCATTAAATAGGCAGGCTAGTCATGGCATCTCAGTGACACAACTTCCCTGAAAATAGGAGAGATGGAGGAATTTCTGACAGATATTAAACCGTAGCTTTCTAAACATCTTCCTGAAATAAGACACAGGCACTTGGGGAAGGCTTAGGGGAGAGCAGAGACAGGAAAAACATTTTTTCTCATCTCAGGTGGAATGTTGTCAGGTTACCTACCTGTCAACCCGACCATACAGTCAAAAAGCCAGTGAAAGTTACTGCAAAGCCTGAATAGCCAGCATGTATCAGTTATTATAGAGACAAAAATACCTTCTTGTAAGTACAACTGAAGCTATGTTTAATGAAACAAAGTTGTGAAAACAAAGTTATTTTAATGACATAAATTACAACTACGTACTACATCAGCTAACAAAGCATCCCTTTGCACTACACAGCTGCTAAACAGTGCTTAAATACTGCCCTCTGGGGGTCACAGAGCCACTTGCTTCCAGTTTCCAAGAAAATTTCAGCCTCAGCTGATGCGAAAGCAATGAAATCATACAAAATGACAAGGCTAAATGGTGTATAAGCATAAAGGAAATAAGAAAAAAAAAATCCAAATTCACAGATATTCAGAACATTTTATTAACATAGGCAAAATGTACTTAATCGTGACAGGAAACAAGATATTTCATCCATTAGAAATAACCTAAAATACGTTTGTGCAACCAAAATATTACCAGTCATCCAGAAATATTCTCATCTCTAAAGTCTCCTAGTTCATTTGCAGGTTGGATATAAGCTGTGCAAGAACTGTAACTGTCACTGAAAACTTGAAACTTGCCTCTTCTCAAGGCAAGATCCTTACAGTTGAAAGCTGTAATTTGAACTTACCTGTCATGAAATTAAAAGATCACGAGTTACTGATTATTTTGCCACCTGTACAGTACAGAGTAAATCAAACGTATACAATTTACATTAAATAGGATACTCAGAGGTTGCCAAGGTAGGCAACTTGTGCTGCACAGAGGCAGGCAGCAAACTCCTAGCAATGACAGTGGCATGTAACTCACCTCAGCCACTTTGAAAATGGCACTGAAGTCATTTAAGATAGTTAAAAAAGACGATCAGAATGGCTCTAAGTATGTTAATACAAGAAAAGACAATTTTTTTCTGAATATTTCTGGTTACTAATTAAAATGAGTCATGAACAGGTGACTTTGAAAGACTACCCAAAGAAAAAGAAAACACATTTGGAAAGTACATCATTTGTGCTGTCCTAATTTGGAGGTTAAGACTGGGAGGAGTCTGACTGTATATTTACTAAACAGTTTTCTCAGTTTACTGAATAAAGTGTTTATTTACTGAAACCACTGCCCTACTATCTCAGTCTTTAAAAATGAATTAATATTGTTAGAATACGATAGACGTGGTGTATCAATCTCTGCTTCCATTCTGTTCAACTACTGACCTTGTTCTTCATAAGGATCATCTGGATCGTCTGCAACCAGTTCAGCACTGCTTGGTGTCTCATGGTCCTCCTTAGTCACAAATATAATTTTGTCTTTTCCTGTCATGTAGGAGACAATAAGCAAAAGATCAGGAAAAGCTGAGACTGAGTAAGTAATTTACAAAGTGGCCGACCAGAACACAGTAACGAGATACTCAACATGATAACCCGATGTTAATATTGAATGAATTCTACTTTTCTTATTGAGCATCTTCAATTACAAGTTGCTGGTTCACAGGAAAATGTATATAAAGACAACTGGGAAAGTATTCACAGGGAAGGTACTGAAAGTTATAAAAAGACCTGGAAATAAGGCCTAGGAGAAAATCAACCTATGCTTAAAAGGATCAAGTAGTAATTTATCTAGAACAGCAAATAAAACTGATCCCGTTGTCCTTGTACCACACTCATGTACATGTAGGATGTTATTCTCAATATTCGATAAGAACTGAAAAAGTCATAACCAATTAGAGATTTACAATAAAAATTTGCATATGGCACAGTTATGCAGTGCAAACGGATGTCTACAGAGACCGCATTGAAGAGAGATGTGATAAGACAGGTACTTGTTTCTAAGGGAGACCAGAATCAGCATGCAGGACTCACAGAAGCAGTACAGGAACGCACACCATTTCTGAGCTGAGGCAACATTTAATAGATGTCACAGGGAACTCGCTTTTTAACACCTCCTTCTCCCACTCCTTCCCCTCCTTAACGGAGTCAGGGACCAGTAAAGCACAGTGACATGAGCTGGGTGCAAGCAACCCAAAATGAAGTACCTTAAGCAACACTACTACTAAATATGAAGCCACAAATCCCACATGGGTAGAAGAAACTAATTATGAAATCACAGCACCTTGTTATACAGGAAGGAAGTGAGGAGGAGGTGAACATAAAACAGTTTGGGAAGTCTTCTTTTAAAGCACTCATTACATAACAACAGATCACCCATTTACATGTTAGAATATACAGAAACTACCAAATCCCTTCCCTCTAGAGTTCCACTTTTCAGAGCAAAGTACTGCAACAGCTGTAAATCACTATACAGTTCACTGAACTGCAAAGTTAAAAAGCTGTTTTGAAACAAACTACTACTCTCTTAGGAGAACAAACTTGGCTGAAGGGGCTGGACAAAAAAGGACCAAAAGTGAAAGGAAAAACTATCCTGAGCTACAGGAAGCATTCAGCAGGATACTCATTAAGATCAGCAGCCTCCATTACAGAGTCATGCCATAGTTTATAATAATTATGTGAATTAAATACTAAAGGGCACTTTAACAGTCTATAATAGGCTGTGTTGAAAGGTGCTGCAAACATTACCAAGGGCAGAAAAACAGAGCATACTTCCTGCTCTTGTGTCACTCTTGATTTAACAAAGTAGTTATGAAGGGGGGAAAAAAAAAAGGCTTGGCTGGCAACCAGGGCAAAGTTTCCCAACAACTCTGTAAGGCTGTAAAAAACTGCTCTAAGGCAGACACAAGCAGAAAAGAACATCTAACTGAGACTTTTCTGAATGCACAACTCAGCATTCACTGACTGGAACAAGCTCCCCAAACACTTCATCTCCAAATTCAGAAAGGCCACTGTAACGACAAAGCACGTTACAAATTAGCATTTTCTTGTCCTTCAACACGACCTCCATCAGAAAATGTTCAACAATTCCCTTTGCTTTGCATTCAGTCATGTCTTCACCGCGTGTGAAAAATAGATAAACCTGGATTCTTTCTAAAAGGGAAACTTTTGTCAGCTGTGTGGTATTCCAGCTAACTTTACAGTGCCGAACAGCTAGGATTTCTTACATGAAATGAACTAGAAATGGATAAAATATCATCACTGTTAACATGAACTATAACCCTATCACCACAACTATAACACAAACTATAACTGCAGTCACTACAGCTGTCATTCTGTAGAATGCCATAAGGCAACTGACAGACCTGGTAAAGGCACAAGATGTCATTAAAGCAAGTTAAAAACATAAGGCAAAGAGAACCATAAGTTATCACAGTATGTAATCAGTATCCAATGTGCCAAAGTTTATCCTTTCAAAACAGCGCTCAGAACATTCTCTGCAGCTTGAAACTCCACACCAAAAGGGAAAAAAAATGCATCCTCCAGGACAGAAAGTAGTTAAAAACCGTTAAGCACCATGACCTATACAGCTCTGTACAGAAGCAACCCCACCCTGCCTGCCTCAGCGCTTTCCCTCGATGGGCACAGGGGCTCTGCCCGCTGCGGCCACGCTGCTGTCCAGCCTAACGACTACGGGAACAAAACGGAACTCAGCCTCGGCCCGGCTGTGCCCCGCTCGGCCGCAGCTTCTTCAGCGCGGCCCGCCCCAATGCTTCCCGCCCGCAGTCAGGAGAACGACCCTGCGCCACAGAGCCCGCGGACGCCTCTCCACCTCTCGAGCTGCGCCGCCCTCGCGCCTCAGGGAGAGCCGCGCCGCGTGACATTGGGAGGACGCCGGCGCGCACCTTCTTGCCTGCAGTAGGACATGGCGGAGCCACCCGCTGCCTTTCCGCTCAGTGCGCCCGCAGACTGGCTCCGCCGCCGTCCCGCGTCCTTCCCGCTCGCCTCGCTCCTGCTCCTGCTCCTCCTCCACCTCCTCCTCCAGCACCGCCGCGGCACCGCGCAACTCCACGCCGTGACCCCTGAATTCCGGAAGCACACACAGTAAACTCTGACCTCCGGAAGCACACGCCCAGACCTCCGGCTCCCGCTGCCTCACGGCCTCCCCGAGGCGGGAAAGGAGCAGCCAATCCGGGCAGAGCGCTCCTCGGCGCTGGACTACACCTCCCGGCGTGCCTTGCGCGCTCCGCGTGGGAACTACGTATCCCGGTGTGCACCGCGGCAGCGGCAGAGCGGGGAGAGTCTGAGGAGCTGTGGGTGTGGCTGCTGGTGAGCGGTTGTCGCCGGCGGACTCTCCGGGCTGCTCCCTGTGGGGGAAAGAGGCTGAAGATGTCGAGGAATGTAAGTGAGAGTGCGCCCTGGCTGGAGCGCTTCGTGTGGCGGACTGCTTGTTTCCATTTCCCCGGGCGGCTGCCTGAGGCGGGGTGCCCCGAGCAGCTGTTGGGTCTCGCCTGGCTCCTCCAGAGGGGCCTCACCTCCTCCCCTCGCTGCTCGTACTAGATTGTCGTTACTGCTTGGCTGTTCCCAGCGGCACAGAGCTCTAGAGTGTACCTTACACCCTGGGGTGATGGTGCTCGAACGTGGCAACGCCCAGGACAGCAACAGCTGTTGTTCTGAGACCTCTGCCCAGGGCAGCAAACAGCAGTTTGTTCTGAGACCTCTTCTCGTACCCCGAGGTGCAGTTATTGTAGAGTGTGCTGGAACTTGGAAATGAAATGTGTTATTTATAGCTATGCTGTAGCTGGTCTGGAATTTGGGAGTATTACTCAGTTTGTCACTGGGTGTGGATACCAAATAGGGAACATAAAGACAGACTGAAGGACGTGTGAAGGGACGTGCTTTGCCACTGTTACAGCCATTGTTTTCCTCTGTTAAGGTTTATTTATTGACTGTATTTCTGATATCAAAATTGTGACATTATCATAATTACAATTGTAATAAGTGTAGAAAGATTTAGGTCCAATGCATGTGGTGCATTTTAGCAGTGGTTAAGCAGTTTAGCAAAGGTAAAAAACTCATTTTGAAGCAGACTGTCCCCTTTTATACCAACATTACATTTTTGGTTTATCTCCAACAGTTCTCTGACACGGGAAGCAAAAAAGAGCATGTCAAAATCACCAGTGAGGCCAAGCCGGGGTTCCTGGAGAGGCTCAGCGAGACTTCTGGAGGCATGCTTGTAGGACTTGGGACATTTCTTCTGTCCTTCTACCTTCTTTTTACCAATGAAGTAAGTGAAATACTATTAATGTTTATACACAGCTTTAAAATGGTAATGCCAAGGTGACATTCAACTAGTTTTGCATGTATAGGATCACAGAAGTGGTCGTGCTGAAATTTTATTACTTCATCAGTGGAAAGAGGGCAGTGTGTCTGGAGAGGCTGATGCTTATGCTTGGGATGTAAGAATGAAATCACAGAGCCACAGATGTTCTTGCTGTGGAACAGCATGTGATAGAAACAGCGGCTGTGTATGGTGAGAAAAAAGATCCCAAACCTATGAGCTCCTGGGGAAACAGGCTGTAGTGCTATTGAAAGAAGCTGAATGAGTCAACCACGTTCAGTTCTTCTATCTTGAGATAACATAGGGAACTCATTTCTAGTGCTGTTAGGATTTTATTAAAGGAATTCATATTCAACGTTGCAAAAGTGAGGGTGTTAATTACTCTCACTGTTACTTTGTTTTGGTTTTAGACTTAGAGGAGAATGGTGAATTGCAAGTGTGTTTTCACATTATGCCTGGAGGATGAACGTCTGAGAAGTCCTTGGGGTCTACAGATCACTTGTCTTCTATTATTTGCATAAGATAATGATCCATTAATGCCATTGATTCTCCACAACTTGATTTTGCTTTTCTTGACTACAGGGACGAGCTTTGAGGACAGCTCAATCTCTTGATGAGGGACTTTCTCTTGTAATCCCACTCGACAGCATTCACAGCGTGTCTCAACAGAATGAGGGGAGTCTGGTGCACTTAGCTGGCGCTTTGAGCACAGCAAAGGTAAACGAAGCTAGCATCTTGGATATGGGAGAATTTCAAGTTTGGAGGGATTGGAGTGTTGAAATGCTCACAGATACCTCACTAATTCCTACTGACTTGTGTTTTCTTTGTGTTTCAAATAGCCTTTGTTTGATCCCAGCTATGGGCTGTCCGTCCAGGCTGTCAAGCTTAAGCGCAAAGTGGAAATGTACCAGTGGGTAGAATATGAAGATTCCAGGTGAATGAAACAGATTTTTAAAAGTTGTTTATAGGAATGTTGTATTAACAGGGTCAGTTGAAACGTGTATTCTGCATTGAGCTGGTTTGTGTATGTGCTATTTTGCTTCTCATTTCACTCTTTCTTTGCAGGGAATATGAAGAAAATGGTGAGATCAAGAAAGAGACAAAGTACTCATATGGTAAGTTGATCAACAGAAAATCCTTTTGTTTTTATGTGTGAAACTTTGGGCTTTCCTGTATATCTATCTTGATTTTGTTGAAAAAACATCTTTTTTGGGGGGGGGGGGGAGAAGAAAACTATATAAAGAAATAAGTAAAAATTCTGTTTGCTAAGCAAATGGCAGCGTGTTGAATGTTTTAGTGTTCATATGAGCTAATGAAAACCTCCAGCACCTTCTGATGTGTGTTGTGGCATTTGGCAAATGCTTTTTTTGGCAGGAGGAGAACTGGGAGGATAGTTCTAATCTACCTGATGGTGGAAAAATACTCTGAGTCATTGTATCTCTGGAGCTTATTCTCTGTGCTTCATTTATCCACAGCTAAAGCCCATGGACATGTAACGTGGGTGTGCAGTGATTTCTGGGTGTGATAATAAGAATACTCCAGCTCAGTTAAGCATGAGACTCTGCAGCACAGAGACAGCTAAGGAGCAAAGTTAGTGGTGGGCATGAGCTATGAGGAACAGCCATTAAAGAAAAGAACCAAAAAAAAGCTATGCTCTCAGAATTGGTGGATTCTGTCCAGTTGAAGTCTGTATATTACCAGGTGTTGTGGGTTCAGCTGCCAGACAAGGCCAACAGCGCACAGCTGTTGCTCATTTCTACTGCAGTGTGACTGGAGGAGAGAATAGGAAGAACAAGAGAGCTTGTGAAGTCAGACAGGGAGGTCTCTTACCATCTTGGGCTAAACAAGCTTGTTTTGGGGAGGGCTAACAACATATTGTTAACAAAATTAAATACTTAATTAGTGATTTGGGTAGTAGCAAAACACAGTTGCTCCCACTGTTTTCCGGGCTCAGAGTCACTCCAGACATCTCTGCCCTTGTTACTGCTTCAAGTTGCACTTAGTGTCTTAAGTGAGGCAGGGAGCAGTGCAGGTGTGGGTTTACAGTTTCCCCACTACTCTTTACTCCTCATGCTTCTTCCCTACTCCAGTGTGGGGAGGCCACAGATGCCACCCCTGCAGCCCTCCCCACAGCCACCAAAATCTTGACACGTAAACCTGGTACGCTAGAATATCCTTTACAATGATCCCCACTCCACCGTTTAGCCAAACTCTCTTCCTTCCTCTCTTCTTCTCTTCAAAGAGAGCATTGTATTTAGTACAGAGACTGCTCAAAAAACGGGACTCTAGTTTTGTAGGAGTTGCAAAAAACCTCCTTGTACCTATAAAGAATGTGCTCTGGGGGTGTGGAGAGGCTGCTGTGGCCCTGAATCAAGGCAGTGCTGTGCATCTGTGACAGTGGCATGTACAGATCTTCTCTGTCTTACTTGACTGCACTGAAATCTGCTGGCTCTGGCAGAACTCTCAGCTTTTCCTTGCTTGCTCCCTAAGAGAGGAGCCAGGAATCTTCTCAGGGAAGATGCCAACAGCAAACCTCCCACCATGCAAAGCTGAGTTACAATTTTATCCCTAAAGTCTTTTTTTTTCGATCTGATTGGCAGTTATTGCTCTCTTCTCAACCTTCATATCATTTTCCTTAGATACTGAATGGAAGTCCGAAGTTGTGAACAGCAGGAATTTTGATCGAGAAATAGGACACAAAAATCCTAGGTAATTTACCACCTAGCACAGTCCCTCTAGGTTCTGTCAATGTATCTGATTGATGATGAGAACTCAATGACAAATCTTCATGACATAGCAAAGTAGATGGAAACTCTTTATGTTTTTGTAGTTGGGAGAAATTAGGTGTAGGTTAGGCTAGACAGCAGTTCCAAGCTGGCTATTGGAGCCAGAATCCAACATTCCTGATGGAATACTGCTTATTAGTAATGGCTCTATGTCAGGCTGCTGTTTTACAGCTGGACCATGTGGATTGCATATGGGAGAACTGAATGGGTTTCTTTTTGACTTTTATTGTCTGTTGCTAGTTCTTCTATTAAAAATAGAGTGAGAATAGCAAGCATCCCACAAGTTTGCCATACCACTTGCATGCTGCTCTTCTAGGGTAGCGTGTATGAACTCAGGCTTATTTATAGCAATTGCCCACATATAATCCGTTCTGTATTTCTCTCACCTGCAGCATTTTAATTATGCCTACAGTGTGCCACTTTTAGTGCAAAGTTTTAGCTTGCTTGCCATTCTCACAGCCCTTGTATGGTTCCTTAGGATGCAGGATACCATTTGGCAAAAAAAAGCCCCAAACATGACTTGAATGAAGTTTAGGACTCCAGCTAATGTCCGCAACTTTGTTTTGGTGCTGTGAGCTCATCTGAATGAACTGCTCGTTATTTGGAAGCTTCACCTTGGGAAGAAAAGTGAAGACATGTATTTTTAGTATAAATCCCCAGTAACATAGACCTGCTAAGATGAGAGAGAACACAAAAAGGATGCACAGATGGCGTACCTTGTTTCTCTTTTCCAAACACATTTTTTTGCTAATGAACTTTTTTCCCAAGCATTCTCCAGTAAATCCAGATATACACTTGAATGTAGGAAATATTTTTTTATTAGTACTATTGCAGTACATCATTAAAAAGTGCCACGTTTAAGAGCAGTTCATCAAACTATAGTGGTACAAACCTGGGAGTCTAATTGTGGTGGATCCTTGCCTGAAACAGAACCATGTATGCAGACATGCTGAACTTTAGAATTCATACGTAGCATTAATGAGACTATTTTAAGTGTGTGCTGCACGTCTTCCTCCTGCCCGCCTGTCTTCTCTGTTTATGTGACTTAGACAGTTTTGAAAATAAAATCTGTTGTTTACTGCCAAGGACAATCCAGTAGGACTGCTTAGGAAAATGAAGTCAAGTCTGTAAGGAAAGGAATCCAGAATTGGGAATTTAGTTACTTGGCCACGATGTAGAGATATCCTTATTTGGATAAGGTTTGTGATCTACATTTCTTTAGCAGATGAGTTAAATATTGCAAGCATTCATCTGGGAATGTGATTAATTCATTGTCACTCAAAACATAAGGTCAGTACAGAAAAACCTAGTGAACTCCTATGGTGTGTGAATGGAAAGTTAGTCTGGGTGATGAGATGGTCATATCTTGATCTAACTTATTTTAATGATTCCAACGCTATAAAGTCGGGATGCAATTTCTCAATGGAGTTGTTCTCACAGCCATTTAACTCTTTGAGTTTAATCCTGTTGTTTGACACAGTACCTTTTATGTGCTTTATATTAAATGCTCTAAAGCAGTAGTTTGATCACAATTATGGAACTAATCAGGCGCTCGTTCTGTTCCCCAGTGCCATGGCTGTGGAGTCCTTTACTGCTGTTTCTCCTAATGTCCAGGTTGGCAGTTTTGTCCTTTCCAAAGGTAAGAATTGCTTTGTACTGACTTTGCAGCTCTACTGGAACAAACAATGCAAACTTCACTTATTTCTACAATGTTTTTTGTTTTTTGTAATGATTGTTACAAGTGATAATCAGGAAGCCAGCCTGCCAACTGGTTGTTATACACCAAACCTGAGCTTGGTTCTTCATTCTGTTTAGGCCTTGTGGATAAGATTGATGACTTCAAGCAGATGAGCTTGGCACACCTTGAGGATCCACATGCTGATGTTACCAGGGGAGGAGATTATTTTTACCACAGCGAGAACCCCAGGCGTCCAGAAGTAAGATGAGAAAGATAAAACCAAAGCAGCAATTACTATTGTGTGAAAAAAGAAAGCTGGGGTATGTCCCATTTCTTTTTAAACGTGTAGAAATTGGAGTGCAGAGCATCACATAGGACAGGACCGTTAATATGAGTGACTCCCTTGCTGGAAGCTTCTGATCCTGCTTGCGCCTTCATTTCTTTTTTTTTTTTGTTTGCCCTGTTTTTGGATGGAATGACATTGGATGATGTTGGGAGGTGGTTTCTACTTCTGCCTTGCTGAGTACAAAGTTTGTTGCCAGTTAGTGCTGCCTGCCTTTCTTTGCCAAAAAATGAAATTGCAAGGATGAACGTAGGATCTGTTTGATGTTAATGTGTTCCTGCAGCTAAATCAGAGAGGATATTGCAAAGAAACACCTTAGCTCTCTTGTTTTGGCTATCAACTAGGCCCAGAAAAAATGCAGTGTGACAATCTGACATGGTATCCTCTGGCTTGCCATGAATGCTCAAGAAAAGTGTTATACAATACAAGAAGTGTTCCCATGAAGAGTTTTCTTTCCTGTAATTCTCCTTTGTAAAGAGATCTTTCTCTGTTCATTTCCAATATTCTTCTTATTTGTAGGTGGGAGACCTTCGTGTCTCATTCTTCTATGCCGGTCTGAGTGGACATGACCCCCACTTGGGCTCACCCGATAAGGTAGATCTTCAGCTATTTGTGTTATCCAAGCTCTGTCCCCAACTCAGTAGCCAGTAACATTCTTTGCCTTTCTTCCAAGGTGACTGTGATTGCTAGGCAGAAAGGTGATCAACTCGTTCCATATCACACCAAGTCTGGAGATGTTCTCCAGATTCTCTACTCTGGGGATCTCTCTGTAGAGGTAAGATATCACACTCTATCAGTAAAGGGTTGAAATTGCAGATGGTAGTGCAGAAGCAGCCATGTAATAAGCTTTAATTCTCCTTCAGGCCTGTTGCAGAGGAGGAGGTGTAACTTTGGCTTTTCTCTGCACTATATCTAGGTCAAAGCATTATAGCCTGTGTCTTCCTTCCCAGTTTCTGCATGTTCTCCTGTTGCTGCGAAATGCTGTACTTCACCTTTTAGCCGTATATAATTTGACTATAGTTACTTCTGTTCTTTTTTTCCCTTTTTAGAAGTAGCTATGGCTACTTCTAAAAAAAATGAGTCAGCTTGTGTTGCTGCTGTTGAACATCATTTGCTCCAAGAACTGTTCCCGTGCCTTCTCATTTTGGCCTGATTTGATTTTTGGTAGCCTCCCACTTACACACACAAACACATGCTTTTGAAAAGGTTATACACAAAAGCAGTAAAAATCAGGCTTTAATTAAACAAATCATAGGAGCTATCCACTCTTCAGCCTCTCTTAACAGAGTGTTTAGTCTTGTTTGAAATGTTTATTGCTACTCTGACTGAGAAAGAACCTTCAGGCAGTGCATAATGCTCCAGTAAATCCTGCATGCTCAGGCAATTTAGTGATTCATTGACTCCTTTTAGTAGGTTGATTTCCATTAATGATTGCTTTGTGCCCTGCTGTAGAAGTCCCAGATGTCAGGAATTTACAGGATCTGCCAAAAGCAGACAAAAAGGGTTTTTGTTTTTTTTTCCCCCAAGTTGAAAGGGAGCAGCAGTAGAATCCGCTCTCTGCTGTGAGCTCTGAATCTTCATTAATTAGAATTTTAGTTAATTGGAAATGAACTAAGAGTGAATAAATTATAGAGTCCTCAGGCATACAAGTTGTCAATCAGTCATTTGTGTATCTTTCCTGTGAGTGTTTTATTATTTCTTAGCCGTCTGTATGCATATTTTTTATAGAGGAGGAGGAGCATTCTTGCACATAAGAATGTGCTTTAAGTTGGTGAAATGTACGCATACCTTTTTATCTTTGCTTTCCTGCACACTGCTTGTTTTCTTTCATGCACCTTTCCTTCAGCCATCAGTGAATCTTGTTGCCTTTTCTGTCTTGCTGCAAACATAACAAAATCAGGTGTTTCTTTCATGTTACGTGTACTTACTGCAGTCTTATTTTCCACAATAATGAGCACTGAAACTCCGTGCTTTCTGCTTGTAGTTACCGAGAGTGCCTGAGGGTGCGTGTTTTGCTATCTTAATTTAAATAAATGCAGGTTTCCTTTTTGCTGCACTTTGAAATCTTGTGTAATGTGCTTGGCTATTGATGTAAAAAAGGCCCTGAGGAATGAGCTGCAATGTGTCTTCTGCTGTTGGATTTGACTTCCTTTCATAATGGACCGGGAGGAGTTGGATCTCAGGAGAACTTAAGCATCGTTACATGCAGCCTGTTTCTTGCTTTCAGGAGGTGTTTCAGAAGGAGCATGAGAGTAACACCATGAAGACCTGGGCCCTCCGTGCAGCAGGCTGGCTGGCAATGTTTGTAGGCATCAGTCTAATGACCCGGATTGTTTACACTTTGGGTAGGTTGGTGACAGAAAGCTAAAATGATTTAGAAATAGGACACTGCACAGACTACGATCCCATGTTGCATGTGAAATGAATTTATTTGAAGGCCAGGAGGAATCTTGTTTCTTTGATCTTTGGTTGGATTCAGTCTGAAAGTCACTGTAAGAATTGTAAATAAACAGCAGCTCAGCACTGTGTGGCTGCTTTGTGAAGATAAACAACCACTTACGTCTGCCAGTCTCAGAAGCTCCCATCCCAGTGCTACCCAAAATTAGAAGCCAGAGCACAAGTTGGGCTGGGTCTTTTCAAGTCTTGCTCTAACTTCTGTAGTCCACCCACTTTCTACACACATATACAAGTGGTCTCCCCTCAACAGATCTTAATTAGTAGTTATATAATAACTTGCCTTTGTATTCTGCGGTACTGTGAGTGCTGCAAAGAAAGTTTTGGTTTATCTCTTTAATTTAGAGGAATGCTGGAATAAGAGCTTACAGAAAAGTAGGATGATGCCTCAAACTTCGAACATCAAAGCTATCATTTTCTTTGGTATTCTGTGCACTCTCATTTTGCTTTTGTTATCTGTATACAGGCAACTGCAAGGTCTATTATTGCCAGAAACTGCTTTTGGTCTGCAAATATTCATTGCCCTCAACTTGTTCCATAGCTGCAAGACTAATGGTCTATGCTGCCTTGTAAGCCTTGAATAAGACTTCAGACTTAATTTTGCATGACTTCAGTCTAAAGAGATGAGGATGCTATTGTCTTAGATGTTCAGATGTTACTTATTTGTCAAATGCCTTGAGGATGCTCTCCTGAAATGCCTTATCCAGTGCCGTTATAATAACTTGAATCTGCCTCTTGATCGCAATAGTTTGTGCGAATCCCAGGCATAAGCAAGGAGTCCTTGTACATAAATGATGATCAACTGTTTTATCCCTTGTTTAATTATTTCCACAGTGGACTGGTTTCCTGTTGTTCGAGATCTGGTTAACATCGGATTGAAAGCTTTTGCCTTCTGCGTGGCCAGCTCACTGTCACTTCTGACTATCTCCATTGGCTGGCTCTTCTACCGCCCTCTCTGGGCTTTGCTGATCGGATTGCTCTCTGTAGTTCCAATTGTGGTCGCAAAATCCCGTATTCCACCAAAGAAGCATCAGTGAGAAAGAGGTACTCGGGTTCTGCACTATATCCTGATTAGAAGCTTTTTGTGTGCATTTCTGTTCTGGTTACATTGCTTACAGTACACTGTGCTTCAGCAGTGTGGGCCAAGATTTGGAGAGGGGTCTTGAGTGTGGCTGTTGATAAACGTCTGTGAAAAAGATTACTATCGAATGCTGCTTGTAGGAATTCAGTGACACTGACTTCAGGAAAGAAAAAAACAAAAACGTTTGGCAGCATCTGTATTTGTTATAAGTCAGTGCAAAAGTACCGTTTATCTTTCACCTCTTACTAATTCACCCTGATTTGAGAACTGGCAAATTCTCACTGGCAGGTGGGGCACGTTGTGTGTTATGGACAAAGTGCCAGCTTCAGCACATGGACTGATGTGAAATCCTTGGGAAATACGTGTGTGTACCTGCCTCTGACAAGCCCTCCTTCTGCTACTTTTTCTCACTTGTACAATCTTGTATACTACTTTGGCTAAAGTATTTGAAAGTGCATTGTTAAAGGAAAAGCGACTTTTGACACAATACTTCAGTAACTTGTATGCTTTTGAGCTGGGGGTTTTGAAAGTAGCTTGGAATCTCAAGTGGCCAGGTTAGCAGTGCTGTGAGGCAGGGAAGGTATGTCAGAAAGCAATGACTTTCCTCAACTTTTAAAAGGGTCTCTGAAGCTGTTCTTGGTTAAGCACCCAAAATGCCAGAGTTCTATAAAAACACCGAATTGCGCTTATTTAAGGAGATGCTCAGAGGTCACTCACCTTTAATTTTAAAAATAAAACCTCTGCCTTGGAGTACAGTTGATTAACTTCTATAATTGAATGCATATTCTTTGAAATATTTGGTGTTTTGCTGTATGTAGTTTGGGGTTGTTTTTTTTTTTTTTTTAATTTTGCTTGGCAAGAACAATGAAAATATTCCATGAAATGAAATAATGAACACATTTTTGCCTGGTAAGATTTCATGGACATAGTAGCTTGAATTTTGAGCTTTATATCGTGTTACAACAGCTTCCTGTATTGTTGCAGTGGCTCAAGCTTACAGGTTTCAGCTGTAAATAATTCTTGAGTTTAGAGGTGATCTTGTAGTGTTTTGAAGTCTCTCTAGATAGCGAGCTTGGCTTCCAGATGTGCCCCACCATCGTGTTTTTCCTTCTGCAAGTGCACGTAATTCAGTACAAAAATAATGTCTTCAGTGAATGCGTTTTGAAGCTGAATTATGACTGTATTCCCCATACCAAAGGAAATTGGCTTCTATGTATGTTCAAGTTAATGTTTCCTAAAAATGTTACTACATTAGAGGTCAGGTTTATAAATGATAAACATTTTGAGATGTGGTAACTTATATTACCTTCAATTATCTTTAATTCTGTTCATTCTTGTTGTCTAATTTCACCCTTTCTGCTGGTGAAAGCAGCAGTAGTGAGTGAAAGGGGAGAGGCAGGGTGTGAAGCTGACCTCTGTTAGCGACCCCAGGCGGTCTCTATTTGCTGCTCTCTGACTTTTACTCCATGCACCCCGCTGGGGAAAAAAACAGAAGTTTTGAACAGCTGTTCTACCAACGATGCAGGAAACTAACCAGCATGAGCGTATTGGAGATGAAGGTGCAATTTTCTATAGAAGTGCTGAGCTTTTTGTATATTTAATAAAATACAGTTTTCAGAAGGTTGGTCTGTAGGCTTCTTTTTCATTACCTTTAAGCACTGCGTATTTCATGGCCAGGAACAACATCCAAGTGCATGGAGGATTAGTTTGTAACTTTGGATGAACAAGTTCTCCACTGTTGGTGGAGGCAAGTGTGAAGTTGGGTTTTGTATAACCTGTAACCTCACAGCTGTTATCTTGTCCATATGCTTAATGATAAGGCTGATTCCAGCCTACCGGTGCTGTTTTTACTCCTCTTTGCTTTTGCTACTTAAGAAATAGTAACTTCCTTCCCTCCAGCTGAATCCAGTCAAGTTGAAGGACCATATTTCTCAGATGATCCTAGATCATATGATCTTAGATCAATATGGTCCTTCAACTTGACTGGATTCAACTTTTTTGTTTTTTAGAGGAGGCTTACTTATGCATTCATCAGTTTAGAACACTTGCATCTAACATGCTCATCTACACACAGGAATGATGCAAAACTAAGAACATAATGTTTCAGAGGATAGGTATCCAGGTGGAGCCAAAGCTCTCTTTCATTGCATGTATACAAACATTTCTATTGAAACAACCGAAGCAGTATTTTTCTTACCTGCTTAGCACAATCTGACAGGATGTGTATCTGCTTGTCAGTAACCGTTCCTTTCTGCTTTGCTTTCCCTTAAATTGTATTTACTCTCTCAATTTTCGCGTGCTTAGTTTGAAAGAGCTGGCTGAACTCATAACTTCATGCATTTCAGTCCAGTAAGTCAGAAGTGCTGAGTCACTGTGGTACAGCTGCTTCCAGCTCCCTTTTGAAGCGGATGAAACATTACTGATGCCAGCTGGACTTGGATCCTTGCATTCAAAGTACTCATCTCGTAGCGTACCTTGTGCAACCATTGACACAGAAGGAATTAGGTCTTCTCCAGTCCACGGCAGTTTTACCACTTTATGTGAGAGAGGTTTTTTTTGTCCCCTTGAAGTCTTCTGTACAATCATGCCTACCCACCAAACTCGGTGTTTTTTTTACCACTGACTTCTAAAACAATCAAAAAGATGACCCTTAATGTTAATTCTGCAGTATCTTGGGACCCGATTTGTGATTTCTAGAAATAGCACTCTTATAGTGCTTAGTTGTATGAGAGAATCCTGATAAATAAATTGAGCTGCTGCCAGAAGAGAGGAGTGATTGCATTAATTACTTTATTTTGTTCTACAAATACAGTACAAAAATATATATATTTTTTTAAGATAGTTAAATGAAAGCCATTTTCTTGCATTTAAAGCCTTTCTCTGTAACAGTATTCAGCAACCAGTAGGCTGGATTTGCCTCTATTTTTAAAGAGACAGTGTAACTTCTTTTTAAAAATACAGCAAAAGACAAAACATTTCTATTGCAAAACTGCAGGAAGAGCTTGTATAGACTTGAATATTCATCTCCTAACAGTTTTTAATTGTTTAGGTACTGGATAACATTTACAAAAGCTGAGTTTCATTGACTTTCATTTCGGACAATAACACTTGGCCCAGATCTACATGTTTGGTTCCAGAATAAAACTAAGTAGTCTTGATAAAACTGAAACAAATGTGTATATTTTTGATCGATTTAAGATGACATATTTAATCTTAAGTTTGCAATGAAGACAGGGCTTCTTCATTCTAATGCATAATATATCTGAAAGTAAAGGAAGACTGTAGACTGAAGAGCCAAAGTAGAGTTTTCACAAAAGGCACATGTAGTCTTTAGAGGGGAGGTTTTCAGGTTCATCCAAATCTTGATTGCATGCTACACTCCACGCAAGGTATTTCCACACGAGTTATTTTCCCCCTCTGTGATGGTGAGAATAGAACTCTACTCACTGCTGATTTGGATAAGGTATGAATTAAAACACAAAAGAGGATGTAGTAGTATCTTGACTAGCTTACCACAGACTGTTAAATAGCAGCTGCATACTTCACTTCTGGGCAATTAGGAAAAAACGGTGAGGAGAAAATTGGGAAGAGGCAGTGCTAATGGAAAAAGTGCCTCAGAATGCATTTGTGACAGTGTTGAGTGATACAGAGGAGTGCAAAAAAGCCCAGCTGTGTACAGATGGTGATCTTGGATAGTACAGCTGCACTTCTGCTTCTCCTAAGTTCAAGGATAAACAGATGAATTTAATTACCCACAATAGCAAAAGAGATTCTTGGTGCTGAATTAGGTTGATCCCCGATAGCTCAGAAATGCAAATGAACAGAAGACTAAGTCTTGAACTGGCATAGGATACATTTGTTGTGACAGTTCTGTTCTTGCATTAGGAAAAAGCAAAGAAACGCTTGTACTTATCACAGTTTCTCAAAAGGAAACAACTGTGCTGCTTCTTCCTTCTTTTCTCGCTTGCTTTTTCTGGTTGTCTTCTCTTTCTGCTTCTCTGCCTGGCGATTTCGGGGCCAAGAAATTTCCACATCTCCTCCTGCAGTCCCTGAACTTGGGCCTTCTTCATCAGAGGAGAATCCTGTTCCTTTCTCTGTCTCAGGTGCTGATGGCTCAGCCTGAGAAAAAGAAAAAAAAGGCATGAAAGTGGAAAAGGAGCTCTTAATAATCATTTGTAACTAGTCCTTTCTAAAAAGGCTCATTTGCTATCACAGTGACTCAATGGCATTACAGAGGTTGGATGCTCTGGTTTGGGCTTCTCAACCAAAGCAGTGTGTTTCTATTTCTGGATGTCAAGCACTCTTTCAACAACAAGCTAAGTATTTTTGGTCAGAGATGAATAAAAATAAACTAGCTTTAAAAAGATTGTGCTTTTCACCTTTCTCAGAAAGGAAAAGATTAAGAACTAAACCATCTGATTTCATAAAACAAGAAAAAAAAAGGAGCCCACTGACCTCCTTAGCTATATCCTTGTCTCGGAGGAAAAGATCCAGGAAGGGAGGTACGTGAAAACAGAAGAGCAGTTTACAACCAGTGATGCTTTGGGCAAACACCAGTCTCTTTTTAAGCAATAATTAATATTTTGCGGACATGACTTTGTTGGTTTTCTGGTGTAGGCTTTTTTTAGTTGCTAGTCAAATGTTAAGAGGAAAGAGGAAAACTTCAGAATGTAATTGCTTAAAAAAAAAAAAATAATCTGTGCTCTTCTGGTGGAGAAATAACACATTGGAAATACTAGGAAAAAATTCTCTTGGTACAGAAAACGAAAGCACTAACGGAGATGCAGAATACCTTGATGGAGTAGCGTTGCTTCAATCTCTCTCTAATGAGAAGTCCTTTTGTCAGCAACTTCCAGTTCCCCAGAGCTCTCTTCTCACGTTTCTGTTATTGTTATTGAAAAGAAAAAAATAAAAAATACTATTTTAAGTTCCAGTGTATTGACATTCACAGAAGATAGAAGTTTAGAGACTTTAAAATGGAACTGGAAAAGAAAAAAATAACCACAGCTCGACAACACACCACCAACTGAAATGTGTCACATCAAAAGATCATAGACTGGTAGGATTCTTAGGAATAAAGTGTACTGGTGACAACGTATCTGCTAATTATATGAATTACTGTCACCTTCCAATTTCTAACTATTTGAAAGTACACTATTTCAGAGATTGCTGCACACTTGTGTGCACTGCAGTGCAAACAGAAAGCCCCAAATGAAGCATTTGGGGAATGCAACTTGCCTCTCTCTGTCACAGAGCTCTGTCTGTTACATATGCAGCCTTCCTTTGATTGTCTACAGCTTAAATTGAATTAAGCAGTAATAAGGTGGCTGCAAAAGTAATTCTCACCTCCTTCTCCTTCTTTTCTATTTCTGCTTGTTCATTCTCCCAGGCAGCGATGAGCACTTCTTTATATTCTTCACAGACAACATAGCCATCAGTACTAGGAAGGAGAACAGAATCCCCTGTCAGCTACTAGAAGAAAAAAAGAAAGGAAGCAAATGCCTGCTGACCCCACTAAACCAAAAGCTGCTGACAGAATGGGCTAGTTGTCTTGTAGGGTGTAAATATGTAATTTATCGCCTATTCCACCCGCCAAGTGCAGACCCTTTGAGCATATAAAGTCACTTCCGCATGCCAGGACCATTGATGCTGCTACCACACGTAGCGCAAAAGAGGAGGATGTGCCCTCCATGGCACAGAGTATGCAACTCCTATGCAACATCAGCATTCATCGCCTTAAACAAAGCACCTTTACATACACTGCGTGTGAGTAGCCACCATGAAAGTCAAATCCAGTGACAGCTTGAGCACAGTCTATGTCCAGCTTCCGTGCCAATCTGTTCAGGTTGGGGAGTCTAAGCTGCACGCAACCAACAGGTAACATAGAGGGCAGGAAGAGATAGACGTTTCCATATTCATTCCGAGGAACCTGGTATTGCAAAATGAAAGAGAAGTGATGACACTCCTGCCTGGAGAGAGGCAGAAATCTGCTGCAATTCAAGGTCTCTCCCCTCTTTCTGGCCTGCTGCATTCTACTCTGGTATTCTATTAGTATTCACATGACAAGGCACAGGCTAAATTTTAACTGCATGGTTTCTCCTAATAATGTTCTCTGACCCGGCCTCGTTACTCTGGCTGTAATGCTGAGAACTAGCCAAACAAAGATGAAGTTGGAAATTAGATAGATTAGAAAGTTGGACTTAGGAATAAAAGGCATCAGTGAAATTTTCACTGTGCCCTCCTGGGTTTATTTACCTCAGAATTCTTAAACCTGAATCCAGATATTATTGACTGATCTCACCTTTAAAACGTGCAGTTCTCAAAAAATAAAGCCCACAGCTTCATAAGAAACAGTTCCTTAAACACCAGCCCTCTGCTTTCCTGGCTACCTTTCCATCCACTGCTATGGGTGGCTGATACTCCTCTGTCTGCCAGCGACCAAACAGCGCCAGGTCCGCTTTGTCCCGGTTTGCAGGCTCTGCAAGGCGTGCCTTCCTCGCCTGGTTGGAATAGCCCTTCACCATCTGTTCAAATACAATGATCAAACTTGGAACAGCACAGAAATAAGCTGTTAGTGATTTCAGACTTTCCCAGGACAGCAAACGAGAAGACTGGAAAAGAAATAATGCCTACTTCCTGTCTTTGATATTTCTCTCTTATAAATGATAACCCACAGCTACTGTGCACTAGGGAGCTAGATTCCCACTATAAGTGAAAGTCATAGGATGCCTCCGAAGAAGATGAAAAGGGTGCAGTTCTGCAAGATACCCTTGGGGTACAGACACAGTGCGTGAATGGAATCACAACACAGCTACCACATGAAAGCAAGAAACTCACATCTGCTGATAGAAAGAAGACGATAAGAAAAAAAAACAACAAATAAAGCTAAGCTTGAATTCAGAGAGCAGATGCTGCACAGGAAGAAGCCAAACCCACTTACTTTATAAGGCACTTCTCCAATCCTCACCACTCGAGCCTGCTTAAGCCAGGTGTCCTTGGAGTGGAGCGTGTGTACACAGTCTCTAAAAAGACCAAAAGAAAGCAAAGGGTTGCATCAGAGACTTCCAGACCGTTATTCACATGCCAGGAATGGTTAAAAAAAAATAATAAAAAGTGTACCTAAGTGGTATGCAAATTCTCAGTAGCTAAATGTCTCATGCTGTCTGTGCACGTGGCCTGAGTCTACTGCAAATACCACTGTGGTCAACACACAAACTAGCTCTAATTTGTTACAAAGATCACAGACACACACAACTATGTGCAACACTCACCTCGAGTAAACAGCCTCTCCCCTGCAGTACCCTAGGATAGCAGCTGACTCAGGATAGATGGCCTGATATTTCAAGAGATGCCTCTTCAGTGCATACAGAGGGTGGTTTTTGTACTCTCCAATTGCTGTTGGTAGAGGCTGATCTTGAAGCTTAACCTGAAACTGTAGGAATTATGCAAAAAGAGAGTTATTTCACAACTACTCTGCACTAGCCTTTTAAGAAATTAAGAATGATTATAGTTTGGATCAATGGGAAAAAATACTAGGAAAATAATCAGATGAACCAAGGGACCAAAGCATTCTTGTTGCAGATAGATAGACAGTTAACTGTGCACCCACATCTATATATTTTAAAGAATCTGCCCAAGACTAACACCAGGCTGTACAGAAACCATGTCATTAGGTTTCCAACATGGGCTGCCCAGTGCTTTTGCAGTCCAGATTTCTCTATAAACAGCTTCCATTTGATTACTACTTTAATCTTATCATTGTATATTCCCTTTAAAACTTGCTCATTCTGAGTATTTCAGGCTCAAATACTCCAGGCTCCTTCCTCATGGAAACATTCCTAATGATTTTTGCATGAATGGGAATCCGGGGACTGGACCTATGCTATTAAACATCCCACGTAACTTATTATCATTTACCTCCGTTTCCTCCTTCTTGTCTCTGTCCACAAAGGGACTTCTATATGGCTGCAGCGTGTCTTCCCACCACTCAGGGTCCACACGTTTCTTCCTTGTCGTGGTCATCCACACTGGGTCATATCTTTGTGTCACATCCTTGACGCTCCCATTGTTGTCAAATCCCACAATGTAGGAAAGTGGCTTTGTGGCATATGTGAAGCACTGCTGGGGCTGGCCAACAATGCCATGAACACAGTCTACACACACCCACCTGTCCTCACGTTCAAGGAAAACCTCTAGCCACTGGTCTGTGCCAACCACTTTCCGTACCATCTGCTGTCCATCATCCTCATCACTAGAAATTATTTTGTTTCTCTTTCTCTGTATATGAGGCAAGGTTGGAGCTGTGCTTTTTGCAGGTCTTGGCTCAACTCCCAAAGAATTTCTGGATAGCCTTGATTCTGAGGTCTCACTTTTGGGGCTTTTTATAGCCATTACCTTTGATTTCTGGGCACCTCGTGAGCTTCTCCGCTTTTTAGAGACTATTTCAAAGTCCTCATCAGAGATATCACTTTCCTCTCCTGAAATCTCAAAGTCAGAAACACTGCTCTCATCACTTCCACTCTCTTCTTTGTAACACACTTTGGAGGCCACTCGTCTCCGGCGGTTGTTCTTGGGCCTGACCGGCACATCTTTTTCCCCTAAACCACTGTCCTCATTTCTAGTTTCCTTCTGTTCCTTGTTGCCTGTTGTCAATTTTGATTTGTGTGTCCTTTTGGTCTGAGCACTTTTTGTTTTCTTTGACTCCTCGTTGTCTTCTTCACTCCCCGATGATTTCTCATCCCGTTTGGCTTTTTTGCAGGGGCATTTTTTTGCCACAACTTTGGGTGTTGTGCCTGAGCTCTCCTGCCCCTCAGAGGTACTGCTGAGTGACTGCTTCTTGGATGTGCTTTTTTCCTGCAAAGAAAGAGGCCAGGTCACTTTTACCATGCATAAGAATATGAAAAAAAAGAAGAAAAAAAAAAAAAAGACTGAGGTCAGCATTAGGTAAATACAGACCAAAGGCTGGCCAGCAACACGGTCAATTTGCTTATCTTAGGGACTTGAAAACTTCAGGCAAATGACTGAAGAGAGACGTACTCCAGCAGTATTTGCTGTGAAAATTTTAAAGAAATTTAAAACCACTAAAGCACAAGAAGTCTTTGCTTAAACATACACAGTAAGAGGTGGTTTGCTTTTGTTTTAAAAACCAGGAAACCTAAAGATTAAGGATTTGCATCTGCTGCAATATAGACAAAAAACATAACAGTGCTTCGTGCAGTAAGTGGTTCACCTCAAGTTACAGCAGCTAGAAAGCTTTCTCACTCCTTTTGGGGAGCAACCAATTAGGGAATTTTACACACCAAACAAAAACTACCTTTGGCTTTGTCTCCTTGAGAGGAATGGGCTGTAAGGACAGCACGAGGCGACACAGCAGCTGCAACGCTCTGAGAATAATTAAAAATATCTGCGAAAGATAAAATAAACCACGTTCAAACTTTTTTTTTTTTTTTTTTAAGATATATGAAAAAAAAAAATCCTTGAAACTCTTCCACATCCTGGGTTCTGTCAGAAACCATTTTCATTCCTGTCTTTTACTCAGTGCTGTAGACACTGACACAGATGTGTAGCCCAGCTGCTATAGCATCAAAGCACTGTACTGTCTTCCCTGGCTCTTATTCATATTAAAACAGTGACTGAGGTCCTGCTGTTAACTCACAGAAGAAGAGCTAAAGCCTGAAGAGGCTAAATGACTCACCCTGATGGAGCAGGCAGTAAGTCACCCAAATCCCATCTATCCTCCACCTGCCTCTCATTCTTGAAGCTAATTGAGTAAGATTTCTCTAAATCCTCCCTCCCAAAGGTAGCCAAGGCCAACTACATACCATCACCTGAACCCAGAAGAAACACCAGCTATTCAGAGAATGTCATTACAGTCCCAACTGAGTGGCTAAAAGCTGTGAACTGCCACCTGCTTTCCTGCATGGGACTTAAAAGAAGATGCCATTAAATGTCTAAGCAAGGCTTGCTTTGTCTTTACCTCCTGCCACAGGAAGTGACATTTTGTATTTACACAGCACACTTGCAAAGACATCACAAGAACCACTTCCTGCTCTGCAGCACAGAAGCTGCAACATCCCAGTATATCAGCAACAGGGCAGAGCTGCAAGCCATGCACCTGCAAAGCAGCAGCTCTTTCAAATGCCCTGTCAATTTTATCTCCTCTGTTTCTTCTTCCCTCGATTGTTTTACCAAAATCTCTGTGCAACTTGAAGCAACTGACTCCGCTTCTTGTCTTAACCCAGTTCCACCACAGAATGACTGCAGAGCTTAAGTGTTTTCTTTCTCGAACCTTGGCCTCAAGATGCACTAAATCAGAACTAAATTCTGTTGGTGTTCAGTGGTGACTCTGATAATAACCAACTACCAACCTTCTAACTCAAAGATCTGTGAAGAGTTTCTCTGGCTGCAAGTAAATCCAAGAATTTTCTTACTCAGATTAGTACTGCAGGAGAAACCTATAAACTGCTTTTCCTTGACCTGCATTGCTAAAAGCAATATGAAGAAGCCATAGCATACTTACAAACAAGTAGTTCTGTGCACTATGCAAAGCCATCCATAGAACAAGATAAACCATGCAGTGGTACCAACAAGAAGTAGAGTTTTCAGTTAATACAGTTGAAACTGAAGAATTTAATCACGATTCCAGATAAAAATACAAAAAAAAAAAAAAAGGAGAAAACAAGGAATCATCTAACTCACCAACCTGTTTCTCCAAATTAATCCCTTAAACACCACTTTGTTCGCAATGATCCAGCATCCACATTCAACAACCAACCCTGCACTTCCCAGTCACTTACATGAACCAACTCTTCATCATCTCGTGCAGCATAGATGGCAAAGCGCCTCTCCAAGGTCGACTGAAGGGGCTCTCCTTTCTCAGTGGAAAGCTCATCATTGACAGTGAAGGTTCCAACAAACCTGAAATGTGAGATACCTATTTACTGTCTACTGTTGTGAATGTACTCTTAAACTTTACAGTTCATCCTTTCCTTCTTCACAAAAAACAGTCTTGTGTTTAAAATCAAAAAAAAATCAATGAAGAACTGTAATTACATGTACCCCTGTCCCTGAACCCTGGCTCTATATTCTATGTGCCAGTAGGACTAGGAGAGAGTATATTACCATTTCACCAAGTTGGAAATGTAGAGAAGGTCCACTTGGCCTGCAGGAACTTTTGTGAAGTGTATGGGGATGATGGATAGACCAATGGCATGAAGATCTGGCTGGCTGCAGATCCTGTTCCTATAGAAACCATTTGCTAATAAACACAAGAGGTGAACCTGAGAGAAAAAAGTTTCTATAGTGAGTTCACAAGAGACGTTCTTTGCTGGAACTACTGTCCATGGTGATGACTAGGATGCCTCTATTCCTTTTGACAGACACAGACAATAGTGAAACCTCCCAAGCACAAAAGAGGTGGGCACAGGACTGACCAGTGTCCCAAGGCAGTAAAGCCCTGCAGTACCTGTCCGTGTCTCCTGTTCTACATCTGACTGACAGTTTAACCCAAGTAGAACGAGCAGATGCACACAACAGAGAAATATATGCCCTACCTGAATCTGCTTTCATTTAGATGTTTACTAATTCAGTGACTGATGTTTCTAAGTTATAGTTGAGGAGAAGGCCAATGAGAATCTGTCAGGAATACAACCTTTTTATTTTTTCACTTCTAGCCATGGCCCCAAATTATTTTATTCAAAACTTACTTTCTTTTTCATTACACATCAGTTCAGAAAACTCAAGCACAATTTTTTCTTTGTGACCAATACCTTATGTGTGTCCTGACGAACTTCCTTAGTGAAACGTTTAATCATTCTCCGAACATAAGTCTCAAACTCAGCTTTCCTTTTCTCTCTGCATAAGATTAGAAAATTAAAGGGCGTTATGGTTTCCTGTGTATCTGCCTTCCTGAGCTGCTCTCTACTGCCTTCCCTTTTTACCTTCTCTGTCTTTTCTTAAGTTGTTCTGGGGTTTCAATCTCTATCTCAACAGGATTGCTCGGCAGCACAACTGCTGGAAGAACAGCACTTTCTTCTAGATTATCTACGACAGGCTCCTGGAGTTCTGGGAAAAAAACAAACAGAACAGTACTAGATAATACATGAACAATGAATAATACAGCAACAAATAGTCAAATTCAAAGCACTACCTTCAAGACGGTAGTTGTACATTTCTTTCCTACTTTGAAACTATTCCAAAGTATTGTGAGATAAGAGCCTATAATACAGATATGCACATGAAGCACACTCTTAAATATATGAAGTATACAAAATGACGAATGGCTCAAAAAGCAAATTAGAAAAGGACCTGTTGCATACGAGGATATTTACAACTTAAATAGACATGCAGTTGTTACCCTCCACGTCCTCCCATTCGTCTTCACTTTCATCATCATCATCAGTATTGTCTTCATCCATCTCTTTTTTAATAGGAGATTCTCTCTTCAATTTTACCTCCTGAGGGGCCTTCAGTGAGTCACTATTAAAATTACAAAAATGGTTTCAGCATCAGGAAGTGCAGGGGCTTGTTCATTTAAAAATGGAAGGGAAAGAAAACAAAAATGAGGAAATAAATGAAGCATCATCTCTGCATCAGTAACAACAGATGCAAAGGTTTTAAGTGACAACTGAACCGTGTGTGCGCCTGTAAAGCGAGCAAACTTTGCCATGAGTAACTGCAGGCTCGTTGAGCAGCAACGTTTCAGAGCAAACACAGGTCCTGGTTCTAACAGGTTGTCTGAATGAAGATGACTGAACCTAAAAAAAAGACCCATCTTTCCTAACAGCTTGTACGAATGTGTTCATTGAATCATTTGTCTTTACTGAGACTTCATAGTGTACTGG
This sequence comes from Alectoris magna, assembly GCA_030625065.1. NCBI lineage: Eukaryota > Metazoa > Chordata > Aves > Galliformes > Phasianidae > Alectoris > Alectoris magna. Next base: position 10,123,291 of record CM060572.1, read on the forward strand.
GATTGGAAATGCTCGTGTTTCACTACACTAACACCCAACGACTTGGTTGGCCAGTGAAATGAGACCGATCAGTTTCATTCTTCTCATTAATACATTCCCCACAGAAATCTCCACAGGAAGAGCATATATCTCACGGCAATGTTTCTATTCATGCTAGATGCCATAAGACCTCCCTAGTCTTATATAAAAATAAATGAAATGCTATCTTACAATTATGACACTGATTTGAAAAGGCTCAGATATTTGCTTCCCATGCAGACTGCCTTCCTGAGACCAATCCTGCCATCAGTGAGGCAGTTCTTCTGTACAGCTGTGCGTCACAGATTAACTAAGCTGGCCTGCCAGCTTAACATAACCCCTTCACGTGAACATCTGCAGCAGCGGGCCCTACACAACAACCACAACATCCAACCCACAATGAGGTACAGAGAGCAGCTTCTGTAATCACCATGCTGAAGAACAGTTAAGCTTACCTGCATGTTCTCTCTTTGTGACGAGTCCCTTTATTTTCAGGGACTATCTCATTTTCTTTTGCTTGCCGTTTTATCCCTTTTTGTTTTGAAGGCTTATCTGCTGACTTGGCAATTCCAGCATCACCATCTTCCTCCTTCTTCCTAGCTGCAACTCCAGCTCTGCTCTTCTTTACGCTGAGTTTTTCCTCTACAAAATCACCTGCATCGGAAAGAAAGAAGTCTTCTTCAAGGACACGACGTCACCCCTACGGATATCCGAAGCAATACCTCTGTAGGCTCCAACAAAGCTGCGCTGAACAACTCAGCACGCCTCCAGCCCTAGCCCGGCGGAACGGCCCTGTCCGTCACGGGGGGCTGCCGAGCTCCGGGCTGGCTGACAACCTCCCCCGAAGCACAGCCGCTGGGCCCCAGAAGCTGGACCCCAGAAGCCGGGCCTCACCGTACTCACCCTCCTCACGTTCCTCCACACGGTCCCGCCGCACTCCCGCCCCCCTGGGCCGCCTTTTGCCGGCAGGCGCCCGCGGGACCGAAGCTTTGCGCTTCCTCGCCATAGCGGCGAGCAGGCCCCGCCTCCTCGGAGGGGAAGAGGCCGGGCCATAAAGTCTCGCGAGAGAGCGCGGGAAGCGGTTTGAAAGATGGCGGACGAGGTGGACCAGGTGAGCAGCTCCGCGCTTCTTTTAGGGCGAGCGGCACTGCTGTGGCCGCCCCGGCAGTGTGGTGAGGCGGCGAGGGCCTGAGGGGAGGGCGGGGGGGGTTGGTTGGTGCCACGTCTATGTGCCTTTGCTTTGCCATGCCGTGCTGCCGGCCCGCTGCCGTGCTGGTTTGCGCCGTGCAGACTGTCTGCTTCTGTGTGGAGACCGGGGCTTGAGGGAGTGTTTCAGAATGCCTGCTCGCAAACTGAGGAGTGGAGGAGTTCAAAGGCCGCTCCTGTGTGAATAACTCTGGTTGTTTCGGGTTTTTTTTTAAGCAACAAACAACAAATACCGTCGAAGAGCCCCTCGACCTTATCAGGCTCAGTCTGGATGAGAGGATCTACGTGAAGATGAGGAATGACAGAGAGCTCAGAGGCAGGCTGCATGTGAGTGCTAATTCCAGAACGTTGCCCTGGTCCAGCCAGGCGCCAGGCAGTGCTGTTATGTACAACCATTTGTTAGGCTACTGTAGTGTGCTCAACAGCAACGCTGGGTTTGTGCAGTGCTCTGCCAGAGATTGAAAAGGTGCATTTTCTTTTCCTTTGCCTGTCATCTTCTAAATGATTCCTAGTGATTTGTTCCACTGATTTTGGCTGCTGTTTCCATGTATGTGAAATAAATAATAACAATGCAGGCATTGTTTTGTAAACAACTCTCAGCTCTATTAAGATGGCAATGGGTTTATTAAACAACTATCTTGTAGGGCAGACCTAGGGACTCTGTGCTGGGATGTGTACTCAGCTGGGTTCTCTCCGAGCTTCATTTGTTTTGTGTTTTCTTTTGATAGTGATGCCTCTTAGTGAGACAGACTTTTGTTTTCTGTTTGGTCATGTCATCCTTCTGGAATGTGGTACTATGCTGAGGAAGGGAACCAGTTTCCCATGTGTTAACTGGGCCTCAAATGCATTTGAGAACAAAAAGCTGAGGACAGATCCGTGATGCACTGGCATAATTCCTCACTTCCTTTTGTAGGGTGTTTGGAACATGTGCTTGATTACAATTTTTGTATTGTTGGTTTAGTTACAGCTTTCATGGCTATAGACAATCAATCCCAGAAATCTGGGCTGATAGCAAATAATATTTAGTTGGATTAATGCTAATGACAAGAATAAGTGTGTCCACCTCTGAGAGTTTGTGCATGCGCTTCAAAAGGAGAATTTCAGTGAATATAAGAGCCTTCCTTATGCTGTGAAGTACTGTATAGATCTGTTGGCCTTTATAGTTGAAGTTAGAGCTGATACATCATGTTCACACATGATACATTTTGGCCCAAATCAGGTTAAAATAATTTTGTTTGAGTTTCTTGCTAGAATTATGGTTTTAATGAGCTTGTGCTTGAATTTTGGAAGAAGTAAAGAACTTTGTTCTTACAGGCATATGATCAGCACTTAAATATGATTCTGGGTGATGTGGAAGAAACTGTAACAACAATAGAGATTGACGAAGAAACATACGAAGAGATTTATAAAGTAAGGACTTCAGTGTATTTACCTCCATAGAAAACTTCTCTCAAGCTAGATTGTCATGTAGTCAAAATAATGTATAGATAAGTACACCTTTTGGACTAAGATCTAGCAGATATTTCAGGCAAATTGTTATGAAAGCACAAAGGACATCCAAGTGCTTGTTGATTTTGATATCTTCAAACACACAACTTCCTGTCCTGCTGAGCTTATGTTTGTTGGAAGTTGTTTCTGGTGTTTTGTTAGGATTGAATTTTGTCACATGCTTAGCGGATGCGTTCTGTATACTTCACTTTTGTAAATGTAGTCTTTTCTTTGCTTCTTTCATAGTCTACCAAAAGGAATATCCCGATGCTCTTTGTCAGAGGTGACGGCGTTGTGCTTGTAGCTCCCCCACTGAGGGTTGGCTGAAGCAACCACGGATTTAACCTTCTCGAAAGGTTTCAGGCTCTTAAACGATTTGTTTTGATCATGTCTCAAAACTGCATACACATTTTTATAGAATGTTTTTGCGTGTTCTTTGTGGAAGAGGAATTAATTTTTCTTGCAGAAAATACGTGTCAGCTGAGCAGTGTGAAAACAACCTCATTTTCCCTGAATTAATGTAACTGTTGTAAATGAGCTGTATGTGACATAAGTAAAAGAACCCTGGTTTTCGATCTTGGGAATAGCAGTGTCTTTTTTTGTTTGTTTTAAATAAACTTGGTTTATCTTTCAGATTTGATGTGTTACGTTTTTGTTGAAAAGGTAATTTAAATGAACGACTATAGTGCTAATGCTGTATTAAGTTGTGGTATGTGACTTCGCTTCCTGAGAAAGCAGTGACTTGTATGTTGTTTTGATTTTTGTCCTTACTAAATTTTTGCTGGTTGATGTTTTCACAGAATCACAGAATGACCTGGGTTGGAAGGGACCTCAAGGATCATGTAGCTCCAACCCCCCTGCCTAGCAGGGCCACCAAACATACACATTCACTAGATCAGGGCCCGTCCAACCTGGCCTTGAACACCTCCAAGGATGGGGCATCCACAACCTCCCTGGACAGCCTGTTCCAGGGCCTAACCACTCTCCTAGTAAAGAACTTCCCCCTAACATCCAACCTAAATCTTCCCTCCTTCAACTTGGATCCATTTCCCCTAGTCCTGCTATTGTCAGCCCTTTCAAAGAGTTTACTCCCCTCCTGGGTGTAGGTTCCCTTCAGGTATTGAAAGGCTGCAGTGAGGTCACCCCGCAGCCTTCTCTTCTCCAGGCTGAACAAGCCTAACTCCCTCAGCCTGTCCTCATAGGGGAGGTGCTCCAGCACCCTGATCATCTTTGTGGCCCTCCTCTGGACCCTTTCCAAAATCTCCATGTCCTTCTTGTACTGAGGGCTCCACACCTGGACACAGTACTCCAGATGGGGCCTCACAAGAGCCAAGTAGAGAGGGACAATCACCTCCCTATCCCTGCTGACCACCCCTCTCCTGGTGGAGCCCAGGATCCCATTTGCTTTCCGAGCTGCCAGAGCACACTGCTGGCTCATGTTAAGTCTCTCATCTATCAGGACTCCCAGGTCCTTCTCTGCCGAGCTGCTCTCAAGAACCACTCCTCCCAGCCTGTACAGGTGCCTGGGGTTCTTCCGGCCCAAGTGCAAAACCTTGCACTTTGCTGTGTTGAACCTCATTAGGTTCACCTGAGCCCAGCTTTCCAGCTTGTCGAGGTCCCTCTGAATGGCATCCCTTCCTTCCACCGAATCAACCGCACCACTCAGCTTGGTGTTGTCAGTAAACTTGCTGAGGGTGCATTCAATTCCCTCATCGATGTCATTGATAAAGATGTTAAAGAGCACCGGTCCCAAGACAGACCCTTGGGGGATACTGCTCATTACCAGCAGTAACCGTTACATAGAGCCATTGACCACCACCCTCTGTCTGCGGCCTTTCAACCAATTGCTTATCCATTGAGTTGTCCACCCATCAAATCCACTTCCCTCCAATTTGGAGATGAGGATGTGGTGGGGGACTATGTCAAAGGCCTTGCTCAGGTCCAGGTAAATGACATCGGTCACCTTCCCTTCGTCCACCATTGCCGTCACTCCATCATAGAAGGCCACAAGATCAGTTAAGCATGACCTTCCCCTGGTGAAGCCGTGTTGGCTGTCTCGGATCACATGCTCATTCTTTACGTGATCGAGCATGTTGTCCAGGAGGATCTGTTCCATGATCTTCCCAGGCATGGAGGTGAGACTCACCAGCCTGTAGTTCCCCGGGTCCTCCCTGCTCCCCTTCTTGTATATGGGAGTGACGTGACCCTTCCTCCAGTCATCCAGGACCTCACCTGACAGCCACGACTTCTCAAATATGATGGAGAGCGGCTCGGCAACCACCTCAGCCAGCTCCTTCAGGACCCTGGGATGCACGCCATCTGGCCCCATAGACTTGTACTCATTCAGTCTAAGGAGGCACTCTTGGACTTGCTCTGCCCTTACAGTGGGGAGGGATTTACCTCCTTGGTCCCCACATAGAGGTTTGGGGATGCGGGGATTAGGGATGTGAAAAAGACTAGAATCCTGGCCACCGGGGAAGACCGAGGTGAAGAACTCATTCAGCACCTCAGCTTTCTCTTCATCTGTTGAAGCCAGTTCTCCTTTTAAATTTACCAAAGTAGGTACGCCCGTTTTGGCCTGTCTCTTCTGACCAATGTACCTGTAGAAGGTTTTCTTATTGTTTTGGAGGAGGGCAACACTATGTCAGCCTATGGTGTGCTAATTTATGCCTTTTCTGTGTTCAAATTCTGTAAACATATCCTTGTCGGAGGGAAATTGTGTGTGTGTCCTACTTAAAATACATAGATGGAATAGAAATCTTACAGCATTTTCAGATACTTCTCTTGCAGCTTTGTTAGCAGAGCAATGCTTAGCAATACCATGAGTGGGAAACAAATTGAGTTGCCTGTTGCATGCATTCATTTGCCACCATTTGTAGCTGTTTTCAGTTCTTGGAACACATTCTGTAGAATGCCAAAGATGCTTCCTGGTTATCAGTGGGTGCGCAAGAGCCCTGCACACTGCTTTTTTTTTTACTATGTAGTTTCTTAGGCCTTCCCCATTTGCACTTCATTCTCCACCCCCATGAGAATAAATGTTTTACTTGTATGGAATGGCTATGGAATGTTTTACAAGTATGTTTGAAAGGCATATTATAGACATAGACTCGGGGGCATTTCTTGACATACCTTGACGCATGGCTTTATGAACTTGCCTGGGTTCCTGTACATATTCTGTACAATAATCAAAAGCAGCTTGCTTTGACACTGTCGTAACAGTTAAAGTCTTCCCATCTTACCGCATCTAACCTCCGTGGCAAGGGTGAGAAATGCAAGGTGGAAAGCTTTTTTTTTTTTTTTTTTTTTTAAAGTAATAACTTATTTTGGCAATAAAATAGATACCCTTCAAACTTGAATGTGTATTTCATACTGCCTGAGATGAGTAGGGACTTCAAAAAAAAAAAGAAAACCACACCCACAAAATAACCTCTGGCCTCTAGATGTCCTTTGTTCTCACAAGTGCCCTCTAGCATTGGGATAGCTCATAGGAGTGATAGCTGAAGCTGAAACTGAAGCTATTGCTGATAATTAGTGTTAATAGTGAACACAGTCTTTTAAATATTTTATCACATGCATATTCCTTGCACTGCATTGTGGAAAGTTAGAATGTGTGCAAGAATTTGTTACCTTAAAGCTGTTCATGGGGCTATTTTCATATGTAGGTGCCTTGTGTGCCAAAGAAATCTGTACAACTTAAAACTACTGTTATTTGAATGAAGAGCGGGTTTGCAGTAGTCTTGTAAGTAGGCATCCCTCATTATACTACCCTTGATTTAAGTTGGGCAGGTCTAAATACAGCTGTTGTGTGCGATCCGTGTGTGTGCCATCTCTGCAGGGACTGGTGGACCTGGGAAACCTCCCGTGAAATTCCTCCATGGACTCATTGTAGGATGCAGTTTTGAGTTTAACTCGCATAGGACGCTAGGTGGTGGTGTGTCCTCAGATTTAAGCTGGGTTGGCTTTGCTTGATCTTGATGTATGTAGCCCGTGTCAACAGGCCCTGTAGTTGTGCAATTAGTTGTTTGTTTTTAATTAGGATGGCACTTGCTGACAGTTTTAAATTAACTCTGCTGCTCACTCATAAGTCAAAAGTTTGTTTGGATGTTTATGCAGACACAGAGCAAGCCCACAGAAGGGTTAAGTAAAACGGTATGTGTGCCTTGCATTGTGAAATTGTAAAGTGCTTGAACTCCAGGCCAGTGGCTTTGTTAGTAGCATTAGCTGAAGGAGTACAGCATCTCGAATCAGCCGTGGTTTAACCACTTTGCTGCTGTGCACTGCCTGAGATGAACAGCACACTTTTGTGTGTGATATACAAAGCTGCTTCTACAGCCACTGATTCAAGTGTCATTTGTATGGCTGCCCAGGAACTTCATGGGATAACTTCATGCCATTAAAGTTCTGCAGATAAAGTTTTCTAATGTAGGTATGTTAAATTCTTGAGGTGAAAAATCTCATTTTATTTCTTGTCTATTTCTCTGCTTTCTTCTTGAACACAGAGAAATTTATTTTCTCCTAGTCTACATACTTTCCCTCATAGGACAAGCCCAGGATTTGGATAATAGGTTACAGCATGCCTTGGGGCTGTAAAAGTATTGATCATATTGGGATTTGTGCAACGATGCAGTCTTCTGTTGGTGTTTGTGGCGCTTGCTGTGTAGGCATTAGAAATCTATAATTTGAAATATTTAAGAGAATGGAGTTTATAATCCCACAGAGTTCCTATTAGAACTGGAGCACTGGGAGGGGAGCATGGTTCAATGCAATATGACAAATGCTTTGCATTGTCTTTTGGGCTGATGATGACATGTACAGAAAATCCCATCAGGCTAATTTAAGGCTTAAGGCATTCATGCCAAGATCATTGATGGGCTGAATACATCATTACTGAGGGTGTAGGACTCCCATGTTTCTAAACAGGAAACTGCTTTCATATACTAAACAAAAAGAATGGGAAAGAAAAACAGAAAGTTCTACAGAAAATTGAAGCCTAGTGTCTAATCCAGACTTATCGGGGGGAAAAGAATGGGTGGAAGGAAGAGAATGGATGATGTGGGTTGGAGCGGAAGACAAGAACCACTGACGGAAAAAGATGTAGTCAGAAACACTGTTTGTGAGTGACTTTTTCATTGTTACCCAAATTAGTTTGAATGGAAGGGAGGCCCACTCCCAAATTTTGGAAACATAGGCCAAAAAGCCTATTTAGTTTTACAGTGGTGTTTGATTGGTTTATGATGTGACCGCCTGCAACAGCAAGGGACTAGGCCTGCTGGCTGGCTGTGTGGCTAGACAAGAGGTATTGCAGAAGACCTCTAAAGGCTCCTATCTGAAGGAGGCCTTGGTGCTGCAGCCATAGTCCTGCTGCTTTCTCACAGCTCTTGCAAAGACAGCTTATGTTTGTTGGTAAGGAGGCTGCAAAATTCTTTTCTAGCAGTGGTACTGTTAATTGAATGATTCATTGTCTGTTTGCTGCCTGATAGAGTTCAAATTGTGGCAATTCTGCTATGATAAATACTCATTTTTCTTATATAATCTGCAAAACTGTTGAACAGTAAAACCTCTTGATCTACATAAATAATTGTCAACTACGTCACTGAGGCCTATCATGCTAATTAGCATAAAATGCCATCTAAAATGTTGAGTAAAGAAGTCAGGTAATCCCTTCCTCACTCTGTCCCATGGAAATCATAAAAAAAAAAAAAACTCTCATGGAAGAGAGTTCTGAAGAATTGCTGCTCTAAATCTAGAGCTATAATGTGCAGAACGCAGTGTTGTCATAATTGAATGTATAACTGAATTCCTCCAGAGCTGTCAAAGTTCATTGATAGGGGAAAAATGTAAACCAAGTAAATGATGCTCGTAGCCTGTATTTCTTTGTTACCTTTGCAGTGAATGGCTGTGGCTTTGTTGCTGTTGCATAATTGCTCCAAGTAGTCATTTTGTGCTGCAAGGTGAGCAGGTGAGGTAGTCCTAATAAGTTTTGTAGCAGGTAGTTGTTAGTTCATTGTGTGCTGTAGGTGGTGTGATAAAGCAGTGTGCCATTATGTCTTGTGACGCCTATACGTAGTACTTCTTAGTAAAGCATTTGTCTTCCCTTTTTGCCCAGAAGTTGCATTCTGGTGGTTAGCAGAAAGTCTGAGGAAGAAATGAATTATCAACAGGTAACATCAGAGAGCTAATTTGATTTGTTCTACATTTGTAATGCATTCCTCCAAGCTAAATTCCTGTGGACTGAGGTGCTGCTTACATAAGGCTGGAGGTACAAAGCTTTGTTGCTGCCCAGGAGAACACACTGTAGTTAGATTGGATACAATTTTACACATTTTTATACTAAGCTCTCCAATAATTACTGTTGCCTGTTGGCGAAATCAAAATATTCAGGGGGTTCTTTCTGTATTAAGGCTGTCCTATACAGAAAGCACAAGCCTTAATCAACTAACAGATTTTATTCATGTTTAAATGTTAAGCCTTTAGTACTTACTTGTCTCCTAGTCATTGTCTGAACATCAGCCTGAAACCAGCATTGCTATGTGCTTCCAGATTCACAGCATACTATGGGTAATGCAAGAGATGTTTGTCCAGTGTTCTCAGTCCTGTAGACAGTTGTCATAGCTATTTTTTTCTTGAGGCAGTGATGTTTAAACAATTACTTTCCCCTCGTGTATGGTTTCATGACTTATGGAGAAATATTTTACATACAGTGTTTCAAGTGTTGACTATGAAGTTTACCATGCAACATTCCAGTACTTCTGTTCTTCTCTGGATTTTTTTGTTGCCCTTAAGAGGATCACACTGTTCCCTTATTACAAAGGACTCTGACATCTGTGGAATGAAGCTTCCTGGACAGGCATTTCTCTGTGGTACTGGTCTTCATGCACAGCTCTGAAAAAGAGACAGCACTGCTCTTTCAATTGGACACTACTGCACAGAGTACATAATCAGTCAGACAAAAAATAATAGCATCACTCTTATAGATAGAGATCGGCTGGCTCTAGACCCAATATCTCTTCTACTGTCTAGAATAATTTTCTTTCTTTGAAAGAGATGCAAGCCATCCACCTGATTCAATATAAGTGACTGATCACAAACAAGCCGTGTCTAAGAAAGTAAGCAAACACTGACCTAATCTCCGTGGCATTTTCCCCATTTGTAGCCTACAGCTAGTTATGTTATTTGTCAGCTTCCAGAATATACTCCAGTATGTCTGCTTGTAACTGATGGGAGTTTTTTTTACCTCTTCAAACTGTGGCTGTAGTTTTGATCTGATGGTAATCTCAACATGCTAGCGAGAGAAATGTCAGGCATGTGACTTATGTCACGTTCATGGTGACCTAATATAAGTAAGGTACTGATCTACCATAGAGTTTGAGAGAAATTATCTTCTCCTCTTAGCCTGATATCAAAGTGGAGATCAGCTAGGAGATCTATTATTTGAAAGATCCTAAAACTCATCTAAACACATGACTTCTCAAAGAAGACTCATTTGAAATTTCAGATTAAAGTTCTGTAGTTGTTTTTTTCCTTATTTCATCAGAAGCTATTTACCCGTGTCTTATATAACAGAATTATGAGACTCATATATAAAAAGATTGTAAACAGAGCATGAAAAGATATGATGTAAATGGCCAATTTGCCTTGAGCGCTTTTTTCTCTTCCGACGGGCTCTGTTGCATAACTGTTCCCCTCAGTCTGCCTCGTGTGTTTATGAGCTGGATGGTTATGTGATGAACTAATCAGTATGTTTTCTGCTTCCAAGGACTAGTCATTTCTGGAGAAATCTAGAGGTCTCTGCATGTAGCAATAACATTCAGAGTAGCCAGGGTTAATCTCCGTGGGATTGCTTCCCAGAGATTTCTCCAAATAAATATTCTAAATTAGTAGTGGTTTTGTGCCTTTTGAAAAGCAAGTGCAGGATGGGAGTCTCTTATCTCTTTTATCTGTCCCGCCATTCTAGGGAGTTGTGTAGGATGGTAGCTAGTCCTGGGTGTGTGTCTAAGAGCAGCAGAAGCGATTACTGCAGGTCATGCTGACCTTGAGCTAGGTTCTTTTTGTTTTTACATTGATTATTAATTGCTCTTCTAACCCAACAACACCCTTTGTTTCAGACAGAAAACCAAGCCATTGTAGGAATGCAATAGCAAGGGAAGAAGGAATGTTTCATTCATAAATCTGAGAGCATTTACAAAGGAGGCTGTAAATTATTATTTAATTTATCTTTCATCTGAAGAAGAGAAAGAAAGGCATTGCAATTAACATTTTGTTCGAGGTTGCATGCTGAGTCAGTGGCAGAGCTTCAAGTACAGTACACAGTTGTCCTCTGTAGAAGGTCTCAAATCCTGTAGCCCAGGCAGCCCCTACCATGAGTACATGGATCACTGTTTCTACTGTTATATTGCTCACATGGAAGATGTTGTTACACAATTTGGTGTTGTGATACACTGAAAGAGGTATGGGAGGAGGAGTTAAACTGAATCTGCTGGGTAAAGTTGTTTCCATCAATAACTAATGCAAATTAAAGTAAGTCATGCTCCTAGAACATAAACTGTTTTTAAGACTGTCTTTAAATTCTGATCTTAAATAAAGTGGATAGTATGTATCCTGAATAACTTAATCTCTTTCTCTGCAGAGAGCTGATGGTGGTTGATTGTACTGCTGTAAAGTTCAAGTCAACAAAAGGTAATCCAAGAGACAGAATAGAATACTGGGTTAAGAAAAGAGATGTGACCCCTGAGCTTGGTCTGAGCTTTGGGAACCAGAAGTTATATGTTTATTCTAACTCATTCTGTTGTTGCTGCAAAGTTAGTCAAATATCTATACTTGTGTAAGAACATTTCTACTAGTAGGCTTGGATAGACACTAACCAGAAAGCTGACTTGATTTAAACTCTTAGCATCTGGCATTCTAGAAAGATAGATAATGCTGTGAGGTTTATTTATTAGGGTCATATGGTCAAGTCCTCTGAAGGTATTACAGAGATCCAGCTGCAATTGCACTTACTCAAGCTTCATTTTTCTAAAACTCCCTGTTATGTATAATATAAATTATATATTGCAAAACTTTTTGAGGCCTTATTCCTTGCTGCCTTTCCAGACACCTTTGCAACTAAGAACACATTGAATTTCTATGTGATTCTGGTTATGTCATTAGATTTTGATGAGGTAAGAGGCAAATGCTTTTGTTACACATTTTTTAGTGACATATAAGTATTTGTTTAGGGCATACTTGATAAGAATGCAGTTCATCAAAGAATCAGCAGTGTTGGTACATACATAGTCCATCAGTTACTAACTTCTGAAGAAGAAGATGCCCTCAGGGAGCTTTGCTGGTTATGAAGGAGTTACACCTGAGTCTCACCCTCTTGAAATCCAAACTAAGCCCCTTGGTTCTTAGAGATAGCACACTGGGAGCCTCCTTAGTCCGTGGTGTAGCAGGATGGCTCAGGGAAGGTACAGGCCCTAGCATGTGGTATGTGCTAGCTTGGAGCAAGATGGAACATTTTGTGTTGAGATCCTGTAGTCTTTGTGGGCTGTACCTCAGACTGCTGAAGATGAAAGCTTCAGCAGTGTGAAGCTCTGCGTGGGCTGTTTGGCCACAGGCTACATTCACCAGTCCTCGTGTTCACTGGAATGTGGAACTTTCCAGCCTTATACAGCTTGTGCTTGGTTTTTGTTTTTTTTTTAACTGTTTAACAAAATGGAACTTATAATTATCTGACCCTAAGTAAGTGGGAGTCACTAAAATGCAGTTGTCAAGGCCGAATGAATTTCACCCAGGGCTCACTTTAGCCTGTATAAGATCTTCTGTGTTGAGAAATCACCAACTCAACTGCAGCTGAACCATCTTTACTGACATGTTGTTGTTTAGATTGATGCCAGGCATTCTAACTGTGGACTCAGGCTTTTACGGAGTGACCCTGCATATCCCTTGGGTACTCTTTTACCCAAGTGAAAACTCCCTTCATAGCTCTGTGCCTTCTTTAATCTTGAGGATGAATTTATAAATTACAGCACCCCTGCTTGTCCTCTGTGGCTTCACTAAGGAGACTTACATAAATTGTGAATGAGTTTTACTTTTTGATGGAATAAGCCAAGCAGTTGGGAAGTGCCTTCCAGCTAGACAAGTAAACTCCTCTAAAATAAACCAGAATTCTCTGGTTATCTGGATTACAGAATGCAATGTCAGATAATTTTCAGCAAGGGGTTTGGACCACGAAGTTTGTCTCTGGCAGACTCCAGCTTCTTCAGCACATTGATAGTGGCTTCATCTTCTCCTGCTCTCAGTAAAGAATCTGCCTCCACATTTGTTAAGAAGTTCCTTTTAAGGTAATGGTAAACGGGAATTCACTGTTAGGAGTTAGTGAGAACTTAAAATTTCCACTGTTTTTTGGAGAAAAAAAAAAATCTCTTTCAGACATAGTATGTTCAGATCTGTTGGGGATAATTATACTGCTTGGATTTGAGTGTATGTAAGCATTTGCCCATCTCCTTGTCCTCCTTGATTGAGAAACACAAGGAGGCTTTGTCTTTTTGCCAGCCTCACAGGAAGCGTCTACAAAAGTGCTGAAGCATAAAGAGGGATCTTAATACAAAATACTCTCCATTTGTGGTTATGTGAAGGACCAGATTCAAGGGAGAAGACTGTATGTGTGCAGGAGTTCTGCCTCGGCTAGCCTGGTGGCAGTAATGACTTGATGATCTGTTGGGGGGGGGAGTATTTTTCCTCTTTTTCTACTGGGATTGCTCCAATCAATAGATTTCCAATAGTTACTTGATGGAATGACAAAAACGGTCCTGTTTCCTAAGAAATGTCTCTCGTGGCTAAGTTTTTAAAGGTCTGTGAGTTTTCCTATTGAATTTAATGGGGCCTTTGGCTCATAAACAGATTAAACAAAGAAACAATAGATCCCTAGGGGAGTTTTAAAATCTGAAGTGTAGGAACTTTAATAATATTATGAGGAACTAATATGTCTGATGTGGGGACTTAAATCTGAGGCAAGAATTATGAAAGGAATGTTTGAAGTGAATATTTAATTACATGATTTATTGTTCATCATTTATTATTATATGTACAGTGCCAGGGGCATTGCTGGTGCTTCACAGATGATTACAGAATAGCAATTTCCAGATCAAAGGTCCTGATCATGCAATCTTTATTTGTGTAAATATTGCCAGTGGTGCCCGATCTTATTCCATGTTAAAACTCAGTTATCTCCCTCTCAACAGACCCCATTATAGACAATTAAAAGGACTTCGGCAAGAGAACTCTCATTAATTATCCTCCCCAGAACACTGACTATTTTGGTGCTGTATATTGTATGGATAAAAGATACCTATTGTGTTTTAGCAAACCTCACATTTTTCTGCAGCTTTAATTCTTAATTATGGTGTCAGCAAACATTAAGATTATTTTTATGATAGAAGAGGCTTATTTCTGGAATAAAAAAATCCATTGGCTTGGCCCAATAGGCTTCAGATCCTGTTGATTTAATGGAGCCAATTTACTTGCATGTAGTTTGTCTCTCGGTGACCAGTATAGAAAGTTTCACCTTCTGAGACAGATGCCAAATGTGAAATACCCCTGTGAGCTCTGAAATCTGTTTGCAGAAGGTTCTGCTTTTCTTTCTTTCTTCCTGTGACAGTTTGCACTCTACTGGAATTGCCACCAATAAGCAATGCACTTAAATGGTTTTCTTATTCTTCAGCTGAAATGGCTGCTGTTTATCTGCTGGGTTGCTGTAGGCAGCTACAGAAGTGAACACAGCTTGTGCAGCCATCTTTTGGCTTATGTCTTCAAGACGTAACAGCTCTGGTGGAGAGAGATTGAGGCAATTGCATGCAGAAAGCAAAGGAAGCTTTTTTTCCTCCTCCATCTGTTACAGGGTTTTAATAGAGCTTTTTGCAGCATGCTATCCTGTTCATTTAAACACAGTGGCATGCAGCACAGAGAAAGGTATTCTGGTTAGTGAGGTGCAATGGTCTGCATACCTAAGATTCCAGTGCAGTGGTCAGGATTCAGATTCCTATCTGAGTATTATTGGTCTAGACAGTGGGTAGGGAATATTGCAAGAGGAGGCAGTTGGGATGATACTCAACACTGCCTGCTCTTGAAAACACTTCTGCTTTTTCTTTCAAGGTTGTGTTTAATCATTGAGATTAAACAGTCTACAATGTGATATAATTACCCAAGATGCTAATGCAGTCTAGTACTCTGCAGGAATGGGCATTGCTCTGGCCAATAGTTGGATGGCACTGACCTATTTCGTGTGTGCAGCAAATAACAGTGAAGCAGAGGTCAAAAGTCTACGTAGATTCAAAATGGGACTAAGGTAATTTATGGAGGGTAGGTCCGTTTGTGACTGCTAAACACAATAGCTTTGTTGTGTGATCTCCCAGTCCCAAATTGTTAATTGCTGGAGAGTAGGAGGATATCCCTGGGGAAGAATTGCTCTACATACACACCCTGTTTCTTATGTTCTTTACCTTACTATAGAAAACAATACACTGGGCTAAAGGGAGCTGTCAGCTGGCTCAGCATGATTGTTTTCACACTCTTATGTGTTCCAGGTTCTTGGAAATTTCTGATTTCTGACACGAATGGCATTATTAATCCTTCTTGTATTGTATTCATAGCCACACAACCCTTAAACTCCCTAGCTCCTGTCTCAGCGTGCCTTCAGTTGAATTCTCAAGAAGGGTTGGTCTGTAGACACTACTAAATCCACACATAAAATTCTCATTTCCCCGAATTCATGACAAACCTTCAGTGGGACTGGAGATTGTTCAAATTCAACAGCAATAAATAAATAAAGTTTATTAATCTTCTTAGCTGTCTTACAGCTCCCTCCTAAATGCTTCGGCAACAGGCAGTTTTGAGGTATAAAACTGAAATATGGCTATGAAGTGATGTACTCAAGATACAGTGGAAAGAATTGTGAATGAAAATTAAGATTATGTACACATAGAAAGTGAAGTTTCTGGTCAAATGATATATCACTTTCAGAGGGCTTCTAAATCATATAATATTATATTAAAGATCAACTTGACAGTCACAGGAAGGTTTGTGATCAGCAGATGTCCCTGCCTTCCCCCCCACTTTTTTTTTTCCTGATCTGTTACAGTTCCTAGTCTAATATATTAACAGTCTTTAGCTAAATTCAGTTTATGTGAGCAAAACAGGTTGTATTGTGAGATAGCTGAATAGGACTACATGTACCATTCAGTCCTGCCTGTGGTGGGACTGGTGAACTCTGGAGCAAAAAATGGGGTAAACAGATGGGAATTGTAACTGCTTCATCTCCCACAGCTCCATGCACCTCTGATCAGAAGCAAAAGACCTTCTGATAGCAAACCATTTGAGACTAGGACAGATTCATCCCATGGGTTAGGTACAGTCTGTAGGCTGTCACTTATTTAGATATCCAGAGTATTCAGGTTATCTGGATGGCCTTAAACATGCTAATTTTTGTTAAGTATTCTTGTTCACTTTCTGGTAGTGATTAGAAGCCCTTACTAAGATCAGGACTCAGCTGTGTTATACATGGTGCTAATATACACACAGTGTATATTCCCTTCTCAGGCTGTTCTGAGTTCAGCAAGGAATACTGAAAGGAACATGGGAATTAAAGGTAAGGGATTACTGATATACGTTGTCATTGCTCCACTGAAAGCAGGGGACATTGTCAAGTTTGGATTTAACCAAAGCTGTGTTTTCCTGAAGACTGAAAGCATTCTCCTCACTTTTTGAATTAACTTTAGATGTGTTTTTTTATCTGTACTACTATGGGTTGATATAAAGCTTCTCATCAGAGCTTGAAACTAGATAAGTGATCCTGGCATGATTCTTCAACTCTGAGTGGGAGAATTGAGCTGCACTTTATCCAGAGCTGTTTTCTAAGTTTACTCTAAATAGATGTTTAAAAACAAGTGACCTCCTGAAGGCCTGAGGATTCGAAGAATAACTCAGAAGTGTCTTATAGACTCGCATGACCAACAAAATATCATTCCTCTTCGACTCTGAGACAGCAGTGCCTTTGTGTGTGTGTGTGTGTCTGGTGCTCTGTCTTTTTTTTTTCCCCCTGTAACTTGAAGGCAATAACAGGACCTGTGGCTTTGCTCCATGCATGTCACTGCTTGCTGAGAACAGCAGGAAAATGAATACTAATATTCCTTCTTTGAAATTCTATCCTTGAATTGAAATTAATGAAAATCTTTATCATGAAAGAGAAGAATCCAGTTTTGTAGAGAAGCAAAGGAAGATTTTAGATGTTGATCAGTTTACCCCATTTTCAGTTGTTTTTGCAGTAGTGGTGGTGCAAATAGCTAGAAAACCCAAGGGAAAAGGAGAAGAACTGAAGTAGGCAGAAAATTTGTGTCTTCTGGCAACTGATTAGGAGCAAAGCTAGGCAGGACAGCAAAATACAAAAACCAGTCATCATAAAAATACCTCTCCAGTCTCTGATGCTGAAAGAGTCATTGGTACCAATTTTTGCACCAAGAACTAGGAGCTTTGGGACAGGACTCTGCAAAGGCACTCTCATGAAAGAACAAAATCCATTCACCACCAAGCTGCTATACTAATTCTTCAAGGGTAGGAGGTAATCTTATGAGCAAGTTCTAAAATTCAGAGAGAATGAATTGAAAAACGATTTGCTTCTTTCTTGTTATTACGCAGCGTTCTCCAGATTTTGGTGGTGTTATCATCAGGCAAGTATTCTCTTGTAAAATTGATACCTCCCAAGCTACTTCTTATTAGTAATGTAATAGCCATGTTGAAGTCATGGTGGTCTAAGGATAGAATAGAAGCTAGGCATTCAGAGAGAGATGATATCTTTTATTAGTTACTTGTATGCACATTCTGCCTTCCCTGAGAGACCTTAGAAGAATCTAGTAGACAACTTTATAACATAGGCTGATGAACGGAAGGAATGCTTTCTCAGCCTTAAACTTCTTTTTACTGAGCACAGTGCAAGAATGATAGCAGGGTAATGTAAAGAAGCTTCCACTGTTGTCTTCTTTACTGCATTTGCTATGTGAATAAGCAAAAGACTTCAGTCTCTAGCACTGTTCTTGATACAGTGACTGCTTTGTAAATGCTGATGGGTGAATAAGGACGTAAAGATAAAAGTCTGACATCTTGCCTGTACTGAGTTCATATATGGATCAAAAGTGAAGTGTAATTACCACCCAGATCAAATTCTTTCAAGAGCCAGAGCTGTCTAGACCAACAGCAGATATTTATTTTTAGGGTTGATCTTCGTGGGTTTTATTAGCAATGCTGCTTTCCCTGGGGTAAAAGCAGGGGAGAGAAAAACACCAAATCCTCTTGAGCTTCCATTGTTAAAAGAAGCTATGTAAAGCTTATAGGAGAAACCCTAATTCTGAGAACAAGCTTTATTTTTGAGATAAAATGGCTTGAGGTATTGAAGAATTCTGAGAAAATAAAGTTTGAAATTCAGGTAAAGGATGCAACTTTTTCCCTTTCTATTGAGACAATTCTGAGCAGCTTATTTTACCTGTAGTCATGATGTGTAGATAATGAGATTTATCTATCTGTTAACTTATTCCTAGGTATGGTTCTGTTAACTTCGGCAGCAGTTGGGCCCATTCCACTAATAGTACTTCATCAAATTGGTTAGCCATTGCTAGATGCTGATAGGCCTTACCTCTGTATTTGGGTTTGCACTTGCAAAACAACTGCAGACAAGTCTTTCAGACGTAGGAAGCGTTGGCCTCTTCATTATGTTCAGCTGGATTGTGGGGAATGAGCAATCAGAAGATGTGTCATGAAGTATTCCAAGCAGGTTACTCAAATTGGAAAGCAGCAGACAATTTTGAGTGTTTTGCTAAACAACTTTTTTGAAAAACCTGGAGTGGGATCCTAGCAGCATGATTCCACCACCTGGCTGTGGGTGGGTGCTAGCATTTCTCTTTGCCAGCAGGAGGGAAATATGGCTGCCTTAAGCCTTTGAAAATGTACTAAGGGTCTCACACGGAATAATCTCTATCCAAAATTAGGTTTTTATTTCTGTAGCATTTAGTATGTGTTCTGCCCAGCAAAGCTTGGTAAGTGCCTATTCAAAATGTGCTAACATCCCAGCCCTGGAAATTACTTGCACTTAATCATGCTGAATCACTGACCTCCAGCAGTTACTCTGAAGAACCTTCCAGTTAAAGCAGAAGTAAACACGTTTATTTCCAATACCCTCTTCGAAGTGGGTTTATGGGGGAGGATGAGAATAAAAAAGAACGAGCAGCATGGAATTCCTGTTTGGTATCTGAGCAGCTTATAAGTGGCAGAAACGAGTTCATTTTTAGTTACAGGTGGGCGACAGCTTTTTCCCCTCCGTACCAGCTCCTTAGCACTACAGCTCCAGCGTTGTAAGTGTAGTCACTTCCCTGCTGTCCAGACTTGCTTCCACTAGGTGACGGTGTTGTACAAAGACAGAGAAAGCCTGTGCCCTGTCCTCGTGCAGCCCTGTGAGCTTTGCTCATGATACTGGGAGCAGAAATGGATCTCGTGTATTAGATACGTGCTTTGTCTGGTGGGTTTGCCGTATAGTTGTACGGGTGGGTGCTGAGAATGTGTCAGCTGGCTGATCTGGGCAAACAAACTGGATTCAGGATCCCCACATGTCAGTGGAAATTTCTATACCAGGAAGAAGAGTTTCAGTTTTGCTGTGATACCTTTAGTAACAGTTCAGAGTGCACAGCTGCGTAACAGCAGAACTTTCTGCATTCCTCTCCATGCATATATGTATTCCCATATGTATATACACACAGGCATTTCTTGTTGCTTACTTTTGGCTCACATACTAGGATGAGCTGTCTGTAGATTTGAAAACACAGAAATTTTCCTCCAGGGAGAAGGCCTTAGGTATTAAGCAGATGTGGCATCCCAGATGTTAGTGAAGAGCGTTGCCCATGTTCTCACATGGGGAATGGGATTCAGTGGCCAAAATTAGAACACTGGTGTTTCTGGCTGCCAATCCAGTGGAGATGAAAAATAGGTTAGAATTTATTTGGCTTTTTTCCCCCCCATTTACATCAATGCCCTTTTCTTTTGACATGCTGTTTCTATCATTTCTGAACAAATAGTGAGGTTTGTATGTAATGGCAAACAATATAACACAAGTGAATCAAGAGCTTCTATCCTCTGTCTCAGGGCTCACAAATAAACATACGTATAACTTTTTGAAAGCTGATGAGTTTATACTGGATAAAAGGAAATACTTTTAGCCCCCATAAAACAAAGATATTTATTATACTGCATGGAAAATGTTGCAGGGAATCTTTCTTATTGCCAGCTTCTTCCAAGACATTTGGGATAAATTACTGTATAAAAGAAAATTTTACAGCTGCATTAGATTCTGTTTACATTTTTAAGAGTAAGGACTTTGTAAAAGCAGTCTCTTTCAGGGGCATGCATGTGTGTCTCAACCAAGTATTTTCTTACCCCCTCCTGCATATTCTGTTGTTTGTGTATCTGACAGTTTAAGAGCGGACAGCTCGGACGACAATGCAGATATAAATGTTTTGGCTGTGTTATACGAAATGGCACCTGGTCTATTGATCATCTGTGGCTTCACAGGGTGCAGCTGAGGCAAATCTCAGGGTGATGCTACTGTGGTCTGCAACTGCAGGGGCAGCTGTATGATCTGTCTGCTTTGAAAATGAGCTCTTCCACATGCGTTCTCAGATTTCTCACCTCTTTAAGTCTCTGCTTTTCCCATGTTCCCTGTGAGCAGCTGGATGATAGTTGTTGCCACATAGCTTTGTATATTTTGATTGATACTAAACACAGGTACAGTTTTCATATAATGTTCTTGTGCCTTTCTCTGTGGTGCAGATATTCCCATTGCTTTTTGGTTGGGTTTCCTCCTGTCCACAATTTTGATGTGGTTGGAGGCATCTAGAAAGTGTAATGAGAAATCTTGAAATGCTTCAGACATTTCATGTTCCAATGGGGCTGCATCCATTCCTGCTCTATCCCGTCCCATTAAGGATGTCTCATCCTCCTGATGCATCTCTTCTGTCCTATTCCTCGACTGTAGCTTCACAGGGAAAAATACATGTTCTGCTCTGTATTACCTGAGTTGCTTAGGAAGACCTATACCTACCACATACATTTATTTTAATGACGTTGCCCTCTATATTTACCAATAATAAGTAGAATTTAATGGCAGGGTTAATGTTCTGATGTTTTTAAAGGTCAAGATAATGAAGAGGTCCACAGAAGCACTCCCCATCTTAAGGAGAACAAATCACAGTAGAGAAGGAAAGGAAAATTAACACTTGATTGGCACTGAAATTCAAGAACATCTGAATCCAGATGAAAAGCTGTGGTCATCTCTCTTCTCTAAAAATAAATGAATACAGACACCCCTGGACTTTGTGTTGATCCAGTTCTGGAAGCCAGCGCTCTTCCTAATCTTTATTGACCTATGCCCCCTTTCATGTGTAACTCAATGAAGAGAATTTGGCATTCGAACAAAGTAGCTAAGCCAAACACTCAAAACTTGAGAAAGCAAAAACATAACTTGTTGCTACAAATTCACTGTAGCCTTTGTGTGTATGCAGTATGGTATTGTCTTCATTCACAGGCTCATGTGCTATTAAACAACTGCTTCATTTAAAGTGCAGGATGGATACAACTCACTTAATGAGCAGCTATTTAATATTTTATATTCATTGTTCAATGTGTACCCCAGGGCTTATTTATTGCACACTATTCAAAGCCTTTTCTCAATACAGAAATATTAATTTTCTTGTGGGCTTTCCCTCAGCAGTCATCATTATTGTATCTGGGTACATCACAGTCATGAAATAACCTATTTTCACAATGCCTCGATGAAGTGAGGGGATACTGCAACCCCACTTGGACAGATGGCAAACAGATACAAAGATGAAGCAAAAACATTGCCAAAGATTTTTGAGTGTCTGGGACTTGTTTTTTGTTTCTTGGGTGGGTTGGTTTTTTCTTCTGAGTTCGTGGCACTGTAAAATGTTTTCTGTATTCAAAGCATAGTTCATAGCAGTTTCAGTTCTAGCTGTGAATGCTCAGCACTTTTGCAGATCAGACTCTAGGATCTCCTACTGAGCATCTAAGAGGATGACTGACAAGCTGCAAAAATGTGGATTAACTGATTTACTTAGCAACACGTATGAACCCTGTGGTGTGCAGGGTGGGGTGGAGTCCAATTCTGCAGGAGGAGCTCTTATCCATCCTCAACAGAAATCTGGACTAATAAGTGCACAAAGAGATTCTCTTCCCCTCTTTACAGATGGGTCCCCAAGACCCGCTCTTCAGATGAACCCTGGAAATGAATCTCCTCTCACCTTTTTCTTTGCACAGACTCTCTTTCATAGGGTCTAGCTTTACCTTCTTCAGGCTCACTTCCCTAGCAGAAGGGTTTTTTCATAGAGTGATTCAAAGCAGAAGCTTAGTTTGGTCACTCTGCAGGAATCCAATGGCACAAGAGCTCTCTTCATTCAATGTAGAGAGACCTAAAGGAGAATATCCTCATTAGGCTGAAATTTGGTGTAAATGATCTACCTGTGCGTCCACTGCTGCTACCTGTTCCTAAGCCCCTCTCAGTGCATTTCTGGCCTCTCAGCCCCAGCAGCTGTGGTCTTCTCCTTTCTCTCTTTATCCCCAGGTCTTACACCAAAACAGCCCTATACTCAACTTTTGGCCATCCTCTGGTCTTTGCCTTACCAAACTCTGTTTAATGCAGCTTTCCCTTCCTACCAGTCCTGTACTTAATGTCTGCTTCAAGACAGTTTTACCATCAGTACTACTGGTTTAGTAGCAAGGTGGTCATTAAAAACACAGGGGAGTTATGGAACTTCCCTTGCCTTTAAAGACTGGGATATATCTCAAGCTGACTGGAAGGAGAGTAGTCAGGGAAAAACAAAACAGGCAAGTAAACAAACAAACAAATCCCAGGTCCGACAACGTTGTCCTGAATGCTGTGTGCTCAGCTTAGTGAGTGGGTGCACCCAACCATACCATGTAGGTGCTGCCAGGGAATGGAGTTCTTTACTGAAAATGGATTTTATTATCGCAAACCTTAACCTGTTATTGTGAGCGTTTTCCCATACAAAAAATACCGATTAAAGTCTTTGAAACAGTTTCTGAGTTTTGCAGGAACAGCACAAGATGCGCATTTAACAAAAACTCTCTTCTCCTTCAGGATCTTTGGTGAAGTGTAGAGATTTCCAAATTTTTGTATTAAACGTAGTGAAAGCAATGGATTTTTTTTATTTTTATTTTTTTCCCCAGTTTTTATTCTTGGAAAAGGCAGAGTGTTTTGGCTAAATTTCTCTTTAAGTAAATAAATCAGCCTAAGAGAGGCACTCAGCATGGAAAATTTCAGCCTGGATAGCTAAAGGTTGGCAAAGTTTTCAGCAATTGAAAAGAGGATTTTTATAATGAATAGGAAATGTCAAGCAACTTTTGTAATAATTGATGCTACCAGCCCTTGCTTATAATAAGTACAATTATCAAATGTTTCAGTAAAATCATCTCTGCCCCAGAAAGAAGCTCCATTTTAGTGCCAAATCCTTCAGGCTTAATACCTTTGTTACTAAATGGAGCCTGCATTGCCAACTCCTAAGTACTTAGAAAGGAATGTTCTACTTAATTCCCATTCATAGCTGTAATTCACGACTAGTCTGAACTCTCAGTGCACCTGTAAAGGCGCTGTTTGTGCACATTGTATTGCTGGCAACAGTGACTATAGTAAAATATGTGGAATAGATGCCACAGTTAAAGAGTTTTCCTAAGATAATAGCAATGTTAGTCAATTAGAGCAATCCAATCTAGATCAAAATCAGTAGACAGGTAGGAAGATGAGGTAACTGGTACTGCTATTACCTGCATAGTGTTTTCTGGAGAAACAGAAAGTGTCACTCGCCAGTCTTCAGTAACACTAATCTGATGGTGAGAATATTAGCAGTGAGAATGAACACAGTGTATCTGTGGGTAAAGGTTATTGAAAGCTGAGCCTATCTTGATTTTGAGGGTGTGTGTGTGTATGTGTAGGTGACGATGAGTTCTGAGATTGGTTTTCAGATAGAATTCAGAGACCAACTGCAAAGAAACCAAATCAGTCAGGAGCTGTATTCAGTTAAAATGCAGCTGTCTTGTATATGGGTATGGCAAGATGGGACCTTCTCTCTCACTTTCTGGACAGAAATTATGGACTTACTAAAAGCAAACACGTTTCTTTCTGCCTTTTGCTATATTCTTTCTTTAAAAGCTAAAGCAGTACATAGAGAATTGGACAGAATTCCTCCTTTACTATTCTGCTTATTAAGGGTAGAGTGGTGAGGCAGTGGCACGGTTGCCTAGAGCTGTGGGTGCCCCATCCCTGGAGGTCTCAAGGCCAGATTGGATGGGGCCCTGGAGAGCCTGAGCTGATGGGGCAGCCAGCCTAGGGCACGGGGTTGGAACTGGATGGTCTTTAAGGTCCCCTCCAACCTAAGTTATTTTATGATTTGAATTTATGATTGGTTCCACTGAGATAATGGTAGGTTTTATTTTCAAGACATAGGAATTGGATGACTGTCTTTGAAAGGCTGGTTTTGCCTGCAGAATCTTTGCAGATACTGAGAACAAAAGGATCCAGTCAGAGTCCAAATGTCGATTCGCGGAGTGAATTAAGAAGTTATTTATCCAGCATTTGCTTTTAGGAAAAATAAATGAAAACCAGTAAGGAACAGCTTACAAGAGAAACTCTGCCTGCAGTACTTCATTCATAGGTGTGATGCAGACCACGTATCTTGACACTTCATCAGATCCTTAACTTAATTTCATTTCTGCAACTTGTGGCAACATGCCGGGGTGTTTATTTCCCATGAGCTTTCAGCTCTGAATCTCGTATGTATGTAGGAAAAGTCATCTGATGAGGGTAAAGAAAGTCAAAACAGAAACACAACACGGTAGAAAAAAAAATGGTGAATTAGGAAATTTGCTGTCTGTTGTCCTCGCTGTTTGCCAGCAGTTGGCAGAAATATTTCACATAAATGTTCCTTTAAACTGCCTTAAGCCCTAGGAACGGCGGTTTTGTTGTCTCTACCTACCAATTTCACGTGATCTTGACAAAATATTGACTTCAAACACAATCTTTGTCCCTGCGTTGTACTCCCCTGACATTTGGTCCATGACTCCTGCATTGTGAGTATGTTGTCTCAGAGCACTGGATCTGAACTCTTTTCATCACATGATAACAATGATAATTATTTAGTTCTAGGAAAACGCTAGTTAAAAATAATCAGTGTATTTTGCCAGTACTTCATCAGGTAAACAGGAATCAAGAATGTCCCTTTGTAAAAGTATTTAAAAGAAGCCACTTCAGATATGTTGTCATTTTCCTGTTCAATAGAAGCTTTCTTTTACCCTACATGGGTCGTAACTGGAATTATTACTTTCACCCACCGATCTTTAAGCACTTCTTAAAAGTAGGTAAGATGCAGGGGTTCCTGACCCTTCGTTTAATATCCTTTCCGTTTGACTATGCTGGCTGACACTCCGTTTGTCAATAAAAAAGTCCAAATGCTGGATTTTGTGCTAGAGGAGATTACATCTCCTTTTCATTGACACAAAACAATCAGGGTCAATTCTATTCTCACAGAGTACAATGGTAACACACCCAATGAGGGGCAGTCAGTCCTGGGAATCATTTGCTTCACCAAATATCTGTTCAAATTGCTCTCTAATGTCTCCAAATATGTCCCTCAGTTTCATCACGCTGCTTCATCTGTTGCCTCACTACACACTCTCCTGCAAGGATAGCACAAGATCCCTTAAGATACTTGTAATCCTGTTGCAACATTGTGCAGACTGCTGTTTTTAACTCTTTCAGTAGGAAAAATGGTATATTTACTGGATGTGTTCTGTAGCCATATTGATCTATTATTTTTAAGAGATCTCTGCCTTCTTATTTTATCTTCTTTATTGGGCTGTGTTCTGAAGCATCCTAGTGTCCTTAAGTATACATTACTTGTTCTCCGTTTGATTGGCACAAGATATAATACTGCAGCTGTCAGAGCTGCTCGTGGGTAGGGCCTCATTTGCAAACCAGCTTAGTATTAGGAAAATTGCTAATATTTAAATCAAACCATTCATCTATGAGCAAGAGAAGGGCTTGGAAATCTATAAATCTCTTCCCTCATTCATTTCTATATTTTCCAAAAAGTAATACTGTATTAAAGAATATCAGAGAAATGATTTGTAAAGCCTTAATAAGGCAAGAGACAAAGCACTGAACGTTCTCCCTCTGTGGCTGATTGAGTCAGCCCATGTGAGGTAGGTGTTACAGATGCTACCGTTAAGTATATTCAAGAGCAACCCAAGGCTTTTGTTCTCTTATTATAAAAGGCATATTTTCTTCCTTTAGGCTAATTCTTGAGTGCAACCCATATTACACTTTTAGCGTTTAGTTTTCTCGGTAGCCACAAGGAACCCTGAAATTGTGATTTACTCCCCATGTACTGCTTGTCACTCTGATGCTTTCTAATATCATCTCAGAGCCACTACCTGCGGAGTTTGGAGCTGGACACCGACACTGTCCTGTATTATGTCATGTTCTGTCCTTGCCTGTTGTTACCCTAAACTGTACCCAATGTCAAATGTCACCTAGAAACATGTTGCCAGGAAGGGTTTGAGCACAGTATTTAGCTTTCGTAACTATGATTCTTTTCAAAATCTGCTTTGGATTGATGTAGGGCATTTGTAGTATTTCAAGGCCAAAAAGTGCACATGTATTTAGGGAAAAAGCGAAGATGATAGTGATATGGCTGAGCTATAACCCCTGGTAATATGCGAGGAGCAGTAAGCAAAACTGAGCTGTTTTCCAGGAAGTGCAAGTTTGAGAACTGAATCCTGTAGCTAATGAAGGATTCCTGGGCATCGTTTGCAGCTTACACTTGTATACTCAGCCTGTCCGCATTTGAGCTGCATCTCCACAGAAATAATCATCCCGCTGACTTTCTGAGACTTATGGCTTTGAGTCGCGTTCTATAAACAAAAGAAAAACTTAGCCAGTCTAGAATGGTCTGAGCCGGATGAAATAAAACAAAGACATCATCAACAGAACAGTGCTTTAAAAAATTATTTTGAATAGACTAGTGTGTTATCCTAGATTTATGGTGATTGTGACCCTTGAAGCAATCGCCAAGTTTATAGGCAGTTTGTGTGTGGTTTTTGAATGCTTGGCACAAAGTGACACTGAGAGGTTTATTTCACATGTTCTGTTTCTCCGGTTAATTCTAATTCCCTGGGGCTCCTCATAGAGTAATTTCAGATATTGTTAGCTAATGTGTTCATCTGCATAATTTCATCTTTAAGATTTTCTCCCTCTTAAGTATGTGATCTGTATGAATGTTTGGGGAGGCCATTATCTGAACTGTGATCTTACTGAAGAGGACTAAGAATTCATGTGTATGTCTTGAAGAGCTCTACCGCGGTGCTGTGATATTTAAGAACTGCCTAAGGCACAGCTTGTGCCGAGAGACAAAGAGAACGATTGCAGGAAGAAGAGGTAAATCAAAGGGTCCAACAGTTGCTTGTGATGCTTGGGTCAGGGTGAAACAAAAGGTTACCTAAAGAACATTTCTTGCATTTGGAACATTTTGACTTATGTCTTTGAATGACAGCAAGAGAGCTTCCCCCATCAGAGCTATTATGCTAATTACCTTGGTTTTAAAGATAAAAACCTGCCTTGATTTGTTAAAATCCAAGCATAAAGTGTGCTTTCACTGTGATCACAGAATTGTAGGGGTTGGAAGGGACCTCTGGAGATCACAGAGTCCATCCCCTCTGCTAAAGCAGAGGCCCCAGATGTCTTTGTAGCCCTCCTCCGGTAGTTCTCTGTCTTTCTTGAGCTGGGGAGCTTGGATGTGGCCCCAGCAGAGCAGAGTAGGGGGAGAGAATCACTTCCCTCACCCTGCTGACCACACTCATTTTAATGCACCGCAGGATATCATTGGCCTTCTTAGCCACAAGAAGCCATTATTTATACAAAATAGATGTTCCCTAATAGAAAGACTGAGTCAGAAATGGTTTTTTTTTGTTTTTGTTTTTGTTTTTTAAAGTCATGGCATTTAACTTGGATGACCCAAGGACAAGACCCTATGCCTGACTCAGGCATAGCGAGGGCTTGGATTTGTGTTTCTCTCATTCCTCATGAGTGCAGAGTGCTGGGCAGGTGAAATGCTCTGGAGATCAGTATTTTCCTTCTCCTTCTGGCCTTGACTGCTGCAACTTGTTTTTGAACCCCTACAAAGAGAAGGCTCTCTGAGGCAAAGGCTTTGCTTTACTCCTGTTTGTGCAGTGCCAGGTACAGTGAGACCCTGACCCTGATCAGGACCTCTGGCTGAAAATGCAACACATCACTGGCAAAGCATGTTAATGCCCTCTGGAACTGAGAGTTTGCCAGCAAACAACCACCTGCTATCACTTGAAGAACTTACCCTGTAGTTTCAGTGCAAGAGAGCAATCCAAATATCCTGTAGCAGACATTAGCCTTAAGAGCATGGTAACACACTGGAATACGTGCAGGATGATACAGCCAAGGGACTCTATATGCCTAGACAGAAATCTGTTGATTCTAGGGAAGAAGAGCAAATTTTATCATACTCGAATCTCCCCAGTGGTTCAGGTAACTTAGATACTTAGAGGGAGAAGGAACAAATTCAAAGTAAAGAACCTGAGAGTTCCTCATTTTTGACCAACATCATTTATTTTGGTGGACTGGAATTCATTGTACTGTAGGATAGGTTGTTAATTTGGGCTTTCCTTTTGAGAAGCAAGTGATCGAAGAGGCAAATGAGAAGGCCATCAGCAACTGTCTTTAAAATTACATTCCAGTAAAGAAATGGAGAACAATACTGAAAGAAAGGGAGAAAGTATCAGCTGTACATCGCACAGGGGAGATCTCAGTGAAGCTGAAAGATTAACAGCGTAAGAAGGGCAAATCCTACCTTGATCAAAATGAGATGGTTTGGAGTGAGCGGCCCGACATTCCTGTGCTGCTGGTGAAATTGCAGCTCTTCTGTTAGCTGTGTCCCATGTAATTATGAATGTCGATTGTAAGGTTCAATATTTTGACCATTTGGACTGACAGACATAAATGGCACAAACTTCTAAGCGGCAGTTATTCACAGAAGTGTAAATTGCCTGCAACATTAATTTAACACCAACAACTGAAATGTCTCCTTTGCAATCTCATTAGAATGGGAAACGGATTGTAGTTGTAAGTCTGGAGGGAGCTGCAGTAGCACTGTTTAATGTGAAATTTTAGTGGGGAACAGCTTGGCACTGGTCTAAAAGTTGTTGATTATGGCATTTAAAATGTGAAATTCCATGGAAAGCTATTCCAAAGAAAGTTGCTTTGTATGTTGGGATATAACAGAAAAATGGTTTCAATGTAAGTCTTCAGGGAGAAGCAACAATGTCACTTTACATGGAAAAATTGTTTCAGTGTAAGACCACAGAGACCTGTAACAATACTGTATGGGTGGGAGATTCCATGGAAAATGAATTTCAGTACCACTGTGTTAAGATGAATAAGGTCATTAGATTATGATGAGAAAATTGTTTGATGGAAAGAAAGCTCAAACAATAGAAATAGAACTGATCATCAGCACCAGTAAGCTTTCATTTGAGGCAGCAAACAATCCCAACCTTTCCTGTCCTTAAACAGCTCAGGCTGAGGCAGGGCTCCCGAAGGAACTGGTGGATTTTAAGCACTTGGTGATCTCACTGGGTCTCTGGGATGGCTGTGGAGCAGGCAGAAGACTGGGCATTCTCCTTTCCCTCCCCATTCCTGCCCCCCAGTCTCTGTCTTCGGGATGGGGAGTGCACAGATCTGTTTAGAAATCCTCACCTACTGCTGTTTTGTTCTGCACACTCAGCTGCACAGAACAGCCCAAACAGGTGCCATGGAAACAAATAATGTCAGGGACGTAGGTGTTTTTTTTTCCCCTCACTTTCTCTGTGTACAGTTGTAACAGGCCCAGTGGGGCAGGTTTGATCCAGGTTTGTTTCAACAGCCCATGCTGCATCACACAAGTCTGTCACTCACTGTGTCTAAACATAATCACAGTTTAGAGAAATGTGAGCTCAAGTCATTCTGGCTGTCTGCAACCTTGGGATTTCAACAGCTTATAAGATAGCTGAAGTTTGCATTCAGATCTAGATTTCACAGTTCCAGCCAACTGCTTCAGCATGAAAATTAACCAAAATAAGATTCCCATTTCAAAAGGAGAAGGACAGTTTCCAGGCAAGTGATTCACCTTGAGTCCTGTAAGTGCAAATTCTTGGAAGGCAGCATCAACTGGTGTTTTTAACAGATGAAGTTATGATGAGACAGTTTGAATGTTCTGGTGCATTTCCTATGTATGGTGTATACAGAAATAGCTTTTAAGTGCCAAGGTCGTCAGCACCCAAGAAATACCATAAATAGGTGGGGGAACAGGTATGGGAGAATGGACCAATTTGGTCGTATTTTGAGAATACGTTCTGTAAAGCCACATTTTATAAAACTTTTAGGCAGGACCTTCCATAATATAAAAAGCTGTTTGAAAACCTGGTGGTGCTTGTTATATTAGCATAAAGGTTACTAATATGACAATAAGGTGAAGTGTTAACTGACTTGCTAGTCAACATGCAACCTTTTCTGCAGTGACAGCTCTGCACAGTCCTGCTGTGCTCAGCAAATCATGGTTGGCTTCTCTGACTGAAGCTTGCTTAGCAATCTCTTCTACAGCGATCCATTTGTTCACCAGCTCTTTCACCTTCCATTCCAATAAGACAGCTAAATGGCTTCTCATTTGTCCTGAATTGCTGTATAAAATTATCCATATTCTGACTAAATGTGATGTCTCTCTCCCAAGAATTCACAGCAAAAATAATCACTGTGCAGATTGTTGAGAAAGAGCTATTTGTCTGAAAGGGAGAAATCACCATCTCTGAGACAAGCCCTTCGCTTCAGATCCCTGTCACAACCACTGTCTCACTGTGTGCTGCGCACTACAAAGGCAGGTCCAAATTTGGAAGGATATTCAGATGTAAAAAATCAACTTGCATACATCTTTGGTTCTCGGTAAATATTGCTGTGAAATTTAGGGAAGGCACTGTGCGGTAGTTTGTTGGTTTTTTCTGTAATGCTCTGCAGAAGCAGTAAATCACATTCAGAAGCATGTAGTCATGTCAAATGACTCAGTTCCTTCTCTCGATAAGAGCAGAGGCTTCAGTTCCTGTCTTACAGGAGAGCTGATTGATTTACAATATAACAGCTTCTCTTTCAAGCTTCCCAGTAGTTGTGTGCAAATAGATGTGGAATGGGAACTGATGAAACCCGAAGATAGGGAAGATTGTGATCTTAATTGCTTCTGAGAATGGATCTTTTCAGATTTGCTAGATTGTAAAGGAGGAAAAGCCAATTTATAAAATCTTTTAACAATTCAGTGGAATTTTTTATCGTTGTTTGAATTAATCATCTGCCTATCATTAATCTTGATCCTCTGGAGAAAATGAACAGTCTGTGTCCCATTATCTTCCAGCAGAGCTCTCCAGGCTTTCAAACTTTCTCTTGAAAGGGCAGAGGAAATCTTATCTGTTGCATTTCATCACAGCCACACTGGCAAAGGATCTTGGGGAGGTTCACAGCATGGTTGGAAGCAACTTAAAAGCAGAGCCCCTTATTATTATAGATGATTTGGTTTTAGATGTATCCTCCCAAGATCTTGGAGCAGCAGCAGCTTATTCTTGCTTTGATCAGCCTTGAGCTGATTCTTGCTTCTTGAGTATGGGAAAGCAGCAGCAAATCTGCTTTCCCTGGGGATGTATTTGGAGGATTCTGCATGTGAGAACCCAGGGAGATTTTCCCCCCATGTACTCAGAGGCACTGGGCCTCATTTACACAAAGGGTCATTCTACTCAGAGAAACTGTACAGACTGAACAGAATAATTTCCCCAAATCCCTACTGAAGGATCTCTGTACATGGACGTACTTACACTCATTTGGTTCAACTGAGTAACAAACAAACTGCAGTTAGTAGAGTCTTGCCAAAGGAAAAATGCTTCATAAAAAATAGTCTATGTATTTTTGTACAACGGTTGGGACTGTAATTCAGATTCTGTTTGACCTACCTTCACCCCGAATCCCTTTGTAATTAATGGACTCAGTCTGAATTTACATCCAAAGAAGGGTAGGAACAGAATTTAGTTCCTTCAGAATTCTTCATTCTCTGTTGCTTGATTCCACTGTCCCCGCAGTGCATTAACATTAATCTCTTATCTTTAATTCTTCATTGCTCTTTATTTAATACCTAGTTAGCCCATCATTTTGCAACACAGTATATTGGGAAACAGTTCATGCAACCTCCTGTTACTACTGAGAAAAGCGAGTGATACATCAATTATACCTGTTAGTCAATTAAGAGGGAATAGAAATAAATTCACTTAGGTTGTAGCAAGGTAATTTAAACTACACATTAGATAAACCTTCACACAGAGTACTTTAACTGTGGATCAAGATGCCTAGGGAAGTTGTGGAATTGGCATAATAAGAGATCAGAACTGATTGGATACCTGGATCTTAGGGAATACCGGGAGAAAGAAATCAGTTGTGCTGCACGTGATGCAGCTCTTTTTGACTAGATGCCAAGCTACTATTTCATTTCAGCCCAAATGACCCTATGTCCACTCCTCTGTAGAATAAAATATCATTCGTGGAGTCAATGTGCAGAAGGAAAATCAGGTGAACAGCTGAAATTAGCAGATTCTCTCAGTACTGGAAAAGTTCTATTTCCCTTTCCTCCAAAATACACACACAAGAGGAATGAGAGATCTACTCTTTGATGTTAATTCAAATCTATACAGTCTAGAGCACACATACAAATCCAGTAATCCTTTGTGATTCTCAAGCACAGATTTCTTCTCATTTCCCAGCGGTAGAACAAAGAATCCTGATGCATGTCAGAGACCCATCAGGGTGGACTCTTACAGATCTGACTTCTGCTGTTCACTGAGTACCACACATAGACCATCACACTGAGAGCACATGCAACCATTTCTTTCCTTAAAAAAGCTAGCATTATTTTATTATTCCAGAGACTTACATAACTGCGTGGTGAAAATGAGAACACAGATCTGGGCCGCAAAGCATTCCAGCAATTCTCATTGCAAAAGAACTATAAACTTCAGCATCCATCAAACAATTCTCTCTCCAAATGAATAGTGAACATAAAAACCCACCATCTCAGCTTGAGTTCCTTTGCAAAAGAAAGCCCTCTGGAGTTATTAAAAATAATAATAAAGTAATCCAGACTTCCAGCAGACAGCATTTGAACATCATGTCAAGTTCCTATGAAGTAGCAGCAACACCCCCTTTTACTAATTTCCCTTAATCCCTAGTGGCTTCCTACTGCTACAGATTATTGTTACATTCCCTTCTGTAAACCTAGCAAGAACTGAAGTCCCAGTGCCCCCTGTGCACAGCTCTTTGAGGTTGGATGCTTTGGGTTGTCTGGTTGTTCCTCAGCCCTCCCACTGTGGTGCCCAGTATTTCCCTGCCCCATCATTTTCCCAGCACCCCACAGCTTGTTACAAATGGCTATTCTTCTACAGGGTGTCTTGGAGAATGACTTTGTCAGGACAATGTAGGGTCAGTGACA
Organism: Alectoris magna; assembly: GCA_030625065.1. Taxonomy (NCBI): domain Eukaryota; kingdom Metazoa; phylum Chordata; class Aves; order Galliformes; family Phasianidae; genus Alectoris; species Alectoris magna. Next base: position 10,156,683 of record CM060572.1, read on the forward strand.
GCATCAGGAGCGTGTTGAGTGATCTCATAGAGAGGGAGCGCTGTTCCACTGAAGGGAGCAGTCTTCTGCCTTTCAGTTTAATTGGATCTTCTCTCTGATGGGCTGGCAAAGCCCAGCCCAAGATCCGTGCTGTGCAGATGTGGTCATCTGTATTCTGTTTCTCTTTATAATTCTCCTTCCCTTTAATCCCAGTTTTACCTTCTCTCTGTTCATAATTCCCTCTTTATTTCATTGTTGGCCCCTTCTTTGCATATACCTTATCAGCCTCTTCTGATTCCTTACAGGGATGCCCCTTCTCTGGAGGAGTTCAAGGCCAAGCTGGATGGGGCCTTGAGCAGCCTGATCCAGTGGAATGTTTTCCTTTTGCAAACAGTAGACTATACTATTATTTCAGTGATAGAGACCAGTGGCAGCGTTGAGAATCAGTATGAGAGCAGCATGCTTTGAGGGTAGGTTTGGAAGTATCCATTTTTTTTATCAGCTTGGGAAATAAGGTGTACTGACTAGATCTAGAGACTGGCAGCATTCCTGTTGGGTTCTGCTTTGTTTTCTCCACCAGTGTCTTCTGCAGAAATGTTTCATTTTGCTATAGCTCATTTTTTCCCCACTTGTGTTCGTAAAAACAAAGAGAAATAAACCTCCCCCCCACCTTTTGAAGTGTTGTCATGACATTGGATGAAAGACACAGTACAAGCATAAAGCGTTATGGTCATTACTATTCATTCAGTGAGCACATTCAAGGGAAGTTTGTTTAAACCAGTGTTGCTTTGCCCGGTTAAATAGTCAGCTGTGAATGAAGCAATCAGAGATGGATCTTTGGCCTGGTGCCACAGTCACCAGGGGTCAGAGCAAGGGCAAGCAGGGCTCCTCTTTCCCCGTGCTAAGGTGCAGCATGGCAGTGAGCATTCGTCAGAACTGAGCATTCCATTCACAGGCAGGTGGCAAAAGTATGTAAGAAACCCAGCTTCCAGGACAACGTGGTGTCAGAACCCTCAGGGACAGAACAAATATTTAAATTTGAAAGTAAAGAAATCAACAGAAAATGTTACAGACACTAGCATTTAGAATTGGTGGTGGCACAGTTATAACTGAAACTGCAGGCTTAGAATAAGTTTCCTCGTGCTTTCATACAGAGCGCAGTCTGCAAGTGAAGCAGGACGAGGCAGTGCTCAAACAAGATTCCCCTTTCTTTATATTCTCAATAGGTATATTTACTTACCACTCTGTTTGTTTGTTTGTTTGTTTTCCTGAAATCTTCTGAAATATCTGGGAGAGCATCAGGTGGGTTACAGTCCTAATATCATTGCTCCGTGAATGCTTTCTGCATTGCACATCCACCAGTAATCCATGGAAGGACAGTTGTGAATATGCCCATAGCCTGGGTGAGGGAAGGCATGGATGGCACCATGACAGTGCCAACAGCTGAGAGTACTTTGTGAAGTAATTCGTGCCTTTCTCCCAGCAGTTAGAGCTTGCTGTGAGAACTGCCACCAGTAGAGGCTTCTAGATAAAGCCTGGTCCTGTGTGAGTGTTCAGTGAAGGCAATGTACCTTCACCACCCCTCTGACCACTGCTTACAGGCTCACTGTGCTCCTACCACACAAAGCTCTGCTTTGTCAGCTGTAGTTATTGCTTCATCCTTCTGCTCCAGGCCTCTGGAGACTTAAATATAGTTACTCGACGAGTGCATTAGCAGTGAAGGGTGTCTATATGTCTCCTCCTCCCACCTCCTCTAGCCTTCTTGACATAGGGCAGGACTCACTTTGATCCTATAGCCCCAAAGCTGATTTAGCATGTGAAGCGGCTCCTGTTAGATTTCTTTCTTGGACAGATTCCCTAGTCTGACTTAGGTGCCCAGAATGTGTGTCATAGGTTCAGCAGATCCCATGCAGGCAGTGATTTAATCTGACAGTTATACTTATTCATGGTGACATCCCGAGCAGCCTGTAGCCACACAGAATGTACAAGCAGTTCGGGGAGGAGGATGGGGATGGATGGGTGCCACCACAGCCAACTGCAGAATTCCCTGTCCCCAGCAAGTTTCCTTCCTTTGCCTGCGCTTCTCAGAAAGGAGGTGGGCTGCCTGTCCATTTGGCTGTACCAGTCCAGCTGCTCCAGGAGGCAGACAGATACACACTCAATAGGCTCCCTCATGCAGAGTAAATTGTATGTTTGGAGAGAAGGAGGAGGAAAAACAAGTGCAAAACAATCAGCATGATGGGGCCATTGCCTGGCTGCTTTTTGGGGGATCACAGGTGTCCAGTTAGCGTGAAGAACTAGGACATTATTCTTTGCCCAAAGACACCCACTGTAAGTTCCCAATGGGAGCCTGGCCTTGTACCCTGTTTTCACATGCAGACAGCTTCACTGCAGAGTGAAGGGCTGCAGGATTGGGAAATGGGGTTGCGGTAGTGCCATGGGGACTGATCAGGGAGACCTCAAGTATCTTGAAGTAAAAATGGGGCTTCCAATGTGGGTGTGTGTGGCATGAACATGCCTGTCTTCCTTTGGGCCCGTGGTGCAAGCATGCGAGTGTGTACACAGCACATATTCCCCTTGGCATCAACAAGAGAGAAGATGTTCTCTATGGTTCTTCAGGGCCTTGGTCTGAACACATGATGTTAGAGTTGCCAGGCATCTATTTTAAATTCACAGAAATGGCATTGCTTTGCTAAGAACAATTAGAAGTTTGATAGAATACTTTTGCTTCAATAAAAGACTGATTTGCCATGAAAGTAGGTCAAGCTTCCTTTGCTATCTTTTCTTTTCTGGGAATTGGAAAGAAAATGTATTTTTGATATTAGGAATATGAAATTGTATCTTGCTCTGGCATTGGTTGGTTGCTCTTAATATTTATTGAACAAGCAATCTGATTTCAGTTTCCAGAATTCATTGCAAAATTGCCACTTCAAACTTTGCTGTAAAGCGAGCAATTAAAAATCATGTGCTTCATTCCAGTTGAATTATGATTACTGGTACTTAGGAAAGATGCCATCTCAGATATTAATACAATAACGCCTTATATGTTTAGATAGATACCCTGGAACTTTCCAAAAAAGATTTGTCTTCCTTAGGGAAATAAAGCAGATGGTTAAGATGAGCTAAGATCCTACTGAAGAGGACAGAAAGATTTTGCTATTTGTGTGTTAACAAGCCAAGTACAAATGGTTGGAGCCAAAGCTGTGTCATGACTGGTTGATAGGTGATAATTTCAAACTGCCTTCTCCGCAGTAAGATTTTTCCATGTGAGAAGATTACACGTGGCTTTATGGAGGAGACTGAAGGTACATTAAGGAATACACACAGTGTCTACGTTAGACTGCTATAAACATACAACACAGACTTTCAGGATGAAGATTGGCCCTTCAGGAATCATTGGAGAAGGAGCTGATTAAGCTGTCCCGTGGTGAATTGACATGGTCCTGTGTACTGACGAGGTGTTCCCAAAACAGTCTAAATGATCCAATGCAAGTGTTTCATAGGTGCTGCTTGGTTCTTCATGTTATATTTTGGTTATGTCAATCTAAACACGCTAGCAAACCCCATCTTACGCTGCAGCTTTGTCACATGTTGCTATACGTGCTGCTGCTCAAATGCTGTGACATCCCTAGTGTCCACGTGAGCATTCCTCCTTGTCTGAGTGTGAAACCTGTGCCTGCAGACTTGGCTGGAGATCGAGAGTAAAGGACATGTTGCCCTTTCAGCTCCGCTCCTAATTGCCACTTTGGAATAGGGAGGCATGTGTGAAGCCAACAGCTGTCCAGGCAGTAAAATATATAGCAGTGGCTCACGCCTGCTCTTGGTGAGAGCCATCACCAGAGCCCATTCCAGCATCTGCAGGACCTGCCCAGAGCTCCATATCTGTCCCTCAAAACCCAATGGTTCAGAGGTGAAAGCAGAAAACAATAAAGCAGATCTCTAGATAGAGCTCTGTGCGTCACAGCCCGCTGCCCCAGCCGCTGTGCTCGCAGCTGCCCTCGCACCAGCTGGTCCAGGGGTTAAGGCAGAGCCACTGTGGGCAGCGCACACATTTTGTGCCTTTAAGAGGTTTGGCTTATCCGGGCTGGGACTTGTGGAGCTGTGTGGGCTGACAAAGAGCGCTTGTCCCTTCCCCCATCCGTGTGCTGCCAGAAAATGAATTTGTGAGACACAAGCTCCTGCCTCCAATCTGCTGCCATGCGGGAGCCCAGTGCTTGCGGGCACCGGGACACATGCGCACACACACGTGCACACACACGGGTCCTCTGAGGCACAGCTCCTCCGGCAACGTGCAAGCTCACGTGGAGCGGGATGAGCAGCCGGCCCTGCAGGCCTTGCTGCCACAGCGGGTCACCCAGCGGCCTGGCCCGGCATATTACCCAGCAGCCTGGGCCTCCATGCCACCCAGCAGCCTGGCCTTGCATGGGGAGCCCCAACCGGTGAGGTGCTGCTTGTGGCCCTGGGCTGAGTATGATGGTGCTATCCTGAGAGCGCTTGGGCCCTCCAGAGGCATAAGCAGCGGGGTTAAAGGAGAGCCCGGTTATGTAAATAGCCCTGGTAGCCCCAAGCGTGTTTGCTGACAATGTCTGTCAGCGCAAGGACTGCTGGAGCTCAGTGCATTGCTGTCAGCACCTTTACTGGTACGGGTGCTGCTGGGAGGGCAACAACATGTTTCTTTGGTTTCACTGGGATGAAATGGCACCTGGCTTTCCTCATCCCACCTTCTTGGCATGTGCTGACTGGTCAGGTGCCTCAGGCCTTGGGATCGTGGAGGATCCATAAGCTCTTACAGGGCCCTGCTTGATGCAGGCTGTGTGCACTGCTTGTTCTTGGGCTGTGTTGGCAAGATGATGGATTCAAGCACTTCCAGCTCCTGGACATAATATGCTGTTTTCACCTAAACTGAGTGCGGCCAGAGACAAATCTTGAATCTTTTCTCAAGTTGTTCTAAAAGACATTATCTTTCATCTGGATTACTATTGGTAATGACTACAGGACTGAGGCCACTGTTTTACTTTGACTCAGAGAACAGCTACTTCCCACCAAAGCTCTATCAAAGCAACTCAGGAGGGGCTATGGCTCAAAGCTTGCATTCTAGGACATGAGTTAAGTCTATGCAAAATCAACTGCTACAGAAAGAGTTAATAGAGAGGGGTGTGGAGTGGGAGGGTTCGAGGAAAGTCACAGTATCAGGTTTTCCTCTAAGGGGCTCTCAAATGATCCCCAGCCCTGCCACAAGCTGAACGCCTCCTCCCCAGTGAAGCACAGGGTGTCAGTCTTTTTGATTCAGCTGCCAGAGTCATGTTGCAGAATTTGATCCTTCTGCCCATGTCCCTTCTCCCCTCTACTGATCAGCCTCTGCCCACTGCTCTTCTGAAGCTTGTAAGATTTCAAGACCATGAAAGTGCAAAGCGATTTCATCTGGCCCTGCGGGCAGTGCAGCAGGTTCTCTCTTCGCATACGATACAGTTTCAGCCTTAGTGCTGTCCTCTGCTGTAATGCTAGATGGGCTGAACAGATGGGGAGGTACTATGGCAGGGCTCAGGGCTGACAGCTGCTTTGCAATTATAAATCTGGAATGCGATTTGAGGGGTCTAAGATACTTAGTGCTGGGTCCTTAGTGCAGGAGCATGTATCAAGTAGGTCAGTCTCCGCACCAGAGGAGAGCAGTGAGTGCTGTGTGACAGGCAGCTCCAGCCCTTCCTTAAGGAGTTTACTTTCTGGTGTCATTCTGAACATTAAGATTTTAACTCAGTGGTTAATGTTTTTTTGGCCATTTATTCACGTCTTTTCTTGTTTTCCTAGGTGTAACTTAGTAATACCAAATGCTTCTTGAATGCGACTGTGAATTTCTCACTGATTTTACAGCTTTATGCCAGTTGGTCCCCCTTGATCTTGGAGCACAGGTGGGCTACGTGTAGCCTCTTTCTGAGGAAAGGTAGCATTTATATCCTAGTTTCTTATGTGGGGAAACAGAGATTTATGGAGATCAATGGGTTTGTCCAAACCTTGGAATCACTGGAAATTAACATGGAATTCACCAAAGAATTCATGTGACAAAGCACCTTCCTCCTCCTCCCTGTAGGCACATAGATTATAGACTGATTAAGGGCCCCCCCCTTAGTTTGTATGAACCTGATTTTGCATTACAGAGGAGACTTGTGAAAGGAAACTAATGGTAGGTCTGCCTGGCACCTCAGTTAGCTCCATCCATGCTGAACCACAGGGTGGATGTGCCCCATCAGGTGTCAGTGAGCTGAGGGATCTCTTCACGGTTCCTCAATGTGTGGCATAGATGCTGGGCACAGGCATCCTGCTGGTGGGTGCAGTTTGCATTCAGGGACCACGGGAACAGGACAGGCTGGTTTGTGACTGTGGGAAAAAAAGAAATTCGAGTTCTCAAAGCCAAAAAGCTATGCAAAATGGGCAAATCATGAACTCTAGCATGTTGAAGCTCTGCTAGAGAACATGATAGTCTAACACAGTTTTCTGTTTTCATGCAGCAGCTGAGGTAATTTACTGCTGCTTCCTCTATATGGCTCTTCAGTTTTTGCACAATCGTAATTACAGCTCAGTTTGTCTATGGATGGTTTTGCTTTGTCTGTCCTGTTACCTCAGAGGGGTTACCAGGGACTTACATTTGACAACACAGAATCATAGAATCACCAAGGTTGGAAAAGACCCATAGGATATATGCTCTCTTATCTTTCTCAGGTAAAGCTCAACTGTATCTATATTTAGCTGACATGGAGTTTTCAAGCTTCCATCCCTGTGAGCTCAGAGTGTTACTGTAACTGATCTTTGCCACTGGGAACAGTGTTACATAGTCTGAAAAATGGCAGTGGACAGTAATTGCATAAATAAATAAATAAAATGAAAAAAACATGACACAGTAAAAGCAAGCTACACTGGATGCATTGTGCTGGTTGAAGTCATTGGTCTAAAGCCTTTTGGCAAAGGGGTCACAGCTCTGTCTTCTGATGTTTTCTAACTTTGCAAAGCTCCTTTTATAATGAGTCCAGTGGTGTGGTATGACTACGATATTTTCCAGTTTCCATAGGCAGACATAAGGGATGGGAGATGATGCCCAATAAGGTATCCTGGTGTAGCCTCATGGTCAGAGATGATTGGGAGGCCAAAATTAGAAGACTTTGGTTTGGATATTAGTTTCACGTTCTCTCCCTTGTACTGTGATATACTTCTGTTTCCAAAAAGTAGTGATAAATCAGAGATCTGGAGGATTTTCATTGCCATTGCTTAGACACAGAAGACTTGTGATATTCTACAACCACTGCCTCTAGCACAGGGCAGGATTAGCACTGCAAAAAACTGTGTATGAAGCAGGAGCTCTTTTGGGAAATGCTTGTGAGCGTCATCCGCACATCTTCCTTGTCTGAGATCTCTGAGAGAATGGGCTTTGGATTGCCTGGAACTGCACATACCTTGATGTTTCCATCAGACCTAGAAATAAGCTCACTTTTCCTGGAGGAACGTTCTTACTTAAGCGGTGATTTACGAAGTACGGTTCTGATATTAGTAAGACCGCCTGACTTCTGGACCTTAAATAAAAAACACCAAACTCAAATTTGGAGAATTTTTGCCTTTGCATGTAAATATTTTACCTCTCCAATTATGGTAGATGTACAGAGCAGCTAGATTTCTCAGGTGGAGAGTCTCCATTCTCCAAGTAAAATTCTTCAAGGGGACTGTGTGGGAGACTAATGTGATCTGACTTAAGGGGAGAATTTGGCTTGTTGCCCTTATCCTACATGAATACATATTGCTGTCTCATAGTAATGGCATCCCTGGTATTAGCAGTCTGAAGCATTTAAATACTTTATATTGGGTCTTTCCAAATGCTGGAAAGTGGGCATAAAAATCATCTTTTTTTTTTTCCATTATTTTTATTTACTTATTTATTTATTTTAAAGCATGTTTTGTTATTAGTCTTGTAACAACTCAGTTTTTTCAAGTTTTTTTTTTCCTGTTCTTTTGGAAAGGGAAGAGGAAAGGGGGAGAAGAGGAGAGGAGAGGAGAGGAGAGGAGAGGAGAGGAGAGGAGAGGAGAGGAGAGGAGAGGAGAGGAGAGGAGAGGAGAGGAGAGGAGAGGAGAGGAGAGGAGAGGAGAGGAGAGGAGAGGAGAGGAGAGGAGAGGAGAGGAGAGGAGAGGAGAGGAGAGGAGAGGAGAGGAGAGGAGAGGAAAGCAAAAAAAGAAAATTAGGATTCACAACTTTTCAGGATCTGGAACTGACAAAATAGAAATGTTGACACTTCTGTATTATCTTTGGTCATGCTTTGTTTGGTAGCCAGTACCAAACAGCAGGTGTGCAAAGTGCTCGCCTTGGACCCTCAGCCTGAACTTCATGTTTACATATAAGAGGAGATCTCTTCGACAGCTTGAAACTCAGGCCAGGTTTATGATAAAATTACGGGAAAAAATCCAAAATTTTTGGTGATGAGACAACAAATTGGAGTATTGACCTTTTATTGTGAGGTGGGCAAAAGAATAACATGTTTTGCAAGAAATGCTGAGACTTTTGTGTGCATATGTGTGCAAACCTTGGCCTGGCTGACTGTGCATGGGCCAAATACAGCTCTGGGATGCTCAGCACCACCATGCAGTTACCGTGCCAGCAGGGCACTATGTTTGGTCTGATCAGCTCTGCTTCCAAATTGAATCTTTGCTTGCATCCTCAATATGCGCAAGGGTCCATTTTGCAATGTCCTCCAGAGTAGTGACTACCATGCTCCAAACTGGGTGCTGATTATGCCACTACCCAGCATCCCCACCAATGCCCCTTGCCCTCAGATTGAGAGAACAGTCTTTGCAGTATAAATGTCTAGGCAGATCTGCTGGATTTTTTGCCATAAGGAACAGCAGATGGTGCCAAACCTTGCTACTCAGAGGCTTCTCATCTCCTGCTTGGGTATTCAGGAGTCTCCACTCAGAAAATCTGCATCAGTTTAGCCATGGTGTTAATGCCATTTTTGAACCTACCTGATCCAAAGTGTTTTCCATAGGTGGTCAGAAGCAATCTAATCTAAATGGCTGGTGGCTCCAGAAATTTGAGTACTAATTTGCGAAGTTAAGTAACTGCAGGTTACAGTGTTTCAGGTCCAGCAAGATAAACGGCAAGTCCCTGGCAGTGTGAAGGACAGCACTTTATAGCTTTATATATTTCCAGCATGTGTGTGAACTGTATGAAACAGTAGCTGCTTACTCAGCCTTAGACACAGGGCGGTTTGCTTTCCAGTATCATAGGAGAAGTTCATCTCAAATTAGACTTCCTACGTTAGCACAAGTGCAGGGTGACCAATTTCCATGCCTTTGAGATGCACCTTCCCTGCAGTGCACCATACTCCTGCAGTGCCAGCCTCTGGCTCTTGCTGCTCACGGAGCTGGTTGTGACAGGCAAGGGACACAGGCAGTGCCAGCCTGCTTGGTGCTGGCTGCCCTGTAGAGCTGAGCTGCTGAGAGACAGCAGGAGACCTAGGGGGTGATGGTTACAATTGCTAGAGGGGGTCTCTGCTTCACCTCTTGCCCTCATAATTCTTCCATCTCCTGGACAGCAGCCATCCATGCCTTCATGGTGTAGTGGGCAGACACTGAAGAAATTGTCTGTTCAGGTTCCTGTTCCTTCAGGCATTCTCTTCATCCCAAGGGAAAGGCCAAAGGGGTGCATCCTGCCTTCTCTCCACCCCTCTGAGACAGCAGCATCAAACCTGTGCTTTCCACTTTCTGTTTGTAGATTGTTTGCCTCCAACTCCATTCTTTTTTCTTGCATTAAAAGCAGAAATATGGTGATTTCTTTATGCTCTGTGTAAGGGGAGGGCATGACATTTGTGTGGGACCTCTAAGAGCTTCCACTGGTGCTGGTCAGAAGTAGGTCGTGTCACACTAGGTGAAGTCAAGTTCTCAGATTTGCTTTCTACACTGTTGTTATAAAGTACCCTTCATCCTTTGGACCCCTCATTTTTTTCCCCATTCTCAAGAGACCTCTACCTTTTATATCAAATCCAGAGAGACTGATTCTGCTCAGCACACGACTGATTCTGCTCAGCACACCCCTTCACCATGGAAATCTGGAGTAGCTCCATTAACTTAAACGAATTTGCTCATGATTTGCATTGATATAACTGAAGCAAGTCTGGTCCATTGAGCTGAACTGCAGTTCCCATGGCAACAGGCAGTTTTGGAAGCTAAAGCAGCAGGCAGAAGGGATGCTGTGTTAGCTGGGGGACTCCTGCATTCAGATTTCAGCCATGGGATGGGAATGTAGGCTATATTTGGAGCACAAGCCCGGGGCTCAATTTCTGACTGTACCAATGAACCCTTGGGAAAATCTCCTGCTGCCATAGTTTACCTTCCAGTAAAATAGGGATAGCATTACACAGGAGTGTTTTGAAAATTGATTCAGTCTCCTAAAACGCTCTGAGAGAGATCCTCAGATGAAAGGTGCAGTAGATCACACTCTATTAATAATATCCCTTTCTGCCAGCATCAAATAAATGAGGCTGCATTGTCAGTGAGTAAGTTCCTATACAAATGTAGGCATTTCCACAGCACTGCAGGGAACGAGAGTTCTACATGAGAAGTAGAGAGCGGCTTTTGTTCAGGTGTGCTGACGTATCTTGGGTTATTTCCATCTGACCCAATGGAAGGTTTGGACACATTTTAGTCCCAGCTCAGGTTCAGAAGCAGCCAATAAGCGACCTAATTGAGCTCCAAATCCTCTTCTTAAATTGGATAGAGCTCTGAGTATTAACTGGGCCCTCTGAATCCTTGTCTAACACCAGGAAGGAAGCAGTAGGGTTGCAGAAGTATTAACAGCTGAGGGCTTAAATTCATTATGAGAACAGTATAAAAAGCAGTTCAGTGAGGAGACTGGTCCAGCTCAGGTCATGCCAAAGGTGTGACCTTGTCAGAACCAAAATAAAAATGCCTGAGTTGAGGATTTTGATTTGTATATTCACAAGAGAAGCAAGCAAACTTTGTGACAGATGACATGGAAAAAAAATAATCACCTTGCCTTGCTCTGGGCATGCAAAGCTCTGTTTCCATGGCTCTGGGAAGGCACAGCTGAAGGATTTCAGAGCGTGTGCTTTCCCTGTGTTTTAGTTACAGCAAAGATTTGTGGTAACAAAGGAGATCTCAGTAATTGCAAAAGGGAAAAAGGCAGCAGTACTTTCCAATGGGTAGATTCTGTAGACTCCTGAGTTTTAATATCAGAGGATATTAATATCAGAGGATTGTGACTTCCCACAGAGCTTCTGTCAGAGAATTGTGCTGCTATGCTCCTCTCACCAGTGCAAGAAACACGTCTAAAACATTTTCTGCCATTGTTGAATTTACCTGAGCTTCTTTTACTTGCAGCATTAAAAGCTTTGTGGTAACTGGAAAACTTGCCTGCTCAATGTTGTGTTGGGGTGTCTTGTATTGACATTAGTCTGAGTTACAAAGGGAAGATGATTAAATTTTTTTAAGACCTCAAGGGGTTTATTTTTGTAGATTTTTAAAGGCATTTTGAATTTCAGAAAAACAAACCCTGATTATTTCATTCTGATGAAGAAAATCATCCTCCGAGCTTTTTGGTTTTTACCTTCATCCTCTCGGTCAAGAAAAAGACAGGTGAGTGGAGAATGTTCTTTTGTTTACTCAAAAAAACCCCAAACAAACAAGAAAAACAAGATTTTCCTGATGAAAATGTAACTAAAAATTCGATTTTTTATTTTTTATTATTATTTTTTTTAATTTAAAAATATCCTTTGGAAGTGCTTACTCAAAAGAAGCACATTTAGAAAACACAAAACAACTTTTCAAACACATTTTTGACCAGCCATAGTTAGATGACGAGTGCTGGTGCCAGACCACTTGCTCTAGGGTTCCCATTGTTAACACTGCTGGAAATGTACTGGTAACAATGGAGGAAAATATGTACTAAATTCTACTAATGAGAAGGCGACATTCTCACACAGTCATTTTTTACCATTTAAAAGGACATTCAAAAGCACAATATATAAAGCAAATTCCAAAAGATTTATCCTGGGAGAGAAGGCTGAAGCGGAGAAGAAAGCCTTTTCATTCCACCAGTATTAATACAGAGAAATGCATTTGGCATCAGGATTAAAAAGTTCTGAATGTCGAAGAAGTAGTGCAACTTTTTTTTCCCAAGAGAAAATAGTGTCACAGCAGCCAGGCCAATTAGTTTTCCTGTTTTAGAAGGTGAATATAGTGTTCTTAAAACCAAAAAGCATTGTTTTGGATTGTCTTCCTGCATTTCCAAGGCGTAAGGTAGGTGAAGAGCCCTACCTGATCCTCCATCACTCTGATCCATACTCATCTGTTTGTGGAGGTGAGTGGTCCCTTGCACTGCAGGTACAGACAGAGTGGGGGAGGTGGAGGGCTGTTTGGTGTGAGCGTCTTGCTTCATGGTATAGTAACTGAATATAGTAAGGTCCATGTAGATTGTATCCATGGCCTAGCTGTACAAGATGATTAAAAGGTGATATGGAAACCATCTGCAAGTATTTGAAGAGAATTGGCTCTATGAAGAGAAAAGCTATTGATAAAAAGGAGAGGAGAATTCAGGGCTTGATATTGAGCAAAGGAAGACTCATGCTGGGCACCAGAACCTTGCTTTCTGGACAGGAAAGGAAGATTAAATGAAGACAGCATACCTCTCCCTAGCTGTCAAGTCCAATCATTTAATCCCACTTCCCTGTGGATTTGTATGTGAAGAGCTGCTCCACTAAGTCCTCTGCTGCCTTCAGCTGGGATCTCTCTGCACATCAGATTCACCTGCAGAGCCCGGGTCCTGATTTTCCTAGGCATGGCTCCTCACAGTTTGTCAGGAAAGGTTCTTGCAGTGGCACTTGTGGAATGCAGAGCAAGAGTACCACAAGCAGCAACAAAAAGCCCTTTCAGCATCAGGCATTCTGAAGCAGCTCAAGTATGGCTGCTTCAGCAAGTCATTGCTAATGACAGGTGTTATTTATTTTTGGAGTTTGAAAATGTTCCAGTGCATTTGCTTGCAAATCCTGCCTCTGAATCCACAGGTGCAAAAAGCCTACAGACATGAGGGCACCAGCATGTTAGAGCAGGCAGCAAGGGCAAGGCAAGAACACCTGTGGGGTGACTGCCAGCACCCCTGAAGTGTGCTTCTGGTCAGGTGCTCACTGCAGCTGGCACTGGAAATGACTCACAGCATCTTTTGTCCCTGCTGTGGACAATGATGGTATCAGACTGGGAATAGTACCCAGTCCCTCACAGCCTTGCTCCTGGGACTGGAATTATTTCCCCTCTGCCTCTGGAGTTCACTTGTGCCCAGGATAATTAGGTGGGCCAGTAGCATGTAAAAGCAAGCACATGTGACTGCATCTCTGATAATGACCCTGGAAAAGTAATGGAATCTAATTATAATTAGAAAACAGCCCCAGCAACACCCCCAGCATCACAACGACCATCCCAACTTTGCCAAAACAAGTGTAAAAATACAGCAGCATATTTATAGCTTGGCATCTCCGCATTTGCAGCCCAGTGACGGGCTTCCTCCTGCCCTATTCTGTGTAGCCTGCTGTGCTGCACAAGTCGCAAATAACAGAGCGATGTTTGTATGGTGCCCACTGCCCACAGATCCCAGCCTTTTTTCTCAAATTACTCAGTCTGCCCGTTACTAATCTGCTTGATCTCAAAGATCTGTAAATTGATATATATTACTTAAAAACACAAAGTCTTGTAGGACACCACAGCAAGCCAGTCTGAGAGTCACTACAGGAACTTCTAAGGTGCTTTGAAGCTCAGAGGTGGAAGCAGGCAGTTGTTAAGTATCCACGTGTAGATCCCAGCGCATCCCCTGAGCTCACAGGTCATTTTTTGGCATCTTCATAAAATATTCCATTGTTATGAAAGGTTAAACACAAACTCTAGTTAAAAACTTAGAAGCATCTCAAGATCTTCAATGTGTTTCCTCCTTGAATCTTTCTTTTCACATCACAAGTTATTAAACTGACTACATGTAAATAAAGGTCTGTCCTATCCCCCTGCTCTGTATGAGTGATCCCTAAATTGTTGCTGGAGGTTTGCTGATACTTTTTCAGTTCTTGGAAAGATGTCCTCAGGCACCAGTGGTCAGATTGGTTATCTAAGTGAGTTAGATCAAAATTTGGCTCATAGAAAAAGACAGACAAAATTAACATCAACTTGTTAGTGGTGTAGTTGATGCCTGAATCCGAAGAAGTGAATATACCACATTTCAGGTGTTTTTTTTTTTTTAAATTGCATAGTAAAGGTTTGACTGCATGTGAAGCAATTTCTGCCTGTTCTCAATCAGCTGCCTCAATCAGCACTGCTGCTGGGAGAGGCTGATTTACTCTTAATGAACTTGAGCCAGGTTAAGGATGAATTGCAGTGGTTCAGAATTAGGCATTTTAATTCCAAAATAGGAGTGACCAGAGAGGGAATTAATTGGGATGAACTGTTCTGCTTTTAATCCATACCGCTTGAAACCAAATTAACCTCTCTGTGTGCACAGTCCTGAAGGATTTAGCTGAAGTTGCTGATAAGCCTCCAGATTTGCATGATAATTTCAAAGGGACGATTTCTCTGACCAAATGCCCTGTAGAGTTGAGTCACAACTCTTCCTCTGTCCACAGATACCAATCTCGCCTCTCGCCCTTAGTACCTTTATGTTCGTTTTTGATGTTAGAGGCCATTACAGATCAAGTATGTCCCTGAAATTTATTTTCTGCCCATACAGCCTACAGGAAAAGCTGTCAGTTGAAACCAGCCTTTGTACACGATGAAGTAATGCTAATGCAATTACAGCGTGAGACTGGACACAGCTCTGGCAGATGCGGATCGAGGGTGCTTCCCCTGTTCCCTCCTGCTTCCAGACCAGCTGCTGAGATGTGCACTCTGATGGCAGCTGAGGAGGGGCCAGCTGTGCCGCCTGGCCCTCACCCCAGCCTGAACAGGGTAGGACTCACTTCTGCCTGCTTCTTAGCTCAGTTTCCCACTGCTTGAAGATGCAGGGTTGTCAAAGGGACCTCAGCATTTGTGTTTGCACTGTGTTGAGACAGCATCCCTGGCTGTCCCCCCACCAGCTCAGGCTGCCCAGGGCCCCATCCATGGCCTTAAGCACCTCCAGGGATGGGCACCCACAGCTCTGGGCAGCGTGCCACTGCCTCACCACCCTTTGAGTACAGAATTTCTTCCTAACATCTAACCTAAATCTCCCCTCTTTTAGTTTAAAGTTGCTTGCTGGAGATGACTCCATACAACACATCCTGAGCTCTCATTTCCTATCTGTTCATACAGCACAGTGGAGCCATGGGTTTGTGTTGTAGAACTGTTGAGAGAGTAACACATACATAACCAATACTGATAGCAAATAAATAGCTTTCAAGCACTATAGGCAGGGAGATCTGAAACATCAATCAATATGGGAAAAGCCTGAAACCCTTAAGTACCCAATTGTCTGTTTTATGAAAGTAGAGGCAAATACGGATAGACTTCTACAGTGATTTGCTTTGCTCCGTTCAACCTCAAACAACTTGCAGAGTCGTTCCTACTATCCAAAAGTCAGCTCAGAAGCAGCCTTCAAACACCAAAGTGAACTCACTGGGGTGAGCTGCTGAAAGGGAGGGAATGTAAAAGCTGGGAATGCTTGCGACTTCAGTTCGTTCTGCGTTGTCCGTGTAAGACATTCTCCAGATTTTGAGGGTAGAGGTTATGAAGAGCTCAATAATAAAAGTTCTTAAGCTAAGCAATCAGGAGCTTTGCCAAACAGGAACAATTCTGGGAAATAACCATTTTATCTTTGGTACCTAACTGTATTAAAACAAGAAAAAAAAAAAGAAAAAGCCTTTTATTATGATTAATTTCTTGTGCTCAGGAAGTTTATGCAGCTGTCCTTGATGTGGGGTGCTTGTCCCTTGGTTTTTCAGATCCTGTGAAGTCCAGCACTCAAAGAAAAATGTTTTTCAACTTCTTAAATTTCTCCTCTGGGCACCTTAACTCAGTGGCAGAATGAACCAAAGGAACTTAGGTTGAGAAATTTCTGTGAGAAATACAGAATCCTGTAAAGGGATTTAGAAGGATTTGGGAGGTTTAAAGATTTTTCATCATCATGATTTGCAATGATCAAATGTATTTTATTTTATTTTTTTAAACATATTTTCCCATGTTAAGCTCTTGAAGAATATAAAAATCCTATTAGAAGGGTGAAGCTGCCATTTCTGTTCTTACAGGATGCAAGAACCCACCTCCCCTTGGGGGTGGGCTGTGAAGGCTATCCTATTTCTCTTGCTTCACCCCTTCCACTGGAGTCACCAGGCTCCAAAGACATCAGCCAGCCCTTCTGTGTCGTTGCCTCGCTGAGACAACTACACCTTAGTCCAGCTTTCAGTCTGTGATGAAGCTGTTGGTGCTGGGCAGAATGTGGCACGGACTGAAAGTGTTCGGCTGTAGACTCACCTCCTCTTTGTCCTCAAGCTATTCCTCTTGCTCACTCTGCAGAAGGCATTCCCCTTTATTTTGAGTCCTTTATTTCTTTTATGTAGATCGATCCATTTTATTATCTACTATTTATTATACTTACTATCTCTACTATTTATTATTTACTGCCTATTTTCTTAACCTACATTCCATTTGACTGGAAGGGGTAAGAAATCCTTCAAGTTGTCCACGCAGGGCAGCTCAGTAAATTTTCAAACAATCTTGGTTTGAAATAAAATCCTCCAAAACACGGCATTGTTTTTCCCCTTCACAAGGTGGGTGAAGCAATGTGGAGGAGCAGCAACCATGGCAAGGACTACAGACAGCTCCTGAACAGGGCAGGAGCAGAGCACAGGAAGCAGTCAGAGAAGCCAAAGCCAGAGAGAAAAGGAGCTGGCAAAGTAAGCATGAGACTTAGAAGTAAGGAAAGAAGAATGAGTGATTTTGGTCAAGGCAGCTGCTGGACTGAGGGATGCATATCTAGGACAGACATGAAGCCTAGGTAACAAATGAGGTAGGCAGTGTGTCGTAAACTGTACTTCTGTCCAAAATTGTCCCCGTGTTTAAACCATTGAAAGAACTGTAGAGTGAAATGGGGTTTCTGTGCTCTTGAAAACCACAGACGTGGTGGTGGTGACCAAATACAATAAAACAACATGCTTTACCAGGGGATGGATCCCGGGTCACTGGCCATCAGTCCCCTTTGCATTCCTGCTATGTCCCGTTTGTCCCCCTTCCAACTACAAAAGGCTACAAAATCCTCCCAAGGGATTTTTGGTGTAGCATCCAGCAATGCCAGGGCTTGTCCCTGTAACTTCAGGTCATGTTGGGCTGTGCAGGTGAAAACACCTCCATGTGACAGGGTCATGCAGATTGAGCAAGGTGCGTAGAACTCCTTAAACGAAAGGTGTGACACAAACACCAACAGGCATTCTCACTTCTTTAAGAGAAGAATGTGTGTATTGGGGTGCCACAAAGGTAAAAACTTGTTTGAGGGAACCTGTTTATTTGCAAAACGTGCCTTGCTGTTCCAGCCTGAATTGTTTGTCTTCCTTGGAACGAAAGAATGCAGGACATGGAGGGGAGGCTGCCAGAAAAGCCCTTTGGAATTGCAATGAAATGTCCATGTTTGTGCTCAGAAGGGTCTCAGGCTTGTTGTGCTCACATCTGCTTTAAGTTATCCTGATGTTGTTTTTTTAATTCTTTTTTTTTTAATTGAGTTTAACATACTGAGAAATGCACAAAGTTCTCTGGCCCCCAGGCGCAAGAGGAAAAACCTCAGCAACATCCACTGACCCCGCCGCCATGTGCTTCCCAACAAACATTCCCAAACAAATGCTGGCGATGACAAATCAGCCTGGGAGCAACGTGATGGCGGGTGCTTAATTGTGCGCTGCAGTGCTAGGCGCCGCGGAAAGACGAGGGAGGAGAGCGAATAATGAGGGTCAGATTTGCTAACAGTGGGCATCAGCTGCAGCTGGCAGGTTTGGGGAGCATAGACGGAGGCAATTAGCGCGTTTCACTCTGTGATGGATGCTCGGCTGCTAACCAGGACCAGCATCCCGCTTCTCAACAAAGGTGGCTCTGAGCTCCTCCTATACGTAGAGCTTCTTCAATCCTTTATTACTTCTGGGCTGAATTGCCTGCAGCTCTCTGCGGTGCCTTCTGCACGCCAGGTTCCCATGGGGCAGGAAAGGAACCAGCCGTGAGCCAATCTGCTCTGGCCTAAAAATACCAGAGGTTTTCACTGGGATGGTTCCTACCCAGTTCAAAGAGAGAGAGCACAAAAGGGATTGGGCCCTGTGGGTGTTGGTTGGCCTAGATAACAATTCAGTTGGCATGGCCCTGGTCTGCGGACAGCAGCTTTATCATGTGAGCCTAAAAGATGACAAGGGCAATGGTAGTGCCTAGATATCCTGGGGGAATCGCAGGATCTCCACCCTTTCCTTTTGCACATGAATGCCTGTGAATAGAGACCCTGGAAGAAGGCAGGGCAAGGACTGCAGGTCTGTTTTCATGTGCAAATATCTGGTTGTTTGCCCGGAAGCATGCACAATGAGAGGGCACCTACCTGTGTGCATGTGTGCACTGCGTAACAGGGACCTGGTTTCAACTGTAAAGCAGTTATAATGCCTTCACGCTTCCAGCTAGCTGTTCCACAGCTGCCATGCTTTAAGATAAACCAATTCTGAGTTTGGATGCCTGGAAGCATCAGGTTGTAAAGTGCAGGGGGATTTCCTGAGCAGCTGAGCAGGGATACAGTAGGCAGAGCAGAGAGCTGGAGGTGCTGTGCAGCGTTCCCAGCCCACACACAGCAGTACAAAGTTGGGGGGTCCCCCTGCCCAGCCACCACTTCGGGGGTGTGGGGCAGTGGGGTCAGTTGTGAGTACAGCAGACACTGTGCATGCAGATATGCACTACTGGCACTGCTGTTGCTGCCTGCCTGCCAGGGATAGTGCTTTAATTAAATCAAACTGTGCAAAGCCAGGTGCCTGGACAGGGCTGGGCACAGCTGTGCATGCACTCACATAAGAGGACTGTGAACGTACTGTGGCACAGCCGTACGTGAGCATCTCAGTGCACACAGTCTCCTCATTGTGTCCAAAATGCCCCCAAAGGCTCCTCCTGTGTGCTTTTACACATTATTGGACTCGCTGAGCTGCTCTCAGGTGTGCTGAGTGCTTGCCAGTGAAAGAGGCCTTCTAGACATGTCAAGCTGACTGGCTTCAAACCTTACTCAGCCCTGGGGGAGTTATCACAAGTCTGGGACAGGCCTTATCAGTAAAACATTTTCTCTGCAGGAGGGTAAAGGAAATATGTAGCAGGTGATTCAGGCAAGGTCTGTGGGAGAAGGGGAGCTCTGTCCTCCTGTCCCAGCAGGATGTTCTGTGCCAGCAAGGTGCCCATTGCTTCTGTCCTGGATTATTTCTTGTTAATGACGGTTTACTTTTAGATAGAAAAATCTCAATCTGTGATGGAGTTTTATTTTTGGTTGTGGGTAAATTCTGCTTTTCTTTTGGGGAGGGCTGCAATTTAGCACTAAGCTCTTTTGGCATCTGAGGGACAAGTTCAGTTAAAAAAAAAAAAAGGAAAAAAATGCCACTCTATCAACAAATAAAGCAGGAGGTTATGTAAGAGGAATAATACGGACCCGGCCTCAGTGCCTCTCCCCCTCCTTAGGTGATTAAAGGTTTCAGCGCTCCCAGGGAGGGGGCTGGCATTGCATAAGAGCCTCTTTGCTTCCAAGCTTTTTCCCCTCTTAAATCTAAGAGACCCCGTGGATTTATGACCAGCCTGGGCTTTTTAAGCAGATGGCTGGGTTTGTTATCATTTTGTATGAATGATGATAACACTGCAGGCTGGGAGGATTAATGCAAGAAATGAAAAGCAGCAACACTTCTTTTTTTTTCATCCTGTGTGTTTTCCCACATTCAAGGGGCAAAGCACAAAGCACCAGGTCTGCAAAGTTTAATGCAATAGGTCTGTACTGACAAGTGGCACAGGGCTGGCCTGTGGGTTTCCATAGGATGAGGACTCCTTTGTGGAGTGCAGTGAAACCAGAAGTATGCTGGGATTTGATTTTTAAAGGGGTTTTAAGCATACATGAACAACTCAAGCCCTGGTTACCTTATATTTCACAGAAGACTGAGGACAGCTGGAGAGGTAGCAGATAGAAGAATTATGATCTCTAAGAGAAGAGAGCTATATTGAGTTCATATTTTCTGTTTGCATTAATATCTCCCTTTGTTCATAGACCCATTGAATCATCTGTGTTAGAAGGGTCCCTTAAAGACCATCTGGTCCAACCCCCCTGCAATGTACAGGGACACCCACAGCTCCATCAGGTGCTCAGAGCCCATCCAGCCTGACCTTGGCTGTCTGCAGGGATGGGGCACCCACCACCTCTCTGGGCAGCCTGTGCCAGTGCCTCACCACCTTACTGTAAAAAACTTCTTTCTTTCAGCCAACCTAAACTTTCCCTCTTTCAGTCTGAAACCGTTTCCCTGCTAAAGAGTCTGTCCCCTTCCTTCTTATAGCTCCTCTTTAGTTATTGAACAGCTGCTCTCAGGTCTTCCTGAAGCTAAAACAAAAAGCTGAAATGAAAATGTTTATTTGTCACATGGATCTGGTTATTGGGAGTGTATGAACACCAGTAGATTTTAGAATCTTGTGACAGAATGGTGGCAGCTGCCAATACTTTAGGACTTTTGAGCTCTCCAACCAGCTCAGAGAATCAGAATCATAGTAGCATAGAATTATTAAGGTTGGAAAAGACCACTAAGACCACTGAGTTCAGCCATCCACCCACCCCCACCATGCCCATTGACCACATCCCTCAGTACCATATCTCCACTTTCTTAAACACCTCCAGAGACTCTACCACTCCTTGGGCAGTCTGTGCCAATGCATCACTGCTCTTTCAGAGAAAAAAATGTTCCTAATATCCAGCCTGAACCTCCTCTGGTGCAGCTTGAAGCCATTGCCCCAGAAGAGTAGCTTGGCCATGCCAGTGTGCTTCTTGGACTGAAAACCAAGCTGAAGGTGAAGACCAGGTTGAAGTGAAGCTGAGGTGGAAAACAAGAGAATGTTTTAGAGCTTTGTTATAAATGCTGAAGAAGAAAAGGAGTGAATGAGATAGAGAAGCAAAACCACAACCCCAATTTAAAGCATGCCTCCTCTCCATGGGTGCAGCTCTACTGTCCCACCAAGCTGCAGCAGGGTCACTGTCCCCTCAGGGACTTACTCAGAGGCAAAGGCTGGTAAAGAGCTTTGTGTGCCAGGTTGGGAGAGGGCACTGGTGCTGATTCTGGGCATCACTGCTGACTCATGGGTAGAGTTTGCTGGGAATTCTCTGACAAAATGTTTTCTTCATCAGAAAGCACTGATTAATTGAAAACAAACCAACTTTGTTTCATCTAAATAAATAAATTCCCTCTGAAATACAGGCTAAATTCCCCTGGATCTGTGCCTGGTTGCTAGTAGGGCTGGCAAAAAGCCACCATTCACTGGGGGTCTGCAGCTCCCATGTAGCTCCAGTGTGCTGAAGAGGGGACCTGGAGCTCCCTAGCTCCCATTTGCACATCCAGGAGCCCAGACAGACTTGTGAGGCCTGCAGCTCCCAGCCTGGGCTTCAGTATTCTTCCCTTGAGCAACAGGCTTTCACCAATACCAAAAAATATCTTGAGGTGTTTCCAAAGTGTTACATAATGTGATGAATGTTGGGTAGCACTCTGTTCAGACACTGTCCCCCAGCAGAGGTTGGCTGGCTTATTTGAGCTATCACATCTTGCTTGGAAAAGAGTCTTTTCTTCACCAGGGTGTTTTAAGCACAGGCACTTTGCAAAGACGGATTTAGTCCTGTGGATGGCTCAGCTCCAGAGGCAGAACATCTTTGTGGGCAGCACCTAGATAACCTGTCTTCACAGTGCTTAGGAGAGCCATGAGGATCCTGCGGTGCTTCTATCACATTTTCTGTAGGATAAGGTTGAAACAAAATGTACATAATTTGCTCTTTGTCACTGCTAAAACGTTCAGCATATTTAAAACTCTTTGAATTCCCATGGTGAAAGGTATTGTGAAAGCAGTGTTCATATTTATTATTAGAATGAGGTTAGCAAGCAATCTTGCTTGCACAGACATCTGGCAACAAACCCATCTGAACTGAGCGGAGGCCACTTACTAATAAGGTTTCTAAGTAGGGAAAAGGACAGGGTGTTCTAAAAGATCCTGTGGCTGGAATTAAAACAGGGAGATTGAGCTTATCTGGTATGATTTACGTGTCTCACTTCAAGACCTTTTCTGGACATTATTACACATATAGCTGAGATCATGTAGTAATCTAGTATAACCTTAGTTCCAACTTATGGAGCTAAAAATGAACTGCCTGCACATGGTCCAGAAGTGTTCTGTAAAGGCTCAGCAGCCTGAGCCTTTCTTTCCTTCCAGACATCAGGGTGGATAATCAGAATCAGTTTCCTGCTGGCTGTAGGAGTTATTCCATTCTCCCTTTATATAAGCTGGTTTGGGTGATCTACTTGTGTATGAGCCAACAGTCAGGAAATGGAGTTGGTCAGAGACAAAGATTTTTTTTTCTCCCTTCTTATTTTGAATGAAGAGAGGAGGCAAAAAAATACAAGGGTGGCAGCTGAGGAGGGAAACAGTAACAAAGTAACAGTGCTTTGACGCAGAAAATGGTGGGTGCATTTCTTTGTTTTTTAGTTGATACTTGACACAACCTAACTGTGCATGATGGATGATGGGGATTACTAGAATGTGTGGTCCAGGGCTGACCCAAACATGAAATAGGTATCTTGTGATGATACCAAATGTGGCAAAAAACACGGGGTGCTTAACTGACTCTCCAACCACAACTTTTGAGAGACGTGATGCATAAATTACAAAAAGCAAACAAACAAACAACCTTTTTCATGAATCCGTCAAGTGAAAGAATAGAAAATATGGCACTTCTCCTTCCGATGGACAGAGGAAGCAATCAAGAAAATTATCATAGCTTCAAAGGCATTTAGAACAGTTTCTGAGGAAAAGAATAATTAAAGACAATAATTAAAGAAAGTAAAGGGAAATCAGAATGAAATACAAGTGTTTATCAAGGATAAATCATGTCTGACTAACCTCATGGTTTTTGTTCGTAAGATCTTGACAAAGGAGATGAGGTGGATCACATCTGTCTAGACTTCAGTGAAACAACAGAGGTATAACAGTCACAAAGGTGATTTTTTAGTAAAAAAGCCATCATTTAAAATGTTAAAATAACCTTTTCTTATTATACCTAAGAGTATGGGGCCAAGAGGAGATGTAATTTTTCTGGCAATCCAGAACTGGGGTGTTAGAACCTATCCAACTTGAAGACAAATTTTGGCAATGAAACAGAAGGGTATGAATTGGCCAAGAATCTTGTTATATTCTACTGAAAATATGTTTAGCCTGGAAATTAGAAGTTTTCAAGCTTTCAGAAGAGTGCAGTTCTGCAGTGATTATTCAGTAGAAGTAAATAACCTATTTCTGATATGACATTTGGGCATTTTATGAAAGCATTTTTTTCTGATGCATGAGGACTGTTCCTATCTAGTTGTCCATCTTTTCTGTCTTTGCCTCTCCTCCTGGGGAGATTGAAATTCTGAGCAACTTTGGGTCACAGGGGTCTGGAAACATTCCTCCATTTACTGGTATGTGTTAGTTCACTTCTGACACTGCAGATATGAGTCACATGCGATGTATCTGCAAAGAATGACAATCTGGGAAATAGAGCCCTGGAACACAGGAAATCTGGGTTTCATTCCCATGCTACTCCAACTTGAGGCTGTTAGATGACCCACTAAGGATTTAAGCACCTGAATAAGAATTTTGGTGAGGTGAAGACTCCTGCTGCCTGCTGCTGTTGTCACCTAACATATGGAATCATAGAATCATAGAATCATAGAATCACCAAGGCTGAAAAAGACCTCTAAGATCATCCAGTCCAACCATCCACCTATCACCAATATCACCCACTAAACTGTGTCCCTCAGTACAACATCTAAACATTTCTTGAGGACCTCCAGGGTCAGAGAAAAAGTATTTCCTAATGTCCAACATGAATGTCTCCTGGCACAACTTGAGGCAATTCTCTCATTCTATTGCTAGTTACATGGGAGAAGAAGCTGACTCCCACCTCATCCCAACCTCCCTTTGGGTGGCTGTAGAGAGCCATAAGGTCTCCCCTGAGCCTCCTCTTCTCCAGTCTGAACAATCCCAGCTCCCTCCGCTACTCCCCATAAGACTTGTGCTCCAGACCCCTCACAGCCCTGTTGCCCTTCTCTGAACACACTCCAGGAATTGCTTAAACCTCATTTTCTCATTTGATCTGAAAGCACCTGAGATACGTTTTATAAATGTGTTCCCATTAGAAGACCCCATGACCCATTTTCCATTCCAGCCAGTCACATATTAAGTGCTTGCCAGAATTCCTTTACCAGCTTTCCTAGGTGAGTTTCACGCTCACCATACCAAAATCCAGGAATGAAACTCACTTACTTGACTTTGTTATTGCGCCTGTTATCAAGCCCAGCAGGTTATAGTGTACCTCCTCAAGGCTGGTGGAATGTTGATACTCTGCTTTTAGGCTCCAGATGTCCTGCTTATCTAGGAATAAAAGCTTTCCCAAGGCAGAGTATCTGTTCGCTGAGGAATTTGAATTAATTGCTGAAGTCCCTGCCAGGTATCATTGAGAGAATTTCTCATTTGTAAGCTGGAGGGAAAGAAAGAGGGTAAGAGCCTCGAGACACTACGGTGAGATGGGCAGCACCTGCTCTGAACCACTGGGATCTCTCCTCACAAGGAACTGAAAGAATAATGCTATAACCTCATCAGGGAAAGCTCCAGCATCTTGGGTCTCTCTGCCAGCCGCAAAGGCACTCACCTAGGATAGGGTCTCTTCTCAGCAAAGGATAAACTCATTTTCCGGAGAAAACTTACACATTTCTCAATTCCATTTTTGTGCAGAACAAAAATAGTTGCTGAAATCTTGCTCTTTTTTTCTTTTTTTTTCTTTTTTCTTTTCTTTTTTTCTTTTCTTTTTTTTTTGCCTTGGATTCCCACAGGCTTTACCTGAGGTTTCTGTTTCTGAAGTCCTCTTCCCTACTAGGAATTAAAAGCATGTGTGAGGGCTGCCCTCTGAGCTGGCGAGTACAACGGGGGAGCAACTTGCTTTGGTCTCCATGCGTTGTGCCGGGGAGGCTGAAGAAAGCAGCTGTTCTGTCTGTGCCTTTCATTTTGGTCCCCGTGCTTGAAACAGAGAGTCTGTGATTTCCTCCAAGTCCAGCTAAAAACTGAATCTGGATAACCAACTTTGCAAAGAATAGCATGATCACGGAATGTTTTTGCAGCTGCCAGCTTTAACCTAGAGCAGATGACATTCAGGCAACTGCAACCTCTCGGTAGTGGGACTACCCAGACCCCAACGTTCTTTCCTCTTCCAGACTGCGTTGGCTTGCTTGCACTGACTCTGCTGGTTGTGCTGACTGCACGCTTGCCTCAGTTGTGGAGAGTCCTGCCACACTTCAGCACATGTGGTTCTCACAACGCTCCGGGACAGCATCCCACATCTGTCATCTTCATTTGTCCTTTGATCGGTGCCATCGCCATTGTCGTGGTTATCACTGTAGAGCTGGTCACCAGGCAGCTTGCTGCTCCTCTCTGAAGTCTCCCAGTCTCTTTCAGGTCACTTGAGAGTATGTGCTGCCTAGTTTTCTTCAGGAAATGCCGCACCATATAAACACTTAGATTTGCAAATTCTTGTGTGCACAGTGGCTGACAAAGACTCCCAAAAACCTTGTGAAATGTTAACCTCTTTCTGTAGCTGAGAACAGCAAGACCAGGATGGGATTCATCTCAGGTTCTCAGCCAAGTTTACGTAGGCACACTAGTACTAAGCTGAGAAGTACTGGGCTTTATGATATCAATTATATTTCTCTAACCTATAGGCTAACCTGCAAGGCCTAGATACACACGGAATTTGAAGTCATGCATTAGAAATAAACTGAGGGAATGCCCTCTAGATCTTGATTATTGGCTGACTACTTTTCTGCAATATTTAAGACTAACATACAATTAACGACACTAATTGCTCCTGCTTGAGAGCCTACCAGCTTGCCTAAGATGTGATTCAGAACCTCAAGAAAAGACAGCTAAGACTGAGAAAGCAAACACTTTTTTGCTTGTACACTAAACGATGTAGTGAGGGTATATGGACATCAGTGAAACCCATGCATGCATTTGAGAGAATGAATTCAGAGAGAATAACATTATGCAACATAATTGTGTCCTCCTAGAGCCAGGAAGATTCGTGCACTCTCTGAGTCACAATTAGCGAAGGCCACCCAAAAGCTCATTGCAAACTCTGCAAAACATCCTTCTGGAATGATCTTGTGTCCTGGATTCTCTCTTCCTTTCCCCCCACTCTCACCCCCCATCTTTTTTCTCCTTTCTTTACTTTTTTCTTCATAGGTTTATTTCTATCAAGGTAAATCTCCAAGAAGTGCAGTCTTGGTTTCATCCATATGGACCATTCCTGACTCCTCCTGTTAAAAACATGATTACACAGCTGTATCCAGAACAGAGGACTTGGATGCCTGCTGCACACTTCAGCCAGTTCCTTGCTAATGATGAGCAACATCTTCAGAGAGGATTAGGATTCTGGGTGCCCAGTCACAAATAAAAGGCCTTGTGCTACACAGCATTCCCAGAAATTGAATTCCTTTGCCAGCGGCTTCAGCTGGGGCACCATAGATTAGAAAAAGTTTTGAGAATCTTTTCCCAGGAAGATTGCAATAAATAATTAATCTGCTTTTCACAGCTGAGACCACAATGTATATGTTTTTACCAGTTATCTACAAGAGAAAAGGAGAAATTAAGATAGCTTTTCCCAGTTCATGAATGACCACATGAATCTGCTTCAGAGATTATTTGGCTTTGTCTAAGAATTTGATTTGCTAGGAATATGTGAACAGGACATCATATCAGTGTGTTTCTTCTGCTGTATGTATATAAATGGGCGTGAACAGAACAGAGGGAGCAATGCCAAGAGGTCCATGCACAGCAGTTCTGGACTGCAGTCTTATTTCTGCCACTGTCTTGCTGAAACACCTTATGAAATTCCAATTAATCTCTCTGCTTCTGTAACAAAAGAGACTGGAGAGTCCTATATTGTGTCAGTGGTCGCAAAGCTTCATAAATGATGGTTTGCAGAGCTCAGAGGGCCAGGATGCTGGAGGCACCGAGAGTGTTGGCCATGCGGTACGCATTAGGAAAGGCAGAGAAAGAGATTCCTGTGTTTAATGTTCATTTGTACAAGCTGAGATGAAGACAGGCAAACCAAGTGGGGCTGCACACTGACCATGAAAGCCTGGGAGGAAGCTTAGGGAGCCTGAGACTGATTTGTCCCACCAAGGAGACAGCCTGGCTGCACTCAGATACATGAAGGGATGTTCTGAGGGAGAGCACACATCAACAATCCTCATTAGTAAAATGACAGAAAATGCTGTTATGGCTCGAGGCTGCAGCAGGGAACATTTAGTATAAATATTAGGAAAAAAACTTTATAATTCCAAGAAGAGTTACTGCAATTGGAACAAACTATCAGGGGACATTGTGGAATCACTTTTAAGCTTCCAGCCATCGCTCCGGAAGATTAAATAAATCCTGGTCTATGACAATATTTGGGGTGGTCTGCACGATCCCCGGCACTCCCTTCAGCCCCAAACTATTCTCTGGATGGAAGCAATGGTTCGTTTGTAGAGCCCACAGCTTGGACAGTGCACCGACCGCCACCGACCGCTCTCACAACGACACATGGCGCTGCAGGGCAGTCTCGCGTTTCTCCCTGCCTTTGGAAGGCACCCAGCACACATTAGGCAGCACCACAATATAAATAATAACAACCACAGTCCCCATCGCAGCCTCGGGACGGGCGTTCTCCTCAGCCTTCCTCCTGTGCTGTGAGCTGCAAGGCCAGACAGTAGCCTGCTCCAGCTAAGCACTCATTTAAGAGTCAGCCGAAGGGCAAAATCCCATGGCTACAGCACATATCACACAGAGTCTATGTCAGCACTGCTCAGTAACTCTCCATGCCCTTCCCTTTGCTTCTTCTCTAGCAGGTAGCAGCTCTAAGGATAGGACTGCCACTGTCCAGAGGACAATTGCTACCTGAACTGGGACTCAGGGCACCATCTGAAGCCAGGGCTTCTTTCATTCACACCAAGAGGAACAGAAACAGCCAGCTGAGATACTGCAGGAGTGCCATGAAAAAGCATGTCCAGGGTGCCCGGCTCTGCTGCAGTCATTGCATAGATGGAAGATGGCCCTGCACGACTGTGAAGCCCCCTTTGGCCCCATCAGCTTGGACAGACATTCCTTGCTCTCTCATTTCTCTCTGTAAAGGGGCTCTGTTCCCGTGGTAAGCAGTTTTCCAGGATGCTCTTCATGCTAGGAAGGAAAGTAAGAGTGGTAGCTGATCTTGGCAGGGGAGGATTGGAAGACTGAGAACACACAGACACCTCCATTGACTGCCAAGTACATCTCTGCTGGGTGTAGGGCTGAGGAGCACTAATACACATTGTCTACTGGTTATTTTTCACTCTTTTGTTTTAACACTTGAGCAGGAAAATTCATTTAGGTTTGGGGACATGCAGAAGTCCCTCTGCAGGTCCTGAGTGGCTCCATCAGGTGTTCAGTACACCACATCTGTCCAACTGAGTTACTCCAGCCTGCGTTCCCAAACTGGAAGCAGAGCAGGGAGCTCTGCACAGTTTTTTTTTTGACGTTAACTCCTACTGCAGAGTGTATGCAGATTTATAGAGCTGTTGCTGTACTATAGCAATAGTATTGGCCACAAAACAATACTGGCTATAGGACACACTTACAGTGATACCTAATAGCTTCAAACCAGAGAGAGCATTCCCAGGAATGTCAGTAGAATCTCATTTCCTTGCTGGAAGGTGTTGAATGACTTACAGCTTCTGACACTGGTGCCAGCAGATAATTCCTATAAACACAGGTTTTCAAAGCACTGTGCAGACATCATTCCTCCCCCACCCCGTGCAGGGAGGTGGATGATCCAGTTCTCCATCCAGGAGAACGGGATGCAATGGCTTTATTTTCAGTATGAAGAAGATGGTCTTCAAAAGGAAAAGGTGCAGAAACATGAACTGATTTTCCCCATGACACCAGAACGATGCCTTATCAAAATGTGAAGAGCACAACTGTAATGAAGAGGTGTTCTAAAACCCACCCCTGCAGCCCCCAGGCCACCTTGGGGAAGGTCAGAGCACACCTGATGAGCCCCACAGACTGCACATTACTGGCCTCGTTGACCCTATGAAGTACAGCTATAAGAGACCCTGCCCAGGAAGCTTTTGCTTCTCCCACCAAGGCTTTGCAATTTTCTTTTGTAGATGTGGTTGGAAGGCTGGTGCATCACTACACAATGAGGTGGCTGTGTTGTGAGGGGTGAGTGGTACTGAGAATTTCCTATGTTTTATTTATTTTCTTAGAAAAGCTGCAGCTACGCGTTATGTGTTTCGAGGAAAATGTGTTGCAAAGCCTGGTAGCTGGCTGTATATCTCTAATAAGCAGAAGACCAGTTGCCTAGGAACTAGGAAGTAACTGATGGTTGTGGTGAGGCCTTTAAAAATTGTCTCTTACCATGGCAGCCTGCAGCAGCTTTCTTCTTCTGCAGTGTTAAAGGTGCTGTAGCCTGAGGCTCGGGTCTGAGTTTGTTGCTTTTTGTATTTTCTTGCTTCCTGGGGGGTGTTAACATGGGATTGTAGTGTTGCTGCATTCTACTGTAGTGGTAGGTTGTATTGTAGTGATCTCAGCCTTTTTAGCCTTCAGATATTAAAAAAATTAAATCTAAACAGAAAAATCTTCATACCGATGTCCCCCAGCAAAATAAAGGGAAAGTGCTGTTTGGGGTTTGGGGCAAGAAGGAATGTGTTACGTTGCTGGAGGAGAGGTTTCGATGGGATCCCAATGCAGTGGATCCTGCAGCATGCTGTTTGGAGTGCGCAGCCTCCAGCACTGTAGAGCTCTGAGGGCAGTCAGAGGGGAGCTGGTAGGGTATGGTAAAGCTGACCTTATGGTGTGGATGAGCTGGGTTTTGGGGTTGTTTTGTTTGCTTGCTTCTGGGCTTGGGATTTGAGGGTGAGTCCCTTGAAAACGCTCCTCATTTATTTACGTCTGCTCCTACTGAAATGTATCCACAGCTCGCTCTTCTTCTCAGTGGGAGCAGAATTAAACCAGTTTTGCAAATCTCAGCCTTCCTCATCACTTCACATGAGCACTGTGATGTAGCTTTGCTCCCTCTGAAGTGAGGAGGTACCACCCTGGACAGCAGATCAGGGAGGGTTGTTTTCATTTGCTTTTCCTTGTTAGACCTTTGTTATTCTTTTTGTGGCTCTGAAAGACTGTGGCAGATGTTACTGTTCATCTCCAGCTTATTAATATTCCTATACCATTCAGTAACACGTTCCTGCTGCTGCAGTGCTGCCTGACAGCTTCCACTTGCAGTACGCTGAGCCAAGATGCGTACAAGTCCTGTCTGGCTCTGCTCCTTCCTTATGGCCTGATTCAGAGGGAGGAGGAGAGAGGAATAGTTATGCCAAGACAATGTGTTTGGCAAGAGACTGCTGTCTTCCTCCCATAACAACTACATGAAGTGTTTGCAAGTGAGCAGGAGTATTTTTTTCCTATTCAGGCATCTTCCTTTCTCTGGATCAGTTTCTGCAGAGGGGATTAAGCAGAGTGTTTTTTTCTGCTTCTCATCAGGAGCACCAAAGCTAGGGCTGGTGTTTCCAAAACTAGGCGAGTGTTTTTGCAGGGCAGGATGCTGGCTGTGGAAGACCTGACAAAGCACAGCCAGCTGACTTGGCTATCTACCTTATGCCAGGCAGAATAGAAATAGCTGAAGCATCTGGGCGTTTTTCAGAAGTGCCATCCTTCTGAGCGACAGCTTGGAGCTGAATCCAGCACAATGGTTGAGGGGGAAGAGGATCAGAGCTGTGCTGGGTGTAGGGGGGAAGCAAAGCCAAAGGGAAAGGCTATTCTGGTGCAGGAGGTGAGCTGGGAGGGAGAGCAGAGGTGCAGGAGGACTTTTCTGGGTCTAAACTGCTGGTGTGGAACCTGCATCCGAGCCTCCTCTGTCCTCTCTGCACTCAGTGCCTGGGCAGCTGGCGTGCGGCCACCAGATCTAATTCTGGAACACTTCTCAGGTTTTCTCGCTTTCCCAAATTTCTCAGGAGAAGCACACAGGCATCTATTAACCCTGGGACAACTGCTGCTTGCCAGTCCCAGCTGTGCATCTCGTTAGCAGAAACGGCCAGACTGCTGACCCTTTGGGCTGAGGAAATACTCGTGGTCTGATGACATGATCCCACCTCCCAGCACCCAGCCAGTCGAGAAATGGAAACATCGGTGCAGCTGAGGCTGTGTGGACACGGATCCGTTTGTTTGTTTGGCTTTCCTAACGCCTGGGCAGAGCTGCCTGGGCCAGCCAGTGGTTCAGATGAGCCCCAAAGAGGGAGAAGGACCTTGAGGGTTGACTTCCTTCCAAGCTGACCTGTCAGTTCCAAGAAACAGAAACTTTCCATGCTGTATAAAGCAACTGGCCCTCTGCTTGTTTACAGGCTCTCGTGTAACTCCACACATTGCACTTTACAGGATGTAAATCAAAAATACATAGCAGGCTTTCATCTCTGGGCTTGTTGGGTAGCACTGCCACGTGGACCTGCACAGGGAACACCTATCATATTCAATAGGAGTCGGGGTAGAGAAGTAAAGAGAATAAGGCAGAATTAGGGCTGCTTTAAAGCAGAGGTTATAAGGTGAATTTATTTGCACGTTTTAGGCTTAAGATGATATGTGTGAGTAGGTCTCAGAATTGTAGAATAGAATCATTAAGGTTGGAAGAGACCTCTAATATCATCTAATCTAACCATCCACCAACCGCAAATACTGCCAATTAATCACGTCCCTCAGTGTTGCATCTCCACATTTCTTAACCCCTCTGGGGATGGTGACTCCCCCACCTCCTTGGGCAGTCTATGCCAATGCCTCACCACTCTTCTGGAGAAGTTTTTCCTAATATCCAACCTGTGTGTCTGCTTTACCATGTGTTGGATGATACTGCGGTGCTCCTTGAGACATACTTACCGTATGTATGCATATGTACATACAGGTGGGAATGAATGGAGGGGATGAAGAAAAGTGGTAGAAATGGGAAGAGGAAGTGAAGGCTGGCTGTAAATAAATAAATGGCAAAAAAAGAATTCTATGGGAGATGAAGAGAGCTTGTTACTTTGAATGCTGTAGCTTCAAGCCTGCTGTGTCTGCTTGAATTTTGCTGGGGGAAAGGTTGCTGCTGAACCCCATAATCAAAAAGGTGTTTTATCTCTGCAAATGGCATCAGATTTGTTTTTCTCATTTATGAGTAATCACATAAAAATGAGCATACCGTTCAGTCTGAGAGAATTTCTTAAGGTCAGCTGATACTTGAGGGATGGAGATCCAAGTAGACACCATTGATGAGGGAATCTTCTGCCAGAATCAAACGTGACAGATCCTTTTGGAAGGTGGTGGCTGCTGGATCTCTGATGTCTCTGGACAACTAACTCCTTTATCCCAGTATAAAGTGGGAGGGAAGGCGGCTTGCCCTTGAGGCTGTTGCTCACTGCAAGCTGACTAGTTTTGGATGTAAAATCAAACCCAGTGGGTTTGACCACTCAGCAACACTGATTCAACATCTCCTTGTGCAAGCAACAAAGGTGACTGTGAGTACCTAGTGCCTCTCTCACCATCTCACAGTCTCCATGGGTTGGGATGGGAGGAATTATGTATCAGCACTCTTTGACAGCTGTTTAATGGCCTACAGAAATAGAAGTATCAGGCATGGTCCAGTTTCTGTGGCATCATATGTCAGCAATGCAGATCTTCCCATCACAACTGACGCTAATTGTCACCCTGTTGGCAGCCTCAGCAGGATGGCCAGGGATGAGGGAAACCTTGATGGCTAAAGTTCAGGTGTGCTGGCAGAGCAGTGTGGTAGAAGGGTAGAGTTGCTTCCTTTGCTGCAGTTATTTCTGTAGAAGGTAGGCTGCTGTGTAGCTAATCTTGTCTCTCGGGCATGTCCTGTTTGATGGACTGCAAGGTGTTGATAGGCATCTTGGTTCAGTTCTGGGTGCTGAAATAGGTAACATGCCTGGAGCAGAATAAATTTCATTCTCAGATCTTAGGATGCAGGTGGGGGCACTTAAAAGAGTCTCTTATTTTGTGGAGCAGTGAAGTTTGATTGCAGGTGTTAAACAGGTGATTGTGTTCAGTTCAGCTTGTTGGGGATGGGTGGTGCAGAATGTGAGCAGGGCTTCCAGTAGGTTCCACAACTCAGCCATCTCCACCACGGCCTGATAGAACACTTCCTTCTTTGCAAAGAATAGCGTGATGTGGGTTCAGTGTAAGCACATGCTTAATTTACACGTAGACTTACCAGGACCCAGGAGCGAACTGGGTTATTCAGTATGCACCATTAAATGAATTTAAACTGTTTAATTAACTGTCTGTAGCAGATGGTGCATATGGTCTGTTCAGACCTTTGGTGCAGGGGGTTCTATCACAGAGAACTGCAAAGTTGTGAGGTTAGGAAGCTGTTGATTTGGCCATTAATTGTAATATCACTGCAAGATGGAAAATGATGCATGACCAAAACCTTGTGTTGTTTGTTGTGTACAGAATGGCACCTTTTTTATTGGGAAGAGGTGCTTTCAAGAGTTTGACATGAAAGATCACTTTCTGCTTCTGTTTGCATGAAAATCTTTATAAGATCCGAAACTTAAATACCATACAGTTCTCCTATTGTGACTAACATCATTAAAGCTGGGTATGTTTTGTACTCCTAGGCAGATGGGGGCAAAAGTTGGTAGAGTAGGGAGGACGATTTACATGCAATTATTTGTAGGAGACCTAAAATCTGGCATTTCCTGTCAGTGCATCACTTTCAGTTGGAGACATGCTGAAGGTTAGTTATGCTTCAAGTGCAAATTTTCTCCTATCTATTGGCTAAAATATCTGTGGGCCTTGAAAATAAATACCTGGTGCTCATATTCAAACCACGCTTAACATGGCTGATTTTGTACTTCCAAGCTCTAATAATATTTTACCTCCCTTCAGGAATATAACACATCTGCTTTTTTTAAAACCAGGTACTTATGAGCAACCTTACAGTCATAAAACTCAGTGTGCAGCAACCATTATTGAACATAATGCTGTGTGCTCTAGAATAGCTCTGCCATAAAAACCCAGTTCATCTGGAAAGTGTCCGCGTGGTGATGAAGTGCAAACACCTTAGGAAGGAAGCAAATAAGTTGTTGGTTTTGGCCATAAAGAAACTATTAGAAACAGGAATACCTTTAAATATAATTTTAATATATTCTGGTGATGCTTGAAAAGTGCCATAAAAGCTGGGGTAGTGCAGGGAAAGCTCACTGAAATACTGTGCTTTTTTTTTTTCCTTAAGTCATCTGCCCTCCTCTGCCCCGCTCCTCAGACGTTCTGTGAAAGTGCCATACCCTCTCCATGGTGTTAGCTTGAGGGACTCCAATGTTACAGGAGTCTGAATCCAGTGCACTTAGCATAAGCCCTCTAAAATCACCACTGGCCAAAAGCACAGAGTGCAGTGGGATTTGATAGGTGTGACATCATGCAACCAAATCTACACTGACCCAAATTGCAAATAGGGAATACAATGTGGCCGTGTGTCAAAGTAGTCTTAATTATTTGTGCTGGAAACTTCCCACACTTTGCAATTCTGTTCCTCAGCATATATAACATCTTAAACCTCAGCTCTATGCTGATTTTGGTGTCAGTTGTTCTACTCCATAGTAGTAGAGATGCCAAAATCTTAAGCAGCAGAAGATCCTAATGTTCCCATCTAATGTGATTTGTAAAGGCTGAACTTGTGGTCTATTTCAAGCATAGAGATTTGTGTTTCACAAAATAGGGACCAAATAAGAGAGAGGTGCTGTCTGTCTCACCACTTTCTGAGAATAAATTCTTCCTAATATCCAGCCTGAAGTTCCCCTGGTGCAACTTAAAGCCATTACCTCTGGTCCTATTGCTAGTTAGCTGGGAAAAGAGGCCGACCCCCACCTCAGAAGTTGTTACAGCTTTCTGTAACTTCACCTCCTCCTTTGCCAGTAAAGTTCTGCCATGGAGCTGAAACTGACATTGCTGTTCTAGAGCAGCTTCAGCACCAACTGAGACCTGGAGCCCTGGGGTGTCTGGGACTGCAGTGGTGGTAGGGCGGAGCTGACTCGTTAGCTGGACTGGGGTAATGAAATGAAGCCTCTCATCTGTCTGAGCTGAATTATGAGCTTTGTGCTCTCTGGGCTGCTGATGCTCTGGAAGGCAGTGGACTCCAACAGTCATTTCAGGAGTAAGACTTCATTTTTAAGAAAAACTTTGAAATATTATAGAATGGCTTGGGTTGCAAGGGACCCTAAAGATATTCTAGTTCCAATCCCTCTGCAATGGGCAGATTTGCCAGTCACTAGCTGATCATTCTAAGACCAAAGCAAAGCAAGGAAAACTGCCAGTGATGGGGAAACAGCTGATCCCAGGTCAAGATACGCTGATCTTCCAGGAAGAGCTTAAAACTGTGTACCGTGGAGCTCTTGTTGTTGACATGACTCAGGAAAGATGCTTTGGAAGGAGCAGGGAGGCAGTGCAAAGCTGGCTGGCTGTTATTTTCGGCTCTTGCTGACAAAGCTGAGATCCATGCTGGAGCCACGTGTGGACCGTTCTCCTCCCTCCTGTGTGTCACAACAAGGAATTTACTGCAGGGATGACCCGGGCTGGACACCTACAGCAGCAAGAAGCTGGTGCCTGGTTGTCCTGCTGCATTCAGCTGCTTCCTTCAGGCTGGCTCTGGCTCACACCACTGCTGGCAGATTTATGGAGAAGGCAAACCTCGGCTCTTGGGGAAACCTGCTGCTTTTCTGTCCTAGATCCTTTTTTCTTTAACCTGACTACAGTGTGACTGGACCAGTTGCTATCACTGGGGCTGCAATCCCAACCCTCTGACCAGTGGGATGGTTAATTAAGGTCTATCAAAACCCATGTTTTTGGAGTGGTCCTTTAAAAGGCCTTCTCATCTAGCTTGCAGCCGCAGGGCACACAAGCTGCATGTGGTAGGGATGACTCTGCTTTCAGGCTAAATTATAACCACATTACATGCCATGCAATTCTTGCTGAAATCAAGTCAAGTTTGAGTCTTTAAGTTGGAAGGGAATGAATAGACCACATCTTTGGGGAGTCTGGGCCAGCCAATGGCTAAGAAAACAAAACAATTAAAAACAAAACAACAACCCAACACACCAAAAACACACAGAGCACGGCCAAGGAACTCCAAACCGACAGTGCTTTGTGTACAAAGACTGAAAAGATAATTTGAAGTGACTTGTTTAAAATCCCTTCATGGCATGGGTAGCTAAGAGCCATTGGGTATTTTGTTTACTTGTCTATAGAATGTTTCTGTGCAGTCCTGGCACTGCTTGCTGCTGCTTGTTTAAACGTGCCTAGGAGGAGAGGCAGTGTGAAAACACTCTTCGAATCAATAAAAATAGTTGTAAGACTGAACAAACACTCCAGATTAGAACAGTCCATGATCTTCAGGATCAAGATGTGCATTTTTTTTTTTTTTATCGGGTTGTGTGATCACTGCATTTACTTTGATCAGGAAAATATGCATGGCTGTGGAGGGGAAAAGGGAAAACTGACCTCTGCTCCTGGAGAGCACAGGTCTAAGGCTACAATCTGCTGCTCAGTGGGTTTGTTGCCTAACAGAAGTATTGTTCTCTTTAAGGAAAGTTAGGTTTTGAAATCTTAATGTAGGTGTTCTTTTGTTTTCAGACACATTCAAAGTGTTTTTTTTTTTTCTTCTAGAATGTCTTCAGATTTTTCCACATGCTGGGATAGTTCTGTGTTTGAAACATTCAGGTTTATTCTGTGTCGTATTCATGATTTTCCCCATACTGAGCTTTGTGTGTAAAAGATGAAGTATACCAAGTAGGAGAAAACCAGGAGATGGGTGAAATAATCCCTTCAAACATGATGCTGTGTATTGTACAGTGCTGCCCAGGCCCAGCCATTGATACAAGGCTTACAGTGCTAAATCCCAGAACTGCAGAATTGCTTCCAGTTTCTTCCTGCTGCCCTCCCAGGAAGAGTCTGAGTGCTGTATGCCATCATGCCCACCTGGAGTGAGTGCAGACCAGGACAAGTCTTCATGAGCAGCCTGAGGAAATAACGCTACGGGAAATGAAACTAAGAGCAAATGAGGAAAAATGTCTTATCTGCATTGCTTGTAGTGAATGGGCAAAATGCAAAACCAAGCTAGTATGATTTTTCCACGCCTATCACCTTTTGGCTTTTACCTAAAATAGGAGAAATATAAATTCCCTGCATATAAAAAGCACCTTATTATGAGAAGAACAGCTTGGTCATCTTCCAGCTAGAGCTGGAAGGTGTCCAACCCAATCGGTGCATCTCCTGCCGAGTATAGCACTGCTACAATGCAGTGTGTTTTGGAAACAGCTCTTGATTAACAGTGCTCACTGGAGTGGAAGTAAAAATAATTAGAAAACATTTTAAAGCTCCCTTTGAATGTAATCTGTGGACAGTGATTTTACGTGACCTGTCAGCTTCAGCAGCCTTGGAGATGACTCATGCAGGGATCAGTTCAAGGGTAGCAGTATCACACAGCACCTGGTACTGCTGCTGGTGAGGGGAGGTGAATGCTGGGCCTTTAGTTCCCATGTGCTTTCTTTCCCAGGAGCTGTAACTTGTCTTTTCAGCTTGTGTTAAACAAACACAAAGAAAGCACTCAGCGTTAGATCCTCAAGAGGTGAAAAATGTCTTATCTGCGCTGATCCATTTCAGCTACAGATGTTCTGCAGTGCAGGGTTTGGGCTTTGCAAAAGCACTGGCCTGCTTCCAGTGGTGTTTCTGCACAGACTCCATGGTGCTAAGCGTAGTGTCAGTGTGTGTGTACACGTGCGTGTGCACACAAATGTGTGCATGTACAGATATACAGCCTGTATAGATATATTCATCTTGGGTTTGAAGCCAGGTTTTGGAAAAACCGAAGGCTTTGCCCCAAGCAGTCGTGCAGTTCAGCCCTGAGTGGTCTGCATGTGCTGGGGGGAAGCAAGCCATGAAAATACCCATACAGGGTAGAACTCAAGTGGGACTCCTCAGCCATGAGATTTGGATACGAGTCAAACTTCATCTGTGTGCGCCCAGGCCCTGCTTCTTGGAGCAGCTGACTCCGTGATGTCAACTGGATGTTGGAGACTCTTACTATAATTCGTAGTGCTATGGAGCCTCATGTTATTTATCAGAACTGTACTTTTTCCTCATGTTTTTAATATGGACTGGGTAGTTTTGGTTAAGCTCATTGTGAGAGCCTGTGTGAGCTGTACGGATGCATTTAAATATGAACGTGCATGAGGGGAAATTATCTTATCATGAAACAGTGTCAGCAGACAGGATGGGGCTGACTGCTTTGAGGACAACTGATAGTGATATCGAGGTCACATCACACACACCCAGTATAGGACCTGATCCCCAGAGATACTGAGCTCTATTGAGTTTATGCCTTTAATGTGTGCTTTCCTCTCAGTCTTATTTGTATGTTCCATGCTGTGGTAGCTGCCACGTGATAATGGTTTAGTCTTCTGTGCTGTTCCTGGGTGTTTGAAGTCACTCAGTGTGCACTCATGTTTTTTACACTGATAATTGCTTCCTGGAAGTGCTCAGAGTTGTATTTGCGTTGACACCAAGTCCTGTGGCCCTTGCAGCCTACTGCCTGATAGAGTGTATGGATTGTATGTTGTCTGTTGTACAGTATACAGTGCTACAGGAAATAGGTGTGCTCGTCTGCTTTTTTCCTTGCAAGGCTGTAATGCTTAGGTAGTGTTTCTTCTTCCATTCCTAATGTGATAACTTTGGATGACTGCATCTATTCAAACCCAAAATTTCAGAGTGTATTTTAATAGACAGCCCTCGATTTAGAGTATCTGAAAGGAAAGAAAAGGAATGTGTACTGTCTCTGTCATGAAGCAACTGGTTGATG
Organism: Alectoris magna; assembly: GCA_030625065.1. Lineage (NCBI taxonomy): Eukaryota > Metazoa > Chordata > Aves > Galliformes > Phasianidae > Alectoris > Alectoris magna. The sequence continues at coordinate 10,195,834 of CM060572.1, forward strand.
GTCCAAATGCTGTAGGAGGCTGTGATGGTCCCCAGGTCCTGCTTTCTGCTGGAGCATGTTTTGATGCCTGCGTAGCACCAATCTCTGTCCATCCTCTTCAAAGAATGGCACTGTGCTAACAACCAGCAACTCTTGGTCAAATGTTGGTGGTATTCAGAAAAGGAGACTTGTGTGATGTTGGAGTAGGATGAGGGTAAACAAGCATCTCTGTGAAAAGAAGAGCGACTAGGGCTGCTGGAAGCTACTTCAGGAGCTACAGAAGTTGAGGTGAGGGGGACACAGACATAACCAAGGACCCCCTGTTTGCAGTAGCTGATCATTCTTTGGTCAGAGAGGGTTTTGAAAATAGAAATCTGCTCCTTAACTCAGTTCTTACCAGCCCAGAGCACAGGGTTGTTTTCAAGCACTCACTAAGCGTAATCGGATCCATGGCTATAGGTTTGCTTTTTATGCCTTAGCTGTGAGGAAAGGTCAGGAAGGAATCACTTGCTGAGGTTCTGCAAGCAGTCCCAACCGATCCCAATCCCAGTGGCCTCAAGCAGTGACCTGTAACTTGCACACTGCCGCGTCTCTGCTGTCACAGACACGTGCTTAAGGCTGCCTAAAGGTTTCAGAGAGGACTTAGTCATCAGAGTGCTTGAATGGAGTCCCACTGACGTTTGTTCCACTTTTTCCAAGCCATGCAAGGGGTTACCTTTAGCCAAGCGAGCCTCTCACTTATTCCACTCCACCTGCTTGGTGTGAGCGGAAAGTAACCAGCAATCTCAGTAACACTGGGAGAGCGTCCCGAGGGGATCTGAGTTACTGAGAAAATGTGATCCCGGCTTCCTCTGTTTCTGGATATGCAAAAGCTGTCCCTTGGAAGATGTGTGGTTCTGTGAATATGACTCATCAGTACTTGAGAGATCCAGGCAGGTTTCCATGAACTTATCTCTCTTTTTATGAAAAAGATGAGACTCTCCCACCTTAGCTAGCAGTCTTTGGCTTTTCCCATCCTTCCCCTGTTGCCTGTTTGGGCTGTGAGCATGCAAGGCATGATTTATCCGCGTGACGTGTTTGCGTAACGCGCTGCCCATGGTGACATGTCCACATCTGTGCCCGATCTGCAGAGGATATTGGTCTGTTATAGCCCCCAGCTGCTGTCCTGGCCTCCTGCTCCCAGCCGCAGAGCCCTGCTCTCATTGTTCTGCCAAGGACAGTGATTTCTGCCAAGATGGCATCTGCCACATTTGTACAGAGCAGGGCAAAACTGGCCCTGACGCCTGTGCAAAAGGCTGTGGCAATAGAAATAATGGGATCAAAAGCGGAGAGCAGGAATCTGGGCTGGTGATGCATGACTTCTACAGATCACTGATGGAAGTGTGTATCATCCACTCTGCCAAGCGGTACTTTTCCAGCATACTTCACTACTTATTTTTCCTCCCCCTTATCGCTATTGCGCTGCATTTATAGGAATTCCCTCCCCTTGTCTCTGATGCTCCCAGACGCCAGCTCATCCCCAGCCCCTTTGATGGGCAGCTCCTTTTGTGCTTGCTCTCTCGGGCTTACCATTCCAGCAGAGCAGAATGCCGGTGTTGGTTTTCTCGCTGGGAGTGACTCAGTATGGGATTTGTATGTGGCCAGGTGCCAGGCAAGAAAACACACTGTCAATGTACATTAGTGCGGTGCCAAGCCCTTCCTGGGCACGGTAACTTTCCTCTCTTGGGGCTGTGCCTGGCAGGAGGGGAAGACACGCCGGACGAAGGAGGAAGAGGCAAATGGCAGTGAGTTGTTCTAAAAACTGACCTGGCAGAGTTGGATGAGCTGTGTGCCCTTCTGCTGGCACCGGGAGGGCATTTCTCCAGGAGGCAAATAAAGGTCTTCACAGTGTCTGGCGATTGTTCACATTCCACCTGGTAAATGCTGTGTCTGCAGATTTCATGACAGATACCTTTATTCTCTCCCACATGCATTTGCAGGGTCCTGGGAGTGTTTTAGGTGGAAAAATAAATTCTACACATGAGAAGAGAGGCTCTTGTACTCTGAAGGAAGCTGAGCTTTTTCTCTTAGCCCAGTTCTGCATGCCCGGGACTCCTGGATGGATGGGAGCAATGCAACAAGTTTTATGGCAGGTCTATGAGGAAAAGTGATCTGTGGAGCAAATGAGGCATGGGAATTTTGTCTGGTGAGAGTGGCAGACTTTTATCCTTCCTGCCTGTGACACATGCAGAAGACACTATTGGGTACAATTCTGTTCCAAGCACTGTGTAAAGTGGTGTAGTTTCCTACCATTCCCACCATGAGTTGTGTATCTCAGGAGTAAGCAACTCATCCTAGTCCCTCTTCTTACTATTTTGTGGATCCTTGGTCTAAGATGCTGAAGGGGCTGTATGTTTATGTTTATTATAGGAAGCATAACTGAGTTTAATCTTTTTCTTTGAGGTTAGTCTGTCCTTATCTGGGTCTTAGGTGTTTGGCATTCACTCAGGGCCAAATTCAGTAACAGAATACCATTTATTGCCTTGCCTCGCTGGCTCTCTTGGTGTGATGGCAAGGGATATGGGCAAGGAGTCAGGATGTAATTCACCAGAGGACATCGCTAGCAGCCGCAAGTGAACAGTCTTAAGAAAAAGATCATTTCCAAAATAGGAGCGAGTTGTGTTTTCAAAGACTGATAGATTTTAGTTGTGGTGCCCATAGGTAGCAGAGAGACAAACCTCAGGGTGAGTGGTAGGGATAAAAGTGGGGCTGCCTTATGGTTGACAGCCAGCAAAAATGAGGGTATATGCTTAGCTTGAGTGTTCTTCATAAATACCTGTGATGCAGGTGAGATGTTAAACCACTTGATGATCCTCACCTTGCACGTACTGAAATAAGATGTCCTACTACATACCAGCTTCAGGAATGGTGAAACTTAATTATGTTTTCAAAACTCTTAAAAATCTGCAGGAGGGATGTTGCCATGTACATTCCTAAGTGTAGAATATCTTGGCAGGGGAGAATGTGTGAAATGTAGGTTCCACTTAGATTTAAAGCAAACTTACAGGTCATCTCTGGTGTCCAACAAGTAGAGAAGTGAAGAAGGGAAGCGACTCTGGTACCAATTGAATGCAGTGCTGTAGATTCTGAGCATCTAATAGCATCTCTGTAGGTGGCTGAGATGTCTGGAGAGAGCAGGGTGACCTGGCCATAACTGCACAGCCTTCAGGACCCCCTGCAAGAGCAAGTGGTGAAGATTAGGCTGCCAACTTTGTGTCTGAGGCAGAAGCCCTATGGGTGAAGTGCAGGCAGGCCAGCACAAAGCCTGGCTGGTTGGGTGGAGAAAAGAAGCCATATGTAAGCACTCCAAAGTCCTGTAGATCAAGAAAAGAATAATTATTGCAAATGGCAGATCGTCACTTCCATGCAGCTGCAAATACTTGTTTCTCTCACACTTTCATCTCATGACTGGTTTCAGAAACAAGTGTTTTCCAAAGCTGCTCTCCATGTCATGCAGAGAGGAAATGCACAGTGTGTTTTAGAAGCTGGCTGTAGGAAATGTTCTTAGCTTTTTCCTGCCTTTTCCCCTAGTGGCTCCTTTCCTTAGCATCCAAGTCTGTAAGAAACACTCAGATTCTAATGTAACAAAAAATATAGTTCCTCTCTATTTTTAGGAGTCACATAGATCACACAAACAAGTCTAATGAACAGAGTGACTGTGTTCAGGGAGTTCAAACTGCCTTTGGATACTGAGCAGAAATAGATTTGGGCTTACCAACCTAAGATCCCTTGGAGCACATTTCTTTCAATCTATTTTTCTCTTTTCCTGGAACTATTATGATTTCAGGATTTGGGGATCATGTATAAATAGATCTGGCCAGCAGACCTGGCCAGAGGTTTGGAAAGATCGTACCATGCACTTCTTTGGATAATGACTAAAATTAAGCATTAGAAGTTTTACTGATAACTGTAAAACATTATTGGCTGATCTTTTTTCTTTTTATTTTTTTTTCCAAAGTTTCCTAAACACTGAGCTAAGGTCCAGTAGTCACTGGAACATCCAGTTTCCCACTCAGAGGAGGAGAAAGAAAGCCTAAAAACACACTGAGGGGTAAACAAGAGTGGAAGGACAGTTTCAAAGGGGAAAAAAAAAGCAGTGAAAGCAATACATAAGATGTTTTTTGGCAAAGTGTTTCCTGGTTGTTTGCTTGGTTCATCTAAACTCAAGGAACTTTGGTGTTTGAGGAACTGAAAGCCAGCACAAGGCTTAGGGGAGAAGAAAAATAGTGCAGAGGGTTTAGAGGGAGGATGTTGTAGGAGCCAGTAGATGTTCCTCTATTTCCAAGATAGCACCGCCCTTGGACCAGCTTGCTGGTACAGCTCTTCCCAATCTCAGCAAAATGCTGGGGTAAGTAGGATGTTCCCCTGCCAGGAAGCTATCATCTTACCTGATAAAAGCAAGACCTGAGAGCATTAGGTTCCTGATCCTGCTCAGTTTGCAGGACTTTAGATATTGGTCTCTAGGAGTTGGGGAAGTGTGCACTAAATAAAAAGGATCCTGTGTCTGCCAAAAATATAATAGATGAGAAAGCCACGGGAGGTGGTTCAGTGTTTTCTTTGGTTGGTACCAGAAGTGCTGGGTTTGCAATGGGACATAGGCTTTGCTAAGTACACACACACACTGGAAAGCTGGAATCAAGCCCCAAGCCTAAGCTGAGAGCTCAGGGTTGAATTCTGCTTTCCCACATCCTGTAGCATGCTCTTGCTCACACAGTTACTGGCTGACCTGGGGACAGGAGCCAGGCAGTGCTCTCACCATTGTTCCTCTAGCTGTGGTTTTGTGGCAGGCCCAGCTCTGGGATTTTAGGCAAGCATCTGCTTTTGTAGGTTTTAAAGGAGTCTCTGAGGCTTCTTGGCAGATCTGTGGTGTCACGTTTAAAGCATGTGTGACAGCAGAAACTCGTGTACCTACAGTGGTTGATGGGTACAAGCAGACGCCCTGAGTGCTCCTGAGCCTGGAGCAGGCAGAGTCATACAAGCTGAACTGACCCCTAGACGGGGAGACTATTTATACATATGCAATGAAAGAGAATAGACTGTACTGTATGTAACAGCTTTACAAAGTGTTTGAGATATAAATACATTCATTCCTCCGTGTCCTTCCTCCCAAATGACAGCTCCCTGATGAAATCTGTTTGTGTCAGGGCCTGGAGCTCAAAGTCATAGGCATAAAGGTTAGATCAAGGTTGCATTTGGACAGAAAATTCCCTACTTGGAGACTTTTGGGAAAGCGAGGTCAGATGAAGGCTCCCTCTCTAACCAGTGTTCAGTTCTGGCACCCTCAGCTTCAGAGATGCTGTCTTACTGCAACATTGATTCCCTCTAGAGGACGTGTCACATGCATGCATAAACACATCCATGTGCACATCACACACCCATGGATGGGGTCCCCTAATGACCAGTTGGGGGGGGAAAAAAAGGCTTGGTAGTTTGTGCAAAAAAAGGTGCCAGGCAAGCTCCTCCTCAGCTGTTAGCAGGTACACTATTGATGTGGGACCTCTGGGCACTCTGAAAAAAAAATGCAAACCAAATTCACTGCATCAGGTGATGTGGCTCTATTAGTGGGGAAGATAAGCTTTTCAAACCCGCGTTTTACGCCTGCAGTGTGTATGCAATATTAGACAGATGTCCTCTGTGTGCTCTTGTTTATGTTAAGCAGACGAAGGAATCCCAGGGCAAGAGTTCTTGAGTCCTCCTTGAAACTGATATCTCCTCTGTCTCCCTACATAGTCATAAGGAAATGCTGGGTTTGTCAGGAACTTAGGTATTAAATTATTGAAAGAGTTTTGAAGACCTTGATAATGGTACTTGATCAATATTAATAAAACACGGTATGTTTATCCTTATGATGACAGGAGGCTCCTTAGCTTCTACTCATGCTACTGAGCAGCATCATGATGTATTTATTCTACGCCAGCGTAAACAGCGTTTTCCAGAATGCTTCACCACTTGAGCAAAAAGTATTTTGAAAGCAGAAGCTAAAGTGTTCAGAAACATCCTTTCATTCATCCGAAACCTGCCTCTGGTCATTTTGTATCATGTCAGCATAATCCAAATATCCTGAGGACAGAATGCTAATGGATAGCTTGGTGCCAATGTCCCAGTCTCCTGATGCAGATTATGAAGTTGGCTGACCTGAATGAGTAGTTCTCCAAATTCTCCATGGGCTAAGAAGGCTTTGGGTAAGCATTGGGACTGCTGTAAAAACAGCTCACGAAAGAGGAGAATGAAGAGAGGGCAGAGAACTCTGTTTCTCAGCACTCACAATGTGGGCCAGTTGATAATTCAGAGCCTTCTGTCAGAGGTGCTGCCTACCCGGCTGATCCCATGAGGACACCACGTACACAGCAGTGCCAGCTTTCTCTCTGCTGTTATCTACTCTGTCACATCCTCTGGGGTTTGTCTTCACCTTGAACTGCCTTTGTGTGTAGTAATCTCTTACATTCTCAATGCGTATTTCTAGACTTTCCAGGTTTGCTGCAGGGCTGGAATGTGATGTTTTGGGCAGGAAAATATATTAGTAAGAATTAAAACTTTTAAATTTAATGCAGTGATAAATTTAACTAGGCTGCTGGACAGCTAAGAACCAAAAGGAATTAAATCCAGCAGTTGCAATAGTTGTACCAATTTTATTTATTGCTACCAAGCTTATAACCAGATGGGATCAATTTGGTCAAATCTCTTCTTTCATAATCCAAATGGAGACACAAGTTTGTACCTTGGATGAATCTGCTGTATAGACCCAGACAGCTCTGCAGCTGGTGAGGTGTCTCTGTTTGTCTTGAATATTTTCCTAGTTTCTTTCAAACCACATTTCTAGATGTCACATTTTTAATGGAGGAGGGAGGAAAAGCTCACATCACCAGCGTGAGTTGTGTTATGTACACCTAAGGATCTTGGAGAGATGATTCTGTGGAGAGGGAGTGACCGCTTGCTGTTGGGGAATCCCCCATCAATTGCACTGGGTCACTGGATGGGCACACATCTCCTACATACTCAATTTGTGAAAAGAAGGAGCATGCAGTTATGTGGTTTCTTTGGAGCTGAAGTGGATGAGGATTGCTGATAACAACAATTTCATTTTCCAACAGATGTGTTAGCCCCAGATCACTGGCTGAGCATGCAAAGACAGTACCTAGTCACAGTTCTGGTCCTCTGTATCATCCTCCCCAGGTGTTCTTCCCCTGACAATGTGTTTTGAAGGAGCATGTGTAATCCTTTCAGTAGGAAAAATAGCTCTGCAACCTGTTGGAGTGCTGCTTGGAATCCCAGCAGAGTTAGCAAGGGGACTTTCCTCCCTCCTGACCCCCCAGCCCTTCCCCAGGGGCAGCCAGGGAGGTGCTGGGCCTCCATTCTCCTGCTAACAATGGCTGGGCTCTGGCAAATCTCTTTTGGGTGACAGCCATTCTCTAAAAGGAACATTTTCGTGATTAAGGCCAGCCTAATCTAGTCAAAGTTTGTTGCTTTAAAATATGCAGCGTGGATTCCTCACATGTTATAAATTGTCATGGTGGTATCCAAGTCACATTGCCAATCTGGGCAATCTGTTCCAAGTGGTGCCCCTTGGGTTTGTCTCCTTGATTTACAAGTGGTCTGTGGATTTTAATCGTGACCTTCAGGAGTTATAGAGCTTTGATTTCACCATCAGCCTGCTTTAGCAGCAGTTGTCTTTCTGTGACTGGGAAAACTCGCCGCTGCTCTGTGAACATGCCCAGTTGCCACTCTCCTGGGAGCATCTGCCAACAGAAATAGTAAAAACCAGCGAGGGGAAGGAGTCGGTCCCTCTGCCAAACACTCTAGGTCACCTTTCCCATCCTTTCTCTTTTGATGGATTCATGGCTTCTTTATGAATTCATGATTTCATTTCTGGTTAGCCTCCTGCAGCAGGTAAAGCTGAAAATAATTGACGGTCATCCGTTATTTCACTGGGCTTTGAAACCAGCCCTGCTTGAAGACTGGATCCTCTTTTCAGGAACCAGGCTGAGCTATCTGTGAGTGCTGGAGAACAGAGAGGCCCTTGGCTCCAGTACCAGGCATTGCTGCTGGGAAAGGCTTTGGGGTTTCAAAGTGCCTTCCAGCTTGCAGGGAAAGGAGAAATGATACCAGAACCTGTAGGGTGGGGCAGCCCTACCTTCACCCACCTGGGGGATGTGGAGTGAATCCCAGGGCGTGGGACAGAAATGCTGAGATCAGATAAGTGGAGGAGCATCCTAACGTGCTGCCTGGACTCAGGCAGAACCACACCTTCCTTCACTTAGGAATCTCCATTTTATTTTGGGAAAGTTTGTTCCTCTCTGCTATTATTTTGGCTGTCTGCATTATTTTTGTTAAGTTGGTCTTTGGATTTTGGGGGTCAGAGGGGAAAAAAGGCATTTATTCACTGAGCCCCAACTCCTATGTAGCTGCTTTTTTCTTTAAAGGGAGTGAAGTCATATTTATGTGCAGAGGTAATTCAGAAATGTGAGCTTCTGCCAAGACGTCTGTTTACCCAAAGCTTAAGGGAGGTGATGTTTGTGTGTGTCCAAAGCTTGAGCAACCACCTTACGTTAGAAGGAAGGTAGCTAATGTTTCAGCCCTGATCCTAGGAAGAGAAAATCTCTTCATTAGGAAAACGAGTATCCCTTGCCATCCCAACATGCCCGGCAGCACACACAGCTCAGCCTTGTTGCTGTAAGTAATAGTTTGAGTTTCTGTTATGCTGTCCAGCTGAGATGGCAAAGTGATTTAAAAACACCTTTTGAACTGTTTCCCTTCCATTCTGGCTAGCTTGTTTGGTATGACTATCTTTGTTTAAAAGAAAGAAAGAGAAATCAAAACAAATGAGAGTACTATGCAGAAGCTGCCCCGGAAGCGTGAACAAGGCTGTTGACTTTCTGGCTCTTGTCCACTGTTTTATAACCACAAGAACTTTGTTCCTTTTAACCACTGTTTCCCTTGATATATGGCAGCAGTGTAATAGGAAATACATTGCACTGGCTGCACAGCCAGAGGCCTTCAGAAATTATTTGTTAGAAATATGCTTTGCTTTACTTGAGTTATATTATTTCATTAGTGAATAAGAGGAAAATGGCATCTACCCCTGATTATAGTTGTTCTTGTTATAGCTCTGTTGGTGTTTTACTACTGCTGTAATCAGTTCCCTGAAGATTGATGTGTTCAGACAGTGTCTTTCTTGTATCGCTTTCAACTGTTCCACTATTTTATTTGTCCAGTACTTCAAAACTGGGCTGAAAAATCAGTGATGTTCTCCTTGCCTTACCACTGGCTCTAGATTACTGTAATGTAGCATCAAAGACATAGAGCTTGATTTTTCAGCTAGCAACTGACAAATTCAAATCAGTGATTAACAGTTCTGTTTCACCATCAAGATTCTGTCAAATTCTACAATGGAACTGTTAGAATGAAGGAAGTCTTCAAAAGGAGAAGAAATCCCTGCTGGTCATTACTTGCTCCTTTTATGGTTGGACTACACGATCTTAGTTGTCTCTTCCAGCCATACTGTTTCTGTGAGTGGCTGTGGTGGTGATGAGTTAATGGCTGGACTAGATGATGCTGGATGTCTGTTCTAACCTTAATGATTCTATGATTCTTTGAAATCACCCCATGGGGTCAAGAAGGAAATAATTGTCTCAGATCTTCACCTGGTCAAGAACATGCCCACATTTAGTACTGAGGTGGAGAGAAATGCTGGGACTGTGAAGACCCATTTCCTTTGAACACCAGGGCTTTGAAAACTCATTACACAGCAACTCTGGGGCCAAACCATTAACTCTATTCCTTTGCTGACCTCAGCTTCTCAAACTCTGCTCTCAGCATAAACAACTCCAGGAAAAGCAACTTGCCCAACAGGAGTCTGTGTTCACCAACTCAGCATCTGCCCTGGCACCCATTGCTTCCTTTTTGGTGAATGGAAAGGACACTTTGCTGGGAGCTTAGTGGCCTGGAAAAGGCAACATTCTGAGCATTTGAGATGTGTAAACTACTCCATATTTAAATATGGCAAATTAATTTCCAGCTCTTCCTAATGTCAAGCTGGTTTTCCTAGCTCATCTACATGATACTCAGTCTGCAGATCCCACAAAGACAAAGCTGTCATTCAGGAAGTGGGTTTTCTGTAGGGGAAGTAAGAGTGGATTTCGTAACTTCAGTGCTCACGCACGGTTTAGCTGGGTAGCTGCAGATAGGTGGAAGGCACTGAGGTTACCATCTGAAAAATGGCGTGACTATCTTCAGATCATTTTCCTTATTTCTCCTTCTTCCCTCCTCCACCCCAAAGGCTGAAAGTGATAAAGATTTCTGTGTCTTTTTAAAAATGAATATTTGAGTATTATTCAGATTAAAAGAAACACTTCAGCTATGTGCTGTGGAGCTCTCAGTGAAAAAAAAGAATGGCACTTAGTGTGGGGAATGTTCGGCTAACAGACTTTTTACTACAGCAGAAAGCTTTAAAGGCAGGAATATAGGTTTCTAATCAGAGTAGGAAGAAAAAAGGTGAAATTTTGAACCATATAACAGAAAAAAAAGATATTCCAAAGAGATCTTTCAAACAAATATCACAGTATTATAGGGTTTGGAAGGGAACTCTTGAGATCATCCAGTCCAACCCCCCCTTCTGAAGCAGGTTCCTTACAGTAGGTTGAAGTATCAACATAAAATGTCAACATTTTCTATCAAAATAAACGCAATATATCAAAGTAACTATTTTCATTTTGAATTGACATTTTGAAATGTAAAACACTTCATTTTGAGATGCTGGCTTTGCTCCAGAGCTTTCTCAATTGGAAAAGTTAATAAAAATTGATGTTTTCCTTTGGAAAAACAACAGTTCAACCTAACCTGTGTTCTCTGAGGGAACTTCTTTTCTTATGAAAACTTCAGCTACTGTTAGGTGGGATACAACAAGCTACCTTTCCTGCTTGCTTTAGTATCTGTGTAAATGCTTCTGTCTTCCTATGGTATTCTGGTTTCCTTAGCATTTGGAAGTGATTTTGTTTCTGAGTTACAAGTATGTTTGAGAGGAGTAATGTTCAGGTGCTCTTGTGGAATTTTTACTCTTTTTCCTTCCATCTTCATGCCCTAAATCAAAGTTCATTATAAAGCAAATATCTGTGCCTTGCCTCTCTTAAAATGAGCTGTTGTACGGATTTTAAAAGGGAAAAAGGGAACCAAATCTCCAGATGATAAACACAAGTAACGTCTAGTGGAAAAAGTCAAGGGGGGGGGGGGGGGGGGGAGGGAGAAGGGGGAAGAGGAAATAGCTGTGAAAACACTTTTTGAACAAATAGCTGTGCTTTAACTTTGTGTTGCAGAGTTGCCTGGATACACTGGAAGAGCAGGGATCTGTCTATATATATTAGCTAGTTTAGTGTTTACTGCTGGAACTTGGAATGTAACTCCAGGCACTATTTACAAATGTTTGGGATGAAATAGTTCCAGAAAACCAAACAAAGAGTGGAGGGAGGGAAATCATCCCCAAACTCTCTGTTTCTGTTTTCTCCATCATGTTGCTATGCATAATCTAAAAGAGTTGGTAGGTAGCAGCATATACAAGCTGAGGTGGAAGAAGGGGGAGACTTACGGTGGGTGTTGTGAAGCCAGAATAGATGTGCATGGAAAGGTCTGTGCAGGAGGCACCTGGAGGCACACGTGTCTGTTGGATGTCCTCCATCCTCTCTGAAAAGGGATCTCCTAATCAATCAGGAATGCAGATAATGAAATGTTTTGGAGGAAGAAGGGAACGGTCCTTTCCCAGCTCCGATCTGGGGTGCCGTTCTCTTTGATGGATGCTCGGAATCCTTTTAGTTATGTTCTGCTCTGTGATTGTATCTAACTGTGGAGAGGAAGGGAGGTATTTCTGAAATGAGATACTCTTTTTGATCTCGGCATCATTTTTCTTGTGCTTGGAATTGCTCCACTTAATGTTTCATTTAATCTGTTTTTGTTGACTGATCTTCCTTGGTGTGAAAAGGGACGTGTTCTTCCACCTAGCTCTTAAATTCAGACTTGAATTGAGACTTTTCTTCAGTGCTGATACGCTTGAAAAATGTCAGGGTCGTGTAGAAGGTTCACAGTCGGTTCTGTGTTATACATCATAGCCATGTGCAACTTCCCAGTGAGCAGAACCACACAGCAGATGAATTCCTCATGCTCTGAAGCCACAGATCCCCACCAGTCCAGCCAGGATGGATCACCAGCACCTTCTTTTCCTGCAATGCCTTATGACATGTGATGGAAGATGCTGAATCTGCCCAGTACAATGATGTGTGCTCAATGATTGCTTTGCTGCAGCTTTCTGGAAGTCTCTGGGAAATATTATTGGTAGTCAAGCCAGTGAAGAGCCAGTGAGATGTTTACCTCTGACAGGAGAGTACATGCTGCAAAAAGTGAACCTCAGCAATGTTGTCTTTGTGGTCGCAGCCAAAGCAGGAATATTTTTGTTTGTCTAAGTGTGCCTCGCCTACATACCTTCAGCATATCTTTGCCTGCCTGTGCTGCAGACTGCAGCCTCACGTGGAGGTGCCCAGGTTGGCCAGGCATGGCACGGAGCTCACCGTGACCTCACCTACCCCACAACGATGGCTGCAGCCCAGCATCCTGCAGGGCTTTGGCGGCTCCCACGCCAGTTGGCCCTGGGCTTCTGGTATGCAGCATCACAGGTAAAGTGATACCTCCTTGGTGGGCAGGGTTTAGTTGGCAGATGCCTATGGGGTGGGTGAAATTATCCTAACAAAAATCTGTGTTCAGTGGTAGGCATTAATGCTGCAGGGCATGGAAATGAAGGCAGAGGATGGGATGGTTTCAACAGATCAATACAAAGCACAGCTTAGATGCCACCAGATGCACTTATATTGTGATGCCATGCTGCCAGAGATGCGTTCTGCACCTGATGTCTTGGCTGATTGCACTGGTAATTAAGTGTTTCTGTTTTCATTTCATTGTGGACATTTGTGGCATGTGCTAGGAAAGATCATCAAATAATTAAACATAATACACTATAGAAAGCATTTCATTAATTTTTGTAGGGACATTGAAACATTATAATTGGCTTTCCTTCCACAGTAACTTAGAGTTTGGACACAGGAGGAAACGGCACTGGCAATGCAAGTTTAAAAGGCTACAGGCAGGTTAGGGAAATAATCAAGAGAAAGGTGAGCTGCTCTGAATGAAGCACAGAGGCTCCTGTTCAATGCCTGGGGACTTGCTTTAGTCAGATTCTACTCTTCAGTTTAATTCTCTGCTTTTATCTAAACAGCCTTTACTGTATCAACTGAAATGTTTGCCTCCCTCGTAGTTCATATCACCTCGTGAGCAAAGTCACCCAGAGAAAACTTCAGCCCCAGCCAAGGCAGAAGGAAAGGAATAAAGAGGGGGATGAAACTTAAAATAGAGAATAAAAAAGGAATGTGTTTGGGGAAACTCAGGAAAGTGTTCTGTGTGTTAGCCAGTGAATCTTAAACAATATTAACTTCTTAGCAACAATGATTCTGTTTTGTTTAACTAACAAAGGATATTGTAAGCAGATACATGCATCTGGGGCAGATAAGGTTTGCGTTGGACAGTTCTTTTATTGGCCTGGCTTTTGACAATTAACTCAAATTTAGCAATAAGACAAGAATTATACATACTTCTTCTGAAGCTGAGGTTAGAGGTAAGGATCCCAGAGATTTTTCCAGTTCCTTGCTAAATTTAAATCTTAATAGAATGGGTCACTGCCCGTCATCTGTATTCATGCCAATCCCAGTGGAGTGGGAATGAAAAGGAGGAATGAAATCTGTCTCTTCCTCTCAACAGGACTGTGATGCAAATGCTTCCATCTCTTTTACATCCAAGCACGTGAGAGGAAGCTGAAGTATTCCCTTATGCTGATGGACAACCAGGTTCTTCTTGCCAGTGAAATCCTGTTCTAACAAAGAGGAGCAAAAAAGCCATTTTTCTGTGCTCTCCAGCATAAAAGAGTGGAAGACATTTTGTAGAAATGAGTTAAATGAAGTTAAATTCGTTAAATAAAGCTGAGGAATACAGAACATGAGAGTCTAAGCTTAGTTATTGAAGTGCTGCATTAAATTCCTGGGTTGGGTACAAGAAGGATGTGCCTCTCATGGGGAAATATCTCTAAGCCTGCCAGTCCGAGGGGTGAGAATTCTCAAAATGGAGAATTTCTTTGCTGTCTGTGTGCCACACACCCAAATCTTACTGAGTCATACCTGAACCAACCCAAAACTTCCAAAGCTGAGCTGAAACAGAATTATCTTAGCTTGCCATTCCAATCCTGTAAAACCACATTCCTCCCATAATCCCAGCATGGGTTTCCATGAAATCCTAAATCCCAGTTTGTCTGGTGGATTGGGTTGTGCTTGAACCTTCAACATGATGTTGACCTGTTTTCTGCTGACCTGAAAGCCAGTTGGATGGGAGAACATCAGGAGATGTCTGACTGAACATCAGCTCCTGAGGCACTGACAAAGCATCCAGGCACTCTCACTGTTTGCTGAAATATATCCAAATGGTTTATATTAACATATCTCACAAGGTTTTTGTGAGGATTAGTTAATATTTGCAAGGTGTTCGTTGACAGGCAGCGTATTAAATATTGTGAGCCAGTTTCTTCCTAATTACCTTACGTGACCTGAGAAAGGATTCTGGTTTTCTTCTCCACTCTACGCATCCTAATACAGCAGCCTTCTGCTTGGCTTCTTGTATCTTCAGCAGCTGAACAGGAATGACAGTGCTTCGGCTCTGTTCTTCACAGAGATTTGTCTTTTTAAAGGGTGGAGGAAGGGAAGCCTGTGCAGAAGAAAGTGTGCAATGCAGCTTAGGCCCTGAAATGAGCAGAAAATTACCATGCACAGGAAAATGGAACAAAGGAAAATGGGAGCTCACCTCTCCAAAAGGTGCATTTCTGAGCACAGATGTAAAGCTCAAGCAGTCTTCCTAGCCTAGGTTAGGGGCTTCTGCTTCAGGGGGGTAGAAGGGCTTGTGTGCCTGAACACGTTTGCTTTTCTGTATGTATCAACTGATCTGCTATAGCTGTTATTGTTCCTTGTAAGAGTGTGGTATTTCTAGTAATTTGTGAAATAACTGTGTTGATAATGTCAGTGAAATTGAGTCATTGAAGAGACCTGCCAAGGAGATGGTTTTTCAACAGGGCTTTTATTTCCTCATGCGCTGTATGATGTAGTGTCAAAGGGTGAATTTGCTGTCTGGTATCGACCACAGTTGATTTGTATCCCACCACATAAAGATTTGTACCAGTCCTTATAATTCTTTCTTTGTACAAAGTTAAATGCTTCTTCTGATTAAGCTTCTTGAACTGACTTGAGCTGGATCAGGATTTCAGCCTGGTTTCTCCCCCCAGTCAACACTTGCCTTACTGAGTGAAGTAAAGGAACTGAAATAATACTGGCTGTAGCATCATCTACAGAAATGATAATGAAGAATATGCACTGATGTTTCTATGGCCCATTCCTGACGTATGTCAGCCATCAGTGTTACTTTCCTGGGGAGTATATTTCAGACCAACAGATTTCTATACTACAGCATTTTCTTTCTGGACAATGATGCTATTTCTTACTCCTTTTTTTTTCCCCTTTCTTTTTAAACTCTTTTTAATTCTACAACCAGAGCTTGATTCCACTTATTTAATTTTGCAAATTCTTCTTTCCTAGCAGCTTTGCTTAGCAAGCTCTTGCCAGCCTTTCTACTCCTCCTCCCGTCCATCTGCCTGTGCCACTCACATTTAGTCTTTTATATCTTTCCTTATAAATCCTTAAACCTTTCTGAGTTTCCTTTTACCCTTTGGCTGTATTTCTGGTCTGTGGCATCCTGGAAGAAAAACTGAACGTGGAGGTGTGTCTGCCTCTGTTACAAACCTTCAGTTATGTTCTGCTTTCATTAATACAGTATTCTAGTCCAAACTTTTATTTAATTTTCTCTCTACAGATTGTTTAACATCAATGGTTTGCAATGATTCTGCTATAAAAATATCTTTCATGTTCTCCCCCTTCTCCCAAACATTTGTTTGCACTCTCACAGATTTTTATACGTTGTTTTCTCTCTTCCATTCAGTCCCTGGGTTTATGAACTCCTTTTGAATTTTGCTCTTCCTGTCCTCCCTGATGTTTGCAGCACCTCCTGATTTAGATTAAACATCTCTGAATTTAATTAGTGTGCTCTTTACTCTCATTCAGATCATTAAATCGGTCCACTAGGAGCAAAGTGAAAGGATGAGCCTGAAGCAATGTATGCCCGTGCGGAGGATCAGACAAATGAGCAGCAATAAGCATTAACAGAGAAATTGTTAATATCAATACACTGCTTTCCTGGGGAGAGTGTTGATGGGATCTAAAGCCGGGCAAAACGATACATGAATGTTTAGTCTCAGGTGGCATCTTCTGCAGATAAATTTGGATTAAGCTGCAATAAATTCATGGTCCTGCCTGTTAAAGCTGTCAGCAAAGTGTGAGGAGTCCAGCCAAGATGTAACACAAGAATGGATTAGCATCTCTCAGTCTCCCTGGGATAATGCAAACTAGAATCTAGCTGCATTTCTGGGATAGAAGTAAGACATCTGAGTGATGGAATGCAGTTTGTCATTTAAGCACAAGCCTCAATTAAAGGTAGCTCTCAGGTTCTGGAGCAACATACATGGATGCGCTGGAAAGCATCTGAATTGGACGAACAGAAGAGGTAGAGGCCGGAAGATTCTTCACTGGGATTTGTTGTGAGTTTTGGCCCTTTGGGCCCTGGCCAGGCTACTGCCAGTGCTAAGAGAGCTGTGCTGTGATCAAATTGTAGGTCAATCAGTAGTTTACAAGTGCACATTTTTAAGTTCAGCAAAATAGCAGGTGCCATTTGTACCTTCTATCCACATGTGCCCGGTACATGTTCCATTACTTATGTTCTTCACAGGCAGATCAATAGAACTATTGATCCACTGAACAGGCGTATTTGTTTTCTCTGTCATTCATAAGAAGACTTGGCTGTCTGTATTGTTTTTCTGTGCTATGTTTTTAACTTAAACTTCACTCAGGAGTTAAAACAGTAGCTAATCCAGGCTCATCTGTTTTTCATTTGGAAGTTTTGAGCATCTATTTTGTGAATGAAAGCACATAACCTAACAGATAACCTCACGTGCCTCCTGATGACTACAGGAAGTGTTATCTCAAGTGCAGCACAAACACTCCAGTGTCAGTAGAATATAAAATCTGGGCCATAGGGACATATTTCTAAGGATGCATATCATGGTCTTCCCTTTAAATATAAGGAAGAATAGTGAGTGAGAATATGAAGTCATGCAAGAAAACCCCAGTGCACCAGTTTTTATAGCCACCATCCACTACACCAAAGTTGCTCTCACTTTTGGGGGCTCAGTTTTTTGTTTCCATCTGCTTTGGCAGCAGCAGAGAGTAACCCTATGATTCAGGGTTAGCAAAGGGAGAAAACTGGCTTACTCCTTTGTGTGGGGTGGAGGAACAAAGGACCTGGAGGTCTGTGGAAGTAGTCAGTTAAAGAGGGATTATTCAAGGTAATATCAGAGGTGATATCACTGATGCAAGGAAAGAACAAACAACTTTGTCTGTTCCGCATGGTTGCCTGGTGGGAATGACCAAGGACTGCGTTCTGTGTTCCTTCACAGAAAGCTGTAGTTAAAGCTTGTGGCTTTTTAGAGGTTCAAGTGTGGGAAGCAAAGGCTTTTTTTTTTTTTTATTCTGTGGCTGTGCTGAGGGAAGGGTTTGGCAGCAAATGGGCACATGGTAAAACTGCAAAGTGATGGAGACAAGACTGGCAACACAGAGTGAGTTGAAGGAAACTTTACTTTAGGCTTAGACTGAAAATACAGAATGGAAGTTTAACAGTATCTTTTGTTGTTCTTCTAAAGTGGATTGCTTTTTCATCCAGAGATTCTGCAGAAGATGAGTAGCATGAATTTGCATGAGTAGCAAATGCTCCAGTTGCAAATTTAGAGGGCAAACCGTCTACTTATTCTACAACTTATTCTACAACCAGCACTCCAGTGCCCATTCTTGGAGAGAAATTGTAAGGTTTCAGCACATCTCGTTTCCTTACTTACCATTGGAGGAAACTTCCCAGGCTGGGAATTCAGTTTGCAGCACAACTGAGGAGTGCTAAGAGGAGGGAAGCAGGATGAATGCAGACGAGATGAAACAAGCTGAAGGCTTTCCACCTGCCTGTTGTTAGCTTGCATCTTAAGCAAAATCAAAGCACTACCAACACCTAGAGACTTGCATCCTTCAACACTCCTTTTTTGTCCTCCCCAGATTTTTGGAAAGGCTGCACCTGACCTTTATACGTGCTGACTCTAGATGTGCCAAGCAAGCAGCCCAGTAACCAGCTAAGTGGAAATAATTATTTTAATTAGTGTAATTGGATTACACCAAAGTATTTCTGGGGACTGCTGTTCTGCTTCAAAGAAGTTGTTCAAACTGTCCTGGCTCCACGTTGCTCTTATATCAACACATTATGTAAGGATTTAGTCAGGAAAGGGAGATCGGTTGGAAAAATGCTCAATTCTCTTCAGAATTAATATCTAATAACACAGTGAACGTTGTATAGACTGCAGAAGGTTTTACTAGGACAGAAGATCGTTTTTTGTGAGCTATCATCATGTGTGCCTTTCTTTCTCAGGAAGTCATAAGGTTATTGGTATTATCTTAACCTTTGTTTCTTGCTTGTCATCAACAGCTGAAATCCCATCAGCGTCAACTGTGGGCAGCCAGAGCAAAGCAGCTGTTTCTGTGGGACCTCACCTTTGAGCAGGAACAGGTCATCGATCAGCTGTCTGAAATGCCGAATGCTCTCAGCTCAAATTATAGATAGCAGAGATTTGGATAAGACGTGCCTGGAAATTTGGGTATTTTTCTTTTGTAGTGAAATAGTTGCATCTTGGAAGGTATTTCACTGCAGCTGATTACATCTGCTTCCAATTAGCAGAGGAAATAACTAGCAAATCATCGGGGTTATTTCCTTCTGCAGCAGTTTTCTCAGGCAGTCTTCTATAACGTTATGTACTCGACAGCATATTTTAGCACTAACACTTGGTATGACTGTTTCTACTCCTGAGAAGGAATGTGATTGTCACTAAGGAAACCCACTGAACACAATTAATTAATTTACTGTAGCACAATCCATTATGTTTCAACAGATCAGAGTTTGCCACTTGTCCTTGGTGGCTGAGATCAGTCAGCATCAACTGTGAGCAAACCCAGCAGGGTCTTCAGCATTGGTTTCGTTCCTTGGCTTCTGTCTGTGCTGTTCATGTTGAGATTGAATTTGACTTTCATGTGTGCAGTCCTTTCCTTCCTGCAGATCCTCTAATGGGTGACATAACTAATACCTCCTGACCTTGGTGATATCATACAGCTTATTCAAGTGCTACCTGAAAGGCAGTTTGAGATGGCCGGAGTAAATGTTTGGTGATGATAAGTAACTGGATGGTGAAAATAAATGCCTGCTGGTTATTGAAGGAAACACAACAGAGAAAACATGCTGGAAGAGTTGTAAGAATGGTTTATTCAAATGGACATATGGAATTTTATTAAACATGCTAAGTTGGGTGTACTCTATGGCCTCTCCTTTTATTATATCCCTAACAGTGAAGTGAACATGGTTTTAGAAGAGCGGAATGTTTTAAGCAAACATTGCTGACCTAGATTTTCAAAATGGGTGAGCTTGAGGACACTGCCTTCATTTCATGCCTCGTTAACTTAGCCCGTTCTTCAGTTTCTATGGAAACTACCTCTTCTTTGGTGACAGATAGAAACTTTTGATGGTTCGAGTAAGTAGAAAGTAGCACGAGGCAGTAGGGCAGAGGATGTGTTACAGGGCTCTAATGGAAAAAGGCAATGAATGAACTTTGAACATAAACAAAAGAGTGATAGTAGAAGACCATAAATGTCAGTGCAGTGACAGCTAAGATGACTCAAGTTACTAAGGGATGTGAGAGCACAAACTTAACACAATGTGACCCTGTTCTGATGGTTAACACAGTTAAGCTGGGCTCAGGATGCAATAACAAATCAGTCTGACTTTTTTGTTATGGACGAATAAGCAGGGCTCCAACCCAAAATTTCAAATGTGTTGGTGCTGAGAGAGTATTCACATTGCACTAAGACTGATTCTGCCTTGTACATAACGCACCTGAATGCACATTTATGTTAAAGTGTTGTTTTTTTTTCTCTGGTTGAATAAAAAAAGCCTATCTGTACAGTTTCAGACTAGAATGTTTCTTTTTTGCTTGAGAAAACTTTACACTGGGAAGCATTTCTTGTACTTTTACATCTTACTAATGCGATCTCATAGTTTATAAGCCAAAAGTGATATCAGGCATTTAGATTCTTGTCACAACAGAAGATTTCAGCAGAGCCAGACTGAAAATTATGCAAACAGTTGGGCATTAGTTAGAGAACAGAGCTGTGGATGTGATTCTGGGCTTTACTGCTATGGGATTTTGACAAGCTATCCAATACTATTCTCAAGCCTGTGTTTTCCAATCTGAAAAGCAGTATGATGATAACTTTATTTTTATGTGCAATTATTTAAGGTCTAGGAGTTGAAAGGTCTGTATATGTACTATGGTTTATCTTGAAGAAATTATTACTGGCCAAACAGTTGGACTAACTCAAGTCAGAGGCACTTGAGTGACACTGTGGTTCAGCTATAAATTAACCTTACCCATTTGCTTTCTGTCTTAAGAGCCTTTTATATCCTGAATTTAGAATGCGTTGTAAACAGAGCTACATCAGGCTGCCGTGTTATTTCGTGGATCATTCAGAGGTCACCTCCAGTTCCAGGGAGCCCTCTGCCTACTGAAACAAAACCGACAAACCTGAAGGGTTGTGTGAGGAGTTTGGGGCTGGATGCCATTTCTACTCTGTTCTGGGAGGTGTTCTGGGGAGCTTGGCAGATGTCATGCCAGATCAATCGTCCTTTTAGTCCAGCGGCCAGACCATTGTGCTTGCGTTGGGTTCATTCACTTCTTATAAAGTTATCTGGGGCTTACTGGAAGTATACAGTAACAGAACTAGGACCAGGCTGCCTGAGATAGTCTCATGAAAAGGGTAAACTGCTTTAGGGAGAAGTTTCCTGCAGCCTCACACTTCAAGGGTTTTTCCCATGCCTGTCCTTTGATGTAGTGCAGACAGGATATTTCAGGGGATTCTTGTTGTTTTTGAGTTTTCAAAAGATCACGAGAACACAGAATAGTGCAGAGGTAAAAATAACCTGTACTCATTTAATGTTACTAAGTACGTGGAATTGCAGAGTTACCTGGGCTGCACAGAAAGGCTTCTGTTCACATTTTCATAATTTCCATGGTTATTTGCTAAGCTCAATTGCTGTGTGCAGCCTTGAGGATCAGATGCATCTCTGCATCACTTAAGCTTAATTAAAACATTTCTTGGGCTGATATGTTAAAAATGGTGCTGACGCTGCTCTGGTACTGTAGCAACACACCTAGATGTGAGAAGGAGAGAGAGACATGAAGGCACCATCAAGGGGATTGCTGGGCCAGAGGCACTGCAAGTAGCATGACAGTTAAGGTGCTCTCAGTATATTTGTTTCCACGTATGTTTTTCTTATGTTCTGAATCAGCCCCTTCTACCTGAGCACAATCTTGGCTTGACCACTGCCCAGCCTCCTCTGGCTGCTGGTCCTTCAACTTCTGCATTTGATTGCAAAAGGCAGATGTTCTCAGGGACCATCCCTTCTTTCCGCGGATGGGAACTGACAATGCTCCGATTTCTTGGAAGTCAGGCTTTAGGTGCAAGAGGATTGTGAAACAGAGCCTGGAACATGCTGTTTTACCAGACCTCCTCCCTGTCTTCAGCTCCATCCATAGGCAGAAGGGATCAGGAACTGCACTGCACCCTTCCAAGCCCTGTGGGTGGGGGCAGTGGGATCTTGAAAGAGCAGGAATTGGTTAGCCCCACCGCCTCCACGGTGCAAACATCTACTGCCCAAAGGCTATTTAGGAAGAAGTTGGTCATGATAATAAGTGAATATCAAAAACATCTTATGACCAAGTATTATGAAATCAGCAGACCACAAGAAAAATAGCTGTAGTTGCTGGGGCAGATTCCTCCTTTGCTTTCATGTGACTGTATCTAATCTACCCTGGCCTGCCAAATTATTTGAAAGGATGTTAGTGCGTTAGCTCAGAATGTAAATATTATAGCACCTCTCTGTATTTGCTAGTGTGGGTACAGTAAGGAAATCACACACCAGCAGGATACTGGTGCTGGAAAGGTAATTCACTGTTATGGCTCTTCAGAGTCAGAGCTTGCTGTAATGATCTTGTCTGAGTTTTGAGAAGATTAAATCTAGGAAGCCTTTAGGAACTAGAGAAGGCTTTTTTTATTATTATTAGTTCTGAGAAACAAGTACTTGCTATTAATGGGAGCTGCCTAACTTCATCACATCTGACAAGGAAAGAGTACCTGACCTTCTTTGTAAGACATGTAAAGCAGAGATTATCCTTAATTATCCTCAATATTTGCCCTAGAAATTGTCCTGTGGAAGCTCCAGGCGTGCCTGAGGCTGTGGCACTGCATGGGGTGCAGGGAGGAATGCCCCACAGGCACACTTCCCCTGGGCAGCCCTGGGAGGCAGTGTGTGCCCACGGCAGCTCAGATGCACCGTGAGGTCAAAATCCCTCTTCTGCTTTCCACTCTGTCCTGAGATTAGTAACCAAGTGCTGAGCTTTGCCACAAATAACCCAATGCCATCACCTGATGTCTCGCTCCGGTCAAGTGCAAGGCAGGGACCAGGTCTGCCCTTCGCTCTTGTGTGCCACGGGGGATGAAGGCCAGTTCCTGCGCCTAGCTCAAGGTCCAGGGGTGGGTGAGGATGAAGAAGGAGTGCCATGTTTCCCCATACTCACCCTGCAAGTGGAGAGTCCAAGTAACAAGTGAGCAATCGCAGCTACCCCCAGGCAACTTGATCCTTCCACAAAGCTCACACATAGTGATTAATTATGTGATAAGGGCAGAAAGTAGATCAGAAGAAAGCAATAGCTTTGTGGGGTCATTAACCGTGTAAGTGTGTCCTTTGCATGGCCCACACCTCTGATGTTCTTCAGCTGCCACAGACTTGTGTCCTTAGGGACTCCACTGATACCAGTGTAAAACAGGGCCTTACCTATCTCTGAGATCTAAACTTTTGGACTTGGTGTTGCAATTCCTGATAAGCACACTGTATCTTGCCTTTCTTTTTCAGGTAGAGGTGGTTTTAGAGTAGGGCTGTTTACATCTAGCACTACCAAACACCCACTTGAGGGCCAAAGCAGACGGAAGGTGGGGACAGGCAGGCAGAAGTGAATGTGGGTTGCAATCATCACAGTGATGTCATCGTACTGCTTGTAAAGATTACAAAGATAAGTAGATTTGTTACCTTTCTCAGAAGGTATTTCTGTCACTAAGGAGTCTGTCTTGACACATTCAATTTCCTGGAGATAGAGTCTCGCCTGACAGTAGATCCACCCTGGTCAAACATCTGTCTTCTCATATAGCTGTAGTTGTTTTAGAAATGTTCTCTCCTAAGCCATCATGAAAGCATCTTTCCTTTCATGTCCAGAATCCAGCCCTACCCTGTGCAAGCAGAATCCCGTTCTGCAGAGCCACAAAGGAAGTTTTATTATGGGTTTACATAACTTGAAATACTGAAGAAATATTAAAGGAGCCTAAAATTGGCGGTGAGGAAAACTTTGCAATGTTACAAACCTGCCCTTCAGTACACAATGATTTATCCCCATCATAGGACCTTATAGGGTCATATGGCCAGCATAGCAATGCACAGCTCTATCAGTTTTCGTGAACTTTTTGGACAATATAATGAGTTAAATAAGAAATAAAATATCACATTTTCAACCAGGCAGAGGTATTTTAGACCAGCTTTGACACAAACTTAAGAAAACTCTGATTTTCAAGTGGAATTGTATGGTAGGAAAACAGGTGCCACCGCTCTGTGAGGAAATGAAGTGTAGCTGAGGTTTAACTGGCTTAAGGTATTCAAGCTGTCCTTTTCAGACCTGGAAATCAAAATCCAGCCATCAACCAGCAACTGAAGTACAAGCTTTCAAGGGCAAGGGGAATTTCTTTGTCTTCCTAAAGCAATTGCTGCATGCACTGAAGCATGAGGTGGTCTTATTGGGCTATTCAGTTTTTATTAAGATCCCAAGTAATTATACCCAAATCCACTGTTTTCCTCTGAAGGAGTTGACTGAGCAATTTCACCAAAGCTTGCTTCTACCTACCAAGCTCACAGGGTAATTTTAATCAAGTTCTCCATGCCAAATTATTTTGCAGATTGTTTCTGCATGAAAGGTGTCATCAAGTCCATCTGTGCCACACCACCTGGGAGTTACCTACGGCTTTAATTCTGGGAAGAAAGTAGGGAGTATAGGATTTCTAGAGGAAGTGAGGATTGTACTGTTTTGCAGTCGTGTTCTGGAACAAACAGAGCTGGGGCTGGAGTAGCCACACCTTACAATGTGTTCTGGAAGCACCAGTGCTACAGTAAATAAACACCATCCGGTAAGCCTTGGGTGAGGGAGATGGAAGCAGAAGGACTAAGAAAGGTACATTCTTTTCTTAGTGCAGGGGATTTGCAAGGGGCTCAGGATTCTGAGATACCCTTCTGGGTCACCTTCATCACTGTTTTCCCTCAAACAACTCCTCTCTTTACTCACTGTGCCACTGCACCATCCCGTATCAGTGACTGGGGTGTGTGAGAGCCCACTGTCCAGTGGCCCCCACATCAACTGCTTCACAGACAGCACCTTCTCCTCCTCAGAAGTTCCAACTGAAAAGTTGTGAAGGAACACAAGGGTCTGTCCACACGAGGAGTTACTGTGGAACAGGACCACGCCATAAGCACTCACTGTCCCTTGCTGTGCTTTAGCTCACAAACCCGAGACAAGCCTCAAGGCACAGTCCCCTCAGATCAGCTTGATGTGCGTGCGCTGGCAAAGCATCATGGATGCTTAGGCAACTCTTATCAGATCTCTGTTTATAAATACAAGATTTTGAATTTGGCTTGTGAGCTTAAGCTCACTAGCAGGCAGGCTCCCCACCACCACCAAACAAAAGCACAATAACAACGACCACGAACAATCGCTGTTTCACCTCTCCCACATTAGCTATTAATAATGTTAATTTACTTCCTTTGAGAGATACCATATGTTCCCCTTCCTGATCCCTCTACAGGCATAAGAAAAAACTAAGGAAATTAGAGAGACTCCATAACACTGATGGCAACATCCAATGTCTTATCAGGCTTCCTGTTGTTGGGAGTATTGTTTTCCTTTAAAGATTAATATTTACAATGGTTACTTAGTTATCTTAGTTCATTCGGTGGCCATTAAAGATTCCAGCCCTGAATGCAATGAATGAACCTCCTTTTATTTGTCCTTGATGACTTATTTGTCTTGTGCCTCGTCTGGCTGAAAATCAAGGAAAATAATAATTGGGTTGGGCTTTTACTGCCATTTCATATGAGGGCTCAAAGTGCGTATCTCTGTTTGTTTTAGAAGGGGAGCCCTTACCCAATGTTTCTGCTGATGTATGCATATTTAAGAGTATATCTTTTGCGATTAGAAGCAAAGTTAAAATAGGTATTTTCCACTATTTTTCTTAAGTTGTACATCTGGTTTTTGTGCTCTTTGGGAAGAAAATGAAGGTGTTGTGCATGTCGTCCATGAGCGCAGCAGTAGCCTGGTGCGTTCACTGGAGCAGTCTTGAGTGGAACAGAGGCAGCGCCGTGTGCCTGGCTGCTGTGCATGGACTGAAGAATCATAGAATTTTTGAAGGGCTTAGGTTGGAAGGAACATTAAAGATCACGGAGCTCCAACTCCGTGCCATAGGCTGGCTCAGGCTGCCCAGGGCCCCATTCAACCTGGCCTTGGGCACCTCCAGGGATGGGACAAAAGAAGTAACAGTCTCATGCAGTCTGGCACTAGTTTTCTCCTCTGCATCAGCACGAGAGGTCATTCTCTGCAAGAGGAAAAGACACAGACATTTTTCTTTTTTCTTTTTTAATAAAAGCCCAAGCACAGATCAGTGAGCGGTCCCTCAGTGTGATACAGATCATGGTCTCAATCTGGCCACCTGCTTCTGGAGCTGCAGAAGTATTTCTAGGCCTCTTCTAGGCATCAGGGATTTTGAGGTCACCTTGAGCTGTCCTGGTCCCTGTTAATGAGAAGCACAAAAATATTCTCATATTCACAGGGGTCTTGGACCCAGCCCCGAATAACAACAGCAGTGGCAACCATGGCCCACATTACAAATCATTGCATTGGAGATGTAAGCCACGTGCAGCACTGCAGCAGGGATGCACTGTGGGCACATGAGCTGCTTTCAACCTGCCCTGTTTTCCTCTTCAGCGTGGACTGAGGATGCACCTTGCCTCCCACGGAAGCTGAAGCTCCCATCAGCTCAATATAGCCTCCCCTTAGAATAGCTTCATTTCCATCTGTGTGCCCAGAGTCTCCCACAAATGCACTTCTGCTGCTAACCCCCACACTGTCTCCCCCCATGCAACCTTTCTCCCCCAGCCTATCACTGTTTTCTGAGCTCAGATCCTCTGACCGCAAAGCCCAGCACTGTGCCCAGCTCTGGCTGCAGCCCACAGGAGCACAGGGCTCAGCGTGCAGTGACATGACGCTCGTTTTGCAGAGCGTCTGCATGCTCTGCGTGTGAACCATCATTCCCTCACCAGCAAGCCCGTCCTCAGACACATCTGGCTCCTAGAGAAGGGATAATTTATAACTGTGACATTTCCAAGGTTTCTCTCTTTTTCTTTCTTCCTCCCAAATGGTTAAAAAAAAAAAGAAAAGAAAAAAAAAAAGAAAGAAAATGGGCCAGACCATCTGAGCTTTAACAGGGGGAGTGTATGTTGCTGCTTTCTTTGCAGACTGCTGTCTCATCCTGAAACTGCACATTTGATGTGCTTTTATAATGAATTCATTTGCGCCCTGACAGATGTTTCTGATATGATAAGGAACGTGGCCCGGGGGCCAGCGGCGCTGTGGAGCCACTCATGTTCCTCACCTGCATTGCAAATGAGCTATCGCTTTCTTATCAGTTAAAAAAACATGAGCAACTGCACATATAAATAATATGCCACCGACTGCCAGCTGTTTGTGCCAATGACATTCTTCATAAAAGAATAGATCCCCCCCCATCATCTGTTCTCTTCCCTCTTGCAGAAAATCAGGAGCTCTTTTGCAAGTGCAGCAGAAGAGAATTTTCTCTTTAAGCTTCAGACAGAGCAGTGAAAATGTCACTTTAAAGTAATTATACATTAGCAAAAAAATAACTTCCATATTTGACACAGGTAATAGTTGATTTTTTGGGGGGGGGGGGAGGGGGTTGGGGGTAATTCAGCATCCTATTTCTGCATAGCTCTCTAGGCAAGTGTCGGTGCTGCTTTCTGTTTCTTAGGCATTTCTTTTTAAAGAGTTTGGTGTCTTTCAGTGATTTCAGGCTTTCCATTCTGAATGCTCTGGAATAATGTTGCTCTGCTTAAAAACAGCCCCTTCTCTCCCATTCTCTCCCCTTCTCTCCCCGTCTCTCCCCTTCTCTCCTCTTCTTTCCTCTTTTTCCCTTTTTCCCTTCTTCCTTTGTTTTAAATGTGAGGGAGTCACCTTTGTCTTAAGGTTTCTAAAAGATTGGGTTTTTAGCTTCCTTCTATTCAAAGCAAAGTTAAAAACACTCTTAGAATCTCAGACATGGAACCTTTATTACCAAATATTGCAATCAACAGAACTTACAAATACTGCAAGGTAAAATTGTTCTGGTAATTGGTTTTGCTCGTATAAAACTGAAAAACACTTCTCAGCATTTTGCCAGCTACAGGCAGAGATGTATTTCTGTTGTAAATGACCTTCTGGGAGAGCCTGACTGCAGGGACATGATTCATTGGCAGCCTGCTGGTGACAGGCATGTTCCCATTGTTCTAAAACTCTGGTTTCACATTTCTCCTGTTAGATAAGCTGCAACCATTAACTACACAGGGAGCTACAAACAAAGTGTGATGTAAGAATTCAGCTTATTATCTGATTGGCAGCGTGGGGCTGCTCTTCCAGGTTAAGGATTTGAGCAGATTTTTTTGACAAAACTATGCCTTTTCATACAGTTCAGAAAGCATTGTCCTCCCAAAAGATGAAATACGCTTTTGGAAGCTGCAGTGTATATATATAGTGTGAGCTATAAATAGTCTGGGGCTCGTTCTGCACAGTACCATGTACACAAGTATTAAGGACCGATTCTGAGCTTTGGTTACACTGAGATACACCACTTAAATGCTGTGGCTTTTGGATTCAAGTCAGTGAGTTGAGATTCACATCAAGATCAGAATCTGGTCGGGGGTTTGAATGTGTTTTGAGGAACAAAGGAGTTCGGTGGCCTTAGCTTAATCCTAGTTTTAGTTGGAGATTACATATAAATTTCAGGAGCTATTATTTGGGCCTAATACAAAGGCAAAGGGATTCATTCCTAAATGAGGAACAGCTGACTATCATGCAAGCTGAAAAATAGTTCAATCTCCTCCCACAGTTCAGCTACTGTAAATGGATGTATGTGAGGATTTGGAAATGGTTGCCATTCGGATCCTTCTGAGGGTAAGATGACTTTCAGCAACGGAACGATTTATGATGATGTTGATATTCACACAGGCTATCCATCTGACCACAGCGGCTGATGGGTCTCTGTTTCCTTGGCCATAAGCTGGTTACGGGTGCTGGAAATAGGTCCTCTGGTGACAGCGTTATCTTCCCTGCTGCAAAGGCATGAGGGTGAAGGGGGGAGAATAAAAGTACCTGTTTATAATGGGTTATCGACTGTGTGTTATCTCTTCTACTGTAAAATCTTAGTGGGACAAAGCTTGGTAGTGCTACTAAGGGCATGTGAGGCAGGGCCAATGCCAGAGTATTAACCTTACTTGGCAAATTGGTGATAAACACAATAGGTCTCTTGTTTCTGCAAGGAATTTTACAGCAGCTCCTGGTCATGCATTAGAACTGACTGCCCTCCCTTGCAGCCTCGCATTTTAACAGTGAAGAGAAGGGCTGTTTGCACCGCTCATTTGTGCCCTTTACCTTCAGTGCAGTTTTGAAGCCTAATTCTGGGTGCCCGTGTTGATTGCAAGAGTTATAGTCACGACAAGGGGCTGCAGGATTTGGCAGAGTAGCACATTCACATCAGTGACTACATCGTGGCTTTTGCAGTATTTGCTTGAGGTCTGTGATGGTCTTGGATGTGCCTGAAATGAGGGCAACATTGGTGGTAGGTGAATGATTGGTTGGATCAGATGACCTTAGAGGTCTTTTCCAACCTTAGTGATTCTATGCTTTGTGATGATCTCTTCTATAAGACTTACACTCCTTTTAAAAGGAACACATTGGCCCTCCCAGTCACCTTTATCAGCCTGAGCAGGCAGTTTATTTAACAAACCTCTTAGTCACTCTTGGGGCAGGACTTGATCCCTGCTTGTGGTTAATTCGATGTCCTGACAGCTCTTCCAGTCTGTAGAAAGGGGGCAGGAGAGGCACAAGCAACTCGTTCTGTAGGCTCCTTTGGGGAACACTGCCAATGGGTCTCGCTGAAACGCTCTGTGTTTGGGCCCACTGTTGGCTGTGGGGGTCAGAGCACATCTCAGAGCTGCTGCAAGGTACTCTGATTCATGCCAGACAGAACAAAGGGACCTGAAAGGGTCCAAAAGATGCTTTGTGCTCTTTGTCTCTCTAAAACTGTCCCATCCTCTTTTTTTTTTTTTCCCTTGTATTTCTCAAAGCAATAGTTCGGTAGTAATCCCAGCACTCTCTTCCACTTCTGCACCCTAACTTTGTGAATGTCTTTACTTGTTTTAATCTACGGACTATTTTTGGCCATTCTTGTTGTTAGCAGTAGCCTTCAAGTTCAAGCTCACAGGTGAGCACCTTCCATCCTTAGCAGCAGCTCTGGTGCTGGCTGTGGAAACGTCTCCCCCTATCTTCAGTTTGTGCCAGGCAGAGAAATGACCCTCAGTGCCAGGCACAGCTCTATTTATCTGGCCAAGTCTGAGCACTTTCCCAGAGAATTTGTGAAATACTGAATGATCAATGGCATGAGCATGTGACTACTAGTCACTGGATAGCAAGCTATTTAAAAAAGCATCCACTAAAGAAGAAAGTCTGAAAGACTATCTGGTGATAACACTCAATTTAGAGAAGTGCCTTTCTTGTGAGCATTGAGTCATAAGGCAGTATCGCAGCTTTCCTCAAGGTTCCTCTTTTGTTTGTAACCAATACGGGTAATGCTTCACTGAAAGTAAACATGTTCAGATGCAGCTCCAAATACCCATGGCCTATGGTCTCCTTTTCCTGGCTGCTTGACCCCAGCATCCCTGGGCTGCCCTGCTGAATCATCCTCCTGCGCACTTCCAGTTTCAGGTTCCCTGGTTTGGCAATCATCGCTTTCAGCACATGAAATGAAAGTTTTCTCAGTTCAGTATAGCAGTTTGCAGGGCTGTCATTTCCTAGATGAGGATAAAACATTTCAATCTTTGGGACTGAAGACATGGTGTCTTGGATTTGATCAGTTACCATCATAAAATACCGTTAAGCTTATTTTGAGAATTGGTGGAGTAAGACTCTCTCTCATGTAGGCGTCCAGTGGCACTTGTTTGCTATGTGCCTCTGTTTCCAGCTGGGCTGGCTCAGGCAGTAACGTGCCACTGAACACAAAGAAATAACAAACTGTCATGAATGATTCCTTTTCCATCCTTCTTATCATTTCAAGGAGTTTCAGTGACTACAGGGATTTATCAGTGTTCACTAACTGGATCCTATTTTGTCTAGATCCTTCTTTATTTAGTGCTTACGAGATCATACAGAGGAGGCTCCTTGAACTTTGTCAGCCATTTTTATTTGGAATTACAGCTTTTCAGTGAATTCCCTTTGATACTTTGCCAGATTCTCTCACCAGCTGTTTTTCCCCCAACCATCATATGGTTAATGAGCGCAGATTCAGAACTGAAATGAGTAAAATGAGCACAGATGGTTATCTTACTTGTATTCAGTTGAACAGAACGTGTCCCTTAGTGTCACTCCATGCACAGTGCCTGGCACTGGGAACTTTACCAAGAAATGCCAGCTCAGCTCTCGTTCCTCTGGGAGGGCAGGCAGAGGAGCCTGGGGAGCTTGCTTTAGACTTTCTCCCTTGCTTTGCTGTTGCTACGTGATTGCATGCAAGGTTTATTAGGCTTTTCTGCTAACAGAAAATCCTGAATGTATTTGACATGGAATCTGCCACCTTCTAACTATTCCGTGTGCTGTTTGGTTTCTTTGGATCCGCAGGAAGAGCCCATGTGTTAGCCAAATTGTCTTGACATCTTCAAGAGGAGAACCTCTGCTCTAAGCTAGGGGAGACTTATTCTTAAAAGTACACTTCTTCCTTTCCACGGCACATCGTTCGCAAAGGTAGATGTTTTCTGACTACGAAGTAGGATTCATACCTGCAGGTTCAGGATCTGTCTGATGCTCCATCCTCCCTGGGGAAAAAAATATTGAACCAAATCTGAATTTATTTAATTAAAATAATAGTTAACCACAACCAGACAAAACTCCGCAGAAACTTGAAATCACCTGTCTGAAACCCCCGGCTGAAACTGAATGAATCTGGCAGAGACTTCCCAGACTATACAGCAGCTCTGTAGCAGAAATCATGCCAGCTTCTTGAGTCTGACCCCTTTGATATCTCCACTGGTTTTCCATTTTTTAACAGCACAGAAGAAGGCAAACCTGACCTTGGTGAACTCTTGGAAGCAGTGTGTCAACAGAACAGGAAAAAAGAGAAAACCAGCCCCAATTCGGGAGGAATCAGCAACCCTTCTGAACGTGCTGTATGCTAGCAGAGGGGTGATGATCTCATGCAAATCACTGCAGGCTCCAACAGGAACTTCTCCGTGCTGCTGTTGTGCTCTGGCTCTCGACAAGTTTCATTTTAACAAAGAATGGCTTGGTTTTCCTCATCTGTTGACTTTCACTATTAGGCTGTGGGGCTTTGCCCTCATATTTGAGGGAAAAAGAAGCGCTAATGTTGGCTTCAGTGGTTGCCTTTCATGCTGAAACATTTTCAGCCTAATATCTTTTATTGGCAGCAACTGAAGTCAGATGCTTAAACCTCATATGGAGACTGAATATTTGCAGAGAGGGGTTGTACCCAACTGCCTCATGTACTTGCACATGTCTGAATGGCAGTACGCCACAGACCCCAAATGTTTTTTTCTCTCTCTCTTCTGGTCTTCAGTAATTTAATCCCTGTACTGCATGGATGGTGGTAGGTCCTTTCAGAAACTCGTATTATCTGGTCTCCCTTGAGATTGGGATTTCTCTTCTGTGTCTTCCCAAGGTAGGTATGAAGGCTGGCTGCTCCCAGGTGCTGCCGGCACTGCTTAGCTTCCACTTCACATTCCCCAGATTCCATCCTGGTGTGTCTAGGCAGATATCTCTTGGCTGCTTAAATTGAAAAACAATAACATTCAAATGCACTGGGGTCAAACAGAAAGTCAAGCAACTGCTTTAGGCTTAGTCCAAGATTACCAAGAGGGAGAGATTCTGTGAATAGTAAAGCTAAAAGGACTGGCCTTGAATGCAGCAATGAAAGCAGCCTTACAGAGAGGCAAATAGTCTGAGTGTGGATATGATGTGAAAACATTTGAAACAACCAGGTGAAGCAGTTCCCAATAGTTTTAACTGCAGGGAATCGGAGAGCAGGACTACCTGTAGCACATCCAAACTGCCAACATTCAGAAAGTTTTGTATTTGTGGTAGTGTTTCTAAGATCCTTGCCTACTTTGCTATTGTTTTTTCTCACCCTTTTACCAGTGAGTGTAGATGACAAGCAGAGCTGGAAATCACAATATTAAATTCTTCACTAACCACAAATTCTCTGTGACTATAAAGAGAAAAGCAAAGTGATGTGAA
The DNA here is from genome assembly GCA_030625065.1 of Alectoris magna. NCBI lineage: Eukaryota > Metazoa > Chordata > Aves > Galliformes > Phasianidae > Alectoris > Alectoris magna. The sequence continues at coordinate 10,228,829 of CM060572.1, forward strand.
GAAAAGAGGCCATTGGAGTTCATCTAATGACATGCATGTGTGGGGCAGTCAGGATGCTCGGTGTAGTAAATGAAACCATGTTACTGTATAAGGAAAGGTTTGTGTATAGTGACTGTTATATCTGAACGATCACGACACGCAAGTACAGAAGACAATGATCTTTCCAGAGTTTGCAGAGAAGCAAATCCTTGCTTTATCTAGGCACAGCTGAACTTTGCAGACAAGCATGTTAATGCCACACCAGGTCAGCAGGGCTATAATTGTCTCTAACCAGAACAGTCAAAAGTTGCAGAGTTCACTCTCTGCTGGGTGAGTGACACCCAGAAATTCTTTCTAGACTTAAAAACAAGCAAAGAGACAAGTTTGAACCTGAACTTCAGTGTAATCCTGCCACTCAGCAGCATAAACAAACATGGCACCGATTGGAAAATTATTCTTGAGGAGTCAGTTTTGACTGATCCAGATAAGAAGTTCCCAAAGTTAGGGTTGTGCCCCCGAGGAGTGCTGAAGGAAGAGAGGTCACAAGCCCGGAAAGGAGGTTTCAGGCTGAAAATCTTGGAAACTGCTGATCTAGACAAATGAATGGTCATGCCAAGGGGGTCCCCCTACAACATCTCTTTTTCATTCTCCTGCCTTGCAACTCCCTCTAACTGGAGGGAGTTTTAAAGCTGGCAAGGCTAGCCTGTTTGTAACATGCTGATGTATTTCTAAAAGCAGATCTCTCTGGAAATGAGCCTGAGATTAGGGAGATGAGAGCAAGGCAGGCTCTTGAGGGAAGGATGTGGGACAAAGAGAAGGGGAGGAGAGGCAGGTCTGTGGGAAACAGGATCTGCAAAGGAAAAATACGATTGAGTGGAAGAGAGGGAGGCTTGTTAGGATTGTAAGACAGCTATGTAGTCTAACTTGGAAGGTTACATCAGTCTTACAAGTTTGAAAGACAAAGCCCTTGGTGCTGAGCTGCACACTGTCATGTGAAAGCTAGCCTAATTTTTGCTGGAATTAACGTGTGGCCAGAGTAAGGTATGTACAGCTGATGCATACACAGAAATAAGGCAGTACATCTTCGAGTCTCCAAATGGCAGTCTTTACTCTCCTTGTGCTTTGAAAGCTACCACTCACCAGGCTCTGAATTTACTTACATTGAAAGAAAACCACTGTTACTGGGAACTTCTGATTAGTTTATAATGAAAAAATTGGAAAATACAAGCAGACCAAAAAATTAGCATGGCTTACACTCTTACTTTTGTATCATCATTATGAAAAAAAAAAAAATTAAAAAGTTTTAGCAATATTTGGTAAAAGTCTAAATATTGAATATTGGTGATTCTTTTTGCCAGCAAAGTGGTAGGTAGTTGTTTGTGGCAAAGATTTTCAGCCCAGCCAAGGGCTGAAAGTGCATCTTTCTCAGAAAGACCCACAGAACCTTTCAGTATCTAAAGGAGGACTAGAAGAAAGAAGGGGACAGTCTCTTTAAGACGGTCTGTTGTGATAGGACCAGGGAAAATGGTTTCAGACTAAAAGAGGGGAGACTTGGATTGACTACAAGGAAAACATTTTTACAGTAAGGGTGGTGAGGCACTCTAGATCAGGCTGGATGGGCTCTGAGCACCTGATGGAGCTGTAGGTGTCCTTGTTCATTGCAGTGGAGTTGGACCAGACGGCTTTAAAGGTCCCTTCCAACTCAAATGATTCTGTGAATCACACAGTGAGCATCAGGCTGCTGTCACGCATCCTGTGCCGAGGTCTCCGCAGGCCAAGTCTCCTTGCAGCCGAGGTTTGTGGGAACCTGCTGAACTCTCCCCTGGGCACTGCAGAAAATAAACAGAGCACCTGCAAGTCATGTGGGCTTTTATAATACCAAATTAGTGTAAGGATAAGAGGAGTGTTGGCACCATGAAATGGGTATTCTGAACAACGTCTACAGCACCCTATTTGCTACCCAAGGGCATGGAGGATGAAAGCAGTAGATTTGGGGCAATTAGGAGGGAGTATAGCAATCATGCAAGTTCAAGTCAGGGACGGGAACTAGGCCTGGAGGTTAGTAAGCCAACACAGGTCGTCATCATAAAGCAAACATCAGGTCTGTGTGGTGCAATACCTAGCTGAGGCTACGTGCTAGAAACAATGCAGAGGTAAAGTCAATAACATTGTGTGGTATTTATTTAGTAGCATTATGTTGAGATGTATCAATGGACCGGGAAGTCTTTGCAGGGGTTGCCTGAGTGCTGTATTTCAGTCTCTAAGATGGAGCTGGCCAGGCCTGCTCCTGCGCGGAGCCAGGCAGTGCTGCAGGGATGAGGCTGCAGGGCAAGGCGGGGACAGGTTGCCCCACTGCCCCAGTTACTGCTGCAGGAACTAGAGTGCTGACCCACAGCCATAGGTGCTAGAGGGAGAGGAAGCCCAGAGGAGGTGTTGTGCTGAAGACCCTGAGAGCAAGGGAAGGCAGGCTGTCCTGAGCCTTAACCATGCTGCTGGAGTAGATTCTTGAGCAAGGCAACTCTCTTCTGCTGCTTGTTTTTAGCTGGGAAAAAAAACTTTGTGAGCCTTTTTGTGATGAAACGAACATATGCCAAGACTGAACCTGTTTAGAATCCTGTACAGCTTTGAACAGCAACGAACTGGTCACACGAGTGATGCCTTATCTTCAGGCCTCCGTGTCAAGAGCCATGGACACTTTGCTCTCAAAAGAACCTGATTTTGCAGGATGCTCCAGACTGAATTTGTCGGTAAGGCTTGTTTAAGACTTCTGTGTGCTTATCTCTCAAGTGCGGGAATAGTTTTAGTGAAGCCATAGTAATCATTCACATATAAACTTACAGGCGTGCTTCAGACAAGACCAGATTGGTGCAGAACCAGCCCTTATCTCCTGTTCTGGTGATCCAGTCTGGACCAGTCCCTACAAGTTTCTCTTCAGAGTTTAAACTAAGCCTTTGGTTTGAGAATTGTGAGGTTTTATTTTCATAATTACCTTTAGTTTCGGAGCTGCCCTTGAGGCTATTTGGACTCCATTGAAATATGCTGAATTCTAAATCAGAGGTTTCTGTATTTTGTGTCAAAGGCACAAATATGAGGTCTATGATACCTCTTGTTTGATGCTGTGCTCAGAATCTATCATTCCAGCTAGGGTGATTTTTTTCTTCACATCAAAGCACATGACTTTGGGTTCCCAAATATTTCCTCAAATGCCTTTTCCAGTCTTCAGAATAACTTACGGGGAAAAAATGTACAGATATCATCAGAATGCTCAAAATTGTCATAGTTTTAACACGTGACTAGTGGCCATATTCATTAGTAAAGTAAAAAAAGAGTCCGGGTTCATGTTATAGGACATTCATGTTCAGTTTATGCCTTGACTCCAGTGGTTGCTGGCTATAGTACGTTAGTAATCCAGTCCTATAGCTGGCCCAGTTCATCACTATACGTATATTTAAGCTCCAATGTCTTTCTGGTGTTGAGATTGTTTTCATGATGCTATCCATAACCATCTCAAGATACACGGCATCCTTTTTGCAAGGGAAGTTTTCTAGAGAACGGATGGGAAATGTTGGTTCTTATGTGCAGTCTAAATATTCTTCATTCTTCCTATTACTGCTGATTATAGAGCTCATTTCTGTAATACCACCCTTAAATTGTTTGCAGGTTCATGTGCCAGTTGTTGAAGCATACCATAAGGGCTCATTTATACCCCAGTGGAGCTCCTGTGTTCTGAAGGGAGCTTTTCCTGAACAAAATATGTTTTCAGCCTATCCAAAATCTTGAAGTCTCCAGAAGAAGTCCTTTATGTGAAAAGTAATGCTCCCACTTGAAAGCCAGGCATGATAAAAATACCAGAATACAAGACATGGGGAAAAAAAAATAAGAAAACAAATGAGGATTTTCTTGCTACAGGCTACTGGGGAGCATAGCTGTATGAACAGATGAATTCATTTAATGAAGCAACTTTGGAGTGTAAGTTTTCTATCTGAAGAAAAAGCCAGTTTTTATATTTCAGTAGTAACAGAAGTGTTTTCTAAGAAGCTGTGACCCTTAATATCATTATGTATGAATTTGTGTATGTGAATGTGACATGCAAATTTGTTAACAAAGCAAACAACTTAAGGACTTCCAAGCTGGTGAGCTGATGCAAATTTCTGAGTCATCTTAGCCCAAAACAATATTCTGAATTTTTACAGTATTGTGGGATGCAGAGGGAACATCAGATATTTTATCTGACTGATACCACCAAGTGCCTTCCATTAAGTTTCCTAATGTATATCCTAGAGAGAGCCAGATGCACACATACATCTGGAAACGAATGGCACTGAAATAAAGTGGGACTTATTCAAATTTATCAGAGAAGGGAAGCAAGTCAGCTAATTACAGCAATTGATCTGTAGCAGAATAAGGCTGCAACAAGTATTCAAGCTTCAGTTAGTTTGCATCATCTTAACATCTCTCTTCTTCCTTGCTCTTCCCTTATGTTGCCTTTTCCTAGCTCACACATACACTGCTACATACAGATTTCTGTATGGAACTAGGCAGATTACTGGCAGACCCAAGCAAGGACAGTAAAGTTAACACAGAGACCATCTGTGGAATGGTCTGGATGGTGTCTAACGTGCTGTAGTTTCTGCTAAATTCTTATTCCCTTGTTTCTAATCCTATATAATAGTGACAACTAAGTCCTGCTAACTGTTTCTGAGAGGTATTCTGGAACATGGCCTTTAATAATAGGGAATTGAAAAATGGCAGGAGAGTGCCTTCCGGTCCTGCATTTGTTCAGAGAGTACTTTAACAATGCACAGTATTTCTCAATGCTGCATAATACCTATTTCTGAATTCCAGCTGCAGCTCAGGCTTTCTTCTTGGTCCTGCTGGAGTTGCTGGCATTGTTTCATCTGATATGAGGGGGAATATGTTCAAAGAAGAAAAAACACACAAAAATGTGCTCAAACCATTTCCACCCAATCTGAACATGATTTTTCAAGATCTTGCAGAGTGTCTGTAGCATAGGCAGCTACAATATTAATAGCACTTTACTAACAATGTCCCAGAGCCCTGTAGCTCTCATATAATAAATGAATTGTAAATACCACTCTCAGCACAAACAATTAACAGGATTTATATTGCATTCTCTCTATAAAGACTGAGTCAGTTCCCCCATGCTCTGAGCATGCTGAAATTCTCAGAGAAACTGCAACTGAGTGCAGTTATTACTACTGGATCTAAGTAATTTTTGTTGATGACGATGTCACCATAAATGATAAAATGTATGAAATTTCATACCTTCGTGCCAGCACATCCAAGCTTTACAAAGGCAGGCTGTGGCTCAGTAGCACAGTTTTTAACATTTAGCACAGGTTATTTACATCATTTACATTGATCATGATCATTGATCATTTACATGATCATTTACATGAACATCAATTTCTGTAGGGCAAAAAATTTACGGAGAAGCACTTCACTTTTGGTTTCCAGAAATCAGAAAGTGAAATTCTTACATATGTTTACAAGAATTGGAAGCAGAACTTCAGGAAGTCACGTGATTTCCAGCTACACCCCATATATGAACATCTAGATCATGAACGCAATAAAAAAACACTTGCTGTTACAAGTCTGAAGCTGACATGTATTATCTCTGTGTAGCCATGTTCCCATGTGTATGGCATTAGGTTCTTCCCCCTGTGTTCCAAGAAATTATACTGCTAGGTAGTTCGGAGAAGTCACTGTCCAAAACTGAATGTGCAGTGGCTGATACAGGGAGGAGTTTTCTTTAGAAGCTCAGAAGGATAGTATCCAGTAGAGAGAAAAGCACAACCTGTTGTATACTTGACTGTCAATAGCTGAGTAATTAACTCCCAGGTAAATAACCTTGTACTCGGGGAAAGAACTTTGAGGGATGTGACTTAGTGGGCATGGTGGTAATGAGTTTGTGGTTGGACTATATAATCTTAGTGGTCTTTTCCAACCTTAATGATTCTATGATTTAATTTTATCTGAATAAGAAAAGTAGAACCCAAGAAAGGAAAGATCTACTGTTAGCTAAAGTCACAGATGCGCATTTTCTACCAGCTTTTCCTAAATGACTACAAGCCCTGCTTCTTCCATCTCCTGTAGAGAATGGTATGGTTCAGAAGAGGTGTCCTGAAGTCATGTGTTTATGGCAGTGCCACTGGATATATGACGCAAACATATACTTTTTGTTGTTGTCATTAACTTTGCCTGCATCTGTCGAGTTGTTCACCTCCAATAAAACAAGTTAGCTCCCTAGATTTAGGGCACTCCTGGTGCTTCATCTGACCCTTCCAAGGCAGCTCTGAGTCATATTTTTCTTTCCCCTCCTTATTCCTTGAATGTGTATGCTCTCTTTCTGTCTGGACACCCACAAATGCAGCATGGAGAAAGTGTCTGTGTACCTCAGGGTAACTCAGTTGACTCCCTGGGCTATGGCAGTTAAAGGAGAATTCAGAAATTTGGAACAGAATCATTACCTCAGATATGTTCCAAAAGTGCCGTCTGTTTTCTCTCCAGAGAAGGAAACTGAGCTGAATTGCAATAGAAGCAATTGTGAGATTTTTGGAAGACAGTAGATAGAATAAGGATAAATCTATGTGTTGCAAGTGGGTAGATCCATCCTGTGGGTACCACAAGTTTTGAAATTCTTGCAGTCTAGACAGCGACCAGTCAGTTTCTTTAGCCAGAGGCTGCAAGCTTCAACCCAAAGAGCAAGTAGTTCCTGCTATTGTAGAGCCCCAAAGGTATCCTTAGTACTATAGAAACCTCTCTGTTGCTCATCAGCACAGATATAAATAGGATGCCTTTACTGTAGAACATTTGCTAAGAGAACTGGAGTTCACTGCTGCCCATACTCTGTTTTTCTGTAGACAGCTGCTTTGGTATATTTTTGCGTGATGAATCTTGACCAAAATCCATGTTCAAAGTGCAGATTTCCTCCAGGCAAACCTTGGGCTGATGACCTCTGAGGAGGAGGGAGCCTGATCTGTGTAGAAGCATCAGCAGGATGCAAAGTAACATCTGAAATACAAGGAAGACCAAAACAATGTGTGATGAGGCCTTTCTGTTCCTACAAATAAGATATTTACATGGTTGAGCTCCTCCTTTCAAAACACACCCCTGTGATGACGACCAAAACCACTCCTTCAGAGGTCTGCAAGCAGTTACCCAGGTAATGAAGAAGGGCAGGGGGAAGGAGGAGGAAGATTAGCCACAGATAACAGAAAACATGTCAGTGACCCTGTGACTATTCAGGGTGTTCATCTTTGATAATGTGAGAAGAGCATTTCCTTAGAGCACCAGGAAAATGCTGGCAGGTGTGAGCTAATCAAACACTGACCATGTTTGTGATAGTATTTTGCTGTTTTCTTCATTAAAACATCCATTGTCAACCGGCCATAATCAAAAGTGCTGCCACGATGATGTTCTTCCACATATATTCTAATTATGAACTGGATTTGGAGGTGGTCGTAACATAAGTTATGCTATATAATCTAACATGTACTATATATATTTTATAATATAAAATACAAGGGTAACACTGACCAGGAAGTGGAGATGCTACAAAACTCTTTGCAGTGCATAGGAGTGCAGCTCACAATCATCTTTTGAAGATCACTACACTGGCAGTGGAAAAGACTTACTTTCCTGCCAGTAGAGACACTCCTCTGCTGTGTCCTAATCTCACATTTTATATTAGCTCCTTTATTCTTTCTAGAAAGAAAAATAAAATATCCTGTAGTGATCAATACGTCTTGAGTCTATAACACTGAGTCTTTCACGATGGTTTCTAGGATGTGCTGCTGCAGGACTTTCATGGTTCTTGTAATAACTTTGTCGGCTTTAGGATTTGAATCTGCAGGCTAAAATCCCTTACCCCAAAGAGGAGGCAAACCTTTCCAAAGGCACTCAGCAGTAGCTGCAGGATCAGTCCCTTCCTGCCTGATTCAGCACTGTTGATGCCAGTGTAAGTTTTACCCAGGATTTCATAAGGCTCCTAATCAGGCCTGAGGACTGTAGTCCTTTCTTTGCTCCATCTCTTTGTGCAGTTAATGCGCTTACACTTACGTAAGGTGTGTAAGAGGGGCTTCGTGCCACGCATGATGGGAGCTTTGACCCAAAGCAGTGACAGCGTGAGTTTAGATTTGGCACAAGGAGGGAAAGTTATAAACAAAGTGTGTCATGGCAGTGAGATCAAGGGTTGCTCTGGTTTGGTAGGTGAATATCCTGATGGCCATGCTGATTAAACAGAGTGAGTCACAGCTGTAGGCTGGGAGGAAGAAGTGGGGTGGCAGAAGGATGTGGCTGTGCAGAGACCTGGTGAGCAGAGATTAGGAGGGCAGTTTGTGCCCAGAGAATAGCTTGTCCACTGGTGTTATTGTTTTAGGCATTTAAAACAGACCGGGTTAATCACTAACAAAGATGCCCAAGGGAACAATGTTGTATCGGTTATCTTCCTGAGAGTCTGACTGTTTTGGTTCTCTTTATTCTAGACAAAAGAACTTATTTGTGATGTTTCATCTTTAGTCTGAATGTCTCTAATTTGGACATCCATTTAATTTGGAAGGTTTCCACCAGACACCATTGAGACTGTCTGATTAAAGTCATGACTTATAACCAAATGTTCTTCTCGCTCCATGTTGCTGACCGCAGTTTGGTTATGAATTGTGAAAGAATGTTAAAATCCCAGTGTATTTTTCTCTGTGTGTGCTCTGTTTATTTTTATTTTTAACATTTTGATTGGGCAATGAAAAATGTCAGTGATGCTAGTTGCATGTCTTTAGGTACAAATTTGCCTTTCAGCTATTGCATGGGAGTGATTATTTGCTTTTAGAAACTGACATCTGTGGATTTTTAGTTCATTTTTCTTAAGTCTTTGGAAAAAAATATGGCATTGCATAAAATCCTGCAGCATGAAAGGTAAAAGCAGGGCCAATATAGGGACTACAACATCTTTTCATGTCTCTGACCTCCAGAGAGCAACAGCAACAAGCTGAACAGAGGCTGAAAGAAGCAGCATTATTGCTTCTCTTTCTCCTGAATTCCTTTCATCATCCTGGTGACCGCATGTGTCCTGATGACACATTTTTGGGTCACATGTCCCCAAAAGATGGGCTATATGGAGACACACAGCATGGAAAGTATTCCGACCAGAGACTGGTTATGTTGACAGGTTCCACGTGTGACGTGCATTTCTATATTCCTCACATGAACTTTATTAATAGCACAAGGCTGAGACAGAGAGAGCCAGTTATTCTTCTTTATGTAAATAAAACAACAGAAATAAATACTCTCTTGTTCCTTATCGTATTAAACCTGCAAATAGCTTATTACCCTATAAGGCAGCTTAGGCTGGCACATGAGAGCACTGGAAAACACTGAGCAGGCGCCAGGATCTGCCCAGCCAAGCTGCGCAGGAGAGGAATGAAGGCACAGTCTGGAGTTGGGGGAAGAATAGGAGGGCCAGGTAATTACTGTAAAAGACACTCTCAAGTATAATCGAGCTGAATGCTTGTTTTGTTTTTGGTCCAGTGGAAATGTTGCAGTGGAAGAGCTGGATAGGTTTCTTCCTTGACAACGTCAGAGATGTTGCTGCTTTTCCCAGTCAACTGCCTCCCATTCACTGGGATCTGGGCTACCCTCTCTGCAGGACACTGCTCCGGTTAGGAGGTCAGAGACAGAACATTCTGTAAGTGTAAGCTGTTCTTACTCAGATACCTCTGAGGCTCATCAGTCACTTCCACTGAAGTAGCAGTTCTTTCAGCTAGCAGTAGCAGCAAACTGTTGCCCTGTGTGAGTTATGAGTTAAATACAGTGTTAGAGGCTGTGCATCCTGTCCTTTCTGTTTGTGTTTTCTTCTGACACTGAAAAAAACCACCAATCTGGGCAAGAAGGACTTTTATTAGTTGTGACTCTTCCACCCTGATCACAACCAATTCCTTTTATCTTCATTAGCATGGAGAAGTATGGAAGGTTGCAGTCTGACAGAGGATGAAGGTATTGCTCACGTGATGAATATGAACTAAACCTGGAATTCCAAAACATTCTGGGCTTTGGGCCTTGCTCTGAGCTCATCACTGACAACTATTAAAAGGGGTTGCATTTTTACAGGTTCGCTCTAAGAGATAAATACTTTCCATACGTAACATTCAGAAAATTCCTCTGTGTTCTTAAGTAAGTTCAAATGATGGAAATAGATTATAGAAATGGTGTTTAAGTGCTGAGCAGGATGTGGCAATAGAGTTATTTCATTTACATCTGCACTGTGAGCAAGGAATTCATCACAAATGTACCAGGTCAATGTGGTTTTCCACCAAGCTTATGAGGATGATTTACCTCCTGCGCAATCAAAATAAAGACACATTAGTGGCTAGGAATATTTACTAAGTCATCCAAGCTGACATGTTTTAGCTGTAAGGGAGAAATTGATTTTGAATTCTACTGATTTCCTTTCCTTTATGTCTCAGTTAAACACACCACAAAATAATTTCATGAAAATGTTCTGCTGCTGTTACTCATAATGGCTCAGAAATATCAGGATATCCTTGAGGTGGAGCAGCCTTCTCCAAAGCATTTTGCATAGCTTAATTAGTGCAGAACTTTCTTTCCCTGTGCTTTCTCTTTTCTCCTTAGAGAAAAGCATCTGGCATCATTTCATGCCAGATGCTTCTAGGTATTGAGAATCAGAGCCAGAGGTCAACCGATGAGCTGCTGATGGCTCAATCTGAATGTGAACACAATGGCTCACAAGAGCTCCCTTTCAAAGAAACTTCATCTTTCATATACGTGGTGCTGCAGACAAACCCTTTTACCAAGTAAAACCTGATAGCCCTGTGTGTCGATTCAGATTCAGGACCCTGCAAAGCCTCTATGTCTGTCCGCATTGTCTGTTCGCAGCAGCTTTCCCTTTATCAGATCCCACATATACATCTGTAGGACCCTGTCCTGGTTTTATCAGTATTCCGTATGATGCAACAGGCTGTTGTGTGCAGAGGCACAAATAGCTGTGGAGAGGCAGCCAATGAGGCAGGGATGTACTACAGTATGTCAGGCAGGGGGACAGCCAGCTCTGGGATGCTGCTTAGTGGACAGTACAACCTCTGTTCTATAGCACTTCTGGAGATTTCAGAGGATTGTGAAGTGCAAAGGTATTCCTAGTCCTAAACTGGCAGGCTGATAAAAAACAAACAAACAAACCAAAAACCTGCCAGTAGTAGACGCATCTTTTTGCTGTTAAGGAGAGACAACCCCAGCACCATCTACCTGACCCTCAGCACAGCCTTTTTTTTATCTAGTCTGACTCCTGTCCACATTTCACACGTGCTCCTGTTGAACTTCCTATAACAGCATGAGGCACTTCTCAGATGCTGTGCATTTGGGGGTTGCAAAGTCCTTCCTGGCTGTAAAAGGGGAGAGATGTGTGGATTCTTGATCAAGTCAAAGCAGGGAAGAAATTGACCCACTGCATTCCTTTTAAATATACGTGGGCAAATGGAGGTTTAGGCAAGGCCACGATTTGACTTAGCAACAAGGAAGTCACCTAGGAAACACTTAGGAAATAACCCAAGAAATTGCCCAAGTGCAGTAAAATAACAAAGTTCAGGTCTGAACCTTCATCCTAGGAGTTGTCTGCAGGACCTCCGCTCACTTGTATGGCACACACAGAGCTGGATTGGTCACTTTGGAGTGCTTTTTGGAATGAATGATTTTAGAAATAGCCCTCTTGGTGAGTTTAGGCAGAGGAAAGGCAATTGCTCCCTGCTCCACATTCTGCCTTGGCTGGGCTCTGCATTGCTGTTTCGTGTGGTGCGTGATGTTACATGCAGAGGGGGTGAAGGCTGGGCGCGGTGCTGCCAGCGGTGCCGGGGCTGTGCCACAGCTTGTTGGGAGGATTGTTGCCATTCCTACCACTTCTCTCTCTGTGGTCTTTCTGATACAACGCAAGCATAATGGTTGTGTTATGTAATTCATTTAAGAGGGAAAATTTGCTCATAAAATTTATGGTCCCATTCTCCCTGAGACAACCCAAGAGATGAGACCAGACAATGAGGACAAAAGCAAATGAGTTGAGAATTCACTGGGATGCCATCACCCAATCCTATGGTCATGGCACGATGCTTCAGCCAAATCTCTCAGCTCTGCAAACTGGCTCTGAGTTGTGCAAAAGCACGGCCCGATGGCTGGGTGTGCCCAAGCTGCATGTGGATGGTGTGGCACTGCAGCAGGTGTGAAAGCATCCCTGGATCATGGCTCTACATGCAACCCCAGGTGCTTTAGGGTACTGTCTCGAGAGCCAATGAAAGGGCCTTCCCCCCCCCAAATAAATACCAGGCAAAGCGAATACTTATCTGTTGGGGCCTGCTATTGAAAAACGGATCTCTGTTCACATAAGCAGGAAAAAGACACGGAGACTTATTTGTATTTCTGCTCCTGAGCACAAAGGGGCTAGAAAGCAGGCGGCTCCCACCGATTGTGTGCTCCTCCTGTTTGGAGATGTAATCGGAGTCCACATACTGTGCCACGGCCTTTCCTCATCCCCAGGGCTTGGGGCTGGGGAGGGTGCATGCAGGGGTGGAGGACTTCAGCATCAGGTCAGGGGAAGGCCCCAGGGCAGCATCTGTCCCCCATCTCCTGATGTGCAGCTTGATGCTAAAAGGAGTGCCGATGGGGACAGGTGGAAAACAAACTCACCGTGTTCACTCAGTCCTAACTCACCAACTAGAGAAATATGCTGTCTGTAAACAGTGCAAATGAAACGGATGTTTCATTCTGCTGCTGCTAAGTTTATCAGCACGGGCAATGTGCGCCCCAGACCCCTAGGAAAATACACAGAAAATGTGTAAAGAAAGAGAAGCTGAGGGTCCTCAGCTAACCCCCAGCTTTACCACACCCCGGCTATCGGTGTTTGTGCTTTAGGGCATCGCTCCAGCCCATGTGACTGCAAGATTGGGACTTTGTGAGCGTAACCACGGGGTCCAATCTTACCTGGATTCTATGTGTCCTAAGTGCTATCAGGATGGACTCTGGAAAGGTGAACGCATAGCAGAAGGAGGCCATGAGAGCACTTGCTCATGTGGAGCAACATGGTAAGGCTGTGCTGGACGTTGGTTAGGATGTGAGGCAGGGGCCTCTCCAGCTGGTATTGTCCCTGAATAGGCCATTGTCCTTTGCAAGGAGCAAATAGAAAACTCTGCGGCTTCTGCAGTGGCACTGAGCCAGCACGGCCTCACACAGGGCTCACTCTCCAGCCTGGAGGTCTCATGGCTTCAAAGTACCTCACCCACATTGCCTCAAGCTCCTGCTCTGGCATCCTGTTACACACAGGGCATTCTGAGCGGCTGGATTTTGTTCCCTGCAAGTGAGTGGCTGGGAAGTAGGTGTGTTCCACGGAGCTTATAATAGAAAGCTTGCTTTGACCTCCGCAATAGAGATTAGCACCATTCCAGAATGATATAGTACGTGAGTTTTTTTTAAGGGTCCAAAGGTAATTCCTGTTTACAGAACTACTATCTGCAGAACTGAAAGAGCCTCACAGCATTCAAGCTAGGGCAGCGGCTGTCAGGCCACGGAGATCCCTTCCCTATTGCTGCCTTTTTGTCCTGCTGAGGGAAAACTTGAAATGCCCTATGGATGGCTGAGCTTCCCTTAGTTATTCAGCTCTGCAAATGCAGTCTTGAATGCTTTGATCCATCTGCTAATCCTGGTTAGGATTCCCATGTCCATTGGCGTATGGGCCCTGAGAACTGGATCTGTGGTTCTGCACCCCCCTCCGGCCTGCTTTGTCAAGAAGCAAAAGGTCTGTTCTTACGTCTGTGAGGGGCTTGATGTAAGTCAGTCAGCTGAACCTTGGTGAGCCAGTGGAAAGTCAGAAGTAGCATTGTCCTGCAGTCTCCTGCCTAGCATCTTTACATGTGCAGTCTTAGAGAGAAAACACAGCAAGGTCATAAAGCCAGTGGGATAAATTTGCCATTTCACCGATAGCTGGATTTACCTGATTCTGCTCTGTTGTGACTTGCCTTCTAGCTTGCAGCATGTTCCTCTGAATTTTATTTGCCCCTTCTTGACTGATACCCTATTAGAAATGTTGATGTTTCTCCAAACTGCAGCACCTGATCTGAGCTGCATGCCTGAGTTATGCACTGATCCATCTCGAGGGCCAAAAATGTCAGGTGGTTTTTAGAAAATTGGCATTTTCATAAAGAAAAATGAGTTTTCTTATATAATTGTGTTCTGACACTCAATGGCCCATGGATACCCCTGTTTGTGGGATGTATTTAGCTCATTATTAGCTATTGCCTTACGGAAAGATAGTTCAATTCGTGCACATCAAAGTATGCAAACATGGAAATCAAGCACCTGGGATCTAAACAGCATTGGGCTCTCTGTAAAAGGAAAGTGAGGGACACACTTGGCACACACAAAGCTGTTTTATTTACTCCAGAAAGATCATGCTGCCAGTTGATGACGCGCCTTCCTTCCCCCCTCTACTTCTCATTTTCTGTACATTTAGGCCCTGCAATCCTGGAAACTATTTACATCTCCCTTGCAAACCATGACTATCCTTTTCTCTCATTCTCTTTTTTGCACAATCCTTTTTGTGCATCTTGTCCTGTTGACCTCGACCCTCTCCCACCAAAGCACAGAAGTGGTGATGGTGTGAATCACCGCTGCCTTTCTTGGTACCTAGGCTAACACCATCCAGCTGCTGTCTGGGATTTTCCAAGGGATCCTGCAGGTTTCGGGCTGACTGAGACATGTTTGGTGGTTCAGCAGAGTTTGCCACAAGGGGGGGTGAAGAACAGAACCCAGCTGTGGAAATTTACTGACTCTCTGCAGATCTCATGACTTCTTGCTAAATCTGAAAATTCCCTGAACAAGAACAGTTTTGTTCCTAAACTGCCCGTGCAGCCTTTCATCTTTCTGTGATTACCTGAATGTTGCACGGTCACTGGCATTTTTCCTATAGGTTACAGGCAGCGGTCCATCATTCACTGCAAGGGCAGAAGATAAAGAATTCATTAGTGAAGCCACTAGTTTCTGGTGCAAAGAACTTCCACACAGATGGTGAATTAAAACATCTATATATTCAACAAATTAGCAAACGGTGTGCCAACATTTGTGAAATATATGCACATTAAGAGTATGAGTGGGAGCAAATAAGGTTGGGAGGAATCTTTCTCAGCTTCTGTTTTCAAACAGCAACTTGCAAAGAAGTCTATTTCTCTTGACTGCTTTTTAAAGGTAAATATGTGCAAATTTCTTTAAATCGTCTGGAGTGGATGATGGTTATGACTGAAAGATAAGGAGGGATTGGTCTGTCTGACAAACTCCCCTGCTGTTTTCAGAGGGCTGGTATCTTGAGAAGTGGTGAAACACTGCTCAGTGCAAAACGTGGGGCACATTGTGAACTGAAGATCTGCCATCTGATGGGCTGAGCAGAAACTGTTGAAATGCAATGTGCTTCAGGGCTCAACTCTGTTTGCTGCACTAGAAATCCTCCCCAGTGATGACTCTATGTAAAGATCTCCGTCTCCAGCCCACAGGAGATCAGTGTAATGCTTACTACAAAGTCAATAGGAATTTTCCATTAGTACAATCAATTGTTTTTAGTCATCTTTACACTGGACCATATCATCTGCCCATCAGAATTAATATCATTTATTTAAAATGTCGAGGAGGAAGAGTGGAAGAAACCAGAGAAAAAAAACCCTGAGTTTGTGCCGCACAGGGCACAGAGTCAATCTGAAATAATGTAATTTCTGAACAAGCCATGGTTAGACATAGAAACAGCAACAGTGATAAGAGATGACCAACGCAATCAGCTCAAGCACCACTGGAGGCAGAAGCCAGCAAAGCCTGCAAAGCTCACCCAGTGCATGGTGCAAGGCCCTGATACTGCCAGTAACGCCATGCAGTCTGGTTTTGCTTTACTGTTATCAATAAGGCTTTGTACAGACAAACAACTCACTCACACACAGCTGTACTGCAGGAGTCTATGCAGTCTCCTTACAGACCAGGAGATCTGCCTGCTTAGGGCTGCTTTTAGACTAGGGATGAAGCCGTGAAATAAGAAGCTGTATGTATCCCATATGGTACTCAGTATAGCGGCATCCATTTTCAAAGAACCATAGAATCGTCTGAGTTCAAAGGGTCCGTTAAGGGACATCTGGGCCAACCCAATGAACAGGGACCCCTACTGCTCCATCAGGTGCTCAGAGCCCATCCAGCCTCATCTGGGGTGTCTCCAGGGATGGGACACCCACCACCTCTCTGGGCAAAGATGTATCGAAATACTAATTCAAACAGTAATAAAACCATAGCGATTTTGGGTGGCAGCAAGACATTTGCAGGTGGATAATTAGCTAACTCAATAATAATCCATGTTATGCCCAGCCAAAGTCTTTGTACAGTACAGCATTCCAACATACTGAAAAGTGACATAATGAAAATTCTTTGTGTCTGTGCAGGAAATGGTAAAGAAGGTGATCCCAAAAACCCAAAGAAAATTTAAAAGAAACACAAGATCAGAAAGCAAAACCTGCAGAGAAAAGCAAACGCATTAAAGGCAGCAAGACTGCAGTGCTGTAAGTCATATAAAATGAATGCAGTTCATCGTGCTGAACTGTTCATGCTCAGACCATATATGTTCAGTTCTTGACAAAGTAATCTCTTTGCAAAGCTACATAATGCAGCAGAGTCAGCGAGGAGCGAGTTATAAACAAAGAACCTATTCAGCTGTCAAAGCAATTTTCAGCTATATTAAAACAGAATAAGATGGGACAGATTCTGCAAAGCCTTCTGCTGCGTTCTGTCCCGCAAAGCCGGTGGCATTGCATGTGTGTAGATGCTGTGGAACAAGGCAGTGCGTGCGTGCACAGGCAGGCACCCACGCGAACACATGTACACACACGTGCACAGGATAATCACCCACTGCCTTTCCGAGCTCATGTTGTAAATTGCAAAACACTTATTCAAATTGCATTTTCGCTCTGCACTTAGGGATGTCACCAAGTTCTGGCCATTCCGATGACGTGTTTTGTTTCCATAGAAACCCATGTACTTTGGAGTGGGAAAAGCAGAAGGAGACCGAGAAAAGCAGAAAAATAATGCAAAATAAGGGATGTGTGTGGTTTGAATAGATCATTTGGGTTGTGGGGCTTGTAACAAAGAGACTTGCCTCTTCAGCAGGGAAATGCCTTATTTATTTGTCACTCCAGAACATTCACAGACGTTCAGATTTGTGCCGATTAAAAGAACGCACCATCCTATTTTTTCCATATATGCTAACCACCATTAGATGAACTCAATCTGCATCAGAGAGGCCAGGCTTTCAGCGTGCTTTCTGCTGACGCATGGCTTTTGCTGTTTGCTATGTCTCTGGTGTCATTAGCAGGTGTTTCCTATCTTCATCCCCAAACTGGGGAAGGAGGCGGGGCCTGGGAAACTGCAGATTTCAACTAAGGTTCAATGAAATACCTGTCAAGTCTCCTATAAAAAAAAAGCTGTGTATGATCTGTACCTCCCAAGGGGTGGGCAGGGAGAGGCATGCTGGAGCTATTCTATGTTTCTTTCCTTCTTAAAACCGCCAACTTGCCATTGAATCATTTAATCGCTAATTAAAAATCCTGGATAAAACAAGCTGTCTACAGCTTTCTGGCAAACATCCTGCTGACTTTGGTAGGGCCAAGATTTTACCCTTTCCTTGACTGCAGAGCTTGTTTGTTGTCACTTCTTTTCCTTAGCTGTTCTGTGTCTTACACCAGATTTTTTTTTTCTCCCTTAATTATTCAGTTTCTTTTCCTTTTCTCAAACATTACCTCACTTCAGCTCCAAAATAGAGGGTCTTAGCTTAATGGACCCCAACAAGCAGTCTGTGACCAGGCTAGCTGTATTTTACCTGCATCCTCTTCTGCTGCGGTCTTGAAGAGGACAGGGAGTAGGTATGAGGGTAGTAAGTGTTTCAGCAGCTAAAGACTTCCTTTAGCTGCTCTGTGTGGTCACACACATAGACATGCAGGTCCCCATTAGCAGAGCTACGTGTTGCTTCTGGTGTCTGACCAGCTGGAAAAGGGTTGGACCCACAGCATCCAGCCATGTGTCCCAGGGCTGAATGCTGAAAGGAGAAGTAGTCTCTTGTATATTAGAATGCTGACAGTAATGTAATAAAATTACTGCTCTGTTTCTGAATATTCTTCAGTGTATGTTTGTCATGTCTGACCATTTGGTATTTACCCGTCGTATCTTCTGCAATTTTGCATTCAGAGTCTACATTAGAAGAGACCTATTCTGATTTTGCCTGGAGCTGAATAATTCTTCAATGCACCTCCACTATCACACCTGCTGGCTCCCTGCTTTAAGGTAGGAATGTGCAAAGAAACCATGGCTTCCAGGAGGCTTTTGGGCAGAGTGCACTTGAATTTCTACTGTGCTCTTTGTGAGAAGCTGCTGTTGGTCACACAGGGCCTTAAGTTCACTGAAATTGCGTGGGCCCACTGCATTCTTAGGGTACCAGAATACAAAAATATGGCAAGTACCCAAATCCCTTACCAACACGTATTGCCTGTAATGTTGACATGATTCAAGCCCGTACTCATCAATTGATCTTTGTACAGTCAAATCCATATCTAACACCCAGTACTGACTTGTAAGAGTCTTGTTTGCTAAGTAAAGGAACATTTGACTTTGCTGATCAGCTCTTACCTTTGTTGTTTTCCTTGGCTTTAAACTTTGAATTTTACACGTTTTACAAGATGAATGCTCTGCTTCACTTCTTTGTATACAGATAGAAAGAAGCAGTTTGTAAACCATGTGCTTTGTAGGTAATACAATATTTTTCTCCTCTGGAGTCCATCAGTGATGGTGCTTAAATGTATGAGACCACATGCAGATCTTTAGGCTAGGATCTCAGATCCCTTGCACATCTTAACGTTAACGTTTATTATTCTTTCTCAGAGCAATGCAGAGGGCTTAGTTCGAACTTCAGGCAAATCTCACATCACTCCATTTGTAAATGGGTTGCATGCAGAACTCAGCAAGATTTCATTCAGCCTTTTCTATAATGTTGGTTGCAGTTCTCTGGAGGCAGGATAAACAGGGAAAATTCAGTTTGGCTTCACTGTTCTCTATTAGTTAGTGTTTTGTTTCCCTTGTTCCAGAGGCTGGATGTTATCTTTGATAGCATGTCATTGAGTACAGCAGTGCTGAGTGCAAGAGTAAGTGACAGAGCATCTCTTGCATGTGGTACTGCTGATTCATTGCGTGTACTTCCTGTGAGGTAATGAAATACCTCAATCACATCAAAAGTGCTGATTTTTAGATAGTAGCTATTTTGTAAATATTATATACAATGTGACAAGCTTGAAGGCCAGATCTAGAAGGTAATGTTCAAGGGTGATGTTGGTGCACAAACAAATAGCCTTCTGGAAGTCACTGTAACTTCGTGCAAGAGTAAGGAGGATTTGCATGACTGTAAGCTCAACATTGAGCTCTTCTTGTTATTCAAGTTCAAAAATGAATAAGAAAGGTAGGAAAAAAATACAACAACCAAAACCCTACTAATAATAAATCTGTGCAACCTTGGTGTACTATTTATCATCTTCTTGTACCAAAACAAAGTTGGTGATGTACTTTGCCTTGAACAAACACTGGTATTTTTCAGACTCACCAACATGGTACTGGTTTTCATCCTCTCTCGTCTTGCTGTTTCCTGTCTTCCTTTCCCAGACTTTGGAATTTCTCACCTTAACTTTCCTCTTTTGCTTTCAATGAAAAAGCAAAATTAAGTTTGTAATCAGAGCCTACTCCCACACTGGAGGATTTTAAATTCCTAGATGAGACTCAGCAGGAAAAGATGATAGTGCAATTTCCTTAGAAATTTTATAGTTGAAGCATTTATGGGAATAAACCTTTGAACGCTGAGACTCTGAAAGAGGTATCTGAACCAGCACGTTCTGAAAAGTGTTTCCTAGATAGAAACCCGGGAGGAGGAAGAGGAACAGGGAGCACAAGCAATGTAATCAAGATAACTTGGATGTGTAATTTTCAGCAAAAGAATTTCCTTGTCACATTCAGTGTTTTAGTTTCTTATGACAAATTGTTTGTGTAGAAAGTAAAGTTGTTCAGTCTCTGTGCTGTTCCAAATTTTAAGCTCTTGGTTTTCTTGATGTGGTTATTTTTTGACATCACTTAGTGGTGATGAGTCTATGTTCGCTTGGCGTGATTGGTTAGCTCAGCCACACTTAATGACTTTGACCTTATAAACTATATTTGACTCAGAAGAGTCTCATCCTGTTGTTGGAAGGAGAGTCTGCCAGTGAAATTTACTTTAATCAAAAAGGTTTTGTCATGGTAGGATTCAACAAGACTCAAGTGGTATGTGTTACTTATGCTTGTCTGGTTTACCAGGCTGAGTCCTGCACTGAGCATGTCTTTTGAGTATGACGGCCACGAGTTTTTGCTTTTCTATGGGGATTGTTTTCAGTTTCTAAGTAAGAGAGCGGGCCTGGATACCTAGGTTAGAGGCATTCTTTGGAGCAGTCAGTTGGTACAGTTGGTCCAAGCTACCTTGTAGTGTAATTCATGCTGTATGCACCGCTTGAGACTTAGCTTGAATTCTTACTGGATGATAGTTTCCTTAATATAACAGTGGTGAGAGGTTTCCCTGCTCCTAAGAGAATCTGGGGTATATTCACTGATGGCTTGTTTTGCTAAAATTTAGAATCCTCCTGAAATCTTCATCAATAGGTAGCTCCTTCTTCAAAAACCTGGTGCCATTTCCCAGGGCAGAGATATCCTCTAGTATCAAACAGATTAAAAGCAGCTGTGGTACCATTTGTTCTGTATGAACACTGGTGGGTCAGCTGTTTGCAGGAGCTTCCCAGTGCAAACAAAACCCGTGAGCTACATTTTGCTTTTTAAATAAGTAGTTTTTGTTGTTGAAGAATCGCTAGAGACAGCCCTGTTCTCTTTCAATAACTATAATTAATCTTGGTTATCCTAATACAAAATGCATCATTGCACGTTGACAAATGAAGTGTTTGGCACCAGTGGTGTTTACACTTGCATTGTTGCTGAACTCCTGTGTGTGCTGGAAGGTAAGGTGAAGTATTTCCTAGATTTCCAGATTATCCTACAGAAAGATACATCATGGAGCAGAAATTCAGAAACATTCTGTTTCAAAGGAGGCTCCATGATCAATGCAATTACACCAGGGTTTTACTGGATGTCAGTGGTCATTCTTTCATTATCTTCACATAGGTTATACCTTGATTTCATTTTATTTCACTTTCCGAATTTCTACTGTCTAAGCAACTGCACAAACCTCTTTGTGCTCCAAACCTCTTTGTGCTCCTGCTTTGATGTGTGAACATCCATCTATCTTAAGAAATTTCTCTGTGCAAATGAAGTAGTGACAGAAGTCACGGCTGGTTAATTCTCCCCACGCCGATGCTCACTATCTTAGCTCAAGTCTCTAAATGATATACAAATATTATTTATTTTTAGTACTCTTCATGGCTGTATGCATTGCTTCCACTCTTCTTATGTTCCTGGTGCTTGAGCAAGGAGAAATCAGAACACAGTGAATTTTAGGATGTGTTGAGAAACTTGCATGGACCTTGCTTCCAGGAAGAACATACACACGTGCTGATAAGCAGCAGCTTATCTAAAAAATACTCAAGAAAGTATTTCTTAAATGAGAGCACTTCTCTGGAACTGAGCACTTGGTCATTGGCTGTTGGGCTTTTTTTTGTTTGCTTATTTTTTTCAGTATTTCAGTTCCCTACTGATAGTGTTGTGAAATCCTTGCTGGGTGTTTGCCAGTTAACTGAATAAACTTTTACTTGCTTGATGATTTTACAACTCCTCTATATGAAGTAAGTTTGTCATTTGTTTGACTTCTCCTGCATTTTGTGTAAAAATGCTACCTAATCTTACAAAGAAAGATTTGGAGACTTAAATTCTTGCAAAGTTATCAAATACAGCAGAGTCTGAGCACTTAACAGGGTACTCATAATACTTTTTGTGATATTTTTAGTATTATTAAAATAATTACTGCTGTGTTATTAAATACATCAAGCTCTCTTATATTCTGTAATGTAATTTTCCACTTCACTTCCCCTGTATTTACATGTATTAATACATCTTCCAGTTAAGGTCTTTTTTCATTGCTCAGTGTGTGTCACACTGCAGAAAACAACTGAGATTTTCCAAATTGGAGTCTCATAAACTCTCCTTCTTTCTAATGGCCACCCAGCCCCTGGAACCCAATAGGTAGGTGAAGGTCAGAAGTCTGATGTCACCAAAGACAACAAACTAATGAGCAGAGCTTTTTTTTTTTGTTACCAAAGGATTGAATAGGAACAAAAAATATTCCCCACAAACTGCAGGCATTATCACTCTGTGATTGCTGGTATTGTGTTAGATATTTTCAAGCATTCAGGTAATGGATGCAAAATTGGACGCATGAGAAAAGGTATAGAAATGATATCTGGAGGCTACCTTAGCTGTGAGAGAATGGAAGAATTCTCATTCAGTACAGATGAAATAAATTTCTATCCACAGGGCATAGGCATTGAAAGGAAAATAACTTATATGAAACCAAGGGCTGTAACAGCCTAATTTTGTTCTCTGGACCCAGGTAAATTTCATCCTGGCACAATAAATAAATACATAATATAAAGTACAATACTATTTCCTGATTCATGATCTTGTTAGACTCCAAATAAACATATATCATGCTGGAATTGCAATAACACAGGCTTAGTACATAGGCAGGGAATTGCATCCACCTACTGAACATGAAGAAGGCATACCAAAAGCAAATCATTTAGAGAAGAATGGAATTCTCCTTTAGACTCGGTGATGATTCTGCTGTGTTTTCCCCTGGAAGATGGTCCTTCCCATGTGCAAGTATTTTTAGATATTTTATTTCTTAAGAAAAAGAGTGTGTGTATATATATATAAACAAATTTCAGATATTTTACTATACGCTCTTGTTATTCTATAAGCTGAAAAGCAACTTCAGCAAAAAACTTATTTGGATTGGATTGGATAGGGATTTAGAATTAGGAATATTACCCACAGGGTTCTTAATCCAAGGATGGAAGTTGGGCAAGAAAGCATCAGTGAGCGATTTACGGAAAACATGGGCACAAATCAGCAAGCTGCACTACAGCAATAGTAGCACACCCTTTGCAGGGTTGGTGTGGAAGGGATTTAGCAGACTGAGCCTTGGGTGGCTGAACAAGGCTTAGGGTTCAGGCCCCATAGAAAGGCTGAATCTGTAAAACTGCTTCTCACCCAGCCTTAAATCTCAATTAAGACCTCGAAATATATTCAGGGGTATTATGCTGAAAGAGTGATTTTCACACATCTAGAAAAATATCACAGTATCATCTGTGTTGAGTTGCAATAGGGCTCAAATGTTGAAAGCTGAGGAGGAAGATGAGAAATAAATGGCCAATACCTCTTTAAGAATCCACAAGAGCAAAGCAATAAAAACAAAATACAATAACTCAGATAATAAAAACATTATCTTACAGATTTCATACAAACTTTGCCTTAGGGAGGCCACCTGGTTTGTGTTTTACTGACACAGCTGTTCAGACTTTTTTCCCTTTTGCTACATGAAAAATAGAGGAATTTGAACAGCTGTCTGGGTTAATTTTTTTAATGCCTTCAGTAAGTAAAAATAAAGGCAAGTGACATGAATGTGTGTTACAAGATTGCCTCTAAAGATGCTTTAAAAACTTTGCAGAGTAATTCCTGGACCTCATGCACAGTGAATGAAGTTGTGCTCTCAGTAGGGGCTGAGCAGGGTGGGTGCTGCTGGTCAGTTTCTTCTCTCTCCCTGTAGATGACAGTCACTCAAATTGGAGCAAACTGGAAAACTCAGTTATACTGCAATCTGCCCAAGGTAACCCCGCTGACTTCACTGAAATTGCTTAGAATTTCCGTAACTGAAACTAAAATCACTCAACAAACCCAAGCAACAAACCGAGCCAACTAATTTTGTTGAAAACCATCTATAATTTGTTCTGTCGCTTTCCAGGGATGTACTCCTCATTGTGAAGGGAGCAAGTGAACAGAAGTGGTCAGGATGTCTGAGCAGACATCATTTCTCAGAGAGGAAGGTTATTTTTGCTCTTTTCCAAACTGTAGTGTTTTGGTGGGAGGGAAGAGTCGGTGCTCATCCGTGCTGCCCTGCTGACACGCAGCTCACGAACAGAGTCCCAGCAGGTTGAAGTCTGGTCCAGTTTAACCCAGTGATGGAATGAAGCAAGTGGGAACCACTTTGCTTTTTGTTGCCCAGTGTTTCATACACCTCTAGCAGCAAACCCTCTTTGTTGCCAAGACAACCCCGAAGAAATCTGAGATCCAGAACAATACCCTGCGCACGAGACGGCTCGTATTCGTTAGTTCATGCATTCATTTTGAATGTCGAGAGGATCACTGCCCTCCAGATCAGCCCAGGTAAGTCCAGGTAAAGGTGTAGGTGCCGTCTGTAAGGTGATAATGGCTTGTATTTATAGATTCTTTTGTCCTAACAGCTGCCAAATCTCCACGGCTGACACTGAGAGCCTGCTCAGTGCAATTCCTGCAGTGCAGCACTACCTGAAACTTACCAGGATGCTTCCTGGGGCTGTCCCCAAAATACTCCAGGGCAGGGGCACTGACTGCTCTCTCCAGCCCCTGCAGCATGCGAGGGTGTTGCAGTGAGCACAAGGCTGTCTCAATATGCTTTTGCAGTGGTTTCTAAAGATTTCTCAGGCAGCTGAATGCAAGTTAGTGCTGCCATGAAGGTCTTTTCACTTAATAATTGGGACTGGACTGGGCTGTGCTTGGCCTCTAGGTCAAAGGAAATGTACACGTGACTTAAGCCTCTTTGCGTAAGGTCTTGGCTCCATGCAGGACAGTGGAGTGTCTAGGGCTTTGGGTTTTTTTAATGCTTATTTATTTAACCCTGGTGAATATAAATTGGACAGAGGTCCAAGAGGTCAGATTAAACACCTCCATTGTCAATTAGGGTAGCTTCTTGCAAAGGCTAACCGCAGAGATTTTTCTGTTTCTTAGAGAAATGCTACGCACAGTTTGAAAATATGTCTCACTTTTCTGAATTCTCTCCAGATCATCTTTTCCCATTTTGTAGGCAGTGGTAGAAAATAAGAGATATGGTTTTTTTCTTTTTCTTTTTTTTTCTTTTTTTTTTTTTTTTCCTGAGGAATGCTAGGAATATGTTTTATGCCTTGCTTAAAGCTGGTTTTGAGCTCTCCACTAGGAATGGCTGTGCTGGCTAAAACACAGGCGTAAATAGGTTGATGGTTGGCCTAGATGATCATAGAGGTCTCTTCCAAGCTTTCTGTTTCTATGATAGCATCATAACAGGAGCAGTGCAAGCCAGCCAGTGCTTAACAGGGAGCGTTGCATATTGACCGTCACAGTGAGGAGCTCAGAAGCAGAGCTGGTTCTGCTTTAATGTCTGTCAGCTTATCCATGGCTTCTACTTTCTTGTATGGTGTATTTTCTCCCTGGCTGTGTGAGGAGCCCTGTAGATGAAACGTGGGGATGTACTTCAAGCAGTAATGCTGGAAGCAACAATTCTGCCCTTGTTTGCCTGTGTGAAGTACTAACTCCATAATGTACCAAGAACCATCTCACCTCTATCCTTCTGAAAGCCAAGTCCTGTTGGTTTCAGATGAAGCATCCCTGAGCTCAGGCCGCTGTCTGATCCTGCTTTAACACCTCATAAACAAGGAACAAAGGAGGCATGTGAAAGAACTGCAATTTCATAAACCGTCGAGTGGGAGTTGGAGCTATTATAGAACATCCCGTTCCAAAAGGAAACAAATGATGGTCTGATGCTGCCGGGTAGTAGTGACGTATGTGGCTGCACTGTGAGTCAGTCAGTGTGAGATTCAGATACGGACCAAGAGGGAAAACATTTGTGGCAGCAGGACCAATCACATGCTCGTAGATAGAATTACCTCAGCTCATTTTTCAGTTGGGTATTAATATGTTTGCTGCGCTTCTTGGGCAGAAGGCAAATAGCAGCACAGAGGAAAAAAGCACGTGTAGGAGCCGTTCTATCTGTCTCTTCTTGCAGCCTCCCACCCACACTCCTGCACAGACAGTGATAATGTATCGTGAGCATTTTGGTATATCACTGTTTCGTTCAGTAAAATAGAATGTGTTATGTTGTTGTTGTTATTTGTGTTATTTGGAATCCCAAAGCATTCCCCATTCCAAAGGCACAGGTCCATGAATGGGACACCTAAGTAAATTTTGGGGAAAATATTTTGTTTATTGTCAAAGTGGTGTCTTGTTTTAATTGCTTACAGCTCGACTGAATGCTTATGTTCATTTAAAAATGAAAACTGAAGTGTAAGGATCCTTTTAAAACTCTAAAGGAGTCCATAGAGCTGCTTTTCTGGTATGTGGGGGATGTGTCACGATGTACAAATTGTGAAATGAATTGGCTGTTTACTGGAAAGTTACCGTTATCTCATGGGTAATGTCAGTCAGAGATAAGAAACTCTGGCCATGGATTGAAGACGAGGAAGCTTTAGTAGTAATAGTACCTTGAGGTGTTCCCATCCCTGATGTTTTCACCAACATTTTGCTCTAGCACAGACCTCTCCCAGTTGAACCCAAGAAACTCTTTCAGTGACTCTGCAGTGAGCCATACCAGGAACTGATAAGGATCAAACCATCACCCTGTAAAATAGGAAGGACCTTGTTCTCTACCCTTTTCTCTTCTCTTCTCTTCTCTTCTCTTCTCTTCTCTTCTCTTCTCTTCTCTTCTCTTCTCTTCTCTTCTCTTCTCTTCTCTTCTCTTCTCTTCTCTTCTCTTCTCTTCTCTTCTCTTCTCTTCTCTTCTCTTCTCTTCTCTTCTCTTCTCTTCTCTTCTCTTCTCTTCTCTTCTCTTCTCTTCTCTTCTCTTCTCTTCTCTTCTCTTCTCTTCTCTTCTCTTTCCAATTCATTTTAACTACCTCCGTTCCCTGATCAGCATGGCCTTAAGGAGCCTCTGCGCAGGCCCTGCTGAAAGGCCCAAGTGTTGTGTGGCAGAGAGGCTGATGGTGGCAACCCTGTGATAGCATTGCCACCAAAATCTGCAGATCAGTAATCTAGCTGATGAAACGTTACTTCATTCAGCACTGAAACAACAGCTGCTGTGTGTCCAGAAGGAAAAAAAAATAAGGGGCTGTTGCTTGGCTACAGATTGTCTTTGCTAGGGTTGGAGGATAAAATGGGGAAGGATTTGGGTATAGGCAACAGAAGCGTTGTGAATTAAAAAAGGTCTTAGAAAGCCATGTTTGACCTTTTCATGGAGGTTTTGTCAAATCTAAAGCAGAACTGCAGGTCGGAGTTGTATTCTGAGTCCCAACCAGGGCTAAAATAGTGGGCTCCGATCAGCGTTTCAGAGGAAAAGCAGAACTCTCCTCACTGGAACTGAGACGTTTGGTTTCTGCCTCTTGACCTGTAATTGCCCCATTGCCTGACTTGTGTTCTAAAGCAATGTCAGATGGAGGGAGCTCACCTGGCACCCTTCCCTGATGGACACGGAAAGGGCTGTGCATTTCGACACCAGGCCCTGATGGCAAACCTCCCTGTGCCAGCACTGACCTACAGCAACGCTCACAGAAGCAGATGGGTAGAAAAACGCTTCACTGCAAGCATTGTCTGTAGCAAAGCACTGGCGAGCCAGGCTGGCTGCTCCTGCCACCAGTGGAGGGGACTGGCCTGAAGCATGTACAGCACCTATCTATCTCTCTAAACGGCAGCCTCAGAGTTGCAGCAGGCTCCCCAGTTCACCATTATCTGCTGCATCCGTCCTCCCCCGTGCTCTGCCTTGGCATGGGCACCCTCCCCTCTTATCACTGAGGTGGCAGCATTTTGTTTGTACAGCTGAGAGCTCTTGAGCTGACTCTGTGTGTCCTTCAAGGTCATAAAGGCATTTGATCTCCTGACCGAAATACCTGTGCCAGCCTTTGGTCAGAGCTATGGGGCTGTGCTGCTGCCGGTGGAAGAGCTTTCCCGCGGTACTACAAAGCAGCTTTCCTGGAAGAGGGAATGGTTCACCAGTATTGCAGAAAGGTAATTTCAAGCACATAAACAGCTCTTACTGTTGTCTTGGGACGCAGCCGCACCCTCTGTGCCCTGGCCTCAGGTGGAGCACCAGCCCCATGGAAGGAAGAGGTGTCTGCAGCATGTGCTGATGTTCCACCACGCGGTCCTGGCCCTCACCCCCAGCACAAAGCCCCAAACAAACCCTTGGCCCGCTCGGCCCCACTGAGGGCTGATGTCACCGTCCTGCAGCCTGCTGGCATGACTCACAGAGGGAACACAGAGGGCTCTTCATGGGCCGCAGGAAGGCAGGATCCGCGTGGGAAGCTGTTGATGAGGGAGGGGGTGAGGAGAGAAGGTGCTGGAATGACCCGGGGTGCTGGGATAGGGGGCCACACCTCAGCCCCCAGCACCAGGGGTTGGAAGAAGGTCAGCTCCTGGTTGGATTTCTTTTCCCTGTGGGTGTTCTGAACAGTTCTGCTCTTGTTTTCATACACGATTGGGGTGGGGTAGGAATGGTTTTATTTTAGAGGAGTTTCCCATGACTCGAGCTGCCTGAATTAGTCAGGAGTAAGGGAGGGTAGCACATGGCCAGAAACAGAGCCCAGGCTCCCCTGAGAGCATGAATGGTCATGGCTGAGGCGTGTCACTTCATTAAGGCACCTTTTTGGGGTGTCTCGCTGCCCCAAGCCCATGGATGGCTGTTCTGTGTCAGCAAAGCTGATGGAGGCATGTAGCACTGGGGCAGCGTTTCCAGCAAGGACGAGGTGATGCAAATTACGTGAATGAGCACAAGTATAAGCTAAGCTGCTGTCACCAGGGACGGGAGGCATCTCCAAGTGCCTGCCAGAACTGTTAGGATGGGAGGATGCTCGGGCTCTGCTGCAGTGCTGACTGCCTCCTAGGGAGGGGCCTTATATCTTGTGAAGTCCAGTTCCTAATAGCAGTGGCACCTGTGACCACGCTAACATGCACCGTGGTTCCTGAGCATTTCCAAAAGCCTCTGAGATTGCCCAAGGAAAAGCATCAAGCACTGATGATAATAGAGTGTATAATATCTAAATATATGAACCCTGGAATCAGCTATTTCCGCTTTCTTCCATCATTCTGATATAATTGGAAGCAGGAAGGCACTCACAAAAGAAATGTTTCTATGAACGAATCCAAATTTTTGCTGAGGATTCAAAACCAACAAGTTGAAATAAGCGGATGGACTTTGGCTTTCTTACATGATTACATGATAAGTGGTCCTAATTGACCACGGGCACTGATTTTTCTAAGTGGTTCTTTTATGTCTGCAAGGAACCATGGAAACCTCCGGATTTAAATATCATTGAACTGTGGGAATTTGGAAATTTCAGATTCAGCAGTGGATGTTTCAAAGCGTGACGTTAAGATTTCTAGTGTGAGGGCACATGCTAGGAATCGGGATGAATAGCAAACATGCAAATTCAGTATTTAATTAGGAGTCCGATGGAATCAAAATAGACAGCTAGTTACACTAATAAAGAGGCAGACAAAAGCACTGAGCATGTTTTCCTATGGGTGTGAGGTCACACTTGAGTAAGTTGATATGGCTGTCAGGATGTTATGAAACTGCTCACAAATTGCAAAGCTGCCCAGATCTTCTCATGACCAGAGGTTCACGCCATGTTTACTCTTTGCGATTCCCTCCTATCACTTTCCTCTAACACAGTCAGGAAAACAATGTCAGGTGGCTGGTACGATCGATCACCGTACCAAATGAGCAGCCAGGACTCAATAGCTGGACCAAAGGGGCAGTGAATGACTTGGAGAGTGATGGGCCGTGATTTTTTCTGGATAACAAGTTCCAAAAATGCCCACTTTAGTTTTCAAATGATTTGCCAACTAAGATAGGGACGTGTGCTAAATTTGCAATTAATATTATTTTTTAAAGAATAGATCAAACAACTCTAGCAGATTTCCTTTAACTGACAAGTTCCATTAAACAAGAAAGCTCATTCTTAGTAGGAGATTTTAATATAACGCTGAGAACAGAGAACAAAACAATGAATGGAAACATATCAGCAGTCAATTTCCTGAGTATTCAAGCCTGCATTATACTTTGTTCTTTGCTACAGCCACAGCTCTGTAATTATCAGACGTATTCATGGGACTTTTTCCTATTGACACTCAGCGTGAGTGTGGCTGGAAAGAGATTAAGCTTTTGTGGCAGCCATTTGAATCTGTCTAACGAAAAACAACCTGCCAGGCTATGGGGAACTGTATGTCTCGAGGGATTTGTGATGGTCTACAGAACCTGTGGGTTGCAGGTTCAAATGTGTGTGCTGGTCGAAGACGACACACAGCTCTGAAACAACAGACTGACAGCTGGCAGGCTGTGGTGCTTACTGGCAGACATGGCACAGTCATGAAACAATGGTTGGTGATGGGGCAGATGCTGGAAGCTGTTTCTCTGTTGTGTGACTAGGATGTTCTTGTTGCGCAATGGATAGGAATGCTGGGCAAGCCACTGCCCACTATCTTTTCTTGGAAAAGGAGCTTTGTTGATCCAGGACTTCATAGAATCATAGAGTGGCTTAGGTTGGAGTGGACCTTAAAGACCTTATCAAGTTCCAGTCCCCCTGCTGTGGGCTGGCTGCCCCCCACCAGCTCAGGCTGCCCAGGGCCTCATCCATGGCCTTGAGTACCTCCAGGGATGGGCACCCACAGCTCCAGGCAGCCGTGCCACTGCCTCACCACCCTCTGAGTACAGAATTTCTTCCTAACATCTAACCTAAATCCCCCCTCTTTTAGTTTAAAGCATTCCTCCTTGTCCTTCACCTAGTAGTTCCCACAGGCACAATAACTGCTTCTTAGCTAATACATCAAGGTCACACCAGCCAGGTTATCCCTTACCTGTACTGTCAGTGGACCTTCATTTTACTGTTAACCATTAGCTTCACACTTCGCGTGCATCCTGTGGTTGGGAATTCCCAGCAGCTTGGGAAATGGACTTTCCATAAACCAGTCTGTGCACAGCTTTCCATGCAGGCTTGCCTCTCCTTGCAGCAATGCAAAGAAGTGGCAGTGGGGAGTCAGGAGCAAGGCCTGTGAGGAAGGCATAGGAATAGACCCCTGGTGATCTCACAAAGCTGCAAAGCGAGCTGGGAGCACATCCAGCCTTGAGGTGACCAGAGGGCTCCCCATTACTTAGGTAAACAGAGCCTTGTTTTTATTTGCACTAACATGGGGTTTCCTTTCTGCAGCCAGACAGTGCTATGCTGCCACACAGCTCCACTGTTCAGGCAGGAAGCATTTCCTCCAGGTAACATCACGTCTCTTGGCCATTCAGTGCCAGTATGGGTGGGAATTCAGCTCCTCAGCTCGCAGCGCCAGTTTGTTCCTTAGAATTGAGCACACACCATGTCTTTTTACACAGCTCTCCGTTTCTGTGTAAACAACCATTTTAGCCAAAGATGGAAAACCAAAATCCTGTTTACTTAGGCTCTTTCACAGTCCCATAGAGCAGGAGCATTAGTGTTGCTGTACTGGCCCAGCTCCAGCTCAGGTAATTACCCTGCATTCTGCCCTACTTACACACCCCCTGTAGTTTCAATTAGAGCAATTGTTTCCATTTTTCTTTCCTGCCCTGTCAAGTATTAATACAGTTGCTTTTAAGCTGCTCATGTGGTCCCTTGCTTAGGTGTTGTGTTTCCATGGTAAAGGCAGGCATCCTCATACACATACCTGGACCAAATCCTCATTGGCAGAGACTGAAGTAATTCTGTAATGGAGCTGTGCTAATTTACACAACGTGAAGATATGGCCTTCCTATGTAGACCATGCATTCTTCTATCTATTTAAATGCTCTGTAAGAACATTTTCATACATGGTTCATTTATTTTTCTACTTGCTCTTCAGCTGGTTTTGCAAATAACCTGAGGTTTGTGTAGTCATTTACATTTATGGTCATGGTAGTGGTATGTAGAGAATATGGCATACAACTTCTGCGCATGCTTTTCTCCAGCTACTCAAAAACAGATCTACAGGGATATCTGAGCTCTTCCACTCTTGGCTGTAGTCAGGTAGAGAGAGCTCACAATGTGTGATGCTTTATGTTGTGAATTGCTGGGGGGGAAAAAAAAAAAATCCTTCCAAATTTACTAAGAGAATTAAGTACATGAAAGGATGCCTGGAAAGCTATACAGCAGCTTAAGCCACCTGGTGCATTGAGTATTCAGTGTTCACAGCTGAGGGCTGTAGCACTTACTGTGCTGTTTATCTTATCAAGAGAGCCTTCCTTTCATCTGGTAAAGAACTTGGCCTGAAATGGCCTGCATTTGTGCTGGTGGGCTGTGTGATGCACAGTGGGGTGAGTTCTGCTGTCTGATTCTCCAGTCTGTCATGTGGCCCATCACATACATGAATGGATTGATGGTTGGATGTGTGCAGCCCGGACTAGTTTGGGTACATGGCACAGGCTGCTCAGCTGTTTAAGGCCATGGGAGCTGGAGTCATGGAGACCTTTTTAGTGACCTCTCTGAATGTTAGGCCCTCATACGGAGACACAAGTAGTCTGTCTGTGATTTTCTTCCTGATACAAGCACACATTACCTTTCCCAGGGCTCCTGTTGGGTACTTTTTTGAAATGCACAGAATGCGTTCAAGGCTCAATTCTCAGCAGCAAAAGCAGTTGAGTAGATTCTCTGGGAATATCTGGATGCTGACCCTTATGTATCTGGCCCTGCATGAGACACTGTGATATACTACAGTGCCTCCCTGTGTCCCACATGCACTCCATCCATCCCTAAAAGTTGTTGGTCTGCAGGTCCTGCGTTTCAGCTGTCAGCCCCATGCAGGTGTCTCAGGTGACTCCAGGTATTTAAGATAGTTTCAGATGTCTATATTCAGACTCCTTGAGCCCACCCACTGGTAGAGTCATTTAGCTGAATAAATAGTGATCAAGTTTATCTTTAAAATGAGATGTTGGGAAATTAAATGATCCTATATAGAATGAGTAGGGTTTTCATTCCAGTGTAAAGCAAGGTCTGTACCCTCTGCACTGGTGGGAGGTGGGCTGGCACCTTCATTCAGCAGCTGAGTGGTTTGGTTGGATGGATCCCAGGTGAATGTTGGCATGTTTATGGGTAGCACTGAGGCAGGTGTGTTTAAGTGCTGCATTTAGATGATATGCCCTGGATGCAGTTCTCAGGGTGGTACAAGATACAGTGATGCTGAAGCAATTCCCAACATCCCTCTTGTGTTAAGGTGCTCAGATATCTGGTCCAGCATGTCTTGATGAGCGCATAACAGTGAGACATGAGGTCCCTGCACATTCCCTGGTCCCATGGCAAGTGCAGATCAGCTAAGCTCTCCAGTCCAAGACCTCCGTTTCATTTTCCCTGTACTACAAATTGTGATGATTTCAGCTTAGCCATCCTGACTTCACCTGTTCTCTCACACTACTTTTTCTCTTAATAATATTCTTTTATTCGCATAGGGAAACGTTTTGTCTCTTCAACGCTTTCCCAGGCTTCTGAATTTCTAAAATGAAGGTTGCAGTGCAGGTTTAAAATGACAGTGTGACCCCAGAGCTGACTGCCACCCTCTCTTCCTATGCAGTGGCAGTTTGCCGAGTCAGTGTAATCCTTTATGTACAATTTTTTTTTTCGCCCCCTTCATGCAAAACAAAAGGGTTTGGTTGTTTTTTCCAAAGCAAACAGTCTATGTCAGCTGTCTCTCTCTCTCTCCCACAAACACACACACAGAAAATACCCACAAGCTTTTGCAGCCATGAGTGCTAAGTCACAGGTTCCCTGCAGCAGTGATGGGGAAGGTAAATGCGCTGTGTTTGCCACGCCGTTCCACAGCTCAGCAAAAGCTGTCTCCAGTCTTTCCTGCTCTTAAACAGCAAGTCACGTTCTGCTTTGTAAATAGCAGTTAATAAAAACAAACCAGTTGATCGTCCTTTGCTAGGCTTCTGTTACAGCCTTCTCAAGACTTTCCCCTTGCATTAAAGGCCTGTAGGAATTCACCCATTGTGAGCTAAATCAGTGTAGGTTTTAACTCTTGGACTCGCTTTAAAAGCAAATCAAATATGAAGGAGTATGCCTTTGGTATCACGTTCTTCCAGATAAAGAAAGCTTTAAGGAGACTAAAGCAGGAAGGTTTTCTTTGTGCTCTTCTCTATGCAGCAAGTTATTATCCTATCAATTGTTTGTGCAGCCACTGTTGACACAAGAATATGGCACATTGGAACGTGCACTGGCAGCTTGTGTCCCCTGATGTGCCTTGCAGAAGCCCATTGCTTTCTGGAACTCTCATCTAACATTTGCAAAGGGTGTCATTGCAGTATCCAGCTTTTGTGCAGGCTTCAGCAGAGAACAGGCAGATGGAAATCAGGTCTAAGCTACCCACGCCTTCTTGCAATCACTCTTCAGAGAATTAACTTACCGGGTAGTGAGTGGGTAAGGTGCTCAGCACTGTAATGAGTCAAAAGATTGCTGAGAGCGAAGGGGAAAAGGACAGTGTTGAAATCAATTTGATATCTAACCAGTTGCCAAGGTAGTGGTTTTAACAGAATGAGTGAGACTGGCCCTTCTTAAATCCTGCCGGCCGCATTTCACACCATCTGGAGTTTGTGCAGAGCCCGGTTTGGGAAACTGGCCAACAAAGAACTACAATAATCTAATCTTGCCATGATAGAAGTGTGAATAACCATTTCAGAGTCTGACTGGAAAATTACCACAACCTGTCAATGCGCCTTAGGTGGAGGCAAGAGAAGAACCGATGACACACTGAGAAGCGCGTCTTAGAAGAAAAACAGGAGTTGGCTTGTACCAGCCGCTGAGCTGAGAACAGTCACATTTCTATCAGCCAAAACAAAAGGCAGAAGGAGAACGTACCTGCTGAGTTTAGGAGAGGTACCATCCCCATCCACACTGCTCCCCACAGCCACCAAAGCACTCAGCACTTGTTGAGAGGCTGGCTGTGTTTTATGGCAGCTGCTCCAGACCCGGAGTACCAATTGAGCCTCTGCAGCAGTCTCTGCTGGAAGCCATTGGTTTCACACTTTCAGTTGTTCCTCAGGTGGGATGAAAGTTGTCCTAGCCTTTGTTTTCCAGCCTTGTGGAGATCTTAGTGGCATTTTTTTTCCCCCGCCCTGAGAAGGGATCACCACATAGTTTTTCCCATGTTCTTTCCATCTGGTGAAACGGATGGCTTCTAAAAACGAACAGTAAAAATTTTAAATGGCAGCTTTTGGTGCTCACTGGCATCTGGGAGGCATTTGCTGTAGCGATGCTCATGCATTTAAATAAATTTGCTTTTTAGCATCACCTCAGCAAAAGTCCTGGGTCTCACTAATGAGAGCAAGAGCCCCTAAAGTCCAAATCTCTCTGCGCTGTGCTTTATCTTCTCTCATTTGGGTGCATTTGGATGCTTTCTATTTCTGTCACGTCTCCTCTTTCAGTCTGGCTGCTGGAGTCAAGGAAGACTGCAGAAATCTGCTTGAATAAGAAATCTGCACTTTGTGGTGCTTTCAGAAGAAATCTGCCTCTTTTTTCAAAGGATCTTCCCAGAACAGACACAATTTGAGGCAAAAAGGAGTGATTCTGATCGACACACAGAAGCCTTTATGCTGCTCTGTGGTACGGAAGATTGATGTTCTGAGGCCCTCTCACCCCAACCTACAGGTGAAAAACGTGGCCAGCAACTTGCCCAAAAATCTACTTATCCAAAGCTGGCCAGGCCTGGCTCCATCTCTAAGAAAGTGTTTCATTTTCTTTGTAATTCCACAGCAGCTGCTGGATAATTATTGTGAAAGGGTCCCAAAGCAAGGTTTGATGTTTTTCCCTGTTTAGGTTAAGGGTTTTTCCCTGTTATTACTGGCACTGAGCTGTGTGGTTGCTTCCAAGGTAGGCTGCTCCACACACGAGGAGCAATGATGCATGCTGTGGGTTGATGGACAGCCTTGCTGCTCCCCACTCAGCACAGGAAAGGGACCATGTTTCAGCTGCCTGGAAGCTGCTGTGGGGTGAGGTACAAGGACACAGGAGTAAATCACTAACTTCAATGATTTCAGCATTATTTTGCACCTCTCCCATTTTTGCTCCCATTGCCATGGCCTCTCAAGGCCATCTTTTAGGCAGTAAGTTTGCTAGGGCAGAGATCCAACCAATTTTCACAAACCTCATTGAGTGGTTCAAACCAGAACTAACTCGACTTTAGCTAGTTCAGTTCAGTGCAGTTACATCCCTAAACCAAGGACAACTGGGATGAGAATAGCCACTGCAGCACACGCTCTCTGCAGCACCTTGCACAGGGATGAGAGTTATAAAATAATTCAGGTGAAGTTTTCCAGAGAGCTTATCATCGAGTCACATACAGAAGGGCTGATCATTTAAATCCATTTTAAAGCGTGGCCTTTAAAGGAAATGGCCACATGGCCAAGGCTCTTAAAAATATCATCGCTCGATGCCCAAAAGCCCAGTGGCAAACTGCTTGAATCCTTTACATAAGAGTGTGCAGAGCAACCACCGTTATTTAAATTGCCCATCTTGGACTGCTTAGTGCTTCAGAAGAGGGCAGTTTACACACATTGCCTGGAGACAGAGGATGAGCCCTGATGTGCTGTTCAAAACCATTGGTGTGGCTTTTATGGATCCAGCTGTAGGCAAGGGCTGGGGTGAAACATGTCGTGGGAAGGCAGATAACGCAAACATGAAAGCAGCACAAAACATGAGAGCCTATAAATAGCAGGAAATAAAAAACAATACTGTGATAAAATCCATAAGACAATAAAGACCAATGTGGCAGAGACCGTTTCCCCCCCGCCCTTCTCCAGAGTTTCTCTCGTTTCCCAAAGCTGCAGAGATCATCTGACTGCTGCGTGGTGAAGTCCAGTCTGTTAAGCACCATCTCATGTGCTTGGAGCCTTACACAAAGTATTTCAAAACCCTGTTTCTTTTTCTTTCTTGATGTCCTGCCATGGGTATTGTGGTATTTTAAACCATTCCCTACTCATCAGCTTGTCAGAGCAAGGAGAAAAGAAGGAAGAGGAAGGGAGAAAAAAGTCTTATGGAGATTTAGAGTCATTAACAGCCCTTATAGGGTTTCAGACATTTTTGTGGTACTTCTTTGGAAGGGACGTGTCCATGACAAGCTAGGGTTTATTTTGCCACTGGCATAAGAAATGAGACTGTCTCCAAGAAAATGTTAGCAATTTACCAAGGAGAGGGCAAACATAACTAGAAAATGGCAACGGATGTGAAGTAGAAACCTTGTTTAAATTTAGAGTAATTACCAGCTCCTGACCCGGCCCCCTTTCAACTGGATTGAGAACCAAACAAGTCTCTGGCTGCTCCTCCATAAAGTTAATCTATAGCTGTGCGGTGGGCACTGCAAAGCTCCCTCCCTTCTCTGGCAGCAGCAACTGGAGACGGTTAATTATTTGGAGAGATATCCATCTTCAGCCTGGATCTCAGAGGAACATGTCCTGTCAGGAGGTAACCGCTCTGTGGGCCTGAAAAGTCATGAGAACAGCTCACAATTACATGTCTTACTGTTTTGGCTTGTAAGCATCTCTGGGGATAAGATTTTGTTGCTTATTTCTGCAGGCCCCAGCCCCGCAGTGCTCCAGTTTTTGCATTAAATCTTCAGGTGGTGTAACGCTAACTTACGTGAAAGTTGTTAGGCTGATTTATGGCAGTGGAGGATTGAGGCCTTATAGTAGGAAACAAGAGGATTATATTGGCTTCGGAGTTCATGTTGGAACTGGGACTGGAGCTCAGGAGTTACTGAACAGGTCTCTAAATTGCTTTTGTTAGCATAAAAGATGTAGTTGTGCTGAGGAAACCCTCCAAGAATATCCGTTTTAATGGCAAATCTACTCATTTTGTTCCCATGACTGGTTATGATGCCTGCCTGCTAATGAACACGGCTTTTAGTGCTCAGATAATGAAGTTGCTCCCTCCTGGCCCACCCCACCCAGTCCTCTTACAGGATCCCACCAGGGAGATTTGAAGACAAGATCGGGGGATGCAAAGGGATTGACACCACTTGCAGGTAACTGCTTTAGTTCACAGAGGTCAGAAATGACAGTGAGGTCAGAGCAGCTCTACCTGAAAAGTTGATTGGTCTGGTCCACACCATGCTCCAGAGTGAGGCATTTAAAGGAAATCATCCAATTCCTATCTGACTCTGACTCGGTGCTTTAACCTATGCCGACCTTTTCTCCTGTGCTGCTGCAATATTTGTAAGGGTTCCTGGCGTCCAGACATTTGACTTCAATGTATGAAATTTTGCTTGTTCTACCTTAATTGATCATTATCTCTTGAAGCAGCTTGAGTGCTTTTCTGTACCAAACACTTCTTTCTGCCTTTTTTTTTCCCCCCAGTGTTTCCAGAAGGACTTGTTCCTTAGAACAGATGAACCACATACCGAGAAAATGAACAGGCCAGATTGTCTAGTGCTCAGCACCCACCACTGAGGACAGATTTTCCATAGAGCTCAGTTTCCAAGGAGGCATCTAAACAAATGACAGATACCAAAAGGTGGAAATGTGCCCACTTACTTTGGAGCTCAACTAGTGCCAGAGGTGCTTCAAAAAACTTGCTCTCCTGCGGCTTTTCTCCTTAGCTTAACCTACATGACTCTCCCTC
The DNA here is from genome assembly GCA_030625065.1 of Alectoris magna. Lineage (NCBI taxonomy): Eukaryota > Metazoa > Chordata > Aves > Galliformes > Phasianidae > Alectoris > Alectoris magna. The sequence goes on from CM060572.1 coordinate 10,267,510, forward strand.
TGTTGTACCCTATTTATGTCCTTCTTCCATGCTTACCCTCATGCCATGCTCCATCCCAGAGGTCTGGACTGGCCTCCTCCTGCTGGTTGCTGTGTCCTTCTGCCATCATCAAAAGGTCAGCATGTCCATACACTCACATTTCCTCCAAGGGGCCCTTCAGGGCTAATGCCTCCAAATGTAGAACATATGTGCAACATAAATTAATTGTTAAGGCCAATGCTGATTGAAGTTTGGTAATTCAGCCTGCAGGATATACCATATGTTTGAAGTGTATTGTCCAAGTTTAGATTTTAAACTCCCAAGGGCAGGGACCACTCCTTCTTCTGTGTTTACATAGCATCAATAAGACCAACAGTGCTTGAGTCTGAAATACATTAACCTTAGCCAATACATTGTTAAGTTTAATAATGACTAGTTAACATTGAAACACAATGGATAAAATATATAGACAAAGACATATTTTGGCAGAGATTTTGTCCCGTTTCCTATGCCAGATTCCTACCCAAGTGAATGGTTGTTGGTCATCTGAACCATAGACATTGTCTTGGAAAACTCACCCTTTGTATTGCACCATCCTGGTTTTCCCTTGCTCATCAATCGACACTAAGCCATGGACCAGTATTTAGGGTAACTTAGCCAGAGTCCACATAAGTGAGAAGTCTGGAATAAGAAGGCACCTAAATGAGATGCCAGACACTAAGCTCTGTGACACAGAGCCAGGGTGTAAATAAGCACAGAAGAGCAAAGGTTTTGAATAAAGGAACTTAGTGTCCTTCCTTATTACTTATCTCATTAATTTGTAGTCTCCAGAAACCACATACAAAGGTTACTGTGTGCAGGCCCTCCAGTGGGAGCATAAGAGAACTATAGGAATAAATCCAGAGGCCATCTGAGCTGGCAGGCTGTTTTTCAATGCGAGTTATGCAACATGTTAGTACCTCTAGGTATAGGACCAGTGGGATTTAAACTTGTACAGCAGATGGTCCGTGCATCATTGCTGGAATGCGCCTGCTGACCCTAGGGCAGAGTCTGAATGGACTTCAAAAGAGACACTGAGCATGCTTCAAAGTGTTATTGTTTAAATGTTCCACTAAAAGGGGACTCCGGAACAAAATATCTAGCAGAGGTCAGTTTGAAAAATGTCAACACACGTAATGAGAAAACAGCATGTCGTGTGAGAAGGAATATTTCATAGGGATATTCTGACTATTTTGAGTTGGGAAAGCACTTTTATCATGTGTGTCAGCAGGTTGTCATAATCTAAGTGTCTTTCCTCGTGAGCTGGGAGTTGCATTTACATTTGTTGGAAAGAGCAAGGCTTTTACATGAAGGTCACAAAGACCTTTGGAAAGTGTGATTTGTGGGCAGGCAGGTATGCTGGGAAAGCTGTTGGAGCAGTAGGTATGACACAGGTGTACTGCAGTACAGCATCGACAGCCTCTGCAGCCTCCATCACACTCATTTTGAAGGGAAGTTTGTAAGACCCAGTGTCTGGTGTAACAGCGTGATCCTGTATTATATAATTGTGTACCATACTCTGCCCTGTTCCTTCCAAAGCCCATAATGCCCACTCATAGCATGTTCTTTCACTGGTGTAATCCACAAGGTCTGGCTTCTCCTAACTCAATTCAGCGGGAATTTCAGTAGAAAAAAGATTGGGCTTGTGTTCCAATCAGTAGGACTAATACCATGAAGAAAGATTTCTCACGAGGCAAACTTAACAAGATCAAGTCTTCAGTGAGAAACTTAAGATTTTGCCTTTGCTTTCGTCATTTGGCTGGGCTGCATCCTAGTCATAAGTAGCAATGGTCCAGCAGCTTTCATTTGGCGAAAGGGTTTTGCGTTGACTACTGGCAATTCAACATGGGTGGCTGAAAAATAATTTCCTTTGCTGCAAGCTAACAGCAGCAACCTGAACTTTCACAGCACCTTGTCCTGCTGGGGCATGTCTCTGTCTTGATGGAGACATGTTAGAATAACACTCAGATTAAAGGCTGACCCTCCCTGCAGATGTAATGCTCATCCAGTGCCGGAAAGAGCAAACAAGACCCAAGCTCAGTCAAAGGAAGGCCTGTTCATTTCGTGTATCCATATTCATTGCAATCAGCTGGCTTGGCAGTCTGGGATGAAAAAGCCATCATGCAGTGTGAAAAGGTAAAGGGCTTTGGAAACATCTGAGAAAGTGAGGTGTCCTTAAATCAGGAAGATAACTCAGGCCTGTTTGTTGAGTCTCTGTATCATGGTAACGTAACTGACACAAAATATGAAAAGCAATCACTTGAAGTGGGTCAAAAATAGCATCCACACCCACTCTGTAGCCCTGGTTGTTCCTCTGGGTATCACCAGTCAGCTGTTAGCTGTGGGCCAGATTAGGAAAAACTGCAAAAACGTGCTTAACCAAGTATGAGCTCAGCAAAGCGTTCAGGCTTATGCTTATCTTCAGTGTATGCTTAAGTTTAGCGAGTATAGAAACCCTTTGTTCAGTACGACTTTTAGACCAGCAAAGAGCTGATACAAAATCATTCCGAGTTTCACCTTTTTTAATCTGTTTGCTGAGTGCTAGGAATAGCTGATCTCAAGGTGTAAATTGTTGCAGGTATTTAGTTGTCAGAACTCAAAGTGTGTCAGTAAGCTAAAGGTAACCTGTTATCACACCATTCCCAAGGCAGAGGAGTTACAACACATTTCTGATTAACATAATTGGTTTTAGGAATCCTGGTTCCCTGGAAATGATGTCCCAGTTGCTCCAACGCAGATACGCTCTGCAAACTCTCCAAACTTCAGCTGTCGCAACTGCTCATGGAGAATAAAAAGTCCATGTGAAATGAATTTGTTTAAAAATCTGGATAAAATTTTGCACATCAGGGAAATAAACTCAAGTAAACCAAAGGAGAAGATATTACACCCATTACTCAGTTTGCATTTTTTTTTTACTCGAGTATAATAGGACTATAAACATTTTCTGTCAACAGCTTACAAAGAAACTTGTTCTAAAAGTGATGCATGGTGAGAACTTGCATCTAAATTGGGTACATCTAAATTAGACTCTGAATACAGAACATTCCCAAAGGTGGCTTTTGGTTGGAGCTGGTTGAGTAATGCAGAAAAGAATTCACAAATACTGAAAGAAGAAACACCCCCAAACATTGCAGGAGTCCTCCTGACTTGTGTTCATTGTGCAGAGTGTTTGGGGGAAGCTCTGGGGCAGTGCCCCCAGTTCTTACAGAAAACGTGCTATTTGGTGTTCTCCTGTTAGCGTGCAAAATGTGACCAAGTGTTTTGCTGAACATGGAAGGACTTATACATGCAGTGGGTGAGGCCTACAACGCTGCAGTTCTCAGCTTCAGTAGGTGGCAGAGATTCTTTACATTCTCTTGCTCATTTACATTAAACAAACAAACAGAATTCCCAAACCGCAAAGCCCACAAATTATGTATGTAGCTGGTCTATGTAATCGCAAGTTCCCTTTATGGTTACTTTTATCTTCCATCTCTCTCAAGCTTTCCTCTGCCTGTATTGCTGCTGGTCTTTATGAAGCCCCACTTTCTGCAAACATTTATGTACACAATTTGCTTTGTGCTACTAAACAGTTGCAGAGATTTCAATAGATATTAAATAGATAATGAACTAATACATAATAGAACTGCATATCTGAAGAGACCAGGCCAAGGGAAGTGAAGTTACAGCTGTACGAAAAGTTCAGCACATGGCAAGAGTTTGCAGGACCTTCATTTCTATGATCTCTACCAGAACTGGCACAGCTCCCTACGCAGCTCCTGGCACAGTGGGGCTCCAAATCTGACTGGGATCCCTGGATCCCAATGTGCTGTAAGAGCTGCTATAATGAACATAATTGGGCACCAAACATCAAGTACCCAAAGTTCAGGAAGGCTCTAGCACAGGGTATTGCCAATACATCTGCTGATCGTGGAATCATAGAATCATTAAAGTTGGAAAAGACCTCTTGGATTATGTAGTCCAATCATCCACCTACCAGCAATATTGCCCACTAAAAAATGTCCCTAAGTGCCACAAGAGCCTGTTTTGGGAATGCTAAATGACTTCCACCACCTATCAGCTGTCACCTGATCTCTTTAAAATAAACTTGTCTTAATGGGCATGTGGCTGGATCACCAAAGGAACTATCAAATTTGGCACAGTGCTGCAGTGGGGAAGCCAAGTTTGGGTGGGAGCGATTGCTCTACATTCTTACTCTCTGATATCCTATCACCAGGCCAAGGTTGTGCACAGTGATGTGGGGCACCGAGCCCTCCGCCCATCCAGTGGATAACTCAACATTATTCCAGCCATTTGTCACAAGCTCACCCTCATTACGTGGGGGTACACTTAATATCAAGTAAAGGAAAGGTGAATGGCCATAAGCACTTTGCCAAGGCTTTAGTGGATATTCAGCAGCGACAGCGGCATGCCAGGCTGAGAGGCACAGCCAGCAGCTGGCAAGGAGTGTGTTATGTAGCTTTGTGAACACAGACTGTGCAAAACGATTCAAAGGATGTTCAAGAGGCAAATTGGTTGCAGCTAAATTTGCCCTCCTACTCCTGAACTTGCTTATTAGAGCCCTTAGCTTGAAAATTAGCTGGAACTGATGAGCTGAGACGGAGCTGACTTAAGGATCTTTGCATATTAAGAAAACCACAGCCCAATTTAAATGTGCTTGTGTCTATGTGGCATGGAAATGCGGCTCTCAGTGTCTCCTCCTGCTACTCCCAAGAGGAGGGCTTCACAGCTCTGTAGAGGGCTCCTGCAGAGAGCTGGGGAACTATTTTGCCTTGGATTTGTAAGCTAAGAAAGAGTGAAGAAGAGAAGTTTTCTCTTCTCTTATTGTTTTTGAGCTTTGTACCTGCATTTTGTTTTTCCTGCTCAGGCATTCCCTGGCAGTGACCTCACACCTGTTATATATTCCATTACCAAAGGTGAATAATCCAGGCAAATATGAAGAATGAGAGAACTATGTGCTTGCTTACTCAGATAATGAACTTACTTAAAGGATGAAATCACCTCAGTCTTGAATTCAAAACAACCCTTTGGGATCCTGTTATGGTGGCAAAAGATACTGGGGGAAGGTGGAGTGTGTTGTGTCAATGGCGGTGTCACTTTTGCTTCCTTGGACTTCTTCCCCTTATAAGGGCAATCATTGAAACCTTTCTATCAATCACTTGACTATTGACTTTATGCCCTAAGAAAGAAATCTCTACCATCATTTGGAGAGCTTGAGGGCAGCAGCTCTGCCACCCCCTTCCTCTGTCACCCTGTGCCATACGTCAACTCTGCTCAGGCTTACCCTTATGGCAGCCACACTGCGCCTGACCCCTGCATGGGTGTACAAAGGTGGGAAGAGGGTGGGCCGTTTCCTGCTCTTAAACAACTGCACGCTGTTAGCTCGGGGACAATTGAGCCTCTGGTGTTTATACTGTCTTTGTCTGCACAGACTGTGTGGATGCAGTCCCGATGCAGTCGCTGGGAGATTTTCTTGCTGATTTTGATGGTGCCGGCATTTCACCCCTGATGTTTGTGTTAGTCATCCCCTTCTTGAAGCAATAACTCAAGCTTCTTAAAACTGCATTGTGGCTATGTTTGGGTTTATTTGGATTACTTTTTTTTTTTCTTTTTTTTTTTTTTTTTCTCTCAGTAAACCTAAATAGGGAAGTCTTATAAAATACAGTCTTCTTGGTGTCCTACAGAAAGTAAATGTCACCTCCTTGTGACACATGCAGAGGTCCCTTTGCATCGTCCACTCATGTAACCAACCTGACACCAAGGATGTCCGAACGGTTTGCCCTCCCAGTGCCACTTTCCAGGACCCAAGTGCTCAGCTCAATGTAAACCTCAAAATGTTGCTGGACACTCAGAGACACTCAGCATTTTGCACTTGAACAGAACCCAGACATGTTTTGTGCACAACAGCTATAATGTAAGGAACTTGTGTCAAATGAAGAAATTTTCTTTTTCAATCTCCAGCTTTTCTAATTGCGTTATACTAATTGGTCTCCAGCTGTGAGGAAATACAGGAAAATTCTTATTTAATAACTTTTCTATAATCCTAAAGAAATGATTTGCCCCTGCTGGAATGGCTTAGTCTGCATGTCTTCAGAAACATCTTGATAAATAATACCAGGCACTGAAAATACTTTTCCAACCCTGTGGGCTGGAATACAACTCATAGTGTAGCTGCATTGACATTCAGTCAACACGCTCACTGCTTACAGATTCCTCCTTTCCTTATTCTTGATGGTGTCTCAGATCTGCTAACACAAGAGAAGGTCCTGTAGAGGTGAAACCATCTTGTATTCAAGGGGGACTGAGAGACACACCTGTTTCTTGCTTGGATTTCTTGCTTGCCTTGCATTCAATTTGAACATCATCCTGGGTTTACATGCAGTTTTTCACTCTGAAAAACATCTGGGAAAAGTGCTTAGGAAAAACAGCAGATTCAAAATAATAACAAGCCCTACCAAACAAACAAAATCCTGTATTTGCCCCTAGATCTTAGTGGCTGTAAGATGATGACATAGAAGGTTCCTGGCTTTATCCGTTCTCAAATAGCCTTTTTTTCCTCAATGGCAATTATACTCCTGAGAAAAAAGTCAGAGTTGGTCAGATCTAGCCCCGGCAACTTTGAGCAGATTATTCCTAAAATAAAGAAGCATTTCCAAGCCTGGTGGTTTCGGATGTGATGATCAGTGTTTATTCATTCGTCCTCTCTTTCCATGGAACTGGCAGTGACTGCTATTTCTCTCTCCAATACCACTGTTATGTCTGTAGCTCTAATCTAGCTACTTATATGGTCTCCATCATCATGTTTGAGAACATCCCAAGAAATTTAAAAAAAAGAGAAAAGATTAAAAACTCTAGAACAATAAATAACAGACTCTCTCTTCCGTCCTCCCTGGCCTGATTTTAAAAGCCTTGAGTCTTCATGTTCGTATGTGTGTGAGGAAAGGCTGAGCTGAAGAAATGGTTTCTACCTTGAGCAGTGAGAATGGTGTGGGGAAGGCTGCCACGGGTGACCAGGGCTGCTCCAGGAGCCTGCAAGTACTGGATGTGCTTCCCCTCGTTTTTTTCCTCCTTAACCCCTGGCTCCATAGTGTTTTAAATGATTCCTGGAATTCAGCAAGTCATAAAAGTTATGAGAAGCAGAGGGTAGACGTGGGTTTTTATTTTGATAGAAAAGTATTATTTCTGCCTGGAGACAGGTTGCCCTACCTGGCCTGCAGTGGAGGTGTTCCCTCTATTTGTTCTGACCGCATATGGGTCAAGGTCGGAGTTTCTGTGTCTCTTCTCTGTGTTTGCTTGAGGATTGTTGTCTACTTTTCCTGTGGACCCTGAAGTCATCTGAACTGAAACTTATCCTCAAATTCAGCTTCTGGTTTAGATAGCTTTCTCTCTAGAAGGCTGTGACTAGCTAGTAGTGGATTGCTGGGAGCCCAGCCTTATCTCCTCACCCACTGCCCAGCTTTGGTGCTCTGGACTTGCAGCCCAGGCAAGGAGAGGCTGCTGAGCCTTCAGTTAGTTGGCTCTGGGCCTCATTTGTGGGGAAGAAAGCAAACCCTTTTGCACAGAGTGGGCTAGGTCTGTGGGGAAGATTTCAGGGCAAAAACTCCTACCTGAAAAAACCAAGCTAAACTCTTGGCACGCGCTTTAAATCCAAGAGCAACAAATGGACGAATTACCGATGTATAAAAATACAAGTAAACACATGCCAACATTAATTGGAGGAACACGTCCTTCCCCATGACCTTAGCCTGTGTGACCATACTTCTGCTGTAAGGGATGTGAACACTTGCTTTCTCATCCATAAGCAGCAGGCAGAAACCTCATTTCCAGCTGCAGGATTAAACTGCATGTGAGGAAATGATTGAGTACATTCTTGACACACCTTTTTTTTAGACCTGGATCAATGAAAAGAAGTATCACGATGTCTCATATTTGGGCTGGAAACTAAGCAATCTGTGTACTTGCAGGAACGAGATACAGTCGTCTCCGAAGCTTTTGTTGGCAGGACGACAGGCAGCTGTCAGCACTTCAGTCTAGAAGTAGATGCAGCTCATTAGGACAGTTGGATATCATCAGATTAGCTGGGCTTGGAGATAGGGTGAGACAGGAAAACACATGACGAGAACTGGCACCTCAATCCCTCTCCCTTCAGAAATACTACCTCAAAACCAAGGAATGTTGTGGTCGATTGTAGCCAATATCAATAGAATATATCCTAATTTATGGGCAGACTTGCCAAGTATTTCAGCATGGGTTTCAGTGCCCCTGGTACGCATAAAAGTTATGGCACCAGTTCTGGATTAGTTACAGGGACTCTGGTAATGATGTTCCTGGCATAGGACTCCTTGCAAACACATACTTTGGAGGAGTTCCCATACATTTTTTTATTGTCCACCAGAGCTGTGGTGGTAAACTGTATGAAATCAATCCAGAAAACTGGAAAAAATCAAAATTAAATTGGGGGGAGGGGAACCAAGTAAAGATGGCAAAGCCTTTCTGGTGTAGGCTTAAAACAAAGCCAGGAATCAAATGGCTGTGGCTTGACAATATCAAAGACACGAAGGAGGGAGTTTTAGGCTTTCTCTCAGTGCCCTTAGAGGACTGCCTGAAATGCTTGGTTCAGTTCTGAAAATGCTTGCTGACTGGAAACAACTCACAGGTGAATGGCAACAAAAGCAACAACAACAAAAAATAGCTGAGGGGCAGCAGGGACTGGTTTTGAAGAAAGATTAAATAGGTTTGGCTCAGTGACAGACAAAGGTAGCCAAGGTCCTTGACAATCCTCCGTGTGTGTTTGAACGTAAACAGCAGGAGGCAGATGAAGTGTTTGTCAACATGCACGGCCACAGTTTGTTTTTGTGTTCAAAACCTCTTTGTTCTCAGCACACTTCTCCTTTCAGAGCTTGCACCTCAGTTTCACAACCCAAGCAGCAGGGATACCGTGTGTTTCTTTGGCGCTTTTCATCCCACGATCCCCAAACGCTTCACAGAGGTGAATTGAAGGAGCCTCGTATAAAGCAAACAAACAAAAAGATTAATTTATTCCTCCCAAAATGCAGTCAGCTGTGGTGTAAAGTCAAAGAGGACCTGGATTCTCGCTCTTTACATTACCGCAGAGTTGCAGAGGATGTGGTGTCCACGCTTTGCTCATTTCTGGGGATGCTGTGAGCAAAGGAACTGTAAGAGTGCACTGCAGCAGGCAGTGCTGAGACTAGAAATTTTATCCAAGAAGGAGGAATAAAAGAGGCAGAATTGCAGTTTCTTTCCTTCAAGGATATTTGGTTTCATCAACTTGTCTCTGCCTTCGTTCTTAACCAGTATGAGGATGTGCAGGCAGAGCTGGCTGTTATTTCTCCGCTGAGCAGCACCTCTGCTTATTCAGTACTGATTGAAGGTTACTAAAGCAACATTAAAACCACTTCCTATAGAGAGGAGATGTGCTCCGTGGGCCTACACAGCTAGCAGAAGTTATGAAATTTCATGGAGGAAATACAACGCAAAGAGCGAAGTGGTGTGGAAACCTTAAACGGGGATGTAACTGCAGCCACTCCTTAGTCAATGCTAAGGGGCAATAGGAGTGCAACGCCCTTGTATTTGAAAATCTCTTTATTTTTGAGACAACTTTTATTCTGTTTGTCATCAATGCTGAAAGAGGAAGCTGATAAAGAAACAGTTTCCCAATGGTTAAATATTTTACTAATGGCTTCTACTTTATCTGATTACTGGATACTGTGAGACGAATCCTGAGGGTTTTGCAGCAGGGAAGATCTGCACTCCTGAGATTATAATTCCCAGGGTAAAGCTAAAATAGGGTGTGAAAACTAGCATTCATTAGTATTCAGGCATTTCTCAGTGCCCAGCATACCTTCCATAGGCAATAGATGAGGAACTCACATCTGGGCTATTTACTAATAAAATCCCCAGCCATTTCTGTAGAATTTGATTTACTGCTCAATTATATTGGTGTGGTCCTGGGAAGGAGAGTTCAAGATGTCCTTATTCTGGATGTTCTTTTCCTGTACACTTCCTTCTGAGTTCTGTGAATCAGATGTTGCTTGAGCAGTGTTCCTGCTGAAAAACATTTGCAGCGCTTTTGATGCAGGCCTTTTGCTTCATTGTCCACTCCATGTCCTTGGCTGTAAAAATAATACAGCAATTTCTTCTGGTTTCCCCTCATTCCCTCAGAATAATTCAGGGTATAGGATGTGCCAAGAGAATTGTGAAAGCCTGGGCCAGGATTTTGTGGCCACGATTCTGCAAGTAGAGGCAATGACATTAGTCCTGGAGTATTGCAGCTGGTTAAAAGATCACCTTGCTAGAAAGTGTCAGCAAACAGAGAGAAAGAGAAAACAGCAGAGCTTCAGAGAGTCACCCATGGTGAAAGATTAGAAGTCTTCTTAGCTTTTAAGAGAAGAGAAGTGGCATTTTTGCCATCAACGTAAAAACTAAGGTCAGCGTGAACTGTAAAATACAGAAACGTGTGAAAGATCTCATTCACTTCACAGCTCTAGCAGAGTCAAGGGAAGTAGTTACAACACATTTATCCCCAGACCTAGATGAAATATGGCCAAAAAGATATGTTGTGTAGCTGGGATACAGTGGGGTCAGAGTCCCTTACAGTGACTTAAACCAGTTCCTGGCACCAAATCTCCTTTGGTACCCCTGTGTAATGCATCAAGAGGGAGGCAGGTGTCTTTCTCTGACCCAGCAACAGCTGAATGAAGGTGCTGGGCTAATGGTATGACACTGGTGACAAGAAATAGCCCTTTGACTATTAAAAAGGCAATTTCAGCAGTGTAACCTATGAGGCTGGGAAGGAGGTACCATGCCAGCCTCACTGCTAACAGGTGGGCTGCCTCTAAAACTGTATTGTGCAAAATATTAGAGAACGTGCAGTTTGTGGGAGTCCAGTGCAGGTAGCGAGGCAGCTGACCTGTCAGATGATGGGGACCTGCAGAGAGCTCCACTGGTCTTATGCTTCTTTTCCATCTCTGATTTCTGCCCTGCTGATGTTTGAGCACATTACTGTCCAGTCACGTGGTTTGTTTTATAACCAAAGGGGACAGCTGAGTTCCTTCTACAGCAACACTGGGTTTTTTGTGATGCCAATGCCGTGACCTTCATTCATGAAAAACAAAGTACAAATGGGGAAAGCAGGGTGGAGCTCCATCAGAAATGTGATGTAAACAGCTGCAAAGATGTGGCCGTGCTCCTCCAAAGACATTTCCCACCAGGTATGAATCTGAGCAACACGGATTGCAAACACAGCGGAGATCCTATCTGATATTTTGTTAAGCTAATCACCTATATCTAAAAGCAAGGTCTAATAAAAATTGCCAAACTGAACTCTTGGTCTGATTAGACAACAATAGCTTCCAAGGGACTAAATGGAAACAAGTGCTCATTCCAGGTACATGCTGACATTTCAGAAATGCCAACCTCTCTCTAGTGTTCAGGAAGGTAACAGGGTCCATTCAGCAGAAGAGCTCCGTTTTGTTGTGGAAACACATTCTCCCCAGTACCCTTGAAATCTCATCCTGAGGCAAGTCTGAAATAATTCACGCTTTCACTCTTACAAAAATATTTTCGTATTTGGAGCAAACAGCTGTGAAGCTGGTGGAGAACAGCAGAAACACGACCTGGAACAGGCTGCTGGTGCCCGGTGGGCAGGAGCCCATGCGTTGCTTCCCTGTGCCATGGGAGCAGTGAGTGGGTGCCTGGCAGGGAGAACACGCCCGGTACACGTGTGGTCCCAGCGAGCGTGTAGCTGCCAGACGGAGAGGATCCCGGTGTGATCTGGGTGGGTGGATCCCAGTGAGACAAACATCCCTGTTGTCAGCACTGTGTGCTGTGCTTGATGTAACAGCCGCAGAGCCAAGTGGGGCAAAGGGGCTGGGGGCACCCCACAGACCTGAGACAAGGTCACTGAGGGTCCTGCACTCGTTTTGTGTCCGGTTTCATGTTAGCACAGCTCTGTGATTCCATGCTACGCTGTATGGACAGGAATTTTACATGAACTGTTAGCACAAGGAATTGCATCTAAAGGGGAGTTTTAGGTTGGATATAAGGGAGAAGGTTTTTACAATAAGGGTGGTGAGGCACTGGCACAGGCTGCCCAGAGAGGGATGGGTGCACCGTTCATGGAGGCAGCCAAGGTCAGGCTGGACGGGCTGTGAGCACCTGATGGAGCTGTGGGTGTCCCTGTTCACTGTAGGGAGATTGGACCAGCTGGTCTGTACGGATCCCTTCTGACTCAAATGATTCTATGGTTCTATAGCCATGTGGTGATGGGTTGATGGTTGGACTACGTGATCTTAGTGGTCTTTTCCAACCTTAATAATTCTGTTTCTATGATGCTGATGTGGATGGATTTCTGCGTAGCTTTGCTCCATGGATGTGTGGCTCCTGGTGGGCTTTGCCACACATAGGCAGCCCCTTCACTCATAGACTTCATGTCAAAAGCTTGAAAAAGATCAGAGCACGCATCCTGCTCGCTCCAGCTTCTTGTCCCCTTAAATGGGTCAGTCTTTCAGTAGGTTGGGAGGAAACGTCTCATAAAAACACCGTTGTCAAGGATGCTTCTAAACAACAGGGCAGATATGCACACCATTAGCATACAGGGACATGCAAGAAACTCCCTCGAATTCTGCCTTTGCTGACAACAACACCGTGAGTCACTTTGGCGTGGGGCCAGGCCAGGAGCAAGCTGCTGGGAAGCACCCGGGCAAACTTTCCACAGCCAACGCCTGCCCAGGTCAGGAGCCAGAGTCAGGTATCCATGCAGGGATGCCGCACTGAATGCTGCTGACTTTATTTTGAGCAGTGGAGATTCTGGCTGAAAGATCACTTGAGAGCGTGCCAAAGGCCCAGAAAAGGTAACTGCTTAGGAAGGCTCAAGGTCACCCAAGCTGCCCGCCTCTCCACAGTGACATCGCTGCCCTCCGGGACAGCGCTGCCGCAGCAGTGGAAGCCCAAGCATCCTCCTTGGGGCACGTGGGGATGGCTCCGAGTGACTGTGCCCAAGGGCAGCAGGCAGGGACATGCCAGGAGCTGTGTGACATTCCGCAGAAGGCCGGCACAGTGCTCTGAGGGTTAACCACAAAGCTCCCTGCGCCGGCTTCCCTGCCCCAGCCACCAGACGCACGCAGTTTGTTTTGCATTTGGACTGGTAGGCTGGAAAACCAAAGTGCTGTGTTTTTAAGTTTATATTACATGCTCGCGTTCCAGTTCTGTTAATTAAAATCATGTAGCTGAAAGAGCAGTTGCTGGATAGCTCGCAGGGTTTATTTTAAATTTTTTTATTTTAAATTCATTTTTTTCTGGATACTTGAGCATTTGATGCTCTTCCTCTCTCTGCTTGCAGCGCATTAATTCACCTAAGTAGAAACTCTATCTGTCTGAACCAGTAAAAGCGTGCATTTGGGAACGGTTTTGTTTCTTATGGCATCTTCTCTTAGTGTTTGCCTACCGCTGCCAATATAATTTGTCAGAACAAACTAGGTACTTCAAAATCATTTTTTAAACACTCTTCCTAAGTGTTCCACCATCACTTTGAGAGGGAAGGGAGCAGGGGGACTCCCCAGCAGATAGAAAGAACTGTGAGCACACAGGAATATACTTGAGTGATCACACTTATTCCCCTTTGTGGGTGTGATCCATCGCCTTTCCTGGATCACTGGGAGCATAGGTGGGCTCACCACCATGCAATTCAGTGCTGCCTTCCCCTGCGATGCCCACTGTCATCTGACACGTGGTCAGGGCAGCTCAGCGTGGTGACTGGCTGCAGATGGAATGGAAAGCGATCCGAACAGCAGCCTCAGACCCTGCTGACTTTTTACTGCTGTCAGTGCATCTGCCACAAGTTCTTCCCCATCTCCTAGCCTGTGTCCTCCCGTGGTTTCTCAGCTTCTGCATGGCCTTTGCAATGCCCCGTAACCGCCCCAGCTTTGCAAGAACTGTTCTGCTTGCGAAGCTGAGGAAACTTCTGTGCAGGCAGAATATCTAGCCGGAGCACAATGGGTGTTCAAAATTTTAGATCAGCTCTGTCATTGCAGCACTGTTCTGCTACAAGGCAAACAGCATCACATACGAGCACACCTTGTGCCACGGGTGTAGTGCTGGTGCAGGACTCAACCCACCCGGGGAATGCTGCTTAAACTGCCCAGACTCACAGTGTTGCTCTCAGGACTGCAGACTCAAAGTGTGGACGTGCACAAGGCCGTGCCAACACAAGCAAGATTTACTTGGTCTGCACACAGAGCTCCTTGCAGCTCAGCTCTGCACCCACATGCTTCTGTCATGCGGGAGTGAGCATCACCTTAACCCAGCGGAGCCCTTCTATGCAAATCTCTGCCTGCTCTGCATTGTGCGAAGTACTGACTCCAGAATTAGATCCAACAAGATGACATTTTTCTGCAGCAAGCACATTCAGACTTAGCCTTTTCAGGCCTTGTATCTCGGTTATTAATAGTATTGTTTGCCTTCTTTTGGAAAATTGAATTCATGTGATAAAGAGGAACTTCATATATTAAATTCTGATGCACAACTTCTGGTATGAGTGCTCTTGCAAAATACAGAAGTGGAAAATGTAGGTTATGTGGTGGGAAGCTGTTTTCTTTTTTGTTTGTTCATTTGCTGCTGTTGTTGTCTTTTATTTTTGCAAATTTCATACGACAAAGCCAGCAAAGAGCGATAGCAGCATTTAACAAATCCGTTACCTGTTGATCTCGTCCCATCCAATTAGGTGGCAAATTCAGGCAGGCATTGCAAGGTTTGCTAAGGGCTCTTACGCAGCGGTTATTTCAGGCAATAAAGAAATGATTAAGCGATGTAAGTAGTACATCTGCCAGTGTACACACAGCGCTAGGTAAGCTTAATTAAAATAGATGAACTTTCTGGGAAGCGCAGTCACTGGATTCCCTGCTGCAGCATTAAGTGAAACGGGGAGCACCAACGTGGATTTTCACACTGGCCAAATGCTGCGGAGTATTTCTGAGGGACCAGCCCTCCCCTGGAAAAGAACGGTCAAACAGAAGCAACACATCTTTGTCGTACTCCATCGCTGTGACTCTGTTAAAAGTTACAAGACCCCGGTGTTCAGCATGTGGGGCGCAGCTGAACGAAAATGGGTTTCCTGAATTTTTGGTGACTGACTGAAATCCACGCACGTAGCGGTTATTTTAATTTAAGGAAAAAGGATTTTGTTTCTTTATCCCGTTACATAACTCTGGATCTATTCTCCCTTGAATACACAAGTGTGTTTATCATTAATCTTAAAGGGAAACAGTCACCCTTCAAAACCTTTGCTGAATGTATATGTTTTTTTAATGTTAGATCCCAAACGACCGTCTGTGAATTAAAGATGAAAACACATTGTTTATTTTCTAAATCAGATTACTCTAACCTCATTTTATGCACGGCTCTTTTACTGCTTTTCCCCAATAGCAACAGTGAAGAGAAAAAAAAAAAAAAAAGAAAAAAAAAAAAAGATCATTCTTTTGGACAGGACTTCCAAAATGCAAAACATACAGCTCATGCAGCACCCAGCAGAGCTGAGTCCCTGTTATTGCTTTTAGCTCACTTTTATGAAGCCGGCTGCCTTTCAGCTTGGAGACATTCTTTAATAATACCTATAGCTTTCATTCTGTGCCACATTCCACTCAAGGGTTTTAAATTGCTCGGGAGCTCTTGAAAATCCTATGGGCACGGGAGAGCTTTTTTATTTCCAGATAGCTGTCAGTTAACCTGAGACACCAGTGTGACCATCGGCGTCCAAGTTTGGTCCCTCTGGGTTTGCCCCTTGCTTTAGGGATCAGCTCCTGTAAAGGAGGAGGCATTTCTAGACCTGCCTGGTGTTTTGGAAAGGCTTCGGCCTTTCAGATTTGCAAAGTGCCTCAAATTAACATGCAATTAGCTCACTGTAAGGAAACGACCAGCGGAAGCAATCCCGTAATGGCCAAGCAGTTTCAAACGTAAGCAAAATAGGCCACCAGTAGTATTAAATCACATTCTTAATAGAATCTAAAGCCATTGAGGATGCTTTTTAAGAATTCCCGTGGCTTTTAGTTTCCTGGTGTGCGTTGGTTCCATCATTGGCAGATTCACATGATGGGGGTGTACCAAAATCACAGGTCGTGCTTTGACTTTTGTTTGATATTTTATGTATGTATGACTTAAAGAGAGAAACTAAGAAAAATTAACTGCCCAGACCATAATTTCATCTAAAACAAACTAAAACTGCAACAACTGAGTGGATTGCATGGATTAGGGATATATCCCGGTACGTAACAGCAATAGCAACAATTCTATTCCCTGGTTCAGTAATGCTTAAAATCTGCAATCCGGAGTCACTGCGTGATGCTTCAATCCCCCACCAAATCTGCCACCCTTTTTTCAAGCTCACGGTCCTTTGCTATACAGGGGAACCCTGAAGGCTGCCCTTCTATAGGGATATTTATACAGGAAATCTGTGTTTGGAGAATCGTTAATGCAGTGGGCTTACTCAGAGCACCTTTTTGCCATTCTTCCCTCTGTCCTTCCTTACAGACAGTGAGTGCTCTTACAGTTCTGCCTGGAATAAATTTTGCTTTTTTATTTTATTTTATTTTAATGTTTATATGTAAAACCTTAGCAATCCCTGCAGAACCTCTCTCCTGTTCTTGCCTTGGTCCTGAGTTACGTTCCCTTGAGCAGGGACAGGTTGAGAAGAAACAAGGTTTTTTTTTTTCCATAAAAAGCAAATCTACTTTAATTTTAAAGGTTTGCTGATGAGCATATCTTGTGTCCTGGTGTGATATCCCCCCTCCATCCCCCTCACACGATAGAAACATGATCTACCTCTGCCATACGCTTGCGTTAATATCCATCCATCTGCAAAATGAGGCATCACTGCCCCTTGAGACCTCCTTCCCATGGTGCAGACACAGCGAATCCCTCCCGACTTCCGTGCCATCTCGGTAGATTTCCACACACCAGAGCCAAGCTGGGGATTTGGCCCAGTGTCTTTTTTAAAACCTGTGACCCAGACGTGGAGATTAAAGACGAGTTCTGTTATTGGATTAAACAGATACAAGAGGTGCTCACAATATCAGCACCTAACACCTTAAAACTCCAGACAGGAGATCTGCGTGCGAATGGGGAATATAGTCTGTAGGAAGGAGGCAGAACACAAAGGAAGACCACTGCTAAGCTGTGCCTTGGACAGGTGTGCAAAACCCAGCCACGCTGGGTGACGTGCAAAGCACAGGAGCATTGTATCCTGGCTTTTTATAGCATCATACTACTGGATATGCTATAGGTCTGGTATACATGTCATTTGGACTATATTTACCTGAAACCAAAGCGGTTTGGGCCAAATGGATCTCAGTTTGGATGAACGTTTTCATGGTGTGCTGCTGAAGGGGAGACGCTTGGCTCTGCTATTCATGGCACCGCCGCGAACTGAAATGAACGGAACTGCAGAACTAAAAATAGCAATAGATTAAAGCCAGACCGTCAGTAAAAGGACAGTAATTTAAGGCACTGTTTACATGCTTAATATGATGCACATGCTTATGCTTTGCAATTTGGGCTCTGACTTGTGATGTCGGTTACGTAAGAGCCGGAGGAGGCATTAGTGGTGCCGTTCCCCCAAACACTCTCCAGGCTCCATCGCAGAAGTTGTGCCGTCTCGTAATGAAACAGCAGGCAGCGATGCACATATTTATGACACCAGAGGACTAATTGATATCATTGTTCCCCTCAGTTCCAGGTAGTGTTTACACGCTACTGATTTCAAAACAGCTTGGGCTGGTTTTTTTCCTTCCCCCAAACATTTTTTTTTCCCAAACACAGTGAGCAGCCACGTGCTGCGTGTGGCTGATTTTTCTTTTTCTTTTTTTTTTCTAAAGAACGAGGAACAACAGAACAAGAGAGAGCCAGAGACAGAAAATACAGGCTTTGATTCCTCTAGAGAACTTGAGCAAAATGTTCCGCTGCTGTCAGTGGTACAGCTGTGCTGGCAGGAGCCGCGGCACAGATGAGGCTCCAGCCGCTACTCGCGTTTTGCTGCCGCTTCCTCGTCGGCATCGAGGCATCCTCACTGCAGCCGAGCAGGTGGAAAATGCTCTGCCTCGTTCCCCAGCACGGCCGTGGCCGCCTGGGTTTGCGGTCCCTCGTGGAGTCTCACAGGGATGCCCGTGGATGCTGAGCTGCAGTACAACAAGAAACCTGATTCATAAGGCGTAGGTGGCAGCATGCACTACATCGTGTAATTAGTTTAAACCAGTCCGTCAGAGCAGATAGCTCTTCAATTAGCTGAGTCTATCTTACACCTGTATCTATCTTTCAGTTTGAGGTCTATTCATTTTTCCCACCAGCTCGGTGCTGGGAAATCAGGGAGTGCTGCGAGTTGTGATGCTGTGGCTGTGGCACACTGCACCTGGTGTCCTGCCTGCAACCGAGCTTCTGCACGAACTAGCTGAGGAAATCAGCTTTTCCTAGAGATGTCCTCAAGGCTGATGTGATGGAATTTGGTCCCTTCACCATCCGGTGCGTCGGTGAGGGGCTTCGTAGGTGTCACTCACTGAGCACCGTGACGGTGATGTGGGAAGGTCCAGGTCAGTGTTCGGGACAGCCTGACGGCAGGGCTGGGGGGAATATTTGCTCCTTTTGGCTCAATCTCTGCTGCTCGCAGCGTGCGAGGTTAGCACGGGGGGGGTCTCTTTATTTGCTACTCTGCCCCTGCAGTGTAAGCGGTATTTTACAGTGCAGTGCATCTCAGTCTTTCGCAGGGGCTGTATGAAAATGCTTAGTGAGCCTACATACTGCCGTACCCTTTTATTCACAGAACGACAGGAGATGAGGGTAGAAAAGCAGAGAGCCATCTCTGAGCCACATCCCCGTCCGATTCCATGAGGAAGGCACCACAGGCTTTTGGAGAAACGAGAGCCAATGCGGGACAAACCGTCGCTCTGCTCCTTTCTCCTGCGGTCGCCCCACCGCACTTTGTCGTGCGGCCGAAGCCGAGCGGGGAGGAGGCAAAGAGCGGTGCCGCCGGGTCTGTGCCGCTCCCCAGGCACCTGCCGGCCGCGCTTCCCCCAGCAGGAGAGGGTCGCCCCGAGCACATAATGCCCCCCAGCCCACGCGGAGCGACACCGACCGCGGAGCCCGAGCGCCCGCCGTCCTCCGGGGTAGCGCGGCCGGATGCTTTGTCTGAGAGAAGGGCGCTCTTTGTGCGGGGATGGAAAAAAATAGCAACAGACGAGAAACGAAACCCTCGCTTGGAGCCCTCGGGCAGCGGGTGAGGCTGCGGCCGGGAGCACGCGGGACGGCGCGGGGGGAGAACCGGCCCCGGCCCCGGCCCCGGGCGGCTGCAGCCGCTGCCCAGCACCCGCCCGCCCCTCCCCGCCGCCCCGCGGCCGCCTGCCAGCCCGAGCTCCGCCGCCGTGTCTGCGGCATGGCCCCTCCTCCCCCACACCCCTTCCTTTAGGCTCCCCCCTCCCCAGCAAAGAAGAGGCCGTGCCGGTGTTTTTCCACTCAGCAGGATGGGTGATGCTCAAAGCTCCCTCATTAGACAACAGACACGAGAGGTCAGGAAGAAAGCGCTTATAAATTACCGTTTCCTCCCGCTCGGCGGTGTTAGTCGCGCCGCACCGCTCCGCCGGACGCTGCGCACGGCCGCAGGGGCGCAACGGCGCGCAGGCACCGCGGGCAGCAGCGGACGCAGGTAGCGGCACCTCCCGGGAGGGCGGGCGGTGGGGCCGGAGCGGAGCTGCGAACAAAGGGTGGCCGAGCCGAGCCGAGCCGAGCCGTGCTGCGCTGTGCATCTCCGAGCGGAGCGGTGCGGAGCCGAACCGGGCCGGCAGCGCCCTGCCTTTGTCCGCGCTGCCTGCGCGTTCCCTTCCCCCTCCGTGTATTTATTTGCTCTTTCTTCGTCTCTCAACCCCCCTCCTTTCTCCCCAGCTGTCTCGTTACCCGGGTGGTTTTATTTCTTCCCCAGCGGTTATTTTCATCCCCCCTCAACCCCTCCCCATCACCACCTTGCGTTAACTTTTTCTCGAGATAACAGTTTGTAGCGGTGTAATTACCCACTTGCTGGCGGCCCTGCAGCGCATCCACGGAGCACGCTGCTCTTTTTCGCCCTTTTTCTCTCGCCTTCCCCTCCCGCTCCCACTCTGCCCGCTGTGTTTTTTCTGGCTGCCGTGCACTAACCTCGAGTTCAGAGGCTGATACAGGCGATGCTGCATCTGATGCTCGTGGGCCTACCTGGTGGGTAATACGGCTGCTGCTCTGCCCTTGCTTTCCCTCTTTTTTTGTTCTTTTTTCTTTCTTTCTTTCTTTTTTTTTTTTTTTAAATTTTCTTTTGCTCTTTGGTGAGCTAAAATCAAAGTTGTGATGGGGTTGGGGCTGCACAGGGCATGGTGCGGAGCTCAGCGTGGGGCGGTGATTCTGGGGTGAGCAGGAGCCACGTTTCCCCCAGTGGCTTCAGGATAACGACTGCCCATCTCGCCTCTCCCAGGCAGCGTGTGGGAGGACTTGCAAGGTTTCCATATAAGAACATGGGAGAATTTATTTCACACGGGCAAAGAAATGTGCGGATTGTGTGTTATTTAGGAAACAGAAGGCAAGCTGTGTTGTTCTTAGGCAGCTCCGAGAGGGGCACAACTTTGTATTTAGAAACTGTAAAAGCTGATTCGTGGTGTTTAATAAGAACTGCGTTTAAAGGAAATTGGTGATGGACGAGGCAGTGAGGGAAGATGCAGATAAATGCAAAGAAAAAGCTCCACGTGGATTCCAGCACGGTTTGTGCCAAGGTGTAGAGATGGAGTTTGTGGTTCGTTCTCATTTTTTTAACCGTATTGGGAAAGGCATTAAGAAAATGTTGTGAGAGGAGCTGGTTACGTTGGGAGTGCTATTTTGGTAACTGCAGTATTTTTTATTTATTTTTTTTTTTCATGACAAAATGTTTTGGGGTTTGTATTAGCAGGAAAGCGAGGCAGCCCTGTCTGTAGGCTTGTCAGTGTAATTTGGTGCCTGGATGACAGTTGCTACCCGTTTAGTTTGCACGGGGTTGGGAGTAAAATAGCCCATTAAAACCTGGTGCCGTGGAGTTTGGAGAGGAGAGGCTTTGGCGAAAGCCTTGGTGTTTCTGATAGGGGGGTGCTTACTTCAGGGTTAGGATTTGGGTGAGCTCTCTGCTTATTCTCGTTGTCTGCATTTGCGTGAGCACTGCAGAGAGATTTCCCTGAAGGCTGTCACAGAAGTGCAGTGGTGGGGCTGCCCAGAGGGTGGTTTGGTTTGGTTTTTATTAAAGAAAAATGTGAGTAACGGAGGCAGGCAGCCCCAGGACGGAGTCACTCATCCAGAGTGAGAGGGAGTACGGTGGAGGCTGAAGCACGAGTGTGCCGGGAGGATGGCTTTGTTGCCTCGGTTAGGCTGACACTGGAAACATTACTTTTGTCACTTTCAGAGATAGCGTCTTTGTGTTTCCTCTTCAACTGTCTCTTCCTTTTCTCTGCTTTGCATGTTGTTTTTTTTTTTCTCTTCTCATCATTTGCCTGCATCTCACCTTCTCTTTTCCCCTTCTCACCTGCTTTGCATTGCTTTGAGGCAGCACCCACTGGAGGGCGACAGACACCTGTCCCCACGCTGCCCAGCGTGGGAAGGGAGCGGACCCCGCAGCCCGGGGGACAAAAGGCCGCTTCTCGCTGTCATTGATTAACCCGCATCTTTTATGTGTGGTGCCAGGGGTGTTTGCTGCCACACTTTGCAAAAAGTGGGAGCTCGCAGGTGGCACTGTGACACTGGGAGGTACTGGGATGGTGGCTGCGTGCTTGGGGTGCTGGGTGAAATAGCCCGGGGCTTTGTCTGTAGGGGTTTTGGTCTGGAGTTCAGTAGAAATGCGGAATAATTCGGATGCTGCTGTGTTTGGTTTTGTTTTTTTTTTCTGCGGCTGAGAGCAGAATGTTGTTGGCAGTGTCTAATTTGTAGCTTTTGAGGGGTTGCTCGGATGTTTCTTACATGGCAGAGGTGAGATGTGTGGAGTGTGGCAGGAGGCTCTGGTGCATTTTAAATCCTCTATGAGAAGAGGTGCAGCGCTGCTGGGGAAGAGAGGAAGGCACTTTGGGTTGGCTTGCTCTTTCCACACAGAGCTTGTGGAAGCCCCCCATGCCTGAGCACAGCTGTTCTTAAAGCCTCAGGGATGGATTTGTCTTACAGGTGATCACTGCAAATATTTCAGTGAGTTTCCTCAAATCAATACTCTGCATAACCAAGACTGAGCTACATCTTGGTGGTCTCTAGCCAAGTCTTGTTGGCTGAGCATCTCCAAAGAAACCCTCAGGCACAAGCCTTTAAAGAGGCTGCTGTGTCTCTCGGGCAGTGATGCCCACAGGACCTCAACACTCAGCAGCAAACCCCTGCTATTTTAATTTTGTCCCTTCTCGCTTTTCCAGTACCTCTGGTTTGGATAGAATCTGCCTGTTCCATCAGAAGGGGTATATCCCTTTGCACTGGTGCCCTACCCAGGCATTTAGTCATGTTCTGATGCTTGTTCTTATGCTCGTTTGTTTCTTTTAAATTTAACCATGTTACAATGCATGAGAATGGATGGGAAAGCAGTGGTTGTTAAGGCCTTTTGCAAGCAATGCTTGTTTGATTGCTCATATTAATAAACCATAGATCATTTAAGAAGTGCAGCTTTGAATAGATTAACTACTGGGTTTAGTGCTTTTGACTTCTCATCACTGACTTCACTCCCGTGAAGGGGGGCTGCTTGCAGGACTGAGTCCTCATTTGAAAGAAAAGCATGAGGATGAAAATTCAGTGATTTAACAATTGTTGAATTTCTCCCATAAATGCATACTTACTTGAATGCTCAGCTGTTGTAGTGCCATGGATTTAATTGATTTGTGCTAGCTGAGTATCATCCCAAGGCATGTAAACTCTAGGCAATACTCTTTAAATTACTTACAGAGTAGCTAATATTGATATAAGATAATGTGGTAGAAATTAAATGAGGGTTGCCATTGTGCATTGTTCTTCCCTTTCCCCCCGAGGCAGCCATTGGAAGGTCTACCACGCTGCCAGGCTGTGATTCTGGAACCGTGTCTGGAGTCCTACAGCATCTGCTATGTTTCTGTCAGCCTCATTTTTGTGTGCATGTCTAGGTTCACACAAACAAAAAGCAGATCGGCACTGACTCTAAACCCAGCTCCAAGAGCATCCACAAATCCTCCCAGCTTGGCTGGTGGAAGGGGAGAGTGAATCAAATCTGCAGCCAGCTGTAGGTGGGAAGCAGCAGGCAGATGGCATGCGGCTGTGTAAGGGCGGCTGGTAGAAGCCATGTGCTGCTGGGCATGCTTGTTCATGTCTGCAGTTACCGGATTTCCTGTTGCGGTTCTTTGTTGCTCAGCCCAGAGGAGCGCCTTTGGCTGCAGGACTTGGGTCTGAGTGCAGCTGGTGCTTGAGTGCTGGTGTAGAGAAAGATGGTGCCGTGCCAAAGTGCAGCAGCAGCTCCCAGGGTTAGGGTGTGGGGTAGGAGGGCTGCACACAGGTAGGAGAGCAATCCATACGTAGAGCCATGGGTGTTGGTCAGCTAGAATGTTAAAAGCTCACTCTTTTTTTGCTTCAGATCACGTGGCATTTGCATTTTATTTCACTGCTGCAGTGTAGTTCCCTTACTCTTGAAACTGATCTAGGCAAATTTTCTGCAATGTTTTCCACTGAATGAAACAGATGAGAAACAACCTGATTTGACATTGTTACTACCTTCCGTATCTTGATGTTCTTCAAAACTAAGCTCAGACAGAAGGAATTTAGGAAACTGTATGCATGCTAATGCTATAACATGCCTGACTTGTCTTCCTGGACCCATTTTTTTTTTTCCTTTAAAATATTTTTTTTGCCTTTTCTTTTTCTATTTCCAAACAGGAAGAGAAGATCCACTCCGGAGAGACTCTTCTTCACGTAAGTGTTATTTATGCTTGTTTCTAAAATTACGAAAGGCTTATAATGATGATTAAAACGTTCCAGTTCTGAACATTTGCCATCTGTTCATAGAAACCAAGTGTAGAGCATGTAAAGGTAGGCTGTAGTTACGCAGCAGTAATGCTCAGCAACTGTTATCTTAAATCTGTCCGTGCTGTTCTTCTGTGCATATCGCTGCAGAATTTAGAAACTCTGCAGACATTTAAGTAGCATGCCTGTAAAGCTGGTGTGTAAATCCCAAAGGGGCAACATTACAGCGGTAGTGGAGATCGATGGGTGAGAGCTCATTTTAGCACCTTGGAGTCCCCCGCCCCCCCTCAAACCCTATGACAAGACTCAGCTTCTCCACCTTGGATTCTACAAAATCCAAGTTCTGTCTGTAGAGCCGTTTGTTTGCGTGCACGTGTACTAGTGTGTGCATGTCTCTGTGTGAGTAAGAGAGAGTGTGTATATGTGTGTTTAGCCTCAAATAGCATATATAGGTATTTCAGGCCTTTTCTACAACCTGTGGTGATTCCCATTAAAATAAGAATTAAATGCCACTGTTTGGTGAATACTGTTGCAAATGTTTTGTGAGAGCATTTGGCTCCAGATTGGACCCTCGGTCTGGAAGAGGCCCAGTACAGTATTCTTCATGGGGCAAAGAAAGCTGCATGTCATAAAAATTAAACAGTTTTTTCCACACCACATAGTGGTTTGGTTTCCTTGCGGATCTCTGATTTGAAAACTCTGAGTAGCCTAGTAAGCTCTGCTCTGGTATTTCTTCCTAGTAAATAAATCTGATTAAACGTTTTAAGGGGCTGCGTAGATGAAGAGTCTCATTGCTTAATGCAAAATTAGCTTAGCAAGGAAAATGACTGCATTGTTCCCAATGCAGGGCCCGCTTTGCATAACTCTGAAGCATGTACTGTGTCAAGTGGCATGGCAAGCCCACGAGCGCTCACATCAGGCTGATTTCCCACAAATCAACAATTTTTGTTATTATTATTTTTTATTATTATTATTTATTTTTGAAAAATAACATGTACCTCTGAATTGCAGCACTCCATTTATTGCTTGCATAGCAACTGCTGGTTAATATGTAGCAAAACGCGGTGTGGTAACAAATGTTTTTTTGCTATTGTTGAGCTGGAATGTTAGTTCAGCTTCTAGATAAAAGTGGCTTGCGCAAGGCGCCCTGATAGACCATGATTTCTGTGGCTTGTATGGTAGTTCCGTAGGCAACCGTGGTCTGCTGTTCCCCTCCCGTTGCTTCCCTTCATTTTCCATGTCAGAGCTGGGGTTAGGTGAAGGCAGAGAGCCGGCGGCCCTTTGAACCCAGCAAAGCACGAGTGTGCGGCCCGTTGCCAGTCAAGCCTCTTGCAGCAAGCACTCTTTGTTCCAGTTGTGTTTCTAGGAGAAAAGTTGTGAGGCGCTTTAATTAATAGCTCTGAACAGTAAGTGTTCTTTGGCTGGTTTTATGGATATCGTAGGGCCATCTGTCTGGAAAAAAACTGAAGTCAGTAGTAAGAGAAAGGAACCCCCACAAAGAATTAAGGGCTCATCCTTTCTTTTAGCTCAAATCCTAACTGGGAGTAGTTCAGGGGGCTGTGTGTTTGTCAAGGTACATGGGCATTTTTTTAATGGCAGTGGAGAAGGACAAATTCCAGAAGGCTTTTGATTATTGTCATTTTCAAAGGTTAGTATTTCATTCTAGCATAGGAAATTAAAATCTGCACATGTTTTCCAGAGATTTTATGTGGGAAACATTTTGGGGGAAAAAATGAAAGGGAAAAAAACAAAACAAAACCCACAGCAAAAACCCAAACAAACAAAAAACACCTTTAAAAAAAGAAGCTCCCAACCAGAGAACCCAAACAGACAAACCCTACAGAAGTGGCTGTGTGGTGCCTGGAAACTGCAGAATAAGTGTGCAGCCCCATGCAGCACAAGTCTGAGGAGTTTTCTCTGGACATGGCAATATCATAAATAATCAGGAGCCTCTTAAGTCTAATACGTATGCTCCAAAATGATTGAGCAATGAAAGGTTTGTGGTCCATAGGCCATTTGTGGTGCAACCTTCCATCACCTGCTGTGGCTTTTCAGCAGCTAACGGCGAGCTTTAAGCATCAGAGCCTCTCTCTTCTGGTTCTGTACATGAAATATTACGACTTTGACTCAGTAACTCTACTTTTGCCTGTCTGTGCATCAGCTCCCTTTGGCTTCTTCAACTGTGTGGGCTTTTGAAAGAGTTAAACCCCAGGGACAGGCCTAGCAAGGCTGTTGCAAGATGGTGGCCCTGATGGGCAGCCATGCTCCTCCGAGCCTAGTCAGATGGGGCCAACTCCTGAGGCGCTGAGTGCACTGTGGGGGCTTAGCCCATAAGCCAGTCACTATGACAGAAAGGACTTTTTGTGCCAATAACCAGCTGTATGTAGTGGTAATGATAAGAAAGGGACCATCTTATTGTAGTCACTTTGCGACAAATACTACCACAATTCATTACTTTCCATCAGTGCCTCATCCTATGGAGGAATCACCACTGCCCATCTACATTGAGGAGGGGACAGAAGTCCCGATTGGTGAGTGCAGTTGGGATGGGATCTTTTTAAGGGGGGGTATAATGGTACTTGGGGTTTATATTCCTCACGTTTATGTATACCCATTTGTCTTTGAAAAATTCTAAGGCTTGTTGCAAATGTTTTGGTTTTATTTTCTCAATGCAAGTGTATTTTAGAGCTCCTGAGAATTGATAAGTACTACTAAGTGTTGGTTCCCATCCAATCATAAGACAAAGCATGTGATTTATGCAGCAACTTCCATGCAGATGTCTTAACACAATGCTGGGGATGGCCACAAATATTGGAAAAGGTAGCGCCCATGTCAGCCTTTGACCTCAGCATTGAGACACTCAGAATATTTCAGAATAGTCTGCCAGTTGGATCAGCAGTTTTTGTCTTGCTCACACCGTCCTGCCTGCAGACTGACATTGCAGACCCTGCTGAGAAGCCAGGAGAAGAGTTAGAGAGGTTTTTCATTGCCTGTGTTGCACATCAGAGTGCTGCACATCACCATGTCTGAGCTCTGGTGCAGATGTATCATCACTACATGTATACCTAGGTTCAGTTTTGTTCTCGTTTTATTTTGCGGTGTTAGTGGGGTTTTTTGTTTGTTTCTTTGTTGTTTGTTGTGTTTTTGTTTTGTTTTCAAATAGAAAAAAGCAGTCTTTCATGTAAGAAAGATACTAAAAGATCAGTGAGTTGGTCTGTAGTGATCTCTTTGGACTATAGAAGGCTGAGACTACATCATTTCCCAGAGCCACTTATTCTTGGATGCATTCAGTAAGTGTGCCTTGGCTACCACCTGCAGAATCTCTGCTGTTGAGCAGTTGTGTCTCTTCAAATAACTTTTTCTTACCGTACATCCTGAGTGTTTCCATCCCTACACTTAAGCAATCGCTCCTTGTCCTACTATCTTTTGAGCAAGATTAATTATGTGCCTCTACACACATGATGGTATTTATAGGTGGATCGCAGCCCAGGAGTCTTCTTATTTATAGACCGTATTAATTTATCTCTCTTACTCTCTCCTTAGATCATTTTTTGTTGTCCTTACTTGTATTTTCTTTACTTTTCCTATCTCCTTAGTAATCTGCGGACACTGAGCAGTTCACACTATACGTCCACTGTGGTTGTTTTGACATGGCAGAATGCTTTAGATTTCTGTATCACCCCTTCATATGTACATATCCAAAAATAGCCTAGCTTTGACCCCTCTCCTGCATCACTCAGAAGCACCACATATAGAAACCGAATTAAATGGCTAATCTTACCTGCAGTCACCTTTAGGTCCTTCTTGGGTTCACAGCAATGTCACTGCTCTCCTGAGACGTAGGGCTTTTTTATTAGCAGCAAAGCCCCATCCCATTTCATGCCACTTGGTTATTTTACCTCGGATTGATTTAAGACAGCATGCCTACATAGTGAAATTAATGTGCTGGGATTCTTTTTTTTTTTTTTTTTTCATTTTAAAAAGAAGTTGTTTCTGTTTTATGATCTGTAGAGCAAAGAAATACTAACCGTTTTTTAATTTGATACCTATTACATCTGTCTTCAGCAGATTACCCCAGGCTCCTTTTCCAGCTCCATCATTCCTGTTTGCATACTTTCCCCGAGTTTTTCTTCTAGTTATAAAAATTCATGAAGTAGAAAGTGACAGGTCTTGCTCTCTCCTTTCCTTCATGTTGTACGTTTTCTTCTTGTTAAACAGCTGAGATGTTGTTGCTGTATTCCTTCTGTGTATGGTATGATGTGGCCTTTCCACATCACAATTCACTTTTTTTTTTTCACCTCCCCTGGGAATGCAGTCAGCTGAACACATGAACAACACCTGTCCCCTCTGGTAGAACCATCTGGTAGAAGCCCTGTGGTTGAACCATAAAGCTAAGCTCTGTCTTGTCCTGGGCCGCAATATTGTCGGCTTGTCTGTCCTTGGTGTCTGCACAAGGAAGAACCTACAAGGCTGGTGAATGACAAAACCAACTAACCAAAAAGCAACAACAACAAAAACCCAGAACACAACCCTGAGAGTGCAGAGCTTTTTATTCAGTGTTGCCATGAAGGAGATTTGTTGGATCAGGATCTGAAATGCAGCAGTAGCTGTGAAGTGCCCAGATTGGGTTGGGAGGTGCATCATTTCTGTTTTAAATACGTAGCTGGACTGTCAACAGCGCAAGTTGTAGTTGAGGGAGAATGAGTGGAAAAAATAAATGATGCAGAAATGAGAGGAAACCACAAGCTCTGGGTTTGGAATTTGAACACCTGGCATGGGTCAGGGCTTTTATAATAGTTGAATGCAGTATAAATGGTCAAGCTAGAAGGTCAGCTGCAGAAGTCTGCTCTGGGTTTGGGTCTCAGTTCTGGTGCCCCTTCCTGTTCAGCTTCCTGGAGTGATCCACATTCAGAGTATCTGTTTACACCTGTGTAGATCAGAATAGGACCCCTAAAAGAAGCCCTTCCTGAGTTCAGGCTGCAGAAAAATAACACACAGTGAGGTTGTTAAAACTATTTAGCACAACTGTCACTTACTTCTAAAGCATTTGTTTGGAGAACTTAGATCATTTCCTCATCTAAAACACATTTTGGATAGTATACAACATGCTATGCTATGCTGTCCCAAGCCTGACGAGTAGTTGTAGAGTGCTTTGTAACTTCTGTATTTATGAAGTAAATGGAGAAATCAGTTCTTTCCAAGTCTAAATTTAACAACCCTAATTATTTCAAGCAATTTAAAAAGGAACATAAATCTCACTTGTTTATTACAGCTGCTTCATGAAAACAGCAGCTAAAAATAATGGCTTATAATGAAAATCCAGCTAACGTTATCATGAATTAACCAACAAAATATCTGCTATTTGGGATCTGGCAAGGGCGGCATTTCATCCTCTGGTTGGAGTGTGTTTGCATTGAGGAGAAGGTGGTTGTTACCTAAACGCTGTTTTTTATCTCCTTGTTTAAAATGAAGGTATCAGCATCTCTGCATAGATGATTAAGTCTTCCGATTGGAAGAAGGTCTGAGCTTCTGCACACTTTCTGCATACTTTAAACAGTTTCTCAAGTACATTCCTAGAGGAAGGTAGGTAAGCTAGGTGCAAACAAACATCCCATTGAAAGACAAGATAAGCAGTTCAGAAGATTTTAGGTGAAGGGATAGGCAGAGCAGACTGTTGTTCATCATTGCTGGCCAATAGTGGGAAATGGTTGCAAACTAAAGAGGAGAGGTTTATAAGGACTGGCTATAAGGAAGAAGGTTTTTACAGTAAGGGCAGTGAGGCACTGGCACAGGCTGCCCAGAGAGGTGGTGGGAGCCCCATCCTTGGAGACAGCCAAGGTCAGGCTGGATGGGCTCTGAGCGCTCAATGGAGCTGTGGGTGTCCCTGTTCATTGCAGAGGGTTGGACCAGATGGCCTTTTAGGGTTCCTTCCAACTCAAATGATTGTCGTTTTTAGGTTCTATGGTTTATAAAGGAAAAAAAAAAACAAACAAACCATGAAAACAGGAAGAAAATATTTGTACTGGCAGTTGCTGTATTTGAGCCATACAGAACATCACTGAGGGAGTAATTGCCTCCTCAGGGATCAGGGAGCAATAGCGCTGTAGGTTGAGATGTTTGTTTATGTTATTCCTTCCAAGTCACATTTTGAGATCTTAGTGTTGTTTAATACTGCCTGTCAAATTAGCTGCAAAGGCACACAAAATCAGAATCTAATTCTGCACTGATTTACTCCAGCAGAGCTTTGTTGATTCCAGCGGCATCGCTGTTGCTTTATCACTGTACAAATAGAGTCAGAGCCAGCTCCCCTTGTTCAGGGGTCAGTCCTGCTGGCCTTGAACCCTGAGGCATGTCTACAATAGATCCGAGTCCCTGTGCAGACAGAATCCCAGGAGTCTGCTTCTGGTCTTACTGATGCACTTTTGCTAATGAATAGTACTGCCTGAGTGGACTTATTTAAAATGTGTACGAGTGTTACATATAGAACTCGTCTGTGTAGGATTTTTTCCCCCATTAAATCATCTCATGGTGATGGAAAACTCCATTAGCACTCTGAAACCATATTCTTCTGGTGGTACTCAGGGGTCATGGTGTAGCCGAGGCTCATTTGAGTGATCTTGATTAGGGAACAAGAATTTTCTTGTAATCGCACACACTTTCTTGTGCTGCTGCTCAGTCCCTGCTTTTAAGCATCTCTGATGTCTCATTAGTGGTAGAATCTTTCCTGCGATTCCAGTGTCTTCAGACTCACTGAAAGATGCTTTGTTGTTTTCATTTCATCCCTTGATAAGACAGTGATTGCTGTTTGTTTTTAAGCAGACAGCATAGGAGGTGCAACTTTCTCAGGCAGGGAGAGCGTTCAGCACCTTGAAGAGAGCTGGCGGTGTCTCCAGGAGGTTGCCTTCCCTTGTTAGGGAAGAGAACCATTGCTGTCATACGCACTGCTGGGTTTGCTCTTTCACGGGGTGCTGGCATGTGGAAAGCTTGATTTTTTGCCAGGTACCGAGTGCCTTCTGCAAGGTATTGAGTGCCCTCCTATCCTTTGCAGCCAAAAAAGAATTGATTGCTCTTGGCATCGGGCAAATCTGGACCCAGAAGACCGCAGGTAGTATTCACCAGTTATTTATGTGCTTTTGCATGCCAGAGTTTGTCTGAATTGATTTCCCTAGAACACAAGAGACTTCAGGCATTAATGACGCTTGCCACTAAAATCATTGTTTTATATTTTGAAAATAATAATACTACAATAATAAGCATGACAATTATTTCATTGCTACAGGGAAATTATTTTTTTTTTCTTAATTAACTACAGTCCACGTACCTATTAGCTCTTCAGATTCATTGCGAATGTGTGAGTTATACACCCTGACTGAGCAACATATTCCAATTTATTGTGGCACAGTGAGTTGCAGGACACATTGTAGAAAGCAGTAACTGGCATGCATTGTAACGTTCATTTGGGTGTTTTTGTTTGGTTTTCCTCTAGGAATGTGTTTTTAGCCTGACCATAAAATGAATATTTTCTGATGTGCTGTCAGTAGGGACTGTTGCTTGTTTTGTACTTGACCTGGAGCTCCCAGCACACACCCTCGATATCTGCTTCTTTCCAATGACTTGTGTTGCATACATGCAGTGTCAGAATATGAAGGTCGAGCTTTCCATTCAGTATTGACTTTTCACTTTGTGTCAATCCTCTTCTTCCCTTCAATTCTAGTCTTCTTTCTTACCCCGATAGGAAAATTCAGATTGGTTATTGGAAAAAAAAATGTTTACCTTGGAGGATAGAAGCACTGGGACAGGTTGCTCAGGGACTGTACAGGCTGCACTCTTGGAGATTTCAGAGCCTGACTGAACACGGCCAGCTGTTGGCCCTGCTCTGCTAAGAGCCTGGTCTGTACAGCCTCTGGAAGTCCCTGCATCCTAATTATTTTATGGCTCTGTTTAGTACCCAGTTCCTGTTCTGATTCAGCTGTGCTGATGCACGTGTCATTATCTGCTCGTGAAGGTCAGTGAAGTCACAGAGGTGTTACTCATGGGTGATCAAAACCAAACCTCCGATGAGGGCAGTAGGTGAGATTCAGGTATCTCTGTGATCAGTTCAAGCAGCCTTGAAGAGAGTTCTGGAGTATCTGGGATGTAGTGGTCACCAGGAGCCCTCGCTCTGCCAGTACTTGCTCCTCTCCTCATGCGGCCAGGGCCACGTGAGGGACTTAACACTGCACAAAGCATCTGCTTCTCAGCTCAGCGCCTTCCCAGCCCTGCAGCTGTCTGCCAAAGAGCTTGTGGTGTGCAGAGAGCTGTCAGTGAGCTCCATAGGACAGCAGGTTTCTATCAATCCAAGTGCAAGCGAAAGGTGCCCTTTCCCAGAAGAGTGCTGTGCTCCCATACACCCTAGCAGCAATGAACTAGATCTTACCTACAATATGCAAGAGACCTCCAGTTACTAAAATAATAATAATTAAAAAAAGAAATATGAGAATAGTTTTATAGAGTTGCTCTTCCCATACAGTCTACCTGGATAATGTGATTTATTTATTTTTTATTTTTAATCAGCAAGATTCTCTCTCTCTCTGTTATGTATCCTCCTTAACTGATGTAGCGGGTTGCTCTTTCCAGTGTGCAGAAGGCCTTGTGCCACACGGAGGAATCCAGCAGCATAACATACCACCACTTGATCAGTACAGTCAAGGGCCCCTTCTCCACTCCCCCCACAGTACACAGGCAACAGATTGCAGTTCTTACAACAATATTCGCATAAAGAATGTGACTGAATCACCTGGCTTCCTGCCCCTCCAAAACTTACCTAGCACAAAAATCCAGAAAAGTGAACTGGAGGATGTCCTGCCTTCTACTGTCTGTTTACATACAGAGAGTTTATATGGCTCTCTCAGCTGTTTGCCATGCACGCATCATTTATGGTGGAACTGCAAACAGTTTCCCACCTGTCTATTTATAGCTCTTTTGCACATGAAAAAAAAAGTCATGAAAAATAGTTGTCGTGATGAAAACGGCTTTGGATACTAAAGGTTAATGTGCCACGTTTGTTGTAAGCATCTTTGCTGACATGAAATTGCATGAAGAAAGCATTTGTCCTCAGTGGTTCAGCTTTATGAACTGTGTCTGAACTGGTAAACAGGAGTAGGGTAGGTTTACAGTAGTCAAGTTGGGACTATAAAAGCAACATGCAATGAAAGCCATCGGCTGGCTTTGAAGAGATAAATAAGAGCTGGAGAAAACTGCTCAGGTTGTTCATATATTGTCGTGCTCTGTTTGGGGATGCTTACCTGCAAAAGCCAGCAGCAAAGCAAGCACCTGTAGCCCACGGGAGTGACAGTGGTTGTGCTGCACGTTGAGTCAGCCTCGCTCTTAGGAAATCCCCTGCAGGGGCAGCAGTGCCAGTGTGAGTTCAGCAGGGCTGTTGTCCCAGAGCTGTGTGGGATCAGGGCGTTGTTTGTGCTTGGTGTGGGCTCGGCACTTTGCAACCCGTGGTATGCAGAAGTGGTTTATAAGTTCTTTTCCCTGGAGAAGTGGAATATTTGTTCGGGTGCTGTCTGGTTTTCATATCTCTTGACGTAAAAATGAATGCAACTCTCTGAACTGATGTTAAAGATTGTCCATGGCTAAACAGAGCTGAAAGTACACCCCTACTGGAAATCAACCCGAACCGCATGGTGTTTCAAAGCGTGCTGGTTTAGCGATCGATACAGAAGTACTTACTTCAAACAGAGACCTTCAGAATAGATGAGGAGCGATCAAAAACGTGTGGATTTTGATCAGATCGTGTCCACCAAGAGGCCAGTAGAAACCAGTGGCCCTGCTTCTGACGTGCCCTACGTGCAGGGGCTGCGGCTGGAAGCCGTGCCAAGGCTGGGCTGGGTTTGCGCAAACTGTGCCAGTGTCCAGCCTTGCAGGCAAGCACCTGGCACCAGCTGCACAAAGCAAGCAAACAGCACAGTGTCTGCACAGCTTTACTTTTTCCTTTCTTTTTTTCCTCTCATTTTGTGCTCGTTAACAGACCTGATTTTCAAAATTGAGTTCTTTCTCTGAGCTCGTTCATCAGTGCTGTCACTTCTCCTTTTAGCGTATCCTCAGCAGAAATCCCCTGCTCTCTGTTTTGGCCCACCATATCAGTAACTTCAGATTCATTTCCGCTGCGAAACTTCATGTGTTTCAAGTTTCTGTTCCATTTATTTTTCTGGAGGAGAAGCAAACAACAACAGTATATTAAACCTCAGGGTGCTTAGGAAGTGTCGTGTGGCTGAAGCCCCTGCTTGGTGATGTTCAGCTTAGGCACTGCAGCCCCTCGATTATGGCAGTGAGGGCTGCTACCCCACCTCAACCCACACAGACATCCCCTCCTGGGATGTAGGTTGTGGGAAGAAAGGACTGTGGGACCTGCTTAAGCAGCTGCCACAGGTGGGCTTAGAGATCTGACCTCGGCTGTTGTTTGAATTAAGATGAATGGATAGAAACAATGAGAACACGACCTGGTCTTTGTATTGAGGTGTCCTGTGCAGATACGGCACAGGACCTGTGAGCAGATCAAAGCCTTTAGTGGGTATGGGAAAGTGGGCTTGTTTTTCCAAAAACGTGTTCTCTTATACATACACCCATTTCTTCCCTATTTAGGGTGCGTACTGAAAAAGTGCAGCAATCTTCAGTTAAGAAACATCTGACCACCAGCACTAGTAAAATCAGTACATTTAAGGCTAAATTGGGACGTAGATGGGGGGGGGGGGGGGGGGGGGGGGAAACAAACAAACAACAAACAAACAACAACCAGGTGAGAATGGAATGATTTATTCCCCAGAATAATGAA
Organism: Alectoris magna; assembly: GCA_030625065.1. Taxonomy (NCBI): domain Eukaryota; kingdom Metazoa; phylum Chordata; class Aves; order Galliformes; family Phasianidae; genus Alectoris; species Alectoris magna. The sequence continues at coordinate 10,302,341 of CM060572.1, forward strand.
ATAATGAAGTCATACATTGAATTGTTCATTTTCTTCACTGAATGGCTACTTTATTGTTTCTCCTCCACACACTGGGGGCACCACTCTGCTGTTGAGGCACGGAGATGGCTCTCAGACATTAACATGCATTGTAAGTGCCTTGCAGATGTGTCACGTACAATCAATTCGTTATTAATCACATAGAAAAAATTCAATAGGCACAGCACACAGCACTGACTATTCAAGTTTGTAATCTTTGTGTGCTTTCAGATTGTTTCTTTTTTTTTTTTATAGCAGGATGAGAGACATGTCTTCATAGTTTTTTTGTGTGGTTTATTAGTGGCAATAGAACTTGTTTAATTAACACCAAGACTTACTTGAGAATTGCAATCCTCCGAGCAGCAGAGCTTTTGAATCAAGAACAAGGTACAGAAATGCTTGTTCCCTTAGTTGAAAGTTGAGTAACTGCAGGCTGCAAGCTGGTTGAAAAGGTGAAGATGCGCGGAGCTCATTGAGTCGCCTTTACAATGCCCATCCTGCCTGCAAAGCCATCACCTTGGATACACTTGGATACACTCCTGTGTTTTGTTAAGATCCCTCTCTTAAAGATTAAGGCTTTGAGAAGCGGTATCACGCAGAGAATTAATGTTTTTCTCACTTTGACATTAGGAGAGCTGGTACAGCAGAGAGCTCAGAGGGAAGCAGCAGGGAGCTGGTGCAGCTTTCCATCCTCCTGACAGCCAGGAGCCTGCTTGCTGGTGCATCAGGGGGCATTAAATTAGGTCACCAGTTGGCTTCACGTGAGCAAAACCAAGTGCTCACTGGATACTTTCCCACACATAATTACCAGTTCAGGGTACCAGGGATGAGCACTCTCCATTTTTTCTCCTTCCTTCTGCCAACCCTCGCATTTGTAGACTCCTCCATGTTCCTTTTTGTGATTTGGCCTTGGGCTTTCTTCTTTGAGGGGAGGACAGAACAGGAGGAGAGCAGCTCCTTGGTGCAGAATGCTTGGGTTTTGGGCTACAGGAGAGCTGCAGCTTCTGGTTTCCATCTCTCTGAGGCTGGGAAGCATCATCTCTGCCTCAGTCCCAGTGTATAGGGACTGGGTCACGTTCTCACTGGAACCCACTGGGGTTTGATCTCAGTGGGTTGCCACTCTCCTTCTTTTTGCCCCACACATCGGAAGGGAGATTTTCGTTTTCTCCCATTGGGTTGATTGCAAGTGTTTTATTCTTTCAGATAAAGAGATATATCAAAATGAGTATCTGGAGCATTACATGACAACAAATTTTCTGCTGCTGAAATCCCAGCAAAGATTCCAGATTTTACAACAGCTCTGAGCTGTAACGAAGCACCTATTTGAACTATTTGGAAAACCTGAATAGAAACGTCACAGAGCAAAAGAGTATGTGGGAAAAAAGATCTCTCTTGTCAAATCACTACTGATGAAAAAGAAATTGCATTGAGCCTTGGGTTTGCCTTCCAGAATAGACTTCAGCTTTATGAAGGAGTGCATTTTCCTCCTGGAACATTTTCAGTAGCAGATTTTCCAGTCAATGTGTGGTAGTGATAGAAAAAGGAAAGATGAATAAATGAAAAGGGAGATGGCAAAAGCTGGAGGGAAAACTGAGCAAGAGAAAAGATGAATTGATAGATGATTAAATAAATATACTTATCCAGGGAAAAACAACCAGGAAGAGAGGAGTCCATTAAAGACAAAGAGATTGAGTGAGAGGGAGCTGAGGCATTGCTAGTGTGTGCACTAAAGGAAAGGATATCATTTTTCAGAAGGCATAGATGTTTTGTTTGATGAAGGAACTTGGATATGAGTTAAGGACAATAAATGAAGTCAGGTGTCTTTTAGGTACCAGTGTGGCCTCCGGGGCTGCCAAACATACAGGCTTTTTCTTTTGCCGATCAGGAAGACTTGCGCTAAGGCCATAAATTTGATCAAGGGGCTGTTTATTTTAATCACATATTGATTGGCTTAACCGCACTGCTCCTTGAGGGAGGGAAAGCTGTCAGCCTCAAAATTTACATCTTTCAAAGTTCCAAGTAATCCTAGGGAATGAGCCAAACATAATAAATGCAGTTTTATTCGGACCTGGTCCTACTACTGTTGAAATCGATACCAGCTTCTCCCTAGCGCTCAGCAAGAGTTGAAGCTGCTTATTCAAAGAGTGGCTCCTCTGATCCAGCCATTAGGGCAGCCGGTTCTGAAAGAGTCGTGAATATAAATATGAAGCTCAAAGAAAGAAACTGACCAACAGATACAGGAAAGCTCTGTTTTTAAGGGAGCATTACATTGATTTCCAAGATATGAAAGAAAAAACTGGCAGAAAAATTCAAGAGATGATGATGTCCAAAGAGGTAATGAGTTTAAGTAGGGTTAGAAAAATTAATTATAATGTGATAAATAGATGTTTTTCAAAAACCATCGAGATAGAAAAGAAGGAGAAAGCATTGAGAAGCTCAAGGTACACGGTCTGCACAGGCTGAACTTGGTGGAAGAGGGTCCTTGAAGGCAAAAGCAGTGCATCACGCTGCAAAAATAGTCCCAAAATCAGCCGTACAGACATGCAGTCATTCCTCAGGCAGAATTCCCATTAAGGTCAGAGCTACTCTGAGTATATACTTTGCTTTTAGTTTTCTAATGGAAGAAAGAGCTATGAAACAGATATTCAGTTATGAGTCTAGTCACAAATTGAGTATATCCGATCCCTATTCAAAGTTTATGTGCAGTGACCAAAAAAGAAGTAGCTCCTTTGCTGTGGTTTATGATCTTCAGATACAAGACATGCACTTTTAGCACGCACAAATATTTACAAATGCCTATCTGTGTGTACAGGCAGACTTTGATTTCTGTGTATCCATCGGAGCTTGGAAAACCACTTGTTTGAAGACTTGATTTGTAAGGATTATTGAGTGAGGTAAGCTCCATGATGAGTTTGTCCTATGGGCTCCTCCTGGGAGGTGCTACCCTACATCGGTCTCCTGCCTCTGGCTGTAAGAAGCTTGGAGAGGATCATTACTGTAATCCCAGAGCAGAAATCGAACAGTGTATTTTCAGATGAGTGATCTGGGTGTTGTCTATCCAAAAAAGTCAATGGTTCAGCAGTAATGTGAGTTGTGTCATTCTGACAACCAGCAGGTCCTGGTGGCCTTCCTCCGTGTGCATCACCCACCATGAGGCCCCTGCCCAACCTCCCCCTTCCCCTACCCCTCATTTTTTGGATGTTACAAAGGATTACGTTTCAATGCCAGTGTTTTTTAAAGGGTATGGGTTATCTGAGGCGCAGGCTGTACGTGCAAAGATACGATAGCTGTATCATGGCAGATGACCCAGGTCAAGTTAGCTGTGAAAGCTCTCTCCTTATGGATAATCTCATGGTATTTTCAGGGACTGCCATGGAGGTCAGCAGGAGGGCTTGGGGTTGTCACAGGGGTACTTCCCATGAGGAAATCCCTGCCCAGGCACACAGGGCACACATATGATTCCCCTGAGTAGCCCCTGAGGTGCTCCTGGCTGTGTAGGAAACAGACATTTGAGACGTGCAGCAAGGCCGTGCTTGCTCCCTTGTTCTGTTTTTCCACATTTTACCAGCATCGATTTGATAATCAATAACTTTATCCTCAGTTAATTAGGATTTGTACCAGTGTATGTGAGAGCAGGCTCTAGGCCTGGCTCCCTGTGCTGTTGGGTCAGGTTCTGGCTGTTGGGCTGCCCTCAGCCCAGCAGCACACTGCAATGGGCAGGCCAGACTGCTGCTCTTTATTTATCCCTATTAAGTTCATCAGATGCAGACAGAGCTTCCCGGGGCCATCCAAAGCTTCCTGGAGGGGGTACTCTCACAGGCAGCCGTGTCTCTTGGAGGCAGACACGTGTCTCCAGAAGGCAGACATGTGCCTCCAACTTGGATCGCTCCTTTTGGACTATGTGGTTGTAACAGCATTTTCTTACAAAATATTTCCTTGGGGGATCAGACAGACTTAGATCTCGGATACCATCCCCACTAAGTGATACAGTAAAAATAACCTATTATTCTCTGGTTCTGACCTGGGCGGTGACAACATATTGTTTCAGCATCTCTGTCAGACTGTTTCCCTTAAGAGCCATTTTAACCTCACCCACTGGGACATAACTAAAGGAAATGAAACTCCAACCCCATTAAGGAAAAAGACAATGCCTTTCACTAAACAAACTTTATTTTCTTGGCTTTTCTTCGCCAAGGAGAATCGCCCGTACCCCCCACCCTTGCAGCCTTTGTAGACAGTTCCTGTAATTGGGAATGGCTGGGTGGACACCAATGGTTGGCAGCAGAGGGGGATAAATCCAACATCCCTTGAACGTGACATGGATTGGGACTGCAGTCCCAGGTGGCTGCTTGTCGTCAATTCCTATGGTACTGGTCAGCGGTACGTGCCTGCCAGCCACAGCTGCCGGCCCTCGAAATACAATTGGGTTTTAGCAAGACTAGATAAGAGATACACAGCAAAGCTGGGCTGTTACTAATTTTGTGCAGGCGTTAGATCACTACTGTACTCTCAACCGCTAGCCAAACCTCGTGCCTTGCAATAAAACTCTGGTGGTCATTTGCATGCTAAGAGAGGGATCGCTTCTGTCTTCACACTCTAGCTAAGGCTGATAGGAAATTTACGCTCAGTAACTACATTTTTGAGCATATCCATTAATCTGGGGTGTTTTAAGACAAATTGCAAATCTCCAAATGCAGTTACAAAGCAGGCATCTGAGAAAGCGCTTTTTCACACGTGGTGTGCAGGTAATTAGGACAAACCACAGGGCGATCAGCTTGTCCCAGGGAGAGTTAGGGTTACAGGCTGAGAAATGTTGCACTTTCTGTGTAGCACCGAGTAGCATTTGGGTCAAAGTCAAGGAGTGAGGAGGATTAGAGCTGGCAAAAAGTAAGTAAAGAACTCTCTATTGCAGGATAAAAGTTGATTGCAAAAAAAAATTGCAGGCCAGGCACAGTTTTTCATCTTAGGGGTGGCTAATATCTGTAGTTCCCCTTGTTTTCTGACATGCAGGTTCTCAACGTGCCCAGTGCTCTGTTTCAGGATATTTCCAGTATCAGTCCCCATGGGGAGCAGTTAAGCTCCAATTTCAAACCTTAATCCTGCAGGGATCTATAAATGTATGTGTCTCTTTGCCCCGTTAAGCAGGTTTATGGCTGTCCTAGCAGCTCACCGACAAATTCTGATAGAACTAAAGTGTGTCCTAAGCACTAGGTGTGAGTTGTGCTCTTTTGGAAACTTTCTTCCTGTGCTGATGGGTGTTTCAGTAACCCCTGTGAAGAACAGCTTCTGTGAGAGACAGCTCATACGCCCTCCTTTCCTCAGCCCAGAATAGACTGTTGCCTGATGGTTAATGACATTCTCCTACCAGATGAAAGATATGGATTTGAGCAGCACAGGCAGCAAAAGGAAGTGAAATTAGATTTTCTCCATGCCAGGTTGATGTTCCATTGGGGGCAGCATCAATCACCTTGTCAGTTCCTCTTTGAAGAGAAGTGTGTACACCTCCTTTTTAATTTCTCCCACAAGTGATGACTGCAGGGGATGCTGCCAGGTGAAGCCTGTCTGGGACTGGCAGTGAGGTGCCAGTGTCCCAGGGAGGTGTAGGCTGGTGCAGATCCCTCTTGGCTGAACCTTGCACACTACTAGGAGCATGAGTTAGCTGTGAAATAATTCCCCAAAGCAGCTAGGTGCCTGAAGGCTCTTGCAGAGCTGGCCTTACCGTTTGCATTCAGTCACTGCACTACTTTGCCCCATACCTTGTCTCCAACAAGAGTCAATAGGAGTTGTTTGAGAGGACTGTGCGTCCTGCCCCATACCCATAGTGGGTGATGGAGATCCACCACTCTGTTGGTAACTTCCTCCTCCTGTGAGCTCTCTCTGCTGTTAACTAAGAGGTATTACAGTTGCCTGTAACTGCGGTCAGCAGTGGCCCATTTTAAAAACAATAGAAAGTCATAATGATTAGCACTGGGGAGATTAAAGTTCCTTTTTAGATCATGGCCTGATAGGCAACTGCTGTCGCAATAGCTGCTTTGCGAAGGCTGCAGATATATCAGGGGGGCGAACGTGGAGCTGCTGTGGTGCTGAAATGTTAGCCTTCTGAATCTTTCCATGGTGCATGGAAAGATTTACGGGTGCAGTGATGCATATCTATCTCAGAATCATGTTCGGATTAAAAACTTCCTGCAGAGCTAATGTCAGCACAGGTTTCAGGTCACTGCTGCAAGCTAAATCAGGTTAGAGATCAAAACCAGCAGGCAGGTAGGAGGCTTGCAGCTATCAACTGGGATAATCTGAAGCATGATTTTTTATGACTGCACCTGTAATGACACGTACAAGCAGGGAATGGTTGTGGTCTGGAATAAACTTGCTGGCTTGCTTGGATCTGGTGAAAATTTCACGTGGTTTTCAGCATCAAAATACTATGCAAAAATAGCTGGTCAGATCCAGCTGAAGTCACTTAAGTTATAATGAAGAATGAATTGTCCTCGTATGCCTGAGTTCAGGTTTAACATACAAGCTACAAGCTATTCCTAAATTATTTTCATTAGGCAATCTGTGTAAAGAGACACTTGTTATATGTAATAATTCTAGCTGTTAGTATTTACGCAACCTCTGACTTTTGTATATTACTGATTAAGTATATAAATCATAAAGGCAACTGTTTAATATGGTTTGGGTTTTGCATCAGGTGACTCATGCCGCTGGATTTTTAATTAACTAAGAAGCCATCGTTCTTGGCAAATTGTTCAGTTGCTGCATGGGTGTGATAATTGAATCTAGAGGTTTATTTTTGTCCATTTATTGATGTCGAGGGAAAACAGTACAGTTATGAAAATGGAATAAACTGCAAAGGTTTGTTCAGTTCCTGCAGGCTGATTGGGACAAATGACTTTCCATTCCAGTTTTTATGAATATAGAGTTTTCTGAAAGCTTTACAGCACTACAGGGAAGGGAAATTGCAGGCAATAAATGATGCAAGATGGCTCATGTTATTGGGAAATAGAGGCTTTATCTGAAAATGTGAGAGGTACTGTTCTGCTGTATTTCACTTTTTTGAGCAGGAATCAGATGCAGTGATTTGTACCTTATTATGGACATGGAAACAGTTTGAGACATTTGCCTGTTTTGCAGACAGAATCTATAGTGCAGGCAAGGCTCAGTGCAGCCATTTGCCGTGCAGCTTTACTGTTGTCTGTGGCCAGCAGGTAGGCAGCGGTGTCAAGCCTTCGCTGTCCCCTGCATTGCAAGGACAGTAAGGAGGTGGCCACAGAGTCCCATGATGGTTTGTTTATTTGTCTTGGTCAGTGAAGGCAGCAGGTGTACGTATTTCCACACCTCAGTTTGATAAATAACGCTGCTTTGTTTCTGGAACCGAGTTTGAGTAAACAGTTCTTGCAGCATTAGAGAGCTCTACCTGTCAAGACATTTTAATGAACCCAGTGTATCATTATTATTTTTTGTTTTCTATGTAGAAAGCAGAAACATGGCAACAAAGGAGAAGCTTCAGTGCTTGAAAGATTTCCACAAGGACATCCTCAAACCTTCCCCTGGCAAGAGCCCGGGGACGCGGCCTGAGGATGAGGCAGAAGGAAAGCCGCCCCAGAGGGAGAAGTGGGCGAGCAAGATTGACTTTCTGCTGTCCGTGGCTGGGGGATTTATTGGCTTAGGCAATGTCTGGCGGTTTCCGTATCTCTGCTACAAAAATGGCGGAGGTGAGTATTTATTTCCTTCTCGTGAATCGGTCTCTCTGCCTCATACTTGCTCTTTTCAGTGCCTTCTTCCCATTTCTAAAAAGAGTCATTCAGCATCTGTTTTCTGCCTTTTTCGCCAGTCTTTGGGAGAGGCTCTTTTTTTACTTAACAGATTTTGTTAAATCTTACGGAAAACCAGCAACGATTTGAGTTTCATACTGCTGAACCTCTTGTACTCTTTTGTTCTGCTACTATGGAGTCTTGACTCTGATACGCTTATTATCACAGACTCGTATTCTGTCATACAGTGCAAATAGAGAGTTACACAGACTAAGGGAGTGACTCAATGTTAATAATCAGACAAAACATCAAACAATGGTTTCTGTTGGATTTCAGAGTAAGAGCATTCTGAGTCACGTGAAACTGTTATGTGCCTAACCCCATTGTTATTGCAGATTTTCGTCTAAAAAAGGTAAGACAGTGCCCTTCTATTTGCATGCACTCATTGCACTTGCAGTATATGAAGATGAGCAAAAATACCTCTGAATTAAGATTGTTGAATACTGCTATTAAAGTATCAAGTATGTTTCGTTGTTTATATATGTCTGTTAATAATTTTTAAACTGTTCTGTGTAGAGTCACTCACTTTATCTTCATTTTGTGCTATTATATTTTCTCCACAGGTGCATTTCTTATTCCTTATTTCATTTTCCTGTTTGGGGGAGGTCTTCCCGTCTTTTTCCTGGAGGTGGTGCTAGGACAGTATACCTCTGAAGGTGGAATTACATGCTGGGAAAAGATCTGCCCTATTTTCACTGGTTAGTATCTCTAATTGCCCCTTACTGCTTGAAGACACCTCTGTAAACCGGGAAGAGCAATGCAGTCCCCCTTGTGTCCATTCATTCAGCTATTTGCTCTAATAATTGAAGATATGATACTGGTTCCTGGAAAGGTAGAAGTCGGTGAGTCTGAAGGACAAAGCGTTGTATTGATTTTGATGCAATCATCGTGTTCACTGGCAGAACTGCCAATAAGTGAGAAACAAATGGCATGTTTTGCCTCTAAAAGGCAACTGCACATTTTATTCACTGGTATCAGACAACGTGTTACTTTGGAAAGCTAGCACCTTTTACATGCCCTTTTGCAAAAACAACTTCAAAATATCATTCTGGTCTGGAAGTCAAAATGCTTTGGCCGTGTGAGAGCTTATCACTGGCGTCATTCGTCTGTTACTGATAACACCAAAACCTGCATGGCATTTTGTGCAGGATTCAGAGACAGGACTTCGGTCATAACTGAGGTTTCCTGGCAAGCAATCATGTTCGTCTCCTGTTATTCAAGGGCTTTTGCTGGCAAACGAAGAATCATTCAGTGCTCGCAGGAATTATATGAACGCTACTCTGAAAGTTAAGTAGAATGAAAAACAAGGGGCAGGTTAGCAAAATTACTGAGGGTGCTGCCTTGTGTGTAGATTCCCCTCTGCAGCCTAACAACACAGGTAGAATTATGAGGAATAATTGTGTTAAGTAGTGAGGCACTCACCCCAATTACATTTGAAAAGAACGGGCATTTCTCACTGACACATCCCTAGCTTTGCCATTGCTGCTGTTACCCAGCCCTTACATCACTCCATGCAGCAGGGAGGGCATTCCCTGGGGCTTACACTCACACCTAAAACTCAGAACGCTACTGAGCCTGATGTAACAGTGCTGCTTTATCTCCATTTTCTTCTTTCTCCTCCTCCTCCCACTTCTATTAAACCTTTTCTCTAAAGGAGGAAGAATGAATGTTCCTAGCTTAAATAGCAATCTCCCAGGCATCCATAATGAGAAACTGTTGCTCTAGTAATGTGGCTAGCTGTATATCCTGAATGAAGTGCAGCTGTGTGGAATAAATAGCACTTGGTCTGATTGCTTTCACCTAGCACAAAGATGATCTCTGCTGGTAATGACCGCTGTTACAATAAGGTTTGAAATTGCAAACACAAGGTAGATATCCCAGGTGCTCTGACAGCCATCAGGATGTTGTTAAGGGAGCTTCATAGGCTTTTCATCCTCTTTGGGGAGTCTGCTCTAAGTTTTTGTAAAGGAAAGCTTTGTTTTACCCTGTTATTCCTAAGTGCTAAACCTCACTCTACGATGTTCATATGCTATATACTATAGTATAGTCTATATACTAAAAGATTTTCAGAAAATGAGGCTTCTCAGAGTCCTTACAAAAATAGTGACTGCTTCTGACTTAACAGGTAGTATAGATCTGCTAGCAGGGCTTAATTGCCAAGGTAAGAGAGATAGCAGCTTCAGGAGAACAGTTGTGGTATTTAATTAAAGCTTCCACCGGAACAGCATTCCACCACCTCCCTAAGTTGTATAGAACTTGGCCTTATCTGCCTGTGATCCTGCTTTTAAAAACAAACAGGGAACATTTTTTATCGTCAAATATTGATAGCTAAGTTAAACATTGATCTAATTAACCATAACAGCTACAAATACCATGCTTCCTTTGCACAAGTGAAATTGGGGCAGAAACAGCAGCTTTCACTTCGATAACTCTGGAATTTTCCTTTTTAACTCATTCAAGAGTTGTCTTTTTTTGCACATACACAGAGCTGAGCCAGTTGATAAGAGTGAGCGGTGCACGGTCAAGCTGATTCTGGGGAAGCTGCATGGCAGGACGGTGTGCTGAGGGTGGGGTTACCCAAGATGTGAGATTGTGTAGTTCTCAAATAAATGAAGTGTGATGCTTTAACTTTCTTGTAATAAAGCCTGACATAGCTGGGTTACTGTAAAATTGGGTAGATTCCCTGCATCTCTTCCCCTTCAATCTCAGCAAGCCATAGCCTGAAGCCCTGAGTGCCAGTACAAGTCAAAGACAGTGGCAGTGCTTATGTGTGAGTTCACTTTCCAACAGCAGTGTGGGAGAGTGGGATACAAGTCCACAACACAGCAGGAACTGCAGTAGCAACAGCTCTCCTTAACCTCACAAGGCACCCTAGCAAGGACCACGTATCACATCTGTGCATGTTTCCTTTCTCTTCCCCTCTCGCCAGGAATTGGTTATGCTTCCATAGTGATTGTGTCCCTTCTGAACGTGTACTACATTGTGATCCTGGCCTGGGGACTCTACTACCTGTTCCAGTCGTTCCAGAGCGTCCTGCCGTGGGCACACTGCCACCAGAAGTGGAACACGCCGACCTGCGTGGAAGACACTCTCAGGAAGAACAAAACCCTCTGGATATCACTGAATGCCACTAATTTCACCTCTCCTGTCACAGAGTTCTGGGAGTAAGTACTCCATCTTCATGGCACCTTTGGGATGCTGTGGGGGATGCCGAGGGTCATGCCTGAGATTTTGCAGAAGTTTAGTGCTAGATAGAAGAAGAGAATGGCTCTGGATATTGCTCATTTGACAGGCAGGTAAGTCTGGGAGGAGTGGAGGAAGTTGTTAGATGTATAATCACACTAAGCCTAGAGAGTACAAGGAGCCCTAACAGCCCAGTGCAATTTCTAGTTAGGAGGAAATCCTGTTCATTTCTTGTCTGGGCTTCTCCAAATTCAGCAAGAGAATGGAAACAAGTCACTTCAGATGGCCTGGCAGTAGGGATTTAAAACAGAAGCAGTGACAAGTCACCACTTCTGTGGTTGCCTCTTCCCTTCCCGTTGTCATCTGCAGTGCACTTCGTAAAGCTATAACTTACATCACTGTGACAAAGATGCAAGGCATGACCTCATCAGTAAAACTGACAGAGGTGTTCTCCTGTATTGCAGGTTTCTCTGATCATCTTTGTTCCGTCATTTCCTTCTGTAGTCCTTGAGGAGTTCTGTTCTACTTGATGCCTGGATTTTGTCAGGCTCAAGCTTCTTATTTCAATTTCCCTGTTATTTTTCAAGTTTAAAATTATGTTGCATAACTTATTTCTGAACAGGCACGACCTTAAATCTCTGAGTGTTTATACAGTTGTCAAAACATAGCAGCAGAGGAAGACACCTGTAGGGGAACTTAAATCCAAATGATCTATATATAACTCTATATAAAAAAATCTTTTTTTTTCTCTTGGCTTGATGCGATAATCGATTAGCAGTAGAAGAAGTTTCTGATCCAGCTTATCTTTCAACACGTTTAAATTCTGTTTGGTTCCCTGATGAACTTGTACCTACTTCTCTATTTTTAAAAGGAAGCTTCAGCCAATAGCCCCAGCGGGAATTATGTTCATGCCAAATATATCTGGCATGCATTAGGTTTACAAAAAATAGTATTACGAACTGTGCTAAAATTTGTAATGCAAGAGCCAAAGTACAAAGTGCAGAGCAGGTCTTGATGAGCAGTTTGTCAAAATACACTGGAGATCGATGTGAGGGATGGGGTGCTGGCTGAGAGAGCAGCTGTTTTCCCCATACCACAAGCACTGCCTTTTCTTGCTGAGTGTCTGATACTCTCCCAGGTGTTTTCCTCCCTTGTGAGTGGAGGAGCAAGTAAGGAAAGATTTGGTAAATGGCATCGTTAGATATTTGGGGAAACTTGAAAGCAAGTAATGGGAGAAGAGGAAGCAACTCTTACTCCTTTGTACTCTCCAACTCTGGTACTCAGGGTCTTGAATCCAAGTGAACAGCTGTTTTTGTAGGTGTTCAAAGGTCTCAAGGCCTTGGTAAGAAGCACGCGCTGCCATGACGTACAGTTACTCTCCCAGGACTTTAGGAGCAGTGTGTTCATCTTAATTTTGTGCAGTAAGTTTGCTCACTGGTCCTCTTGTACCATTCTTGAGCTTAGGAGCTTCCTGATTGGGCCGCAGAGCTGTCTTGCTGTCCCAGGAGCTTCTGTTTCTGCAATGCACAGACTTAGCAACTGGCTTGTATCCATGAGGCCCCAGCTGGTATGTCTTCTTTAGGAGACTGAGAAGGTGACTGATCCCATAAAGAAGAGGGAGTAAGACTTGGAGTGGGAAAGTGAATGGTAAAAGAAAAAGCGTGATAAATGATTGAAGAAGCCAGCAAGGTGGGACAGTAGTAAAAGGTAGGGCAAGTTAAAATGGGAAATGAACTCAAAGGCAGGATAGCAACAGGGTTTAAAGAATATATGGAGAGCTGGTGGGCCCCTTCAATGGGGTCCAAGACTTTGGGGGACACCAGACACCATGGATAGCCCTACAGCAGGTACAGGGTGGCAGGGAAGCCTGTTTATGGGCTGGGGGAATTATGTCCCCATGGATGTGGAGCTTTTAGTTAACTTTCCTCTAAAATAAATCAAGTTTCTGCCCTCAAAACTCTGCAAGCTGAACCAAATCCTCCTGTAGGCACTGCCTACTGCATGTACTTAGGCTGGGGGTGCCCAGGACTGAAGAGGAAATTCTCAGTCCTCACAGTGCTTTCCCTTTCCTTCCACCTTCCCCAGGCAAATAGGTTTGTGTCCCCACGTTTCTTTAGCATAGCAGAGCAAAGGTTGTTCAGCAACCAGAGCTCGTGGAGGCAGCTTCCCATGTACTTTGCGGTCACTTTAACTTTTGTCCTCAAATAGCAGTTTTAAACATCATGAACTAAACTCCTCCCTGGAGTTGTGCCAGGGAGGGATTTGGCTCCATACTACTAATAATACAGACATGCTGTCCATAGCTCACAGTTTCATCATGAGCAAACTGTCCTTAACAGATCAAGCTGCCTTCGGGACTCATTGCTCTTACAGAAGTATTAAAAATAGCTGTTCTCTCTGCATAAACAACTATTGGTGTCTTCAAGTAAGGACAGAGAGAGATCACTTAGCGCTGCTGTCATTAAAGTAACGTAGATTTTACAAGGCCATACTACTATACTTTATGGTTCTGAAATTAAAAATAATCTCAAGAACTTTATGAGTACTTTGCCATCATAGACAATGCCAGCTGCCAGCCAGCCAGCTACCTACATCGAAAGGACAGGTCAATAAATAGCCTTTAACTGAAGATATCCAGCTGCTTTGTGGCACAATTAATTCCAATTTAATTTAGGGGGTTGAGTATTTGGTTTCTGAAACCCAATGCTGTTTTTATTGTGGGAGATTTATGTAGTGTCCTCATCACTCCTGCTTTGTAAGGCTAACGCTGCAGAGATATAATTGACCACATTGATGCATTCACCTCTTCATGTTGAAGAACACGTGTCCTTCTCAGCCTGGCTGGACATACAGTACAGCCTGACATTTCAGTTCATTTGAATTAATGTTCTGTGCAAATCACATGCTTGCTTGAGCAGCAATAAAAGGGGGTTAAGCAAATCTGGCTTTGTATCAGGGACTTACCTCTTGGTATCACATGCTTCAGGTCTTATTTCTGAAGACTTTATTTTAAAGCCCCAAACCTTAAAGGCTTACACACACATTAACACATAAAGGATAATTGTTATGGGGTAATCATGGTTGAACAAAACCTCTGATTGTCTGGTGCTGGCCAAGTGTTTATAAATATTGGGTAATCAGCAGACTTCATTCGTCCAAATCCCAAGAAAGACCATCACATGCTAATGGCATGTAATCATGAGGGGAGCAACACAAAAATGAAGTAAATTGAGGGCAGCTGTCTCTGCTGTTGGGGGTAAATGGAGAATTTTAACAGTCGTTCCATGTCCTCCCTTGTAATAGCTTTCTGGTACGTACTGATGCAGTGTTAGCTATTCATGTCTGTCAGGGTTCGCCTTTCCTGGTATGTTAGTCCTGGCTGCATTCACTTAATTAATGAGCTGGAATATCCTTCAAGGATTGCATAACTCTCTTCGTTTTGTTTTTGTTTATGTTCTAGAGCCAGTTGCGGCTCCTGTTACGTTTCCATGCTACACATCACTAGAAGATACAAGAGTATGAACAAAGTTCAGGAATTCATGGTTGCAAAGAACTCAGCCCCAGCCTGTTCCCCACTGATATAACATTAAAGACAGTTAATGACAACACCATGACTGTAAACTATAATTAGCAACAACTTTGTGCATACATAGCATGAAGTGAGTTGAGTGAGTGAGGTGAGCGAGCGTGGCTCAATCTAGGCAGCAGTGGGTTGTGTAACAAAACTGAAGAGCTATTGGCATAGCCTGGCTCCTGCTGCTTCCTGAAGTTGAATTTTCAGGATGCTGCAAATCCATGTTGAGTGCTTTTTTTCTGCAAAAAATAAAAATAAAAAAAAAAAATGTTGGTTTAGGTTTCATGAAACAGTTTTAACTCTTGAGGCCCCGCTGGTAATTCTGAGTGAATTCCTTAAGGTATTTTGTGAGCCTTTGTGAGACCAGATAATTAAAGACAGAGAAAGGCAGCACATCACTTTGTGTGCTTGCTGCCAGGCCACAGAGAAGTAACACAGTTGGCTCTCAGTGACCCATGGGTGCCTTCCAGGAGAGCTGGACAGGGCTGCTGGGGCATATTGTGGGTGAGACAGCATTCACTTTTAGTTCCCCTAATAAAAAGCAATGAAGTCTTAGCTGAAAGCATTCACAGATATCCTTATCCCAAAATGTGTTTGCAGTTAATTATTCATTGCTTCCTGAGAGCTAGATCTATAGGCTGCCTTTTGTATTTTAATATGAACTGCTCATAAATTGGAAAATTGGCAGCTATTTCTTAAAAAAGCCATGAGAGGTTGCAGCAAAAATTTGTCTTATAAATGTGATTTCTTCTTTTGTGTATTCACAGTGAGTTTTCCTTGATTTCTTTAGTCTCAGGTGAACCGGGACTGCAACTCTATGCCAGACATTCATTACTGAGGGGTTTTTTGTAACTGTTGAATAGCTGTGCTGATTAGAGCAGACTTACCCTGTCTGGTGCCGTTAGTCCTTTCCCGTAACAAAATGCACACGCGTTCAGGGAGAATAAAGTGTTTGATGTGAGAACACATTCACACAGGTAATCCGAGTCAATTTGGCAAACAGAGTCACAAAAACAGATGGATGAAGGTTTGAGTTGTATTAAGCTGGTCAGTTCAGGTTTTTTTTCCAAAAACATAATTGCAAATTTTCCATCAGTGACTTCATTCATGATCATTTCCTCTCTAGTTGAAACAAACAAACAAAAATGTTTAATTAATTCAAGGAGAAAACAAACTTCAGTGGTTTGTCTTGAGCTGGATCCATGTACAAAGCTAATGCTGGCACTAATCCTTAAGACCCATCTTAAAACAGGAATCTCTTGATTTATTAAGCTAAGTGACAGAATACAGTTCAGCAAATAGTTTGTGCTAGCTCAGGGTGTGGAAGTGGTCACTGAGTACAGGCGAGACAGTGCTTGTGTGCAGGGCCATGGGGGGTAATGGAAAGAAGAAACGTGGGTGTAGGATAGTGTGAAATGTCTGCAATGGAGCTAGGAGGTAGGCAGTGCTGGGGTGAGTTTATCTTACACCTTCAAGGCAGCAAAAATGCAAAAGCCACGCTGGTTTCAGAGTAGTTTCTTACCTCATACTGAGGTAATTGTGGGCTGCTAAAAGAGCTTAAAATGAAATGCTGCGCAACGTATTAAACAAGAGTGCCACAAAGCTAGGGGAGATCTAAGCATGCACAGCTTAGTTTTGTTCGCTTAAGCTGTTCTGAATTAACAGGCAGAAGGCTGAGATCTACCCATGCATGTGCTGCCCCAAACACCATCCTGTACTTACAGACATCACAACAAGACTCATCACTCCGCTCATGCCTCTTTCTCTTGTTTTGTTTCCTTTCTTACACTCAGGCGCAATGTACTGAGCTTGTCCTCAGGGATTGAAGATATTGGTATTATCAAGTGGGATCTGGCACTGTGTCTCCTCCTCGTCTGGGTGATATGCTTCTTCTGCATTTGGAAAGGAGTCAAATCCACTGGGAAAGTAAGTGCTCTTTCACCCTTTTTATAATCACTGCAGTTAGTAGACGGCAGGGATACAAAGTTATGTTCTTCTTAAATATACTTACAATTTCCTTGCAAATAGTTGTATTTTTGCACTGAATAAAGCAGGGATTTGGATTCAGCTGCCTCTGGAAAGCCATTGCCAATGCCCAAAATGCCTGTGAGTCAAGTAGCCGTTCCTGGAATGGCATCAAGAAGCAGACACTGGCATGTTTTGCTTCTCTGAGGACAAGCATCCCACTGATGCACGTAATGAGCTTGGAGAGTCTTAGGCTTATGATGCACAGAGCTCTGCACTCCCTGCCCGTGCTCTCGCACCAGCCAAGTTCATTCTCAGTGTAATGGGGTGGATGTTAACATAGCTGTGGTAGGGATGTTTTAAGCCAGTGGAAAATGCTGGATGCGTAGCATTTTTGAAATGCCGCTTGCTTACTTAAGAGCTCTGTGTAGACAGAAAAGACTAAACTTAGGTGCTTGTTTACAGGCACTGTCCTTAACAGAGATCCTGGATATCTTTTTGATTTAGGCTTACTATGTGCTCTTTGGAGTCATGTTTTTCTCCAAAGGATAACAGTTACATCATCCCTGCACCTCATCCTACTCCAGTGCAAGAAACAAATTATAGCATACTTGGCCAGTCACTAAACAATTTGAAGTATGATGTTATGCCCTTGCATACAGTAGTGCTTTCAAGCCTCACTCCCTGAGAAAAGGCCATTGAAGCCACGTCTCTCTCCTAACTTTCAAATCTGTTGGTTGAGTCAGTTTTTTGGGTAAATCTAATAGAGATAGGGAGGTCTCAGGGTATGAAGTTCCACACGTTTCTGGTCAGCTGGTGGAAGGGAGTGACTCTGTGTCCCAGCTGAGAAAAAGCTAGAGCGTGAACCCATCTTTTGTTAGACCTTAGGGAAGTCAAGAGCAGAGAGCTAACGTGAGCTTCTCAACTGCAGAAAACACGTTATTTATTCTGGAACACAGAGTCAACAGGGGGACAAAATTCTCTAGGAAACCGGTCCTTATTAGTTCCACTGTTGACTAAACTGCTTGTTTTACTGTCGTTTCTGTGTTGCTTTCTGTGATTTTATCATTGAGCCTCATTAAAATCATGCTGGTGCCTTGTTCTGGATTCCTGCCAGGTCTGTCCCAGAGAACAGCTTCCACACCTCTAAAGTACATGTTGACAAAAATGTTTGCTTCTCTGTTCCTGCTGATTGATGTGACCCGATGAGGTGATGGTGTAAATTTTACAGTAAAGGAGAGCACAATAAACCTGCCATAGCAGCAGAGTGGAAGCACACGTTGCTGCAGTAGTTTTTGTGAGCCTGGTTTCTGCTTGGTAGAGGTTAAGGTAGCTCTGAGGGATTTTCCAGGTTCCCTATGGCACATTATTTCGTATCCCTGTGAATTTAACAGGTTGAAAACAGGTCTGTTAAAATGAGCTATCTGGCAGGTTTTACTTCAAGTAAACCCAGCAAAATTTTCATCTTCTAAGACAAAGTTGGCAGTAGGAATTCACTGCCTCCTTTCCACAGCGCCTGAGCTCATAGGGGTGTGGAGCCAAAGCCCAGCAAAGCCATTGGAAAGTCTCCGGTTGACTCCATTAACTTTGGGGTCAAACAAAAGTAAACCGTAAACTCTAATGGAGCACTTGAATTATTTGAGAAGTCTAGTTTACTTTAGCAGATCACTGTTTATAGCACTTCCCTGGGCTCCAGTGTGTTAATGGCTCTTTGGAGAGTGGGGGGAAATCATTTAAATCTCGTAGTAGCACGTTGGACAAATAAACACTAAATTATGGGGAAAAAATAATAGTTGTGTTTGATCTCAAGAATTCCTCCAGTGTTACAAGAGAATCCTTACCTGGAGGGCAAAGGCCGCTTTGTAAGTGCTGTGTGTTCAGCTCTTGTGAGCACATATGGGGATGTTTTTCTGGTAAGAAAACTTGAATTTACCATAGGCCTGAAGCACATTAAAAATTAGAAAGCAAAGAAAACCACCTATTAGCCATCAGCTTTGGTGAAAGTGGGCTAATGTGTAAGGCATATTATTTGTCAGGGGCAAATATACAGAGATTTCAAAGGAGGGCATTTAAAAGGGCCCGTGTGAAAAGGTTTCCTTTCGTTTTACAAAACCAGTCTGTCACCATGAATTATTATGGCCATGGAGGCCTTGAGTTCTCCTGGTTACTCTCAGAGGACACACTTAAAAAGAAAAATGGTGCATCCCGGGAGCTTTGCTGTAACTAAACAAATTCTGGAAAACAAAAATACGTTTTAAATCAAGTCAGCAAACTGCAGTGACGTGGGGGGATCATCTGACTGTGAAAAAAGTCCTTTCTTGGACTTAGCGGTTCTTCACTGTAACACAGGAGTTATATGAAAAATGAGAGAAAACACTGATGAGCAAAGAAAACAAGAGGTTAGAGGTCAGAAAGTATGGGTCTAAAGATAGAACTGTCCGAATGCATGCTAAATTAACCCTCCTGCTGGAGATTAATGCAAAGGGCTCTTTCAGCAAATGAACAGAAAAATAACGAAGAAAAGAAGCAGGCTGTTATTCAAATAGAGTAGGAACGGAAGTTAAAGATCATGAAAACATTCTCAAAACTGCATGAATGGAGCCTTAGTTTACAATAATGGTGATGCTGAGTAAGCAGCAAGGGTTAAAAAAAAAAAAAAGGTTATGGGACTGGAAATTACCACTGTTGAGGCTGATGCCAACCTGAAGAAGGGTTTAATGTCTTCAAGTTGAAGGGAAGGGAGATGCAGGAGCATCGACCAAATTATCTTCATCCAAATGAAGCGCTCCTTGAAATTGCCTGCAGGAGTGGTGGTGAAGCTGCACAGCAAACAGGGTTAGCAGCAGAGCCACACAGCTAAAGAAAACCAGAAGTGGTCCCTTTATTGAATTCCCACTGTTGGTTCTCTTTTGACTTTGGAGGTGTACATCAAATGCCACAGACTAACTGTGTGATTTCTTTGTATTCCCAGGTAGTGTACATCACTGCCACGTTCCCATTCATCATGCTCCTTGTTCTGCTCATCCGTGGTGTGACCCTGCCTGGAGCTGCAGAAGGCATCAAGTTTTATCTTTATCCCGATATCTCACGGTTAGCTGACCCACAGGTATGGAACCAGGAGTGGGGAGCGGGATGATTTCCTGCACAGAGAGGGATGGTGGAGGGTGATGGTGGCGATGTAATGGCAATAGATTTTTTTCCACAGTCTTTTGAGGTCCAAATATAACATGAACATTAATACTGAGTTGTATTTTCCAGAGATCTGCTTGAGAAGGTCACTTGTTATATGTGTTAATGCATCTTTTCATGTGTATGTATGTGTGTGTGTGCATGTGTATTTTTTTTATGTCAGAGGACTCTGAGGCTGTAAACTCTGTCCTGTTATACAATCTCAGCTTTCTTGTTGGTAAGGTAAGGGAGATGCATTTTTTTAATGAGCATAGTCTAGTTTCAAAGGAGAGAAACGTGAGCTTCACAGATGGAGCAACAGACAGCAACTGTGAGTACCAGTGTCACCTTAGTACCTACTGCTCTGAAGGAGGAGATTGGGAAGGACATGAATGAAGTGATACGATAAGGTGGAGAAAAATGCTTTCTGAGGGGCAGAGAAGTAGTTTCCCTTGGTGAGTGGCATCTAGACTTACTCCATTTTCATAGGCTATGAAGATGAAGAGTCTGTGCTCACAAAGGGCAAGTATGGGGACATTTCAGCACACCAGCCTATAGGGATCATGTGAGAAATGAAAAAAAAACATAACTAAAAACAAAACAATACACCTGGCCCTAACCAAAAATAGAGAACTAGGGATCCTTGAAAATAATGCAGTGATTATCACAGTGAGACAGAATAATGTCTTTCCTTGCTATTTCTTTCTACTGAGTATTTGGTTAAAATAAAACTCCAGTGGTAGGTAAATAACTGAAGAAGGAAAAGTGTAATTGAAGGAAACGCTGTGGAAATTTGTTTCATTCTCTAGTCTTGCCCTCTATGTAAGATACCTTGTTTATAGGAGACATTATATTTTATGAATGCATCATCTTTTATGGGACTCCATCATTTTTATGATCCACTGTTAGCCTTAAACCCTGAGTATTAGCTGATAATGTAAAAGAGATTTGTGTGAGCTGGCAGGTCCCATCCCTCAGTCTAACACAAGTATCATCTCCAAGGAGATACCACCAGTCAGGAGTGTGCTGGAAAGCAGTGGTGGGAGGGAGAAAATAATGGTTACAGTCTTGATTCTTACTTATTCCGTTTCTTTGGTGGTTTCTACTGATGTTAGCAGGCTTGCATTTGCAGAAAGAAGTGAACAGATGTAATTCAGTGGATGCATTTTGATGTCTTACTTTGTATATACTAAGCTAGTTCATATCGTAATGTCATTTAATTCTGTGTATGTTTTTAAACTATAATCAGAAGAAAGAATCATGAGACCGAGGTCAGATACGCATCTTATGCAGTGCATTGTATTTTGCTTGTTTTCCCCCCACCCCTGTGGTTTTTTACCTTGCATTTAAATAGTTACAAAAACAGCTAGAAAATTAAGAAAATAAACAAAGTAAAAGAAAGTGTTTCTCAAGCTTTTCACATCCTCAGTTTAGTCACTGTCAGCTGATTCTAATTGAAATGACTTAAAACAGAAATGAGCAGTTTTATAAATACTTCTGCATTTCCTATTGCTCTGAAGCACAGTTATTGTTGCACCAACGGGAAGGATCAGCTGAATGAGTAAGAGACCAGAAATACTAAGCCTCTCTGGGGAGGGAATACTGGAACTGTTGAAGAGTTGATGTTCTTGTGGGCTGTGATGCTAACAATTCTCTTTTCCTTTCGAAAGCCAAGTTTGCAAATGTGATGTTCTCTTCCCCCCCCCTCCCTGATCCCATATCTGTCACCCTCATTGGAATCAATTTTGTTGATATTGTATAGTTTGAACTGTGTGTTTGTGTTGAGGGCTGCAATGCAGCAGTGCTCTTAGTAACAGTCTTTCTGTCTTTCCCTTTAGGTCTGGATAGATGCAGGGACACAAATCTTCTTCTCATATGCAATCTGCTTAGGAGCAATGACTTCCCTGGGGAGCTACAACAAGTACAAATACAACTGCTATAGGCAAGTTTCCATCTAAGGGGGTTTAGTGTTTTAGCTAAATGATGTAAATAAAGTAGGGACAATGGGTTAATTTTTTTTTAATTAACTTGCTCCATGACATATGTGTGACTTAGGGACTGTTTGCTGCTGGGATGCCTGAACAGTGGTACCAGTTTTGTGTCTGGCTTCGCAATTTTTTCCGTCCTGGGCTTCATGGCACAAGAGCAAGGGGTGAACATTGCTGATGTGGCAGAGTCAGGTACGATGGTATTGGTGGCAGTGGTGGTGGGCACTGCCGCCTAGCGTGTGAGCAAAGTTCTGCAGACTCAATCAGCTAACATCTAAGCGATAAAAACAGAACAAGATTTCCCATGATCTCCAGAACAATAAGCACGCTGTTGATTTGGGCTTTCATCGAGGGCAGTGATGGTTAGTGGGGTTGTATTAATTACTCTCTTGATTAACAGCAGTGAATATATTTCCTAGAATGTTCTAATCCATTTGAGTTGAGATTAGAGGTACAATAACCACACCATTATCTTAGGGTCCAAAATGTCATTGACTCAAAAATGTATTCCATCCTTCTTTTCAGACTACCTTTATTTTCATTCAGATGCAAATAGCCAGTACTGATGCATTTTTCATAGCTTACTTTTGCTTGCTCACAGCAGTGGGAGTGTTATCTTGGCCTTTGGGAGGGACATACGTGCATATATTCCTGGGTCTCTCTCAAGGGCAGAGAAACCGGAGAGCTCCTTCTCCTGCGTTCTGTGGACCATGCCATCCACAGGAACTCTAGCTGTCACAGTCCTGCACTCGTCCTCTGTAGCTCCAGGATGAGGTTGATATAACTGTGAGAAGTTCTTCATGAAACTGGATGTACAATTTTATTCTTCCCTTATTTCAGAAGTGTTCTTCCCATTAACGTTCGGCCACGCACGTGCAGCTGAAGGAGGCTAAATCCTCTCAGCCTGTGACATTTGTGACAGATGACATTTCTTCCCCATGCGTGTCTTGTCTGTGAGGGCAGGTGTAGCAATATATTTGCACACAGCACAGGCAGGTTAGATGGGAATTACAACTCAAATATAATGAATCAGGCCTCAACAGCCGTGATGCAACCTTAAAGCTAATCGGATTCAAATAACAGCAGTGTCATTTGGGTGCACTTTTGACATTTCTTTCTGATTCTATTATTTTTTTTTTTCCTTTCAATTTTAATTCTCCTGCATAGTATTTGAAAGCTTTTCTCTGGAAGCATGCTCTTATGAAGAAAAATTCAATATACCTCCTAATCGTATGACTCCAGGAGTTAAGTCTTTAAGAAAAAAATATCTCAGTTGACAAAAGCTAATGAAAACCTAATGACATTGGTGGCACCACTGGATTCTTGGGTGGCTGCAATTGGCAAACCTCTTGCGAGTGCAATTAGTTAACGCTTTTGGCCACAGTGCTTATTTTGATCCCAAGTTGATTGCATTGTTTGAAAACAGGAAGCAAGGGAATAATCCTATTGAATGAATCATAAATAGCACCATTTTTTTAATATCTAGATGGATCAATTCCAAGAGTAGCATTTTGAAATAGTTGCATGTGGTTGTATTTTATTTTTTTCTGGTCGATATTTACACTAATTTTGATTAATTAAATCTCTGATAAACTGGCAGCGATGTTCCTATGGCTTGGCATTTTTAAGAATTGAACAATTTTATAGCAGCATTGCATTATTAACTGATTTTTTTCTAATGCAAATTGACTGTCAAGCTTAGTGTTTACATAGTATTTGTCGAAGAAGAGTGGTATGATAATTCCAATTTTATAGCTGAGACAATGAAGGCACTGATTGGCTTCTAAACTTTGCTTTCAGTTTCTTGCTTATTTTTGTGTTGATTCCTTAAGGTTTTCAGGTTCAGTTCAGTTCAGCCCTAGTTGCTGGTGGCTGGGCATTGCAAACACCTCAGCAGTGCAGTGAGTTGCCCATCACCTCTGGCTGAGCTTTGGCTAAATTGTAAGCCACGTTTTTACGTGATAATAAGCATTACTGAAATTATCCAGACCACTTCCCATGGCCTTCTTTGCTGCCTTCCTCAGCAGAGGTCTGGTGTGGAGCTGCTGCAGACCAGTTAGTCCCGCGCCCCAGGACACATACAGGGCCATGGAGGAAGCCCCATCCAGGAGCCGGGGCTGACTTCTCAGAGCAGAGGCATTCGGCAGGTGGTTCAGCCTCTTTTTTGGGCCTTTTCTTTTTTGATTTCTCATGACCCAAGGTCAGAACCATTCCTCTGGATCAGAAAAAAGGTGAGCAGAGGCACCTCTGTTTGGTTCTAGCGCTGAGGAGAGGATACTGTCCGTAGTGGCAGTGCCTGCTGCTTGCCCTCATCTCTGCCCAGAGTGTTAAGTCCCCTGTGACCTGTACATGACACTGTTTATTTCCTTGTTTGCCCTCCTGCCATCCAGGAAACATCAATAAATTTGCTAGCAGAAGAATCTCATGGTCACATTTTTATTTTATTTTTTTTAACCAGTGCCAAATTCAGCCTTGCAGCAGTGTTCCCAGCACACCTTCTAATCAGCAAGGGGCGGCTCCTGCTGGCTTCCACTGGCTTTAATAGGCTTACACCAGAGTTAAATTAAACCTCCTTTGGCTTCCCAATGAAGTCAGACCTTTAATAAATAACATCTGATTCTAAAGGGAGAAAGCAAAGCATTGTAGGCACAAAAATATCACAGGGAGTCCAGTTTAAATTATACTGCGTTTCTGTTTGACTGAAAGAAATACTTCACCACACGTGCAATAACATAAGAGCTGCAAGAGGGATTAGGGCACTTGTTACTTGACTGCAGTGCAGTGCAGGGACGCTTTTAATGGCCAAAGCATACAGAACTGCAGCAGGTTTTGAGGAGAGCAGTTTTACATCTGTCTCATCAGTTGCACAGATTAACTGCAGATGCCATCTAGTAGCAGTTCTGCCTGAGGGAGGACATCCTGTAGCCACTGAGCTGGGGGACAAATACAACCTCCCCCTCTCCTCCCCCCCAAATTTGATACATTCACCATTTTTTGGTATCTTCTGTCGTATAAAATCTTAGCAGTGTTTCATTTTAAATAAAATTAGTTGCTTGATTGTTGGCTAATTTGTATTTGCTTCTGTTCAAATATATTCAATGACTTAAAGTTTTCTTTAGTTTGAGAAAAAAAAAAATCAGCTTTTTTTTTACCTCCTTCTCTTGCTTTTTCCGTCTCTCTTGTTGGAAAGGAAAAGTGGGAGGTAGGAAGAGCAGTCTTAGAGATTTTTCTGTACAGGTCAGAGATCAGAGTTCTGTCCCCACACTGCAGTAGTTAAAAAATAAATCATTTTTACCTTTGAAAATGACTTAAATCCACTTCAAAATTGGAAAGTGTTAATCTTCAAGGCTTCTTAAAGCTGAGCCAGGTATTTCTGGGTTTAATCTGTATTTAAATCTGCCCTCAAATTCAGTTTCTATGGCCAATTTGAGAGCTTGCCATAAATGCCTGTTTCCCCATGTTCCTGTCTCCCACTTGGAGAGGGCTCCTTCTCTCTCAGTAGAAGCTCTCCCAAGCCATAGCTGATAGCACACGGCTCCAGGCTGATCCTTTGCAGATCAGCATATGAGAGCACTGCACGTATGCTCGGTGTGTGGGTGTGAGTGGTCCGTGGTGCAGCAAGAGCCAGGCTAGGAATAAGCATCCAACCAAAAGCCTTTTTTTTTTCCAGGGCAGAAAAGCCAGCCTCTAGTCCCAACCCCTTGGCAACCCCAGACTGTTGCACCCATCCTACAGCTGTGGGTCATGTTGCTCATAGTCATTGTCACTATGGCAGGTCTGCCTAAGCTGGCCAGGTGACACTGCGGGACTTCTAACTGCAGAAGGCATTTGTTTCAGGGATCTCAGCTGACAGAGCTAGGACTAGCCTGATCAGTGCAGCAGTAAAGGTTTGCAGAAGCAAGGGAGCAGTCTCTGAGAGTGCAAACCCCGCTCTAGAAAAGCTGGTTTTGGAAGTTATGTCCAGAGTGAGGCAGTGCTTGCCTTAGTGAAGGCCCCTGGGAATTTCTGGAGCAGAGTCACTTCCCTGCATACAAAAGGGTTTCATCATCATCACCTTCATCATGACCACGTGGGGCTAGCTGTGGGGTTCTGCCATTCCCCTGGGTCACCCCTTCTCCCCCCCAACCCCAAAACTGACCTGTGTCCCTGTGGGCAGGTGTAGGAACACCTCCATTTCTGGCATGTTTGAGACAGATGTTAAAACTGGCTATCAGTTAGCAATGCCTCGGGGGTTGGCCTATGGTTTCTGCTGTAGTCATGCGTGCTTCGTTTTCAGATAAAACAGCCAAACTGTTTCACTTCTGGTATTTCCAGCCGCGTTTGGATTTATCTGAACGGAACCAGGCATTCCTGCATTTGAGTGTGCTACCTTTACCAGAGAGCTGGCACTTACTGTTTCTCTTCCCTTCCCCTCCCCCTTTCCTATTTTCTCTTTCTCTAGGTCCAGGCCTGGCCTTCATTGCCTACCCAAAAGCTGTGTCCATGATGCCACTGCCCACCTTTTGGGCAATCCTTTTTTTTATTATGCTTCTGTTGCTTGGACTGGATAGCCAGGTCAGTACGATGGGTAAGAGGTGCATGGCTTCTCATCTCAGTGCTAACTGGGCAAAGCCAGTTATACTGGCATGAATTATAGAGGAGAATTCCTCTAATGCTGCCTATGAGGAATTCATCTGTGTTGCTTTTTGATGCAGGGGCTATGTGTGATCTGTGGCTGTTGACTGATTGTCAGCATGATGTTGCTTAGCAAGCCTGTCATCTGGAGCTGGCAGAGTGCAAGAGGGATGTTATCCCTTACCTAAATATCAGTGCAGTCTGTCCCCAGAATACCAGCATTTTCTTTATGTTGCAGTATTTTCCTGCTTTGGAGAAGAACTTACTGAGTTTAGAAATTTAGAATCCTTTGAGTTGGATGGGACCCTTAAATGCCATCTGGTCCAACCCCTCTGCAATGAACAGGGACACCCACAGCTCCATCAGGTGCTCACAGCCCATCCAGCCTGACCTAGGCTGTCTCCATGGAAGGGGCACCACCACTTCTCTGGGCAGCCCGTGCCAGCGCCTCACTGCCCTTATCGCAAAAAACTTCTTCCTTATATCCAAGTAGACTGCAATCTGTTCCACAGTGTTTCATGCCCTTGCGATCACCTGCAGTTAGTATACACCACCAGTAAAATGCTTTGTAAGAATTAATGGCTTCATGGAGTACTGACTTCAAAGGTTACTGAGAGCCAGAAAACCTCCTTTAACTGCAGTGTCATCACGAGGCACGAAGAGCACAGAATGTCTCTCTGCATCCACGGTGGCTTCACAAACAGTCAGAGGGCAAAACCACCACATTTTTCGGAGGTGCCAAGCAGCTTGGGATCCTGCTGACTTTCACATCGTGCACATCAGTGTGCATTCAGTGTCTCTGATTGGTACAGAAGGCTTCCAGTGTACTAACTGCATAGCACACACTGTTATTAATTAGAGACCATGAACAAATCAAAAAGTTTAATCCAAGAAGTTATGTTACTTTTCTCACTGGCTGCCTATAGGAATGTTGAACTGAATTTCACAAGTGAGCCTGTAAATCATTTCTAGATGGTTCACTCCAAGGAAATATATGTGGCAAAGGATTATGCAGTAACTACACGTTCAAAATTGCTGAAGTTTTCAGGGCAACAGACAGCTTTCTGCACTCAAATGGAAAACAACGGAGATTACAAAAACTCAGTAGTCGAGGCTGAAGTGTTTATTTGTCCTCTCTTGTGTGAAGATAAATATTTAAATCGATTTTTAGCCAGTTGTTCTCTCTTCCGTTTTTGATACTCTGGCCCAAATTGCTGTTTACGTTTCAATCTTTGAACTCCAGTGAGCAACTTTCAATCACTGCAAAGTGAATTTACAAGTTCCCAATGCTGTGGTTCAGCAAGCCTGTGCTTATGCAAATTGGAAGCTGTCTGGTAATTTTAAAAAGCTCTTCAGTGCGTAGAATGATTAAAACTAATTGGAGCGCTTAATTTCTCTCCTCCACCCCTCTGGTTTGGTTTTGTGTTGGTTGTTGGTGTTTTTTTTTGGAGTGCAGTCAAGCAGGTTTCTGGAATGTCAGAGCAGGTTAAGATCAAATCAGACCAAAGGGTTGTGCTTAGGAGGAAAACCAGTTTTCAGAAGTCACAACAAGACAGGAGGCAACAAAATCTCATGGTGTTACTGCTGGACAGCTGTGTTTTCAAAAGGATGTTTCAGTTCATGGTCAAAGAGGGAGAGTTGTTATAAGGCCTTTCTGGGCTGTGTAAAAGGAAAGAGATACCGGGTAGGAAAAGGTGTCTGTTTGTGACAGAATGATGTTTCATAGACTCCCTGTGAGAAACGGTTGGTTTTAAGATAACGTATCCACTCCAAATGAAGATCCTTTCTACAGAGGCAGTCTTGGTTGTCCACGGTATCCTCGTGCCTTCAGTAGTCTTCGTGCTTTTGCACCTTGCCAGTTGGAAAGTGCTGAATGATCTCTGTGGATTTTTTTATGAGGAGTTCAGCAGTCACTGTGCTCAGTGGGTGAAATGCATCTGGTTTTCAGTAAACTTTGAACTTTTATTCCAGTTTGGTTATTTGGTTAACTCAGGTTTCAAATGGCAAGTTGGTACAAAAGCTGGTTAGATTTTAGCTAACCTGTTCAGGGCTTTGTTTTTGTTTTACCTGTGCAAACAGCTTACCAAGCCTTTGTATGGGAACTGTACCAAGAGTTCCATCGCGGTTGATGAGGTGCCCCAGAGCCTCAGCCAGAACTCTGCTCACAAGTTCAGACAAGAGGGGCTGCTAGTTCATAACAAAGCCTGCCTTCCCTTGACTAGATTTGCTCTGGCAAATTCAGGAGCAGAATTATATCCAACAGTGGAATTAATCTAAATAGTACCTGTGAGGTTTTCTGGTACATCAAAAAAAAAACCTGATTGGTACTCTCCTAGCTTGGGCAGCTCAGGCTTTTAGAGTGTTTTCTCTGTGCCTCTCTACCAGCATGCCTTGCGTATTCATTTGGAACAGCTACAACATAAAAGCCACATAAGTGCCTTCCTGTCATCAAATTAAGTTCCTTTATCCTTGCGGCTTGTGTTCACAAAGCTCCTTTAGTAGTTTGCAAGGATGCTAGGAAACCGACATCAATTCTGAAAGCTTGTTCCAAAAGGAAAACTTCCCCCAGCCTTTAACCTTTAGGTTACAAAGAAGTAGCTTCTGTTTTCTGCAGCATTTTGCCACAGACTGAGGTTGAAGCATTGCTGTGGAGCATTTAATTATGAGCTAGGATGAAATGCATGGCAGATGATTTTTAAGTTGCTTCTTTCTGTTGTTTCCCTCTTTAGTTTGTTGAAGTTGAAGGACAGATCACGTCATTAGTTGATCTGCACCCATCCTTCCTAAGGAAGGGTTACCGACGGGAAATCTTCATCGCTATAGTATGTTTCCTTAGCTATCTTCTGGGACTAACTATGGTGACTGAGGTATGTAACAGCATTGCTGGAAATTGCTTAAATTGCTTTTCTTTCTTTCTTTTTTTTTAAGCCATTTTTAGATCTGTTTTAGCCATGAATCAGAATTAGCCACTCAGGGGAAGGACGCTCTTTAAGTCTAGAGAGCTTTTTCCATCCCTAGATCTGAGGAACGGAGTAATGAATTCTCATTAATTTCATTCCGATGTAAGGTTCTAATCAGCATGAGTATGAATATTAACAACGGGCTACAAATGATGAAACACATGGAGAACCTTCAGTAGAGCAAATTAAGAACCCATTCAGTGCACGCAGGGAGAAAAAGATTTTGTCTTAGTTCAACTGATTTGAATGGATTAAATATTCTTGAATTGATTCTGTTATAAATAATAATATGTTCCAGTGGCTGCACTGTTGTGTTACTTATCTTCAAAATAAAATCTAAGCAATATTTTAAAAACAACTGGAAGAGGACAATTGTGGGAAGTGAAATAGCACCTGTAACAGAGGTGCCCAAGTACAAGTTCAGGTATACACAGTTCAGTGTAGTAAGAGGAGGGGTGGAGCAGCACAGCATAAATAAATAGAGGTAGAAAGGAAAAGATTCCAATGAAAAAAAGTCCTTTCACTCAGCCTGTAAATGCAGACCCCCCTCTGATGGCATTTTTAGTGGTTTTGATGTGTTAAAGTTAAAAGACCTACTGTTTCTTTACGTCACTTGTTCCTATAAATGACGATCCTAAAGTACTTTTAAGAAGGAAAGACTTAAGTGTCTCAGCAGATTATACTAAGTTCCTTAATTCTGTTTGATTGTCATCTTGTTTAGAAGTTTCCTATAGTAAACAGCACATATCCTGGGGAGGGTAATGCCACTTTCTTGGTATTTCTGCTTGTTAGGCAGCAGTCACTGAAGTCTGCTGGGAGATTTTACTGGGAGGTGGGCTTGAAGTATTCAGATCTTTTTCCGGATGGACCCTCATGCACTGTGTCTCTCTGTTACAGGGTGGCATGTATGTTTTTCAACTCTTTGACTACTATGCAGCTAGTGGTGTATGCCTTTTGTGGGTTGCATTCTTTGAATGTATTGCTGTAGCCTGGGTTTATGGTAAGTGAGAACCCTTTCACCTGATGCCTTGGGATGAGTTAGTGACAGTGTTGACAGCCAAACATTTAATCATCAGCCATCCCAGAATCACCTTCCAAGCAGCAGAGACATGCCATTAATATCAATTTGCACTGACCTCTTAGAGACAAATGTGCACCTGGGATGAAGCCAGCCTTCAGTGTTTTTCCACACGAAAATGAATGTTTTTTTTCATTGCTAATTAATAAAGGCACAATTAAGCATTTACATGTGTTATGTTTAGAGAGCAAAGTTGAAAGTCTGGCCAGCCATGAAAATTTGTGCTCATCTCTGAGAGTTTTGTTTCAGTGCAGCAATGTCTGCAAAGGCCAAGCCAGCCAAATAGAAAATACAAAAAGAAAGCTGACAGAAAAGTATATTCTGCCCCCTTATTTTTACATGATGCTGAGTACCAAAGTCTGAAAGCAGCCTTCATTGCTGCCTGAGATTGTAGCTTAGGAATGATCAGTGTTTATCACTGGTGGTTTCCCTGATTCTTCATACTCTCCATTTTCTTAAGAAAGCAGAAGCAGCTAAGCTTTCATTTTACACCAGTCCAATTTCTGTGGAAGCAGGGTGTACCATTTGCTGTTGTGTTCTTCCCATGATGATCCCTCTGGCAAGTTCAGTGAGACTTTGGGGAGAGAAGTATGATTATGATAGGGTCAGGAGGGATTAGCATTGCACTCCTGCATCTAAATAATGAGTGTGTGGGAGGAGAGACTCCCCCAGCCTTTGAGCTTCTGAGGGAGAAAATCTTCTTGAACTTCACAGATGTGGTAATTTGGGCGATACATGTGACACCCTTGTTTTAAATACCCCCTGGGAGACAAGAAAGGCAGCTGTCATTCTGCAGTTCTTACATGGCTTTTATTTGCTCAGTTCTGATCAAGATACTCACTGCCCAATACAGGCGCTGATAATATTTATGATGCCATTGAGGATATGATTGGATACAGACCTGGTCCCTGGATGAAATGGAGCTGGATTGTGATCACACCAGTTCTTTGTGTGGTAAGTCCTATCCTAGGCTGATGGGGCAGCTTTAAGCCTCCTCTTATTTCTTCTCTTTAAGTGAAGACTGTAGCTTTGAGAGACCAATTTACAGAGCTGCTGGAGGCTTGGTGTCTTCTCAGACATTGTCTGTTAATATGACTGTCCACCCAAACTGTGTATTACATTTGTGACACACACAGTTCACTCCGAAGTACATTACTTTGAGTATTAGAACTACGAGGCCATTTTAACAAAAAGACCCAAGGCAGGACTGCCAGTCTGAGGCAGACACTCAGTGTGGATTATTTCATTTGCTGGGAAGGACATTCCAAGTAAGCTCCTTGCAATGTTTAGCAAGTGTTTGAGCTCAGAAAAAGGACAGGCGATATACCTCAGCTGTTCAGCACCATCACTTAACACTCTATTACCAAGCAAAGGTTTACTTATGAGCAGATGTAGATGCTATTATAATAATTTAAATGGAAGAATAATGTCCCCATTTGTTTAAAATATATATCTGTCAACTATGCCTCTTGCTGCCTGTCTTCCTTAGGACTGGTGATAGCATCAGAGTCCTGCTGCTTTGAACCCTTTTTGAGACTCATTTAATTCTCCTTTCTCGCCCACAGGGGTGCTTTATCTTTTCTTTGGCCAAGTACAAACCACTGACCTACAACAAGGTCTACACATACCCTGAGTGGGCAATCGGCCTGGGATGGGTTCTTGCCCTTTCCTCCATGATCTGCATCCCTATGGTGATGGTCATCCGCATCATACGGTCAGATGGGTCGCTCATTGAGGTAAGAGAAACCACCACCCCCTTAAAGTCAGAAACTGCCTTGCACATGGGAGAGTGAATTCAGAGCTGAGCTGCCTTTGGGGATCTCAGCAGGTTCTTTGCATTTGACTTCTGCTTTGAGCAATGTGTTTTAACATTAAAACACATTCTTTGGAAAAGAGAAGTTGCTTGAGGTAGCCCTCGCTTCTCAAGAAGGGGTACTTACAGGGAAAATAGGCCACAACATGCTGTTGTTCCTCACCAGCTTGATACGTTGGACTATAACATGTCCAAACACACAGCCTTTTTGCACACTCTGCATAGAAGAGGAAGGGAGCTTTAAATTGCTCTGTTCTACACAAAATGAGCACAACGCTTGGAAAACTGCCACCTTGTCCAGGTAGGGCAAAGTTGGATGCCTCCCCTGCAGTGAATGCAGATAAGACTGTTAAAGATCACCTGTCCTTTTGGCAAACACAAAGGTTTCCAACCTCAGACAAACAGCAGGTGATTTTACTTGCCTCCCACTTCTGCAGTTTCCAGCTAGGGAAGCTGTTGCCTCCATGTGCAGACAAGCACTCAATCCAAGGTGTTTCTCAGTGCCAGGTCTCTCTTCTCCTGCCCATGGGGAAAGGAAATACCATCTTAAAAATCAGTGAGAAAGCAGGGAGAAATAGCTGGACCAAACCCAGCTATCTGAGAGCTCTCTTAATTCCAGGGAAATTCGGATCCATCTATGGACTGTGTGGCTCTCAAGCATGGCTTTCGCCCTGGGGGACTGAATGCAAGTCAAACCTTCCTGACAGTGTGCTTCACATTTTAGGTTGTTTTGGGTTGTTGGGGTTGTTTTTTTTTGTTGGTGTGTTTGTTTTTAATACTTAGTGAGCCAAATCGAAACACTGGATCAAGATGTTTCTGATCTCTGGAAAACCCGGGTTCAGAGTCAGACTTGTCCGTGCAGATTCTCTCAGGTTCAGATATTCAGGCAAACTCTTGCCCTTCACATTTCAGCACCGGTTCTCCTGGTTTGTTTTTCTTCCTGTGGAAAGTTTTTAGAGACTGTGCAAACATGAAACTTAGCACTTCTCTTCTGAAGGTTGCAGATTAGTTTTGTTTTTGCCTAATGAGACGGGTCTTAGATGCAGCCCAGGGTATTCTTGGAGAAGAAAGTGGGACACTTAGGAAAAAAAAAGAATAGAATAAGAAAAGAACATTTCCCAGGGCACAAACACTTGAATTTGTTTTCTCCCAGTGCTAATGGCCTTTTTCAGCTGTGGCCAGAGCATTTTCATGTGTTTATTTTCTTGCCTACTTTGTCACCCATCTATTGAGAGACAAGTCTAAAAGTAGCCAAAGCACTCTTCAAAGACCATGTTAGGAAAGAGAAGAGAGTAAACACTGCTCAGATGCTGTTTCATTCTTCCTTTGTGAACTGAGATGTAGGAGAGAAATTGCCACTTGGCAATGAAAGGCGGCCTAAAAAGCAGAGTTGTTTCTAAATGAGGAAGGAGAACAGGCGTAACTTGAGCAGCAGCTGCAGCACTGAAAGCCCAAAGTGTTGGATAATGCCCTGAATGCCCTCTGAAATGCCTGCCTCAAGTCAGGCTCCACAGCTGAGCAAATCTCCAACACGGTACTACTGCACAGCCCTTGCAGAGCCCTGTACATCTGACAGCCCTGTGCTTGATTTGCCACGTCCCCATTCTTCACAGGAAGGTACCCGGACTGTGCGGTCTCTCAACCTTTGCTTTTTTATTTTTCCCCTTTCTTTCAGAGGATAAAAGCAGTGGCTGCCCCCAAGGAAGTGAATCGGTGGTCCAAAGAAACAGAGAGTGGCACTCCCTTCTGCCCCAATGGAACTTCAAATGGCGGATTGATCAAGCCAACTCATATCATTGTGGAAACCATGATGTGAGCTCTCTCTGTGAGAGGATAAACCTGCTTTAACTGCCGTTTACTAACCATAGATTCTCATAGGACCAGGTTTACAGAGCTTTATATTTGCACTAGGATTTATTTTTATTTCTCACAGAGAAAGTTATTTTTTGTGTGTGTTTTGTTTTTTTTTTTTAATATTTTGTAAGGTAATCACAGCAGATGTCTCTCTGTAGAGGGAGAGCATTCATATCAGACTAGACATATTACAGGAATTTACTATTATTGTTTTTTTAAATATATATATCTTTAAGCGTTATACACCTTACCACTTGAATTGATTGTCTTGCCAGCAATATATTCAAGTCTCAGAAAGCAATTTTAGGTGCTGGTGTGGTTGGGAGCAGGGTAACTTACAGGACACACAAAAGGCGCTCTGTTGAGAGATATGAGAATAAAAAAAAACCAAAACACAACAAAACAAAACGCAAAGATGCTGTTTCAAGAGAATTTTCAAAGGTGTAGTATTTCCACCCTCTGGTTCAATTGTGGTAAACGACAGGCTTCAGGGTCACACGAGGGAAAGGGGTGCAGTTACGTTTAGCGCAGTCCCTGAATAGAGATAGCAGCGGGCAGCTGGAGCAGGGTGTGTGAGGGGGCAGAGGAGCTGGGTGCGAAAAGCCTTGCAGCCCTTCCCTGCAGGCACAGCGCTGGGATCCAGGCACGCACACAAGAGGAGGGCTTGAGGAAGGTGTTTGCAGGACTTGGCACGGCTCACTCTTTTTTTATTATTATTTTTCATTTAGGTGAAGTGCCTGCTGCTTGTGCATGAGCAGGCGGGTTGAGCACCTGCTCTTTAGTGTTCCAGCAAAGGAGATTTTAGCAGAGACGTCCCTGGGATAAGCTTGAATTCTGCTGCCTGTCCCCAAGCAGCACAGGTAGTGAGCAGCACAAAGCAGCACCTGTGATCCTGGTGCTTCAGGTGTTTGCCTGCTCATTCATTTGCGTGTTAACTACTGGACTTTGTTTGGGGCACTGTTTATAACCTTGTTAATAATAATAGTGATGCAGATAATGATATCAGCCAGCAAACAGGTGCTTTTCATCCACGTATCTCGAGAACACTTTGCTAGGTTTGATAACCAGGATTCTCTTTATTTGGAGGAATTGGGTACTGTTGGGGGAGCAGATGGAAGGACTGTGTCTCTTAAAGCAGCAGTGGATCCGGTGTGTGGTAACTGCTGAGTCTCAGCCTGAACCATTGATTGAGCACCTGGGGAAAGGACAGGTCAGCCCTGTGAGCATAGGTGAAGGCGATTCAGCTGTGTGACCAGAGGGGGTGGAGCCTGGCTGCACCTCTCTTAGACCTTGTTTAAGGGCTGACTGCCACTCTGGAAGGGTCTCTGGTTGAAGATTCCTCCTGTGTGGAGTCTTTCCTGGGAGCCTAGATCTTCAGAGATGGGTGAGCACCTCTTCCACTGTAATGCCATTCCATCCATGCTGATCCCTTTGCTGTTACGCTCCTGTATCACTCTTCCGCTGTGTTGATCTTTCTGATGGTAACACCTGGGTTCTCCATCTCCTTGCCCACCATTAGGTTAAATCATAATTTCTTTTTTGTGGGTGGCAGGCATATTTCTAAAGCCTATGGCTATGTCTGCTGAAGAAACGGGACTTAGGGGACTTTGAGTTAAAGCAGAGGAAAGGTAACATTGCAGTGTTTTGTATTTATTTGGTCTGAAGGAATTGTGCACCATTCCAGGTTGAGCTGAGGAATAAGGATTGCACCGCTGGGAGGAGTGTGGCAGTGGGGGTGCAGCAGCTTTGTTAGGTGCCGCTTCATGTGGGCCAGGGGGGTGCTTCTATGGGGGGCTGCTTCGGTGGGGGACTGCTCCCTGAAGACTGTCCAAGATGTGGACAGCAGTCTTCTTTTGTTCTGTTTTAAACTTGAGCAGGTTGTGCTGGGAACAGATTCTCTGGCAAAACTCAGCCTTTTCTTGCGGGCATTCTATTTTGAGGGAGAGTTTTTTCTTCTCATGATACCCTGATATTAGGCTATCCGAAGGTATCTAGAGGAAATAACTTGACAACAGCAGAGCTTGTATCTGTTGATTTTGCTGTCAGCTTAGTCTGTCAGGGCAGATCTTGTCATTTAAACAGGAACATATCCAGTTCGAAACATTCCTACGCAGAAGGTTTGATTTGTTTTTTCATGTCCCATGGACTAACTGGCCACAGCAGCACACTTGTTGAATAACTTGTTGGTATTACTGTAAAAGAAAAAGAGTGGTGATTTAAAGTTAAGAGATGGACCAAAAGCAAAACAAGATCTTTTTTTTTTTTTCTATTTTGAATTTGTACGTAATTTTACATCAAATGGCTGAGTTACAGCAACAAAACCAGCCACGTCAGCATTGCTTTTGTTTTCGTTTTCTGGTTGCTGTATTACAAGAGTTACGAAGGAAACTTTTCCACAGCTGGAGGTGGCAAACACTTTGATTTCAGCTGCAGGGCAGTGGCGGCTGCCATCCCAACAGC
The DNA here is from genome assembly GCA_030625065.1 of Alectoris magna. Lineage (NCBI taxonomy): Eukaryota > Metazoa > Chordata > Aves > Galliformes > Phasianidae > Alectoris > Alectoris magna. Next base: position 10,338,830 of record CM060572.1, read on the forward strand.
AGGAACTCCATTGAGCCAGGAGGGTTTTGGCTGGAATTTGCCATCAAATGTGTGCAGAGTAAGGAAACGTGCATACAGCTTTTTTTTGTTTTTTAATCTTTTAACCATCAAAGACAAGGAAATGCGATCACAGATGACTCTTTCAGAGGGATTCAACGTGGGCCCTTGTTTTTGAGTTACGATTAGTGTCTGCAGTGCACAGGCACGCTTGCCTGGGTTAAGATCAAAGCAGAAGGTTTGGGGGGAGTCTAAATTAATGGTTTATGTGAGTGCGGATGAAACACTGATGCTTAATTTATATTTTATTTTCTTGATATGTTGTCATACGGCCGCGTATGAGATTTGTTTGCACATCAGATTTGTACTATAGAGCTGAGACAAGCTTTAGGTAGGAAAACAATGGTTTGGCTACACCAAAATGTCTGGTGAGTCAGTTAGCCGTCTCCCACTTGTGGAGAGCATCTTTGTGCTGAAAACCAGAGGGCCAATACTACACCTTTAAAAGTACAACAACCAGAGAACCAGAACCCAGCCCCATTTTGATGTGAACTTGTGCCATTCAAATCAGTCGCTTCCATGTACCGCGTGAAAGAGTCTTGCACGTATGCAACAACCTCATTGAAGTGTTCTCCAAGTACACTGCTCTGGCCCTGCTGTGCTCGTCAGCATGACTGCAAGGGAGGACTGGGGCTCACAGAGAGCTGAGAAACATTTCTGGAAAATAGTTTTCCCTCCCCCCCTTCCAAATGATTCTTTTTGTTTTAAATGGGGTTTGAGTTCCAATGAGCACATGCACATTTTAAAGTGTTTTTTACCTGACGTTTTTTATCGGGTTTCTGAACTTTTCTTGTTGATAAATTTGCATTTCAACGTGATCCTCTGCCAAGATTATTAAAAAATAATTTTTAAGTCTGTGTTTCCTACGTATTTATGATTGCAAATGCAACTGATTTCTTGTTCCTAATTGTTTAAACACACTTGTGACTTATTTTACCTGTTCTTTGTAAATGAGGAACTCTATACTGAGTTATCATGGCTAGTCGTAAGTGAACTGGTTTGGATACTGATAAAAGTAAGCGTGGGTTTGGGCATGAGATCTTTAGGATGAGAGCATTGAATGTAAAGACAGCAGAATGAAACAGAAGCACACCTTTCATATCCCACACGCCTTTGTATTGCTCAGCTCCTGTGGGATTGGAAATAGCACATTTCCAGCAGCATTCCTTCCCAGCTGAGCTGAGACTGGGAGATGGCAGAACTGCAATTACATTTGCACCACCGGATTCTCTGAGTTGTTCCTAATCTTTCTCAGTTTTCCAAACGTCTGTTGTAGTTCACCTGTGACTGGTTATGATCTCACTGAATGGGCATCTATTGTAAGGGACTTTACCAGTATTCTGTATTTTGGTATTTAAACAATATGATTTCATAAATAGAACTGGTTTTTATTACTATTATTGTTGTTGCTACTGTTGTCATTTACCTTTTCATCTATAGCTTTCCTTTTCATCTGGTCCAAACAGATCCATGCGTTTAGAAAAGTCTTCTTTGAAGTGTGAGGTAGTAGGTCCACCATGGATTTGTTCTTGTGTTGTAAATGGAAATATCAAAGCGTAGCAGCTGTATTTACCATCTTAAACAATGCTGGTGTTCAGCCTGCAGCAACAGTGCAGCTCAGGAGTGGAGAGTTAGGTGAAATCAGTCCTGGAGCAGCAAAGCTGATTTCCACTGTTGTTCCTGGGGAGAGGAGGAAAAAGAAGGTGCAGCCCTATGGTTGGTGTAACACACATTTAAAAAAATAAACCCGTGCATCTGCAGAACCTTTTTTGCCACTATCAGGGTAGCATCTTCTGCAGCAGTTTGCACTCTGCTGTGCATCCGCCTTTCTCAACTGCAGTTGTTCCTGTTCCTCCTCCCTCCCTCAGCACTAGAACAATTCAAACAGCTCTGAAGACACGTGGACGTTCCAATAGGCTTTTTATGAGTCTCCTCCAAGTCTGCTTCTATTTGCCAAGGAGACTTACAGTTTTGGTGAGGCTGTGCTTGTCACACTGGGATTCAAAGCTCCCACTTTGTGCCAATGGCAAAACTCTTATTGGTGGGAGATGTGAATCCTATGTATAACTGATTATTAGCTTCCATGTCTGCAGTCACTGCAGGATCACGTGTGGAGGCATAGTGTATATAAAATGTTAAATAAACTGTGTATGGAATGGAGTGGACAAGTTAGTTAAGCAGCTCAAGCATTACTTGGAAGGAAGATGACCCTGAAATCATTTCCAAAAGATTCAATGCAAGTTGCTCACTTTGAGTAGCAGAAAGATTAAAACAAAGAAAAGTCTGTGTTTTACGTAGACTAGTAGATGAAATCTTCCACCCTTATAAGCACACACACGAGTGGGGACATTGCTTCCATTCCGAGGCTGCAAATTATGCATGACTTTCCAAGCTTTTGGGATGGGAACTGAGAAGGTTTAGGCACCGCTTTCCTAGAAAGTGCTGACCTCCAAGGCATCCAAATGGACTTTGCTAAATTGAGATACTGAAAGGAAGATACAAGGCCAAAATGCTGGGCCTTGGCCCTGCCAAGGAATGCTTGAGGTCGGACTCCTGGCTCTGTGGAAGTAGCACACGGCTCCTGCTGCGGGAGGTGGGAGTGCTGAGGGTTCGGGCAGCTGCCTTGGACTTGTTTCCTCCAAAATCAGCATCCAAAGCTTTGTGGTTAGGATTAACATTTAGTTGTGTTTTTGTATATTTGCATGAGCAAAGGTTGGGAACCTTCAGAACTTAAGTAGCTCCTTTTTATTTCTTGTAATCAAAGATAAGCATAAGAAAGAAGGTTCTCAGTGAAGAAACCAGTGAACAGAAGCAGCCCCTCCACCCCCAAGCTCCGTAATTCGGTCACAGAAAATGATCTACTGGTATTAGTGGTTAATTTGAGCTTGCTGGAAGATTTGCTTAAGAATTACTTCTGGCATAGGCAGCCTGAGCCCCAGCTGGAAATCTGCCCCTTTCCCAGAGCATCCCTCTTCCATCCCCAAAACAGCTGCTCCTGCACAATGATTCCCTGCTTTAAAAATAATAATCTGAATTTGGTCGTTTCTATTCAAAAAGTAAACAGAGGAAATGACTTTTTGCATGCCTCTTCCAGCTGTGAGCTGGTGATTTCAACTTACCCACATCCTAAAGGTGAAAAAACTTCAGGTATGATTTGACACCTCCCCCCCCCCCCCCCCCCCCCAAAAAAAAAAAAAAAAAGAAGAGGGGAAAATTTCTCAGGTTGAAAACCTTCAGAAAACAAAAATCATTCCCACATCCCCAGCAGAGGTGAAGACATTTGATTGCAGGGTTTGCAATTGGAAAAGAGCCTGACCCTGCTGGGTATTGAATGACAGCCCAGACACGTCCTTCTTTGTTTTGTGGCTTTGCCCTAATTGGGAATAAACTGTAAAACTGTCAGAGTGTAATTGCTCCATGCTTTACGCAGTTCTGTGCTTTAGGAGCAAAGCGAATGAGAAACAGTTTAGAAAGGGGTGAGACTGTGGAGGTTTCCTCCCTGTGCGTTGCAGCTCTGCAGCACCGCGCTGCCGCTTGTGTTGCCATGGAGCACAGCCAGCCTTACGTGGAGCAGCTCTCTGTGCTCTGAGTTATTGGGAAAAGTGGGGAGAAATAGGACTTTTTTTTTTTTTTTTTTTAAAGCAGTGTGATTTGGTTGCGCTGAGGAGCTGTGCATGCATGCGTGCTTCGTGTGTGTATAAGGGAAGGCTTTGGTCCCGTAGCATAGTACATGTTAGCATGATACGTATGGTTTCTAAATCTCTCGCATCTACTTCTGCAGCCGAGATGTGAAAAAGATTTTTATTGTTATTACTATTTAAAGAGGAAAAAATAAAAAAGAGAAGAACAGTCACAAGCTCGTTTTGAGAGGCCAATATCGCCCTTTGGGGCACATCCAATGGGTGTCATCTGCTCCTGTCCTGCAGGGCAGCGAGGTCTCTCAGCACCGCAGCATCCCGGTACTGTTCTGAAGTGCTCGTGTTTCTATAGGCTGTTGTTTTCCCAGTGTGACGTGGTGGCTGTTACCTGATAACGTTGCCGGGGGCTTCATGTTGTGAGAGGTGGTCCATCTCCTTTGATGTATTTGGCTGAAAAACAGCGGTGTCTTTTTTTTAATTATTATTAATTATTTTAAATTCCTAACAACTGTGACTACAGTACAGTGATGAGTAGCACATACAGGGAGGGGGCGGTGATGAGAACCTCCTCGAAAATGTCATCTGAACTTTTTTAAAGATTAAAAAAAACAAAAAAAAAAAAAAAAAAGGAAAAATATTTTTAAAACGTTTTAAAACTCTCTCTGTGTGTGTGTGTGTGTGTGTGTGCCGAGATGGAGTATTTGTATCTGAAAATTCTCCTGGAGTGTAATTTAATCCTAAGGCCCCCCCTCCCCCCAGCCTTTGTGGATATGGTAAATGTTTGTATTTTGCAGTTTCTGTTTTGCTTTTTAGATAAATGAAATGGATATGGATATTTTTAAGTCATCTTTGCTTTTTTAGATGAGTTTGTAATCACCTTATAACAGAAAATAAAACTTTCCTTTGTAAACCAGCCGTGCTCGCTGATGTCTTTGATCTCTGAGCATTTCCTTTAAGCCCATTATTTGCTGTGTTAATTCACTCAGACACACGGAGCGGTGTGAAGGTATGGAAATGGTACCCATTTGTTTTTGTCCAGTTTTCTTCCTTTTTTTGCCCTACTGCTGTGGTCACACACACACACAGGGTCACAAGGTAAGGGGGTCAGGTGCAGAAATGCCCAATGAGAAGGGAAAAACAACAATAACGATAATAAATTCATTTCCCAGGTGTGTGGGATTTGTCATTTAAAAGGCTGTGATGGGCCCCTTCAGTTGGGCAAATGAAAGCTAAACCAGAATTGCATTTCCTTAAGCCATGCTTGGAGGGGGAGGAAAGGAAACAAAAGTCATTTGGTTGATATTTTTGAGAAGCAGAACAGCAAACTGCACAGCCTTTGTGGTCAGGATCACTGCTGATGCTCCAACTGCCCCATGGCTGTGGTCAGGGCTGCGGGCACAGACCTGTCCAGCCACGTTTCCCTGCTACACCTTGAAGCTTCTTTGGTAGTTTTGAGGGGGGAAATTTCTTAGTTGCATTCCTGTTTTGCTGGGTAAGAGTTGAGGCTTTTGTGCTAGAGCACAGCCTGCAATGCCCAGGCCGAGCAGCCCAACGCTGGTACAGACACTGCAGCGTGTCTCAGATATAAAATAATCAGCCAGAAGTCCTGCAGCACCACACCTGGCTGCTGTTAAGGGCCCCATGCTCTGGCCATGGGTGGCTGTGACCTACCCTGCCCTGGGCCAGGTCCCTCAGCAGAGGCCTGCAGGGTGCCATTAGCAGGCAGCTCCCCACTCACCCATGCGCCTGGGCCACACTGAGCTGCCCTTTTCCCTCCGTGTGAGGCAGAGCCCTGTGGTCACGTTGCATGGGTGCACGTTCAACCTGACATCGCCTCAGTGCCCGGGCTAGCGCCGAGTGGCTTTGGCATGGCCCCGGTGCCAGACATGTGAAGGGCTCTGCTTGGCAGCCCATGCCCTGAGGACAGCCAGAGATGACCGATAAGGCTTGTTTACATGGCAATGATTCCCCAGCTCTAACCAGAAGCGTTTCTGTGCCCGACCTCCGAAAATTCCTGTGCTATACCCACTTGGTGGTGAAGGGTTGCAAAACACAGCACACCCTTTGCTTGCCAGCAAGCAGCAGTTCCTGATGGCTGTATCTGGGAAATGCAGAGCCTGCACTGCATGTGCTGGAAGTGTAGCAGGGTCCCTTAATCCCTCTGTAAGCAAAGGGAAGGAAGGAAGTCTCCCTGTAAGGACATGAGCTCTCCCAGTGGCTTTGTGGCTGTTGTCTCTTTAGAAGCCTGGCTCTAGAGGCTGGATAATTTGGCTCCTGAAGTGCAGCACCCCAAGGCACCCCACTGGCTCAAGTTGTCCTGGGGAGATTCAGGTTGGACACGAGGGAAAATCTTCTCCATAGAAGTGATCAGGTGCTGGAATGGGCTGACCAGGGAGGTGGTGGAGTCACCGATCCTGAAGGTGCTCAAGAAACGTTTAGATGTTGTACTGAGGGTCAAGGTTTAGTGGGTGATTTTGATGATAGGTGGATGGTTGGGCTGGATGATCTTAGAGGTCTTTTCCAACCTTGGTGACTGATTCTTTGATTCATTGATCTTGGGAATCCAAGTACCCATCAGGTCACCTCCTTATCCCACCCCCAGGGGCTACCTACTGGTTTGCAAACACTGCCCCTGCCACCTCACACCCACCGTGTGCATAGCCACACCAGTATTTTGCCATGACGTAGCGAAAGTATGAACCAAGGATGCTTCCACTATGGTCAAGTTGATGTAAGCAATATTATAACCATGTAAACATCTCCATGGACATGGAGCATGGGCACCTCGAATGCAGAGAGCTGCAGAAAAACAGTCCCCATATCTGCAGGTAGGGAAGCAACTGGTCCCAAATCCTGCTGCTGGGCAGTGGTCATTGCCAACCCCAAGTCCGCACTGGGAGCCCTACAAGCAGTGGTCCCACCAACCTTGTGTGTCTTGCTCATTGCCCTGCCCTCACATGGGCTGGGAAGGGAAAATGGGGCTGGATGCAGAGTACTGCCCTACTCCTGTCATCTAGCAGAAAGAGAAAGGCCCACAACACGTGCATTTCATTTGTTTTTATTTAATTAAAAAAAAAAGTCAAAGTCATTGCAATGCCATTTAAATACAGAGATTTACAAATAGGTCCAAAACAGGACTAAAATATTCTTTGAAATGCTGTATTTTTAAATATTGTGCTTTCATAGATACATAAGAAAATCAGCATATAAAAATACTTTACAAGGAATACACTCTAATATATGGATAAAAATACACATTTAAGTAATGCATTTCATCTTCATATCATTCAAAATGCATAGGAAGGGATACAAGGACCAAGTTTTTCTTCCTTTTTTTTTTTTAAAGCCTTTAATAAAAGTCTTCATTAAAAACCTATGAGAAGCCCCACCGAGCTTCCGCTGTTCAGAATATTGCATATAAAAACACGTTCGGCTGCACTATCAATGCTCCACAGCATCAATTATGGCACATTATCTAGTTGTGGCAGCAATGGTATGGGATATTGCATACTCGAAGAGAAAATGGCTACACCGACAAGTAGCTGGATGGGGCTGGACACACCTCAAAGAAACACCCCAATATGCTGGGCTATCGTGGAGGGACAGAGCTGCAAAGTGGGGATGGATGCAGGAGTGAGTCCTGGCTCAGCAAAATGAGGAACGTGCTGCATACAGCCCTACAGCACCCAAACACAGCACTGGTGTGGGGTGGTGATGGAGGAAATGAAATGGTGAGCAGGGAGGGGGGGCAGTGGTCACCAGGGCTGCAGCCCCCAACTGTGCAAGTTCCTCACCTCCACCATACCACCACGCCTGAGCCTTCATGAGCAAAGCAATGCCAGGGTGCCAGGATGCTAAGATCATCATAAAGTGCTAAGACATGGAACAGAGAGCATGGCTCACATCTGCCACAGGAGGAACTTGTGGCAAGGAGAGGAGGAGAAGCCCACAGCCATGTTTTGACTGTGTCTCCTGCAGATGGGGAAGCCAATGCAAATACCTCAGCTGCCTCCTCGCCATGGCCTGGGGGCACATGGGGGCAGGGGGGATGAGCAAGGGCACCATGCTTGGGAAAGCCATGGGAAGGCCAGCAGCAAGGCAATGGGGTTGACAAAGCAAACCCACCTGGGCACTGTTAGTGCAGGTGGGACAGGGGACCCACAATCTCCATCTAACGAGGGGCTTCTCTGCCTGGTGGGGGACAACAAGGTTCTATTAATTCAAAACATAAGCCGCCCTGGATAACATTTCTGCTGCTTGCTTGCATCATCTCCATAAAAACAGTATCCTCCATCTGAAAAATGGTAGCTAGTGATTCGAGCAGGCATTTAGGGTCTTCAGCCTTGGGCACAGCCTTCTGCTTTATAGCAGACAACCACACTACTGATGGTGAGATGAGGTGCAGTGAGCACTGGGCTGAGCCAGCCCTGCTGGGACAGCATGGAAGGCAGCTGCTAACATCAATTTCTGAACAAGAACTGCACCTAGACACCATCAAGTGCATTTTGAACTGTCCTTTAAACAGGGCCCTCCATAGCTCAACAACTGGAGAGAAAGGGACTGCAGGAATCAATTTATCAGAAGAGTTTGGAGGGTGGAACCGGGTACAACAGAAAAGGAATGGCATTTCTTGCTGTATGTGATAAACAGAGCAAACAAGGATAAAAATAGCACCATGTGTGTCGGTAGGATGGCCGAGGCCTGAAGAGTGAGGAAGTGCTGGGGCAGGATCCCGCGCACCCCAATGCACTGGGGATGCAACAGCTCACCCCAGCCCAAGAAATACACATCCAGCTTCAACCCTCCCAGCAGTGGTGGGTGGTCTACAGGTGACAGCTCACTGAAGACCCACCTCCCCCCTTGGAGCTGATGAGACACACAGCGTTTACAAATACCAGTGCAAAAAACAGGAAGAACACCCCAAATACCACAATGGCTCAGCAGAAGCTCCAGGCATCGTCCGCTGCAGCTGCTCACAGGGTCTGGACACTCGCCTTGACCTCGGCGCGGGCTGCCTGTGCCAGCAGCTCCCCATTCCCCTCGGAGGGAGCGTTGGCAGCCAAAGGGTTTCGGCTGATCACCAGGTCCAGCTTGTCTCCAGCCTCTGAGATCAAGGGGACAGTCAGACAGCAGTCAAAGTCTCTCGTTCGGACGCGATTTACCTGTCGGGATGGATTTAGGATGTGCCATAGGGAGGAACAACAGAAACACCAGGTTTGTTAGTTGGAAAACACAAGGCTGGTGCTAAACCCACACCTGTGAAAACACACAGCGCCTGGGGGGAATCTGACTGAGGGCTCACAGCAGAGCAGAGTGCAGGAACCCTTCGAGCTGGGCATGCCCTGCCTTAGCAGAGGAATGGCTCCGTAACTGGTAGAGGAAAGGGGAAAAAGCCTGGATCAGGCAGAAATCCTGACCCCTGGAGTCTAGGACAGTATTACACCTTTTGAACTCTACAGGGCTCAAAAATCAATTCTCTATTTCAAGCCTGTGGGAAAAAGGCTGCTATATGATTTTTTGCCATCATAGCTTTCACTGGCCTTAAATCTGTGATGTGGGGTATTCAGCACCTAGAAAACAAACACAACACAGACCCTGAGGCTTCAAACGACCATTTTCCAGCTCAGCGGGCAGTAAATCAGGACTATACTGAATAGGTCCTGCTTCTCCTCACGCCATTTACATCCTTCATTCTGGAGGAGTCTGGATGCATTTCACATGGGCTCAGAAGGTGTCTGCGGAGGCTGCAAATCCTCTCTGCAGGATTCAGCAGTGAAAGCACTTTTCCTGCTCACTTGAGCATCTTGAAGCATGTTTCTAGGCTGGGTCACCTGCAGGAGCCATCCCATCTCTCCTGCCTACAGCTCCCAGAGCGCCTGGGCTTGGTGCCACGACAGCCCCAGGATGGAGAGGGCTGGCAAATAGCATGGGGAGGGGAAGCAGGGAAGGGAGAAAGGAATTTCCCACCCACCTTCAGAGTGAACATAACCCCTGAGGCCAGGCGTTGATTCCTTCTCAGGATAAGGGCTGGATGAGTCCATGCAACCCTTGCATCCAAAGCCCTTTCCCAGGGTTAATACACGCCCACGGAGCTGGGCTCTGTGATGGCAGCAGTGTCACTCTGCCCTAGCTGGCAGCTACCCAGCCGAACTCAGTACTGCTCCTTACAGATGAGTGACCAGGGACAATTTCCAGGTTGCACACAGACAAGGAGAAATAAGCCATGAGCTCGCTTTGCCTTTGTTCCATGCTGGCTGGGCAGCTCCAGTGCAGAAAAGCCAGTAGTGCAACCCCACGCTCTGGGTAATCCATCAGTCAGGAGACAGAGGGTCCTTCGCAGGGACAACATGTTTTGTGGCCTTCAGCATTGGAACTTGCTTGCAGACACATCATCATGCCCATAACCACTCTGAAGCATCCTCAGCAGCTCACTGCTGTGCTTCTTGCTGGGATCTGCCTTTACCAGGTCTGCAATCCTTCATCCATCACGTCAATGCAATGGCAATTGCCCCGTCCTCTTGTACGTAGAAGCTGTGCGGCACAGCATGTGGGAAGGGGGGGGTCTCAGAAGTCTCTGCTCTGCTCTGTTTGGGATTTTGGGCACACCTCCCAGAGCACTTGGCACTCGCAAAGACCGACACATCCAACATTCAACAGAAAGGCAGCCTACAGCCTAATTAGCTTCTTGTTCATTCTTGCACCATCTTTTATTTGAATCCGAGAAGGAATAATTGTATAGCAGCCAACTGGCTAGAGATCATAACAAGCTTAAACAAGGTTCCCCACAGCGCTGCCAGCTCTCCGGTTACCTGATGTACATAATATATTGGCTCTGATCCTGCTGCTAACAGCCCCCGCCTAGAAAGTAGCAAAACCAAACATCTTTCTGAGTGCTTCCAAATACGGTCACAATTTCTGCCTTTCCAAATGGTGGCAGTTTTTCCATCAAAGCCGCACTTTCTCAGTCGCTATTTGAGTCGCTCCAAAGCAAAACTTGTTATTTTTCGTCCATAGAAAGATCCTTTCCAAACTCCAGAATGCACCGTGCTCCCACTGTCGCTATGGCAGGCAGATACGCCCAAGTTACTTTTATTTGACCAGAGTTTTTATTCTGTTTCTGCGTCAGTTGTCTCAGATTAAGTGCCTTTCGAAGGATAGCATCCATGAAAAAACACTTTGCTTGAAGGACGGCTGTTTCTTAGAAAACTTTTAGTTGTCAAAGGCATGCACAGAACTTCATCAACACTGCTTAACTCCACGGGGGGATTCACAAGAACACATATTGGTCCACACAGTCTAGTTTGTCCAAAAATCACCCTCTTTCATGATAGGAAAAGGATCGAGGGCGAAGAGGGAAAGCGACACGGCTTTTTGGTTGTTTTGGTTGTGAGCTGCCCGAGCTCACAAAGACAGCGCTGGGACAGCTGTGTGTGGAGGTGCTCCCTGGGCTGGGTGTCAGTTAGGGGAACCAGCTTTGCTACCTAGAGATTTCTTACACAAAACACAGGTCTCATTGAGAGTTAGATGGTAGGTGCTCACCTAGTTGGCTAACTATTACCTTTCATTAAAGTTAGTGCTGTCATGGATGGGCCTCACTTCTCTCTTCCTCTCAGCCACTCATTCACTCCGTCCCAGCCTCCAGAACTGCATTTTGCATTTATTACCTGAAGCACTCTGTCATATGGCTTGAGGCCACACTGATCTGCTGGCCCATCCGGACGGACCATATTTACATAGACACCTTTTTCTAGCAGGCCATCCGACACACTGAATCCAAAGTCTTCGCTCTCTGGGTCTTTGTGAAGTGTCATCTGGAGGGGCAGAAGCAGAAAGCACACATTGGAATGCTGCAGAGACAGCACAAACATCTATACTGCTTAATACTATTCATTAGTTCTCTTTAGAAACTTCCTACCAGTCAGTTCTGGCTTACTGAGGACAAGAACCAGGTCATCTAACCCCCTTCCCTATAGATCACAATCGCACTTGGGTCTCTAAAGGAGATGTGTGCTGCTAGAAGTGTATCTTGCCACAAGGCAGTATCAGGAGCCAACAGGGGACAAGCAATATTAGGGACAACTGTTTCCATCCACCATGGTCCCCCTTTTCCTTCCATGAACTGGGACTGCATCTCTACCATTAGAGGTGGTGCTCCAACTGCATCAGGGTGCTGGTGGCTGAGGAAGCCCCATGGCTGTGCGGTCCATGGGCAGGACAGTACCCAGGGTGATGCCCAGGAGCTGCCCATGTGGCCCCAGCCTCATCTCTGAACACCTCCAGCACCAGATGCTCCAGCAGAAAGAATGCTCACCCTACAACACACCTAATTACTCAGCTCTCCTCTGTCAGGAATGAAGTTTTATTTAAAGGTGCATTTGCCATGCCCTGAAGGACAAAAGCAGATCAAACATGAAAAAGTTGTTTTTCCCAACTGCCCTAACTGCAGGTTTCACTCTAAAATCACTAGGAAACAAAAAGGAATCATTTTTTGAAACCTCTCCAGCTCCCTTCCCTGCCTGCATTCTGCATCAACAGCTTCTACAGTTAATTACTCCTTCTAATTACCATTGCCTTGCACCACATTTAAACTGGCTGCATTCACCCGCGTACTGAATTCAAACGAGTATCCTGTCACTCAGGTCCTACCATTTGCACCCCTTTAGGAAAGGCTGGGAATGAAGAGGAAGGGGACAGAAAATAAACGATTTCTCAGAAAAAAAAAGCAGCTTACAGGATGGTGTGTGCCACTGGCAAAGGGTCAACAGGGAGCATTTTCTATAGGGCTGCAACACATCCATCAGCTTTTCCCATCGAAGTACCACTGTGCCAAGGGCAAACCAACCCTTGGCAACACAGACCTTGTGAAACTCGAGGGGGGTAGGGGACATGATCTCCTGCATCTCCTTCTCCATCTTCTTCATGTCCAGGTTCCTCTCATTCTTCTTGGCAGGAGAGCTGCTGCTCTCAGTCTGTCCATTGTCACAGCCAGAGTTTGCTTTCCTCAATGGGCTCAGTCCCGATGGGTTGACAGAGTCCAGGAGCAGCTTGCTGCCCTCCAGGCCCAGGTTGTGCACGCTCCCTGTCATGATGGATGCCTGCAGGGCAAGGGCACACAGTCACTCTGCTGAGGTGGCAGCAGGAAGGAGCAGAAAACACAGGAATAAAAATGGCAGAGAGGACAACAAGGGAATCAAGACAGATGAACATGCTGACCTCAGGGGAGCTCCCACAGAATCTCCAGCCTATCTCTGTGGGCTGCAGCCCATCGTCAGCATTGCGCAGTGCTGGCAATGGCCCCAGGAAGGCAGCACCGCAGACTGCTGAGGCCAAGTCAGCAGAGAAATTATGATTTTATCTGTCAGTAAATGGGAGCCTTCAATGAGTAAAACTGAGTTAAAAATATGAAATTAAGTAGTTTTTAAGCCTGGTCATCCTTGATAGCATCCATTAAACGATGCCCCTAAGTAGATTCTACTCCATTTGGCAACGCTTTTCGCTAATGAAATTACATTGATCAAAGCTAATGAAGGGGTAAAGAATCCAGTCTGTGGAACCTCAACTGGTTCCAGAGACTATTTAAATGGCATAATGAAAACCATCATTATGAAGTTCAGGCTCCAAACATCTGCACTCCTATTAAATGTCAAAAGGTAGCGGAAAGAAAAGGAAAGGCAGGGAGCAGGCAGCAAAATTCAGCAGTGCTAAGCATGGCAAGTCAAAGAGCAATCGCTCCTGCACACAGGGGAAATATCACCTAACTAAATCTCTAATCAAGGCCTCCGGCTCTTTTCTGCAAGCTCGAACAAAGGTAAATAAAGCAGATTCTGGTGGCAGTGATGAAAATGCCAGCACTACCTACATTATCCCAAATGGAGATGGAAAAATATGGAAATCCTCTGAGCGTGTGGCAGGCTTTTGAGTGTTGTCCAAACTCAAGGTGATTAATTTTTGAGGGAAGACTCCTCAAAAATGCTAGGAAACTCACAAGCTAAAAAGATTTCCATATTTTATCCATCACTTTAGGATTATGTGGGTAGCGCTACAGCTTGTCTGCGTTTTGCAAAATTTCTTTCAATTCTTCTTAAAAGCATTGCTCTAAATGTAACAGCTCCAAAGCCTTTAAGTGGCATGACTCAAAAGCCCACGCATCCCTGCAAAAGGAATGGGAAGAAAGATTATTTTCTCTGTCCTGGCATTTCACAGTAGCCAAACAAATCCCTTCTTTTGCATTAAGATCCGCCATTATGCAGAATCTATGCATCATCTAGGCATCATTTCAGAGTGGTACTTTTTCTTAAACAGCCACTGACAATAACGGGAATTTTACACCCTCTGTTGGGGAAACAAGCACATGGGCCAGAGATGCCCAGAAAACCATTTCCAACCCAAACCCAGTGTTACTGGACTGGAGTAGTGCAACAGCTGGCATCTCTCTGGGTACCTTATCAGGCACTGCATGGGGACGCCATCCCTGCACAATCTGCTGGAACAGCAAACGTCCACCAATTTCCAGGCTCCTCCCTCCTCCTCCAACCCTGGGGAACTACTTTGGCTACCAGCCCCATCTTTGGGGTGACTGAGGACCCGGCCCCACAAGCCTTCCCCAGACCTCTGCATGCAGGAGGTAAAAGGAGGGAGCAGCTCATGGGGTTGCACTGCTGGGTCCCATCCCACCAGGCAGATGGGAGCCTCAAGAGAGGCCTTTATTTGCATCCCACAGCTTAGTAACGCAGGCTCCCCGTCCAATAACCGGACACAATAACACGACCTCCAAAGCATTTTGGATAAAGAAAAGAGAAAGTGGTTCATGAAGAGAGGAAACACCTTTATTTCTGCAGGAAGCAATTACTTTCTCAGATTTTTCCAGGGGAAGGCTGGCTGAAAAGCTTCCAATTACCCATTTTACTGAAACAGTTTCCGTCAGAGTGACAGCTGAATGCAAGATGCATGTTGTTCCTGTCTATACTTAAAGCAAGCTTCGGTCCCAATGGGTTTTTGGGAGGCTCGTTTTGCTTGGCCTCTAAGTGCTTGTGACAGACAGTACTTCCCCACGCAAGGGCTTATCATCTGATAGGGGAGCTTCACCAACAGTCAGGTGAAGACTGTTGGCCAGCAGCGATTTGCAAAAAGAGCACAAAGTCACTGGTTGGTAATTCCTCAGCTCTGGGGGAAAGTATGTGCAAGCAACTGCCTGATGAGATGTAGTTGTCCATTAGCACATCCCTGAAATGGGCAAAACTCAAACCCTTCCTCACACCACTAACAGCACAGGGGTGCTGCGAGCAATCAACACATCTGGGGAAACTGCTTAGCATTCAAGTCAAGAGCAGAACAGATCGGTAGCAAATTCGGAAAGTGATTTACCTCAATCTCCCTCAAAAGTTCAGACTGGCCGCATGTTTCCAAATCCTCCAAAGCTTCTCCAAAAACACGCCAAAAACTATCCTCGTGAGTGGTCTCAAGGCCATTTTGGCGGTTGGGGTATCTGTTGTAACGTAGGAACCAAACATTGTCAGCACTCTTCTGCAGCGGGATGAAAGCCGCGAGGCTACAGCAAGTGTCTCACCAGTAAAAGCAGAGACTTGAAGAGTCTTCATATACAAAAGCAAACAATATGAACTTTTCAGACAAGAGTCCGAACACGAGACCTCCATGCATTTACTAACGGGGCAAGCGTCCTTCAAAGGAAGAATTAAGTTGGTGTAGTGATGTCAAAGTTCAAAGGGTAAATTAAAAAGTGCCTGTAGGAAGATTGTAGGTTTAGGAAGACGTTTTGGTGAAATAGAGAAGTGAAAGAAAAAAGGATGCGTTATGGGTAAACCAGGAGCCTCAGAGACTGTTAGTACAAAGGCTGATGGGATAGAGCTCAGATCTGAGACACAGAACACCTGAGAAGAGAGAGAAAAACACAGAGGGTAACAGACATGGTGAGAAAATGGTAAATACATTAGGTCTCTATGAGAATAAATAATGCAAAGATGTATATAAAAATGATTGCCCTAGGCTGGACAAGTAAACACACACTACAGCCAGCAATATTGACAGTGTCAGCTTATAACCCATACAAACCAAGTTGTATTTGCTTTGGGACAGCCAAGGAACTGAGCTTTTACATTCAGGAAGTGTCTTTGTGCTACACAAGTCACCGCATTACTGCTGTGTGCAGACTCTCTCCAGTTCTCTGGCTACAGAGAAAGGGAGTACTGACAACCTCTCTCCAGTCGGTGCAAACACACGGTAATGTGAACGACATCAGATCATCAGCACTCATTTTAACAGAAGCCTCTTGAAGGCAACTTTCAGTAGTGTTAAAACAAGGTCACAGTACAGTCACTGATGTGTCATGGGAGGATGGCGACATTACATCAGCCTTAATGCATCTTCCATGCATCCTATTAGGAGCTGCACAAACGAAGATCCACCTGTGCAACATCTGGCAGCAGCTTGCATGGCTCAGAGGTCATCAGTGACACAGGTGGGAGGGGACACTTTTCCACCAGAGCCACTTAGCAAAGTCAAAACATTGTACTTGAGTACAAATCAAAGAGAGGTTGGCTTCAGTTATACATATAACAACTCCTTGGGCTATCAATAGCACACCTTTTCCAGATCTGTATTAATAGCAAAGTCTTTAGCACATGCTTTGCTTTTCATCCATTGGTTTAAAGGAGAGTTTGTAGCAGGCATAACCTCAAACACACACACTTTTGGTCCTTGTAGGATCATGGCCTGCCTGTAGAGTGGTATCTGACATGGCTTATTGTATTTTAAATTCACCCCCCACCTCTTTTAAAGCAGTAGCTTTTAACACCAGGCAGAGAGGTCAAAAAAACACCCAGCAAGACTTTATACAAACAAACCAAAATTCCCCCCTGAGAAGGAGTTTTCAATTCTTTTCCCTTACTCATTTCCTTCCTCTGCTCCAGGTTTCCTAAGAGGCAAAAGTCCCTTCCATCCAGTTATGGACTTCTTGCCTCGCAGATACAACAAACACCCAGGACTTGGATGAATCAGCCCTCACACCACTGGGTCAGCAGGTTTTTCCAGGCTAAGGGCAGCCAGGGTTAGAGAGGTTTTGTTTTTCTCCCTTACGAAAAGGGCTAGGCAGCACTAACCGTTTCACTTGCACTTTGACATCAGGGCTCAGAGCCCTCATTAGGGACACACGGGGTTTCGAGGGCTCAGATTTGCTAACTTCAGCTGCCGATGGCCTTGCTGGGAAGGCCACGAGAGAGCAGAGACCTCTGTGAGCCGGCTCTTGCTGAGAGGCAAAACAAGAACAAAGTCTCAGCCACTGCCAGCCTTCCTGCCAGCTTGATCATCTTTAAATAGGTGGAAATGGCCATGAGATGTTCTAAGGGTTTTGTCTGGACAAACAAAAATTAAGGGAAAATAATTATAAAAGAAAAGAACTGACAGCAACAACACGACACACACAACTATGGGGACTCTGAAGGATGTCAAGGGGAGGGTTAGTTACAGGGCAACAGGGCTTTTCCACTGTGCACGATTTGGAGAGGGACTGGGGCAGATTCAGTAGGATTTTCACCCCAAGAGAGGGGGCAGCTTCAATCCGCTCTGTGTGCCTGGGAGGTGTTCTGGGATTTCTTCCACTCTGGCTGAACTGGGGGATTAACTTGGCTATGTTCACACAGCGTGGTTTTGTCCATGTGTTGGAAAAGCCAAAGTGTGGTGGAGAGAGACTTCCAGCCACACCTTTAGGAGATTTTATCTCAGATATACAACCTCATACTAGTCCTCCAAGAGCTTTTGTTGGCCTTTTTGGCTTTGTGGCATCAAGCTGTTGAGAAGCCACATCCTCACTTAAGTCTCTGGCCAACACAACAGGGGACCGCCCTGGCCATGACTATTTGTAACACCTGAGCTATGAGAGTACTGCAGCCTTTACATGGTATGAGACATGGTAGGAACTTGTGGTCCACACAGCTGACTGTTCTAATCCCAGACATAAGTGTCACCAGGCCGTGGCAGAGATGCCACAGAGCATCTCCGTGGAGGTTGTTTGATAGAGCAGATCACTACTCCAGCATCCACCCCACAGATGCCTGATGCCATGATGGGGCATTGCTGACCTCTGGCTAACCCACTGCATCACAATCAGTGCTCTCTCATCCCCACATCTGCAGAAGGGCCTCCCTACCTCCTCCCACCCCTCCGCACCTGCTGGGCTTGTCCCAGTCGTCTTCACTGAAGCTTCCATCCATGTAGGGGTAGCTTTTCCTGGGGTCTGCGGGAGGGGTGCTGCTCTTTTGCCTGCTGTGTCTCCATTCATGTGGATGAAGGGCAATGCCTGCAGCCTGAGGTATGTACGTACCTAGGCAAGGCAAGAGGCAGGGGAAAAAGAGGAAGAGGTAACATCTGGTTAGAAAACCCAAGAGGAGTAAATGCCAGGAGAGCTTCCATCCCCAAATCCCAAACTTGAAGCAATTTAGATTACATACTGCTTTCACTTCAGTCTTTCAAAAGAAGATATTCTTCCCATTTCTTCTTGCTCTAACCAACGCAACTTCTCAGGATCAAATGGGTCCAATAGGAGGAAATCAGACAAGTTTCACTAAGTTTGCCCCCAAGGACTTTCCCATACTGTGGGATGTCTTGTTCCAGAGATGTAAAACCAACCCTACCAAGTCACAAGATCTCCAGGTCTCACGAGGAGCTGTCTGGACAGAAACCCTTCAAAACAGAGCATTCCTCAGCAATGTCACTGCCAGCTGCCATGGAAATAAATCTCCCAAGTCCCCTGTCCACCTCCTCCTGACCATTCAACACTTCAGAGAAATCCCCACAGCCTTTCCAAGAAACATCGTGCACTTCCATCGCACCCTGTGCCAAGCGAACAGGAAGAGGTAACAGAGAAACACATAATTAAGGGAGACTTGACCTCCCGCATGGCTAAGAGCGCTGGAAATACCCGAAGACACTGCCAGAACTTCCTTTCAAAATGCCAAAGCCTGTTATTTCATTTAGCTGAGAGTTTCTTCTGTGTGTTTTTAAAGGTTAGACTGCTCTGGAGAGAACCCCAGCAAAGTGCTCACCAATGTTTTACACCAGGCAGGAGCATTTGCTGCTTGCTACAGCATGGGAACAAGGTCCCTGGGTGCAGGACCCTGTAGCAGACTGGGCATAGGGATGTGTGCACAGAGCTGGCCCTTCGGTGCCACCACTTTCATGTTCTCCTTAAGGAGCCAAGGGCCGGATCCCTGGGATTCAGAGCCACCTGGTGGCACGTTCTTGCCAAGCCCAGCATAGCTCCCTGCTCAAACCTGAGCAGCGTTTTGTGGAGGAGCTTTAGGGTTTTGTTTTCCTTCAACACAGACTAATACCAGCTCAAATCACTAAATCTGAGCTGGACTGTTCTCTAGTGCTTTCCTCCAAGTGAAAACTTATTCCCATGATGGAACATCCTCCATCCCAATTCCATATGTCCGCCAGAAACCACAGCTGAATAAATCTGGCCTCCAAGACATCTGATCACTCACCAGGGAGTCAGAGATACTGTCTTGTAGTATTACCTTAATTATTTTGTTAAGTGAGTGCTTCTAGTCACAAGACGTTCTTGTGGATTTTAAAACATCCTGAAGAGGATTAATACAGTCTACATGGCCTCTCTGGGGAACTAAAAGTGAGCTGCAGGCCAAATACTTTCTAAGACATATGGACAGCGAATACTTATCTGATTATGTGAATTGTAAAATGTTTCAATGGTTTTGAAACCGCTGTGAACAGTATGATGCTATCTATGTAAGCCAGAAGAAACAATGCCAATAAAAATCTAAAATGGATATATCAACTCAGAGCACCACATGAATGCATTTTAAAACACATTTTGTTCCTTGCTGAAAGGGAGAAGCTGTGCTAGCACAGTCAGACCACAGCCTTTGGCTTACGTTCAGTCTTCAGACAGGCTTGAAAGCTCTGTCTGTCTTTGCCTTGGCCCACAGACCCGTGAGAAAAGTCATCTTACCTTGGCTTCCATACCCAGCATCAATGCCGGAGCCATCCCAGGACTCCATAGCACTGTCTACACTAGGAATAGTGGTAGAGTACATCTCAGACAGCTTGCTAGTTTTCTGGGAGTCCGTCAGCTCGTCTTCGGGGTCGCTCACTTCATTTATACTCCCAGACTTCTTGGGATAGGATTCTGAAACCAGAATAAGACACTTTAGAAGGCACAAGGAACAAAACTCAGGGAAAGGCTAATGTTGCTGTGGGAGCAAGCTCAGGTACTCTAAGGCTGTTGAAGAACCTCTTTAGCTCTTCAAAGGTAACTGTTGAGAAAGGCCTGTGCCAAACTTTCTATTCCAAGTAGTTTCCATTTTTCAAAGTTTCAGTGAGATTCCCACAACAACACAACTTGGTACCAAACTATGGAGCTGAATTTGTAACCCCTCATCAAGACTGTACAATCTTGTACCAATTCAGGGCTGATCACCACCCAAAGAGCCTCCCACGCAGTCTCAAGACAGCAGTGGAATTCCTGGGCCTTGTACTTTGAGGCTGAATTTTCCTCTGATTACTGATGAGAAAATGGAAAGCTGAATGGGGATGATGAAGCTCAGACCTTCCCTTTCATTTTTTTAGTAATAATAGGCTCTTATTATCATTAGACCAAGTTCCCTTTCAGGTAAAAGCTATACAGGGAATGGTTTCTCAGCACAAGCATTCTTGCACTGAATACTATGAAGTCCTCATTGATTAAATATCCTGTTAGCCATCCACACCCTGGATCTCCAACTTGTAGAACTTAGCTGGGATAAAAATGCTCAGTGATAGCCTGCATTTGTCAATGAGGACAGATTATTTTACCAAACAAAGGCCAGTATTCTAAAAGTCCCTATTTTCCAACCATTCAGAAGATTGCTCATCATGATTAACTGGCAATTACCTTGAAATTTCAATTACACCTGCTTCAATTCTCAGAATGATTAACGAGTCTCCAACTGGCACTTGCATGTCAATTAATTCAGCAAGTGGCTGTGACAGTTCTAAGTGTCAGAAGTGGAAAAAAGAGTATTTCATAGCAAGGATCAAAACACTTGGCTTCAGGGAATGAGATGGGGTTTCTTGAAAGGACCCTACTGTGTGTAGGATCTCTTGCAGACTCCCACCCCGGAGCAGGATCCCCAACTCACTCTCCATCTGTTTCTTGATCTTCAGCGTTACTGTCTCCCCTGCCATCTGCAGCAGGTGGATGGCTTCACTCAGTGGCTTGCCCTTGAGGCTCACATTATTGATGGCGAGTATTCGGTCGCCGATGTGGATGGCTCCAGTTCTGGAGAGGAGAAATGCTGTTAGGGACTTCATAGAGGCAACCCTCCTCAGGCCATTAAGCTGCTGCTTCAAGCAATAGCAAATTAACTCTCAGCACTTTAAACATGTCTGGGTTTCCTCTTGGCATGTTGCATACCCCTGTTCACCAACACTACTGAGAATTTGGCTTACACCACCTTTCACCTGTGTATACACACATACAGGCACATGAACGTATGCCCACTTCAGTTCCTAGGCCTCTTGGGAGCTGGACATCAAAGCAGACTACATTTTAAACTCTTTGAAGTCACGGGAGTGTACATGCACTGCCAGTGAAGCAAGGTCTACAGGTGGAACTGATGAGCAGGTTTCACAGGATGGACAGAAGTCAAAGCTAAACTAACAAACCAACAAAAGACCCAGCCCAACACACACAGATTGTGTGGGCATACGTGAGCTGAGCAAGTTGCAAATCAGTTCATGATATCTTTTAAGTTCCCCCCTTTGCTCCCTAATACTGGCATGCAAGAGCAGCAATCCTTTCCTCTGGCACTGCTGCAATGTTCAGCTATCAGGGACCTCGCGTGAGCAAGCCAGGAAATGCAGATCTGAACAGTCATATCTTTTTGCCCACGGGAACAGGCTTCTTTCCAAGGCTGTATCCAGTCCAAATTGGACTGCTGCTCCTGCAGAAATGGGATCTGCTACACTGTCAAAACAGCAGGCAAAACAACTCCTTGTGTTTCCCCCTAATGTGGAACTTCAGAGGCAGGCTGCTGAGAAACACCTACTGCAAAACATGTTGCATGTGGTTTAGTGGGCAATATTGATGTTAAATGGACGGCTGGACTAGATGATCTTAGACGTCTTTTCAAACCTTAATCATTCCATGCTTCTATGATTCCACAGCACATAAATCAAACCAGGAAACTACACAACGACCAGGCAGGACTGCCTGCTCTGCTGCTGCTGAGGTATTCAGTTTGTCATAATGGTCCAGCACAGCCACTAGATGTCCGTATTGTCCCATCCTAATCAGTCCAAAAAAGCCCTCAGGGAAAACTCGAGTACTCCAAGTATAGAGCACACTGCAAAGGGAGTATTTGTCTTAAAAGTTTCATCTACATAGTCAAAAACAAACCAAGCTGAACTGCTAGCACTTTAATGTGACCCTTTGCTGGCTGCAGTGCCTTAGATTTGAGGTTCTGCCAGAGTGCTGAGCCAGGGCTGATCTCTCATGAGATTGCTTCTCCCCACTGCCAGCCCCTGGACAACACCATTGCCCTGCAGAAACTGTGAGACTCCCTCGGCAGGAAAACACAGAAAATATCAAAGAGATGTCACATCAAGGGGGAAAAAGTAAATCAATCCCCTCCATTGTCCACCGCGTGCAGGTAGCAGGGATTTACCTGGAGCATGGGCAGAGTCCACATCCCTTCTCCCATTTGCCAACAAGTGCTGGTGCTGAGTACTCCTGGACAAAACCCTCCTGCAGCCTCCTATGTCTGTCTGACCCGGTGGTGTCAGAAGAGGCTGCCAAGCCCTGGAAATCCCTTTAAAATATCATTGACCACTGAAAATCACTCTTGGAGAACTATTAAACCTCAACCAGAAATGAACAGTATTGGTTCCTTCTCCACATAGGACGAAAACAAGTCCCACGGCCAAGGGCAAAGTCACCCACAGGCACTGAAGGAAACAGAGAAGCCATCACTTGACATCAACCCAACAGCCTGTGCTGCCTTTGTAGGTTTCTATAGGATGGGACACGTACAAGGAGAAAAATGCTCAAGGTCAAGATAAAACCCAAGTCATCTGCATCTGAAGCCTTTTCAGCTAAGACAGCTTGTCACTGCTGTGACAGACATGTGACAGGTCCTAGAGGACACCCTGCCTTCCCCAGCAGAGCCACAGTGCAGATCGTCCCCTGTGCCTCTCCAGGAATGGCAGCCACGTCCCCATTACCAGATGCCAAGATCCACCCCACACCAGCGCTGCTGAAACACGTGCTGTGCTCCAGCAAAAGGCAGGCACAGCTTTAACTCCTGTTATTCAGAAACCCATCACACCATTTAGAGCACAGCTAAGAGTGCCTCTGGCACGGAACTGAGCACAGTTGAGAGGAAAGGGGCAAATCAGTATAAAACTAAGAGCATCCCTCTTCCCTTGAGAAGGCTGAGCCACTCCTTTCTGCTACTCCCAGGAGAAAGATGTGCACCATCTCAGCAGAACATGCACCTCTCTGCAGTCAGGCTTCATCCCAGCACTCCTCTCCTTCCCTGCAAGGAGCCAAGGTTACCAGGAGAAATCCCCGTGCTGCTCCATCCCCACGCTGCTCCTCGGCACAGGCACTGCCGTTTGTCGGCCTGCTACAGTGCTGAACAGCTCTGTTGCTCTCCTCAAAAGGCTTTTCATTCCTTGCTGAGTGCCAGTTCCTGAACAAAATTCAATAGCACCGCAGCACTCGCCTGTGCTATGTTTCTCTGCAGAGCAGTCACTGATGCGCATCCGAGTTCAAAGGAGGAACAGCCACAGCACTGCAAAGGGAACTGGGAGTAACAAAGGTACAGAACTGCTTCCACTGCCTGGCAGCATCTGAGTTTCATGTCCTGAACCTCTCTCGTGCTGCCAGTACAGTGCAGCACTGCTATGTAGACAAGCCTCAGATATTCCATGGGTAGTGTTTCCCAGGGAAAAAAGGCTGCATCCTGGTGGTGGGCAGTGATACAAAATCCCCAAAAAGAAGAACCAAGTGCATCCCTTTTCCTTACTTCTGTCTTGGTTTTCTGTACCAAAGGAAAGCAATAGAAATGAGCAGCACTATATGTACTAGCAGCTTGAGGAACCTGAGGCAGAAAGATGCACCAAGCTGTATTATAGTTCAGCTCAGAAGGAGCTCAGTCTTCAAAGCAGGAAGAACCAAAAGACCAGAACAGAAGGCAAACTTCCCTAAGGTCCAGCATTCACATCTATTTGTTCAGAGGTTTTTTGCAGCACAGAGGAAAGCAACCCCATGAGAAGCATGAGTCAGGTCTGCTGGAGTCATCTCTTATAAGTCACAGCACCGTACAGACAGAGTAATTAAGATACAGTCTGTGACTCAGTTCCACCTTATATTCTCAGCAGTGTCCTGATCCTTTAAATCCCACGCATGCACGTATATTCAGACAGGCACACACAGAAACAACCTCCCCATCTTCTGAAGGTAGATCTGCAGCTACCTTTATGCAGTATAAATGTCTGCTGCTCTGAGCAGCCCTACACTGAGATTCCTTCATACAGAACAGACTGAGTAACCAGCAAGGACCAGCAAGAGCCCCAAGATCTGTGGTTTCCATCGGCCACGCCGCTGCCACGGCTATCAGCTGCAGTTTAGCAGCACATGAGCATTGACCAGATGGACACAATGCTTTTCAGGGTAGGTGGGCAATCTCCCAATGCAAGCTGTGGCACAGAAGATAACAGACTAGGAAGCATCTCAGTGGAAGAGAGGCAGATAAATACATTCTCTCAGCTGCTGTGTTCAATCAACACACTGGCTTTGACCCCACCAGTAGTGTCCTGCTTAAAACCTCTCTCACTGCCTACGGGCACAGTCTGGCCACTCCACATGTCAAGCACATGGGTCTGAAAAGCCAGATGGGCAGCACCACCCCGGCCTCAAAGCTTGGCAAACATCAAAATCCCTTCCCACACTGATTTGGCCCTTCTGACCCCCCCAAACCTCACCTTTCTGCCAGCCCTCTTTTTGTCAGGCCCGAAATGACAATGGGATCAAAGGGTTCCTCTGTCCCAGAGATGGTTATTCCCAAGGGACCGCCGTATCGCTTCAGTTCCACCGTGTAGATTATAGCACCAGTTGTCTCCTGCTCATCTGAAAGAGAAAACAGCAATGCAGAGTGTTTTATTTTGCCATATCAAAAAGGTCATAGGAAAGACTTGTAGTGTTTAGAAGCACAAGCTTTCAGTCTTCAGCTGTGCTCATACCAAACAGGATTTTAACCTTCCAAGCTCCATTTAAGGGCAGAATAACAAAAATAGACTATAATCAATTGGAAAGTGGTGACCGTAGAGGCAGCAGCCCTTATCTTTGTCAGTCTGCACTACCTATTGGGAAATGTCATTAAAGTGGGCAGGCACCAGTTTGCATCAGGATTTCTGTTACCAGAGTTATCTTCATCCTTCCTAATCTTCAATTTGACCAGGTCTTCACATTGCCTTAAAATCTGCACAGCATCCTCCATTGAGCAATTGTCGAGTCGGATGTTATCAATGGCTAACAGCTTGTCTCCCGGCTCCAAGGTGCCAGTTCTATGTGGAAAGGAAAAGAAAACTGAACTACATTTGTATTTGCCTTTCAGATCCTGCAATGCATTCAGTTCTGCAGTAGTGATGACAATATTACCTTGCTTTTTTTATTTCCCCCCCCCCCCCTTTGGTCTTTTTCTGGGAAACAAGCACAAGCAGGGTCTGAGGCAATTATAATGTACAGAGTGGAAGTTCACATAGAGCATGCATCAACCCAGAACAAGACATCAGCTTACCACTCTCACCTATATGGATATATAGTCTGGGTAACCTACAGCACTCAAAAACGCCTGATCTTTAACTGACAGATATTCTGCCTTTTCTGGAAGCTCACTTCCAAGTACACTTTAAAAACAGCCCTTCATGAGCACTACATTCCTCTGAAAGCCTTGCTAGGAGGTGTTTGGGATCAGAAGCGCAGACAAAAAAGGCTGAGTTATTGGCACAGATCTCCACCAGTGCCTAAAATTCACTTGCTCAGTTCACTCAGGCAGCAGCTGAAACACAGCAAACTACCTGAGGAGGCATGGCACATGCTCATAGATGTTAAACATGCATCTTCTATATAGTCAGCAGACCTCTGAATCAGTGCCCTGGCCATCCTCTCCATTAGCTCAACTCTACTTGTTTCAATAAAGACAGTTCTTGTTCCAAACCCTACTGCGGTCTAAGAGAAACCTCTAGGGCTGGCATATGCTTGGATGATGGCAAAATCAATACCTTAGTCCTCTATCACATGGGAATCCTTCTACCTAACCTCTTGTTACTGGACCAGATATTTTGCCATATTTGGCACGGTTTGGCAGGTGGGAAATTATGCACTCACCTATGTGCTACACTCCCCTTCTTAATGTCAGAGATGATCAAAGGCTCCCCAGGCTTTCTGCTTGCAGCTGCAAGAGACAAACAGGTGCAAAACTCAGCCTGCTATCTAGAAGGGAGAAGGGTAATGGGAAAAGAAGCTGGGAGGAAAGGGAATGTGTACTCCTCTGACAAAATGGTGCTTCACACTTGACCTTCTGGAAGCCACAGCCAGGAGAAAAAAGAAGTAAATCCCTGCAAATTCTTGTTGGCTGCCCTCCTCTGGTGTTGAAGTAAAAGACGATGGGAAATTCTCAAGGTGGAAGACAATCCAGAAAAAAACAAAAATGTTTTCCATGTGGTTCAGCTACCCAGGCCACTCTGTCATACAACCAGACAACTCCGGACTGCTCTCAGGCGGAGGGGTTTCCAATCCTCCTGTCCCCCCACCAGACTGAGAACATTTTCAGCCCACAGGAGACGCAAGCATGCATCCCTAGGAGCATTTGCATTTTCCAATTGGCCTGCAGGACCTGCTGCTCTCTTGAGAAGCCCAAGAGAGATTTATGACTTGACTCCCTCCTGACCCCTCTCTGCCATCCACATAACAAACATACACCAAAAGCATCGTTCCCACCCCCTGTCACTCCCTCCAGCCTTGCTATGGGGAACTGCACCATCTCATTTAAAGCTGACGGAGCTTCTCAGCAAAAACTGCGTGGGAAGGAAGAAACCTCACAGCATCCGAACGTATCGGGTGCAGGTCAGAGATTAAAATATCTGCAAGGTACGTGGCATCAATCACAGAGATCCACCTGCCTGAGCAGAAGCCAGAGGGTGCCCCAGAAAGTCAGACATAAAGGAATAAGTGCTTTTTCTTGCCAACATCTCTGCTCTGGATTTTTCTATTTACAGTCCTCTATAAGATATAAAAACATACATGCTTTGCCCGTCACCTTTAAGGATACCCTCTCACATATGTAACCAAACCTTCTGCACCGAACAGTGTGAAACGACTGCCAACCTCAGCTGCAACACAGTTGAGTATAAAAGTCAGGTCAGAGCAGACCGTGACTGATTTCATAATAGTCGTGGCAGTGAGACTGCTGAATGATATGGAGCCTGGAAGAATTATTCTCCCCGTGCCTTACTGGCACACGGTGCCACGCAGTTTTGATCTAGAAACTCACATGCAGCTTGCAACTGTGGATCAATGAGAAATGGATGGATTGTGGAGGTTCACCAAGGGCTCGTGGCTGCATTCAATCTGCACTCAATGCATGGCCCAGCCAACCCATTCACCAATGTGTGTCAAGAGATGCAGAGGCTGATGTGGCTAAAAATCAACGCAGAAAGACCCGCTCTGCCTAAGAATGCCACTTGCCATAGGCAAACAGTGCATAGAAACATGCTGCTATCACTACTGCCGTTCTCTTTTTCAACACAGGACGTGTCTTCGGGGCTGAGAAAGGTGCCCATGGCAGTGGTAGGAGTGGCAGTGATGGAGACTCGGCATCTCACAGGTGCTGAGCCGGGCACGCGGCGCTGCGTGCTTAATCGCGGCCTAGCCTGGTTCTGTCAAAACAATCCAGGTTTCCAGAAGTGCTTTTCACTGTGAGGTTTGTTTATTAGATTCAAAGCAGAGGCTGTGTGACAGAAGGGGGTTATAGAGAACCACGGTGCTGGCGGAGGGCTGGGGACAGCCACCTCTACACCTGCCACAGCTAAGATTTCCTTGGGACCTGTTAAATGGAACAGGAGAAAGCACAATGGCATACCCCTTTCCCTACCATCAGAGTATCCAAACTGTGCATGAACACACGGCAGTTCTGTTTTAAATAACCACTCAGTCACCTAGTATGAAATTGGAAGGCTTTACAAAGCCATCACTATTAGTCAGCACCCATGAGGCTGATGGGTAAGTTAAAGGGACTTAATGAACAACCATTCTCTCTAGAGACATAGGATTCAAAGCGAGAGAAATCTCAAAGCACTGAACAGTCATTCCCAGTTCAATTTAAATACAGTGGTTACTAACTCCATTCACTCCCCTTTGGCATCCCAGTGCCCTTCCCCATGAACATCCAGCCTTGCCTCCAGGTCTTGTTTTCCCATGCAAAAGGGGAGATGGCAGTTGAGGAAAGAAGGGAAAGAGATACGTCACGATAGAGACAGAAGCTGTTGTGCGGATACCCTCACCATCTCCTCAGGAGGTCAGGTTGCAGCCCCCACCTGCCAGGGCAAACCGCTTGGGGTGGAAGCAAGCTCTTTTTCAGATGGATTTGTGTTTTTGGTGGGTTTGCCAGTACAGAAGATAGTTGAAATTCCCCCCGGTGACCCAGAGAAAGCTCCATAAATCAAAGTTGGTGAAGGCAGAAACGTGGGGTGGGGGAGAAACTCACCATGAAACACTGCTTGGTGGTGCTGACAGGGCAGTGATAAAAAGGTGAACTGATCAATACTGTTATTTACTTTTTATAAATTGCTTTCAGTCTCTCGCCACCTCTGCTGGGATTCTGGCTCGCTCGGCATTTACTCTCTGATGGATGACAAGGCCAGAAACACATGTCCGTTCTGTGTTTTTAATAGAATGCATAATGACTTGCATTGGTAAATTATTCCCCTCCAAGGAACACAAGCACATATCTCACACGCATCAGTGCTTCAACCGGTTATAAATGCCCTTCGTTATTGATCAAGCTGAGGCAGCACTCTGCCAACATGTAATTAAAGAAATTGTAGTAACGCCACAAAAAAATACATTTAAGAAAGCGAATGCTTATAAAGGGGGAAAAAAAACACACCAAAAAACCACCCAAAATCAGAAACCCAATAATCTCAGGATAGCTAAGGAATGAGAAGAGGAAAGAAAGCAAATCAGAATTGATTACAAAAACAGCGGTGACAATCCAGTCCCCAGGACCCAACTTCTTCCTCTACCCTTCATTAGTTTTAGCAGCAGCCGGGTAAATTATCAGTAAGCAGGACGCTTACACCACCACAGATCTATATCCTATCAAACTCTTCAGGCAGCAAAGCCTGGACAGAATATCTCACTTTGGTAAAAGCATCACAGCAAATCAGTTGCAAATCTTTGGCTGCGATATCAGTGAGGCTGTGGGGACACAGTGCTGCCCATGGACACACTGCCAGGCAGGCCCAGGGCTAATCCAGTGCCAGTAGAGCTGGACCAGGTCAGCTCACAGATCCATCTTCTCACTAGGACAGTGATTACACCGCTTAAGAGACTTAATCAAACTTATCTGTCTATCCAAATTCCGGTTTTATCATCCACAAGCAGATATAGTGCTTACTCCTTATCTGCAGTACTTCCCAGCAAGGGCACAGGAATTGATTTGTAAAGATACATAAAGGTAATTTGATAAACATGCTATATAAAGCATTAATGTACAGCTGACATGACAGGTAATTCCAATGCCTGTTTAAGCAGCCCCAACACCCACGCCGGGCGGTGAATTTCACATGTGGCCTTTGGAATGAGCAGACAGAAAAAGGAAAACAGAAAAGCTATCTTTTGTGGAATCAACTATCATTTTCCAAAGGCTAATAGCAAGCGGATATCTAACTTTAAGAGGTCAGGTATTGAACACACAAGAAAACATGGCTATTAGCTTCTTGCTGCTGGGGATTTTAATTTGTAAGAGATTTACAGAAAAAAATCTACAAAGGCATAACTATGTCACTAAAACTGAATGCAGCCAGAAAGATCAGAGCGCTATGTGCCGTGTGTTCTGCTAATGGAGACGTGCGGTTCAGGCTAACGAGAGCCAAATCTTCACACCATTGTGTCAGAAACCTCACTTGGCACTTCCTTGCATCCCCACCACTCAGAGCACCTCCAAGGTCTCTACAAACAACCGAGCATCACCACCCACACATCCCTGCACCCACCCCCAGCCAGGAGCAAGCCCAGACCCTCTCTGTACGTCCACAGCAAAAGCAGCAGTGTCTGCCCTCCTCATACACAAACCTCTTGGGTTCTCAGCCTTTTTATGAGGCTTTCCAGCAGATTTATGATTCCTCTGTCTGCTTTATATGAATTTTTTCGGTGCATCCATCAAGAACCCCGCTCTCCCCCACCTTTGCTCAGCCCATCTCCCAATTAGCTCTGAGAGTCACAGCACAGCAACAACTCGATTGGTTTTATCTCTGTAGCACTTCTCTGATGAGGTCATAACACTTCTCGCCCATATAAGAAGGCACTGGCAAACCTTCCCAGACCGAGGAATTAACTACTGATAAGCCTGCTGAAGCCAAGAGGTAAAACTCAACGAAAAGAACTCATGTCTCATATGATTCCCTGTTCATTGCAGAGGAGTTGGACTAGATGACCTTTAAGGGTCCATTCTGACTCAAACGATTCTGTGATATTTCACTTGCAGTGTGCCATACTACGACACTTTAGAACAAACCCAAATCCGTGGCCATGGCGGCACAGGGGGGTCTTGCACTGATCCAACCACTTTGTCGCCTATTTAATCTGCTCCAGTTTCCAAATTAAGCAGTAGTTAAACGCCTTTCTTTGATAGAAAGAAGCTATAAAAGCTCTTTCCAGATCTAAACAAACATTCAAATCAGCGCAACTTGGAGGAACTGAGCAAAACAGAGATGGGTTATTTTTACCTCTCCTCTCTCACTGCTTGCATCACACTCCTGCATGCACATCATGTCTCTGCAGGAGGTACTTACCATACGTCTGCTTGCTTTCGTTCTAATGTTTGACACGGGCATATTTATCTGCCTGGTCAGATGCAGAGTGACAAAATGATGATATAATTCGCTAAGGGTCTTGTGGAAATAGGTTTATGGGGACTAATTTATGAAAGCAGAATTAGGATTCAACTTTCATCCTTGGCCCCGCATTTTCTGCTATCTCTTGCTCCATTTGTAGATACAATTTTAGCTTTGACTCAGCAAACAATGAAGCATAATCTTAGGTTTACATGTTTTCATCACTTAAACAATGGCCTGTAAACATGTTCATCAATCAAAAAGATCAAATCTCTTCCATCATTCAGCTTAATCACTGACAACGGGCACCTAACTATTTAAAATCCAGAGGTCGCTCTCTTTTTATTCAGCAGTGATTTCCAAAGAGTGTGAAATCAATTTTTTAAACACATCTCAAACGAAAATATTTTCAACATAAAAACATGTTTGAAGTGTAAATGCACATCCAAAGCAGATCCATTTAAGTGAGTCTCCACAAATAAAAGCTCGTATTCTTGC
Organism: Alectoris magna; assembly: GCA_030625065.1. NCBI lineage: Eukaryota > Metazoa > Chordata > Aves > Galliformes > Phasianidae > Alectoris > Alectoris magna. The sequence goes on from CM060572.1 coordinate 10,370,155, forward strand.
TAGCAACTTCCAGGCTCGTTTTGCTCTCCGGTCCCAAATCAAATCTAAACTTTGAAGCTTAATAGGGGTGAAATCCTCACCATACTCAGGCCAGCAAATGCTTGCTACCAGATCCATCATCCTGGGTTTCTACCTGACATTGCAATGCCAATGCAGAAGGTGGGGACTGCAGTGTGAGCTCTGCCCCACTGGGTCCTGCGCTGCCTACAAGTGACAGTCATTATGGACACCCCACTGCTTTTGGAAAGCACTCTGGTGTCTTCAAACAGTAAATACTAGCAAGCCAAATGTTACATGTTGTATTTACATGGCACAAAATGGGGAAACTGGGAGAGGAAATGACAAAATAATCACCCTGTAGACGTTCAAGTCTGTTTTGGGAAACAACCCACTTAGACCACAACATCTCCAATTAACTCAGCAACTAATGCTGCAAATGCCAAGAAGTAATTGCAAATAGCTTATCTACTTTAATGAAGCTTACTATCAAAGTGTTCTTAGCAACTCAGAGAGGCGCTGGACACCCTGCCACTGGAGACACCCAAGATCAGGCTGGATGGGCTCTGAGCACCTGATGGAGCTGCAGGTGTCCCCGTGCATTGCAGGGGGGTTGGACCAGATGGCCTTTAAGGGTCCCTTCCAACTCAAACAACTCTATGATTCTGACAAGCTGCTTGGTCTCATCTGAGATGTGGTGGCTGCCTCTGGGCATGGCCAATCCAAGATGATTCAACTCGGGTTACGCAGCAGTGAAAGAAGGATGAGTGATATGACACCATTCACATATGCACATGGGAAAAATTCACTGGTGCAAGTCATAAAAAGATTTCAGCACACCAGAAATTTGAGACAGAAATCATTAAAGTTGGAAAAGACCAATAGGATCATGCAGTCCAAATGCCTACCTACCAACAATACTGCCCACTAGCACGTTCCTCAATGCCACTCTACACATCTCTTGAATACTTCCAGGGACAGTGACTCCTCCACCTCCCTGTGCCAGCACCTTCACTGCTCTTTCAGAGTTTTTCCTTATATCCAAAATGGATGGATCTGCTGTACAGTGTCTTCTCTCAGTGTCTACATCTCCTTACAGTGTCTTCCGCAAAGAGGCCAAAAGGTCTTTAAATTAGAACACACTCCAAAACAGAAACAAAGATAATTAACCAAGAGCTAGGAGAAAAGAAAGGGAAGAAAGAAAAAGGTTGATGCCTTGTTCTCTTGGAGCCCACCAAGGCCTGGAAATAAAAATAATATTACTAGTAACATAGCATAATATTGGTCTGTGGCGCACAACAAATGCTCAGCTGCTGCTCAGAGACACATCCCTTGCCCTGACCCTTCAGCAGCTGCTTTTCTTCTGCGGTTGCCAGCTCTTGCAAAAGCCACAGATCCAATTCAATTTGGAACAAACTGCAAGCGCTGTGAGTGCTACCAGAAACCCCACATAATCTTTCTGCTCTCTGCTGGGCCTCTCTGATGTGCCATGTTGGAAAGCAGTGGCTCTTGCAACTGCTACTGCAAGGCTGAGCAATACTTACAGCTGATTGTAATTCCAAGCTCTACACCTCTTTTCTTGGGCAATTTAACGTGGAAAGTGCCGCTGCTGGGTATGACAGACTCTATAAAACCAGAAACAGACAAAAAGAAAATAGGAGGAAAGAGTTTTCAGTGGCATGGATGGTTTCTTTGGAACCAAGAAAAAAAACAAGCCCATCAAACTCAGCTTTATAGGTTCAAATAAGGTTGTTATCTGATGCCCTGAGGACTTCAGGTTAAAATCTGGATTCTCATTAAAAATACATGCCCTGAACATCAAACTCATATCATGCTGTACTTCAAGTTTGTGGCATCTTTGTCAATGTAAAATGAAAAAAACCTTTTTCTTTTAATACAAGGTTGCACACTTCAGCCAATAGCTTCAGCTCCCTTTTGCTTCAAGACCATAGATTAGTACAAATATTCATACTAATGGTTGAATACTTAAAGAGTAAGCGGCCTCTTTGTCTACTCACTATGTTTCTCTCAGTCCAAGTCATGAGAGGAAGGCATTTATGGAAGGATGAGAGGAAGGACTCTTCACTTTAGTGCACATTAGATAACAAAAGAAAATGGAAAAGGCCCTCACAGGGTCCTCTCAGTCTCTGCAGTCTAGCTAAAACCTCCCATATTTTTGTGAGCACAATCCCTCCCACAGGTTAGCAAAAGCACTGGTAAAGTCCAACAAGTGCCAAGGAACAACAAGTCCTTTGCAATTACCTGCAACATCAAATTCAATTTCGAGCACAACTTTGTTCGTCAGCGCAGCATCCCGCAGAAGCTGGTTAGCTTCCTCCATAGTCCCATCCTCAGTCGCAATGCCGTTGATAGAAAGGACTCTGTCTCCCACTTGCAGCAGCCCACACCTGCAGCCCACATTGGGAAAAGAGGGAAAGGAGGCAGGGATAAAGGAGGAAAGGAGGAAAGAAACAACCCCACAACCAGCCATGAGTTACTTTTTGACAGGTAAATCTGTTAGAACACAGAAAGCAGAGATAAATCCTTCAGAAGTGGCCCCAAACAGATGATAGTTCATTCTGTAATGTGTGTCCCAGGGCCAGTACACCCTGGAAGGTCCCAAGGCAGGAAAGCATTGTGGCTTGCTTAACCTCAGACGTACTTCACTTCCAAACAATATTTTTTGTCATATTTCCTGCAACGTCCAAAGGAAAAAAAAAACAAAAACAAACCCTTCCTCTACTGAAAGTCAACAGCATGGCCAAGACATGCAAGTGATAAATTGCAAGGACATGTGCCCTCCTACCCTATCTAATAGTATACATCTCTTTCTGTGTGCCTGTACCTGCTGGAAACCAACCTAATGGCACTGAAAATTGTGCAGAGTCCTCTGCTTAATACATGGCTTATACCGAAGCTACAAACCAATGAACTCATTGAAACACCTCAGCAAATTGGATAATCATTTATCCCTTGTAAGTGCACTTCTGGAAGCCAAATGTACATTGATACTGTTTAACCGCCCTGAAAGGCCAATACTATCCTGATAGTGATAGTATTGTGATAGCCTGCCAGTAGAACCACAACTGGCCCTATGGGCTTTTTGGTTTAGACCCGCTTTCTTGAAGAGCAGCAGGTTTTTTTTTCCACTTTGGAAGTAAAATAACAACAGCAAAGCAGCTATGTTCAAGACACGCTGTTACAGTATGGTTTGTCTCCTGAGACTCTTCTGTATTGATAAGCAATGTTTATTCACACATGACCCACTAGTTCACTATCCACCCTCTTCTTCACCAGTAAGGCAATCCTGCACATTACCTCCCACAGCTATAATCTGAACTGTGATGGCTCTACAAAGACAAGATTGTAGTGTTTCCCATGACTGGCCATGGGCAACAGGTTGTTCATCCTCCTCCACATTCGTCATCAGAGCACATCTATTTTCCACTTGTCACCTGTCTGGAAGTCCGTCCACTTGAGCAGAGCACGAGACAGCACTCATCCATCATTAATGTAAGCTACAATGTGGTTTCCAAATTAGATTCAGAATTACGGGAGCAAGATTCACCTCTGCGTTTGGAGTTGTTTTACCACAAACTTTTCCCTTAAAAGGATCAGCTATCTTCTTTTAAGCCTTCTCCAGAGAACCTTAATTCCCTTGCTGTTTAATGATCAAACACATTCCTTGCCCCAACCTTTCTAGGCATCAATTTTGTAGATATTTCATAGAATACTGTTTATTTATTTTTACTGATCCTTCCAGCCACTCTTTATCACTCACACCTGTTGCAACTGTAAGAAAATATGGTACTGCAGCTTCCGGGCACATGAAGGAAATATTAAAGGCAGTGGATACTGGCTGTATTATTCACCTCCAAACAACAGGATGTATATGAAAGGCCAGGCTATCAAGACAAAAAGCATCCACATCCAAACTGGAGAAAAATGCACAAACAACAGTTTTTGTCTGTGGCCCATCAAAAGCTGAGATATGAGTAAGTTTGCAAAGAGCCCAGGAAGGTTATCTTGTTAGTGGGAAGGTATTAAACTTGCAACACATTCACTCTGCTTCCTGAGTTCATGCCACCCATGGAAAACGGGCAGCTATTTTAAGAGATGTAAATTCAGAAGTGTTTGTTCAAGGAGACCTGGATTAGGACACGCAACTCCACAGAGGATATGTGAATCCAACCTTGTGAATAATTTCATCATTTAATTACAGTCCTTTCCTGAGCTTGCAGATATATACGCTGCCACAAAACAACACTGGAAGTATCAGCTCACAAATACAAAAGTGGTGAGTGGCACAAGAGAGAGGTCTCCTCCAGCACTGACAGGCTTCTTGCTATGGTCACTATGCACCATTTGGAAAGGAGGAACCAATACAGACATCACTTCATCATTTCAAGGTAACAGGAGAACACAACCCGTTTCAGCCACAAGGACTGGGAGATTATGGGAACTTTTTACACAGCATGAAAGCAAACATTTACCACCTTTTCCACCACAGCTGCCCTCTCACAAAACATGGTACTTCTCCACTCAAGGTAGATTTGCTGTGGTGTTTTACAACCAACAGCTCTGTTAGGTCAGAAGAATTTTATTTCTTTTAATACTGATTGAGTTGATCATGGTGATCTAAATCCCAGTCCTGCAGGTTAATAAAAGGTTGTGGAGCAGAACCACAACCTCCTAGCTCCAACTACAAGAGCGAGAAGACCCGATGTGCCTTGTTAACTCTAGAGTATCACCATCAGCTTCCAGTGGCCATGTGTCCCTGAGTTGGGAGCAGGGCCCTGGGAGTCAAAGCTCCTGCAGACCTCTCCTCGGCTCTGCTGTGGGATCCTGCATGAAGTCCAAAGAGGGCTTCCCCAAATAGATGCATGCACCTCAGAGATGTGCACTCTCTCATGAGACCTCACCAAGTACTTCAAGATCATGGGAGGAGAACTGCTTTGAAATCAGAAAGAACAAGAGTTCAAGTATCATCCAGTGAGAGACAGCATTACGGATGTGTTGGAGTCCATGATGGGAAGGTTTCCTTGGGGTTGCAGAGATTTGCATTTTGTCATGACTATTTCCTTGGGCGCAAAGACAGCAGCGGAGCAGTGGAGGTGCTTTGCTAGACACTGAGCAGCACAAATTCAAATTCTGGGCTGGGTGTGTGCTGAAGATTTCCTTCATTGTCATTAGTATGTGTAGTCACTCCAGCTGCAGAGCGAGCACATCACTGGCTGCAGAAATCAATGTGTTGTGCCCTCACACACCCCCAAGCTGACCCATATGGATTAGATGCACACATTCATGTGTGTTTGTATATCTGTGTCTGTTTGACATCTGTGTGAGCACACTGGTGGGTGAGTCACAGCCCCAGAAGATAAAAGCTGCGCTGACAGCATTACGCAGCTGCTGAACTTTCCTTTTGCAAACTCTTCACACTCAAAAGCCAGAAATACGATGATCAAACAGCTGTCTGAATAGAATTAGGAAACATGTAACGCAGCAGGAAGCACTGACTTTGGATACTGAGATGGACAAGGCAGATATTCTTCCACTGCTGTCTATGACAGCTGAGGGAGGATGGACAGACAGGCGCTTGTTTGGGGGCAGCCAAGAAGGGACAGCACACTTCTTCCTATTTGATCCTCCCTGCTGATAACCAGGGATGGACCACTGTCTCATTCTGTTCCCAAAGGTTTCATCTTGCACCCAAGAAACAAAGCAAGGGGTGGAGTGGGAAAGTCTGTTAGAGATAGGGAGCAATAAAGTGTCTACCTTCCTAGGAAAGGAAGAAATACACTGCAGAGATTTAATCCCCAAATCAAATCCACACTGCAAACATAGACAGGATTGCTCCCTGCCATCACAAAGCAGAGAGCAGCAGCCAGGGAAGTGCAAGTCCTGCTGGGTGGGAGCCATGAGGGTGAGCAGCGTGTGGCACATTGAGACAGGCCGGGCTGTGCCATGAGGCTTTGCTTTCACCCAAGCCATGGCAAGGGGATAAAGCAAAGCCAGGCAGCTTGCAGCACATCTCCCTTCTCCCCTAGGACAGCAGGCTTTGTTGCTGCCCAATTTATGAAAGAAATTTGGTGCTTTGCAGTGTGAGACAACTTCACCCTGGTAACAGAGGATAAAAATCCAAAATGCCACCACTTTCATTTTTAAACCTTGTTTGGAAGCAAACAAACAAACAAAAAGCATAAAAAGCTTTGGAAACCTCTCGATCTACATCACTTGGGACAATGCACTTTCCTGTGCCAGTCCTGTGTCCCAGTGCTCCCTGCCTGGACTCGCATACTCATGTTGCTCCCTACCACCCTGACACAACCAGGGACCAGATGGCACAAGAAGGCAACACCAGTCCCATGCTGGGGCCTGGTCCATCTAGCAAGAGAAACATCATTCGAGGGCATCTACACCAGCAAAGACTTTGGAAGAAGTTTAACCAGGGCTCCCAACCTGAGGTTCAGCCCCTGCAGGACTCATTGCTCTCAGTATCCTCAGGGTCACACACCAGTAATGCTGCCCCTTCATTCTGCTATTTTCCAGCATTTTCTCCTATTTTTCCAGATCCTACAGCAGAGCTCTCCTTGGTGGTTCAAAACTTTCTGATGAGTTTATATAGCTGGATTCTGCTACAACAAAACCAAGCAGATAATACTTTCCAGGGCTCACTTGTATACCCTTTTCCTCTTTCTGCAACCAGACAAAAGCATTATCTTTCAACAAGAAAGAAAAAGAAACAAAACAAAAGGGATGGGAATGGTGCTCACACACAGACACACACTCCCTTCCTCCTCTGAGAACAGCCACGGCCTGGTGCCAAGACGTTCACCTGGGATGCGAGGGAGGCCACGGTCAGCCGACGAGTGCAGAAATGGCAGTGACAGTAAACCATGCCCAGTGAAGTATGGGAGATATTACAAAGATGACAGTAAATATCTAAATGAGCCTCTGAGGAGAGAAAACAAACCAAACCATGAAATGGTCAGCAGCAGCACCATCAGCATCCAAGGGCAAGGTCTCTAACCTCTCTGCCGGGCTGTCAGGCTCAATAAAACGGACGAGAGGTGGGGAGGACAGGGTTTCAGTAGCAAAGATGCCTCCCTGGAGCTGAAGTCCAAAGCCGTTCAAAGGGTCTCCCCTAAGCACCACCTCTGTTGTCTCCGTGTGGACTATCTGCCCGCCAGGACCCACCGTGCTGGAGGCCAACGACACTAAGAGGAGGAAAGAGGCAGAAGTTAGGGCAGCCACAGTCACAGGCGGTACCAAGGGGTGACCAAGGCCCTGACTGCTGGGATGAGCAGGCCTATGTCAGCCAACAGCCAGCAAGATGAGCACAGCATCGTATCCAACCCATCCCCAGCCCACTGGCACCCTTACGCGAGCTCTTGTGCTCCTTCTTCTTCTGCCTCCTCCTCAGCATGGTGGTGCGGGGGCTCATGGGGTGGGAGCTGCGAGGTAGCGTGTTCGAGTTCTGGCAGGGGAAGCCCTGCGCATTCATGGTGGGAGATGAGAAGTTGGCAGCCACCAGAGCTGGGGAGATACAGAGTATGTTAAGGCTGCAGTGTGCTCACCTAACGGGTGTTCACTGAACTCTTAATGGTTTTTGGACTACCTCTTTCTTCTCAGCTTCAGGGCTGGGAAACCACAGCTTCAACTATCTGCTGAGCAACTAGGCTCCCTTGCTTGCTTCCCAATTCTAATATATATCTTGCATCAGCAAAGCTGAGCTGGGTGCACTGGTGTACCACACCCCTACATGCCACCAGAGCTGCCCTCCTTGGCTCACAGCAACTCAAGTTTTTCCCTCGCCCATATGAAAGTGTGGGACTAAAGGATGAGAGCAAAGGGTCTGCCCAGCATTCTGGTCTAAATGAAGTTAGCAGCTCTGTGCGTGGGCTGTAGGTACCGATTCTGCACCACATACTGATTTTGCACCTCAGCAGCGCATCCATGAGAAGAGATCCAACAGACCTTGGAGGAAATAAGTGACACCCCAGGCTACTGAGTTGGGTGTGGAGCAAATGGAGAGGCACAACACAAATGAACACACGAAGGGATGGGGGCAACACCATGTGCAGGGGTTACATTTGCAGTAATCCTGTCCAGACGTCTGGTTCCAAGTGGGTGTCTTGCAGTGCCCAGGGTGGTGGGTGTGACAGTAGTTGACACAGGGGTCCCAGCAGTGGTGGTGGTCACTCTTCTGCACCTTGACTGATGTCACCCAGGGCAGCAGAAATCACCACAGGCATGGAGAAGTGAGAGAAAGAAAAGGTAAGAAGCTGGGAGGCTGCAGAGAGGAGACTCACACTGCTTTTGAACAAGTCAGGGAACAAGCACAGAGTGTCAAGCACCAGCAGCAAAAATGCATCCCCATGTAACCTCATGACACTTGATGCAAAGTGGCAGAAATTCACCCAGTCCCCTCAAAAAACTCAGTGTCCTGAGCCAACAGCCTGACTAAGCTGTGCTGGCAGCACACAGATGTCATTACCATTTGCAGGCTGCTGTGCGACGTGCAGAAGCTGCCTCCAGCCATGAGTTTCCAGCAGAGGCCATCAGCATTATCTGACAGCACTGGGGAAACCTCCTTGTGCTGCTTCCCACCTTGTTGCCCTCCCAGGATGAAGCTCAATGCCAAGCGGTGATTCCAGCACTTTGGTTGGCTTCAGCGTTTGGGTGCTTAGCAGCTGCTCTTGGCCAGGAATCCATGGCAGGGTGCACATATGGAGAAGGGAGCAGCTGTGGGCCAACTCCAGCTCACCAGAACAAAAGGGATTTTATACAGTGCTGCTTAAAGGCAATTATACAAGGCCACCAACACAGGAAGAGCTGCCAGTGCTATGGCAAACAATAAATTAAGATGTGGCACCAACATGGCAGACCCTATTCAAGGCCACACAACTGCTTTAGTTTCAACCCTACATCAACCCCAGCACATGTTAGCAGAGATCTTCTGCAGCATGACATCCACTACCCAGAAATCCCTTGTCCCAGGAGATGTGGCTTTGTTTTCATCAGGTCGTGATGCCACAAATTCTCTCTGCAGTGGCCAAAACGCACCCTCAGGCACAGGTCGTACCTCTCACTGACTCCCCTTTTGCTCACGGGTAGCATGGAGTCAATTCAGTTGTCCTTGCCTAGCAGCACTGGGATTTCTCTCCTGAATTCCTGCACCGTGCTGTCTAGACAGCTCTCAACCTTCCCACCACTGGTGCTTACCAGCAACCACCCTTCCCACATGAGACCTCCTCTGTGCTCTGCCTGTAGGTGGGAACTCCCCCAGCACTGGCACTAAAGAGCTTTCTGAGAGTGCAAACCAGGGAGAAGGACTCAGCTCAACCCAGAGTATCCACCCAGAGAGCTCTTCTAAAGATCATCACTTAGTGCCTTTATCAATGAAGATCTATCTTGTATACATGCACCACAGGCATCACTTAGGTCAGACTTTCTGACCAAAACAGTGATTATTTTAAAGTCTTTGTTTTAGTGACTTTAGCATTTACCCTATTCAAGCTCTTAAAACATCCACTTTCAGCTCTGGCATTTCTATTTTGTGAACTCAAAAGCAATCTCAGAGTCAGGAGGCTTTTAAAAACAATCATCAAATGAGTAAATGGAGCTGAATCAGTCAAAAAAGAGAATTCTTAATAAAATTAAATACTTAGAATACGAGTGACAGAGCTTATGGACATATATACAAAACGGTTTAATCCATTCATATCCATTGTCTTTAAGTTTTTAGCCCACAGCTGACACAACAGGAAAAAATGCCTATGAAACTCGGATGCCATTGCAGGGGGGAAGAAAATAGGTTTTGGACAATCTGGGGATAAAAACCTACAAGAACCTTCCTGTGCTTCCCTCGTTTTTCACCACCCATCCCAGCACTGCTCCTGGGCACCATCCGCTCCCGCTGATCTTGTGAGCATAATCCTCCCACAATCTTTCCAAATGCCCCCGGAGCTGCAGAGAAAGCTAACTCCATTTGACAAATCCTGTGCTTCAGCATTAGACCACAATGACTGTATTTTTTTTTCCTTCCTTATGATCCCTCACGTCCTTAAGAGTTGAACCAAAGAGGGGACACTCTGATCTGATGCGTGGAGGTATGGGTAAAAAGACTCTGAAACACACAGAGCTGTCCTTCCACAGATCTTCCTTCTCCTGATGCTGCTGAATGCATACATCCTGAATGGAGATTAAGACCAGGGCACTAATGGAAGAAATAGAATAGTTTATTTTAACAGCCGTTGAAAAAGGATTATAGCTTTCCATTTTGTCTTGGGCACAAAGGTCAAGTCATCTGTCCCCTTTGTTAAATGGCTTTAATTCTGCACAAATGGGACTGGATGTGTAAAAGATTTATTTCTAGACATGAAGATGTTATTAGATTCCATGTTTCACTGCATCACATTGAAGAAGACAACACAGATAATTTCCTCCTTTTACCAAACCTCCCTAGAAGAGAACAGAAAAGGAATTGGGCCCACAGCTGTTGTGCATCAATATTATTAAAATGTATGCGCCTAAAGGAAAAGTGTTGGAAAATGGTTGCAGAAGGGGCTGAGACTGAAAACAGCTGCAATACAAGATCACCAATGTGGACAACACGGGCAGTGAGGCACTGGCACAGGCTGCCCAGAGAAGTGGTGGTGCCCCGTGCCTGCAGACAGGCAGGGTCAGGCTAGATGGGTTCTGTGCACTTGATGGAGCTGTGGGTGTCCCTGTTCACTGCTGGGGGGTTGGACCAGATGGCCTTTAAGAGTCCCATCCAACTCAAAGGATTCCATGATTCTATGACTAACAAAACTGAAGGCAAGAGTCGCAAAAAGTCTACTAGTAGTGACACAAACTTCACATATCTGTATATAGGAGAGCCTGAGTCAGCCCCTTACATGGAAGGAGAAACTGAATGTAGGCAACAAGGATGCTCACAGGGTGAATTCCTAATGATGTTTGAAATTTACAGGTACTCGGGGTTTGATGAGCCAGAATTTGTTTCTAGTATTTCTCTGAGGGAAAAAAAAAAAAACACAGCAGCAGCTTTCATTCAGACAGGCTGGTCCAGAAAATGAATGCCTGTGTTTCAGCTTTGTTTCCTACGGAAGTCCAGTAGAATCCTGTCTAGCTGCTGACATGTCCTTTACAAAGCCTTACTAGGCAAACAGATGAAAGCTGAGCTTGGAAGCACATTTGCCAGCACCAACGTTGTTTCCCTCCCTCTCCATTAAAGTCTCTTCTCTGAGGTACTAAGAAAGCAGCTTGCACAGCACTCAGCATTGCAAAACTCTGGGATTCCCAACGCCGATTTTCCTATTCAAGCACAGATGCTACCTTTTTTTTTTCCTGTTCACATCCTTGAACATCATCTAATCACATGCATTTCATTAAAATATATATTTTTTTTTCCCCCTCCACAGATGTCTCTCTTTGCAGTCTATAACCAGCATTCAAAAGCAATGAGAGCCACAGTACGGACTTCAACTGAGTTTTGAGGGCAACCAAGTGTTTGCATGGAGGACGTACCTGTTTCTGGAGGCTTCAGAGGCAGCCTGCTTTGGTGAACAGGTAATATCTCCAGCTTGACGTTCTCTGAGGTGGCAGCTAAAAGCTGAGTTGCCTCTAATAAGGAGCAGTGCTCTGTGCTTGTGCCATCGATGGAAAGAATATGGTCACCAACATGCAGTGCTCCACATCTGCAAACGAAGTAGCAAGAGTAATTATATACACAGTCAAATTCATGTCCTTGTGGTTGGGAGCAGAAGTGGACAAATTCCACCTGTTTTGCTTCATCTGAATGTATTTCCACATCTCACTTTTAACTTTCAGTTTGAACATCAGGTTCAAGCACTGACAAAAATACCAATTCCAATGGTCCAAGTCTACATCACTGATGCTGGTGCCTTGGGAAAGATCTTTCAAGTTTTCAGTAGCGCACAGTCATAGCCAAGCTGGCTGTTCAACCAACAGGACGGTAAGCTCTACCTACCTGCTCTAAACAGGATGTTCCACAGTTCTGGGACAGTCAGATCTGAGGTTTTTAAATCACAGCTCAGCTTATGCATGCCCTGAACTACATTCATTCATGGTGAAGTGTCTACCCATGGTAGGTCAGCACGCTTAGAGCGACGAACATGTGGACATAGCCAGTTCAATGAGAGGTGGGGAATAATGGCATATGACTGAAAAGGGGACTGAAATGCAATGAAGGAAAAAGGAAAACTGGAGCAGTCTGTTCAGCTCTGTACCTGTCCACCACGCTGGCTGGCTTGATCTTATCAATGACAATGACCTGCTTGTTCCGATGCGTGCTTGTCGTCAATGTGATTCCTAGTGTCGATCCCGGAGTCTTTGCTATTTCAACAAGCAGAGGTCCGGAAGCATTCGTTACAGTATCTGCAAAACAAGAGAGAAGACTCTTCTCATGCAGCCTTTTGCAGTAGCAAAATACTAAAACACAGAAGCAGAGGGATGGCCAATTCTGCTGACCTGATTATACTTGACGGTTTGGACATCCTACACCCTCACAACCCTGCATCACATAGCAAGTTAGCAAAGAAGGAAATTCAAGAAGCAAAACTGCTTCTGCACAGAATATGTATGAGAGCAAAGAGAGATTACAAAATTCACTCATGGAAACTGCCCTCTTGCCTCTCATTTTTAAGTGAAGTAACAAGATCAAGGAAGAGAATACTCAAAGTCTGTGCTGCAGTCACATCAACCATATTAAAAGAGAAGCACACAAAAAGGAAAGATCACGAGGACATCGCTATTCGAGGGCTCTCTCCAAACAAATTCAAAAGGGCCCAAAGGAAACAGGATCCCGGCTCCTGAGACATTCAGAAGCCTCACATGCTGAAGAACAGCCCAAGTCAGCACCTCCTGGCTACTCCAGCACTGGCCCTGCAGTACCACTGCATGTTTCTGCCTGTGGAGGCAGAGACACAGAGCTTCCTACCATGCACTTTGTTTAGTTTGACTTCCATGAGAGCACTTCATGGAAACCCAATCATCCACTTCAAAGGAAAGGCTGCCAAAGCCCTCTGAGAGCCTGATGCCTCCTCAGCCCTACATTATTCATGGTGAGGCTTTTCTCTTCCAAAGCTCTGCTCTACTAAAAACGCTGATGCTACTTGGCTCCAAAATGTGATGCATGGCTCATTCTTGCACTCTGATGAATGGAAGCATTGATGTAGATCATGGAAATCAAACTGCAGCAAGATCATTCCTGGGATTTGTTGAAAATTCTGAGTCCTTGGAGACAGATTTTTCAGTTCTGTGGGGATCAGCCAGGGGATCAGTAGACTCTGGTCTACTCATGGTGTCCTTTTTCCAGGGGGAGGAAGAAGGAATGAGCAATAGTGAAGACTAGGCAAGGCTTCAAATGAAACACTGTTTACTCTCAGCTGAAAAGAGCTACTGGACAGACCTGCAAGCCCTGGCACAAAGCACAGCTCCATCTCAACAAAATAAGTGCCCAGAGCACTTGGGTAAAGCCTGCAGAAGGTGCACTGAAGCTGTCATTAGCAAAGGAAGCACCAATAGACCAAGGACCTCCAACAGCATCAGCTACACATTGGTTTTGCAGCCCACGTGCATCCAGCACACATCCTCTGAAAGTGACACATTCACACACATACATTCCTTCAGCCAAAGGGAGGAAGATAGGAAAAATGGTCATGGAAACATCATGCTAGGGTGCTAGACCTCAGTTATGTTTGCAAGGAAAACAGGTCCCTTCCTTCAGCCCATGGCTCTTCTCAACCCTGCACAGCACGGGTCATCCTGACTTCCCTTTAATCCTCATCTCTGGTGCCACAGACAAGGCAACACATTCAAATACATTTTATAGAGGCATTTGATTGAGAAATACCAGCTGAGCCGCTAAGGTTTGACTCAAATCAAAGGTCAAGAGCCTGCAATTTAGCAATATTTGTGAGGTTTGATTAACACAGGGCCATTACACCCAAGCTAATTTAAAACGAAATGCTAAGAGGACAGGGCAGGGCATGCAGTAACCTTCGTGCAGGGAGTCGATGCACACTGCTGCTTTGGCACCCACCCCATCAGGCACATCTGCAACCTCCTCAAGCATCCATGGCAAAGGAACAGCTCTCCTGTGTTCCAAAAGAAAGGCATCTGCTTATTTCCATGTTTATCTGCCATCAGCCAAGGGCCACGTGTCCCCCAGCCCCTTCACCAAGAGCTGGTTTTCTAAGTGTAGTGCTCCCTTCTGGCTGCTTGCATTCCCACACTGCTTCCAGTAGCTGTTTTTCCCTTCCCTCATCATTGTCCCTCAGTTGGTGAAGAGAATGTCTGTAATAATTGTGATCTGGGGACATAGCACTCATCTCTGGTTGAAGTTATTAGCTGTTGCCTGGCAAAATCAGCTGCAAATATTGTTAAGTAACAAGTTCTGCATCATTCCGCATTACGGGGTGGGGAAAAACAATCTATGATGAAACGAGCCAAAAAGGGGCTGGTTTTACACCTGCTCGAGATGTATCTGGTCGTGGCCCACCGTATAGCAGCACAAGGAGAATCACTGCACAGAACCTGACTTTGCTTGTGCTCACTCAACCCTGCCAGCTTTAGGTGGGAGAGTTACTCAAGAAGAAATACTGAGACACTTTAACAGCTATTTTTGCTTTGAGTCAAGATCTAAAACAATCAGCTTTCTGCAGCATAGGCACCAAGGGACCATACAAACAACAGAACTCCAAAAAGCCCATTACCCATGCACCACTAAATGTTTGCTTCTATTCAGACTGGAAAGCTCTGCGCTAACTTGGCTCTGCCTGCTGCTCCCCAGAGAGGACAGCCCTCACTGACCTCTGCTGAGCTACTGCAATCAAAATCGTTTCCAAAGGTAGAAAATAGAGTTTAGGTATTTTTGCCCAGAGAGGGTATGAGTGCCCCATCCCTGGAGGTGCTCAAGGCCAGGCTGGATGGGGCCCTGGGAAAGCTGAGCTGGTGGGTGGCAATCATGGCACGGGGTTGGAACTCAAAGATCTTTAGGGTCTCCTCCAACAAAAATCGCTCCACGATTTTCTGTTTTCCATAATTTAAGGCTTTCCTCTTTTTTCTTGAATGCCAGCCAATCTCTAAGGAGCAGCTGCTCCTGTAACATGGCAGAAGCCAGGCAGCACACAGGTAGCTGCAGAGACATTGGGTTTTCCTTCCAGCTCTCCCAGCAGAGCACGTGTCGCGTGATACACAGCTGCCCAGCTCTTGGCAGCCTCTCCACACAGGGACACAGCTCTAAAATCAGTACATCCATCTTCACAGTGTTTGTTGTGAAAGGAAGGGCAGTTTGGGGGAAGGAGGCTGAGAAAGAAACAGAAAGCCTTCAGGGAGTGCAGAAGGATTTCCCTTACTCTACAGCATCTCTCTTGCACGTTGTATGGAATGAATCCTGGCATTCTCAGCTCTGTTTGCTCAGCAGTGAGGAGGTATTAAACTCCTTTTGATTTGCCTCCTCGATGGTAAATCAGAAGATAACCTCATCCGACTCCTGTTCCTCGCTGGATCTCAGGCTCACACGTGCTGTGCTGGTTTGTAAGATTTGCAGAAGAGACTCCAAACTACTCCAGCTTGCAGCTCCAGCGGAGGCAGAAAACCCCTCTGGAGACATAGCTGCAACATCAAATCTGAGCACACAGCTCACTGAGCTTCCAGAGCCAGCACAGCTTCGGACTCCGTGGTAACCTAAAACTCATTAACTACGCTCCCTGCAGTAACAGCTGTGTGTCACAAAGCCAGCTCAAAATGACTTTATAGTAGCTAATAATAAATTCTTTCCCAGAGCGTGAATCTGAAAATCAAATGGAAAAAAAAATATAATGCCCTCAAACTTGGTATCTACTGTTGTAGATAGATCATTTTTAGAAATAGCCATCCTCTGCCCTCCAGTAAGTTATGTCTTCACTGGGGTCAGTCAGTTGGACACTCCTCATTTATTTCAGAAGCAGATCTGAACTGAAAGTTCTAAGAAAGGAAACAGCTCTAGAATTAAACAGAGTCAAAATTCAGAAGCCAAGCCACAGCCACAGCAAGCCAATGCCCGCTTGCAGCTCATTGCCCTGCACACATCTAATATCAGTATTTGTAGTGCTGGCAGAGCACAGACATTCCAGCCCACTTCAATTCCGACTCCTCCTACATTAGAAACTCCTCTTTTTTTACCCTCTTCTAAAATCAGTCAACATTCCCACTGGGACACGTCATCAGATAAGGGCATTTCAAATACCTTCAACTAAGTCAGCTTCGAACTGGACCCCCCACTCCCAAGCAGGCAGCAACTTTTCCACTGAAATCAAGTGACCCAACCGCTGCCTCTAGCCCCACATACTTTGCAGGCAGTCAGAGCAAATGCCACTCCAGTCATCCTGGCCTTACCCATGATGGTCACATCGTACTCGATCTGGAAGAGTGCCTCCTGGCTGCACTGCCGCAGGATGTTGAGGGCATCAGCGTGGGTCACACTGTGCAGAGGGATCCCATCCACGCTCAGCAGCCTGTCCCCGATTTTTAATGACCCTTCTCTATAGGAAACCACAGGCAAAAGTTACTTTTTTTTTTTTTCTTTCTTTCTTTTTTTTTTGGCATTTATATATTTATATACGTGTGTGTATATATGTCAGTTAATTTGATCCTTAGGAGTTGAGCACTCCCTGGGACAATAGCTTGGGTTATTTATAGTGCCAGGCCCACCATGTTAAATTAGCAGCATGAGAATACATAGGCTGCTTCTCAGTTTCTGACACAGCATCAGCTCTTCATCTGCACAGGGTAAATTAAGTGGCTGCCTGTGGAAGAGGAGCCTCTGGTGTTTCCATACATAGGTCACCCAATGAGCACCAGATCCATTCTCCCCTGCACACCAAGGGTCCCACTCCACCTCTGCAGGACCAGCATAAGAGGCCTTGGGGAGACCCCAGCAAGGAGGACAAGAAGGATATTTGTCCAAAAGCACAGTGAAAGCTGCTGGTCTGTCCTGTGGCAGCAAATGCTGGAGGTGCGGTACCTGTCTGCTGGGCCACCTGGCCTCACGTAGGTGAGCACAAGCGGTCTGGACTTGTGCCAGTCTTCATGGGCTCCCCCTGTAAGCAAACCAGGAAAGCTGTAAGTCATTGGAGGTTTGAGACTCTGAATGAGACTGCTGAGAAAGTAAAGACATCTATCATATAACAGCTGACACAGCTCAAAAGCAAAGAGTGCCCTAGATTAGGCAGCTAGCAGGCCTTGAAGGCTGCACAGGCTGCTCTCTGGGGCACACTTTTGCTTCTCGTCCGTGGTATGACATCCAGCTTCTTTCTTTTCACTACTTGCTTTCCAAATCACCTCTGCCAGTATTTGTACCCCATTCATTTCTCAACAGAGAAGCCACTAACCTCTGAGCACAAAGCCAAAGCTGTTGCCTTCCTTGTAAAGGGACACCTCAATGGTCTTCGGGATAATGCCAGCACTGCTTTCTGGCACTAAAGGAAGAGAGAACAACTTGGTTACCCCCAGAAAAAACTTATTTCCATGCCACTCTGCAAGATAATAACAAAACTCAGCCAAACATCACTAAAACGAAAGTCCATTCCCTATCTCCGTATTGTATCTTCCCTGATTGGGCACAAAACCCAATGCAGACACACAAATCTTTCCTAGAGCCAACCACCACGGTCAGAGATGATGTGACCAGCTCAGCATTGTGTGTTCCCTCTCACATTTGTCTTGGCTAATACTCTGACATTCAAGTAAAACCCTCCCGTTTATCAACCAGCTTTAATGTGTTCAGCATTACTCAAAGCCCAGAAGCTTCTGCCATGGATGGAAACTTACTTTAAAAAAAAAAAAAAAGAAGCAGTGTAAGGAGTCGAGCCACTGGTTGACCTTAAAGAAAATGAAAATCCCAAATCCTCAGTGCAAAAGGTTGAGGGTTTTTTTCCCTTCCCTCCTACATTTTGACTTTAAAAAAAGATTAAGTGAATCCTTTAAACTGATCCTACAGGCAATTCAGTAATTTTATATTAAATACACAGTACTATTTAATGTACAAAAGTAAAGAGAAAAAGAAAGAAAACTGTTTCTGCCTCTTGCCATCTGCTGCTGTTTAATGATTTATTGAAGTACTGCTGTGAATATGAGACAATTTTCCAATCTTCTCCATCCAGAATGGTGGATGGCATTTTAGCCTCGTCCACTCCAAAAAGATCAATTTTCAGTCTTCAAACCAGCTGCAACAAATGGCCACAGGGATGACTAGAGAAGCAGGAGGCACCCAGGCACATCCATGCCAGCCCTTGCCCTGGCTCGGGAGGGGTTTTGGAAGCCAGTCTCCCCTCTGTGCTCAGTGATTGAGTTGGTCCTCACTGCCAAACACCCCAAGGGCTTGGGACCTGCCCCAGTTAGGGCTAAACTCACCCCAAAGATGCACAGCTGAGGCGCGGTGCCCACGTGCAGGCAGGCAGCCCTGGGGGCCAGGCTACAGCAAGGCCAAATATACTCCCAAACCAGAGCCCTGCACAGCTGCTCTGCTCCTGCACTGAGTGCTGACAGGGATGCAGCTTCAATATACTTCAAAAGGGAAAAGCTTGGGGCACAGGAAGGCTCCCATACTAAGAGAAGGGCATAAAGCATCCACAAATGAGTTAGGAAACGGTCCAATTTCTGTCCTAAGCATCCAAGCATGAAGTTCTGCAGCAGTCTTTCATAAGAGCAGTGGGAGCAGAGATGCCTCAGCTAGAATTGATGCAGGGCTTGGTTTATTCATGAAAGAGATTATATGACACAGTGGCCTGAAAACTAGACTTAGACTTCATCTCTTCCAAAGCAGGAAATTATAAAGTGGGGAGAAAAATGGAAACCCACACACACAAGCTATTGAATTGCACTACATTTCTGCTTTTTGCCTGGGGAGAAAGAAGCGAGCGCACACAGCAACAGCAAACCCTCACCACAGATAAAAGCACGTGAGCAACCCGCAGTGAACTGGAGCAAGGCAACAGCGGACAATTCCCCGTATTTTGCCGTGTCTCTTTGTTTGGATTAGTCATAAACAGCATCAATAATCCCATCTGAGAAAAGTCGCTATTTCAGTCTGTTCTTCCTGCTCAATCAGAACGGAGACATTTTGCCTCGCTGCTATTGATTGAGCTATGCGGTATTGGCACTGCTCCTCAGCTGGAAGGACAGCTTATCAGATTCCTAATAGCCAGGCTCACAGCTAAGCAGAAAGGTTAAGAGTTGTCATCTCCAGCGAGCGTGAGATCATGGAAAACTTGAACTGTGGGGTTTGGGTGTTAGGTTTGTTGGTTGTCATATATATATTCCGTATTTTTTTGGTAAATGCAAAAACTTTTTTACAGCAGAGCTGTAAAATTTAAGACAGGTTCACGTCTGGGGTAAAACGCTTAGATTTCATTAGTTTTGTTTTTCCCTTTCTGTTTTTTCTACTTCTTCTGCCCAGTCGTTCTCTGTTTGACCCTCTGAATAACAGTAATAACCAGGGAGATCATTTTCACAAAGGAAAGATTGTGATGAGCAGATGAACTGAGGCATTTGTTTGTTATAATCAGAAAAAACAAATCAGTGCAAAAGCACACAGTGTCCCACGGCACGACACACGCCCTGTTTATGTCACCCAGGCTTGCCAGCCTCTGTCCAAGGCCCCTTAGCCAAAAGGCAGATTGCTTCAGCTTCCATCTGAAAATGCCAAACATTTCAAAGCATCTTGAGCAATAACAGCTCTTTCTGCCATTCAGAAAAGTGTATCTGGCAATATATCCTTAGAACGGAATAAAACCTCCCGTAACCACACTTAAAAAGGGGAAAAAAAAGAAGACAAAAAAGCTGAAGTAGCATCAGGAGGCAGATTGGCCTGTGCTACCAAGTCACTCTGAGGCAAGACAGATCTAATCAGCCATCTCCCGCCGGTGTGCATGAGCAGGCACCCACTGTGCTGGAAAAAGCACTCTGCTCCGACTCCACACAGCGCGACTGCATCCAGCGAGCTCATGAAGGCAGAACAGCACCATGCCCCCAGGTCCTGCTTTGGCCACGGTGACCCAAGCACGAGCAAGCCCATCTGCACCCCAGGTTAAAGCGTGGCTAATGAAAGAGAGCAAGGCTGTCATGGTACCCACCGGCTGGAGGCAGTTCATACTCGACTTCCAGCACTACCCTTTCACCCACGTTTTTCAGCAGGCTTATGATCTCATCGTGTCTCAGCTTGGTCAGGTTGATGCCATTCACCGACTTGATGTAATCCCCAACGTTCAGCTGGTCACTTCTGCGAACAAGGAGGGAGAAAGAAGGGATAGCACAAAGCCTCCACCATAACCAGGTTGGCAGTGCCTGGCAGTCTTTGATAACCATGAGATTTTGTGAACAAGGCACCAGGCTGGGCTGATCTTAGCTGTGTGATTGCACGTGCGTGTTCGCAGAGAGGAATGCTAAAATTGAAGCCATCTATCTTTCCTAGTGGCAAACGTTCAGATCTGTACATACAGTAACAATTGCCACATGCACTTTCACAACCTTCCCTTTTTGTTGCTCAATTCCCATTCACGTAGAGCAATCACTCAAAGAGAAGTGTACCAGGAGCTGTCTGAAACAAAATTCAACAGAAGAAAAGAAAACATCTTGTTTTTTGCCTGTTTTCTACAAAACTGTTCAATTACTCCCTCCCTTTCTCTGCTTCTTGGAGCCTTTCTTCCCTCATTCTTTTCCTGAGCCAGTAACGTTACTTACACACTCAGTATTCAGAACAGATACAATATTAAACCACTTAGCCTGATCAAGATGTATTGTACCATGCAGCTCTCCTGACAAGGCTGCCGAATTTCACAGAATCCCAAATATCCCTACACAAAAATTCAGAGCATAATTGCACAGAACATGGGAAACAGCTCAAAATAGAAGGCATTTGACTTACTGAAGCAACAACTTTGCATTGAGGCACTTGGGAGAAGAAAAAAAAAAAAAGCAGCTTTGTGCCAATGATTTTAATTATAACTATATTTGCAGAACATGGAACTACTCTTCCCCAGCTTTCCTGTGTCCTCAGTGCCCTATTTCCATCTCTCACCTTGCTGCCAGTCCTCCTGGCCTCAGGTTGGAGACCCTTGGCTTCCCATCTTTGTCCGTGCCACCCGAGATGGTCAACCCGAGGGTGCTCCCTTCCTTCTTGATCAGCTCCACGATGGTGACCCCTCTGAACTCCTCTGAAACATCAGGAATAAAGGCAAACCCCTCAGCGGAAGGCATATTCCTCCCAGTCCCAAGGACATCCTTATCCTACAGGTGGTGGGAGAGCAGAGCTGCAATTATTTATACAATTCATAGAATCACATAATAATTTGAGTTGGAAAGGACCCATAAAGGCCATCTGGTCCAACCCCCCTGCAATGAACAGGGACACCCACAGCTTCATCCACTGCTCAGAGCCCATCCAGCCTGATGTTGAGAGCCTCCAAGGATGGAGCATCCACCACCTCTGGGCAATCTGCGCCAGTGCCCATTAGCAGGAAGACAAAGCTCCGCTTTCTTCGAAGTGATGTTGTGATGCAGAGGTGTGTGCTGGTAGACCCACATGAAAAGCACGGCATGCAGGTCTGGAGGCAAAAGCAAGCAGGGCAAGGCAGGGTAGTGAGGGCTTGTGAGAGGATGAATTCATTGTGTTTCCAGAGTGGTGGCATCTAAGTCCAGGGAGATTACCTCCAGAACTATGTTTTATATAGACCAGGGCAGGTGTTTGTAGGGCTGCATAGCAGGCTCACATTCAGCAGGTGGAAGGATGTTGTGGACCTGCAGTAGCTGCCTGCATAAACAGAACAGGGGAAAACTTAAATGTGGTGATTTTAAAAGCACCCTGAGATGTCAATGCAGTCACGAGGTAAGGAACGTAGTGTGGAGAGGTGGGATCTTGTCAGCAGGACGGAAAGGAGAAGGCATGAACTCGTTCATCCACAGCAGTTTCCCCACTCATCTGCATCTGATCTAAGTCAGACTTCTATAATAACCACCTTCTCTACAGCTGCAACTGAAGCCATGAGACACATTTAAAACATAACCAGTTCAACACAAGCAAGCCCCAGTGCATTTGGCAGGGTCAGGTTTAGGGGATGCACATCCCGCACTTGCTGCACCAGTACTGCTCCTCCATTTTGCCTTCCTACAGTCCAACAAGACACTCTTGTTCATCCAGTACCTATGAGCCAAACCTGACCTGATGCCAACTTTGATCTCATTACAGCTCATCAATGGGCTTTACAATAACAGTGTATCTAAATTACTTCAGCTTCAAGACTTGACATGGAGGAGATAGGTGAGCTTGTTGGGAGCCAGCACTGGCCCAAGGAGAGACCAAGAGTTCAGCTGACTCAGCGAAAGGCAGCTCTGCCTCCATCCACACTACGGCACTCACACTCTGCTCAGAGGATCAGCTCTGGGACAAATCGAATGACTTTCATGCCTTGCCAGCCTCTTCTAAAGAAGCTTTTGAAGAATTTGTCTACATCATGATCCATCCACCTCCACCCTCTCTGGGTGCTGAAATCCCTCACTGTTTTACAGGACAAACACGGTGTCCCTCATGCAGGGCAACTTTCTCCAAAACCATGCAGGGGAAGGTGGTGATGGGTGCTGGCATTCAGAATAGCCGCATGTCTGCGGACTGAAACTTACACTGCAAACGACCCAAGTCCTGCAAGGCTTAAACAAGATGCTCTGCTTGCAGAGGGAATATTTGAAATATTCTTCATGCCATGATTTCCAAAGCAAGGCAGGCTGCCTTAAATGACATACTGACATTGGTCATGGGGGGGCTCCCCTTCTCTGTTTCTCTTTCACTGGGAGAGGACACAGTGTTATTAGGCACCTTGGTGCCTCATCACTAGCAGTCTGCCCCTCATGTAATGCCATCATGACTCCAGCAATTGCACCTTGCTACATCTTTCCATGCTCTACCTGCTTGGTGAAGCACTTCCAAGAATAACACATGCACTTGGTTAACACAAGTGGAGGACATCTTTGCAATCTGGCAACAGTCTGGAAGGCATTCAGGCACTGCTGGGTCCCTATTTAACATGGCAACGGCAGCTTGTTGTAATGCTCCTGCTCTTTAATCTCAAACAGTTTTGGTCCCTTGCCATCTCAGTAACTTACTCCTCAATACAGAGACTCAGGAATTCAGGGGCTGCCAGAAACTTTGTAGGGGCTCCCGGCCATGCTGGAAGGAATCTGGCACTATCCTGCAAATTTCCTCTCAGCTACAGACACAACTGATCTGCACAGACGGTGCCCAAAGGAGAGATCATTAGCTCTTCAGTGGGGTTTAATTTTGATCCTCCATAAGTGTTTAAAAATGAGAACTCCCAGAGCACAATTACCCACTGTTGTGGGTTTGAAGAGGTATCATTGCTCTGAAAAAAGGCAAGTTCCTGAGATCAGTCTATCAAGGTAAGCAATACGGCACATTAGTCAGTGCCTTTATAAACCCACTGCTGCTATCAGAGGCTCACACAGACATGGAAGCGAGCTGGTTAAGCAGGACCTGGTCCTTTGAGCCATGGACTTTAAGTATCTGATGAGAACAGTCTTGGATTTCTCCTATTAGCATGGGTGCATGGATTTTGCTGTTCAAACAATCAAAGGGCTCTGTTCCCTCCCCAGGCTCTACAACAAAAAAGCCAAATCTGTGACCAGGTGTTTAATGGTCAGAAGATAAAATCTAGCCTTGGGCTCCATTAGGAAGGTGATGAGCTGTCTAGAGCAGCCCTCCCAAACCTGCTGGCATACCACTGGCACAGCAAGCCCAGCACCCACAGCAATAATGTGCTGGAGCAGGAGCCAATCCCCTCCTTTACCTGGGATGCTTTGCCTCCTGGAGACCAGGGCTGAGTCCATCCCACCGGAGTCCTTGCTCCCCTTTGAGTAAGGGCCATCATCTGGAAGCAGAGCAAACAAAAAAGCCGAAATTAGCACCCAAAGCAACAAACAACAGCAAAGCCAGATCACTGCAAAAAGTTTGTCTGTGTTAACTCTGAAATTTGGATCATAACCCCATCATAGACTGTAGATGAGAAAAACTACTGCCAGCCCTGGCTTCACACTGCATTGTATGGACTATCCTGCATTTTAGAGAGGGAGGAGAAGAAATGCGGTGGCAGTGGTGCAATAGCATTATCTGATTTATTCCTCTGGGAGATAATCCATTAGGAGAGAAGAAAATTCCCTTGCTCCTGTAATTATGTGGCACAGCTGAGGACAGGGAGAGCTGTCGCATTCATCTCACAAGTTTTAAGCCTGTCATTATGCTTGTGAAGAAACT
The DNA here is from genome assembly GCA_030625065.1 of Alectoris magna. Taxonomy (NCBI): domain Eukaryota; kingdom Metazoa; phylum Chordata; class Aves; order Galliformes; family Phasianidae; genus Alectoris; species Alectoris magna. Next base: position 10,394,480 of record CM060572.1, read on the forward strand.
TAGGGTTTTTGGAAATGGAGTTATACATCAGGACACTAACAGAGCACTAAATCACTATACTTGGATGAAATTGCCTATTCTTATAGATGCCATTATTTCAAAGTCACATTTTCCTGCCGCTGTACAGCCTCTGTACAGTATAGAGAGCACCTTCTCTTAAGTGACTTAAAAAAAAAAAGCAGAAGAAAGAGAAAATAGTATTATGCACTCTAAAAGCACTGTGCAGCACAATTTGAAATTTAAATGTAAAGTATTTAAATATCTTTGTATTCTCCTATTGGAAGACACATTGCACTCGCAGCAAAGAGAGCATCCTTCTACGCGTTTCATTGGCATACAGCTGAAGCGTCTGTTTTCTGGCGTTTCCTAAAAAGCCAGAGCTTTGTCAATCACTTATTTCCACTGACTGTGCAGTATCAAATAACTCCCACTTTGAGTGACCGCATTCCTGGATTGCCCTTCCCAGTCCTTCAGCCTTCTATGTTGCTCATGACAACATAAATACAGGTTACTGAAAACCCATCCACATACTTCTGTCTATGGCCCTTCGGTAACTCGTATTTAAGTTACAGAAGAGTTTGGGTCTCACTGTGTATAAAGGGAACAAAAAACCTGAACAAAAAACACAGCCTCATTCAAGACAGTGGTCTGTACACTGTGTAATTAAAACTGATGTCCCGTTTGCTGGCAGCCCACTTTCCCCACAAACAGAAAAATGCTGGTATAAATTGAATCGTGTGGGTTACATTTAAATGCAAAGAGTTGGATTCTACTCAAAGGCTTCAACACTTTTTAAAAGAAAAATGAAACCAGTTTCCACCTAAAGTAATTTCCAAAAAGGCAAAGCACATTTATGTGCACATTAGTTTTAATTCTTGATGCTCCAGCTGAAGTAAGTTCACAAGTTGAACAAAACTCGGTGAAACAATTTAGTCGACCCAAATCTACATTTCAAGCATTAAAAGTTTCAGCTGAAAAATATGCACCCTTTGCTTTTTCAACCCATTTTGCAGCCAATAGAGGGATAGCATAGATGTTCAAATCTTGGACTCTTCTTCTGCATCAGCTTTTCCATCACCATTAAACCAAAGATTTCTAATAAAGAAAGAATTAGCACTTGGCAGTAGGCCGTCACCAAGCCATGCCAAGTCTCTGCTGCCAAAGCACACTGAACCTCGGTACCCAAGCAGCAAGGACTGCTGTGAAACAGGGGAATAAAGCTCTGCTTTCTGAAAGGAGGAAAAATCAGGCATTCTGACCACAGAGATCTCATAGCATTACTCAGTGGCAGATAAACCAACAGCTATGGCTACCATAGCAAGTGCCAAGTCAAGCCGTTGATTTCAGGTAGGTGCTGGTACAGCCTGGCATCAACTTTCAAGCAGAAGGCTTGAAAATTCAAATTGCATATTTAATGGCAGTGGTCTCTTGGGTGATGTGCAAGTCAGAAACAAGGTTAATCCAGACTTAAAGACTATGGAAAAGTTTAATGTACTTGGGATAGTCAAGTTCCAGCACCTAATTTTTTGAAAACAAAGCAAAGCCACCTGCCATCTCCTTAGGCAGAGGTAAAGTTCCAGGACTTTCATTCTCTTTCCATGTTGTCCACATCCATCTTAATTTCTCTCTCCAGCAAGTTTTCCCTACATCCAGCCTTACTCCACCTCTGCCATCCTATCCCTTGCACAACTGCAGGCAGAAGACAAGGACACTTTGGGAGCACAAAGTTGCATTTCCAAGAGGAGCACCGTACAGTGCCCGTCCAACAGCTCCCAGCCCATATCAGTCAGCCCAGCAGCCATAACGTCCTTTCATTGCTTTCTCAAATGGAGGAACATGTCAGAGGAGGAACCTCAAAATGGCAGCCCAGGATATGAGCACGAGACTTCTTTTTCAGCACTGGAAAGTGAGCCTGCAGATGTGCTTGCAAAATCCACTGGGATGTACTGCAGGGAGCCCCAGTGCCCCCAGGCATCACCCTGCATTTGATCACACGGGACACTAAGGATGACAAGGACCACTCCGGCATGCAGCTACTTTCCATTCAAGAGCATCACTGCCAACTTTACCCAGGTAATGTGCTTGAGGCAATGCTCTGCTGCAAGCGGGAACTCAGAGCTCCCAGGGAGCCACGGAAGATGATTTGAAGCCAACTCCATAATCTGCTGGCAAAGCAAAGCAGCCAACCATCTGCTTCCCATCAACACACCGCTCCGAACCAAACAGCCACCAGCACTCTCCTGAACTCCATTCCCCCACTGTAGCCCCAATCACTGTTGATATGAAATCCCATTTCATATCACCCTCCCTACCCCAACAGTTGTTTCTGGATATGCCCTGGCTGCCATTTCAAGTTGGTGATGAGCAGCCAACACCCATAGCCTGATCCGCAGCCACTGTGTGCAATTAGCACTAAGCCCCCCGCACAGCGCTGCAGCCGAATCAACAGCAAATAATTAGCACCACAGCTCCCCTTCTTCTATTTCTTCTCCCTTGAAAATGTGGTTGATTATGCTAAAAATGTTTTTTTTCCAACTCATTATCTAGCTAAAATGTTTGAACAGGAAGGGAAGCTGCCACACAGCGCATGCTGAAGTGTGAATTGGTGTTTGCTTGCATTTAGCATCCCTGCCGCGTGGCTCTTTGTTCATTTTCAGCCAGTTTCCTGCTCTGCCACTCAAGCTGGTATTAATGGAGATGCTTTAGAGGGGAGGTAGGAGTTTATTTTGCTTTTTAAAATAAGAAATCCAGCTCTTTTTGCTCTCTCTCAGTCCTTTCTCCTGCCTGGCACAGCACCCAGCCATGGGAAGGCTGGTAGCCTGATGCTCAGTCGGCCCAAAAGGAGTTCCAGCCCAAGCACTGAAAATTCATGAATCCCTTCACTCCCTCAATTTGGAAAGTAACTTTTCTCTTAAGCCTATGTAGTTCCTTTCGTGAGCTACCCATGCTGGAACCATTGAGGTATATTTTTCAGGCTTTTCCTCTCACACACAGCAGGCCCAAATTTCTCTAAAGCAAATATTCTGTAATTAGTGATTGTCAAGCAGCAGCGTTATTGCCAGCTCCAGATCTTTCAGAAAAGCTCACCAAGTGCATCAGACTCTCAATAACACTGAGTGTGCAATGCTTTCTGTACAGCTATCCCATGGGAATTTGTGTCAATACAAAAAAGCTGCTGTAAGTTCTTGGAAAATATTTTTTTGCCATTTCAGTGCCATACTACCAGCAGGGAGAGCAGTGTTCCTTGTTCTTGTCTATAAACATCCAGCCGTGAGCTCTTCTTCCCTGAAGCAAGTGTTGCAGAGTAGAAGCGTACATCACACACGCTGACAAAGAGTTGATTAATAGAAAAGTTGAGAACTTGATTTCCCCATTTCCCACAGCTGCCTCTGGTGAGGATTCTCTTAGGTCTCACTGAAAGTTTGTACTTTCCCACTCATGCCTTCTGCATCTCTCCTCTGACCAAGATACTTATTAGACCGTTGATCATCCAGCAGCCAGATGGCTGATTTGCAGCAATCAACTACAAAATTAATTAAATCAATCCTAATTCATAGGAAATCCGCAGTTTCCCTGTAAGAGGAATTCCTGATCTTCCAAAGTGGTTTGACCTGTCATAGGACAAGGGGCAATGGCTTTATGTAGTGCCAGGGGAAGTTCAGGATGGATATTAGGAAAAATATCTTCTCAGAAGGAGTGACAATGCACTGGCACTGCTGCAGGGGGAGTGGTGGAGTCACCATCCCTGAAGTGTTCCAGAACCATGGAGATTTGGCACTGGGGGACGTGGTTATGGGCATGGTGGGGGTGGGTTGGAGGTGGACTTGGTGATCTTAGTGGTCATCTCCAACCTTAATGATTCTATGATCTGCTACCCAAGTCAGTGAATGCTGGCCAAGGCTGACTTGCGGCCTTTCTGAGATGCTCCTCCAACCCTGTCCTGTGTGGTATGGAGTCAGTGAGAAAGTCCTGGGCAAAGTCCCAGTAGCATCCAGCAGTCAAACTGCTCTCAAAAACACCACGACTTTTCACAGTTACATCCCCCATGAGATGTGAGAACAGGCATCAGGAACCTCTGGCATCAGTTAGATCTGAAGCCAACCTCTGCAACAAAAGAAAAAGCTTCCTCAGAAAGAGCACTGATTTAAGAGTTCATTATCCCTGCCTGCAGGGGGGAAAGAAAGGTGTTTTTTTCATTTAGAGAAGTTATTAGTCTATGTTATTAACAGAGATCACCTCTTAATGAAAATCGTCATTGGCTAAATAAGATTCTGTGACAATTAAACTTGCTGTCTGCAAGCATTCAGGTTCCTGGATCATCTTAAGACAGTTCCTGCAGAGAAAGTGCATTAATCTTGTGGGAAGACCAAGAGGTAAAGCCTCCCATTTGTTTAATAGAAAAAAAAAAGACAGTTGGAAACAGTTATTTAGCCATACAGTAATTGCACTCCCTATTTTGAGAAATGAATTCTAAAACAGTGTTAAGAACCAAATTCTGTTCATGCTAATGCACGACAGTAATTTTTTTTGCTAGCATAAAAGCTCTAGGTTGGACTCAGGAATCCAAATGACCAAACCTACGTGTGATTTGGTACATCTTGAGGAGAGTTACTTCTGTAAGTCAGAGCAGAAATCTGTCTGTAATCAAATAAGGAGCAGGAGCAGAGCGTAGGTCAGGATGACCTCAGCTGCAGCCACCAGGCATGGTCTCCATGGCATGGAATCTTAAAGTTATCTGAGTGCCTGAACAGGCAAACATGTACTTGAAAACTAGATTATGACCATCTACCTGCACCTGCAGGCACTTAATTACCTTTAAAAAGACCTGCCTCTGATAGGTTCGGAAGATCTGTTGGCAATCTCCAGGCTGCATTTCCTAGAGAACTGCAAAAACTGAACCAGAGTTCTTGATTCTGCCCTACAGAAAGCCACTCCAATTGTACAGCAACAGATACACTAAATTCGTGCTGGCAGGGCAAGACAAGCCGTGCTTCTGTAAAGTGCTCAAAAACACGGGAAAAGAAGTCACTTTTGCTTTGGGATTCTGCAGCACAAATTCATTTTTATGACAGTGACCATTTCGCTGACTGCTTCCAAAATAAATGAATGAATGAAGCCTATCTAAATTTTAAAGGACCCTGAACTTTCAGGTTGGATATTTGGCAAATATTCTTCTCACAGAGTGGTGATGCAGTGGCACAGGCTGTCCAGGGGGGTGGTGGAGTCACCATCCCCTGGAGGTGTTCAAGAACCATGGAGACGTGGCACTGAGGGATGTGGTCATGGGCATGGTGGGGGTGGGCTGACTGCTAAACTGGATGATTTTAGTGGTCTTATCCAACCTTAATGATTCTACGATTCTTCTTTATTCTCCAGGATTGGAGAGTACACCAGGTGAAAGACACAGTGCCCGTCCCAGATCTCATCCCCACCTCAGTCAGCAGTGTAACTCCCAGACTACAGCTGCCCAGATCCAGCAGGAGCTTGGAATGCTTTTCCTCTTCTCTGTACCAGGATCATTATCCAAAAAGTTTCCCCTTATCAGTGAACTCAGACTGAAATAGACTGAGTTATTTCGGGAGCTGCCCCTCCTTCATTTCATAATTCTACATACCAATACATGTGGCTTAAATGGCAGAGGCTGCCTGTTGCTATGAATGGCCTTGTAATTTTCCCTTTGCTGGCAATAAGCGTCCTTACAGCACACATTCACGAGTTACGCAGAAGACAAATGAGGGCTTGGGGAAACGTTTTATCTTTGACTTTCCTTATCATAAATTTTCTGAAAGCACAGCCACAGAGGATGGCCGTGCCGTATACCAGTTCCAGCAAGCACAGTTACTAAGTCCACGCCCTGAAGATGACTTTTTTTCTTCCATTTTCCCACCTATTTCTGGTACATGTCCCTAAAGTGTCATAAAACGCCACCAGTACCTGTGCCAGCCCCACTGCAACCATGCTTCACTCTTTTCCCTGGGGTAGGATGGTGCCAATGAGCAGAGGTTGCTGTGGCATCTTCTCCACCCACCTGTGCCGCTCCCATCCAAGCTGGGGAGAACTTGTCCAGACATCAAGGTTATTTCAGGAGGAAGCTGAACATCTGAATTCACCCTCCCCACTACACGCAGCATGGATTTCATCTTCCCACACCCTCAGCATCCCCCTTCTTAAAGCCTGTGTTCATTTATCTACTCACTCTTCTAAGGCATGTATAATCTCATAACCACCTGCTGCTTTATTCACAGGAAACACATTTATAAAAGATACAATAGCCTATTGTTCAACAAAGAACTCCATGCTTTGTTCCTCCATTTTTTATTTTTTATTTTTTTATTTTTTAAATAAGAAACCAAAACAACTTTTAAAGGAACAACTTGTTTCAAGCAACTGTTTTCAACCAGAAATTATGTACGTAGTCATGTGCACATCGGTAGCCCCTGTGAGACCAAGGCATGGGCAGAGGATGCTTCTGTTATTGGGCAGGTTGGCTACCAGGCGTCTTCTCTTCTCCCCTGCAAACCCTCCACATGACAGTGATGTAGGAATGATAGAATGGCTTGGGTTGGAAGGGACCATTAAGACCATCTAGTTCCAATCTTGCTGCTATAGGCAGGGCCACCTCCCACTAGACCAGGCTGCTCACTGCCCCATTCAGCCTGGGAAGACTCCTGCTTCTCAGAGAAAAGTAAGGATGGAATTTAAACATTTAGTAAATCAGTAGAAGATTTAATTAGTGTAAATGTGTGCACACATTTGTGCCCTTTTTCAGTTGGCTCTGCAGTGAAGCCAGGCTTCGGAGAGATTTAACTCATATCAGCTTTCACAGGATATTAAAAACTGCCCAAGGACTGATCCAAATCCAATCTGATAAGAATGAATGCTGGACCTGCCTTGCAATACTAGATGTAGTATTCCTCACTCTTTCTTTAAATACACAGCACTCCATTAAAAAACAAAACAAACAAACAAAAAAAACCCACAACATAAAAAGGCAATAAATGAAATGATGCAATTTAAGAACCTGCACCCAACCTGCCATTTCTGTCCTCCTGTTTTATATAAGAGACATTGTGACAGTGCACTGTATGCCTCCCATTCTTGCCTTGGAAGCCCCCACAGAGTAACCTTATCTAACCAGCACACCTTAGGGAGCATGCAGTGGTGGACCTGGAAGCAGTTGTTAATTTCCACTCAAACTGTACTGAGAAAGGGAGGAAAAGACATCTTCAAAAAGTGACTTTCTACTTGTTTTTCTATGAAAACTGACTTCTCACGCTGTTTGTCCATCCATTCACCTACTGTCCTTTTGTGTCTCTGGAACCCAGTGGCCAATATCCTTCAGTGTGGGGAGGGAAAGCAGCTAGAAAGAGGATTTTAGTCCTGTAACCTTTCTCAAAACTATTTTGAGTAGAAAAGACCCAAAGTCACACTCCTGGCAAAGCAAAAAGAATCGCCGTGCAAACAGCTTTAGCCTCACCACCCACTTTCTTTTGCATGGTAGTGAAAAGAATAAGGGGTGTCAGACGCAAAACTTGAAAATTAGGCTTTATTTAGTCCTCTGCTCATGGAGGAGATCATATTGTTGCTCTTCAGCAATTCTGCTTTTCTTCCTCTGATTTAAAAACATCAAGGACAGCTCTTTCCCCGTTCCAATGAAGTTATGCCTTATGCATTACATCAGCTTTTCAACCACTCCTTGAAGGACAGACAGGTTGAGTCTTCAGCACAAATAGCATTTCCCATACAACACCAAAACATCTCCTCCTTCCAAAACACCACCCAAAAAGCCTGTACCCAAAAGGTCCTTTTCACTCAGTGAGCCCTTTCCTCTTCACCTTCCTCACACACTCTGCCAGCAAGATTTGAATTTCTAGTATTAAAGAATAAAAACAGAGAAAAGGAGGGAGGAACTTCCCTTCCTGCAGCCCCTCTCACCCTCCCAGGCATTCTTATAGACAGCTCCATCAGTTTGTGTTCATGAGTGAGATGGTGGCAGACAGACTGCTCACTTCCTCACCTCCTTGCAGGTCACAGCTGCACGTGCACGCACACAATATATGCAGTAATTTTGCTCATGAGGGACAGGAACAGTGCAGAAACCAACTCAAAGAGATTATTATTTCTCAATGGCTCTAGTGCTTGAAATGATGTTATTAAAGATACATTTTCCAGTCAATTTTGCAATTTCTTTTGTTAAGCAGTGCAGACTGTACTGAGAAGGGTCCAGCAATGAACTAGGAAGATGAAATATTGCTGATATACAGATTGTGTTATCTAAAGAAACTACCTTTCAAAAGTAAAACTCAAAGATGAATCAGATACATTTGCAGACTGATCTCTCATGAAAATTATCCAAGTGAGCCACTGTAATATGGTGAGAAACGACCAATAATGTCTAAAGCCATTCCCAAGGAAGAATGTTTCCTGGATACAACAGGATTTATTAATCTAGGCAGCAGTAAATCCTAGCTGACAAGGGAACACAATTCTCCCTATTAACTCCAACCATGCTTCCAAACTTCTCTTCAGTATGGAGCTGGATAAGAACCTGCTGAATTCAGCCAACTGAATCCAAACCCTGGGGACTTCCTTTCTTTCAAGCAACAAATACCATGCTAAGTAACTGCGGAGTGAAATCAAATAAAAAAGACAGCTCTATTGTGGCTTTTTAAGCAGATGAAATTAAATACTGTCAGTTTATTAGACCATAGCACTCAAATAATTGGTGCCACTTAAACCTCATGGCCACTATTACCTGCTTGTTTAAAAGCCTGAGTTAGTCAAGAAGTGATTGAAACATCACAACAAGGTTTGTCAATGGGACACACAGGCAGGTAGGCTTTTATTTTCAATACCTCAAGGGTTAAAGCCAACAAAAAAATTATACATGTCCGTAATACAAAATGTTTTGCTTTGCTTCTGAGCAACAAAAATCTCTTTAGGAATAAAACCAACCAACCCCAACACCTGGTTAGCCCTTTTGAATCTGAGATCATTTCTGCAGTGATGATGATAATAAATTCTTTGACCTATTTTGCTTTTACAAACTCCAGTTTGGTCCCTCTGGTCTTTGCATTAAAAGCGGTACCTGTTGGCTTCCATCCTCCAAGGATGCATCAGAAGCTCAAGGCAGTGCTGCACTGAAGAGAAGGGGAGAAGGCAATCTGATTTACAGAATCATGGAATCATTAAGGTTGGAAAGACCTCTAAAATCATCAAGTCCAACTGTTCACCTACCACCAATAGTGCCCACTATCAATGCCCCTAAGTACTACATCTACCCTTTTCTCAAACACTTCCAGAGACAGTGACTCCACCACCTTCCTGGGCAGCCTGTGCCAGCGCTTCATCACTGTTTCTGAGAAGAATTCCTATCCAACCTGAGCACATAAATCTTTAATGGAGAAATAGGAGAGTCAAAAACTAGGAAGGAAGGCTGCAGAGATTCAGCCTAGGCATGGGAACACGTGTGCCCTCCCCTTCCGCCCCAAGAGAAGAATTAACCTCCTGGACATTGCGTCACTGTGTATCTTATCGTGATGAATGGGAATCTTTCTAAAAATCATTTGGCACCATTGACAGGGGATTTGGAGCATGATACACAGTAATTGGACTAAGCTCTTTGACCTGCATTACATAGAGGGTGATACTGGACCGTGAATGGGCTCAAAACAACCTGGTCTTAAGAAAGAAAAAAAAAAAAATAGGAAAAGATGTCAATAAGGCTGAGGTTGGCTGGAAAGAAAAAGCACAGTTCAGCGAAAGGTCATTTTCATCCATAACAAAATCTGTCTGTGATTCTTGCCAGCTCAGAACAAGAGTTCCCATCCCCACTTGAAGAATGAGGACACATCAGGAGCACGAGGTGGCAACAAGGCACTGTGTCATCACTCAGCCTGGTAATCCCTTCTGAAGAGGCACTCACTGAAGCTGCAATACGGTTTTTTGTTTTACTCCTACAGCACTTCCAGAAGAGCCCACGTTACACATGAGAAATAAGTGCTCCCAAGAGTACATTAGCACCTGTGCTAAACTTACAGCATGCAGCGTGGGGATCGGCTGAGAGTGGTAAGCCAGTCCTAAGGAAACCTTCTAGAAACACAATTCCTTAGATAGTGATGAGTTGAGGAAAAACCCTTCTTACCAGAGAAAAACCTCCTTCTGTGCCAGTCTCTGGGAGCAACAGCAGTTTGACAACAGCAGCTCGGGCATCGAGGAGACAACAGCAAGTAGAAAACCCATGTAAATCATGAGAGAAGAAAACAAAGCAAAAAAAAGAAAAAGATAAAACCACAAAACCCAACAATGGGCAATAAAGGCACGAGATGCACTTCAGAGTAGTAACATTGAATAAAAACATGAGCGAGGGATGTGGGGATGAACTGAGAAAACAGATACAGGCAAAAGCTAAAAGATGCCATCAAACTAGCTTGAAAAAGTCAGGTAAACCAAGAGAAGCAGATATCCAAGTTGTCCGTGACCTCTTTTGCTACTCCACCGATCTCAGAATCGCAGCAAGGCTGTGGCTCCAAAAGGAACAATGAACAATCACAGAGTTCACAGCCTGGTGAATCAAGTAACCCTGCCTCACTGCAGCCTACAGCTGGGCATGTGCTCCTTCTTAAAGCAGGGGTGGCCTACATCTTAGAATCGTAGAATCATTTGAATTGAGAGGGACACTTAAAGGCCATCCAGTCCAACTCCTCTACAATGCACGGGGACGCCAACAGCTCCATCACCTTGGGTCAGCGCACCAAAATACCTCAAGGCTGGGTTTGCCCTCTACACTGCAATAGGACAACACTCCCAGGTTGCAATGGTTGGGTTCTTCTTCCAGGAAGACTGACTGCCGCTTAGGAGAAGATGCACAATGCAGTAGGTTGAAAATCAGGTGCTTTATCCTGGATTTGTACTGCATTCCGATGCAAAGTGTTTAAAAACCAGTGGGAGTCAAGAAATAAGGAAGAAGTACCAGACAGCATTAACTGTTTTAAAAGAAAGATTTTCGGCACCCCATTTAGACTCATTTCCAGCTTATCCATGAAGCTCTGCTAAACCTTACTAAGACTTAATTCCCATAAATGTGATTCTCCCATCCATGTTTAGCTAAGTAGCAGTGCTTCAAAAAAAGTAAATACCAAGTCGTGGGAGTTGGATTATTCATTCATGTGGTAAAAGCTATTATATATGAGCATATACAGATGTACCCACTTCAGGACTGATCTAAACATATGTAGATTTTAGACTCTGACACACAAACCATCCATTATGCAATGGCCCATGTACGTGTCTCGGCTGCTTTTATCCTCAGCTGTGTCAGGAGGATTCACAGTGAGAGACGGAAGAAGCTTATAGTTAAAAGACTAAAGAAAGTTTAAGCAAGAGGCTTGCTTAAAGTGAAAGGAGAGAAGGAGAAAGAGAGAAATCAAAGAGCCAGGCAATATCAGATTTAGCAGGACAAGATGATGAAAACAAGAATGTTTCAAAGCCCAAAGGTTGGAAATGGTGTGGTCTAACCCTATCAAACCAGCTGTTAAAAATGTACCTGAACTGCCCATTAAGTCTTGCTTCTAGCAAGCCTTGCTCCCTTTTTGCCCCTCTTCTTGCTCCCCTTGCTCCCCAGAAATCATCACAGTATCACCATAATGGAAGACATCATCTGGAGCAGAAGACAGTTAAGACAACACTCCAGCAGTTACCAATGCACTCCGTTTTGTGCAGCTACCTCCATGCAAACAGAGTTCTGGTTTGATGTTGCTTCACACTGTACAGGATGTAGAAGTCTTTGGAAAAAACAGCAGTCTCAGCTACAACCAGCAAAGAAATTCCCAAAAGGCACAGGAAATCCTGGTGCAAACCAGAACATCAAGCAGGGCTCTGCCATCCTCCAAAACGCTCACGGGGATTCCTACAGCCTACAGAGGGCAGGAAGTGGCAATGATCTCAGGAAAAATTCAAGCATAACTAAAAACCACATGGTATTGAGGATAGAGGAGACTCACATCAGGAACACAGACCATTAAGTGTAATGCTTCACATTATGCTTCCCAAATACGCACTTAATTCTGATTCAACAAGGCACTCATGCTAATAAAAATTAAAACCAGCAGGTTCTGTCGAGTGTGTAATGGATGTGTGGAAGAGCAGTGTGTGCAGGTATTTCTAAAATTAACCAGGAATACAAAACCTGTCTGCTTCCCAAACCCCCAGGGAGCTGGGGGCATGCTGCATCAATCACTGCCCACCACTGGATGGGCACTGCACCGTACCAGCACAGCTCCTCACTGCTCCTCCTCTATACTAGTGTAAAATGGGTGCAAGAAAGCAGAGAGGGGGCACGGGGAGAAGAGAGAGAAAAGATCAGCTCCATGAACACTGGATACAGCAGATCCATTTAATGATTAAACAGACACAATTGTTTGCTTATAAAATGCAGCGGCACATAAATCTGCTAGGAGCTAATTGCCTATTATATAGCTCATGGTACTGCTTGAGTTGGCTGCTGAATGATAAAGGGACGTTTAGAAAGAGGAGGAAGCACTTTGTTCCCAGGCTCTGCAAGGGGAGCGCTCATTCCTCAACAACAGCAGGGTCCAGAGCTCACCTGAGTGTGGGACTGAGGCACAGGGAGCACTGGGTGACATGGGAAATGCATTACATTATAAAAATAAACATCTCATGAGATATGTACATTCTTCCTATGCCAAGAGGTTAATCCTACCCAAACGGCACTGTGTTCCAGAAAGAAATTATTCCCTATAAATCACTGGGGCAGGAGCAGGCCACATCCCTCAGAATTCAGGCTGCGCCATCTGCTGCAGTTGTTACACTGTACGGATCTGCCATCGTGGTGATAGTGGGACCAGAAGGGATCTCCACTGGTACCAGAGGCATAGAAGAGTTATACCGCTGGGAGAGCTCCTCTGGAGCTACAGCACAACACTGTTCATGAAGCAGAGGTTTGACTCAGACATCCAACACCTGTAATGGTCACACACGTGGTTGCTCAAAGACAGAGAAGCAGGGCCACGAGCCGGCTTGGTGATCTGGCTGGGAAAAGCAGCTGATGAAGTAGCACCATCACAGTGCTGCTATGGCAGAAGATCCCTAGGGCAGGTGGACCCTGCTAGAGCTGGCTGCTCACATGGCATCAGGAGGGCACTGCAGAAGGAGTAGAACCTGGCCAGAAGTTACTCAAAAAAACCTGAGCACACTGGCTGGCTCAGAGGCTGAGGATGACACAGTGCACAGTCCCCAAAACAGCAGCAGACATGGGACCAGAGAACGACTCCCATCCTTTGGCAAGGAGGAGGATGCAATGAAGCTGGTCCACCAAATCCCATTTTCATTCCTACGCCAGGGCAGCAAGGAGCCAGATCTTACTCTTAATGGCACAAGTTCCTGCCTCTCGGTGTATTTTTATTCATTTCGCAACTGCTCCACAGCCCTTCTCACCTTACTGCCAAATTTACTCTCCCCAACATTACCAGCTCTTAGCTTATGGCTCCATTAGGATACACCAAGTGAGCGCTCATTACACACTGAGATCGGAAGCTAAAGAACTGCTGGGGTGAAAACCACAGCTCCTCCCATCCTTCCAACATCGTTTCATGAATTTGCACAACAAGAAACAGAGCAATTGAGGCACAATTAAGTGGGATCATCTCTTCTTATGTTGGCTATGCTAAATATAAAGGCCATTTTGGGACTGCTATGCTGAGCAGCCTAATAGTGATTTAACAAACACACACACACACACACATATATATTCCCCATTCTTTTATGGTTTCCAGGTGTTGGGACCGATTTACTTCACAGCAGTTTCTGGGCCTTTTTTTTCCCACCTCCTCCCCACAAAAACCTGCAGCTGCCAACTATGTTGGCATCTACAGCAGCGAGGAAACGAATTTCCCTGTGAAGCAAATTCTTCCAGGATGAATTGAATGAAGGCACAGCTCATAATTGCACATTACTGAAAACATTTCTCATTTAAAAAAAAAAAAAAAGAAAGAAAGAAAAAAAGGAGATATTTTTATCCACATCTCCAGTTGAAAATTGCTGGGAAAGATGCTTTTGAAAAGCCATCATCTCCAAGCATGTAATTATCAGATCCTTGAACAAAAACACGCGGCCAAAGAAAAACAAAAAATTTCATTGAAATAAAAAAAAAAACGGCGTACAGCAATTGTTTGGAATGGAAGGAGGACTGCTGGGAATGGAAATCCACATAACACCCTGTCTGATTTTACGTGTCTCTGAAGTTACCAGGCTGATTCGCAAATCCAGAGATTAATAAATTTGGCAGCTGAGAACATCAAGCCTGGTTAGTAATTTTTCTTGTTATGAACAGAATAATAATATTTAAAAAAAATTAAAAAAAATTAGAAGCAGACTGGCAGCCAAGCTGTCACAGAACCAGAATTTCCTAACTCCCACGTAAGCACGCTTGTCTTGAAACAGTATTCTGCCACCTCGAACAGACAGCCATACAATGACCCGGGGGTCCTATCCTATCAAGGCTTAAGACCATGCACACCCTGATGGGATTACTCACATGCTGAAAATTATGCAGTAGCTGAACTGACAGCTGAAAAGAGCCTTAAATGTTCTTATGCCTGGTAGCACTCAATTGTCAATTGATGAACGCTGCTAAGTATTTATTTTAGCTCAACTTTCTCTCCTTCAGTTCTCCAACAGCACCTCTTTCTGATTATTATTACTACTTTCCCATTGTTTGCAACACCTATCCATACATAAACATAAAAATATAGGCACCTTCCCTCCAAGTTGCCCAACACCTTTTTCTGACCTTCCAAGCAAAATTTCGTATTACCTACTTAAGGATGGAAACCGTACCATAAACAACAGGCATTGGCATCCACATGCCAGTATCAATTTTAACACTCATTTTCAAAATAAGTCATAGCATCATAGAGTCACCAGGGTTGGTCAAGACGGCTAAGATCACCAAGTCCAACCCCAGCCCACCCCCACCATGCCCATAACCACGTCCCTCGGTGCCACATCTCCACAGTTCTTGAACACCTCTGAGGTTGGTCACTCCACCACTCCCTTGGGCAGCCTGTGCCAGTGCCCAGCTACTCTCTCTGTGAAGAAAATTTTCCTAACGTCCAACCTGAATCTTCTCTAGCGCAACTTACGGCCATCACCTCTTGTCCTATCGCTGTTACCTGAGAGAAGAGGCTGACCCAAAATCAAACCCTACATACATACAATCAAATCCTCAGCATACAAAAATTCTTCGGCAGTGTGGCTATCCCTGGCTTACGTGGATTAACAAAGTAGAATAACCATTATAAAGAGTAATGAACCTGGACAAAAAGCCAGAATCCAGGTGTAACACAGCACATGAAGTCAGTCGTCCACTATGGTCACTTGTGGCCCAAATGCACCTATTCCAGCTGCAATGAGATTTGCTTCAGCCAGTTGGCAGACAGGTACATGTGAAGTCCAATAGACAGTGCTGGAGAGAAAGCCTAACAAGCATGTGCTCAACTGACACTATGGACCAATATCTCACATAGTCAAAAAAAACTTCAGAGCCCTGCACGCCAAAGTCCTAATGCCATCAGCAGGTATTCTTCATATCTCATGGAGGGTGGGTAGGATATCACAGGACAGCAAAGGAGCAAGATGTAGTGATCGACTTGGGAAAACATAAAATAAAATGAAACAGAAACAATATCTGAGCGGAAGCAGGGGAACGACAAATTTATCACCTTATCTTCAGTTCCCGGAATGGACCACCTACATGTGAGGTGCTGAAAGAAAAGGAGGAGGACTAACCACAGTCCTGGATCTACCACAAATAAGCCAACAGTAAGCCCACTCAGCTTCCTTCTATAACAGAGCATCATTTCTGGGTAGGCAGAAAATGCAAGTTCTTATATCTCAATTTTAGAAATGCTTCTGACACGGTTTCACATGCTATTTTTATAAGCATGTTTGGGAAGTAGGATACAGATGATTATGAAGTATACACAAAATTGATTGGAAAACCACACACTGAGAAAATTCATCACTTACTCACAATCAGAAGGGACAGATGTATTAAATGAAGTTCTGTGGGGCCAATCCCAGTCTGGAAAGGCTCCAGGTTTTCAGAAAATGACCTGGATGACTGCAGAGAGATTGCTCTTATTAAGTTTGCTGATGGGCACCAGTTATGAAGGATTGAAAGTAGGCTGGAAAACAGATTTTTGAATAAGTTGGATATTACAAAGAATTTCTTCTCAGAAGAAGCAGTTGAGCACTGGCACAGGCTGCCCACGGAATGATGGAGTCACTGTCCCTGGAGGCATCCAAGAACCACAGAGATGTGGCACTGAGGAACATGGTTCATTGGGCAGCACTGCTGGTAGATGGATGGTTGAACTTGATGATCTTAGAGGTCTTTCCAATCTTAATGATTCTACGATTCTGTAAATCAGATGCTATGAAACTGGAACAATCCAGAAGACAAACACACAGAGGTGCATTCAAGTTAACAAAACTGGGCAGGAATAATCAAATTAACAGATTCAGGATGGGGAAAAACAGATCTAAGTGACAGTTTTGCAGACAGACTCTTTAGATACTGTGGATCACAAATGAAAATTCCACAAACACCGCAGTGGTACGTAGAAAGATGGATATAGCCTGGGAAGCCTGTAAATCCTTTCTTCTTACCCATCTTACGAAGAGCCTCACCTTGAATGCAGGGCCTAGATTTGGGTACTACAGCTCAAGAAAGGCAGAGAACAGACCAGGTGAACTCAGACTTCTCTAACTCTCCATCCATTTTGGCTCAAGGAAATTAAAATCACTGTGATTCAGCTCCAGACCCCGGGTGCTGTCTTGGTACATGCACCCCAGCTTCTTTTCCTCTTAATCTTTCTTTTTGCTGCCACCGAGGCAAAGCTGACAAGTGACGTAAGCAGGTTGATGAGCAGGAGTTATATTAAATAGTGCTATTGTGATAAATTCTTTCATAAGAAAGATAAAATCTTTCTTCTTAGAAGATTTATCTGTAAAGATTTCCTCCTGTCTCATTCTAATTCCACACTTTAGTTCTCTGTCCTTTCAGACACTGTTTCTATTTCTCCCCGTGCCTGTTTGGAAGTTGTGATGATCTGGGGCCATTACAAAGAAAGCACAGCTATGTGCTGTGTGCTCTGTGAGGGAAAAATCAGCAGGCAGGAGGAGACAAAGATATATTAGATCTCTTTCCATGGTCATCCTCACCCTGCAAATAAGGGATGCAGCTTGCAGCTCAGGAAGAAAGAGCAGGAAATGCGCACTGCTCTTCTCCAATATCACTTATACTAAAAGCACATCTTCTGAAGGCAAAACGAACAAAAAACACAGAAGGGAAAAGCACAGAAGGACATACTGATCTACTGTATTTCTTCTTTTCCACTTACATATGGGAACCTCAGCTGGTCACTTGCAGCAGCAAGGAGATTGAGCTGGCTCTGCTGCTCTGCCCACTCCTGCAGTGATCCTGCAGTAAGGACTAACTGAATGCAAAGTTTACTAGAACAAAATATAGAGCTTCTCCCCAGACTTCAGAAAGGCCGTAAGGCATTTCAGGGAAGTCCTACAATTGCAAGAAGGATTTGATTGCCATGTCTTCTTGAGAAACACACTGTAAAACTCTGAGAAACCAGCTGAGTAGCCAAGAGAGCGCAATTAAGCCTCAGCAAAATCAAACCCCAAATCAAACCCAATGTACTGTGATCAGTCCCCCTCAAAGCTTTTTTCTGTGTGTGAGGAAAAGGAGGGATAGAGGACGCAAAACAAAGACAGCCATCACTCCCTCTCTCCATCTTTGCCCTGTGCCAGGCGCAGAGGATGGCTCCATCAATGGGATGAGGACACCACGAGCTACAGACAGCTGAAAGCTCCATTAGAAGTTTGGGGCTGAGACAAAAAATATTTCTCATTCCTTCACTCAATTTGCAGCAACACAGCAACCATGGAGACTTGCATGAGTGTAGGACCCAATGCCTCTGGTGGCATGGAACTGGACAAATTATTCCCCTCCACAGCTGGGATTCCTCTGCCACAGCCAGTGCCAGCCAGCCCTGAGCTGGGGCCCACGTTATGGCTTAGCCCCAAGAGCAATGGAACTCCTGCCAAGCTGGTTTTTGATCTTTCCATGGAACAGCTGCATTCCTGTCCTGCTAAATCACGTGTCTGGGCTTCTTCTGCCTACTGGGACTCATCACCATGGCCTGGACAGCTTTGAAACAAGCCCCAGCCCCCTGACTACTCGTTGCTGTGCTGCTACAGCAAGTGCGTATCACATCTAGTCACCATCCATAGGATCAAGCAACACAACCAGGATGAGCTGCTCTGAACCTGGTTTATTTCACCTCTCAGATTTAGGGGGGAAAAGAAACAATTTTCTAGAGTTAGGTTCATGTCTTAGGGCATCAAATATCTGTACACCAAGGATAGCACAAAGTCAGTCCTACCCTGCTTCAGGCAATGTAAAATGCTCCCCAAACCATAAATTACCTTTGTACTTCCAACTCCAATGTCTTTTCTTTCAGAAGGGGAACACTTGCAGCAGAGCAGAAGAACAAGCTCCATGCAGTATATTTAGCTGCAACAAGCAGAGCTACAGCATGCAACAAAGTACCTGAACATCGCACCCAGCTGGAAATAACAGAGCCTATCCATGCTGGAGAGCCTGGGGCCAGGATCTGGTGCTTGTGCCCTTTGCAGAGGTACCTTTCTACACTGATCTACCCACTCTTGAGCAGAGGTTAAATGGCCACATTAAATTCCACAGAAAAAGAAAATAGCCCACCCCAGGCTTCCAAAACAGGAGTCAGCATCTCATTGAAATGGCAAATTTCTAGCTTAAGCCAAATTATTCGTTAGAAAATGTAGCAGTGTATTACACTGGGGGGGGAGGGGGGGGGGTGGCAGCAATCCCACTATGTACAGCAGTCCCATACCTCCCATTCCCTGCACCAGCCCTCTTTCTACCACTGCTAAATGCTCAGCCCATTCCCATGCTCGTCTTGAAAAAGAGCTATCATTAGGCTACACGAAAATAGAAGAGTTGTAAAGGCTCCGCAGTATTTGGAGTCTGGGTCTGCTGATCCTCCAGCCCAAGGCGGTGAAGGCAGGAAGCAGCCTGAAGGGTGCTCACAGTGGTCACAGGGAGAAATTCTTTCCAAAGAAGCAGAGACACATTTTCAAAATCAAAGCAATGAAGTCAGAGCTTGGATGCAAAGGTTTGGATTTGTAAGCCTGCCCCTCTGCTTTGAAACTGTTAGTGGCATTTAAGGTAGTTAAAGGAAACGAGTAAATACAAGCAAACCATTGGAGAAGGGGGATAAAAAAAAGACATACATATATATGCACACACACACGTATATAGGCTTACTCACCAAAGTCTGATTGCAAATCCTTTTTCAGTCCACAAAGCATGTCTGCTATTAGCTATCAAACCATTCAACTAACTGCAGCAGGCACTCCTTGCTCGCGCCCCGACTGCCCTGGGATCACTTTTCTCTGCCACCCGCAGCAGAGTGGGGCTGCAGAACACACACCGCTCCTCGCTTCAGCGTAGGGACAAAAAGAGAAATCGACCTGGACTACAAACAGTCCAGTTTGCAAGCACTCTAAAAATGTTGCAATCCTTCAGAAAGAAATGTCTTTACACGGCTCCCCAGTTCTGTATAGAAATAGGAAATGAAGGCTACGGTCCTAAAATCCCGTTGTGGTTGGCTTGGATCGAGTGGCCACCAGGCATTGCAAAGCAAAAGTTAGGAGCACGGTGATTAAAAGGAACAGCTGGTTGGAGGGGAGGCAGCCAGCCAGCCCTGGCTCCGGCAGATGCAGCGAATGCAGAGCGCTTCATTCCCGGCGGCATTGCCCCTCGTGCTGTGCCGGTTGGGAGCAGGCAGCATCCCACGGAGAGCTGTCAGCCCACAGCACGAGCCCTTCTGGGGCTTCCATGGGGATCTCAGGCAGGAGGAGAAGTAAAAAAAAAAAAAAGAAAAAAAAAAAAGAAAAAATAAGCGGGAAAAGGGGGACAAGAGGAAAGGCAGCAGCTGGTCCTGCGGAGGTACGCACAGAGCTGCGTGCAGAGCCAGCTGCAGAAGTTGGCTGGCGGCTGAGCATCCAAGTTGCAGCAGCAGAGGAGGCTGCGGCTGCAGCGCTGCCTGACACACTTCCCTCTCCCCCACCCCCTCTTGGCAAGTGCTTGCAGAGCCTCCAGCACCTTTCAAGGCAATGTCAAGCTGCTGTCAAAGCATTACGCTGCCTCCCAAACACATGCCGGGTGCTCGTAAGGGAGCATGAAGCCGCAGTCTTATGGCCTGCCTGCAGCGCTTTCTGAAAACTCAGCTTAACCCCTTCTTAGGAAGGGCAAAGCAACCGTCAGCACACATGCAAGCCCTCTGCTGGGGTCTGGGCAAACGGTGGGGCATCGGGGCAATGCTGGGTCACGGGGACAGGGCAGGATGCTCCCTGCTTTACCCTCAAGCAGTTGGTCCTAAACTAGGGGTGGACAGAGGGCACTGGACTGGAAATTGTTTCAGTAGACCAGCATCTGCTCCCTTTGCTGCACTGAGGATGCAGTGAGGTGACCGCCACCGGATGCTCGGCAGGGCAGGCAGCAAAGCTGCAGCACAACACAGGTCCCCATCAGTCATGCTGTGAGATACAGAATGCATTTGCATTCACCAGCCCGCATCTCACATCCAAAAGGCAGCTTATCCATAGGCACTGCATTCCCTTGGGAACTGACATCACCTATAGAGGCGAAGTTGTATGCACAGATGGTACAGGAGGAGCACAGCAGCACCAAGGCTGTTTCTTTAGGAGGGTCAGATGAGTTTGCGCCTACTTCAGTGTTTGGTTGAATGTGGCCAAGAGCTTGGAAGTTTTGAAGGAAACTCATGGGGCAAGGCACAAGGTTAGGTCTTGTTTCCTTAGGAAAATGAAATCTGGATAGCTCAAAAGGGCCTGAATACAGCTGGTTGTGCCAGCAGGAAGCTGTGCAAAGCTGGGACCCCATACTCAGGTTGGGAACTGGAGGGGAACCAGGCTTCAGCCTAATGCCAAAGGTTTTTGCTCAGATTGAAAGGCTCTAATATCTCTATTTTGGTTCAAACTCAGCTGTTTCATGTACAGATAACTTAAACAAAAGCAATAAAATTACTAAGTGAGAAAAAAACACTTCCAAAAGAGATATTTTGGTCCATAATTTGTTTTTAAGAAGTTGTTCAGTCTGACAATAGACTTAATTAGTAATTGAGCTGAAATTTGTAATTAGAAGTCTTTTCACATGGCTATTAATGTTTTTCCTGTAAAGAAAACTCATCTTAAAGGGAAAAAAAAAAAAAAAAATCTGCATTTGCACCATAAATACAAGGAGAAGATGCTAATTTGAGAACAGCACATTGCTTTGGATGCATGAAGTGGACGTCTCCAATAGGATCTTTTAAGGCAAAGCTCAAAGTAATCATTTACACTCATGCCGCCATAGAAACCTTCTCAGAATATGTGCTGCATTGAGAATCACAGAATCATTAAGGTTGGAAAAGGTCTCTATGATCATCAAGGCCAAGCCATTCACCTACCATCAATACTGTCCACTCATCCATGTCCCAGTGGAAACGGCAGGAGAGGACAGGTCTGCTACATAGTTGAAGCTGCTTTGGGTTGTGATGAGAACTGGGCAGAGGTGTCCCATCCCTCTGCTGTCATCAGAGAATGAAGAAGCATTTTGGAATTTCCAATCCAGGACTGTTTGTGGCATTTGCTGAGCTGGCACAGCCTGCCAGGAGCCCGGAGAGGAGAGGATAAAGATGTTTACTCTGTGGTTGCTGGCCAAAACCCATAAACACAATGCTTGCTTCCTGTTTCAGGTGGCAGTATATTAAAACCACTTGAAGTGAAAAGCTTGAGTCTCTTAAGGGGAAGGAAAAGGGCACACCATTCACATTGAAAAAATTAGGCAGCCAGAATAGACACACTGTGATATCAAAATATATAGGTGTCATAAAAGACCATGAGGCATCAACCTAAACCATCCGTTTTTCAACAGTCTGTACACGCTACCTCTTGGCATTAACTTTACGCTTGTATGCCCTGAACTAAAAGCTACCTAAAAACACTCTTGTGATATCCACTCTACTAAACAAGCCTCACCTAAGAATGAGTTATTGACCCGAACACTGTGCCCACTGGAAACAAGAGTAGATTTGGGGGATGGGGGCTGTTACAAAGCCTTTCAACACTGGGGTAAAGAAAAAACCAACAAACTCCATTTGGTTTTCTTGGCATGTACCACTCCCCGGGAGTAAAGAGGGCACAGAGAATGCTTTCTATTCAGTGTAAAAACTGAGCTGAGGAAAGAATAGGCTAAGGAAAGTTCGTGTTGGAACAGCTTCCAAGTGATCCCTATTGGAAACATCCATGTGGGCTCATGAGGGGAACCTGCAGCTAAAGAGGCAATACCAGCTCATAAGCCATCAGTCCAGAGAAAAAGGTAATCTTCCTTTTCCAGAACAGGCTGGCCTTTGAGCAAAATTCATCTGGTGCAAGGAAGCTACCCTTCTCTATTACTATTCTCTACTGCACAGCTTTTGAACTTGTTCTCTTTTCCCAGAGTAAACTTTCAAGTCCTCCCAGAACTTTGGTGGGAGTGGAGCTGGAAACCTCACATGGCCTAAACTGGCTGGGATGACACTGACAGAATACACTTTTATGCAAACAAGACAGAGAGCACAACAGAAGGAAGATTACAAGCCGTTCAAAATGTTAGTGATATAGTCCACTGTTTGATGGGTATTTGCTCCTGTGACTTCAACCATTACTTATTTAATCACCTCTAAAAGCATCTTCGTCAGAAGTCACAGGACTGTGCAACACTACAACAAGATCCTGCAATGGACCATTTAGCACTGAACATGCTCTGAGCCTGGGAGAACACACAGAGCGTCTTACATCACTCCACATTAGGAAGTCTCAGGAGGCTCCCTGAAGACAGCTGAATGAACGTAATGAACAGTCAGCCAGAGAAAAACGAGGAGGAAAAACACCCAACCACACGCACTTACAGTGCTCCGAGAAACACCAAAGTTCCAACTGCACATAAAGATCACATTAATAGCAACAGAAATTGCTTTGGGTTAGGGGAGGTTCAGAAGAGACTGACGCAGACACTTGCTATTTCTTTTAAATTCAGATCTTAAGTAAAGATTTTATGTTGCCATCCCCTCCTCCCCACCTACTTCTTCAATTTACAAATGCACCCCTACACACTGTGGTCTGCCTTGGGCTGCAGTCCTCTCTGCCTGCTCATCTCCCCCTCAAGGCTGGTTTCTGGCACAGCAGACCTGGTACTCCCAGGTCTGGGAGAGCTGGCTTTAACTGGGAACTTCAGCCTGGCTCTGCAAAATCAAGAGGTCTGAGGAGCGTCTGCCCTGCCTTGACTGATTTTGGGCTACAGCTGATGGGGAAGAGGAGGAGGGACAAGAAGGTCCATTAACCTCTTGGTGGAAGAGATTTCACAGCTGATTACCCAACTATCCACTGGCCCCACACTTGCTCCATTTCATCTGCTCCAATTTTCCATAGCTGTGCTTATTCAGAAACCCCAGACAACCAAACGGCAGCCCGAGGCTTGCAATGGGGCTTTTCTTTGGCCTGAGCAGATACTCTGTTTTTAGGAAGCAAACTCAAAATTTAACAGTTCTTATATATTTTTATGGGAAGATGAACATGGACTTCTTAAAGAGATTTTTTTCATGAAGTCTGGAATTTAAACCATTTCATAATGGAACCAGAGGAAGAACTCTTTGATTATTCCTTCCTATATGTGCAAATTCCACCAGCCAGTCCTAAACATTAACTTGCTGTAGATAATGAACACTGCAGGATACATTTACCCATCCAGTAGGCAATCAGAGCCATCGCTGCACACATACTCAGAGCACAGAGATGGAGAATGTTGCTAAGGGTAATTCCAAGACCCCCACCCATGCCCTTTATCTCAAAGCACACTGAAACAGATACTGCATATTTTTCTGCTTAACCATTTTCAAAAGAGCCATCTGCATCTGTCACTGCCCGACGGCACAGTGGGGAAGTGATGGGGGAGAAGTCGGCAGTGAACACCGACTGCCTCCTGGAGCTCTGAGTAATGGAAAGAACCAAGCGCTGCAGTGACCCCTCCATGGGACACCAGCAATCTGGCACTCCCCAGTGATGCATTTTGCCCGTGCACCAGCATCACTGATCTATCTGAAATGCATGTTAAAGCAGCACACTTCCCGGTCAGAAAAGAAAGCCAAAAACTGCAGAGATTGGATGTTCCAGTTTTCAAAACCCAACACTCTTAATCTCTTCCCAGTCACCAGTGTCATCCCCCAGGCAACCTCCCTCTCACTCCCTCCTAAGAGAAGGGAAACACTTCTTTCCATATTCCATGTAGGGGTAAGCACAGGCACTTCCGCTTGCTAAAACTACAAACAGTGCGTTTTCTTGGGGGAAAACATCCCAGTCCTCAGTGAGTCCATCTCTAGGATAACACTGATTGTTTCTCTCCAAATCGTTCTATTCTTTTTCATTGCAAGACCAGAAACTAATCATAGCCTGCAATGGCTCGGCCCTTTCTTTTTGCAAGCATCTATGAGACAATTGATTTAGCTAGAAGATTTTTAGCTAAAAGGAGAAGCAAAACGTGCATCTTGAGTCAACAGGAGTCAAGAGCCATTGCCAGAGCCATGCCTGAAGCTGTGCTCTTGCACCACTTCAAAGCATTTTCCAGATTTTGTGGGTTTAACCTTAATGGTTAACCTGCCTCCTCCAAGCAACACTTCAGCTGGTGAGCCCAAGTTGTACAAACAGGCCCAAAACTCCAGTATAAGAAGCTCAGGCTGAAGGAGGCATAGCTCTGAACTATGGGGAGCAATCACACTCGTGGGTCCTTCACTTAAATCCCTACTTCATGTTACGCAAAGGCCAAGAGGAGCAGTCCTCGGGACAGCATGGAGCACACCTTTCCCTATTAATGCTGTATATACACTATGCAATTATTTTCTTAATCACTGAACATAAGGGGAAATCCCACCATTTATCCCAAGCTATGGATTTCTGGATTTGGGTATTCAGAACAGGAATAATTCAGGGCTGTAGACTCCAGTACTGCTAAGAGAAACAGTGGAAGAGAAATAGGCTGAAGCAAACTGCAAGATCCCCTACTGCCCAGCCAGCCCTAATGATGCAAAAGAGCTCATTTGGGGACCTTGTTAGCAGAGGTCACCCCAACAAAACTGCATCTCAGCTGTCTGATGGCACAAGAGAAATCATCCCAAGCACACACTGAAGCAGCCCAGCAGGGAACTGAGTAGGAATGGAGGAACCATGCAGAAA
Source organism: Alectoris magna (assembly GCA_030625065.1). Lineage (NCBI taxonomy): Eukaryota > Metazoa > Chordata > Aves > Galliformes > Phasianidae > Alectoris > Alectoris magna. The sequence goes on from CM060572.1 coordinate 10,419,884, forward strand.
AGCAGAGTCACACCACAGAGCAAAACCAAAACACTGAGCAGCTCCCACCTTCTGGGCTAGTAGGGATCAGTGCTTTAGCATGAGAGCAAATTGTTTGCAGCTACAAATCCAGAGATCTTTGCAGCAGAAGACTGGAAAATCACTCCTCTTGCTCCAAAAGCATTTGGCACTTGAGCCCAAAGTCTCCTTCCAGTAGCAGCCCCATGAGCTCTGGCACATCTTGCTCCAAAGAGGAAAGCAGTGCAGCTCTACAGCTTACAGTGGCTGGAAGGACAGGTCTGAACACTGAGTCAGTATTCAACATCACTCCTCTCTGGGGAGGGAAAACCTCTGCATCTTCCCTTAAAAGATCTCTCGTGGCACCCGTATTTTTCAGAGACAACATTGACAACACACAGGGAAAAATAAGCAAGCGGGTCATAAGTTTTCACAGTTGTCACACAGTTTCTTTTCAATGAGTAGCAGTGTAACAATGCATTAACAATAAATGAAATGCCATGTTAACACTAATTTGCATAGTACAGAGCCACAGTGCTTTGCTTCCCGTATTCTCCCTCCAAACTCTCCTGACCTGCATATGAATCGAGATGAAATTTAATTGCTGGGGCATCCAGCAGAATCATTGAATTCCTGCTTAATGAGCCTTCATTTGTACTCTCTTGCATCAGATACCTTCTCTCCAAGGTGCTGTGTTAACTAGCTGAGATGTGGAATGTTTTGCAAGACTATTTTCATATGCATTTGGACAGAGGAAGAAATAGGAGGAGGAGCTCCAACTGCAAAAAAGACGACGCTGGTATCAGTTGCACGATAAGGGTAGCGAGATCCCAAGAGTACTGAGCCATATTCCTTACAAGCAAAAAAAACGTAACCGTTTTTATATCCACTCTTACACCTTACAGCATCTACACGAAGCAACTCTTCTAGAAGAGACAGAGCACAGCAAGGTGGGACGTGGCCAAGGTCTTCCTGGGAGACAGCCAATGTGCAGAGCAATGCCAACCATTTCAGTGACTCAGAATAACACAGCCCACACCATCCTCAGAAGTCAGAGCCTCCGGGCAGTTTTGCATTCAGACAGCTCATTGAGCTTACCTCATTCTAAAGTCCTTGGCCATGGTCAGAGGGCTAATTTCCGTGCCGGGTACCTCAGCCTACACAACTGAACAGATGCCTGAAAAAACAGCCTCGGTGCCTTCTATGTGGTATAGTCACTGCCAGCAGCACGGGCAGGGCTGGCCACAGTCCTGGGACCAAAGCTTCAAGCCCCCTTGATGATACCCTGGGCATCAGCCACAGGAAGCACAGAGGGGAGGAAAGACGATAAGCAAAGAGGGATGACCCCAAAGACCCTGCAGTGATCAGTTTTCTGTCCCAAGCTGGGCCATAATGGAGCCATGCACAGCAACAGATAGCCTCCAAGCAATGGGATCAGTGATAAATAATGAAATATTTTGGCTTTGGAGCGCTCAGAGCTCCCCGAGGGACTGAATTTTGTTTCTTATTATAGGCTTGCAAGATGGGATCAGCCTTCCACTCCCATCTGGGCCTCACAGGAACAGCACACTGGTATGTAAAGGTTTATCCTTTTTCATACGAGTTATGGGAAGCTATAAAAGTGCTGCTTACAGCTCACCACTGATGCGGGTGTAAGCAACAACAGTGTGTCTGTGCTGGTTGCAACAGGCAGAAGATGGACCACAAGGTCTGTCTGCCATTTGTGTTATAAGGTGAAAGAGTGGGGAACAGGGTATGGCACAAATCAGCCCTAATTATCCCAAGGTAGTTAATTATAAAGGATGTAAATTGACAGAAATAAAACCACATGGTCAATAATAGTATTTTTTAAAAGCTAGAAATTTTAGCCCATTATCTTTCCAGCTGAAGAGCTTTAATTGAAAATGGCTAATCTTCCAATGGGTTCAGAAAGGGTTTACAAGCTAATTGCTCTTTTCCTTAGGATTAACACTGTGTTCTGTGAATAGGGGTGGAGGGCAGCAGATGTGCAGCCTTTACTCTCTTTAATCCAAATGCCCCCACTGCCACAGATGCTCCCAGTGCTGTGCAGTGGCATAATGGAATCGCTTTCTCACACATAAAATGGCTGTTCTGAAATGAAATTACAGCCATCTATTAGGAAGGGAACAATAAATTTCCTTCACCACACATCCCCACCACGAAAGACCCAGCATTAGCCTATAAAACCCACGATGGAAGTAAATCTTGAGGGAGAGAGAGCAGCTAACAGATGAATTTACCATTCTCCTTTCGTAACTGGTAGCCAGTGTCACTCAGACGTGGGCAGGAAAGACATTATCCCAAAATCAGTGCGTGCTTCCACAAACTTCAGGGCGGTGAGGACTTGGCTGCTGCTCTCTGGGCTGGGAGATTTACAGGACCTGCTCAAAGAGCAACTTCCATTTAAGCTGAGAGAGCGCAAATACTTTTGCTACAGGGCAGGGAAACCTGCACCCACCCTCCTTGGAAAATGAAGCACGCAATGCCTCCTTGAAAGATCCAGAAGAGATAACCAGACAAATATTTCTCATTTTCCCCATTATCAGATGGTGGGAAGGCCACACCGTCCCTCCCAGCAGCGGGCCTGCCTGCCCCACCCAGACCATGCCTTCAAAAAGCAACAGAGCTCCTGGAGCCACAAGTGGTGAGGAGAAGGATGAAACGTTTGGTGTTTGAATTGGCAGGAAAGCAAAGCCAGTGTTTGCAGCACAAAAGCTCAGCAGTGCTGTTCTGAGTAAGAGCAGTATCTTCCAGGAAAGGGCAAAACAAGGGATCGGTCCCATCGAGGAGCAATGCCCAACAAACAGGAGAGCATCAGCTGGGCTTCCTCCAGGATGGTGGAGAAAGATGCCTCTCCCTAGGGAACAATTCATCTCAGCTCCTTGGAATAAAGTGCCTAACTTTTGCAATCTTTAAACTAGAGAGGAGATTCATCTCTTGAGAGAATAACAAATACGGCTCATTAACTGCTTCCTCTATCCCTCCTCCTCAAGCCTAGAGTTCCCTGCTGAATCACTGTCACAGAGAACATACCAAAACCCAGCAAGACAGCACAGCAAGCACCACCCCATACAAGAGCATCGCAGTCAAACCCACGGCAGCGGAAGACACGAGTCTATGGAATAGGCGCCAGACAGAGAAGCCTCTCAACTAGGTTCTAGAAATTGAATGTATACACATGGCAGCCAAATATTTGCCTCTTCAAACCCCTGTCTTGAACAGTCACTAAGTTGCTGCCTTGAATCAAGTCTTTCATCAGCTGGAGAAGTTGAGTATTTAGCATTCAAATGGAGACGAACTGTTGGCAGTCATCACTCTGCATTCAGCGGGGACAATCACACAGAGCTTGCCCTCAACTGAGGGAGGAAACCGACCATGCAGATGACAAACACCCATACAATGGGCACGCGATGGTATCGAAATCTAGATGGATACTAATGCTAAATGCATGGGTTAGGAGGGCGTGTTCTCACACTTCATTAACTCAGTGACCCAGTGTGTGTGCAAGAAGCCTCTTCACGTGCACCTCTGGATGACACCAAGAAGCAAGCATGTACTCTGCTGCCTCAACGACATGTGGCAACAAGCACCAAAGTCAGCTATTTATTCATTATCACCATGAAGTTTAGAGCAATATTTAGGGCAGAGCTGTTCCCTCAGTATCTCATTTCCCTGTGCTATCCGCTGTTCCTCTTGTTCCAAGGAGCAGCATGCTGTAGAAGTTCATGCCTCAGTGCTACGCTTCCTACTCCATTGGCATATTTCTGTGCAAGGGAAATGGAACAACCCCAAGAGCCTCCCGGCTGCAAGCTGCACTACTACACGAAAGCAAACACACAGAATCCAGGCCAGAATCAACACTGTAAGAATTACTGCCAAGAAACCACGTTTAGAAGCTGCAAACTTGGCAAAAAAAAAAAAAAAAAAAGGTTTGACTGCCTCTTTTTTGTTTTTCCCCCAAAGAACAATATATTTTTTTAAAAGCACAAAGAGAAATTGTGTGTGTTTTCAGAAGAGCTCTGAAGCCCTGCTTTTGCCGTCTCCTACCTTCATGCTAGCTGACATCCCTGACACCAGTAATAACCAGACTTACTGCACAACAGGAGCTGGCACTGCAGCTTGAAAAGAAATCCCTAGAAAAAGTTTCTTCTAACAGAAATACCCTCCCCAGTTACTCACAGAATGGTGATTTAAGAATATTCATTCTCTAAAATATATTGTACTGTAAAGCCCTTTCTCTCAGCTATTAATTTGTTGCTAAGAAGCAGCACAAGGCTTAATAGGACACGGAGATCTGAGTGAAAATTATGGGCTTGCTCTCTACGTAGCTGTGAATTGATGCATGTATGTTGAAAGGTGGAAGGAGACAAGAGGAAAACAGGCTTTGATCAAAAGGATCAGAGCAATGAAGCTTACAGGTGCTCTGAGCCAACACACGGCCCTGAGGATGGCAAAGGGGGCATCAGTGCTTCCTTGCAGGATTCCAGATGCCACCAGCAGCAACTCCATGCTCCTGCAGAGCATCGTGTGCAAGGCAGATGGTGACCCGGGGATCTCTGGTAATCATTACCTGCATTTCCTCTGATTTTCAAGCACAATTAAGAACCGGATTCCTTTAGAAGCAGCATTTGTCTCAAGCCTGTGGGGTCTTTTTTTAGGCAGCAGTTGTGCCATTGCAAGGGATACTTGTGATCTGAATTGCAGCTGTGTTAAATAGTCTACTAACTATACAAAGCACAGATAGCCTGAGTTACCCCTGGAACAACTCATTCTTCACATGAAGTCCTTTGGGCAGAAGAGCAGTGAGTTGGAGGAACAGGAAAGCACAAAGTGCCCTTTGCCAGTCAGTCATATTGCTGCCACACAGCCACCTCCCAGAGGAGCTCCCTCCTCTCCCACCTTCCCCTCCTCCAGGGACAGCCTTCACTCAGCCCCTATTGCAAGCACTGCCACAAGGAAACCAGCATTCACCCTGCTTGAGGCAATCCGAGCTCACCGGTAGCCCTCACCCCCTGCAGATGGCATTTGACTGGATTTGGCAGTTGAGCAAAAGAGTATAATTCCAAATAAATCCAGCCAGATTGAGGGATTTCAGCACAATTAGGAGTATAATACTGTATTTAAGAGCCTCCTAAATACCAACAGCTAACAGAGGGCAGCAAGCTTAGCAGAAGCCCGGTCCCTCATTCTAAGGGACCAAAGCTGGCACTACGTGAACGCAGACCCTCATGTTCTTTAATGCCTCAGCAGCCACAGAAGACGGAAGTCCTTCCCTAGACCTGCCAACCCTGCAGCAGATGTCTTCAACCAGATGCCCCAGCTTGGAGGCATCCAACATTCCCAGAGCAGCACCAAGGCTGTGCACGTACCCAGGCTTTGGGGAAATTTCCATAGTAACAAGGTGCAGATACCATTTAGGTATTCAAATGGCAGAGCTGATTTGCACCATCTTGGCCACATTTAAGTGACTGAGGCAGAGTCTGTAAAAATAAGGTGCTACTCCTTCATGGATGACTTTGCTTGCCTTTCACTGTACCCACACAACGGTTTTTAAGCCTCAGATTTTGTGTTGATAAGTCCTCTCCCACCACCTGCTCTTGGGAAAGCTATGACTCCCCAGGGAGGGAGCCCTACCCTCCACCAAGACGATATTGCCACCCGTTCACTGCCACAGCTTCTCAGAGCACCCCTTCACTCTCCTGAAAACAAAAGGTGATTTCCTAAGGACTAAACTTTGGCTTTTGCCAATAAGGAGTTTCACATTCTTTGGTAATGAAGCAGCAAAAGTTCCAAGCAAGTTGTGGATGACAGCTCTTAAGAGATCATAGAATCACAGAGGTCTTTTCCAACCTTAGTGATGCTAAGATCATTAAGTCCAACCATTCACCTATCACCAATACTCTAAGTACCACATCTCCATGTTCCTTGAACACCTCCAGGTGGCTCCACCACTCCCTGGGCAGCCTGTTCCAATGCACTACCACTCTTATGGAGAAGAAGTTTCCCCTAACGTGCAACCTGAACCTCCACTGGCACAGACGGTGCCACCAAACCTTCCCACTCCCTCCCCAGAAACACCCACTGAAAGACAGCAGAAACTTTAAACAAGAAGAAAAGTGGTGAAAAGGATGGGCAAGGAAGGGATAGCATGAGGATTGAGGAGACAGTGGATTAATAGCCTGGCATGCGTGGCAGTTTAATAATAGAGCTGTCACAATAGGAGAGATTTACTAATTGCAGAGTCATTTGCTATGGATTCCCATCAAGCTGCCATTTAAATCGCTGTGCAGTTTTTAAGATGGCTTTCGAAAGAGGGCAGGGGGAAGAAGAGACAACGCCCACAGTACTTATGCAGTTTAAATTTAGGAAAGCATTGTGTTTCCTTCCAGAGGATCAGATGGGGACAGCCAGGAGGGAGCTGGCAGCACAGTAAGCCCAAAGGAGCCAGAGGCAGGTGTGTGCCTGTGTCTGCACATCTGGGAGCAAGGCTCTGACCTCAAACCCAGCCCTGGCAAGCTTTACACAGCTTTAGTTGGTGACCTACTAATACCTCCAACATCTCCCCAGGCTATAGCTCCAGTGTTTTCTTTTGTAGAATTAGTCAGCAGCAGTTTTAGGTGCAAAAGTCATTTTAAAACACAAATATGAAAGCCCTGATCTCCTGGGGCTGTCAGCAGAAAGACCAAAGTTGGTCCTTCTTCTGACTGAGTTCAAAGCTCATCATTCATACTATCTCAGCATGCACATCTTAGATAACGCAGCGCCCCAACCCAAGACACACACAGCTGGTTGAGCCTCAAGCTTTAAACACTGGAAGAGTACCCTCATCCTTTTGGGAATTAAAAGGGGCTCTCTGCACAGGCAGCAGCAGTTCTGTACACAGCACTCCTCCTTTCCTCCAGCATCATGTCCTGAGACTCCTCCCAGACTAAGAGGGGACAGCTACCCCTTGCATCATGGTTCTCACAACTATGGAAGAGGAGGCAGCTGAGAAGCACTGCCAGGACCCACCACCAGTGTGCTGCCAGGTACAGGACCCCTGCAGGACAGCACAGGGGGAGGCAGGGGAGATAAGCCACTGGGGGAGCTTGGGGCATCCCACCCACCCCACAACTCAATGCCTTCTGCATCATGCACACTATTACAGCTCAGCTGAGATGCCAGAGAAAAGGCCATTTCAATCCTCTTTTCCATTAGAGAAACAGGGAAGTTAAGTCAAGGCTTTGCAGATGATCAACAATTAGCAGTCTACATGAGAGCATGGTTGGGGCTTTCTAGGCATTTCAATTCTGTTGTCATTTATTAACCACCAGTGACTCAGAGGCTGCTTTCCTCCCACATGCTGTAGACCAGAACTCCAGATCTTCTTCATCTGTTTCAATCCACTGGTACAGAAGATAGAAATCTATTAAACAAGACTGCTTTGGCAGTGCATCTGCAGCTAATCTGACACATCATGAGCACAATTTGATCAGGTATTATGTTCAAGGTTGTTCCCAAGACTGTCGTTCAAATGCATTTGCAAAAAGGATGCTGTACGAAGGTAGTATAGGACACTTCCCAAATCACCTTTTAGGGCAGAAGACAGCACCAGGTCCCATTCAGCCTCAGCATCATGCTCTTGCTACAGATGTTTTTGATCTAGCAGGAACACATTTAGGTATAAATGAGTTGTGTTACATGGCATTTTCTTCTCAGAGGGACAAACAATCCTCACTTTATACTTAGTGGGGATAAGATGACTGAAGCATAAGTGGTTGTATTTTACGGGATGCTCTACCATGAGTATACTTAAACAGAATTCAGCTTTAATGAGCATACAAGTATGAGATGAGTCTTCACTGAGGCAAATGTTGTTGCCTAGGGACAGGTTCAGGTTTAAGCAATTTCAGAAGTGTTGCTCTGCATCTTAGACTGGGCTCTTCAGTCTTGTTAAGACAAGCCAAGTCTAGCATACGTATGTTCCCTGTACATTCTCATTAAGGTGAGGGCAACGTCTACCCCCAGCTCCCTTGTTAATTGAATACCTCCCAAGAAAAAGGTCTGCTTCTCTGGGAAAGACACCTAAGGAAAAGCATTCCCAGTCACCTCATGCACAGTACCTTGGGAAATCTGTCTTTGGAGATCAGCAGAGTTAGTATTGTTTGTTGTTGCTTCTGTATAGAATCCTGAAGAGCTACCGCAGTGTCCAGGCGTGGGATCCCTCTTGTGCTGCTCTAGTTTGGAACCCACAGCCAGAGGTCCCACTGTCAGTCCCTTCTGCATTGCCATAAGCACCTCTGCGACACACTGGCAACAGAGAAGAGCATTTGCTTGTTTAGATGAGTACACACCGTCACCCTTGGCCTGGCTGGCACTGCTGGGAGCTGGCTCTGCTCCAGGAGCTATTGAGGCATGTTTGCATGCCTGCACTAGCACGACCTACCTTATGCACCATTTCTGTGTGCTACCAGACACCACCTCCCTGCAGATTACAAAACCCAGGGATTAGGCACCCAGCCAGCAAACCAGGGAGCAAGCAACTAACCAGTGGAGTAAGTTTTTATTTTCCTGTGAAAATATTGGGCTCAGGTAGGGCCGGAAGAGGATTAAAGCAGTATTTGAATTAAACAAATGAGGGAGTGAGAGTAAATTGAGGAAAAAAATCCATTTCAAAGCAACTCCTAAGACTGATAAAATAGAGGTATGGGGGAAATACAAAAGGATTACAAGAACGATATTGAAAATGGCTGACTTCAAAGACACACAATCTAGGATGCTCTCACAGCTTTCTTTTACTCCATTGGCTGCTTCTGGCCTGGATTCCCTCCCCCAGCCCCTTTGTTTTACCTTCCTTGCATACAATAAAAGGGAACAAGATTAAGAAGAGTCTGCTGGAGAGCAGAGCTCATGGAATGGACTTCAGCCATCACCTTCTAGCACACGAGCCGTGTCTGATAAGAAAGTAAGTAAAGAGAGCAGCCAAAAAGGTTAATGCTACATGCCATCTGCTATCACCTCATTAGAGGTGGATCCAGGACGCAGACACAAGCACTGTGCCTGACTAGCATAGACACACACCAGAGTAGCCTGACAGATCAGCAGAGCCAACTGTAAACCCTAATGAAGCTGTGTAGGAGGGCTGTTCTTCAGTGCCATTCACAGCAGGGAAGAGCCATGGGAGATGCCAGTGTGTTCTGGATGGTGTCAGGGGTCTGTCTGCAGATTTACAGCTCTGTTTCATTTATTTATTTTTACAGGAAATAAAAGTGGAATGTCACCCTTTTGTCCCAACCCAGGAGAACTCCCACAGAACACAGAGTAGGACATTCAAACAACCAGGAATACAACAGCATAGCCCTGTTGGGTGTCTCCCTGCCACGTAGCTTCAAAAATCCTCCAAGTTCAAAGAAAAAAAAAGTTCCCTCTGAGATAAGCTCCCAAGCTAGAGAGGAACACATGCAGAACGACTCAGTCTTACGTTCCCAGGGACAAGATGTTTCTGCTGTGCATCTTTAGTCTGCTGAAGCTTTGATCTGATTAGACCCTTCATCTGGGAGGCAGGGACCACTTTGCATGGCACTACTGCACAGCCCCAGGGCTGCTGACCAGCTGCCCCTCCTGCGACAGGGTGCCACGAGCAAAGCAACAACCTGAAGCGAGCAACACTGCCTCATTTATCCTGGGAACAGTCTGGATTCCCTTGTATGAAGTCTTGAGGTTGATGCTGGCAGAAAGGGTGTACAGTGTCCCTTACCTTCTCTGATCCCTCCTGGAAAGTGCTGGGGAACCTGGGATGCAGCTCTATGGGACAGACTTGCATACCTGTGCCGAGAGAGCAGGCAGCCCAAGCAAGAAGCCCATCACTCTGGAAGGAGGACTTCCAAAATCGCTGGCCCTACATTACAGGTCAGCCTCCAGACAGGTTCCCTGCAGCAGCAGAACTAGTCCAGGTAACTGCTTTCCCTGGAACTGAAAGAGACGACACAAGACCATCTCTTTCCATCATCCAAATCTAAAATCTGTTTTAAAGCCTCAAACTCTGTATTTCTGCATTACCTGGAAGTGCCAAGAGCAACCATCAACAGGTGATCAGGAGGCAGATCCAGCTCCTTCCAGGCAGTACCACAACAGACAGTAGCGGTCTGCTAGGAAAACACATTCATAAGCAATGACACCTCCACTATTTTCAATCCAAACTGGACCTGTGGTTTGCATTTATGCTATTTGTATGTTTTAGACATCAGATGCTGCCTGGGAAGCCCTATTGCCATGCATCATTACCAGCACAGCTCGAGCCACCTTTCAGCCATTAATTAACAATCAATTGATGCTTTCAATTCTAACATCAATATTAATATGAAGCCTTTATTAACGCTGCAGCGAGATTCCCACAAGCATAGCACGGGTGCAGCAGCCAGAGAAGGGTCACAAGCAAGGGTCTCATTTTACTCATATATTCCCTCCAGGTAATACTGATGCAGAAGGCCAGGGTCAGAAGGACAGAGGCGCATTTGTGCTCACAGCCCCCTACCTGTCACAGTCCTTACTGCCACTGGCACAGGACAGCAGGCTGGCTCCTGACGTCCCTCCATGGTCCGTGGGCTGGAGGAGTTCAGAACCACAAGCCAGCTCTGCCCTCTTGTGATTGCAGCCCAGCTTCAAACCTTCCCTTCTCCCTGTCCTTCAGAGGCAACACAGCTTCTCTCCAAACAGGTCCCTGCTTTTAGCAGACATGATACGCACTGTTTATTTAGCAAAGCTTCCAAGAGTCACAAAGGCAACGTTGGGATTCAGCAGGTTCCTCAGTAGAGGAACAATTCCTGCTCCCCTCTGAGAGCAGACCAGACCTCAAGTTTGCTCCACCTCTTGCCTTGTACTCAGCAGGGACCAGTGCCATGACTTTGCCTCACACTGTGGCACAGCAGGCACAGGATATGCAGGGAGTAAGCTGAGCATGCAGGCAGGTTTCTAATATCCCAATTAGGTGGACTGTCTGATGGCACATCAGCCTCTCCATGCCAACTCAGGTCTGAAACAGAATGGAGAACCTTTCCCAACTCCATCCTTCCTCACTCATCCATCCTCCAAAGCCAAGCCAGCTACACAAACGATTCCTCTGTGCTATATCCCATGCAGGGGATATAGTTTTGCATAGGAAAAACCCTCATTTCATCACCTGCAAATCCCATTTCCCATTCCCAAAAGGAACATCACTTGTGTCAGAGGCTGCTAAACCAGGCCCTTCATGCACAGAAATCCATCTAAGGCTGCAAGGCAAGCAGCCTGCTGCGAGCTGGGCTCAGCCTGCAATGCACACAGCTCCACGAGAGAGCAGCATGTGCTTGCAATTGGGAGGGCCTACAGCTCCTGTAAAATGGCTAACGCAGGGCTGGGGGAGGAGAGCAGGGACAGAGAGGGATGCAGTTTAATGTTTTTATTCCCTCACATGCACACAGGGTCACACAGCATCACCCTGCAAGAAAGAGAATGCTGCTGCAATGCACGGACTGTTTGTTACTGTTGTCCATATAGGCTGATTTATCAGAGCAAATAGCAGCTGGACAATTAAAAATAATAATAACTACAAGAAACCCACGTATCAGGCAGAATCAGGTTTTGAGATGACTTCAATCTCACTGCACCAAGTACTTCAGATATGTAAGCCAGGATGGCCTGACCCAGTCATCATTAACAGTTCATTCATATTCCCAATGACTCTAACACAAGCACAAGACAGCCCTTTTATCTTCTCTCTCAGCCTTTCAACAGTAACAGAGATCCTGGTTTGACATTTGTCCTTGCTGCTCCCCTCATGCAAAATTCACACAGTAACTTAAGGCTTGCAAAAGCTCAATAAAGAAAAGGTTAACGTAGAAAATCTTTGCAGCTGGTGGGAACCTCAGCAGAAAACATTGCAGTGGGTTTGCACGTATGGATGTGTGCACGATGCCATGGGGGTTAAGAGAACAAAACAGCACAATGCCAGGGCAGCAAAGCTTATTTATTGTCAATGTAATACTGTTGAGAATATTTAGGTATACTCTGGAAAAACGAAAGATGACCATTAATGCATGAAGGACCTTGTAGCTACAGCTGAGCATGGAAAGGAAAATACAGAAGAAAGCTGCACCACGTCTGTCTGTGAGCTTGGGGATGGCCCATGAAATCCCGATCATAAGTGCTGAACAGACACAGGGATGTGGGAGAAACCAGTTACATGTCTCAGCGTCAGTAATACATACACATGCATACACATCCATCACTCTCAGCAGAAGCTTGGCACGTGCCATCTCGGTCACATCACATCACCACCGCGTGTCACCGTTTAGACAAAATAACACAGAGAGACATGAGAAAGGGTTCTGAAGTTCCGCTGGGGATAAGGACAGCAGGGGATGCCCTCATCATGTCATGAGAACAAAAGAAAGAAAAAGTCGTATCTCAGGAAAAAAGTCGGTGCTCCAAGCACAACACCTTTTCTCAGCTCTGCTATTTTCATAACTAATTTACAGGCTTTTGGGGGGATATGCACTAAAATCGTGCAGTTTCGTAAACTCTCTCTTGACCATCTTGCCTCCCCCACACACAGATATGCTGGGAAGAGACGGAGCAAGAACTTTCTTATTGCTTACTGTTCTATTCCCTGCAGACAGGCAAGCAGACGCAGATGCCATGCAGAGCAGGTCCACAAATTAGCATCAAGTCTCAGGTGTGTCAAACACAATGAGTGGTGATTGATATAGCCTTCTAATTAACAAATTTTGTCAGGAAAAAAAAAAAAAGAAAAAAATGGAGGAAAACTGCAACACTACCTCAACTACTGCAGTGGCTGACGCAGACTGAGTCAGCCTCCTCAGCCCCTCTCCTCCCAGAGCCAGCTTCATACAAAGCCTTTCCTCTATATCTTAACATCCCTGGGATGCATGTTGGTCATCCTCCAGAAGCTGAACACACAGCAGCAGCTCCCAGCATCAAGTGGACAAGTTGCTCTGGCAGCCTTGTCACCTTCCTTTCATTGGGGACAGCTACAAAAACCATCACAGCGCAATAGCTTTGGCCATAGCCCAACTCAAGCCAGCAGCAGCCCATGCCAACAGGGACATTTTGAGTGCAGTATCTGAAGGTTCTTTTGATTGCTCCCTACAGCAACAGCTTGACTGGAAAGTCCAATCTTAGAGTTCCTCCCTACCTACATGAGGTAACTATGATCTCAACGCAGAGAGGTGAAAATCCATCAAGGAGTCCCTTTATGGCTTGGAAAGGACATAGCCCATAGAGATTTTCAAAGTAAATTCTGCTCCTGTTGGGTCCCACAACTGCAGGACCTCGATCAGAACAATGCACGCAGACAGTAGGAAGTCTGTGGTCTCCCAGGGGCCCCGTTGGCCTCCAGAGCATTATTCTCCCCGCAGTGGCACCAGCACCTGGCCTTCAAACTCCATTAAGTAAAGATCAGGCCCCCAGCCCACAGGTTCCAGACCTCCTCAGGCAATTGCACCTGGAGTTGAGCTACTGAGTGACACAGGTGTAAGGCCAATATTCATTTGTAACTCTGCAACCCTGCCTTGAGGAGCAAACCACAGGCAGATCGAAAGTAAGCTTGCTCTAAGGGTGTGCATACTATAATGCTCTACAACAGCTTTACGTAGGAACAGTTCAGGAGGTCTGATGTCTATAGGAAAGCATTAAGTAGCAATTAGTTGGACAACGTGCCCTTACACACAGCTTGGAGGCAGAACCACAAAGGGTGAGGGTAATTTTCGGAAGATACAGAAGGGGGAAAAAAAAAGGAACAAAACATACACAGAAAAATCTACTTTGGCCAGTTTCCTTAGGAAGCAAGCAGGTTCTTAATGCCCGTGCATTTCAAGAGAAGTAAAAAATTTGCTGTCTTTAGAGGGTGTAGATTTGGAAGGATTGCGTGGGCTTAAAATAAAGGCTATTTCTATTGTACCACTGCAGTGAATTCAGATTCCTTGCCTTTCTGGAGGTGTCCCCTGTTCCCAATAAGCAGCAGGCAAAAGACTTAAAAGACTACAACTGAATCTTAAGCTCAGGTTCAGCAACACCCTATCTGTTAGAACAGCGATCCCCACCTCCGACCTCTTTGCAAATCCAAACTGCCCCAGTACGGGTAAGGGAACATCTCCCCACCCCATCTTCTGCTCTAGAGGAAGGGATGACTGCAGTCCTTGGTCCCCAGCTCACTGTGCTTGAGCCAGCTTTCCCTGGCAGGAAGATGGTATGGGAATGGAAAGCCTGGGTAATTTAGACAAGTAGTAAAATGTCCAGGTGAAAAGATCACTCAGAAGATAATTATGGCAGGTCTTTCCTGAGTTAGAAAGTTAAAACACAAGGGGAACTGAAGATCTCCAGAAGGGAGCAGTCCAGTTTGGCTTTCAGTACAGCACGTGGATGCTGGCCGTAAGGACGGTGGCAGAGACCTTTGTCAAAACAGAGAGGAACGGGCAAAGCAAGGGGCAGTTCCCAGTGGTTATTTTGTTAAAACCTTCATATTTCAAGTCACCTTTAAACACGAGTCTTAAGGCTGTTCTTTGTTAGCCTTCAGAACTGCAGGAACCAAAGAATTAAAGTAGAAGAGCCAAGAAAAAGCAACCTGCAGCACAGCTGAGCACTCAGCACTGACTTATGCACAGATGAGCTACCAGGAGCAGTTAGTGACCTGGGTCGGGCAGGACATGCAGCTCCTACTGTTCCAGTGAAAAATAAAAGCACGACAAAACAAACCACTTTGTTGTGGGGATGATTCAAGCCCTCGCAGCAGTCTCCCATCTCATAACAATTGGTCACTTTGGGCAAAGCCATCGCATGCTCAGGGCACGCCGCCATCCCCAGACCTCTCCAGGTACACTTCAGAAGACAACCCCACTGTCCCCACAAAGGAAGCATTTTCCCACCAGCTTCTACAGCGCACTCAGCTTCACCATGCTGCTGCCTTCCAAGCATTTCACTGGGGCCATCAAGCAAGCAGGTGCCCCCTGCCACCAACAAAGGGAGCTTAAATCCATTTGGCTTTAACATGCAAACCCAGACTCATTTATAGGAATACACCTCCAAAGGAAATCAGCCTTTTTATTAAAAGCACAAAAGTAAGAGAGACAAAACATATCACCTCTTTTCCCCTCCCCAGCTTGTTTGGGCAGCACACCGGCACCGAGGCAGCCAAGGGTCACCCAGGTTTCTGTTCCATTAATGAAATAATCAGCGCAAAGCAGCCCAGACACAGCCCTCTGCCAAGCAGCTCACAACCCACCCTATTCCCTCCTTGGGAGATTTAAAACCAAAGGAAAAAGGAGTAAGCAAAAGGTTAATTAAGCCACCAAATCAACGAGGGCTCCAGCCAGGATTACCTCGGAGTGCCCTCCACCGGAGAAAGGTCTGCAAGAAGTGCATGCTCTTTTTCCTCAGTCCCAGCGGAGGCAGCAGCATCAGAAGGGCCAGGTCTGCTCCGTGTCCACTCACAGCTGCTCCTGCATCTCCAACCTCCTGCCAACCCCAAGCCCCACCTTGATCCGACCCTAACGGAATGCACCTGGTCTGCTCTGCTAATCGCTGATGTGAAGTCTGGGGCTTCACTCTCTCATTCTCTCTCCCTCTCCAAATAAGTAATTAGCATGAATAATTACAGCTCTGATGATAATACCCAGCCACCTTTGAGCAAAAGGGAGAAGGCTGTAATTAACTCTTTCTTAGGGATCGGAGGAAGCTGAACTAACACAAGCCTAATTATCTTCTTCTGGGACACCCCTGGGTACTGAGGAGCTTCACAAAGGGTGGGTGCCAGAGGTCGGGTACCATCCAACCCAATTTTGGGAGTCCGTTGCCGCAGAGGCCATTGGAAGTGCGCATTTACACAAAGGGGAGAAGACCTCACCATTCCTCCCTGCTAAGAGGGTCTTGTAGAAACCCTGAAATGGAAAACGTTGTGCTGAATGGCAACTAAAGCACACACTCTTCCCGTTACCAGAACTGGTTATTAATTGAGTTATTAGACAATGCTGTCATGCTTTATCGCTATTGCGGTGTCCAGAGGTGCCATGAGAGTGCTGCAGTGTAATAGTTGGGTGCTCTGCCCTCCAAACACTCTGCTCTCTCAATAAAAGAGCACAGGTTTTGTTAGCATCACCTCTGGTATTCTACTGACCTGCAGTGTCTAGGAGCAGAAAAATGCGTGTGTTTATGAACCCGAATCACTCGCCTTAGAAAACCTGCTGAAATTTTTATAAGACTCCAAGCACTTAAGCATTAATTTTCATATTGTAATGACTCCACGTAATAATTCTTTTATTTATGAATTCAAGGTGCTCAGGTCGTGGTGCAATATAATAAAGCAAATTAAAACACAATAAAATATTTATTTAGATAATAATTTGAGAGATTTAACAATTTGATAGGGAGGATTTCACTGGGATGCTGTACAAAACGTGCATGTTAACCACTTGTCCAGTTCGTATGCTTTTCTGTTGCAAAACTGAATTTTTCATTTCCTGCTAACTTCTTGAAAAATGAGAGGGCAAACATATTCTCATCTCCAGTTTCCCACGGACTGTTATGTAATTTCCCTGCAACATGTACAGTCCCATGGGCATTAACAGCATTAGGTGACAGTGTAAGGCAAAGCTGACACGTCAAGACCCAATGCTTCATATGGAAGGGTTTTTGAATTTCACTTTGACTGTGAGCGCTTGCCCAGGCAGTGAGTCCAGCCCCTGCCCTGCATCCCTTCCAGCTGATGTGTTATCCTCAGCATCTCTGTCCTAGCGGGTTATTTATGAGCTATTAATGGACACTGGAGGTGGAGGCACGTGTTATGATTCTCCAATCAGAAACAAGACATCATTCCCACCAGCTGGATCCCCAGGGAAGGGGGCACCCTGACAACAATGGTGACGGTCCCCACCACACCAGGCACCACCACAACATGGATAAGCCAGTTGGAAAATCACAGCTTGCAGGGAAGTTGGAATATGGATAGCACCGGGGGAAAATAAATGAGTGTGCAGGCAGGGACCCGAGCTTTAGAAACAAAGACCCAGGGCTCCGTGGCCCCATCACTTGGCCATTTCATTAACATGTTTGGTTACTGCTGGGCTTCCTGAACAGCAAGGTTGTGAGTGATGCAGCCCCTCACAGCTGCACTCAGTACTGCTGCCTTCAGGTGTTACTGCTAAAACTTCCAGTGCTTTCAATTAACACGTAGCAAAACCATTAGTCATGATGTCTTCCCAACAAATAATGGCTCTCCTGGGTCCCTTTCCTCATCACCGCAAGTTTCTGTTTAATTAATAGACCCTGATAAAACATAGAGAAATCCAGTCTAAGAATCCTAGGTATCAAGCAGTCAGCTTTCCTAACACGTTTGGTGCAGAACTGGTGCTTGGCTACTTAATGGAGCGGTGAGTTGGCCAGCATGGGGCGAAGGCTGGAGCCAGAGCCATGAGCCACATCTGTGGGGCCAAGGCATGAGCCCTCACTCCCCTGCTATGGGTTGTTGCTCCCCTCAGCAGAGCCCCCCTGACCTTCCACAGCCACATGAGGCACCTATGACAGGCAGGAGATGAAAGGAGGAAGATGCAAACACCAGAGGAACTGAGGAGACCGTCTTATAATGAAAGCACAGCTAATTCCTTGCTAATTATTCAGACCTCAGGCTTTGCCTTATCCAGCAGCAGGGGCTTCATGCAGGAAGCAGCCAAGGATGCTCGGGGAGGGAGGAAGGACCTGGCAGCCCCCAGCTGCATGCAGTGAGAGGCTCTGCAGCCCCAGAGGACAAGCGATGGTTTGGCTGTTGCTGAGCACTGAGCTCACCTTTTTGGAAACAGGGCTCTGGTACCCACCAAGCACAAATTCCCCCTACTCCCACACATACGCCAGCACTTCAGGTGGGCACTTCACCACGGGCAGCAGCCCTGTTACATGAGCACTGGGCACAGAGAACAGGGTTTGCGGATCTTTGGGTCTGTGCAACACGTCCACAACAAAGCAGCTGAAGGAGCTATGCCCGAGTGATTACAAAAACTTAAACTGAAAGCTGTTCAAAGGCATCCAAAAGAGAAGGGGAAGAGGGTTGCCAAGCCTGACTCCTGAAATCAAGTCTCTTCGCTGACACGTTCACCTCCAATTTGTAATTATCATGTCTGACAGCATCTGGAGCCAAAGCCACCCCCATCCAATGCCTCTCCATCACTCAATCCACCTCACAGCTGGCAGTCGTGTTGGCATCACTGGTCGCTCAGGGGTAACTGTCCCCACATCCCCACTGGAGACTGCAGCACTGGATGGACCCTTCCAGCACTGCAGCCCTGGTCTCCTCATGCTGTGCTTCGAGGTGGCTCGCAGGGAAAACTGTGAATCTCAGCAGAAACAGGGGATGCACTGTTCTACCCTGGTACTGAGGGAGAGGATTTAATAATTAATCACAAAAGCAAGAGAGTGTTAACAAGTCAGGCAGGATCAAACTGCATGGAAGATGCACAGCCCGCCCCCAGCTCTCTTCGGGGTGCTGACAGCCTCATTTTAATAACACACCTCCTAGAGCTGAGAGGATATAGCTCAGATATATAGATCCCAATCCTCAGTGACTTGGTCATCAGCCTGAGACCTCTTTTGTTATCAGGCAGGGCTAGAATCAGCTCAGAGCTACGTTCCCCTGGGAGAGCAGTGAACTGGCTTTTGGGTGGGCTTTACGCACTGCTAAAACAAACACACAACAACTACAATGCAAACAGACCCAGCACAGATGTTGCATTACATCAGCTGTGCTATGGAGATCTTAAGCACTAATGTTCATATCACAGTCCCTTGACCTATTTGTTATCAGGCTATTTCTATCTAAAAGCAACAGTTTGCCTACTAGAGTGAGTAAGACCAGTTGGGTACCATTGTATTAAAAAAAAAGATAGGATTGAGGGCACTTGCCCACTCAGTACAGGATATTTGCACACACCACCTGCAGGGATTCTCTCTGGGAGTTTGCTATGGCTCCAGTACCTCCGTCCTCTCGAGTCTGACTCGCATGCAGCTGAGTGTGGGACAAGACTTTCTCGGGACAAGGACACAACACTCAGCAGGATGCTGCAGGATGTGTTCACAGCCACGACAGACGGATGGGGCAGAGCTGAGGCATGGTCAGCAATTCAGAATTTACTCAGGCACTCGCTGCCTTCGAGAAGCTTTGCTGCAACACTTTGACGACACACGCGCTGAATATTTTGCATTTCTGCACATAAAACCTCACTCAGCCAGAATGAGGTTACATCCCTTGTGGTACATCATTTACATTAAAATCCCTTCCACTTCGCAGCATGACTTTCATGTCCCCCCATCATTTAGATAGCAGAGGCATATGTATGTATGAGGATAGACAGGAGGGAGAAATAGCGTTTTTAAACATTCATTGAGCCAGAAGTGTGGAAGATGCCAGCACACGAAGGGTTGAACTGATGTGGAAATGCAGCTCTTTGAAAAGAAGGAATTGAACACCAAAACTGGTTCAGAGCAGCTAAATTGGTCCCCTAAGGGCCAGTGGTAACAGAAACCTTCAGTCTAAATAAGAACAAGTGAAATATTCAGCAAACAGTATGCGATGCTTACATGCAGGGGAAAAGAAGTGGTGAAACTGTTGGAAAATGAAAATATCACATTACACCAAGCTCAAGCAGAGGAGACAAATAAAGTGGGTTCCCAAAATCAAGGTGGCTTTAACCACCAGCACACACACACTGCTTGAAGCCTCAACCCAACACAACCCACTGAGCCAGGTGGTACAGCCTTCGTCAGACAGACACACGGACAAGGCCTGAACTTACTCAACAAAACCTCGGTTCTTGACTGTTTTCCAATAAAAACATATCAGAAGTACTATAATCATTTTAATTTACCCTCTGAGGGATGCTAGAATGGATTTTTGTTGTTCAAATCAGTCTGTTTCATCTCCTTTCAATATTTCCTTGCTTTTTGTTCTTCCCAGAAAGAATTGTATAAATGCAGGTTCTCTAGTACCTGAATTTCCTGAGTCATTTTAACATCTATTATTATGATCATTGCTTGAAGACAAAACTGTAAGCAGCAGCTGCTTCCAGGGCACAAAGGGAGTTCATCAGAAAACACAAGAATAGATTCAAAGAAAGAAAATGCATAAGAAATGAACTGTTCAGGGAAGCAATGCTTATGTTACGGGGGGAGCACAGACACCGTATCGCTATTTAAATTCCTTGCTTTCTGAAACCATCTCATTTTTATGAATGTTCAGCTACGTATCATGGGAACAAAGAGGAGTTATTTGTTCCTGTTTCGCCAGTCTGGAATGGGTTTATCAAAGAAAAACCTTGCCAGTATCCCTAGGAAACATAGGCATAGGTGTTGGTAATATGTGGGGATACTAACTGGTAACTAACTGGCCACTGGTTTATTTTCCACGGGATCACTGAACAGATAATGGATGAACCAACGCTCTGCATTGGAGCTCTCCCTTCCAGGCAGAGGAAGACAGCAGGAGAGACCTGTGTTATCAGATCCATCTCTCTGAGTGGTTCATGTTGCACTGGCAGCAGATTTGAGTGGGGAAGTATTTTTTTGTGTTGCTAAAACTGAACTATTTTTGTGGTGGTAGAGGTTGTACATGTCACAGCTGAAAACCTGGAAGAGCTGAGAGGTCAGTTCCAGCCCCAGGCCTCCGTCAGGCACAGCAGGGATTTGCACGGGGAGCTCTGGCTGTGTGAATGTCCTGAGCACCCAGCCATGCAGAGAAAATGCTGAATCTCGAAACTTCTCGCTTAGGTTGAAGCACCTTGGTGAAGAGCACACACATAAAGGTCTCAGCAAGCAGTGCTACTCAATTGCTTTTACTCTTTTGCAATGTGTTTGGCCCCACTGCAATGGGTGCCAATCTATCATAGAATCATAGCATCATTAAGGTTGGAAAAGACCTCTAAGATCACCTCGTCCAACCCACTCCCACCATGCCCACCAAACCACATCCTCCAGTTCCACATCTCCCCTTTCTCCTTTGAACACCTCCAGGAGCGGTGATTCCACCATTCCCTATGCAGCCTGTGTCAGTGTATCACCACTCTTTCAGAGAAGAAATCTTTCCTCATATACAACTTGAACTCCCCCTCTCCCCCCCCCCCCCGAGGTAACTTAAGGCCATCACCTCTTGTCCTATCGCTGCTACCTGGCAGAAGAGGTAGAGGCAGTGCAGTCACAGCAGTAGAAACAGTCCCAGCAAACTGCTGCAGAACTCTGGACAAGTGTCCAAAGCACTTGGTTTCTGCTCTGGCACGTCTTCTTGGTGGAAACAGGACTGTGCATATGAAGAGAAAATATTATCTCATGACTTCTCCTTTACAGCTCAATGCACTTGGATGAGAAGGGACGTATTGGTCATGAACACAGACAATTGATTGGAAAAGGCAGTTAGCTTCCTTTCGGTTTTGTGTTTCCTGAAATAGATTGTAAAAAAGGAATCACAGACAGATATCCTGGGGATTGATAAATCATGTGGTGATTTCCTAAGGAGGGAAATGCTTCCCCCGTGCCCTCCCACGACCAGTTACCAAGCCCTGAATTACCACTGTTGATTTCCAATGCTTTGTGGGATTAATCTGGCTATACTCTGTAAAGCAAGAGAGCAAGAGGGAGAGAGAAAAAGGGAAATTGCTCACAAAAAACTAGGTTACAACAGCCCTCGGGGTCTGAGTGAAACCAAGAAGAGGAGAAAAGTTCAGTGCTGCGCTGCCAGGCTGGCAAGGACACAACCTCAGCTGCAGCACACAGCATGCTTGGAAAAGAAGCTTTTATAAGTCCTCATGAAAAGGAAATAATGGAAATCAAGTGTTTCTTTCAGGAATTACACTAAGGAAAAGGTTTTCTACAATAAGGGCAGTGAGGCACTGACACAGGCTGTCCAGAGAGGTGGTGGATGGTGGATATCCCTGCAGACAGCCAAGATCAGGCTGGACAGGCTCTGAACACGGAGCTGTGGGCATCCCTGTTCATTGCAGGGGGCTTGGACTGATGGCCTTTAGGGGTCTCTTCCAACTCAAATCATTCCATGATGCAACTAGCTCAATAAGAGATGCCAACACAAACAAAAGGAGCCTTCCCCGCTGGGACACAGCCCGAGCCTTCCCCTGCACCTCAGGTCCGTGTAAGGCAGCAGGGAGCCAGGGGAGCTGGTGTGGCACTGCTCCTTTGGGGCTCTTTGCTGCAAAGTGCAACTGGTGACCACCAAATTCATTGGAAATAATGGGAAAACGATCCTAATTTTAGCCTACAGCAAAAGCCAATCTTGTTCAGCTTTCTATTTGCATCTATAACTCATAAAAGCATTCCGTTTTGTTTTAATTAAAATACAGATCATTGTACCTTACTAACACAGCACGCTGGTGTAATCTCAGGACTCCACCAGAGCCAGAAGGCTGAAAACTCACTTCACATTATTTTTGCCTTCTTATCCTTCTGCAGTGCATTGTTAAAATATTTTTCATTTTATACACCACAGTAAATCCACTAAAGAAGGAAATGGAAACCTCATTCACTGCCAAGGGTTCACGCTGAGGCAGGATAGGAAGCCTCGATGTACCAGCAAGGGTATAAAATACCTCTCACCAGCAATACCAGTCAGTAGATACCTAGAGCTCCTACCTTTCCAGCAACTGATTTTGAATATAAGAAAAAATATATTTTTTTGTAGGTAAATATAGCAGAAAGAAGGAAGAGAATTCATTCTTAGTGATGTGATGCTCTCGTTTTGTCTGGTTGCTTCAGATGTCACAGCACAGGGCAGCCTGGTGGGCGTCCCGGCTTCTGAGACTTTTGCTGGGAGGGAGAACGGCATTATTCAAATTTACCAGGGTGCCCACATGGCAAATTTAGACTTTCAGCTGTCAAATGTGGGTGGATCTTCGTGATAAAAACAGAAATATTTCCTGCCACGCTGAGAGATCAGAGCAACTGAGAGGCTAATAGAGGTAAAACAGCACCGAGTTCCCTGACACGGCCCTTAGGCATTTGAGCAAATTGGCCTCCAGACAGACTGACTGCATAACCCCGTGTCAATTCCAAAAGAAATAAAGAAGTGTGATTTGGCACATCCCTGTGAGCATGCAGTCTGATGCCTGTGCACATGGGAAGCAATGACACGCACAAAAAGCTCTGCAGGAGCAGGGAATAGGAGACAAAGGTGTTTCCTCACCTGTTGTAAGTGATTACTTCCAAGCTGCTTCATGTTATTCGCTGACATAGAAATAAGCACCGATCTCACATAGCTGTATGTAAGTCAGTAGCAAAGCAGCTCAATTACTTATCAGGGAAAAACAACTTTCTTTGATCCATGGTTTTAACATCCAAACCCCCTCTGGTGTCAAGTCCACAATAGACTCAGAGAAATCCCAGACACAGTTTGCAAAGAGAAAATGCAATGTCTGAAATAACATTAAAAACAAACAAACAAACAAAAAAGCCCACTATTCATACTGATCCTGGGCTCACTGTGTCGTACAAACATCTGTGAATGAAGTTCTATTTTAAAAACAAACAAACAGTTAAATGGCAATTGTCAGACATCTGAATACGTGCCTGTCTCATGCATTCTGAGGATGAGCCTGGAGATGGGTTATGAGAGACCTGAAGGGACAGATGGGTCAACGACAAAACCAGCACCCAGCAAAGGAGCTGGGTCTGCACAGGGTTCTATATGCAAAAGCAGGAAAGGAGGCATGAGCATACACGAGAAGCACAAGGAATTGGCCCTTTTCTGCAGTAGCTTAGTGCTAGTAAAGCCCAACCTCTCCTAAGCTGGTATGGTTTTGCTATGATTTCTGTTGGGCACCACGCAGCAAGCCCGGTATGCATGGTCATGAAATACTCTTCATGGGTACTCTGTGTACTCCACATCCCTGCACACACTCCAGTTTTAGGACGCTTTTATGCTGCTGAAAGACAACGACTACTGAAAGGAGAAATAAATGCTCGTGACTTCAGCAGAGATGCAGCAAAGCCACAACCAAAACAGCCTGGGACTCACAGTCCTGCACAGTGGCTCTGCTGTAAGGATTCATTGCCAGCCTCTGGGCTGCAAGGGCCCTTTTTCATTCAATTACCCCCCTAGGAGACCAATATCCTCTCTGCCACTGGAGCCTGGAGAAAGATGAGGGATGAGCTGAAGCTGAAGGAGCTGCACGGCGCTCAGAGCAGGTGGCAGTCACCTGGGATGCTGCGACACCAGGCTGAAAAATGGGCTTCATTAAGAGGCATAAATAAAACATGCCTGATCATGAGTTATTCATGAATTATGGAAAGGGCTGAAGTGTAGCCACGCTGACAGAAGAGGAATCACGGCCTTCCCCAGCGTGGTGGGTTGGGCTCAGGGAGCTTTCCTATGCTCACCGCTGCCAGGCTTTCCTGGCTGCAGAGAAAGAGCCCATCAATATTCACTGCAGCAGCCTCTGAGATATCTTCTGCTGTGGAAAGTGCAGATGAGGATAAACCCTAGGAGGCAGTGACCATCCTGAAGAATGGGTGGCCAAGCAAGGGTAAAACTGAGCATTCAGCCTTAGCTCAACCTCTACACCACGGCTGCATTTTGGACAGAAGCCTGGCTTCTCTGGGTGTTAGCTGCGCATCAGCTAAATGAAAACTGCTTTGTTTTTTTTAACCAGGTACTCCAGGTCCGGAGGATGAATGCACCAATGATGAGTGCTACCTGCTCCAGGAATGGATGCTCCATAGGACCTTCCAATCTCAACATTGGGCTGTGCAGTGCTCTGGACTTAGTACTGCTCCACAAGTTGGAAACAGCATTTGCACACTGGCCCATTTTTCACCTCCCTCTCATTTTTTCTGTTCCATTTCAACAGGAGATCCAAACTATTTCAGTAACTCTTGTGGTGACAAAAACCCAACTGCTGAAATGCTCTTTGCTATGAAGCACAGCCAGGATGCTTTATGGCACTGTACTGTTGCACGGCAAACACACCAGCACAGCATAGCTTGTTCCCAGATCCTGGGACTGATTTCCATGAAACTACTCACAGCAAAATCATGCAAATAAAACCTAACATCCTTCTATGCTCAACAGGACACAATAACTTCTGTCCAAAGAACAAGTCAGGACGCCTACAGGCACAAATATGGTGTCTTTGAAAAATGTGGATCTCGGTACAGCTGATTTTATTGCAAGTCTCACATTGTTAAGACAGTTTTTCTGAACACGTTCTTCTTGTTTGTTCACTGGGTAAGGGGTTGGGTTTTCTTTGCTTACCTATTTTCACAGTTTGCACTCAAACACGAGAGAAGAAAGAACAAAAGTAAAAGGACGCATCTAATCCAAACTGGAAAGAAAAATGGGTAGTAAACATGCCTCGGTGATGCTTAGAAGGCTGAAACACCCAGAGGTAAGTTAAAGGAAAACAGAACGTCTTTTTTCTTTCACAAATTTGGATTTCACAATTTTGGCATGTTCCAAATGACAGCTTTTGACAGAGTAACAGCAAAATGACTTTTATTACTCTAACATCATTCACACCACACACTGGGAGGCATCAGAGTGGACAAAAACAAACATTTTAAGCTCAAGCACCTCAAACCTCCCCTTCTTTTCAATGCAGCAGCAGATCCAGGCCTCTGAGTGCTGCTGCAGAGCCCCTGCCTCAGCTGAAGGCTTGGGGGAGCAGCCAGCGCTCACTTAAATTGCTCTAATTTGCTTATTTTCGGCCAACACATGTATCTGCTTAATGATTTAGAATCTTCACCACTTCTGTTTATTTATTTATAAAATATAGTTGATTTGCTGCAGTAATTGGGGGCTATCAGGGAAACCAGCCACCACTCTCCAAACAGCCCAATTTGAGCTCAGCTGAATGTCAGGCATGGCCACACACAAATTGCAGCAGCGGGATGCACGGTGGTGACACGGTTATGGGGGGAACGACCCTTTCAGCAGATATTTCCTTCATGGCATCCCTGGCACTTGCTCATCTTATTTGGCTTTTCCAATGGGAAATCCCAGTGGTACTGAGGAAAGTTGAATCTTTGTACAGGACAGGGGGCTGTTCCATGGGGGCTGCTGGCAGCTCCCACAGGGGATAAAGGGGCCCTGAAGGATTGGGGGCCCCGCGGCAGGGAGGCACTGCCTGTGGGATTAACTGAGCATCCGTCGTGCCAGGAACAGCTCAAGGGCTCAGCAAGAGAAGGAAAGCAGGAATCCAAGAGGACTGACAGCAAAAATTTCTCTCTGAAGTGGGGGGATTAGCTGGGGAGGAGCAAGCAGAGCTCGAGGCAGGGTAAGGAAATGCAGCTGGAGGAAAGCTTGCCTAAGATGTGCCTGCGAGAAGAGCTCTGCTAGGGCCCCTTCTGAGAGGATGAAAAAACTTAAAGCTATACAAACCTAATGGCAGTTGACAGCTGAGATTCCAACACGTGTCACACTGTGATCGCAGCTGAGCAGAGGGGCAGTCCCCCAGCAGGCAGTGACACGTGCTTTGGGGACATGGGGTCACCTTGGTGCCCGGACAAGAAGACAGACAGACAGACACTTGGGCTGGGACATCCACTACTTCCTTTTATACATCACTCTGCAGACCCTTTGCTCTATCTTCCCTCATCTCTTAATAACGAAAGGTAGCTGGGCTTTTCAGTACCAAGTGACAAATTTCCCCAGTCCTGGCCATTGCTAGGATGTAGCAGATAGCCAGGAGTTTAGAGCCAGGAGATGCAGCAGGAAATACAGCAGGGTTCATTACTTGCTAGCACATCTCACACCAGCTCCCATCCTTGCTTGCTCCCCAGACATCATGGGCTCATTCTGGTGACAACAGTGCTTAGTGCTTAGTTCTGTTCGGTCTTCTGGGAATGTTCTTTAAACATCAGCTGTCCCACAACATACACAACAAGTGTACATCATCTCTCTCTGGCTGTTCATTTCAAAGCTCTAGTCCCAACAGCCAGCTTCTGCTCGGTTTAATCCTTGATCAAAGCAGTACAACTCAGTACTGGATTAGTGATTCTCTTACTTAAATCTGTCACTAAGATATGCAGGTGATATAAGGCAATTCTAAACAGTAGAACCAAAGCCACTGCAACTTCATCAGGCAGACCAAGGAGAACACTTTTTTAACCTTCATTACAATCTCAAGCTGTATTTTCAGTGTTCTGCAGGCAGAAATGAACTTACTCTTCCCACATCTCAACTCAGAACAGTCTTTCTTAACTTCCCTGGAAAGCTGCCCAGCAGCAGCCTCCACTGGGCAGCCTGGAAACCAGGTCCAGTAACCACAAACTGAAGAGGGATGAGGGGTCACAGTCCAGCACGAGGAACTTCTCTATTTCTCAGTGCACACAATGCTGCAGGATTGTGAGCTGAGTAACTGTCCTGCCTCAGATTAACTTATGCTGAGATATACTTAACACATTGCTGCTT
Organism: Alectoris magna; assembly: GCA_030625065.1. Lineage (NCBI taxonomy): Eukaryota > Metazoa > Chordata > Aves > Galliformes > Phasianidae > Alectoris > Alectoris magna. Next base: position 10,447,326 of record CM060572.1, read on the forward strand.
CTCACTTCCCAAATCATCCTGAACTCAATTTGCAGCCCAGGCACTGCCCCATTATCCTCCCCATTTTCTCATCCCTCCAACCCATTCCCCTGCCAGAAGGAGTGAGGGGGACAGACACCGGATGGCCAGGCAGCACAACAAGGCTGGTTCGTGCCCCAGTGCCTCCCCCAGCACAGCCCCAGCTCCAGCAGGAGAGAAACCTTACAAGACTCTGCATGTACCTAAATCTGCTTCACTGCAATAACAACCGTGGCAGTTGGATAGACTAAAAATCCTAAGAGTCAGTCACATACCTCTGAAAAATGTATAGCATGCAAGAAAGTAAAATAATCCTATTGCCCCCAGCCCCTGCCAACACATATGTAAACAGAGACACAGAGTTTTTCCCTCCTGTCCAGCAAAGGAAAAGCAAGCGTTCCGGTGGGTCCCCTCCAAGTCCCTGCTGCAGGCAGGAGCTCTCTGCTCTCACCGTACCTTTATTCCTCCGTCTCACCACCCCGAGCCGGCACTTGAGCGAAACAGCAAACATCTTCCGACCGCAGCCGCCAGCTCCCGCTCACATGGCTCTAAGGCTGCTTCTCCCCCCGCACCTCTGCCTGGCTCTGCGAGGGGCTGCCAGCTCTAAATTAATTTATGATTACTGTGAAATGGAGTCGTGCTTTATGGAGTTGCAGAGGGACTGAGAGGGAAGGGTTTGGGAGGAGGACAGCAAAGACAGCGCTAGAGGGGATGCGGACCCTTTCCAACAGGAGTTTTGGTGTGGGGCTGTTTTGTCTTGTTATCTTGTCTAGATCAATAAAATCACCAATTAATGTATATAAATCTATCTCCAGCCTCCTGCTGGGAAGCTGGCACTGCATTAACATACTCATTTGCAAAGTAATGTTGCTCCCTAGCACATTCGGGGGAATGCTTGCACTTTGCAAAGCTAATCCAGAGCTTATCAGAACAGAGGGCACAAAAGCCCTGAATTTTATGGGATCAGCTCATCACAAACCCAGCCCTGGTGCGCGTGCTGAGCCTTTAGCACATGTTGTGCAAAAGAAACTTCTGCAAAAGAGCGGTGATGTACTGGCACAGGCATGGAGTCACCATCCCTGGAGGTGCTCAAGAGCCATAGAGATGTGTCACTGAGTCAGTGGGCATGGTGGGGTGTGTTGATGGTTGGACTTCATGATCTTCATGCTCTTTCCAACCTTAATGATTACATGTAAAGAACTTTTTGTGTCTACAGAAGCCAGCGACAGCGTCCCATAGGATCAACAGCAAAGCAGTCCTGGGGACACACAGACCACCAGGGAACTCCAGCACCCCAGACAGCGTGCCTGACACATCCTGATTCTCACCTCCTCCTTGCAGAACCAAGACAACAAATGTTACTAGAATCGCAGTATCCCGAGTTGGAAGCCACCCACAAGGATCATCGAATCCAACTCCTGGTTTGTCATAGGACCACCCAAAAATCAGACCATGTATCTGAGAGCATTGACCAAATGTTTCTCATCTGCTTTCAGACCCAACTGACACCAGGAGTAGTTCGTAGACTTTGTATGGTCTCACCCAATGCTTTTTAGCAGCCAAAGAAGGAAAATATTCCTCGCCTTCTCTCTGGGGACTGACACTATGGCTGAGAAGTGGTTCTTCTTAGCACAGTCCCAAAGTGCCTTACTGAAGCTTATGATGAAACTCTGGGTGCACAGAAGAAATCCTCACCACCAAATCAATGTCCAAGGGTTAAAAGGTGCCCACCACGGACGGACACTTGGGAACTGACTGACACAAAGTCTTGGATCGCCTTCTCTAGCAAACATTTCTGCTGATCTCACAGTTGACTTCAGAGATCACAACTTCTTTCCACAGATCAACCGCTGTAGGCAGCAACACACTGCATCATTTCAGGAGGCCCTTTAGAGACACAGCACAGAATAATCCCCTCTGACACCTGCTCTTAGCAGAGCTCTGCCTCTGAGCCTTTGCACTTCATTACCTGGGTCACCACTCACCTTTTCAGGCTGCAAAGACACTTACACCGTTTGGTAAATCCAGACTAAGAGGTACCAGTGCAGAGCCAAAGGAAAGCCTAACGCACGCCGACCCAGAAAGCTTTCTGGCAAGCAGGGGGCTGAGAGCTGCTCTGAACACAGGCGGCACAGCACAAACGGCAGTCCCAGAGGAGCCAAGGCTGCATTTCAAATTCAAGAATTCCAATTACAGCCCTCTAAACTCAATAAGCCCTCAGTGCTTCAGAGATCAATCTTTATGTAACAGCACCAGAGATTTCCTTCTCAACTCGATCCTGTTTTCTTTAAAATATAGAGTTGAAAGCATTGACAGGTGTGTACATATATATTAAGTATAGATAAATTTAGATGTAATGTACGTATTTAATGCCTCGTACAGACGATGAAACGCCCAAGCACATCTGAAGTGTGTGAGAAACAGGCTGCTACTGGTACCCAGCCCATGGGCATTGCCGAGCCGGGAATGAGGGGCTGATGTTGGGGTCAGGGATGGGGCCAGGCAGCAGGGCTGACCCTCCTGCACTGCCTCGGCTGTAGGAACCCGAAGCAGCTGATCTCTTCCCTCTTCCTCTTGCCCCGGCTGTCCATCTTTTATCTCAGAGGACTGGACACTGCACCAGGGACTGTACCCACTGGTGTGTTTCCTGCCACAACACACTGTCCCAGCCGCATCCCAGCAGCACACTCCTCCTTCCTAATTTCTGCTTCCCTATTCAGGTGTGGGTACCCTTTCCCCCACCACCCCCCTCTTCCTGCAGAGAAGAAGCTTGCACCCAACATTTCAGCCGTGCAATAGAAGTTTGGCTGAGCAACTGGACCTTAAGCTTTGCTGGTACTATTTAACAGCCAGCAGTATGGGAATATGGGTGTTACTGGGTCATGAACATCCACACCGAGCCCTAAATGTCCTGGTTTTTGAGACAGAGAGCTGATCCCTTGCTTCCTACCCACAGGTACTTGCTTTTTTCTAAGTTCCTCTTCTTTCTCTCACCTCTGCTGAGAAGATGAGTCTCCAATTCATTTTGCAGGAGATGTAGCAGAGGAACTTACATGGTTTGTCCAATCAAAACGGAGAGGTTCAGGTGGGATATCAGGAAACATTTCTTCTCCTAAAGAGCAGGGAGGCACTGGCACAGGCTGCACAGGGAGTGGTGGAGTCACCTGGAGCTGTTCAAGAACCATGGAGATGTGGCACTGAGGGATGTGGTCAGTGGGCAACATTGGTGGTAGGTGGGTGGTTGGATGATGACTTTTCCAACCTTAACGATTCTATGAAAATATTATTTTGCACCAGACTGTACCTGCTGTAATGATGCTGAATTGCCAGTCAACAAATAAGACCAGAGGAGAAGTGCCATTCCTTCCTCTCTCTGGGTTCATCACTAGAATTTAAGCTCATTTGGATACAAACCATTAAGATCTGGTATTCCCTCCTCTGAGAGCTGCAGAGAACTTGGCCAGCCAGGGGAATTGCCTGGATGTCCCAAGACAATTGGCTTAACCTCAGAGGAAATTCCAGTCACAAACAAAGCACAGCTGTTTTTCCTCAAAACTGAAACAAACGTGTTTTCGGCTCTCCTGCACATAAATCCAGTCCTTGTTTCAGCTAAGGAAATGGCTGTAGGGACACTGGTCATCAGAAGCACACAATGGAAGGAGTGAGAAATGCAGCAATTAAAGTAAGAGTATAAAAGAGCATTTGTATAATGGGAAATCTATTACCATTTATCAAGGCTGGTATTTGAAGTGGCTCTGCCAAGCCTCAGAATCCATTGCGAATAACGCCAGAGGTTAATGAAAACTGATATACGCCGAGCATCACAAAAATAAAGCAAAATGCAGTGTGATTAATGAATATACAGGATTCAGAATATACGTGTATGCTTCTGTGAATATCTGGTAATGATTAGACTTTTTTTATAACAGCAAATTGTGGAGGAATGGAAGAGAAGAAAACAGTCCTCTATTCATGTAAACATTCAGAAATACCTATCAGAACAAAATTAAAGGAGCAGTAACTATTCTGAGTAGAGCTTACTTTAAATTAGTTCATTCCTTCCTAGAAGTCGCCGTACAGTTTGTTCCCTTCCTCTGCAGTAATAATGCAAAGCCCTGTGTGTCTAATCCATATCCCGAAAATTACACATTGTACTCAGGGTTTTAAAAGGCAGCGTGTCTCTTGCAAACAGGTGCAGTTATGGATGAACGCATTACCATTACAAATACCAACACCGCTGCTGTTGTGAATTTGTTCATGTTATTTTCATCTCCGCTAGTTTGAAGGATGTTCTGAGCTCATTTCATATGGGCGTCGATTCTTTATGACTGTGGGTACGACTGTCAGTGGGAAGACCAATATAACTGAGCGTTTTCTTTTTCTTTACCTTAGATATTTGCACAATGTCTGCAAAAGATGTATAAAAAGACATTACTGGTACCGGGCTAACAGCCATTTTATCATCACTACAGATCGGAATGGGTCGAACAGCTTCACCAGTGTACACCTTTCATTAGAAAAGAAAGGAAAATAAAGTTCACTGCGATGGCTGTGCTCAAGAAACAACACATGAGTAACTCCTAATCGGAGTGATTTCAGGTATCGCTAGAAAAAGGTATGAAGCAACCCGTGCTCTTCTAATACAGCACTTTGTTAAAAACTTACCTTTGGTAAACAGACTTGGTTGTATGACTGCCTAGAAAAAAGAACATGTAGAAAGCCATGCAGCGATAGACCAAAGATCTCCCTCAAAACTATGAATTCAGTAATGCACATGGAGATAAGCCACCACAATTAGCAGACAACAGATCTCCTCGAAAGAGTTTGGGAGCTCTTTGAGAGAGGCAGAAGCAAACAGCATTGGCCAAACATGGCATTAAAGCACTTGGAGACGTGCAGTCTGTCAGATAAGCAAGCTGGATCAATGCGGAAACAGCAAATCCAATGCAGTAACATCTTGAACCAAACTCGGGCTGAGTCGATCTATCACAATCAGATATTCCACAGACTCCTGGAGATGACTGGGCTGCATGTTAGGGATGTGGGATGTTAGGCTGGGGGTTCAGACTGAGAGCTCAGCAAGGCTGAACTCCTTGCACGCTCACTCTGCCCATAGCAAAAGCTGGGATAGACGCCCTGACACACTGACACCTGTGCTGCTTTAACTGATGATCCTTAATGAGTGAGCCCAGTGACAGCATGAACAACGAATGGTCTCATTGAAACCATGCTCGATTAGTAGACAATTCCCAAAAGGAAATGGTCTAAATTATACTGTACAAGTACATCGCCTGGCCCTAATTAGCAAGGCTGCAGCCTTCCCCTGCATGATGCCACGGCCTCCAATCGAGCAACAACAGGGGGGAAGTTTGATCTGGCACCATTAGGTTTAATTACCCTGACAAAAACTTAGGAAAGTGACAATCTGTCATGAAACAGATTTCAGCTAAATAGACAAACAGGTTTCAGTCATTAACCTTCACCCTCGGGGTTCTGAAAGCCTTTTTTCTTTTCTGTACCCGTGGGTGAATTCTCTGACACATTCTCTGAATATCTCGTGTAACTTCTTACAAATCCAACAGCTCCACAGAAGGTCCCATGGTAGGAATTGAGCAGCTCACTTCCACCTATGTGCAGCCATTTCCCTGAATTAGAACATCCCCGGCCTCTCCAGCTGCCCAGCACAAGGTTCACTGGAGCAATGCCCCAATCTCATCAGCGTTTCAAATGTAACACTCACAGGGACTGCATGCCAACCCAAATCACTGAGATGCTTGTGATTTGTATAAACTGGGACTAGAATTCAGTGAAGGTGATGTAAAGACAAGGGAAGGCTAAAGGTGGTGGCTGTGCGCTGCTTCCCACTTGTCCTCTCCATAACTCACACCCCACCATGACGGGAAGGCTGAACGCGTACAATTTTATGGGCACTTTTCAGCAATTCAGGTGGGAGAATGACATTTGGATTATGTTCCAAAGCAAAGAAAAAGGCTCATTTAAATATTCACATCTCTGTGTTGCTTTTTTTTTTTTTTTTAACTTCTGACTGGAGCCCTCTCAGTATTACTTAGCCATCTCCTCCCACTGTCATCAATTTATCAGCCGACAAGAAGTTCCCAACAACTCATCTGTAAAATTATTCTATTATTTTTCACTGGAAGTGTTTCAGCTGTGATGCTGCGGTCTTATCAGCATCCACAGCAAGCCAAAAACTCAGGTTCTGGATGCTCAGAGTCTGCACAACACCAGAGCATAAGAGCCGGTACCCACTTGGAAATGCTACAGCAGTAGCAGTAAATAGCAGGTATTTAATTGCAAGAAAAAAACTGCAGAGATTTGAAAATTGGGTTGGGATTGCTGTGTTATCCCAGAGAGCAGAGAACAAAGTGGTGCTGCCCATTTCCCCTGGTAAGAAACGTGGCCTTGCAGGTGGAACACCGTTGCCCAGATTCATCTAAAGCCTATATTATATTTTTCCTGAAAATGCTGAAACCATTCTCTAGCAATTAAATGGCACAGTATGTTTGCTCAATCTGCAAATCCGTGGACAAGGCATCAGTCTTTCCAAGGAGACCGCTGAGTCTCCTGAAGCAAGAAATTAAAATAGTCTTATCTCCGTGCACTGCACCGCCTGCTCTGACTGTCAATTGAGTCGGGAGAACGAAAGCCTCTTGCAGACGTGGGCTGCAGATGCCAGCAAAGACGAGGTCACACTGAGCCTTCATGTATGTTCTCCCAACAGCTTTCTCACTGTACATTACGTGGCTGCTGTGCTAATGAAGTAATTAGTTAGTAACAGCCTGAGACAAGTTAGCATGCCAAAGGGCAGAAGTCATTTCCTTTTAAGCAGGTTCTCATTACCCCGCTTAAGTGCCAGCTGCAGTCTTTTAACTGAGTGCTGCGAGGAGATAATACACAAATGCAGACGTTACTTACAGAGCACCATCACTCCTCCCTGCCCAAGAAGGATGCCAGGAAAGCTCTGCGGTGACTGCAGTGTGCAGCTTAGCCTTGGAATTATAAACTGCACCACTTCAGGCGTGTTATATTGGGAAATGTTAAATTATCGTGCAGAATCCATACCGTTCCTGCCAGGAAACATAGGTAGCACGTTTTGCTGTGGTCTTATTCAGATTACTAGGGATACACTGATGAAGTTTTCGGCCTGTGTTTTTACAGGACATCAAATTAAATTATCTTTGTCCACCATCAAACCTAACGACCGCGTTCAGCATGGCATATAACTGCCATCACCTTCTCATCTGCAAAACAGCCACACCAGTTTACTCTGGCAGAAAACTTGCTCATCGGTGGTTTGCCCAGTATTGCACTGGGAGCCAACAGCAGAGTAGGGAATTGAGCCCAGCCCTAATTAAACACATACATCCATCTGAAACCTCATCAGTAACTTTTCCTTCTTTAAGCATTTTTCCATTCACACAAGGCCTGATTTTCTTACCCCGTTTGACAGGAGGCGCAGATTTGCCAGCCCACGGTTATCAGACCCAGAGCCACGCTGCTGCAAGGTGACCCAACGCTCACTCTTCCAAAATTGACAGCACCCATAATTAACTACCGACTTGTTTGTAAATGCCTAAATCATAGTAATTACCATCATGATGGCATAATTAAAAATTGATGTAATCTCACTGACAGGTGGTATTTTGAAAAGCACTTATCATCAATTTAATACTTGCCACTAAAGGGGATACCATACTTTTGCCATCCAAGGGATGTTTCAAGAACTTCAGCTCCCACGTCAGCAGTCTTCAGGCCTCATTTATTATCCCTACTGCTGAAGTACCCTTCACCCCAAAAACCCTACATCTCCCTCACCCAGGAATTGCTACATACATTTCCATAATCAGCAACGTCAAACTCACTCCCAACCCATTGCAAAGGCCACGGTTTCACTACATGAGCGTTCACATACACGCTCTTGGAGAAAAGGCCATCTGCCTCCTTGCACATTTTTACTCTTGTCCACTTCCTGAACATACCTTAGAGGTGACCACGATAGGAGGAGTGGATTGACCGGACTACATCAGTCCTCCAAAAGCACAAACCTGCAGCTGTGATTTAGCCTCTCCAGCATTCCACATTACATGAAAGGTGAGCAAGAGACACACAGAAATTTATGGGAAGCTTAACGATGTGCGAGTGTATTTATCAGGGCAAGATTACAGAGATTTAAGGAACTCATCTACTTTTTCTTTTTGCAAATATTAGCCTTCAGCAAAGACATGAAAACATTTGTCTTTATTCTAAAGAGGATATTATCAGCTAATTAATTTCTAGCACCAAACAGTCCAGATGAAGAAGGGTTTAATTGCTGAAAATGCTGAAACAGAATATTTTCACAGCAAAAGTTACGTTTGGCTACAGCGGCTTGATTCTGTTTGATCAAAAGCTTTCTCTGCACAATAGCCCTTGCTGGAAGGTAGATATCCCATAACCAGACATGAGCTTTCAGTCACCTCTGAACCCCCAGTGTTTGCCAGCAATCCCCTTTCCGCAGTGCAGGACATGCAAGTGGGGTGCCCATGTGGAGCTATGAATAATGCAGCTCCGTGACCCCAATAGCAAAGAGGGAGATGCTGGGGCTTTGAAAGGGCACCAGGCTCCACTTAGGAAATATGGCTTTCTCTTTCTACGGGTCACCACAGGGGAAATTATTTAGAAAGGTGGGGAAAAGGCAGCTCCTTTTAGCTCAGCAGACTGGTTTGCATCTTGTGATAAGAACTGCTAACAGTTGCTTCATTTACACAAAACCATGACACGTGCTCGCTGTAAATGAAGCAACTGTTAGCAGTTCTTATCACAAGCATGCTGTCATGGGCCATAGGCATACAGACCATATTAAGGTCTCCAGCCTGCTCCCTTCTTCAGGACTGTTTGCCTTTAGCTACATGTGTCCCTGCCTCAGTGCTACTGACCCTGACTTCTTCATAGCCACAAGTGAACCCCTGCTTTGAGGTTTCCCCTTTCCACCAGCACAATCCTGCTCCCATGAGCAGTGCACTCCTCAGTGCCGCATCCCAGCACAGGGGCAGGACCTGCAGCAGGTTGCACCTCAGTTGCTCACAGCCCTCCAGCACTACCCCTGGACAGATTTCCATATAAAAGCAGCAAGCATTTACTTAGAGGTTCCACAAGACACTATTTCAGCTACCACCACTTTTACTGAAAAACATCTCCACCCTTTGGGGTACATGGAGCTATTTAAACAGCTGCATTGGAAGAAAAGAAACACAGGGATGCAGAAATCTTTTCTTCTAGCATCTGAATTTATTGCTGGAAATGAAGTTATCAGCTTTGCAGTGATTTACTGCCATTCAGTGAAACCCGTGAGATATGAACAGAGGAGACAACCCTGCAGGACAATAAATTGCCACAAACCAAACTGTCGTCACGAAATGCATAAAAACCATGTGAAAGCAACCCCAAAGATGGGATGCAGAGGACCTTTCGGCAGCTGCTTTTCCGCTGGCAGAGGGCGCAGGCAAAGGGGAGACGGCAGTTCCTGGCCTCCTCCCAGCTACAGCTGGGATGGGGGCTGGAACACCCCGTGGCTTCCCACAAGCTTTCATCCATGGTGTGCAGAGCTCAAACCCCTAAAGCCCAAAGATTTCCAAAGGTAATCAAGATTTATCAGATCCAAAGGCACCTACAGCACCCAAACACTTTGGATGCCCCAGACACATAGCTCCGTATTCTGATGTTGGTACAGTCCCACTGGTGACCAGTGACCCCTGTGAAGGTGTTTGCTTTCAACCCAGGGAGCTCTGAGAGGAGCCCAGCAGCAACCATGTTGGCTCCTGATCTCCTCTGCCTGCCAGGGCCATGTCTCTGAGGGTCTTCGCATCCCTCCAAGCCTGAGCTCTCCTGGACTTGAAAGCCACAAGAAATGCAGGAACAATGCTGGGCAGCTCAGCCAGTGGCTCCATGAGGATGGCTCTGTTTTAATAATGTGCCTGGGGGATTTCTTGTGGGAGGATGAAGCAACTACATCTGGCATCACTTAGCAATGCAAGTGTGGGGATTTAACACACGATCTGAAAGGCTGAGCATTGAACTTTTGAATGCATTTATTTAAACTACAAGTCGAATAGCTCTATGTTTCTAAGGGTGGAATTTGCATTGGTGGGGTACTGGCACAGGCTGCCCAGAGAGGTGGTGGGTGCCCCATCCCTGGAGACACCCAAGGTCAGGCTGCCCTAATCTGAGCACTGATGGAGCTGTAGGTGTCCCTGTTCATTGCATAGAGATTGGACCAGATTGTCTTTAAAGATCCCTTCCAACTCAAACAATCCTATGATTCTACGAACATCAGAAGAAAAACTACCTCAGCTCTTAGAGCGGTTGGAATAAAAATGAATAAATAAAAAAAATCACCTCCAGTATAGATTTAAATTCCCCACAGCACTACTGGGGTATGGATTTATGCTCCGAGCCCTAGTACAGCACAAAGAAAGCGACTGTAGACCATCTCCCCATCCCATACCGAATTTCTCTTTCTGTTGAGGATAACGGGTGATTTTCCAAACAGCCCCTTTGGTGTGCCTGCCTTTCTGTGCGGATGCCACAAAGCCAGGCAACTCAGCGCTGCTTTGAAACGGTGGGAATAAAACAAAGAAATCCAGAGAGACTGTCCGTGGGGAAAGGCAAGGAGCCACAAGAAGATAAAACGAGAAGCAAAGAGGAATCCTTATGAAAATGCATGAGATGTGCAAAACTGACAGGCCAATTAAACAAGCCTAAATACAATCAGAGATTATCCCAAGCCACTGTCATGTCCTATTGTTCTCCACGCTCCCTCTGTCCCCCACCCCAACATCCACAGGAGCAGCTCAATGGCCGCCCTCCACCCCTGCTCGTCTCCCCAACCAGAGACAACCGCACGAATTGCAGCTCATGGCTCCTTGCTTTTATCTCGGTGCACGCTGCTTCCTTACCCGTCCTAGGCCAGCTGCTGACATTTCTGCTTTCTGAGCACCGCTCCCGCAGAGCGCACACGACTGCTGAGAGCCTGCGGGGAGCGGAGGCTGCCTGACGCTTCTGCAAACACCGTGCTAATCTGTTTAAGATATTAGAATCCTATATATGTGTTTTTAATAATAAAGGCAACATTTAGATGCTGCCAAGGTATCAGAGAGACAGCGGCACACACAGAAGAGCCACCTCCACCATATAAACAATGGAAAATGCTCTCTTATCTTTTCACAGCACTAGGCCTCCAGGCTGCAAAATAAATGATTGCATTCATTTACATTTTATTGTGGAGATATAACTGGCTGGAATAACTGCCAGCACAGAACCCAACTGCAGGAATGCATTATTTTTCTCCCCATTTGCCTTAACAGATGTGTTTTTTTCTGGCAATCCATCTCTATCACTGCTAGCGAGATGGCAGAAGGGGCATTAACCCACTGCCTATCTTGCATTTAGGTTAAAAAAAAAAGCCATCAGTTCAGCTTCTAGCAAAGCCTCTCACTAAAGAGTCATTACAGAGAAGAGACTTGAAAGGGGGTCTCCACCTGAGTCATAGCCAGGCAGTAAAGCTGGCACATTTGCTTCCCATAAACTTACAAGCAACATACAGGGCAGAAGCCAGCCCACCCAAGACATCCTCAGCTTAGCCAGTCACCGCTACTTCCCTTACAGCCAATGGGGAGGAACAGGCTCTCTGGAGAATCACACATCAACTTGAGTTGGAGATGTCTGCTTTGGGCTGAGAAGCACCAATTCCTCTCCCCTCTCTGCTATTTCCTTCCTTTCTTGTTTGTTGATTAGTTCAACTAAAAATGATGTGAGAAATATCACAAGAAGTTCAAGCAAAAATAATTGAGCTGTATTTCAATGGAATCAATAGTGGCACAAACAAATCTTAGACTCTTGGACTACCTGACAAGGTTAAACAGAAGAAAGCCCAGGCAACTGGAAGTGCAATGAGTGAATAAAATCAGGTCAAATGAAGTCCTACTACAAGCAAGGATGACCCAGTCAAGGATGGATGCTCTATGCCTACCGTAGGTGACTGCAAAAAGCAGAGAGACCTCAAAGAGACCACAGAAAGGGAAGATTTGATCCCACTGGCATAACAGCGAGCCCCGTTAAATGATTTCTATGCTGACTTGCTTTAGGCCTGACCCAGAATGCAGAGAAAGATGGCAAGGCATGATGGACTACAATATCCTGATTGTTAAGATGCAATAAAAAAGGCAATACATCCAAAAGCAAAAAGGGAGAGCATGAGTTGTGCATGCCCCCCTCACCCCAGTATTTGCTGGCTTTCTACCACTCACCCACATCATCTGAACTGCTTCTGCAGTACAGATTTAGCAGAAACCATTTTTCATGCGGAAGCTGAAGCAGACAGCAGAGATGTCACCAGGACGGACTACCATGGCACAGGCCTGGGCCTTGAACTCAGAGGCCATGCCCAGCCCTGCCCCAGCCTGTGCAGCTCTGGGTAAGCTCCCAGGTCCCCAGCTGCCAGCAAAACCTTGCAGCCAAAGGGATGCTGCTGGAGCAGGGCCCATAGGGCACTTCAGGGCAGCACTCATGAAAGCAACTCAGAAGAGCTAGGTGGATGAAAAAGAATGAGCCCATAAAACGTTCAAAAGCTGCAACACTACTACTGCAAACAAACTATCAAATGTGACAGTGAAATGAACAGTGACCTACATTCAGCATGAGCGTAGCTTCCTCTCATGTAGTTTCATAAGCGTTCTGTATCCCTTTGATGCTGGCAGTGTGGAACAAAGGAAGCACAGCCTGATGACCAAGGGCACAGCCCCTCACATTTTCCCTCTGCTGGGTCACTGCCACGCATAGAGTTTAAGCACATCGGGGCCATGCCAGCGGGTACAGTAAATGCCCCTCTCTCAGTTCCGGGCTCCTCCTGTTTGGCTTTTGTACAGAGAGGCTAAAACCAGAATCATTTTCAATGATACTGCAGCCGCAGCAGTTTACTTGGAAGATAAGGATGGATATAACAGGACCTGGGTCCAGACCAGCTTTGGCTTTAGCACACTTTTGCAGACAAAAGCATCCCTCAGAAAAACAGCAATCTAAATGTACCCGTTCCCCACTGCTTTTCTATCACACAAATATACAAACATCCAGATTTAAATCAAAGCAACACATGCCAAACATAAACCTCATTGAGCTGCACACTTTCCCTGCACTTTTAGGAACACCATCCCACCAGAAGAAGACTCTTGACTGTCCCCACTCCGCAGGTGAACAAAACACCACCCACACAACCCACGGAAGGTTCCCGAAGGGTTCCCAGCCATCCCAGCTCTCTGCCCTCACCACTTCTCCCAACAGTATTTTTAAGCTCTTGAGAACTGTGACAGCCCTGGCTGGCTGTGGGAAGCTCTCCTGTCACATCAGCGATGGATATTAAGAACAGGCATGCTATCTCTGGGCAAGCAGGAGCATCCCTGCTTCCTTACCACCGGTACAGAGGTGCAGGTGGCACAAACCACCTGGGTCACAGAGTTCCCGGCCTTCCCCTTCCTCCTCCACCCTCAGCTCCTCTCTCCATCTCCTCCTCCTCCTCGACGACTTCTTTATGATCTTCAACACCTTGCTGACTCGATTCATTTGGTCCCACGGCCAAAGAGAGGGGCTGGGATTGCCGTGGCTGTACTTCAGCAGCTCCCCACGAAGCAGGGACAGGCAGAAAGCAGGCAGGTCACTGGGAGGCACAGAGCGCTCTGCGTGCACGCGAGCCTCTGTGTCAAAAGCTGCTTTCCACCCAAAGAGAGGGTTTTGGGTGCTGATGGGAGCGGGGGGGGGGCGAAGGAGGGAGAAGGATTTCTTTTGCCTCTGTCCATCCAGAGCTCTTGCAGACAACAAGAGGAGGCATTTCTTATTCTGACGACTTGGGAAAGCTCATAACTCACAGGGGCAGCAGATCCTGTACAGGGCTTTCAATTTCTGGTTTTGACAATACATGCATTCTGGCAGATTTCAAATGCTCCTCAGGCGAGAGTCAGCATCAGCTCAGAAGCAGCAATGATTCTTCAATAAAAAAAAAGAAAAAGAATTCTGGCTTCATTTCAAAGATCAGAAATAGCTAACGCAGACAGCAAATAATAGCCGCAACTAAGGGGAATGCTGAAAACCCGTACACTGTGCAGGAAAGAAACCTGGCCTTCCTGGATTTTAATAATTACTTACATTTATCCATTCCCTTTCAGCGATTACTTTCTCACTGACACCTTTGCAGAACAGTAATTTCTCCAGTTTCCTACAGACACAGAGAGCAGCTCCATTTTTGCACAACAGCTGAACGAATCCCTGCAAACAGCCTCTCTCCCTGCTTTGAAAGTGAATCGGACTCCCTAAACTTTTGAAATAGTTCATTCAATATTAACAACAATCCTCTGGTGCTCTTGAGCAGACTTTAGCAGGTGTCCATGGTGCCTATACAGGCGCATAGGTGCTCTCAGATGCATTCTTCTCACCCTCATTTGGGTGGTAAGAACTTCCCAGAGCAATCTCCCATCCACAGCTATGTCCAAAGATTGAGAGCTTAGAGTCCTGTCCGCTGTTACTATGCTGGTATTGCAGACCAAAAATCCATCTGGGTTGCCTCCAGAAGGAATAAAAGGTCTTCCTTTCTGGGCAATGACCAGGAGGAACCCTGTCCAGATGAGGTGGTGGGGTTAATGGAATGGAGAGATTCTCCAAACAGCCATGCGTGGGGTGGGCATGGTTCTGCCAGGCAAAAAAACCAAGAGCTCACTAATGCAGCTAAAACTCCTCTTAGAGCAATACAATTAAGAAAAAGCCCTGCAGTAAACGGTATTAATGGATGTACAAATTAAATTATCGCGCACTTTAATGGGGGCAGAATTCTTCCACTTCCACCATAGTCATTGTCCATGATTCCTGCTAACATTCATGTCCTCTACAAATGGGGGCACTCATCCTTACGCAATCATAGAATTGGAGGAGACCTGAAAGACCATCTAGTTCCAACCCACCTGCCATAGGCAGGGCTGCCACACACTAGATCAGGCTGCCCAGGATCCCAGCCAACCCAGCCTCAAATGCCTCCAGGGCAGGGGCAGGCTGTACCCCAAGTCCTGCTCCCCTCTGCGTAGTGGGAGAGGTGGCACAACTCAGTCCTGTCCTTATCCAGATGTTCCCCATCTATCTCAGTCCCACTTCAGACTTGTTCTGTTTCCTTTCCTTTCCTGTGGAGGATGGCTGCAATCTTTCACATATTCCTCATCAGTGAGATTTATGAGTACAATTCCATTTTATTTTGATGGTTAATACTAGCACTAATGCTGCTGCCATGTCTACATAATTAATAATGAGACTAATAATGCCAAACCAATCTAAGAGTAACTTTATTGGCTTTCAATGTCATTAGTTAGAGCTGACACAACCAATTCAATTTGTCGTCCGTACTGAGTCACCGTTCCCACTCACTCATATGAACTGGGTTTGGGCTGTACAGAAGCCTGAATTCTGTGTTCAGTAAGCAATGCTACAGAGGTTCATCTGAGGGTGATGCTGTAATTAATATTCTAGAGAACCGCAGTAATACAGGAAAACAAGACAGCATTGAGCAACATAAAGGATTTCACCAGGATGAGCTTTTGGGGGACCAAAGAGTCCTCATGCCACAACCTGCACGTGCCCCAGGTCTGCAGGCATTACTTACACTCAGGTCAACCCTCCCTGCTGCAGCATCATGCAGGACAAATGGAGAAGGAAAACTGTCTCTGGTGCAGCGTCGCTGTCTGCCTTTGTGTTCCAACATCTACAGAGCTGCTGCTCTCTGCAGGTCCTGTTTTCACAATAAAGTAATCGGGAGATCTCTTAATAGCCTGTTTTGGAAAAGTTCTTTATGGGCAGCCTGATGGCTAATCCCACAGATTGCATTCATACTGCTTTCAAACTTTATTCTGCAGTCAAGGCAGCAAGTTGTGCCTTTTTCACCTGAAGGTTGAAACCACTGCTTCCAAACGCTAAGGATTTAAGGGCTGAAGATCGTTCAGAGCCACTCAGTAAGTACTGTCAAGACTGGAAACACTTTGGTTTGCATTCAAGCAACCAGGTGCTCTTTCATGTTCTATTCCCGCTTCTCTTCACCTTCAGTTTCTCACAGATGAGCTCAAGTCCTCTGGTTTGAGCCAAGATTCGGGTGGAATTCAGGGAAGTTCAGTAAGAACAGTTTAATATCTCTACGTTAATCCAAACTTTACTTTTCCTTGCTTTTCCAATCTCAGTCCTAGAGCCGCAGCATAGCAGCCATTAAGTGTTTTCCAAAGCAAGCCACACATCTTTCAAATCGGTCTCGATATAGCAGTTTTATTTTTGTGCTAAATGACAGGGAACAGCATTAGCACAAGGGTCATTATGTGAGTCAGCAGCACGCAGCAGCTGCCTCTCGCCCAACAAGAGCGAGAACGGGCTCCTGCTCTGCCTCAGCCCGGGCAATACTTCTCTCTCCAAGCTCCTGTTCAATCCCATCCCTGGCAGCTGAGTCGCCCTACACACCACAGAATCCCAGAATATTCCATGCACAGGTGGGTCTGCTGGAGGCACCACACAGACACTGGGCCCTCGGTCAGCGCTGAGCCGACTCGTTCCAAGCGATGGGATGCAGCCAGCTCCCAGCACTACTTGACAGCTCAAGCCTCCTCTCCCACCACAGATTTTCCTGGTTGCGTATGTCCAAGTTTCTGCTTGACACTGGGAGGCTAGAGATGGCACAAAGCACCATGGTGCTTGCCACAGTGATCGCTCACACTATGCAGGGCTGCAGCAGGCTTCCTGCTATGAAGGTTTCCAATGTTTTTACAAAGAGTTCACGGCCCTGACCCCCCTGTGGGCTTCTGCTGGCTCCCTGTCATTTAGCTCCCCCCACCTTCCTAACGTTCTCAAGAGGCACCATTTGGGAACAAAGCCATGTGTATCCCAGTCATTGAGAGCTCTGCTCTCCTGGTCTGGCATTCAGAGAAACAAAACATGCTGAGAAAGATGGTACTGCAAAGTACTTCTGGCTGATGGAGCTGAGTTACCTCATTGTCCTCTTGCACGAAATGGAACAACATTCCTGAAGCAAATTTCCTCTATCTTCTATCCTTTCTGCAGCTCAAACCCAAACCTCAGTGTGATTTCAACTGCTTTATTTATTTATTTTTTTAATTTTTACTCTCAGCCATCGACCTGCCTTTGCTTCCACACCGAAGCCATGTGTCAGCAGGTTGGTTAAGGAAGGACACTTCTGCACCACGCTCTGTCTGTGCAGCCTATTTCATTCCCTTAAGCTCCTTGGGGGTCTCATTTGCAGATAGCCCAAGTAAAGCAGATGTCTAAACCCTTAGGCTTGTGGAGCTAAGTTTGCGTTATTACTGAGCCCTGGCATGAATGGCAGTGAAGTTCAGCACCTTGTCCCCAGACATTTAGGCTCGTTCCCGTAATCACTAGAGATACACCCAGGTGGCACTGAAGCTCTTATTGAAAAAAAAAACAATTCATGCATGGCAGCCCTGAATAAATGACAGTTCTTGCTAAAGAACTTTGTGATGGTTAAAACCTCCCTGGATTTTATCAGGGTTAGGTTTTGGCAGGTTTTTTCTCTGTGCCCCCAGAGAAGTGCTCATGTTTCCACGCTATTACCTGGGCTTGAACTTCCCCAAAACAACATGTCAGCTCCGGCTGCTTGCAAGGGGCTGGCAGCCCAATACCAGCCCCAGTACCACAACTTCGGGGGGTGGATGTAAAGAAAGGGGCAAAGAGAAGAGTGGGAATGAGGATATGGACTACAGAGAGAAGGAATGGCAAAAAAGGACTTTTGTGATAAAATATATTCTGTTCCAAACATCTGCATCCATCTAACGAGGATCTGAAGAGCACCCTTGTTCTGATAAAGGAGAAAGCTTTAAACAAAACAAAACACACACACACACACAAACAAAATAAAACAAAACAACCCGAAAGAATAAAGCCTGTGGCAGTTTAGGCTCATTATCACCAACAAACAGCCCCAAAAGGCATACTTGAACGTTTCTGGCTGACTCAGCTGTCAAAACCTGCCATCCTAATCAAGTGGAGCTTCATCCAAGTCAACAGTCCAGCTCTCCGTATTCAAGCAGAACCACACTCAGTGTAAAACACCAGCATCACCTTACTTAAGGAAAGACACGCAGGGTGAGTCAGACTTCCGTATGGAAATACTGTTTCAAAAACTTAATTCATCGTACATTGTTCTGGAAAAGAACTGGAAGGAGAAAGGGAAGTGAAGAGAGTTGAAGAAGTTTTCTTAAGTTTTGGTTGAAAGTGAGGATTAATTTATCAACTGGGAGAGTCTGAGGGAGAAGCAAAAAAGGCACAGGGAACTGTACTTAAAATCGTTATTTTTTTGCATGTTTTGGGAAACAAATGCAGCACAACAGACTTGTTTAAACAGCTTTAGACCTACAGAACGCTTTGCTAAAAGTTAACCTATGGGTTGCAGGGAATGGCTGTGCTGCTTCCAGCTGTGAGCCCTGCCAGCAGCTGATGGACGGAGCCCCGGGAGGAACCAGCAGGGATCCCCGAGCCCCACAGCCACCCCACTGCACCATGGCACGACACGCTCGTGCTACCAGCACGGCATTAATTCCTGGTGGAACAACAAGCCCAGCACGTAATTGTGACAAAAAGCATTAATGGCCTCACCTTTTTGCATGCCAAAGCAATCTCACTGCATATAACCACCATGAGTGATCGACACAGCCATACAGAAGCAAAAAAAAAAAAGTCCCCAGTCAAGTGAATATGGCTCTGTTATTCCAGAACTTCTGACAGCATCCCATTATGTCAGATTGCATTGGCTAAGGTCATATAATCCATCATAACTCGACTTAATGAGGCAATTAAAAACAAATGCATTTCATGGACAAACTACTTGCTGTACAGCCCTTCCCCGATTCCACTTGGCTTCACATTTTCTTAGGGGTGAAGAGTTTGAACCGAGCTAAAGAGTTGTTTATTTAACTTCCCTTCAAGCACATAAAGCAGAAATCCAATCGGGTTGGTTTTAAAGCGATACTCTCCTCCTAACAGCAGCTTAACAGCTGCGTACCTGAGAAAGGATGAAACAGTTCCCAACAGACAAACGCACACAAGAAAATAAAAGGCGTTTTGATCCTTTGGAGGTGTAGGGGGAGGGATAGGGGGAAGCAGCACTAAGAGCAGGATGATTCCTAGGCTTCGAAAAAGGTCTGAAATAAAGCAACAACCTCCAGAAGCATCACTTCAGGCTGGGACTGCAAACCCACATGTCTCCCTAAGACCACAGTGCATCTGGGAACCCAGGGCTCTGCCATTGTTCCCAGTGCAGACAGTGCAGGAGGCTGACAGCAGTCTGAAGGATCCTCCCGCACTTGTACAGGAGGCAGAGCTGCAGACCAGAGGGAATCTGGCTACTTGGAAAGAAAGAACCTCTCCCCCTCATACAACAGCCCTGTGAGTCAGTACATCAGCAGGCAATTTATTTTTGCCGTAAAGCATGGGTTATTAGTCACCACAAGAGACAAGGCGTCACGCTAGTTGGGCTGACCACCTGGGATTTATTGTGCTTTTTCTCATTTAAAGAAAAAAAGTCACCTCTGGCTCCTATTTCTCACTGGTGTTTGGCACGCAATCCTAGCTGCCTGGGCCACTTGGAGATGCACAAGCAGCAGGGCAACTGCTCAGTATCAAAGAACATCAGAACTACATTTCAGGCAATTACTAATGGAAGATTTAATTCGTAACCGAGCAGTTTCCGGATTTATCCATCACTTCAGTGGGGTGCTGAAGCAGGGGAGCATTCTGAGGCACACGTACCTCTTGTAGCTTCATTGGCCATTTCTAGATTATCAGGTTGGATATTAAGAAAAATTTCTTCTCAGAAAGAGTGGTGATGCACTGGCACTGCTGCCCAGGGGGTGGTGGGGTCACTGTCCCTGGAGGCACCCAAGAAAAGGGGAGATGTGGCACTGAGGAACGTGGTCAGAAGGTATGGTGGGGGTGGGTTGATGATTGGACTTGGTAATCCTAGAGGTCTTTTCCGACTTTAATGATTCTAGGATTGCTGGCAAGAGCTCACAGTGCCATCTGATTTCCTGGGCCATTCGCTGGTATCGCAGGTGACGCAAACACACTGCTCTTCTGGTGAAACTCAAGAGCAAAACTCACTGCACAGCTCTTCTCTCATCCCGAGCAGCTTGAAAGGAGCAAACATGCGTTCAGCAGCAAGAGCAACACAGATACAGACTCCAAGGAGAGCCGTAGGCATGCAGTGTTCATGCATACACAACAGGGACAACTTTGCATAAGCAGTGTCTATACATAGCCATAATGGATATCCACTTTGAAACATGAATCAGACCATTTTGTGCAGATGCAGACCTGGAACAAACTGGCTTGCATTTGTAAAGCTGAAGCCTCTTCTAACATTTTCTGAGTTTGAGGCTGCCCAAGCAGCACCGAGAAGTTCGGTGCAAGGGGTTGCTTTGGCAAAAAATACCCAGGGAGGTGGAGCACATCACTTCATCCCAAATAAGGGCCACTGGAAGGTAGGAGGAGCTGGAGGTTTGCATGGGGCACTATGGATTTATGGGGATGTGTGTGAATTAGGCCACGGCAGCTGCACGTGCAGCAAGCAGGGACTGTTAGCAGACCAGACTGTGGAAGAAATGTATTGCCCTCACAGCAGCAAGTTGCTGCATTTATTTTGCCCAAGAAAAAAATAATAAATAAATAAATAATCCTACAGAACTTCAAATGAGGAAGAATCCCTGAGTCCTCAAATATGTTCACAGCTATTGAATTGGGTGACCTGAAAACTACACCAGTAGAAAAATGGGATTTTTATAAATACGTGCATCAGCAAATTAATATTTGATGTCTTCTGTATGTATCAGTGTTCAGGGCTTGCAATATTTAAGCAATAAGACTTGTCAGAGAGTGTAGTAGCCATGAGATAATTACATCCCTGGGGTATTTTGATGCACAAAGAGCAGACAAGTGCTTGTACTATCTCAAGTGTGTGATTATGTCACCATTATAATTTCATATGGCAAGAGGTTATTGCCAGTTAAAAAAAAATTCCTACATGATGACCACTCCATACCTTTCTTGGCTTAAACTGAGGTAATAGTTTGTTCTTTCATTATCAAAATAATCATTACACCATTGCGTTAGCAACGCTGGCATCATGACTGACGGGATGTTTCATCAGAGGCTGCTTTCTGCAGTTAAATACACCATTTAACACACAAGATATTCTCAGCCTAGAAGGTGTGATTCTCGTGTTTGCCCCTTCATTGAGACTGCTGCACTGCCCATCAGAAGGAGACCGTTTCAGGAGTGTTCATTTAGTCCTTTCCAACATTTCTGAATAAAAATAAATGTCCCCTGTCAGCAAAATGCTAACATATGGGCTTTAGGATGAATTCACCCGCATTTAAGTACTTTGATGAATCAAGACCTAAGACATTTTTTAGATACCGTAAGCCTAATTCTGTCCTCCTTTTATGCCGATGTCAATCTAGACTAACCTCATTCCCTTCAACACGGCTAAATCCAGACTGACACCAGCTCGGGCAGCCCCAGCCTCCTGCTGCCAACACAGCTCCCGCTCATTCCTTCAAAGGCTTTCCCACTGCAAAACCCAGCTGAAAAGCATCACTAGGGCAAAGCCTCCCTTGCAATTCCAGTGTGGTGAAGTCTTGCCTTGCTGGTGTCAGGGCTGAGTGGGGCTGCAAGGAGAAAACAGAAAACATCACCTGTGTACAGATTTGCCAGTGCCATGGATTACTGAGAAACGTTTGTCCCCAGTCATTGCTGGGGAGTTGGACTGGATGACCTTTGGGAGTCTCTTCCAACTCAAACGATTCTATGATTCGACAATTCCCATTTTTTGGACCACAATTCAGGCAAAGCATAGGCAAGGCTAGGCTTATTTTATGCACACTTCCAGGGTGGACCTGGAGAGAAAGGGTCTGCACACAGGCAGCAATGCAGCCTCTGCTCCTCTTTTTGCTAGCCCAGGTGTTTGCAGGAACGCCATCAGCCATCCTGCGCTGCAGGAGTGCAATGCAGTCAACTCCACTGCTATGGCACGAGCAGTGGGAAGGCTGTTAAGAGGCACAGAGCTGTGATTACCCGGAGTGCTTCTCCCTGCCCTTGTAAATAAATGACTTACTGGCTGTATGACCAGCAAATTGGTACTCCCCATCCCTTTCAGGGTGATTTTTGCCAACCCTCTGATGAGCCATAAGTCACACCATGAGCAGGGGAGGAAAGATTTACACAAGCTGTGTGGAGAAAAGCAAACAAACAAACCATTTACAGCTTCCTATAGCAGCATAATAGATTGCAAGTAGCCAAAGAGAACAGCCAGAGTGTCACCCTTGAGATGGTCTTGAGACTACAGCATTGTTTTTCAAAAGCAAGAGACTGGGACAAGTCACACTGGAAGACGAGGTTGCAATCTCAATGGGTTTTTCTAACCAAATAAATAAAGCTAATGAAAGGGACCAGACATTCTGCAAACGGACACAGCTCTTACTGCTTTGTCTCTCTCTGGGTCTGCCCTGTTCCTTTACCCTTGGCTCAGCATCATTTTCCCAAGAGCATCTTGGGCAGAGAATAATGATATTAATTAAAAAAATACCCTGCCACAACAGCAAGCAGACACCACAGCGACACATTTTTTCCACAACATAAGAAAGCACCACCAAAAAATAATAATGTTGGTGCAGAAAAACGTTCTCTCCCTGAAAGCTATTTGGATGGGGAAGGCATGAGAAGACCCAGTTTCTCAGAAAAGAAGTGAAACCTTCCCATTCCCCCATGTTTGCAGGTTGCCCTCTGCTGATGTCAGGGCAAGGAAGTTTGGGGCAAATCCTACAAGATGTTCCTACAGAATACCAAGCACTGCACGTTTAGACCTCGTGCCCCTAATTAATGATTAATTAGGGCAGTAAAGTGTTCTGCCCTCTCCAGTGAAGTGAAGAGAGTCCAGCTGAGATTCAGCCGAAGCAGTGATATGCTCAACCTGCTGGAAAAACATGCCTTGTGTGGAATGGGCTCAGATTGGAATTTAGCGAGGCGCGATAGTGCCAGAACCCGAGAACCGGGTCTGCAGGCAGACACACTGGCCCCGAGCAGCTCGGCAGCTGCCAGCAAGCATTCCTCTGTGCTCAGGGAGCCGTGTGTGAGCACTGTCACTGCCTGCACCCCAGCCACTCCAGACAGATTGCGTGCTAGAAAAACCTCATAAGAAAACAGAACCAAGTGCAAGAATATTAAAGCTATAAACTGTGTGATGGAAGTGTTATGAAGTGTGCATTTAAGACGGTTTGTAGTGCGTTAATTCAACCTGACTGCATAAATATGGAGGTAGAGGGTTTAATTACATGACTCATACTATTTTTTAACTCAGGGTCTCTTCTTTCCCTTCAGTGGTGTAAAAGTGATCACAAAAGAGGCAGTCCTTCCAGTGTTGAGGGTTTCAGCACCCAACCCATTGCACGCTTCCACCTCATGGGCACACCTCTTGTGCAGCATCCAAGCGCCTCACTAACATTGAGGAATTAATCTTCAAAACCCCCCTTTGCTCTCCTGCAACAGTCCTGCAATGCACAGCTGCAAAGGGCCAGTGGAAAGGCTTGATTTCAACACCCTGTTCCAACTTAGAGCCACAGAATCATTAAGGTTGGAAAAGACCTCTCTGATCACCAAATCCAACCATCAGCCCACCCCCCACCATGCCTACTGACCATGTTGCTCAGTGCCACGTTTCCCCTCTAATTGGACACCTCCAGGACAGTGACCCCACCACTCCCTGAGCAGCCTGTGCCAGTGCTTCACCACCCTTTTCCAAGAAGGGACTTTTGAAGTGAACATTTAACCTTGTCCTTGCAGCCCTCGGAGGAAAAGTTGCCTGTTCTGGTCAGCAAAGGTGCTGCAGTGTGAAGGGAGCAGATTTAGAGACCACACAGTCTGAGAACCCTCAGCTTGGTGTGTGCAACTAAACAAGCTTTTCCCTCTGACGAAATATAGGCCAGCGTGTTCCCCACGCTCTCTTTCTCAAGAGGCGCAAATCATTAATTCAGACATTTCATTAACTCAGACTTTGCACATCAAAGCAAATTGCTCTGGGTTTGCTTCTGGATGGGGCTGAAGATGCTGCAAACACCAGAGCCCGGTGGGAGAGGAGACCCAAGGCCCAGCCCAAGCAGAGCATCGTGTTGGCAACGGCCTGCAGATGGCAAAGGCTGCGCAGGTGCAGGTCAGCACTTTGGGGATGCTCAGCAGGAAGGCATGAAGGGAACAAGCTCACTAAAAAGTGAGCAAATACAAGTTAATTTCATTATCTTCTCCAGTTTATCGTTTACCTTTTAATGCTAATTAATTGTAAGCTACAGGCTGCTTGTGCCCTGCCTGACAAAGAAGGAGTATCTGTGAGGTCCTGTAGATACCTGCCATGCTTTCCAGCTTCCCACATCTGTGGAAACAATGCAACAAGTGCACTCAGCACTACTCCTCCCCCTCTCTCTAATCACAACTCCTTGTATGCTGGGAGGTCCTCTGCCCAAGGAAAAGCTTTGATCCCATGGGCTGGCCCTGTGCAAATGGGGAGAGCCAGCAAATGGAAAGATTAGGGAAGGCACACGGCAGGTCTGGCAATCACTGATATTCAAGCAGAAGCAACTCATTTATCACAGAAAGAACTTCAAATATGGAAAAAATGCAACTCATTCATCACACTTGTGTACCATCAACAGGATCCTTGTTCATGCCATACATCCTTGTCCACGCTCTGCAGTGACCGTACTGCTCAGTGCTCAGATCAGGCAAGGAACAGCAAATAAAAAAAGAGTCCAGGGAGTAGAAAAGCTGCTTAGATAGAAAATTCAATTCATTCCAGGAGACTCCTGAACTTACTGTTTCCTTCTTGCCTGCATGAGGGAGAAACTGCTGCCACGCTGCCTGTGTTGCAGGAAGGTCTCTGCCACTGCCAGTGCAAACCCAAAGCTACAGTGACACAGCACTGGAGCTGCACTGCAGGCACAGCATTCTCCCCCCACTCAGAGGCAACGGGGCTGCATGGGCTATTTCCAGCATCGCTGGGATCACCTGTGTTTCCAAAACTCCTCTTGGTTTGTGTAGCTCTCCTTCCCTTGCTTCCTGTCATCTGGGATATGCAAAGCTTCTGTTGCTGACGTAACACTCAGCCTTGCTGAGCACAAAGCTTTCCAGTAGCTAAAAATCCAGCTCCTGGAAAATGCATCAGCCTACGACCATATATTGTAATTCTCACTTCATCCAGGCAGCTCATTCTGCCAACTGCTGTGCCAGGCAAGGAGCGAGGAGGGACCATTTCATAAACATGTATTTCCCCACCTGAATTCATCATTAGATCAACAGTAAAAAATAGCAGGGGAGGAAAGGAGTCCTCCCAGAATAATCTCATGGACCACACACTTGCCTTGGCTGTGAAAAAGACTGACTCAAGCTTGTGCCCTGGTCAGCTTAGTACAGTGAATTGAACCTGGATTTCACGCACATAATATACAGTTCTTATGACAAGTCTTCAAGC
Source organism: Alectoris magna (assembly GCA_030625065.1). NCBI lineage: Eukaryota > Metazoa > Chordata > Aves > Galliformes > Phasianidae > Alectoris > Alectoris magna. The sequence continues at coordinate 10,472,956 of CM060572.1, forward strand.
CTTTCAGCCTCCCCCTCCACTTTGACCAGGAATTTCACCCAGGATCAGAGAAACACTCCTGAGCAGCTCTCCTCCCAGGTTTTATCGCATCACTACTACACATTCTGCAATCCACTCTTGTGGAATATAGCAAGCCATAAAAATACAAGTGATACAGTGCAAAACTCCATTGGAAAGAAGAGCTAAGGGACAGAAAGCAGAAAGGAAATCATAAAACACAAACCAAAAAAATCATTCTGTTGCGGAAAGCAGATCATGAAAATGAAAATAAAAATAAGCTACAAAAAACTACATTGAAACAATTCATTCTTCCAAGCTTCCTCATACTGGGACTTCCATCTTCTCACGGGGAATAAGAAGCTGGGGAGCTGAGCTGAGGCTTGAAATGGCCTCTTTTTACATGGTAAAGGAGGAATTAAAAACATCAGGAAGAAAAAAAGCTAGGTTGGAGAGAAGTAATTAAGCAATTCCCATCAAACTGACATTTGGCATCTGCTTAGGTGCATGTTTTGTTTCCACTTAATATGTACAACATGATGTGATTTAGCCTTAAGCTAAACAACTCACAGAGCCCACACTCAGGCAGGCAGGTGGGCAGGGGGTGGGAGTGGGGAGTCAGAAGAAAGCAAGGTGATCACTTCCAAGTCATTCAGGAAGGCAAGAGCGTCATCCTCTTGCAACCCATGGCTTTGCCTTCATTTTCAATGTCCCAGTGGCATCACAGTGAGCACTGCTTGTTTGCTGGGGTGGACAGCAGCCTCTTCCAGCAACAGCCCAGCAGCTGCATCTTGCAAAGATCACAGAATCGTTAAGGTTGGAAAGACTACTAAGATCATCTAGTCCAATCATCAATCCATCACCACCATACCACTATCCCATGTCACTCGGTGTGACACCTACCCTTTCCTTGAACACCTCCAGGTAAGGTGACTCCACCACTCCCTGGGCAGCCTGTACCAGTGCATTACCTCTTTTTCTGAGAAGAATTTTTTCCTAATATCCAACCTGAACCTCCTCTGGCGCAACATAAAGCCATTATGTCTTGTCCTGTTGTGGTTATGGTTCCATAGGAAGACAATGGGGGATTTCGGTGCAGAAAAAGTAATACAGCAGTGTTAGGCTAAGCTACTCAGATGAAAAATAACTGCCAGCTAAGAAAAAAAATTGCAATTAAAGGTCTTAGCATGAAAAATAGAGATCAGCCCTTGAAAGGTCCTAAGCAATTACACAGAAGACATGTCCAGAGCACAGTCCACTGCAGACTGGTGTGCAAACAGGCTGGCAGTCCCCGTGCTCCTGATGCGTGTCATGGAGATGTGGGACCATGCAGCCCTTCCAACCTCAGCTGTGCCTGGGGGCCAAGTTCTTTCTGCGGATTCTGCAGCCTATGCCCTGCCTGGAGGTATGAGGCCTACATCCCCCTTCCTGGGCTGTGCATCCCCCAAAGCAGAGAGATGCCTAATTAAAGCCATTTCCCTTCATCTTCGCCTCCTTCCCTGCTTGTGCTGACAAATTTCTGCCATCCATATTTATGACTCCAGTTAGCAACAAACACACGGGACTGGCACAAAGACATTTTTTTCTGTGGCCCACAACTACATAAAAGGGGCCAACCACAGACCCAAGGTAGATCTAAGGCACAAGAGCCCAAAACAAAGATGCATCTCACAACAACAGTATTCACCAGTGGCTGAGAAGGAGAGAGGAATAAGCCGCGATAAAAGGGAGAAGTGCAGGATTTGCTCTGAGGTGCTTGCTGCAGGCTAACTGACAACGTCTGCCCTGAGCCCTCCTGAAAGTGTCTTTCATCTGCATTTCTGTTAAATGTGTGATTCTATTTACATACATCCAACTAATTCAATCAAAACCAAACTTTAAATTGGTCCTCAAGGGAATCCTCAAAAACACTTTTTATCTTCATGCAGAAATGAATATTAGAAGAAAAACTGGGCTGGAGAACTCTCTCCCAGCAGCCAAATATATATATGTGTGTATATATATATATGAAATATAAATTGCTTGCAACAAAACCTACCTACCTTAGCTTCAGGCAGAAACACAGCTCAACACAAAAATCACTGAGTGCCAGTGAAGGAAAGACAAGGGCTTTAATTTCATGGAGATCCACTGAGGTGACAAATGGAAACAGCCACCTCTGCTACTCACGAGCTCTTTCTCCAGAGGGGTCTGGGCACGACACCTCCCTGGCTTTCAAGATAACTTTCTTGTGCTTCACAAAGAGCTTCAGGACAAAAGATTTGAGAGACCAAAATGCTGAGAAAGGAGACCAACCAGTGAGTTAAAACCCACCTCTTACCTCTACCAAACTTTTCTCTTCCCAATAGTATCAAGTTCTGCCTTGCTGCTCACAAAGACAAAATGCAGAGGATGGTACTTACGGGATTATAAGCTACATAAGAACCACTCTCTCAACAGCTCCTTCTTCTTCCTTTAAACACTGACCCTCAGCCTGTATCCTCTACATCACAGGGTAACTTTTAGAGCAATTCTGGACAGCAAAAGCGGAATTTCCAGTTAAAAGAACACAGGGAAATTAATGTTAGAAAAGCTTCTGTAAAAAAAAGAGGCTGCTATTTTAAGCACTGCTCTATTTGGGCCAGCTCAAAAACATCACAGAAAGAAAATTTCATAATGAAGATGATGACAATTCTGGGTGAATGGATTTCATAGAGGGAAAATTATACAGGCTTTTTTCACACCAGGTTCTTTTCTCCAAGGTGCTGGTGAGAACTGCTATTGACTACACAAATTCTCTGTTTTTCCTCAGTTCTTCCTAGGAACAGCCACCACAAGGGCATTCCCAGCTAAGAAAGACTTGACATCCAAACAACGGCTCTTTCCATGACCCTTAACCCTCTACCAACTATTTCCCCTTAGATGAACTAAACTTCTCTGCCACTGAGAGGGAAGCACCTCGGCTAGGAGCCAGGCTGAGGTGGAGGAGTCACTGGTGTTCAGCAGTGGAGGAAAAAAATCCTACACTCAAAGACCAAAACCCAAACGAGCTCATTTTTCACAGCAGCCAGCGGTTGTTGATATTATGTTATGAGCTAGACCAAGGATCCCTGTAGCCTGACATGCCAGCAGTAACACAAAAAGCCATCCCATCAAAAACAAGTGTGCAGGACACCCCCAATCAGCCTTGCAGGCTCCAGATATCTTCTGGTCTGGATTTTTCTGAGTCCGATCTAGATCAACACATCTACCACTCACTGCAAGGTGTACGGACGGGAGGTTCCTCAGGGTCTATAAAACATTCTGCATTTACAGCATCCATCAGAAGTTCTACAAGTTTTCTACAAACCACTTCTTTTCATTTGCAGGTTTTGGCCTATTACCCTCAAAAAGCATGCATGGGTTGAGGTGGGATATTCTGAAATGGCCTCAAACAAGGCTGGTTATGAAACAGCAGTCGGAGTCAAGTAAAAGTCTGCAGGGCCAAAATCCTGAAGTAAAAGGCAACTGCATTTAATGAAGTACAACAGTTTTACTATTACCATTAAATAGTTATTACATTTCTTTAGAAGTCAGGCTGATACAAAGCAGCTGACTCTGCTGCAGGAAAGAATATCAGATGATGGAATTTGGAGATTGAAACCTTATAATGCAACATTTCTAGTCATTAGCTAAATGGGAGCATATTGAACTCCTTAATCACTAAGAATATGTGCAACAAAGACAACAAATTGAAACAGACCTTGTCAGTCGGATCCAAACAAAATACATTAAAACAAATCCAGTAAGCCTGCAATGACAGCTGCTATGCAGACCTAAGCAAATAATATTAGAATGGTAAAAGGCTTGGAGCCACGGATCGCTGTGAATTTCCGTTCACTTTAATAGGAACAAAAATCAACAAGAACAACAACATTCTCAAAATTTCCTTACAGCATCTCTACCCTAATCTTAACCACATTTGCTACCCAGTACTCCAGACAGAGCCACAACAGTCTGTTTACTCCCACCCCCACGTACTTAAATCTTCTTAGTATACTGTTTATGCCAATGAATGCTCAAACCGTATTTTAATTTTCCCCTGTATTATCACAGAATTCAAAGCAGAACCAGCAACTTAGCAGGGTCAGGGCTTTCACCACTACATGGCTAAGACTGAAACACCTCGAAAATCTGTGTACAATACAAAGCAAATGTATTGTTCTGTTCTTTATTCAGGAGTGCTATCAACCACTGGAGGAGAACACAAAGCACGTGCACAGCCCCACCACAGTCATCAAGGTTAATGGATGCCTTTAGCAGCAGCAGCAGCCCACTGGGCAGCTGAGCACACCAGCTCCTCCAGATGGGAAGCTCTGCCAGAGCACATCAATGCAGAGCACCGTTTGCATACTGAAGAAGCACAGAGGAACTCTTGCTTTATTAGTGCCAGAACCTGTGTGAGGCAGGGAATGGTTTTATTAATTTTCTCTCTGTGCTCAAGGAAAAGCTGACCAAAGCCTGCCCGCTGATCACAGCAGTGCCAGCATAATTTCCCTAGTGGCACGGCACCAGTTTGCTTTTGAGTCTCTGTCCTGGAAGAGTCTATGTAGGTGCAAGAATGGAGTTTATGCTCCATGCAGAGTCTCTCATACTCACTCTGCTAGGACTGCTGATAGAAGAACTGTCCCAGTCTACTTACAACTGAGTTGAGATTAGCAGCTGAGCTGCCAAGACACCACAAGTTGACAGGAACCGGTCAGCAATAGGTGAAGACACACATCCCAATGCAGGCTGAGATTTGCCATCAACTGTTGGTCATCAGTGACCCAATGACACTTCAGGGTTCAATGGCAAAGAAAATTTATTTGGCCCATAACAACAAAAAAGGGTTCTTGGGCCTACCAAGATAAATTATAAAAAACTTACAAAAAGAAGCATCTGCCCATCACTTGTCGCTTCTGTGTTCACACCTTCATCTATGTCTGCTATGGAACAATCATCTTCCCGTGCTTTCACCAGTGACCAAGGGAAAAGCCACAGAAGAAGGGACAGGAGATTCAAAACCCATAATTGGGCCCTTTCCTGACATGCCTTAAGTCACTCTTCCAAGGGACCATACTATCTCAAATTCCAAAGAGACAAAATACCCAGGCTGCTTAAATGAGCAGCAGGTTGGATGGTGTGAGCATCCCCTACAAGGACAGACCCCACAACAGGCTAGCAGTTATGGCTGTATTTATTAGTTGTGGTTTGGGTTTTCATTCTTGATTTGGCTTTTTCTTGTTTGTTTGCTGTTCTAGCAGAGATTTGGACTAATCAGTCTTTTCTCAGAACATCTCTTTGGCTGTCATCAATGATTATATTTGTTAACATGCCAGAAGCAAGGCACCTTCTGTACAGAAGCAATTACCTTCTGTAGAAAAGGCCAAAACTAAGAATGAAATCAAGACATGCATCACCAATTGAGGAAGAGGACCCCTAAAAATCCTCTCTTATCTCCTACAACAGAAACGTCCTCAAGTCTGCCTCATTTCTGCAGCTACTGACCTGGTTAGGACTTTGATTAGGACCAGACTCAACCAGATCGTGCAACCAATATATAAATGTTCTTTGTCATTCCAGAAACCTTAGCGTCAATCAATATAAACTGTGATTATGAGGGCCTGTCAGACACTGCTACTTACATCTGATACCATCTGGTAAATCTATCCATTGGTGTTGTTAAATCAGCTTGGGGATGACACAGAGCACTCACCTCAGTGATTTCTGGTTGCAGCAGAGCAGAACACGAGTCTTGCAGCCAGCCTGAAGGAAGCTGGTGCATAATGTAGCTGACATCTCTCCACACTCAGCATCCCTTCCCTCCCCTTCTTGGTGGCCTTTCTTTCTACCTGTAGGGCTTCTTGCTGCCCGCGCCCTGCCCACCAGTATGCTGTCACATTGCTTTCCCGTCACTTCGAATCAGGAAAGACTCCCGTGTTGAACTTTAAAAGGGGAACACGTTGCTAATGAGACATCCTCCCAAAGAAGCTTCCTTCAGGAAACAGTACACGTCCTTCTTCCCATAAGTGGAGAATTTCAAGCTGAAAACGTACCTCTTATTTCACTTGGTCTTGGCACTCTCTGCCTGTATCCCTGTAGGAATTTAATATTGAGCCTCAAGTATTTCCTGAACATCTTGCTTGCAGGGTAAAGGATACTCCTGGCACATTAAGGTAAAGTGGTCAGACACTTCAGCTTACAGCTGTAATGGAAGTTATTCTTAGATTGCCAATGAGCTGCTCATAAGTCAACACTCCATGGGACGACCAGTGGCCTGCTCCAGGCGGCAATTCCTGCAGAGCTGTCATAGCATTCAGACAGATGCCACTGCACCAAGGACAAAGGAAAACCCGTCTAATCATTATGTATGTATAGTATGTTTCCAAAAAGATATCAAGGAATTCATCTTGCTGCCTGTTTCTAAAATATTATAACTGAGCAGAGCAGCATCCTAGATATAAACTAGCTGATCTGACAGCCACAGCAATACAGTGGCCTGGACGCAGTGGCATTTCAGTGCTCATCCTCACACAAGCCCCCTGGTATTCGATTCTGGGTTTTGATAATCAGTATCACCAAACAATTCAAGAAAAAAAGAATAACTGCAAACCACCCCCACTCCCCTCAATGCAGCTTCATGTCTTAAACCATTCATGGAAGCTTTAAGCAGATTTTATTTTAAAACTAAGTCATTCCCCTCCACTGTCACAGACACATCCTATGAAATACAGAAAGCCTACGTGAAGGGCTGAAGGAGACAGCAGTCGTTTTTTAGTGCAATCGAACTCCTAACTAACTGAACACAGCTCAGAGAACACAGCAGCAGTCACAACCTAACATGGCAGAGAAGGGAGAAAACAGCACTTCTCCTCTTTCTTCAGAGAGTCTTGCTATTTAGAGAGGCATAAAAATGAAGACAACTGGTGATAATTTTTGTTTTTGTTTTTAGGAGATAAGGAATGAAAAAACAGAGGCATCTATATTTAGAGAGACAGCAAGACCAACTTGGGAAGAGCTTAAAAATAGATCATACTGAGGCATTATTTTTGACAGTTTCCCTTTGTGTTCGCTCTTAATCTCTCTGCACACACTGATGGTGAAGTTTCCCTGCCTTCCCATCCCCTTTTTGGGGAACCCCATATCAGGCACATGCATTGTAACCCCACAACTCTGCAGTTCTCAAATGCACGTGTCCTGGGCACAGACCCCTCCCTAGATGCTCACCCACCCTCGAAGTCCCAGTTCCTAAAGCTTCAAACCCAGACACTGCCCTGGCTGCACGCAGATGACCTCCTGTTACTAGGAGAGCTGTAATTCTCAGAGCTACCCTGTCCATCACTGCAATTACTCTGCAGCTGTTATTCAGAGTTATATTCTTCTCCTCTGAGTAAAGTTACCCTACTGCTATTATATCAATATGGAGACCCTCTGACTTCTATATTATACTTACATTATGGCTATTATTTGTATGTTTATGCTTTCCAGTGGGTATAGTTACCTGATACTATTATCTGTGTAGTTACTTCTATCTTCCTAAGGGTACACTTACTTCGACAGCTGTATTTAAATCGTCTTCCACGACTGTAGTTACATTGTCAGATTCACATAAATAGTGCGGTTACGCCAAGCAGTCAGCAGGCAACGCTCGCAATGCTGCTATTATTTATACAGCACCAGGATCCCACTGGTATAAATACCTCACTCACAGCTGAATTACTTTGCTCCATGTATAAATAAAGAGAGGGAAGGTGGATCTCCATCGCATCACGCCTACATCGGAGCAGTGCAGAGATAGCAAGCAGCAGAAACTGGACCCCATGCACACACCAAGTTGGCTTCACAGCTCCGTGATCATCTCAAAATTTCATTACTCAGACACAAAATTCCTTGCTTCATTTCAGCATCATAGTTTTTCATGTGAAGCACAGCAGCTGCCTATAGGACTTGTATTATTTCCATCACGGCAATATCAAGATGCCAAGTCTTGCAAGCAAAAATCCATTAAATACAAGCCTAACTAGGAGCAACGAGGTATGGGGTGACAGCCAGCCAACACCCTTCCAAGACAGCAGCCATGCAACAATGCATGAGAAAAAAGCACCTCTAGGCATGGCAACAGGCAGAAAACCATCAGCCTATGATCATACTTCCTGGGTCTCATGATCTTACACATCTGCATCTCTCCATCAGTCAGCTCTGCAGCCTGTGAAGTTCCAGCCCCGTCACCACCCTCCCCAGCATGTCATGCCCTCAGTCCCTCTCCACTCTGACTCCAGTCCCAGCCCCTCCAACCCAGCATATATTCGTTCATCCACTGCCTCAGTATCTGCTTTGCAAGGCTGCAGGAGTGGGCTATGGTCACTTCGACATCCAGGGCAGAAAGATAAGGTTGGACTCCACCAGCAATTGCTATCCAGTCACCTTCTGCAGGCATCGAGCTCTTCTTGTCTACCAGGGGAAGGGTTATATTGAGCAACACCTGCTGCTCTGTCAGAAGCATTTTCTGCTAATATGTATAACTGTCCTTCGGGAAAATGCTCAGATCCACACCCCTAGGAACTGGGGAAAGAGGTTACTGTAGCAAGGAAAGCCAGCAGCTCTGCAGAGACTTGATGGTTCGACAGGGAAGCTCCTGAAGGAAGTGTCTCAGTGAGAAAATACAGGAGTTCAATATGATGGGTTCTAAGAGAGAGGCACTTTAATGTTACAGTTTAAATTACATGTGAAACAGTTTGGGAATTGCATCCTTGGAGCAGAAATGGCAGGAGACCCTCCACCAGGCACCAAAGAGAAGTATTTCCAACTTCTCCACTCAAGGCTCCAATTAGATTCCTTCTTCAAACAGCAGTAAGAAGAAATCCCCTCTCACTTCCACGTGAGCGATTCAGGCACTACCCAAACATCCAGGACTCCTTCTCCTGGCTTCAATGCCTCTTCCACTGAAAGGTCCCCAGGGATAGATACCAACTGCTGTAGCAGATGGGGTTTTTATCGCACAGAATTTCCCCTTGTGATGCCTTCTGCCTATATGAGATTTTCTACTAGAGGTTCTCAGAGCAAACCAACAAATCTTTATAGAATTAAATAATAAAACTGTGAAATTTAATCTTCGGAAAATAGAAGCCCTCAACAAACGTTCATCAGACTACAAAGGAGCCATAAATTATGATATACTTTGTATTTTAAGTAAGACCAGCAGCACAAGCGATTAGTCCAGGCTCATCAGGTTTAACTCACAACTCAGATGATATTTAGCTCCAGTATTTAATTCTAAGCACTAAATGCAGATGTTACCGCTGTTATCAGCAGATGAAGTATGTCTAGTTTTAAAGTCCTCCTCTTTATCTGTAACACTGTACCCCCAAAACCTGAATTAGAGCTGAAAGAAAAAAAGCAGAATTGAAATACCATCCAACTTTCAGCTTATACAGAAGTCCTAGAAATATTACAAGAAAATACCCTCCACAGCCAACCGAACCGTGGCTACCATGCATCAAGTCCTAAACTCCTTCAGTTCACAGCAGCTAAGGCCAGAATGGCCCTTTGATAACAGGTGGCAACTCTTATCTAACACAGACCATTACTTCTTGCCCGCTTATCTCTGGGCTGAGCTCAATAGTGAATAATTCAATGAAAAATAACTTCCAGAAAAACATCCAGGTGTGATTTGAAGGTACCCAGAGATGGTAACTCCACTGTACTCTTTACCTCTGTGCTCTTGCTGATTATTTAAAGCTACTCTTTAAAACATTCATCTTCCTCTGCTTCAGATTCACGTGGCTGCATCTCCCAGCTGTTTGCTCCTGTTATGCATTTCTCTGCTAGATTCAAGAGCTTTTCCAATATCCAGCGTTTTCTTACATGAGAAGTATTTAATTATATACTGTAACTAAGCCACTACAAAAATCATTTCAATAAGCAAGCCAAAAGGACTCAGAAATACAATACCTAGCCAGGAGTCACAAGCCGTAGATACCTAAGCCCCACAGTCTCCCAGACCACAGAAAACCATTGAACGTTGCTGCCATGCAGCAAGGCGTGACTCATGACCCCAGTGTGGCACCGTGGTGTCCTCCAGCCGCCACCATTGCTTGTGCTGTGTATGACCCTGCAAAGATGGGAAGAAAGTCAAATCCCAAAGCACACAGAGCTCCCAAGGTGTCAGAGAGCTCCTCATCCAAACCACAGCACTTTGTTCATACATGAAATGTTTGGTTCAAACACACTGAGGCTGATGGTCCACCCTTCCCACAGCCATTGCTGCCACTGATAGCACACGACAGTGTGAGGAAAGCGATGGCAGATGTGGTGAAGGCAGCAGATGTTGACAAATAGCCTCATCTCAGACAACCAAAAGGAAACAAGCCCAGGGGAAGCTATCAACACAGCATCCACATCGAGATCCTCCTGACTGAAAAACCTATGATTTGACAAGGAAATGTTTCACAAAGCCACTGAAAGGGGGTCTGTCTGATATTTGTTCAGAGGAAAACAGCTCCTGACTGCAGAACTGGAACATTCTTCTGTAAGAAATGCAGGCACTGCAGATAAGGCTGATGTCTGCACTCCACCGATGCCTCAGGTGATTTTGACTGAGCTGGGGTGATGCTTTCCTCCAGAGGTAAAAATTACTGTTACTTCTGGATGTTCGAATGGGGGGTCTACTCAGATTGTGTCTTGGCTCACCTCTGTTTCTCTTCCTGTTACTTACCGGATATGCGTTTCCAATGTGGAGGTTTACATCCGCAAACCTCAGCACTCAGTTTTGGGGAAATAAAATCCCAACAAACCTCTTAAAACTCATTCCTTTTGGATGAAACGCAGAACTCAGAAGACTGTCAGTGCTTAACCTGTCAAATTAAACATCTGAGAGTATTCCCGGAGTGGCCAAGCCTTGTGATTTCACTGGGAATCACACAACATTCGGTGTTTCTTTTAAATCTGTGGCTCCCGAAGGCAAGTAATTACGTGAGAATCTCAGTTTTCATTTTCGAAAAGCCTGTGCCTTTAAACTTCATGACTGCCGATGAAAAACTCTGAAAACATAAACTGACTGTCCCTCAAAGGCTAAGAAATCATAATTCACATCAAGGCCCGTGAATGTATTATTTATAAAGAAAGATAATAATTTGACATATAGACTCAGATGTTGAAGCTCGGGACAGCAAATGGGGATGAGGAGAATTAATTGAGGAGAATTTATTATGAGAAGAAAATGAAAGAAGGAAGAGTCAAAGACAACACCGTTTTCATAGAATCATTAAGGTTGGAAAGACCTCAAAGATAATCCAGTCCAACCATTCACCTACCACCAATGCTGCCCACTGACCACATCCCTCAGTGCCACATCTCCATGGTGCCTGAACACCTCCAGGGACGGTGACTCCACCACTCCCTGGGCAGCTGTGCCAGCACCCAACCATTCCTTCTGAGAAGAAATGTTTTCTAACATCCAAACTGAACCTCCCTGGCACAAATTCAATTCTGCATGTGAATGCATGGCCTCCAAAGCATAATTTGAGGTATTTCCCCCAGCTCAAAGGTAATAACAAACACAAGGAAGTATTAGAGAGGCCCAAGGCAGCACAGAACATCAGCAAGGACAGAACGGCAGGATCGAGGCACGCACTGTGCAGCCCACAAGGACTGTTGTTCTGTTGTTCCAAGCAAAGGCCGATATGCAGAGATGCTTGTGCAGTATTTGTGCACTGACGCCAGAGCTCGCACAGCCAGAGAAGGCTTAGGGGTTTCAGCAATGCCATAGCCAAAATGCTGAGAGCAGTGCATTCATTTTTTATTTCTTCAGCACTCTTACAAGCAGTGACAGGGGATGAGGTGCATTCCTCAAAAAGCATTCGCCCTGTTAAGCACCCAGAAGCCCTCATCCCTTCTATAATTATCAGGCATGGCGTCCCAGATGAGATCGCAAATATATTTTCATTTACAGCCAGAGGATAAAACATGTCAAAAGCTCTGAGATGACTTTGGTCCCTGAAGCCCCTTGCCACTCCATGCCACCTAGGTTCATAAATCACCAGCGCACTCCTGCAAACGCTGCCTTTAAATCAGGATCTGTGGGGAGGTTGCAAGCACAGCAATAACCCTTAGAACCAACCCTTAGAACCACCCATTTCTCCTCTGCCACTGGCTGTGGATCCCCAAGGCTGTCCTGCAGGCACTCACCCCGCTGACTGTGCCAACACCAGGGCAGTGGGAAGAGGCTCATTAAACCTGCAGTCGCTCCTGACCACGCATGGACCAGTAATTTCAGCTTAACGAGACGCTACCACGAGCACACAGCCTGCCACCTCATCAGCCAGAGAAGAGCTCTGGAAGTAATGAATGACTCCTGTTGTTCCTCCCAAAACAGGGCATCACTCATCCTGACAGCGCAATGGATGTGTTCCCCACAGCTACACAAGGCACAGAGGCACCTAGGCAATTCACTGCCATGTTACAGCAGGTGCTAAGGGGGTTATGTCTTTATTTATTTAAGCAAACTCTTTATTTCTTTATTGTTCACTTAACACTCAAGTGTTTACTCAGGCACATTTGCTTTAAGCCCCTCTGCTTTGCTTGTCACAGAAAAAAAACAAAACTAAGTTTCTGGCTCCTTTCACCCCTGAAGAATCTGAAATCCACAAAAGCAACGGAGCAGCAGAAGAAAAGCAGCTTCATTTACTACTTTTCAAGGTGAGAAGTTAAGGACAAAATTAAGATATCAAGCCTCATTCAGATGAGGGGCTCCTCCACATTTGATCCAGTTTCCAGTAATTAGCAGGAGGTGGTAACACCAGCATCTTTCAGCTAATTAAGATGCACCTTGGTTATCCCAGGACCCAAAACCACATTGTTTTTCGTAACGCCGAGGGCCAGCTTTCCCAGACAGGTGTTTGGGAAAATACTTGGGGATCTGAATATTTCACAATTATTTGCCAGAAGAGGAGTAAATAAAGAATAATGAATTGGTAAAAGGCTCCATACAACAGGGTAAGATCAGTGGGAGCACAGCCACCATCTCCCGAGCTACAAAATCTTGCCTAACATGGAGACATGCTGACCGAAGTGGGAATTTGGTGCAGTCTCACATTGTCCTTGGAATAACAGCCGGAGCAAGCAAAGGGGGGGGCTTGAAAAATCTCCGTGAAAGCCAGCTGATTTTGTTGCTTTATCTTTTTTCACACTCTGCATTGTTCCTGATTGCCTTTCAGCAGACGCTGCAAGTGACAGGTACACTTCAGATTCTCCTGCTGCCCTGTCCAGGACCATGAAATCGTGGAAAAAAATGCAAAGAGAACAATGCAATGATACCATTCTATCTGATGGACCACAGCTCTCATATGACAGCTGCTGCTTCCAGGCCTCTCTTCATCCTTCTGGCAACAAACATTAAAGAAACATTCTGGAAATCAAAGAGATTTTGCACAGCTGGGAAGGAAACCACTGCAAACACAATCCCAGCAAACCAGAGAGTAATACCAGCACAAAGAACCTGGCTGGCTCTTCTAGGTCCTCCAACTCCATTGCATTGGTCCTTCAGCATCCACCACCAGCAAAAATGGGGACGAGATGCTGCCACTGTCCCCCTTGTGAGCAAATCCAACACCCTGAGACCATTCGGTTCTTCGAGAAATGGAAATCTGTCAGTTGCTATTACTGCTCCCTTTGCACCACATTCAGAGCATTAGGCTGTTGTGTTTACTCAGCAACATATGATTATGGGATTGCTCAGACACGGGGTGGGTGGAGGGAGCTGGAGCGTGGGGAGGAGAGCAAGGAGGAGGAATTACATTTATTTTCACAGCACCTCTTGGACAGAAACTCATTAAGGTTTAACTCACATCCCTGTAAGCAATCATAACACATAAACATAATGTAATAGTGCAAAGGAAGTTCTTTGGGGGGAAAAAAAGCCTGGACATAGTCCAAAGTGGGTGGCACTGTGCCCACAGCTCCCACACAGCCCCTGCATACAAGTAGTGATGCACCACACCAGCCTTTGCCCAACAGACAAGAAGCCAGATCACGTCCTCCATAAACCACTGTTTTGCCTTGGTCAGTGCACAGTGGCTGAGCAGACAGCCCTCCGCACTTCCAGATGCTGTCCCTACTGACAAAAGTAGGACCCATCAAGGAGGCAAGGGGGCACCGGACAGTGATAAAACATTGCAATAATATCACCCACTGCGGAAGCACAACCTATTCCTGAAATTGCTCCAGCTCATATGTAAAACCAGATGCAATACAAACTTGCCTCAGGTTCAGTGAGGTGTTAGCATGTCAGGGGATGGAGGCACAAGGGGAATCCTCACCTGTGTGGTTTCAGTAGTTGCACAGGGAGAGGACATCGGGGCCCAGAGAGGAGCGCAGTCACACAGAGCTCTGCCTGACACAGTTAAATCTGGGGGAATGCTGATTTGATTGAGACACCCAAGCGCCACTCTGCTTTCTTCTGACCTTGGGAAGGAGCTGGAGCCTGAGGACATGTTCTTTCTGACAGTAAGGGAGTAGCTGCAGAACACAGATGCTACATGCACTGATTTTGGGTTTCTCTTTTTTTCCCCCCGTTCTCACCATTGAAACCCAAGGACAGCAAAACAAAACCTCAATAAATCAGACCCATGGAGACATGGTGGGGCCATGTAATCCATGCACAGGTAACCATGAAAACAGGAGATGGTAACAAGAGCAGTGGGGGTCATTCATTGCAGAGGGTACAACAATGTGGCAAAGCCCAACCCAACTACAGCACCCAGCTCCTGCACCCCGGGAAGTGCTGAGACACCAAGCCCAGAAGAATGAGACCCTCAATCTTGCTGCTTTTGCTTACACACTTCTTAAAACCATTGGAGAATTGTCATAACTGTGTGCCTACCAAAGGTTTTCTTTGGGTTTTAGGGTTTTTCTTTGTTTGTTTGCTTTTTAATTTATTTATTCCTCCTTGTCACTATGCAGCTCATTAAACCCAAGTGTTGCAGGGCACAATTTTAATTAGCCCTTAGCTGTCTCTGGTGAAAAAAGACCTGCTGAAGTTGGCAGGGACTCTCTCTTGGCCCTGAACAGGCTGAATCCCAGAGTAATTGATGTTGGAAATTGGTACATGCTTATTTTCCTCCCTGTTTCTCTCTTTCTAAAAAGGATTTTCCTCCTTACGTATATTATGAGCCAGTCTGATGGGGATGGGGGGGCACTGCCACAACCAGGAACATCAGAAACATGGGTCAGCCCACCAGCCAGTCTCACTGGGGGTTGGATGCAAAGGTATTTGTGAATACACCCTTGCTGCCATGGTGCTCCACAACAGAGCCTTAATGTTTTTCCTAACCCTAAAACTTGCTCCCAACCTTTATCTTCACACCTGCTATTGAAGCCAGTTCCTTCTCAACCCATTCACCATGGAGGATGCCCAGAGCCAGCTCTGGGCCAGACCCAGACATGACAGATGATGCAGCTGCAAACTGGAGGCAACAACAACCAGAGGTGGCTTCAGGATTTAACGGGAAGATTTCATTCCATACGTGCTCAAAGCAGAGCTACTGCACTCCAGAAATGCACACAAGGGCAGACTTCATCATTTAGCAAATATAAACGTCTTATCCATTACTAAGTTAAAACATCAAAGAGGACACTGAGGAAAGCAAACATAATCTATCTGGTCCCTTCAAAACATAATGAGCCCTCATTCCCTGATGAAGAGAGTGCCTGCCATGGCTACACCAGCAAACAGGAAAATCACCAGGGAAACATCCTTAAACCTGCACCTTTATAAATAACATCTAGCTCATTAATATTCGATAGGATAAAACACTAGGAGCCTTTCACTTGATCCTTATTTACCATGGATGTAAAATCTGGATCCTGTAGTACAAAGATCCTCCCTTCCTAGGGGCATTCTCCTTTTGCTGTACACACACAGCACACAGGCTGTGCAACGTGGCCAGCTACATTAAAGAGGGTAAGCTGACAGTGCAGAGCACTTACAGCTGCAGTATGGGAGGAAAAAGGGGGTTGTGCAGGTCACCTCTCACTCCTTTCCCTCCTACAGAGCACATAGACAGCAGAGGTCCGAGCAGCTCCAGAGAACAGACAGCCCTGACTGCTCCCTGCTCCACCCCGCACAGCAGATATCTCTTTTCTCCCATTCCCTCTCACCATGAAGCAGAAAACTTCCATTGTTACCCTGAAATTAGCAGTGCTAAAAAAGCAAGCAGCCTTTCATGTTGGGCAGTCCGCTGCTATTTGCGCCCTGCCATGAGGCTCAGCCTACTTTCACCTGATCCCCCACAGAGGCTGTGCACTGACTTAGCAAACTACATGCTGAAATGGGAACACTTTGGAATAAATCTGGCTGAAAACTAACAAAAAGATCAGAGAAATCAAGGAATGACCGAGGAGCATGCTCTGCTGGGACACTGCAGTCCACTGTTTAGAGCAGCACGATGCCCCATGAGCATTCTCCAGTGTGGGGCTGGGCCATGCTGCCAGGCTGGAGCTGCTTTCCCACAAGCACTGCGTGCTGTACCCAAAGACAGCAAGCAGCGTCCCTGTCACACACGGGAGACAGATGTCACACGAGGAGATGAGTGAAAATGTTGTAATCAGTTTGCTGGCAATTACAAAGCAAAAATCAATGTTGTACTATTCCCTTCCACACTGAAACGTATCGTGCAGTTCTCGCAGCCTGTGTTCTCCCATTTCTGCTTGTTCCCTGTGAGCGACAATTACCACACCATTATCCCACTGGTTGAACGGCAGCCTTCAGAAACTCAGCAGCAAAGCAGGCTGCAGGGCACAGGTTTTTCCACTTAGTCCTCTTAGTTCTGAACAAACAACGAACGGCGGACGCAAGAGAAAGGCAGCACCAGGTGCCTGAGCAGCTCCCCAAACCCAGCTGGTGCTGCCTTAACCAAAGGAGACCAAAAAATGTGCTAGTGAAACAGAGCTGTCCTGGCATTGATTTGTGGCTGGCTCCATCTCCCAGGCTCCTCACTCAACTCCGCACTGTCTGGAAAGAAGGAAGGGAAAATCTGCTCCCACAAACGCTCAGCAGATGGCCTTTGATTTTTCCCAGGTGCTAAGCACACACAGATCCCATTAAAGTCTGCTCAAACTGTATGAGTGCAGAGCCAGACCATAAATCGCAGCTCCCAGGTTCCTTCACATCCAGCTTAGTTACTCCTTGGCTTATTTTGTTGCAATACTGACCTTAACCAATAATTGAAAAAAATAGATTAGTACGGCTCAGCTGTGCATTTAATCTTGTTCCTGTTGGGCTTGAACCAAGCTGGATTCCACCAGGCTCTCCTTCATGGGAGCAGCAACCACTCCATTAGATGATACTGAAAAAGAACTAGCCCAGAGGAGCTTCCCCAGACCTCCCCTCCCACTGCCACAGACGTGTTGCTTTTTGCTCTACAAAGTTGTGCCTCTATTCCCTTTGACTGCAGGAGAAACATCAACCGCTGGAGCCAGCACAGAGGTGGGGGAAGCTTTGAAGAGTTCTAAGAAAATCAACATCAAGGAGGTTGGAGAAGATGGGAGGAAGGAGGGGATGAGCAGATTCATTACAGCTTGTGAGGACTTTCTCTGCCTTCAAGAAGAGCAGAGAATCACAGAATCTTTTAAGTTGGTAAGGCCACCCTGCAATGAACAGGGACACCCACAGCTCCGTGCTCAGAGCCCATCCAGCCTGACCTTGGCTGCCTCCAGGAACGGGGCACACACCACCTTTCTTACAGCCCCCCAGTAGATACTGAAAGGCCAGGGCTGCTCTCAGGTCTCCTCAGAGCCTTCTCTCCTCCACACTGAACAGCCTCAGCTCTCAGCTGAGGTTAATACTGGTGGTAGGGTAGATGGTTGGACTTGATCTTAGAAGTCTTTTCCAACCTTAATGATTCACTGATTCTGTGATGCCTCCCAGCACACCCTGTGTCACCACACCGGCAGTGAGCAGGGGGCACGCTGTGCCACAGCGCTTTGCACAAAGCTGAAGTTTCTTCCTACCCCAGCTCTGTGTAAAAAATGAGCATACATTTGTACGCAACGCACACTGCTGGAGCCACCACAGGTGCGTGGGCATCCTGCAGGCATACAGGGGTCTGCTCATCTCAGTCTCCCTCTGCAGCTTTGGAAATGCGTTTCTCCAGATCGTTCAGCTGCCATTAACATGCACACAGAAAGGCACACGGACAATTTAACAGAGCAGCTAGTACAGCAAGCAAAAAAAAAAATGCCACTTGCAAGTATTAAATAAAAGAAGTATTTGCTACGTCAGCAGCATTATTACAATACTCAGAAGCGTACCTGGACAGCTGCACTCCATGGCACTTATGTGGGCACATACAACAGCTGAAGGACTAAATCAGACATAGTCAAGTGTTTGCTAATTGCCATTTTCCAACACAAGGCTGTGCCTCTTGCGGGACTCCCCAAAAAACACCCCCAGGCTGTGTTCACGTGGCACCATGCACAGGCAAACCTGGGCTGGCTTCAGAGAGTTGACTCGAATCAAGTCAAACTCCAAATAGCAGAGGGAAGCAGTCAGCTTTTCATTAAAACAAGGCAGACTGAGATTGGGCTTTGAAGCTGAGAACTGCAGTACTTTTCTAAGCTGCTCATGCATCCCAGCATAGAATTTAACTTGTGGGCAAGTCTTTCAAAGCAGCTCCATGATCTCAGAGTGCAAATCTGATTGGAAGCTCTTTGGAAAATGTCCTCTTATGTCACTGAACCAAAGGAGAAAAAAAAATGAGAAAAACCAAGACAGGCACAAATTAAAGATTTATTCAGGTCTGAAGTGAACAAGATAAATGCCCACTCAGAGGCATCTCATCCACTTGTCTTTCAGTAGCAACCACAGACAACAGAGTCACAGCACTTACCTCCATTCATTTAAAGAGTTTTTTTCCCCCAGCATTTCTTTTCACCTTTTTACAGTGTACCTCTGCATATACCCTGATACCTGCCACTGCTTTGCAGAGACACAGAGCTTTGTAAGATTTGAGCTCTCAACAAGACATGCAGAAACAATGCGATCATACCAAAATATTTGCTTCTCTCCCACCAGCCAGCTCTCCCCTTCCTACCACATCCCAGCCTAGCTTGCAACAGGGAGCTCACAGGGCCCACCCATACACCATGAGAGGTTGTGCTGCTCCTCCTATTCCCAAATTACCTGGCACATGAAAGACATCAACCAAGGCCAAAGCCTCCTGACACAATGCCTGTGAAAATAAAGACATCTTCGCAGTATCCTCATGGCTCCCATCAGACATTGGCATGACCATCTACAGGTGCCTCTGTTTGCTGTTGCTTTCCGAACACAAAGTGATTGGCAATCCCAGAGCAAAGTTTACACTAATTCAGTAATCACACTGTATTTATTGAAAGGCTTATAATCCTGCAAGCAAAGACATTCAAGAGGCTTAAGGAAGGGAAAAGCTGCTGACAGGAGGGCATGCAAAGAGTCACTCATAATGGCATCTTAAGTAGGTCTGTAATCAACAAGATACACATGGCACAGGGAGCCAGATTAAACACGGCCGTCTTGCTAAAATGGTTTGAACTGTGATATGGGCATGAAAATGAGGAAGGCAAATAGAAGCTTGTTAAAAAGGGGGGATAAAGAAGGAGACAGGTCTGCATAATGACTTTATTCAGGTCGCCAATGAGCATTTCAAGGCTGAAAGTCAAGCTGTCTGTTTCCTGGAGGTTCCTCAAATGTTTCAACTAAATGGGAATTTTCTCATCATCTGCCGACGTGGATCTGATTCTCTCCCTGCCATTCATAGGCACTATGTAAGCTTTCATGGACATGAGTGCCTGTGCCTAAGCACCCATTTATACAAGCACGTCCATACGCTCTAGGCAAATTCCACAGTTATTCCAACTCCCAAAAAGAGTATTTTGGCCACAAAGTAGCTACAGACCATGCCCTGGCAATGCCATCCTTTCCCACTCTGTCAGGTCAAGGTGCCTTACATTTGATATTATGAAATCACAAGACATCATCGCCTCTAGAGCTGACAAGAGAGCAGTCTACACAGTCCATTTAACCTCTCTGTTCAAATGGCAAATCAATTTTTGTGATGCAGGCATCTGTCCCAGTGGGGACTAAACCAACATCACCAAATTATTCTTCACAGATTACAGAGGAGCTATCAGATGGTAAAGACTTCTCTCCCAGTGACTCAGGCTTTGTTTGAGTCACTGATGGAAAAATGAAAGCCTTCCCACTTCACCAGACAAAAATGAGAAAATCATCCCCTTGTGAAGAACAGAGCATACAAAAAAAACCTCTCTGCTGGTTCCCAGGGCACATACGGCATACAGTGCCTATGAACAGGCTAGGAGCTGCAGTGCTGTGCAGGCACACTCATCATTCCTGAGGTTGTTCCCAGCATCCCAGAATTCTGGGACCACCAATGTGTTATACATCACATGGGGGGGCTTAATCAGATTTGCAGAGCTCAGCATAGAGCAGAATTGTATCCTTGCTGCACCTGGAGGGTAAAAACCAAATGAAGACCTTGTCTTTTATTTTTTGGATGGGCTCTGCCTTGGGCTTTTTGTGGTTCTGAGGGAAGGGGCCACACTGCCTCTCTCCTACTGTCTGCACATTCGTGCACCTTACCTGTTAATACTCTGGAGGAAGAGAGCACCTACAGATGGTGGATGAGCTGAGATGAAGTAGTGCTCATTTGTCAAAGCCTGAAGAAGCAAAATCTATTCCCCTTCCCTAGGGAAAAAGACTCAGAGCAAAGCAGAAGATTGCTCAAGGTCACAGAGCAACCAATTATCCTTAATATACCTGATGATTCACCAAAGCCCAGAGACAATGGCACTATTGGACAAGGTGCTGCACACAACACAACAGTCACCCCTACATCCCTGTATTCTCTGCAGCACCACTTCTTTACCTCATCATCCTTAATTCATTTATCCCATGAAACAAGAGAAAGCTTTAAGTTGTCATCCTTGTGTTGAAGGCAAGTAACAGACAGAGGCTAAGAACTGGATTCAGCCCTACAAGTTTCCGCATGTCATGTTTCTTACAGACAATACATCCCCAGAGATATGGAGCCAGCCAGGAACAGCTCCTGGGTACAAAAATCACTGTTGGGGCTGAGGTTTGCCTTGGTGCTTTATTCAAGGTCAGAGGGAACATGGGAAAAAGGAGAGAATTAAACCAACTTCTCTAACGGATCAACTAGATGATCTCTGAAGTCCCTTCCAATCCAAGCCATTCTATGATTCAATACAGCTGGTATAACCTTAATGTAACAGTGACCACTATTGTACTCACATCTCCTGACAGCACAGTATGCACTAATGGAACCTGGACCCAGCTTGAGCCTTCATTACCACTCATAAATCAAATACTTTTTGCTGTTAAGTCTTGTGTTACACCACTGCACACAGCCACATGGGGAGTGGGATTTCCTGGATCTAGTCTTGCAATCTCAGGCGATGTGAATTTTGCTCTGGGACCATCCTGCCTGCAGACGACACGCAGAGCAGAGCACACCAACCCAGACTTACCCAGCAAACCTGTGCTGAATCACAAGTTTCATTTTCATGTGGGCCCAGTGGAAACCATTCAGTAGTGCCACAACTGCTGAGCCACACTCCACAACTTGTCATCCTGCACACACGCGCTTTCCAGAGCTAGTGCTGGAAATTCCTCGTGCTTTCTATTCCCTCAATTTAAGCTTTTGCAATTGATTTTCATAGAAATGTTAATATCAGCAAACATAGCTCAAGAAAACATTTGGGAACTTCATTGGTAGGCAGAGAACAAGCATGGACAAGAGCTGAAACACATCCCTTCAGTGTCTAAAAGCGATCAGCCTGTCATTGGGAAGGCATAGCACTTTTTCACCATCTCTTGGAAGAAAATGTTATAGGCTCACTTCAAATGCCAAGGGTGTCAGTCAAACAAGGTAATTACAATAAATCAACCAACCCTGAAAATCTGCAGATCCCCAAAACCTCCTTCTTAGGCTTCTTTTTCCTTTCCCAGATGCTGGATTTATAGAGAAAAAAAAAAATGTGCTGACAATCTCAACACTGGATGTGAAACACTTCCCCCTCCAGTGGAGAGATTCAGGATTGCTTAATTTTTTTTTTTTTATGTGTGTCATACACCCTCTCCCTCTAATTAAGCTCAACCAACACGTTTGTTTTTCCTGAGAAGATCTGAATCTCACCTGTGCTGTATGAAGGAGCTACAAAGTGAGTAGAGCATCCAAATACTGAAGGGCAAAGTGGTCAGAAGATTATTTCATAGATGAGAAAGATAAATTAAAAGGCCAGCTAAACAACCCAAGGACTTCATCACATCTTCACTACAGTACATGGAACCAACCAGTGCTCTGTGACGTGTGCTAGAACATGAGAGTAAGACATTTGCCTACTTTCAAACCGACAGCTGAGTGCATCCGTTCAAAATGTTCTGAAACAGCTACCAAGTTTTACTTCTTCCCCCTAAGCATTTTGCTTCAGGAACTGAAGTGCAGGTATCAAAAAAACTCCAGCAGACCACTGTTGTCCTGCAACGTCTCTACCCAACGTAAGCACTGTGGGCTCTCCTTCAGGAATCTCTACTGATGTTCATTCCCAAGCAAACAACCAGCCCTGATGCTTAAAACCGCTCAGTCCTTATACTGAAGCTCCAAATAGTTAGTATGCTCAAAGTGGTGAAAAATTAGATGAGAGCTAATCTTACAGCGACTTTGTCCTGAAGTCATCCCTAGTTTCAACTAAAATGGCAAGAACCTTTCTGGAAGGTGCCAGCACCACCTGACACATTAAAAATGGCTCGGGCCTTCGGTGGAATCTATGGAAATAAGATTGTGGCTGATGTTAAATGCATAAGCTCCTCTGGGGTTCCACCACCACGAATAAATGCATCAGTCCTAAGAGGGCTCTAAGAAACATGGACCTATGTTTACACACAAGTGTTCATCTATCACTTCCAGAGAAACATGCCAAACCTTTTTCCCCCCACCACTGTTATGAGCTCTAAAGGTTACTGGGCACCCCTATGTATTATTATGCCCATGCCCCTTGTACATTGCACCATTATCAAGTACTCTGCCTATCAATTATCCCCTAGAGGTTCCTATGTAAATACATTCTCCACTGCAGAAGCAGTCACAGGCTCCTCTCCCACTGATTATTCCTGTTGATAGCCTTCCTGGCAGTTGGTAGCATCCTGATTACTGTCAGAACAACTAGTACGTCAACAGAGGATTTATTATGGCTTCAGGTGGGAACAAAAGATGAACCGTTACTTGGGATCTGCTTTTCATACGGTTTGACTAAATTCAGCCTGGCAACCCACAGAGGAAAGGCTCAGTATCTCATTACTAGTGCCTTAAGCTAACAAGGTCCGCTGCTCCTCAATAAAATAATGAGCCTTTTCAGTTTACTTTAAAGTGTACTTAATGTTGATTTAAAGTTTACCAAGTTCTTTTCATGGTGGCCAGATCTGATTTAAAGAAAAAAAAAGAAAAAAAAATCAGACTAGCACTACACGGGCAAAAATAGGACTGAACATAGGATTGAACACCCCCCTGCTCATTGAAGAGGAGCTGGACTAGATGACCTTTAGGAGTCTCTTTCAATTCAAACGATTCTATGATAAAAGCTCAAATGCTCTTACAAAAGCTCAGAAGAGTGACCATCACTGAGTTCAGAGAAGGATCAGAAAACACAGGGCTCTCCATGGGTCAGGCATCCCTATAAAACAAGAGGATAACAGCGTCCTTTCCTACTAGAACATGGTCCATTCCCGACTGCTGTCTTTCCCAGTGAACCCCAAGGAAATGGGGCTATTTCCCCATTGCCAGAATATATATATATATTCCCCAGTGCCAGAAGCCCATGTCATCTCTCCTGGGCATCACAAGAAGGACGTGATGCCCCAGAATAAACAAAAGCCAAAACTGCAGGAGTCAGCAGCTTAGGCCGGATTTTCTTCATCCCAAGAAGCCACCTGGACCGCAGACTGTCCATCGCCCAGCACCAATCCATGTTTAGACAAACAGGAGAGAGCAGGCTAGAACATCACTGACTCCCTGACCAAAAGGCACAGTGTGACCACTGAACAAAATCCCACTCTCCCATTCACTACTGTTGGAGAGCCTGAATGCCCAACCCACAGATCACAATATGCTCAGCAAACAAGTCATCCGCAGCCGCATCTCTGAGCTTTGTGCCTGGTGCAGGTTTTTATACAGCTCTGCTGTTATTTCATTGTGGATTTTGCATTCAATATAGCCTTTAAGCAGAGGTGCTCTGTGCAATCTGCCCTTTGCTTGTGCAAACGAGTAGAACATCTGTGCACTTAACATTTGGTGTGGCATTACGACCAGATTCCCATTCTCAGAGACCAAAGTCCAAAGGGCAACTGATGAAGGCGAGGTGCAAGAAGTGCTATTCCAATAGGTTAGGCCTTTCAACTGCCAGAATGGACTCTGCTGAGTAAAATCATTGCAAAATTGAGCTAAATTAGTGAACGGGTAGAAGACTGAACTGACGTCCCTGCCGCCTACATCTTCACCTTCAGAAAAATTCTCCTAGCTGAGTCAGAAAATCAACCAACTCATCCAATTTAATAATCTCTCTCTGAAACAACCTGAATGGCCCAAGTGCCCTGCACACGACAGGCGACGCCATCCAGAGAAGACAGCACCTGGTGAGACATCACCACTCTATGGCTCTAAAAACAAGGAATGCTAAAGCTGTTAGCGTTTCTTTCTTTCCCTCCTAATGCTTCTCTCATCTTATTTGCTCCATTTCAAGTCTCAGCATGATTTCCCCATTGCTGACAGCATGCAAAAAGCTAAGGCTGCTGTTGGGGAAGAGGAGGGAAATCAAACAACTTCCTTTTAGCTTCATGCATCACTGCTGAACATTACGTTTAATAAAAACAAAACAAAAAAAAAAAAACCAAACCCACAGAACCCTGCTAGCTTTGGTATTGATACATGCAGCAGAAGAGAAGCCAGCCTCCCACACCTCCAAGACACCACCTCCACAGCAGCGATGAGCTTGGATGAGCAGGCCTGTAAATTCTGCCTCCAACACCAGCTGAATCCACAACCAGCTGAGAGCACTGGCTTTCTTCTCCTGTCATTTCTGTGTTTCCTCTTCCTCTACATTCTCCAGGACTATCTAAAGAAGGAAATGCAAAATTGTGGTGTATAATCTCACTGGCTAATCCTTTACTGCTTGTTTGGATCAGTTTTCCACTCCACTTTTCCTCCCTGGCTACCACAACTTAGAGCCAATCACCCACACAGCAACAGCCTGCCATGCAGGGGCTGTTGGGAGAGGTCAAAAAGTGACGTGCCACAGTTCTGTGTTGGACAGCACGCCAACTAAATCAACAACGTTGAACTGAAATGACCATGTCCTCCTGGTAGAGCTAAATAAAACATCACATTTAAGCTCAGACGCTTCATCCATCCTCAAAGAACGCGGAGACGAGCCATCTCTCCCCACCGTGATGAAGACAGGCCCTTCAGAGGACACCCTGCTATTAGTATCAAACAGTAATCAGAACAGCCTTTTCACGAGCCATAGCGGGTTGTGACACAGTATGTCACAGGCCCACAGAAGGCATCATCTTGGCTTCTTGGCCCATCTTTGTCACAAAAGCTGCTGGCACAGGACTCCAGTGGCCACACAAAATAAAAAGAAACTAACATTAGAGCTGAACCACTTCAAGTTTCAATGTTTGGGAACTGGATTTAAGCCTGTAAGTTATCTCCATCGCCTTAGTTTCACGCTTTCAAGCTTCATCTACATCCCAAAGAGAACATTCTCCTGAGGCTGAGATTCATCCCATAAGATTTCATGTGCTGCATGTTGCACAGGGACAGCTACACCTAAGAAATTCCTGCTTTAAGCAGAGACTGCAAAAGGGTTGTGCAATGTTCTGATCTCACTGATCACAACACCTAATAAAATTATCCAAGTCTGAATGTTATTTCCACTGCCCAGTTCATTTTAGGTACGTTCCAGCCATGAAGACTCAGTACCCAGATTTGCCTTTGCACCTTCATTCTTTCCAGGACTGTCCAAAACTTCAGAAGACAGAACATTTTAACAGAAGAAGGTCAAATCTTATGATCTTTTCTTATAGAATGGAAGAAAGGTCAGAAGACAACAAAGAGGCAATATCAGAATTTTCCTTCTTCCACCTGAAGTATGTCAAAGCACTCTGCTTTAATGTCCACTATGCCACTGACTCCCTCACCTCAACATATTCCCTATGAAGAGGGCATATTAATACTTCGATGTATTGCTATCAAAGCCTCTGATCACAAAACAGAACCATTCTAGCATAAAACAAGAGCTGTCTTCTATTAAACAAAGCAGCAAAGAAACATGCCACTGATTTTAACATAAGCTGGGACACCTGAGAAAGGCAAGAGCCACCGTGCGATGGAGAACACAGCATCCTCTTGCTAAAGACCTGCACAGACATGAGAGGTCAGAGTCCACCTTTTTCTTTATTTTTTCTTTTCTTTTTAAAGTAAGACTGAGTTGGGAAGACAGACTGGAGTTCAACTCCATGCTGCCAAGGTCTGGGGGCTAGTACAGGGACTGCCCAGCTGAGGGGGTAGTAAGGACAGCATTTAGAGGAAGAGCAAAAGGGGAAAAATTGTAAAGCATAGCATCAATTCCAGCCTGTGGCAAAATTATGACAGTGACAAAGCTCTTAGCAAGCTCTTTCTCCTGGCATGGAACAGACACAGACCCCCCTGGGAAAAAAGGGAATAAAATCATCCAGAAATTGAGGAGCAAATGGTGAACACACTCCTTCCTTTCTTTGGGAAGCTGGTGATTGCAGCTTTAGGCTATGGAACTGGCTGTTAAAGGAAAAGGCAGTAATGGCGAGATGACAGTTTGCTGTAGTTTACAAAGCCTGCAGGGATGATGATGTTTTGTGTTAGGTGATGCACAAGAACAAGGAGACAATGACAGAAGCAGAAGAAATATCACCCACTTCTTCAGCTATCCTGAAGCTCCAGTGCAAGAGTCAAAGCAATTATTTCCACAGCTTCACAAACCTTTGCACCTCTCTGTTAATGTGTCAGACTTTGTTACATTAATTGTACCTTATTCTGCCCCAGGGAACGAAAAAGAAAAAAAAGTCATTTGTTTAGAGAACAAACAAGGGTGCACTTTTATTTCCCTCTTTCACTCTCCATCCTTCTGTTCTTCTTCTTGTATTTTATTCTCTGATCAGACGTGCTCCTGCAGTGACATCTTCTATTCCATATGCCCTCCTCCCTAAAGAGACCCCACAGCAGCAAGGCAATATCCATTATCTTCACAAGTGCCCTGTAGTTTTACAGCAGATGATGCCACAACATGTCATAAAAGGAGAATCAAAACTCCTCTCCATCATGGGGAAACAGGACAGCTAACAGACCTGCCCAAGGATGCTCAAGAGACAGCATGCAGATGCTCTCTGTGGGATATTCCCCATGACCGTGGTCTGAGCCATCCTCCTCCTCCTGCTCCCCGTCCTTCCCTCAGATGAAAGTCTTTCTCACAGCACCAGCTCTAACACTCGAGCTTTGCAGGTGTGAACACTCAGGCAAGAGCAAATTTTACACTCGGCTCCACATTTGCAGCCGTACAGCCATCCCTCTGCAAATACTGTGTTCAGACATGCTGCTCCGGATCCGCTCTGCTGCAGTGACACGAGGGGAGAGCACAGCACTGCCAGGTGATGTACAGAGCATGATGTACATCATGCCACAACATGAAGTGCAAACAGCTTTAAGGAGTTGTTCAATTAACAGCTTCAGGCCGAGAATTACAGAGTGAATAAAGTTCGCCACGATACGCGAGCTCTGAACAAACACACGAATTTTGTAATTTCTTTGTAGAGGAAAAAGAAAAAAAGAAAGGAAAACGCATAGAATGAACTGCGTGATAATTATTTTGTCCCTTTTCCCTCCCACATCTTCTCTCCTCTCCCCTGTTGAGATATGTAATTTGTGGGTGTGTTTCCTCTAACCTTCCAGAGCTCTCCCAGACTTCTGAAATAAGTTTCTTGCTGAACCTCTACAGCACAATTACAATGAAATTGAACTGAGCCATCTGGCTCCTAACAGAAAATGATTTCTTTTCTGGTTCGTGGGTTGCCAAATCGAGATTATTCAGGCACAACAGCATTTAGGGGTTTGCTATTTTTAGCAGGATACGCAGAGATTTCTTGTTTAGGATAA
The DNA here is from genome assembly GCA_030625065.1 of Alectoris magna. NCBI lineage: Eukaryota > Metazoa > Chordata > Aves > Galliformes > Phasianidae > Alectoris > Alectoris magna. Next base: position 10,501,209 of record CM060572.1, read on the forward strand.
CTAAGAAGCTACTATTAAAACAAACAAAGAAGAGGAACAACTGAAGCCCAGTTGCAGACTTCGAGACAGATGGAGATGTTCCTCCAAGAGGAACAGTCCACACTCAAAGTTCTGGAGGTGTTGCCCATCTGTTGCATGGCAAGGACCATGGCCTGCTTCTCTGCTAAAGGGGAGAGGAAGATGCATGCAACACAATCATGTACCATTCTGACAGCGTGTTGAGCCTTGGACAGGATTGTGGTAGTTTGCAGAGGGTTACAGCTCCTGCTTGAAAACAGGCATTTCTGTAAGTGCAAAACTGCAAGACATACCATCCACACTGAGGGTTTACAATGAAGACAAAGATATTTGTACTCAGGCATGTGCACACACATGCAGGAACACCTGGGGACAGAACTCAGCTCTGTCACTACATGTAAGACTGGCAAATACAGAATCAAACCAGAACCTGGCTCAGAGAGGACACAGCTCTCAGCTACACCGCAGAAGAAACTTGCAGACAGGCATGCTCGACCCATTTTGAAAAAGCACAAAACAAAACAGCTCTTCAAACATAAGGATGTCTCCTCTCAAATGTCTGCAGGCTGTAAGTTGTGCCGAATACTACCAGCAGAGCCTTCACGCAGCACCACAGCTTGAAAACCTTCAGCAAAGATCAAGGGGGGCAAAAATATTTAATAGAATTCAAAATGCTGCACCAGCATTTGGAGAAGCAGTGCCTTTCTTGCAGCTCCGTGAAAATACTTATGGTTAGTCAAGCTCATACACTTCAATTAGCTTTTTTTTTTTTGTTCCTTAATGACTAATATGCAGTAATTAATGAGTTCCACTCCATGTATTTCCTCCTTCCACTCTCATTATTATTATTTATATGTTATGCCCATTAAAGCCAACTAACCGCTTGTAAAGCTCTTCCCTTCCTCAACTGATAGGTGAAAAATGATAAAATATAAATATGTATCGGCCCCCCAATCAAACCAGAGATGATAGGGATGCTCACAGCCAAAAAAAGGCTGTGTTTCAGAGGGGGGTTATCAGCCGCCACGCAAACCAGAAGATCACGGCTGTCGTGTGCATGTGTAATGTACCGTACAAAGGAACTGCACATTATTCTGCAGCTTTTCCTCATGCATCTTGCCCGCGGCAGGCTCCGTGCAGCAGGGAGGAGGCCGGGTCGGAGTTGCAGCGATGCACAGAGGGAGTGGGTGCTGCTGCTGCTACCTCAGGGCTGGCCCAGCAGCTGCCCGCCCGCCCGCCGCGTGCTCTGCGCATCCATCCGTGCCCACTGCCAGCCTGAGCCGATGCGTGCCAGTAAGCACCGGGCTGCTGCTGGGCACTGAAGAGCAATGCTAAGCATCCATAACTTTCTCTGTAGCAGCGCTGGCTCAGTGCACTCCGTACATTAAGTGACAGGCAGACTACCCCATAGATCAGCTATAGTGTTACCCAAACAGAGTCCTATCCCCGCACAGCACCATCCTGCATGCCCCAAGGTCCAGCTCACTGCCTTAGCCGCAAAACCAGCCGGTAGCTATGCAAGAAATGCCCAGAGTGGGAAGGCGAGAGGTCTGGGACCTGCTGTTGGTTGTGCAAGCACGCTGCTTTCATGGCTGCTGCCTCTGGCTCACGTCCCAGTGCCAGAAATCATAACACCTACATGGAAACATTTCCACTAGAGAAGGTGATCATCGCTCAGTTTCAGAGCCACCAATCTCACACCTCCCAGGTCACAGTGTTGTGCCGAATATTTGCAAAATGCATATACACCAAACAAGGAAACTGAGGACTTCAGCAGGCAGCAGATGATGCTAGTATTTGCACAGTAAGGAGCAAGCACAAGGTACCCTTAAAATCCTGACTCAGAGCAGGTTTTCTCCCTTTGTTAGTCACACATCATGCAGCTTGTTTGAACAAACTATGAACTTCAAATCACAGGCAGCGGAACTCCTAATTTATATTTCCAAATAGGAAGCGTCTCCCTTCATTGCATCTCCACCATGGAAACGAGAGGGACAAAAGAAGAATGAGGAGCCTATGCCCCAAAGTGAAGGAGTGGGGATAGATTAATTAACATAGGGCAAAAGAGATTTGGAATAGCAAATGCCAAGACCTTCACTGCAGCAAGCCTCCCTAAAGAAGCAGGACTGTGTTAGCAGCAGATGGTGCACTGGACTTACATGGATGCCCTACAGAAGATCACCGTGAACACCCATGGGAGACAACTTGAAGTCCTGACTTGAAGCTCAGACCTTAACAGCCTGGAAACCACGCTAGGTCAGGCCGGTGAAAGCAATCCAAAGAGCATGGCCTGGCTCCTGAAAACAAATCCATCCTTTTAACATTCTTGAAACAAACCGTTTCTTGTTCTTAATTTTTGTTTTGCTCGTATTTCAAATGTGGCCAAAATTCAAGCACCATCTTCTCTATTCAGTGGGTGCACCCTCAGCAGCAGCTCTGCTGCACCCAGATCCCTGCCTGGCACCAGTGAATTTGGGAAGCAAGACAGGTACGACATGTCCTTTAAGGGTATCATTTCCCTGCCCCCTAATAATGATAACTAAGTCCCTGGTGCTCAGGATAAGGCTGTCATCTAGTGGCAAGCAGGAAGCCTGCAATTAATTCTCTCCATTAAGACAGCAAAACCAAACCCTGTGAAAGTCTGCAAGTTCTCTGCCATCCTTGCTTCTCTCCTCTCCCTGCTGACCTGCATCAGGGAAAGACAATAAGGTCTTTTTGCTTTACTTCTGCAGAGAAAACTGATCTTGTAATAATCTGGTCTAGTAGATTCACCTCTTGAAACCAAGAGGCACTTCTCCTTAGGCTGAGGACAAAGACAGATGCAGTCCTTCAGGTTTCCCTGTGGAGATGCCAGAGGCATCTTAATGCTGTTCTGAATAGCCCCACTGCAGTGGGACAACAGCCCCGAGCATCCCAGCTCAATTATTTGCAGGACAGCCTGAATGAAGGGCGGAAATCAGATTTTTTTTTTCTTGTTCCAGCACAGGCTCACCCCACAGACATTACTCACATCATTATAACAGCATCTGGTTCTGCACCTTAGCACAGTGACAACTCCTCGCTCACCTTTGGTGCCAATAAGACAGCAAGAACGTGCTAAGCAAGCCCCTGTGCCTCCCAGTTCACACCAACTTCTTTGTGGCTGCCAGCCTGGTTACTTCACAGCACTGCTTCCTTGATAGCATGCTTTACTTGTAGCAAGCCTGTTGTTATTTTCCAGCCCCTTGCACAGGTAAATTGACTCTGCCTTCAGTACAAGGACAAGAAGCATGGTTCAGTGCTCCTATTTCATAGTCAGATATATCTAGAAGCACCCCTGAAATCATCCCTCTTACACTTCCAGGTCATACAGTGCTTGTATTGTAACATCAGGAGTCAGCAGGTGCTGGGAATGGAGGGAAGCACACTTCAGGATATCACATATCTGGTTTTATTATTACTATTACTAAACTTGTAAGCTCCAGAGTGCATCTGTGAGACCCAGAATCAGCCAAGAGATCTACTAACTCCGGCCCTTGGAAGGAAGGAGGAGACCTGGCCTGAGAATACAGAAGGAAGAACTCAAAGGATGAATGATGCATTCAGAGCCTGGCGGGTCAAAATCTGCTGAGGAAGTGCTGGAGAAGGCAGCTCCACTGAAGCATGCTGATCCAACAGAGGAGCACCAAGGCCCTGCACTGCCAAAGGCTCCTTTCAGTGCTTTCACAGAGAGGAATTTCATCTTGCAAAGACAGAAGCAGCTTCATCTGCCTTGCCAGTCACACAGGATGGGGCTTACAAGTTGTGCTGCCCACACAGGTGAAGGAATGGATGAGAAGAACCTGCAGTGAGAGCGTCAGTTGCATGCTGGGTACTCAGAGACCTCCCAGGTGGAATGCAGATGGATTTGGGAGCAAGAGGATCCAATGGTAGCCAAGCTACCTGATGAGCACTCTGCAGATGCTAACAGGAAATTGTGAATCTGCCTGAAAGGAAGAGGCTGTCTGCTTTGTGACTATAATAACATTTCCCTGTTTTATCACTGTCATTCAGAGCAAGGCTTACGGCAGGAGTAAGGCAAACACCCACGTGAAGTTGCAAGAGGGCACTCCAAGTAGCTCCACATCCATGGGAAGAGGCCACTCAGCACCTGGGGGAACTTTCCAAGAAATGGGAGGGATTCAGTGTAGATCTGAAATTTTCTGTATATCCTTTCAGTGTTTCTGGAGACTCGTAATATCATAGATGGTGTGACCAGCTGCTACATCTCCCTGTACGCACCAGCAAAGGGGTTAACGGTGACCCCACAGCATCCTGAAGGAGAGGTCTGTTAATGAGAACAGTAGCTATCTTCATAGTAATAAACTCCAGTGAAACAGAAGGATAAGCAGAGAAATGAAACCATCTCCCCACTTCTCAGGAGCCACATCCTCCCTGCAATCTGAATTCATTTCATTCCTCTGACCTTGGCACCCCCAACCCCCATCACTGGGGCTTTGCTCACATCCCACCTTCTGGTGGCTTCTGGAGGCAACTCAGGATTGAGTGCCACCTTCACTTTGCCTTACAGAGCAAATAACCTGACACGCGGGAGCTCCAACCTGTCCTCCCCCCCTCCAAAGACGCAGATCTCCTTGTGTTTGGGCCCAACAGATGTTGGCAGCAGTCAGCTGACGTTTCTGAACCTCTGCAGTGATCACATCAGGCAAAGAAAGCTCTGAGGCATGTACAACCAAGAGCGCACACAGTCAACACAGACACATCACAAAGTTATACCTTTCTAACACTGGTCAACATTTTTCCAGCATCACATCTGACAGATAATTGCTCTTCTGACCCTTTTACTCAAAAGGATCTCTCCCATCCATGAGTAAGAGGTCGTGATTTCATTGAAAAGAAATCAAACTGGCATTCAGGTTCATGTGAGAAATGAAAAGAGAAGTGCACCACTTCTGCAGAAAACATCAACCAAGACATATTTCCCCCCATCTTCCACTGCCATTCTCTATTGGAAAAGAGAATTTCCATCCAGCTCTAGTCATTTTGTCCCTGTCAGGTCAAATTGGATCAGCTCAATGAGCGCCGCTTTTATTTGCGGTCACGTTTGAAATGGATAAATCAGGTTACACATCAATGGAAAAATCCCAGTCAAGGGGGCATCTAAGAAGAAAAGCGTACATTACACAGAGCAGCAGCACGTGACTGCATCCGCAGCTTTTCTGCTTCCTGCAAGAACAAGAGGTGTTTCTGCACTCAGGCAGGTCAGCTCACCAGCAAGCTCCGCAGCTCTGTGCACAGGAATGACCAGCAGCCACACAGAGCCACAGCACAAAATCCAGGTTAACCGAGCTACCCCAAAACAAACCCACAGCTGAATGAGGCCCTGATCTCCCCGCAGCTCACAGCAAAGGAGCATCCCAACCTCAGGGCTCAGATCTCAGCACGAGCGAAGGGGATGTTTGTTCCTGTTGCGTTCTCACTCTCCTTCAGTAAAGCAGGGGAGAACCACAGCACGGTGCGCAGGAGGGCTGTGTGGTCCCTAACACCTTAAGGCATCCTCCCAGGGACCTACATACACATCCAATATCTGTAACAGGACTCGGACTCATTAGAGGCTGTTAGGGACTGTCCTGAGCAGCAACTATACCTGTCACTTCCACACCTGAGCAACAGTTCCCACAGTTACTCCAGCACAGACTGGGATCCAACAGATTAGAGTAACCTCAAAGAACTGCAGCTGTCAGGGGAAAGCGCACTGCTCGTCATGGAGCAAGGTCCCTGTGCCTCTGTGTGCAAGGAGGGTAATGAGGGGAGCAAGAACTGGCTCTGCTTGGTGGCTGCTTTTCTTACCTTGTCCCTAGTTGTTCCATCCTCAGTTAAAAGACAACGGATCAAAAACCATACAGCTAAAAAACACTTTTCCAGGGTACACAATAGAGACTCAAATCTGTTGAACTCAACAGCATCCAACATTACGAAGCAAGCAGCTTAGCAAGAAAACCAAACCTCAGTGTTTCAAATGGCAGATTTCAATCTGCTTTCCTGCTCCCTGGAGCAGAAAAACCACGTTAGGAGCCCAGCGCTCCAGCTGCACAGTGCGTGGCGGTCACTAGCTGGCACGAGGTTGGCATTCCTTCTGCAGCACATCAAAACAAATACAAGGTGCTTCTGCAACTTCGTAAAGGAGGAGTTTTCAAGCCGTTCCAGATATCACCCAACCAGACAGACCCCGAGTCCACTGTGCTCTGGCACATCACCTCCTGTGTGCACTCCCAGCACTAAAAGCATAAACACACTTCCTAACCCAATGTGACTTCAGAGGACCGAGCTGCATGCTATTTCTGGAAACATGCCCTGAGCAACACTTTCATTAATCTACAGCTGTTTGAGCAAATTATTAAGGCTACAAAGCTACAGATCTTTTCCCTTTAAATCAGACGTAATTGTAAGTGAATATTTCTCGTGGGCTTTAAAAGTCTACTCCCGGAGCAGGAAATGTGTAACAGCCACTCCAAATACAATTTTATGGATGGATTTTTAAACATGAGTAAACAATGCAGACACCCTACATGCAACACAACTGAAGCATCAGCTTTAGATGCTCAAAGGATGGCCTTTGTGCTTTGTATGTAATAAGTAGCCACTGCAACAGATTCCAGCCAGCTCCACATCCTACCAGGCTCACTCCAGAGCCTTCCCTTGCACCGAATGTGCCAATGTTTACCTCCATGAGATGATGTACTGACAACACAACAGCCCTTTTGTTGTGGAGCTGTGTCAGACACTACATTTTCTACAGCAGATACATCTCCTTGGAACAAAAATCATCCCTATATTTTTTACATAGCACTTAGCACAACGGAGACTTAATTTGTTCAAAATTTCTGGGTGTTGTGACTATGGAAGGGATCACATTAACAAAAGGAATGCAGAGCTACTAAGAAGTGACACCTCGGAAACACAAGAACTGGCCCCAAAAGACAACCCCCAGATCCTAGAAAATGACAGTCTTGATTTTCTACAATTCTCTAATTCTGAAGCATCCTGAGCCAACCCAACCTTAACAGCTGACTATCAAAGCCTTCTCTTGGTCAGCCTTGTACCACCTGCTGGAGCAGGTGAGAGAGAGCCTGCTCTGGAGCAGTGATGCTCCAGAAGTTTAAGGCTGGGAATGAATACCAGGTCCATTCTGGGGATCTTTCAGTCCTTGCACCTCTGCTACACGCACAAGCCAAGTCTCACTGGCTTGTACTGCATGTTTCACTCCCTCCCTTCCACCCCCCACCACAGCCCTCCCAGCCTCATCTCTCTCTCCCTTTCCCTGCTTCCTTGCTACACCCCCAAGTCTTGCCTGTCCAGAGTGACTTTAATCTCTGCAATGCGATGTCACACGCAGGCAGTAATCCCTGCTCTCCCATATCGAATGCTGTGGGTGTAATCCTTCTTTCCACATTTCAAAGGAGCTGCAATCTCCCTCCTGCACCCCCACCTTTCTCCCTCCTCCCATGGTCACAGAGCCATTTGTGTGAACACCAATGGGCCTGGAGAGACTGGCACACCACCTTTGGATGGGCATGTGGGATTGCTTACGCTTTCCAGCATGCTTGCTGAAGCTCACTGCAAGCTCACAAATACGTTTGGCCAATGCTCATTGTCAGCCTCTCCAGAGTAAAGCTGAGGCCCCCCCATGAGCTATGCTGACTCAAGAAGATGAACAGGTCTGTGTTTTAAGCAGCAGCAACACTGCTCACACAGGGGCACCCACCAGAGCCTCACACAGCTCAGAGCATGTCAGCGAAGGGACTTGCTGGGCACAACTCTCCCTGCTCTTTTGAAAGCCCAGCTGACTAATGAAAGATATTACATTCTCAGCAAGGGCTATGTGCTTTCTGTTGCCTATCTGATCCAACTGCTTGCTGCTTAACCAACTGGATGAAAAATATGCCAATGGAGACCTTGATCCAAGCTTCACTGAATTTAGTGAAGTCATACCAGCAGAGATTTTGGCCAATAGCTAGCAAATACCTTAATAGCCCAGAAGAATAAGGAATTTATTCTGATTCCAGCTGTGCTAGCTTAAATCCAGATTGTTTCCACTGGATTAATTTTGTAAAGCAGAGGAGGGGAAAATACTCTTGGTGCTTTCTACAGTCAGTTTCAATCATGCAAGTGAGAACGCATGCCCTTTCTCTCAAAGGATGGCATTCTCATAGCTCTACTAGCCCGCCAGCCTCCCTGGTAGCCACAACAAATCTCGGATTCCTCAAGCTTTGCATGTTGCTAGAGGGAGCACAGCCTGCATACACCATAGCTTGAATCATCCCTTGTACTGCTGAACACGTCCAATGCAATGCAAGGATGAGAGGGAACGGCCTCGAGTTGCACCAGGGAAAGCTCAGGTTGGATATTAGCTGGTGGAGTCACTGTCCCTGGAGGTGTTCAAGAACCACGGAGACGTGGCACTGAGGGGCATCATCAGCGGGCAAGGTGAGGGTGGGTTCCTTACCATCCTATTGAATTAGTTCTGGTTCCTGCAGATGGGGCTTCTGTTGCTACAATGGTAGCATCAAGCCAAGATCTCATCCAAGTTCAATACTTTTCTTTTTTTTTTTTTTTAAATCAACTTGCTTTTTCCCCTACATAACCACAGACAGCAAGCAGCCAAACATTTCCAAAGCCCTTGCTGAAGGAGTAAAAGCTTTCCTGACAAACAGTGCTCTCACACTTGATTAAGGACATTGTACAGCACCTGGATGCTCCAAATGAGCAAAACAAGCAGCAATTAGATACTAATTAAACCCTTTAAGACAAGGGAGAATGAAGACAGAAGCAGAATTTGCTCACAGGTACACACCACACAACAGGCAACCACGAATCCAACATCCTGAGATATACTGGCTCTTTTCATTACTCCTCCCTTCTCTTAAAGGTTTCTCTACAGCCCAGGTGGAGAGCTCAAAATTTGTCATTATCCCAAATCTTCACCCTTAAGCCTTATACATTGCAAATCAGAGCCCCAAGCCTTTCAGCTAAGGACGTATTCATTGCTTTTTCTTCTTCCTTTTGAACACCAGCTAGGATTATTAACACAGCTAGCTTGTAGCACCTGGGCCTGAATTCTTCCACGTGCCTGAGGAATGAAAGATCAACTCCAGGGCCCAGACTTCCACCTTCAATGTCCTCCTTTTTGCCCCTCTGTCTGCATGCCCCTCATCACCACAGTGATGAATGCAATAAACTATAGCAAACAAAATTCAAAGCAACATCCCAGACCCAGCACTGCAAGGTTCAGGTACAATAAAACCTGCAGCCTGCTCCTCTTCCCCATGGTTCAGCACAACACTGCACTGTCTTTCTTCCATGGGAAGACCTTCATGGGCACCCCATTTAAAAGCAGCACTTTGCATCTGGTACCAGGCACGTCTTCCAGCCCACTCCCTGAGCAGGACCAGGAGTTTACTCTAATGCATCCCTTCCCTGCAAGGTGGCCCATTGATAAAGACAATAGGATTAACAGTACTTCAGCGTCTGCCGGGCTTTGCTAGAACCTTTGGTCTCCAGCTCAGGACTGCTCTCTGCTCAAGCCTTAATCTCTGCTTTCTAGGGACTCTCTCTCTGCTGGGAGAGAGGGGATTTAAGCAAGCACTTTTCTTGGTGAAGCAAATACTCCATTTACTTTCTTTCTGATAGAATCAGTATCTGCTAATGAGGTACAGTTGTTTCAAGACAAGTAGTGCCAGCCTCTTGAAAATGTTATTTTGATCCCTCCTGAGCCTGAACATGCAGCTCTGAAATTGCACACAAGCCTAAACTGAATTCAGATTTGCCCGTCTCAGAAAAAAATGGGGTTGCCTTCCTTCCTCGGAGCACCAGCTTTTTCAAACCTAATTTCCCTCCTTAGTATATTTCTCACAAAGTCTGACACATCCTCTACACGTCCCTAATAGACAAGCCACTTTATATGTCCTAGGGAAATGTTCTTCCAATTTCCCAAAGTATAGTCATCAGCAGCGATGTTCTCTAAAACACATCAGACAGGCACAACATACTGTCCGCAGTGCTTTTACAAATTACAGACTCACTGGGGAATGGAGCTTTGAGTATTTCATTCCACCAGAACAGTTAGATCACAACCAAGCAGCCCTAGCAGTACGACCAATATGATTAGTAAAGGGGTATTAACATTTAAAGTGGCCATTTGCACCACCAGTGCGGGAAGGAACCCAGGTAATAGCATAAGGAAGGTTAAAAAGTGGTTGGGAAGAGACCATTCATGGCTAATATCAGACAACTCAAAGGGCAAAGGAGGACTTGAGCAGTGGAGAGCTGTAATCAGTTGTCAACTACCCCACATGACCATACAGCAGAGATCTTGCTCCACGTGTGCCCAGCAGCCTTGTCCACAGGGCTGTACTCCTGGAAGCACCATCCCTCCCCACTCTCCTGTAAAGCACCACACAACTTAAGGCATAGAAGATTATTTGTTTTGAAATCTTAACACTCCCATGGCTACGCTCAGGGACCTGCACGAGTCCTGAGCGTCTCATTAACTCCCTCGCTTGTCCAAAGGGAAGCAAGAAGCAAAACAAGTCATGTGCCTGCTCACATTCTGTCTTGGCTATTATTTATTCAGGTACAGGTTATCTGTTATATATTATTTACGTGTCATGAATATTTACTAGTAATGGGGAAGAAATAAATTACCCGCTGTCTGCATCTATCTGCTACGTTAAACCATCCCCATGCTCCTTAGTAGTGAATGATTTCCCCACACTGGTGCGGCAATCCAGCAGCCCCCAGAGACATCATCGGCCCACAGTGCCTAATTGCCCTAATGAGCAATCCCCAGATGGGGCCCTGTTTTTCCGGGAATCATTTCTGGGAGTTTCTGATGAGGGTGCAGATCACAAGCACAACCCAAGCCCATTCATAGAATTATAAAGGTTGGAAGGGACCACTAAGACCACCGAGTCCAAACACCAATCCACCACTACCATGCCCAGTAACCAGGGCCACATCTCCATGGTTCTTTAACGCCTCAAGGATGGTGACACCACCGCCCCCCCATGCAGCCCATGCCAATGCCTCACCACTCTTTCTGAGAAGAATTTTTTCCTAATATCCAACCTGACACATTTCTAGATAGGCATTCATCATTTCTGACCTCTTTTGGCCAAAGCCCACTAGGAAGGGGCCAGTGATCTGAGCACAGAAAGTCATGCACAGATTCTGCAGAAGATGGTTCACGTGTGTCATCCCCAGCCCCATCTCTGGCCATAGCCTGGCACACTGTAACTGTACCTCTGCATTAAGGCCCAGGACTGACTCTCCCTGTACCAGGGAGAATATAGCAAACACTGGGAATTTATGGCTCTCCCCACAACACAACTGCAATTGCAGTCTTCTGGTAGAAGCCACAACACCCAGGACAAAATCCCTGTTAATTAAAGCCCTCTTGATCCCCTACAGCTATTGCGTTCAGCTAAACATCACCCTTCAGACCCTGAGCAATGCAGAGATCACCATTTTCCAATGGCTGAAATCCTGCTTGGCAGGCAGCAGCAAGCACCACGGCATCTGCACCATGCAAAGCTACTGCTTAAGGGCATGCACGTTGTCCTGCTTTATGAGAGCTTCTAAACCTGCTGCGCCTGAAGAGCACATCGAAACCTAACTGTCACAATTCAGAAGGAGCCATCAAAAACTGACCAGAAAGGAGAGCAAGGAGGTTTTGCTTAATTAAAGCTGGCTTCATAATGGAAATTATCATGGTTCATATCAAACATCAATTAAGAAAGCAGGATGTGACTGCTGGCTTTGCTCAGAACATTTGGATTTGCAAATCCAAACAATGATGACTTAGCCCAGTATGGGGTTAGCCACTCAGTGCTGCCTATACAATTTTATCCCTCATCTCACTCTATTTTCCCTTCGGGCCTCAACAGCCTCTAGTTTTTCCCAAACAGGCAACAGAAAATCTTGAAAACAGTAACCAAGTGCATAGAAACGTTTCAAAACTGTCTGGCAACTAAAGAAAAAAAAAAGGAAAACTTCCATTGTTAAAATCCCTCCATTTTTAATTCCATCTCTTGACTTTTTAATGCTCCTGCCATGAGCTTTGAGCTGGTAGCCCGGAGGAGGAAGACCAAACAGATGAAGGGCAGGAGGCGCAAGGGTCAGCTTACTGAAAGCATGACTGCTGCTCCTCGCCAAGCTCTGTTAGCCTGGGCTTCAGCCTATGCTAAAGTAATTACAGGAGCTACACTGAAGCCCCAGAACTAAGCTGATTTACATCAGGTAAAATCCAGCCATAACTGCTTACACACCTGTCCACAGTATTACAGGTCTCTCAGCTCAACCCGTCTGAGGACCAGCAGGTAATAACCTGGACCCAGCACCTCAGCAAGGCTCAGTAAAAGCAAGGTATTCAGTATGGCTCAGGAGGCATTTTTCTCAGTTTGCTGAGCTCCACCAGCAGTGTTAGAGCACTCCATTTTCCATTATAAGGTCGTCTTTTGTTGCTTACGTCTCCGCCAAATTGGAATGGATTGGGACATTTTTCATGTTGCATGTTTGCCTTGGGCTATACAAACACTCACACATACGTGAGTGTGAATATATGTTTGGGGGAAGGTTCTTATATGAAGCAGTTCAGCTGTCAGGCTAATGACAGGAGGGCTGAGTCCAACCATGCCCTCCCATGCCAGATGGCTCCTATCTCCCATTCCCTTCACACATGGTTTAGTGGGCATGGTGGAAATGGGTTGGTAGTTGGACAAGATGACCTTAGTGGTCTTTTCCAAATTTAATGATTTTTATGATTCCCCAGCTCCCATACAGCACCAATTCCTGCAGGTTGCCTCACTCTCCAGCTATAACATGACGCAGCACGGCCATTGGACACCATTCATGCAAAGCATTCTTCCCATCTCAACCACCAGCTGGCTAACCATAATTCTATGGTATCATCTTAATTTCTACCAGCAGCAGAAAGACAAAGTTCAAGTGTTAAAACACTGCAGCTGGGGCACGACGGTGACATACCGCAGATGTAAAGGATGGAAGTCTTCCTAAGGAAGGAAGAACCCTCTGCCACTCACATTGTTTGGCCTTCCCTGGACACATGAGGACATCTCAGAATAACCCATGCTCTCCCTCTCTTCTATGAAAAAGCTAACAGTGGAGGCAAGTTTTGCTTCCCTCTCAGTACAGCCTACCACACTGCCTCATCAACAGCACCTTCCATGCCTCTCCACCACTACAGGAACACTACATTACTGCTCAGCAACAGGAAATGGAGGTCATTTGAGGAGATGGATAGGGGACGGAAAGGCGGGGTTGTTGAGAGGCAGGTATTGAGAAATTTGCACGTTTTTCAATAGCAAGAAATCCTTTAAAGATCATTATATATAATTGCTTTTTAAAAAAAAATCATGATTGTTACAATTGAGGGAACAAAAGTAACTCTCATCTGCAAAAATCAATCGATGACCCGCAGTACACATTCACCTAACAAGCTGCTCTTTTTGCAGGGAAGAGGAAAGCAATTATGTCCATAGCCTCTCCTGTCACAGACAGGAGGATCCCTACTGGGAGGAGCCTGATCATGTTCACAGCTTTGGGAAAAGGTCCCACATCTGATGCACAATTATGTCTGAAAAGGTGGAGGTGTTCTGCTAACAACATTCTCATGCCAGAGACTTTACATATTTCACAGAGGGACACACAGCAAGGACGAGAACTCAAGTGCTGCTGATATTAATCCAGTCAACTCTATAACATTTTAACAAGGATTTAAAATCTTTTCCAGGGCATCACATCTCCCCTGCTCATCCTCCTTTCCTGCAGTCCCCAGGACATGCAGCAGCACCCAGCTCTGTAACTTGCATTACGACAAATTGCAGCCCTAACGAATAAAGCATTTGTTCCTATCTCACTTCTCTCTGCTGGCATTAGGACCCACCCTGTTGTCTTCATGCACAAACACACACAGATGGGAGCAGACCACAGACACGGATATTGAAAAAAGATAAGAAAAGCTGTATAAAATATTAGAAAAAGAAGGTGATGACTTTGTACGTGATTGGACTGGAAATTAAGATCTCAGCCTTTGAAACACCCTGGGTGCAACAGGCACCTGCAAGCTTCCAAAGTCAGAAAGCAACAGGAACAACTGTTCCCATGTGGCTTCGAGAGCTGCACCAGACACAAGGATGCAGCCAAGCATCAATGCAAGCAAGGTTCAACCACTTCCACTTTGAGCCAGGTAGAGTTCATCTCCTGCTCATTGCAGTGCATGGAAGAGCTGGGTGCATTTGCCACCCCACTGATGCAGATGGAGCTCCCAGCCATCTCCTCCAGCCTTCACCATCCTGCCCTCACATCCCTGCTTGCTGTACCTGCTCAGCTCTGAGCAGGCAACTCCTTGCCCATTGGAGGCATGCACATCCCTGCTGTGTGTGGGATGCTACCATGAGGCCGACATTCTTAATTAAGTTCATTATGGAGACTCACTGTCTTGCTTTCAGAAATCACGGCAGCAGACAAAAGGAGCCATAAAAAATGTACCAAGAGCAAGCAGAGATTACATTAGAGAAAGAAAATCCAGCAATCAAAATAACCAACATAAAACACCCAGAAACCAATTGATTCAAACAGTGAATGGAAAAAGCACATTCATGCAAACTGACACAAAGACTCCCCACGGACTGCAGAAGGCAGTGAACGAACCAAAAAGGAGATGCAGGCTGCTTTGAACCTTGTTTACTCTTTTTTAAGTTGATCTTTTTCCCCCTCGGGTTTCAAACATTCATTCACCAACACACACACAAGGCACTGGCTGGAGCATGCAGGGCAACCAAACAACAGGCAGACTAAGCAGAGTGGCCATGCCCATGGTGCTGCATTACAGTGTGGGCTTTGCCACCCCTACCTAACCAGGGGCTGAAGCAAGGTGAGGGAAGGGTCCTGTCCCACCTCTGTAGGTCTCAGCCTGGAAAACTAGACCTGGCCTTGCAGGAATTGTTACAACTTGTTCATTTTATGATGTCACACAGTAAGTAAATATATCCCAGTTAATGCAAAAGGAAAAAGCTGTAATCTCTGAAGTGTTCACAAAAGGAAGCTTCCGTGAGAAAGAGTTGGGATTTCAACACAGCAGAGAGCAGAACCAAGCTTCTGCTTTTCTGTTTTTGACAAAAAATCATTTTGCTTAAAGGCTCCGCATCTCCCCAGGCCCTCCATCAAGGGCTGCAAGGTGTGATGGCTGACCAGACTGAAACAGCTAATAACTGCTCAGCAAGTCAGAGAAGGTTGTACTGAGCACTGTGTCTTTCTGAGGTCAATCCAAACACAGGGCAATGAAAGGAAAGGTTTAAAATAATTAATGGGTCTCTTTTAATTTAACAAAGGGAAAGGAGAAGAGCACACGAACGCAAGGTCTCTGCTCTCAGGGCTCACCCTATCCACCACCGCACAGTCATCTTCCTGCCCTCCCATCATGCCAGAACAGTACATCTCCCCCTTGACACGTCCTATCCAACACTCCCCAGCATCCATGCTTCCCCATCTTTATTCAATTTCTATCAGAAACACTAATTATCAATCACGTCAGGCGTAAGTCTTGCAAATTTAAAGGCAGGTATCTCACATTATTCATCTTCCCTTCGTTTGTCAGAAATATAAAGTGAGAAATGAAAGCAACCCCATCATATTTGTCAGACCCTTCAAAAGCCATGCAGGAAGCTCATCCATCATTCACTTTAAACAACCAAAACAAAACTGCCTGAGACAGAGCAGCACAGGGGAGCCCTGCCGGCTCTTTCCCAAAGCACTGCTGTTTGAGGACAGCACCGTAGGCAGCTGCCACCTCCTCAGGTCTGACCCCTTTCCTACACACACAGCAGGAATCCTACGTGCACCCAACAGAAGACAGCATTTTATGAAAACACAGTCTTTGCTGCCAGTATATTCTCTATTCCAATGTGGTTGGTGATGGTCTCCCACCACTAACTGCGTTATCCCCAAGGTGATTTTCTAATAGCAAATTTTTAGGCATTACTGTTTTCTTCTCAGACAAATTGAATTTTCAACTAAATGCTATTTTGATGGGGAAAAAAAAATAATAATAATTGCATCATTATTACTCCCACTTAAATAAATTCTTGCAGAGCTTCAGGGCAGCTCTGGTTTCCTCCTCTCCTGTCCCCTTCCTCTAAGGACAGTGTAACCTTGTAGGTAGGACCTGTGCCATTGTGTAACACGCTGAGGCAGAGCATCACTTCCTTACTCTCATTTTGTTTTCCTTTTCACCAGTTTTCTATGAAAAACATCTCTAATTGGTTCTGCTAGGTCACACACACAGGCAGTTTCTCTGTTCACTGATAAAGAACAAGTAGAAAACTGGGAAGGTTATTCCCATGGCAAAACCAAAGTCTTGAATGTCTGACATCTTGAATGTGTGACATTTGCAGAAAAAAAAGGCACTGACTGCTGTCTTTCAGATTAAATATGAAAAACAGTGCAAGAGCAAAAATTCTGAGTAATGTTTTGCTCCCTTGGAAAAACCATTTCTCCTAGAAAAAGAATTGTGATGAAAACGTTGTAACCAGACAAATGGCCTTTCCGCGAGATGCGAGTCGTGCAGTACATTAAAGGAGAACAACTCCAGCCTTTCTCACTGGGGCTTTCTACAATTTTCTTTTGCTTTCATTTCAAATAAAGGTCAAAATATATAGGAAAAATATTGGAGCTGCTCTCTGCATGCGGGAAAATGAAAAAGAAAAACGAAAAAGCATTACAGATGTCAAGGTTCTGGCAGAACGATCAATGAATTAAACACTGCTCCACGTCTGACAAGTGCCTACCAGTCCTGGTTTACTGTCTGAGCTCCTGTGGGATACCCACAAAATACACAGCAAGCAATTACAGCTCTACCAGAACAGCCCAACCCCTTCACTTCTGAACACCTCTGGCAGATGAACAGTCACAGTGCTAAAGATGAGTGCTGCCAACAAGCATCCCCTGCTTGCCACTGGGATGTCCCACTCTCAGCATGCCTAAGGCAAACAGCATCAGTAACCAAAGCACAAGCAATGCTGGCCCCAAGAGCCACTTCCTGGAACAGACAGCCTCACATCCCTTCAGGAACAGGCGATCTTGGTCAGCTCAGTGTGCTCCTCATCCGGCTGCTGGCAGGGTGCCCCATGTCTGTGCTCACAGCTGGATGCTACTGAGGGGCAAGTGTGAATTTTGGGCCACACACAGCCAGATTTGGTTTGGTCCTCTACAATCTTGGTCAACTGAAGCAAAAGTATCCCTGAATACAGACATCAGTGGTCTTAGCAAGCCAGGCTCATTAAGTCAGCCTGAGCTGTGGCCAGGTGAATCATTACCTGAACATTAACAAATGGAGAAGCAAAGACTCGAGGTAGCAGAGTTTGGAAGACAGAGACATGCCTTTGTTATGTAAGCTCAACTTCAGACAAAATCCAATAATTAATTTCCACTCTGCAAACAGAGCTGTTTGCAATTCCATCCCACTAAGCTCAATACCACTTTCCATTTAATTTCCTCTATGCTCAGGATGTCCCTCACTTTCTTCACCCTGCAGTTAATTACTGTAACACATTCCTCAGTTCGTAGGTTTTTGTTTTCTTTTTTTCCCCAGCCACAATAGTTTGCAGAAATGCAGTCAGCTCCCCCAGCTCCAGTTCTCCCCCATCACATTTTGAGATGTGTGTCAAAACTCTTTGCAAACTGTGCTGAGACATTCTAGTGGTTGGCAACCCTGCCCACGGCAAAGGGGGTTGAAACTAGATGATCATTATGGCCCTTTTCAACCCAGGCCATTCTATGATTCTCCCCAAAACTCCCACTCTCATCTCCCACACGAGCCACAGCTCCTCCATCACTGCCTTGCCCAGCCAATAGAGCATGGGATGGAATGTGGCATTGCTTCTGGCAAGGGCTAGGTGAGGACACCTCCAGTTTCCTATCACAGCAGAAGCACGCTCAGGTCACAATGAATTTTCCTCTTTTCACCCCCACGTTGACAAGCGCTCAACACAAAGGGACACACGATGCTGCGCTGTGTGGCAGCACCTCCAGCACCCAGCCACACTGCCAAGCCCAGGCAGAGACACAGCATTCACTCCTGTAGCCCCCAGAGAAGCACTGATAGAACGCTGTGCTGCTTCTGTGGCATCTCATCACCTCCAGCCCAAATTTGTGCCATTTTTCCAGGTCTCTGAGAGCAGACAGCTCTGGTCCTGCAGCAGGACCTTCCCAGCAGGATTCACTGCTGCTCTTCCCCATAACAGCATCGTGCAGCCTCAGATCCACCAAGGTGAAAAGGGAACATTGCCTTCTCCACTGCCTCTAGTCTACCCCTCAACTGACCCAGCAGGGAAATGCAATCTTTCAAGAAGAATTTAAGCTCAACCCTGATGAGACGAGACAGTTATTCCCTCTCCTTTTTCCAGCTCAGACTCAGCTCCCCATCTCTGCTCCCTGGCTCCTGTTCTCTCGCTACTTCATCCTGCACCAGCCTCCATCATCCCAAGATGCCTTGCACCATACCATGCGTTGGCTGTCCAGAGAGGATGCTCTCCGTGTCCCTGGACATGGCCTTGCTGCTTCCAGACTGGGGATCTCTGCACCCTCCTCTCATCCACCAGGCAGGCACATCCCAGGTTGGGCTTCTTGCACCACTGGGTTGCATGGCCATAAGAGGGCACAAGGTTCAACCAACTCCATCCTCCCCTCATGCCAAAACAAACCAGGGCTGACTTTTCCCCTTTATTTTGTTAGCTTGACATATACACACACATTTGTCAAGATCAAAGTTATATCAGCCCAGAAAGAAGAGAAAAAAAGAGAAGTAAACCCTAGATTCTCTAAACAGGGAAAATACATCGGGATATGAGTGACACTGTCAACCTGATCCAAGCCACCTCACCCACCAGCATCCCAGCTACAGATCTGGGGCCTGGCACTTTGTCCTACCTCAGGGTGAGCCCACAGGAACCAGGGAGAAGCAGATCGCTCTCCTGCCCTGGCAGCTCCTGAGCAATCCAGCAACATCCCCACAATACTGCTGCCTGACGTAGTTTTAAACACAATCCATCAGCTCTGTTTGCAGGTTAAATGTCAAGAATTTAATTAAACTCAATCCCAAGCAGCAAAGTCTAATACCCAGAGAACAAAAAGATAATATCCGTCTTTTCTTTCTGGGAAAGGGGGAACCTATTATTTATTATTTTTGAAGCGTATATATTTAACAACTGATGACTTTGCAGGAATGTCATACTTACCATATAGCTGAGGTGCCAGCAAGTAGAGGCAGGAGTGGGAAGCAGAGATGCCCATGAAGGCAAGGGATGCACAGCCACGAGCCAGAGATACAGAGACCAAAATTCAGATTTCCAGCTGGGAATTTGCCACCAGAGGGAGTTATGGCAATAGAAGAAAACGTGCTTAATTGACAACACAAAAACAAATCGAAGTGCTGCAGATCCCAAGATACGGATTCGAGGAAAGCATCTTCTTTGTCCACACCAGCCCTTCCAAGCCAGAAGTTAACAGCCAGATTGCCATCCTGACCTACCAGCATCGTGTTAAATTCAGCAAGTCTCTTTTTACCCATCCTTTTAGCAAGAGATCTTTGTCACGGGCCAAAAACCTACAGTGATGCCACCAGGAAGACACAGTGTAACAGCCACCCACTCTGAGCCATGTCCTTCTGCACAGCTGTGCATCCTCATATGGATGATCAGCCACCCTCTTCTTCCTTACACTCCTGGCTCAGTGTCCCAGTGGGATTCTCTACACCATGCCCAGCACAGTGGAAATCCAATCACAGAGGCCTCTGAACACTGCTGCGATATGGCTCATAAATAATAACTGATGGGCAAAGCAGAGGACACAGCAACAAAAATGTGGCTTTACTACCACTATTTCTATGAACCTGCACTCTATTGTTAACATGTATTGTTAACATGTAACGCTGCTCTGTGCGGTATCAGACCAAGACCTACCCCAGAACAGCTGCTGATTTGGGTATAAAAACAAGACCAGCCATCATCCTTGTAAAAAGGAAACCTCATTAGATGCAATTGGAAAAAGCAGGATTGAGCTTGAAGGCATATATAGATAACATTTGGCTACCTATTTCCATTTCTAAGGGAAAAACAAACATACTCTACTAACAAAGAAACATGTTATTCATGTACTTATTTCAGTTTGAATAATAAAAGCAGCATAGATGCTGGGCTGTAGCAGGCCACAGGTAATGCTTCTCACAAAGCTCCAGCACAGCTGAACAGCCAAACCCACAGCGATCCTGCTTGGGGCATAAGCAGAGTCCAGTCCTTTACACACCCAGATTGGAACTGGTGTGAGGGATCAGCAGCAGGGACGCCCCAAATCAGCCCCCAGTGGCACCTCAGGTGGCTGCTACTCAGAGGAGAGAGCACGTCTGCTGTCGTAGAATCGTTAAAGTTGAAAAAGATCATCCAGTCCAATCATGTACCTACCACCAATACTGCCCACTAACCATGTCACTAAGTACTACATCTACCTTTTTCTGGAACAATTCCCTGGACAGTGACTCCACCACTTCCCTGGGCAGCCCATTCCAATGCCCAACCATGCTTTCTGAGAAGAAAAATAGAATTCTTCCTAATATCCAACCTGACAAGTTTTGACGCACCATGAAAGCTCTCAATTCCACTGCTGTTCTGCTGAGACCATAAGAGGGAGAAGGGAAGATGTAGGATGGCAGGGATGGAAGAAGGGAAGCACACAGCAGTGGAAATGAACCAAACCTCTGCCCAGCACAGAGACATTCTGCAATTACTTAGCATAACAAATCAAAGCACGACAACATGCCCTCCAGGTAAAATCTAGAAGAAGTACATTCATCTCCGAATGTCATCAGCTGAAAGAATATTTGCATCCACATTCTGTATCTTTATCAGCAAAAGGGCCTTGAATGAAATTCAAATGACCTCCTGCCCTACCAAAAAGCAGTGTTGTGTGTACCCTCCATTGCTCTGCCACCACTTCCCCTGCAATCCTCACACCTCCTTACTCCTGACATCTTACTGTTCACCTCCTCCTACCAACAAACAATGCAAAGGCATTTAAATCACCCCAAATCTCTCATGGGGAAACGTTGCAATACTAACAAGGCAGCTCCGGCAGCAGAAAGAACACCTCCACCCAGCGCTGCCATCAAAAGCAGCACAAGGCACTCCCTGAAAGCTGTTGCAATCCATGCTCTTGAAGGACCCAGCCCATCTCTGAGGATGTGTGGAGGAGAGGCTTCCGCACAGCTCGTGTTTCAGAAGTCTAGCACAGAGATGGGGCTGCTTGTCGCTAAGCCCCTGGGGGACGCATCAAATTCTTGACATACAGGGATGCAACACGTTTAAAGCAATCTGGTGTCTTATGCTTCACCATCTGAATTACAAAATTGTCTTCCAGGCTGAGGCTCAGCCAACAGCTCTTCTGCGCCTTACGCTGCAGATCTTCTACACCTCTGGGTCACCAACATGATTTAGTGGCGGCTTGGGACCAACATCAGCGCCCTGTAATAAGAAACTAATCTCTTATTTCTGACCAGCCAGTGACCTTCAAAGTCCCTTGCCATAAACCACAAAGATGTCTGATTGCAGTAATTACCCTTGGTAAATCAAAAGGTCTCAAGACTTTTCTAGGCAACATCATTTTTAGCAGCCATCTGTATTTTGGATTTGTTGGAAGGCTGGAGTCGTTTCACATGGCTACTCAACCGTGCATCCTAGGGCCATTTTAGGCTATTTGTGTTCGAAGTAGCAAAGTACAAAATAAGCTCTGATTAATACTGTAATTGAGGGTCCTGGTGTCTCAAGCACACCAGCTGCTCCCAGTGTGACAGAGAGAAATGGGAACGGTAGTACCACTGGTGAGGGAGGAAGCACTTCAGTGTAAGAAACCCCAGCATCTACAAAATTGTGCAAGGAGGAATTCAGCTCATTAGAGATGAAGAATAGTTCAGCGGCCAGAGAATTCAGGTTTAAATCTCTGCTTCAGTACCACCATTTAACATGACAGAGGATAAATCACAACAGGCATTTTCCTGTGAAACAGAAACAGTTCCTCCCACCTTTGGAAGCCATACATAGCAGGATGTTACTTGAACGGTCAGAGCAGATGGTGAGGGAGGCCATCAGGTGGATGGACAACAGACTGATCATTTGATTGCTCTGGGCAAAAAGCGTCAGGCACCAATTATAACCACGAGCATGGCTTAAGCAACAAGCACCTCGATGTGTTACATCACCTGAGTCACGGACCAGAGTTACAAACCCCTGCATGCAACCAACCTTGGCTACCTCTTCATGAGAGCTCAATTTGCAAAACGTATCTGAGAAGGTTGGCCTCACCAGAAAGCCTTCCACCAGTGCTGGTTAGCATGATCCCAACATATGTGCTTCTGACAGCAACAGCAGATGCACCTGAAGAAGATACAGCTTAAACACCTACGATACTGATGTTCTCATTTTAATAACCATGAGCATCTACACCCCCAACTGGAGCTGGCCACAGCGTAGAAAATGCCATGCATCCAAACCACCATTCACAATTCCAATCCACAGATTAAAGAAGCCATTGAGAAAATAAGACTAACTGAAGAGATAGTATTGTCTTTCCAGTAGAAATAAGTGAAAACGGGAGATTATTGGCTGAAAGGTAGCAAAAACTACCTACAACAGACAATTCTACCCATCAAAGGCACATACAAAAAAAAATGAATCAACTGTTGATCCACCACCTTCATTTTCAGAATTACTCCTTAGAACACATTCAGCTTCTTGCTTCAAAGCACCCTCGGAACTAGAGCTCCCACTCTGAGCTCCCCAGAGATCAGCCGCTGTTGAAAGCAATCAGAGTTGTAGAGGACTTGGAGTTTGTCTGCATGGCTTTTAATGATGTGCATCGCTGTTCAGATGGCTTATAAACCAGTTTCACCATTATCAATCATAACAGGGGGTTAGTCAGCCCAGCAAAGAAACATCAGACTCCTTTGTTTAGCTTTGCTACACTTGAAGGAAAAAGGCATTGAAGTGTTCTCAAGAAGTACTCAGCAGAGGGAGGGATACATTAAACTGTAAACAGAAACAGAACTGTGAGAGCAGAGTCCTCAGTCGCTGAGGCTCTTACAGAGTTTATGAGCCAGCCCCAAGCTGGGTCAGTGATTACTCCAGCAACAGACTCGTGCAAAATAGCAGGAGATGGGACACTGTGTGAGCCACCTTGCTTCCTATCAGCAAAAAGCTTTAGAAAGAAAACCCTTGAACTAAAACAAGCAATACTTGAAAAAGAAGTGGAAACAAAACCAGCAAAGAGGCAGCCATCCCAACATGAGGGGTCTGCTGAGTTTCTGCTGTACTCTTCTAGGTAGGCAGTGGAAGTCATTCAGCTCCGTGATTCAAATCCTGCACAAGAGATTAAGGCCCCCTGCTCATGCCAGCAACTGGCTCACCGCCGCGCAAGGGAATTATGTCAGGAGGGTAATGAAACTCTGCTCCTTGCTGCCAGATTGTGGCTCTCACTTGTCTGTGGGTCTTACATGTCCTGATGGTCATATAGCCACTGTGGGCCTCAAATGTCACTGCTTGAGGTCTTCTCAAGGGATATCAGATGGAGGTTAACCCCATGGATCTCAGCCAGCCCACCGGGAGTCTATCTCTGTGCTCAAGCAGCAGCAGCACATCCTCACATCACCTGCTGCATGTCTTCCCCTACCTTCTTCTCCAACCCCTCCTTAAACTTCACCTGGCCTCTGAATGGCTTTCTGAGAGATCCTGTCGCATCTATCTGGTTACATTTCACATCCTGCACCCAGACCACGTGCTGCTCCCCACAACTCACCAGCTGCCAGCTCCCTCCCTAGCAGCACAGGAATGCTGCTGCTACAGAGAAGTTCTCGGACTCATTCTGCACCCATACAGGATTCCAATTGCTTGGCAAGAACCTACATGGAAACATATTATATTTATGATCTCATTACAGCTTAAAAGATTATCTCTGTGTCATGTTCTTGAGTTACAGAATCAGGTCTGTTTTTAAATGGGAACTAAGCATACAGGCCAAGATGACTTCTAAGCTTTAGTGGATGTTCACTGGAAGGCCAAAGCACAGGTAACAATGAGGTACAGCAGAGGGCAAAAATAAAGAGATGAAATACAGCCCCCCCAGAGCTCAATTACTTCTGACTCATCCTCCCAAATGAGTTCCTTGCCTTCATAAATCAGAGGGAACAGAAACACTCTGAGAGAGGGTAATTATTCCTGCACAGTGTGAGGAGAAAACACGCATGCTAACAGTGCCAGCTCACGAGACCGTGCCCATGTTGGTAGTGAGAAAAACATGCATTTAGAGCTGCACAGGGGCCCACTGCAGCCATACAACAGCCTTAGGGCACGATACTGTGGGCTGCAGGAGGACATGAGAGCCTGCCCCACCTGTAATCCAGGAGCTGCAGGACACAGAGCATGGGGATGTCTACAGGAACAAGAAGCCCCAAGCACCCCGCCAATGCCTATAAGGGCCCAGCACCCTCACTCCTACCTCCTGTGCAATGGGACTCCAGTGTGCAGCTCAACTAATTCCCTGCAAGAACCACGAGGAAGGAGCACACTGTCAGAAACCTTAATGATCTCTAGAGCTCTCCCTTTAAAACAGAGCTCTTAGGAAAATCCAGGACGTTTCCATGACTTCTTCTAAGGTGCATGGATTTGGATTTAGGAAAACAGAAGGTTCACAAACAGCACGGAGAGGGCATATTGCCAATATATTGCTATATATATATATATGTATTATATATATACTGCAGGCATATTGCCTGCAGGAGCCCCCTCCCCCCCCCCCCCACGGCTCACCAGGCTAGCGGGGTATTTGATGGTGCTGCAAATTGCATCTTCCTGAGCTGTCATCCTGGATTTACTCATTCTCAGATTCAGTTACTGGTAGATCAAATTCTTGTTATCAGCTTTTTTTCCCCCCCACTGTGATTTTTATTATTAGAAACAACTTAAAGCCAAGAGCAGAAAGGCCTTTGAACAGTTAAAAGGTACATCCTTCTGTTTTTAGAAACTCGGCCCGGTGAAGAAAGTTACATTGAGGATTTTCCCTGAGAGCAAACTCCACTTTGCTTAGGAACATCAGAACTACAACGCTGCCAGCAGCTGCCCCAGCTCTTCTGTCAGCCCAAAGCTAGAGGGGCATTTAACAGCAGCAGCTCACAGGAGCTGATAAATGAGGAAGAATAGAAGCTAAGCAGACACTTCTAATGGACACCAATATCTGAGGTTATCCAAAATTACAAGGCTAGAAAAACACAAACTAATAAGCAAACACAAGTGGTAGATCCGAGTCTGAACAAGGGTTATAGGTTCAAAATCAATTACGGTTCTAAACAAAGGACTGATGTTTCTAAAGCTGTCACAAAAATTACTGCTTTAATCCTCCTGCCCTCCTCTTCCATGTTTCAATGCCCACCAAAATAATTCCACAGGGAAAGAAAAAAAAAAAAAAAGAAAAACCAACAGCAATGAAAAAAGGGTTACCCCAAGGTTACCCAAAGGTTATCCAAAGAACATCAGCCTCATGTGAGAACAGTCACAGCCTGAGCCTTGTACAAAGCCAGATGCACAGAACATCCGTTTGGTCTAATGTTCAGGTGAGCAGACAATAAACTCTGCTCATTAAAACACTCATTTCTTTTTAGGGCAGCCATCTGTCCTTAACATAGACAATGTTCAACGCAGATGTCTCTACAACGCCTGAATTGCAATCAAATGCCTGGCAAGGTTTTCTAAACAAGACCTGGCATTTACCTGGCCAGTTTTAACCCAATTCTAGTTGATTTATCTATTTGATCCTCACTGGCAAGACCTCAATCCATGACAGAGACACCAGAGCTACTCCTGGGGCTCCTAACAGTGAGCACTACACTAAGCATGCTGCCCCAGCACAGGACCACCTAAGTTAACCCACTGGTAACAGAGCCCTCAGCCACCCATAGAGTGTTAGGGGGCGCCAAGAGGCAGCACAGAATATGGCCACATCAGTAGTTACAGTCAGATGAAGGGATGAGATTTTGCATAGTAATCACATGGAGTTAGGAGGCCAGCAAAGGAGGTGCAAACAGGATAGCGGTGCACACTGGGAGTAGGCTAGTTTTGTGTCACTACACAGCAATCTCAGGGATAGTTCACAAAATGCAGCCAATTGTATTAAAAATAAAAGAGACTTCAAAAAATTCTGATGTGGTGTGCAGTCCTATCTCTGGTAAGCACCCAGGTCCCAAAAACACTTCATTTTGACAAGGCAACATTCATCTTGACCAAGGGGAAAGGTCTCACCTGGATTCAGCCATGTAGATCATCTTTGAGATATCCATCCAACTAGAAAATGAAATTATTTTCAAGACTGTTGTCCCATCCAGAGCTTCCTTTAACCTCTTTCTTTTCATTAGCAGAGATAAAACCCAGATGCACTTCCAGGAACAGGATCTCATCAGCTTGGCTTCTTTGGTGCCAACACTGCCCTGAAACAGGTGGTCATAAGGAACAAAACTAGTAGAGCCCAACATTTTCCAGAATGCTCTGAAGAGCTCCCAACCAGGTTACGAAGAGCAGAGCTCAGCAGCACATACGCTCCGTCAGTAGGGCAGTGCTGGCACCAAAGAAGAAAAGTTGACAAGATCTTGTTCCCATCATCTGGGATTCCCATCAGATCTGGGTTTATGGGGGAATGAGGTACATTGCCAAAGGAATGACCTGCCCACCTGCCAGAATGACAGGACACAGACACTGGCTGAACAGGGACATCTCAGTAAGCACAGTGTACAAAACCACACAAATTACCATCCTATCACCACACAAATTAAATCAATTTGTCTCCATTTGCACTCTCGACCTTTTCTCTCAGCAACATCCTGTTCTCCCTGGACACCTCTCTGCCAATCCACCACCCAATTAACCTTTCATTAAAGGCTGCCTAGACATTTGCAAAAAGGCCACAACATCCATGCTTAGCACTCTATTTCACATACATTGCAACAACCACATAGCCTAGCCTACACTCCCTTGCAGAAGCAGGACTTTCAGCCTTACCCTTTAGCACCAGAACACAGGTGGGCCTCCAGAAATCACTTCTTCCAACACTTCTCTCATAACCTTTACAGACCCCCATGGTATCTTCCCTTAGTTGCTTCTTTCTCAGCCTAAGGAATCCCAGTTTTCTTCTGAGCCAGGAGATCAAGAGCAGCAGGTGATGCAACCATGGGCTTATGGTTGCATATGGCTTATGCAGCTGCATTGTGTTTTCTTCCTACTGCCTTTGCTAATAACTCCTAATGTTCCAATTGGTTTTGATCACTGCTGAGCACTGAGCTAACATTACAATAGAGCTATGCATTATAACCCAGGACCTCGAGCCCCAGGAGCCTGCAGGCATCGCACAGCTCATCGCCTCATGTACAGGCAGAATTGTTTCGTGTCTGACTTCACATCTCCCACCCACAAAATTCATCTGTCATTTGATTCCATTTCAGAACATCCTTCTGCATATCTTCACGCTTCACCCTTGTATTTGCTACCTCAAAGTTTGTTATTTTGCCAAAACTCATTTCTCTTCTATTTACTCCTTCTTCAATTCACTGATGTGTATCCAAAGTAGCCAAAGGTATCAGAATGAACCTTGCAGTATTCTACCTATAACCAGGCTGGACAGTAGGAAGAATTTCTTCTCAGAAATAGTGGTGATGCGCTGGCACTGCTGCCCAGGGAGTGGTGGAGTCACCGTCCCTGCAGGTGATCAAGAACTGGGGAGATGTGGCACTGAGGGACGTGGTCAGTGGGCATGGTGGTGGCAGGTGGACAGTTGGACTAGATGATCTTGGAGGTCTCTTCCAACCTTAATGATTCTATGATTCCTTCCACCAGGAAAGCCAATTTACTTCCACTCCCCGTTCCTCTTGTTCTAACTTACTACTCTCACTCATAAGTATCTTCTCTATGCTTTCACAGCAGGTCTGTTCCCTTAAAAGTCTTCTATGAGGAACTTTGATAAAAGCCTTTGAAAATCCAAGCAGGCTTTATCAACAGAGCTCTCTACTGCACACAGCCGTACACACCTTCAAAGCAGCATTTTGCCCTGTGCTTTCCTACGTGTTCATTTGCAGCTATTCTCACTTTGAAAGCAAATTCTGAGTTTCATGGGATGCTTTCAAGAGCAAAGCTTTTCTAGCTGCAGGTATTTTTAAAAATTCACACAGACAGAAGAGTTATGTCCCAATGCGCCTCTTCTGTAATCTCACAAACACCTCCTGGACCTTTTTTCCCTTTAAGTAAGACAAAAAGAAATCTTTGCCCAAACATCGCTATCAATACTAATGCAAACCTTCTCATCTGTTTTCCTCCACCTCTTCAGAGAGTACAAACCATCCTCAGACTAGGTTTAGCAAAAGCTGGTAAACGTCTTCCTGCAAGTATTTATTCAGGTACTGACCCCTAAAAGCAAATCAGAGTTACTCAAAGTCTCTATAACATTCAATGGTACGCAGTGGTCTCTCCCATTTCGCCCAGCTCCGGGACCTCGTGCAGTCAGCATAGCCCTGTGCCCCCCTTCACAGCTCTTAGCGCCGACTGCTGATAGCTCAGCGCCAGGGCAGAGTCCAGCAGTGAGAGAGGAAAAGCCAGTGCTGTCACATAGCACTCCTACAGACAGGTGCATCAGCACCATGCACCACTGGTGGCAAAGGGATGCGGAAAGACACCTGAAGGCCTGGGCACATCCTGAATCCCACCTTACTCAAGTGTGTTTTGTGTGGATACAAAACGCTGGCCACTTGATTTCTGTTTGTTTTCCCTCTCACCCACGTCTCCCTAACAATTACTACACAGTCACACCTTCCTGCAGAAATTACCACTTTCCCCTAGAGTCACATAAAAGCATGAACCTAAGTGCTATTCCAGAGCTATTTACGAGAAAACACAGAACTATGCAGTGCACAGCAGGGACAAAATCTTTTCAGAAGTGTTTACATTGCGGGGCAGCCACCTTGATGTCAAAAACATACAGAAAGCTGACAAGGGGAAAACATTTCTGCAGAGCAAGCGTTGAATAGAATGAGGAGTTTGGTGGCTTAGAAATGTGGTGACAGCCCTCAGACAAATCCGTATGTCCAAAACACATCAAGCTCATCCTCCAAGAGGCATTCAACGCAGCACACACAGCTGGACCACACAAGCCACACACATTTGTCATCCAAACCGAGGGCTTCAGAGAGGGCTCCAAATGTGACAGCATGTGACAGCACCTGCAATGGCACTGGGACACTTACAAAATTTCTGCACCATCAAAGGACCAGGAACTTGAGGTATTTCTCATTTATGCTCACATACTTCATAGAATCTTCTGAGTTGGAAGGGATGCTTAAAAGCTATCTGGTCCGACCCCCCTGCAATGCACAGGAACACCTACAGCTCCATCAGGTGCTCAGAGCCCATCAGGCCTGACCTTGGCTGTCTCCAGAAATCCACCACATCTCTGGGCAATCTGTACACCCTTACCACCCTTACTGTAAAAAACTTTTTCCTTACTGTCAGCGTAAATCTCTTTTAGTCTGAAATTATTTCCCCTTGTCCTATCACAAAGGACCCTGCTTAAGAGCCTGTCACCTCTGTTCTTCTAGCTCCCTTTTAAATACTGAGAGGCTCTCAGGTCTCCTTGGAGCCTCCTCTCCTCCAGGCTGAACAGCCCTAACTCTCTCAGCCTGTCGTCATAGAGAGGTATTCCATCTCTTGGATCATTTTTGTGGCCCTCCTCTGGAGGCACTCCAACAGGTCCACAACTCTCCTGTCCTGAGGACTCCGCATCTGGATGCGGCACTCCAGGTGAGGTCTCACAGTGCAGAGCAGAGGGGCCGGATCACCTCCTCAACCTGCTGGTCACTGCTTTGGACACAGCCCAGGATACAGTTGTCTTTCTGGGCTGCAAGGGCACACTGCTATCTCGCATCCAGCTGCCACCTACCACTTCTCGGGTAAGAAGTACTTTCATGTTCACCTTGCAAATGAACATTTAACATCGGCAGTATGGCCCCAAAGCTTATTCTCCTCAACCTTCTGGACCACCAGTGGTCTGTGGATGGTAATTCGGTACTAGCTGGTTGATAGGAAATTGTTACAGCAAATAAACACAAGGATTACGTAATATCACCCTTTATTGCCTCCCTCGGGGAAGATGACACAGAAAAGGAAAAGAGGCTTCCAGTATTGACAGATTTCTTTACCAAACTTCTATTTTTGACAATTTTCCACCTGGTATGTTGCCAGAAACACAATACTGAATAATCACGGTGCTCCCCTGTGCTTCTCTCCTCCCCTTCTCAGCTAATAGCCCAAACTCCACAAGCAAACATAAAATTGGTGGGTTCACCTAAGTCATCCCAAATGTGCCCTTTGGACTCCACTCTCACCGCAGCATTGTGATCATTCACACATTCAAAATCAGGACGTGACAGTGTGGCGGCAGCCCTGCAGCTTCAGAGAGGCTGTGCCAGATGCCCCACAGCCACCAGCAGCAGCACCTTGAGGAGGGCAGAAACGCTTCAAGTGGAGCAAAACCTGTACATGTGTCAGCACAGGGAGACATGGAGGCTCCCCGCTGCCATCAGGGAGGAGAAGCGAACAAATCTCATCCTAACTTCTCACCTGAGTACACTATTTGAAATTCACTTTCTATGTAAGACACCTTTAGAACACACTTTGCCTCCCTCCCCATTTTTAATATCCCCTCTTTCAGGCAGCTGATGTATTTTGCACACTTTCATCAAGAATAAAAAGTCTAAAAGGAAGAATATATAGACAGAGAGCATAACGTTGACATCTGATGTTGCTATTTAGCCATAATGTCAACTTTTCTGGCTTCACAATTCATCAGCAATACTCAGAGACAGGGATCTTCTTACATTAGGAAGTGAAGTCTCTTTGAATCACATTATTTAGAGTGTAAGAGCACACACGGCACTCTTAGAGAGGAGGGAAGATCTGACCTTGCACAAGCATTTGCAAAGCTTTGGGACGGAAAGGGAAAACGGCATGCTGCAAGGTACAGCAATTTAATTCCCCAATAAGGGCTACAAAGGCCGCATGTGTGGCTTCAGAAACTGTGTCAACACCTTTAGGCCTGCATACAAAGCCCCCTGGCTCTGCAATAAGAGTGCACCTGAACTTCCTCCCCAGAAAACAGCAATTCCAGCTCTTCCCACGTGAAGCGATGCTTCCAGGCTGTAAACACAGGTTACAGTGAATGGAGCTGATGGCAGCTGAGAGAGAGAGAGAGAAGGGCAGCTCATCTCCCAGCCCATCAAATTGCAGACTGCCAGCAGAAGCCATTTCCTTCAATTCAGAATATTTCCTCCCTTTTCCCCCTTTAACAATGGACCCAGAAAAAGCCACAGACATCTGTCAAACCCAGATGGCTCACTTGGAAAACGACCGCACGCCTGTTCATAAGGAAAGCCATAGAGCCAACAGAGCAGGGCTAGATATTTATGTACATTGGAAGCTGCTCATCTCTGAGGTGACAACTTGAACGGTCTCTCAGCTTTGTTGTGGGCAGGACCAGGAGCTACTGCTCCACTGCAGGCCCTCAGGTGCTGCATGCAAAGGATCTGAATCCAGGAGGTGAGACCTCGCAGCTCTGCCTGCATCTCCCCACATCTCAAAAGTCCCTACAGATGGGAAATTGCACTCAGGAAGAGGGATACCCACAGGACTATTCAATAATTGTACATATAGCAGCAAGAGAGTACAGGTTCTGGGCTCAGCTGTAAGTGAAATGTAACTCTGTCTGCCCTTTAAAAGAAAGAGTCGTGAGGGAGATAAAAAGGAAACGTAACTCCACACTGAAAAGTGTAATTTCCAGGGGATTAAACTATTGTGCTATTTGCTCATCTATTTCAGCTGCTGCTCAAGATGTTAACCTCACTACTCCCAGTGAAGCAATGAAAACAATTATCGAGCTGGCGATGCGATTTTCAGCTGAGAAGAAACACGTATTAAGGAGTGAGGAGATCCACTGGGATCAACCGCCTCCAGCCCTGGCAGCACCCTGTGATCTGCAGGAAAGCAATCAGACCTGCAAGGCAGCATGAGAGCAACAAGCAGACAGGGGACAATACACCTGCCAAACCGCAGAGCCCACAGGGGACACAGCATTGACGGCCATCAGAAATGGCACTACCTTTTCTCTGGGACCTTCACTGTTACCAGCAGGTGCTACCAAAAAGTAACGCTGTGATAACTGAACTATCACAAGGAGCTCAGAGCCCTCAGTGCCTCTGCGCATCCAAAAGCTAACTTTTCTTCTAATCCAGCCTCGTTAAGAGTTCACTGGAAGACAGAGGAAAAGAATCAGACGCGCCATCTGATCCCAGGGGGTGCTCCCATCAACAGCAGTGTGGCGCAGACGAGGCACCACGCAGTCAGGAAAAGTGCCTGGTGTTCCAGCGGGTAAATGACGGGGATCTGCGCTGAACGCAGCACGCTGCCTTAATGGCCTTTCAGAAGCCCTCACACTGTGAGCAAGCAACGGCACTCGCAATTCCACTGCAAATTATGTGAATTTAGCACTTGCAAAAGATGTCATACTTACAGGGTTCAAAAAAATCAAAGCAGCTTGCTCAAGGGCAGAAATACAGCAAACATTTCATTTTTTTCTGTCCAAACCCCCTTCCCTCTTGCCTGCCATTCGCTCCCATCAGTGCCCACAGGCACCAAGCTGGAGATGAGCAGGCAGACAAGCACAGAACTGACCTTTTGTTACATCTTGTTCATTCTCCTGCCGCTAGCAGAAGTCACGGCAAAAGGACGCTTCAAGCTGCTTCATTGAGCCCTGTGCACTTTTGCAGTTCACCAATGAGGCTGGAGAGCTGCTGTAAGCTACTCGCTTCACCATTGTTTTTGCTGCCTGTGCTAGAGATTGCAAAGGGATTGGCAATGCTTCTGTGAAAGAGCATTTTGCAAATGTCTTCCCCTGAATCTTTCTTTAGCAAGTTTCAAGAGAAGAAAATTTGCAAAATATTCTTCTGTTAGCCTCTATAGAGGCTAAGGAATCTGGTGCCGCTATATTCCCAGAAGTCTGTCTGCTTTGGAAGAAGAGAATCAACTCACCAGGAGGGCAATCACTGGGTCACCTGCTGGGCTCCTCCTCTGTCCTTCACCTTTCCCAGGAACCAGGGCAAAGCACCAAGTTACAGGTAGCCCAAGACTAACAAACAGAGTGTGATGCAACAAAGAATGCTTCCGCACCGCTCCTGCCCCAGCTGTGGTGACCTAAGAGCAGGAGGGACTCACCATGTGAGACCCTTGAGACCACCCCGCAGCCACCAAGGAGGAGCACTGCAAAGCCTCCCTTCCTCTCCCAGCACCAAACTACATCCAGACCTCTCTAGCACACGGTCCCCAAAAGCCACCAACAAGCTGAGCCCACACAGTTCAGGTTCTGGACATCAACTTCTCCCAAGCCCCAGGAGCTGAGGCCTGCAGGGTTCAGTCAAATCCAATCCAAAGAAACATTTATTTTCCAGGGAAACTAAAGATTCACTGTTCAGAATTACATTAAACTAAGAAGATGACAATTCCATTAACTAATCTAATTTAATCTGATCTGTTTGAATTTCATTAGATGTGGCTGTGCTGGAGACTCGGTAATGAGACTCCAGCACACTGGGATCCTGACTGCCCTAACTCAATCTCCCAACCTGATGCGGACAGCTGTAATTGTGCTAATTAGCTGCAGAACCTGTGATGTACTTCAGCTGGGCTCAGGGTGAAGAGAAATTAAAACAAAGCCAAATGAATGAGAAAGTGCCAGTGTACTTGCATACGATTTACAGGCAAGGAATAACACACCGTGTGCACAGACATCTTCTCCCAGCCAGGGTAGGGGAGGGCACAGCACGGGAACAAAGTGTCCCTGGGTAATGCTGGTTAATTGGCTTGATAAATTAACAGGATGAGACTGAAGGTAAGAGTTTTCTAATTTAAATAGCCTCCCTACAAGTTCTGCCTGCTGCTGGAAATTACGTACCAGAGCTATTTTGGAAAACAATCAGAGCCTCGATATTTCTAAAGTTAGCCTGCTTGGTTATTTTACATCCAGAGAAACCCTCGCTTGCTCTTAAATTTGTCAGCACTCCCATGGAGATCAAGAGGATGCTGGTTTGTGTGAGCAGCCCGACAGCCGATGGCAGCACTCGGCCCGGATCCCGGCTCAGGGAGATGAAGGGCTCATGCTACTCTCTTGATCAGGGCACATGTCACTTCAGACTTCACATCAGAAGAACCTTTGAACTTCAGTGTCACAGAGACAGCTTGTGGAATAAGTTATGTTTATTGCTGTGGCAATAAATGCAGGAAAACAGAAGCACGGGTGAGGTGCAGAGAATGTTCAGACACCAACTCTTCCCCTGCAAAGACCATCTGACTGCTGCAGGACGGGATGAGGGTCCTCCAGCCAGCAAGACAGAAACTAGGACTGACAGTGACAACAAAGATCCATCTCTGGGCTCTTAGGTTTCCTCCCCCCTGGAGCTACAACAGCTTGGGGAGAGGAAGGCAGGATATGAGAGAGTTGGCTGGACTCTCCTAATGGACGGGTAACAAGGCCAGAGTCAGGCCACTCTTCTGCTGATACATGTATTTGCAAGGCCCACAAACAGAACAGCCCCTCCACCTCCTGCCCCTTTCTGGGGGACACATTTTCCTGTGCAAGAGGAGGATGCAGGCAGGATAAAGTTTTGGAGCCTGCCACAGCTCCCAGCAGCACCTGGAGCAGACTGTGGGGCACCAAAAGGACTTGAAACATCAGAAGCCTTTGAGCAACATGACCTCACACAATGCAGAAACACTAGGTGCACCCAAACAGCACCGAGATCTTATTTACATGACTAGAGAAAGAAACTGGGTCAAATTCATCCCTGTGCCTCACAGAGCAGCAGCTCCCACTGAAATACAGGACTGCTCATGGCTGGACTGCAGGCTTTCCTGTTCCACACCACGCCACGTTCATATTGATTGCAGAATTACTTTCAAATTACAAGTGCAAGCAATAAAACTAACTGCATGAACTCCAAGCATTACATTCCTCTTGCAATTTCAATTATCGATTAAGTAGCATGGCAGAAGCATTAAGCCTTGAAAACGTTAACAGCAATTATTACTTTACTAGTGTGGGGCAGGTTTCATATATATATATATATATGTTTATATATATATATATATACATACATACACACAAATACACACATATATATAACCTATTTATTTTAATTTAGGGAGAAACCTTACACTGTCCACCCTGGCAGCTGTAATTTAGACACCATCCCACTGACATGGGTGCCTAGAAAATACAAACCTGGTTTCAATTTAGAAACTTGGTTTCAGTCAAGGCAAGTCGAGAGTACTGACAGCAAACACAGCACCCCAACCAGTGGACAACCATCACGTTCAGCTGGGCTGGCTGAAAGAGCTTTGTAATGAGTAACACCCTGACTGTTTTCGGCACCCTTGCTGATCTGTCAGTATTTACTGGAAGGTGCCACCCATCACACCCCCAAATGTTTTGGTGAAATGAGGTTTTAAAGGTTTCTTCACAAAGAACGAGGCAGGCTTCACATCCAGCCTGCTGGGCCAAGGTGGATTTTGTGGATTACTTTTTTCTAAAAGGATAGCCTTCTTTTGTTGGCTTTTGGTTTTGGCTTTTTTGTTTGTTTGTTTTTAAATAAACCACAACAAGCAGATTCGGTATCATCCGCGATCCCCACCAAACACCCATCTATTTCATGAGCTGCACTGACAGGAAGAGAGCAACACTGAAGGGTTCCAGGAGCACCCCACAGAAATATGGCAGCCCCGTTGGGCACATTCCTCCCTTCAGAGCAGCAGTGGGGCTGCTTACACTCACCTCCTGACACAGTCATCCCAAATGCCCAGCAGCTTTCAGCCTGGAAGCCTCCATCTCCATAATTAATGCAGCAGACACAAAGCCGAGGAGGGGGGAGTACGGTAGTGCTTTAGCCACATCTCCATTTATCTTTCTGGAGCAGGTTTGGAGCTACCTCAAGCAGTAAAGCTGTGCTTACCCAGGGGTGCATGCCTGCTGACACCTCCGTGAGAGGATGGATGTGGTCAGCAGAGGGTTCTGCGCTTGTTTATCTGCAGCAAGCGACTTAAAGTTGGAGCCAGGAGGATTTCCAGTCCTGCTCCACTGCATGCAAGTTGTGTAAAGCTCTGCTTGGCAGCTGCTCCTCTGGCAAAGCCAGTCTCTGAAGGTTGGCCTCCAGTATTCAGCTAATTTCTGTTCCTCCAAACTACACTAAGCTGATAAGCTGTGCTGAACACCACTTCTCAAATCACTCAAAATCTCACACAAGGGTAAGACAGAGTTCTGAAGTTGTCCCAGTGACTTCAATTTCCATTTTGTTTGCATCATTTCATTATAAATCATTTGCACAGATATCCAGGGCACACTCCTCCACATTTTCAAGCAGCATAAGTCTGACTCAAACAGCAGCCAGGCAGCAAAGGCTGCTCCATGAACACAGCAGTGGGGAACAGAGGTCACACACACAGGGCTGTGGCACACCCCCATGGACACCAGCAGCCGTACACCAGCAGTATAAGCCAGTGCCTCCCCTTTAAGTTCAGCACCGCAGTCTGTAAGTGCACCCCAAACACACCCCAGGGCCAGAAAGCTTCACAACATCCTTCTCTCAGGGTAGATGACTTGGCTGTGGTTCATAAAACCTCGGCTGTTTCTTAGTGATAAACCCAGCTCAGAAAAACAGTGCTTACTTCAGGAATCAGCAATGTCAAATCTCAGGGGTAAGCTCTAAAGGGCAGCAGAGCACATCGTATATCACCAGGCACACAGCATGCAAGACAAGCAGCAAGCATTCATTCAAAAGCTGGGTGCTGGAGCACAGGTTGATCTGAACCTGCATCCCCCTCTCACCAATTTGGGTTTTATATTTTGCCTACTCTATGACAAGGCCGTTGCTATTTCTGCACCTTCCCAGGGCAGTTTTGATCTTCTAGCAAGAGACAAGTACCCTGTGGATTTAGGGTACACACAAGGACATAACATTTAAGCCAAACAAAGCGAGGCTGATGTTCTCACACAAATTACAGCTGCCCTGCATATCTTGCAGCTGAAGGATGGAAGGCCAAAAGCACAAGTGGGTTTCAAGAGTACATGAGCAATTCACAGCTAGATCTCAAGGCATAGAAAGCCCAACTGGGAGAGAGAATCACGTGGAAGGCTACAGCCAGGGAACAAATACCCAGTGCACACACTGACCCCATTCCCTGAGCATCCTTTTTCACCACCAGATTATGACACCGGGACTGATGGTCTGACCCACTCTGGCAAGCCACCCCTTCTAGTCAGCTAAGACCATTTGCTAATTCATTCTTAACCCACAACACTCTAGTTCTCTGAGGTGAAGACAGCAACATCACATTTGAACCTTCTTCTGGTTGATAGAGAAGCTACAAGACTGGCCAAAATCAAATTTAAATCATCCCAAAGAACATTAGAGCTACTATGTAAGCCTACCCTACAGTGGGGGATGTCAATTTGATTCGTTTCTGAGACATTAACACACCAATTAGCTCTGTTTCTCTGGGGAGAAGTCATCCCATAATTTACATATTCTGGCCACATAACAGGGAAGGGAAAAATTATGAAAACGAGAAGCATTTGGATGTGCTTAACTACCAAAGATTTCATAACGAACACAATCGTGACATTAGATTAGTGTTTCCCCATGCAAAGAGGATTTTGTTTAAACCAGAAGTGTAACAAGGAATTATAGCAGCTGTGCCTATCATTATTCTGCTTAGCCTGTTAATGGAATTGGTTTGCTAGAACCAAATTGGTTCAAAAGATTAATTAAAAGCAGGTGGTTCTGCTCAGCAACTCCTCCACATCACTGAGAGAACTTTTTGTGGCCAAACCAGTTCTGTATTTCCTAATGACTCAAAGAAGTTCTCTGGGGGCAATGAAACAGTAAGGAAATTAAACTCAGAACTGTGTGGCAGCACATTGCAAGGCCCACCTTTGGGGAAAGCGTCCAACAGACCTGCAAGGTGCCCTGGTGAGCTTCCTCCTGTACATCTCAAGTGGGATTGTGTTGGCATGAAACATTCCTGGGGACTAAGCAATGTCAGTCAACAAGGGCTGAAACTCATTAATTAGCCTGAAAATGAGAGGTCAGTTGGAAGTAGAGTCTTCAAGTTATGCATTAGGAGTTTTTTGTCACCCTCTCTGTTGACCACATGCAACCACATGTTGCAGTTGGACTTGATGATCTTCGAAGTCCCTTCCAACCTGAGTGATTCTATGAACTCTGATCCAAGAGCCCAACCCACGGCAGCACCATGCTGGGTAAGCGTCTTTTGCAGGCAAGGAGTTTCAACACTGCTCTGCAGCAAAACCCAGCTACACAGCAAAAGCCTATTTATTCGGGGTTCAGGGGAAGAACTTTGGACCTAAGAATGGATTGGGAGTCTGAGAACCATGTGAAAGTCCATGGCGAAAGTCTCCAAGGCTTACTTAACTGGATATCTGGGTTTGCTTTTAAGAGTTTTTGTTTGTTTGCCTTTTAATCTACCCTGCAGAACAGACCCGAGCTAAGTATTGTCTTGAATTAGAAGAAAAAGATGAATTGAGTATTTGTGAAGGCACAAAGCTACTTACCTGCCTCTCCCAAAACATCCTCATGGTAGATAGGAATCTTGTGCCTAAAGCAAGACAGCTTTGATAACCAGTGCCCTGCTTTACAACAACATACCAAGACTATTCTTGGCCTGCGTGGCACTTGATATTTGGCTGAAAGCAAGTCCACGGGCAATAAAAGATTAGTGACTACTTGGGTCTCGATACTCCTTGCAGTCTTTTCAGTAACTCTGCCTTTGGACAGCGTTGTTCAGTGACTTTTCTTGCAAACTGGAAGAACACTGATGCACCTCAGGGATCAGCACAGAAAACAGGCTTCCAAGACTACTGGCCCATAAGCTGCACCATTCCAACGCTCCCAGTGAGGCAGAGCTGGAAGCACTTTTCACAATCAAGGTAGCAAGAGCTTACTCTGCAGAGCATATCAGAACCACACGGACGTGATGGAAATCATGAAAACAGCTTTTGCCAAAAAAAAAAAAAAAAAGAGACAAGCAGCTGGGGAGGACTTATTAGTACATGAGTCTCTTTGGAGAGAACACCAAACACCCCTCATCTGTGGTCTTCCAAACACTGCTTCCTCCCAAGCACTCAGGATTACTGTAGAGCCAGACTCACCAGGCTTCAGCTCCACACTGTGCCATATTCTCTCACTTTAACTCCCAGAGGAGCAGGGGGAAGAGGGAAAAGTGCACCTGAACAGCAATTTTAATTATTTCTAATTGTGATACTTCTCCCAAGCACCTATTAGGTCACCTCACAGCTAACTTCCATGCCAATCCAAAACCCAAAGCAATAGCAGCATTTGGAGGGGATAAAGAAGACAATGGATGCACGTTCCTCCATCAGTTGCTGGAGCCAGGTACTGTCAGGTGCCTAAGAAGTCACCCACAAACCACTGGTGAAACACACTACTCAGCAGTTCTGTTTTCTCTATGGGTCAGCAGGGTGCTCACCTGCCTCTGCAGCAGGAAGGGCTCTGGGGACAGAGGCATCACCCCAGTGCTCTTCTGTTACTTACCAGGCTGAGCTACTCTCCCTGCTGTTACCTGCTTTCCAGGCACAAGGCTGGGAGAGTGAGACACCAAAGTGATTTTGTGATTGGGGGACAGAACACCACTGACTTCCCAGTTTTGTTTTGGGGGGACTGCAAATATAAAAATTCAGGGAGAAAAGTCTTCATAAATGAGGAAAGATTTCCATATGAATTTCAAATTCATATGTGTTTCCACTGTGAAACCCAAGTGTTTCACAGTGCCTCTCTGCAGGCTCTGCCCTTGCTGCCACATCACATCCCTGCACCAGCAGCCCCGCTGCTCTTTCCTCATTTGTACAACTTTGAGCTGCTTCCACCATTTAACCACTCTTAACTCCTCCCATAGGTGCTACACATACACAACACACACATGCACTGCGCATGGTGCATGCTCATCTCATGCCTCACAGCTCCCTTTCTTTACTTCAGTGTTGGATACCAAGACAGCTGTGATACTGCTGTACAACACTCCTTGGTACAGGACAGGCTGAGAAACATTCCAGCCCCTTCTTCCTCCCCTTCATTAGTTTCTCTGCAGTATTTCTCTCAACAAAAAAAAAAACAATCAAAAGTCACTTTCCAATTGTTTTCCCCCTCCGCTCATTAAAAAAATGAAATCTAAACTCCTTTTTACAGATGAGCACACTGAGAGTTTGAATGAACAAAACAAACGTCTTAAAACTGATCTTTTAAGATGGATTTTCCCTTTGGAAACTATTTTTAGTTGCGAGTCCTTTGATGTGCTCCTCTTAACACCTCGATGAATGTTTATGGTGACCTTTCTTTAAAGTTATCTTTCTTGAGCTTCCATTTAAAACAAAAAACAAAAAAAAACACACCAGTATGGTGTTTGTTTTCCTGCTCAGTGCCTTCCAGCAGTCCCCTTGTGCTGACTGATTCAGAAGCTCACCTCTTCCTTGCTTGGCTTTCCTCAACTGTCTGCAA
The DNA here is from genome assembly GCA_030625065.1 of Alectoris magna. Taxonomy (NCBI): domain Eukaryota; kingdom Metazoa; phylum Chordata; class Aves; order Galliformes; family Phasianidae; genus Alectoris; species Alectoris magna. The sequence continues at coordinate 10,541,986 of CM060572.1, forward strand.
GATGTCAGCTTCACCACTGCCATCCAGCCTGGCCTATTTCCAAAGCTCTCTAAATACGTCTGCTGAAGGGTCCCCTATCTCCTTTGGCACTCTAAGATTTAGGATTTAATGAGCCTTCAGACATTTGGATTTCATAATCAGCTGCTCTTAAAAAAACAAAACAAAAAAAAACAAAAAACAAAAAACCACACACACCTTGATTTCCTCCAGTAACTCCATCCCAAAATAGTTGCCTCTACCGTATCTCTTACTGCATTCCATGTACAGTCACACTAGGAAGCTGCTTGTCTTCCCCCCCCCATACTCTTTCTGTCCACAAATCCCAACAGCTGATGCTCTTTGAACTCCAGCTCCCACCTCACCTCCCAAACAGAGAAGTTCACGTGGCTCAGACACAGAGGCACCTTAGTGTGCTTCTCCCTTGGGTGCTCCCTTGAGCTACTGACTTGCTCAGCTCCCCAGCCCCAAGCACAGCAGTCCCACTGCTCTCACAGGCACAGCTGCCAGCAGACACAATAGGACACAGTGTTGGAAGGGCTCTGCTTCACCAGCAGACCTGACCCATTTCCATGCTGTTGCAGAAGACACCTATCAATTACACGTCTGCTCCCCCTGAGCCAACAAGGGAGCAAGAAATGCTTCTGTCTCTAGATTACAGAGCCTGAGACCTCCAGTGTCCCCCAGAGAAGTCTGGGGATGCCCCAAGCTAGGAAGAGAGGTGGAAGAAAGGGAGAAGAAAGCCCAAAAGCCTTTCACAAGGTGAGCCTTGGCATTGCTGGAGCCCAGGGAGAAGAGCCCCCACAGCTGAACACCTGGCAGCAGAGGCTTAACACTGCTCTTTGGAGACCCTAAGAAGGCACAGACACTACAGCATAAACAGCCCCACCAAAACCCCATGGGTTTCCCTCTTTGTTTACAACGCTGTCGCTTAGTGTTATGTCCACAGATGGCATCTTCACTCATGGAGGGAGCGCTCCACAGAAGTCAGCAGATCTTGTTACGAGAGATGCAAGCAGAGCGTGAAACTCAGAGGCTATTAATGTTTTCTTAATGTGTGAACTGAGCTGGAAAGAGAGCAGGAAAAAAAAATAAAAGCTTGCATGGGTGCGGATGGTGCCTCCCCTGCCCATTCCCTTGCTACCCAAACTTTTGGGGATGTTGGTAGCAGGGGGTGGGAGAAGGGACACCCTCCTCAGCTTTCCCTTCACTGGTATCACTGCAGAAATTTCAAGCAACATTGGGGAAAAAAGAGCAGGGTGCTACAAACCCACTCTGGCTGCTCTCCCATCTGGCCGCCTTCTATCACTCAGAGGCAGAAATTCACATGAACATGGGATCTTTGCCCCCTAGGATAGCAAGGCTCTTGGCTGGAGATCAAAGGCAGCCTTTGGGGTGTAGGATCTGGCTGTTGCAGGGAAGATCACAGCATTTACAGACCTCTGGCTTCAGTTTGAGAAAGAGCAACACACTTCTAAGCAAAAGCCAACGTTCAGAGTTGGAAGTAACTTGTTCTTACAGGGTCAGTTAAACACTCAGAATATTGCTGTCACGTTGCTTGTTTCCATCAGTGAACCTGCAGAAGCTCACACTGAACATGAACATCCTTCGTAAGGTACCAAGACGAGAGTAGCCCCAAGACCAGTCCTACAGCTTTAGAATTTTTGGGGGGTGACTCTGGGCACCAAAGGAGGTTAAAGAATCAACCTTTTCATGTTCCCCTATTTTTAAGCGGGTTATTTTTCATCTGGAGCAAGTGACCCAGCACTATTCCCTATAGGGCCATCAGAGCATAAGTATACAACTGCAACTGTGGAGGGGAAAGCTAGCGGGGGGCAGAGCAGCTGGGGCAGGGAATGCAAGGTGCAAAGCACGGCCCAGCACTGCAAAGCTCTGCTCTGGGACAGTGATCTGAGGCAGAGGTGGTGAATAGCGAGCAAACTGCTTTTTTAGGGGCTAATGGGAACACGAGATGGGATTTCCTGAACACCCTCAGGGCTTGTCTTTATATAAAAGCTGCATGTGTTTAATTACAATCAGTTACATTAGCTACATCAGTCGATTTAATTAAATTGCAAGGACACTCATAAGTTGATTTAACTCCGTCTCAAATGGATTTAGCAAAAGTTGGCAAGAAACTAAATCAACATAAACCAAGATTAAATCAACTGAAGAGCATCCACACAGGATTTTGCAGCAATTTAACAAAACGGATTTGAAGACTCATTTTAAATGAAACAGGGTAACCCGGGCACAAAGAAAGATGAACTTCAGGGAAGAAAAAGCGTTCAGCATCTCTACAGCCCAAAGAGGGGAGCTGAGAAGTCCCATCCTTTTTCTCCACTTCCTGCACTTCGCATTTTATTTTTAATACATATTTTTAATACATATTTTTGGCCACATACAGTTTGCTTTACTCATCATCTTTGGAAGCATTTGCCCAGCAAACATCTGATTTTGTACCAAGAATAGAGTGATAGGAAGAAACACGGTGTCAGTTCTGTATGTGGAAAACCATTACTTGGCAGAGGATCGAGCAGCACCGAGTGGCCATGGGAGCACTCTGCTCTGTGCCTGAGAGAATCCATCCCATCCTCCAACCCAGAAGTGCTCAGGAACAACAGAGCCTGATAAGGATTTGTGTGCTCATTCTCTTTGATTCAACTGCTCAATTCAGTTCTGGATTTGCTGGCTCTTGACCTCTCCCTGCCACCAACACCATCCTCCAACTGCACAAGCCACTTATTTTTTCATAGCTGCATTTAAGCACAAGAGAAGCAGCGCTTCCACTCACAAACCAAGCACCTCTTCCAGGCGATAGGAAGAGTCCTAACATCCCCAGAGAACCAGAGTGATTTATGACCACTTTAACGCCACTTTCTACACTGCTATAAACTAGTCCTGCAGCTCCATGACTTCATAAGAGTGAAGCTGCCACAGTTGCCTTAATGCTACCATGACCACTACAGTAGTCCTCCAAGCAACAATATAGATGTCAAAGTTTAAAGACTGCCCTTTTTCTTCCTACCTCTACAGCAAGAAGCCTTTTTTAAGCTCTGCAGAAACAGGAGGAAAAGAGAAGATGGAAAGGAGATCTCTGCTGTACACACAGAGCATGCACTGTGGTCTACCAAACCACATGTCTGCTGCAAAACAAGCAATGCTACTCCTCACATTCCTGATATCTAGACTCTTCTGGATGGTTATGTTATGGTAGGAAATTAGGGAAAGCCAAGGGCACAGCAGCTGCTTCTGCCAGTGGGTGATACCAGGGATCTACAAAACACGATCCCAACCATGAATGGGCTAAAGGACAGAACAGTTGTGAGCCTCTCTGACAGATCAGGTTTGAGTTGATATGGCATGTCTATCTGCTGAAGCCATTTCATTGATTTTCATGGGAGATTTACCAGGCTCTGAAGGATGAAAGCTTTTTATGGCTTTCATGCAGCTGACAGCTTTCTCCTCTGTTTGGAGCAGTAGAGATCTGCCTTCCCTTCAAAGATATGCGCAACGGGCAAAGAGGAAAACAAGATACTGTGCACAGAAACATACCGTTGCCATGTAGAGCAACGGCATTTCTCAGCATCCCTGTTACTGCAAACACCTCCTTCCTCAAAATAGCAAGGGATATTGCTGAGAACCCAAACAGGCTGGATAGCAGCTCAGTACAGTGTCACAAACTAGCTCAAAGGCACTAAAACAGGAACAAGAGAGCAATCGTACAGCTTCAAACACAGGACAGGAGGTCACCGAGCATCCCGCACAGCAGCATTTTAGTGAATCCCTCCAAGTTTTTAGATAAGACCTTAATTTTCTTGCCTCCTAAGAAAGTTTCTCCATGTCATTACTTGTTCTACCACTCTCTGAATATACTTTAATTCTACAGAGCTTTCCTCAGCGGACTGACCATCACCACTATCCAAACAAATGTCCAACACAACAACATAAGGTTAGCCATCTCAGATACCACTCACCATAGGAGGTTATGCTTTGTAACCCAGAAATCTCTCAAGAAATCCTGATAAGTCAAGACCAGAGCAGAGGTGCAGACTGCTGCAATTAATAGCCATTTCACCCCTACAGCACCACCAGGGATTGTGCTCACTGTCCCAGCAAAGCTGCCTGATGGGGAGCTGTGCAGGCAGCCAGCCCATGGTCCTAGCAGATCCAATGTCCTTTTTGGCACTGGCTTTGCTCCTGGTGGGCTTCGTTTCTTTCCCCTGCCCTTCTTGTGCAGGGAAGTGTTAGTTATCACACTGGTACTTCTACATCTTTCCTGAGGGAATTTTTTCCATTAGGTAACCCTCTAGCACAAAAGGCAAGGAGCTGTCAGCAGCACAGCTAGTACAGTCATCATCCAAAAGCTGGTAGCTCTGATCTACAGAGTCATTGGCAAGTTATTGACTCATCTTAAACAATATGTGCAAGTGGTGAAGAACTAAGACTTGCATAAAAATACTCCAAAATCCCAAGAAAAGATAACTGAATGACTTACAGCTGCAAAACCCACAGGAGGGAGGTAAGAACAGGTGTGCTGCAATCTCTTGCAGTTCACAGGTGGCAATATAAAATGCTCCAGCATGCTGTGCCTGGCTGAATCTCAAGGCACCAGTGCAGGTGATCCCTGTCACGCTGCTGCCCCTGCAGCAAGCTCTGTTACTGGGAAATCCATCCAGGGATAGCTTGCTTACACTTCCCCTCCACTCTCCCAGCAGGTAATCTTGCTATGGGGTTCTCTTCCAGTCCCACTTCCTCCATCCCCAGTGAGGTTTTTGCTGCTGGCTCAAAGCAAGAAAAAAAAATCTCAACAAGCCCAAAAGGCATCTCTTCCCTCCTATCACCTCAACTGCGCCTTAGTGCCTTCAGGAAAGCTTCAGGAATACATGTCTGGAGGGCAAGCAGAGAATAAAAACCTGACTGTCAGCACACCTGTACCAGGTACAGAACACAATGGTCTGCTGAACCGAGGCTCTGGGCATCAGCCTCTGCTCAGGGCCATACAAGCTGAGCTGCTGCCCTGGACACCTCCACCAGGGAGCTACAGGCTTGGAAATACAATAGCCTGGCCCAACCAGAAGCCTATTTTATAGGACTCAGGAGCAGCACTGAGTTAGGAAACTTACCTGGTCCTACAAGGCTCAGACTGGGACAGTGGCACCTCTCTGTAGTGAGACTTTATTAGAGCTGGCAAAGAAGCAAACAGCACAGCCCTGCTGCTGCTGACCTGCTTAATTCCTACTGACCGTGCAGCGTAGCACATGCTATTGCTGAGAGATCAGTTCATTTTGGAGGAAACTTCCATGGAAAAAAAAACGCAAACAGGAACAAACCTACTACCCTTATGTAGTCTCAGCATGCTTGCAAGATTATGAAAGAAGTCCCCCTCTGCCTCCCAGCTTATCCCATGCAGTGAACACCTGAACTCTTTCTTACCTCTTTAACACACACAGTTCCCTAAGGCATAGAGGCAACCAATATATTGGCTCTCCATTTCAAGGTGGATTAAAGCTATGGGGTATAAACTATTAAAAAATAAAAAAAGGAGAAAACACCCAGCCAGCTTTCAGTGCTGTAACGCACATTTGTAACAGGGAGAGAGGTCACACTATCTGAACAAGAAGGCTCCACATCCACGGTGGGCTCAGCAAAAAGGATCTATCCTATGGGCAGCAAGCCTACTGATACCCAGATCAGCTTCTAGCAGGGCACAAAGAAAGGGAACACACGGCACATGGCTGTTTACCAAGCATCAGTTCTGCCCTCCTGCTGTCAAGGGGAGCTGTACAGCAAGGTTCAGCCCTTAGGAAGGGCAAATCCCCCAGCCCATGGACGTGTTCTCATTCACTGAGGTCCTCACTCCACGTACTCTCCTCACTTAACAGAGCCCAAGTGCACACACAGCTCTTGAGGGAGCCCAGCAAAGCACCAGGAATTCCTTTAGTGAAGAGCTATAGGAAAGAACAGCAAGCACTGGAGCAAACGGAAAGAACAGACAAACTCTCCCTCTCCTGCCCACCCTCTACCATAATGGGTTTAGACAAATTCACTTGTTGTCACAAACCAACTGACTAAACACAGCACTGGCATGAACTACAGCAAAACTCCTTGGCACAGCAGCATCCTGCCTGCACCCTCTGGGGTAAATTATGTATCACATATCTCAGGCATATCTATATGCCATAGAGTCATTAAGGTTGGAAGTATCACTAAGATCATCTAGTCCAACCATCAACCCATGCCTGTGACTGCTCCAGACCATGTCATGCAATGCAGCATCTCCCCTTTTCTTGAACATCCCCAGGGACCGGGCCACCACCTCCCTGGGCAGCCTGTGCCAGCGCCTCACCAATCCTTCTGATTCTTCCTAACACCCAACCTGAACCTCCTCTGGCACAACATAAGGCCATCACCTCTTGTCCTATCACCATTCTCCCTAAACAAACACAACATCTACATGGACTAGATCCATAAGGCTGGAGAGCCATTTACAGCTTCCACTAGGTGCTGTACAATGGGGACCTCCCCACCCAAAACTCATAGACACAATTAAATGAAATTCTTGAAGGAAAAAAAGGTAAAACAGGAGAGGACAGAAAAGTACACCCTCCCCAGAGAGGGGAGCGCTCTCCTGCTTTGCTCAGGAAGCTGCCACCTGCTGCCCACACCTGAGCTGGCTCCAGCACCATCTGCCCAGACCAACACCCAGGAACAGGGCTGAGCAGTTTTTAACAGGAACAGCAGCCATCCTACTAACAGCTGCACACACATTACCTGCCGCTACTGCCAAATCTGACAGATCCACTAGAGACCACGATAATCAATTTTTATTTCTAATTAAACTGATGCCTGCAGTATGTTGGAGGAAATACGGGCAGAAGGGACTACCCTACATTAAGATCTGGAAGGAGGTGACAGGGGAAGAGTTACACCACATGGTTGGTCTTTGGGGTAAGCCAAAGGCAAGAGGCCATCTGCCAGTCAGCCAAGATGCACTGCGGCTTGCAGTGCCAGATCTTCCTCTCATTCATTTTCTCCTGCTCTTAGGCGCCTTCACAGTGCTCCCACTTTGAAAGTTGCTCTCCGAGGACTTGGTAAGCAAAGTTCAGATTTAACTGACTGACTGGCTTGTCTGTATCACTCACTGCTGTTCACTGAGTGGCAACTCAAATTTCACTTTGATTGAATCTGCTGATCAATTTCCACCCCCCGCCTGGAGGTTAGCAAAGAGCTGTCCCTGGCTGGGGACATGGTTCCTCTCCATTTGCCTTAGCACAAGAGCCCTGGGCTCAGCTGAAGGCCCTCTCCTTTATAACCATCACCCTTACTGCCCATCTGCAGAACTGGGCTCTGCCATGCTGTCTCCATCCAGGAGACACGCTTCACAAGGCTGCGCCAAGCACCCATCTGGCGTAAGAGGAGGCATCTGGAGCCACCAATTTCCTTGTTAACCCAAGCAGGAATTACTTGGTTGACAACACCTCCAGCAATGATGAAGGGAGGCAAAGTTAAGCAAACAAATCCCATCCTTACAGCATTTCCATTCGGAGCTTGCCAACAGAGAGATTCTCCAACTGTCTGCTTAAAATGAAGTGTTAGGGAAAAATAAAGGAAGCCGAGAAGTAAATATTGCTGACAGCGAACAAGAGCTGCCAGTGCTGGAGCAAACATGCAGCTGATGAGCTGAAAGCAAGCCAGTGTTTGAGGTCTCAGAGCCTCAACAACAACAAAAAAAGCAAAGGGGAAGCATTACTGGAGAGGTGGGAGAGCACAGAGGACCAGACAAGCTCAGGCTGGCTGTGCACTGGGAGACCAATGACAATAAAACAAGGGCTCAGAAGACAAGAAACCATACATGAAAAAAGAAAACTCCCCACGAGAGGTCCATAAAGGCCTTGAAAAATGAGGCAAGTCACCAACACTCACACAAACCCTACCAGGGGACGTAAGCAGCTGGCTGCAAACTCTCAGTAGGGAAAGACTGCACAGGTTTTCTGGTGCTAAATTTGTGTTTCATTCCCTACTCCAACACCAACCAAAGAAAATCCCACACACAAGCAGACAATCCTGAGAACTAAACAAGCTGTTGCTGAGCTGCTTGCAAGGATTAATTCCAAGCTTTGCAGGACAGCTTATTTCAGCACTCAGGTGTGAGCTCCTCTTTTGCTTGTTGGCAGTGCAGGGATTTGTGCTGCTGGAAGCTGCATCCACTGCAGAGGTAGCGCTCAGGAGTAGCTTAGAGGTGCTTTACTATTCTCTGTCTTCTTGGGTTTTTGGCGAGATCTCTGTTTTCCTTGGGACAGCCTATGCATATAGAGCCTCCTCCTCCTCATCAGTGCTGGAGTTTATCCCCTACCATGTACACATTTGCAGTACCCAAGCAAGCACCGACATCTCTGCAGGAACCCCAATGTTCAGGCCCCAGTGACCCCTCCTGCAGATGGGAGAAACACGGAGCCCAAAGAACAGCTGCAGTTGGCTGAGCAAGGCTTGAGAACAAAGGCAGTGGGATAAAACACAGGTAGGCACATGCTTCCACAGCCATTGGGCTAAAGATCATGCTGGTAACCAACGCCACTGCTAGAAAAGAGGATTTCAGGATTGCTACTGAGAGCTGCCTGTACCCACACAGGTAGTGCTGTGCCCATACCAGCACTGCACCTTGGCAGTAAGATTGGCTGCTCACAGGAGTGCTATAACCTGAACAAACACCAGGGTTTACATCCCACCATCGCTTATTGAAAGAGAAGAGCAACAGACTCACAGATGACTCAAGAGTTGCAGAAATGCCCAGGAAACTTTAAACACCAAGGAAGGCAATAATGAATTATAGCCCAAACATCACAGTCCTGGTCATGCATCTCAAACCCTGACCTGCTCAGGTTGCCATGACAGGGAAAGCTGAAGGCCAGACACAGAGCTCCTACACCACCAGGATATGCAGCACAGCAGTTTTGCATGGAGCTGGCGAGCAGCAACGGACACTGCCTGCCAAAATTGTGAGGAACCAATGGCCAAATACCTCAGCTCTCTCTTCTCTTCCACTCGTGTCCACAGAGACAGCAGCACAGCAGAGACAGAAGAGTCCAGTACTGCTTTGCACACCGCCATTGCCCTCCATTTAATCACAGTGCAGCCAATAAATTTGCTACTGATGGCAGTAAGATTGCCCATACATCAGGCATGGCAGACAAGGAGACAGTCCTTCATCCAGGTGACAGCCATCTCCTGCAAATGCAGATGTCTGCAGGCAAGGGTTGTAACAGACACATTCATGTGCAGAAAGAAACCTCACTGATTCTTAACTGCAGCTGTGCAATACTGAGACAGCTTCAGAAAACCTGTCCTTGTGGAGCTCAGCTGCTGTCAGAGTGGGCATTTCTTCAGTACCTCCAATCACATGCAGTAGCTACCGCATTCTCCTGGGAACAAAGATGATCTTTTTTCCCCTAATGAATTTTGGCCAAGAAATATGGCCAAAAACAAAATAACTGTTTTCTATCTGACAATTAAAGAAAAAATAAAGACAGTGAGGGCCAAGTTTCTCCCATGGAAATTAATTTTAAATGCACATTTTTTTTCCCTGTACTGTTCTGCTGTGCGTTGATACAAGTACAGCTATAGCAGCATTTAGGATTAAAAGTTTTCCTAACAAAACAGTTGGTGGTGCAGGGTGGGGAATTGGTCCTTTATACCATCACAAATAGAACAGAGGAAATCCTAAGATTTTCTAGAACAATTTGTTTCACTATTAAAAAAAAACAAAAAACAAAAAACAAAAAACCACATTACTAGAAAAAAAAATAGCCATGCCAAGAACAAAATTGCAACATTACTCCCACTTGTGGATTTGAGGCAGCAGAGATCATGTTTCTAAAATAAGAAGTGTCGAGATTTTGACTGACAAGCTAAGCTAACTCCTGGGTCTGAATGACTCCTTGGTGCCCATGGGACTGGAATCAAGGGGAAGGGAATCCCAGGAAACCCAGGAAGGAGGGGGCCAGAAGCAGCGACAGCTCAGCTTTTACATTTAAAACTTACAGGGATTGGATAAATACAGCTTCAAGATTTTGCTCCACTGGATTGGTGCATAACTGACAAACAAAAGTTTTTCAGCAACCTCACTCATTCTTCTCCCCCCCCCCCCCCCAGGGTGACTGCACCACTCCCTGTGCAGTGCCTGGCCACTCTGAGAAGAAATTCTTCCTAATAACCAACCTGATCGTCCCCTGGTGCATCTTTAGGCCATTCCCTTCACCCAACCTGCCACAGTTTGCCTTCCCTAACTCTTCAAAGGAGATTAAAGAAATTAGTACAAGAGTGAGCTCACTCTGAGGGAGAGCGTTTCTGGTAATTTACAAGCTCAGTTTTACTCTTGGAGAATTGGCCAATATTTAATATATAACCTTATCTCAGCACCTCCACAGCAGAGCTTCATAAAAACACTGAAAGATAACATTCGTAAAATTTTGAATACATAAATTACAGGCCCATAATGGGAGGCTTTAGTCTCCAATTCACATGAAAAAGAAGAGTAGCTATAAATTACAAGAAATACAAGCTCCAGAAGAACACCTCTGTACTAGATCTCACTTTATATATCTAGAATAAATTTCCATTTTAGACAGAGGCAGATCTGCTTACTTATTTTCTTGAAAAACAGATGTCACAGCATACCCAACTAGAGCCCGATATGTTATTTTTCTATGTGCTTTGCTATATGGCAAGGGCAACACAGTTAATATTAACTCCAAGGCCAACATACACAGCATCAGTGTACCAATGGACTGGAAGATGCACCACAGGTGTTTTGCTAAGAGCAGGGACAGCCACTTCACACAAGGATCCAGATCCTTGAGATCACTCAGCTGAGCCCTGCTAGGAACCCTCTTCTCATCTCCGCTCTCAAAAGCCATGGGCTCCAAAGCCATAACTCCATGGCTCATGGCGAAATTAGTCATCTTGAAATGCAAATAGTTTTAAAGCAAATAAATAGTACAAACTCCCAGCGTGCGGAAAGAAAAAGTCATTATTTTATAGTGATCATAGGTGTCGAGGTGCTTCAGAGAGCAGGCAGAAAGGCACAATCCCTCTAGACCTTGCAATCCAATTAACTTAATTAACCATGTTATTTCCCTAGTTCCTGGTAACTCCTTAAATCAATGAGCTAAGACTTAACTGTGAAGTACATAACTAGGAGCTTTATTGATCATACCTGCACACAACACTGACTGAATTCCCAAAGTCACGGCTTGGCATAAAGCCTATAAAAGTGTTCTGGAAGCCGACTTTCCCCTTGATTATCCCAAAGCCCTGCGCAGGCACCAAAGACAGGAAAGAAGAGATGCAAAGTGTGGTAGAGGGCAAAAAGCAGTGGGGCACAGGCTTGAAACAGCCACAAAGGAACACACACCTAGAGCTGGACACAACTGCTGGGAGGGATAACAGAAAGCTAACAAACAGCACCCAACATACACAAGCTGCAGTGTAATGTGGAGACCTACAAGGAAAGGCCGAAGGTGCACTAGCACATAAAAGTGACCCCAAGTGCATCCTGAAGCAGGGAAGAAGAAATCCATGCAAGGATCACATCCCAACTAGGACCATGCATGCATAACTATTCTATCCACATTATTATTCCTTTTTTTTTTTTTTTTTAAACAATTATATCTGGACTAATTACAATCCCTCTCTTAAAGCCTAAATTACACTATCAATATATTTTTGGCTTTCATCCATGCGCCCTTTCTCTCCCCCACAGACAAGCACCTGTGCACACCAGCAGTCGCACACAGTGCAGAGTGCTGCAGCCACGAGGCCCCCCAGCTCCCCCTCAATTCCTTTTTACCAGCTCTAGACCAGGATGATCCATTATCGACTCCTAATGACACTGAGAGGAGGTTGTTCATTTTCAAATAGGTCACTGACTCATCATTTTAACTCACTTCCCTCCACTAAAAATCAATGAGCTCCTGAAATAGGATTATCTGGGATGACTGGGGTTTTAATATCTCTCTCACAGGGAAGGCAGACCCTAGAGGTCCCTGCCAGTGCTGGGTTGCGTCCTTCAGTCAGGAAGACAGACTTGGTTAGTAGGAAGCAGCCACCAACTGGGAAGAGGATATTTTTCCACAAAGGGTTTTTGTGACACTGGGCAAATCTTTGTGTTTGTTTACTCTTCCGGCCAGACTGCAATATCACACACCAGGAGAGCCACATTGTGTCTGGCCATGACACAGTGAGCTGCCTCCATTCATTCGGCTGAATAAATTTGTTCTCTTTCTCCCCCTGCCCATCCCCAAATCATTATTTATTGCTTCAGCAAGTTCAACAAAACAACACCTCCACTGTACAGGGGTACAGCTCTTGCACAGCTAGAACAGATCCGGTACCTACGTAGAGGCTATGGAAAACAGCACTGCCCCTGAAGTCACTCCACCCCAGAGTTAGATACGCATCGAAAAGACCGCACACGTTCATAGGCATGGGATATTCCTCTGTTTTAGAATATCACAGAGGCCATCACCACCTGCCACTGTAACACAAGGGCTGCTTTATCAGCAGTTCTCCCTTACACTCTGCTGCAAACGTCTCTGTTTCCACATGTAGGGTTGAGAAACCTGAGCACAAGGGATCTCCCAGCTGCACAGTTCAGCACAGCTCACACCATACAGGAAGATGAGCTCCTGCAGCCAGCTGCACACAGCTGGATGTCTGCAAGCAGCTCACAGCTGGGACAAAGCCAACAACTGAAAGAAGCTCCTCGCTCCACCACTGCACTCCACACCACGAGGGCACCCAATAGCAACACTGCAGCCTGCAGTCAGACATCACAGCATGATTTTGCAGGAAGGAGGAGGTAGGCAAAGGAAAACAGCACCTCGAGGACTTGAACTCACTGGGGAAGTCAGGGGCAAGGCAAGGAATCACAGCCAGGAATCTGCATCCCCACACCCTGCTGGGCAGCCCCTAGAGACAGAGTGGGGGAAGCAGATGGGTGACAGAAGATGACATTCCCTGGCCCAAAGCCATCTGCTCTCCATTATATAGAGGCAGAAACTGGATCACGTTCATCACAGTGTTGCCTGTCACTGAATTGCTCCTGGGCAGCACAGGACCCTTGGCAAGAGGCAGCTGGCTGGCAGGGAAGGGCAGCAGGAGCAGCACAGGGCTCACAGAGCATGCCACAGGCAAGTGGATGCTGCTTGGCCCAGTTCCAAGTGAAGGGACACCACGGCCAGCGAGCCTTACCTTACCGCAAGCGCTAGAGACCAAGTCCCAGCCAGCTTGCAAATTCTTGTTTCCATTCCCCAGCCCACTTATTAAGAATCCCCCCCTTGTGAGCTCAGTGATGTGCTTAAAAAATTAATAAAATAAAATAAAATGCCAATTACAATGGCTAGTCCAAATAAAACAACCCAGAAGCTACCTCCATGTGCAACCAAACACCCTTTGCAGACAGCAGAGGAAGAAAAGCAGAACAAATACAATTTAAAAAGCAAGAGCAGCAGATGAGTTTCATGCTAGGCTTTAAGGGGGGGGCTCCAGAGGCTGAGGAAGCAGCGGGACTGATGAGAGAGAATTGTGACATCCCTCAAACACTGCAAATCTATTGCAGAGCAGAGATACACTCCTTATCATTTTCAGTCTTTTCCAAGGATGCAGCACAGCTGCCATAATTCCATGTGTGAAGGTACTAAGCAGAGGAAGATGGCCACAAAGCTACATTCAGTAACTACACTTTTGTATCTGTTTTGAACAGAGCATCGCAACCTTCACTATAGTCAGTACTCATCTTCCAGATGTGAAGACTGGGACATGCTGAGGTCAGCAGTCCTGTTAATTTCAGCTGACAGAAAAAGCCCCCACCACCCCAAGAAATCAAGCAATAACTTCATCCAAAGCTACCCACAGGGACAAAGGGACCTGCAGCTCCAACCCCAGCCAAACCTGCTGAGGAAAACAGCAGCTATCTAATGCAACAAGGAGTTCACGGGGGATGCAAAGCAGACAGCCCATGAAACACACAGAGTAGCAAAGCACAACCAGTAAGCAGCACAGCCACAGCATCTAAATGCACAGCTGGAGCTCCGCAGCCTGCCTGATCCTACTCCTATGTGAAGCCACCCAGAAGCAGCACACAGCCCTACGTGGTGACAGAGGTGGGTTATTCACAGGCAACTCCTGACCCACCAAGGAGCTCCCAGAATTCATGGCTCCTGTGTTAAAGAACAGTTTAGGCCTTTCTATTAGCCCAAAGCTGTTTGCAAGTGTTATTTAACAACAACAAAAAAAAGATATGGTGTTGTAGTCTTACTCTTCAGCTACTCGTATTGATTTCTGCATTGCAGAGTTAAAGCAGCTCTTGCCTTGCTGTTATACAGCTCTGCCACTGGTCCTCTGCTGGTGGGACTGAGCATTATGATTTGTCCCTCTCCACGCCTCATTCCTTCTAATCAACCTGGAAGCACTTCCTGATGGAAGGAAAAGCCTCATGCAGTTCCCAAGGGAAAAGGGGCCTGACTGCACTGCAGCACCACTCCCAGCCCCACATCACAAGAAAGGGAAGATCAAGGATTAATACAGAGTGCTGAGGAAAGCTGCTACAAATATTTACTAACTCATCCTTCCCACTTCTTTGCTAAATCTGTCCCGCTGTGACAGCCCCAACACATTTCCCTGAATTCCTGGTAGCCAAACGCAGTGCATCAGGGCAAGCTGTTTTCATAACTGAGCCCTCACACCTGGAAACATCTTTGGAAAACACACAAAGGTCTGAGTCTGCATCATTAAAGCACACTGGGACCAAGCGAGAAGAGAGCAACTCAGCATCACCAATTCCTGTAAAACTGTCATGCTGCCTGGCAGTTTGCCTCATCTTATTTTTCTGCTTATTTCTTCACTTCTTGCTTGTTGCTGGAGCTTCAAGGCCTCTGCTGCAAGGGGATGCAAATGAATAGCAACTCCCACCCCCAGCCCAAGTCTGTGGGGCTGATCGTACAGCAACAGCTTATCACTAAAGTGGGGCCAAAGAAAGGCACAGCACCCAGCACAATCCCCTGTGCTGGATACCATACAGTCACCTACAGTTTGCTTCGAGAACAGATTTCTTTTTGGATTTACATGGAGGACAGGAAGGGAAGAAAGAATCCAGAGTTTAAAACTGAATTTATCTTGCAGCCTCAGCAAGAGGTTTCCACTCACCAGAAGGGAGCAGCGTGACTGGCAGGGTCACTGACATTCCTGCTCCAACACACAGACAAGACATGGATCTGACCACATCGTGATGCATGGTGCTTTTTGTAGCTCCGTCTCTTTAAACCCAGAGTGGTCCCAGTACAAGATACCTGAAGCCATCAGGGAGAAGCGTGTCCGAATGAACTGATTTCCCAGGGGAAAGCAGCACTCCCAGCGCTCAGTGGAATCAGCAAGTTCTGCCAGAGCCAAAAAAAATAATTCTGGCACTAAAGTAGGAGCCAGTAATTACTAAATGCCAAGCATCTAATGTTAACGAGGGGGGAAGTGAGAATTATGGTCATCTCCCTGCTATTACAGTTTGTTTGGGTTACTTTATCTGAATTCCATCATCTTCCAGATAGAAAGAGGGGGAAAAAACAAAGGGAGGACAGAGGAGAGGTAATTTATTCCCTTGACAAAGGAAAATGCTGAAAAAAAAAAAAAAAAATCATCCTACTTGAATTTTACATGGAAAGCTTCATTACTTTTCCTCTCAATGAAACAAGCCCACAGGAAGATCAAGTGCGACCGGACAGAACACAGACCCCGCCATGGGGAGGTGCATTCACCCAGACCAAGGGCTGCAGAAAAGAGAAGCTCCCACCTCCTGTGGGGGCCATCATCACAGCATTCATTTTTTGGACAAAATGCCCATGCTTTTATTCCGCTCACACCACTGTCCAGCCACAGAAGTTTACTGGTTCCAGGGGCACAGAGACCCCAACACGGTGTAACCACATTTGGCCCAATGCGTGCAGACAAAAGCACTGCCCATACGCAAGCTGTCCTCCCCGGTATGTGCTGCAGGAGGTGCCCGGTTCTGGCAAATGAGATCACTGCAAAAAGAAGACAGTGAGGGTTTTTTCTGTTTGCTTTTTGTTTGTTATTTGCCCCAGATGTTACACAGGTCTTCCAGGCCGAGATCACTGCTTGCAACTACAGGGACTGGGTCTGGCTTAAAAAAATAAAAATAAACAACCTGTTTACGTGATGTACAGCTACAAAAATTCCTGATTTGCCACCTTAGGGCTCACCTACAAAGCTACAAGCTGGTAATTATTCCACTAGAGTTACACCTCTGTAAACCTGCTTCAATTCCAAATAAGCAGTTTTATTCCGTTATGATAAGTCAAGTAATGAACAATGTAGTCATTCTCATACTAAACCAGCCCATCCATAGGAAGGTCTGCAGGTTTAACCCCAGAAAGATGGCCTGCCATAGAGCACATGTACTGGGGAAGAGCTCTCCTTTGGCTATCCCACCAGCAAGAGTCTGGCTGCAGGAGCAGCTTCCCAGTGCTCGTGCCTACTAAGAAGAGACTAAACAGCAGTGAGCTGGAAAGAACAACCACAGCCTGAACCCCAGTCACAAAACCATTCTGCAGAATGCGGCTTCGTCTCTGCTCATCAGAGATGAGTTCTCCAACAGCTGAAGCACAGGATCACGTACAGCAGTGTGGATCCAGCGCCCTGTGACAGTGAGACAGCCAGCGAGGAGGGAGCAGGCAAGCACAGCAGCTACTGCTCCCTCATCTGATGGGCACCTAAATCCACATCAACATATTAATGAATAAAGAAGAGTCCATCAAAGTCTAGCAGGATTTGCTCTGGCTGTCCCATCAGTTTGATGAATGAACATTATCCCTTAAGCATTACCACCACAGCCTTCAAGCAATCCTAATTCCCCACCATGCTTCACTCGAGGGTCAGAACCGCTCTTCTTAAATTTTATTTGAAAGCACTGGCCTGCAGAATTAGCACGACACCAAAACAGCAGCCCATAAATTCTTGAACACCACACGTGCCAGTCCTCCTCTCCAACAGAGCTTGGACACGTGCTATACAAGCATCACATGCAGGAATACCTTAACACGTTGCATTCAGCACAGATCAAACAGCCGTTCAAGTACAATTGCACACTAAGCGACAGCTATGGAGCTGAACTTTGTAGCTGAAAATTAAGAGCCGGTACAATAGATCATGTTATTGTAGGTTTGGACAAAAGGACTCTGCATGAAAGCTCAACAGACTCAGGGCAGCACTGAGAGATGGGTCTATGAAGCCTGGATAACTTCAGGAACTCCCTTCTGAATGACTGTTACTGCTGATGTGGCAAGCACACCTGATTTTAAGCAGCAGAGTATTCCAGCTGATTCCAAATTACGCACACTACAGCTCGCAAGATCAAAATGTTTATGGGTAAGTGAACAAAAGGCAATTCATATGATTTTTACAGTGAGCTCACTTGAGTTATTCTACGCATTCCCTGCGCATCTCAAACAGCACAGCAGCGTGAAAGATCTCATTTTCTGCTAATTGGGCAAAACCACACAATTTTTCATTTTCTTCTTGGGACATCTCTCCTTGATGCCTGTGATTTAGTAAGAAAAAAAAGATCCCCACCTCCAGCCATAACCACAGTCCCACAGCTCTGGAGCTAAGCACCCCGGTACACCGCCCTACGCACAGAACACAAAGGCTGACCTTACAGTCCAGACATGACAGCCCTCCCCAGTACAGCCCACCATGGTGTTTTTTATCTTCCCACTATGAACATTTAAATAACTCCGCCAAAGCTGCTAACCACCACACTCCTGCTAAACACCCCCTGGGGCCACACTGCTGCCAAACTGCTCCCACAGCAAGGCCAGGCAGGTGAGACCCAGACATTTTCTAACTGGTGTTACTTTGTCACCTTCGTCCCACCAAGCAGCGCACATCACACCCCCTTTCCACACACACCACGGGACACTTCTGCCCACAGTGTCACAGCTGCACAGCAGCGCGATGCCCCTATATGCTCCTACAGCTGTTTCCAAGGTAACCAGTGCAGAGCCATATACAAGGGAAAGAAGAAAACAGCAGCAACACAATCCTGTGATATCTCCACTTTTTGGAGCAGGTTTGAGTTGCCGCCTCCCCCCCTTCCCTTCCAGCTGCCCTCTGATTCACGCAAGGGTCAGCGACTCGCTTCAGAACATCAGGCTTTCTTAAGGAGATGCACAGATTTTAGAACTAAGGATAAGGCATCATATCAGGGTTTTAAGGTATCAGTCAAATGTTCTGGTTTTACTGAGGAAAACCACCCGGGGGAGGAATGGAACTGATATCAACAAGCTAAATTTACACCCAAATCCTGCATTCCTTCCCAGTCAAAGAACGAAAGAGCGTCAGGTTCGGCAGAGGGTGCCTGCCCACCACCGAGACCCACGTTACACAAGTGTGTGCAGCTAGATAACATCTACTTTCATCAGCGCGGATAAAAGCATCGCTACTGCTCAGCCTGCAGATAGCTTATCCTTTCTAGGCATCCAGGATCCACATCCACTCAGATCTACCAAAATCCCCTGAGACTCTCCCACCTGCCCACATCTCCCAAAGTAGAAATCAGCCTGTGCTGCCTCTGCTGCTGAAAGCCTGGGAGCAGCAAGGATACAGAAGCCCCAGCCTTAAAAGGATGTGCGCATCCCGTGCACAGGAACAATGATGAGTTAGAGAATGCAGCACTGCTGCGCCCTGGTCAGCAGTCACCCCCTTCCCTTTACTGGAAGGAAGGTTTAAGGCAGAACACACATGGAAAAATCATTGGGGGTGGTGTTTTGAAACAGCAATCATCCTTCGGTACAGCTCATGTACATCCTGTGTTTTCCTATGTGATTTAGCATGGCTGACCTTTCCAGTACCAACTGTGATTAATGAAGCTTCCAACCCAGCACTGAATGGCTGCAAATTGCGAGAGATGCTCATCACATTAACATGCAGTAAGTACTGCAGTTCTCAGTGAACACATGGATGGGACAGGGAGCATTCATGGGGAGAAGCTCCCTGCCTTATACGTTTGGAGCAGAATTATCACATCTGCATAGCCAGGGAGATGCCAACAAGGCAGACCCAACTTGTTTTGAGTATGAAAAACTGGAAGTCGGTATTTCTTTATATACTGGTTGGAGGTTGGCTTGCAAAACCTCGAACACTGCAGAGATGCCCTGGCAGCATTAGGCATAACATGATGCAAAACTTTCTCTAGAGTCCAGTTAAAGCTCAGACTGTGCTCGTTAGTGCTGCAGTGCTACAACAGCACCTTCTGTATCCCCAGCAAAGGGCTGAACTATGTACTGCATACAAGCATCAAACCGGCTTGCCTTGGGGGGAAAGCAGAAAGTTCTCTACAAATACAGCACATTCTTTAGCAGATGCGTAGCTTCTCCCTTAGACAGAGCATCATCTTCAGTCTGTGAGATTTATTCCCTCCAGAAAAACCTCTCTGATTAACACTGACTTCCAACTATGCAAGCCACCCAAAGAAATAAACGCAGTGCCACCAGGGAGAGCATGCGAAATCCCTGAAGGGATGCAAGGTGGAGACCAGCACACCGGTCAGAGATGTGCTGCAGTGCTGGGGCTGAGGTGAGCGCAAGGGAAGATGAGGAGGAAATGCATTACACAGACCCCGGAGATGAGAGCCAGCGCATACAAATCAAGTAACGTGGCAAACCCTACACAGCTGCACATCAGGGCTCCCTGCTATACCTACTCTGTAGAGCCCCCGGTCCAGCAGTGTAAGAGCATCCCTATGAACTGCAGCAGGGCAGCGTTACACAGCACTGCACCAGGGCTGAATTCACACAGGCACGTCTCGGCTTGCAGAACAGGGGTCGGATTTTCTCTTCTATAGGACATGACTTCCGATTTCTAACAGCCCTGTGCCTGGAAACCGAGATCCCAGAGGGGTCGGATATCAGAAATAAACAGTGTTCTCCCAAAGCAGCGGGAGGGAGGAAGCGGCGACAGAAAGGCAGAGCAGCTGAACGACTCAGCCCCGACCCCGCACGAGGCAGCGAGCGGCGCAGTCCCTCCGTGCTTACTAACCAGTAGGACCAGAGAATTCCCTAATCCATGCATCACTCACACCGAGCGGTGCAACAGTGCTGCTTCAGGTCTTTGTTAAGTCTGCTTAGCACGGCAAGGCCTGGGGAGGCAGGTGGGGAAAGGATGCAAAAGAAAAAACTCAACTCGCTGTTAATCGCTCGCAGCAGTGGGCAATAAGGCTGAGGTTCAGCTTGCTCGTGCTCGTCCCGTTCCCCGCACCTGTTTCAAGAGCTCACAACAGAACCGCGCTTTCCGAAGCTGAAACTTTCCCCACCGCTGCCTCCGGTTCCGCTCCGGATCCGCTGTGCTGGGCTCGGGTCTCCGCCAGGCGGTGCCGCCCATCCGGAGCCTTCTGGCGACCTCCCCGAGCCGCTGGTCCGGCACTCGCTTCACACCTCACTCCACAGCACTTAAGCAAAATCATTCACAGCCGCCGCGAGCAATAATAAGCGGCACAATGGGAACGAGATTATCGCCACGCGTCCTCTGCAGTTCGAAAACCCTCTAATCCCCATTTTGGAGTTGGGCGCTGGGAAGAATCACCAGCTGAAGGCAGCAGCACCGGGAGCTCGAGAAAGTTGGAGCTCAGAACGCTCCCAGCAGAACCGGGTAACGGGGCGGCCGGCTGCACTCGGGCTTTCTCCCACCGCTTGGAGAAAGAGAAGAGAGACCGAGCGCCAGAGCTCACCCCCGCCTGAGGGCAAGAGGACAGATCGGCTGCAGCGAAGTTTAACGGCATTCAGAGACCCCCCGCTCGTGCAGCTCTGCGCCCAAGCTCAGAGAGACCCTCCCCTCCTCCTCCAAAATAACGTTAATAAAAGCAAAAGACGGAGAAGGAGAAAGAACGCATCCCTCAGCCCTCCTTCCCCCGGCCGACACTCACCGTCCTCTTGCATCCGCTGCAGGCACAGGGCGAGGCTCTTCCTCCAGCCCGGCATGGCGGCGGGCAGCACTGCCGCCCCCCGGGGCAGCGGCACGGCTCGGGGGACCCGGGGGGGGCCGGTAGGAGCGGCGCTGCGAGCGCTCCGGGCTCACCGGCGCTTTATGGCCGGGCGGGGCGAACGGCGGGGCCGGGCCGGGCGCCACGGGAACCGCCCCCGCCTGCGCGCAGCAGCGCGGCCGAGAGGCGATGGGTGTTCGGCCGCCCCCGCGCCGCCGGTGCTCGGGAGGACGCTCGGCGCGTTTAACGCAGCGCTTTTCCTTTCTGCTTCAACCCCGGCGCCTTTCGCACCGAACGCCCGGCCCTGGCACGGGAGCGCTCGTGGGTTCACATGTTTGTGCCCGAGTTGGGCTCTGCTGGGAGGGAAGTTGCACGATGGTCGGATCACTGGGTTTCATCTTTGTCATGGCTGCGTGTGAGCAGGTGAAGCCCAAGAGGGGGGCTGGATAGCATCTTTGTCATTTCTTCATATTCCAGAGGTTTCGGTGCTTTTATGCGAACACAAAGGGGATGTTTATTGCATGTGCTGTGGTTGGCGTGTTTTTAATTTCCTGGGAGCAACGTATCTCTGCAATGACTAGTTGCGTCTTTTTGTTCGTCGTCGGGCCTTTCATTATCTGGCTGGTAGGTCTCTGCATCTCTGCCTCCCTTTGCAAGAGCGATAACATTATGTGCAACAGCTGCTATAAACTAAAATATTACAGACCAAGTTGTCCTCGGGATAGCGTGAGCTAATTCCAGGGTCAGGATGCACCTGGACCAGCATGGCAGCTGCAATGCCATCCATCCAGAGATGCCTACATGGACTCCAGCTTAATTTTAAGAGCAGCTTTTTTGTCCCGTTGCCGTAGGATAGGCAAGGGTTAGCCCTGCCCATGGCTCATGTATAAGAAGCATTTGCCACGTTGACCGCTAGCACCCAGGTCTGCAGGACACGTGCTGGGCACTGGGCTCAGACAGCTTTCTGCAGCCTGGTGAAAGCTGAAGTGCCATAGCCCAGGGGTACCTGGGAGCGATCCTGCTCAGAACACCCTCTTGCAGCTCCTCGTTTGTCTTGGGAGAAAACCAGCTTCAGCAGAAAGACAGACCTACCAAAGTCAGTGACTGCAGCAGAGCCTGAGGAGATGAGAATCCTAACAGAGGTACTTGAGTTAAACAGCCACTGTTAGATCAGCTGAGTATTTTTCATTCCTCCTCTCACAGGTTCTTGAAAAGCAACATACGAGCTGGACTGGAGAGGATCTGTTTTGAAGTTGCCATCATTACAGTCCTTTCCTCGCAGGGTCACACTCAGATAATCACAGCCCCACAAGAATAGCTCTCTTCGTTTAAGCATGAGTGTGCAGCACTGCAGAACGCAGACAGTGGTACATCGTGCCTGAACACTGCACAGGAGGTTCCCATCACAGCAGAGCAGTAGGTCACATGCTGACTCCCCTCTGTGACTCTGAGCAGGGAGTTACCCATCGGCTTACAGGACAGTGATTGCAGTGATGGCACCCGCAGGCTTGTTCCAGCCAGCTGGAGCAACTGCTTCCAGGAGCTTTCCTGACGAGTATCAGCAACAGGAACGGAGAGCTCAGCCCCTGCCCATCTTCTGCTAGCAGCAGAGAAACAAGAAATCCCTCACACAAAAAAAATCACAAAAACATTTTGTAATTAGAGTACAAGCAGGGATTGACTCCCCATTCAGCCAGAACTTCTCAAAGAGATCCTTTCATTAAATTAAATGTGACATTTTTCTGCAGATCACTTCTCAGGAGGAAACACAGCCCTCTGCAGTTTGATTGAACGTACGTGGTACATTCGGGACTAGCAGCAAATCACAGCTCCATAGCTGGATTTGATCAGGGCACATCACGCTGACTCACGGGAGGTTTGTGACGTGCACAAAATATTCCAGCTGACAACAACACTCCAAAACTTTTTTTTTAAGAGAGGAGCCAACACTCGATCAAGAGACAAAACACAGCAGGTGGGGCCAAGCGTTGCTGGGTTCTTCCTCTGACTCAGCCACCCACGCAGGCCCACCGCCTGCCCTGCTGGGCCTCCATTCCTCAGCTGTAATTTATAATTGCTTGATGATGTGCAGGTTCTGTGTATGAGAAAAGGGTTCCCAGAGAAGTAATTGTTATTGATCTAACGTTGCCCTCAGTAAAAGTTCTGAGAGTCTGAGGAAAACAGAACATATGAAGATGCTCTTAAAATTAAGATCAAATTGACACTTTCTGTGCCTAAGTTTGCCTGCTTTGCCATTTACACTGGCTGCTCTCATAAAAACCCTTCTGCCTTAATGTTTTTAGACCATCAAGGCTACAACAGTGCTACTTTTAAAGAATATTAGTGCAACAGAAATAATTAAACGTGAAAATAGCAAGCACAATACTAGTTGGAAATGTAGCCTAGGGCTTTTAGCAATTGAATTTAACACCTACATTATTGTAGAAATACCCAAAGCTAGTATGGAGAGACTCCCTAAAGCACTCCCCATTAGCCTAACTTTAGTACTCAAGTGGGAAATTGAACCAGAGAAAACAAAGCAGTGGGTCCTGAATGGCAGGATTGCTCTGAACAAGTCTGCAAAGAGCAATTTATGCAGCCCTCCAAACACTGCACCTTCCACCCAGCAGCTTTCTTTGGCACATGAGGAAAGAGTTGAGCCCATTGTGCTTTAAATCCTATTGCAGCTGTAGGTAGAAAAGACGAAAGCACAAAGTTTTCCAACCTCAGAAGCTGGCTGTTGAGCAAAGGTTTGGGCCTGTTGCCAAACGTGCAAACTGGGCTTTTCAGATCAGATCTATTTATTGTCACTCTGTTGCACGCTGTATGCACAGAGCTGTGAGCAGACATTGATATCACACCTTCTGTGAAAGAAGGTTCCCAAATACATGGCAAATCCCATTATCCTGAGTGGGTTGAAGAAGAATATCCAGGCTTTTTTGCCTTGACCTGTATGTCTCTAGACTTCTCCAGCAAATTCTCCTGTCATGCACTCCCTCATCTTGGAGGTCACTGACTCTGTCAGCCCATGGTGACAATAAACCGATTCCTTGCAACCAGAAAAGTTAGGAAAACCAGACGGTTTTGCTACCAGCCCCAAAGCAAGTGATTTAAGAGGTCCCCTTTACCATTTGTGAGACAGTGAGGATCTAGCACTTGGGAGACCCTTAGGAGCAGCATTGCTGTTCACTCCCAGCAGCTTGGGTGAAGATGTACCACTGAGGGGTATCCTCCAAGGCCACACTACTTTAACCACTGACGTGGCATCGTGAAACACTCTGGGAAAATGGGAAGTACACCCCGATGCAGCTGGGGTTTCTGCTGTTGCAAGTCTACCTACTTAAGCTATGGGCCTTGCCTCCTGTATTGATTTACAGCTATTTGCCTGGCAGCATTCAATATTAAGATCAAGCTAGAAATTACTTTGACCTCTGTAATCCTGCAAAAACAAGATCTACTTAGGTATCTAAACTCATCTTCTCATTTCGCTCTCCCTCTTCTGAGCTTACTTCATTAAGTAGGAGATAAGTTTCCTTTCTCTGCCAAGGCTGGGCTGCTGTGAGTGCTGATGCACTGCACCGTGTATCCCTGCAGCTCTGCATGGGACAGGCAGGGGACCACG
The DNA here is from genome assembly GCA_030625065.1 of Alectoris magna. Classification (NCBI taxonomy): domain Eukaryota; kingdom Metazoa; phylum Chordata; class Aves; order Galliformes; family Phasianidae; genus Alectoris; species Alectoris magna. The sequence continues at coordinate 10,566,651 of CM060572.1, forward strand.
GGCAGCCTATTTCCATCCCACTGTGACAGGTAAGTGGCACACAGCTACTTTAACAAAGTCTATTTTCACCTCCCAGGCACGTAGAGCAGGGCTGGAGACAGAAGGATAAATATGTCACAACACCATCAAGAGGGATTTGTTTCACTGATGGATGCTACCTATATGCAGCAGTGTCCTGCAGCCCACAGAAGCAGTGAACAGGGTTGAGATCATGGAATTCAGAAGTAATCCTGTCATGCTGGAAGGTTAAAGGCAGTTTTAAAATGGATTATCTTTGTTGCTTCCACCAGAGGTTGATCAATAGCAAATTCACCTATTAATCCCACTTGGTTCTGTTTTGCCTCCAACACACACAGTACAAACAGTTTATTGAGTTTGATGTCTGCTTCTTGTTAGGAACTTCAAGGCATACATCCATACTACAGATTTCTACAGAAGTACTCACATCAAATTAGGTTGTGAAGGCTGAAAGCAGGCTGTCATTCCACCTTTCCTGGGTGATTCTCATCCCTCTGAAAAGCTGGGCATCTTTCAGAGAAGACGTCTGTGGAGTTTATTGACACAAGAATAGACCCCATTTATAAGCACCATGAGTGTGCAGTTACCACTGTGCTCTCTCCCTGCTGGAAGGAAACTCAGAAGGGCTCCTTCTTTCTGCCCCAGAGATGTGCTCAGGGATCAGCTCTGAAGCTGGTTCCTCACATCTTTCCTTGCAAGTTACAGCACGAGCACAAAGGGGCTCAGACCAGCCGTGCACCACTTTCCAAAGTCACCCTCACTGCTCTGTCAGAAACGTCCGCATTCAAACAAGACAGAGCTCTGTCCCTCCCTTAGAGGGATGCTCAGGGCCATGCAGCCCACAGCTCCACTGCAGCTGCTGCACACTGATTGCTGAGGCAGGTTTCAGAAATTCAGGACCATGTTGCATGTTACTCTGCATAACTCCCAGCAGTCAGCACAGGGCCTGAAGTACTAGCAGCTGATACAGTTGCTTAACAGTATCAATATTTGCTTGCTGCTGTACAATGTCAGAAACAGCAGCCAATCCAAGTGTTGTCTAAAGCCCTGTTTGGTTGGGCAGCTGGCAGCTTCGTCTGGGTTAGAGTGAAGATGCCATGGGATCTGGACTGCTCTTTAGGTGGACCGCTGAGTTTTAAAACAAGCCTGAACTCACTCAGCCATAGCACTGTAGGAGCCACTTTTTTAATTTGATTGAAAATGCTGCTCTTGGAAACGCATTCCTTCCCCTTCCAAAACTGCCTGCTGGTTTCCCTCCTTCCCTTTTTTGCTTGTTAATTTCTGCTTTGTATATACCATCTTCTCCCCTAGACACACACGTTCAATACTGCCTCAAATCTTTCATTTCAGGCATCAAGGTCACAATTTGCCTCTTGCTGAACAAGGTCTCATCCCTGCTCCCCACTGCAGAGGTGCCTCAGGAAGGTTTCACCTAGATGAGCTAGAGGATCTAGATGATCTTTGAGATCCCTTCCAATCCAAGCCATTCTATCATTCAATCTCTTCAAGAGGAAACCAGGAGAAGGAAACCAGAAACTCAAACTAAATGAGTTTGAGGTGAGCTTCAGTTGTGCTTCCATGGCAGAAGTTTTGGCACATGACAACAGGCTCGGGCCCACCACTCATTCCTGCAACAATTTCAGGCTCCCTCCTGAGCCTTCCTTAAATCAGAACTGGCATTACACTCTCATCTATTCCGTTAAAGATGCTTCAAGCTTACTGCACTTGGTAATAAACAGGGAAACACCACCTATCCATCTTTCAATAAGGAACATCCACACTGGAATTTCATGAAGACTACTGTCAATATTACCACGAGATAAGAGTCAGTACTTTCCTTTTTTTCTGGTCAGGGAACAGAAGTAGTTGGACAAGTGAACAGGAAGCAGAAAGGAATGTTACATCTCCATTAAGGTATGTTAAAAATCCTTACTGGGACCATCTTGCTTCCTTGCCCTTCTCACGGCAAACCAGCCCCAGCTGTCAGTAACACATTAATGACTGCAGTGCATTTCAGATCAGGAAAGGAGAAAGACTGTTGCAAATCATTGCAATTGACTGTTAATCTTAATGGAAACCCTCTATGTATTTGCAGGTACATTCAGAGGGGATAGAAAAGAGATAATAATGGCCATTGCAGTGTTTTGCCATAAACTTTCAGAAAGCAAAGCAGCTGCTGACTATTTTAGCTCATCAGGTTAGGCTTAGGTCAGGTTGACAGTTAGACTGGATGATCTTGAAGGTCTTTTTCAACCTAAATGACTCTATGATCACTCCTACACTAGTTAGCAAGAAAATTAGTGCTTTGGGCAAGAAATGCAGGGAAAAAAAGAAAGGAAAGCCCCCTTTACCTCCAGGTGGTGTAGGCCCCCTCCTCTGCTGTTTTATGAAGTGCTTGAATTGCACACTTTGTACAGCTCCCTGGTATAGATGAGGAGTTGCTTGGCACTCGTCAAGGCTTTAATAAAGCAATCATTGGACTTATGCCTGATGTAATTATTCATTTTGAAATATTCTTCTACTTCCCATTCCACTTGTCTATATTTGACTAATGGCAGCAGCGCCACACACATTTCTATGTTCTCTATGTGCAGACACTCAGTATTTCTTTTCCCAATTATTTCCAAAATAACATCCATAATCACAGCTTCCTTTCGCAATACATATAGCAACACTTCAGTGCCTTCTGGGCTTCTATTTTAAGTAATCTTTGTATCAGGAGCTCTGTTCTGGGGACTGGAATCTGTTCAACAACAGGACAGGAATCACTCAGGCAAAAGAAATGTGTTCCCCTTAAGAGGGAAGGGGTGTCTCAGTATCCTTCCAAAAGGAGCAGCCCTTTTGGAGAATTCCTTACCTGAATAGTCTCATACTTGCAAGGGCACTGCCAGCTGTGAGTTTGACAGAGTGACAGCTGCTATGCTCATGCCACTTACTATATAAGCACTTGTCCAATTTTCATTTCACAGAGCTGGGTAAAGCATAAGTCAAAACTCAAATCCCACTAACCCACTAACTAATTTGAACACACGACCTGAAAATCCAAAGGGAGCTCCTCTTGAAGGTCTGGGTTCCCCACTTGTCCTGTTTCATCACACTACTTTTCATGTGAGACTGAAAGAATGGGGAGAGGCAGACAATTTGTTCCTCAAGTGCTAGAGAGATGACAGAGAATTGCAGGGGGGAGACTGTCATTTATGGAAGGTTACCTCTGCCAAATGCTCACAGTACCATAGAGATATGAGCTACGTGGCTGCAACAATAGTCTTGTACTGCCCTCTGCTGCGCTGAGATCCAGCTGCTAGCACAAGCAATTTGCCTCTGGGACTTGCTGCTGGGAGTCCATCCGCTGCTCTTTTTTCCTTAGGCACAGGTTCCTTGTACTAGGAAGATTTTGCTACATAGCCTTTTGAGCATCTCTTCAATCATGCATGACCAGGGGAACCACGTACCTCTTCCACCCCATGGTTTGGGGGCAACTTGAGGTGACAGATGGTGAAAGAGCACTTTATTGCAGATAAACTGAAGTGTAAAAATTTGAACTAGAATGGATCAAAGTTTTTAGCCGCAGTGGAAAATGAAGTCATATGATTTTAGAACATCCAGCAGCAGCTTTCCACCACCAGAATATCAGAGAAGGAATAGAGTACTTCTGTTTTTCCAAAACAAAAAGCCACAGCTGCCATTTAGCCATCTAGGCAGGCATGTGGTAGATAACTGCTAGGTAAACAAGGCCCATATGCTGGAAAAACCCCATGCTCAATTATGCTAATTTAAGTCTCTCCAATGCATCAAGGTAGAAATATTCGTTTGCCAGAGAAGTATGTGATCATACATTCAAATACGCAGATCTAGTCATTCCCATGCATTAGGAAATCACATGCAGAGCTACAGTCTGCTCAATTACACCAGCCTGCCTCCTGCTCAGTGTCAGGAATGACACCCTCCATAACCACAAAGGGTGCTGAAGGGGCACTAGGCCCTGTAGCACATATTCCTGCCACCATGTCAAGTCAGGATACCAGAATTTGCTGCTACAAGCCTGTTGGTTTAAAACAATTTAACCCAAACCATGGGATATAAACAGAATCATTTCACAGGCAGTGAAGGCGACATAAATATGGGTTACACTATCACCCTGACACTAACTGAACATAAATAACAGGGTTTCGACTAAGAGCTAGAAGCAGCCCCTGTAGGAACAGCCACAACGTACATGTGTCTGTCTACCTGGCATGATCAATAACCAGAGATTTCTTTAAAAGAAGAAAAGCAGAGCATGAAGTAGGTATGAGATCTTCTAAGACTCCAAACGTTACGCTCTCATACCGACCTTTTAACAGACACACAACTTGAGCACTGTACAAAGCTGTATCTGCCAGGCCAGGTTCAGAGTACAGGCAGGGCTGTAAGCAGAGCAGGCATGAATTACTAATGCATCCTCATAGAGATCTGGAACAGTGCTTTCAAAGAGAAACAGATGGAAGTAGATTTTCTCCTTACAAAAGAGCAAAATTATGCTATGGGGTTTTTTTTGTTTGTTTGTTTCGTATAGCTGGTCAAATGTTTTGGGGTTTCCAGCAACATCAACGGGAAGAAGCAGCACTGAGCCTAATTCCTTCCTGTGAGCATCCTAGATCACAGCCTCCCCCTATCACTGTCATGTTCCCCGCTTGCCTTACCTCCATCCTGCATTCTCTGCAGACAAAGAGCAAGGCTCTTCCTCCAGCTCGGCATCCCAAACCCAGCAAGAAAGAAATAAGTCCGTAGTCTCCTGAAAGGGCTTGCAGATGTGCAACTGGAATAGAAAACCCAGCTTCTTTATAGGGCTGTGCCTTGACAGGGAGGCAAGCTCATCTGTGCTTGCAAAGACAGGAAAACTTCATGCGAAAGCCTGATTGCAAACCATCCAGACTGCATCTTGCTGCAGGGATGGAGCAACTTCACATGACCACAGCAAAAGAAGCAGATGGCGAGAGAAGAGTGGACAGATGAATGGGTAAACCTCAAGGAACTGAGCAGTTCCTTAAAGGGCAAGTTTGTCTTTTCTGCCAGCTGCATAGAAACAACAAACAACAAAACATTCACAGCACGATTGTATTCCAATAGGTTCAGGCTCCTTTTCAGGGAATGAACCTACCACCCCGCCCGCTCCCGGTGCAATTGATGGAGCAAATGGTTTTCTCTGGAACTTCCTTGCTTCATACATCACTAGTTCAGACAATTTATATCTCTTGGTACAGGAAATAATGAGAAATATGTTCACGTTCTGAGCTGGAACTCAATTTTTTTTCTTATTTTTCAGATTTAAGAGCATTTACACATTCCCTGAAGAAGGAATCATCATTATGTCCATTCTCAAAGCTTGCTAAAATGTATATAAAAGCCATAGTCATCAATAACAGCTTTCTAAATTCATTTCACTTGCAATAACTATGGCCCTCCCACGGGTGCTGTGGTAAGACGGCATTAAGCCTATTTCTGATCTAAGCTGTTATCTGCTTTTAGGGAATCCCTATTTTCTGGCTGCATCAGCAGAATTACAACCTGTACCCAAGTAGTGCACAATAGCCACTCCCTTTCTCATAACACTTGAAAAGAGAAGTTGTTGTTGACACTAAACACAAATGAGTGCCTTATAAAACGCTAGTTCCATAGAATAAGAGGCTACTTTAAACACAATTTCAATTTCTCATTATCCAGCCAGAATTGTACTCTACACCTATTTTGTAGCTTGCAAGGAAAATAAGCTAGCACAAAAGCAGGCTGGCACTGCAGCTTGTGACACAAGAAGCAAAGAGCAGTAGAGCTCTGTGTGTACCGGGGAGATGTTACAAGCACTGTTATTATGCACCATTTCTGCCTTTGATTTTCTGCCCAGGATCACACAAAAACTTCGAGCATTTAATCAAAGAATTAAAATCTTTGTCCTAACCCACAGTGCCCATCTAGACTTACGATCAGTGAAGTTTTGGGTTTGTTTCATGGTTCCCTCCACCTGTTCCTTTTTGCTGCACCAACTCAGCATTTCCATAAATACAATGCTAGAATACAAAAACTGAGGTTACTTTTCGGGTTTCTTTAGACAGAACTCAGTAAAAAAAGAGATATGCTGGGACTTGATCTTGGGAAGAGATGTTCACATCACAAATATTAAGTTGCAAACAGCTTTGCTTCTGCCACAGTTATTTGTGGTCTCACACAATGGTTCTTTGACAAAATGCATGGTGGGCTAGAGAATTAAACTATGGAAAGCAAAAAATTCCTTCCCTATTTTAGAAAGGTGTTTGTTGACACAGCACAAATTCCCTCGTAGGATAACTTCTGAGATGAAAAATCTGGGAGAAAGAAAATACAAGAGAAATTTCGCCATCACAGAGAAACACAGTTATGTTCCTTGCATCAAGTGGCTATGAAAATGCATGAAGACACAGTGGCCTAGCACCAGTATCTCACAAATATCCAGCTGTTATTTGCCCACAGTTTTATTTCATCTTAAAGCCAAGATGCGGAAAGGAAGTCAGGTTTCATCCTACCCCAGGGCTTTGATGTTCTTACTTTCTACGATAAGCAAATCTGTCTCAGAACAGCAAATCCCCCAGACATCAACATAATTTACTTTTGGATTATGGCAACCAGTCACGGACTCAGATGTGAATGATCCAAATTGTTTATTACAGGTTCTCATGTCACTTTATATATTCACAAGTTTCCTTTTTTGTAAAGGCAGCTTTCCCATCAACAAAGTATCCACAAACATTTCCTAACCATGCATGCAGGTGCATATCCAATCAGAGCCATGAGCCGTTCCTTTTGCTTTTCTCTTCTAGACATAACCTTGGGTCTCAGCCTTGCTTTCACATGCTGTTTGCCTTGCTCCACAGTATCTGTTCTGAATAGCCTTTCTTGTATTCTCACACTGGATTCCTATTTACATCCTTTTTGTGTGTGTGTGTATGGAGGAGACACAGGGAAAGCCCACATCCAAGCTTTCAAATGATTTGTTTTGAGTTTGTGCAACATCTCTCACCAACCTTGCAAGCTGCTGAGATGCCACTGTTTCATACAAAATCCCCTTCAAACAAACTGCTGTGATCCCCCATCTTTCTCAACAACAATAAACAAGCTTTTTGTGTTGATGCAGCTTTGTGGAAGTAAACACAATTAAGCCTCATCCTAAAATGAGCAGCATACTAATAAGTGCCGAATCAATTATTCCCTAGGAATTCAAGGCTATCAGCAGTCTTAGATCAGACACGGTAGCTTATACAGTGTTCAGCAATTCCCTGTAAGAAATAAGTATCACACAACTACACTGAATCTGTATTATACACACAGTTACCCTGCTTCCTCACCTCCTTTCTTTAGGTTAAGCTGGTTTTGCTTCCAACCCTGGAAATGTTCTTATTCCAGCTCCCCCTCTCTCATTTGCATTTTATTAATGCCTGTTGGCTGGATTAAAAAAATCCCCAGATCAGCCTTCCACAAATTAAAGCCAACACAGAGCCTCTCTGAGGGAGCCATAGATGCAAAAACTTGTCAGCTCTCAGAAAACACGGGACTACTGAACCAACACTTAAGAAGTGCTCTGAAAGTCACCTGCCTGGATGCACACTGAGTGCCAGGTCCCCCACATAGGCAAGCACAGCAGCACACAGAGCAGCCCCATGTTTGTAGCAGGCATGTGCAATGCCACTGCTACATGCACTGCCACATGCACACTGCATGTGCCTCTCTTCCTGCCTGCTGGCCTTGCTGATGTTAACTGAGAAAGAATGGAAGGTACAGCTCCTTGTAGCTCATCCTTTATAGCCCATCAGTGACACCGATTGACTCATTCTAAGTCAGGCATATCCAGGCAGAGCTTTACTACCCACAGAATCACTCGTTTCTTGCAAGCACAGAATCACCAGCTCCACGCGCCTCATTCTGCAACAACACGTGCTGGCCTGCAACTTCTAAGAGTAATTTTTTTTCACATCCAGTCATGTAACCATTCAGTAGCACAGTTTTTCCTTGCAATCCTGGCCATCCTACTGAACCAGAAAGGATGAATTTTAGACAGATGCAGTCACCTCCAGAGCCTTGCTATCTTTGTACATTCAGTAAAACCACCTGCACAGTTCCTGTGACATAGAGAGCTGCTGAGCCATTTTATGAAACACTCAAAACACAAAGAATGCTGCTCCAGTGCAGTTTGGACAGGTAAACACAAAAATAATGTCGAGGAAGGAAGGAATACATCAAAGATTTTTTCCTTTTCCAAGTTTCAAACCCACATCTCTAACATTAGAAAAGGATGGTTTTCTTGCAAGACTTGAAAATCAGAACGGTGCAACAAGCAGTTTGTAAACTATATGGGCAGGTCGTAGAGGAAAAACGAAGCGGCTCCTCGCTGTCGCCTACTACAACACGGCGAGGAGAGAAGACAGTAATGAGCTGCCTTAGAGGAGCCATAGGCTGTGCCAAGCAATGAGGGATCCCACACGGTGCGATTCCAGACCTAAGAACAGGATAGATGACAGTGGTGTAGGAGTGGCTTCCAGAGTAGTGGCCTGAGTCAGCATTTGAATCATCTTTCCTTTCAGTCAGAAAACACAAAGAGGCACTGAAGTACCTACACAGCTATTCAATATTACATTTCTAAAACCGTTCATGTAAGATTCCCATCCTAGAGCCTCAGACACTAAGCTTAGGAAGCAGTCACAGCACCTTACAAATCAAGTTTTCAAGAAGTCAAGATTTCTCAAAATGTTTTTGCATCTGCAGTGGCAAGGGGAGATACAGGTCCAAGTCTGACTATCAGCTCTTCAGGAACACTTCACATTATGAGACTCTCAGAATAAAGAAGCTCTTGAGCTCCTGAAAGTACTCAACACTTACAGCACTGGCAGTCCAGAGGGATGACCAAGCAAGTCCTATCACTATAATGTGGAGTATGAGCAACATGGAAGAGAATCCGTGAACTTCAAGGGGGAAAAAGATAAAAGTTAGAAATTCCTAAAATCAGAATCAAGCCTGAGTTGGCTTTGGGCTGTTTTTTCTTCACAGTATTATCACTAGGTGAGGTTTGGAAAACTTAACACAGTTTGTTGGAATGAGATTTAATTAGAGCATCATATTCCTTTTTTTCATTCCTTTGTCCTATTTATCTGCAGTGCTCATGTCTCTTCTTACGCTGCAAATTAAAACAGAACTCTTGTTGCTCTAGCCTGATCTACCCTTCTCTGTAGATGCTGGCTCCCATCATTTCCCCTTATTTTAAGAAGCCAGAAGGAAGTCCACTTCACTAAAGCCACAAAGGGCTTTTTTGAACTGCCTCTTTAATGCTTATGAGCATACAGGTGTAACTTCTTTAGCTACCAAGTATCTGTGTCAGTAATCTGCAATTCCGTGCCAATGAACTAATCAAGCATGGGCTGGATCCGGCTTTCCAAACACAAAAGCAACACATTCCAAAAAGCCAAAAAACTGCATGAGACACTTCTATCAGCTGTCACATTGCCAAGCAACATCAGAGCACCGTATATTTTACCACTTTACTGAAGACAAGTGAAAGGCAGCTTCCTCTTGTAACTCTGGATAATAATGATCTGAATCACTCTGAAATTAAAACATATCAGCCAATCCTTTCATCTCACAGAGAGAATAAAGCAGATAACGAGCTACCCAGGGAAAGCACAGCAGTGAGCCTTCGAGACAAACCTCCACTCATCTGCGAGGCTCCAGCACACGCAGTGGATTTGTATTGGAGCGTTATGGACAGGGCTCAGCCCTCATTAACTCACATCCCTCAGCACTGACCCAAGAGAGCCAACGACAACCACCGCAATTCTGCTCAGCACAGGCTCAAGCAAGGCAGCGGTTACAGAGCTAAACCCACCTCCAAGCAGCATTTCTGCTCTCTAGCAGTAACTCACCAACTAAACCAGGACTGAAGTCACTTTTGCTATGCAATTCTCTCCCCCACCTAATCCTTCCTTTTGCGGCCCCAAACTCAGCACCTACCCCACGCAAACTCCACTCTCCCCTCCACCCCCGCCCGCCCCAGCAAAACGGCAGGGAAGTCCCCAGTAGTTCGCACCAGCGCTGCCGTAACAGCGCCGCACTTTACGACCTCGCCGCACTTTACGGCCTCGCCGCAAAGCAGGGACGGAAGCGGCCGGCGGGAGGTTGCCGGGGAGCTCAGGCCGCCATGGACAGGAGGAAAAAGCCGCTGGACGTGGCCGCCTCCTCGGTAAGCGAGCAAGCTCTGCCGCGTCTGAGAAGCAGAGAAAGGGAGCGGTAGCATCCGCAGCAGCGGCTGTCGCTCAGCTTACAAGTGGGGCTGCGGTGGTGCGAGGCCCGGCCGGGCAGCGCGCTCCTCGAGCTCCTTGCTGGGCCCTCCGCCCGCCGTACGGTGAGCCAGGGCCGGTTAAAGGCACCCTGCCTCGCTAGGCCTGGAGTCTCATCGCGTCTTGGTGTGCTGCTAAAGTGAGGGCATGAGAGGGAAACGTCAGTTTGCGTGCCGGCCTGCTGCCGAGGGCTCTGTCGTGGGAAGCACCCGCAGAGCTCTGCTTACCGTGTGTGCTGGAAGCTTAGCAGTGACCTTCTCGATCAGATCGCTGCTTTTAAGGTCCACGTATAACTGCAGTTAAATGCTCGCATAGCTGTTAATAGTAGATTGTTTTACTCTGTAGAGGAATAATTATTTCTAGTAACTGATGGTTGGCAATGTGTTTGTTCCTTTTGCTGATGATGTAGTTGGTAGATCTCAAAGCTGAGCTCTTCCGCAAACAAGAAGAATTCAAGAAAGAAAAGCTACTGAAAGATGCTGGCATCTTTGCGAAGCCCAAACCCTCTAATAAGGTAGAACCAATCTTCTGTTTTTGTCATCCTTTCTCCTTAAACTATGGCAGTTTGTACACATGTAAATCTCAGTAAATAAGGATTCTGAGCTGTATTGCCATTCAGATTTCCACCATGAGGATGTTTTGATTTCTGTCAGCGTATTTCCAGGTGTGAGTTTTGTGCACAGCAGCAAACTGCTGCCCGTGCCCATCAAAGTCATCTCTGAAGTTTCGTTTCCTAGGGAGCCAAAGCTTTTCTAACTACAGAGCAAAATGCTTCTTTCTCACTTCAGGAGTTTATTTGCTTCCCCGAAGGAGGGAAGATGGCAAACTCATCCAGAACCACGGAGCTTTCCTGGTAAATGCTGTACTGTGTGCTCCTCTCTATCACAGTGCAGCGCAGTGATCAGACAATCCTCACTCGTTTTCACTCTTTACCATATGTTATCTATTCGCTCTGTAGCTTCCTAGTGCTGGAGTTACCATACTTGAAGGTTGTGTTGCACTGTAAGCTGAAAAGCTGTATTTTTAATCTGAAATGAATGTAGGAGAGAATACGAGCAGTTCACATTTGTTATTACTTCAGTTATTCATCTTTTTTTTTTCTCCATGAAAACTTTGCCAGAATAGATTTTGTCTGATATGTATTTCCTTTTTCTTCTCAGCCTGACCTTCATTATCACATTGTACAGCAGTCTGTCATTTTAGGACTTACTTGCTGTGTTCTACAGCACAGCAGGTAGAGTCTCAAGTGAAATGTGTTTAAGAGCTTAATTAAAAGTCTTACTCTACTGAGTAATGTTTATCATTTCACGATTGTTTGTTGTTACAAAATTGTATCCCACAGAAACCAAGCATCTGGACCAAACAAAACGCAGGAGTTGCAAAACGAGCTGAGAAAGATGTTGAGCAGAAGGCAGAAGAGGATCAAACCTTAGATCAATCGAGGTAATTCTTAAGCTCTATACGAAAGGAATGTTCTGTAGAATTTGTTTTTCAGTACTTAGAAAAGTAAATCAAGAGTTGTGTGCATTCTGGATGAGCAGTTCTCATCAGGTCCACAGGTGAGACCAGCGTCAGTCCCATGCTCTGTGGGAGTGATGTTACAGGCTGTACTGAAGTGTTCTTATGCTCTGGAGACATCTGCCCTTATATCATCACAGCTGTCTGGGTGTGTAAGGCTGCTGAGATTTGAGTACCGTCTTTGGAAGTGAAATCCAGAGCAGTGAGGGATCAGAAGTCACATCACAAACCATTTCTTGGACTTGACAGAGGGTGGCTCACTGTTTTGTATATTTGATTTGTCCCCTAAATGGCTTAGCTGTACAATAAAGTCCAAGATAATACAGCGTGATGGAAGATACAGCAACAGTAGTAGGGTAGCACAATCCTGGGCTACAGTAAATGAGAACAAGCCCAAGTCCCTTTGCTGTAACACTCCTATATTGCCATTTTTCTGTGTTAATCTTTCTGATTGTAACTGCATTGTATCTTTTTTTGAATTTTTTTCTTTTTTTTTTTTTTGTTTCCCGTAGAACTTTTTTTCAGTGTCTCATACCTGTTAGTAGTCTTCTAGTATTTATCTGACCAACCATAGTAGTTACACAGAGGTAGAATACTGGTGACTTCATATCCCTGCCTTCTCAGTACGTCACACTAAAGAGTGACTCTGTAACTTCAGCTGTGATTTCAGATTATTTTTGCTGTAAGCTCTGGAACTGATGTCTGTGTTCCTTCAGTGATGTCAGTTAAAGTTTAAAACAAGAACAACAAAAAACCCAACAGATGTTACTCAGCTTCTAGTAGGTATTTCAAGCATTCCTAGTATTGCTTTTCTCATTACCTAAGTATAAATGGCTCATTATGAACGGCGTTTGGAATTGGTGAAATTACAGGTTGGTTGGTTGGTTTGTTTCTCAGGAAGAAACTTGAAGAGAAAGCAAAGCTGTATGAGAAGATGACAAAAGGCGATTTCCCAGGTGAACAAAGCTCATCTGAAATAAGTGGTTATACGTGTACGCTTATATGTAAGATAGATTTAAGTAATTACTTGTTTTAATTTAAAATTGATTTGAATTATTTTTTACAGAGCTTACTGTTAATTAGCATAGTGTGTTTAAAGATGGAATTCTAAACTTGCTTCCAAAACTCCCCCTAAAGATTGGCCTATCACTATCTGGTGGCTTACAGCAGCTGCACTGTAAATTCACTGCTTGCCTTCTTACTTGAGAAATTATTTTGGGGGCTGTTATACAAAGTGATTGACGTGGGTTATTCTGCTATCAAAGAGAGAAAATCATGTAAGTACTAGGAAATATGAAATTACTTTCTGAAGGACAGTCTGTCCTACCAAAGCACTATGAGCTTGTTGTATCCAGTCAGTCATTAAGTGGGTGGAACGTATTCTGTTTTTTTCAATATAGAACCTTAGAGAAAAAAGAAAAGTATTCTCCATTATGCAGTCGTTGCATTTCATTGCTGTTTTTCTGTCCTGCATTCTAATTCTTGGGCTTTATGAAGAGAAGAAGAGCAATGCCTCATGCAGATAACAGAGTTAGAGCATCCTAATCTGGCCCTTTCTTTTTTCACATATTCAGTCACTTGCAGGAAATAATTATTGACCAGAATCCAAATCTTGCAATTAACATCTAATGTTCCCTTTGTTAGTGTCCAACTTTGTCATGTGTGGGGTCACTGCTTTTCTCCACTTTCCAAAGAAGTACTCTAGTGACTGTTTTCTGCCAACATAGGAAGTGCTAAGCATCAAATAAGTATTTGAACCGTTGTGTAACAAACCCTAGATCTTTGAAATAATTAATGAGCATAGAATATATTAGTGTGGAGAGGGATACCTTTTCTGTATTCCATGCATAAATAATTGCTTTGAAAAAGCATAGAAGTTGTATTCACAAATAGAGGTTATCACTCTGGAGCCAGCTTACAGCTCCAAGTTTGTTTGACCCGAAGCGAGATTTGGGTACCCCCCAATGGTGTGGTCAAGGATGTTGCTTGCAGCTGCACAGGTGATCGTGCCTGTGATGTATCTATTGATTTTTGTGTTGAGTTCTGTTCTCTTTGTGGCTCTCCTCTACTAATTGATTTTCTGCCTTAGATGAAGAAACTGAAGATTTGTACCTAGTGGATTTCACTCAGAAGATCATAGATAAACAGCGAGAAGTACAGGAGCTGCATCAGAACGAAGCTGCTAGAAAGACTTTAGAAAAGGAGACAGATGACGAGGAAATCGAACCAGAAATGGAAATACCGCCACCAGAGGACCCAGATGAAGAATGGTTGGTGCTGCTGAGTGGGCTCTTGAGGCTTGGCAATTGCATGAAATTCCACATAACACTTGCAGTGACAGTTGTTTTGCTGGGTTTTTGTTGGTTTGGTTTTGGTTAATACTACGCATAGAGAAGAGGTGGTTCTTTCTGTTTTGTGTCTTAATAAGAGACATGGTCATTGTTGTGGTCATTTTCTGTTACATTCCCATTACTATTTTTCAACTAAGATATTAGCATTAATTACAAAACCAATCTGACTAAACCCTTTCTTTACCAACATGTGAAGAATGCTTATGGAACAAAGATTTTAATTGTGGTAACCAATCAAAAAGATTACTTTGGCTCTGTGGCTAATAGGCCACAATAAGATTTGCATTATAATTTTCCAGAACAAACTGAACTAGGAGAGTGCATCCAGGCAGGGTACCAGGGAACTGCTAGGTTGGAAGGGCAGATAACAGGTCGTGCTATTAAGTGTCTTACTGAGATTTGAGATGGAACCATCAGTGATCCAGTGAGGAGTTCAAACTGCTCTGTGCTCTCATCACAGTAAGGTGTCAGAAATTTAAACCAATACATTCTGCTGTTCACATGGTACTTCTCTGTCATGGCCTGCAGCTCGCTTCTGTGACATGCATTATTACATCGTCAATCTCAGTGATGCCATATTCGAATGAAAAATATTTGGGTACTGGTATAATTAATACTAATTAATCTTCAGCTGTAGTTATCTTTACTGCAGAGAATGCAAGCTATTGTTTGTTTTTCTGCTGATTTTACATAATAAAAAAGGGCGCTGGATATTCACAGAGATGATGTAAAAGTGCAAGCTTACTGAAAGTACAGATCCCTTAAAGTTTGGTTTGGGGAAGTTAGGTTGTCAATCCTACACTTTGAGCTGTAATGTTAATTCTTTAACTTGAGATAATAGCAGCAGCATGATGCCAGATAACTTTCAGCAGCATTGAACAGTAAGTATAGCTCTTTATCAGCTTTGACAACGGTAAATTAAGTGTTCGGTGCTATGAGGAGTTGCTAAGAAGCGTGGTGCGTGCTTCAGAGGAACAGTTTGCTTGCATTTTAGTCAGCCTTTGTTATGCATGTTGAATGAACGCTATCAAGCTCTTCTAAATGGGCTTTAGATTGATAATTGAAGTATACTGTAGCAGTTTCATATCTGTAAGAAGTCAATGCTGTGTCATTATTTTCACCATGGGAAGCAAGTACCAGAACCAGTTTTATTTTGGTGTGAAAATTAGACGATGTTTTAACTTCTGAACATCTCTTTACACCACCTTATAATCAAAGCAGACAGATGGCTCAAAGGAAGATGGAGTAAATGTCTCTGGTAAAACTGTCATGTGGCCTGTTCAGAATGCGACCCTGGGAGTCTGACAGTTTCTTCTACCTTTCAGTTAACATATATAGAGAGTTTGAGAGATTGTGAAGGCTTTTTGGAAAACGTCACTGCTTCTGTTGTCTGTAAGCCTGCAAGCAGAAGTTTTGTGTGAGATGTCCTGTGCTTTCATTACAGGGTTGATTATGTTGATTCCTTGGGCCGATCTAGACGCTGTATGAAGAAGGATTTGCCAAGTATACTTAAAATGGATCAGGAACTTCAAGGGAAAAGGTATTACCTATTCTCAATCCAGAGTTGTTGAATCTGCTGCTTTTTCTAGGTTTACTCTAGGCCAGCTTCTGCTGGTTTCTGCACTGTGCCTTAAGAAACAGCCAGAGTAGCTACAGAGCAATTGTGCATGACAATAGTTTTATCAGTGCTTTCTGTTATAAATTCAGACAGTACGCCGGGTATTCCTTGGCAGCTGACCATTTGAATTATGTGGCTGGTGTACTGCTTTCAATTGCACGAGAATGGAGGCTGTGGATATGAAATAAAAGCACAAATGAAATTTTTAATAACCTTGCTTATGTAGTTTGTAGAGAAAAGTTCCAATAAACAGATTTAGCAATCTGTGATACCTGATGCATCTTTTAAAGCTGTGGTCCATGTAAGCTAACTGTTGTTTATTATAGCTTCCAGAAAGTGCTGGAGAAGTGATTCCTGGTTCTGAAGACTGTTCACAGTCCTTTAGCAAATCCAGCTTGGCTAGATGTCCATTTGTTTGATTTTGCTGTTCTGCTTAATAGCAGTTTAACTGGTTGGTTTTGGTGTTTTTTGTTATTAAAATTATTATGGCAGCACTGAGAATTGTTTTCGGAACGTAATCAAAAGGTTCCTCAGCAGAGCCACTGAAGTGAAGATACTTTCACACCAGCAACTTATTAGTGCTTAAAATAAAAAGAGAATAGGCGTGTTTTGAAATTACAGTCTCTGGATTGATATGCGTGAGCATCTACCAGCAAAGCTTGCTTAAACTAGACAAAAAGAGAAATGCTGCTGCTTCCTTTGAGAAAACAAAAATAGTTCCCGTGCTGGGTACAAATTGACTTCTAGGGTACCTGATCGGCTTTGTGCTATTTCAAATGGCTTTCATCTTCTTATGTTTAATCTGAAATACTTCTGTATGTGGTTGCTAACATCCAAACAGATGACAATAAGAGTGAACATGTAACATTTCATCAGCCGTTCTGTGTTTAAGATTTGATAAAGCCTCTGGGAAAGGGTAGAATTCTGCTGTTTTAATAACATGTTCTGCTAGTACCTTGCTTCAGAAATGGTGCTGCACTCATCACTCTGATCTCTAAGTGGTGCCTACCGTGATCTGTTGTGTAAAAACTGCAAGAGTGAATTAGACCCAGTCATAGTTGAATTTCACTGTTTGTTACTGTGGAACCAATAACTTTGCTCTATGCTCCCTCATTCCCCCCACTTTTCTTTGTTTTTTTTTTAATTAGACTGGACCCTGATGGGAACACGCTGTTATCTGAAGATATGAAAAGAGAACTTCAGAGGCAGCAGTGGGAAAAAGAAGAAGAAGAAGCCCTCCGAAAACCCATGGGGCCCATTCATTATGAGGACATTCGAGAAAATGGTATGCTTCCTGCTTTATATCACTTATGTTCACACACAGATTAATCTTGGAGGAAGCAAGGGAAAGGTGCTCCTTGTTGCCCGTATGGCAGACTTTACATATATGTTAAACCACATTTGTATTAACTATTCAAACGACCGGGACATTCTTCTAGATCTGTTTTTCAGTAAATGGCATTTTTCTCTCCTTCAGGAGCCTTCACTTCCTACGTCATCTAACTAAGCCTATTTTAGATGTAGAAAAAGTGTGGTGCGTGTTGTAATTCAGTGCCTGAAGGCAGGGTGCGTGGTGCTTGTATGCTGTCAGTAAACTGAGGATAACTTTATTGACCTTTTTTTTTCTTTTCAGAGGCCAGACAGCTTGGTGTTGGTTACTTTGCCTTTTCTCGTGACCAGGATCTTAGGCATAAACAACGGGCAACACTGGATATGCTAAGAGAGCAGGTATGGGAGCATCCTGACTTGGTTGTTGGGGGTTTTGTTGTGTGTTACGCTCAGCGGTGCCTGCATTTGACTCAAAAAATTGTGCCTCCTGTTCCCTGTTGAAACGTGGTACCTGGTAATATTGCTTTCAGTTGTTCATCAAAGGAAGATATGTAGTTGATTGTAGTAACACAGGAATGTTAATTCATGTTTTTCTTTACTGTTAAGACACTGGATCAAAGAACTAAACGTGAACAGTTAAAAGAAAAAAGGAAGGCGGCTCTAGAATCGAGGCTGTCTAAACTTCGAGCACGGAAGGTGAAGAAGTTAAGGGAAGAAGGGTTAGAAGAAGAGGCAGAAAAACTGGAGAATGGAGGTATGAATAGATGTCTTTTTAAGATCAGTAGTTGCTGTTTCGTCTTGTACCTGACCAGTGGGTGGGCGTGCAACTGATACAGGCAGGCTTAGACATTTAAGATATAGATACTATATACTCTGTATATACAATTAATATAACTTAGAATCATGAGAGTTCATATAAGTATGTGAAGATATAAAATCATGCCAGAAATAGCTTGATAATGCAGGAAGAAATGTCAGATGTCACGTGAGGACTGTGATTCTTCTTGAATTCGTGCCTGACTGCAGGAGTTGTGCAGGTTAGTAAAGCTGGAGCTGCTGAAATTGTACTGGTTGGCTTTTAAGATAAGTGAGAATAATATTAGCAAGTTGATTTCAATATCGTATCATATATAATCTCAGAGCTTCACTCCTGTCTATAAGCAGAGTACACAGTTGGCTTTCAGGATTTGAGGTGATGAGTTTGAGTTCTAATCCCGTCTCTGCTTTGTCCCCCTTATGACACTACCAGTCACTTGTTCTGCCTTCCATTAACAAAAAACAAGTAACAAAAAACGTTCTCTCCTTCTGCAAAGTAGAGGTGAAAGACACCACCAGTCCAGTACAAGCTGAACCCGAAGTTCCAAGACCAAGCAGAAAGGTAGAGGTTGTCATCCAGGAGAGAAGAGATACGAAGCCTGGCGTGCCGTATGTCCGCGAGTGGGATAAAGGCAAAGGTAAGGAAAGAAAGGGTAAACAAAATTCCTCGCTCTCGTGATGCTTTTCTTCTTACTGTTTCATTCTTTAATATTTCTACCAGAGCAATGGGAGTTCTGCTCTGTTTTCCAAATACATAGCCTATATACTATGACAAATACATAGCCTGACTGTATTAAAATTTTCTAATTCAGTTCTTACTGAAGTCGTGTTAGCCAGCAGTATGCTAGGTGAAATTAACTTCAGGTGGCGTTAAGCAGCTGCATCTTCTCTTTGTTCCTTTGTTTCCTCTTTTCCCACTGAAATCAATATTGAAGCTACCGTTTTCCCTCATTGTAACAGAGTTAATGTTTGGACAATGGTCGAAGAAGCAGGAAGAACTCAGAGATGAGCGAGATCCAGAGTTTGCACCACCTTCTGATTACTTTGTGGGACAAAAGAAAGACGATAGTTACAGAAGCCAGAATCTGAACAGTCCTGAAACCTCCCCTGGAAAAACAGAACCAGAAATATCAGAGGACCAAAAGAAGTTATCAGCGCAGGCCAGCACCCACAGAGCTGAAGTTGTGCCACCATCTGTGCAAGCATACAGCAACAGTGTTCAAGGTGGGCCAGCACCAGCAGAGGCCTCTGGCAGCGTTGCTGAAGATGGATCAACATCAGAGGAGACTGACAGCAGTGATGAGCAGGATGGGCTGCCGTCAGCACACCCCTACATCTGTGGTGCACAGAACGTGCCACCGTCGATGCCGGCTTATGGCTATGGTGCTCATCATGTGCTGCCACCAATGCCAGCTTACGGCTATGGTGCTCATCATGTGCTGCCACCAGTGCAGCCTTATGGCTATGGTGCTCCACATATGATGCCACCAATGCAGCCTTATGGCTACGGCACTCCAAATGTGCCGTTTTCAATGCACTCTTATGGTTATGGAACCCAGGATGTGCCACCACCAGTGCAGGCCTGCGACTGCAGCGCCCAGCATGTGCCACCACCAATGCAGGCCTGTGACTGCAGCACTCAGGATGCAGCACAGCCAGTGCAGGCCTGTGACTGCAGCACTCAGGATGCAGCAGAATCAGTGCAGGCCTGTGACTGCAGCACTCAGGATGCACCTCCTCCAGGGCAGACACACAGTGGTGACACGCAAAATCAAGAGCCACTTTACCGAAGTTTAGATGATATGCTGTCTTATTACAGACAAGTGACTTGAACTGAGTGAAAAACAAGAATCATAATGTAAAGATCTGCAGTAGAATTATCTTCTGAGCAAGAGTGTTATTTTCCTATGTCTGGGAAAAATAAGTTTCTGTAAGTAGATGAAAATAAATTTCCTAGAGAACTAAGCTACTTTACATCACAGCTGTACTTCTACCCTGTCTGTTCTTTTCTCCTCTTTATTAAAATTGTGTACTTTTTTGTCACTGCTTAATTAGGTTAGTGCACGTTCGTATTCTTTACCACTTATGCCTGTACTTCTGGGTATAGCTTCTGCTTTGGAGGTACTGCAGGTTCAGTAATACCTATAGCAACACTATTGAAATGGCAGACCTTCTTAAGAAGGCAGGCCTTCTGAAAGGCACAGAAAGCAGAGCAGTAGAGCCTGCTGCTGCTGTCCTGAACTTGGCTGGGCAGCACGGCATTAGGGTTTGTTCTACTTCCTTTCCTTGAAACACTTGAGAGTAGAGTAAATAAAGAACCTGAAAATAATGACTGTATACTAATGACTAAAAGGAAGAGGTGATAAATCTTTCTTTATGCCAAATATAATGACACCAACACTTTCCCCCCCCCCCTTTAGTTTGGTACAGTCTCACGTTAGTCAATGTCCATGGGGTGGCACTCTAACCTTACACATTTGCTCTGAGGAGTCCTGCCAGTAGGTTCCTATTTACTGCTAGGTGTCTTGTAGTAATGCTGAAGTAGTCTCTGATCCCAGGAGGGATTTTTCAAATGCTGTGTCACCTCACATTTAATTCTAAGTTTAAAATAGTTGCCCTGTGCTTTAGAAGCTTTCTTCTGTAAGGGTAAGTTCTCATAACACAATTTCAAGCAGAAAATGGGCTTAATTTTTTTGCGCATTGATTGAAGACAGCAGTCGAAACAAAGTGGATGTTTGATGCTTTTAAGTCACTGTGTCTGTGCAGTTCTGTTAGGTGTGCACACGACTGTGGGGTTGCTTGTCAGAATTAACTGTGCTTGAATAGAAGTGAAGCATTTTAGGGATGTTAGAGAAGTTTCACGTTTAAGACTTCACATAAAACAGTTAAGTGGGTACGATTCAGAGTAGGGTGTGATGTGATGTTCTTGGAACTGAACTAACTCCAAAGAGTGGGCAAAGCATTTTAAATCATTAGAGCATGACTGGAATTCATTATAGCAATCGTATCCTTTAATAGATTGCCATGTAAACAATATTTCCATCTATTCTGGTGCTATTTTAATCATTGGCATTCATTTCCTACTGCCCTCTGGGCTTTGTTTTCTCGCTGCCCTTCAGACTGGGGGTAATTTTATGTACGTGTGTGATTTAAAAGCTATAAAGTCTCTGCGTTAGTTTAACACTGAGCTGCAGCTGTGCTAAGGAATGAATGTCATCCGTAACGTAGCATTATGTAGAGACATACGATCAAAGTGTTCCTTTGTCAGCTTTATTTCCATAGCGTGATGTTAAACACAGGAGGACTCTTAGCCAGGAAGGCTGTTCAATGTCTAAACTAAAGCCTGCTGAGAACAGCTCTCGGACAGCAGCAGTCTGTCACTTTGCCATTCGGTCTCCTTCCTTTTTGCCTTGGTTTCTGGGTGAAACACTTGTGTGTATTCCCTCATGCTGTGGAGCACGTGTTTCTGTTCACTCTTCAATTCACTGAGGACCACCTCGGTAACTTTACTCTGATCAGCAACCTCATTCATTTCATTTAGTAATTCTCAGGTCAAACAATTGCTTACTGATACACTACCAAGGTCACATTCCTCTTCCCAATCTTGTCTCCCATTCCCTCTCCCTACTCATTTTGACCATCTCCCCAGGATATCTACTTTGATGCCAAAGGAAAACTGGTGCACACTTGGGCTGTTTGTAAGGATCTGCTGCCATATGCTATGACTGATGTAACCTAACCAGCTACCCTACATAAGAAAGAATTCCACTTGTAACTTCAACCCTCCTTTCATCTAGCGCTCTGCTCCAAGTCATTCAGCATATTTCAGAGTTCAGATAGTTCATGCTATCCGTACAACTCTGACTCCCCCCGGTAAGCATCTTCCTCAGTCTTACTGCTTCTCTCTCAAGCCCTTGTATGCACAACTTTACCTCCTTTTCTGCATTGTTTCTGTGTGTCTTTTGTGTGCACCTCAGCTTTGCAAATCAGCATGAGCAAACGTTACCTCATTCAAAATAAACAGAGGAGTGAAATAAACAATGTGGCCCTGCATGAAGTAGCCTGCTAATGTATGAGTTGTTTCCCAGAGCTCTTCCTCACCTTCAGAAGCATTTACTAGCCTATTTTCAATTGTTTGGTGTTAATTGCGCCAGCCTTCACAGTCAGATTTCCAGCAGGCATTTCTGGTTTTCATGTATCACTCTTTAAATATAGCTAAAATAAAAAGGCTTGCTTACTGGAGAGAAGGAAAGCTGTCAGCACAGAAACTAAGCAGCCCAGGGAAGGTCATTTCCCTCATTAGTGCACAGCTTCACTTCAATGTTCTTGTACAGCAAATGTAAAGCTTCAGGGAAGCGTTCATTTCCTAGAAGAGTCTTTTTCACTTGTACTGGACTGAGGAATGGGAATAATAATGAAAATGGTGAAAACAACGATGTTGGTGTTGGGTTTGGGCAGGCTTGTCCTTATCTTACTGCAGCAGCAAACATGCTTTAGGAGCTTTGAATGCGGTACACACTGAGGGCAGCCTGGATCCTCCTGTGATGCTGCGTTAGGTTACTGTGACCTTTACTACCTTGCTCTGGTTTCAGCTGAGGGGCTGTCTGAGCTAAATCCCATCTAAGTAGATAACGGACATCTCCGGCAGTGTTGAGATGTCTCAGAGCAGATATGAACTATGCAAATATGAAACGTTTTCTCATGATTGCACTGGGAGTTTGCAGCCATATTTTTTTCATGTGTTGCGGGAAATTCTGACGGCCTTCAAACAAAATCTGAAGCAAGCTTGCTATCCTGCTAGCAGCTTTGTTCTTTGCTCAGCCTCCCTTAGAGCTCTGAATTTGCAGGACAGTTCATCTGTGCTTCCCAGCCTCCCATTGCACGGGATGGGTTTTCACTGCCCAGCGTTTTGCTGCTCTGTAAGTCACTCCCCGGAGGTGGGCGCTGCTCTGTGAGGGGGGTCCCGCGCAGCGCCATCCTCACGGCTCCAGGCGAGGCGGGAGTCGGCTGGGCGGGAAATGCCGCTACCAGCCAGGGCATGCGCAGTGCGGCGCTCGCGCTCAGCCCGCAGCGGTGCAGGCAGCAGCACTCTAAGGCGAGAGGAGCATTGCGCATGCGCCAGCCACCCTTCTGCAGCTGGGGAGGAGCGCGGCGGCCGGCAGGAGAGCACCGCGCACGCGCAGGAGAGCGCCGAGCGACGATGTGCGTGACCGCACGGCGGCGCCATTGCAGCGCGGGGCGCTCCCACGAGAGCGCAGCACTGCTGGGGGGGGCTGGCGGGAACGCGTAGGCACGGACTGCGTAACGCGAGCTTTTGTTCAGCGCATGTCGGTATAAACCCATCTTGGACAGCTGCAACTAAACCTGATCAACCTTTTATAAAACAAAACTTCCAGTAACGAGAGAAATTAATCACCTCTTAACAAAAAAGTTTTATTGTGACTAAACAAAATGTACAATGCTTCCCAAGTGCTAGCGAGTTCTCTTCATGTTCTGAAGGCTGCGGATCCACTGAGTAAGTTGAACGCGTCTCATCCTGCAGCTCGGAACTACTTTTTGCCAGACTTCTTTATTCCACCGCTCGCTGCCAAAAGAAACAGCGCCCCGTCAGACATCGGTTACACAGCTGAGTCTCTGAAAGCCCCACCAGGCTGCCCGTACAACTCACATCCCTGCTGGTGAACTGCTTCTGCATGTGTTTCCCTGTTTGGGATCCTACGTGCTTTACCCTGAACGAATAGCTTCATGTTGAAAACCAAAGTCCCTCCTGGAAGTAAACACGCCCCCAGTTTACAAGAGCACAAAGTACTTCCACATTTCTTTGCTCCTCCACTCATTACTCCTCATACGGCAGTCTGATCAAGTCAAACTTAAGGCTGAAGGAATAAAAGCATCCATATTTCTACAACAACCAGAGCCCAGTTTGGGGCTGAAGCCCCAGTGAAGCAGGTACTGGAATTACAAGAGCATTTGTTCTTCGCAGTCCCTATTACTGAAGACAGCAAAGCAATGCGAAAGAACGCAACATATTGATGTGGCGTTGAGTGCAGCCCTTTTTGTACATGCTGTTTGGTTTTGTTTTACAGCAAGTGTCACAGCTGACCTGTGGAAAGGAGAAAATGGCAGTAAGGGCTGATAGTCAACAGCAGACTTTGCACCGCGATGTAATGATTCTAACAGCACTGCCTTGCTGAGGCTCTTGGGCACAGTCCAGCTCCCACAACAGTGTAATCTCTGTCAGCTCTGGCAAGCATCGGACAAGAACCAGATAACTAAAATTCAACCAAATAAAAGGAAGTGTGGTAACGGCAGGACAGAGCTATCCAGACGTGCAGAGCTACTCACACCTGAAGCGCCTGAGATAGCTGGGACAGAAGGGAAGCTCAGGGAATTTTTTTGCATGTCTGTAATGCCAAAGACATTCTGTAAGTCCCACACCCAGCACATTTTTCGTAAGCAGATAAATCAGAGCAGCTAGATCCATCTGAGATAAACAGACAGGAAATACCCCAAGTCAGTGGGACTGGATTGTGTTCCGCCCCAAGAGCACAAACTCACATATGAAGTTGCAAAACTGCTGGCTAAGGTTTGTAATTTATCATTACAGCCACCGTGTCAGAAGACTTTATTGTGTCTTACTCTTCTGTGTTGGTGATCTACCAGCTACACTGCCAGCAAAACTCCCAGGTGCAGAAAGAGTTCTGGGATGAAACTAGAGAACCGGAGAGTCTAACCTTGATCTCTGGCAAGATAACAGCCTGTAATTAAGGCAAAAATGGATAAATGTAGTCTTGTGAAAGTTAGTAAGACTTCTGTAAATGATACATCCTGACTCACTGACCTGCTGGAACTCTCAGGGTACCATTAAGTGTATGGATAAAGTGAATTCTGGTGATTTCCTATTTTCAAACAGCATCTGACAAGACTGTTGCAAAGGTAGTTTGTGACAGTAAGATGCTGTGGGAGTGCTGGGAAGGTCCTTCCAGGACCTATAGAAGATTTAAAGTTTACTAAAGAATAATCAGCAAAGGGTAAAGTTTAAAGGTCATTATAGAATGGAGAAGGGATTGGCCACATTAATGGATGACATACAAAATAACCTAAAGGGAACAGGCAGGATGTACCCTTTAACACCCCTAATGCAATAATATGTCCCTGCAAAGGACAGAGCAGTACAAGGTGAGTGGGCAGCCTGTATTAACAGCATTTCCTACTGCCAGCATTCGAAATACAGAGCAGGCTGAGTGAACCATCACAATGCAGTCTGCAAAATTTCTTCTTTGACAGAGCGTACTTTACATTCACTTAAGCAAGAGCACTGAAACCAGTCTTATTTCCAGTCACGGGTTGTTCTTTTTGTGAGGTTCACCCTTCCCCCACCCCTTCTGTCATGAATCTTCTGCTCTTGAATTTCATCCTCTAAGAAACCAAGTAATGGATTTGTTAAAATTTCACAATTGTGGCAAAGTCTGTGTTTGTTAATACGCCTGGAAAGCAAAGGACGGTATGCTAAAATAAGAGCAGAAATCTCTCAGCACCATCCCACTAGAACAGCTTATCATGCCTGGCATGCAGTTACACCTCCTAAACAACAAACTGCATCAGTAATTTGGACGTTAAATTGCACAGTAAAAGTAATAATAATAAAAAAATAGCCTCTATTTGTTACTTATCATCTGCAGCTGCCATCAGCCTCCCGGTGTATGCTGAATAACTTAGAGGTACGTCTCTTTTTATGTTTGTCAAGCAAAAACATTAAAGTTAGCAAAACATTTGAAGCCAGCAAGCCACTCGACTTTTCCTATCAGTATGGACCTCACTTACCGAGGGGCCCTTTTCCAGCAGCCTTCGCTTTCATCTCCTCAAGTTTCTTTTGCTCCTCCTTCTGCTTTTGTTTAAATGCCAGATCTGTCTAAAGAAAAGAACAACAGTGTTAATACCTCCTCCCCCAAAAAGTTGGAAAACAACTGAAAGCAATGAGAAAAAAACATTATGTTCCAACAGCAATCAAAACTTAGCAGACTAAACTGATGCAAGATGGCTCAGTGCTAGTAAATAAGCAAAACCTTCCAGAACAATGACAAAGAGTATTGTTTGGGGGGAGGGGGGGGTTTGTGCTGTACAGAGATTGTACACAGAGATTGACTGAACTTTTACTTTGTGTGTTTGATCCTTCTGAAATTAATAAAGTAACACCTCCCATAGCATCATCTCATTCTGCCCTCTGAATGATGTTTGCATTAAAACCACTGATTTTCGTTGTTACTGTGAATCTAGTGCAAAAGCACGATAAATCTTGGGCTACTTAGGACACGAGAAACAAAGGTTACTTTTACCTAAAAAAACATAACTTAAAAATCTTTCTATGCGTGTCACTACTATTCACTTTTCAATGCATTTGTATTAATTCTGAGAAATACAATAAACTGCTGGCAAACTGCACAGGCAAGGCAGCCGTTGCACATCTCTGCCAGAACATCCTCTGGAATTCAAGAGAGCTCAGACGTGCTCTGTCTCTTACATACATACTCTTCATAGGCAACACCACTGAAACGGACTGTAGGAGTTTTCCTTGGCACGCAGGATTTTGACACTGCTCACCATTCCAATTCATGGCTCAATTTCCTTAAAACCAGAAACTCTCCTTTATACTGAAGCTTCCCTTGCTACAGTGGAAGACAGTTTCACTTCCCCTGGTTTCCCCCTAGAGATCTTGTTTCTCTCTCCGGGTTTTCCACCAACCTGTTTGTTTTTATTTTTTTATCCTTTATTTTTTTCTGCGGACCAATGTGCCTTTCCTAGAGAATCAGCCCCGCTTTTTCCTTTTTAAGCAATTGATACCCACACACACTACACTGCTGTGCTAGGAGGAAAACAATTATTACTGCATTACATCTACTGCACAATATTTTGTTTATATGGATTGTATGATTTTGCTTTGAAACACCTAATTTTGCTGCTTCCTGCATATAACCTATCTCAAACCTCTTCATGAGGAACCTGAAGTTTACTACTCATTCTCCTTGTATTTCACAAGTTCGTTATTCTTTCCAAAGAAAGGGTCTTTCCATATGCACTTAGCTAAATAGACCCTCCTTCTTTTGTCCCCTTCCGATTATTCTGACCACTAATCTTGTCCTTCGACAGCCTGCAGCCCCTCCAAATTTTCTGTTTTCTACAAAGAGAGCAAAAGCAGAACTGTCAGCAATTAGTCAACCAGCCAAGCAAAGCAATAATTGAAATATAGGTCTAATGTTAGAATCAATATACAATCAGAATTGTCATCACTAAGATCAACCAGTCCAACCATCAGCTGTCATTCAGCCATCATTAGTTAGACAAAATCTCACAAAACTCCACTCATTGGGTCCTTGCAATTGATGCTGCGATGTTTCTAACTGCTTTTGGAGTGGGATGTCACCGCAGTTCACCTCTATCCCTCACTGCGTCTTGTCCCTAAGTGGCTTTTGGCAGCGTTATCAGGAACCCGGTACTTGCTGCTGTTCTCCCCACGCACACAGCACTGCCTGCCTACAGAACACAGTTTGCGTTGCCTGTCCGTTTTACTAAAATTCATATTGACCGTTTGTTCTCACATTGTTTAACACAGAGTTTGAAAGCTCCTTAAAGGTTCTAACGTTTTCATAACGATAAAGCTTACTTGTAAAGCCATGGATTGACCTTTCCTTTTCCGAAGAGGCATATTTATCTTTTTCACTCACTGGTGCCTCACACACCCTCTACATTTCCCAGAACAAACAGCTTACAAACGAACGAACCTCCACTCTGAGCCCTCATGCCCACGGATCCGCAGCAGGAGCTCAGGTACATCTCCAACATATTTCCCTAGTGGATCGTCCGCGGTTTCCGTGCCCGTTCCCGCATCCCACAGCACGCCGAGGTGCGCAGCGGGAGCTCGCTCTGTGGAAAGATGCTCGCCTCGCTCCCCCCCCCGCCCCCCGCCCTACCTCATCCAGGTCCTTCGTCTGCTTCTTCGGCTGCTTCAGCGGCTTCTTCTTGCCGCCTGCAAAGAGAGGGGGCGGTGAGAAGCGAGAAGGAGGCACAACTGGCGCTCGCAACCCCCGGGCCCGGCCTTACCCTCTCGGCCCGACATGATGCCAGCACCGCTCCGCTCCGCACCGCACCACACCGCTTCCGTCTGACCCCACACGGCCACCGTAGCACTTCCGCCGCTGCCACTTCTGCTTCCGGCGCCGCGCTCCGACCCTGCGGGCAGGAGCGGGCGGTGTGTGAGGGTGCGTTCGGAGGCTGCTGCCAAGCTAGGTAGGGCCCTACAGCTGGGCTTGTCCGCCCCTGCGGTAGCGCGGTGCGAATGTCCTCGCGGAGCGCTCTCCTCGGGGGCGGGGAAGCGTGCTTTCCTTACGCTGGAGGACGGGGAGGTGTGGGGGCGCGGCACGGTTTTACTGCCGAGAGAGCAGCGCTGCTCCGTCATTGTAGGCGCGATAAGTTGTATTGCTTTGTGTATAAACAAGTGGTGAGGCTTGCACGGTGCTGATGGCTGCTGCTGCTCCGTGCTGCGTGTGCCTCACCAGATATGAATGGGCCTTAAGGATGAGGAGCCAGGTTAAAAAAAAATCTCATTGCAAATGTTTTCCATTGCTGCCCCCAGCCAGCTAAAGTTAGCATAGGTAACCGTTGCCAAATAAACAAAGCAGAACAACTACAATAGTGCTTAAGGTTTCCTGTACGCTCTGTGGGTTTTTTAATATTGTTCTGGTCAAATCCTGGCATAACCTTATCCAAACTGTATAAAGATTCATTGAGGCTTCATCAAGGTTCAGTGAGATGCTGTCTGTTTATGCAGCCTTCAGAGGAATGTGCTAAGCAGAAAAGAAGAATCTTCCTTACGCATCGAAGCTGGTATTAAGCAGTAGCCAGTGTTGTTTCTGCAGGGTAAGCAAGGATTTCAAAACCCATTTTAAAATGCAGCCATAACAATGCATTCACTGCCTGATGTCTGTATGAGCATTTGGCTCCTCCTCATAGTTCAGTTTTGTAGGAAGGCTCCCAGAAAAGCCCATGTTCAGTTTAACGCTGCTGTGTTTTCTCTCTGTCCTTTATATATTTGCCTTTCTACTCTTCAGTGCTTTGGATATCTGTGGAGTGTGAGGCACAGAGAATGATGAAGGCCCATTGATGAAGGCCCATTTCTTTCCCTTCTCAAGCTTTTTTTTTTTTTTCTTTTTCATGCCTCTTTCTCATTTCTTTTTCTGTTCTTTTCCAGGATTGTTACCACCTGTGATATTGTATGCCAAACTCAAATGTGAAAGTGCGAAGCAAGCTTTCATATGGCAGTCACATCTGTGCTGAAGCACTACGTTACTCCACAGCTTCTCCTGCTGGTGTCTGTGCACAGTCGTTATGCAATGAGTTAATCAAGAGGCATGGTAGAAGTACTTAATTACAGCAGAAGAGCAGGACTCTGTGGCACAGCTGTCGTTTGCTGAAAACTGGAAAGTTTCCCATGTAGGTAATGGTGTAAAACTAGTGCTGGTTTATCCGTCCTTGAATTGTATTGTTTTCTTGGCATGCATGTTTAATTTTAAGAAGCATTTACCAGCCTTAGTTTTTATAACTTTTTTCTTTTTCTTGCAGCACTTTTCTTCAGTGATTGAATACCAGACATGGGGCCAATGAAGTATAAATCAAGTGTGTCATCAGTGTCCTGTGGGTTGCAATATCACCATTCTTTGATAAAGCGGGGTCAAGCAATGAACGTGCACTTAGTGCGGACTTACTGCACATCTGGACCGAAGAGGCCCGAAGCCAAATCAGCCATAGAAACAGCTGTGGGCATTCTGAACCGGGTGGCAGAGGCTGGAGCTGTTGTGGGGAAAAACTCCCTGCAGAAAATATCTGCAACTGGCAAGAACTGGTGGGACAAATATGAAGAGTTTGTTGGGCTTAATGAAGTTCGGGAGGCTCAAGGAAAAGTGACAGAGGTAAATGTGGAGATAATGTGGAAAAATAAAATGGAAAATTACGACTGAAGCCATTAGGAAGACGGGCTGTGAGGCTGAAGAGAACCTCCAAGGAGAACTGTGGGGTTTTTTCTGCTTTAACTGGCTGCACAGATATTATGACTGAGTTCTAGTCTAGTAAGCTCAGTACACATAGTGTATCTCCTATATTGTGATCAATTGTTTTATTTTTCTCCCTGAAACCCATGTAAGTAGAAGTTTACATCTATCTGATAAGTAAGTCTCTAAAACAAATAATCTCTCTTCTCAGGCTGAAAATGTGTTTATGATAGCTCGAGGGATAGTACGACAGGCTCGTGAAAATGTGGAAGCCCAGCAGATAAAGCTGAAGGAAGTTCGGGACCGCTTGGACAGGGTCTCTCGGGATGATACCCAGTATTTAGAACTGGCTACACTGGAACACAGATTGCTGCAGGTAATTTTCTGGTATTTGAGTGCTGGCAAACACAATGAAAACAGATGTGCTTTGCTTCTGTCACTAGTGACTGGTTCTTCTGATGTGCTTTAGTATATAAGTACAGTAATCTGAGTTAATTTTTATGATGCTTGTTTTAATTGAAGTAATGTAGGTGATTTGATCTGATGTGGAAATCGTGTTCATCTTACAATAGGGTAGTGCGTTTGGAGACAAAAGCTGGAAAACCTGGAACGTTGTTTGAGTGGTGACAGGTGCATGTAAAAAAAAAAAAGATGGGATTCAACCAATTAGTCTTTCATGTCAAAAGAGAAGTGCATTCTGGTTGTTAAGCCATCAAAATTGTCATCTCCCTTCCATCTGGCTGCAGCACCCACGTAGTTTACTATGGCTTTTGTCAGAGAGCAGTAAGAGCAAGGCTGTTCCATGAAGGAGAACAAGCAAGAAGATGAGGGGGACCACAGCACAGGCAGGGGCAGTGTCCTGCACCAACAGAGTGCAGTCCTCCTGCACCTCATCTGGAGGAGCCAAGCAGGGCTGGCAATAGGAGCACAGTCATCCACAGTCCGTCAGTCACAGATAAAGGCATGGCAGCAGCTAAACTCAAGCCAGAAATCCAAGTGAAACTGTGGGAAACAGGCCTGGAAACTGGCATGTCTATGGTAAATCTTGAGCAAGTAGTTGATAGCTATGCCTGAGCTTAAATGGATCTTCTGAATCAATAAGCAGAGCAGCAGCAAAGAACTAAAAAGAGCTGTCCAAAAAACAGATCAGGTCTGTGTAGATGAGATTTCAAGAACAGAGCTCTGTGTCACTGTGCAAAGGTAGAACTGAAATCATCACTGTATGGTGGTACTGCTGTTTTACAATGAAATACGTGATCAAAAGACTGAGATAATTTGGGGAATGCAGTTAATTGACAGACAGGTTCACTGCTGTCGAGAACCGTTCTTCCTTTGCTAAAATGACAGAATTTTACTGCAGGAAAATAACCATAAAGTTTCCACTGTTTTGCTGAGATAAACTGGCTTACAAAAGGAACTGCCCCACCGAAGCCAGGAGGGGCAGAAAAGGGAGATATATGTCTTTGAACAGGGGAAGAAAGTGAAGGCAGAGGAATGAGAAATGTGTGCGATCATAAGATGAGCCTTTCCAGGGCATCCTTTTCAGAACCATCTTCAGTTCGTTTTAAGGGAATTACAACTGAGTTGGAGAAGTGGGGTAGAGGTGCTGTTTGGAGAAGTACACAGAGCCAGGGAAGGCTTTCTTTATGGGGAGAGAAAAGCTGCCCATTTGTAGCACTTTTCTATCATCACCATGTGACAGATTATTCTTTAGACAGTCTTCAAATGTAGTTCTTGATGATCTTTCCCATTTCTTAGCTTTGACTTAAAACGATGTCTCGCCAATTTCAGTAGGATTAATAAAGAAAATCGTACATTTAAAGGGAAAATCTATGAAACAATTTATGAAACAACTGATGGATGCACTTTTTTCTTTTTTCTTTATAATCTGAAGTTATAAAGCAGTGTAGCTTTTCCTTCAAAGCACTGTGTTTCTTGCAGGAAGAGAAGAGGTACCGAGCTGCCTACTTAAATGCAGAAGAATCTGAACGAGAAAAATTTTCTCTCTTCTCTGCAGCCGTAAGGGAGAGCCATGAGAAAGAGCGGACAAGAGCTGAGAAAACAAAGAACTGGTCTATTATTGGGTCTGTACTGGGAGCCATTATAGGTGTTCTTGGTTCCACCTATGTTAATCGAGTAAGGCTGCAGGAACTGAAAGTCTTGGTGCTTGAAGCACAGAAGGGCCCAATAAATCTGCAAGAAGCCATCAAAGAACAGGCATCCACCTATGACTTGCAGCAGAAGGATCTCAGCGATGTCATAGCAGACCTGAAAAGCATTCTGCAAACAAGGACGTCGCAGGGAACAAAAGAAGGTGTTTTACTGGCGAGAGAAGACAGGAGTGACTCCATAAAAATAGATTCTCTTTTAATTCCTCTAAAAGAACAGCTTAACTACACCAAACAAGTCAGTTCTTGTCTCGGGAGTTTACAGCAGCAGTTTACCCGTCTGCAGGAAAGTATAGCACAAATAATTTCTGAGGTGCAGAGTGTTAAACTTGCGGTTCATTCTAGGCCTATGGAAAGAGTAACAGCCAGGTCCTCAGGAGAGAGTAAGGGCCAGGCTTCTGCTGTGAGGGATGTGATTTTAGAGCTGTGTGATACCGAGCGGAGACTGGAATCACAAATCAAGAGAAATTCTATTTACAGCACTGCACTGACATGCACCGTGTTTGCTGTTAGCCTACCAGTACTCTATATTTTACTGAAAGGGAACTGATCTCTAATGAGTTGCCATAATTTACTAGATTAATAAAAGTAAACTTGCACTGTGCTTAGACTACAACTCCAAATAAATTTGTGCTAGCATTTCTCATGTTTTTCTGCTCTATGCTTGGGAAACTTGTCAGGGCTGGCCATCTACTGCTGTAGGCTCCGTGTTAACTCTGTGCTAAGGCTTTGACTTGCTGTGTGGCTTTTAACTCAAGTGAAAGAGTCCACTGTTTCATCTGTTGATTTAATTTGCTGATTGACTCTTCTCTTGTCTAGTCTCATGCATTATGCCAATCGGTGAGCTTCATCTGGAGCTTTATTTGTGGTTTTCAGTTCAAATGATTCAGTAATCCTTTATAATTTCACTCCTGATGTAACAATTTTGCAGTTTGTACACAAAACGTTAGAAGTCATTTTACCAATCAGGTAGAGATATTTGCTCTGATGTTTCTTGGGTTGGGTTACTTATTTTTGGTTGGCTTTTTGTTTTTAATCTAGATGCAATAGTTTGCTGTGTAACAAACAGCAGGGGTGATACAGACAAGGAGGACTGAAGTTATCGTGCTGTAACATACAGCTTCGTGTGTCTGTGCAGTCAGGTGGTACCTTTAAAATATATTTAAATCGTGTCTGGTTGCTTTCTGATTATTACGAAGCTTCCAAAAGCATTTCTGGAACTCTAGCCATGTTACTGGCAGGTGCAGAGATGTGTTAAGTGCAGTGATGTTTATGCTGCAGGTACAAGTCAACTGGCCTTTCTTTACAGGCTCCTTGACCCATCATTCCGTAGCTATTCTGTGTTTGCAGTAAGCAGCTTTGGAAGTCGCTCTCTTATCCCCAGTAGTTTGTGACTGTCTTCAGTTTATATTCTTTTAGTTATGTCCTGTCTGGAAATGCTGTTCCACAGCAGTATTTCTAAGATGGTATTTTGTGGTAACGGTGCTATGCAAACTACTCCAAAACAGCAACTGGAAAGAAGTGAGGTCCAGCTGTTTTTCTTGGAAGGGATGAAGAATGGCTGGCTGAGGAAAAACGCTGTCTAAACAGCCGAAGCTGAGTGTCTGTGTATGGCCTGACACAAAGCTGTTGGTATTTGTTGGTATCGTTTTCTCCCTGTGATGGTAGCAGATAAGCAAACCAAACTTGGAGCTCGGGTTCTTCCAGGCACTTCTGTGAAACCTTTGCAAAACACTGACAACCTGACTTCACGCTCAAATGCCTTTGTGTGAGCATTTCAGAATGACTAAGCTGTGTTTAGTACACACTGATACGTGAAGCCCTTTCCCGGTAACCATGGGAAAAGAGCTGGAGGTTTTGATTGTAAGCCTCTAAGACCATAAGATTTTTGGGACGGGGACGTCTGCTCTCTGGCACCAACGCCATTTGGTACTACTGGGTGCTATTATAACATGACTGAGTAAACAATGTTAGGGAAGGTCTGTGCTGATCGAGTACTTAGAAGATGAAATATGCAAAGGGTGGTTTTGGGAAGGACTGCTGATTTTGTGTTGATCATTTGGAGAGTAGAGGTTGTTGGGGAAGCTGTTTGATCCGAGGGCTTGAGAGCTGGGAGAACAATTCCCATTCAGCTGCCTCACGAAGTACGAATGGATCAATGGAACTTTTCAAATCTGTGCTATTTCATTTTCTCCTTTCACAAACGTTTCTGCAGGTTATACTTCTTGCAGAAGCTCAGTGAAAATCGGAGACAAGTGTGTAATTAAAGAAGAAGGGATAATGCAGCAGTTCTGTTTGTGTCTGAAATTTGAGAAGAGCTGCATGGGGTGATACGTATCAAGGTGAAAATAATGATCTCATCTCTGTGGGGAGTTCAGAGATTCAGGAGCAGGTTGTGTGTGTGTGCGGTGCCCTGCAGCTGGCACAGTTTGTCATTAGAGCTGCTTACTGTGCTCGTGCTCTTCCTTGATAATCCTCTTATGT
This sequence comes from Alectoris magna, assembly GCA_030625065.1. Lineage (NCBI taxonomy): Eukaryota > Metazoa > Chordata > Aves > Galliformes > Phasianidae > Alectoris > Alectoris magna. The sequence continues at coordinate 10,601,328 of CM060572.1, forward strand.
AAAGCAACAGCAGAATCATCACAATGAGGAGAACAGCACTTGGGAGGACAGATGTGTGCTCCCTGCGTGAATCATTGCTCTGCTGTGGCAACGGTCTGCAGCTTGGTGCTCCGCCACACGTGCACCCCAGAGGCAGAAGGTGTGGCTGCGCAGTGCCAGCTGTACCTGGAGCTGAGGGCAGTATCCAGGACGACAGCAGAGCACTGGCTGTACACCTCATCTGGGAGCTACTTCATGCCAGATGTCCTCATGGCAACACGGGCAGTAAATACACAAGTCTGAACAAAAGCAGCCCAGCTATATGCTGAAGTATTTATTGCAGTGCTCCCACTAGCGAGGTGTGTTTGCAGTACTGGCAGTGACTTACACTGCATGCAGTGATGTCTCATTGCATTTCTCCTGGCAGTTCAGGCACGGCCAAGTGAGTGGTTTTGTTGCTTGTGTTCTTCTGGGCTGTTCTGGCAAAGAAATAACACAAACCAAACAGCAGTGCTGTGTTGCGTACCTGTGGATTATTAACAGAGTTTACACTGGTGGTTGAGTTTTGCTTTTGGGATTGGGGTCTTTCAGCTGCAGCTTTCCTTGTGCAAGAGAATTCTGCCTGCTAAGCCCTTCAAGACTGACATTCTTGCACTCCGTGAGCAAAGTCCTCTCTGGGTAGGATGGCCGTGTTTCCCAGGTGCTAACAGCTGAGATGGTGGTTGCAGTCCTTTTACAGGTGCTAATGAGGCCAAGGGCTGACCTGTGTGTCTGTAAGTCAGAGAAAAGCAGTGCGGTTTCATGTTATTTCCGCTGCTAACCAAGACACAGAAGAGAAGAAGGAACAAGTAACAGCAACAGGAAGCCCGTGAGTGGACAATGACTATAGAAAAATGAATGGCAGTTGTCTGAACTTGGCTCCTGCCAAGCTATTTTGAGTTCTTGCTGCTCCATGAGAAGCCACTCTTAACTGCAAACAGCCTCGCCAGTGGCTACGGAAAATACATGGAATGAGGTCACTGCTGCCTTGTAACAGTAGGTGCATTCTGAAGAGAACTTGCCATTTCTTCCACGGGGGAAAGGATATCAAACATCGCTTATGAACGCAAAACAAAGGTGTCTGTATGTGGTATCACCATCAGTACGTGTCTGTTTGTTAGTTCTTACGGTTTCTGACATCCTGGTTGGAAGCTGCAGGCGTTCCTGTTGATCTGATTGTAACGAACTGTTTGGCAAAGACAGTTTCTTGCACAGAATACCTTCTAAAAACAAATACTTCCTTCTGCGTGGTGCAGAGGAGCAATAAAATGTTCTGCTTACTTCAGGAGAGGACTGAGATTTGCAGCAGGAGGGAGGATTGCGTATGGACAGCTGCAATCAAGTATGACCCTGAAGTGCGCACAGCTATTCTTCAGAGTCAGATTTGCGAGGTGCCTTTTCAGCCAGTTTTGAAACACTGTACAAGGGATTTATTTTTGAGGCTGCTTTGCACGCTTTTGCTATAAACCTTTACTTTTCAATGGCTGCGGCCTACAGTGGCCTTTCTACGAGTGTGCCTGAAGCAAGCTGCCTATTTGATTTGAGTTTGGGAGCAGGCCCTTCAACATCGCTGCTGCTGTCGCAGAGGTGCCCAGATGCAGGGAATGAGGGCCGTAGTGCTCTTTCTGAATGTCCTGACAAACTCAAAGCCTGAAAGCTGCAGAGCAGGGCAGATGTGGCCGACCTTCTGCCGGTCCCTGGATCGCTGCTGTAGATGCAGTTCATGGCCAGGAGCGATAGGCAGGACTCACTCGTGATTTCTGAACCAGTTTCATCCCCTGCTCGGAGGGGAGGAAGAGCAAGAAGGAAAATCAAAAGGGGTATAAGCAGCTGCCGGTCTTGTGATTATCACAGCGGTTACATAAGAAACTCAGCTAACCTGCTTAGAAACAGCTGCGAGCAGGGGCTTCCAGAGGGGAGTGTCCTGTATGGATGTGAGTGTATAAAAAACCTGAATAAGTGGGAATCAGAAGCTGCTGAATGGACAAATTAGCGCCGTGTTCGCTCTTTGTGCCGCGCCGTTTTCAGCCGTGCCCTGCCCGAGGACCGGCCTTTATGGTCGTTCTGGGAGCGAGGATCGCCGTGCGGAGCGATGGAAGCTCCTTCCTGCAGAGGGAGCGCGTCCCGCTGCGCCGCCTGGGACGCACCCGTGGCTGCGGGGGGCCCTGAGAGGCAGAGGGGTGCAGCCCTCCAGCTCGGCGCTCTGCCCTCTTTTCTAGCGTGCTCTCCCGGCTGCGGTGGGTCGGGTCGGGTTGGGTTGGTTTGCTGCTTTTTAAATAAAGCTTTTCAGTGCGTGTGTCAGGGGTTTGGTTTTTTTTTAAGCAGACTGAAGGGGCTGCACGTCGGGACTGGCTCTGGAGGAGAGGCAGGCAGGGGATTAGTGCCTTGAGTCCGGAATGGGCCGGAGCAAAGGAAGAAAAAAATCTTTTTGTTACACTCTTAGTCACCAAAGCTGGATTTTGGTGCAAGGTCAAATGTCTGATTCGTGAGATGGTGACGAGTTGGGTGAATGAGCCCTAACCCCGACAGCGATGCAAAGGTGGGAGTGTGGCAATAGGATGGGTGCCTCGGCGAGGAGCAGCGATGCTGGGTGTCCCCGGGGTGTCCCGGTGTGCGGTGAGCAGCCCAGCCTCTCTACAAAGTCCTTCCTCTGCGGGACCCACCCCATCCCTGCGCTCATAGGCATCATTTCTCCCTCAGAAAGCAGCAATTCGTTGGGGTGGGAGCGGGAGATGGGCGACGCAGGGTAACAAAGAGAGTGGATGTTCAGCGACACTTCGGGACACGGGACCGAACCGACAGCGTTCCTCTGAAATGTCAGCAATGCACGTGGGAGGGAAGCCTGCCCCGGCCCTCCAGAGAGCAGCTTTGTGCCCTCAGCGGAGCTCTCCCCCAGCAGAGATCCGGCGGCGATGGGCGCACGGCTCATTCTGCGCCCGTTTCCTCCTCCCGGGAGCTTGCTGCGGCCACCGGCCACGTCCGCGTCCTCCCCGCCGCGCTCAGGGCTGGGTGCCGCTGGCACAGCCCGTCCTTTGTGCGGCCGTTCCGCACATCTGCCCGTGGCTGCAGCAGGCGCGTGGCCGCAGGCCTTTGTCACCGCGCTCGGTCCACCTGCAGAGCGGCGTGTCCCAGCCAGCCGTCGTGTGGGGACAACGCCAGGCAGCGCGGCACGGCCGGCAGCACAGAGGTCGCAGTGTAAGCCAGAAAAATGGGCGCATAAACGGCGAGGCCGTGCGGAGCCGCTACCGACGGAGCGCGGCCTCGCGCCGAGGGCTTTGTGCCGCCCGTCCGTCCCTGCGGGGCGACGTGTGGGGACGACGCGGTCGGCGCGTGCCACGTTTCGCTTCTGTGCCGCCGTCCCCACCGGCTCCGGGCCGCTCTGGGGCTGCAGATAACGGCGCTTTTGTGACGATCCCGGCTCCCTGCGCCGCGCTTCCCAAATACTGCGCGGGGCCGTGCGGCACCCCGGCCACCTGCTGCTGCGGGCCGGCTCCTCCGGGCAGCGCTGCGTGCGGAGCCGCGCGGCGGGCTCTGTGCCGCGAGGACCGACACAAAGGTGACGCGGCCGATGGCGCCTCCACCGCGCGCCCCTCGTCCGGGACGACCCGCGGCTCCCCCGCCCCGCTCCTCGCTCGTCCCCGCCGGCTCCCGGGGCCGGCCCGGCCCGACCCCCTCCCGCCGGCAGCCAATGGCGGCTCGGGGCCGCCCGAGGGCTCGGCGGTGCCGGGCGGGGGGGGGGGGAGGGAGAGAGAGTCCCGGCCTCCGCTCGGACCCCGCGGGTCGGGAGAGGGGCGCGGCCTCGGCGGGCGGCGGGCTGCGATTGGGTGGGGGCGGGGCCGGCGCTGCGCGGCTCGGTGCGGGCGGCGCGCCTCGGCGGGGAGCGGAGCGGGGCGGCAGGTGAGGGGTGACGCGGCCGGCGGGGGTCTCGGTGGGCGCGCGTCGCCGGTACGGCCGCGGTCGAGCCCGGGGGGGGGGGCGCTGACGACGCGGTGCCGGGGGGCGGCGGCAGGTGCGGCCCGGGGGCAGCGCTTTGTCTCCGCGTGGGGGGATGGGCGCGGCCCCGCGGGGACCGGAGCGCGGTGGGGCCGCCCGGGGCCGTCCGCTCGGTGATGAATGGCCACCCCGGGCCGAGCCCCGCGCTCGGCGGCGAACCGTGGTCTCGGTGCGGTGGGGGGGCGGGCTCCGGTTGCGGACTCCCGCGGGGGGTAGGGGGGGGGAGGTAGCGGGGCGGCCCTGGTAGGAAAGGTGGGAGCGGGGCCGGGCCGGGTCCTGGGCCGGGAGCTTCCCAGCCCCCGGGGACCGTACCGCTCGGAGGGCCGGAGCCGGCATCGTAGCGGCTGGAAGGACCGAAAGGGGCGCGGGTGGCCCGGGCCCGGCAGATGCAGGGGCGGCTGGAGCGCTGAAGTCTATGGCACCGTTCCTGGGACCGCCGTACCGTGCCCGGCTTGCTTCGCGGTTAGACCCGTTTTGCTGACTTACAGCCGGCTAAATCGCGGTCTGGGGGGAGCTGAGCCGTCTGCACCAAATCCCACGCCGTCCTTCTCCGGCACCGCTGGCACACGGCAGGAGGCGGCTTCGTGACGGACACCTCCGGTACGGGAAGGCCGTGGTGCTCCACGCTGGGGCTGTGCCCTCTCCTTCCCCAGCCCCGCAGCAGGAGCCTGTTGTGCCGTGCCGATGCCATTGGAGCTCTTCCCGTCGGAACTTTTTGCTTTCGGTGATGCCCGGTACGGTGCTGATCGCGGTGTATTCGGTTCGGGAGTCGCCGTTTGAATGGAGGCTGCCGTGGTGTGTTTTGTGTATGAAATACAGGAGTCGGTGAGTGTTGCGTTAATGACGCCCCTGTGAGTGTGTGTTTGTGAGAGGTCGGCTGCCGAGCTGGGGCTGGAGGTGTTGTTGTGGGTCAGGAGAAGGTTGGAGCACTGTCCTGTGTTCTGCGAGGAATGGGTGTTTCCGCCGGTGGAGCTCGTTGCAAACAGCACGGAGCGGTGCAAATGGTAACGGGGCGTTTTGGAGGCCGGGATGTCCGGCAGAGCTGGGATCTGCGGGGCGGGGGCCGGGCTTGGGTTGCGATCGGACCGGAAAGCTCGCAGATCGCACGGCCACCTATGGAATTTTCTCTTTAAATGTCTTCCAGCATGTGAAAAGAGTTAGGTTAGTAATACGATTAACGATATTTAATCAGATTAAAATTACCAGCATAACTCTCTCGAGAAAGGTGGGCGCAGACTGTCAGTGGCTGAGCTGTTCCCTCTGCTTTGTGCTGGGGTGAGGAGGGTCCTCTGAGTGCCGTGCTGGTGGGACCCAACGCACCAGAGAGGGTCTGTGCTGTGCGTTGGGGCTGCGTGCCAGCAGAGGTGCCTACCCAGGGGTGAAGCCTGGCTCTGTGCAACAGGAAAGGAAAGGAACCGATGCTGCACACTTCCCGGAGCAGCGCTGGGTACGGCACGGCGTGCTTTGTGCCGCGGGGTCACCTGCTGAGGGGACGCTCAGAAGGAGGTGAGGCAGCCCCAGTCCTTCTTGCTTCTCAAAGCAAACCAGAAGGACTTCAGCTTCTCCTCCTCCCTCGTGCACCTGGGCACAATGGGAGCAGAGATGGAGCCTTCCTGTCGCTTTTTGGTGAAGCCCTGCGTTTGATGCTCATCTGTCTGTGGCTCCTTCATTACCTATTGCGGAATTACTGAATAGGTTCATCTTTTGCCTCCCATCAGACCCATGGGGGAGCTGCTTCTGCCTCGGTGAGAGCTTGCCAACTGGCTCTCATGTGCTGGTATCGTTTTCCTCATCCTGACATCTCAGTCATCTCTGACCTGGTGGCCGTGGTGGCCTCTTTGCAGGAGGTTTGCATTGCTCTTTATCTGAGCGTTGTCCCATTTGCTCTCAGTGCTGGCAGGGAATCCTTGGTGCTTTTTGGGCTTTCCCCAGAGCCGTACAGGCTTGGCACTGGTGCTGTGCAGCCATCCCCCTGCCCCATGGCCCGGGCTGCGGGCGCTGGCACTGCAACAATGCTGAGGATGCACCGACCTGTGCCGGCACGTGCTGCCACTGCCAGGAGAAGCAAAGTGGTTTGCTGTGATCTCTGGAAGCCCTGCTGAAGTAAGGACTTGTTTTCACTACTAATAATTTATATATCTATATATTTAGCCAAGATTAACAAAGAGATCAGAGTGATTTTTGAGGTTACAGGAAGCAATTTAGGTCTCCATCTCATTAACTACAAGCCGGCGCTGCCTCCCGATGCTTGTAGAAGAAAAGCGAAAGGAACAGATGGTGTCAGCTTAGGTGGATTTTATTTTTGTCTTCCATTTGGCAGAAGTTAAAGTCATTTTGATTCTGAATCGCTTCTAAAGTGAGGATACAACTTTCTAACCTCTTAACCCCCCTCAGAAAAGAAAAGGAGGAGAGAACAAAGTGCAGTAGAGCTTTGTGTTGGCGTGATCTGATAGGAAGGTTTTTGAAGTCGGTCGAAAATAGGAGGTGAATCTTCAAATGGTTCAGATCCGAAGGAAATTCCCAGATGCCAGACTGTAATTGCACGTGAACTGCACTTGTTTGCTTGCAGTATAAACACTGCGAGCGCTGCAAAGAGTGCTTCTCTTGTGCCTGGCAAGTGGGTGAGTCTCACATTGCTTTTGGCTTTGAAGTTTAACTTTGGAACGGTGCGGAGTGGGTGGGCTGAGCTCCTGCAGCCTCAGCTCTGCACCAGGGCTTCTGCTTTCAAAACCCCCCTCTGCCCCATAGCAATCCTCCGTTAGAAAATGGTGTTTGTTTCCCATAGCAGATGGTATCATTTTATCTTGCTGCTTGTGTCTGTTCCCATTCATCTCATGTCTGAGGTCTTTTGTCCGTGCTGGGGGGCTGTAGGTGTCACGACTCAGGGTGAAGCTGTTGCAGCAGGACGCTGCTTGCTGGGTTCTGTGCTTCAGGGAGGCAGAGGAAGGCTGTGCCTGGCACTGCGGGGGGGGCTGGTTGTGTTCAGGCATCTGTCTGTGCTGCTGGAACGAGCTTTCTGGCCAAATTGCATTTAGCTCTATAAATAGAGTGGGTGTATTTGACGTCTTTCCCCACTGTAATCTTTCTGAAAATTACAGTGTTAGCAGAAGTGTGTTCAGCTTATGGTTTCTGCACATGTGTGTGTCCCAAATGATTTTTGTTTTGAACACTTCCCGTAGCTCTTCTGTCCTGAGCCATATTGCACTTTGTGTAGGTGATGTTGCTGCTCTGTGTTGGGTCACGCAAAGAGCCCGAGGGTGCAGGTCTGTGCTCTGCTCCTGGAGAACGTGTGCTCTTGGTATCAGAATCGTTTGAGTCGGAAGGGATCCTTAAAGGCCATCTGGTCCAACGCCTGCAGTGAACAGGGACACCCACAGCTCCATCAGGTGCTCTTCCAGCCTGATCTTGGGTGTCTGCAGGGATGGGGGACCACCGCCTCTCTGGGCAACCTGTACCAGTGCCTCCCTGATCCTGCTGCTGCTAACCAGCAGCACCCTGCATGGCACTGCGAGGAGTCCTGGGCTGCAGTCCCTGTGCAGTGTCAGCCTCTGGGAACATCTGGCTAAGCGAGCACAGGAGGAAGTGCTCCCAATAGTGCTCCCCCAGTGCTCTGCTCAGATGCGTGTCCCTGGGACAAGAATTTGGGATGCAGAAAGGAGCCGGGATGTCAGAAATGTGCTTGTAATGCAAGCCCAGACCTCATTAGAAGTCATCTTAGCACTGAAAGTGTAGGGCTTTGGATAACTTGGGCTTAACAGCCCTGAAGCTACTTGTTAACACTTTCAGCTTCGATTTAAGCCTTATTATGTTGCATGTTGCCCCCTGGAAGTGCTGTAGAAAGCAGATCTGTGGATTACTGTGTGGGAAGTGTTCATGTGAGGGGGTTTGGTAACTTCTGGCATCTCCTCTCTGCTGCCTTTCCCACCCCAGAGCCCTGAGCTCCTCTCACCCATAGCCTGCAGATGGCTGTGCTGGAGAACTAAAGCACAGAAGCAGCTCTGGGCTTCTGAATGCCACTGTCAATGTTTTGATCTCCATTTGCATGCTGTTCAGCTTCCCGCATGCAGATCACAGTCCATTACTGATTGATTCTGCCCAACAGAATGGTAAAGCAGGCGTGCGGCAGAATTAATTGTATGGGAGCGATGCGTGCCGCTGTGGGAAACAGAAGTAGGAACTGGGGGCTCTGTTTATTTGCCAGCTCTTGTTTGCTAATTCAGCGTTCCAAGAGAAGTTGCTGAGATGAGCTGTGGAAATGTTGAATATAGAGGGAGACTAATTGTGAGCTTCTATTCTGACCCTTAGCTGGGATGCATCCTGGCTTGCATTTTGTGTCAACCTGCGACTATTGAGAGAGATTCAAAGCAAAGACCGTGAGGACTTCTGGCTTTTGTCCCCCACATGGCTACAGCTTTCTTGTGGCTCCTGCTGACTTATTTCCATTGCTGGGCTTCCCAGCTGGGCTGAAATCTCTAAATTAAGGCTTTAAAGAGCAGAAAGCATCGGCAAACTGGTAGCCTCATTGCAAGCCCGTGTTATTGCAGAGCCAACGGCTGAAATGCACCCACAGCATCCTACAGTATGGACCACCTATAGCCACAGCTCTCGCAGTGGATTAATGAATGCCAAACTCATTAGCTACAGACAAACAACATCTAAATAGAGGTTACCTTTTGGATAATGACGATGGTGAGCTTCCTGCTGGGGGGTCGCGTGTGCTGTTAATGTACAATTTGGTACTGATGATTTCTACCGCCTATTGACCTACAGGCAGATGTGTCTTGTGTTCATCTCCAGGCTGGTCTTCTGTGTGTGAGATGTTGTCCCTTTGGCATGTTTTGGGCAGGAGGTTTGGAAGCTCAGGTGGGAGAAGGAGCATTGACCTTCTGACAGCTGCAAGGGGGAAAAAAAAGGTATTACAGAACTTGCTTTCTGAGAGAGCAATGCAGTTTCTTTGAAATGAAGACTCATTGTGTACATGAGTTAATTCCCTTTGTTTTTTGTGGGATGTAAAGGTCACTTTGTCTGTATCTAAACTATGACAAAATCAATAGTCTAATCAATTTCTAAAGTAGATTTAGTCTAAATGACTTCTGTTGTGTGCTGTGAGCTTTGATGTGTGAACGTGTCCCAAAAAGCCACTACAGCAGTCAATGCAGAGCATCACAGCAAATAACCTCACAGAATTTGCAGGGGAGTTTTCAGTCCCATTCGCTTTGTCCACAGGGCTTTTTTTTCCCTGCCCAGTCCCAGCACGGCTTCCTCCTGCTGTTCCCACTGAAAGAATGGATCCCTGAGAGCAACAAAAGCAGTCACGCAGTTTACTTGAGCAGTCATGCATAAAGATGGGCAGACTTTCTGCTGTGAAAACCAAAGGGCAGCCTTCCCTGCCACCAGCTTTCCATAGGTTCTGAGGAGGATGCTGAGGATCTTGCACAGAAGGATGGCGTCCCTGGCGTGCACCAGGTGCTGCTGTTCCCCTGCACTGGGGCTGTCACAGCAGCCAGTAAGTGTATTGCTCTGCACATAAAAAGGTAAGGAGTGATGATAGCCATGCCTCGTTCCACACTGCCAGCTCAGAGTTGCTTTATTTTGAGAGATGTGAAGGGTTTGATATACGTGTCTGTTTTCTACTGGAACAGCAGCAGCAAGAGCTGTAGTCCTCATGGCATGGGGTGCATGGCTGATGTGCACAAAAAGCATTAATCCCTCGTGCAAGTCATCTTGAATAGCTCGGATCTCTGGTGAGATTTATGAGGGGTAGTTATTGTTTTAAATGTACACTGAGGGTTCAGTTCATTGTCGGAGCAACTGGAAAGAACCAGGTTAGAACATGGCAGCAGGTGGCTGCATCCATGTGATGTGCTTCTTTGGGAGTCTGGCTTGGAGCTGTGCAGCAGTGTAAATAATTCAGCTGTGCCAACATCAACAGCATGCCTCGTGATTGTTTAAAAAAAAAAAGGCTGATGCCTCTGAAATCGTGGGTTACAGGGGACGTGTCAGAAAGTGAAATATTTCCAGCAGTTGTCCTCAGTGTCAGCGCTGCGCTCTGTGTTGTTCAGGACTTGTCAGGTTTCCAGAAATTAAAGTAACTTCTAGCATTGATTCAGCAGACAGTGTGATGACAAATCCAAAACCACAGCTGGAAGTGACAGGTCTGTTGGGATTTTCTTGCATGAAAAGGCTGAATAGTATGTACATCTTGGGCAGAATGGGACTGGGGTAGACGAGTAGTGAAGGTTTCCTTAGAGCTTCTGTGGAAATGCTTCAGTGGAGTCTGAGAAAGCTCCTTGCGCTCAGATAACTGACTATTAGCTGACTGATTTAATCTTTGCAGTCTGTAATTCCTGCAGCTCCCTCCATTATGCTGCAGAATGGATTCAGTGAGGGTATCAGTGTGCCAGAGATGCTGATCGCTGCCCAGCTGGGTTTTACCAAAGCAGCAGCTCCGATGGTGATGTGGGTTTGGGGGAATGGCAGTAAAATTGGTAGTTAGGGAAGAAAGAAGTCCAAAGCTATTTGGGAGCTGGAGAAAGGTGCCTTGTGGCAGCCGACCTGATGAGACTGACCTGTTGATTGCCAAAGCCTATGGAGAGGTGACTTGGTTAAAGCACACACATAATTGACTCTGAGGAACTTGTCTGCCGGATTAAAGAGGAAAAAATTAGTGGCTCAGGGCAGAAGGCAAATAAGAAATTAGACTGGCCTTATTGCTGGAGTGGCGGAGCCATTGGAGTAAAGGATGCGCACTTCTGTTTTGGCCTCCAAACACCTCTGGCCTAGGTGCTGCCAACTGCTGTTGCACAGAACTGCTCGGAGGGCTTTGTGGCCGAGTAAGCAGAAGGTGCAATGGTGTGTGTGCTTTCTGCAGGAGGTTGGAGTGGTCTCACCTTGAATTACATGGCTCAGACTAGTCCTATTGCAATTGATTTCAGTTGTTCTGTGCTTTAGAAGTAACCTCAAGCCTAATGCAGCTGTTGTTCCTCACCCCCTCTTTCTTAACTCCCAACCTTTGTGTCTGAATGTTTTATGTGGTGGGGTCGTTGCATCCGATGGGTGTGGAAAATCTTCACAACAGGAACATTAATTTGAGGCTTGCACTTCAGGGTTACATCCTCTTCATGCTTCTCATGGTGTTTCTTACACTGTTGCATCTCTCTTTATCTTACTATTCTTGCTTTACTTAAACTTTCTACAGAAGTAGAGTTTTTATTAAGCATGTGATATATAAACCACTGTCTAAAATGAGGAGCGGTGTTAAATTCCAACTGCTTTTAAGGAATTTCAGTCCGTTTCATTAATCTCCTGTATTCAGTGCTGAAAATCCCATAAAAGTAAATGTGACAAACGTGATTCTCTGAGAATAACTTGTGATTGTTTGCAGGCTGATGGCTGATGATTTACGGTTCTGTAAAGCTGGTTAAATCATTGAGTTCACGCAGCCTGATTGTTGGGGTGATTCAGGGCGGTGGATTTCCCTCCATTTAAGCCAACCATCTAAGCTGTGACTGGATGTCAAGTGCTGCATGCGACAGGTGTTCAAGAAAAGGGTGGCTGTTGCACCTGGGGACATGGTGGAGTTGGGTTGATGGTTGGACTGGATGATCTTAGAGCTCTTCTCCAACCTTAATGATTCTGTGACAGAGGACCTGCCATACCGAGTGCGTTGGAAGACATCTCCCAGAAGAGTAGGTTGGAAAACAGACCTGAAGTCTGTCCACTCCAGGGACCCACAATTTGCAAATCATTAACTTTGTTCTGAATAGGTTAAGTAACGTTCTGTTTGGCTTCTGATTGACTGTGTAATGGCCAACATCAGCAGTCTGTGTCGTGCACTGGACTGCAAAGGCTGCTCATTAACACGCTGGCAACGTGAAACCAATGTTTGCACTGAAGAAATTTGCTTCTTGGGGCCATATGGTGGGTGGGAATATCAGGATTGTGCTGTGACTCTGTGGTCATTCATGTGTGACGCCTGGTGCTCTGGTGTTCCCCCAGACATGTAGCCAGGCCTGCGGCTGAACGTGCTGCTTCAGAGAACCTGTAGCTGGTAGGCCAAAATCGGCACAAGGCCCAGAGCAGCAGACAGGCTCACCATCTCTTGCCCCAATACGATTCCTTTCTTTCAGTAAATGAGATTTCTTTGTAAGATATCGATAGGTTTTTGCCAGTTAAAGAGCATTTGGTGCAGTCAGCTCTTTGCTTTTCTTCTGCTGTCTCAGCCCTGCCATGGCTACTCCCTTCCTTTACTCGCCAAAAGCAACAAAAAAGAGGTATTAAAGCGGCCCATCTAGTTGTTCTCATGCAATCTAGCAACTCTGAGTGCTAGAAGTTGGCCTCCTCCCGCTGTATGTCTGGTAACACTAGCCGCTGTTGTTTCCCTGTGCTGCTTTTGAAAAATACTCGGGTTTGGTTCTCTGTGAGAGATGGTTGGCCCATAAGTGTATGCCAACCCACCTCATTACTCTTTTTGAAAATCCTTCATCGGCTCTTTTCTGTTATATGGTTTAAAAGGGGAGAAAAAAACTCCATTCCTCAATTCCCTCACCCCTGGAAACAGCAGTGTCCTTGTTCTGCTGAGCTGACTGCTGGCCACACCAATCGGTGCCATTTCCTTTGTCTTCGTTTATTTTAGAGTTGAGTTTAGAGTGCAGGCTGTTTCAGACCAGGCTATTTCTGTTCTGTATCTTTTGTACGATCTGTTATACGAATATCCTAAACGTTAAAGGAACTCATTAGCAGAAACAGCCTGGTCTTAAACTACCAAGCATGGCAGGAGCGAGATGGTTGTTGCTCTCCAAGTGAAGCTCTGCCTTTTTGCTCTCATAAAAAAAACTTTGGCGAGAGCATCCCCATGTAGAAGAATGCACAGGTCAGGGCCAGAACCGTGGCCATTTTCCACCTCCAAGCTGGCATTTGTCAGCCATGTGCCTTCTGCTCTCCACCTTTCCCTGTTCCTCCTCAGCCCTGTGCTCCTCAGGGGCTCCGCAGCCCTGTCTGCTTTAACTGGGAGGCGTTTGCCTTCCGTGCAGAACCTCCAGTGCCAGCTAAACCCGTAGCAGCCGCGTGGATTTATGAAGGCATAGCGTGCCTCAGGAGTGCCCCTCCAAAGGAGCTGGGAGTGATGGAAGAGATCCTGCCTGATGTGGCATGTAGCATTCCCGTTTCTCTTCACACAGACGCAAAGCAGGAATTCCCCGAAGCAAGGTAAGAAAAAACAGCTCTCTCAGCTGACTCAGAATGAGACTCCAGTTAGGCTGCCTGGCATGGAATCAAGGAGGTGGGTGATAGACGGAATTACAAGAGTGCAATTGGAAGTGAGTTTTTGGTGGGAGATGACACTGAACTGCAGGAGCAGAGGGTTTGTGTGCTTTGGTGAGTGCTAAGAGCTGGCATTCCTCAGTTACTGACTGGGGCTTTTTTCTGCGACTTGGCTGTGAGCCATCCGAATGCTCTGCACTTGAAAGAAGAAAAGTTTCAATCTCTTCGGGTTTGCAGACTTCTCAGCGTTTTCAAACAGAGATATGCCAATGGATTTGTTTTTCTAATGGCCTTTAATTACGTTTGCAGACAACTAAAGCTGGCGAACTACAAATTAAAAAAAATCACCAACACAAGTGGTGAGCTGTGCGGAATACCTTCACCTCTCCGTGATCCCTTCCAGCCATCCGAGCACAGCCTGCGTTTTCCTTTCTTGCCTGGCGCGCACACAGGCGTGTCTGAACTTTTTCTTTGATTCCTTGCAGATCTGAAACCAATCCCTCAGAAGCTGCGGGGTGTTTGCACAGGGCAGGGTGGGCAGCTGGGCACTGGGGCTGACCAAGTGCTCGGTAGGTGCAGAGCGGGCTGCGTTTATGGGGCACTGGTGCTGGGAAGGAATTTCCTTTCCTGGCTGAGGTAGAAAGACTGTCCAACGTACAGCTTTCTTCTTTGCTTTAGCATTCTTTGAGGTTGTTTCCTATTTTACAAATGCATCTTTTGAGGGCTGCCAGGAAAATGTCTCTCTCAAATGGAAATGGAAATTTCTGAGCTCAGAGGGATGAAAACCTGTGGGTCTGAACTCACTGAGTGAAAAGAGGATTACCAACCAGCCATTCTTCGGCGTGCAGAGCAGCGGAGCAAAGTCTGCAGAGGCTCTCCGAAAGTTATTGGCTTTCCTCAGGAAGGGAACTTGTGAACAGAATTAAATGAGCTCAGTCCCATCCCATTCCCCACCGCAAGTGGAGACAGCAGTGCAACTTTTAATTTGGTAGGTGCTCAAACAAATTGGAAAACTTTTCCAAGCAGATATCTTGGAAACCCGTGTAGAGCTGGTGTTCCTGGAGATAAGAGAATTAATGGTTTTGTGGCCGTGTCTCGACCTGACAGAACGCAGGGTAAGGGAGGCAGTGCTGCTTTTTCCAGAGCTATTAGAAGAGTTCCGAAAGGAGGATGGGCTGCTGGAGCAGATGCAGATAGCACGTTTTCTTTGGAGGGTGTAAAGCCTGCCAACATGTAAACTGCATCTAACAGAAAGACATGAGACAAGGCCTCCGCATCTCTGCCTCCTAATTACCGCAGCTCTGCTGCTGCTGTCTCTTACACTTACATATCTGAAAGGTGACAATGACGCTGTCTTGAATGGCAAAGCAATAGGAGGGAGACTCCCTTTTTTATTATCTAAGCTGTATTCTGGAACAAAGAAGTTATTCAAGAATATCCTGGGTTGCCCTAGGACATGTTACCTTCTCAAGAAGCTGAAGGACTTCCCTTCCTCAGTGTTCCTTGAGAAATGGTGCCTGAGATTGTTGGCAGCAGTTCCTTTGAGTGCCAAATCCAGAAACAAGGCTTCCAGACCTCATCACTCGCAGCACCTAAAAGGGAAAAGATGGTCAGTTTGGAGTATGAGCTCCTCTTGGAGAAACAGGGACTTCAGGGGGGTGAGGATAGTGCTGTGGTTGTGACTGCATTGCAGTGGTGAGGGAAAGCTTGGAGGCAACCACAGCTCCCAGAGGGTCCTTGGAGGGCAGTTCTGGATTGGGCGTCTTTCTCTGAAACCTTGTCTAGTTGTGGTCTCTGGCAGTTCTGCTGGTTAGTTATTAGCTCATTCAATATCCCCTCGCCCCTGGCCCTGCCCTGTTTCACTGTATTCCTGTAAAGCTGGTTTAAGAAACAGCTATGTCAAAGTTTCTCTTCCTGCCTCTCCTCATGCTCTGTCAGTCTCAGGAGAACATGCTGGCACTGGTGCCTTTGCAGTCTGGCTTCTATTGCCCTTTACGCTCTGTCCCTTCCCCTCTGAGCAGCCTCTGGGGAGCCCCATCTTAGGGCAGGATGTGGGGTGGCTCTCGGCTGGGAAACTGAGCAGCAGGGGAAAGGCAAAACTGTGCTGAATAGCCCTGCTTTTTTTAGCTGAGAGGAGAATGTCCTCCTTCATACACAGGCTCTTCCTGCTCATGCCCATGCATAGCCCCTTCCTGCTCACCAGTACTGCTTTCTCTCGCTGCCTCGGGGCAGCATTCAGGTTGGAGCAGATCAGAAAGAGTAAACGGCATTAAGAGAGCTTTCTGCAGAGGTTTGTCCTCTTTCTGTGGAGGACTCTGCTTTTTACATGCTCAGCTGCCTACTTCTGTTTCCTCTTGTAGGATGTTTCTTAGAGCACACATCTAGTAACTCTGTTGGGCCGTACAGCTCTTCCATTCCCTCCTGCAGCAGCCAGCTCCCTCGGCATTTTCACAGAGAGGGAATAAAAGTGGCAGCAGTGGGATGCCTGTCCATTTGTATCAGCCTGGGAAATGGTACATTTTTCTCCAGAACCCTTTGCCTCAGGCACATTGCCAGAAGGCATCTAGATGCCACTCTCTTCAAACACGTGCAGTTCCGAAGCCAGAAATGTGCAGGAAGCTCATGAACTGCCATCAGCTGAAGGCCAGGCAGCGTGACCTGCTGCCTCCTGAAATCGATGAACCGAAGAGCTGTGACTTCTGGGTGCTCGGGGGGGTGTGAGCAGGCTGCGGCCCTGGCTGCGCTGCAGGAGGGTCTGCTCAGAGTTGGAGCTCGTCTGTATTTGTAGATGTGGTACTTAAGGATGGTACTTATTGGGCAGTGTTGGTGGTAGATGGGCGGTTGGGCTAGATGAACATAAAGGTCTTTTCCAACCTTAATGATTTTATGGTTCTCCTGTAGGAATTTATCCAAAATCTGAGTCAGAAGAATTAGAACTTGCCTAAATGTTTTGGCAGGGAAGTGATTACCTTCTATGCAGACCTTATGTGTGGGTTTCCTTTCTTCAGAGCGTGAGGAATGTAAGGCAAATTTGAGTTTGGAGCTGAAAGGCATGTTTTTAGCAGAGGCATTGGGATGGACTCCAGGCCTTTGGTGCTCCCAAACAGCAGCGATGGGCTCCTGGAGCCAGCAGCCCAGTTCCAGCTCTGGTTCAGCCTTCCACAAATGACCTCTGTCCCTGGATGGGAGCATAAAGAGCCTCAGTGAGCTCGGGCTGAGCTGGGCTTCTGCCTGTCTGCTCTGGGGAGAGAGTAACCTTGGTGTTCCCGGCCCCTGGCTGCTCTGAGACTGGTCGCTTGGTTTAGCTGCCAAAAAAAGACATCTGAAAAGCGTACATTGCTCTCCTGTGTCCTGACTTCTGTAAAATACAGGTTACGGTTGGTTCCTGTGTATGGTGCTGGGTAATTCTGCAGAAGAGAGAACGGCACTGCTGCAGCTATGTGCACAGCACAGCACAGTGAGGTCTTGGTTGTGCTCGGGCTCCGGAGTGCTATTCTGGGCGTTATTAACTGGATTATGTTACACGTAGGGCTCCGATGGCGTGGAGCCGCTCTCGGGATGTTAACTGTTTCTATTAAGCTTTGCATTTAGAGCCCTGTGTGGCAGAGGGTGATGCTGGCCGAACATTCCCACAGCTCAATGGTCTGTGTGTCTGCAGGGCATGGGAGGATTTGCGTTTGGCTTGCACAAGGGTGAGCTCAGAACTTGCTGACTTGTGGATGCTGTGTGCATTAATGGCTTCAGTGTAGCAGTTGTGTAGCTGCAGGTGCTGTGGCAGAGAGGCTTTATGTACAGAAGTGCAACAGAAACCCTACAACGTGCCAGCAGCATGTCGTAAGGGATAAAGCCAGATGCAGCGTGGTGTTGATCGGAGCGCGTGGTAAGATGCCATCGAACACGGGTTCTCGTGATTCCTGTTCCTGAACAAGTGTTACTGAGATTTGGTTCAGTTTAGGATGAAAGCAGCTGTGGAGATACCGAAGGGCCTTCCTGGATATGTGCGGTTTTTGTTGCTGTGCTTGTTTGCTTTCAGAGGGAAGACGGATATCCCGGCTTTTGTAGAAACAAAACCAAAACCCAAACAATCACAAAGGAAACCCTCTGATAGGTTTGGTGACCCAAGCAAACTTGGTGCCTAATTAGGGAGAAACCGAATGGTTTTCCTGGTGGGATCCATGCATCTGTTCACCGTCAGCAGCTCTGCCAGCAGAGCTGTGCTGAGCTTGGGGCACAGGTGGCCGTGCAGCAGAGCTGTGGCACTGGGACAGGGGTTGTGGTTGTGCCAGTGGGAGAGCACTCCTGGCCCTGAGGTGTGGGTGGGCTTCCTTCTGCTGCTTTGTGTTAAAAATGGAGGGTGAACTCTGACACGGGGAGGCAGTTTGCACGGTTGAAGCCATTAAAGCAGGAGGGAGTGCTGGTGCTGGTTGGAGGAGGTACAGTCAGATGAGGCTACAAAGGGGCAGCAGTGGGAATCGGTACCAAAAATGGATTTTGCACGAGTGGGGAGTGAAAGGGTAAACAGTCCTTCAGATCAGGTTCTGCTCCTGAGCCCTTTTCCACAATTTCCTGCAACACCAGATCTCCAAGCATGACGGTGCTGGGGGTGGGCTCCCACCCAGCCACTGGGCTCCTACTGGGAGCCACTGTGTTGGGAGACCCCCCGGCCCCTCAGCGGGGCAGCACGGCTCTTTAGAAGGCAGCAGGGCTGGGGTCCTGGGGCGGAAGGTGGAAGGAGGGCTGGGCCTGCTGTGCTCCCCTTGCCCCCGGGTGCCAGGGAGTGACAGCTTGTGGGCAGGCAGCCAAGCTTGGGAGAGGAGGAGTGTGTGAGGCCTTTGGCTTTCTCATGCTTTATCAGGCTGCAAAGAATAGCTCGATATTCAGCCGGCGTTGGTGCGGGTCAGGAGAATGGAAATGCGAACTTAACTCCTGACACGCCGGGGAAAGGCCTGACCGCCAGAGTGAGGGCTGCTTCCTGAGGCTTTCTGTGCAGCGAGAGCCTTTCCGAGCCGTGCCCTCAGCTGAGCCGTGCCCTCAGCTCACCCGTGTCACAGGGGCCACCCCCAGCACGGATGTGTTGGCCGGGGGCAGGGGGCCAGGGACAGTCCTGGTGCTGATGGAGCTGGCAGAGCGCTGCACGTCAGCACACAAGGAGTTAAGCGCTGCCAGTGGTGAACCCACCTCGGGGTGCCGAGCTCCATTCCCACGGCTGAGGCCCGGGCAGGGGGAGGGCCCCCGGGGGCTGGGAAGCATCACCAGGCTCCTGTGAGCCTGTGTGGGGCCGGGAGTGAGCGGAGCCACCAGGCAGGAGCTGCTGCGTTGTCACCGCGCAGCCATGTGCCCTGGGTGAGACCCTCCTGCAGGCAGATGGGGGTGCTCTGTGGGCAGAAACCATGCCGAGGCGTCTGAGAGAAAGGAGAGCAGGGTCGGAGCGCCCATCCAGCCCCTGGGAACGCTCTGAAGCCCAAGGCAGTCAGTGTGAGTGGAACCCAGCAGCAGCGTCAAGGAGAGATGAGCCCTGGGCTCAGGGTTTGATTCTGCTGGGCTGTGCTCGTGGTATGCCAAGAAGTGTGGCCGAGAGGTTGGGTTTTAGTCTGTGCTGGGCTGACTGGCCTTGCTCCCACCCCAGATCCTCTCTGGAGAAGACAGATTGCCGTGATCCTTATGCAGGCTGTGCTGGCACCAATATCTGGAGGGCAGAGGCTCTAGGAAGTGTCTGCGAGATGAAAGCTTGATTTATTTATTTATTTATTTATTTTTGTGCATGGCCACAGGAGTCAGCAGCTAGCAGTGAGACAAGTGTCCGCATTAAATACACTGTGAACACCAAGATATGTAGAGATTCCCCTTCTGAATCTCACTGATGGTTAACACCAGCACCCTAACAACACTGTTAGGCAGCAGCCCTCATCCAGTTGCCTGCACACAGCTGTGGCCGGGCTTTGCTTTGCAGCATGCTGCAGCTCTGCGCTCCGTCCTTTCCCCCCAGCAGGAGGGATGTGGCTGACGCATGCTCTTGGTGCAGGGAAGCACAAAGAGCGGCTTGGGGCTGCAGCAATAGCTTGGGACCCAGGTGCAGTGAGAATGCACCAGCTCCTGCGGGGACGGAGGGTGTGTTCCCATTGTGCGCGCTCCTGTTGGCTTCTGTCAAGCTTCCCCTCATTATTCCTGCCTTGAGCTGTCTCGGCCCCAAGGCAAAGCGTCCAGAATGCTCTGTATGCTTTGCCCTTGAGAGACGTGCGGTCCTTGGAGAATGGCTGTTCAAGGGAAGCACGGCAGTGGGCTGAATTGAGACTGTTTCAGGCTGCACAGCTCTGAGCTAATCTCCCAGAGGCAGAGACATTACTCACCAATCAGGAATGTGTCTGTATTTTTCCTAATGAGAACAAAACATTTTATCCCTGTTCATTAGCGAGGAGTTAGGGTGTACTGTTGCCATGCCAACAGACTCCTCTCCCTTGCAGACACACTGGGGGTGTCCTCCGTGCCGTGGTTGGAAGGGTGAACGGGAAGGCTTGTTCTGGCGAGAAAAAGATCCCATTGTTTTCCCAGGGCCGCCTGGACTTTGTGCAGCTGGCCAGCCCTTGCCTCCTCAGGGGGAAGGGAGCCACTGCAGGAGTCAAGTGCAACAGAGGTTTAATTTATTGGAAAAAGAGTCTTTACACTTTGTGTTATGTTGTTTTTTTCCAGCTTGAAGCATACTCTTCAATAAGAGAAATGAAGGTGTCTCAACGTTCCCAAGAGTCCAGATGGTAAGCAGAACGCGCCGGGGGTCAGCACTGGGACACCCATGGATTGCTGTAGCCCGCTGGGCTCCTCCATGTTCCTCATTGGCCCTTTGTGCAGTCACTGTTGTGCCAGGCAGCCTCTTGCTGCTGCTGTGTAATTAATAAGTTCACATGATGGGCATCACCACCTGTGATTAGTGTGCAAGTGGGTTTACCAGGTCCACCGGAGAAAGCTAGTAGCAGCGTGTGAGAATGCACACTTGTTCCTTTTACGTATGGAGCTCCTACCAAGCACAGAGGATGTCTCAGAAGCTGTCATTTGTAGGGCTCTGGTGTAAAAAGAGTTATTGACTCCAAAGGTTGCCTGCCCATTTTCTTGTCTTTGTCTTGGTTCTGCATCCCACCCCCGCCAAACCCCCGCCCCCTTTCCCAAGGGACCAGTTGGGATGTGTGGACTGCAGCAGTGTGTACATTGGGCTGCTGTACACATCCTGCTAGTCCTCTGCAGCTCTGGTGCTACAATTCCACCCCTACTGCAATGTAAAGTAACTTGCAAATTAGAATTCTCTGTACAAGGTAATGAGCTTAATCTGCAGAAAGAAACAAACAAGCGTGTTACTTTCTGATGGTGCCAGAAGTGGGCTGGTGAGTGTGACTAAACCTGAAGACAGTCTGCTGGAGCAGGGTGGTGTGCATATCTGGCTGTCAGTCACTTTGTAGCACGGTGAGATGCTTTGTGCTGGCTGAGCTCCGTGGTGTTGACAGCTACAGACCCTTGAAGAAATGTCTCCTGAAGCTGGAGTTCTCCTTTCAGACTGCATGCTGTTCAACTGCCTAGCTGTGACTCCTGTTCCCGTTCACCTGGCGAAGCGCTTTGAGTGAACGTGTGGAATTTGAATACTGGAATTTGAATATCAAATGGAGGGTGGTACAGCAGAGATCCCAGACGGAATGAGCTGCAGGAGATCTGCGGATCTGCATGAACTTCTGCTTGGGGAATGAAACCCTGGCACCTGGACACTAGCTGCTGGCTTAGATGAGTCACTGACTATTGCACTGAAGAGATGAATATCACTTGAGAGCACAGGAGCCCTTCATCAGAAAGTATTCTGCTCGTTGGACTTGCAGCTGTAGCAGAAGGAGGGTTCCATAAAAACAAAAGCGGTGAACAAAGCCAGGCAGCATCCTCTAGCCTAGGGTTCTGTGTGTGTGCAGCTTGTTTGATTCCAGTTTGGTAGTGGAGCTAGATTAAAGTCTTGAATGTTAAAGAGCAGGCTTTATGAAAACCTGTTTTGATCTGGAGCCTCTGTGAATAAATCTTGAGTGCATACAGCACACGTACAGGGATTGGTGAGTTGGGTTTCCTCAGCTTTTCACTGGCTCTGGGCGGTTCAAGTAAAACCACTAAATCACAGCTGTTTGAAATAGGGAAGGAGTAAGTACTTGAGATGATTTGAGTTCAGTCTTTTCTGGGTCCGAGCTTTTAGGGTACATAAAGTTAAAAGACCATAGAGAGGACTATGTGCTGCGTATATGCAGTTGTGTACTTTGAGATAGCCAGCTCTATGTCCAGACCCTACTGAAACACTGCCCCAACAGAACTGCACTGGAAGAAATGGTTTTTAGTCCATTTAAGTGCAGAAGATCATGACTGAACAAACTAACTTCTGGAATGTGAGTTACGGTTATTATCCAAGTCGCGCTCTGCTTCATTCTTGTGCAGCACGAGTAGCAACTCGGTGTTACCTAGGAGAGTGCTGTTTGTTCCCTCCCCTGCTCTCCTCATTTTTAAACAGCGCAGGGGGTGATTTCTGCCCTACTTTGTGTCCCACCTTTTTTTTCCCTCCCCCCCTTTTATATTAAAGATAAACACACAACTGCTGTGCTGTGGGCAAGGTTAGAACCGGGAGAAACCCTTTGCTTTTGGGGCACGGGGCATGTTTTCCCCACGAGGAAACTGTGATGTTGCATTTTGGCTGTAGACATTCCTTTCTCATTGCTTCCCATGCCTGGCAGGCAGTTGTGTGCTGTGCTCTGCAGAGTGCTCAGAATAGTGATGTTTTGAGTATTGGGTATTTCTAGGCCACTTACTCCATCTGTGATGTAAAGCCTCTGCAGAACTACCTCAGACTTCCTGTTCAGTTCACAATGTGACATTTCAGTGAAAGGCAGATGCAGATAGTTTTACGGTCTTGCATCTTATTGTCTCATAGTTCTGTTTCTGAGATGCCCGCTGCATGCTGGGCTGCTCTTCACAGCATAGCTTCTCTACTTGTTTGATTATTTCTCCTTGTAATAACAAGGTTTTTGTTTCAAAAGCATGTGAGCTTCTCTGAGTATAAAAATAATGCAGATGTACTCATACCACAGTGGGACAAAGGACAAAATTCCTGATATGTTCATACATTTTGCTTCTAAAAGCACTGCAGGTGATACGTGCACCATGTCTATGTGAGAATAAACACTTCTGTTATGTTTCACTGAAGTTTTTATGTAACCTCCAGGGCTGGAATGGTTTGATGTCACCAGAGATGCAGACAGCACTCCCATGCTGTCTTCTGGAAGCTCAGCTCATAGGGAGAGCCAAATGCCTTCCCCATCAGGTGTAGCAGAAGAGATGAGAACGGTTGGGCTCCGCTTTATTAGAGGAACATTTGAGTCCTGCGTGCTGTTTGGTATCCACCACCTTGACAGGAGGGCTCTCCCCTTTGGTCAGAACCAGTTGTGGGTCATTTGGGGAGTGAGCTGATCCTTCTAGCCCTTAGTAGCCTCAAATTGTGAGGTAGACTTATATTAATAAATAAATAAACACATGTTGTCAGCACTAAGCATTTGCAATGTTAAATAATTCATTGGCTGTCTTTTGAATTGTTTGGTTTTAATGACCTCGCTTCTTTTTCTGTAATTCTAGAGACATTTCTACATTCCTGTAACTTAAAAAGGCTTGTTTGACGCCTAACAGTGAAACTGGTGAAGGGCAGAAAAGCCAGATATTTCAGCCTGACAGGAAAGGTTAGGTTGCCTGGTAGGAGACGCGTACATGCAGAGTGAATTCTTATATCTGATAGTCAAGAATGTGGGAAGCAATTAGGATGGATTGCTGCATTTGTAGAGGAAAAAAATCACAAAGGGTTTTTGAGGAGTTGTGATAAAAACAATGTCCAAACCCAAATGTGTTAGTATGATTGCAAAAGAACAAGGTCCGGTAGGGATACTGTTATTTTTTGTAGCATCATGAAATCACTAAATACTGAGCCTGTAGTCAAGGGAAAAAGTAAGGGATTGAAATATTCATAAAGGATACACAATAGAATAAAGATGGCAATAAAGATGGCAAACAACCTCTCACACAAGGGATAGCCTTCGTTAGGGTGGGCGAGGTGAAGTATAAGGATGTCAGTTGTGCTTTCAAAGTCGTAATGCAGAGAGAGTTCTTGAAAAACACACGCTGTTCTGGAGGAGGAAGATCATAGGATCATATCATAGCATGGCCTAGGTTGCAAAGAACCACAATGATCGTCTCCGTCCAACTCCTCTGCTATGTGCAGGGTCGCCAACTGCCAGACCCCACATCCAGCCTGGCATCAAATGCCAGAAGATGCAGTTGAATGCTGTATTTGAGGAGCAGCAGCTGTTTCTTGCCTCTTCTGTGAGTGTGGGAGAAGCATAAGTGTGAATAGGCATTGAACGGAGTTAGGTGTAGCAGGCTTAAAGTCCTTGATGTGTGCGGGTAGCCTGGGAAGCTCCCTGCCACAGGATGTTGTGAATGCCAAACATCTGCGTGTATTTGAGGGTGCAGGGCGGTTCCACAGAAGAAGGAGCTATTGAAGGTTCCTAAAGGCATGGAACCAAGCTTTGTCCCAAGAAGGTCCTGAGCTGCACATCGCTGCAACCAGGAAGAGTGTTCAGGGAGGCAAAGTGCTGCTGTGTGCTTACTTCATTCTTACAGCTTCAGGCCATCACTGGAGCTGGAACAACTGCAGTCTGGTTTGTCAGAACTGAAGGGGGAGAGAAATAAAAGTTGTAAAAACAGAAACCGGCACAGCTTGTGGCTCGAGTTTCTGCTGCTCTGGTGATGTGCTGCCTTGCTGAAGGCACTGTCTGTGAGATATTAAAGCCTGCAGACTACTGACTTGAGTTTGGAGAGTATATACTGGGAAACTGTGCAGCTGGGGAGACTGGTGTGAAGGCGCCAATTCTAAGCAGGGAAGCTGACATTTTCCCTTCCCCTTTGGTGTGTGCTGTTCTTTGCTGCTCTGAGATGCTGCATGTTTTACTGAGTTGCAGAGACTGTCTTACTGCTGATAGCCTGAATCTTCTTGGTGTGGATTTCCCCTCCTTAAATAGCTTTTCTTCTTGGTAGTGCACTGTAACTTAATTTGAACTAAAATGAGTGATATGCAGATCTATAAACAATACAGTCTCTGTTCCAAATGTTTTCAAACTAAAAATGCCGTGGCCTATGTGAGGTTCAGGCTTTATGGAAGTTCTTGAAACACTGATCTCATTTTAGGTCTTGTCTAAGCACTTAAAAATAACAGGGCTCAGTTCTAGGTGCTTCACCTTTGCAAGTCTGGCCTTGCACTTGGTTTTAGATGCTTACCCAGATCTGCAGAGAATGCAGTGCAGGATGAGGTGTTTCTCTGAATGTTTCCTTTCCCTTTCAACAGGATGAGAGCTATGCCAACCTGTCCGTCCTTTTGTCCGTAGGCTCTCTACTGTTGGATATTGTCCCATTTTTCTCCTCCTTGTGGTGTAACTTTGCTCTGTGATCCTTGGGGAGCAGCTACGGAAGGCTGACTGGTAGCAGAATATACAGTTCAGATTCTTGGAGGCTCTTAAGGCTCAAAACTCAGCTCATATATTTGGGGAAATTGGAGCCTGTTTGCAAAGATGCTGAAACCAATATGCCTGTGTCCCACGTTCTGTAGCAAAAGTCACTCCATGGGCTGGCAGAGAAGTCATGTGCTCCAATTTCCATTGGGTGTTAATGATACGCTTTAACTTGTGGTTAGCCCCGAAGTGGTCGGGCAGTTGGACTTGATGTCCTTTGTAGGTCTCCTCCAACTGAACAATTCAGTAATGCAATTTCCAGTTCATAACGATGCGCATGTTAAGGAGAGCAACTTTATCTTACATCTTTTTAATTCTTTAAGTGTTTCTTTTTGTTCCTTAACAAAATAAAAGTAATGCTTGGATTTGTCTGCAAATATTTTTCACTTTCTTGATGTGTCCTTTGCTGGACTACATTAAGTTTTGTCCCCTTTCTGTAGGCAATTACATGATGATCTTGACATGTTGCACCTAAACTCACCGCTGTTCCTAACAAACTACTGGAAATCTGGTTTTCCTGTTTTCTGGGTGCTTTTGCCCAGGGGTCACCCTGGCAAGATAGCACTCTCTTGAAATGCTGACAGCCAGCCGGTTATACTGGCTGCAGTGCCTGCTCGTAGGAGTGTGCATTTCCAGACTAGTGTTGCAGTTTATGCAACAGACTTGTTAGTGCATCTCTGTGTCCCCAGGGTGAAGATCTGGGCTTCCCTGAAAGGCAGAGGGAAGAGCCAGTCAGTCCTGTCCAGCTAGTGGCTGTCAGACTGCTCAGGTAGGTGGATTGCAAACCAGATGGAGAACAGTCTCAACCAAGAAGTCTTTAAAATTCATGGCTACCTTGAAGAGGTAACTGGTTCTGAACTGCAGAACTCTTAGTACGGCACCAAAAAAACCTTTTTCAGCCCTGGACAGGACTGGGAGCTCTAATATCTTACTTGAAAAAGTTAGGATGTCCTTGATTTGAATGCAGATAAGAACAGTAGCTCACATTACAAAGCCATGGTGAGTGAATTTTGTCTTGTAATTAAAATTCCTTGTTCTGGATAAGGTGTGAGGACCCGTCTGCATGACTACATGTTAACAAAGTGGCTGCAGAACTCTTGCTCCAGATGACTTATTTCTCCACATAACAAATCCTGCAGCATCCTTGCCTTCTGCTTCCTTTGCCACTCAGTTTTCGTACTGCACGCTTTCACCCCTCCAGCCTGTAGACCCATAGAAGTATGAAGGAAAAGCGTTGACTGATGGCCCGTGGGCTGCAGTAGTCCTGCCTCTATATGCAGTCTGAATTTTATTGTTGAAACGAGAGCTTCCATGCCTGACAATGGCTGGGGTGTAGGGCTGTGATGGTAGTGCAAAAGAGCACATTGCATCACTGCTGCTAGCCTTGTGGTTCCTTGACCACAGACACCTCGAGAGCTCTTCAGTTCATGTACCAACGCTCTGTCTTGGGCTAAATTAGGGAATGCTGGATAGCAAGGATCCCAGTCTGTGTAGGAAGATAGTTACTTGGGGCTGTTCAGACTGGTGTGCAGTTGATCCTGGCTCTCAAGTCTGCATCTTGTTCACTCTTCTGCAGTGGAAGCCTGGGAACTCCTGTGCTTTCTGTGTGTTACGAGCAACTTGGGAAGCTCCTCAGGATTTTTGAAGTACTTGGTGCTCTGCTTTCTGATTTTGGCCTTATGAAAGCTTTGGTGTATTGAGTTCTGGAGATGGGAGAAAACATCTAGGTGCACCAACTCCGATTGTTATCTAGCAGACCTGTGTAACCTCATTACCAGAATATTGAGCTGAATAGTTCATAGCTGACTGATGATATTCTCCCAGGCTTAAGTACTAATTTATGGAAGATTAATTGATCAAAGCTTCATTTCTGATAAAACGAGTTGAGTAATATGAAATAGAATGTAACCAGCTTGGTTCGAAGGCAAACCACAAGCAGATTGTGGTGGTGATGTGGAGTTCTGTTGATTTTGCTGTCTCTTCTGGGTGGGAGGAGATAAACGCGACTCGTGCTGTTGCATTGCATTACATTTATTTGCATATTACTAACTGTATTCATGGCTGTAGCCAAAACTGCTGACACTGTTGGAGTGATGGGGAAAGACTGTCACACTGCTGTCAGGCTGTGTGCTCTCCTGAGAGCTACTGGAGAGGGCAGAAGAATGAATCTTATTTCAAATGAAGGAAAACTCCATGGAGAAGAATTCTTTCCTCCCCACCTTGGGTGCATTAAGTCTTCATAGAGCTGTTGTGGTGATAAACGATTTGAAGACTTCTGAGGTGCTGAGCTATGCTGCTCCGTGTTTTCAGAGTGAAAGGGTTAATTTGAAGCAGGTTGCATTATGTAAGGGCTCTGATTTGCCTCTTGACAAGGGGTGGTGGACTTTGGGATGCGATCCTCATGTGCTTGCTTGTGGGCTGTAATGCTGCTAGCAGGAGCTCCTTGTGCAGTAGAGTCCTCTGGTCTCTCTCCCACCCTGCAGTCTTGTAGGGCTGCTGCTGGCATAGAGACTGTGGTTTTCTCTTGAGGTGTAAGTGTGGAGCCAGCATCATTTCACAGGGACAAAATCAAGGCAAGATGCTGTGTGAAATGTGAAGAGTGAAGCCCACCTGTCTTGGGTATTTGGAGCTACCTGCCAGCCCAGTGATGCAGAGGATGGGAAAAACACTCTTAGCTGTCTGTTCCCAGTTTCTCCTGAGTTTTGGGGCTGGAGTAGGCTGGGAGCTGCCACCGCTTGTGCAGGAAGCACCAGGGACGTGCTGGAGAGCTGCTGCACTTTATCACTGTGGGTTGTCCTTCTGGAGATGGTAACCCATTGGCTCTACCGAAGGCATCACAAATCCCCCACAGGAAGGAAGCAGGTTTGAAGGATGTTTGAAGTTCCTTTCCTCCCTTGATAGGTTATCCCAAGATAAGACCCCTGGCTGAATGCAGAAGGAGAGTGTGGCCCTCGCCATGGGGGGTTCCGGTGCTGGCCCCTGGGAGGCACGTGCTGTGCGGAGGTCTTGTGGAATCACCGAGGCAGCTAATGCAGGACTCCAGCTTTCCTAGCAGCCCTGCGGAGCCGAAGCTGAGAGCAGGAGGGATTTTGGCTGGGGCTGGGAGAGGTGCCCGTAATGACAGGGCGGGCGGTGCGGTGGGAAGGCGTGCCTTCCTCGAGGTGGAGGCTGGTAACACATGAATCACGCCTGTTTGAAGTAGTGATGAAATCCCCGACGAAGGAGTTCTGTAATACCTAGCCAAACAGTCTGGTGTGCTTCAGTTTCCTTTCTCTCTGGGCAGAACGGATGGTCCTGACCTACTTTTCCCAATAGCAGTTCTGTTAAACACTACCCAGCGCTGTACATACAGCATTTGTGTTCTCCGTGTTGTTCACTCGGCTGCTGAGCAAGAAGTTTCCACCAGGCGTGTAGCAAACAGGGCAGAGCCGGTCCGGGAAGGGGCTGCTTGTGCTTTTTAAACCCACAGCTGTGCCACTGCTATGCACCACGGCTTGGACCTCTGCTTGGGGCTCCCAGGCTGCGGGGGGAGGATGCTGTGCTTTGCTGCTGTGCTGTGCGAGAGCTTTGTGCAGCGCTGTCAGGATTCAGCTAGATGGTATCTAAATGCTAATAAGACAGATAATGCCTTGAGAAATAGTCGATGAGGTTAGGCTTCCAGCTTCCTAAATATGCGATTAAGAAGAGCTAAAGTTACATTCCTAATATTTAAAAGTAAATAAAATCTATAAATGTACCATTAAAATAAGAAGTTTAAATATAACTGTCCTCCTGGGGCAGATTGCAGAGCGCTGTCTAGCTCAGCATCCTGTCTTTGACAATAGCCAGAAGCAGATGCTTAATGAGTACTGTAAGAGACGGGGCATGTGCAATGTGATTTATTTATTTTCTCTTCTCCTCCTCTCCATTTGATGCTCCCAGCTTATGGCCATCACCAGTTTAGGGCCCTCCTTGGCTTGGAGCGGAATCTGATTATCAGATCCCGACTGCATTAATTTTTATAACCCCTTTTAACTTGTTTGTGTTTCTCGTCTCCATGACATCCCACAGCGGTGAGCTCTACAATTTAATTGTGCACTTAAAATGTTACATAAAATATTTTTACATCCAGTGAAAATTACCCTTGAACTGACTTAGAAAAGTTTAGGAAAGCTGTTTGACCTTGTCAGTGCTCTTGTTTTTCTGCACTGGAAGAAGTTGTCATTAATTATTCCACATTTCACATCCTAATCCTATTTGTCGTGTCTCAGATCTCTCGCGTTTTCCCTATCTTGTCCTGGTTGCTTCTTTGTCCATCTGAGGTCCTGCTCTGCTCAGTCTCTCCTTATATGGAAGCCGTCCCGTGCTTTTGATCATCTTTGTTGTCCTTTTTGTCATTCTGTCTCCTTTTTCAGATGTGGGAAGCAGAACTGCCTGCAGCATTCGACAACAAAATGGTGATGTGTTTCCTTTCCTAATCACGCCGAAGGCTGTATTTGCCTTTTTGCTTGATGCTAAATGCTCATCTGACATACCAAGGTTCCAGCGTTTTCATGAGCGATAACAGCTTGTTTTGGTCTTCATACGCTTATGTAATTAGGGTATTTTGTGTTACTCTCGGCATTAATTGACGGGCAAGATACTGTGTAGTTACTTAGGAGTGCATGAGTTCTGCAACTTTTTGCAGTCTCCTCTGTATTTGATTGTGCTGAATAATTTTACTCTCAGTAAGCTTTGCCAGTTCCAGGCCTATTCCGCTTTGTAGATCATCTTATGAATATCCTGAACAGCACAGGTTGCAGGATGAATTCTTGGCAGATCTCTCTGATAACCTTCCTCCCTTGGGAAACTCTTCCACTTATGATTTCCTGTCTTTTAAGTACTTATTAAATCATGATAGGGACTGTAATTCCACAGAAGCTTATCTTTTCTTTTTCCAAGAGCCTTAGCTGACAGTTCTTTCAAAGTCAGTTTAGTTCATATTAGACAGATTAAAAGCTGTCTCTTGGAGCTCAATTAACTGGAAATTGGAAACGTGCTCTTGGAATTTCCTGGGTACTGTGAGGCTTTCTCTCTGCTCCAGTGTTACCCTGTATTTTGATCAGTGGTTCTCTGCCTGAACTTCTGTAGATGAGCTTGCTAATGTGGGATGATGGACTTAGATTTGCCTGGATTTGTATAGAAATGGTAGGTTTGCTCAGCAGGCTGAATCAGGTGCGTAACTTTAAGTGAGCTCTGCTTTCCCAGAAGGATTCTGTCACAGCTAAATTAAGCTTATCTGGGTTCCCTGGAACTCCTCTTCACATTGGGACTTAGAGAACTGGAGAACTGACCTTTTTTGTTGTTGTTTTTTCCCTATTTAATTGCCTGGAGGAGTGTTTGAGTCTCAGCTGGTATTTGGATGGACACGGTGTTGGGCATATGATGTGACAGCTGGGTGGGAGAACAAGAGGTTCTTGGGTAGGTAAATGAGCTGGGGGTTAAAGACAGTGTTTGCTCTGTGATAGCATGTCTGGGTCAGGTGCTCTTCTGAGTCAGGTACGTTGTTTTGTTTTACTTTTTCTTCAGAAAGGCTCAAAGTGCTACAAGAGAAATTGTCTCTGTCTGAAGAAGCTCGGATCACCTACTGTATCCATCCTGAAGGCCTGAAGCTGGAATGATTGCCTGGTGTTTGTCTGCCCTCCCGCTTCTCCTTAGGCATTTCTTATTGTCTGTCGCTGGAGACAGGATTTCTGTGTAGGTGGACTTCTGTCTGACTTAGAATAGCTGTCCTTATCTTCTTGCCCAAGGAGGATTAAGAAGGATTAGTTTTGGAACTGTTCATGCAAAAAGTGACTGGAAGCTTCTTTGACTGAAAGTACTGCGATGAGCAAAGTTAAAGGAAATGACAAGGCAACTTACTGGGGTTAAATACCCTTGGGGAAGTGCTTGTAGGGTTAAGGTGGTGCTTTCTTTAACTTAGGAGCCCTAGGAAAAAATCCTGCTTTTAGATACGTTGGTTTTGTCGGGAGCTTGGAGGCAGAAGGGAGGAATTGCTTGCTGGTGTTCTTTGGCTCGATCACACAGCAAGCTGGAGCTGATCCTAAAGGATTCAAATCTTCAGATGCATAATGTGGGCAGAAAATTAGCCTTTTGTTGTGCTGAAATAACAGGAAGCTAATAGCTGACTTGATTTTCCGCTTTTTAAAATGTATATAGAATGTGATACTTGAGTTCTCTTTTTGTCGGTGTTTGGGAAGGGGGCTCAGTGAAAAGCTTAAAATTATGCAGTGGCTATGGAGAAAACTTAACTGCAAGCAGCTTGTGATGCTTTATGTTCTTTGTAAATGTTTATGTAGTTTAATTCATAAAAAGCTCACGATTCAGCTGCGTTAAACATTAACTCTTCTTTAGCCATTGGTACTGGAAGTTTAAACTGTTGGCTGTAGCATATCTTAGTATGTTCAAGAGCAGAGATTGGACGTGCTTGAGGCGTTGGAAGAAATGGCTGTCTGCTCCCATCAAATAATTCTGGTATGGCTAAAATTAATACTTGGTGCAACCAGGGAGTAGAAGTGCTTTCTGCAGTTTTTCCAAGGAACCCCAACAATGCATAAAAGTATCATTGAAATGTTAGCGGTATCAAACAGTAGAGAAGATGCTGGAGTGGCTCTGGCACAAGTTGCACAGAGAGGTGGTGGTGCCCCGTGCCTGGAGACAGCCAAGGTCAGGCTGAATGGGTTCTGAGCACCTGACGGAGCTGTGGGTGTCCCTGTTCAGTGCAGGGGGGTTGGACCAGGTGGCATTTAAGGGTCTCTTCGGGCTCAATTCTGTGATGCAGTGTGTGCATATAACATTGTTTTTGTATAACATCTTCCAGCCTGAAAAGTAGCCGTGTTCAAACAGCCGGCGGTCATTATCTAGGGTTTGGAAAACATCATTTGCTCGAGTGTTTATCTATTAATGCTGTTAATTCTGTAGCCTGAAAGCGTGGGTTGTGCTGCCTTCTCCTGCCACTTCAGATTTTCTGTTTTGTCTTTGGAGTTTTCTAGTTATTTTAACCTCAGCTTTGGTGTTACTCGCAGCTGACTTAACAGAGCCACCTTGTCTGTGTCAGCCCTGCTCTGATGGGATGTGTTGGTCAGGGGATTCTCCTCGGTGTTGATTTTATTTGGAAAACAGAGGTTTGTGTTCATCTCTGCAAGTGTTCTTAAACAGAGCAGCAGGGAACTGGCCTGGTTGTAGTAAATAAGACTCCAAAAGAGATGTATTTATTTAATGGGAATGTCATCTTCCATGGCGGAAAACAGCAAGTCTCTGTTGAGCATATGAAACCTAGAAGGGGGACTGCAGCTCAGGGCTTTTGTGCAGAAAACACAGTGCTGGTGTTCTTGCTGACGCTGCCTGACTCGGACGTGCCGGAGCCCATGGGTCGTCGTGCAGCTCGAAGAATTATGCTTTTAATTTTTGTGTCTTGTAGGGCTCTCCCCACAGGCTGGATCTGCGAACAGTGCAGTGGGAGTTGCAGATGCGAGTATCAGGGGCCCCATTTTTCCCAGGAGAATTCTGCTGGGGTTGGTAACCGGTATGAAGGACAACCCAGAGGCTGCAGCACTCCCTGACCTCTCCGTTTTGGGAGGGGTTAGGATATCAGGGAGATAATTTGTAAGGATTGAAATAATCTTTACGTATTGATATGCTGAAACGTGCCCAAGAGAGCTGTTGTTTGTTTCTTTAATGAATGAGTCAAGTCTTTGGGAGGGATATGTGAGGTCAGAGGTAAAAATAGTGCTACAGAAGATGCTGTCTTACTCCGATTTCCAAGTAATAAAATAGTGCTGTTGCTCCCACGTTACTGGTGGTTGTTTTGTGGATGCCATATAAGTATTCTGTGGCAGAACTGACTAATCCTCCAGCCCTTCTGTTGTGATCCAGATTAAATAAATGAAACCCAGAAGTATAATTTGGATATTAATATTTTACAGTGCGTTAAAGCCAACGTTCGGAGCATTGTCTGGTGCGTTTTCCTATTTAAGGGGAATTCATAAAAAAAAAAATGGAATATTTGAAAAGAATCTCTAAGCCGTGGCAGTTGCCTTCAGAATTAATTAAAGGCTACACACTTTTAGTGCAATCTGCCTGTAACAGCTGTGTTGTGCGCTAACAGCAAGCACAGGAAGCTGAACGCTTCAGTAAATCCATAAAGAGCTCAGTAGTGTAGCCTGTCATGAAACTATCAGATTTAAATGTAGGTTATCCTCCTTCTTCCTGTCCTCCCGGTATCGTGATGGGCTGTGCCGAAGAGCGAGAAACAGAGGCAGCGATGCCTGTGCTTGAGAAATAATTGGGGGAATTGAATCAAAAAGGCATTGCTGGCCTTTTCCTCTCCATTTTCAGGTAGGGTGGGGACGCTTCTAACCACTGGTAGCCACGCACTCGGGTTTGTTTCTAATGTATGTTTGTTCACTGAGCGGTAAATGCAAGTTCATCCATTAATGGCTCTGCAGCAAAGAACAAAGAGCGCTGTACTCGGCATTTACCCATCGCTGGGTGATGAGGGCTGGCTCACAGAGCATACCCTATCACCCTTCTTGATGTTTTTATCTTCTCACTGCCCTCTGTTCTTCCTGAGCCATCAAGGCTGGATAGCGTCTTCTTACCTGCGGCACCTGTGGTAGGAACAGCTCTCAATAAAGCTACTTCTAGAGGGATATTGGCAAGTGAAATAATGGCTTCAGGACAGAGCTCTGGCCGCAGCAGGATCTGCTTTTGGCTGTGGTCTGCTGGAATGTAGGGTGAGTTGACTTTCCATCTCTCCTCCAGGACATGTAGTGTGTAAAATGCTTCTTGTGAAATGCTAGTGATGGGTTCAGCTGCAGGTCAGAGAGCTTGGGAAGGGGTTGTGTGCTGGAGTGGTGTCATGCACTGGGCTTTGAATTCAGTCACTGGTGGCATGGATGTTAATTCTGCCCCAGCAGTTGTCAGAGATGGTAAGCGATGAGCCTTGTAGCTCATAGGTGTGACCTCAAGCCAGAAAGCCAGCATTTCAGAATTCATGGGTTCCGAAGACAAATGCTGGATGTACTGTATAATTGCTGGCTGGCATATGAAGGCTGCTTTAGCTAGAAAGATTACAGATTCTTATAAGTGGTGTAGTGTGATGTCTTTGATCTGGAGGCAGCTGAGAATCACAAGACTCTCTTCTCCACGTCGGCGTGGCTCTGTCACAGTGTAGTCAAGCTCCTGCTGGTGGATGGCCATCAGCGTATTGTTTTGTTTCCAGGCATACAAAGCTTTGAAACCGAGGCAGAGATGTGCAGCAAGCCATCGTGACAGCTGCGTGATGGCCGCGCAGGGGTATCAAGCAGTCATGTGGTTCAGGAGTTCCTTGAATAAAGTATTCTCCAATAAAAACGGGGAAAGGGCATAAAAACAATTCACGTTGCATCTTGGGCGAAATGCTGATGTGAACTGGAGGTGATCCAGTTAAGTCAGAGCTCCGTCCTTCAGTCTGTGTATCTGCTGGCTGAGCTTGTAGAGATCCCTCATCACTTCACAGATACAATCTCTGCTGTAATGAGGACCTCTGTCAAGCCCTAGGACTCTCTCAGCACCCTGGCAAGCGACTGCATGGCTGGCTGAGGGCTGGCTGTGAGTCTGGGTAAAGCAGAGTGCATCAGCTGCACTGAAGCAGAAAGCACTAAGCGTTCATTATCGGTGTGAACTGAAGCCCCAGTGTGCACGTAGCCTAAATGTCCTGTTGGTACGGTGGGAGTTGGTGGCTGTGTGTTCAGGGAAGCTGCCAGCCTGGTGCCAGAATTCCCACGTGTGGGTATTTCCTGACAGCGCTGCCTGCTTACCTACAATAACCGTGTGAAGCGGAGCCTATCCAGAGCTTCACAAAGCCTATATTTAATAACGTATTGTATTTATAATACCTTCCATCCGCTGGATTTCCCAAATAGACTAATCCTCTCAGCTGGTCTTTTGGTAGGGCAAAGATGCCTGTTTAACTGACAAAGGAGCTGGAAAGCAGATTTTCGTGGTGGTTTTTTCTGCAATAGCAGTGAAACAAGATGGAACCAGAGCCTTACAGCTCCTGTTTTGACCATTGTCATTGTGCCTTCTGCATACCTTGTGCTGGAAGTTGTACAGAACTAGTGAAAGGCAGTTTGTATGGTCAGAAGTTTATGACCTAAATCAGATGAGTCACCAAGTCCTGCTGTATGTGCTTGAAATGCTGCAGATCTTTTTACACCTCTGTGCTTTTAAGCACTTTTGAGTTAGTAGTACTTGGAGCTTACCCCAAAGATCCCTGAGGGCTGAGGCTGTAGGGGGGGAGGGATGAGTTTTCTTAGCTTTAACTACAGAATTAGCATCAGTCCTGAGGAGTTGAGTTGCCAAAATGAGCACAGCAGACTATGGGGCAGTTCTGGAGGAGGCTGTGCACCCCTCGGCTCTGCACCCCCCAGCCCAGCTTTGTGTAGCTTTGATGTCTTGTCTTGGACAGGGAGGGAGGGCAGGGAGTGGATTCAGAGCTGTATCACAATCTGCTTCTCAGTTCAAATAAGTACTTCTTGTAAGTTGTGAGTGCTTGCAGCTGTTGTCCCTTCTTTGTGCCAAATTGGTAATCTTCATGTTGTGGGTACTTATTACTGCATTCCCACCTTGTTGTGGAGAACAGCTGTTCCCACCTGTGGTGTGGCTTGGGTGGGTCGTGGTGGGTGTTTAGAGGGATTGAATCAAGGATGCTCTGAAGAGAAACACTTCCCCAGGTCTGTGCAGTACCCACATTGCATGGGTGGTTGGGAGCTACTGAAAGTGCCGCTCTGGAGCCCTCATCCTGGCACTGGGACAGAGCAAGCCTGCATGTGTGGGCCATGTTCAGCAATGGCAGGGGAAGGTCCCTTGTAAAACACTGATGACACAGCGGTAGACCCAAAGGAGGTTGTTGATAGCCACGTGATGGAAAAAAAGAGGAAGGATTAATTGTGTTAATTTTCTTGAAATATAAACCTCGCTTTGTATCAAATAGAGAACAAAAGGGATGTTAAGTTTCCTCTGAGTTGGAGCCTACCTACAGCTTATTTAAACAATGGTCCTGCAGGTTGTGTTTGTCTTGGACGGTGGTTTGTTTTACTGCGGTGCTGCTCATTAGCAACGTATGCAATGTACTGGATGTTGTTGGAATGTGGTCCTGTCCTGGAGAGCTTCCAACATAGCATCATTGGAAAGAGTTGTTCAAGAGTCTGGTTAAACATGTCTCCTGCTTCCTGGTATTACAAGAATGGTGATATAAGTTCAGTATTTGAAACATATTTTGTTGCAGCGTAGGTAGGACCTTCCTCCCTGGGTTACATCCCTGAACTGATGATGCTATGCTTTGTACTGCTCACTCAGTAAGTTCAGCACCAGTCCTGGGCTTTTGAAGGGAAGCTCTCCCCAGTACACCCCAGCAGGCTCTGGGAGAGTCTCCAAAAGCTTTATTCAAGGTATTCCATCTTCTCCTGAAGGTGCTGTGTCTGTCATCTTGATGTCAAGGTGATCAAATAGATTCTATCATACAGTCTCTTTCTGGTTTTTGTTTGTTTGCAAACTCTTTTCTTCTCCACAAACACTCCATGCTGACCATGTGTCTAGTTCTGTCCCTTCTGGTTATCCCTGTCCTCTTTGCCCACCTTTCCTAAGAGTGTTGTTGAAGAATTTTGATGTATATTAATCTTCATTTCTGGCTTCAGGGTAGCGATAACACCTTTTCCTCTCTTGCAGAGTGTTTACCATGCCTCTGGGAACGTTCCTCCTTCCCGTTCTCTGTTTCTTGGGAGTGGCAATTCCAAAGGGACTGCAGTATGTCACATTCTCACGCAACGCTACGAGATTCCTCCACCTGTCCATGGACTTGGAATCGGGGACCATTTACCTGGGGGCTACCAACTTTCTCTTTCAGCTGACATCTGACCTGCTGATGGAGAACACAGTTCAAACTGGACCAGTTTTGGACAGCAAAGATTGTCTGCCCCCGGTCTCAAAGCTGGAGTGCCCTCAGGCACACCACACTGACAATCACAACAAGCTGCTTCTGGTGAACTCGGTGCAGAAGGAGCTCATTGTGTGTGGCAGCGTGCACCAGGGCATCTGTGAGAAGAGGAGCCTCGCCTCCATTGACCATGTTCTCTTCCGACCAGAGAGCCCTGGTGACACTCAGTACGTTGCTGCCAACGACCCCAATATCACCACCGTGGGACTCGTAGCCTACTCGAAGGATGAGGTCCCCTTGCTGTTTGTGGGACGGGGGTACACTAGCCGAGGAGTTGGAGGAGGGATTCCTCCCATTACTACCCGAAATCTCAGGGCCCACGGCAGCGATGTTCAAGCAACAGACTCTCACTCTATTTTCTCCTACGAAGAAACAGCCAAGCTGGCAGTGGGGAGGCTCTCTGAGTACAACCACCACTTCATTAAATCCTTCACTTACCGCTCGAGCGTCTATTTCCTCTTCTACCGCCGAGACCTCAAGTCTCAGTCACGCGAGTACAAGACCTACATCTCGCGAATCTGCTTGGATGACTCTCATTATTACTCATATGTGGAGTTACCTCTGCTCTGCCAGAGCAAAACCAATACGTACAGCCTCCTGCAAGCGGCCTACGTCACCCAGCCGGGGAAGGACCTGGCCCAAGGGCGGCTGGACACCGATGGAGAGGTGCTGTTTGCAGCCTTCTCTGCCTGGCAGGCTTCTTCGGGCAAACTGAGCGAGGAGTCCGCGCTCTGCATCTATGCCATGGAGGAGGTGGACCGCTTGACCAACTGGACGAGGGATGTGTGCTACATGAGAGATGGGAAGTCAGAAGATGGGGCAGAAGTGGCCTACATTGAGTATGATGTCAGCTCCAACTGTGTCCAGCTGCCAGCGGTAAGTGGCTTTGCACCTTTGCCAGGGTAAAGAGAAATCTGCAGCACATTCTTGTGTTGCTTTGTGCTCCTGGAGTGAGCCTGTTTCCCACAGCTGTGCGATGGAATCTACTTGGGCTAAAGGCCTCTAGGCTCACTGTTTCTTTGCTACCACAGCAAGGCGATGCTCTTACATTCCAGCTCAGGTCTGCCTTGTTCCTGCTGCAGTGCTCTGCCTTGCATAGACAGGTTTGTGCTGTGTGTGGCAATGGGGAAGGCGTCTGTTGTGACCTGGCCCTGGTGCTTGTCTCATGGCAGTACCAGGCAAGAGCACGGAAGCTGCAGTTCGGGTTGTTCTTAATATCTTCATATCCTGATCTAAAGGGTGTGCTGGATCCTTGTTGCTTAGGTTGAGGTGCATCTCACAACAGCTTCTAAGAAAGGGCGCCCAGCAGCCAAAGAAAGTCAAAAGCAAGAGTTAGCAAAATCCTGTCCTGAAGACTGCATTAGCCCTGCAGAATTTTGTACACCAGGAAGACTTTTTCCTGACCTGGCTCTTCTCCAAAGCAATAAGGAATGAACATGCAAAACTTGAATTCTGTGGCAAAGGCATGATGGGATATTGCAGGATAAAAATGTAAACTGGAACTTGGCTGTGACCCTGAATCGCTTTCAGTCTGTCAGCCACGCTGGCTGGTGCTGTGACAGCGGGGACAGTGACACAAACATAGAGCAGCAGTGTTCTCCTGGGGCAGGATGCCGTGTCCTGGTGTGAGGCTCCACGGCTGCGAGTAACCTGTTTTCACCCAGGGCATTGCTGGTCCATAACAGAGCAGCATGCTGTCTTGTGTTGTCCTTCTGCAGAATGGTAACTTCAGGTAACTTCCTCTCCCCAACCTCCTGCAGAGCAGTACCACGGAGCTTTGGGAATATCTGCAATTGGATGTGTGGTCCAAAACCGGTTTTCAAATCATGGTTTGTGTTTTGGCAGCTGAAGCAGGCTGTAGAATAGCTATGGGACAACAGGGGGTAAAGAGCGGGCTGGGAGCAGGACAAACATAAGGTCAGGAAGAATGCACTGACTGGGCCGTGATGTCCTGCTTTCATTGACCCTTAGCTGTGTGCCGCATGTCCTCTGCAGGCCAGCGTGGAAGGAATCGGCATGAGTTCGGTACAGTTTGGGGGGATTTCCAGTCAACCTGGTGTGAGCAGCTTAGAAAGCAGCACGCAGGGTCCCCCTGTCCTGTTTAGTCCAGCAGGGAAGTGGGTGCGCAGGGTGGGAGCAGAAGCCAGGCTGTGCTGTGTGATTCCTGGCACGTGATCCCAGCGCCCCAGCTGCGCGCTTTGGCACTGGTGGGCTGGCTGAACTGTAGCATCTTATTAACAAGTGTGTCCAATGCTATGTGAACGTCCTAACAAACTTTATCCTTCACCATTCAGTCCGTGGTAGCGGTTGTCATTAAGATTGTATCTAACAACACGCGGGGGGCTGTGCCAGCTCCTGCCTGCTCCATTCAGCACTAAGTGGAAGCGGCTGTCAATGAGCATTTTATGCAGGAGCTGTTTTAACTCGGTTTCAATAGTGGCAGCTTGTGCTTTATATGGGAATAATGCTAATTAATTTCACGTTTTCCTCCCTCCAAACCCCAGCACAAGGTATGCTCTTTTCCTCAGCGCTGCCTCCTTATTTTGAGTGCAGAGGGGGAGGCTCGCATTGAGTTGTACAGCTCAGCGCCGTCTCTTTTGCTGGAGCAAACACTTGTTTTTTATAAAAACTTCAGAACTAGCTCTAGTTTGCTGCAGATCTGAAAGCCTATCCAGTTTTCCAGTTGTCTCCAGATGCAGGAGATGGTAGATGCTGTTGATGCCTTGATAATTGGACATGTGAAACAGGTTCCTGTGAGGCTGCATGTCTTCCCAGGGTGTAGTTTTCAAGATATGCAGCTTTTCTTTTTGCATCAAGCTTGCCGTCCTTATCATGCATCAGTACAGGCTTGTCCCGTTGTTGCTTCTCACGTGTGAAAGGTAGGAAGCACACACCAGAGTTCAGCTTCGGTCTGGGCACTCCAAACGTGCTCCATCACAGCTCGATGCTGGGTGATCCCTGCAGTGTATTTGCTACTGCGTTGCCAAGATGCTATTCACTGGAAACAGTTCACACAGCTTCTATGTAAATGTATATAAGCACTTTATACAATTATCATGGTCTTAATCCCATGGCACAGAACGTGTTTCAGCTCTTGCCTGTGATTAACTTGCACTGCTGGCATCCCAGCGAGGCGGTGGGCAGGCTGTGCCAGCAGCACTGGGAGAGCTCACACGGTCACGTTGTTCTGTAGCAGCCGACCCTCAGTGTGCAGTGAATTCCCCTGGCATCACTTGTGGGCAGCAGCAGCGCTGAGCACAAATGGGGTGCAACCATTTCTGTCTTGTATCTGTTTTATTAAAGCAAACTTTGAAAACTCGGCCTGTAGTAATGAGATATTTTTGGCTCCAGTGTTTGTCTAAATTGATATAAAGCTTGCAAAAGATATCTAGAATCCCACTCTAAACAAAGGCTTGATGCTTTTGAGTGTGGACGTCTGGCAATGGCTCACTTCCTATTAAATCTTACAGGAACTGAGGCTGTATAAATCCAGCCCTGCTGCCTGGGGCGAGGGGAGCTGGGTTGGTGGGAGCTGCACAGTAATACCTCAGTGGGAGTAAAGAGCTGTGGAGGAGGGTGAAGTTATTACCCACGGTGATCCCATGGTGAAAATCAGCTTTTATACCCTAGCGTTGTTTGAAGACAAGCTGCTAATTGATTAAAAATGGTAGGTTTAATAGTATCAAGGATACTCTGAAGTTAAACTGAGTGCTGAGCGAGATGTCAAGAAGCAACATAGAAGCTGTCCTACACAGATTGTGCCTTTATTTAGGGACAGAATGAAGCATCTCCTTTCTACACATACAAATAGCAAATAAGTTGGCAGCTTTTATTCTTTCCTTTAGAATTCAGCAAGTGACGCTTTGGTGGGTACTGGGAGGGATCTGGCTGGAACAGAGGGATGACTGTTTTTGCACAGCGCTGTGGAGTTAATTTTCAGAAGTCTGACAGAGCTAGGAAGAATTGAAGCAGTGTGCAGGGAGGACTTGTTTGTATTTTGTGGGTCTCTGGCTGCACGCACAGCACAGGTTTTGTGTGTAGCCCTTTGGAGCAGGCTGTGTTCCACCCTGCGTTCGTGTCTGTCCTGGTACTGCGGACTCCACCTCAGACCTGGAATTCGTGAGTGATTCAACAGTACAGTGCTAACTGTTGGAGGTGATGCTGGTGACGTAGGCGGCTGGTTCCATTTTGCACCAGAAGCAGGCATTTTCATCTTGGTTGTTGGTTGGTTTGGGTTTTTTTTCCTGAAAAATACAGCAGGTCGTCCCCAGAGCTGCACCATGGCAGAGTTCAGCAGGAGTGCTTTTTGGAGCTGGCTCTTTAGTAGAGTTTAGGTGCGTTTCATTAGCAATGCATCTGTCATGCTGAATGAACTCAGGTCTGAATCTGCAGGATTCTGTTAGGTTACAAACAACCAACGTACCTTAACTAATTATTAGAAGCTGTTCGCTACTCTCATCAAAAAGCCTAGAGATTCAAAACTAAATTCACTGCAGGGGCACCTCTGTGAGAGACAGAAGAGAGGATGGGAAGTGTGGAAGGTGGTGATGTTCTTTGTATCCTTTTGGTTTTGGTATTGATTTCCCCATTGTTTTCACTCCCCCAAAGGACACTCTGTATGCATACCCCTGTGGCTCTGACCACACTCCCAGCCCCATGGCCAGCCGGGTCCCCTTGGAAGCAGCCCCTCTCCTAGAAACAACAGAGTCTCGACTGACGGCTGTGGCAGTGAACGTGGAAGATGGCCACACCATTGCTTTTCTAGGAGACAGCAGGGGGAGACTGCATAAGGTATGGTCTGGATGCAACAGGAAGCAAAGAGGGTAAAACTAATCAGGGATGCTCAGGTGGGACTGGGGCGGGGGGGGGGGGGGGGGGGGCAGGAAAAGCAACTTCAGTTCTCCTGTAATTCCTCGGTTAGGACAGATGTCTCCCACTCATATTCTGATACCTTGCCCTTATACTGCTGTGACTCTCTTGCAGGTGTATTTAGGAGCAATGGGAGATGCACACGTCTATGCTTCTTTAGCTATCCAGTTGAACAGCATGGTGAGTGGAGACCTCCTGTTTGACCAGTTGCAGGAGCATCTCTTCGTCATGACCCAGTCAATGGTAAGAGCAATTAAATCCCTTCCACAGAAGATCTTGACAGGATTTAAGTTCCAGACAAACTGCTGAAGAAAGTGGAGGAGTCTAAGAAACGTGGCAGAGGTTTCTGACCTTAACCCATGGCATGTATGTTTTCATAAGTTCAGGCTTTCTCGTTTCACCACTGATTATGTGATGAGTTTTACAGATAAAAGCAAGCTGTGTAAGGAGCCACACAAGGCACCTTTCCTCTTCTTCAGCCTTCTGTAATTCTTTTTGTCTGGTGGCAGCAGGAGGAGAAGCAGCATTGTGATTGCTGAGGCTGCTGGGTAGAAAATTGAGCTGTGGGTATTTTATTTGAGAGGATTTGCTGAGCGCTGAGATCAGCTTCCTGAGCTAGAAAGAAAAGGATCCTTCTAGCAAAATGAAGGCAACCCCGGTGTTACTCTGTCTGAAGGAAAGGGCAAACTGCAAATGAGAACGTGCTGGCAAGCCACTGCTTCCCTTCACTCAAACCTTCACGTGCAGTTTGAGATGCTCAAATTTTGCAATACTTCAAAGGAGGAGCTGAAATCTGTGAGTGGAGGATGATTAGGGGAAATCTGAAGTATATCCCTACAAGTAATTGTTCTGTCAATTAAAAAAAATGCAAAATTCATGAT
Organism: Alectoris magna; assembly: GCA_030625065.1. Taxonomy (NCBI): domain Eukaryota; kingdom Metazoa; phylum Chordata; class Aves; order Galliformes; family Phasianidae; genus Alectoris; species Alectoris magna. Next base: position 10,643,903 of record CM060572.1, read on the forward strand.
CTACTTAGCAAAAGAAATAGGTTGAGGATTAGAAGATGATGTTTTAAAGTGACTGACAGCATAGTAACTGAAGTGTAGTAGCTGATTTTAAAAAAGGCAAAAGGCTGAAATCAGCAAGGATAGTCAGTCATGGCAGGCATGTGCTGCAAGCCAAGCTTACCCCAGCTGCTGCAAGGTTGTGTTCCACTTTGCTCAAAGCCGACTGCTCTGCTTTCAGTCTGAGTGGTAGCTCTGCCAGATAGAGCTGGGCAGTGGGGCAGGTGCATTCAGAGCCCTCAGCTGGAGCTGCCACATTCAGCTTCAGCCTGGTGAGCTGTCAAGAGACAGCCTCTGATGACACAGTCCAGAAAAGCAGAAGAGCAAACGGCATTGTCTGTTATTTATCACTAAATAAAGTGTTCTTGCAAGAAATGTCATGGATGATGTTTCAGCAGCGTGCTGTTTGCCTCAGTGTCTCTGCAGAGCTTGAAGTTAGTGACCTTCCTTAATATGTAAAACAGGCATTCAGGCAGGCTTTGGGAATTTCTTCCTTTTTCCTTTAGTTTTATGCAGTATTAGGAGTTAGCATGAAATTTCAGCGACTATGCTGATAATGGGACTTCACTAGCTAGGCAGAAGTGGCTGTAGTCCTGGGGCCTGCTTTGTGTGCGCTCTGCTTTCATAGATTTCTTTTCCTGACAGGTGCTAAAAGTTCCCATACTGGAGTGTTCCCTGTACGCAGACTGCGAATCCTGTCTGGCACTGAAGGATCCTTACTGTGGCTGGTGCGTCCTTCAGGGACGGTAAGATGGATCCTGCGTGGCTTTTGGAGGAATAACGCTTAGGAGTTGTCCCCGCTTACTTTACTCCTTGTATCTGCGTCTCCATATGTGTCAGGTGTCTGGATTTATTTTGAGCTGCTCTGTGGGATATATTTGGCCTACAAATTCATTCTGATTTACCGTTCTTCTGTCTGCATTTCTAAAACACCGCTATAAGTCACAGTTGCACAGTATTGTCTTTCAGTTGCCTTCTGGATCTGTGGTTGCCACTCACCATGTTCCTGTGCAGTGGACTTCAGCCAGGTTTTAGGCTGGCTACAGCTCAAACTGCCCCTCTTCAAATTTCATTTCTTCTTCTGGTGTCTCTGTCGTACTTGGTGATTTTTACTTCTCGTTCCCCTTCTGATATTACTTTGCAAGAAATACATGGGTGTTTTTTTTTCCAGCATGTCCGTCTGCTTGCTGGCTGCCTCCCTGCTGAATGTCCTAGGACCTGGTTTATGGCCCTTGAATCCGTAACTGGCAATGTACTGTAATGGTTCATCCTTTGCTATGGAAGGTGTTGAGGGGCTGAGACTTCATGGCTTGTGTAGCAGCTTCTCTGAGAATCTAGCGAGGGTGTCAGACAGCCAGTGTTGGCTTGGGAGCTGGATGTGTGCCCTGCTAGGGCTGTGCGGATCTCTGATAGGGCTTTCTGCTGTTTCTCTGCAGGTGCAGCCGTCGCTCAGAGTGCTTGAGGTCTGGATTGAGTGAGCAGTGGCTCTGGAGCTTCAACACTACACAGCAGTGTCTCTCCATCCAGTCACTAACTCCAGCCAATATCAGCCGAGAGGAAAAGAGAAATGTGAGCAATGATGATTCTCTCTGATAATCTTCAAGCATGTAGAAAGTCCCCTATAAAATTGTAAGGGCCCACAAGTCTTTCTGTTGTTTTCAATGGCGTATTGAGTCACTGAGCTTTCAAGCACATCTGCCTCACGTGAGGAACTTAAGTTGTGAGTCCCAGGAAATATAATTGTTTTTCCTATAAATCTAAATGTCCTTGTCTCCTAATAGAAAGTTACTAGGTATTCTGGAGTATTTGATGGTTGCTTGGGTGAGGACCTTCCTTGGTTTGATGTCTATTATGTGCCCCTGTCTGTGGGTTCAGAGTCTTTCTGACTCTGCCCGTCAGGAATACCTAAAAGGAGCCACCCAAAGATAAGGCTTCAGTCTGGCACCAGAGACCTGTCAGAAAAGCTGAGGTTATGGCAGTGTTTTGAAGTCTGTCATTGTGTCAGGACGTGACAAGAGTCTGTCTTCTGCTAAAGATTTGAGCAAAGGGGGGAAATTGTCCATTCCTTGGTGGATGCCAAGTTCAGCGGGCAAACAGCAGGAGATGATGGGGGGAGCAGCCAGCCCAAAAAGATGCAGAAAAATGGATGTGTGTGTAGATAACTGCTTTATGGGGCTCTTGCTTTTAAAAAGTAGAACCAGAATATTAGATGAAATGGAAGAATGTTTTGGAGAACAGAGTATTTACCGTATGCTATTGAATTGGCAGATATTCCTGGCTATCTCAGACTTACCTGCTCTACGTGAGGAAGAATTTTACTCGTGTTACTTTCAAGATTATGAAAGCCCAGCAGTTCTAACAGAGTCAGGAATCATGTGTCCTTCACCAGATCCCAACCAAACACCAGCCTTGCCAGCAGGAGCAGGTCAGTGAAATGCTTTAAATGGGGCATGATAAGCTCAGATGGTATTGTCAAGAAAGGTACATTTTGGGTCAGAGTGCCAGGATGAACAGCCATGGATGTACACAATCTGTCAGCAGGTGTTCATTTCATTCTGTCATAATATCTATTTGCTTGCTACTTGTGTGTCACGCACATCCTGTGCTATTCTGGGCTGTTGCCAGATTCCAGTGCCAAATTCTGGTGGCTGGAAAGGAGCTCCCCCTTGAAGGGTTTCATGAAGATCTGAACATGATCTGAAATGCAGTCTAAAGCGGTAGCTGGTTTTGCAGCTTTTATCATAAATCTGGAGAGAAGACTTTCTTACACGCTGCTTTTCTTTCTTTCTTTCTTTTTTTTTTTTTTTAACCAAAATGCAAACCTTTACAAAACTCACACGTGGATGGGAGAAGGAAATACCTGTAACAAAAGTGAAGAAGGGACCCACAGCCATTAGAAAGATTAGAAATGAATCTGCAAAGCAGCAAAACCTCCAGAAAATACAGCCAACCTATTACTGTAAACAACTGGCTAAGTATTGCCAATTGGCCACTCCAAAGCACCTAGGAGGTCCTATGGCCTGTGTGTTGGATGTTGCCCAGCCCATTGGTGTGAGCTCTGATGAGAACTTGTTCAGCTGAAGTAAACACGGCAGGTGCTGGCTGGGAAGCATTCCACACAAATCACCTAAATAGCTGAAGTGATTTTGCCATATATGTATACAGCTGTCTAATGGGTCTGAAACAGTCTCCATGGATGTAACATGACAGCAGAAACAGCTCTGCTGTTCGGTCTCAGGCACCTTGATTTTTGGCTTTCATGTTGCTTGAAATATACCAACCAGGTCTCCTTTTCAGTCAGGCACAGAGAGGGAGGCTTCATGCCCTGTTACAGCAGGCAAAGTGAACAGGATTGGCTTTTCCATTTAGATAGCGAACATTGACCTGAATTTAAACTGTAAAGGTCATAAAGGTAAATCCACAGTCTAGTTTTCACTATTCTACGCTTCAGATACTTCTAGCAACTCATTTGTGAGCCAATCTTGCTTTTATTTCAACAACTTAGTGTTTTACCTATGTTATTTTCATCTTGCTTCTCTGAAGCAACCTCCTTCTATTTTCTAACCTGAGCTTATCAGACAAGAACCATCCAGGAATCTCATCTGTGTTGTCCTTCTGCTTCTGTAGGAGTTCTTCCAGTCAATGAACTGTGGCCAAACGCTCTTTTGCTGTGTTCACTGTGCCAACCTTCTCTTCGTATTTGTTGTTACTTAGGTTTTCTCTCTCCTTCACTGTATTTGTAGCCCTTCTTTGTGCTATTTTTATACTCTGCTAAGACTGATTTGAAGTTGGTAATGAGAACTATACAGTATGCTAAGTGAGATGTCATTAGAGTTTCATACGTTGGTATTTTCCTATTCCTACTTACAAAGCTTTTCCCAGCTTGCTAAAATATCTTCCTCTTTTCAGCTTTACTTCAGAGGTTGCATACAGCTCATCTGTCACTTCAAGCTGACGAGTTCCAAGTTGGTAGCAAGATCTCTTGCTTTTAATTTGCAAGTGCTCAACTTTTGTCTTCTGTGCTGCTGAACAGCACCATTGGCAGTCACGGGAAATAATTGGCTTTTTGGAGAAAAGAATATTTATAAGTATGGTGTCATCGTCCTGAAATCCTGGGAGGAGTTGGCCCTTCCACCACTGCCAGATGCAGTCACCTTCCTAACAGCGATAGGAGCTGGCAGCATTGCAGCGACTCCTGCCTTCAGCAGCATGTGACACCGTCTATTTTCTGAATCCTGATTTTTCATAGACACCTCATCACCTGTTTTACTGGCATCGTTCCTCTCTTGTCATCCTGTTAGGAATCCAGTTCAAGCCTGAGGGACCCTCTGTCAGACAGGATAGCTCCTTTGTTGCCTTCCAGACTTGCACAAATGAACAGATTTTTGTGTGCCAAAGAAGGACTGAACTCTCTCAGGGGAAGGATGAACAACCTTCTTGTTACTTATTTTTGTAGCACATTGTTGTGGGCAAATGGCGGCTCCTGGAGTTGGGCAGAGCATGCAGTGTGTTTCCATTAGACGCCTTACGCTCAGTTCTAAGGCTGAGGGCATTTGTTTGAAATGAGGTTAACTGGCATTCTTAGTACTGCCATATGCAAAACAGCTCCCTCAGGTTCATGCTATCGGATAGAGTTAGCTATGACCGTTCCTGCAGTTATTTGATCTGTTGTAAAGCAATGATAATTTTTTTTCCCAAAGAGAATCTGGCTGTCCTGAAGCTTGTAGTTAACGTGAGACATAGGTTTAAAACAGATAAGTCTTTGGTCATTGCAGGTGAGTTTACAGGTCTTGTGAACTCCTTCACTGACTCACCTCTCAGTCTGGACATAAAAACAAAGATCTCGAGGCGACAGCTGCGTGTGAAGCACATGTTGGTTCGGAGGGTTGGGTTTTCCTTTGGATCACAAATGACGACAGTCATCTTTGAGCCTGGAATGTCACCTCTTCCCGTGATACAGAGGTGACAGTGGAATTATAGCAAATCTAGATGGAGCGATCTTCAGGCATCTTCCTTCCCCTGGGTTGGCAACAGCTGTTGTAAACTACCCCAATAAACTTGTCCAACTTGTTTCTAGTGTCCATAGGATAATCTAGTGGTGGAGATGCTAGCAGCATGGAAGGGAATCTGTCTCCAGGTTTGACAGGTGTCTTCCATAGAGCATGCCGTGTCTTCTAACAGTATGGCAGTCTGAGTGGCGCCATTTCTAAGAAATTTTTATTTTCACTTTCAGATCATGTCACCATAAAGCTTGTAGTGCGTTTCCATGACATCTTCATTGCTTCTGTGGACTTCTCTTTCTATGATTGTGCTGCAGTGGCCCTGCTATGGAAATCAGCACCGTGAGCACCTGCTTTTTCTTGTCTGTAGTTCTAGGGAGGGTGGCTGCCCTGTCCTGGATCAGCATAGGAACTACTTTTCTGTCACTGTTCCAGGTGCCAGAAGTGTGTGAGCAGTCCCTGGGGATGCAGTTGGTGCGTCCAGCAGCACCTCTGCACCCACAAAGCAGCCTGTGAAGAAGGAACCATTATCTACAATGAAAGGGTGCGTCTCCTACTCACGTCCTTCAGTGGTGAAGCAGCCTCTTGTGAACATAGCTGTGGGGATAATATGGAGTGGTTTTGTCCCTGAGTTTTATTCTGTGTTATTGCTTTTCTCTTACCCTGCCATGTTGTTTTTCTTTAGGCCCAGATCCCAACTTCAAGTGTGTTCCCTTCTTCAGCAGCTCCCCTCACTAAGTCCTCTACCATAGCCCCAGTGGTGACCGTAAAACCCATCACTCCCCCTGTGCATGCAGTGTCAAACACCGTGCCCCACACGGAGCCCAACCACATCACGCTGTCTGCTGCCTCCGATTCAATGACTGAGCCTACAGAAATCATCAGCAACCCGTACTCAACGCTTTCAGCTGAAGCAGCGTCTCTCCAGGCCATCACAGAACACCCCCTGCCACCACCAGCAGACAAGCCTGCTATCACTCTGCCAGGCACAGCTTCTCCCGCTGCATCTATTCTCACCAGCCCAGGCAAAAACGTGGATCGTGCAGCCTTGCCAACCATAGGGCCATCTGCTGCCCAGGAGCCGTGGCACACTGAGCCACCTACCACTGTAGCAGCTACTCCTCTGTTCACATCTTCACCAGCAGTGACGCCTTCCCCTCATGTCACCAGTTTAAGATTGCCTTTGAGTTCTTTTCCTACCACAGAGGCTCTGACATCTGCCATCCCATCTCCCCAAACCCCTGGCCAGATCCCAGAGGACCCTTCTGCCTCTAATGACTCTCCTGCTGTGCTCGGAACTGAAATACCTGCATCAGAGCCCCCACCATCAGCTTCCCAAGACTCACTGCTGGGGGAGGACACGGAGCTCCAGGACACAGAGGACTGGATGGATTTGCTGCAGGCTGAAAACGACACATCTCCCTTCTCTGCTTCTACTCTTTTATCGGGTGATGGTGATTCTTCAGAGAGGGATGTCCCTGACTTACCCAGGATCCTCCACCCTGACCTTGACTATCAGTATGATGCCCCTGGATTCTGGGAGGTAAGCTGCTGAACTTCAGAATCTGCAGTTTAAGGCTGTGATTATTTGAAATTTTCCTGTGATTTGCTGATCTGATGTTTCAGCACGTAGAAGAAGCTGTGCTCTCTGAAAAAGTAGGTGACCACTGTAGTGTGTGGGAGGAGAAGTGGCAATCTGAAGCTCCCAGGTCTTGTAGAAATGCTGCTGATCTGAAGGTGACAGCTGCTGTGATGTCCAGAGTATTCACAGCTTTCTGCTGTTCACTACTTTAGGCTTGTGCATCGCTTTCTTGTAACACCCACAGATGTTTCTTTATCCAGACGGGGCTTCACTTCTCTGTTGGCCTGTTGTTTCTCTGATTTCCTGTATGAGAGGTGTGGAAATCTCTTTCTCTAAAGATGCTGTGTTTGTTTTCAGAATGAAGAGCTTAGTTGGGGTCCCGGTGCATGTCCCTGCGTGCAAGGAATCCAGGGATCTTCACTGTTTCCAGTCAATGTGGCAAGGAAGATAACCCTGCTTGGAAAGAACTTCCACCTTTACCGGGTAGTTAGCTGCTATTTCACATCAGCATTGAGAAGCTGTATCAGTGCAGAGCGCTGTTTGAGCAAACTGGACTGCTAAAAATAATTGTCTAAGAAAGCTGTGGCTCTGCTGAGGTTTTTCCTGTGTTCCAGCAAAAAACAGCTGGAGGAGTGCCTGACTTCTGTGAATAAGCAATTATGTACTTGGATTTCTTCCTGGGTAGGAGGGCGTGCAGAAAAAGGGAGACCACAGGTGTACACCAACGTGCTGGGGATCTGAAAGTATTTGCATTAAGTTGCACCTGTGCGGCAGTGCAGATGGCAGTTCTTGGAGTAACTTTCTGCTGAATCTCTGCTAGTTGTTTCTATCCCCATAAACTAAACACAGATCATCTGTTCTCCTTCCTTTCTGGACTGGTCATGCTGATGTGGCTATTCCTGTCGTACCTGAAGCTTCCATGGTGGTGAAAACCAGCCCTGGAAAGCTTCATTCCCAGGGTGTGCCTCTGATAAAAAAAATTATGTTTGCTTCTGAAGTTGGAATATTGCTTTGGCAACCCTTTACAAACAACTGCTTCAGAACACGCAGCCCACAGACTAATTGCTAGTTTGTATGTTAAGCTTGACTTCACCACTCAGAGGAGCTGAGCTACTTACAGATACATATCCTACTTTTTTTTTGACAAGGCTTGCATAAGCAATTTGAGGAGAGGCTTTCAGGAGAGAAAAGAAAAATACACTTAATATTTCCAAGATGCACTGCTCTTACGTGTGTGCTCTACCTTTTGTTTCCAGGACCAGCAGTGGGACTATGAGTGTGTCCTGAGTTTGGAAGGGAAGACGATGGTGATGGATGCTTATGTGGAAGGGGATGAAGCAAACCAGTCCCTGTGTTACATCACCTGCCAGCTGAACCAGGTGAGCGCTTGGGATGCGTGATGGCATTTCGTGGTTCACGCTGGTACTCATTTTATTCACCCTGTTTATCTAACTGGCTGGGAGGTGAGGTTTCTGAGGAAAAAAGCACATTTTGCTGAAATGTCTGTAGAGTGTTTAACACCATAGAGATCTTGTCTGTGGTGCTGCTTCCTGGTGGTACCGGCATTTCAGGCTGCAGAAGGACTGTGTGGGCTGAGCCACAAGATCTGTTGCTGCGTTTGACGTGGCACAGAATGGTGCTGTCTCAGAATCGCTGCTCATTGCAACCTGCTACTTCTGCTGTAGCTTGAATTGCTGCTTTGCACAGTTTGCAGATCATGACTTCTGTGGCAAGGGTTCTTTTGTGTGGATTTTATATAGGGCAGGGTTGTGGCAGAGGTGATGTTCTTAGTTTGCAACCTCGCATAGTCAAAAGAAAAGGAACAACATTAGCTTTTGAGCACGTAGGCCCTGCAGGCCAGTTATAATCCTACATCCCAGCGCTGCTGAAATTGCAGAAGTGCCAGCTTGGACAATTCTCTGAGCAGGTGGCTTGTAATTAGAAATCAGACATTCAGGAATGCAGTTAGGAAGTCAGACAAGTATTGCCATGAGCACACACTTGTTTGCAGTGTTCTTCCTGGTGAACCATTGTCTGCTTCTCTTTTTAGAGCTAAGTGGTGACTGAGTGAGCCAGTAGGGACAAGCCCATGCTGCCATCACCTGAATTATGCTCCTTTGACTACGTTCACAGGAAGCTCCATATAGGCTGTGCATGATGAATGTTAATTATTTTGTTTTTCCAGCCTGTTCGGCTGGTGTGTTTGTGCCTCCGTGAAGTCCTTTACCTTGATGGTTTCTGTCTTTGCAGTACAGCTACACAGCACCTCAACTCGAATTCAATGCTGTGGTGTTTGTGCAGAGGCGGCAGCACCTTCGAGTGGACAGTGCTGCAGATCTTCACGGTAGGAATGCAACACTTCTCAGAGAGACAGCTAAAGAAATGGAAGGGGAATCAAGAAATCCGCAGCTTTTTATATAGATAGGTAGATAGGATTACTACAGATGCAAAATATCTATCACAGGGCAACTGAAGAAAACATACAGCCTTATTTCCATTGGTTTTCACAGAGCAGAGAGGTGGAGGGGGTGCTGTGTAAGACACCTAGTTGCTGGGTTATTCTGTGCCTTAGGGGCTGTTTTCACATGCTTCTGAACGTTTCTTTTTCAGTGACCTTCTACAACTGCTCCGTGGGACACACTGACTGTAGCCGCTGCCAAACAGCTGACTCAAAGTACAGCTGTGTGTGGTGTGGTGGTGACAAGCCCAGCTGCATCTTCAGGGGCTCCTGCAAGGAAGAGATAGAAGACCTGTGTCCAGCACCTCTCATTCACTCTGTGAGTAACCACCTACTCACCAGTATATGGCATTCTCCAGTTGAAACCAGAGGTCTGTGAACTCTGCACAAGAGTGCAAGCAGTGTAGTTCTATTGTATGTTGGCATGTTGAAGAGCACATTAATCCTATTCCACTGTAACTCCTTGGTGATGTGAGGATCCTAGACTTGTGCTGAGCTTTTGTTGTACTGATAGAGAGCATGGGGGAAGGATGTGTTTGTATCCCATGTGAGCGGAAACTGACGTGCCAAAAGAAGCATAACCACTTAAAAGCTGGGAAAGGGTCTGCAGGTTGGATCCTCCATCTGTTCAGAGCCAGACTCTGAAACAGATTGGCCCAACTGAGCCTGGGGTAAAGGAGGGCAAACCCTAATGATAGTGGCACAGTGAGGATGTGAAAGATGTGACAGGTTACTGGGATTACTTATTTTTGTTTGTTTATTTTAAGTGTTTCTTGCTAACTGCCACATGACAAGTGTCTGTAGCCATGTGTCCCTTTTGCTTGTCAGCTTGTCCTCCCTCCAGTGGCACACAGCGTCCATGTGCTGCATCTTGTGTTAGTTCATCTTGGATGCTGCTCAGGGACAGAGCTTTGAAGTCTGTGCAGCATGTGATTCATTGTCATACTGATGCTGAGGGGGTAGTGGTGCTTGCTGCTTCAATACAAGTAATACATACCAGCTTGTGCATTCCCATTCTTCAGTAGAGATGCCCTACAGAGTGGTCAGCATGTTGTTGAGGCCAAGCAGGGCAGTCCTTGCCTGTAGAAGTCCACAGTGGATTAATACCCTCTGGGGAATGCTGGCAATGGTGAGGTATAGGAATGAAGGCTCTGACCGTGATGTTCTTTATGATATTTCTTCTGAGGATGCAGCCTGGTACTAGTCCTGGTTACCAAAGTGAATCCATAGCAGTGACTGCACCAGGCAGTTGCTACTGGGGCAGTCGTGAAGAGCTCTGTGCTGTAGATCAGGTGCCAGACTGAAGAGGTCTGAGATAATGTGACATTTACACGTGCGCGGATGTCTTTGCAGGTGTATCCCCTGTCTGGACCAGTGGAAGGTGGCACTAGAATCACCATCACTGGCTCAAACCTCGGGCAGAAACATCAAGACATTGCAGAAACTGTCACTGTGGCAGGAATTCCCTGTGCCGTAGATGCTCAAGAGTATGAGATCTCTAGCAGGTAGAGTATCTGCAAACCTCCTCCCAGAGACAGGCATTGGCTTTTTCCTTGGCTGCTGACACCAGGCTGAGATTTCGTTGCCTTTTCTGTAGCAGGTGTCGAGCCTTGCCCATTCCCTAGGGAGTGCCTCTGAGTACAGTTGCTTTCTGATTAGTTTCTCCCCAGTGACCTTGGAGCGATAAGTTTGTGTACGAGGCAATGACCAAACAGTGCCGCCGTGCACCGAACGCACTGCTGGTGTGGGGCCTGTGGGCTAGCGTGCTCAGGGAGCCACGGGCTCAGAGCCATGCAGTTTCATGGGTGTGTTCCCAGGCACAGCTTTATTTCAATAAAGCAAAGGACACGGCTTTTATAAGTGTCACTGCTAGGGAAATTTTGTATTAATACACGGCAAGGATGAGAATGCATGGTTGGTGGTACAGCACAACTTGTTGCCTCTGTTTGAGTGAGGATATCCTTAGTGTGTTATTCTTCACCTGCTGGCTAGACCTCAATCTCTCAAAAACAAATGTAGTGAAGGGACCCCGTGAGCTAGGGACTGACAGGGGAGTCTTGCTGGGCACTGTGCCACACTTGTGGTTAGCAGTGCCCAGCAGTTACAGAGAGCCTGTAAAAGTAGTGGCTAGGAGGAGGATGAGAAGGGGAAAGAGATGTCCTGCTGAATCCAGCTTATGTCAGTAATAAAGGGGACTGAGTAGCTGGTGTGTCTGGTCAGAGAAGGACCATGTGACAAGAAAACACAGTCAGGTTTGAGAGATGTGACTGAGGCAACTTAGGAAGCAGGGAGAAGGAGAAAAGAACATTTTCAGGACAGGTAAGGTGTGGGAGCCTTGGACAAGGGAGGGAGAGGAGCCAAGCAACCTGCAGGAGATGAGGAGAGAAGAGCAGAGCAATTGTGAGTAACCTCTCATCAGAGCTATCACAAGCCCATTATTCCATCCCATGGTATCTGTAGCGCCCTTCCCCCTGGGAGCCAGGTAAGTTCCTGCTGGGAAGTGGCCTGCTGTGTTGAGCAGTGTTGTCTGTCTGTGCTCCTTGTTTGTCTGGATCCATCTGCTTTCTGTTTTCATCCTAGAATTAGAGCATAATCTTTCTGGGGTAGCACTGTCTTTGTTCTGTCTGTTACCTGGCATCACAGGTGGCTGGCTTGAAAGTGGCTCCTTGCACTGCCTAGTTTCAAATTCCTGAGCCTTTTTGGTTGGGGGCATATAGCTGTGTATATGGAACTCCTGAGCAAGGCACCAACAAAATTAATGTGTAGGGAAGCTGGCAAAAGTCTGCTGCAGAGCTGAGTTTTTCTATTAGCAAACCAGTGCCCTAACATGGGATTCCTTGCTATCCTATTTGAAGTACAAACTGATTTTTCACCTTGTCAGCATCTCCCATGCCACAGAAAGGGACTGGGGAGAACGAGGGGTGCATATCAAGGGAGCTGGCAGGTCCTAGAGGCTGCTGGCTGAAGAGCAGTGCCAACTCGTCTTGACTTTTGTTCTGCATCAGGCACAGTGCTAATGTGTGGATTGACCACTGCTGGCCTGAAACCACTCTGGAAGTCACTCTTTGGATCAGCTCTGGACTGTAGGGGAGTTCTTGGCCACTTCGTGCAGCTGCTACAGTGGCTTTCATCCTATCTGTCCCGCTACTAGATAGAGTGGGCCCATTTGAACGGCCACCTGCTTTTTTTCTGCTGCACCTGAACCAGCTTGTAAAGGAGTTTCTCCATGTTCAGTTGTGTGTTCTGAGCACATGATAAGGCTGCAAGAGAAGGGAGCTGGGGTTGCCAGGTGGTTTTAGAACTTGGCACGATGGGTACAGCTCATCTTTTCCGTGCTGTGACACTGTTCTTGGATTGTCCTGCAGCATCGTGTGCGTCACCGGTGGGAGCTGGGCAGAGAGATTTGGGCACGTTGTGGTGGAAGTGCCTGGAGGAGGACGTGGAGTCTCTGAGCATATTTTCACCTATCAGGTAATGCAGCTGTCACTTCTTTAATATCTCTCTCTGTTCTTTCAGTACTTCTGCTGTACAGGAACATGAGACGCTATCAGAAACTTGATGCTGGTGTTTTTTCTGATTTATCTGCTGTTTGTGTTGTATGGGTTGGTTTTTTTTCCCCCTGTTGCTAAGATTATAACAGCTCTGATGGATTGTACCAAGGTATCTTGCTGACTGGGAGATTTTTGTTGAAGTCCTTATTGGGACTCGTGGCTCTTTCTTAACTTGAAAATTAAGAACTTGAACTCTGCTTGAACACAGTCTTTACTTCTGACCTTCAACAACTGGTGGCAGTGAGTCTGGAATTACTGTGCATTGCATGGAGGAGTTTCCTTTAGTTTTAAACACCTTTCTGATAAATTGTTGATATCTTAAACCCAACGACTGTGAAATATTTAAGTAAGATACAGTACTCGCTTTTCAACCTTGCTGTACAACTGTGAATTAATTGTATGTGACCAATCGCATGTCACCATTTCCCTTGGGAGGAGGAAAGAGATGCCTGAAAAGTCTTGGGCTATTACATTTTTGGCCATATAGAAGTGTTTTGTGTATTAGATTATGCTTGCTGTTGCTCTTTGGTTCCCTGATGACCATTTTTAGGCAAGGTGATGGGTGCTGCATACTGTGTTGAAGATGTGAGTGCAAGAGCAATTTGTACTGTGTCATAAAGATTTCCTTATTATAGTCAATCCATTTTCCAGGAATTCATAATGCTTGATGTGTTTTTACTGAGGTCTGTGCTAGCAGGCAATAGAATCATCGTAGGCACTCCTGAATGGCCGTTAGCTATTTCAAAGCTCACACCTGGGCTGCTTTACTGCTGCAGTCTCCCAGCTCCTTCTCATTCCATCCATCTCACTTTTCATTTATCAGTAGTGAATTACCTGTCCCACTCTGTTGCCAGCCCCCCCGAATTTTTGTGCACTACCTCAGTGGGACTCAGCTTGTGTTGTTGTGAATAATCTTATCAAACGTCCTTTCTCCTTCCCAGGTGACCTAACAGCACATTTAACTGCACAGGTCTTAGCACAAATTCTCAGAGCTCCCTGCTGGTAATCTGCTCATCTACTAGACAAACAGACAATTTATTTGCTACCTTGTATTTCCTAAGTTGAGTTCTTAATCCAGTTACGGATCTGAACAATCCCTTTGAACTGTTGATCCTAGGGTTTGCGTGTGAGGCTTATGGCTTTGCTATTTGCAGCACCCATCTGCCCTTTGCGTTTTGTGGAAAGACAAGTCCATAGCTCACATTTCTTTCTGGTGTGGTTGGTCCCCTCCCTCTGCTGCTACCCCTCCACAGTAAGCAGAGCTGTGGGATCCTAGCTGAGGACTGCTGTGATTAAGAATCTATAGCTTGTATTTTCAGAGTGCTGTCCCTGTTGCTTTCTTTCCTTGCCTTATTTTGTGAGGTCGTTTTCACTCAAGCACTCAAGTTCTTTTTTTTTTTCTTTTTTCTTTTTCCTTCCAGAACCCACAGCTGAAATCCATTGTTCCAACTCAGGGCCCCAAAGCAGGAGGAACCTGCCTTACCCTGCTGGGCTCAAAGCTGCTAACTGGACATCCTAACGAGATCAGTGTCCTGCTCGGAGACCTCCCTTGCCACATGTAAGATCAGAGCCTGCCAGTGTGCTGGCTGTGCATTGCCCCAGGTCTGCCCTAGAGCTCGGCAGGATTGTCAGCATTGAACTTTGAACCTTTCAGCATTAAACTTAAGAAAACAGAGGAAGAGGTTCACAGGCTATCGGCAAAGAGCAAGGCCTTGTATTATAAAACCTGTCACTTCAGTGGCTGTGTGAATCCCTTGTTCTCTTTTTTATCTCTCCAAGCCTCTCTGAGATGACGGAGGATCAGTTGGCATGCCAGACGAGTCCCAGCAATGTGTCTACAGAACTCCCAGTCACTATCAAGTATGGAGACCAGGAGCGGAGGCTAGAAGGGTCCCTCTTCAGATATACTCTGGATCCCAACATCACTTTTGCAGAGCCGCCCAAAAGCTTTTTCAGGTACAGAGATAGTGCTTGCACCTTCCCCAGGGCTCTGTGCTATGGTAGGCAGGTACTACAGCACTGCTGGCACCTGCTGTGTTGCACTCTGGAGTAAAGCCAGGCTTGTAGGAGTGGGCATAAGCAGAAGGGTGGGAGCATGGGCAAGATAGAGCTAGCGAATAGTAGGTGTGTGAGATGAGCTGCTTTTCTCTTCCAGTGGAGGGAGAGTACTCAGAGTTCATGGATACAACCTGGATGTTGTACAGAGCCCGAAGATTCGAGTCACAGTTTCTCCATCTGAACGCCGGCGCCGAGGACTGGGGCGATGGCGCAGAATCATCCCAGACACTGAGTGCCCCAAGGATGCTCTGTGCAGCATCCAGCAGGTAACGTGGCAGAGGGCTCGGTGGGGCTGTGGGCGTGTGGGGGCTGGTGTGTTGTATTGCAGAGGTGGACTTTCTGTCACTGGCGCTTCTGGACTCGTTGCTCTTATCCGCTTGCGTCCTACCAACTAAGTCTTGGCCAGATGAAAGCAATGTCTGCCAGGTTAAGTGCTTTCACAAACACTGACCTGAGTTGGATCTACTTTTGCTTAGGGATGTTCAATATCTTTCTGCTCTCTGTCTTGAGGTGTGTAACTGTAAGAGGTATCGATCTGACCATCAAGACAGCAGATCCTGCAGCTGAAATTGCAGAATTAGAGAATATTTGGTAGCCAAAGTACAAGCACTTTGTACTTTGTATTCATAGTGCAAACAATAGAGGGCTCCCTGTGCATGAACTTGGAAGCCTTGTCTTTTTCTTCGATCTCCCAGTGTACTGAGGTGTAATCGTCTGACATTTCATCTGGCATTTTGAGATACATGGTGAGGATGATGCTTTTCATATTCTTACATGTATATGAAAGCTTCTCAAACCACGAAGGATGCTTTTTTTCCATACTAAATCCCTTTCAGGTTTTTATTGTGCAGATGTGGAGCTGAACGTGCGCCCAATGGACACGCAGTAGTAAAAGCTGTTTCTCCAGTATTTTTTGTGGCTGTGAATTCCTATGGGGGAAGGGGGAAAAAAAGTGACTCTAATGCTTTCACCACATGTTTAAAATGTCTGTAACCCAACACAGGACACTTCTTTCACAGAAACATTCAGGTTATTAAGTAAGTCTGCCTTGTGTTGGAGGTCTTTGATCTAAAGCTGATACTACTCCAGAATTTACTGCTGGGGGAATGTCAGAGCTAATTTCCACTGCTGAGAGTTCGGTACTTGCAGCAAAACCAGTGCTCAGAAGGCTGCCTTCAGAGGAACGCAGGGAATTCCTCAGATCTTGTGGGTTTTTTTCCTCTACAATTAGCAGCTTCTCTGGCATCGCTCCAGATAAAAGGAGCACGGATTGGTCCCAGATTGCTCAGGGCTGGGAAGTATTGCAGTGCTGCAGGAGAAGCGTTGGTGTTTCCCCACTGACATTTTTGTCTTTGCTTTTAGTTTGAAGAACCGTGTCTTGTTAACTCCTCCTACCTGATCCTGTGCAAAACTCCAGCCATTAACCTGCTACTGCGGAGTGTCCACATCAAACTGGAGTTTATTCTGGATAATCTGAGCTTTGATTTCAACTCACTGCATCCCATACCCTTCTCTTACGAAGTCAACCCCATCCTCAAGCCACTGAATGCTGAAGATCCTGCCAAGCCCTATCGTCACAAGCCTGGAAGTGTCATTTCTGTGGAGGTAACGCAAGAAATAACATACGCTGTACAAAATTGTTGCTAACCTTAGACTGTTTTAAATTGGTGTCATGCAGCATCCAGTGCTTTAAAGCATTTGACAGGCTTGCAGCCTGTAACAGCACATCTATTTCAGCCCCTGAGAAATGGCACATAAGAAGAGGGGAAAAGGACTGCACCAAAAAAATCCTCTTGAGCCAATATGAGCCCTATGAATCCATAGAAAGTTCAATACTCTTATTTTTAGTCTCAGTGTGAACTAATGCTATGCACGTATGAGATACTAGTATGAAAAAAAAAAGCCTACACCTGCCAAACCCAAAGCTGCCAAGCTTTTCATGTCATCTTAGGGGTGAAAAGAAAGGGCTCCTCTCATCTTGTGGTGCTGGTCTCCTTCATCGTCTCTGGAACTATGGATAATGGAGATGGTTTTTACCCCCATCTGATGTTCTGTTCTGTTTCGGTTCCAGGGGGAAAATCTAGATCTGGCCATTTCCAAGGACGAAGTTATGGCCATGATTGGGGAAGGAATCTGTGTGGTGAAGACATTAACAAGGAACCATCTCTACTGTGAGCCTCCCTCTGAGCAGCCGGCTCCACGGCATCGCACAAAGCGAGAGGGCACTGACTTGCTCCCAGAGTTCACGGTAGGGAATCAGCAAGAAGGCATGTTTTTAGTAGGCACACAAGGAAGATGTGGTGGTGGAAGCAGTGGGACAGGGAGAAGAGGAAAGGCAGAAGCCCTAGTGGCAAGGAGCTGTTCTTGTTCTTAACTCTACCTGTAAGTGCCAAACGCTGCCTGAAAACAACTGGTACAGCTGAATTCAGAAGTTGTGCTATGGGACGTAGCCTTACAGAGCTTTATATCACCTGGAATCATGATGGAGAAGCCATTTCTTTGCTTTTCAGTGCTGCACTGAGTTTATATCATAGCGCATGCTTTGTTCACAGGTGCAGATGGGAAACCTGAACTTCCTCTTGGGCAGAGTGCAGTATGACACAGAAAGCCAGCTCACCTTCCCGCTGGAGGCACAGATTGGTCTGGGTGTTGGTGCATCCTTTGTGGCACTGATTGTTCTGGTCATTGTCTTCATATACAGGTGAGAGGCTGTGGCATTGTATGGGAGCTCCAGTTGCCCTGGAGTCCTTGGCAGCAACACAACAGCTGGTAAGGACAATCCCTGGGCTAAGATCACTGGGAACAATTCTGGTGCTTATTACAGGAGGAAGAGTAAGCAGGCTCTGAGGGATTACAAGAAAGTTCAAATCCAGCTGGAAAATCTAGAAACAAGTGTTCGGGACAGATGCAAAAAGGAATTCACAGGTCAGTCACAGAGCTCTTATGTTTCTGCAGACTCAGGGAACTTTGAAGAATCACACTGAGCCCTACTGCTTTTTCATAGCTGCATATTTGTTTGGGTAGCTCAGGGCAGGTTATAGCTTTTATCCTATGCCAGTGCATTGAAACATGGCCAAATGTCTTATTTAATGTTTCTCTTTAATTCAGAGCACAGTGATCTGTAAAGACCCCTATGATTCTCCAGTTCATCCTCCAGACTCAGATGAGGAGCTAAAGGTCAGGACAGCGCACTTGGAGGGATCTGAAGGGCAGCTGGTCCAGTCTGTGTGTAGAGCAGGTTAAATTACACCCCATACATATCCTGAGTTTGCAAACTTTGAACTTCAGCTGCTTTCAGCTGTGAGCCGTTGTGTGGGGCATCTACAGCTTTAGAACTGTGCAACTCAGATTGTAATCTGCAACTAATGTGGGAAGGCAGGGAGGAGCAGGAGATTTCTAGTATTTTGTATATAGTTAATGCCTATAACCACAGGTCAGTGCCAAACTGCGGCTTTCTCTTTATAAAACAGCAAGCCAGCCCCTATCTGTGAAAGGGAATAATCACCAAATTCACGTTCTGGTTCCTAAAGCAGTTCTCCCAGTGCCTAGTCTAGTGACAGATGTTCTAGTAATGGGACCCTAGTGTGACTCTTCTGATAGGAAACATTCTTCATCTTCCCAGCACTCTCATCCTGCTGGCCCTAATTCCTGCCTAGACTCACTCCATGCTCTGTACTGTCAGTCGTATGATAATGGGGTCAACATCACGGGCGTTTCCTTTCCCCCAGACCTGATGACTGAAATGATGGACCTCACAAGTGACCTTGTGGGCACAGGCATCCCCTTTCTGGACTACAAGTCGTATGCAGAGCGCATTTTCTTTCCGGGCCACCGTGAGTCACCGCTGCAAAGGGACCTGGACATCCCTGAGTGCCGCAGGCAAACTGTGGAGCAGGGCTTGGTCCAGCTCTCCAACCTGCTCAACAGCAAGCTCTTCCTCACCAAGGTAATGTGCCTCTCTCTGCCTGCGGCATGCTGTGGGATTGGGGTCGTATTGCTGTCAACTGGTGGCAGGAAGCAGGCAGTGCTTAGTAAAGTTCATTCCTGTGCAGTTCCCTGTGCAGCACCACTGTTTTCAAGAGCCAGTAGTTGTGACTGCCTCGTTTTCCGTGGATTCACACACTGGTTTGTCTCTCCTCCCACCAGTTCATCCACACTCTGGAAATCCAGCGCACTTTCTCCCCAAGAGACCGGGCCTATGTGGCATCATTGCTTACCGTGTCACTGCATGGGAAGTTGGAATACTTCACTGACATCCTCAAAACACTCCTGAATGACCTCGTGGAGCAGTATGTGGCCAAGAACCCAAAGCTGATGTTGCGGAGGTGAGACAGCCAGATGTGAGCCCACCATTAGTTACCTGAGGGGACAGAGCCTTTCTGTCCAGATAGCAAACTTTGAAACTGCTGTGGGTAAGATAACATTATGGTATGAGCTGCAGTTGTAGGATCAATATGTGTCCGGGCAACGCGTGCCAAACAGGAGAAAGCAGAAATGATGGTACCCCTCACCCCAGCCAGCAGCTGGCAGGGAGGAATAAAGATGCGAGAAGAAGCTGGCTTTGCCCACCCCAGATTCCTGTTCTCTTGCAGCTGCTGTACATTAGTTCTCTTCTTGAGTTCAACTACTGGGACTGCCAAGTCTGCTGGTCTCACTTGCTTTTTAGAGGTCTGGACTCACGATCGTGCCATGTTAAACCGAAATATCTCCTGTGTTCAGATCCCCATTAGCCTCCTGTCCAGTGCATCCTTCTGACCTGAACAAATGTATTTTGTTGGAGACCTGCTGGAGGCTGTCCTCTGCCCCCTCCTTGTCTGTCTCACTTCACTTCTGTCATTTGGTGCCTCCTTCAGGCTGAAAAGTGCCTCAAATAAGAACTGGGATCAAAAGGATTTAACCTGACTGGTCCCTAAAGTAATTTATTTTTTCTCCCTCTTTTCTCAATCGTCTGTCATCGTTTAGCATTCTCTTTTCCCAAAAGGGGTGATCTTTATCTCCAGTTCCATCCTTGCTGTGCACTGCATTCATGTGACCAGCCCCATGCTTTCTTTCAGGACAGAAACAGTGGTAGAGAAGCTATTAACCAACTGGATGTCCATCTGCCTGTATGCATTTGTGAGGGTGAGTTCTTTGTGTCTTTCTGGAGTAGAAGGGCCAAGAGAGGAGTGACAGCCACAGCGTTGCTCTGTGTCTCACTATTAGCTGAAATAATGCCAGAGGCATCCTGTGTTTCAGAGGTCACTGGGGAAGACAGATGCATTAATGCCACTCCATGTTTCAGGATGCCTTGCTAGATCATGGAGAGAGCTCAGTGTAGCTCCTGTATCATCACGATGTAAGACACACTGACCATAGGCTGCTCTGTGTGTAGGGAGGATGCCCCCTGATTTAATTTGTCTCCTGGGAGAGAGTGGCAAGGAGTGTCCTTCTGATTAGTGGCATGGAGACAGAGCAATGCCTTGGTCTTATGTGTCCAGCTGGTCCTTAGTCCCTACACATTCCCTGTGCTTGGAGTGGGAGCTGTTGGCAGAGACTTTCTTTGCCTGCAGTGGTACCTGCTGTATGTCCTGGTGTCCTCCATCCCGCTGCTCCCCTCTCTGCTTGGGAGTCTGTGATTCCAGGCTGTTGGGTTCTGCCAGGGGGAACAAGGTGAATTCCTGACAGGTGAAACTCCATCCTTTCTGTGCCAGGACTCTGTAGGGGAGCCACTTTACATGCTGTTTCGAGGAATCAAGCACCAGGTGGACAAGGGGCCTGTCGACTGGGTGACAGGGAAAGCCAAATACACCCTGAATGACAACCGCCTTCTGAGGGAGGACCTGGAGTATCGCACTCTGGTAAGCACCAAATCTTTTGTTCCTTGTGGGCCCTCTGGTGTAACAAGGCTCGGCGTCTCTCCTCATCAAGGCAGAAGTACAGTATCCTGCCACTGTCTGCTGGCAGCCAGGTTTCTCCCAGCAGCACAGTGCTGTAGCTGGGCGAGAGCTCTGCTAAATTGGGCACTTTTGTCCTAGCTGATAGGAGTTACCATCACAGTAATCTGGTGTATGAGCCACTCTCTGTGTCTGGAAATAAGGGGATAAAATCGCTGATGGCAATGGCAAAAGCCTCTCCCCAGCACAGTTAAACTGTCTTCTAGCTCTCAGGGCAAGACCAGGAACTAAAAACTTTAGTGATATGTGCCATTTTCTTTTCTGAAACTCCTTCGGTGAAAGGAGTAGATGTTAACTCGCTTTAATGCCAGACACGAAAGGTGTAAATGTGTCAGATGTGTCAGAATAGCTGTGACCTTTTCTTTTGTTCCACAGACTTTAAATGCTTTAACACAAGCAGGAGTTGCTGCAGGAGGGGCAGAGGACTCCCAGGGGATTTCCGCTAAAGTGCTGGACTGTGACACCATAACACAAGTGAAGGAGAAAATCCTAGATCAGATTTATAAAGGGATGCCGTACTGTCACCGACCAGACCCAGACACCCTGGATCTCGGTGAGCAGAACTCCTTGGTGCCAAAATGTAACGAGGACATGAAAGTGGTTGTTTGTGCACAGCACCCACGTCTGCGTGAAGTTTGTCACTCTCTGCTGAGCATGCAGAGTTCCTGACCAGTGACCTTGTACTTTCGCTGGACCCAGCATGGCATGTCATAGGAAAGGCTGTAAATGTAAGAGGCAGGGTTGGGAAAGAAACAACTGAAGTCCACCCTCTTCCGTTTCGTGGTGCTCGGGGTTCTTTGCCAGATCGGGACCATGGCAGTGGCTCGAGAAAGAGGATGTGGGGGGTGGGGGTTGGACAGAGAATGTGTATGGGAGGGGAAGACTATTTGAGTGTAGAGATGCTGTAGTCCTAAGTCAGCTCTTGCTGCCGGTGGAGTCGGTGGTAACATTTAAATAATGTCGATCAGGGAGGATTTTGTCTCTTTTCTGTCTTGAAGTTCCACTAGCTCAGGCTGAAGTGCAGCAGACTTTCAGAAATGCCTCAGCTTAACCGGTTTTTTTTTCCTTCTATTTCCTGTGTTTTAATGACTGTAGAGTGGAGATCAGGGCTGGCAGGTCATCTGATACTGTCTGACGAGGACGTGACATCTGTTGTTCAAGGAACTTGGAAACGCCTGAACACTCTTCAGCACTACAAGGTCAGAACTGACTGTCATTGCTTCATCTACCCTCTCCTCTTCTACACGCTGTTATACCCCATTTGTGACGCTGGCTCCTCATGGACTACTGTGAAAGTGCTAGAGCTTTCTTTGCAGCAGCGTGTTCAGATGAAGTCAGTACTGTGTCCTGAACCATGATTTTTCAACCAGTGTAGTCCCCTCCCTAGCCTGCACTTGAGGCTTGGACAGGTCTAGAGCTTGGGAGGAGATGGTAAGTTTACGCCCGGTGTGTGCTGCACTGAGGGCAGTGCTGCTGGATTCATTAATGTTCCAGTCCAAATCAGTTAGCAGGTGATAACACATTGGTCTGCAATGTAGCTTCTAGGACTGGAAAGAGGATTTTTGACCTACCTTGCACCAATATGTCATGTCTTGCACCAGTATGTCATACTTGACATGTTCTAAATGTGAATGGTGTCAATCCCTGAGCACTACCATTTTCTCTATATGTCAGTTGTTCAATCTGCACAAACTAGGTTCTCCCTCCATTGGGGCAGACAGCGATGATGCCCCAGTATCCCTGCTCCTATTAATAGTACAGTGTGTTCAGGGTTTATTTTGCTCTGCAAGCACTTGCCTGTTGTGCTGATGGGAAGCATGCTGTTTGTTTTGAATGCTGACTTTTGCTTGTGTCCAGGTGCCTGATGGAGCAACAGTAGCTCTGGTTCCACGGCTGACCAAGCATATCCATAGAGAGAATCAAGACTACATCCCAGGAGAGAGTGAGTTCGATGTCCTATTCTTATAAAATCATTTCATGGTACCTGTCAAGTTGGTGGGACAAGAGTTGCCATAGCCATGGCTTTATGCTGCTATAGAAGGCTGATGGGCCTTCTATAGAGATTGTCAGGAAATTGGAACTTGGAGCAGACAAGGTGAGAACAGTATAGAAAAATGCACGAGCAGAGGAAAGCCAACCTGGACGTTAAAATGCAGGACTAGAAAATTCTACTGATCCTAACTTGTAGAGCTGACATTTGTCTTTAAATAACTGCCTGTTTAGAAACGCCTATGCTGGAGGATGCGGATGAAGGTGGGATAAAACTTTGGCACCTGGTAAAACCAACAGAAGAGCCAGAGCTTCCCAAGCATCGCCGTGGAAGCTTGAGAGATCGGGAGCGAGCCAAGGCAATCCCAGAGATCTATCTGACACGTCTGCTCTCTATGAAGGTGAGAAGAAGCACAGATTGTGTTGCACTGAGGATCTTGCCTTCTTTCATATCCCTCTGACAGACTGCAGGGACGTGTATGAAGATAAGAGCCCAACATTGCAATACCAAACTTTTATTCCTACTAGTGCATTAAGTTTTGCAGAGCCTCTAGGAGAATGAAAAGTGTTTATCATCTCTGTGTCTACCCTACATCTGTGGGTCCCACAGATGAAGGTAGGTGCTTAATGCTTGGCAGTAGAGTTTTTGGTAGTATTGTCGACAAGGTTCCTAGGTCTGCTCGACTTCTGCCTCATCAGTGGCCCAAAAGGCAGCATTGACCTGATCACTTCCTGCACAGCAGCCATGCACAGACTCAGCTGCAATCATAAATCAGGCATAGCACCTGTTCACGTTCTCCTTTTTGCTTTATTCCAGTATCACTGTTAAAAATTGACCCAGGAACTTGTTCCTTAGTCTCTGTTCTTGAGAAGGGGATCAGCTTTCAGCATCCACTTTCCCTAGCAATATCCGTCTTGCACAAGTACAATTCCTCAAGGGACAGCCAAGGCATTTTGCCAGGCAGTGCCTCTGTTCTGCCCACAAACTTTTTCTAGCTGCTGAGCAAACAAACCCTTTCTCCTTGCTCCTCTCTGGCTCAACACAGCAGCTGGCAGTCGGCAGTCCCCCTCCACTGGTCAGTCTCTACACTGCAGAGCCAACCCACAATGTTGCAAGCTCTCCTGTAGTAACTCCCCGAACGGGCTCTGAGTGTGTCTGATTGCCTTCTGTGGTTTGGATTTCACAAACTTTTCCCTGGCCTCCATTCCAGGCACCTCTGGGGCCTCGATTCTCCACTGCTGCTTCTTGCAGTGGATGTGAGGTTGTTTTGGGATCACTGAAAGGACATTGCTGAGCAAAAAAGGGTCATCTCTCATCAGTGTGAAGCCTGGGCTCTTGTCACAGAGTTATCTAGGTCAGTCCGTGCCCATGGCAGGGGGGCAGCAGGCCCATGGGCCCCCTGGCCCCAAAATGGGAGGGGAAAAGGGGAAGGGAAAAGGAGCTGGGCCCAAAAACAGAACAGCAGCAATGATCTAAGGAGGAAAACTTAATTTTACTAAATATGATATTGGAGTTCAAGATAACACAATATAATACAATAGAATTGAAATTGAGGCTAATAAATAAAATAAGAGAGAGAGTGTCCGAAACCAGAAAGCCTACTTTGAGCTGAAGGCGCATGGCTGGGGAGCACAGCCACACACTGCCAGGCAGCGAGCAAGAGAGGGCCAGAGAGTGAGACCCCATGACTTCCTCCCTTGGCTTATCTTCCCCTCTGACCGTGAAGCCCCCTGGGATATGTAGTTCTTCTCTTCTGAGAAGCAGGTATCTGGAAAGTTGTCAGTCTGTGAAACTGGGGTATTAACTCTTTAGTTACCTGTGCTTTACATGATGTTATCGTGTGGAATGCTGATAAACAAGATTATAAAACCATGGCAGCTCTCCACTCTCCTCTACCCGTGATGACGGTGTCCTGCTTGGTTCTCCACAGGGCACTCTGCAGAAGTTTGTGGATGACTTGTTCCAGGTGATCCTCAGTACCAGCCGCCCTGTCCCTCTGGCAGTCAAATACTTCTTTGATCTGTTGGATGAGCAAGCGTTACACTACGGGATTGCAGACCCCGAGACCATCCATATCTGGAAGACAAACAGGTATGGTCTTCCTGTGGGCCATGACGGAGGCACTGCTAATCTGTGTGGAGCTATCTGCTTGCAAAGAGACAGCCACTTCAGTCTACTAAGGAGAAGCATAATGAGAGTGCGGGGCAGTAAAGCACAGTGTGAAAAGATGGTTATGCTGTGAGGGCCAATCCGGGATATGAACAGTAGTATGTGCAGAATATCTTCCAGCATGACAGCCACTTTCTGTGCTGATAAGGTGTCATGCTTCTGTCTTCACTGCAGCCTCCCACTGCGGTTTTGGATCAACATCATCAAGAATCCCCAGTTTGTTTTTGATGTGCAGACGTCAGATAATGTAGATGCTGTGCTCCTGGTCATTGCGCAGACCTTCATGGACTCCTGTACCATTGCTGACCATAAGCTAGGGCGGGTAAGTATGGAGGTAGCAGCACACAGCTGGCACAGGCTGTCTGAGCAGTGCTGGCTCAAGAAGGCAGCGCCTCTATGTAATTCTACCAGAATAGCCCGCTGGGCCTCCTCCTTGCTCCCATGTGCCACTGGAGCACTGGAGAGCAGCTCAGTGCAGACACCTGTGTTGTGAGGAGGAAAGAGTTTTGTTTAGAGTACAAGTTATTGAGGGGTGCTCTGTATTTGCAGCTTGCATCTACTTAGGGTACAGAGCACACGTGCTCTATGGTTGCAGCAGACAGTGTATGTCCCAGAATGCATCTCAAGAGTCAGGTTAGCCATTGGAAAATAGTTATTTGCCACCACTGTTCTCCCTGTGCCAAGAGTAGAATGGTCACCGGAGATGAGGTGGATCTCTGGAGGATTTCAGATTTAGTCTGTGTGAAGCCCTGGCCAATGTGATACCATACTGGTCCAAGCAGAAAGGTAGACTGGAGATCCCAGAGGTCCTCTCACCACTACGCTTCATGGTTCCTCAGACGGTGTTACTAGAAGGGATGCTGGTATTTGAAGTGGCTCTCTGCACAGAGGGCCAAAGTTCCAGATCCTGGACAAATGACAGAGAATAGAATGGTGTCGCCTGCTGAGCTTTGTGCACTGCGTGGCGTAGGAGCTCTTTGTAATCACTTCTGGTTTTGGATGTTCCAGGACTCTCCGATCAATAAGCTGCTCTATGCCCGGGACATTCCTCGCTACAAACAGATGGTGGAAAGGTAAGCAGTGGGTGTGGGGAGCATAGTTTAAGAAGGAGGACAGGAGGGGCATGATGGTAATCACCTCTGTACCACTGTGCAGGTATTATGCAGACATTCGCCAGACCATCTCTGCCAGTGACCAGGAGATGAACTCTGCCCTGGCTGAGCTATCACGGGTAAATAAACATATTTATTTCAGAAATCACGCTAACCATTCATCTGTGCATCTAATAGGAGGTTAGGAATGCAAAGATCAGATATTCCATCTGTGTGCTCTTCTGCTCAAAAATACTGGTTGTTCCCAGTGGCTGCTTTGTTTCGTGGTACCACTGAGGAGAAAACTGTAGTCATGGCTTCCAGGCAAGGAGTGTGTTTGATTTTGTTTTGCCTTCCCTAGGAACTGCTGGTGAATTGTCTTTCCCACTGCTTTGTGCTGGGAGTGACTCCAGCACATTGCCTTGTTAGTGATGAGGACGCAGAATTTGCAAGATTTGTTAGATGTCACAGCTTTATCTAATTATCCAACTTTCTCTCTTACTCAGAATTACTCAGGTGACCTCAATTCCCTGGTGGCTCTGCACGAATTGTACAAATACATCAATAAGTACTATGACCAGGTGAGTGTGTTCCCAACAGCTATGAGCACAACCTTCTCCTTCTACCATCCAATCAAAAAAAAAAGAAAGACCCCAATTTAATTATTAAGAGCAGACAGATTATTATAATGCTGTGTATTGTTTCATTGGCAGGTATAACTTCCGTGTCCTAAGTTTAATTTATTCTTGTCAGTGAGGGAGGGAGGGCATCACGCAAACAAGGGACTTGGCTCTAACCAGGGGGCTGTCAGCATTTCATGTGCATTTGTTTAACGTTGTTATGCTTAATATTATCTCCAGCCAGCAGTGCTGCATGCTGGAGAAAGGCAGCCATTGAGCTCTGTGTCTTGTTGCAGATCATTACTGCCTTGGAAGAAGACCCAACAGCACAAAAGATGCAGCTTGGATATAGGCTACAACAGATTGCAGCAGCTGTGGAGAATAAAGTCACCGATTTGTGACAGGTGCAGACAGACTGTTCTCCCCTGGCTGGACAGGGACAGTGCTCGTCCTAGCTGTATGCAGGGTGTCCTGCTGTCATTGGAACCAGACTCTCCAAGGAGCCAGCGAGTGACATGAACAGGGACGGCCAAGGCAGTACCAAGTACAAGCGTCCTTGCATCTCAGAGAATATTTTTTTAAAGTTGGGGTTGGTTTTTTTTTTTCCTTTTCAAAAGCAAAACAAATGAACTTCGGTTTTCCTCTGACAGTCTCAGGGGACCGCGCAGCTCCTTCCTACAGATGTTACATGAATGTGCCAAGCTTCTAAATGCTGCTGTTGAAGAGCCAGGTGGCAGCACCAAGCACCGTGTCTGTGGAGCCCTTGGCCTTGCGTGGGTGCCCTTGCCCAGTGCTGGGAGGCTCCCCTGCTGTGGCTGCTCATTTTACTGGGGATACAGGAAGCTTTCCCCTGGTCTGCGGCTGCGCTGACCTCCATCTCCATCTGGATGGATTAGTGAGCGCTCCTGCTCTATTCCACCTGAGAAGCTTCTTCGCAGCAATGTTTTCACTGGTTCTGGATGATGGATGTAAAAAGCAGAGGGACCAGTGGCAAAGGTCTCTTGCTGCCCAGCGTTCTGGTCTTACTGCTTGGGTGCGACGTCTGCTTGGATGGGATACGTTCACCAGCACGCAGGCTTGCCCAAGAGCCCTCTGTAAATGGACCACCCCCTCGCCCTTCCCCTCAGGACAAATCTAGCATGCGAGGAGTCGGCTGTCTGGCTCATCCCGATCTCCACTGACCCAGCTCTGGATCTGTCAGAAGTTCAGGGGTTGTCCTGCTCTTCGGAAAAGCACAATGCCTTGTGCCACTTCCCCTTTCCTCTGGTATCTAGTTGTTCTGCTGCTCTGAACTGGACTTGTAAATACCCTCAGAAGGATAATGTATTTAAATGCTAAAGGAGAATGTTTAACTTTGTGGGTTTGAGACAAAGCTTTTCTTGGAGAAGCATCTCTGTGCACTTCTACTGACAAACGTCTGTCAGCACTGGAGCAAAGTTTTCTCCACTGCTTTGTCTGCAGGGATAACTTGTGGATGTCTCCGTTGTCGTAACAGTAGCTTGCTTTTCCCCACAGCTCAGTTTGAGGCTTGGCTGTGTGTCTCTGTTAGACTTGCCTTACACCTCAGTTTCACCTCCCAAACTCTCCTGTTGTGGCACACAGAAGGGTGATTTGGTGAGCTGTGAACTCAAGGGAGCCACGAAGCACAACCACGTTCCTGAAGGGCACCTGGTGTCCTGCACAAACAGCAGTGGCTGGTGCAAGGAAAGCAAGGCCAGAGCAGGTGTGCCATTAGCCCCCAGCCACAGCTGGGCAGCTCCTCTGCTCCCTCCTGGAGAGCAATCGGGGGGGCCTCACAGCACTCTGCCCATAGTGAATGAATTCCAATTTTAAAGGGTATCCTTCACTTTCTTATCCCCCATTGAGTCCAGGCTGATGTCCTTCATCCCTGAGGCAGATCAGGACTGACTCCTCTGACACTGCTCCCAGATGGTGGTTGTGCAGGCCTGGAGGGACTAGAGCAGGATCAGGGCAGGATCATGTCCCTACCTCTTTACATTGCTCATAGCAGCATTTCCAGGCCTGTGAATCAGCCTTGTGGCTTTGTGTGAGCACTGTGCAGTTGCAGGATTTTCTCCTAAGCAATATAACCAGCTGGTGTTGGCATCTGTTCCTGCAAAGCCAGTGCTTTCTCGTGAGCTCTCCTCTCAGCAGCATTCCCAGGTACTCCGTGTGTTCAGAGTGCTGCTGTCCTGCTGTGCAGAGCAGCTGCTGAGCAGGCCCTGTCAAGAGTTCAGTGTCTGCCAGCCTCCTTCCCCCGAGGGCACCAGTGTGGGTCTGTCTCCTGCCTGACCACCCCATTCCATGGAACTTGTGGGAACTCAGCTTCTCTGAAACCTCTGTCTCAACAGAACCTGGTAAAATTAGCCCCCAAAAAGCTGGGTGGAAGAAAGGACTTGGCAGTGTCTGCCAGGAGCTGTGTGCAGTAGGCTGCTACTGGTTTTGTGGGATTTCCTCTCTGCTTTCCCAGAACAAGGTGGCACAAGAATTGATTCTGGATCCACCTCACGTGAGTAAGGGAAGGAGACTCAGGAGCTCTCGTAGGGATCCAGGTCTCCTGCTCTGCACTGGCAGCTGTGTCCTGTTGAGTCTTCTCTGCTGTTACTTGCTGTGGTTGGATGAGTTCTGTCCACACAGCTGGCTCGGGCTGCCAGGGAAGCAGGCTCCACATCGTTTTTACTTCCCAGTAGTGCTCTTGGGTGTTGGAGATTATTTACTTTCTCTGAGTATATCTGTGAAAGTCTGCTTTTATCAAAGCAATAATCAAGATGTAAGAGTAGAGCTAAACATAAACGATTTCTTTAACATCTCGAGTTTGTCCCTACGTGGCTGACCAGGAGGTGCTGCCCAGTGCAGGGGCAGTGAGTGGTGCCCTTCTCTCCCCACTGCTTGTCTGTGGAGTTCCAGGTAGCAGTGTCCTCCTCACTGCCGACGTGTGCTGCAGCTCCCTTGCTGGGTGCTTAGGCTTGGCCCCATTTCTCTCCGTCCACACCACACTCCTGTGGCAAAATCCATTACTACAACAGGGTTCTGTTGCATTGAAATTTGCACAAAACAGCTTTTATTATAAAATTCCCCAGTGCAGGGAAGACTTATTTATTATTTCTCATAATCCAAGTTTCTTCCAGTCTCTGTCTGGTTTCTTGACCAGCTTGTTGGGCGCGCTGGGGACAGAAGGAGCCCCTGTGATGCTCCTGCAGGCAGCAGGCTCTGCGGCCAGCAGCTGCCTCTCTCTTTCTGCAGAATGTAAGTGCTGCGAGGGGATGGCACCATGTTAATCGTGTCCTCAGAAAGGTGATGTTCTTCAGTGGTGGGTTTGGGGCCTGCTTTGTACTGCGGTCAGAGAAATAAATTTAGTTTCACCGTGGTCTGCATGAAACACTGATAACTGATCAGTATTAAGACAAGTGTCATTAGTGAGTCTGAATGTCTCCTGTCGGTATGGCTAGGAGTAGCCAGCACCCACGCAAGGTAGATGTGAGAGTGCTTGCTTTCCTCTGTTTGGTGGCAAATGTAGGCTGTATCTGGAAGCTTTTTTCTTTAGTAGAAAAGATGGGTAATTTCTTTTTAAAGAAAACAAGAGGGCTTTTAGATCCTGCTGCCTCGGTGGAATGCCATTTCTTTTTCAGGGTATGCCCCAGTTGCAGCAAGATGCTGCTTTTTTGGTGCCTTTCTTGTCAGAATGATTGTTTTGGTTTCCAGAATCCCTAGTGTGTTCCCGTAGCCCTTCCTCCTGGTCTTGTCCGGGTACCTGCCCTCTCCCAGCCAGGCAACTTGGTGTCTCTGTTACAGTACGATCTGACCTGCTTTTGTGCCCTGCCACACCTTGAGTTCTGCTCAGAGCACCTGAGGTACTGTCTTTCTCAAATTGGAATTAATAATTAATATAAAAAGCTTGAAAAATCTGAATTTTGTTACATAGTGTAATAACTGTTTGTAGATACTGTTCTGAGATGTAGGAATCTTTTGGTGATATAAGAGGTTTTGTCTGTAAATAATCAGTTTAGAGTTCAAATGATTTTAATAAAGAGAATTCTTACACAATAATTCAATAAATTTTAATATACAATCTGCGTGTCACGCTTGTGTTGAACAATAATGTGATGGCCCACAACGCGTTCACCTTCTGGGATGTGAGTGGGGACGGATCTGGTCCAGGGCAGCTACAGCTCTGGCTGTGTTTTTGCAGGAGTGGTGAGCGTGATGCAGCCTGAGGCGTGCTTCGTGCTCATTGCTGGCGTCCATCAGGGTGAGGCAGAAAGCAGAATTCCTCTAACAACTCTTAATTCTTAAACTGATTGCACAGCTCTTCCCAGACTCTTAAAGCTGGCTCCCTTTCTTTACTAGCAGTTATAGACGGCTTGCTTTAGTGTGTGTATGTGTGTGTGTGTCCCTACACACATAAAACGCCACTGTGCTTAAGTCCCGCCTTCACGTGTGTGTGTGTGTGTGTGTGTGTGTGTGTGTATCCCTACACACATAAAACGCCACTGTGCTTAAGTCCCGCCTTCACCTATGTGTGTGTTCTTCCTGGCCTTTTATGGGTTACAGCTCTCCTCCTGTGAAGCTGAGCTCTCTCCCTTGCTGCTGCCCTGCTCCTGGCTCTGTCACAGCCCCCTCCCACGATATTTTTAGTGCTGGGGGCGGCAGGTGAGAGAGGCACAGGCAGGGGGAGAAGTGAGGCCCTGGCCTGGGTTTGGCAGCGGGGCAGGATTAACCCCTTGCTCCAGGGCTGGGTCTCTGCAGGCTCTGAAAGGAAACCTGAGCTGCACAACACCAGGGCCCCCAGCCAGGGGAAGGCTGAGGCTGCCAAGCTCTGCTGCACGTGGGCGTAGGGGGAATGTATCGAGTGGTTTCACTGCGTGTGGTCCTTTGCAACACAGTGGTGCGAGGGTACACGGTGCCTAGGCTCACAGTGAGGATGCAGCCCTTTCCCATTCCTTCTGCTTGCCGGGGGGGGGGGGAGGGGGGAAGGGGGGGACAGCTGCTACTGCACTAAAACCTGCAAGCAGCTGAATGAAAGTGCTGCCAGCACATCAGAACTGCTGCCTTGTCCCCAAGTCTGGTGGGCCAGTGTGACTCTCAGGGCGCTGAGGCAGAGGTGCCTAGAGTACAGGCAGGGTGGCATGTGGGGGCTTCGGGTGCGTATCCCCTTTGTCAAGCACAGGCTGGTGACCGCTGTGCCGTGCAGAGACGGGAGGTGGTGCCACTGCCACGAGGTTGGGCCACAGCCTGCTGCCAAGCTCCTGGGAGCAGCGGGAACCACTGCAGAGGGGGGAAGGCTTTCCTATTTCCATCTCAGCAGAGTGGTTGAATTTTCCTCTATAAATAGTTGCTGTGAAGACCGTGGAGCTCCAGCAGGGTGACAGACCTGCTGCCAGGGTAGCTGAGGCAGGGGACTAAACAGACAGGTGCAGCGAACGGCAGTAAAGGAAACTCATCGCAGCTGTCCTGGGTCTCCTGCTACCCTGCAGCCAAGGTTGTTCCCAGAAAGTGCTGAGATCTGACACCCTGCTCCTCAACACATCTATCCAGTGATGCAGAAAAGTTTGGTTGGCCCAAGGACAGCCCTCCCAAGCACTGCAGGCTAAAAGGAGAGCAGGACCAGCTGGTATCTCACTTTTGGGAGCTCCAGCACGAGC
This sequence comes from Alectoris magna, assembly GCA_030625065.1. NCBI lineage: Eukaryota > Metazoa > Chordata > Aves > Galliformes > Phasianidae > Alectoris > Alectoris magna. Next base: position 10,676,033 of record CM060572.1, read on the forward strand.
CAGATGATGAGAGGGGGGGCATCCCCTGCCTCCTGAGCTGCAGGGTAAGTGTGCAGGGCTGCAGGGGCTGAGCCCCACGTGCCCATGGGGCTGCTTTTATGTTGTGTGTTGTGACTTGCAGGAATGTTACACTCAGCCAGGACTTACCAGGTCTGTGTTGGATGAAGATGAAGGCACGTATCACTTTGCTAAATATTCCAACTCCACAGGTCCAGGTGCTGGGGTGCATGGCAAGTAGTGGGGCAGCTCCTTGCACCCTTCTGCGCAGGTAGAGTTGTGCAGGCGAGGTGAAGCACCAGTGCTCCCTGCTGTAGTTAACAGGGACCAGTACATTTTTGGGCTGAAGTTCTCTGACCTGGTCCAGGCCTGCAGCAAGTCAGTGGGCTGTGTATGATGATGCTTTTAATGAAAAAAAAAAAAAAAGTTTTTAATATATCAACTGATGTAGTACTTACAAGCACTGTTGGGTTTTTTGTTGTTGTTGTTTTTGGGGGGGGTTGTTTTGTTGTTTTTTTTTTATCATAAAGCTTAGAAAAGTATGTTTCTGTCTTCTATAGCAAGGTGCAAAGCAATGCTCTTCACCCTTTACTGGATTGTCCACATCAGTGCAGTGGGCAGGAGGTAAATTCTCACACACCTAAGGAAGGACAGCAGGGCACCATCAGCCCAAGTGCTGGGGTGTGTCTGACATTCATGGAGTCTGACTTTGGATCCTAAACAGTAGATCACAGTGATCGTTCTTTCCCATCAAAGACTCTTATTACCATAGAAATCCATCTAGGGAAGATGCTGAACTTTCATCTCCCATTTTTCCCTTGATAGGTGACTGGTGAGTGACATAAGAAACAAAATCTTCAGGGCTTTTCCAGCTCTTATAGATCAACTCCTTGTTCTAATTATGTGACAAAACCTTAGAAGATGTGACTGAAGAGGGTGTCTATCTGGTGGTGTGGGGGCTTGCAAGGTTATTGATGGGCTGTGTCTGTGCTCAAATAAGGACAATTCTGATTTCACCTCTGTATCATAGCTAGGACTCCAGTAAATATTTGCCACAGGCAATGGCCATATGGACATGTAGCACCCTGCAGGTTTAAGCCTAAAAGTGTGTGTATAATTGTTGAGGTTTGAGGAGTAAAGGAGGAATAGGGATTCTGAGCTTCTTGCACACTGCTCTATGGGGTAGGGTGAACAGAGAAATGTAAGCTCTGGCAGTCTGGGTATCCCTGTCTACACATCCACCCCAAGCTCGTTCTGAGCCTTGCTTAGAATTCGGAGTTCACCTGGTGCCCAAAAGCAGGCAACAGCTCTGTTGCTGTGCTGGGATAGGAAAAGTTTTTTAAGGAAGTTGTGCTTCTTTTCCAGCACCTGTAAGATGTTACTGTCCTGGAGCAGCTACCAGTCATGTGGCTGCTGCTATGTGACAGGACATATACCAATGCTGCCAGCACGTTAGGACTATTTCTGAAAGTTCTGCAGCGCATACGAGCTCTTAGCTTTGGCAACCTGACTGTGAAAGATTTAAAGGCTGGTATTTCTACTCGTGCTAATAGCCTGCTTGGGTTATTATCACCTGTCACAAGCTCTGGCAACACTTGTTCGTATGAAGCTTTGGCCAGTACAGCAAGTGACATTTCTGAATTATGAAATGCTGGGTTGGAGTACCCAAACTGAGGCAGCGTAAATCTCTATTTCCATTAGTAACGTGGGGCTGGGGGGTTCTATTTCAGGTGACTTGTACTTGAGCCAATTCCACAACAGTGCTGTGGAGTAGGGGGAACAGCAGTTGTATCCGTCTGTCTACAGTGCCTCCATGTTTGTACCTTTTGCTGTCATAGAAACATGCTGGGGAGCAGCCTTTCCCCTCCCTCATGGCCTCTTTGTAGGGGATCATGGAACAGTGATAAATCCCTGCTTTGGCCCTAGGCTGCAAGACAGATGTGCAGCACAGCTTCTAAACTGTATGCTCTGCTTAGCACCAACCTGGGATATGAATCTCCTACTGCCAGTGAAAGCTCTAAGTTGGGGCATAGAGTGCCTTCTGCCCAGGCTAGTGTCACAGCCACTGGAGGAGTCCCTGCAGTCTCCACTGAGTCATTGGAAGCCTGCCCAAGGCGCAGGGAAACCTGAGACTTCCACCTGAGAGCCAAGAGCCCTGCCCAGCCTGCCAGCTTTCCTCCTATGAACTCCTAAAATAATTCTTACGTCTCTGAAGTGTCAAAAATGTTCCTATGTTCCTAACAGCTCAGTTCCAGGTTTGGACAAAGCAGGTGGAAAGGAACAGGGTGAGGGAAAGCAGAGCTGGAAGAACAAATGGGAGCTGTGCACATCAATGTGTGCAGCTGCTCTGCAGCTGTCTCTCTTTTAAGGAGTAAAATGCTGGAGATTGCACTGCCCATACTGCACTGCCCATACTGCACAGCCCAGTTCTCCATTGCTTCTGTCCCCTCGCACCAGGACCTGCTGAGGCACTGCCATGGAGGAGCAGGCGCAGGAGGACGTGCCAGCAGTGCAGCACACAGGTCAGTCCTCAGACCAGAGCTGAGATCATACGAGGCTCTTCCCATGCCAGAGGAGGCCACAGGGACCTGTTTGGCCATTCCTCTGGGAGGACAGCTGTCCTCAGTGGTTCTTTCTTTCAGGGTATCAGTAATGTTTCTTGGTGATGGTCCCCACAGGAGGCCACCACCCAGTGCGGGAAGGAGAGGTGTTCAATGCACGATACCAGGCTCTGCGCGAGCTGGGCTGTGGGGCCTTTGCTACTGTCTGGCTGTGTCAGGACATGAGGTGAGGGGCTGATGCCATATGGGGCAGCAGGGAAGGATGGCCAATCTCCTGGGCAGGACTTGCCCCCTTCACAGGCCAACCTGGCATACATTGACTTACAGCTGTGGTTCCTTTTGTAGGAAGAAGAAGAATGTAGCTGTGAAAGTCCTGAAGAGCAGGGAAGGCTTTGCTGAGGCTGCCCAGGATGAGCTCTCTCTCCTCCGATGTGTACGTATCTTCCCAGGCTCTGTGCTTTTCTCTGTGGAGGTGGCCACTGAATTCAGATAGAGGTATCGGTTTCATTGTCCCTTCTCCTTCTGGGTCTGTCTGAGGAGCTAGGTTGGGAAACAGAAAAAGATGTCATATAATTAAATGACCTTTGCTCAGCCATGAGCCCTAAAAGAGGCACTTTCTCCTTTCTCCTGTAATGCTAGGACAGGTGGCTGTGTCTCACTTGTCCTGTTGGCCCACTTTTTTTTCAGCTGAGACTGCAGTCCAGTAAAAAAGAGGAACTTGTAGAAGTACAGGGTGGAAAACCACCAGAACCAACAAGAAAATGTGGCAGTGTTGTTCTTAGCCACAGTTGGGAATGTTTCCACTATATGTGTGTACTTCCTAGCTCAGAGGTCATTGCTCTACCTTAACACAAATGCTGAAGCAAAAGGAAGCATCTTCAAAAAAAGAAAAAAAAAAGAAAAAAAAGGGCACAGCAAACATAATATATAACCCCTCGACTCAGAAGGCTTCCTTCTGCTTTTGCTAATGGATGTGATAATTAGGCACGCGGATCTGAGTCTTAACTAGTTGCCTTTGAAAATGGCTTGACCTGCTAGTTCTAGAAGGCTGATGGTTATAATTCTTAGAGTTTACCTAAATGTGAAGTTACATCAGCTGTATGTGAATAAAAGTCATTAAATTTTGCCTTTCAAATTACTCTGAGGCCTTTCTCCAACAGGTTTGGAAAAGGCTTGGTTCGCACCTGCAAATCTGCAGGCCCTATCCAAAAGGATATGAGCCAGACTCAGTGATGCAAGAGGAAGTAAAAAGTAAATGTAATCAAAGGGTGCTTTTCTACACATCAGCACAATTCTGCATGTAGACCAAGCCTTACCCTTAATTTATTGCTAATTCTCTCAGAAAGACACGCCTTCCATTCAACGGAATAGAGCTGGTTCCCAGGGTCATTTCCATCAGCACAGTGGTCCGTGCTTGCAGCACTGCCAGAGGAGGCGGTTGGGACCTCCCTGGTTCCACAGCTGCTCACTTCTGTTGTGAGAACAAACCTCCTGGTGCTGGTGCGAATAGATCTGGCAGCTGCACAAAAAGCAAACCAAAATCACCCACGGTTACAGCCATGTCAAAAAGAAAAAACAAATACAGATACAATAAATAGAAATATATGTATATATTTATATATGAAAAATATATAGATACAGTAACCACTGCTCTAGTTGAATCACTGCTCTGTGGGAGCAAACTCATGGTACAATTTGCCATGAAAATATGTAGTGGTGGTGCAAGAGCTGGGGATACCAGCAGCACCTGTGCTTGGGCAGAGTGGGGTGTTGCCTAGCCAGGCACCCTGGACCAGCAGCAGACATCCGTACGGGCAAAAAGACAAGCTCAGTACAAGGTGCTGCTTCCGCTGAATACTACCCTGGCCAAGAGCAGTTTACAGCTCAGGATTTCTTGGGCTAAGGGTGATGTGATGGGCAGTAATTCTCAGTGGATTTATTTTCAAGAGTCCTGCCCTGCTTTCCTGCAAGCCAATGTGGGCTTCAGCACCTGAAGCATTCTGTGACAAAAACTGCCACCAGTCATCCGTGCACTGTGTGAAGTACCACCGTCTCTGGTTTCTTTCTGACCCTCCCAAGTACTAGGCTTATTGATGTCTCCCGGTTCTTGCATGAAAGACCTGTGTTCACTTTTTCCCCCACCACTCAATATCAGAGATCTCTGTTGTACCAAAAGCCAACCCTTTTTCACTTGATTGCTCCAGAGGCAGAAGCTGCTCTGCACCCTGGAAGAACAGGCAGCCTTCAGTTGACTGAAGACAACCACAGTTGTCTGAGTTACTCAGATGCTATGAAGGTGATGCTGCCACTTGGTTAGAGGAAGACAGCACACAGAAATTAACTCCATAGTAACACAGTTTGCTTGTGTTCTGGGATTCTGGTTTGCTTGATATTGTTTTCATGAGATTTGTTATAAAATGCCGACTCCTGGGAGAGAGTCTGCAGAACAGGGTAAAATGGGTGCAAGATGTTCTTGTGCACATATATGTCTCTAATTGCAGTTTTCTTGGAATCTCCCCCTCAGGTGAGCAGTATGAAGAAGAAGGATCGGGCAGGAGAAAACATCGTCTGTTTATTAGATGACTTCAGAATGATTGGAGAGAATGGCTTCCATATCCTTCTGCTAACAGAACTGCAGCTCTCAGTCAGCGAAGGCTGTGCTGGGGAGTCACAGGATAACATAAATCCAACCGCTGTGCTCCAACGAGGAGGATGAGCAGGGCAATAGCTAGAGCAGAGAACGTGGAGGTGGCTGGAGGAGGGGAGGCTGGCTAATGAAACGTTTGGCTGCTTTGGTGAAGGGCAAGAAGCAGGTAGCAGCATTTTTTCTCTGTTGGTGAATCCATGACTCTTCCCCACATATGTGCTTGGTGTTTGAGGCACTGGGTCCTTCCCTGCAATTTCTGATGGGTAACTATGCAGCCCAGGGACTGCCTTTGCCTTTTGTGAAAAAGTCTTTACAGCAGGTGAGAAATTAACTCTATCTGGGTGAGGGCACTGTGGGAGTGCTGGCTGGGGAACACATAGTCTTCATCCTGGGGTCATCTGCCATGAATTTCTGTATGACTGCGTCTGCAAAGAAAGAGACAACAGAGTCAGTGCCAAGGACATACAATTCTAAGGAAAATAGTAGCTACTTATTCTGGGTGGGAGGAGAAAAAATGTCTATTAGAATACAGAATGGGAGGTTAACACAGTCACAGTAATACAGGGGCAACGTGAGTTACTGCCTATGCCCGTTAGTCTCAATGGATTTGGAAGGGGGTCAGGACCACTGATGTGTAGAGTCAGGGACCTCCAGACCTGCACCAGGGGACTCAGAGATGGCACTTATGTTTGTATGTCATTCACATCTCAGCAGATTACTGAATTTTCCAGCAGTTCAGCTGTTCACAAGACAAACAGACTGCCATAGATACGTTTCTTGTTGGGGAAAAAAAAAAAAAAAAGCACATGTATTTCTCTGTCCTGCTGCTATCATCAGAAGTCTCCTAAGGTAGTGATGCCAGACTGCCAGCATTTGCCCCAGTGAGTTCAGCAGGGCTCAGGGCTGGCTTCAGCTGTTTGCCCAATAACATCCAAGGCTGCTGAAGGTCTGCCTCACAGCTGATTCCTTCCCAGAGCTTTTAAATTGCTGGTTCACTTGGCTGGTCCTCCACCCATGTTGAGGTTTTCCTGCTCAGAGCCAACACTTCCTTCATCCCCTGTAAGGATGTGGCATGTTGATCAAACAGACTGTGAAAGCTGAGTTTCTTATGCATTGTCTGTGAATAGCGAAGGAATAAGAAACCTGAGTGAGTCTAAGAATAATTAATATTACATTTTGCTGCTAGTGCCAAGATTTATCAGAAGTCTGCAGACTTGCCAAAATGAAGATTTGCAACCTTGATTCCTGTGCCCTTCTAGGGACACTGAGAAAGAAAACCATTTCTTCTTCTGTCCTCCTTCTGGAATATTTGCTTCTTCCTCGAAAGAAGCTCCACTAACACCTGAATAAGCTAGGTGAAAATGCAGTGGCATTAATCAGTATGCTCTGTTTCACACCCAAGCCTTTCGTTTGATCTCTTGTTGGTGTAAATTGTATTTTTTCCCCCCTTTGGATCAGCATTGGGGCAGCATTTACTTCTGTTTCATTTCAGTTTAGCTATTTAAATCTTTCCTTGTGTTTCACAGTTACCATTTAAGGTTGGTATTTCCTTGGGGCTGGTGTTCATCCCAGAATAGATTTTGATAATACAGAGAATATTTGCCAGCCTTTATGACTGACCAGTGTTTCAAACGAGCAACTTAACTTCCTAGTAGCCTTTGCAGTGAATTTTCTGATAGCAAGTATTTCTCTTGCACGCATTGTTTATCTCTCCCCTGTGACAGCCAGGCTCTCCCCATTCCATCACGAGCTGTTCTTTCCCTACATGGCTCTCTTGCAGTACCCTTAATTCCTCTCTGCATGTACTCACTCATCATCCCTCCCTCCTCCTGTCTGCGTTATGATTCACCTCCTTCTCTTTCTTTGCATGATGGGACTCCCTCCTGTGCCACGTCAAACACCCTATAACCGACTCCCAACTTCCATTCCAGTGGTAATGCTGTATTAACAGATAGGCTTGGTGGGCTGAAGACGTGCCATCTACGTGAACAAAAGCTGCTTTTCAGGAGAAAATTCTGCTTTGCGATTGCAGTGCCTCTTCATAGCCCTCTCTCGTCCTATTTCCAACTCTCCAAGCCTGCCCATCTGTGCTGGCACCTGGGCACTCTCATGCTGTGTCCTCCATGCTCTGTCACTGGCTATGCCAAGTGTGTGGGGCTATGGCGCTGGCCGTTCTCAGGATAAAACCACTTGTGCCTGCTTCTACAGGACCACTCAGCCAATGCTGCTGCTCTTCAGGGTGCAACTGCTACACGCATACATTATCTGTTATGCTGCTAATCTAAGCGCTGTTCGGCTCACACAGGTGCTAGCAGGCCTGCATTTCCTGCATGGGCGCTGCCGGATTATCCACGCAGACATCAAACCAGAGAACGTGCTGCTGTGCGTTCATGACAAAAACCTCCAGAGCTTTCTGCTTGATGCTGCTGACTGTGGCCAGAGAACAGATTTGAGGCTAAAGGCATCAGGTGAGCACTGCGGGTTTTACTGCAAGAACAGAGACTTAAGAGGCTATGGCCAGGAGTGAAACAGCAGAGCAGGTGCAGACAGCTTAAGAAAAGTTAACGTCTCCTGCGACACCGATACAAAACAACACAGACAGCTTACGCTGCTGAGACCTCTCCTGTCTCTGTGACTACAAACCCACATCGAGTGGCTCCAAGTTACTCAGGGCACCAACAGAAAAGTGGCCTTGCACAAAGGTGTGCATGCAGAACAGTGAAAAATCATACGCGCTTGTCAATAACCTGAGCACAACCTCAGAGCTAATTCTTACAGCTTTCAGTACAGGATAGTTCCCTCATCTGGTACTTTCAACTACTGAATAGGATACGTACCGACTGGTTTGACCAAAAAACTGTATGACACATCTGCTCTTTTATTTCCCGTATTCCTGAGGTTTGTGGGAGACTTGTATGTACTCTTTGAGACCTTTTGAGACGTGATTTATTTTCAGAAAATGATGTGAATATATGGGAAGCCATAGGGCTGGAGAGTTTCTCGAGGGATTTAGTCACCCGGCAATGAGACTCTTCATATTTTCTCCCACAAGCATTTCTCCCATGATGTTGCTGTTTTGTCCCTCAAACCCTGGGCTAACAGATGAATGCTAAATTATCGACAGTCTTTTGCTGGGAACAAAAAGGCATGATCCCAGATATAAGCAGTTACAAAGCAGTAAAACAAAAAATACCCTTTTCCAGGGTCTACAAATGAAAATGCTACCTTGACAGTTCTTGCCAGGCAGCACCTTGCAGCAGAAGTGCATGTGGTCACACCGCTCCACTGCAAGCTGCAGTTTTCCCTAACATTCTCTTAGACTGTGACTGGTTAGCAGCCCATCCTTTGCATTCCCTCGAAAATCAGAAGTGGCATTTTATTGGTGATAAAAGGAGTCCCCTGTCTAAAGCATTTTTGGATTGCTTAGGTTGAAAAATTTCAAAGGCAGGTAGGTCTGCATGTACCTTCTGTGGTAAGTGATGCGCACCTGTTGGTTTGGAGAAAGACCTGATTTCTCTCCCTCCTTTCCATCTAGGAGGTGATCCTGGCAATCAACTGGAAGATTCTGATTTCATGAGCATAGAAGTGAAAATTGCTGATCTGGGCAGTGCATGCTGGACAGTGAGTCTGCTGCAAGTCTTGGTCCTGTGACAGTGCGACATGCTTTGCACTTCCATCCTTCACACCTTGAGTGTCAGTCCTTCCACAGCTGAGCAGTTATTCTAGAGTGTGCGAAGTAAAACTGATTCCAGGCGTTACATTCATCACTCCCAGCTGAGAGTTGGGCAGTGTACTCCAGAGATATGTCAGCTTTGGATCTTTCTTCAGCTTGCAGTTAGTCTGTAAACCAGAAATTTGTAATCAAGTTCACTGTGAAATGTTGGGAGGTAAATTTAGCATGGTGCCAGTGAGGCTGAGAATGGGTCTGATGTCTCCTGCATGCATTTTACTACACACATTCAGTTCTTCCTCGTGACTGCATGGACAGCTTGTGGCCACAAGCATCACTGTTACTCATTTATGGAAGCTAACCAAAGGGTGTTTGTTTCTGTTACAGTATAAGCCTTTTTCTAAGGAGATACAGACCCAGCCATACCGTGCCCTAGAAGTGCTGCTTGGATTAGACTATGGCACTCCTGCAGACATCTGGAGCACAGGCTGCCTGGTAGGGCTGGAGACAGTGCTGAGCATGCGTGGAAGACAACTGACGCTGGCAGGTCCAGGGTAGTATGTCCTCAGCACCCACCTGCACGCTGCACGTGGAGCACAACTTCCGTGCCGTTGCTGAGTCAGAGAAGGAAAAGCTGGCTGTCTGCACTCCTTCACTCTGGACTGAAAGTATGCTGCAGATATATTCACTGTAATTAGTTTATGCTTAAGGCAGTTCACACTATAAGTATGGTGTTAGCTCATATATTTGACTGAAGTAGGCACATACTGGTTTCCATCCTGATGGAACTAAAGGTGCTGCTTCACAATGGTGCATCAAAGCAACATGAATCTTTCTATGTTTCAGTATCAGTTTTGTGTGATAGCACCTGTGTCAGTTTCCCTTCCTATCAGAGTTCGTGAGGAAGAAAAACTCCCAGCTGTCAGTGAATTAACAGTGCTCCTCCATTTCTAGGCATTTGAAATGGCAACCGGGGAGTGTCTGTTTAATCCCCAACCAGGGAAATATTTCTCCAGAGATGATGGTAGGTCTCCATCAGTTGTATTCATTTCATTGACGAAAGCATCATAATCTTTGTATCTAGCCCTGTTTTCTCTTCCTCTGTCCAGACCATGTTGCTCGCATTATTGAACTCCTGGGAAGAATCCCTCCCCAGATTGCTTTCTCCTGGAACAAGTCAACAAAGTTTTTCAGAAGGCCAGGTAAGAATTAGCCTAGGGAAGTTTACCCTGAAAATCACTGTGGATCTCTGATACACTCCTACTCAGCCACTACTGAAAGCCACCAGAAGTTATGTATACAGTGCAGGCTGCAAGCAGGGACAGAACAGAGGTGGAGCTTTCGTAAAGCGCAGTAACGCTTCCCGCCCTGCCACCTTTACAATCCAGGAACATTCCAGCAATAAATGCAAATACAAAAACCTCAAAAATGGTCACAGCAAATATCCAACAAGGAAAAGATTTCTATCCTCCCCCCTTTGGAGCTGGAGAGAATGGAAATAAGGACAGGAAACAGCTACATGGCTGGAAAGCTGCGAGTGTGCAACCGGCTGGATTTCACCCATTCACTAGCAGAGAACAATGATGAAGAGGAATGGGACACTCATATCCTCTCATCCTTCCACTGTGGCTGCTATATTTAGTCTTCTGACCCAGCTGTAATGTCTTTTCTGTTTTAATCTCCCCAATTCCTTTGACTCATTAAGCTTGAAATCGTTGTCTTTGACTTCAAGGCATTACATAACTCCATCCTTCTGCAATTTATTCCATTCTCCTCCTCCTCATTCATTTTAACCAGCCATACAGCCAGTCTAGGTACAATAGGTACAAAAAACCTCTCATGTTGCACACTAATGCCGTGCTGTAGATCAACAAGCACCTCCCTGCTCATTCAGCGCCTTTGTTCATTTATTCCTTCTATGGTGCTCAAAAGATGAGTCAAAAACAGTCCTTGTTTTATATTCATTCTCCGTGAGAACCAAACTGGCCTAACCACACATGACTAACCTGAATCACTGCATTTACACCACATACTCTGAGGGACAAGGCTCACTTCCTGGTCAGTAGTGGCACCCTTAATCTCATGGAGTGAGCAGGCGCAAAGCAAATTAAACGAGTGGCTCATGTCTGTGGCAACAATGCATTCTGGGTTGTGCACAGGCAGGCAGAGGGACCACAGGAATGACTTTGGTGTTAATATCCTGGGAACATTTCATTTGTGCTTGACGTATTCACATCTAATAAGTGCTCATGAATGGAGAGGCCCCACACACTAACTTGTAATGGCAATGTTTGAAACACTGAAAAGTGAAGCTTAGAAGTGGGAGTGCAGATGAAGTTCGGACATGAAGATGCATGTGGATGGATCCTTCAGAACTTGGATGAGTTGTGCGAGGTGAGGAGCAACAGCCTTTTGCTCTTTAGGGTGTAATTAATGTACTGTGCTTGTGCACTGACAGGTGCTCTTCTGCGGATCTCCAGGCTCATTCCCCGCAGCCTCCACACCATCCTGACAGACAGGCTCAAGTGGAGAAAACACGAGGTGCCTCCATTTACCAGCTTCCTCCTGTCGGCGCTGCGCTACGCCCCTGAGAAGCGCGCTACGGCCGCGCAGTGCCTGCAGCACGCGTGGCTCAGCGCTCCGTGATCGGCCCCACGCGTCACCGCGGGTGGGAGCCCCGGAGCAGCGCCCTACAACCAGTCAGCGCCGGCCCAGCCCCGGCCCCAGAGCCGCCTCCCCGCCGCCAGCCCTTCTCGGGGCCCGTCCGCAGCACTGCGGTGGCCGTAGGGGTGGCGGCCCCGGGCGCTGCGCACAAGATGGCGGCGCTGCGGGTCCCCCCCCGCGGCCATTTCCTGCCCGGGGGCGACGATGCAGGGATCGGCGCGCGGAAAGGGGTCTCGGCTCGGAGCCCCGTGCGGCAGCGGACTCACGGCGGCTCGAACGAAGTTCCGCAGGAGCTGGGCACAGCGCCTTGTGAGGCTGCGCGGCCGTCATCTGCTGCAGATCTTTAAACACGGAGACGCGGCGGGCATTAAACAGAAAGGACAATCGGTCACAAGATCCCTTCCTCTTTTCCCCCTCAGAACACTCCTAAACGCGCTCCGCTCCCAGGCAGGCGGTGGCTAACCGCGGCCCGCCCCGGCCCCGGCCCCGGCCCCGGCTCTCAAGGTCCCGCCTCGGCCCGCAGAAGGAACCCGCCACCCCCCAGCCCGCTCGCTCGCTCCCTCAGCCCCCGGGGCCGCCCCTCCTCCCGCCGCGGGCAGCGCCCTTTGTGTGGGGCGCGGAGCTCCCTCCCCTCAGGCAGCGGAGGGCCCGGCGCGCCCCCCTTCCCCTCACCTCAGGAGGGCCTGAAGGGGGCGGGACGCGGCCGCCTGAGGAGAGCGGCACTACCGCCCCGCGAGCCCGAGGGCTGCCCCGCACCGCCCCTGACCGGACCCCTGCCCGCCCCCTCCCCCCCGCGGCGCGGACGTGCCGAGCGGCAGGCCCCGCACCCGGGGCACCACGCACGCGCGACGGACCTCCCGCCTTCCCCCCCTCCGCACTCTACTCGCTCTCAACCCGCGCATGCGCAGCGCCGGGCGGCTGCCGCCCAGGAATCCCGGCCGCCCGCGCCGCCCCTTCTTTCTGCCACGTGTCCCGACGCGGGAGTTACCCCGCGGAGAGCGGCGCCTCGGAGAGGGAGGAGCCCGGCACTGCCGGCACCGCCCCACGGCACGTAGCGCGCCTCGGCCGGCGGGTACCGTCGCAGCCCGCCCGGCCGCACCGCGTCGGCACTAGCGTCGTCCCGCCCTCCCCCGCTGATTGGCAGCCTGGCTAGCCAATGGGACGCCGAGTCCGTGAGGCGAGCGACGGGGCGGGAGGGCGGCTTCCAATGACAAAAGAGCGCGGGAGGGGCCGGGCGAAGAGCCCACCAATAGGAAGTGAGGGAAGGCGAGGCGATTTCGGCGGCGGGCGGCCCGGCGGGGCGCGGCGCAGCGCCGTGGCAGCCAACGGGGAGCGTGAGTAGGCGTGGCCGGGGCGCCCCTGGCGCCGGCGCCGGGGATCCCCGTGCGCGCAGTGCCGTTTCCGCCCGGCCTGGGGAGCAGCCGTCGTACCGCTGCCAGGGGGAGGGGCTGGCGCTGCTGCCGCGGGCTTGCTGCCGCCGGCCGCCCAGGAAACGCCGTGGCGCTCAGCCGGGCCTAGTGCCGCGCGGGGCCCGGGGAACGGGCCGGCCAGGTAGGCGTGGGCTGGCGGCGGGCGGGAAGGAACGTGCAGACGGGTGTGCGGCACCGGCAGCCCCCGGAACGGGCCGCTGCCCGGTGCTCCACCCTGCCTCGGTGGCGGTGCGGAGCTGCAGGGCCGGTGCTGGGGGAAGCCCGGTGTGGCGGCGCGGGCCATCGTGGCGGGCCCGGTGCGGCGGTGGGGCCGGGGCCGGTGCTGCGGGGCCGGCCGGGCCGCGGGGCTTTGTGGGCGGTAGCGAGCACCAGGCCTGCCGTGCTCCCCGTCCTGCGGTCCGTCCGTCGGCTCGGGGCCGCCTGCTCGGGCGGTGTGGCGTTTTCTGCTTTCTCATGATGCTGGGGCTTGCCCTGCTGGGGCCGCGGCCACGCGGGGGGCCCGGCGCTGGCAAGGTCACCGTTGGGCCGCCCTTGGATGTCGGCGGGCTGCACGGCCCCGCTGCCCTCTGCCGCCGCCGACGGGGGGACCGCATCCCCTCTGCGGAGCGACCCCCGGGAGGACCTTTTCCCGCCTCTCGAGGGGTTCCCACCTCCGTAGCCCTGGGAGGGGCCCCGTCCCGGCCCCGCAGCGGCCCCCGGCCATTATGTAACGGGGAACAGCTCTGAGCCTCGCCTTTGTGCGGGATGCGGCCTCGGAGCCCGGGGCCGCCGTGTTCCAGACGGCCCACCCCCCCGCCGCGAGGCATTCTAGAACGGCTGTGCCTTAGGGCCTGAACCCAGCGAACCGATTTCCTTTTCCTTCCTTAGAAAGAGGAGATTTCCCTTTTCGCTCGTATAGGAAGCACTGGGATTTTATTTTTCTTTTCTGTTGCGGTCGACCCAGGAAGTTCCCGGCTCCGGGGTGACAGCAGCGCTCCGGGTGTTGGGTGGGAGCTGGGGCAGGGCTGCTGCTCCCCAGTCCCCCATTAGTGCAGCGCTGTGGGCAGGGGAGGCCTCGGGTTCTTCAGGCCTGTCCCCAGAGCCCCGAGCAGAAGCAGGAATGACAAACACATCGAGGTGTCTTTCGCCGTCATTCCATATTGGGTGAAATTGCAGGATATGGGCTGCGAACCCTGGGTTGCCCTCTGCAGATATTCCGATCTGTGTGAAAAGTAGGGCAGTGAGGATTGATAGGATCTTCCAGTGAACTGCGGGCTGCAGCCGCCTCGCCTCTGAACTCCGGCCTCCTTCCAGCCAGTCGCAGAGCCAGATGCTTGCCTTATTGTTTGTGTGTCTCCTTCCTCCCCTTCCACCGGCTGGGCCCCACTCGCCTTATTGACTGGAATTTCTGCTGTGCGCGGTGGGTGTGTGCGGCAGACACCAGCCTGCGAGTGCTGAGAAGGGATTTTCCGTTCACATAGTGGGGAACAGTCAAACTAATGGCCCGGCTCAACTTCAGGGCTGGGAGCAGGCTGCGGGCAGAGGAGTTTCCCCCTGCTGCTGGCTGCAGAGCTCCATTTATCTGCTGCTGCTTGCAGGGCTGTATGGCACAACGTGCAGCAAGCTGCCGTGCCGCGGTGAGACATCCTCTGGTAATGGAAAGATTCCTCTCCTTGCTCAGCTCCAGTGCTCGGTGAGGGAACAGTTTGCAGGAGGCCATTTTTGACGTGACTGTATTGTGGAATCTGCCAGCTCCCATCCACACACTGTCTGCTTGAATGTAATAGCTTCCTTTTTTTTTTTTTTGTGTGTGTATGTGTGTTAAGGAAGAATGAGTACCTTTCCTATCTGATTAACTAACCATTTGGCACTGGTCGCAGTCTGGGTGGTGATGTGCGGCTGGGATGGAGCTCAGTATCCCAGTGCATTTGTTCAAGGTGGAGCTGCTGGTTGAGGCGTGCAGGATGTGACATGGGAACACGTTAGCGTCAGTGCCATCTTTGGGAACCACACCTCACGGGGAGCCCTGCTCCATGTCATGTTCCTGACCCACAATGCTGTTTTCTGGAAGCAGAAATTCTGGGAGCAGAATAATGTGAGAGAGATTGAAACACGCTTTGAAATGCTCTTGGCTGACTGCAGCCATGCTGAGGGTGTGGAGCTCCGAGCAGCCCTCACACGTAGAGCACCAGCTGGTCTCCAGCCATGGTTCTGTGATTCCACAAAACGCACCCAGCGCTGGGGCAGAGCACAGTGGGTCAGCCCCAACGGGTTGGGATTTCTTGGTGGTATCAAAACCATCTCCTTCATTGACTAAAACACAGCAAGCCATCTGCATTGCCCCTTAGCCTTTGTTCACTGTCTCCCTGTACGTTGTAATGGGGAATTATCTGGTGCCCTGCATCCTGTTGAATAAGTGACGCCGCTTTGGCAGGGCCCTGGCCTGCTTTTTACTGTCATATCCTAAGTGACTTGAAAGCACTATTCCTGCTGGTGTTGTCTGAGGTGATATGGCCTATAGTGGCGTGGTGAAATCCCGACTATGTTTAATCCCCTTATAGAAAGATTACTCTGTGGTAGCCAGATCTTATTTTGAGAAGTAATAGGTCAAAGTTGAGACATCCCATCGCAAAGAAAAGGCGTTGAATGAGCATCTCGGAGCTTGCAAAACCTTGGGCACTGCTTCTGGGCAAGAAATGGAACCCACATGATGAGTTCATTTATGTTTTCTAAATGCTTTGTGAAGTGTTTAAAAAAAAAGATTATTAATTGTGCAAAGCATTCAACAGAGACCTGAGTGCGCAGTGCCCAGCCGTGTGGTTTATCACCCTGCCTGGCCCGTCAGTCCTTTCCTTTTGGGCACCCAGGCTTTTTCTAACTTGCCTTGGATGATGTGATGAGATAAAAATGTTTCTATCTACTCTGGCAATAGTAAAACAAACGTAATGGGCACCCAGCATTTTGAACGCTCAAAGATCATTGTTCTCGTGGCAGTGTTGCTGCATTACAAATGCACATTTGTGTTCTTACTCTGGTGCTGCTTTTGTGTGTAGTTGAGGACCCGACCAGCGAGATCTCGTGTTACGCTGCCTGCATAAAGGTTGCAGTCGGCGCTGTTTTTTATGCAAGACGTAGCAGCAGTACTTTGTTGGAAGCGTTGGACGTGTGCTTCAATCTGCAGCGCGTGAGACGTTGAATCTCAGGTGACGTGAAACTAAAGCCGTTCGATTGAAAAATACATATTTTATAGCATCATCCTTGGCTGTTTATTTTTCACTCTGTCAAAACTAAATAAAACCCTGCAAAACTATGTGTGTTAAAGCTGTTGGAGATTGAAGGCAGCCTTTGGCTTACGTGACTCCTTGAGGCAAGGGTTAACGCGCAGCGAGTTTGCACTTACATTCTTAAATTAGAGACAGTTTTGTATAAATCTGGCTTAACCTAAACCTTTTGCTGATTGTGATCATGGAAAGAGCCTCAGACTGTAACGCAGCAAGAGTTCCACCTCTTGGAATTCTGGGAGCTGAGGTTTTTTTTTTGCTTCTGAACTCCTCAGTGAAGTTTCTGGGGGCTTCTTGGTGATTTATTTTTTTTCCCCAAGATTTACTGTTTTGATGGCAGTTTCCCAGTATTCCTGCAGCCCCTGTCCCTGCTGAGCAAGGGGAGTGTGGGCTGCTCCTGGGCTCCCCATGCTGTGCCGGGGGTGGGACTTGCTGAGCTGCTGGCAGCACAGCCCGTGGCCCCCAGCGCACCCAGAAACACCGCTGCAACTGCTCCTGGTTTAATTTTTTGCCGTAATTAGTAAAGATGCTCTTTGTCTTGGACGACAATCCGCACAGCAAATCAGGAGGTTCTTGTTCATCAGCCCCTTCCCCCGCCCAAGCTGGTGGTGAAGTATTATTTTCCTACAACAAAAATAGCTAAAGGGATTTTTCCCTCGCTTCAACTGATGGGTCTCAACTTGAAGAGCTGGAGCCCAGAAGAACAACTGTGTGGTGGATCCCAGCCTGAACCCAGGTTTTGTTGACAAACTCTATAGGAGTGTCGATATTGTTGTTTAAACTGTAAATCTGTGACTTGTTGATCGGTACATCTGATTGAGGTGTTTGAACAGTGGAACAAACATAAAACAATTTGGGATAGAGAAACTTTTCTCAGTGACCTTTGTTTTCCAACTACCAAACACACGCAAATACTTCAGTGAGCAATGTGGGAAGTAATCTGCAAAGTGTGGTGATGTGCTCAGGCCTCAAGGTGGAAAAATACGGGTGGACTTGTCCTGTGTTGGACTGGGAGCTGTGGGTGAGCAGCGGGACTGATTTCTTTTGTGGTCAGGAATCCGATAGTCCCACGCTCACCCAACCTTAAGAAAAAGGGGGAATGAAGAGGGAGGGACTCGGAACAGTGGCATTGAGAAATAGTCAGGAATTTGGCTTTTAGAGTGAAGTGTGGAAGGGAACTGTTGTTTATGCTAAAGTTTAATCCGTATAAACTTGATAACATAGACAGGTCTTGCATTCCTCCCCGAGGGTCATGGAAGGGCTAAGTTTAGCAAAGGGGAGGTATCCAAAGCAGGCGGATCTGTGCAGTTTTTAAGACTGTCGACTTTTTTTCTTATTCATCCCATTCTAAATGAGGTTTTTTTCTTCTCGCAAACGGTCTTTTGAGACACAATGTGAGTTAGTTTTGAAAACAATGCTTAAGCCCTCGAATATTTCCAAGTAATTTTAGAGTAGAAAGGTCACGGTGCTTTTGATGTGCTCATATTTAGAGAGCGATTACAATTGCAATCACATACATTGACAATGAGACACTGTCTTCTTTTGGTAGCTACTCATTTGCTGACTCAGGCATGTTCCTACCATCCTTATGGAGCCCGTGGTGTGGGGCTGGGCTTTCCTCTGCAGCCTTATTCATTTACAGGCTTAGCTTTTCGGGTGCTGCACTGCTGGCACAGAAGACAGTGTGAGGTTCTGATACTGGGAATCCTCTTGTCTTGGAAGTGAGCAGTTTGAAATGCAAGCCTTTGATAGGGAAGGAGTAGGAAGGAGATCTCTTCATCAAACTTTGTAGCAGAACATATCCGTTGGTGATGATTCAGTAAAAAAAAAAAAAAAAAGTCAGGCTGCAGCTCAGTGTTTCAGTTAGTCAGTGTCAGATAATGCAGTCTCATGGTTGTGCATAGACTGTGTGTCATGGAAATAAGTGGCTGGTGTTTTGGAGGATTGTGTTGCATGGAAATATTTGGATAAGGAAGCCATGCACGCCAGTGGTGCTCAGTCTGGAGGAGGGGAAGGAGCTTCCCTGGGAGCGAGTAATGGAGCTGCAGAGTGGTGCTGCTGGTAGGTGGGAGCAGGAGGCACAGCATCCCAACGTGGCCCTGGCCCAGCTGCACAGTGCAGGAGCAGAATGGTGTTTCTCAGCATGGTCATCTTTCTCTGTTCTGCCTCTGCCTGAATTGGATCTAGAATGAAGCTGCTCCTTGGAAGCTCTCCTCAGCTCATTTGTTGGGGAGAACGGGGAAATGAGTGTGTCCTTGTTTACAGGCAGGGTGGAATACACTGGGAAAAGTTGGGTAACCACATGGGAAACAGAAATGTGCTGGGGGTTCAGCATGGAGCCCTTAAAACGTCAGCGGATCTCACCCTGACTTGCATTGCCAATGTATAGGCACTTGTCTGTTAAAGTGAATTGAACCTTCTGAATTTGTTTTGAACTTCAAGCTTTCAGCTAAAGGCACTAAACCAAATGATTTCCTGTGTTTTAGTGGCATCAGGTTGAAATAACTTGCAATCATGCTTCAGGAATGTTCTCGGTAATGAGGCTGTAGATTAACTTTCGCCACAGCAAAGATCTGGAAGCTTCCTGCACCTACAGCCCCAGTGAACTTGTGGAAAGGAGGTGACTGATGATCTCCTTAAGCAGGATCTGCCTGGCTGCAGAGGAGGCCTGTGTTCGGATTCAGAGTTCCTCTTGTGGCTTCATGAACGTCAAGGATGTTAGGGATCAAGGCTGCCTGTTGGTTAACAGGGAACAAGGACACTTGTGGGGTAAGGTCAGATTCTGAACTCTGCAGTTTCTCCCCCACTGTGGCATGTGCCTGTTCCACAGCAGGCTGTGCAGGCAGGCTACCTGGCAGCACCTCCCTCCTGGAAGTACCTTCCTGCTGGCTGCTGCTGGAGCTGCTTGCTGGCAGGGCCAGGCCGGCACTGGTGCAGCAGGGATGTGGAGGCCGCCTGACGCTGTGTCAGCTGAAGTCAGCTCCAAACTATGGCAGTGCTGCGCCCTGCGGGGTTACTCGGGGTGAGGCTGCGTGACACAGCCCAGCACATCCAGCCTGCTCCTCCTGCAGTTCTGCCTTTGTCTGCAAGCTCTGGTGCTCCTCGGTCCCTCTTCTGAACTCACCCAGCAGAAAGCTGCTTTAGTGTGTTTTTTTTTCAAGTTTTGTTTTGCTGGATTCTTCTCCTTTTGCCAAGATAGTGAATTGAATTGGCTCACAACGAGTTCGACAAGCTTCCAGAGCCCTCACAAAATAAACAGGGGAGAGCATCTGGGTGGAAGTACAGAGGTTGTAGTGGGGAGCAACAGAGGGAAGCAGGACTGGCTCCAGTGGCTTCCCTTTGCTACCCAAGGCAGGTGAGCTATGGGCTGGCATGGTTGGGCCCTTGGTGGCTGTGCGTGCAGCTCTTAGGATAAACCTTTGGTTCCCTGGATGGAAATTGGCAGTTTGGTCTTCTCTGCCATCTCTTGAGAAGCTGTTTATGGCAGAAGTTCCGATGTAGGCTGGAGCTGTGGTGGTGGGGTGGTGGTATAACCCAATAATGCTGTTAGTAGCAAACTTCTGTAGGTATGTTTTTGTAGAAAATAAACACAGCAGAGAGCTAAAGAGATGTCTCTTCTTGTAAAATGACAAAATGTCAATTAGGATACAAGTACTGCAAACATACGTATAAATAAATGTATGGCACCATGCTCCTTACTTTGGTTGTGTGTCTGTATTTTGTACTGAGTTGCGAGATATGGAGGTGTGCACCGAAACGTGAATTAGGGAGGATATGCTGTCAGATGTTTTAAAAAAATTATGTATATCAAGTATTCCATCTGGCCGTGTTGAGAAGGATGTGTAGAAATGTGTATGAGGAGAACACAGCAAAGCTTGAATTCAGCCAAGGCTGTGTGCAGTGGGAACTTCAGTGCCATCTCTTTAATATGGAGAACTTGGTTGGAGTGCCATCTTCTTGATGTAAAGCAATTGGCTGTGTGCTGCGCGTCCCAGTGTGAGTTGCAGGCTGGGCTTCTCAGTCCTTGTATGGTGGGACTGGGGGGACTAGTGGAACTAAAGGCAGCATCTTAGCCATTTGAGTTGGAATAAAGTGATTTAAATGTTAACATGTTGTGGCACCTCCGAGCGCATACTGCTGTCCAGAAATTCATGTTGGGCGTGAGTAGTATGTCTCATCAGCAAGAATTCTCACTGTTACAGGAGTTATTGTTACAAGGGTTATGCTTTATTTCATGAAGACCTGCGCAAGTAACCCCAAATCAAACAACGTACAGTAAGTGAAGAAGGTGGGAAGTTTCATCAAGCAGCAGACTGTTATATTTGGGGGTGCACCATTCCCAAACCTGCCCCTTTTTGTAAAGTCTTGTCAGCAGGAGGGTCTGTGCGGAAGTCAGAGCAGCCCTGGTGTAGGTCGGACATGAAGGAGATGCCGTGTCCTCCCAGTGGGGCTCTGTGCAGGGAGGCTGCTCTGCGGTGAGATGTTCTTGGGCCGGAATCCCAAGCTGGCAGCAGCCCCTGCACACACCGATTTTGTCTGTGCTGTCAGAAGAACGGTGCCTGCTGCTTGTCTGGCTTAGCTGCCAAGAGACAGAGCACAGCATGGGTCAGAGGGTTATGGGGTGGGTGCAGAGAGCTCGCGTGCAGCGGCACAAGTCTATCATTTGGCAGGGTCTCCTCAGCCGTTGCAGGTTCAGAATGCCCTTTGTGAAAATCTGTGAGGAGAGTGCATTGAAATCTGCTGTCACCGGTTCGCTCTTTCCTTGTTGGAGATTGGGACTGTTAGCTTGAAACTGCGGTCAGCAGAAATTCAGCAAATTGCAGCTGGGGAAGGGCGCATGGCAGGAGCAACGGGATGGCTGGGCCAGGTGTTGGCACTGCTCCTCTGGTTCTCACAGAGCTGCATGGAAATGCAACAGTGATCCTTTTGGTTGAAGGACTGAACATCCCTTTTCTGCACTGTTGCCCAGAGGAGACGGATGGGGGTGATTTAGGAGCGAACAGTTGTTATGGACAAAATTTGTAGCTTTCTGTTGCGCTTGCAGTGTCAGAGTTTAAGGCTTCCCTACTTTCTGTGAGCGATAGCACAGCAGGCTGCTCCCACGAGAGTCGCTGTGTTGGGGCAACATTTTGAAGGAATTCTGATGCTTTCGGTTTTACTTGCAGGGAAGGTTGTGAGGGAGGAAATAAACGGCCTTGACACATATTTGAAACATGATGGAAACTTTTCTGTGTTCTGTAAAACAAAATTACCTGGGTTGTTAGGAAAGATGGTTTTACTGAAATAGCTTGTGGGTTTAAAAAAGTAAAAATTGGTCTCTTGAACAATGGGAATTGCTCTGGAGTTGTGTGAGTGTTCAGAAGGTATAATTCAGCTTAGGTTAAAATCTCAGCAGTTAAACTGCTGATCTCTGCTTGTTGGGATGGTGCCTCTTCTCCTGGATGCTCATCAGCCTGTGAGGGCTGAGAGCAAACAAGTGAGTCGGCCGTGGCAGGCAGTGGGGCAGTTGTCTCACCCACACCAGATTCACAGGATCGTAGAACAGCTTAGCTTCTGGGAGGGACCTTAAAGATCATGGAGCTCCAACTCTGTGCTGTGGGTAGGGCTGCCAGCCGAGAGCTCAGGCTGCCCTGGGCCCCACTCAGCCCGGCCTCCAGTACCTCTGGGTTGGTGCTCTGCAGGTTCTGCACGTCCCTTTCGTGTCTTTCAGCAGTGCAGCAGAGCAGTACTGATGTTAATAGCTGTGGTGGGAGAGCATTGTGTAGTGGACACAGGTGAGAAAATCGTCTGAATTGTTGTTGGGGAAGCCTTGTAATACGAGCCGTGGCATTTTTCCTGCTTGTTTTCACCAGCATTGTAATGCTACAAGATAGTTCAACTTGAGAACAATGTTGGTAGTGATTTGTAGCTGTCAGGATTGATAAACTATGTGAAGGGGCCTTCAGTGCATCTCCGGCAAACTGTTTTTGGATGCTTCTTTGGGCAGATAACTTTGTGCTGTGTTCCTCCTATGCCGAGCTCATTCTCCTATCCAACCGTTACCCAGCTGAGCTCTTGACAGTTCTCAGTTTTTCCATAATGACAAATTAAATTAGCCCTAAGATGACTGCTGCATGTGAAATTCCTCTTGGTTAGAGCTTGTTGGCCTGAATTCTCTGGCTGCTGTTGTGTTGTGTTTTTTTTTTTCTTGGGTGTATTCAGTATCTTGTGCTTGAAAAGGAGCAGAGAAAAGATGCAGATGAGGAGATGCTGGAAGGTACAGGGAAGAGAACACAGCTTTCTTCTAGAACAGAATCTGTCCAGCTGTGAGTTACTCATCTTCAATCTTGTACAGAATGCATCCAATCTAAATAGCTGAGCATCTCCCTCCTGAATGCGGCAAACCAGCATCTTTTACGCTTCTGTGAAGCTGTAACGGGCGCAACCCATCTTAGGAGCGCCTTCATACTCGTGAACCTGCAGCATCCATCATTCTGTCAAGCCTCATTTACTCACGTGATGGGATTTTTTTTCCTGGTTTAAAGAGGTTCCTTGCTGTTGGCAGGGAGTACGGCACTGAGAATCCCAGACAGGACTGAGAGCGGGGAACGTAATGCAAGAACAGGAGTGACTCCTGAGTCAGACATGAGGTTTTGTTCCTCTTGGTCAGGGCCAAAAATTGGTGCTTAGGGAAGAATGTAAGGTGAGAAGACTGCAGGATCTTGGCTGAGATCTCTAATTTCAGTGTAGTAGTTCATGCTGTTATATTAAACACAGCCCTGATTGTAATTGCTTTGATTTCATATTGCTGTTCTTTAAGGAGAGGGGAACAGCTTGACCACTGTGACTTATTTTTGGTTTGATGTTTTTTTTTCATATGGATAAGTGTATGTCTACATTAGTCCTTTGTATGAAACTGTGGGTTTTTTGAGGGGAAAGGTAGGCTCTTGGTAGTGACTGAGGCATGAATGGGTGAGCTTTGTATTCAATTCAATGCAAATATGCCCTGTGGGAGCTGGAGGGTATTCCGTGCTGGTGAAGGGCTGGTGGACATCCTTGTCTGAGCACTCAAGAAAACAGATGCTGTAGTGTGTTGGTAAATAAAACTATGGATAAAGATAGGTGCTGATGAGTCTCTGGTGCTGTGAATGTGAAAGAGAACAATTAAAATTACGTCAGTGCATTGGCTGTTAATACATGTTTTATGAAGCTGTGGGGAAGCTAACACCTTCAGCCAACATGTCTTTATGCTGGGCAGAAGCAGGCTCCTTCAGAGGAGCAGTTAGAGCAGGAGCTGCACTGGGGTTGTTTGAAGCATTCTCCAAAGGCTTCTGAGAATGTGTTCAGTGTAGTTTTAGTTTAAAAAAGGTTTTACACTTTTTTTTTCCCCCCCTAAAAAGCTGCACATGTACTCTGCATGCTGTGAAGACTTAATGGCTTGGGTTGATGCTGCCTTGGGATCTGTAGGCTGCGTGCAGTCTGTTGCATGACTTTAAACTTCCCCCAAAGAATTGTGGTAAATCCACGTGCTGTTTTTCAGGCCCTGTTCGACAAACAGTTCATTTGTAAGCTGCGACGCCAAGAATAAAAGCGACTAGGTGAGATTTTCCAGTCTTTGTTAGGTGGAAAGTCAGATCATCAGAAGGTTATTTTTGGCCTTAAAATGCATAGTTGCACAAACACTAGTGGCCCTGGAGAAGAAATGGGCAAAAGACTGAGCAACTGGATCCAAATTGGCTCTGCTTTTGGGAGAGAAGGGGGTTTCAGGCAGCTCACCTCCAGTGGTCCCTTCCAACCTGTGTGATGTGTGGTAGGGGGAAGCCAGGGCGGGTGTGACAGCGGGGACATGGCTGCTGTAAGTGGGGAGGGCAGGAGCTGGAGGGGGGGAGGCGGGATGCACTGCAGCTGGATGTGGTTGTGCTGGAGAAACTGCATTAACAGTGGAGATCTAAAATATCTGGGATTGTAACTTTGAGAGGACACACCTAGCTGTAGAGAAGGTTGGGAGATGAAATCAGCTTTTAATTTACTGCTCTTTAGTATCTTTTTATCTGGAGAGCATAAAATATTTGATAAAGCTTGCATAAGACACATGAGGAGGTTAATGAAGTATCATTAGGGAGCTCTGAATTGTTTTTGCCACCTTTCAATGAAATGCCCGAACCCACCCAGCTGCAAGGTGGTGCGTTTGTTAGCAAAACTGGAAACCCAGCCATGCATTGTGAAATGGTGTTTTGGAAAGCAGTAGCTCCAAGGGCCTTAAGGTCACCTCAGCTAACTGCCTCTATGTGCTGCTTGGGTCGGTGTTTTGTTTGAAGGGTTAATGTGATTCTTGGGCACATTAAAAAAAATAAAAATGAGAAAAAAAACAACGGAGAGAGGAATGTCAAGGAAAAATAAATAAGTAATCTTACAAACAGTAACGTTTAGACTGATAGTGGTAGAATTGAATTTTGGTTTCCATGCTTCAAGAAGAATGCCAGTGTATTTGGAGAGAATTCAAAGGACAGCTGCAGAAACGATCCAGGGACTGGAAAATAAGCCTCATGATGTGAGGCTTAAAGGAGCTCAACTTACTCAGCTCATTGAAAAGACAATTGGGAGAGGACTTGATCGGTCTCTAAAAGGACTTGTGAGATTTGCTGACAAAGGCATAGCAATATCAACAGAGATTGGACAAATTCAGTCTTGAAATACAGTTTCTCAGCGATGACAATAATTAAACATTGGCACAGTTCACGGGGAAGGGGAAAGGAGCAAGCATTCGTTTTAGCCTTTTAAAATAGGTCCAGCTTGTTTCTTTCTGGAGGAAATATAGTGTGTGCTTAAAAAAAAAAACAAAAAACTTTAATAGTCCTTTCCTGACAATTAAGATCTTTAAAGTTGGAGCAAGCTCAGATGTTCAGTCAGCAGCGAGGTCATGAAGTAAAGATTAATTTAGAGGAGAAATAGTTAACCTGGTGCTAGCATACTGCCTTGCATAAGACACACAACATGTGAAGGGAGCTCTGAAACTTAATGCTCTGTGGCTTGCATCTTTGGAACTCGGTTCTTTCCCATACTGCGTTGCTTCAGATGTTTAAGATATGATTAAGGCTTTCTGAAATCCTCTACAGAGAAGCACTGATGTAACTGTGTGCACTCACTGTATTCAGATGAACGTTTCTGAATTCCAGTTGACCGCAGCAGAAGTCTAAATCTTTTTCATCCTTTTTTAGAAGCAGGATTTAAAAAAAAAAATAAATTGCACGACGATAACATGATTACAGCTCCTCTGAAAGGCACAGTGAGCAAGCTGTCTTGGTAGGTTCGTTCTTAATGGAGGATATTCTCTGTCTCAGGTTAGCTGGATGTAGTCTGGAGGTTTATTAGCGTTTGAAACAGTATTAAATAATCATCAAAAGCAGTATTCTAATGGCACTTGTTTGCTGTTTTTTCGTGCCATTCAAATGAGATTCCTTCAGCAATCCTGTGCCTCCCTCCCTTTGTACATTCACCTGGGAAATGGGTGACTCAGCTGGGTGATGGCTCTGCGTCGCACTTGTGCTTTTTATGTGTTTGTCCATTCCACCACTCCCTTGACGGCTGAGTTTCTATGTTTTCATAGATTACCTTGCCCCGGGTGCCTTTGCAGATGTGCAGGGCTCTAAAATTCCCTTGCAGGTCCTTCCCAGCTCTCCAAACCTGCTGTGTGATGCACGCTGAGCTCTCCCAGCCAGCTTGACATGCAGAGGCGGTGCAGGGCTCTCTCCTCTCCGGCATGGCTGCATTCCTGCCTCTCCTCTGCTCCAGGTCCTGCCCAGGAGCTGCTCGGCCTCCTTCCTCTCTGCTGCAGTGCGCTCAGAGCAGGAAGCACTCCTGTGTCCTGGGGAAGAAGGCAGCTCAAAACCCTGTAGCTTCTTGCACGTTGAGCCTATCGATTTGTCATAGAAATGGAGCTGTTTTGTAGCTGGGAAGGAGGTTGTCTAGCAACTGCGAGTTCTCTTGCTTAAGGCTAAAGAGATAGCAAACTGCAGGAACGTGTTGGGGCACTGCGCAGTGCGAAGCAAAGGCCTCCAGCTCCGCAATCCAGCACAGCAGCCCTTGCAGCTTACCTTGTCCAGACAGCCCTGTCTGTCCCAACCTGCTGAAGCTTCTCGCGTAAAGTGCCCTGCACAAAGGAGATTGTAAAGGATTGGCAGTGAAGAAATCTGTCCTTCCCCCATCTTCCTGCTGTGTCATCGGCCCTTTTCCCTGTCACTGGGAGGCTGATGGAGGCACTGTGTCTTTGCCTGCAGGAGGTCTCTGGGCCTCTCCTCTGGTGTGAGCAACTCTCATGTTTCACCACGTGGCTGCACGTACTTATGTGCAGTTGTAATTGCATAAGTCATTAAGATGTTCTCGTTATGCTTCTCATAATCCAGCATTCAAAAATCCAGTGGTTGTGGTGGCAGGTAGAATTTCATTATGGATGTATTACAGAACCATTTCCTCAGCGTCGCTTCCGCACGAGCCCTACATGTAGCACTTTGGCAGCTGCTTCATTTGAGCCCTCCTGTGTTACCACCCACCTGTACTTCATGTAGTGGTTTGCAGTGCTGTGTGCTCAGAAGCTCTTTTCAGAGGAAGAAATTACTAATTTTTCAGCAAGCCAGCGAAACTGAAACTGTTCTAAGTAGCTTTTATCTTTATTTAGTCACAAGTTGCAGGTTGTGTCTGCTGATTTCTGGACATGTGTGTCTAGCTTGAAGATGCATTCAACTCGATTATCTACTTCTCATCCCATTAACAAAAACCGGGCAAGTTGGACAAGTGACCATGGCTGGAGTCACGCTACTGCTGAGCTCTGCATTTCTAGTTGGCACTTTGGAAGAGGTGTTGGGAGCTTTCTGAGTAACAGTCACACTTTTCATCTCTGCAGTTCTGAGCAGGTTCAGCTTGGATGTTAAGATTCTTCTTAAAGAGAGTGGTGAGGTGCTGGCACAGCTGCCTGGGGGGTGGGGGGGGCGGGGCACGGTGACCATTCCTGGAGGTGTTCGAGATATGTGGAGATGCGGCACTGAGGGATGTGATTTAAAGCTCGTGGACTGGATGGTCTTAGTGGTCTTTTCTAACCTTAATATTTCTATGATTCTGTGACTGGCTCTGTCTACTCACCAGTATGTCTTGGGCTGTTTAAAGTCATCCTGCAGGAAATGTGTGAGATTTACGTTGGAGATGGGGAAGCAGAAGCTCCTGGCAGATCCTGGAGTGCCTCTGGGTTCCAGGCCTGGAAGGACAGCAGCCAGGTTTCCTACTGAGACCTCCCTGACAGAGGCGTGATGTGGGCCCCAGCACTGGAAGATTGTGGAAATCTCTCCTGAGCTCCTTACTGTGTGAAATTCACTGGGTTTTAGTGCGTCTCAGTGATTACGTAGCTTAATTACCAACTGGATTTGACCGTCTCTGTGTGTAGCACAGGCTGCCAATCTTCCCATGGCCGAGTTTCCCACTCAAAGCACGTTAGACAAATTGCTGTTTGTTAGAGCGCGGCAAACGAGCGTTACATAAGCCTTGAATAACTTCCTTCCAGTTTGGGGGAAAAACATATTTGCATGATCTCAGGGCCAGGTGCAACGCTGCAGGTCCAGAGGAGGGCCATGGAGCTGCTCAGAGGGCTGGAGCTCCTCTGCTCTGAAGGCAGGCTGAGGGAGCTGGGCTTCTGCAGCTGGGAGAAGAGAAGGCTGCGGGGAGATCTCATTGTGGCCTTCCAGCACCCAAAAGGAGCGTACAGGCAGGAGGGGGACCAGCTTCTTACAGGGACGCAGAGTGACAGGACAAGGGGGAATGGCTTTAAACTAAAAGGGGAGATTCAGGTTAGATGTTAGGAAGAAATTCTGTACTCAGAGAGAGGTGAGGCAGTGGCACGGCTGCCCGGAGCTGTGGGTGCCCATCCCTGGAGGTGCTCAAGGCCATGGATGGGGCCCTGGGCAGCCTGAGCTGGTGGAGGCAGCCAGCCCACGGCACAGGGTTGGAGCTCTGTGGGTTTTAAGATCCCCTCCAATGAAACTGTTCTGTGACTGAATGAAACTCCCTGGTTGCGGAGAGGAGCCGGGTGGGTGCTCGGTGATGGAATTGGGAGGGAGAAGGCTCAGATCTGGACTTGTAATGGAGAGTGGGGTTAACCAGAACTGTGCAGGGGCTCCATGGGGCCTGTGTGATGCAGCTGTGGTGCCTGTCTGCTGAGACTGGGAGTTCAGCTTCTCCCCTGCCTCTTCCTCCAGTTTGTAGAACAAACTGATTTTCCAGGTTCTTAAGACACCCTTTTACACCTTTCTGGATATCGTAGTGTCCTACTTCCTGCCTGAAACCACAACAGGAGTGAGAGGTGACGCTGCGAAATGGAGGATTCCCAGGGAGTGCAGGCAGGCCGAGGCTCAGTGCTGGGATCCTCAGGCCACGCTGCCATCTGCCTTGCTGTGAATAGTTTGCTCTGGCGCAGCCCCTGTTCCTCAGTGTTGCATCATCTCTGGGAGAAAGGCCAGGCCCGGAGCCCCAGCACAAAGGCTTTCTGAAGGCGATGAAGCTTGTTCTGTGTGCGAAGCGCCGCGCTCCTTCCTGTCGTCCTTTCCACGGCATTCCTGAAGCAGCCTGGCTCTGGGAACCCCTCAGTAAATTGTCGCTTTATCCCCCAGCTTCCTGCACACCTGGCTGATGCAACGTCTGCGCCGAGCCCGGCTGCGGGCTGCTCTGGAGCCGTTTTGTTCAGCCTGGCAGGGAGTGGCCAGGCAGGCAGCCGGCATCACGTGGTGGCCTTAAATAGATGTATAAAGGACGTACAGCCAGACTCGCGAAGCAGAGAGCATTTAGTGGGATTACGGGGGAATCTTTTCCAATTCCAGGACGGGAGGCTGCAATCCTACTCCTTGGCAACTCGTTTGTGGTCAGCCCGCCACTGGTTGCAGCTTCTGGCCTCTGCTGCCTGCCAGTAAATTCTGCTGATCCTCCTCCTATATTCAGCGACTTCCCGTGGCTGCGGGGACCGGCCGGATTCTCGTGGGAACTGTAATTCCCTCAGCTTGGACTCGATCCTAGTTATTGCCCTTTATTGCTCTCTTTCCCTCTGACCTTGCGTGTGGTATAGGATTTTCTCTCAAATCCCTTCATAACACAATTTCAAGGTCTACAGCTCTTTATCTGCAGGGGGGTCCAGCAGCCTTTTTAATTTAGGGCTGCTTAGGAAAGTTTGTCTGCTTACACCACTGAATCATTCACATGCTTGCTATTATATTCTCAAGCAACAAAACCTAGAACAAAGAAACCTTCTGGCCTGCTGCAGTTAAACCAGTGTCACTTACATTATTTAAATTAACCTTATTTTAGCCATAGCCATTTTCTGGCACAGGCAGGCCTCGTGAGTTCACTCTTAAAGCGTAGGACTTGTATGGACAAGGTGTGGCAGGCATCTGTGGGGCTTTCCAGTATCGCCATTCCTAGTTGCCTGCTCTGCCCTGTTGCAGGAATTTATTGCCCTTATAACCGTATTTTACCTGCTTCTGCTCTTACACCCCTTGGGGGAGTTCTTGGCGCCAGTGGTGCTCAATGAGACATGGCAGCATTTCCTTCCTGCCAGCCGTTTTGGCAAAGGCTTAGAGGATGCAGTCGCAGTAGTCACTGCCACAGCTGGATTCACTGGAGGTTACTTGTCAAGCCCTTACATGCAAAATATCAGTTCTGATCCGTTCTGTTTGCATTTTGTTATTTTTTGTGACATACAGACGTTGGCCTGTTCTGCTTTACCCTGTGGGAAGAGAGAGCACAACCTCAGACTGTGGAACCAGCACGGCAGTTAGGCCGCGTTCCTCTTGCCATAGTGTTCTTCCCCTGATGCTGGCCCAAATCAGATGTTTGTAGAACCGAAAGAGATTTTTTTCCCCCTGTTTTTTGTATAATTTCTGTGGGGTTTTATGTGTAATACCCTTTCTTTCCATCATGTATTGCTGTTATCCTTAAGGAAAGAATAGAAAATAAAAGTGTTTTCAGGGGTTCATCTTGAATTTGTTTTTGAAATAAACACTTCAGCATTTGAAGAGTTTGTCGTCTTCAGCAATGACTTGGTACGTCATGGGGCACAGGCAGTGTTATCCACTGTTTTAATCACAGAAATAGGCCATGAAACATTCCTTTTGCCTCTTGAGGTTTT
The DNA here is from genome assembly GCA_030625065.1 of Alectoris magna. Taxonomy (NCBI): domain Eukaryota; kingdom Metazoa; phylum Chordata; class Aves; order Galliformes; family Phasianidae; genus Alectoris; species Alectoris magna. The sequence continues at coordinate 10,706,402 of CM060572.1, forward strand.
TTAACTTGTCCACTGTTACCACACAGTTATTATTTTTTCAGCTTTATTTTGATGATAACATTTTTGAGGTTCTAGCATTTCATGGAGGCTGCTAGATTTCCAACACATCGTCTGGTGAAGTTTTCTTAAAACAACACGTTTACTCATTTTACAGCCCTTAAAGTCATGAGGACTTTGCTATCAAGTTCTCTGCTGCGATGGCCATTCTTCCTCTGTGTTGAGGTTGTTACTCTTTTAGAACATCACCTCTGTGCGAAGGCAGCCAGGTCTGTGCCCATCAGTGTGGGGCTCAGGCAGGTGCCTGGTGTCTGCCTGCCATCTCGTTGTATAAATGCACCTTCACATTGGTCTACCGCAGGTTGCTCCTGCTCTGTAATTTGCTTCCCCCTTTCTAATTTGGTACACATTTGTTAATAGAATTATCCTTCTGTGTGACTCTTTGACCACTTTCAAATCAATAGAAATGAAACCTTCCAGTAAGGTTTTGTGATGGCAGGGAGGCGTTCTATGAAAACCCAAACAAACCCAGTCTGTAAGGAATGCGGTTGGCTTGTCATGCAGAAGGTATTTCTGGAAGCGAAATCTTGCTTACCGTTCCTTTCTCTCTTACTACATTTTTCTTCTATTTCTTATCATATAACTTGAAGCCATCAATGATTCCAAAAGAAAAGCACAAACTATTTTTTCTTTGTCTGTGGAACAAAGAGGTTTTGCATAACTTCTTGACTGCTGCTTCAGCAACAAAGTTTTGAGGTTATTCCTTCTGCTCTCCTGAGGAATCTCCCTGGTCCCAGGTCAGCTGCTGGGAGCACTTGATGATGCATTTCGTAATTTCTTTGATGGTTTAATTTCTTTCAGTTGCTCGCTGTCATCATCAGCAGTCCCTTGGGGTGTAGTTTGCAGATGAGGTTAACTAAAACCAGTGTTTTCTGAGCCTGATAAACTGATGGAATCCTGTGGATGGGTGAAAATTGCCATATGATATCTTAAACCTGGTTTAAATGATTTAAATAAAAATATTTTTAGTTTCCAGCTTCTTACTGAGTTGCATCAAAATCAGTTTAGCTTGCTTGTGCCTCAGTTTTAAATGTGGCTGACGTGGCCTGAGCTGAACTGCTTTATCACACTGACTTTAGCTAAGTAGATGTATTTGTAGGCACATGTTGAGATGCCTGACGGAAGCATTGGAAGCTGCTTTAAGTGCGATGGGAATTCTCAGTGTAATTTCCTATCTTCTATGGAAGAATCTGACTGATGTGTTAGCCTGTGGATTCTCAATGCTGTTGGGAATCACCTCTGAGCTAATGTCTCGCCTTTCCCTTTGACTCCTGGTCTTCTGCAGCACGGCGAGCAGGCTCCAGCCTCCCTGGGTTGTTGCATTTTGACACATCTAACCATTCTTAGGTGTTTGGTGCTTGTTGGTGCTTTATCATGGTTCTCCAGATCTCAGAGAATAGGCTGAACTCTGAAACAAACTTAGGCATAGGAGCATTTCTTTTTGCATATTGATAGCAAAATATAAGAGGAGAGAGTCTTAAGAAAATGATGATAAATCTTTAACCATTGTACCGAATTTGCCAGCAATCTCGTTGTTCTGGCGTATATGTACGCAACTAGTCATGGATACTTGTGTTTCCCATTACTTTGATTATTACACGCAAGGACGGAGTCCTGTCAGACCCTGCAGGATGGATGGGTTGCGGCCTCCCTGTCAGCAGCTCTCAGGTGATGCATGGCACTCCAACAGTGGTAAATGCTCCTGTCGCTGCTTTTGCTTTTGCTTTTTTTTGAAACAGGCGTCGTCTTCCCTCCCTGCTTAGTGAACCCAGCTAGTTTTCAGAGCAGAGCTCAGCATTTGCTTTGGTAGACTGAGGCACAAGTCAGGTAAAGCAGAACAAATGTGTTAAATGACTTACAGATCTGTGTGTTCTGCCTCTGTGTAGGTGTCTTTATGGAACAGCTTGTCTGAACTTCTGGGAATTTGATGTGTTTTTTTGAGCTAAATGTCTTAAACTGGTAAAAAAAGCCTTGATCTGGTTCTGCTTGCACTGGAGGTGCTTGCCCTTCTGTGAGTATCTGCCCTTGACATGAGGTTTGTAGGTGTGCTGGGAAGAACGGGCAGCGCCTGCTAGGATTCAGGTGGACTGCACTCGTACTCGGGCGTCACTGGGTGACGTGATGTTTGGAATGAGGACCTTCTCAACATGGTAACTGAATCACTGAACGTTCATGTTAGGTGACCATAGATTTTTCAACGACAGGCTTTCAGCAGCGCCAGTAATGAGAAAAGTTTCCAGCTGTAAATTTTCTGTGTCTGTTTGATTTGTACCATGGAGGGCAGTGCTTGTGGAAGTGAGCCAATGCAATGCTTCTGCTGTTGCATCCTAAACAGTTTCGAAAATTAAATTTACTGTTAGAGCAGGTGTTACCTAACCTTCGCTTGGCCAGCTCAGATTTATTGCAGTGCTTTCTGTCGATACAGAATGTTACCTGAAATAATGGAATAGCATATATTTACATTTAGCCAAGGCAGTTGTTTGTGATTTTGGCGTGAAGATGGTGAGTCCTTTGGAGTGTGACCTGTGCCAAGTGGGAATCTGGGACCGCAGAGCTGTGGCAGCGGTGCAGGTGAATGCTCATCTCAGCTGTTGTGATGACGTTGGGGAGGACCAGGTGTCCTTATACTGGTACGACTGGTTAAGGAGGTAGGAGTGTAGCATGGGAAAAATTTATCTTTAATGTGTTTTCTAAACCAGTTAAGTGTTATATACCTATTAAGCCTTCAAAATTGCTGTTTCCACTTGATTTTGAGAAGCGTTGTATCACACAGGAGATAGGTTTGTGCTGTTATCTGAAGTTCACCACATTTACATGAAGATATGGAACTTCAGGAAGACTTCAGTGGTGCTGGGGAGAACGTACTGCTTTCTTTTTTTTTCTCTTAACTGTGTATTTTAGGGGAGAGCGGTTGGGAGGAGTTCGATATTGCATGTACAGGAAACCAACCCGTGTGGTGGGTGAATGTTTTGATCTCAGCCCGTTTTCTGTGCAGACTGATGTTTTGGGTGTTACCAGAACAAGTTTCATGAAGACCACACTGTAATCTAGCCTGAAGGTGGTGTGGTCTTGGACAGCACTTGAGATTTGTCTCAGCAGTTCATTTTGAGTGTTATATTGTCAGAGTTGAAAGTACACAGAAAGCAAGAGCAGCAAACAGCAAGATCTGAGTGCTGGTGATTGTTGGGAAAGTACTGCTGGGTCAACACAAAAGCAATTGAACTGGAATTCGCCTCGTCTAACCTTTTTGTTTGGTATTTTGTGTTCTCCAATCCCCTCTTTCCCAAAAGTGGGAGTTACTGTTGCACAGAAACTGCATGCTGTTTGTTGGAGGGAGGGTTTCCAATGCAACGTGACCCAGAACTCATCCCACTTACCTCTGGAGTCGCACAGTGTCCTGTGAATCTCAAGTCCAGGGACTGGCACCTGAAACGCTTCGGTCCTGCTGAGTCATGAGTAGGCAGGGGCTGGAATTTGTCCTGGTTACATCTCGGGGCTGCTGCCAGCTGGGGATGGTCATGGCAAAGGTTGTGGGATCAACAGGGTAAAGAAACCTGTGCGAGTATTTAAAAGATTTTAAAAAGAGGTTCTGTGTCCTGTAAAAGGGAAGAGTACTGCAACACTGTGAGACCTGTAGCTTTTTCTTAACGTTTAGTCAGTTTTACGTGACTCTGGATTGAAGCAAGAGTTAGGCATTTCAGCAGCAGTTCCTTCTCTGGTGTCAGTGCAGAAATCACAGTTCTGTCACGAGCACAAGAAAGGATGAGGCACTCCTGAAAGGGCCTTTTTGTCCTTTTCTCCTGAAGACTCAAGGACTCCCATCTGTCCCAGATTTGAGCTGCCTCTGCACTTGTCCTGCTCTGTTTGTTCATCTCCTCACCTCCGTGGGAGATCATCGCTTTGGGGCATAACAGGGGATTGCCACTTAGTGTTACACGCCATGTCTGAAGCTCGCTGCATGCCTGTCATGATATCAGGAAGAGATTTCTCCTAGGAATGTGTGTGAAAAAGGAAAACGTAACCCAGGGATGAGAGAAGTGGCCTGCCTTTGAAGACAGAAGGGAAAGGCAATAGAGTGCGCAGCATCTCCTCCTGCGGGGTGACCTGGTGCCTGTAATGGAGGTGCAATGCTTTGTTTCTCCCCATTAGGTTTCCCCATGTCCGTGACGTGTTGGCCGAGGCTCTGCGGCTCCTCTCCGCCCTCGGAGCGGCCAGTCGCTGCCCTCTGGACTCCGTGATCCCCGACGGGCGTCATGAGCATTGCAATCCCTCTGGGAGTCACCACACCAGATACGTCCTACTCCGACATGGCTGCAGGATCGGAGTGAGTGTTACCCGCGGAGGAGCAGGGGAGGGTGACTGCGGGCTGCGTGAGAGGTGAATGCCGGGATGGACTCTAAATGTGTAACACAGGTGGTACTGTGGAAATTGGTGCATTTGCCCCATGACGTGGGCATAAGGAGGATTCTGAGAGCATGAGGCACTCGCCTCTGCTTTTTGTATTTACTTGTCTAGTCTACATGCAAGTACAGGCTGTAGTGCATTTGCTGTACCCATGCTTGATGTTGGCAATGTGTAGGCCAGCTCCTTTTCAAAAGCTGTTTTATGAGAGGTCAGTATGTTGAGCTTCTCTGCTAGCTCAGGTGCAGCACCAGTGCTTACATGACTGATTTCTGAAGCAGCATGGAGCTTGGCTGGAGATGAGTAGCAGCATCAGCCCGGGTGGACACCTCTGTGTATGTTGTTTCTATCATTGAGCACATTCCAAGAAGTGCAGCTTAGTGGTTAGTCCTCGAGGGTTCCCGTCACAGGACTCTGCCTTTGTAGAAGTCAGGAACGTTTCAAATCCTGAAAATACTTTACTGTGATCTTTTCTTAAAGCCCTTATCATAGTATGGTGTCAACTCACATGATCACTGTTTTTGCTGGGGACAAGAGGAAGGACCCATGTAATTTCTGTGTGCTTCTACCTCCTGTTTTCCTCCATCTTTCTTTGAAGTATGGACTGTAGTATTTTTCTGTGGCATTTTTTAAAGGCTTTTTGAAGATCTATTTCTCCCATGTATTAATTACAGGTACCTGCTGTGCAAATACCTGCATGTCAGATTGATCACTGTAGAACAGAATGCTCCCGTTTCTATTAATTTTGAGCTGTAAGAGCAGTGGACTAGGGTATGAATAATTGTTTTGCCCTTCTATCCTGTCCTGTTTTAACTACATGGAGTCTGACTGCACAGTCGCTCTCACTGTGAGACTGCTAATGCTCTTTCTCATCTGTCTTGGCACTGGCCCCACTGTAGGCATTCTTTGTGATCCTGCATTCCACCATAAAGTCTGTATTTTTGCAGACTGTTCCAAATGAAGAGTCAAGCATGTAGTAAGTTGTTCATCTAGAGTTGATATCTATTCCTTCACTTTTCAAGACTTAATATTCAGTGCTGCTTGTCACCATGTATCTCCCATACCAGTTTTAAAACTTAACATCTGGGAATTTTAAAGTAGGAGAGAGTGCTAAATAGTTCACTGGCATGCTATGTGCTTGCTTTCAGAACTGAGCAGGATATACCTATGTGTGTCCCTTGTAATATTTAAATATCAAAAAGACTGTCTATAAACCTTCTGCAAAACATCTTTCCCACTGGTTGTAAAGAATTTGTAGGTCCAACTTGAGGCTAGGCTGGAGTGCTCTGAAAAAGGCTTTTGAAGTTTTCTGAGTTGTCTTCTTTCTCTGTTTTCTAAAAACTGGCAATGTCAGGACTTTATTCTCCTGGTTTGCATTCACTGCTGCCTTACTGCTGAAGTGTCCCTTGCTGAGTCTGCTCAAAGCTAAGGCTGTCTTCTACTTCTCCTTTGAAATTCTACAAATTCAGTGCATGATAGCTGTGCTACCCGAGCTTCCTGTCTCTTACAAGGAGTTTCTCAGATGTGTGCTGTGAAGTAAATGAGAAGGCAAAAGGAAAATTAGCTGCTCCTCTCTTAAGGCTGAGCTTTAGCATCCCCCTCTGGCCTCTGATGCAGAGGGGAGGTGAAAGTGCTGAAGGATGTTTGTGTTCAGTGATCTCAGAGGGTGATAAGGCTGTGGAGTACTTTTGCATATTGGAAGTTGTTGAAGCTCTTTAGTGGGTTGCTGATGAGGGAGCAAGGGCCTCAGCGTTGTTGCCCCTGGACACCGTTGCACCAACAACCATGAAGTTTTATTGCTAATGATTGTGGCAGCGCTGCTGGTATTCCAGGCTGGCTGCAGTTAGCAGTGTGAGTGACTTGGGCAGAGGGCAGACCTGCTGTTCGGGCTGTTTTCCTTCGAATGTTTCAGCTGAAAGTGTAATGAAGTCATGAATGGTTTTAAATCCATAACAGTCTGGAAATCCTGACCCTGGTTGTGGAGATGCAGCAAGGCTAGATGATGTGTTAAGTTCTACGTGCTGCCTTTTATTAAGAGCTATCTCTCCTTGGAGATAGCACGACCTGTTTTGTCAGCTTTTGACTATGTAGCTGAGAGTAGCTGTGTTAAAAACCAACCCACTTTATGGTGTCATGCATCTAAATCCTGAGCTACGGAAGCGAGGTTTACGTAGGCTAAAGGCCTTCTCGTTTCTGCAGTTCAATAAATCACTGTTCCTTACTACTGGAAAGACAGATCCACCTGACTCCAGAATAAGCCAGCAGCCCGGGAAGTCAGTGCATTAGAGCATGTACCAGGTTTAGTGGCAGGGTGGGGCAGACTCAGTGCTGCAGAGATTTCAAGAGCTAATAGGAAGTCCAAAGGGCACAGGGGTTAGTGTTCTTGGGTGGTGCCTAAACGCTCCCCCACGCGTGGCCAGTGGCCATTAGTGTCTGAGCACTGCCTGCTTCACACTGACAGCATAAGACCCGCTGAGAATCCTGCGAGATCTCACCAGAGCGGCAGAAGTCCAAGGTAAAGTTTTCCTTTCCTGCGTTTTTCTTTCCTGCTTGCTCAGCTCCCTGCTGTATTTTTTAAGAGGATTTCAGCTGCAGATATGATTCGGTAATATGCTGCTGTATTCTGCTGCTTCTGATCTGTGCAGAGGTTAGCTGATATCCATCTCCTTCTCGGGGGAAGCTCCTAAGAAGCAGTGCATTGCCTTGCTGGTATTCTGTCCACAGCCTCATTATCTAATATTCCCTGCATTGAATTGCAGCTGTCCCTTCTCTTAGCAGGGTTTCTGCAGCTTTCTGCAAAGGATCTACCTTTCATTTTGAGCAGTTTTTTTCACCACCGTGTGGTGGAACAGTGCATTGTACCTCAGCAGCAAATTTCTTATTCAGCACATTGCTCACCGTTTTGCTGTATGGAATGGACAGGGAATATCTGATTGGAGTGCGGCTGCTGTCTGTCCAGGTCATGAATTCTGTTGCCCCTTTGTAGCAGGAATCTTCAGCTCCCAATGGATGCTGTCAGGACAGCTGCAGGTTTCATGCAGACATTATCATGGGACATTGGACTCTGCTAACAATATCTGAGAGAAACAAGTGCAGATGCAGGAAAGCTGCTTAGCTGCTGTTTGAAGTAAGCTGTTGTGGAGATAACATGGCAATACTATTCAGTGCCTTTGAGATTAAACTGGCGGAGTTCAGATGTGAATGCTGAACTATACCCAACTTCCTCAACTATAAGGAAATAGAACTTCTTACATGTTTCTTAATTGTTACTATTTTTTTGTAACTTCTTAGACTGAGGCAGGTTTTATGTAAGAGGATTTATCCAGGGTGGCCCTTACTCAGCTGCTTCCCTCTGTTGAAAGCAGGTTCATCCTGTACAACTTCGGCACGCACAGTGCCTGGTGAAGCGCATAATACACCTTGATTTCATGAAGTTTCTTCATTCATGTGGTGAATAGAAAAGAGCTGTGAATAACTGGCGCTCAAAATGATGTTCTATTGATGGGTTTTACTTCTGGCCCTTTCTGCAGCCCAGAGTCTGTGGAAGCTAGTCCAGCTGTCAGTGAGAAGAATGTGTACTCCAGCCACGGCTATGGGGCCACCCAGAAACACAGCTATCGCGGGCTGCCTTACGCAGTGAGTACTCTCTCTGCAGTGAACCAGCTCTTTACTGTCTGCTTCGCTCTTTTTTCCTTGTTGCATAGCTTTGCCTGTTCAGCCTTAGAAGTTTTGGCTTACTTTGTGAGGGAACACTGAGTTACAGCTGAGTTGTACCATACCTTTTGCATTTGTGTGTTTATTGTTTGTAAAGACTTGCATACGTTATAGCAAGTTTTATTAGCATTGTAGGTGACAGATTTTTTAAAAAAACTGAATGAAGTGTGACTATATGAATATGAAGTATTTTCCTGGCAGTAATTCTGTGCCCTCTTTGGTTCATTGTACATTATTTGTGCTTGTTTAAACTACACAGATTTTCATGCTGATAATTTATGAGAAATAAGGAGCAGTAAGAAAGAGTGGGAACATGGCTTGAACATGTATTGAACAGGATAGCATAACATCCTTGAGGTTGAAAGGGATCTTTTGAGATCATGTAGCCTACCCCCCCCCCCCCCCCCCCCCCCCGGCTCAGGCAGAGTCAGCTGGAGCACATTGCCCAGAACTGTGTCCAGTAGAGTTTTGAATATCTCAACAAACAGACTTCACAATGTCTCTGGGCAGCATGTTCCGGTGTTTGACCACAGGTGTCATCTCAGATGGACAGTTAATGATGAAATAGCTTAGTTGCTTTTATAGATTTTGAGTTTTATTCATTGATGAATGTAATTCATGGAGAAAACCATTCACCTCTTTCAGAGCTTTACCTCCTTGGTAGATTGAGGAATTCAGATTACTTAACAACCGGTGTAAAACAGTAATAACCTGGGAAGTTTCCAGACATCATATCTTCACATTAAAAGTAGTACTGCCAATACTCATTTTCAGGATCATAATTATGGAGCCCCTCCTCCTCCAACGCCACCAGCCTCTCCTCCTGTCCAGACCATTATACCTCGTGCAGAACTGAACGGCTTGCACTCACCTGATGAGGAGAACTCCGGGGACAGTGAGAGCTCCTCAGAAGGAGAATCAATTCCCACTTGGTGCCACTGCAGTGTTTCTCAAGATGGTTTCCTCCTCAAGTGTGAAAAGTGCAGGTGAGCTTTGGTGCAGTGCAGATCTTGACTGCTCTTTGTGCTGACTTCTCAAGCCAAACTCTTTCATGTTTGGGCTATGGGACGGACTTCCTTTTGCTAACTGGAGCGTTCTTTCCAGTGCTTTACCTAGTATTGACCCTCCTCCTTTGCGTTGTCAGCCTGACAAGTGTTGGTGGCACCAGGAGTGGAGATGAGGATGTTAAATCGATGTTCTTATCATCCTGGGCCCCACTGAGGGCACGCATCTTGTGACATCCTGTTGAATTTCAAGTGACTTTACTCCTACAAACCAGCTTCAATTGTGCATTCTCGTTTGGCAGAGGAATGAGCAGGGGGAAGGTGATCAGACTCCGCCGCCGGAAGCAGGACAACGTGTCAGGTAAGTGAGTTTGTAATTCTGATAATAGTGGCTTTTGCTTTCTTTCTACAAGACCTTTGTCTTTTGGCTGATGTAATCATCTAATTGTGATTGGCACCTGCTAACGTTCTTTTCCTACCAACCACTGGGATTTTCTTCACTCCTGCCTCACCTCAGTTAGTTCTTGGGGCAATCAGATTATCTTGTGAACAGAAATGTATGTTCGTCAGTACTATTCTGTATCTGAAATCTGGGGGACGTGTTCTCAACTTGAGAGGGAAAACTGGAATGGTATAGTTTTTGTGGGGAAGAACTGTGTAGAGCTATCGAGTCATCTTGATGAAAGTAGTTGTAAGGTTGAGCTGCTCTCTGTGGGATGAATTACAAGGTTGCTAATGAAGCACTCCTCTCTGTAGGTGGGGACAGCAGTGCAACTGAGAGCTGGGATGAAGAACTATCTCCCTCTACAGTGCTGTACACAGCTACGCAGCACACCCCTACAAGCATCACACTGACTGTCAACCGCGTCCGCAGAACCAAACCGAAGAAGAGGAAGAGAAGTACAGAAAAAGCTCGCACTGCTCCAAAGGCCAAAAAGATCAAGGTATGTGGAATGAGACACGCTTTCTCTAGTTCGTATCCAATGCTACGTGGAATACTTTTGAGAATAGATTGTGAGCTTGTCAATAGACAAGCTTTTGTCCTCTCAGGAATTGCTCTTTCTGTTGTAATAATATGACTCCTTTTATTTGTGACCTGCTAGAGTATGTGGCTGTTAGTTTACAATTACCTTACTCCAACTCCACCCTGATTTCCCAACACTGTCCATTCATGTTCAGAGGTTTGAACTCTCTTATTTTTCCTTCTGCTCTATTAGGATTTGGGGAAATAGCTCTTGGAGTCTGTCTGCTTATGCCAAAAGAGCAGTCTGTGAATGGAATGAAAAATGAAGTGAACATGGCCTTTTTTAGCAGATTACGTTACACTGGGCTGCAGTGCTTCTTGGCACTGTTCTTCAGAGACAGGGATGGTGTATGTGTGGAGAGCTATGTAGGTAGCAACGAAGATTTGCTGAGGGATGACTTTACTGTCATTTGTGAGGGTTTGGTGACTGAAATAATTATAAATTGCATGTATTGGAATGGAAATATGTGATCATCTACTAGTGTTACCTGATTTTCCTCAAGTTTAGGGTTCCCTTGAAGTTGTCCTGATAGGCACTGATTAAGTAAATGAATGGGAGCAGAAATCTTGTGAAGTGTTAGAGTATGTTGTGAACTGGCTTGATTCTGTTGTTGACCCTTTGTTCTGTCAGGGCAAGTGGGTTCATTCAGGACAGTATGGCTTTTGATCCTGAGATTTTATACTAAGCACAAAGCAGGATTTTTCAGTTCAGGAGTCTTGGCTGACAAGACTTCCTCTGGATTTACGTTGCTGAATCTTTTTATGAATGTCCGTTGCTTCTTCTGTAGGTCTTCCTCTATTTCTTGCCATCTGTTGTTAAGAGTTGATGTGTTGCGTAAGATCTCCCATTCTGAAGCACTAATTTTGAGGAAAGGTTATAAAATAGTTGTTTTTTTCTTCTCTCTCCTTGTTCCGGGGGCAGGCTTTTCGAGAGGGCTCGCGAAAGTCTCTGAGAATGAAGGTGAGTGGAACTGAGAAGTGTCTGTGATAACACTACGTTGTTGTTGGTTGGTTGGTTTTTTTACCCTCTAATTTTGTGCCTCTCATTGTTTGTCTGGGGAATTTCTCACTGTGGTATCTATGTCAAAATAATCCCAAGCCTTTCCACGCACTACAAGCAGGCCTGCTCAAAAGGGTATCCCATGAATCACCCCTTGAACCTTGCTTTTGATTCAGATGGCTCATCACTTTCTGTAAGTTAGTATCATCCTGTTCCAAGAGATAAGACTGATTCATGACACCTTAGAGTGAGGTGTTTAAGATGCAGAACTGGTTGTGGCTGCTCTCTTGTGAGGTCACTTATCATTTGATTGCATCAAATTAAATGTTGGTGTCCCTAGCAGTGTTGCCTTTTTTCTCTCCACATCCTCTTACTTGGGGTGGATGGAATGGTATATTTATCTCCTTTTTTCTTTGTTTTTTGCAATACTAATAGGTTTGGTTATACAATATAAAGCTTATTTGGGTGGGGGGGGGGGGGGGGAAAGCTAGAGGGAAGGAGCTTGTGCTTAGGACTGAATATCCCTCCATACATGAAAGTTACCTTGAAGTTCCCTTAGATTCCATCTGACCCCAATACTGTAAATGGGGATGACTCCAAGCAGTTGACTCAGAGGAAATGGGGAGACTCTGTGGTGTGTCTGTCTAGGTGCATACTTGTCTCCATAGTACTCGAGTGCCTGGAGAGGTTAAAATGTGTAATTTTTATGCTTTTAATATGTATGATGAAAATGATCATTTCTCAATGGTTCTGGTTACTGATACTTCAGTGTGTCATACATCTTGGTCCTAAAAGCCAGTTAAGTTTTTTACCTCTGGAATATTATCCATTGATCATTGCAATTATTGTCAAGGAAAGAATGGAGCTCAATTTTTTTTTCTACCAGCTTCTTTTCATCTCCTCCCTTACATGATGATATAAATGGATTACCTGATTTTACCCTCTCTTATTTATACTGCTTAGGACTTGCAGTTTTAACCTTCTGGGTATTAGCTTGTGCAGTACATTCAGTTTCTTGAAACCTTGGTGACCATTTAGCCAGAAGGTTTTTTTAGAAGTATTTTGGGATCAGTCGCTGCAAAGATTGAGATACGATCAGCATCATCTGCCATTATGTTGGCTGTGAGTGGGTTGACTGTAAGACAAGCTTGCATGAGATTTACTTGCATTTGTGTGTTCTGTTCCTTTGCTTTTTTAATCTGCATAATTATTTTTTCCGAAGTGACTTAAGAAGAACTTCTGGCCAAGTGCTGGCTACATTGTCTTGTATGTTACAGTGCTAAATACCCATTTTCAAGAGGTCTTAGTCTGACACACAGTTCTTTATAGATTCCTGAGTGCACTGCTGTACAATATCCTTGAAGGATTTGAAGGGTAGAGATTCTGAAAAAGGTGTCATCGTAACCAGTGCTTTCTTAACTTGGAGTATATACACCTTTTTTTGTAGTCTGTTCATATGCTTAGAGCACTATGGATAGGTTTTGCCCACTGTGTGCTAGTCATTCACCCTTTGCTCTTTGGTGCAGAATTCCCCTTCTGAAGCGCATGCCTTGGATGAAAACACGGCTGAAGGGTGGGAGAATCGAATACGGCTCTGGACAGATCAGTACGAAGAAGCCTTTACTAACCAGTACAGCGCTGATGTACAAAACCTGTTGGAGCGTCATCTGAACTCTAATAAAGAATACGTGGGCAAAACTGCTATGCTAGACACAATCAACAAAACAGAGTTGGCCTGCAATAATACCGTTATTGGGTCCCAGATGCAGGTAAGAACTAACGTGACAAAAGAAGTGGGGTTGGTGAGATCCTCTGGCTGCTGGGCATGTGTTGTGAGTGTGGGGGAGCAGGAATGTAGCTGGTCATGGGAAGGATGTGGGGCCTTCTTTGAGTACAGATTCAGGAACGCTTGTATTCAGTTACGTCAGCGTTATAAAGTTGGGGCCTTTTGTACAGTTCTGCAGTAAGATTTGCTGGTATTTTACTGTAAGTACTTCTGGTGACTGAATGACCGAATCTGGCAGAGCCAGATCTCTCACTTCCTGGAAATGGGAAGCTTCCTGCCTTGTAGCTGAGACTTCGTGTCTTTTTTTTTTTTTTTTTTCTTTTCTGCTTCATATTATGTGTGAAGCTATTTTAAAGAAGACTTCCAACATTACTTCAGACTTTTTGAATGATTACTTGGACTCTGATAACTTTCAAATACTGCATGATTAGAATTGATTTTAGGGAACTGCCTGTACCTAATTCTGTCCCTTCTGAGCTATGCAGTGGTTAGTGTTTTGCCAGCTTTGTGGAAAGCATGTAGACAAGGAGAAACAGTGAAAGGATGTTTGTGTTGTGTTTATCCTCTCCCTCACTGTTCTGAGCTAATGTTTCATGTGGTCCATGAGTTGTTGGAGAGCAGCATTCCCACTCGGTTCAGGTGTTGTGGTGTCTCCTTGTTTGGAGGAATTGAAGATAGGTGGAACTGAAAAGGATAGGCTCCAAAAACAGGTCTGGGGCACCTCTCCTTCAGAAGGGGAGCGCAGTCAGAAACCTGAATATCAGGTATATGTTTGTGCTTGAATCATTCTTGTTTATATCAGGTGACTCACCTCTCTGTGAAGTTCATGTGTTCCCTCCCAACTTTCCCTCTGCTTTCATGTAGGTGAAGCACACCAGGCGGACCGCAGATATTGCCAGTAAGAGAGAGTGCAAAACAGGGACTTTAGACTCCTTCCTTCCACTCTTGCCTCTAGATCTACAGTAATAAAACATAGGAGGAGGAGGGAATAACCTTTCTATATGGCTGTGTGAGTGGCCCTTCTAAATGGAATAACTATGAATACGGTTCCCCTGGAATACACAGAGGGAAATGTTCTGCTTTACTTGAAGATGTAATTTTTTCTGGGTCTTACATGTAGTTTTCTAACTCATTCACATTAATATTAGGAGAAGACCTGGAATAAATAGTGAAACATGCTATTTTCTTTTTGTCACCTTCACAGCGTATAGCGGGACTGATGGTTATAAAAGAGCACCATACATAAAAGTGCTTGTTCTTGTCATGCTTTCTTGCGCTTTCCCTCCCCTGTACAGGTGTAGATTTTCCCACAGGGAAAAGTGACCAACATTCCAAATCAGAAGGTTCCAAATAGAATCTATCACAAAGAAACAAAAAGTAGTTGCAAAACTTCATAGTAAGCTACGGTTACTCTAAACAAGCTGTAGGTAGCTAGCTTTCATTCCAAATGCTGGCAAAGTACAAAGGGAATTGATGTCTGTGGTATCTCTTGGATACTGAGGAAGGCTGTCCTGGGCTGCCGCTTGTCAGCCCTTCTGTCCTTGTTTACCCTGCTCAGCAGATGGCTGCAAAGCGTTGTGAGGATGCTAGCTGGTACAGGTGTGGAGTGACCAGCCAGGAATATGAGGTCTCTCATCCCGTGCTTTATGTCTTTTATCGACTCATTTGTCTCATCTCTGATAGGTAAACTGAGAAGGTTTCTCATTTTGCATCACCTACCATTTCACTGAATATCATTACTGGATGTTGAAATAGCTTTTCTGGAAGATGAGGAAATAGGTACTTCCAAATGGGAAAAAATATGCAAATACTGCTCTACTTGGCCATGAAGACTCTCAAGCATGTAGAAAGGAATAAAAATAAAATGTCATATATGTCTTGTGTGCTCTTACAGTTGATTAGCTTGGGCAAACAGTGACGCGAGTGTAGTCTGTGTATTCTTCCGAGGGGAGGAAAAAAAAGTGAAGGGGGGGGGGGGAAATGATGACCTAAAAGCTTCCCCAAACTAGGATGAGTAGGAAGAGGTGGGCTAAGAAGCTTCACCCGGGATATGAGATTTTGAGCATCGGGGTGGTCTGAATAAGCCAGTTCTCAACTATCCAAATGATGCAAAGGAAAGCTTCTGAAAACCTGAAGCTGCTTGATACCAGGAATAAAAACAACTAGGTGGCCAGATGCCTGACAGTTTGAAAGCGATGAAGCGCTTTTCTGCCTTCTATTGCCAGAGCAAACCCAGGGTCATTATTTGCCCTTTGTTGCCTCTGATAATTGCTGACTTGAGCTCAAACCCCTGATTGATTTCACATGCTAAAGTGAAGAGCCTTTATAAAATAAAGCCACCGAGTATTATGCAGATGTTGCTGTGCAAAAATATCAGACCGGTTTTGTCTGATTACCAGTCAGCAATCCCTGGCCTATGACGTGCGTAAAATCATTTGTTCTTTTCACACATGAAAGCATGGCAGCTAATCCTCTTCATATTTCTAAATTCAGAGAACGAAAAACAAGCTGAGCTGGGATCTTACAGAAATGCTGAGATCATTCCTGTTGTACCAAACTGAGATAATTGTGAAGCTTTACAGATGCACTGATTCTCTCTTCTCCATGGGTTTTCTTTTCCTTCCACCATCTCACTTGATCCTACTGGTGTTTCACAAGCTCTTTTCCAAAATGAGGTGAACAGTAATGCAAAACAGTCACGGACCAAAGGCGGGAATGAAGGCCACCAGATAATAATTCACATTTCTAAAAGATATGAAGAAAACTCTATAGTACTGTGGAATAATTAAGGTTGGAAGGAAACACAGAAGCTCAGCTGGTCCATCACTCCTGCATATAGAGCCTGTTTAGATAAGGAGCTCATCGTAACAGGCGATAAGTGAATGTGACCACAGAATACTGCTATTCTCAGTAAAGAAAAGCATCTTATCTTAGAGTTTACTCATGTTATGAGGTTGTTGATCAGAAATCAGGGCTAGCAGTGTGACTTCTTGGTCCTAAAATATTTCTTTTATGCAGTTTAATGGGTTTCTCTGGACTTGGGAAATGATCTGTGCATTCCTGTCAGGATTCAAGATATGACACTGCAAGGCTTTTCATAGTCTCTCTAATCCATGCATTCAGGTTTTTCCAATTGTCTGCAAATATATTGGTATGAAAATGTTTGCAAGAGTTGTGCCCTGTAGGCATGATAAACATAGCACTAGATATATATCTACAAGAAGATCTGGAATAGCAAGGCCATTATTCCCATCTGCATAGATTTCCAATGAATGTTTTTATAAAGCTATTTTTGTCCTGGAGACCTGAGTGAGAGAAGTCGACTAATAGATCTTACTTTATTGGCTGATCCGAGATTTGCAGTGTAATGGCATATTAAAACAATAAAAGCCTCCTTCTTCCCAAAGAAGTTTATTCAAAACACATGTCAAAGTGCATTAAAAAAAAAAAAAAAAGAAGAGAGAAGGGTGAAGTCTGTGATTCAGGGCTCTCAACATGGTCAGCATGGAGGGCTTCATTTGCTTCCCAGTGCTGAGTGCTGCCTTAGGGCGTTAACTTTTGTTTTCATGAGGTTAGATGTCATCATTCTGCTGTTTTTCAGACTGAGCCCTTTCTTAAGCTAATGTGATTTTTATTCAGATGAGCAGACTGCACAGTAGCTGTTTCTAACGAGTTTCATCAGGAAAAGTTGGGAGCTTTCCTTCAACAGCATCATGTGGTTTACTTCTAATTTAGATAGATGGATGTCACTGTTGCTGAGGCAAGAACACTTATGTCTTGGTTCAGTCTGGAGAAGTATCAAGAAGTGGTCCTCATGAACAATGAATAATGTACTTAGGAAGGAGCACGCGTGGTTCTTTTGTGGTGAGGCAGCCAGCCATCTTCACGTAATTCTGCAGAATTTCCCAAATTTTTATGTGCGGAGAGATTTAACCTGCTAAGCAAGGGAAGTTTTTTTGGTTTGATAATAAAAGAAATCTTTTCTATGTCCTAGTGTTTATAATATCCTTCTGTTATGCCATAAAACTTGTCATTTTTGGATGTTCGTGCTTAAAGACCAGTGTGGTTTCATACTGTCAAGGCATGTTGTTGTGAAAATCCATTGTAATAGAAAGTAGACTTGAACATGAAGGAGTTTCACTAAACTGTCAGCACCTGCTTAAAAATGTATTTCTTCATGTTTAAAAAAAAAAAAAAAAAAAAAGGGTGATAAAATCCCCAGCACTGGTTGGTCAGGAAGATGAAGAAGATTCTGGATGGGGATGGAAATTGACAGCTTAAGTCTTTGGCTTGTTAGCTAGAATTACCGTCCTCTGCGGAAGGAAAAGCTTCTGTTTTTCCTCTGGATGTGTGACAACCCATAATTTAGGGAAGATTTGAGTTATTCTGCCTGTGAAAGTGGCCATAATTGCAGAGCAGTTCCCTATTAGCAGCAACTGACAGGTCTGGTTATGCCTCCTAGCTGCAAGACTGAAACCCTCTGTCTGATAGATTTGTGAGTCTGTTGAAGGCAAGAAATAAGTACTTTGTTTTTGATAAATATTATCAAGGTCATTGATTATCACTAAACTGTTACAGGATAACAGGATAAACAATATATTGACTGGATGTATGTGCAGTTTTTGGATGTTTCTGCCAGATTAATTTTTCTTTTCTTGTAAGCAATATTCTTTCCATGAGTTGCAGGCCTTTGGTTTAAGCACTTGTATTTCACTCTGTTTTGTTACAGCTGCAGCTGGGACGGGTGACTCGGGTTCAGAAGCACCGAAAGATCCTGAGGGCAGCAAGAGACTTGGCACTAGATACCCTTATAATTGAGTATCGAGGGAAGGTTATGTTACGACAGCAATTCGAGGTCAATGGGCATTTCTTCAAAAAGTAAGAGTACTACAAAGTGATTAGTTTGAGAGCATCATGGCACAGAGAGGGCTAATGCACACTAGCAGGGCCCTTGCCATCTGTGCCATCCATAGAAATGTGAAATCAAATATATAGCCTCAGCTTGATGCTCTGCTTATGAACCAAAAGCCACTGAAGTAAATCTGTTCGATCTTGCTCATGGAAATGCATAGGCCTCCAGAGCAGTAGTACTGGTTGAAACACTGCTTCCTGTTTTAAATGCCATGGGAATTGAGTATTTGGGGATTGAGACATTCTGTTACTTCTCCAGGCCATATCCATTTGTGCTGTTCTACTCCAAGTTCAATGGCGTTGAAATGTGTGTTGATGCCCGCACCTTTGGTAACGATGCCAGGTTCATCAGGCGCTCCTGCACTCCAAATGCAGAGGTAAATTCTCTTCCCCATTGCCAAAATTGCAGATAAATTTTGCATAAGTCTGATGCGTTGACTTTTTATGAATATTCAAACTTAGAATGTGATAAACAGGGTGAATTCTCTGCATCTCTTGCTCATTTGATGGTTTATATTTGGAATGAGAGATCAGCAGAAGGTTGGGAAAGTGAGGTTTTTCTTGAAGAGAAATGTTTCTATTAAAGCTTTCATCTGGCTGCAGAATGGTAGGGTAAGCAGGTGTGAGTGGAAAAGCATAGGATAAGACAGAGCAGTGAAACAGGCTTTTCCCTTTAGCGATTTTTGGATAATTATTCATGTAATATTTGAGAGCTACTTTACTGAAGGAGTCTTCCCTCTCAGAAATAAGAAGTGCAACTTGTGGAGATGTTAGTTTCTCTCTGCTTTGTTTAACAAGGTTCGTCATGTGATTGCTGATGGGATGATCCACCTGTGCATCTATGCTGTTGCCACCATTGCCAAGGACACAGAGGTTACCATCGCCTTTGACTATGAGTACAACATCTGGTGAGTCCTTCACCTCGCCCAGGAGCTCTCCACTGCCCTCCTGGACTGGACATCTTCCTCCAGCCCTTTCCTCGCATTCTACATTTTGCTCCGTTTTCTACTGAATTGCATTTTCCGGCTATTCTGTCCAGTTCTGCTGGCATATTCTACAGTAGAGGCCATAAGGTAGCCTGCTGTCCTTGCTTTGGCACGTGGTGAGATGTTTAGTAGGAGATGCATTGAATGTCTCTGTGCAAGGGTTGAGAAATGAAGAGTGACACGAATTATGTTTGTGTTTTGGAGCAGCAACTATAAAGTGGACTGTGCGTGTCACAAGGGGAACCGGAATTGCCCTGTGCAGAAACGTAGCCCAAATGCTGCAGAACACCTACCTCCACCTGTTTTAGGCACACTGATTGGGGCAGAAACACGCCGACGAAAAGCCCGTCGAAAGGAACTAGAAATGGAACAGCAGGGCGTTGTATTGGATGAGAACATCAGTCAACAAACAGAAGAAGTTCCAGAGGGACCTGCGGCAGTCAGTGACAATGAGGTAGAACTCCTGACGCTTTGTCAGAAACCTTTGTTGTTGAATGGTTTTATTGCTGGTGTGGAATCTCATTGGGGACAATACCTTGTCTTCAGAACAGAAACTGCCTGAGGCCTTTTTTAAACCTTAGATTTCTATGAGAATCTTGAAAACTTTAAAATGCTGCCAGATTTTGTTTGCTATGCTGAGTCTTAACTTCTCTTTTAGGTTGCAGATAAGGAGGAGAAACAAGAAGAGGAGAAAGAAGAGTCTGTAGATGAACAGGGAACCTTGGTCCACAGCAGACGGGCAAGTACCTTTCTGTTTATCATTCCTCTTACGACTGGCTTCATGTAGTGACCACCAGATCCAGTTGGTTCTTTCGTTTCAACACAAATTCCAGCTGTTGGTGGTCATCAGTTGACTCCACACTACAGGATTTAGGTTTAGCCACTGCAGTTTCGGAGGATTTGTTTCCTGGTTGAAAGGTTTAACTGTTAGTTTCAGGGCGATTTTATTGTTAAACTCATACCACTAAAAAGACAGCGCTAGGTTCAAAAAAAGGTAATTGCGCCCTTTTTATGTTCCTTCAGTGCCCCTCATTTTGCCAGCCCAAGAATTTATGGAGCCAAATCATGAGACAGAACCTTGACCTTTTTTGATGAGTTAGGTTTGTTAACCTGCATCTGTTGTGCAGATATGTTGCCGTGAGGGAAGGGGGTAGGATGAAGTAGCAAACTTTTTCAAGAGGGATGGGCTACCAACAGCATTTCTGGCACAAATCAGCAAAAGTTGCTATATCCTTTATTAGGAAATCCTTTTGTGCACCTTTACTGTTGTCCTGATCAATGTATTTCTTAGTGCTTTTGGTTCTAAGTCTCTTCTCAAGTTTCTTATATTGTTATTTTTATTTTTTGGTTTAAAAAAAAAAAAGTCAGTGAAGAAAAGGGACTTCCATCCTTCTTCCACGCAACAAATGTATCAGAGTTAGGAGTTCCTTGTTTTCTTTGCTCACTAAATACCCTGACCACCATGCTTTTCTCTATCAGAGACATCAATCTTCCATGTGGAAATTTCCTGAGAATGTTTTAGTCATTAAGATAGTACGGTAAATTGCAGAGCCAAGGGCCATCCAACAGAGGTATCCTTGGATTATCTCATGGATTTTTTTAGAAGGGGCAAGATAAGGCAGTTATTTTCTCCTCGAGTTTGAATAAAAGCAGTCTCCCATCAGACTGGCCATAAGCTTAGAGGGAAGATTCTATTTTTAATGCAAAGAAACTGATCTCTTTCTGAGACAGTATAGTTAAGAAATGAATCCAAGTGAAGTGTTGGTTTCCCATGAGCTTGTAAGCCCTGTTCCTGTGCGTGTTTCACCAGTTAATCTCCACTGATGAGATTCAGTTTTCTATACTTGGCACCAGGTAAAATACCTGTATCTGCAGTTTTCTCAATCTTAAAACTTTATTTTTGTGGACTGAATATTTCTGAAACATAACACTACAGTGACAGGGCTGCTGTGTGTTAGTATTGCTGTGTGCTTTAAGGCACTTCCTCCCCCGTGACAATTCCTAGAAGGCACCTGATCCCACCTGATTCTTCTTGATATTCACTTGGCTTGTCTGCCAGGCTCTGCAGCATTGTTGTACTGGGTCTTTTACCCAGTATGGAATTAACAATGATTTCTGACACAGCTAGGTGATAAGATTTCCTGTTGTTTGTTTACCTAATAAATATCTCCTTATCTCCCTGCTCTTTTATGTTCTGTTTTTCTTATCCACTGTGTAAGCTGCTTGGACAAAAGCTTTTATTTTGAGCTGGGTGATTTCCTGACAATTTGCGTGGTAGTTTTGTCCTTGCTGAAAATTACTGATTCGCTTACTTCTGTTGCTTCTGGCTTATGTTTGCTTCTAATGTTTTCTCATTAACAAGCAGATCCATTTGTTTCCAGGTCATCTTTTCATTCTGTTCTTTCTCACAGTTTTTAGTTCTTAAATCATGTTTCCTTTTGGTTATTTTATAAATGTAACTCAGTAGTATCTAAGTGATCCTATTTAAGAACCAAATCTAGTTCTTCTTATTACTCTGTGAATGCATAATTACATTGTCGGTATTCTGCGAAATTTGCTGTATTGAAAAACACAAATGCTTGAAGGAAAAAAGTTCAGCAGTTGTTCTCCCAACTGTTCTGTGTCCCATATCTGTTCTTGCATTCTCCTGTGTGCATGATTTACAGTGCTAACTTTGATTTACTTTTTCGTGTTCTAGTCCCGGGAAGATAGGAAGGTAGAAGCCATCATGCACATGTTTGAAAACTTGGAAAAGAGAAAGAGGAGACGAGAGCAGCCGTCAGACCGGAACAGCACTGATGCTGAAGTCAGCATCAATTCTGAGGCTCCTGAGCTGGAGGAAATAAAAACAGAGACTCCTGAAACTGAGGATGCAAGTTCATCATTGAGTGCTGCTGCTGCTACTGCTTCAAATGTTTCTAACAGTAACAGCAGTACTGGGGTGAACACAAGGCGGTCTTCACAAGTAGCGGTAAGATGAAGATATATAAGATCCTGCATACCAAACTTATAAGCAGCTTGTCTCATCAGGATTGGGATAAACTTCAGAGAGTCTCTAGGCTGTTCTCACCCAGACAGGACTGGCTTTGAGGTCAAACCATGTAGTCCAGTGTTTTACCCTGTCTTGTCTTTAGTACTTCTGAGGATGGAGATTGCACATCCTTCAGGAAACCTCATCCAATTCTTGTGGTGAAAAACTTTTGCCTTTTATCCAGTCTGAATGTATATATGTTATCTTGTCATCCCACTATGTGCTGCTGCAAAGAGCCTGCATTTTCTTTTGCCCTCAGTTTGAATGTAGGAAGGCTTTTCTTAGGTGGCACTCTTCTTTGGGTGGATTAAGCCCAGCACCTTCACTTGGTGGGCACCGTGTATTAGGAGGTCTTTTCCTTTTTCTTTGTTTTTTGGGGGGTTTTTTTGCTTGTTTTTTTTTTTTTTCCTGCCTACTTTTATTGTGTGTGTTCCCATTATACAGCATATGTTTTACCTAGGTATTTTCACAGATAGATGATAGGCCTAGAATGATGCCTGCCAACTCAGATCAGAAGTGAGCATAGTTGCCTTAAGACAAATAGCAAGTTGAATAGTGCCACTGTCTTACTTAAGACCAGTATTCTAGCTGACCTCTTAAGAACACAGCAAAGAAAATGGTAGTGTGTGTCTGTGTTTTAGAAGAGAAATGGAAGGCTCCTAGTGATGCTTGGACTAATGACAATTTATGTTGTAGGATGCTGTCCCAGAAAAAACAGTTACTAAGCCTGCTCCAGCAAAACCCTCCAGGCCCCGACCGAAAAGTCGATTCTCTCGATACCGGACCAGTTCAGCACAAAGACTGAGAAGACAGAAACAAGCCAATTCCCAGCAAGCTGAACTTGTACAGGCTGTCTCAGAGGAGGGAAGCACTGCCAACTTGGTAACCACAACAGATGTCACCAGTGTGGAAGGTCCAGGAGAAGGCAGACAGTTGATGGGATCTGACCCAACTGTTATCCTGGCTGCAGGATCTCAGTCTAATCGGACTGCAGTGAAGTACCCCAAAACTAAAAAGGTAAATATGATCAAATGCTCGAACTGGACAGGGAAAAAGTAGGTGTTGTGTGGTCTTTAGGGAAAAGTTGGCTCAGGGGAAACTTCTTCAGAACAGTCAGAATGACCTGATTTTACACTGGCTTTATTTTTTCTCTTGTAGTGTTTAAGAGCCCTCATCATGAGCAGATGCTGCTCAGTGCTGTACAAAGACCAAGAAATGGTTAGCAGATCAATACAGTTAGTCTACATAGAACGTAGATATCAGTGGGCTGATTGAGGTGCAGTAGGAATGGTCTCACTGTAGGGTACAGCCAAGAGCCTTGAAAGAGAGAAATCATACAGCTTTATCTCTGTGGGGAGGAAACCACTTCCAGCTTGAGGGGTCCTGGCAAAACGGTTGTAGGGGGATTGTCATTATAAGGAATTGGGTGATGGAGGGTGAACCCTGGTTGAGAAAGCAAAAAGCGATGTCTGTGGTGAGGAAGAGAGCTAGGCTGAAGAAAAGTGTGTGCTCTTTGTGGGCACACTGAGGTTGAGATGTTTCCCAGTCATCTATGAGGTGCTAGGCAATTCTCAGAGAAAAGAATCCATAAACTGCATGCATACAGTTTTGAGAAGTTTTCTCCATGCTTTCAGTATATTGGAAGCAAGGAGGAAAAGGCTGTCAACCAAGAATTTTACATTAAATCAAACAGCACAGAGGTGAAGTGAGACTTACTTAAAAAAAAAAACACAAAACCAAAGCCACCAGAATTAACTACAGGTTATTGTGTCCTGCAAAGGATAAGAGAGATTCTCTTGTGTATACTGCCAAGAGGATGAGGAGAGAAAAATTCAGCCATTGTATAGTAAGGGTTAGGTGGAATATAAGTTTAGAATAGCATAGCAGTGTGTTGAGTGTCAGTAGCAGCATCTTTTAGAAATAGGTGGGATGGCAGGATGGGGGGTATTTGTTTAGAACAAAATGGAATAGGTTAGCTTTCAGTTAGGCAGAACTGAAGACAGAGAGAAATGTGACTGCAGACTAAAATGTGCAAGCTGGGAGAGGTTTCTGAGGGAAATGAGAAATTGCAGAAGATAGAATGCTGGCATGTACTGGGAATAAAAAAATAGCTGTGAATACAGTTAGGCTTGCAGCTAGAAACTGGTTTAGAACAAGGCAGTCAAATTCTAGGTGAACCTTCTAATAATATTAATGAAGGTAAAATTGAGCTACTCCTATAAAATAGGATTAACTGATGCTGTGCCTGAAGTAGATGAGAATTGGAACTAATGCAGCAAAGTTGTGGCTCTGTTCTTTCCTGTTGAGGAATATTAGGAGGTTTAGCATACAAGCTGACCCTGAGCATTGCTTTCCTGTGTGCCTTTGTGCCGTATCACCTTTCTTCTTCGTCTGTGCTAGTTGCATTGACATGTGTTTTCTCCTTCAGTATCTTGTTACGGAATGGCTGAATGACAAGGCAGAAAAGCAGGAGTGCCCTATTGAATGCCCTCTGCGCATTACTACAGACCCAACAGTTTTGGCAACAACTCTAAATATGTTGCCAGGTCTCATCCACTCTCCGCTAATTTGTACCACACCTAAACACTACATTCGTTTTGGATCACCTTTCAACCCTGAGAGGCGTCGAAGGCCCTTTCTGTTGGATGGAATTTACAGCTCCTGTAAAAAGGTATGTTTGCTCATGTCTTACCTTTGGGGGCTGTATACTCATCATGCTGTTACAGGCACAATTGTAAATCTGTCCTGTTCTATTTGAGCCTGTTTCCATGTATTCGTGCTGAGCTGGCCTTGTCTGGTGTCTTGAGGCAGTCTGTAGGTGGTGACTGCTGGCCCTCTTCTACCCAAGGTTCAAGTCTTCATCCTTGCTTTTTACTGCAGTAGAACTGTTCTGTGATCCCCTTTGAAACATTTATTTTTGCTTCTATAGTGGCTGTTTATTATCTAGCATATGAGATTTGAGGGGTTTAATTGTTGCCCTTAGAATGCATTTCCTCACTACTTTCGCAGTCGGAAGATGATTGGCTTTGTGGGGATAGGGCAGTGTTCCAAAACACCTTGAGAATACAGTGCCTCAGTCAGGTTCTGCTCTCTTTGGAGAGCCTGTGTTACTTAGCAGAGCCTTTTCACAAGAGCAAGCCCATGGCTCTTTTTGGGATCACAAAATAGCTGTCTATCGTGGCCCTGTAGGAAGCCTAAACTGAGTCCAGCTGAGTACTTTGTTTCTCCAGGGATGGTATGTGGCCAGCGAATGCTAGCATTTACCCATCCACAGGGAAACAGTAGTTCAGTCACATTTCTATCTGAATCCATCTTGCCTGTCACCTGTCAGCTTTGCTCAGAGACTTTTCCAGTTCCTGTATAATTAATTACCTGAGAGCAGCTTTATGGAAATCCTTTCTGATCTCACAGTCTTGGTAGCTCTCAAAGTCAGGCACCATGTCCTAGTTTCTTCGCCCTGTTTTGAGGAAGTTATTCCAAAGAGAAGTTTTGGACTTTGCTCTTCTCACCTTCAGCCAATTTGTTGCCTTACACTAACACACGCTTAGGGGAAAAAAAAAAGTCTCTCCTCTTTATTTCCTTTGTAGATACAGCTCTGATGGTTCATATATACTCATGGGAACAAAGTCCTGTTTGCTTCCATGGGCAATCTTCCCATGCTTCTTTTGTTACCTTTGGCTATTTATTTTCTAGTCATGCAGTAATTGTGACTGCTTGAGAGAGAATGGAATAGTCTCACTATGGACTTCTTTCATTTGGTCCACGTCTTTTTGAAGTCAGTGAACGTTGTTTTGCAGCTCAGGCATTCTCAGTGCTGAATAAAGCAGAAAGCTGCTTTGTGTCATGTAGCCTATACCTATTTGTGCTTCCCAGTATGACAACTGAATTTTCTTTTGACAGGTTGATTTAGACCTGTTCAGTCTGTGATTTACCATGTTTGTTAGAAAAAATCTATTTGTTTTCAGGGCCATAATTTTAGAAGTGATTGTTTCTGGCTTTGTGTGGTATTTTGTTCTAGTCTGTATTGAGCTGTGTCCTGTTTTTTCCCATCCATTTCCCAATTTACTAAGAAAATGTTGAGTGCTGTCTTCTAGCACGTTCTTGTTCCTCCTAGGCTGACATCATCTGAACACTTAATCACACTGCCTGTTCCAGTACTTAAATAATTAGTGAAACATTGAAGGATTTGGTGTCCAGAACCTATGCTGCAGATTTTTTAATAGATCTCTACTTTTTTGAAATAAAATAATTTATTACTGCTCTAATAAGGATTTTCATCTACTTTATAGGAGTTCCCCAGTTTTTCCATGGAAAAGACTGCTTGCTAGTGTTTGTGTTTTTATCACTTCTACTGACAGCCTGGAGATGTAGGAAAAAGTCTCTTGTGCTCAGGAATGTTCAGAAAGCTCTCACAAGGAAGACCTCCTTTTCAGCTAGCTAAGGTCTAGAAATGGTTCAGAACTTGATGATGTTACTCTCCCATGATCTGATCTTTGTTGTACCTGCTTCTTGTTTATTCAGTCAGGAATGATGATTTATAAAGGTTGCTCAAATAGATCACATGTATTTTCTTGGGTTGTCTGCAGGCTTCTTCTTTAATCTACTGAGAACTGTGCCAAAAAACTAAGCTGATCTCAGCTTGCATCTGAAGCATGCCAGTGTCTGCACCTTACAGGGAAACTGAACTGTATAACATGTTCACATTCATCACACGTACAGTGACTTGGCTGCCAGATCAGATGCCACTTTTGAGGTAGCAGTGCTCCACACTGGCTGGCTGGCACTCCACACTCTTTGTCGTGGCTGCAGTGTAATCCGCTGAGATAGATTTGAACAAAGAAAGTATCTGCTGTGTCTGCTGTACAGTATTGGAGGCCATCAGAATAGATCCTGTCACCTGCTCTTCACCTCTGCGTTAGAGTTGTTTCACTTCGAGGATTGTGACCGCTGAGTTTCTGACACGCTTCCACGATAGCTTGAGGAATCATACATTACATATGTGTATCTCAGATAGGACACACATTGCTGATGTACAGAAGAACTAATGGGATTACTGAAAGGCAAAGCTACGGTCTTAAACCTTTCTCAGAGAATAGAAGACTTGTGAAGTGAATCCCTCGGATAAACTACACAAATTGTTGTATTTGTACAGCAGTTTTCCTGTCATTTGGCTGAATTACCTTTGTGTTTTCCATTTTGTATTTATTTTTTATAATAAAGTGACTGAAGGTTTCTTGCCTGCCATCAGGAGTTGGTTTGGATGCTAACGTGGAGTTAGCATAGCCACTGTCACAGCTCATTTTATGAGTGTCTTCAGTTCAAGTTCACATCCATGTTCTAAAGACCACTGCGATTTTTCTCTCTTTTGTTAGTAGCTGAAGAAAAGATTCCTTTTTTTTTTTTTTTCTTTTTGTTCTAAACCCCTTAAAAACTGCTGCTTGCACTTTATCAGGTTTTTTTGTTCTTTTTCTCTGCCTGGAAGCAAGCACAGTCCTGGAAGAACTGTGACTAAGCTCAGCCATTTCTCAGAGGAATTGTTAGAGCAGAATCTATGTAAGGCCTTAGTGAGGCAGTGTGCTCGTGCTCCTTAGCAGGAAACAACTTTTTTGCAGAAAACAAGGATTTGAGATACCTTATCAGACAGCTCATCTTTATTAATGAAGCTTAATAATGAAGTAGTTCTTGGCTGCCAGCTTTTTGTATTTTATTTATAATTTGCTTTTTTTTTTTTTTTTTACTTCTGTTATTGCTGAAGACTTGTCCCTAGCATACATTTCATCAAGAGCACGTAGTCAAATCCGTCACAGTAGCCGTTAGTACACGTGAAGAAGGTAATCTCAGCATTCTAAGCAGTCTGCCCCACTGCGCAGTAGTGTAGGAGTTGAAGTACATCCTGCAAGATTGCACAGAAAGTACTGGAGGGGTTGCACGTTTATGTAGTCTCGTTCTGTTTCAGCGCTGGATCAAACAAGCCCTGGAAGAGGGGATGACTCAGACCTCACCAGCTCCACAAGAGAACAGGACCCAATGTCTATACCAAAGTAACGAGAACAGCAGTTCTTCCAGCATCTGCAAAGATGACACAGGTGAGTACTGAGCACCGTGAGGGCACTTGAGTGAAGGTGGGGAAGCTGCTGAATAACAAAGGCAGTTATGCAGGTTGACATCTGAATGTGTACTGCTGCTTCGTGGCACATCTTTGTGACAGGTGAGAATGTTACTTTACCATTCATTCAAATTTCTGTAGACGCATTCTAGCTTTGAGCATCATGTGTTAAATTTCTCAGTATTTTCCTGTGAAAAGACAATCACTTTATCTTGCATCATTGACCCCAGCGTCATGTAATCATTTGTCCAGTGGTGGGAGGGGAAGTACAATTTCATCTCTTTTCAGCAGGATGCTGTTAGATGGACAAAATATCTGCTGACTATAGAAAGATGTAGCAAAGTCTGAGAGGCATGTATGTAATGAGCAAATCAATCTCAAAGATGGAGGAGCTTGAATCTGTGAGTAAAGTAGCAGGATGGTTAAGTATTTTGTCTGAATATTTCTGCAGAGAAGGAAGTTGAGAAGATAGTGATAAGTTTTCCAAGAATGACAGGCAGAAAGCTAGACAATATGCAGATAATAAGAAAGTGACTATTGAAAAGTTAGTGAGAAATGAACAGAGCACCAGAACCATTAAAAGCACATCCCTGAGCAATACCTGAAGAAGCAAACAACTAAGCTGCAAGATTTACTTAATTGTTGGGTTTTTTTTTAACTGCACATCACAAAAAATATTACAGAAAGGGATTAATCCTTTGTGGGAGAAAAACATGTTTGAACTGTATTGATGTTGTACATAGGGAACTACTGGGTTCAAGTAATGAAAACTGCTTTCTGTGGTTTGTTCGTAGCAATGATACTGACGTTTCCTTCTGACCCTCCCCTATACGATATACCTTCCTGGCTCCTGTGCCCCTAGCTCCCTCTTGTGCTTCTTTTCTACTAGTTGAAGTATTTTTGTTTATAGCAATGTTGGATATTCATGGGCTCCGTTTGGGTTGGGAGCATGGGAAAGGAGATTTGCAGTTGTTAATGGTGCAGCCTTATCCTCAGTTCACTTTACTTTTCAGACTTGCTGAGTCCCCTAAAGAAATGGAAGTCTCGCTACTTGATGGAGCAGAACGTTAAGAAGCTGCTGAGGCCTCTGTCTCCTGTCACCCCTCCACCTCCCATCCCTTCAGTTCCTGGCTCAGTGAGCCCACAGCTGGCTACACCCTGCTCATCTGTGCCAGGAGAGGAAGAAAGTCGCAATGGTTATGGTGTGATGTTCTCACCAATTCCTTCTCTGGCTGCTAGTCGCTGCAATACTCCACTACAGTTTGAGGTAAATCCAGATGGAGGCTCAAAATGCCAAAAAGAGAGGAACTGGAATATATGCCACAGGGGTAGCAGTAGACACACCTTCCTTTTTGAGTATGCAACTATTCCTGAGCAGCATCGTGGTGGCAGACTTGAGTACTGCTGCCTTTTTCCTCTACTCCACTTCTGTCTGTAACAAATTTCTTTCTCCATTAAATATCAAACCTTGCAGCAGTCCAGCCTCCCCTCACGTCACAGTTATCAATAACATTAGATTGGTTCTTTATCCGTTTCTATAGCTCTTCTGAAGAGCTTGCAGGCTCTTCAGTGTTCTTTAGTCATCTTCCCTCCTTCATCTCTCGTTGCCCATATGGTTCCCAATCCTCCATGTCTCTCCCAAAGAGTGTTACAGTGTTCCAGTTTCCATAGGCTGTCTGACACGTCCTCAGCTTCTTTTTCCCTCAACAGATTTCAGTCATCCAAAATATGGTAGAAATATTTTACATCACTTTCTGCTGTGTTCTTCATTTCTTCTTTTTCTTGCTTGTGTAGCAAGGCAGTACTTTATGCCTTTGAT
Organism: Alectoris magna; assembly: GCA_030625065.1. Lineage (NCBI taxonomy): Eukaryota > Metazoa > Chordata > Aves > Galliformes > Phasianidae > Alectoris > Alectoris magna. The sequence goes on from CM060572.1 coordinate 10,736,241, forward strand.
TTCATGACAGCTTTCTTTACATGCAGAAGTACTGAGCAGGCTGTCTAGGTGGATTTCCTTGCTCTGAACACTGAGTGAGAGTTATCTGCATCTATCCAGCCAGGACTTTCCACTTCCATTTTGTGTTGCATTTCTTTATGCGAATAAGAATTGTGCTGTTTGTAGTTTATTTTTAGTTCATAGTGTTGCATATTTTCATTTAAAAGATTGGGAAAAAAAAAAAAAAAGTCTGCTGCTCAGACTCTGCCATTAAAGACTAATTAAAAATAATTCTGTGCAGTGGCAGACTGCTCTATACTGGAGACTGTTTTGCTCCCTCATCTGCTTTGCAGCAGAGCAAACAGTCCTTTGTGGTATTTTTAGCTTAGTGTGCTTTTGATTCTTTTCTTTGAGAACCCTTTTTTTGAAAGGTGTCTGAAAGGCATATCTGTGGAGGTCAGCAGGGAAGATTGTGGAGCACTGAGGAAAGAGATGAAAGGCTGTTTCAGGCACAGAGCGTGATTGTAAATTGTCCTTCTGCTGTGGTTGAGGTAGCAGATGAGAGCAGTGTTGCTGTGTACCTCCTCAGTCTAGTCATTGATTTTCAGTTTCACCTTAGCATGTTGGTTGCAATGTTAGAAGCCTGTATTTTACTGTGTTTCTATATGCTTGCCCCATTTACCTTTTTTCCCCTCTCTAGAAAAAGTCTAACATCTTGATAGACCATCGGCAGCTTTGTTCACATTTCTGCCTTTCTCTAAACACAGCTCATGTGTAACAAGTCTGTTTTAATGTCATGTCTGTTTCATTTAGTTCTTCATTCTAACTTGAGAGAACAAGTCTCACAAAATAAACTCATATAAAGGTTTGTGCTTTGGTCCTGCGGCCATATAGCATTGTGGGAAGAAAACAACAGCAATTCTTTTCTTGATTTACAAGGTTTCTTGAGTGAGCAGGTGATGATCTACTGCTGACTTGCTGGGGAATGTATTTTGTAAAGCTTCCAGGAAGCTTTAGAAACCACTGAACTTGACGGAGTTAAAGCATTAAGTATGGGCCAGTTCCTGGGATAGCCTTTGCTTAGAGTGGCCACTGCTAACCTCTGTGCTTGTTTTTAATTGACTTCATTTTGCTTCTTGACTGTTTGGCTATATGAATAACAAGATGCTTTCCCCCTTTCAGAACGTATCCTCCCCTGAGAGTTCCCCTGCGCACAGACCTGAGTCCATGTCACCTGAGGTGGGTATCACTACCTCAGTTGCATTTGGGAGGAAGAGCATGTGTGCTAGTGTGTTTATTTGAGGCTTCAGTGAGATGGGAGGGATAAGAAGTTTGGGGGGTTGTTGGGAACGAGGGTGGAGCGTTAGTTGCAATAAGACTAAGCAGGTTTTTCAGGATTATCATGAGAGAGAAAACAAAATGAAATTAACTAACGAATGAAGTTAACGAAATGAACGAAATTAATGAAATGAATTTAAGACTGGAATTTATTATTCGTTTGTTGACATTGGTAGAAAACAGATGATGTAAAGACCTGTTATACCTCAGTTCCTGAGGTATAGGCAGGAGGTGTGGGGTTGCTGGAAATAGCACAGTAAGCATCAGCCCCAGCCCAGGAAACAAGTGGTGTGTGATACTTACCAAGTAGCAGCAAAACGGCAACTGGGGAAAGAAATAGGAAGGTTTTGCTGGTAATTTAGACTGGCTTATGGAGGCACAGTAGGGGCACCTGACCTGCCCTTTTCAGCCTTGATTTACGTCTTGTTCACTTGCAGTCTTAAAATGTTGAGGAGACACAAGATAGTGGTACTTTATTTAGCTGCCGGCCTGTTGTGAAACACAAGGTGAAATACTCTGAGACTGTTTCACAGTGGAAAATACACATTTATCTCTAATGTGGCAGATTACTGGGGCTGCAGTACAACAGTGGAAAAAATTTCAGCAGCTGCAGTAGGGCGGATCTGGTGCCTGGTGCTGCTGTTTTCCCTAAGCACTGTAGTCCTGCAAAGAGCATGAAGTCGTGTCAGTTATGTTCATTGTCTGAGATCTTGACAACACAGTGAAGAAGAGCATCATTTATTCCTTTGCCTGGGAGCTTTTTTGGCACTTAAGGTAGAAAAATGGATATACCAGTGCCTAGTGTTCAGAAACTGTGACAGCGCAAAGTTGATGCCGTTACGCCTTTGTTAGAGAATGTAAAATGTAGAAATACACTATAAATTAAATGAATGGACTATTGTTAGAGATTGCTGAAAATGAGATGTGAAAACAAATGGCTTGGGGATTCTGGGCATCATATTGTTAGGGAGCCAGTAGTGGTTGACTTGGGGCATTCGAGAACTTGGCCAATAAAACAGCAAATGGACAGCAAATCTCTTCTGTTTTCCTCCTGATAGTGAACCTAGCTAGCATGAACTGTTAATGTGAGCTTTGGGACATTTGGGGTATTCAGAGATGCTTTTTTTTTTCCCTTCATTGCATGGACAGGGATAATGCTGAGTCTTGCCCTCTGCTGCAGTAAGACCCTTAAAGGGGGAAAAGGCATCTTGTACTACACAGCTGAACTGGATTACTATTTAGTCCCAGTCATTCCCTTCTAGAACAAACAGAACAATGCAGTATGGTGTCAAAAGGGTGACGAAAAACAAAAAGCAACTGGAAAGCAAGAAGTTTGCATTGTACAGAATGTTTTCTGACTTAAGTTTCTCTCCCCATCCCTGCCTGATCCTGACCTTTTCCTGACTTCCCACCCCATCCCATGGCCTTCCTGGATTTTGTAGCTCTGCCTCCGATCTGATGTGGATTCCAGTGCAAACACCTGCCCGGAACGGCCGTCGCTGCTCAGCTTTGGATCCTCTGATCTGGCTCCACAACCTTCCATAAACTCTACTTCAGAGACAAACTTCCCAGGAAAAAGTGGGGAAGCACAGATGCTGCTACGAAGCTCTGATCAGGCTTTTCGGACAGAGTTTAATTTAATGTATGCCTTTTCCCCATTGAACGCTATGCCACGTGTGGATGGCTTGTTGCGGGGATCTGCGTGTTTGGGAGAAAGGAAGCCAGTGAATTCGGAAGCAGGATGCTGCAGCTCTCCTTCTGAAGGATATTTCAGCAGACATGAGTCAGGACTGCTTAAAGAGACAGCGCATGGATCCATGTCTCCCTCTGCTGAGAGGGCTTGTGAAGGCGTCCGATCTGCACCCCAGAATCCACCACAAAGGAAAAAGGCAAGTATTCTTGTAAGAGGGAGTCTAAGACTGCAGAAATTCTTTCACCATGGGGAAGACATGCAGGGAAAAATGAAGCTTTTCTTTTCTTTTTAAAAAAAAAAAAAAAAAAAAAAGGAATATCACTGAAATAAACTTGGCAAGTAATCGAGGTGTCCAGTGCCTGGACGAAACCAGTAAAGTTGTTAAATGATAGGGAGCTACCATTTAGACAAGATCCTGATGTGAGAGTTGGGAGCGAGGGATCAAAATCACATCAGAAATACCTCTGCTGGGGAGCACAGAAAGGGAAGCGTGGTGCTGGTAGCCTTCATGAACAGCTGTTAAAGAGAGGAAAGAGACAGAGTAATAACAAAGTGCAACTTGTTTTGTGTAACTTCCAGTGTTTCATCTGCAAAGAGAAATAATTTTTGAAATGATGTGTAGGCGTGTTCTTTCCCCTGACCTTGTCCGTAGCTTTCCCTGACTCGTAGCTGCATTTTCCTTGCAGGTATCTCTACTTGAATACCGCAAGAGGAAGCAGGAAGCCAAGGAGGGAGGCGATTCAGTGCGATGCACAGGGACTCCTACCCGGCAGGGCAGCAGCGGTTCTGGGACTGACACAGATGCCAGCAGCCTGCCGGGCTCTATAGTACGAACCCCGTCCTCCCCACAAAGTGGCTTCTCCCCTTCTCATCCTTCCCTGCCTCATGTAGAGGACATCAGCCCACCAGACTCAAGGGGGGCTAGTTCCTCAGCATCACTCTGCAAATCCCAAGAGAACATCAGCAGCAGGTGGTGAGTGTTATCCCTCCAAGCAAGGCTCAGACTGCCCTGCAGAGATGAACCGAACTCCGGGGGGGGGGAGGGAGGGAGGAGGGCATTTCTGTTACAGTAATTACAGTGGGATGGATTCTGTTGAGTGTCTTGGCATAGTTCTCTTTCTTAATTGCTGAACCGTGAAGAATACCAGCAGCCTTCTCAGCGTGCCCTTTAGTTCTTAGTTTAGATATCAAAAATCTGCCTTGAAAGATGAAGTTAAACAGTTCTCTCTTCCACCAGTTTCCTTTTAAGGACCCAAGTTTGAAGGACTTAACTTGTAATGAGAATTTAATCTAATTCTAGGTTAAAAGGTCTTTTGTTGTTGAATTTCCACTTTGTTTTTGACGTATGTGATACAGGGTTGGTCTTTTCAGAGGGGGAAAGCTGATGGGAGCCCTCTGCAACCTTGCATGTGAGAAGCAGGGATGGTGGAACAGCCTCAGCTGTCCTGTGCCTTTCACAAATAGCTTTGAAGTGCAGTTACCAGGCTGCTGTCAGTTTGCTGAAAGTGTGAAAAAAATCTCCCTATTGTGTTACTGTGTGAAGATTTAATATGGGGAAATTCTAGTTTACTGTGAAGTTTAAAAGTCTTTGAAATGCCTGATCTCCAAACTGAAGCAGCGCTGTGCTGAAATGCGGAGTGTTGAGTTGTAGTCTGTGTACACACGGCCTGTATACATGGTGATGGTTGGAATTTAGGATGTTCTGCTAGCTGGAGTGCTGTAGCACAGTGGCTTTGTTGCCTTTTATTCACTTTCTGTTTGTGGAGAGTGCAGGTGTAAAGGCATGTCATTTGTAACACTCCCTTGGCACGTGTGCACTTGTGTTGCTGCTTGTGCCCTGGTAGGCTGTGGGAAGGGAAAAGAGGCTGAGAGGTGCTGGAGACTGCAAGAAATGTGAAGTTGATAGTATCTGAGAAACATTGGTTTGGATGAGCTTACAGGAATAATAAGATGTGCTTTTTTCCTTTTTACAGTCCTTTCCCACCCCAAATATCCTCACTCTTCCAGTGAAAAGTTATGAGAAATAATTTATCTTGTGATAGCAGTCTGTCTGCCTGCTGACCTTCTGGCCAGGTGTTGGGACTGACCGCAGCTGGGACGGGCAGCTGATGATTATTTTGTGCAGGTGTTGGTATCGCCTGCCCTTTCCCCCCATGCCACTTCTTTCTGCCTGCAAAAAGGTGAAAGAAGAATCTAGCTGAGTGGGAAAAAAATCTTAGTTGGAGATGAAGTGTCTGTGGTCACCTTGCTCCTGTGTGGGGCTGCTCTGTTTGCCTCATCTGCTCCTCCTCAGCAGATGCTCTGGCTTCAGTTTATCACATGATTTCAAGAGTTGCAGGATTAAATATGGTATTGTCACAGGACTCTGAATATAAAAGTTGAAGCCATGCTGATGTGTTCTGAAACGGGATTAAGCAGCTTTACTGCCTTTTTTTTTTTTTTTTAATCCCTATTCTTCTGTCTTTTAATGGGCAAGGCTGACAATCTTACGGTCCCCTTCCACTTTAAAAAGAAACAGGTATTAGAAACTGCATGTTACAGAGTTAAACGTGCAGACCAGTCTCATCTTTAACTCTGGGCGCTTACATTGCTGATACATTCCAGACATTCACAACAGTGTAAAACAAGGGACAAAAGAAAATGGTGGGATCTAAAATTTCGTGCCTTAATTTTCATTTGTCCGGATTTTTGCTGAATTCTACACTATTTGCCAATAGCTTTCATTGAAAAAAAAATTAAGTTTCTGTCTCTTTCAGTTGCCAAGATACAGCCATCACAATGTAAACAGATGTGCTGCTGCCCAGTAAACCCAGCCTTGCAGAAAACTGTCTCCAGCAAAACAATAGCAGCAACGAAGGTGTGAATTCACCCCCTCACCCCATTCACCTCCATGAGGTGTGAACTGTGGCCCCTTCTCCCTTCTGCTTCAGTGAGGGGTGAACTTCAATATCTGGGCTATTAAATACACTTTTAAAAGCTGATGTAAAGCACAGTTTCTAATATATCTTTAAAAATATATATTAAATACAGGACATAAATTCTTGGACTGCATATTTGCATGATATGCAGTATGTTTAATGTAATGTTTGAATATAATTATATAATATTTGGGCGTTTTTAGGGCCCGCGTTTTTCAGTGTCTGGGATAAGGCATCATGAATCCCTGATGGAAGTGCTACTATTTTACAGGTTAAAACACATACCTTTAAAGAGATTTGGATGATCCGGTGCGTGGTAGGTGCATGGCAGGGATTTGGGGTGTGTCAGTGGCCCTGCTTCTGTAGATTGGCTTTAGGAAAGCCACTTCACCTCTGTTTTCCAGCTTTAGACCAAATCCTTGTAACAAATGACGGAATGAGGTCTAGCACCAATCTTGAGAGTTTTTGTATTGCCGAATAAATGGGACAAAGTAGCAATAAATGAACAAAATGGTCACAGTAGCTCTGCTCCAGGAACAGTGCACTGTCATTACTACATTGACATTTTATTATCATAAGATACTGGTTTTCCTTCTTTTTAGTTTGAATAAAAGTAATCTGTGTGAAATACCTAAATGTAATTTTCAGACAACAGCAGGTTTTCAAAATGCTGTTGAATCTTGAAACAACTTTCTGGGACAAAATATCCTGTAAATCAGGTGATCTACTGAGCTGAATGTTTATAGCATCCTTCTGATAAAAGATCTTGTTTTTCTCAGGGCAGTGCTATCATAGTAGCCAGTGATGGACAGTCTGAAATCCCACAGGAGCTTATTTGTGTTGCAGAAGCAGTGCAGAATTTTATTCCTCCTCTGTGTTAGAGAGCTGGTATTCTCTGATCCCTCCATTCTGTGGTAGAGGTTTGCAGCTGCAATAACTTTGTATCATTGAATTTCAATAGAAACCTTTGAGACTTCAAAGACGAACCTGTCTTGTAATTACACCCAGGACCCCCCCAGCCCCCTTGTGCGTTGGTCACAATGATCTCAACCTTGTGACAGCAGTCCTCAGCTGTTACTGTTGGTTTTTTTTGTTGCAGGATGGTCCCAACGTCGGTGGAGAGGCTTCGAGAGGGCCGAGGTATACTTGAGAAGGTGCTACGAAGTGGTGCAAAGGTATCCCAGAGAAATGAATCCTCACCTACCCGTGACAGCGCTGTTGAGAGAGATGCAGGTAGGAAGAGCTTCTGAGTTCCTTGTTGGTGGGGAAATGATGGGCTCAGCTTTGTAAACTTGCCAATGAAGTCGTTTGTACCTTCATCTCTAGCATCACCAATGCCTGATAAAGGCCTTCTGCAAACCATACTTCATTATTTGGATAATATTGCCTGAGCCTGTAAACCTCTTCTGTTAGACCTGAAAGATGTCCAGTTTTATCCAGAGTTTGGATTCAAGATCACCTGCATTTTGGCTCTGGCAGCAGCAGCTTCTTTGCCTTGGATAGATGAGTTAACTGGCATTGCTTCAATTGCACCTGTGTACTGGGAATATGAGGGTGGTATCCCTTAATAACTTTAGTTGGCTGAACATCCAGATAAATGTATCGCTCGCTAAAATGCACGTTTGCTTCAGTTGCTAATATAGCTCTTAAATAACATAATATAGCTTCCTATATAATATAGCTTCCATACCTTACCTCATCTCTGTTTTGAAGTTACTTGTTTCCATGAGTTGTGATGCTTGTTGGTTTTGCAAGATACACTTATTCACTGAGGTGAACTCAGTTCTGCCTTGTTGTTCCTTCCTTCTGTGACTAATGGGCTGTCGTCACTCTCACTGAGTAGCACACGGTGTCAGTGAGTGCTTGTGACTTGAGCTGAACTTTCATCCCTCTGTTATCCACCTGGGATTAAAGGTCAGTTGTGACTTCCTGTAAGGTGGGCAGATCACTTTATCGTTGCCCGATTTCTTAGCTGTGAAAGGTTTTTCATCTTCTATTTATTTTGCAGTCCCTGTTGAATATGATTGCTGTTTTTCCTAACAGATAGTGCCCAGTATGTAACAGAACCCTGCTCTCCCTTGTGATTTATGATGATGGATCATCACGTTTAAATAACTTAGTCTGTGTTGCTATTGATCTCTCCTTCTTCACGGTTGAGAATTATTAAGGACTCCCTCACTGATATGCGTATAGCTTGCTGATGATGTGTAGTAGGGATCTGGATCTCTCTGGAGCATCTCCTTTCAATGCATTTTCTTCTTGACTTGTCAAAAATGCCACTGATTTAATGGGACCCAACTGTAATTCTCTTCGTGTCTTTCTCATTCCAATGGAAGCGGGAAAAGAAGCACTTCTCACTCCTGCTTTGTGTCCTTCTTCCTTGTGCAGGCATTAAGAAATTGCGGAGGGAAGTGCTGGCTTTGTCTTGTTAAGATTGCATAAAGCAAATTCAGGAAAATTTACAGTTTATTCACCTTTTGTAATTCAGACTCTCTAGGTAGCCTTCACTCCCCAAGGATTATTTTGTGCATAAACACTGCACCTAATATCTGCAGCGCTGTTTGTGTAATTGGCTTTTTAAGAAACAATTTCTTCCTGAAACCTTTAGAATTCTTCTGATTCAATTTCTGGTCTCCTGGCTTGAATAGTTAGTCTCTTCTCTGCAAGACTGCTTAACAAAACATGCCTTGACTGCAATCTTTGCCTTTCTGCAGTGCGGTACTCAGAATGTCACCCGCAGCAAACAGCTACTCGGTGCTTTGGATGTGGTTTCAGGAAATGGAAGGTGGCACGGGGATACATGGTGGAAGCTTCTTGTATCAGCCTCTGTGCAGGTCTTGTGCCCAGAGGAAAGATGTCTGAGCCTCAACAGCAGAGAAGACAATCCCGTCCAGATTCCTGTCCGGCTATGCCAGCAACCATGATGTAGCACAGGACAACAACCACAACAAAGCCATGGGCACTGCTGGCACTGATGCTCATGCCAGTGCATCTGGTACAAAGCCAGGCCTGCCTGGCAGACGTACAGAGCAGACTAATGCAGCGTGTCTTGTTTCAGGACTGAGAGACATCTGTCATGTAAATTTGATACTAATACCAACACTATTTCACCAAGGCGTTTCAAACGCTGCTGCTGAGAATCCCTGAGATGCTGCGGATAAACAGCTCCATCTCATCAGACTGCAACATCATAAATCTGATGTGAAATCTTCCGGTCCCACCGCTTTCCCTCTCTCCTAAACAAAGCATGATCACTTGCTAAATCCCGTGGTTATAGTAGTAGCTACAAAAGAACACACATGTCAAAGTGACTGGGTCACTTCCTGAATGTACTTCTTGCCTATCTCAGCTGAGGGTCAGTTATTTGCTGGGACAAAAAACTCACCTGCCCTCTAAGATCAGGGCGTTGGAAGGGCTTGCTCTGCAAAGAAAAAGCTTATTCCTTTTTCTCTCTCACGTAGCTATGATGCATCAATGTGTACTGTGCTGCTGTTACCCCCCAGCAGTCACACCTTTTCACCATCTTGGTCAGCATTTTCTGAGATCTAAGAGTAGGCTGGTTTGGAGCAGCACACTGACTTGTAAAGCGTGTTCCCTAGCATGGCAGCAGACGTGCAGTCAGCCCTTGGCAGTGTGGGACTTCAGTCTTGGGCTGCACCTGGATCTGCCTTTGAGGAGAACCAGCTGCAGGAGCCTGCTGACAGCCCATCTAGGAAGGGGTAGTTTTATTTCCCCAGCTGTAACCGAAGCTGGTGAGAATTCCTATGGCCAAAACTTAGTGGAGAACTGCTGAGTCCTTAGAAACTGTCTTCTGCCTCTTGTATCCTTCTGGAAAGCTCCAGGAGCACGTGCAGCCTGCGTGCTGTCACTGGTGCAGCCATTCAGATAGGCTGGGCCAAGGCAAGCGAGCTTTGCACTAAACCAGAGTTGATGTAAGGGAAGCAGTAGCGCCTAATGTGTGTGGCTGTTGTGAGTCACGTGAATGTTTACAACTGCCTTCTGTTAGGGTTCTTCAGCTTCCAAAAGGTCGATGACTGGAGGAACCACTCTGGTCCCAGCTGTAACTGGAGGCAGAACAAGACAGCTGCAGCTTGCAGGTGTCACTTGAGAGGGAACTGCGGTGACCTCAGTCCAGGGGTGAAGCGTAACATGTTGCCTGTGCTGTGCATTGCAGATACAGCAGGAGGAGACACTCCAGAAGCCCACAAAGGACCAGCAGTTTACAGTCCTTCTCGATACAGCTACCAGGTAAATTCTGCCGTTTGTAATCTGCCCATTCAGAAGGAAAGCTTTAGACAGTATTAGCGGGAAGGAAACTGTGCTGAGCTGTCAGTTATCCCCGGTCCTGACGTACTGAGCACCTGGAGTATGATGAGGTAGGAAATAAGGAATTGTGTCTGATGTCTTTTCTTTTTTTTCCCACCAACACGTTCAGCTCCTGCAGTCTGACAGTCCCCAGGCAGAGTCACAGACCCTTCTCCAGCAGAGTTCCTCCCCCTACAGAGGACACCTAACTCCTTCTCCTGGCTACAGCTACCGAGCGGCAGCACAGAGGACAGGACACAGCCTCTCCCACGGTTCCTCGGAAACATCCCTCTCCTCTTCCTCGTACTCCAGCCCTGCCCACTTGGTCTCCACAGACTCCTCTGCCCTGTTTGCAGGGAATTCGGGGTATTACGGCAGCCAGCAGCACTCTGGCAGTGCCAGCAGCAGCCTCCTGAAGAAGAGCTGCCCAGCTGCTGCCAGTCCAGCACAGCAAATGGCTGTGGACTCTCTTCCCTCAGAGTCTGGCTCTCAGCCCTGCACAGGAGCGTCCAGCTCCACCTCAGCTCCCCAAAGCTCCAGGTCACTACAGTCAGACTTGCGGACTATCAGCCTACCGAGCTCTGGGCAGTCGGTTCTCTACCAGGGCTCCCGGGGGGCGGTGATTTCCAGTGCACAACACTACCCACACCGAGGGGGCGGCAGCGTCCATCAGTACAGACTGCAGCAGCTTCAAGGTTCTGGAGTAAAGACTCAAACGGGACTTTCCTAGGGCTGCTTGGACTCCAGGAGGAACAAAACTGCCCACAGCTCCTTCCAGTTACCTCTGGAAGGGGCTCCTGGGCCGGTGTTGGGAGGTCGCACCCGACGCTGGGTGCCGGGGGGTCAGAGGCTGAGGTCTGAATGCACGGGTGAGATTTGTGAGCAGTATTGGCCTCTGGCCTTGCAGAAGAAAGCAGATTTCTCTGAGGCAGAGACTGTAGCAAAGCTGTTCCCTGATGTGTGAGTACATTGCAAAAGGAAAAAAAAAAAAAAAAAAAGCAAAAAAAAAAAGCAAATGGTTCAAGTGCAATGACTGTGGTGCAGCCTCTGTCTCTGGTCCGTGCCCATGGCCACAGTCACTCATGCAGTACGGACATCTGTTTTGATACAAGCAGTTTAAAGAAATCATTGGGGAAGTTTAACTCCGATCCCAAAGCTCTCTTTGTAGGTCAGGTTCTCAGTGCGTTCTGGGGAGGGCTTTAATCCGTTACGATCATTCCAGTCACAAGCAGATGAGTGCACACTGCTGCCTTGGGCCGGGCCGCGGCTGCCGCAGTCAGAGCATTTCCAGGACGAGTCTCCACCAATGTGAACGAGCGGCAGGGAGTGGGGCCTCGTGTGCCCGTTGCTGCAGGGGAGCTGGGATGTGCTGTCCCGCGGCGCGACGGCCGCGTGGGGCGCAGCTCTGTGAGCGGGGAGCAGTGGGGGGGGGGGGGGGTCCGACCGGCGGGGCAGACACGCTGGGGTCGGGGACCCCGCCGAGCCACGCAGTGGCGGTGCTGTGGTGTGCTGGGGGCTGGCAGGGGGCTGAGCAGCTGCCGGGAGGGTCACGGTGCTGGGTCGGGGCCGTGAGGGGCCGGGGGGACCCGTGCGTGGGGGTGGCACGTGGGATGTCCCTCCCACCTGTCTGCCGAGCGGGGCGGAGCCGGCCCGAGCACGGTGTGCTGTCTGCTCAATTCCATAAGATTGCCAGCTTCTTTCTCACTTGTTTACTGTAATATCGGGCGTGTTTTTATTTATCTAATTTTATATTCAGTTATAACCATAGTAGGTTAGCTAATATACGACAGGTGTCATCCCTGGTGCTGCAGTGGAACTTCTCCTTTCTCTTGGATAACATGATGCTGTGAGTCTGTCTCCCCTGTCTTTTCAGATGCACAGTCTGCTTCCTTCCTTCCTTTTCTTTTTTTAGGACTGTTACAGGTCTCTCTAATTCACAACGGAAATCAGGTGTTTGTTCAACCTAGGGGAGACTTTTAAAATACTGAATCAAAGAGTTCACTTTCTCACACTGTCTGGCTGTGAGCATGTTGGGATGGAACTTGTCACCCTGCAGTTGGGTGTCTGTATACTGTATAAAATTAGGTGTAAACTTCGCTCGGCTTAGCCCTGGGTGTGCAGCCTCCCCTTCCACGCGAGGAGCAGCACGGGGCAGGCGGGCTCTGCCCTGCAGGGCGGCAGGAGGGGGCCGGGGGAGCTCTGTGCCCGGGCACCAGCACCTCTGGTGGTCACAGCGGGGCAGGAGGGAGGAGGGACCCTGGAAAGCTCTTGGAAAGGTGGGGGCTGTAGCTTCTTACTCTAGTGGAGTTTTTACACCGTGCTGTAACATTTGAACTTTCACAAGAGATGTAATAATTTTGATAATAAAAATACTTAACTCGAAAAGCCGGTGTTTCTGAAATTCCCTGCTTCTCCCACCGCCCTGAACGCCGCGCAGGTCTGCTGCGCCTCGCTGTCCCCGCCTGCCCTGCTGCGGGAGCGGCTGCGCGATGCGGCTCTACTCCTTCCCAACCTTACGACCTCCCCTCTGCCCGTATTTCAACCGCAGCCAGGTGCTGCGCTGCGCTGGGGAGCCCCAGCTGTTGAGGAAAGGGCAGCTCCTGGTTCCTGGCTGTGGAGTGTTCCGTGCTGAGCTCGCTCAGAGGACGGAAGCCGTTGGTGGAGGATGCTCCCAGCGTTACCTCCTTCAGAGCCTGTCCTAGGGACGCGTTTGGTGCTTTTGACCAGCGTGCCGTTTCCCGGTGCGCTGGTGCCCAGTTTTACCATCGCTTGCCTTTTCCTTAGGAAGCCCGAGCTGGGCCTGGAGTGGAGCCACGCTTCGGCTGGCAAGCGTGAGGGAGGTGCCCGACGCCTGCAGCGTTTGTCATGGCGCTGCAGCCATCGGGGCGGGTCCTTCGGCCGAGTCCGTCTCTGCGCTCCCCGGGCAGCGGCAACCCCTGCTTTGCAGCCGGGGGCTGACCCCGACCCGCACCCCGGTGGGGCAGGGCAGACCCTTTCCCCGACCCCCGCCCGGTGTTGCAGCCGGCGCCGTCCCGCTCCCCACCACACCACGGGGCTCAGAGCTCATCTGGTTTGAATTATATTTTTCAATAAGGTTTTGTGAAACACCGTATCAAACTTTGTACTAAAATACAGATATATTACAGCTACTGTATTCCTTTCTCCACTGATTTTCTTGGTTGGTTTTCCAATTCAGCCAGCGGCGGCGCTCGCGACGGGCCGCGGGGCGGCAGCTGCCGGCAGGGGAAGCGCCGATCCCCGCGACGTCCTGGGGTCCCCGGGCTGCCGCTCGGTGTCCCGGCAGGGCTCCGTCCCTCGCTGCCACCCCGCAGGGCCTCAGGGCGCGACTTACCGGCTCCGCCAGCCCCGGCAGCGGGTCCCGCACGGCCCTTCATCGCCTCGTCCCCACAGCGATCGCCCAGCTCCGCGTTCCCACCGGCGGCCCCTCTCCCGTACCCGTCCTCGCCCGCCAGACCGTTCTCCCCTTTCCCCCCCCCCCCCCGCAGCCGGGTGCCCCTGCCAACAGCCCCCGGCTACTGGCACTGAGACGCGGCCGGTGCTGAGGACTTTATTGCATTGTGAGGGCTGCGGCGGGCACCTGGGGAAGCCCACGCGCAGGTCTGGCCAGCAGAGCCGCGGCCGGGCTTCGGCTGCCTGTGCCTGGGACCGAGTCCTCGGCTCCGCGCGGGCCGCGGCCGCGTGCCGGTGAGGCGCAGCCGGGCACGTGGCTGGGACAGCGGTGTGGGCCGTGCCACGGGCGGGCGCCCGCGTGGCGGGGAGAGCCTGGCTGTCACCAGTGGAGATAAAGCACCGTATGGGGATGAGGAGGTTTGGCAGCGGCTCGGGCTGGACGAAGGGGTTTCCTCCTGCACCCGCCCGGGGTTTTTTTTGTATTTCCAGCTGCTCCCACTTACCGGGGCTTACATTCAGCGGTGGTGTGAGTCGGGCGGCGCGGCAGCCGGCGGCAGCGAGGCCCTTGCGGTCCCCACGCTCGGGATGGAGCGAGCAGCAGCCTGCGGCCCCGGCAGCACTGGAAAGCACGCGGTCCTGGGGCTGCGCTGCCGGGCGGGGATTAGAGGGGGGGGGCGAGAGGGCTCGAGTCACTTTACCCTGTTTAGAGAATATTAATTTACACGTAAAAGTACGGGCGGGCCCCATCCCAGCCACAGGGCTCCCCGGCCATGGAGACAGGATCACGAAGCTGTACAAAATGGGAGCGGGGAGGGTTCTGGGGCCCGGAGCAGCCAGCGCAGGGCGTCACGGGGCGCGCTGGGGTGGGAGGTGGCGGGTCCGGAGTCCTGGGGATGTAGAAATCTGTTTAAAAACTTAGAGACTGTTTGTTTTTTTTTTCCTCGAAACAAAACTGCCGTTCTCAGATGAAGCAGGTTTGGGGCATCCTCCCTCGACGGCGGCGGAGGTGCGGGGCCGGTGGGGTGCGTGGGATGGCGGTGTCAGTGTGGACGTGGGCGCGGCAGGCGGCTGGCACGGCCCCGGTGCGGGAGGTGGGGCCCGGAGCGCTGCGTGGCCACCGGCAGCAGATGAAAGGCAGGACAGGGAGGGAGCGCCCAGGCTGCCGGCCGCGGGATGAGGTCCTGCTGCGGGTGCTCGGCCTTATATCCTCTGCAGGGAGAGCACAGCGCGTTGGGTACAGGCGCCCGGGGCCGGTATCGGGTGGCTGCAGTCATTTGTGCCATGCACGCGCATGCCTCAAACCTGCTGCCCCCACTTACTCCCCATCCACGTGGGGCCACCCAGCACGGTCGCACCCAGACATGCCACGCAGGAGTAGGGAACGGGATGCTGAAACTCAGGACTTACCGCGGTGCCGACAAAATCTGTCAAAACACAAAGAGAAAACGTCAGCGGTGCAGCGCCACTGCGGAGGGGCTCAGCTGCACGCGCCCTCCTGCCCCAGCCCGGTCACTGCTTGGGCTTGCCCCACGTTTCGACGGCCCCAGAGGCTCAGTGGGACCCTCCTACGGCCATAGTGCAGCACGGGGTCACCACCACCACCCCGTGCTGATCCCACCTGGTAGAGCAGCGCCCACCTTTGCTCTCTGTCTTGAGCTCCTCGTGCAGCAGGTCGTTCTGCCGGTTGCCGAGGACGAAGGCCAGGAAGGAGAGGATGAGGGCGTTGAGGATGCCGATGATGGCCAGGATGTAAGCCCAGCGCACGGAGCAGTCGCCCAGGGAGTACTTCCCCGTCTTCTCCCCACACATGTCCCGGATGGTCTCCGCATCCCAGCCATCGGGGAAGATCATGCAGCCCAGCACCAGGCAGAGAGCTGTGAGGGAGAGAGCGGAGGGTGACGTGAGTGGGGAAGGGAGCAGCGAGACAGGGCTCCGTGTCCCAGGACCTCGCAAAGTGAGCAAGAGACACTGTGGGAAGCAGGGCACATCCGGCATCCCTCTGTGCCAAGAGCTCACTGGGAAAAGGCAGGGACGCAGCAACCATCTTGCACGCTCCCAGCAGCACGCCACATCCCCTGTCACAAGCAATTCACTCTTCCCGCTTGTCCCCAGCCCGCCCTGTGTCCCCGAAGAACCTTTGCACACGCTGTGAGCCCGACCTTTCCCAAATGCCGGCAGCGATGAGCTGAGAAATGCAAACAGAGGGGGACGAGGAGGGGGTTCTGCTGCCCACCCTGCACACACGGGTGCTCAGAGACCTGCAGGAAATTCTCACTTTTCACTTAAAACAGCCTCTTGTCCCCCCTCTCCCCGCCAGCCTCAGCTGTCTGCAGGGCATGTGCGCTCAGGGGATGCTCTGGACCAGGGGAATTGGTGACGCTCAGCCTTTTTTGCAGCTACAGTGTGGTTTTGTGCTCCGCCGTGCTCCGTTATCAGGATCCTGTCAAATTCAATGGGCTTTGATATCTCAGCAAAATGAATGAATTGAAGGGAATTCAGCTCCGTGACTCAGGCTGCAGGCACAGAATGGCCGTGGGCAGGAGGACACCGCGGGAGGCACCCTCAGCATATTTGGACATCGCGGGGCTGTCCCCGGAGTCGGCACAAAGCAGAGGACTCCGCTGCACCCACCTTCAAGGATGAGCACCAGGAGACCGAGAAGTGGAAGGTGTGAGGTAATGGTGGGAGAAACAGCAACGGGCTGTGCCCCAGGGGGCTCCTTAAACCCAGGCTGGGCTCCGCACCACCCCTCCTCAGGTTCATCTGCTGCCCGTCACATGCACCCAAGCCCGGGGACTCCCTGCAGCTATAAATAACACCGCCTCCGGCACACAGCAGCCAGGGCACCACCTCCCAGAACAGCCCCAGTGGCTCCCCCTGGCCTCACCACCACACTGGGGAGCCCCGGCAAGGACAGTGGGGATGCTGGGGGCTGAGGTGGCTGCTTCTTGCCAGAGAAGAATAGCAGAAGGAGAGCGAGTGCACAGCCCTGTCCTAAAAATAGAAATCCCACGGAAATCAATGGAAATGAGCGGTGGCACAGGCAGGAGTGCCTCACGGCGCTGCGCTCCGCGGGCTGAGGCACAGAGCAGCGGGCTCAAGAATAGGGCTACACATCGGCACGAAGCAGAGCTGACAGCTGCTTTGTCTGGGAGCACAGCAAAGGGCTGCGGGGCGCGAGCGGTGCCCACGTGCCTGGCGCTGCCCATGGAGCAGCTCCTGTGGGAAGGTTTTGGAGCCTGGGGCTGCGCGGGGCGAGGGCTGTGCCATCCCTGCTGCTGGACGGGCTGGGGGAGAAGGGAGAGGAGAAGCCTCTGGGGAAGTGTTTGGGGGACAAAGGCTCCTCAGTCCCATACCCTGCTGTGGCTGACAGCTCTGTGCCCTCCCCTGGCACCCAAGTGTGTGGCACGTGGGGACACAGCGGGGACACAGTGCTCCTTGTGTGCCTGTCCCACATCCCCACGTTCAAGGCACGTTCTGGGTTTTGTAACAGAAGGATTTAGCAAAATCTCCAGTTTTGCGTCGCTGGGATTTTGAACAGGGCAGATGGCTGCGTTTCTATTTGCGCTAAAGCAGTCTTTCCTCTTAATTAGATTCGGTTTACTCCTAGGGGGGCAGCGGCTTTTGAGCTGGGGCTTTCTGTGAGGCTCTAATTAAACCTTGCCCTGATTGCTGTCCACTAATTGGACACTGAAGATTTAAACACTTTTTCTCTGGACGAGATGCTGAACTCCAGCTCTCCCCCCCCCCCCCCCCGCCCCGGGTTGTCCCATCTCAGAGGAGCCACACACTCCCGCATCAGCCCTGTGCCTGCGCTTGGCCATCCCATCCCCTCCTTAACACGTCTGTTGTGAAACCAGGGGCCTCGCTGCTGCTTCTGCATCCCCCTGCCCACATCCCAGGCTGCCTTCAGGGTCGTGCCCATTGCCGCACAGCAGCTGGGCGCACAGAGCCCCTTGATTAAGCTGCTGATGATCGGCAGGATTTGGGCTCTGAGCTTGCCTTAAATCAGTAAATCTTCAGGACAGGGAAAATTAAAGATGAAGGAATTTCCTGGTAAGCCAAGGGAGCTCCGGGGCAAGTTGCACTGGGGAAGGAGAGGTCAGGATCTCCACAAGCTGGGCCAGCTGTGAGCTCCCAGCATGAGGACAGACTCCACAGGGCCCCCTCCTAGAGGGAGTCACACTGGGGGTCTTCTATTGGGAATGCAGACAGCACCAGGTTCTGCTGGTGCAAGCTCTGGGTCTGGACATGCTCACTTAGTATGCAGCAGGCGGTATGGTAATGGTGTTCCAGATGTGGGAAAAGCGGAGAGAGGAAGAGGTGCAGGGTTCCATCCCTGGGGGAGCTCAGCATCGCTTCTTGTGGTCTGTCCTAAAAGGAGTGAGCCTCTAGGAGAACTTGGGGGGTTCTTGTCAATGTCCTGTCCCCTTCTGGGAAAAGTTTGGGTTCTGTGCATGGAAGAGTGTTGAGCTCCATTTATGGTGTCTGGAGTTCCTTTTTTTTTTGTGGAAGGAGCTAAGGAGGACCCATGAACAGGGCCACTTTTAGGGAAAATCTTAGAATCCTTTGAGTTGGAAGGTACCCTTAAAGGCCATCTGGTCCAACCCCCTCTGCAATGACCAGGGACACCCACAGCTCCATCAGGAACTCAGAGCCCATCCAGCCTGACCTTGGCTGCTTGCAGGGATGGGGCACCCACAACTCTCTGGACAGCCTGTGCCAGTGCCCCACCACACTTACTGTAAAAAACTTTTTCCTTACATCCAATTCAAATCAAGGTAAATGCAATATCCCTCTGTGAGCAGAGCCTTACTTGAAGTCTCTTTATGGAAAGGGAAAAGTCAGCATTTCTGACAACTTCATGATGCTGAGGCAAGGGACAGGACAGCACCTTTTTCAACGCCTTCTCCCCCACACCTGGTGCTGGTATCCCATGCAGCCCTGTGTACCCAAAGCCACTGCCCAGCACTTGCACCACTGCCTGCATCCCACACCCAGTGCTGGGGTTCTGAGAAGCTCTGTCTGCTGCTGCCCAGTGTTCCAGGGAGCACTGAAGGTGTGGGCATCGAGGGCAGCCCCCAGCGTCCAACTCAGTCCCTGGCTCCAGTGTCTGGTAGAGACCCTGGTGCTGGCAGCTTGAGAACACCCAGCACCAGCTTCCTGAGCTCAGAGGGCTCAGTTCTGGTGCCAGTGCCCTCAACACCAGTTCACAGTGCCAGGGAAGCCCTAGCACCCAGTATCTGAAATACTCCAAACACGAACACCCAGTGCATGCAGAAGCCCCAGTACCTAAAGCAGCTCTGGCATCAGCATGCACCACATGAGGCAATGCGCCTCATGGCCAGCCCCTAGCATTTGGGGCAGCATCCAGCGCTGGTGCAGTGTATTGATAACCCTCAATGCCAGCACCCAGTATCCAAAGAACCCTCACCGCCAGCACCCAGTGCCTGGGGGACAGGCTACCTTTGGTGCCAGCCCCGTGATAACCCCAAACACCAGCACCCAGTGCCCAGGGAAAACCTAGCATCTAGCACCAAGTACCCAAAGCACTCCAAACACCAGCACTCAATGCATGGAGAACCCCAGCCCCAGCACCTAGAACCTAAAGAAGCCCTGGCACAAGCATTCACCACACAGGGCGCTCTCGAAAGCCATCCCCTAGCACTTAAGGAAGCCCCTAGCACTGGTGTGTCAGTACACTGATGACCCTCAACACCAGCATCTAGTATCCAAAGCAATCCCAGCACCCAGTGCCTGCAGAAGTCCAAGCACTCAGTACCCAAAGGAACCCAAACACCAGTGCCCAGGGGACACCCTAGCTTTGATGCCAATGCCTTGGCCACCCCTCACACCAGCACCCAGTGCACGGGGAAGCCCCTAACACTGGTGTCAATGCCCTGATACCTCCTAGCCCCATCACCCATCACGTGGAGAACCTCCAGCACCCAGTATCCGAAGCACTCCAAACCCCAGCACTCAGTATCCAAAGAATCCCCAGCACCAGCGTGCACACGGGGCAGAGTCCAACACTGGTGCCAGTGCATCGGTAAGCCCCGCCGCCAGCACCCGCTATCCTACGAAGCACAAGCACCAGCACCCAGCGTCTAGGAGAACCCCTAACTCTAGCGCCAACCCCTACACCAGTACCCAGCGCCTCGCTCAAGCTCTGGCTGCCAGTGCCTGGAGGACCCCTTAGCTCCGCTGCCAGCGCCCTGACACCTCCCCACCCCCAACCCCCCCCCGCCCCCCACCTGCCAGCAGCTGCATCCAGGCGCAGATCTTGTAGACGGTGGCGGTGTTGCAGAAGAAGAAGAGCGCGAAGCAGGTGATGCAGCCCAGCGTCAGCACCATGGACAGCAGCACGAAGAAGGCCGCCGCCTGGAAGGCGCCCGAGGGGATGGTGCTGAAGTCGGTGAAGGAGCCGCGGCACGCCAGCTCGCGGCCCGCCAGCCCGCTGCCCACGCAGTAGTGGAACAGCCCGAAGTAGCCGGGTTTGGGCGTGTTGACGCTGTCTCCCACCCAGTAGGGCTGGATGAACACCACCACGTTGATGATGGCGAAGCAGATGGTGAAGATGGCCCACAGCACGCCGATGGCCCGCGAGTTCCGCACGTAGTTGTCATGGTACAGCTTGGAGGCCTCCTGCGACGGCAGCATCCTGGCGGATCGGGCCGCCCCGCCCGGCGCCGGCCACCACCTGCGGCCTAAGGGAGCCCGAGGGCTGCCGGCCCCTGCGCCACCCGCGCCGCCATCTTGGCTGCCGCCTCTGCGCCCCGCGCGCGCGCGCCCCCGACGCCGCCGCGTGCGCGCGCCCCGCCACTGCGGAGCCCGGCCCAGCCCGACCCGCCGCGCGCCCCCGGCAGCGGGACGCCGAGATGAGCTTCGGCTCCGCCCGCCCCGGCTTCGGCTGCGCTCGGAAGGGCGCTCGGCCACGCCTCTGCCACGCCCCGCCCCCGCCCCGCGCGGCTCGGAACTGTTCGGAGCGGTTCGGGAAGGTTCGGAACGGATCGGCTGCGATCGGCGCGGCTCAGGAGCCCGAGCAAGGCGCCGCTCGACCGGGCAGGGCAGGAGCGGCCGTGCTGCGAGCGTGCAGAGGGGAGGGGTTCCCGCGCAGTGAGGGACGCGGGGCGGCGCCCAGCCCCTATCCTGATGTGTGTGTGCCTGTCTGGGGCCACGGGGGAGGAGCGGGTGGCTGCGGGACTGCAGCGGCCCAGCTACCGGCAGGGCCGTTCAGCGCCCGAGGAACGGGTACGGAGCCACCCAAAGGCTCCCCACGCCCGCGCTTATTCGGGAGCTCCACGTTAGCGACGGGCTGTATCCGCACCATAGCTTAGGCCCGATCACGCCCAACGCGGCACTCCCGTGTCGCGCAGTGATGACGACGGCCCGCGCCGGAAGGGGCGTGACACGCGCCCCGTGCTGATTGGCGGGCTTGCACGGCGGGGCGGGCGGAAGTGGCGGCGGGCGGAAGCGGCGCCATGGGGTGGAGGCGGTGAGCGGCGCGGGGATGGCGGCGGCCCGCGGCTGCCCCCCGGCGGGCTCCGGGGACCGCGGCCTGGCCGAGCTGCTGCTGGAGTTCTCCCGCGCCCAGTACCGCGCTAAGGACGGCGGGGGCGCCGCTGCCGCCAAGGTGAGGGGCGCTGGGGGGCTGTGCGGGGGGCTCGGCGCCCGGCTCGGCGCCCGGTGCCTGAGCGGCGGGCGCTGAGCGGTGGCTGCGCGCAGGTGGAGCGGATCGAGCGACGCTGCTTGGAGCTCTTCGGCCGCGACTACCGTTACAGCGTGATCTCCAATGCCCACGGCGAGGTCTGCGCGCACTACCCGCGGCACATCGTTCTGCTGGAACGCGACAACGCCGCCGGCCGCGACCCGTAAGGCCCCGACCCCTGCCCCGCTTCGCTGTATGCCCCGAGGAGCTCCCAGGGCCGCCTCCCGGACTCTTCGGGTCTGCGGCTAATTATAGCCGTCCCGTCAGTCGCTTCGTGTGCCTCGCTGCTCTCCGTGCTCTCTGCCTTCCTCGGGGAGCCTTAGCCCTGCGGCTCTGAGCGCTCCGCTCGCACCTAGTGGTGGTGGCATTTCCCTTTTCCCAGATGTGTGAGGAGCTCACAGTCAGCAGCGTGGCTGCTGGGTGCTTGCTGTGTCTTGGAGGGCTGAAGTTAGAGGAATCGTAGTCTGAAAAGCACCTCGGTTGAGAACCCCCACAGGGGCTGGGCAGACCGAGGCAGTCTCAGCGGGTGGGTGCCCACAGCATGGAACTGAGGGCACTCGTGTTCAGTAACCCAATGGGAGACGTCCAAGTTAGCTGGTGCATTTCTGGACTTTGACCCACAAGCTCAGAACTGCTTCTACTCCGGGCTGAGCAATATCTGCTCCCTGTGGCTGTAACATCAGCCTCTTGTTTTATATTTTAATCTCTTTCCACTAAACATAACACAATTTTGTGGTTTTAGCTCTGATCGTGACAAGATGTGTTCAGAAGTGCAGTGGTAGTGACGTGCTTTGAGCTGTGTTGGCTGCTGAACAAAACCAGTAGGTGCTGGAGGGGGGCTCGGAAACAGCCGCCGCTGATGTAGGCTGGGAGTTTCTGTTTAAGGGTTGGACCAGATTGGAAAAGGTTAAACCCCTTGATGTAGGCTGCAGAGAAGAGGGAAACTGAAATCTGAAGTTATGTCTATAACTAGCAGCGTCTTTGGGGGAGGGGTAGCAGCTGCTTCTGTTTTTTTTTTTTCTGTCTGTGCAAGGATGAAGGATATTTAATTTTTCTGTCAGTTTTTCAAAACAAGAGTGTTTTCCTATTTTCTTTTGTGACTTTGAAAGCTGTGAGTGGCCACTAACACTTAAAATACTGATTACTTTCAAGCCTAGATTTACTTTTCCAAGAAGTCATGGGAATAGACTGCCCTTCATCATGCCTTTCCTTCTGGTCTCTGGGCAATAACCTCTGTAAAAGCTGCTAAATAACTTTTCCACAAATACAGTTTTTAGTTGCACCATTATATTCTACGAAACAATTATGAAATACTGAACAAATGTTAGCAATATAGAGAATGTTGCACTTCTTGTGTTACAGAACGCAAGAAACCTCTTCCAGTGAATGGAACAATCCCTCTAGGACCTAGTGTCTGGGGCTGCCTTTCACCTTTGTAATGTTCTTGTTCAGCTGGTAAGATCTCCTTGAAGTGTGCAAGGCACTTCACACCTCTGAGAATGCCACATTTTTTGGAAGCAATTCTAGGCTGTGCAAACTCTGCTGCCCCATGAGCTGTGCTGGTGCAGCTGTTTCTGAAGCTGTGTGGGGAACTAGCAGAAAAGGGCTGTTTTAAACCCAGGCCGGTTTCTGATTCTGTTCAGGCAGCTGGGGGGTGAAAGGGTCTTGCTTGGCTAACCAAGCTGAGATCCAGGCTCGTGGAGGAGGTAGTGAAAGCATGGGAGGAATATGGCTTATGGTTTTTTTCCTACCAACCACCATAGCGGTGTGCCCTTTGGTGCGGTGCTGCTCAGTCTGCTGCAGGAAGTAACAGAGGGTATCTGACAGCCAGGAGCACCTGCTCTGTGCTCAGGAACCTTTAATGTCCCCCCCAGCAGGAGTGGACAGGCACTGCAAAGGCTTGGAAAGCATTGAGATGTGCTGTTTTTTGCTTCCTGTCCTGTTGTTTGTGCCTGTGTTTACTGACAACTTCCAGAGATCAGACACAGGCCGCATCTTTGGCTTCCCTGCCAGTTCACATGTATGTCTGCATTCCAAACAGTAGCTCTAACGCTGTGAAGAAACACTTAACTTCCAATACTACTGTGGCTAGCCATTGAGAAACAGCTCTGCTTTGGCCTTGTGTAGATATACTATTACCAAAACAGTTGCTTACTCATAGAAAATGTTTCCTTTGCGTTTAAAAAAGAAACTCAGGCTTGGAGGTCTGATTTGGAGGGTGAGAATTAACACACAGGCAACGCAGAGACAAGGTTGCCCACTAGTATCCTCTAGAAAACCAACTTCTGAGGAAGCAAGACCTGAAAATCCCGGGAGTTATGAGTTGAGATTCATTATGTTCCTTCCACCTTTTTCCTCACTTGGCCCCGGGAAGCCATAATGATCTTTCACATGGCTGTTGAATTCAGCTCCGATTTCCAAAGTAGATACTATTCCTACCTGTGCAGCTTTTCGCCCCTTGTCTCTGTAAGAGCATTGCAGCCGTTCTTCAGGACAGATCTTTCCCCTCCCTGCAACGTCCCCACTGGGCTTCCTGCTGACCCTGTGTCCCTGTCCTGCTGGCACTCGTTCCTTGCTGCTGTTCTGCCTCTCCTGGGAGATGCAGCGAGTGTGCAGGGAGCTGAAGCCTCTTGGCTGGTCTGAGCTCCAAGCACTGGATTTTTGCTGAATCCCATTTTTTTTTTTTTTTTTTTTTTAGATCTAGATTTAGAGGAGCTGCTATAGAGCTGGTAACACTGCAATAAAGTTCTGTTTTCCTTCTGTATTTCCTTTTACCAAGGAAACAAAGACAGCTGGAGCAGAACACAAGATGCCTTTTCGTTGTGTTCATTTACTTAAAAACAACCCAAAAATGCAGATCCGTACATCAGAACCTCTCAGAGGTTCAAAATAGATAGGGATTGTGAACGACGTGTGAAGCCGCCTCGAGCTGCTCGCCGGCTGTTCCTGCGGTGTGTTACTCCGTGCTCTCTGAGGAGGGCGTGCTAGGAGGGAAGCAGCTCCTGGCTGCCTGCAGTGCCAGTGCCAGCAGCAAGCAGTTCGGGCTGTGCTGATTGGGCACGCGCTCCTGTTGCCCGCACAGGAGCTCTCGCTGTACAGTGTGCTGCGCTGGCATGTAGCGCTCTCCTGTCCGTGCTGTTTAAAGATTAGCTTGGCTTCATACTCTTTACGTTCCAGTAAACGTTAGCGCTTGTCGGAGCTGGAAGAAGCCTTTATATGTAGGGAAGCACGTGAGGAAATCCTAAGCTTCCACTGTGAATTCTGGGAATTAAGTTCTTATAAAATTGTAGGACTGGAAGGTTTTGTTTGCTGCCTCCATGCTTCCCCCAGCAGTACTTTGTGTTGTCTCCTATAAATGGATCGATTTCCGTGTTAATAGTAGTTTATTTTTCCTAATCCTTGCCTGAATGCCTGCTGCAGGTAGATTGCTTTACGTTCACACTGATTCTAAAGCTTAGAAACTTCATTTTAATTCCTAGCGTACGGTATTAATTTCTTCTTTATTTTGTCACCTTTTGGTTCTTCTCCATTGCTAAGTTCTTTTGCTCACCCAAATGCACATATTGTTGTGCCCTCTCTTAATCTCCATTTGCTCAGTCACTCAGTGCACGGCAGTTTTGTTGCAGCGCTGTCCCTGGCCAACCCTGTGAGTTTGCTGTGCCTCACTGCACACATGTGCACCTCGTGGCTGCAGATGGCTGGAATCAGGTGCTTATCTTACCCAACATCTGCTCTGCACAGCAGTGCTGATTCTTCTCTGTCCCATGGCGAGTTTCCCACGGTCGTTGTTGTCCCTTTGGTAAGACTTGCTGTATTGATAACTTAAAGGCAACCGCAGGTCAGCGAGTTCATCTGCTGAGCTCTGCTGCTGCGCAGGGCCGACTGGAAATTCTTGTTCCTCTTCTCCGAGTGCACGATCACGCAGTTCTGTGTCACTGGACTTCATCTGGTTTCTGTAATGTCAGTCTGGATGCTTCTCCAATTCCTTGTGGAAACTCTAGTTCCCCCTGCATTGACCATACCTCTGGAAGGTCTGCGTCGTTCAAAGGGCAGCTTGAATTCCTATCAAATTTAAACTGATACTTGGAAAGATTACCACAATTTAAACTTGCTTCCAAAATATGTCTCCAACTCAGAACACGTTTCTGTTTTACTTTAACCAGAAAAAACAAATAGAATTTAGTGGTTCAGTTGCAGCTGACATTAACCTACCTGCCCTACGCAACCCACCGGCTGGTTTACAGCCTGCTGTCTAATCACCCAGCAGTGCACGTGCTCAGGTGACCACAACTACTGCAGTTCATTGAGCGTTCAAACTTTGATTCTCCCTTTTATTTATTTTTGCTTGCAAAATTCAGTTGTGTTGTCTGGAAGGGCAAACTGTTCTTAGAGAAACAACCTCTTGCTTGCTAAGTTCAGAGCTGCCTTTCAAGCCAAAGGGATGGGGATCACCGCCCAGGGGGGTCTGCAGCTGCTTCGTTGAAGGATAACTGGGAAGGAGCTCCGTGTGCTGATCTGCATCTCTGTCCGATAGGTTTGAGAGCACCGTGCAGGTTGGCAAACTGCAGGACCTCATCAACCGAAGTAAGATGGCGAGGTGTAGAGGACGATTTGTCTGCCCAGTCATTCTGTACAAGGGAAAGGTAAAGCTTCGTGGGTTACCTGTCTTAACTTAGAACATGACCTTTCTCCATGCCATTTGAACTGTGCAGCCACATCTTCAGTCGGTTGTCACCTTTCCTAATGCTGTAAAGATCTAATCTTAGCTACAGGCAGGCAGCCCATAGCGGTAAGCAATATTTGCTGTCTAAGCTGCATAAATCATATGTGAGGACTTGAGGCTGTCATACCCCACCCTGTCACGAGCACTGCACCAAAGATCTAATGTTTTTTCTATGTATGTGTTCCTTCTGAAGGACCAAAGTTATTTGGCCTTTGAGAGAGGAAAGACAGCTGTTGTCTCTTCCTGCCCCTTCCTCTTTCCAGCAGCGAGCTCCCATTGAATAACTTTTATCCCTGAAGAGAAGTTCCCCTTTTATGTTCCCTGGGGAGGCAAGATTGCATAAACGGTCTTATGAATGTGTGGGCTTGCCTGCAAGGGGATCTGTAAGGAAGTGAAATTAGATTTGTTTTTATGTGGATTATTTAAAGTGTTCTGAAGCCCTGTAGGAGTAGTCTTGTTTAGAATTTAAGTAGTTTAATTCAGTTTTCTTAGTTAAATTTAGAAACTCTGTATGAATAGCAAAATCATACCTGTGACAACATGAATCTGGCTTTGCTGAAGCCATCGTGGGCTGAACCTGCTGACCTTCTCCAGCAGGAGCGAACTGCCTGGGGTGGTAGTGGGACCAGCTGCAATCTTATCAACAGCAGTGTGGAAGGTGAAGTTCAAGGAGCGTGTTAACAGAGCATAGATGTTGCTAATTTTAGCAGGAATTGTCTGTATTAGTTCACCAAAAAGTGGAGATGGAAAAAGTGGTAGAAAACCAAGCTACAGATAAAGATACTTGGGAGTGTTGTGTGTTTGGGGAATTTGATCTGGGTCAGGGCTGCAGAGGAGACTGCTGAGAGGCAGGTCTGTGGGTACCAGCCATGTCTGTGGAACGTGACAGCACGTGGGCCGAAGACTGGGTGTGGGGGAGGCTCTTGGAGTGCACGTGGTTAACAATGAAATCTTCCTTCAGCATATTTGCAGATCAGCAACGCTGGCTGGCTGGGGAGAGCTCTATGGGCGCACCGGTTACAACTACATCTTCTCAGGTAAGTGAGGAGCCGTGTGTCTCTGGCTGCCTGATTAGGCTTCTCGGTGCTGGGAAACAGGGCACGGGACCAGTCTGGTTGGAGGAGCAGGCACAGAACTCTGTCATGGACCTGCTTGTGGCAGGCCTGTCGTGGTAGGGCAAACTCTGAAATCTGGTGTGTTTCCAAACACCATACCGCAGGGCAGAGTGCTGTACTCATAGTGCAAGAGGAAGGAGCAGAAGAACTTGAAGCTGAAGAGTGAATTACAGGAATAGTAGCATAGTAGGCAAGTAAGGCAGCCCAAAGGACTGAGGGTGCTGATTCCCAGGCGCTTGGGATGGGAATAAATAAGACTTTGGTATTGCTAGCTAGTCATTGGGAATCAAATCCTCCTACTGGGTGTTAGGGAGAGCTCCTCAGGAGAGCCTTGTTTGTCCGTAGTATAGGCTCTGGAGCTTGGTTTGGCAAAGAACTGTGCAGCATCACCAGGGGTGTCCTTCTAGCTGTCAGTCATGGCTTTGACCTGCTTAGGTCTTTTGCAAGGGTAAGGGAAGGATGGGCTATGTTACAGAACGTGCCCTTCAGGAGGAGGAAATGTGGAGGATTATTGAGAGAAACATGGAGAAAGGGTGCCAATCCGTAACACATTCAGGCACATGAATGTCTGTAAAATTGGAGATTGTGTTGCTTTACACAAGTTTCTTTTCTTAATGCCTTCTTTGCAGGGGGTTCTGACGATGCTTGGGCAGATGCAGAAGACATTTCGGAGGAAGATTCTGCACTGAGGTTTGTATGCATCGCTGACATGAGTTCATTCCTTGCTTTTGAAAAAGCTTGAATGCTAGTGGCTGGCTGAACCCAACATAACTGGTGCTTGCTAATCTACTGCCAGAGGGAAGAGTCTGAGACAGGAAGATACAGGGCCATTAAAAGAAACTTGAATTACACGGCAATTTTTACCTCACAATAAAAATTAGGTCTCCAAGGTGGAAAAAAAAAATCTGCATCTTTCGTGCTTGTTGCACTAACTATCCTAAGCGCTAACTTTGCAGTATCAGCTCGGTGCAGAATCTGACTCCTACCCATGGAGACAAGGCTTATTTCTGTGAGCCTTTTAGCTAGAAGCAGTTCAAGGAAGAACTATGGCAGTATCATGCAGGCAGTGGTCAGTCTTCCTTGTTGATTTCGCTTCGCCTTGTTCTGTTCACAGAAATGCAGACTCCCAGCTGTTTGACAAGGTCAGAGGGCACGACATCAAGCTGCTTCGGTACCTCTCTGTCCGATATATCTGTGACCTGATGGTGGAAAACAAGAAGGTGAAGTTTGGCTTGAAGTGAGTCTGGATTCACTTGTTTTTTTTACAGGCTTTGAGTTGCAGCTAGCAGTCCTTACTGGGGAGCTGTTACGGGGCACATACTCAGCATCCTGGGAGCGGTCACCAGAAGGGCAGTGCAGAAGGATCTGTTGGTCAGTGCTGTAGAGAGAAGCCCAAGGTCTTATGCCAGAGAAGGCTCTATCAGTGAGCAAAATAACTACTTTCACCCGTCCTCTGCAGTCTGAGTAGGCTTTCTAGAGCCTGAGGTGGTTTTACAACCCCTTCTCGGAAAGAGGAGAGTTAAAGGAGCACTCTGCTTGTGTGTAAGACGAGGTAGAGGTGTTTCTCCTGGTGTTTCACTTGAAAGAAAGTTGTAGAGTTTTGGGGCTACACCTGTTGATCTGAATGCGTTGCGTAAGTCTTGCCCCTGCCGACTCCTGAGTTGAGTCGTTATGTGGGGTAGTGCAACAGGTAGCTTTTGGATGCTGCAACTCCTTGGAAAATACGGTACAAATGTCTGCTGTTTTCCTCTTGTCCTGTGCAGTGTGACGTCTTCTGAGAAGGTGGACAAAGCTCAACGTTACGCTGATTTCACGCTTCTCTCCATCCCATATCCAGGTACAGGACTGATGTCCAGAGGGACTCCCAAGGGACAGGTGACAATCTGCTTCTGGGGACTGGGAACTACTTGTGTGTGTGGTGGAATGACTGTGGCTTGTTTAATGTTTCCTTTGTTCACTCTGGAGAGAAGCTCTTTTAAACAGAAAGGTATGCTGAATCTGGATGATGTGGAAGTGTGAGTCTTCATTGGGCACTCTGAGGCAGCAAAAGAATTTCTCGGTGTTTCTAATGAATTCTAGCACAGGGAAGAAGTCCGAGTGGTAGAGCTGAGGTTAAGATGGCCTTTGTCTCCAACCTCCTACTGGATGCAAAACATGGCACAAAGCAAGCAATATATAAAAACAACAGTTCTTAGGAACTTTTCCTAGTTCTAGTGCTTCCAGAGAGCCTCTGTAATATATTCTCAATACTAGGCAGAGCTGTTAACCTGAGCCTGTAGTGTATGATTGGGATGCGAACCGCTCCTGTCCTTCTCCCTGGCTAGATCAGTCCCTGTGCCTAGCAACCACTGCTGGGTCACTTGCTGCGCTCTTAAAGATGTGCTGAATATTGCTGGCTGCTGCTGTCAGGCTCAGTAACGTGATTGGGTATGAGGCTGCTGTCTTTGAAGTCTGTCTGTGAGATAGAATTTTTCTCTCTCGCTCACAAAGAAGGAGAAGGGGGGCGAAAAAAGGAAAGTGGTTGTGCATGATCCAAACCCAGACTTTTTCTTTATGACTTCTTGTTGCTCTTAAGCACCCAGGGGGTGGAGTACATGGAGGGAGGTGTATTTTTTAACGTAGGAATTAGTGACAATTCAGAGAAGCTGCCTTAAGATTTCTATTGAAGTTTCCTTGCAGATTGCAGAGGTGTTCAGAAATAAGTATTTCTGATTTCTGTAGCACGTG
The DNA here is from genome assembly GCA_030625065.1 of Alectoris magna. Classification (NCBI taxonomy): domain Eukaryota; kingdom Metazoa; phylum Chordata; class Aves; order Galliformes; family Phasianidae; genus Alectoris; species Alectoris magna. The sequence continues at coordinate 10,766,158 of CM060572.1, forward strand.
CCATAGGCATACATCGCTGCCATTTGTCTTGCTAAATGTAGATCATGGGAGAGACAGCGAGCATTGATTCTTTGCATTTGTAAAGAATGAGGAGGCAGTGATTCTATGAAGATAAGCTGTAGAGTTTTTACTGTGTGGGGATCTGCTTAGTGTACTCTTCTGGGACAGCTGCTGTCCCTTAGCGGCTCTTCAGTGCTGTGCTAGAGATAAACCTTATCGAACTGGAAGCTCCCTGCTGGTGTTGCCTGATTTTAGCAGTGCTGTTCCAGAGGACAGTGCTGCCGTTCTGTTAAATCTGAGTCATACGCATCTACGGATCAGCAGCCCCTCTGGTGCCTGGTGAGATGCGGCGGTGTGTTCTTACTAATTTTTCCAGGTTTGCACTGGAAGAGTTTATCTCTGAGATTGTGAGATTCTCTTATCATAGATGAATGAACAAGTGTGCAAACATGAGTTAGGGTGAAAGATTTAGGTTAAAATGGGTTATCTGCAGAAGCTTATGTGCTCTCCAGTGCAAAAGCCCTCCTTTCCATCTGACTGGTAGTTGGCACTTACGGATGCCTACGCTTACTGCTATAATCCCCCGTTCTTTGCTTTAAGCCTGTGTTTAATTGGAGTTAAATCTCAACTGACAGTTTGACTGGCTGTGTGGTCTCTAGAACTAGTCTTGTCCTTCCACATACTTATTTTTCACCACTGAAGTTACTTATGACTTGCAGACTAGGAATTGTTGCTTTTGTGCAAGCAGTGCCTGACGCAGGGCTGTCTTGGTGATGTGGGAACTGTGAAGCTAATGTGGCACACACAGTATCTCAGGAGAGGAGTTTTGTGTAGCCTGCAGGCATCCGCAGTGCTAATAGTGTTGCTCAGCTGTGACTAAGTGGCTGCAGTTTGCAGCAGCGACTTCAAATAGTTGTTTGAGAAAAACAGGAGCCAGAGGGCAGAAACTTCAGGAGGGGAGGGCTTGGAAATGGTTGAGCCAGAGGGCAGAAACTTCAGGAGGGGAGGGCTTGGAAATGGTTGTGCCGCTGCACTTCCTTCATATACAGCAATTCTGGTGTTTGAAAAGGGGAGGCTTAAATGTGACAGAAGTCACAGCTGCCTCTGACAGAGAGCCCTTTCTTGTTACCTGCAGCAGATGCTGTGTGAAACTTGGCTTTCCCCAGGGTATGCCAGCACATCTTTTGCTGATTCCTTCTCAGTTGGGGTGCTGGGCTGATGCCTCAGATCTGCGCAAGAGTCAGTGGCCCTGGGAAGTGTGGGTCCTGGATGAAACCTGTTGTTTGAGAAAGAATAAACCAGTCCCTCAGACTCCACATTTGCTGTGCCTTTGGAGTTTGCTCCTTGTCTGCTGTGAGTGTGCTTACTGCTGAGTGCTCTGCGCTGTTGCTGCTGGGAGGCCATGCTGCACACTGTACTGATTACTGCTCTTCACTTCCCACAGGCAACACTTTTGATTGGTTCGGTGCTCTGGAGCCTAGGGCTGCCAGCACTTCCAGTCCCACAGGGCCCTCCAGTTGTTAGATATCAGTTAGCTGAACAGTTGTTCGTTATCTCTTGTCTTGCAGGCTGTGAATTTTTTAAGGAGTACAAAGACCGGGATTATACAGCTGAAGGTCTCATATTTAACTGGAAACAGGTAAAAAAAAAAATGGAGAGCTGTGGGCTGTACTGAGCTCTTAAGCCTTGGTTGTTCCTTTATTTCCCTGAAACTTATTGCCTTCAAATCCTGTTGTGTTTGTTCTTTTTCTCTCTAATTAATTGTTTGTTTGTTCTAGGATTATGTAGATGCTCCATTAAGTATCCCAGCGTCTGTGACCCAATCTCTCAGTATTGATTGGAGTGAGTACCAGGTGAGGAAAGTAGGCATCTCTGTGGGAGGTCAGAGATTTAATCAGGAAGGATCATTAAAGATCTAAAGTCTGTCTTGTTGCCTTCTCAGTAATCTGGTTTACTCCATACCACCCAGTGGGAGTGAGGCTGCAGACTTGATGGTTCAGAATAGCAGTGGAAATCCTCTCCCCAAAAGCTCTGTGGCTTGGCGTGTCCCAAGGCAGCTAACGTTAACGTTAAATCTGTTTCTGTAGCTTGTGTAAGCTAGCAGTCCATTAGGGAGATAAGGCGAGGAATGTGCCAGGAAATTAAAAGCAGTATTGCTTGTTAGCAATCTTAGCATGTGCCTGCAATAGGCAGACTTTCTTGGCTATGGAGAGGCTGAAGAAAGGTCGACTTTCCCTTATGTGAATAGTAGCCACATAGCTAGGCACCTTCTCAGTGAGCATGCTATGTGTTTATCCTATTACAGCAAAGGAGAGAATCATAACTGAGCATAGTGTGTCTCCATCGCTCATTGCTGCCACAGCATCACTGCTGGCAATTGAACTCTTACGTTTGCCCAGGCGTTAAGGTTTGCCCAGGTTCCCACAAGGGAATGTCACCTTATATTCCTCGGTGTGTGCCATTTCACACAGCAGCGGGCCTGCCTGTCCCCTAGGCTTTGTGACAATAGGCCGTGTGCTGGTGTGTGACATGCTCTTGTGCTCTGCAGCTGGAAGCACCACAGGACCAGCATAGCTCCAAGTGCTGGGGCAGTGTTTGTCTGTCAGCATGAAAATAATACGTGAGTGCCAGCAGAAGCACAGAGAAATAGCTCACAGTGTTGAAGCAGAACTAATGGGACCTCAGCTTGTTTATGACTAGGAAGTTGCTCAATAAAATACTGAGCAGCCAGTATTTTAAAAAGGATATTGATAATTGAAGAGGACATAAGAAATAGATGCAGAAATGATCTGAGGGTTGGAGAAGGTGCTTCACTTAAAGCTGAAGTTCTTGGTCTGTTCAGCTAATCGCAAGGGTGATAGGGAGTTGACTTGATTAATGTATAAGTGCATTTACAGGAAGAAAATACAAATTCTAAAGCACTCTTCAATCTAGAGAAGAAAAGCTGTACAGGAAACAAAATCCAAAGTCTGAGATCAGACATACAAATGAGGAAGAGCAGTCTTGAGTGTTACTTGTGAAGCTTTCTGTCAGAACAGGGTGCTCGTGGTGTGATGAACTGCCATCCCCAGACTAGGTGTTTGCTGAGCAGTGCTGCTGCTGAGCACAAGCTTCAGGCTGCGTATGGGGCAAATGAAGGAAAGTTTCTGGCTTGCAGTATAGAGAGAGAAAAAGGGATGAAGGAATGATTCCTTCTGCCATTAGCACAAGGTTGGGTCCATCTGGACAGATAAGACCTTGGAAGGATGTGTTTTCTGCCCTGGGTTTGGCGTGTGTCCCATTTCCCTACTGTTGTTGTTGCATAGGATTTAGAGCAGAGTTGTATGTCCTTCCTAGCAGAAGTTAAAGTGTAGTTGCACGCATGCATGCACACGGCAAGGTGTTCTGTTGCTGGGGGTCAACATCCCTTACACCAATAATGCTGTCCTAATGAAACATTTGTCCCTCTCCATGTCTTTTTCTTGCTCATGCCATCCCATTTTCCTTGATTGAATTCTGGCTTTGATCAGACTGCTAAAATTCCTGGCATCTTCTCACATCACGGTCCTTGCAGGTGGCATGCTTGAGCATCTTTTGTAGTGCTGGAGGTCTCTGAGTTCAGAGCCCCTCTGGGATGTTGCTGCCACTTGGGTGTTACTGCAGAAGCCCAGTGCCTGCCTAGAGCAGCCTGCAGCAGTCAGTCAGAGAGTTCGGGGTGAAGTGCTCAGGTTGTGGGGCTGGGTTGCTGACCTTGTTCTGCTCACCCTGTCTTTCTGCCTGCATTGCACACACAGCTGTAACATGGCTGCTGAACCATTTTGTAAAGTGCACACGTGTGGGGGGCTGCGGAACTGGGTCAGCACTCTGTGGGTGTTTACTGGCTCGCTTCAGTCTCTGAGCACGGTCTGCTTGGAGCTTTGGGGCTGCAGGCAAACAGGTTATGTGTCAGCCACACAGATAGTAACGATAGCTTTTAATTTTTTTATTTCTTTATATTCCTGTTGGGCCAGAGGGCTTTTTACAGAGGTTGCGTGGGAGTGGTTAGAGGACCAAGGGGAAACTTGTCACTCCAGCAAGCAGAGTTATTTCTCTGGTAGAGAAACAAAGAGTATGGCAAGCTCTGAACCACAGAACATCCTCCTGCTTAACTTCACATTTCTCTTTCTGCACAGAGCTGGGACCTCGTACAACAGACACAGAACTACCTGAAGCTGCTGATCTCTATCATCAATAGTGATGGTAAGGCAAACTCCTTTCTCCCAGCAGTCCAGCTGGAGCAGTTGCTTTCTCCAGAAGATCAGCTGATAGTGCAGCTGTGGGTCAGTTCCCAATACCAGAGTCCCTTCATGGAAAGCTTCACTTTTCCCCCTTCAAAAGAGGGTGATGGTCCTCACATCTCAGGGCTCCAGCTCCTTTCTTAAAGAGAGGTTTGCTGATCTCTTGAAGATTCTGCAGAGCTGGAGGGATGTCTCAAAACTGAAGTTTTTACTGATTTAAAGCTGAATAGAAAAATGGTTTCTCCTTTTCTTGTTGCTTCTCACTTGTTATTTTTTGGACCACCCGTGTTTTGTCTCCCCAGTCTGAAGTCTCATTAGGCAGCTGTTTAGGAGTTCCATTCGTCTTTTGTCACTGCAGTCACCCCAGCCTTTTAAAGGGGATGTTGATATCCCATTCCCTGTGGACATACAGTGACTTTATAAAGTCAGCGCTGTTGGTCAGATAGAGCCAGGCTGGTTCTGCCTGCCCAGCCCAATGCAGACTGTCCTGCAGGTTGCATTGGGACACACTGCTGGGACTCTCTCTGGAGAGCAGTGGAGTGGTGCCCCTTTGCCTCTGCTCAGTTTGTATCAGTAGGAAGGCTGATAAGACTGAGAGAAAGTGTTTAGTTGGAGCAATATCTCTGATACGGGGATAGATTGTGATAGTGGGTTGCAACTGGGTGAGTGTATACTCTGGACAGCAAAATGATGTTCATACCTACTGACTTCATGTCCTGAGCAGCTGTCAGAAACAGGACAGTCCATCAGCCAAGGTTGCTGACAACCCAGGACGCTCTGTGTAGTTTGTTGGCTGCCCTGTTCAAGACAAAATGTTCTGACTTGGTGACTTAGCTCTGTTCTTGAGCTCAGGTTGTGGGGACGGAGAGTAGCTTGTCACTACAGATTTGCCATAAAGAAAAGTAGTTACTCTTGTTACAACATCCGTTTGTTTCCCTCTCCTTCCTGCTCCCTCCTGGACCAGATGACAGCGGGCTCCTGGTGCACTGCATATCCGGCTGGGATCGAACTCCTCTCTTCATCTCCTTATTGCGCCTCTCCTTATGGGCTGTGAGTACCCAGCTGATCTGCACTGCTTGTAGGCCTGATTGTTTGGAGAGTGAGTGACAGTGTCATCAGAAAAAGCTGGTGGGAACAGTTAAGGTTCCTTTTAGCTATCTTGGCTTCAGAGAGTGTGTGTACTGGATTTGATGTGTAGTCCAACGCACTGTCCTGCTATCAGACTCAGTATCACAGGCAGGTAGAACAAGATATTTGCAGCTTTGCTCAGGGGATTCTCTGTCCTCAAGTCTGACAAGATGGTCAGGGTTTGGAGCCCTGTGTGCAGTAACCAGGAGGGTGTCTGAGTTGTGCTGCAGGAAGAGCAGAGCAGGCTGGGCTTCTTGTTTCACCGTGACAGTTTTCTGTAGATCACACACACTCAAGTCCCAGTCTCCAGGATTGCTGCTTGAAGACTGTCTCCCGTTTGCTTTGCAGGATGGACTGATCCATGTGTCCCTGGAGCCATCTGAGATTCTCTACCTGACGGTGGCATATGACTGGTTTCTGTTTGGGTAGGCACACTAAGGATTACATCCACAAGCAAACTTGTGCTCCTCTGCTGATTCTGGTTTCTGGGTGTGTGAGTGACTTCTCTCCTTTGTTCTCTTTCCAGGCATATGTTAGTCGATCGACTCAATAAGGGAGAAGAGGTGAGTGTCTCATCTGGGACAGTACCTGAACTTTCTGTTCCCAGGGTACTTGTTTAAGATAGCAGTGTTCATTGCCTGCTTCCTGCTAACATCACTGGTTTGGATGGGCTCTAAAAGGACTTTTGAGGTGCTGGAGATGCGAGGTCAGGGCCTTGCTCTGTACTTCTTGATGCATAAGCTGTGGGAATGAGTCTTTGGTACCACAGTTCGGTCGGTTGGTGTCAGTCTCCTGGTTCCACACTTCAGCTATTAGTGCTTAGGCCCCTGGTGAAGGGGTGCCAGGACTTGCTCAGCAACGAGGAGGGTGTCTTAAGCCTCCTAGAAGTTTGTAGCCTTGTGTGTTAGTGCTGAGTGCCTGCCCTCCTGCCTGGGGCTGCACATGGCATGTGTGCTATCACAGATGCATGGAGTTGCTTGTGCTGGCTCTAGGATGTATATCTGGGGTTGCACAGATGTACGAGAAGGCCAGGATGGAATGTTGGCAGCCCTTGGCAGTTTGGTAGCTGCAGATTCCTCGCTATTTCCTTCCTGCCAGCATCTCCTCACCAAGATAAGAGGCTGCATGGAGCCTGGGCTCACTCCTGAACTGCTCTTCTCTCTCTCTTTGCTCAGATTTTCTTTTTCTGCTTCAATTTTCTGAAGCACATCACCTCAGAGGAGTTCTCTGCTCTGAAGTCACAGAGGTAAGGAGCCTGTGCTTGATGCTGCATGGGCTGCAGAGCCAGGGAGCTCGTTAATGCTGTTCCTTTGGGGAGATGGAAGCCCTGGTGTCCTGGCCCAGTTTTCCTTAATTTATTCAGCACTCTGAAGGCTGCAAAACGGGGCCGAGGCTTGTGAGGTGCCACATTGTGCTCTGAAAAACTGCCCATGCTGAAATGTGCTCTCTGCTTAATGACTGTGTGGCTGCTTTAGCACGGATGGACCAAGAGATGTGCACACTGTTTCAAGCACGTCCAGCACTGCTGGGGGGAGTGGAGTGGCTGGGTTTTAACAGGCTGCTAAGCATTAACCTCTTTCTAGTTCAGGAGAGGCAAAAAGAAACAAACTGTACCCTGCAGAAGTCTGTTGGCTCTGAATTAGCACGTGACTGCCTGCAGCCTGTTGCCAGCCTGTCAGAGCACAGGGTGTGTGGGCTGGGACTGTTAGGAGGTGCTGCACACCAGCCCCAGCTCCTCTCCTTTGCTCCTGTGCAGCTGATGGCCCACTGCTGTGTGCAGCAGAGATCTGGCTATGGCTACGGCCAGCCTCCACACAGCGCTGGAGCATGGCTGAAGTAACCCTGTCTTTTCTTCCCCAGAAGGAAGAGTTTGCCACCTGGCTTCACCTTGGAAGAGATCTGCATGCTCAGTGAGTGCTTCTGCTGAGCATCAGTGCCCTGTGGTGCTGGTTATGGTTGATCACTCGGGGCGGGGGGAGGGCTTGGATTGCCAGCAACAGGGTGACTACAAATGGGTGTGCTTCCTTTGGGCCTTGCAAGCATGAGGCCCTCAGGGCAAACAGAAAGAGTATTGCTTTAGGGGAGGAAGAGTAAGTGAGACTAGGCTGGTTTTCAGGCAGTTCTGTTTGCTTTTTTCTAGAGCAGAGAGACCGAGGCAGCACCACGAGTCTGAGCAGCGACTTCTCCCTGGGGATGGAAAGCTCCCCTGGAGCAGCGGGGAGCTTCACCTATGAAGCAGTGGAGCTGATGCCAGCAGGAGCACAGGCCCAAGCAGCATGGTGAGGAAATAACCACTCAGTGAGATGCAGAACAAAAGGATCAGGCTCTGAGCGCTGTAGAAAAGTGCTCTGAAGTCCCTCACCGTCCAGGCCTGCTTTCTGTGACATGGGTACCCTACAGCGGTGGGGAGGAATTCAGTAATCAGAGGCTTTGCTACACGGAGACCACCCCGTGTTAATGACCATGGCAGGGTGTCCCCCAATGAGAGTACAGCAGCTTTTGTTCATTTTCAGTAGCTTTGTTGTTCAGCATCATCTAGAAGGCATTTCATCACTTTTAAGAGATCATTCTGAACTACAAGAAAAATGACATTTGGCAGCAGCCTCCCCGGGGATCAGCAGAGACAGAAAGCTTCATTGCCCTAAAATGAAATTTAATCTGTTGATAAAAGAGTTTATACAGGAGACGGTGCAGTTAGTGGTAGGTGGACTGTGTGGCCAAGAATCCCCTCAAAACTTAAATCCCTCTACCAGCACAAAGTGTGTGAGATGGAAACAGGTTGCTTCTTCAGGATACTTCTGGGAGAGGCTATGAAACGGTGGGTAGATTGCAGTTGGACTTGATGATCTTTGAGGTCTCTTCCAACCTGAGTAATTCTATGATTCCCTGTTGGTAGAGGATCCTGTAGGAGTCTGCTGAGTATGCCGGTGGCTGTCTGGAAGCAGGGACTGGAGAAAGTGTCTGGTGGCTGCTCTGGCATGGGGGTTGTGCTTGTGGAGTTTCTGGTGCTGTTTGGGGATTTCAGAACCTTTCTGTAGAGTTGCCCCTCTCAGTTTAATTTTTCTCTCCTCTCCCTCAGCACATATGAAGATGCTATTTTATATTGCAATTATTTTAAATTAAATCTGGGTTGTGCTTGAGGCAGCTGGAAGTCCTCTGGGACTGAGCCTACAGCCATGCTAGTGGCAGCAGCCTTTCTAAAGCACTTTGTGAGTCAATTTATAAAATGCTGAAGCGGGGAAGAGAAAATATTCCTGCAGAATCACAAAACAGCAATGTTGCCCTTCTCCCTGCCCCTCCAACCACATTTGCCAGGTGTTAATTACAGGGTCCTTTTTAGCACAAAAAGCCTACCTATCCACAGCAAAAATTCTGTAATAAGTAGAGAAGAATTTTCCACATGGCTACAGGGTAAGAAACCAGAAGTATTTACGTTGCTCTGAACTATGCTGTTGAATGCTCAGGACGTATGGACTGGATCGTGCAGCCCAAAGCATGTGTGTGATCTTGACAAGATGTGACAGTGGCTAGAGCACGCTGCAGGACATCCCATCTTACTTGTATGTATCAGGGCTTGATTTTGTGATGCATTGTGAGCCTTGCACAAGTGCTAATGAGGGAGCTGGGCATGGATGTCTTGCTGCAGCCTGTTGGGGCTGGGTAATCTGGAGGGCAAGCAGAGCTTATACAAACATTGTCATCGGTAGGGAGTTGGGCTGTGCGTAGCTAAGAGGCTTGTGTGTCTTTGTGATGCCCTGAAAAAAGTGGGCTCAAGGCCTGCCTGCACAGACAGGCATTTGTTTTTTAGCTTTACAAACCTGACTGCAGGCTGTGCTTGGAGATGTTGGCAGCTATGATAACGTGAGATGAATAATGCTTGAGAGAGTCTGTGGTGTGATATTTGAGGGTGGACACACTTCAAGAAGTGAAGGGAGGATATCATGCTTCCCACTGTATGATGAGCCTGTCTTTAGCTGCACTTGCTGACAGTTCTTGATCTCAGTGAAAGCTCAGGGGCCCTTTTCAGGAAGAACTGCATCTTCTCTTTGTGTTAATTTGCCTTAGTTTTTTCCTATTTACTTGTGTACATAGCAGTATCTTTGCCCATTTCACCGCGCTGTTGAAAGGGGAAACATTCTTGGAACTTTTCCAGGAAAAAACTAATGTAAAAAAGAGAACCTCCTGAATGTGGAGCAGCAGTGATGTGAATTAGTTCCAAATATGCGTGTTTGTTTAGCATATAGCTGGACAGTAATGTGAGCTAAGATCTGATGCAGCAGTGGACAGTGGATTGTGCACAAGTGTGAATGTGCTGGCTGGAAGAGAAACCAAAGTTGTGGGCTGTTCTCACAGACAGGGAGAAGACTGAAATGTACCTGCATCTGGAGAGGAAAATAACACTGTTGTGTCCCTGCACCCCTCGTCAGTACACAACAACACCCACCTGGGCTGGGCTCCTCGGCTGGTACACTTTGTAGAGTTTCGAACAGAATGAAATGGTCTTCCCCTGCTGGGAGGCCCCTTGTTTGAGGTGTTTTTACAGCTAGACTAAACAAAAGTGCTTGCAGTATGTGTGTGGGCTGATGTATTCTCCTGTCTCTGATTTGCAGGTCACATGGATGGTGATCTATAAAAGAACAGGTTAAAATGGGTTGAGCTCAGTGTATCCCCATCACTGCTCAACCTGTGACTTCTTGAGGGGGGGGCAGGTTCAGGGGAAGCATGAGTTTGTAGCTGCTGGGTTAAAATCTGGCCTGTTGTGGAAAGACATCCTACTTGAAAAACATGAGAAAGGCAGCTTTCTCAACCAGGTCTTCTGTCCTGCAGGAGGAAAAGCTGTGCATCATCACCTCAGGCCGTGCTCTGGAGCAGGGCACAGCAGTCTGAAGACAGGCTGCCTTCTGCAGGGATGGTCGAGGTCAAGTCCTCCAGCTCCTCCTCATCAACCCATTCTGATAACTTCCTGAGGATCGGAAGCAGCCCACTGGAGGTGCCCAGATCCAGGTGAGATGGGATGAAGCAGAGCATTTCTCAGCAAAACAAAAGCTGGGTAAAGGGAGTGCTCGACTGCCACCATATAGTTCTGAGAACCGTGGAGCAGATGGGTTTGTATGTACGAACAGGCTTCAGGAGGCCTGTTCTTGATGAGCTTGACCATGTGGGAAATGCTTGCCACTTAACACCAAGTCCTGCCTCAGCCCATCTAGAGGAGTGAGGAACTGTGCCAATAACAACTGGGTGTTCTGCCTGTCCTTACACCTGCCTCAATTCCACAAGGTCTGGCTTCTCTGCATTCTGCATGCTCTCGTAGCACTCCTTCTATCAAATGCATCTACGGGGATTTACAATGGTTGCATTCTGGGGGGAGGAAACATTTCAAGCCAAGCAGACCTTACTCTGCACCTATGCAGGCCCCCTTTCCATTTAGTGATGTTTCTGACACTGCAGGGTGAAAAGCTTTGGGTGCTGTTGCTGATCAGAGAAGCAGGCTGTGAGTGCTGGGACAGCCCTGAGGGGTTTCTTCTGGAAGGCTGTGTTCCTGTGGTGCTGCTGGGAGATGCGGACTGGACCTGGGTTGGGGTTGGGATAGATGATCTCCAGAGATCCCTTCCAACCCCGATGATTCTGTGATTCTGAGCCTAATCTCATGCCGTAACAAAGGATATCTGGCACCCTTCTGAAGTCTGATGCTGCAGTAGGGCGAAGTAGAGCGGTGAGCTAAGCTAGGGAAGAAAGAACAGAGCCTGTGGAGCAAACACCACGCATTTAGGCTGACAAGGGATAAAGAGGCTCTTAGATAAGAGGTTGCTGTTAACAGCATCAAATGCTTGTGTTGTCTCTGCAGGTTTTCTGATGAGTCTTTTTCTAGTGATTCCCTTCATAATAGCCAACAGCCACATTTTAGTACATTCTCATCACGTGGAAAATAGTGACAAACAAGTAGAGCATTGAAAATTTATGAGACTGTTTACCAAGGTTCTTGATTCCAGAGCAGAATCACTGACAGTTATCATACGTGATGCTAACCGTTCTCCTCAGGGAAAGAGATCAATAGGATGTTTTTCAGTTGTTGCTGGAGCCCACCTCTGCATTCGCTGTCAGATTAAACAAGTCTTCCAAGAAGAAAGCAAAATACTGGAGAGAGAGCAGCTTGTCTTGGGGTCTGCCTTTGTTCATAACAGCAATGCCACTGTTGCTGTGTGCAGTCTCATACCATTCCCAAGACATAGCTGGCTGCTCAGTGCTGGGCTGCACAAACTGCCTGGTAGTGAGCTTGCAGCATTGCTTTGGAAGCTGTTTATAATGCTTCAGCTGGCCTCTGCTCTGTGGGAGCGAAGGAGGGAAACAGAGTAGGCAGAACAGCACCACAGGAAGGGGCTGATCTCAGTCCCTGGAGTTTGTGATCCTGGGGCTCAGAGCTAGTAAAGCCAGTAATTAGCTTTCCTCTGGCTGTGTCTGGTTGAGGAGTTTATAAGCTTTTGGATGTTCAGTGCCCGTTGCTGTCAGGTGTTTAGAACTGGCTTCCCCAGGGCTTGAGGCAGCAGGCAAGCATAGTGGAGAAGCTTGTTACTTCCCAGGCCACAGTCTCTGGGGATGACTTTTCACTCTCCCGGTACATAATTCTGAGGAGAAGTTGCAGTATTCCCGGTGTAAGAGGTAAATGTTTCCTGGATTCCACTCTGAGCATTCCTTTATGACCTTCATACTAGTTTCTGTTGTGACATAAAGCTTTTATAACTTTTCAACACAGCAAAGGTGTATCAGTCCATCTGTGGTCAGTGATCAATAAGGCAGCAGGAAGGGCTGAGTGGGGGGGGGGGGAAATGTGCACAGCATGAAACAGAAGACAAGAGGGAACCTCCTTGCACGACCTGAAACCAAGAGAGCAGAAGAATCCGTTGTGAGATCAAAATGGTAAAGTTGGCTGATAGAAAGGTGGTTAACCTGCTTGGCTCATGCTGGGTGGAGATGGTGTACGCTTGTATGCTTTCCTCTCTGGTGTCACCTGGGTTTCCTCTGCTCCTCTCTGTGCAGGCTAGAGGAAATGAGCCTGGAGACCCTGCTGAGAGTGGGTGGAATTGTCAAGGCAACGGCTGAACTGAGCTTCTCTTTGAAACCAAGTCTTCTGGCACGATTGTGCTCCTTTGCCTCGTAGTCCCTTGCCAGATCAGCCAGGCTCTGGTCTCTGCCCTGCCTGCCTCCTCGGGATACATGATACTGATATCAGCTTTGCTAGCTGAGGACTTAGCAGTGCATTGCCTTGCTGAATGATGACATGGCTTATATCTATGTGGCCTGAGCATGGTACAGTTTATCTCCAAAGAGAGATCTCACTCAGCTTGGCTGTGTCAGTCTGAATTTGCCCAGTGAACTTCATGCAGATAATGGTTATCACAGTATCTTCAGCCACCGTTTTTCATCTTCAAGGAAAAGCAGAGTCCTGTTTTGTGGGGAGAAAGAATATATCTGTGATGGAAGGAACAGCTAACTTCTCTCACTCCCTGAACAATGGCAGGACTGGGATGGAAAGGCTGTAGTACAAAGACTAATCACGATGCCAAAAATACCTTTATCTCTGCAATACTGCTGCAGGTTAGCACCCTAACCTCTTAAGATGAAGAAACTACTGTACTTGACTTCCTAATCCTCTGGTTGTGTGGCCATAGCAACAAAACACTTAACCACTGCAGCAGCAGTAGAGGAAAAGTGGTCGTTTGTAAAATGCCAGCAGGCACCCTCCAGGCAGTTCACATAAACAGCTCAGTCCGTGTGCTGGCAGGCAGGGAGCTCAGCAGGGAATGAGAAGGGAAAGCAAGCTAGCTGAGAGATGAGCAGCACGTGAGCAAGCTGCTGGGCAAGGAGCTTGGGTGTCCAAAAGGAAAGAGCTGCACATGCCAGGTGAGCTGGTAGAAGCCGAGCCCCTCTCCTAGCTGGGGTGTGACAGCAGCCTCCTTGTCAGCCCATCCTTTGAGTCCTGCTCTCATCCAGATGTCCTGGGTGCCCATATGTCCCTGGGTGATTCTTGTTAGGCAAAGCAGTACAAAGGCAGATTTGAAAGGCAGACTCACTAGGCAGCCTTTCTAGCTTATCCCAATGGTAAGATCAATCTGGCGAGGGCAAACGTGCGTGAAGATGCAGCACAGATGATTTGCAGAGTAGGACAAGGTGCATCTTGTTCTACAGATTGAGAGCTCTGAGTACAGCAGATAGAGTGCATTGACTCAAACTCCTTGCATGTGAATGGGCAGTGTTAGATGCAAACACAGGACATCATTTGCAGGCTGCTAATAATCTAAGCATCCCATGACGCTGCAGGAAAACCCTGTATCTGTGTCAGGGATTTAGCGTGTGTGCACATACTGCTAACGTGGATTAGCAGATGGATAATCTTTGGTTGAATGTGCTTTTGCTAAGTCAATTAAACAAAAGCTGTAGTACTGTAGTCTGAAGAGTTAAGCCATGGAGGAGCTGCTTTGGTCAGCAGTCTCAGAGAGCTCCCTTGCTGAAGGGCTGGAGGTGCTTCAGTCTGGAGAGGATGCAGGGAGGGGCAGGGAAGCTGCTGTCCCTTACCTTTGGGTCTTTGGTAGTGACGAGACTGCACGTGCACTGTCTGTTCCGCTCCTTACATCCACCTGCCCTGGGAGCTGTATCTGCGATGCGACAGCAGTAAGACTCAGGACAGCAACCGCAACAGGACAGGAACTGTTTACAAGAACGTTTTCTGGATCTATTGCACGATGATGCCACCAAAGCAGTTTGCCAGGACTCTGGCTGGCACGTGACTGTGCTCCAACATGGTTGTGCTCGCACAGCACTGGCTGCTCGGGCTGTTACGGCACTAACAGCCTGCAGATAGCGGACTGGGATCCAGGCAGGGCCGTCAGCGTGGCTGCCTGCCAAGTGCTGCTCGCCAACTGTTCCCACGCACAGGTGGGAAGGACTGCCCTTTACTCCAGGTTGCCACAGTCTGCCTGCACGTACAGTACCTACTTCACACTTGCATTTGAGGCACAGAGCATATGCTGGCAAATGAGCTGCTTCCTAAACAGCTCTAGGTATGTGGAAATATGGCAGGTGAGCGGGGGCAGAACAGGGCAGGATGAGAGCCTAGCTGTTGGGTGCTTGGCACTCATCTTACTTTCGTATTGAGGAATGGAAGGATCCCTGATTGCTGCTCTGCCTCCGGTATTGGCTCTTCTCTGGTAAGCGGGTGTCCATGTGCTCTGAAATACTCTATTTTGTGCAGCATGTTGCATGGGAAGCGCTGACCTAATTAAAAGGAACCGTTTCAGGCTAGGAATTGCCAGTTTATGGACTGCTAAAGGTCCTTCCTTCTGTGAAAGAACAGCTTGCAGCTCATCTCTGTTTTGCTAATCTAATTTTGTTAATTTTGCACTTTTGAGGGAGTTTCTTCCCACTCGTGGACCTGAGGAGGTGGGTGTGTGAAGCTCACTTTCATTCTCTTTCTGTCTGCCATTGGATGTCTGTGGCAGATACAGCAACTTGAAGCCTTGCTGTATCTCCTCTTTGCTAACCATGTCACCTTTGCTGTAGCTGTCCAGCTGCTTCCCAAGCCCCTCTGTGCTGTCCTTAAAGCTAGCCAGCCTCTGGCAGGGCTGTCATATGTTGCAAACCTGTTGTTCTTACAGGCTTGGGGCCTGGGCCTTTTATCCCAGCATCAGCAGCTTGCACTGAGGCACCAGTGAAGCCCTTTTCAGGTCTCTGCAGCAAACCTTTGCAAGGAGCCTTCAGGGGTAGGGATTTTCACCTCAGGTATTAGCTAGATTGCACTGGTTAGCCTACAGATCTGGTCTTGGTCTCAAGCTCAGCTTTTAAGAAGCTCCACCACCCTTGCAGCAAGCACAAGGTTTCTCATCTTGCCTTCCAATCCTTTCTCTCCCAGCCTTTGCCCCTGCTGTCTCGAGGCTGCTTAAGGTGACTGTTGGTTGTGATGCTGCCTCGGGAGCCTCCCTTGAGAAGAAGTTGGAGGTGGAAGAAAAGTGTATCATGGTGTCACAGCTCTGTTGGCTGCACTCAGATATTTAAGCCAGGAGGACTGACCTAGACTCAATGCAGAATTGATCAGTTTATTCAGGTGTTTATTCTGCTGCCCAGAGGAGAAAAAAGGAATCAGCTGACTTGACCTCCTAGATTCCTGTGCTGTTAGGTTGGATGCAACTTTCCAAATTCTAGCTACGTGGAGCAGAATGGTGGAGCAGCACATGCTGTCTGACAGTTCAGTGCTGATGGACTCCGTTTCTGAAGTCTCTGCTTTGGGATAGGGTTCCCTTTTCCCACTGCAGATGGGCAAGAGATGGGAGTGTGGGAGCACACTGCTCTACAGGAAGGTGTCACACATCCACACCTGCCCCTCTCTGCTGCATGGCTGGCACTGAGAAGGAGCAGATGTGTTTGGGCAGTGTTTCAGCACTGCCACTTTGCACAGCTGCTTGACAGGGCCAGGGATGCTAGGAAGAGTTGGAGGGCTGCAGAGGCACCAGTCAGTCTTGTGGGAGGTATACGATGCTTTCGTCAAAGAAGAGACTGAGGTGGTGTAAGATGGGTCTGCTTCTAGCTAATGGCCATGGAAGACAGCCCAGCAGCTGGAAGCTGAGGCTACACACCCAAAGCAGGAAACATTCATTCTCTTTATCAGAGATGCACATGACCCATGTGAATGATACTGGACGGTGACATTTCTGCTGTCCCTGGTGCCCTGGATCACATATTGCTCTTTTGCTTCTACGTGGGCGGAGGCACCTCCTGGTACCACACTCTCCCTTTGCAAGAACTGCAGATTTCCATTCAGCTCTCTTCATCAGTATATGAAGATCCCATCCCAAGCCCATCTCCACCTGCTCTGCTGTTCAGGCTCCCCATCTTCAAAACTCTTATTTCTGCCTGGCCCCAAGCCTGTCCTCTGGGCAGCTTTGTACATTTCTGATGGTAACGCTGTCCTTGTCTCCTTTCCTCTACCTAAGTCTGTTGCTTTTAGGTCTCTTCACTGCTTTAGCTCAAATTCTTGTCACTCCACGTGTACCTAAGCTGCTGCTATTTTTTCTGTCTGTCCTGCACTTAGAGCAGTGATAGTCTCTTCTTTCCACACTGAAGCAGCGTCCCTCCAGTCCTGGTGTGCTTCTCTCTGGCTTCCTGCACTGTGCTTCCAGCACTGCACTGTGCTCTGCCTGTTCTCCTCTGCTTTATCTCCCAGAGGCAGAGAGAGGGATAGATGTCAGTAAAAAGCTGCTCCGATTGCTTTATGAATTCCTTGTATCCCAGGGAGGGTTATCCCTGTCTCAGCTCTACCAGTATGTGCCGCAGCTCCAGTTCCAAGGTAGGAGATGCCCTTGTTCCTACTGCAGTGTTACGTGCTCTAGGAAAAACATCTTTTTGGAAGAAAGTGTTCTCCCAGTGCTAGGCACTCGCAGCTGCTCTCTGAACTCACTTGGTTCACCTCACAGCCTGAGGACAAGCGCTGCACAAGGCAGTCAGTGCTCTGCCCTTCCCATTTCTTCCTGTGCTGCCCTTCCAGAGCCTGGACCTGAAAACAGTGGCGTTACCCAGCCCGCAACTGCAGGATCACCAGCACTGCCAGGGGAAGCTCATGTGCAGCTCAGGGCTGTATTTCTCAAGCTTGGATATATCGATCAGACTCATTAAATGCCAGGCTTAGATCTGGATCACGGATGGGTTTCACTCTGTGTTCCCCCCTCCCGTGCCATTCTCTCTGAGGCCCTCCATGCTGTGGCAGATCCTGTGGCTCTGGCTGCTCTGCTGGCCTCTCGGGGAGCAGCTGCACTGCGCCACTGCTATTCTTAGCTGTGAAGACAGCATGCGAGTACCTGGCCCAGCAGAGCCGGAGCTCTTGCACTGCTCTGTGCCGGGCACATCTCAGATAAATTATCCACAAGATCTTGGTAGTGTGTAATTGAGTAGCTCTGCCACAGGCTGTGCTTCCAGCAGTGTGTGTGCTGCTGTGCAGCAGGGCACAGTAATGGCTCACTCCCAGGAAGCTGAGACTTCTGGGTTCCGCTCAGGTGATTGTGCCCACTGCTTGGAGATTTTGGAGGGACTCCTCAGGCTCGCTTCTCAGCTTTCTTGTTCCCTGCTTCTCAGGTGGGGATGGAGGTTACATCCTGCAAGCCTTCTCCTAATTATGTTCTGTATTATCCTAAAGTTGTGTGTCCCCAGCACAGCCCACCCTCCTAATCCAGGGATGGAGCTGCAGGGGGTGGGTGCCCCCAGGCACAGGGGCAGTCCTGCTCAGTGCTGGTGGTACTGTCTCTGCAGACCGTGGGTCTCTAAATCTTCCTCAGCAGCGAGCCAGTCACAGCCACAGCCCTCCATCAGGCTTTGCCGTTGCCCTGGGATGTGCTCGCAGCTGAAATGAGCAACAGGTGGATGCTCCACATCTGTGTGGGATTTGGGGCTGCTGCATCTCGCTAAAGGGTCTCACTGTTCTGCATGGCCGTTTGCTTCTTGCTAGCTTTGATCTGCCTGGCTCCTGGGGCACCTGTGCTGCTCGGTCACCTCACCAGCTTGGCTCTCCTCACGCATTCAGAGGAAAGGCCTGGCCCGGGGCCGAGCCAGCGCTGCATGCTGCCCTGCTGCC
This sequence comes from Alectoris magna, assembly GCA_030625065.1. Taxonomy (NCBI): domain Eukaryota; kingdom Metazoa; phylum Chordata; class Aves; order Galliformes; family Phasianidae; genus Alectoris; species Alectoris magna. The sequence continues at coordinate 10,784,155 of CM060572.1, forward strand.
AAGAATGCCAGCGCTGCTGGCACCAGTGCTGCTGGCGGCTGTCCCTCTGGCACCGGCGCAGCAGGAGGCGTGTGGCTGATGACCTGACTGATAGCCCCGTCTCCCTCTCTCTCTGCCCCAGATCGGCGGACCATTCTCTGCCCGGATCTTCCGTTTCCACAGACTTTGGCAGCTGGCAGATGGTGACAGGGTGTGGCAGTATTCGGGAGCAGGCAACCCTGAGCGCAGACGCCTCTCTCCCTTGCAGCTTCCCGGATGAGTTCCCTAACACTTGCCTGTAAGTGTCTACAATGCAGCATCTCCCCAGGCTCTCCCAGCTGGCTGCAGGTGTTGGGATGTTACCGCCTGGCGCTCTGGAAGAAGCCTGGCAGCCTGTAACAGGCTGTCCCATCATCACTGTCTTGGTGCCTTCCGTCTGCACATTCTCTCCCTGAGCTCTGAAGGAAACCCATATCTCTTCCATCCAGCAATGGGGAGCACGATGCTTTGTGTAGGAGAAGGCTTTTCTGTCTCTTCTTTGAAGACAATGAATTTGGGCATCCATGGAAGTGTGCTTGACAGGACAGGACTGCTTACCCAGATTTCTTGCTTTTGGATCTCGCTCATCTCCATCTCCCTGCAGGATTCAGGTCCTTGCTGCACTAGGAGAGGGGATTTCATTCTGTTACCCCGCTTTGTCTGGTGGTGTTCGCAGGTGCTGCGTAAGGCTGGGGCAGAGCAGCAGACCCTACATCGTGCTGCGTGGTACTGTGCAAATGGTGGAGAGGCACACAGCCCTCCCTGCATAGAAAGTCACCTCTGCGGAAGCTTGAAAGGCAGGAGCTGTGCTTTAATTGCTGTTAGAGCAGAGCCTTGGCGTGTGCCTTCAGGCTGCAAGCTCTCAATCAAGCAGCTGAAATGGCAGCTCAGGGGCTGCCGCTGGCTGGCTGCACTGGAGGCGTGCCGCAAAGGCTCGCAGTCCCTTAATGGAGATCTGAGTACGTACTTCGGAGGTAGAGCAACATGAAAACAAATGCGTGCTGCGAGGCACTGCCTGGTTTGGCTCCTCTGGGAGCTGCCTGCTATCTTGAGTAGATCCAAGCAGCTGCCCCATGCAGGGAGAGATTCACAGGGAGTGTGGGACACTCCTGCCACCAGGTCCGCTTTCTGCCGCGGCAGGGACACGCTGTGCTGCTCCGGTAGTGTCTGGAGAGTGCTGGGGGACGGGAGGAGGAGGGAAGCGGGAGGGACCGAGGGGCAGATGTGTGATGCAGTGCCTGCTTTGTGTCCCCCAGGCCCAGCGGTGCTGCCTGGCTGCTGAGTAGCAGCGAGGAGGTAACGTCAGAATGGGGAACGTGGCAGGGAGAAGAAGCTAGGTACAGAAGCTACCTACGGGCTCTTGCTGTTTGCAGCCTGGCTGCTTGGGAGGTTCTAAGGATGGGGAACAGCGGTGCTGCCTCTCCCTTGGGAGTGCAGCTGAGGCCGTGAACGCTTTACCCCATTCAGCTCTTTGCTTGGGGTGCTGGGGGGGGTTGCAGGGCCAGGCCCAGGCTGCTGTTGGGAAGGGAGTGCGAAGATGCAGCACTGAGCCTGCCCCAGCGCCGCCTCCCTGCTCCAGTGCTGCTCAGGAGCCTGCTGTGGCTTTATCCTGAGTGTTGGCAGCCCAGCGTAGTGTGAGTTTGGGGAAATTAAATTCCAGTTAAGCTTCTGCTTTGCATTACAGGGCAGGGTGAGGATGTGGCACTGAGGGACGCGGGGCTGCACCTCTGTGTGTCCCGCTCCACAAAGCTGTCTGCATGTTAAGCTGGCCCATAAAAGGCGTGAGAGCCCAAAGCTGCAGGACCTGACTGCTGCACACCCTCCCTTACCTCCGCAGTTGCCATCTGAGATTACTGAACACGGGATATAAGCACGCCCTGCTTTCATCCAGCTTCTTTTTCATGCTAGCAGCTTTGCGAGTTCCCCATCCTAATGAGGTTGCCAACGAGCATCTTTTCATGTGTTTAGAAACGTCGCCTTTTTTTACTTCACCCTCTGGCTTCTCTTCATTACCAGACCCTGCACAGCGGCCGGGCGGGCTGCCGCAGCAGCGCTCACTGTTTACAGGCCTCCCACCATATCCTCTCACTGCCATTTCCGGACTGAAGCTGTTGGCTGTGGGTGGTGAACGCTTCCATTCAAATGAGCTGTGCCAATTTCGAGGCGGCCCAGGCGCTGGGGAGATGAAAGAGAATTTCTGATGGGGAGGTTTGAGCTGTGCCCTTGGGGCGACCTTTGAGGGATGCCTTCCTCTCGCTGGGAGTGGCGGCGAGGACAGGTTTGAGCCATGGCACGTGGAGCTGCTGGCTCTGAATGGCCACGTTGCTTTTTGCTGCTTCCCTCGTTGGGAACGTTTCGTCCTCGCCCTGCCGCACTCTGAGCCAGGGGCAGGGCTGAGCTGGAGAGGAGAGTGGGAGCCGGGGGAGGCACTGCGGGCTGCATCCCGCCTGTGCACAGCCACCTCCTGTCCCTGCTCCTTGGCCCAAAGCTGCTCCCTGATGTGTGCGTGAAGGGGCAGTGAGGGCTACCTGCAGCTGACAGGGGAGCGGCTGTCCAAGCACAGCGCACGTGGCTGGGCTCCATCTGGAAACAAGGGCAGAGCTGGCACAGGGGGCTGATGTCAGCCAGCGCCTTCTGGGCAACAGCCGCGATTTCTGTGCATCTTGGGTAGGGGGAGAAGCCAGGGGGCAGTGGAGGAGAGCCGGGGGGGAGCTGCTGGGAGGCTGCAGCGCTCGGGCCACAGCCAGGGCGTTTCAGGGCTGACACTGCCTTACTGCAAGCCCCGCGTGGCAGTGGGGCAGCTGCAGCGCTGACCTCCCGATTCTGTCTCCTAGGCTGGTGTCAGCGAGCGACCGCGAGTCCCGGCTGGAAGAAGTGCGTTCTGCCTTCCTGGCCAGCTACAGCCGGACCATCGGCCTGAAGGCCGTGCCCCCCAGCCCCTCGGGGGCCATCGGCGGCCTCCTCGAGCAGTTCGTGCGGGGCGTGGGACTGAGAGGCAGCAGCACGCTCTGAGAGCCGCCACGCTCCGGGACGGATGGATGGAGAACCGGGGTCCCCTGGCCGAGCCGGGCCCCCATCCTCGGGGGGGACGCGGGCACCGTTTCGAGCACCCGCTTGTGATTATCCTGCTCGGGGCCGGGGAGCGGCGGGGGCTCCGAGGCGGCCCCGCAGTAAAGACCTCCGTGTGCCGACCCCTGGACTGCGTGGTGCCTGGGCTGCGGGAGGCGGGCGAGCTGGGAAGAGCCGGGGGGCGGCGGCGCGGAGGAGCCGGGAGCGGCTCCGGCGGGGGAGCCGCCCGCTATAAATAGCGCGGCCCACGCTCCGGGAGCGGCGGCACCGAAATAGCAGCGCGTCGGGGCCGAGAGCTCCTCCGGGCGGGAGCCCCGACGGGACGGGAGTCGGCATCGAGCGGCCATCGGGGCACAGCCCGCCCTCCGCGGCGGGAGCCGAGCCGGACGGCGTCCCCCCAGCCCCGCGTGCCGGTACCCGGGTCTGAGCACCCCCGTTCCCGGGGCGGTGCCGCCGCCGGGGCCGCCGTGCCCGTGCCCGCCCCCGGGCGCGCCCGCTTCGGCGGTGCGGGAGGAGGCGGCGCGGAGCAGCGGCGGCGCCCGCGCGGGGATGGCGGCTCCGGGAGCGCTGGAAGCGGCGGCCGGCAGCGTGCCGGGCACCAAGGTGGAGCTCACCGTGTCCTGCCGGTGAGCCGGGGCGCGGGGGGATGTGCGGGGGAACGCGGGGGGAGATGCGCGGGGAGTCCCGTGCCCGCTCTGCTCCGGGAACCCCCGCTTGCCGCTTCGGGTGCCCCCGTGCCCGCCGCTGCCCGGTGCCGGCACCGCCCCGCTCCAGGGCCGGCTCGGTGCCCGCGGGACGGGACCGCACCGGTGGTGCTGCTCGGTGTCCCCGGCCCAGAGCGGCGGCTGTAGGGGGCCGAGCGCAGCCCTGCGGGGGGCCGCCCCGGAGAGCCCCGGCCGGCGGGCAGGTGGAGGCAAATCACCCGTCCTGTCCGGGGCCGGCGACCCGTGCAGCCCCAAACTCCTGCCCTGAGGCTGTGGGGCATAGCTGGGCCGGAGGCTGCGTTCTCCCCTCGCTGTCTCCCAGCTCCGCAAAGCAGCAGGTGGAGGGGCTGCGGGGCTGTGGGCAGGGACCGGGGCGTGCTCCGGGAGGTGGCCGAGCTTCTGGCTTTGCAATCCCCCAGGGCTCAGCCGCGCCCAGGGGCTGCTCTCCGCGCTCGGGCCGGGGGAGCGCAGCCCCGCGTCGCCGGACGGGCCCGGCGGAGCCGCTGTCAGCGCGCTTCCCGCTGTCCGACCGCCGCGGCGGCCGCGGGGCGATGCGCGGTGCCCCCCCGCTAAGTGTCCGCTTTCTCCTCACTCCTGCGCTCTCCATTAGCCGCTGCCGGCGGCACCGGAGAAGGTTTCGTGCTGTAAATGGGTTCCCTGTCACGTTCAATCACGGTCAGCGCCGGAGACGCTGCTCCTCTTCGTCCCACCGTGCCGCCCCTGCCCGGCCACCCGCCTGCCCCGCGGCTGTGCGCAGCTCTCCTGCGTGGTGCCATCCCCCGAGAGCCCACGCACGGGGGACCCGCAGGGGACACACGACAGATTTGGGTGCACACAATCGCTCACTCCCTGCTCGGTCCCCCCAGGAACCTGCTGGACATGGACACCTTCTCCAAGTCCGACCCAGGTGGGTGGCAGCGGTGGCATCTGTGGGTGCGGGCACGGCGCAGCGTGGCACGGCTCTGCCCCTCTCTCCACAGTGGTCATCCTCTTCGTGCAGGGCACGGGGAGCAGCGAGTGGAAGGAGGTGAGCGCTGCACCTCTCCCAGGTCCCCGCCGTCCCCAGTGCCCCCGCTCCTGGCTAATCCCCAGCTCGGTTAAATGGGCCCATATGGCCACCCGCTTCCACCCTAATGATCCCTCCCTGCCGCTAATCGGGGATTAGTGCTGGGGCAGCTGCGCTGGGGAGGGACGTGGGGAGGTGGGGTGGCCCTCACAGAACCATCCCTGCAGTTCGGGCGCACCGAGGTGATCGACAACACCCTGAACCCCGACTTCGTCCGCAAGTTTGTCCTCGATTACTACTTTGAGGAGAAGCAAAACCTTCGCTTTGACGTGTGAGTGCCCCGGCACCAATGGGGAGCCCGAGGCTGGGGGTGCTGAGCCCGTGGGTAACCCATGGGAGACCACAACAGTACAAAGCACTACTGCATGGATGGGCAGGGGGGTCGGAAATGGGGCAAGCAGGGGTCCCAAAGCACTGGGTGGAGACAAGGGGACGTGCCCAGATGCCAGCTCACAGCTCTGCTCTGCTACTGCCAGCTACAACGTGGACTCCAAGAGCTGCTCCATCTACAAGCAGGTGAGTGCTCCGGACACCCCAAAGCCATGCCCTGTGTGGGTACTCCTGGGTAGGACAGGCACCCCCAGCCTCGGGCTCAACCTGCTTTGTCTCTCCATGCCACGTTGGGTCTGGCAGAAGGTAGGCATCTGCCACGCTGGGGAACTGGTGCTTGCTGTGGGTGCACAGTGGCCCTGGGGTACAGGAGGGCTCCAGGACACGTGGGGTGGCTCTGGAGGAATGTGTCTGGGACACGTTTTGGGGGATACAAGATAGGTCCAGGGCTGTGGGCTGGGCCAGGGGCCACGGGATGGGGCCAGGACGTGGAGTGGGTGCGTGGGATGGTTGTAGGGCTGCACGATGAGCTCAGGGATGTGGGATTGCCTTGGGTGTGCAGGAGGGGTTGTGGGCTATGGACCTGTGCTCTTACAGGGAACAGGGTGAGCTCAGGTCATCTGGGGTTCTGTGGGGAAAGAACGCTGCAGGCTGGGGATGATGAGAGGGTGAGGGGGCTGCAAACAGGAGCCCCCAGGGATTGAGCATGCCATTCCTGGGTGCAGGACTTCCTGGGGCAGGCATTTGTGGCACTGGGAGAGGTGATCGGGTCCCAGCGGGGCCGTCTGGAGAGAGCCCTCACGTGAGTCACATCCTGTGGCAGGGCTGGGGGTCCCACACTGTGCCCCTGGCTGCCCACCCCGCTTCAGGACACCGTGCGGGCCATGATGCCCCATATCCCTTTGCATGGTTGGGGACGCACCTGCAGCATCAGGCCTTGCAGAGCGCCCTGCATCCTGCCCCTGTGCTGTCCCCACTGTCCCCACACTGGGCTGTTTGCACAGGGGGGTCCCGGGGAAGCGGTGTGGGACCATCCTGCTGCTGGCTGAGGAGCTGAGCAACTGCAGGGTGAGTGCTGCATTTGCACGCTATTGGAGTGTGGGGCAAGGAGCTGGCTGCTGGTGACAATCGCTGTCCCCAGGACATCGTCACCATGCAGCTATGTGCCAACAAGCTGGACAAGAAGGACTTCTTCGGGAAATCCGACCCCTTCCTCGTCTTCTACCGCAGCAACGAGGACGGCACGTGAGTGTGGGGATGTGGGGTGCAGGTGTCCCTGCACGGCATGCCCTGACCCTGCCCCGTCCCTGCAGCTTCACCATCTGCCACAAGACGGAGGTGGTGAAGAACACGCTTAACCCAGTGTGGCAGCCCTTCACCATACCCGTGCGTGCCCTCTGCAATGGTGACTACGACCGGTGAGGATGGTTCCGTGGGGCAGCCTTGACCCACCCCACACTCTGGCCCCATCCTGCAACCCCTGGGCCAGCCCACAGCCCTGGACACATCTTGTATCCCCCAAAATGTGTCCTGGCGACGTTTCTCCAGAGCTGCCCCATATGTTGCAGACCCGTTCTGCACCCCAGGGCCACCGCTGTGGTGTTTGCAATGGGGCAGCGGTAGGACGGGACACAGCATCTCCCCACAGCCAGCATGCGACTCCAAACGGGGTTCTTAGTGGTGTTCTTTTTTTTTTTCTTTTTTTTTTCCCCCCCTTTTGCAACCCAAATTACATAAAAGCTTCCCCCCTCCCCAGAGCTCCACTGTGACCCAAATTTCCTGTTCCCCTCCCTGGGCATGCAGTGCTACTCTGATGGCACGCTGAGCCCTGGGCACTGTGGACCATGCCAGCGGCTCCCCCTCAGACCCGCTTTACTTCCAGCACAGTGAAGATTGACGTGTACGACTGGGACCGGGATGGGAGGTGAGGCCGTGCCCCAAAGGGCAGCAGAGTGGCATCAGGGTGCTCCTCATCCCATGACACGCACAGCCCCTGCGCTCCTCCTGCAGCCACGACTTCATCGGGGAGTTTGCCACCAGCTACCGGGAGCTGTCCCGTGCGCAGAGCCAGTTCACGGTGTATGAGGTAGGGCGGGGGCCACAGCGGGGCAGCTTTGGGGGCGTGGGGAGCCCCTCAGCGGGACCTGCCTGGTGCCCGCAGGTGCTGAACCCTAGGAAGAAGTGCAAGAAGAAGAAATATGTCAACTCCGGCACTGTGAGTGGGGCTGGGGTGCTCCTGCAGCTCGCACCCATCGCAGGGTGCTGGCTCTGACACCCCATGCCCACAGGTGACTCTGCTCTCCTTCTCCGTTGAGTCTGAGTTCACCTTCGTTGACTACATACGGGGCGGGTGAGTGGGGCCGGGTGCCCCCAAGCTCCCGAGGGACAGGGACAGGAAGGCAGTGATGGTGACGCTGCAGCCTGGGGGTGCCGAGATGGCAGCTGCAGTTATGGGGTGGGCAGTGGGGCTGGGGGCGCGGGCAGAGGTCACGCCGCGCCTGGGGCTGGCAGCCTCCTTCGCTCTCCCTCCAAGGACACAGCTGAATTTCACCGTCGCCATCGACTTCACGGCCTCCAACGGTGAGCACAGTGGTGGGGGGGACCCGGGGAGTGGCACTGGGTGGGTGCTGATGGATGCTGTGCCGCAGGGCTGCCATCGCAGCCCACCTCGCTGCACTATGCCAGCCCCTACCAGCTGAGCGCCTACGCCCTGGCACTCAAGGCCGTCGGGGAGATCATCCAGGACTACGACAGCGACAAGCTCTTCCCTGCCTACGGCTTCGGTGCCAAGCTGCCACCCGATGGCAAGATCTCCCACCAGTTCCCGCTGGTGCGCCCTGGTGAAAGGCTGGGGTGAACCTGTTGTTGCCGGGTGTGGGGGCGGCCCGTGGGGCTGGGGAGCAGCCGGCCTGGCCGCATTCTACCCAGCACCATGGGAGCACCCATCCTGTCCCCAGAACAACAACGTGGACAACCCCAGCTGTGCCGGCATCGAGGGTGTTCTCGAGTCCTACCTGCAGAGCCTGCGCACCGTGCAGCTCTATGGGCCCACCAACTTCGCCCCTGTCATCAACCAGGTGGCCGGGTGAGCACTGCGGGGCTGTCCCCATCCCATAGCCATGCTGTGGGGGACGATGCGGGGTGGCTGCTGGAGGGATCCCATGCTGTATCCCCGCAGCACGGCTGCCCAGGTGACTGACGGCTCTCAGTACCACGTCCTGCTCATCATCACTGACGGTGTCATCTCCGACATGATGCAGACCAAGGAGGCCATCGTCACTGTGAGTGGCCACGCGCCACCATGATCTGGGCACCACGCACGGCCTTAGTGCTGTTGGGCCGCCCCATGCCTACGGCTGCCGCCTCTCTGCCCCACAGGCCTCTGCGCTGCCCATGTCTATCATCATCGTGGGAGTGGGGCCGGCTGAGTTTGACGGTGAGCGGGGTGGGCTGGGGACAGGGACGGGTCCGGGGGACGCCCGCACCCAGGGTCTGAGCGGTGCCCCCCCCCAGCCATGGAGGAGCTGGATGGGGACGAGGTGCGCGTGTCGTCGCGGGGACGCTACGCGGAGAGGGACATCGTGCAGGTGAGGCTGTGGGGCTGGGCGCAGGGCGGCACCGGGCCCCGCGCTTCTGCACGGGGCCGCTGTGCGGCCGTGGCCGTGGGGCAGAGCTCGGGGCCGGGCCCCCCGCTGCCCCCCAGTTCGTGCCGTTCCGGGACTACGTGGACGAGGCGGGCAGCCAGGTGCGGAGCATGGCGCGCCTGGCCAAGGACGTGCTGGCCGAGATCCCCGAGCAGCTGCTGTCCTACATGCGGGGCCGCGGCATCGAGCCCCGCCGCAACGCCGCGCAGTGACGGGAGCGGCGCGGCCGCGTCACCGCCGGGTCCCGTCGGGGAGCGCCGTGCGCGGAGCTGCGCCGCTGTCACCGACCGCAATAAAGCGCTCCAACCGCACCGGGCCGCTGCGGGGCGGGTTCTCGTTCTTGACATTCGCGTCGGCAGATTCGCCGCTCGCCGCGCGGCACCGCGTCCCCTAGTCTCCGGCGAGCGCGCTCCTTTCTCCTCGCTCCGTTCTCCTCGCTCCGCTCTCCGCCGCTCCGTCCGCCCCTCTCCGCCCGCCCGCAGCCCGTCCTGCCCGCTCCGCCGGCGCGGTGGCGAAAGTGCGGTTGCTAAGGCCGCCGCGCGCTTTACCCAGCGGCGCCCCGCGCTCCTCCATTGTTGCGGGCCGGGCCATGGCGCGGGCGCGGGGCCGCTGAGCGCGGCGGGAGGCGGCAGCAGGGCCGGGCCTCGGCGCCCCAGCGCCCCCCCGCACGAGGCCGAGGCCGCGCCATGGGGGTCGACTTCGACGTGAAGACGTTCTGCCACAACCTGCGGGCCACCAAGCCGCCCTACGAGTGCCCGGTGGGCAGCTGCCGTAAGATCTACAAGAGCTACAGCGGCATCGAGTACCACCTGTACCACTATGACCACGACAACCCGCCGCCGCCGCAGCAGCCTCCGCTCCGCAAGCACAAGAAGAAGGGCCGCCAGGGCCGCGCCGGCGCCGCAGACAAGCAGTCCCCCAACCCCTCGGAGGCGTCGCAGTCTCCGGGCCGCGAGGTGATGACCTACGCGCAGGCCCAGCGCATGGTGGAGGTGGACCTGCACGGCCGCGTGCACCGCATCAGCATCTTCGACAACCTGGACGTGGTGTCGGAGGACGAGGAGACCGCCGAGGAGGCGCCGGAGAACGGCGGCAACAAGGAGAACGGGGAGAGCCAAGCGGCCGCCGCCTCCGCCGCCGCGCCCAAGTCGGCCAAGCAGAAGAGCAAGGAGAAGCGCAAGGACTCCAACCACCACCACCACCACAACGCCTCGGCCGGCGCGGCCCCCAAGCTGCCCGAGGTGGTGTACCGCGAGCTGGAGCAGGACACGCCCGACGCGCCGCCGCGCCCCACCTCCTACTACAGGTAGCGGGGGTGTCCCCGGCCGCCTGGTGCCGCCCCGCGGGATGGGGTCCTCGTGGCCACGCAGCTTTCGGGTGCCGCCTGGGTGCTTGCCTGCCGTCTGAGGGCGGCGTTCTTTTGGTGCCAGTGTGGCTGTAAGGGCTGAAGGGGAGCTTGTAGCAAACGTGGGGAGCGACTTCTTGTGGTCTCCTTGTGGTAGGGTGAGGGGGGAATGGGTTTAAACCATTTAGGTTGGGTGTTAGGGGGAAATTCCCTACTCGGCGGCTGGCATAGCTGCCCAGAGCCGTGGGTGCCCCATCCATGGAGGTGCCCATGGACAGGTTGGTGCGCGGCAGCCAGCCCGCAGCAGGGATTGAGCTGGGTGGGCTTTGAGGGCCCTCCCGACCCAACCATCGCATGGAAGATGAGTGTCCTTCTGCCTCCCCCACTGCTCTTTGGAGATGCTCTAGGATAAGTCAGGAGCCCCCTGGCACCAAAGTTCAGCTGTAAGCTGTGTGCATTTGCAGGCTCAATGTGTTCTCGTGGCCCTATGGGTTTTCCATACATGGTTTGTTAATTGGGCAAAATTATTTTGAGCTCTCACAGCCATCTCTGCCCTCTTAGCCACCATGCTGCCTGAGAGGCTGGTACCAAGCTGCAGGCACAGAGGAATAACGTGGGCTTGTGTCACGCTGCTGGAAAAGAGAGCTCCCCATAAGGTGTCTGCATAGTGCTCCGTGTGGTGCTGCACTCTGGCTGCTGGTCGTTGCTGGATGGAGCAGGACAGATGGAACAGGGTGCAGGGGCTTCTGGCTTTTCCCCACAGTTCACCTTGCCTCACCCCCGGGTGGCAGCAGGCAGAATTACCGAAACATGGCACTGTCTGCACCCCATTTGCAGCGGGGCCAGTGATCTCGTGTCTGGGGAGCAAGGTCGCTGTCTCCAGAGGACCGGGTGCCCACTTGCTGGCTTGTGCAAGCTCCTGTCTTGTGTTGATGAGTCTCCAATGTCTGCAGCTTGTTATTTTGTCTGAACATCCAGCTGCATTGTGCCAAATGCACCCCAAGCAGTGCAGCACCTTCAGCTTCTAAGCGCTGCTGTTTCCTTCCTGTTTGTTGTGGGCTTTTTTGGGGCTGTAATATGCAGAACTCTCACCCTCTTATGCTTTCCTCTTCCAGGTACATTGAGAAGTCAGCGGAGGAGCTGGATGAGGAGGTGGAGTACGACATGGACGAGGAAGATTACATCTGGCTGGATATCATGAACGAGCGGCGGAAGACAGAAGGCGTCAGTCCCATCCCTCAGGAGATCTTTGAGTACCTGATGGACAGGCTGGAGAAGGAGTCGTACTTCGAGAGCCACAACAAGGGGGACCCCAACGCCTTGGTTGACGAGGATGCCGTGTGCTGCATCTGCAATGACGGGGAGTGCCAGAACAGCAACGTCATCCTCTTCTGTGATATGTGCAACCTGGCCGTGCACCAGGAGTGCTACGGGGTGCCCTACATCCCCGAGGGACAGTGGCTCTGCAGGAGGTGCCTGCAGTCACCCTCGCGAGCCGTGGACTGCGCCCTGTGCCCCAACAAGGGCGGCGCATTCAAGCAGACGGACGATGGGCGCTGGGCACACGTGGTTTGTGCCCTCTGGATCCCGGAGGTGTGCTTTGCCAACACGGTCTTCCTGGAACCCATAGACAGCATCGAGCACATCCCACCTGCGCGGTGGAAGCTGACCTGCTATATTTGCAAGCAGCGTGGCTCTGGGGCTTGTATCCAGTGTCACAAGGCAAACTGTTACACCGCTTTCCACGTCACCTGTGCCCAGCAGGCTGGACTCTACATGAAAATGGAGCCCGTCCGTGAGACGGGAGCAAACGGGACCTCCTTCAGCGTGCGCAAAACTGCCTACTGTGACATCCACACACCTCCAGGCTCCGTGCGCAGGCTTCCCGCGCTTTCCCACAGCGAGGGGGAAGAGGAGGATGAGGAAGAGGAGGAGGAAGGCAAGAGCTGGAGCTCCGAGAAGGTGAAAAAGGCAAAGGCCAAGTCTAGAATCAAAATGAAGAAGGCGCGGAAGATCCTGGCAGAAAAACGAGCTGCAGCACCTGTGGTTTCTGTTCCCTGCATCCCCCCCCACAGGTACAACTCGTTGCCTTCCCCTTGCTGTGGAGAAGCCTCTCCCTTTCTCAGCGAATCATGTCCCACTTTGCATGCGGGCGCTATCTTTTTGCACAAGTGCTTTTCACATTGCTCTTCTGTTTGTGGTTTCCTCTGGCTTTCCTGCAGGGAGGAGTGAGATGTGCAGCCCCACGAGGTGCCTGTACAGGAAATAGATGCCGCTGGCTTCATGACAGCAACTGAGCTTGGCCAGGGGTGGCAGGAAGCAGCTGGGGGCTCCCAGAGCTCTTCTCCTGTGTGTTGGAGCAGGCTGCAGGAAGAAAGAGAGGCCACCTTCCTTTTGCCGCAGCTGGCCCCACACAGCCCTGCTGCTTCCCAGCCTTGCAGCATGCCTGTGGTGCACAGCTGGAGCTGGGCAGGGCAGCATTTGCCGTGGTGGCTATGAGTCACCAGCCGGGTGCTCCTCAGTGCAGCTGGGACACCACGCTGGAGCTGCACTTGCTGGCCCTCAGGTCCCCGAGTTGCAGCCGTCACGGCGTGGGGCCGTGGCAGCCCTTCTGCCTTCCTGGCAGGGCTCCTTCAGGGCTCTTGTGGGGCAGGAGGGGGTATGCAGGCACTGTGGGATTTGCTCTGTGGGCAGTTTGGGGGACTTGTGTGGGTAGGTCTGCGCTGCAGGATTGGTGGCTTCGTGCCATGGTGTTTGTGTGCTAACTGTATGGTATGGCTCACTCGCTCAGGGTGCGTTCTATAACCTGAGCCTCTCTGTTTTCATGTGTGGATGCACTGGCAAGCTGTTTGTAGGCTCTTTCTGCTACCCTCAGGCTCACAGTGAAACCCACGCTGAGATAGAAGCTGTTAACCTCACCCCAGGCCTTCCTGTTGGGATTAATTATTCTTCAAGGGCTGTTGCCAGAATGCCAAATGTCTTCCTGTAGAAGCTGTGAGCAGCCAATGACAGCAGATGAGGACGCTGTCTGCCTTCAGCTGAGGCGGATGCAGGTCGGGTCACCCTGTGTGAAGAGCTGGCCCTGCAGGACATGGAGATACGGGATCCACACTAAAGTCCCACCTAGCAGTGCATCTCTTAACTGCGCTGGTGGAAGAGGCTGTCTCAGTCGCTTCAGGCTCTGCCATTGTAAAAAGGAGGAAAAGCCCTTTTGTTTTGTTTGGGGCTGTTCAGGGTAGTCCATCCTTAGCTCCAACAGCAAGCTCTGTTCTGCTAGCATCTGCCCACCCCTCCTCACGCTTTCCCAGATTTGTTCATGCTACAAACTCCTCGGGGCTGCCGAGCTGTCTGGTAATGTTTGAATAGGGCCTTTGTCGTCTTGGGTGGCCCCTCGCTGCCAGCATAATAAGCCGGGTGAATCACAGCTTTGGGACAGCCGTGCCGTGATCTCGGGGTCGCAGGGAGCTGTGAAAGGCCCAGCTGCCAGTGCCCCCGCCTTGCACCCCAAACTGGAATGGTCAGGAAGAAGGGAGAGAAAGGAAAAGGCCTTTAGGAGAGACAAGGCTGAATGTTTTTTAGAGTAGCTGTCTGTGGTGTGCTGCTGCCCCTCGTTCCTTGGCCTTTCAGGGATTCCTGCTACGCAAAGGTGTGTGCTCAGTCTGAGGAGCTCGTGGGTGGCCTCGCTGCTACGCTGGGGCTTCTGCTGTGGCCAGGCTTGCTTTGCTGACTGGGTTTGTGGCTCCTCTCCCTTCTTCAGGCTCAGCAAGATTACCAATCGTCTAACTATCCAGAGGAAGAGTCAGTTCATGCAGAGGCTGCACAGCTACTGGACTCTGAAGAGGCAGTCCCGCAATGGTGTCCCTCTGCTGCGCCGCCTTCAGACACACCTGCAGTCCCAGAGGAACTGTGATCAGGTACATGCTGCTTTTTGGGGTGCTGAGGGGCAACCTGGGTGTCTGCGTGTGCTTCCTGCGCCTTTGCAGCTGTGGGCTCAAAGCGTTTGCTGCATGTGGTCGTGCCTTCGGTCTCAGAAGGGGGCTGGAGGAAAGAGCTCTACCTCCAGATGAGGAAAGGGCAGCCCCAGCTGCCTGCTTTTGCTGCTTTACCTTCTCCTCCACTCTCAGCATTCAGAGATTTGCCAGACGGAGACGCCTTTGGCAGCCTGCCATGGGAAGGGAAGCCTGCCCCGTTGTGTGCAGGAGTTAGCTCATTCCTCTTGCCGACGTTCGGCCGGCAGCTGTGACAAAGCTGGCAGAAGTGGCTCTAACCTAAGGCTGCTTGTGTCAGTGGGCATTGAGAGGGGTGGCCAGGGATCCGCAGACATGGTCTGGAAGAAACCAAGGCCTCTTGAAATATCTGTGGGAACGATCCCTGTGGGTGGTGCTCTCAGCCTTCTGTTTGCCTCAGCCTTCAGTCACTGCTTCACAGATGTGAGGTCTCTGGTGCCAGAGGAAGATCTTTCCTCTGGCTCTCTGTCTAAGCCTTTCTGAGCCCTTTGAAGACAGTGATCAGGCAGAGTTTCCTCCTGCTTTTGCCCCCTCTCATTTTTATTTGCTCATCTTTGGCTACAGCAGCAGAATAAAAGTCAGCAAGTTTTTTGATGCTCCAGAAGCGAAGGTAACCAGAGCTGCCTTCCCGTTTTGCCCTGTTGCCCTTGACCAGAGCTCTGGGCAGCCGCCTGGATGCTGTTATTGCTGCTCTGTGGTCCTGGGCAGCTGCCTGCACGTGGTCATGTTAGGCGTATTAGAGTATTTCCAGAGTTCAATTTTTGGCATCCTCAGGGCTGGGTGACCATGGAGCAGGTGCTGAGCTGCAGGCAGCATTTGGGCTGTCTCTGTGAGTCACCCACATGACAGGGGAGCTGGGATGTTCGCTGAGACAGTGGGTCAGGCGTGCTGGTTCCCTGTACAAGGGAAGAGCCCTCGCACACAGTCAGGAAGGAGGAGATGGGAACGCTTCTCCTGTCAGCTCACAGCCTCTGATGTTCCTGCAGAGAGACACTGAGGATAAGAACTGGGCCCTGAAGGAGCAGCTGAAGTCATGGCAGCGCCTCCGCCATGACCTAGAGCGCGCGCGCTTGCTGGTGGAGCTGATACGCAAGCGGGAGAAGCTCAAGAGAGAGACGGTAACGATTGTTTGCCCCTCCCTGGGGAGCTGCTGGGGTGGGTGTGAGCACGGGCTTTCCGGAGTGCTGGTCAACTGCCCTCTGTAAGCTGCACGGTGGGCACAGGGTCCCCTCGGTTGCGCTGTGCCCTGCCCCGGCAGCTCTGCATGAAGGTGGCTGCTGTGCAAGGCTGATGCGGGAAACGTGGGCGCTGGGGCCTGTGCCTCACCTCTGCTCTCTAGAGACGATGTTGAGGTGCAGCACGTACCCCGTGCAGTCTCACTCGAGGAATGCGGCCCCACTGCAGCAGGGAGAGGTGGCACTGTCCTGTGGGTCTGCTAAGCTGCTCCTGGAGGTGTCCCTGGGCACGATGCTCAGTCGTGCTCTGTTCTTCTGTTTCAGATCAAAGTGCAGCAGGTGGCACTGGAAATGCAGCTGACCCCCTTCCTCATCCTCCTCCGCAAGACGCTCGAGCACCTGCAGGAGAAAGACACTGGCAACATCTTCAGTGAGCCGGTCCCTCTGTCTGAGGTAACAGAAATCTACGAAGTAAGAACCCCCTCCCCCAGATTTCTACTTCACTCACACTTGTCCCTTGCTCACGCTAATGGCTGCCCGTGGGGGTCTCTGCTCTGGAAGCCCTCTGGGCAGCCTGCTGATGGTTTCCAGTCCCAACACCACGCACTCAAGGGGGATGTGTGCAGCACTGCCTGTCCTGAGAGAGCCAGATGCACAGCAGGAGGGGTGGTGCTGGCAGCTGCTGGTGGCCAGGAGTACAGCACTCGGCTCCTCTGTTTGTGTTACTGGTGATACCCCACTGTCTGTGACAGGTCAGGGGCTTCTGCCTGGGAAAGGCAGAATGCCTGCACTCAGCCCCAGGCGGGTGGCATGCTCTTATGTGTCCTCCTGCGAAACCCTCTGCTTGGTAACAGGCTGAGCACAGCACAGAAATGTCACTTCTGGGGGCAAGGGAAGTGATTTCTGAGAACATCAGTGGTGATTCCCTGCTTGGGGAGGTGGGAGAGGGAGTGCTGGTGCTGTGCAGCTCTGGCAGCAGGTGGGCTTGGAGGTGTCCCGGCTGCGTGGTCCCACCCACAGCCATTGCTCCCACCTAGGCCAATCTGTTCTACGTGTCTGTACTTACCCTCATCTCTGAGAAGCTGCACAAAAATGTTTCTAAGTGTGTGTCTGCTCTAATAGGTGGAGTATAACACATGGACTCTAGTCCAGAGGCATTAGTGGGCCACAAGTCCCCTAGCTGCAAAGGCAGGCAGCTTTTCCAGATGTGTGTTTGGACAGAGCACTGGCGAGCAATACCTGATTCCTCTAACAACTGTTTTCTTGGAGCAGGTGGTGCTAACAGGGGTCTCCAGGCTCTTAGCACGGGCTCTTTTCCCAATGCAGGTCCCAGACTACCTGGATCACATCAAGAAGCCGATGGATTTTCAGACAATGAAACAAAACCTGGAAGCGTACCGTTATCTGAATTTCGATGACTTTGAGGAAGATTTCAACCTGATCATCAACAACTGTTTGAAATACAATGCCAAAGACACTATCTTCTACCGGGCAGCCGTCCGTCTGCGGGAGCAGGGAGGCGTGGTTCTGCGGCAGGCTCGCCGGCAGGCGGAGAAGATGGGCATTGACTTTGAGACAGGCATGCACTTCCCGCACTGCGTGACTGTAGAAGAGGCTCAGGTCCAGGACATAGAGGACGGTAGGTGCTTGTCCTCTGTCCTGGTGCAGGAGAGCTACTCAGAGCTCAAGTGCCAGCAGTTGGGCGCCTTAGGGCTGTTCTTGTTGTCTCCTGCTGGGCAGTGGGGAACACCACCAGGAATAACTCGCCTGAGAAGGGTCCTTTTAGGGTCCTCCTCTCCCTGTTCCAGCATGTGAAGGGCTGAAGGCAGACCAGGGGTTCAGGCAGTAGAACTTTCCTACTCTTGAATGCTTCAGAGTCACTTCAGCTCATTGTGTTTCTGCTGTATCCTTCCTGCTACAAATCCCTTTCTTTTTTACTGCTGTATGTTGCCTCAGCCGATGGAAACCCATAGCATTCCCTGTGCTGCAGATCAGCCTGCCTTCCCCGGCAGTCCCAACTGGCTTGGTTCCCACGGGGCTCTTTCTCAGGGTGTCTTTTGGTAACTTTCTGTGCTCATGGGTGTTTGGTACTGTGTAAGTTATTTTCCTCCTGAGGAATGGTCCCATAGAAGGTCCCATGCCCTTCTATGTAAAGGGTCTCCCAAAAAGTTTCTGATTCCTTTCATCCTCTTTGTGCCCTCAGAAGACATGCGACTGCTGCTCTCAGAAAATCAGAAGCACCTGCCCTTGGAGGAGCAGCTGAAGATCTTGCTGGAGCGGCTGGATGAGGTCAATGCTGGCAAGCAGAGCATAGGACGGTCCCGCCGGGCCAAGATGATCAAGAAGGAGATCACGGTCCTGCGGCGGAAGCTGGCACACCCCCGGGACCTGGGCCGAGATGGGCTGGAGCGGCACAGCTCCTCTGCCAGGGGGGTCCTGCAGTCACACAACCCCTGCGAGAAGGACCTTCAGACGGACAGTGCTGCTGAGGAGAGCAGCAGCCAGGAGACCGGCAAAGGTACTGCTCCTCCAAAATGCTGCTGTTTGCTGGGGAATGGCAGAGAACCACACCTGGACAGGCTGTGTAGTAGAGCAAAGGCAGGGGGCCTTGCGCACAAACCTCACCCATAGCAACCCCTTAGGATCAAGGCAGGTGGTCTGTCTGGAGGATTCCCTCATCTCCCACCATTTTCCTTGCTGCTCACTTTCCCTAGGCTGACTGCTTACTTGCAGCAGGGATGGCCACGGTCCAAATGCCCTGCAGGGGCTGGGAGCCAAGTTCATGCCGGCTGCAATCTCCTTGGTGCCAGGAGTTGGTGGGAGCAGGTGCTGAGCCATGCTCCTCAGAGAGCACAGCTCAGGTTCCACCTCACAGAGTCCTCAGGCATAGCTGGCAGGTGTCACTGAGGTTTGTCACCTTGGGATCCTGTTCCCCTGAGACCTGAAAAAGCAGGCTCTCGTGCAAGCAGAGAGCATTTAGGATCATTGGCTTTTGAGGTTGCAGTGGCGCTCTGAGAAATGGAACTCTTCCTTTCTGCCACTGCCACCCGTTCCCTGACAGGTCCTGCAGGCTGTGGCTGATGCCTTTTCATCCCTCCTCCAGGTCTGGGTCCCAATTCTTCTTCCACTCCAGCACATGAAGTGGGCAGGAGGACCTCAGTGCTCTTCTCCAAGAAGAACCCTAAAACTGCAGGACCTCCAAAACGTCCAGGACGTCCCCCCAAGAATCGAGACAGCCAGATAGCTCCCGGGCATGGGAACAGCCCCATAGGCCCCCCGCAGCTCCCCATTATGGGGTCCTCCCAGCGGCAGAGGAAGCGGGGGCGAAGCCCTCGCCCCAGCTCCAGCTCCGATAGCGACAGCGACAAATCCACCGAAGATGCTCCCATGGGTGAGTGCGGCAGCCGCAGCCCTGCAGGGAGCACATCGAGGGCACTGTGCCTTCATAATGCTCCTCTGTTATTTGTTATCTGCAGACCTGCCGGCCAATGGCTTCAGCAGTGGGAACCAGCCAGTGAAGAAGAGCTTCCTGGTGTACCGCAACGACTGTAACCTTCCACGCAGCAGCTCCGACTCCGAGTCCAGCAGCAGCAGCAGCAGCAGTGCTGCCTCAGACCGTACCAGGTACGTTGCCTGCCTCTGGGTGTGCCGCTGCCACGGGCATCTGCTGGGTGAGGTGTGTTACTGTGCCTCTCCCTTTCACTCTCCTGTTGGCCAGTGCTGCTAACCCAGTGCTAGAGGGCTGCAGGCCTAGCTGTGGGATTTGTGCCTTTTTGTGCTCTGTAGCACGCTTGGGTGAGCGTACACTCTCAGATGAGGCAGGGCTAAGGGTTCCAGGCAGAGACACCATCCGGTCTGCCTTCTGTACACCTGCTGAGTCCCTGGTGCTGGGTGGGCTCAGTGAGCTTTTTGAGCCCCCACGATGACACTCAAAAAGCAGTTTATGGAAGCTCGGTGTGACTGCTGCTCACAGCTCTGCTCCGTCTCTCAGCACAACGCCCTCAAAGCAGGGCAGGGGGAAGCCCTCCTTCTCCCGCGTGAACTTCCCCGAGGACAGCAGCGAGGACACATCAGGAACAGAGAACGAATCCTACTCTGTGGGTGCCGGGCGAGGCGTGGGGCACAGCAGTAAGTGTCACAACCTTCCAGCCACACACCTGCCTGTTATGTCAGCCGCAAGGGCCGTGTCTGAGTCCTCTCTCCCCCTTTTCCGATGCAGTGGTGCGGAAGGGCATTGGCCGTGGTGCAGGGTGGCTCTCTGAGGATGAGGATTCTTCCCTGGACGCTTTGGATCTGGTGTGGGCCAAGTGCCGGGGCTACCCCTCCTACCCAGCGTTGGTGAGTGTGGCCACCTACGTGCACCCCCCAAAATCCCATCCCGGTGCCAGGGATGGTCGTGGGGCCATCGGTGGGGTGGGAGGCAGGCTCACAGCTCTTGCTACTGGAGGAATGGGGCTGTGGCTGGGTTGCGGTTTTGTTCCCTGCCTCAGCATCGGCCCCTGCTCCCTGGCAGATCATCGACCCCAAGATGCCGCGAGAGGGCATGTTCCACCACGGGGTCCCCATCCCCGTGCCACCTCTGGAGGTGCTGAAGCTGGGCGAGCAGATGACTCAGGAAGCGCGCGAGCACCTCTACCTTGTCCTCTTCTTTGACAACAAGCGCACTTGGTGAGGCCTGGGGGGGTTGGGGAGGGGCTGGGAAACCGGCGGTGCCGCTGGGGGGAGCGCGCAGCCGCCCGTAACCCTCAAACGAGGTGGCTCCCCGCTCCCCGCAGGCAGTGGCTGCCCCGCACCAAGCTGGTGCCGCTGGGCGTCAACCAGGACCTGGACAAGGAGAAGATGCTGGAGGGCCGCAAGTCCAACATCCGCAAGTCGGTGCAGATCGCCTACCACCGCGCCATGCAGCACCGCAACAAGGTGCAGGGCGAGCAGAGCAGCGACTCCAGCGAGAGCGACTGACGCACCGCGGCACCGGGCCCGCTGCAGCTGGCCTGCGGCCTGGGGGGGCTCCCCCCGCCTTCCCGGTGCCCCCAGAGCTGTAAATACTGTACAGCCCTGCCCTTTAAATTATTCCCCCCGGGAGGGGGGGGGGCGGCCCCGGGAACGGAACGGGGGCGGCGGCCCCGCGCTCGGACGTGTTTGTATTTATTTTGGAGGAAAAAAAAAAGAAATCTATTGGTTCGTACGGAGCCGCCCTCTCCGCCACCGCCGTAACGGGAGTTGGGGGGGGGCGGGGGGAGGGTACTTCCGGGGTTGGGCCAGTGAGAGACCGGAAGTGGGCCAGAGCGGCGCCAAAAGAGCGGGAAGCGGCGCTCTGCGTGCCTGGGTGGGGGAGCTCTATGGTGGTGGCGGCGGCGGCTGGGGGAAGTGGGTTTTGGGGCGGCGTGGAGATGGGAGGAGGTGAGAGGATACGGGGGGGGTACGTGGGGCTTGGTTGTGTGGTGGGGACGGAGGTGGATGGGGGGTGCAGGGCAGGGGACTGTGGAGCATTGTGGGACAAATGGGCACCTGCGGGCATCCTCACCTGAGCTGAGTGTGCCATGGGGCGCAGGTGGGTGTCATGGTGTGAGAGTGCAGCCCTGAGCCTGTTGCCTCTGTGGGGCCGCAGCCACCCCCATGGCGCTGCGGGATACCCCTTCAGCCTGCCCGAGCCTGTGGCGGTGGCTGCGCTGCCCTCCAGCTGAGCTGCGCCTGGACCTGGTGCTGGCATCGGGGCAGGCTTTCCGGTGAGACAGCAGGGCCTTCCGGTCAGACATCAGGGCCCTATGAGGCCATTCAGCAGAGCCTGATGCCCGGTGCTTGGCAGGTGGCGGGAGAGCAGCCCTGGCGCGTGGACAGGAGTGCTGGGTGACCGCGTGTGGACGCTGCGCCAGGAGCGGGACCGCCTCTGGTACACGGTGTACGGTGAGGAGAGGCCTGGCCCTGAAACTGACCGGATCCTGCATGACTACTTCCAGCTGGATGTGGGGCTGGCGGCCCTCTACCGCACCTGGGGGGCGGCTGACCCCCTCTTCTGCCAGACAGCCACCGCCTTCCCAGGTGGGGCAGCCCCATGGGGCGATGGCAACACCCACCCACTGGGCCCTACTGACCCATGGTGCCGCAGGGGTGCGGGTGTTGCGACAGGACCCCGTGGAGTGCCTACTGTCCTTCATCTGCACCTCCAATAACCACGTGGCCCGCATCACCGCCATGATCGAGCGCCTCTGCCAGGCCTTTGGCCAACAGCTCTGCTTGCTGGACGAGCAGCCCTTCCATGCCTTTCCCTCCCTGGCAGCGCTGGCAGGTCGGCAGCCATCCCTTTGTCCCCACATCCATCCCCACGTCCCCATCCCATGGCTGTCCTTCCACAGGCTCTGAAGCAGAGGCCAAGCTGCGGGCGCTGGGCTTTGGCTATCGGGCCCGCTTTGTCAACGGCACAGCACGCGCCATCATCGAGGGAATGGGTGCCGAGGGGCTGCGCCAGCTGCGGCACGTGCCCTACGCTGAGGCCAGGAGGGTGCTGTGTGCCCTGCCGGGAGTGGGGGCCAAGGTGGGTGATGGCATGGGGATGGGGACGGGGTGGTGGCAGGGCTGATTGTGCATCACATGGCAGGTGGCGGACTGCGTGTGCCTGATGGCCCTGGACAAGGCGGAGGCGGTGCCGGTGGACACCCATGTGTGGCACATTGCCCGGCAGCGCTACGGGGCAGCACTGGGTGCCCGCTCCTTGACCACCCGTGTGCACCAGGAGATCGGTGAGGGCACAAGCCAACACCCACAGCTTGGGGGGTGCAAGGGCTGAGCCCCCATTGCTGGTTCTGATCTCTCCACAGGTGACTTTTTCCGTGAACTGTGGGGTCCCTATGCAGGCTGGGCGCAGGCGGTGAGTACCAGCCTTCCTCCCCACACACACACCTCGGTTTGTCCCTCCCAGTTGTGCCCACCCAGCACCTCTCATTCCTCCCTCCTAGGTCCTCTTCTGTGCTGACCTCCGCAAGGGCCGGGCCAGTGGGAGCCGGGCCAGGAGGGGCCGCAGCCAGGCAAGCCGTGGGGCCGGGTGCTCCTAGGGAGGGGGCACAGGGGGGCCTGAGAGCAGTTTGTCTGTCTCCCGCCCACTGCATGCCGCCCCCTGGGGGACAAGCCAAGCCAGGCAGCGTTTGTCTATTTCCTTTATTACAAGGAATAAAATAGAAATGTCCATTTGGAAAATTCTCTTTGAACATGCTGGGGGGCAGATGTAGGAAGGGGGGAGGAGGGGGCTGGGCTGCAGCCCCCACTGGCTGGTGGGGGGGGCTCTTGGGGGCTCCCCATGCAGACTCCACATCCATGGGGCTCGCTCCAGGAGATGGTGAGGAGCATGGCAGGGAGCCCTCCCCTACTACCACTCCCCCCAAAAGGGAGCAGATGGGGAGGCAGCAGAACCCCCACGGACCCACCCCATACCCTGTGTTGTGCCCATTGGATCTCCAGACCCGCTCATTTGGGGGGCAGGCGGGGGGTTCTGTTTGCTGGCACCCGCTCACAGTCCAACCCTGCTTAGGGAGGAGGAACGTGGGGTGAGAGCCTGGCAGCACCCCCAGACCCGCGAGGGTGCAGAATGGCACAGAGCAGG
The DNA here is from genome assembly GCA_030625065.1 of Alectoris magna. Taxonomy (NCBI): domain Eukaryota; kingdom Metazoa; phylum Chordata; class Aves; order Galliformes; family Phasianidae; genus Alectoris; species Alectoris magna. Next base: position 10,807,107 of record CM060572.1, read on the forward strand.
GGGTCAGGGCTCACCGCTGCTGGAGCCCCCCCCCAGCCACTGGCCATGGCAGGGGCTGCTCGGTGTCATCTGCCCAGGGCCCTCCTGGCTGGTTCCCAGCTGTAGCTTCCGCATGTGCCGTACCACAGCTGTGGCGTTGAAGGCTTGCTGCCAGGCACACCGCCTCGTCACTGCGCTGCCCCCGGCACTGCCATGACCCCTCCCCACCGAAGCCCTGTGCTCACCTTCCACTTGCTCTTTGCAAAGTTCTTCTTGATCTGCTCGCTCACTGACTGGTGGATGTTCTTGTCCAGGGCTGTGTCCCCAGCAATCCTAGAGCGAGGGAATCAGTCGGGGGGGAGCAACCCTCTCCCATTCATCCACCCCCAGGAGGAGTGCCCCCATCCCTTACCAGGGGTGCTGCAGGGCCTGCTCGCACGTGAAGCGCTTGTCAGGGTCCTTTTCCATCAGGTGTCTGATGAAGTCTTTAGCTAAGAGCAGAGGGCAGCTGTGAGCCCCTACCCCATGAGGACCCTCCCCCAAAACTGCTGACCCCCAGGTTCACCTGAATCCGAGATGTCATCCCAGTAGGGTGAGTCAAACTCGTACTCTGCCCGCAGGATCTGCTCAAAGAGCTTGGCATCGTTCTCGTCGTAGAAGGGAGGGTACCCACAGAGCCTGGTGGGGGTGGGGGACAGCATGGGGGTCACCCACAGTGTCCCCTGTGCAGCTGCAACGTGTGGAAGGGGGATACATACAGGATATAAGCGATGACCCCAATGGACCAGCAATCCACTGCCTTGCTGTAGGGCTTCTGTGCCAGCACCTCGGGGGCTGGAGGGACAGCACAGTGAGGGGGGACCAACCTAGTGCTGTACCACAGGGAGCACTGCCCGGTGCTGGCCCCCCAGGCTCACCCACATAGCCGGGTGTCCCGCAGGCGGTGGACATGACACTGCCACAGCCTTCGATCTTAGAGAGCCCGAAGTCGCTGATCATGATCTTGGAGTCTTCCTCCAGGCTGTAGTACAGCAGGTTCTCGGGCTGCAGGAGGGCTGATGTCAGACAACCCCCAGTTTTGATCTCTGTGCCTCCCCTCCCTGTGCTGCTCACCTTCAGGTCCCGGTGCACGATGCCCATGTCATGCAGGTAGCGCACAGCATCCAGGATCTGCCGGATCAGCGCGCTGGCATCGCGCTCGGTGTAGAAACCCTTCTCTACGATGCGGTCAAAGAGTTCCCCTCCCGACACCCTTGAAGAGCCATAAGACACCATCAGCCCTTCCTCACAGGGACAGTCCCTACCCAGTAGCCCCCCCCCAACGTGTCACTCACAGCTGCATGATGAGGTAGAGGTGGCTGCTGCTCTCGTAGATGTCATCCAAGGCCACAATGTTGGGGTGCTTGATCCTACATGGTGGGGTGAGAAGGGCTGGAATCAGCTCCCCCAGCTGGCGGCAGGGCAGGGAGCAGCAGCACCATGTGCCGGGCTATTTAGGGCCATGCTGATAACACCCGGTGCTGGGTGCTGGCAGTGGGGCCACGTTAGGGTGGGGGCATCACAGGACCCCCCAGCCCCCGTCCCAAAGCAGCCCCCCTACTTGTGCAGGACGGCGATCTCATTCTCAATGCCGGCCTCCTTCCCCTCCAGAGCCTTCTTGGCGATGCACTTGATGGCCACCAGCTTCTGGGTTGCCCTCTCCTCTGCCAGCACCACCTCGGAGAAAGCCCCCCTGGAACGGGGGGAGCGGGGTGAGCCGGGGGGGCACTGCTACGCCACCATTGCTATGGCGATAAGCGGAGAGTTGGGCTATTTATAGGGGAACAGTGAGCGGGAGGGGGCGGCGGGGCCGTGGGACACAGGCAGTACCACTGCTGGGGGGCACGCGGTTCACCCCAGGGACACGTGGGGTCCGTGGGGCAGCGGTTCCCAGGTGGGGCAGGTGGAGGACAGCCCGGCCCTAAGCCCTGCTGAAATTAACCCGGTAATCCGCCCTAAGAGCCTTACGGCGCCTCAGCAGCACCGGGCCCCGCCACACGGTGACACCGGGACCACTGCGGCCAACAGGGCGCGGGCAGTGCCACGTCCCCTGCGCGTCCCCACGCCCCGCGTGTGCCCATCCCCTGCACGTCCCGATATCCCCGGCCTATCCCTGTGCGTGCCGCCCCGCAGGGCCCCCGCCCTGGGCCAATATTTGAGCTGGCCGAGTTCCATGCAGCACCGTTGGCCAGAAGATGCCACGGGGATGGCAGCCACCCCGCAGCCGGTGCCGCCCGTCCCGTGCCCGGTGCCACCTGCGGACTCACGTGCCCAGGACCTCTCGGAAGTCGTAGATGCGGCGAATGTCCTCGGTCCTCTTCTTCCAGCCGGGCGCGGGGTGTCCCAGCGGCATGGTGGTCCTGCGGCCGCGGGCTGCGCCTGGGGGAAGGGGCGGGGGGTTGGGGGGGAAACACGACACGGCGTCAGCGTGGCAGCGGGACGCCGCATCGGCGGGGCGACGGGCGGGGGACGGCGTGGCAACGGGATGGGGGCATCGCGGCGTACCCCCGGCTGACGGACGGGACGGGTGGCGGGGACGCCGTGCTGCGGGGATACCGGGCCGCCGCAGCCCCCCGCGCGCTCACCCCACGCGTGACACAGCCCCGCCACGGGCACGGCCCGCGCGGCTCGGGCAGCGGGGAGCCCCGCTCATGGCACCGAGCCGCGGGGTCGCTCACCCTACAACCGCGAGTGGGCGCGGCTGCTACCCCCGCGTGGGCCCCGCCCCGCCGCGCCCCGCCCGCTCTTACCGACGACTGCGGCGGCCCCGGCTCCGGCCCCGCGCGGAGCAGCGGCGACTCCTCCTGGCGCGGCACCGCCGGACAGCGCTGACGTCACGGCGGGGGGCGGGACCTGCCCGCCGCTCAGCCAATGGGGGGCGCGGGCGGTGAGTGCCCACGCGTGACCGCGGGCTGCGGAGGGGCAGTGAACGACGCGGGGGGGAGCGCGAGGGGCGGCCCGCGGGGACGGCGCGCGGCTCGCGGCGGGGCGGCGACGTCCCGCACAGGGGCCGGCCGCAGACTGGGGTAGGGCACCGCGTGGGCCGGGGCCGGAGTCCTGCCCCCGCTCCGCCCTGCCTCCCCGCAGCCCCCGAGCGGCGCGCGACCACGCAGCACGCCGCCAGTGCCGATTCTCCTTTATTGCCCTCTCAGCCACAGGACCCGCGGGTACGTCCCGAGCCCGCTCTGCCCCCTCCCGCCCCACTCCCCCCCGCTGACACCAGTGTCCCTGGCTGTACCCAGAGCCAGCGAGGCACGGGACGGCTCCCAGCCCAGGGCCTGGCAGAGGTCCAGCGCCCAGAATAACCGCGGGAGCGGAAACCAGAGGGCGGCTATTCCCAGGAATGCTCTCGCCGGGTCCCCGCGCTCCAGCTGCGGTTTGGAGGCAGTAGGCAGGAGCTGTGCCTCTGGGCCAGGAGCAGGACTCGGCCTCCCAGTGAAACGTCACAGCGCAGGACTGTGCACCCTCTGTCCCCAACCCACAGCGATCTCAGGCAGAGCACAGGCATGCCGGGAACCTGCGGGGGACAGGGGCACCTCCTCGTCCTCACAGTGCCTCCGCTCCAGTCTGTGAAATAAGGGGACGGCAGCATCGTGCAGCCCTGCCCCGAGCCCCCCCGCTACCCATCCAGCAGCTTGAGGATGCTCTCCCTCTCCTTCAGCGTCTTCCACGCCTGGTCCTTCTCCTTCTTGGTGGGAGTGCGCTTCTTCTGCCGGGCGGCCATGATCTTGCGGAAGGCGTCCATCACCTCGTTGTCAGCCATGCGGACACGCTGCCGCAGCTCTTGCCGGTGCAGCTCCTCCTTGGCCAACCTGGGGACAGAGGACATCAGTTCACGCCACCGGCACTGCACCTGGCCCCGTGCCCTGCCCACACTCACCGCAGCAGCTCGTGCTTCTTGGCGCGGTTGTGGGCGCTGAGTGCCTTCAGCTCTGCCTGCCTCTTGCGCAACTCGGCCAGGACCTCATCCTCTGAGTCCTCGGCGGGACGGTCCTCCGACTCCAGCAGGCCCTGGGCCACCAGCTCCTCCTTGATCCGCCCCTCCAGCGACTTGGTGTGGGGCACGCTGCGAGGGGCGGAGCGGATGCTTTCTGAAGCGCCCACGTTCTGCCCCGATTTGGGCAGGGAAAGCACCAGGCAGCACCGAGCTTCGTGGCACCACAGCAGCTCACCTGAAGGGCTTGTTCTGGCTGCGCGGAGAAGTGCCAGCGCCATCGGCTCCTGAGTCCTTGCCAGCAATCTCGGGAATGGGCGAGTCCTCCACAGGGGAGATGATGTTTTCCTGGCAAGCAGAGCACATGGGAAAGGTTCACCTCGCCCTGACAGTGCCTCGCAGGGCCACTGCACAGACCTGAGCTCCCTCACCTCCACCAGGGCCTGCAGGAGACGCTGCGTCAGGGGCCCAAAGGGACACCCGTCCTCAGGCTGCTCATGCTGGGCCTCTGACTTCTTCAGCAAGGCATCAACGTCTGGGGGGATGCGGGAGAAAGAAAGTTGTGAGCAGCCCTGGTTCTGTGGGAGCTGGATGCCAGCCCCCTGATCTCACCACACAGTTTCAGTGCAGTCCATCACAGCTAGGGGATGGGACAACACCTTTGGTGTCCAGCTCAGTCAGTGGTCCCAGAACACCCTTCTTTTTGTCAGCTGCAGCTGCTGCCCGGGCACCATCCTTCTGCTCCTCCAGCAGGTCCTCCTGAGCCCAGCGCTGTGAGTAGTGCTTCCCCAGTGGTGGGATCTGCAGCGCAGGATGGGCCAGGGGCTCAGCACAGGGCTGGGGTTGTGCTGAGGAGCCCGCGGGTCCGCACCACCCCAGAGGCCACATGCAATGTTCACAGAGGGGTGTGACCGCTCAGCCTGCCCAAGAACTGAGGGATGGACAGTGCAGGGTAGGGTACGGGGTGAGAGAATGTGGGCTGGGGGCTCTGGAGCTTGTCACCTTGTAGTGCTCAGCTTCATCCTCTGGTGGCTTAAGCAGCTCCTCCAGGACCCTGACCTCCTCGTTGGTGAGATCAGCGCAGTACGGCTCCACTGATGCCCAGAACCTGCGAGGCCAGAGCGGAGGAATAATGGTGAGGGGGAGCTGTGGTGGACACTATGGGAGCAGCTCGTGCCCTCCCGCACTGCAAGGAAGGAAAAAGCCAATCCCAATGCCCCCCAGCTCCCCAAGCACCTGTTCGGAGCATCGTTTTTAGGAATCCGTGGAACATCAATGGGATCATCTTGGAATTCGTACTCCTGGATCTTGGGCTGCAGGTTTTTGGACTTAGGCCTGCCAGGCCCAGGCCCCGTGCCGTGGCCCCCTTTGCCCTCCAGCTTCTGCTTCTTGGGCTTGCCGTGCTTGACAGAGGTGCCCACATCGTGGTCCTTGGTCAGCTTCAAGAAACGCCGGTCGCCCTTCTTGTCCTGCCAGTCTGTCAGGATCTGGAAAAAAGCAATAGTGCATCGGGGCCCGCGTGCAGGGTGGTGACAGGGACGCGGGGGTCGTGGACACGGGCAACACACCTGTGTCTCAGCCTCCAGGACTCGGAGGCGGCGGCTGGCAGAGGAGAGCAGCGTCTCCAGCTCCAGCTGCAGCGTGTCCAGCTCCTCGATGCCGATGCCATCGTCCTCGGAGCGGGCCAGCACGGCCGTGTAGCGCGGGCACACCTTCACGTGGTCCACCGACTTGAAGTCGTGGAACTGCAACGGGCAGTCCTTCAGCTCGCTCATGGCGGCACGGGGGGGGAACCGGAGAGCGAAGGGAGCGGGGCCCCGGGGCTCAGGGGGCTGGCCGGAGGGCTCGGCGGGCCGTGCGGCGCGGCGGGGGGGCGGGCGGGGCCCGGCGGGGGGCAGGCCCGGGGCGCGGCGCCGGCGGGGGCCGAGCTACACATACGGCCGCTCGCCAACTTCCGGCCCCCGCAGGCCGCGCGCCGCTTCGCCCCGCCCCGCGCTCCCCATTGGCTCAGCCCCGCCCGGCGCACGCCGCCCATTGGCTCGGCCGGCTCTCCTTCTTCCTTTCCTAATATGGAAGCGCTGTTAGGAGCGCACCAAGACTGGCGAGATCACGGGGGGGGGTCTCGCGGGACTATGCCGCCGCCGCGAGGCGCTGCCGCCGCACCCCCTGACGGGCTGCGCTGCCGTGTGCCGCGTAGCTCCCAGAGCGTTCGGTGCGAAGCGGAGGGGCGTTGTGGCGGCCGGGCGGGAGCGGGACACGGAGCGGGAACCTCCCGCCGCCTCCCACTGCCGGGTTGGGGATTCCCGCGCATCCCGGAAGAGAGGACCGGCCACTTCCGGTTCCGCTTCCCCGGACCGGACCGGAGCCGTCACCATGGTGGGGCGCGGGCGGGAATGGGCTGAGGGCAGCGGGCAGGGCCGGGAGAGAAGGAGCTGGGCGGGGGGGTGGGAGTGGGGATGGGGGTAGGGATGGGCGCGGGCGCTGACGCTGTGCTGTGCCCCGCAGACCGCTACGCTACGCCCGTACCTGAACGCGGTGCGTGCCACGCTGCAGGCCGCCCTGTGCCTGGAGAACTTCTCCTCGCAGGTGGTGGAGCGCCACAACAAACCCGAGGTGGAGGTCAGGTACGGCCCCCGCTGGCCCCAGCCGTCTGCAGACCCGGTGGCAGAGGTGGCTCCCTGCCCCGGATTGCTTCGCAGCCCAGAGCTGCCCTGGGGTCCCCATCCTTCGCCCCGCGCCCTGCAGCCACTGCTACCCACCGGGTGTTGGGGGAGCTGCGGGGCAGGAGGGGGATCCTGATGTGGGAGTGAAGGAAATGCTGTGCATCTCCGGGATCCCTGCAGCTCCCCACCCACGTGCTAGCAAGCACTGAGCCGTGAGTGGTTCCCTGCTGATCGGTCCTGACCTTTCTTTGCTCCCATAGGAGCAGCAAGGAGCTGCTGTTGCAGCCCGTAATCATCAGCAGGAATGAGAAGGAGAAGGTGCTCATCGAGGGCTCCATCAACTCCGTGCGCGTCAGCATTGCTGTCAAACAGGTGTGGGGCTGGGGTGGCTGCGGAGGGGTGGTGGGCTGGCAGCTTGTGCTGGTGTGAGGAAACCTCCTTTCCTTTTCCTCTCTGCAGGCCGATGAGATCGAGAAGATCCTGTGCCATAAATTCATGCGCTTCATGATGATGAGGGCTGAGAACTTCTTCATCCTACGCAGGAAGCCCGTGGAGGTGCGGGGGTGGCAAAAGCGGCTCCCAGCTCTGCTCCCAGGGACCTGCAGCGCAGATCTGGGCTGCGCTGTCAGTGTGCTGCGCACTCGTAGCTCTCTTACTGCTCCTCTCTTCCTCAGGGCTACGACATCAGCTTCCTAATCACCAACTTCCACACGGAGCAGATGTACAAGCACAAGCTTGTGGATTTTGTGATCCATTTCATGGAGGAGATCGACAAGGAGATCAGTGAGATGAAGCTCTCTGTCAATGCCAGGGCCCGCATCGTGGCTGAGGAATTCCTCAAGAATGTAAGGCTCTGGGAATGTTCCTTCTCTCAGCAGTGGGGCACGGCCCTCATAGGCAGAACCTATGGTTGGGGGGTGGCAGTGCTGTGATGCAGTTTGTGCCCATCCTGGGACATGGGGGGATGCCTGTAAGCATTGGTGCTCATTCTTCCACTGGCGTTGAGACCCTCTAAGTAGGCTGAGGGCGGGCAGAGCTGGGGGATGTGGTGTAGGACATTCCAGTGCTGATGGGCGCCTGCCCTCTGTCTTGCCTTGTAGTTCTAGGCTGTGCCGTGACTCCGTGGCTTCCCGGTGCCTGTGCAGAGCCGCATACCGGGGGTCTCCTGCTCTGGAGAAGGAAAGCTGGGCCCCTGGCTGCAAACCCGTCTCCTCGCTGGCCGGGGCGGGGGCGGACCGGGCTTGTGCGTGTGTGGGGCCGGGCGGCCCCGCTCCCTGTCCTGTCGCATTGTGTTTTATAAAGAGTTACTTGCTGTACGTTCCGTCTCCCTGCTGTATTGCTGGGGGAGGAAAGGGGAGGGAATGTCCGGGGGCGGGGCTATAGGGCAGGAGGGGGCGGGGAAAGGGACGGGGGGCAGGGCCCGGAGCGGCACCATGACAACAGTAAACAGTGGGGGCAGCCCCGCTGGAAGGAGTGGGAGTGGCCCGGGTGGGTGCTGGGGAGGATGGGGTTACAAAGCGGCCTGGGGGAAGGGTTTTGGGGTGACACAGCTTCAGATGGTGGGGGAGCAGCTGGTGTGGGGCCATAGGAGAGGATGCAGGGCTTAGGGCTGCTGGAAGCTCCCTGCATCCCCCATCGGGTGAGGACGCAGCGCAAGGGGATCCCCTGCACTGCATGGAGTGGGGCTGAGCTGCTAGCAGCCTCCCACACCCCCAGGTTGCCTCACACCTCACCCACTCGAGAGCAGGGCCGCGGGCACACAGCCCAGTGAGGGGAGTTCCTGGCAGGCACGCTGTGAGGCTGCAGTGCCGGCATGAGGATTGAGAAGGTGGCAAACGCTGCAGCAGGAGCACCCAGCAAGGTGCAGCGTGTGCGGGCAGGTGGGTGCCTGCTCTCTGCCCTTCAGGGACAAGGGAACATGAGGGTATACGTTGCCTGAGTGGGGCTCATCTGAGGCTGTCCCATGGGTCTCCGGATTCTTGCAGACTGCAGCCGCCCCTGGCTTTGCCCCGAGCAGCTGAAGCTGGCCAAGCTGCAGGTGGAGAGGGCTATCAAGGTGAAGGCCTGCTCCTGCCCCAGAGTGTCACCCATTTTCACTTGGCACAAGGGCTGAGCTCCCCAGGGTGGGCAGCTTAGCCATGGCATCTCCCCACCCAGGAGAAGAAGATCTTCATGGTGCAAGGCCGCTACCCTGTGATCCGCCGCCTGCTACGCGCACGGGGCTGGGTGGAGAGGAAGGCACCACGCAGGGCGCAGCAGCAGGAGGCAGGTGGTGGCAGTGCCGAGCCCAGCACAGCACAGCATGGGGTGCAGCCGTCCCTGGAGTCCCTGTGCTCCACGTGGCTGCCCAACAAGGAGGAGGATGAGGAGGAGAAAGAGCAGATGGACAAGGACAACCCTGATGGCATCCATGAGCTCATGGTAGCAAGGAGGGCTGCAGCCCTCAACACGATGCAGCAGGACCCCCCAGTGGGGTGGGGGATGAGGACATGGGGCAGGGGAGGGTCCCACCTCACTCAGCCCCTTGCCCCCGCCAGTCCCGCCTGGTGCAGGACCAGGTGCCCTACTTCATCTGGAGCAGCCGCTGCAACGCGGCAGAGAGATGCGTCCTGCAGCCGGACCAGGTGGTGAACCACTATGCCCGAGGGGGCTGCCTCACCACCAAGGTGGGGGCATGGGAACCTTCCCTGGGGGGGCACAGGGTGCACGCCGGGGCTGCCACCCTTCTCCACACAGGAGGGGCTGTGCCTCACCCTGCGCAACCTGCCCTGGTTTGACCAAGCCGACCCCGATACCTTCTTCCCTCGCTGCTACCGCCTGGGTGCTGTGGATGAGCGCCAGGCCTTCATCGGTGAGCTGGGGGCCGGTGCGGTATGGGCTTGCAGTTCATACATCCCCAGCATGGCTTTGGGCTGGGCAATGCCTCCTCTCTTACTGCAGAGGATTTCCGCCTCACTGCCGCACGCAGCCTGCTCAAGGTGGCCCTGGAAAGGGTTGAAGGTGAGCATACAGCGCTGGACCCACCCTCAAAACCCAGCGATGCTCCAGGTGAGGTGCTGAGCCCCCCACCCCAGGCATAGCGCAGTGCTCCGTCCCTCACCCCGTGCCACCCCCCTAGCAGCGGGGCCGGCCCCCCTTCTGCCCGCACAGCTTGTGGAGGAGGCGCTGCGGGTGTGTGGGGGGCACCTGGACAGCATGGCCCACCGGGACATCGATGGGGACACACAGCCCCACAGCCCCGGCTGGGACAGCTTCCTGCAGGGCTACTACCGCGTGGTGCAGTGAGTGCTGGCAGCGGGGTGGGGAAGGGTGGAAAGGCAGCGGCTGAACCCCCCCATATTGCAGCGAGGGGGCCGTGCTGCGGCTGAGCATGGCACAGCGGGAACAGGGCCGCAGCCTGCTGCAGGGCCTGGCGGGGCAGCTGCCCCAGCTGCACATGGAGGGCGAGCGCAACGTTTGGATCCTCAAACCCGGGGCTGCGTCCCGGGGCAGAGGTAGGACTGGGGGTTGTCCGGGGGTCCCCATGCGCCACGGGGTCCCCACGTGCCGCCACATCTGCAGGCATCGTGTGCGCGGCACGGCTGGACCAGCTGCTGCGGCTGGCGGGATGCGCGGGGCGGGAGGGCCGCTGGGTGGTGCAGAAATACGTGGAGCGGCCGCTGCTCATCTTCGGCACCAAGTTCGACGTGCGGCAGTGGTTCCTGGTGACTGACTGGAACCCGCTGACCATCTGGTTCTACCGCGAGTGCTACCTGCGCTTCTGCTCGCAGCCCTTCTCCCTGCGCCGCTTGGATGCGTGAGTGCGGTTCCGTGCTCCGTATGTCTGTCCCTCCCTCCCCCGGCTCTCTCGCAGAGGTAAATTCCCACCCCAGCCCACCGCTCTGCCCATAGCCGCGTCCCTCAGTGCCACACATACGCAATGCTTGATCACCTCCAGGGATGACGACCCGCCGCCCCCTGGGCAGCCTGTGCCAGTGCCTCGCCGCTCGTTCTGCGACAAAATTATTCCCAATACCCAACTGAAGGCTGCTTTCTCTCCCCCGCCAGGGCCGTCCATCTCTGCAACCAAGCCGTGCAGCGGCACTGCCGCCCGGGGATATCCCGACACCCGCAGCTGCCAGCAGACAACACGTGGTCGTGCCACCAGCTGCAGGCCTACCTGGCCCAGCAGGGCCAAGCCGGTGCCTGGGCTGAGGTGATGGTGCCGGGCATGAAGGCGGCGGTGGTGCGGGCGGTGCGGTGCTCGCAGGGTTTGGTGCGGGGCCGTAAGGGCAGCTTTGAGCTCTATGGGGCCGATTTTATTTTTGGCGAGGATTTCCAACCCTGGCTGCTGGAGATCAATGCCAGCCCCACCATGGAGGGCAGCACGGCGGTGACGGGCCAGCTGTGCGCCGGGGTGCAGCGTGACACACTGAGAGTCGTCATCGACCGCCGGGATGACCCCGAGTGCCCCACAGGAGCCTTTGAGCTCATCTACAAGCAGGTGGGGTGGGGAGCCGAAGGGGATAGGAGGCTGTGGGGATGGGGGTACAGCCGTGTGCTCCCCACACGCCCCCCTACAGGCGGCCGTGCCCACCATGCACTACGTGGGGCTGAAGCTGGAGGTGGAAGGCAGCTCCCTGCGCAGACCACGCCGCGCTCCCCGCTCCCTGGTTGCAGCAGGGGAAGCAGAGGACAGGCCCCCCCCCGCGTGCCGCAGGGATGCGGCCCAGGCAGCCCCCAGGGGCTCTGCCCCAGCTCAGAGGGCTCAAGGACCGTCCCCGTCTGCCCATCGCAGTCCACCAGGGAGCTCTCCCCCGCCTCGGCCCCCTGCCCCTGCTGCAGGGCACTCGGCCCCATGGCACAGAGGAGGGACGTAGGGCTCAGGAGGGGGCAAAGAGGTGTGGTGATGGCCCAGTATGCCTCCACCCCTCTTGGCAGAAATAAATCTGTGAGTGGGAGTGAGCTGTGTGCTTTCATACGGGGGATGGTGCGGGAGGGACACATTATCAACCCCCCCCCAGCCTGAAGCGATAGGGCTGCTGGCAGGAACTGGGGCCGCCAGAGACTCCCCCAACATCCGCCCCAGATGGGAACTGGGTCATAGGGAGGGAGGGGGCTGTGGTTACCAGTGCTGACTCAACCCCCTGGGGGGGGGCTACACAGGAAAGATGTGGGGAGTGCAAATGGGACAGAGAAATGCTGTTTGTTGGCACGCTGAGATTTAATGGGGAGGGAGAGGTGGGGAAGGCAGCCCCAGCAGGCGCAGGGTGCGCAGGAAGTGGGGAGGGGGGGGAGCACGCAGCACTGTGTGGGGCAGCACCAGCTGCTGCAGGTGGAGGTGCAGGGGCAGGCGGTGGTGTCGGGACAGCTGCAGCCGGGACATCAGCTCTGCGTCCAGCACCTGTGGGGGATAGGTTTTTTTTTAGGAAAGTACAGCATAGGGCAGCAGTCTCCCTCCACCACGCTGCTTACCTGTGTGTGGGGTGTAGGCGTCTCCTGGGGGGGCAGCAGGAAAGGCTCCCCCAGCACCGTACCCACGCGGGATGCGTGTCTGTGGTCACCCAGCACCGGGCACAGCAGCAGTGTCAGGTGCACCTGGAGCTGATCAGGGAAAGCTGTGGGGAGGGGAGGAACATGGGGTTGGTAGCACCGTGGGGTGGTGGTACCAGGGGAGTGTAGGGGGGGCACTCACCAGTGCGAGGCTGCAGCTGGAGCAAAGCGCAGCCCCCCGCTGCCCCCAGCAGCCGGTAGCGGGTCTGGGTGCTCTTCACCTCCCCACGGGCCATGCTGCGGCGTCCTGGGGATGGCACCGCCACCACCTGGGGGATGGGGCACAGCTTCAGCACCACCCTCTGCCCCCCACTCCTCCCAGATCCCCCCCATGTACCCCTTACCACAGCTGTGTCCCCTTTCTGCTGCCAGCACAGCCCCACGCGGATCTCACCCTCTGCCTCCGCCGGGATCCCCACAGTGACAGCGCTGAAGGGACGCAATAAGAGGGGAGAGCCTCACGCCTTTGGGGAGGGAGACAGATGGGGGGGAGGGGGGGCACGCACCTGTAGGTGGCCGGGAACTGCCCCCTGCGTCGGGCGGCAGTGAAGGAGTGCTGCAGCTGCTCAGTGACACGGTGGCAGGTGGACAGCAGCACGAGGCCGGAGCATTCCCTATTGGACACGGTATCTCTGAGCCCCTCTGGAACCCCCACACCCCAAATCCCAGACCCACCACAATACCTGGTGGGCGCCTTCACCACGTGCAGCTCTGCAGGTAGCCCCAGGCGTCGGCGTAGTGCAGGCAGCAGTGCGGTCAGGCTCAGCTCCCCAGAGTGCCCTGGGGGTTTGGAGGGTCAGCAGCAGACGTGCCTCCCTCCGGCTGCATCAGCCCCCCCAGCACTCACCCAGCACAGGCAGATCAGCGGGCTTGCTCAGAGCCAGCAGGGCTCCTGCGGGGCGGCAGAAGGGTCGGTCCCCACTCTCGATCACCCAATACCCACCCGTGTCCAGCCCCTCTCTCCTCCATTACCTTCCCGGTGCACAACAGAGGCCTCCAGCAGCCCCAGCACAGCCTCAGGGCCCAGCTGTCGCCCCTTCCTGCGGGAAGAGTGAGACGGGGCACACGCGAGACTCCCCCACCTCCCCCACGCTCCCTGTCCCCACGCGTACCCCGTGCCCCCAGACCTGCCCCCACGCAGCCCGCGACTCCCGCGCACCTACATCAGCGCACGCACTCGTGTCACACAGTGTCAACTCCGCAGCCCCGTGCACGCGGAGCAGCGCCCCCCACGCGCGCCCCCCACGCGCTCACCCCGCGGTGCGCGCCCCCTGCCTCACGCACGCCGCCACGCGCGCGGCACCGCCGCGGCCCGCCATGGCCGCACTGCGCCTGCGCGGCGGGCGGACCGCAGGGCGATGCGCCCCGCTTTGACCATAGAGCCGGGCCTCCGGGCGTATAGACCGGCCTCCTGCCTGAGGCCGTATGAAGAGAGGCGGCGGTCATAGAGAACCGGAAGTGCGGGTAGAGCGTCTCAGCCCGGTGAGCGGGTGGAGTGCGGCGGGGCGCGGTGCCCGCGGCGAGGTGCGGAGGGCGGGCCTGGGGGTGGTGGCAGGCCGGGGGGTACCGCGCCCTGCGCTGTCCCTGCGGCTGTCATGGGTGGGTGGTCACGGGAAGGTGGGACGGAGGCCATAGGGGTCCTCCTGGGGGTCCCCTCACTCTGTGTCCCTGCAGGCATCTATGGCGTCTCGAGGTGGGCCCCGTGCTGCTGGCACTGATGGCAGCGACTACCGGCACCGGGAGCGCGTGGCTTCGCACTACCAAATGAGGTGGGTGTTGTGGAGCCTCTGCTCCCCAAAATGTGGGGCCGTGTCCTCATCAGGGCCGTGACAGGGTGATGCCCCTCCAGGTCACATCCCTGTCACGGCCATGACAAAGCCATGTCAATGCAGGGCCGTGATGGGGCTGTGACCCCACCAGGCTGTGACAGAGCCGTGTCCCAGCTGGGCTGTAACCATGCTGTGTCCCCACAGCGTGGCCCTGAAGTCAGAGATCAAGAAGCTGACCTACGTGCACGTGGGACTGTGGCTGCTGCTGCTGGCACAGATGTGCGTGGGGCACCTCAAGCTGCTGCCCCACGACCGCGTGGCCATGCCCTACCAGTGGGAGTACCCCTACCTGCTTAGCATCCTGCCCTCGCTACTGGGCCTGCTCTCCTTCCCCCGCAACAACATCAGCTACCTGGTGCTGTCCATGATCAGCGCCGGGCTGTTCTCTGTGGCACCGCTCATCTACGGGGCCATGGAGATGTTCCCTATGGCTCAGCAGCTCTACCGGCACGGCAAGGCGTACCGCTTCATCTTCGGCTTCTCCGCCGTCTCTGTCATGTACCTGGTGGTGGTGGTGGCCGCCCAGGTGCACGGCTGGCAGCTCTACTACAGCAAGAAGCTGCTGGACTCCTGGTTCACCAGCACGCAGGAGAAGAAGAAGAAGTGAGGGGGGTTGGGCGGAGGCTCCGCGTGCCACGCGTGGAGCGTTCGGGGGCCGCTGGCAGTGCTGCAGGGCGGCTGCTGCGGGTGTGGAGGTCCCCGGGGCTGAGCCCGGTGCTGGGGCTCTGATCGCGTGTCACCGTACGGAAATAAAGCCTCTCCCGTGCTTTCCCACTCGTGTCTGCGCCGCCGCAATCAGGTCGCGGGCGGGGCCGCACGTGCTGCCGGAGGAATGCGGCGGGGCCGGCCCGGGGCGGGGAGCCGACACCGGCGGTGGGAGCGGAGCTCGACTGCGGAGCTCTCGGCCATGGGCTGCCCGGTGCGCGCCGTCGCTCTCCTTGCCGCCGCGTTGCTGCTGCCGCCGCCCGTCCGTCCTGCCGTGCCCCGCCCGCGGGTTTCCGCCAACTTCGTGAGCGCCGGGGCAGTGGGAACGGGGAAAAGGGAACGGGGAGCGGGGGTGGCGGGCGGGGCCGCGCTGATCCCCGTCTCTTTGCTTGCAGGAGTGCCGGGCCAACGGTGAGTGGGGCCGCGGGGCTGTGTTCCCAGTGTGCGGGGCTGCGGCGGCGGGGCGGGCCCCGGCGGCGGCTCCCCGGTGGGGCCGAGATCGGAGGCAGACTTGGAGCGGGGCGGTGCGGGGCGGTTCCCGGTGCGGGGGGTTCCCCTTTGTAAGGGGATCCCTGTGCGTGGGGATCCCCCTCTCTGGGCGATTCCGGTGCGCGGGGATCCCCCTCGCGTGGACTGTCCCGGTGCGAGGGATGGCCCCGTGCACGGCTCCTCTCCTCTCCCGGCAGCCGACAGCACGCTGACCCGGCCCCGCTGCCGCCGGGGAGCCCCCACCGGGCCCCTGCTGACCCCTCCCGCCCTGGCGCTGAGCACGGCGCGGCTGTGCCAGCCCTCGCTGCCCTGCCAGCCCTGCCTGCGGGTGCGCTTGGCCGTCCCGGCCGCAGGTACGGGCTGTGCTCCGGGATGAGCCCCCCTTTGTCCCGCTGGGGGAACCCTGGGAGGGTTAACCCCAGCCGCGGGATCGTCCCACCGGTGTCAGCAATCGCCGGTGTCCCGCAGGTATCCACGGGCTGCAGCTCGACTTCCTGGAGCTGGGCTCCAACCGGGCCGGCTGGCTGCAGGTGTGGCAGCGGTACCAGGCACCTGGCGATGTGCCGGTGAGTGTGGGGCACGCTGCGGGGATGGGGACGGGCAGTGGGGCTACGCTCACCCCCTGCTCCCCGCAGTGGCAGGTTCAGTTCGACTGCTTCCCGACGGAAAGCGGGCGGCGGGTCCTGGTCACCCTGCATACCATCCCTGACCGAGGCCTGGCCATCAGCCGCAGCCACGTGGTTGCCATCGAGCTGCAGGGTAAGGCTAGAAGGGAGTGGGGTGCTTGTAAGGTTTGGCACCGACTGACCCTCCCTGTGCTCCCCAGGGCCCGTCTTTACCCACACCTGGCTCCCTGAAGCACGGGCCATCGAGGTGGCTGTGCCCAAGGGCCCTGCGCTGGTGGTGCGGCTGTGCCACCAGCTGGCCCTGGAGTGTGAGGAACTGCCACAGCCCTTCCACCGCCAGGTAACAGCCAGCGAGATGCGGTCCCCGGGGATCGCTGCACTCCCAGCATGCTCACATCCCCTCTGTGCCTGCAGCTCCTGGTGCCGGGCGGCCACCACGTCTCGCTGCCGTATGAGTTCCTGGTGCCCTGCCTTTGCGTTGAGGTGCGTTCCCCGTGGTACCCCTGTGCACATCTGTCCGCACAGCGATGGGACACGGGTGACGGACACGTGGTGCTGTGCTCTGCTCCCCAGGCCTCCTATCCACACCGTGACAGCCTGCGCAGCAAGCGCTGCCCCTTCCGTGAGCGGCCGGATGCCTGTGAGTGCCTGAAGGGACGCCAGGGAGAGGACACCGTCGGCCGGCCACCCTACTGATCTCATCCCCACAGATGGCCCTGAGCTGTGGTCCTCGGTGCGCTTCCATGACTACAGCAGCAAGGACCAGATGGCCATGGTGCTGAGTGCCAGCTGTCCCCTGCATCCCCGGGCCACCCTGTGCTGGAGGGAGGCGCCAGCTGAAGCTGCACCGTGCCACGATGTCCCCAACTCCACGGCCAGTGAGGAGGAACAGGTGAGGGGGCACGGCTGCAGGGCACCCACTGGGCCCCAGGATGTCCAAGGGTGCGGTGTGTCAATGGGAACAGATGGTGACGCTCTCTCTGTCCCTTGCCAGACATACACGCTGGACAACGTGGATGTGCACCCCCTGCTCTGCTTCAGGGTAAGCCCCTGGGGTGGCACCAGCTGGGAAGGTGCTAGGCTGGGGGCGCAGCTGACCCCGTGTCTCCTCTGCAGTTCTCCTATGGGAACAGCAGCCACGTGGAGTGTCCCCACCGCACAGGTGAGCCCATGGGCTTGGGATGCTGTCCCTTCCCCTCAGGCACCCCGTCACGCCACAGCGTGAGCTCTCTCTCCACCAGACACTGCTTGGAACGTGTCCCTGAGTGCCTGGGGGCTGCAGCTCCGCCTGCGCCTCACCTCCCGCGTCCCCGCGTCCTTCAGCGCAGCGCTGTGCCAGCGCCGGGGCGGGCGCTGTGAGCCCGAGGCCCCCGTCTACACCGTCACGCGGGTGAGTGATGTAGGACGGGGGAGCTCAGGGGGACAAGCTGTGCCACGCTGACCCTGCCTCGTGCTTTGCAGCCGGAGAGCTCTGCTCCAGGGGAGCTGGCGCTGCTGCTGCCGGTGCAGGTCCTGGGCAGCTGCGTGTTGGTAAGGTGACCCCCAGCCCCGCTGCGCTGCCCACATCGGGCTGGGGGGCCGAGCCCCAAGTCCTGCGCCCCCTCACCCATCTCCTTCCCCATCCAGGTCTGGCGCTCAGACGTGCGCTTCGCCCGCAAGCAGCTGCTCTGCCCTGATGGTGAGCGGAGCCCCAGGGCTGATGGAGACGGGGCAGGGTGTCGTGGCTGCCCGCTCACTGCCCCTCTCTCAGTCTCACACAGGCACTTCGGGCTGCTGGGGCTGGCGCTGGCACTGGGGCTGGTGGTGACCGTGCTGCTCCTGAACTGCCGCAGCACCTGGAGGATGTCCAGTGGTGAGGGGCAGCGGTTTGGGCAAGGGCTGGGGCACCCCAAGGGCTGGGACACTGCAGGGACGGGGAGGGTCCGGGACGGTGGGATGCTGCAGTTCCACAGGGGCTGCTCGGAGCAGGGCTGTCACCGTTGTCCCTTCTGTCCCGCAGGTGCGGCGGCACGTGGGCGCCCGGTGCTGCTGCTGTACTCTCCCGACTCGGAGGAGCACCTGGCGCTGGTGTGCGCCCTGGCCGAGCTGCTGCGCGCGGGGCTGGGCTGTGAGGTGCGCCTGGACCTGTGGGAAGCGGGCGGCGTGGGGCGCGCGGGGGCCCTTCCCTGGCTCTACGCTCAGCGCCGCCACGTGGGCCGTGAGCGCGGCACCGTCCTGCTGCTCTGGAGCCGGGGCAGCTCTCGGCTCTTCCACTTATGGAGAGGGGGTGAAGGCGGCGGGGAGCCCCGCGACGCGCACGATGTTTTCGGGGCGGCCATGGCGTGCTTGCAAGGGGAGCTGGGGGCGGCGGGGCGAGGCCGGGGCTGGGTGCTGGTGTACTTCAGCCGGCTCTGCAGCCCCCGCGACGTGCCGCGGCCCCTGCGGCCCCTGCCCACCTACCGCCTGCCCCAGGAGCTGCCCGGCCTGCTGGGTGCGCTGCGGGGCGGGCCCCCGCCCTCCCGCCGGCGCCTCCGTGGCCGGGCCAAGGGGCTGCTGCTCCGGCTGCTGGAAGCTGAGGCCGGCAAGGGGGCGGCAGGGGGCGGCTCCGGGGGGATCCCGGGCTGCCCGCTTCAGCCTGCTGGTACCTGAGCGCCCGCCGCGGGGTCGAGCTTGGGCAGAGCGCGGGCCGGGGGCCGCACGGAGGAAGGAGGCCCTGGATGGAGCCGGGCTGAATGAGCGGCGGCAGGAGAGCCGCCCCGGGCCGGGAGGCTGGAACGGAGCAGGGCTGGCCCGGCCGTGGGGCTGGAGTGTGGGCACAGCCCTGGTGCCGGGCAGCTGAGCTTCCAGCAGGGCCTGCTATGGAGGAGACAGCGGGCCTTGCACGGGGCGGCCACGGCCGGGAGAGGCAGCCGGGCAGCTCCTGTCACGTCGAGGTGCCCGGCACGGCCCGGACGGGCTCCTCACGGCCGGTCTTGGCTGCGTTGAATGGAATAAAAGCACTGTTAACCTCTCCCTGTGTCGCCTTCTCTGGTGCTTCGGGGCTGCCGGCAAGGTGCGTTCACCCCAGGGCGGGCCCCGCCGCTCCACGGGACTGCAAGAGCTCGGACTGCGAGATCGGTGCGGGGCAGAGCGGGGCAAGGCCCCACCCCGGGGCGGTCCCGGGAGCCCGGGAGCGGAGCAGGAAGCGGGAGTCGGCGGTGGTGGCGGTGGTGGCGGCGGCGGGGCCCGTGGGCTGGGAGCGGGGCTGTGGGGCCGGGGCCATGGGGTGCCCCGGCCCCACCGGGCGCGCCCCGGGGCTGCTGCTGCTGCTGCTGCTGGCGGCGGGCGGGCGCGGGGCTCCCCGCGACGCCGTGATCTGCTCGCAGGTGTGTCGGCGTGGCGGGGGCAGCGGGGCAGCGGGACCGCAGGGCCGGGCCGCGTCCTCACGCCTCCCGCCCGCAGGGCCTCGCCTGCCGCCTGCTCGGTAAGTGCCCGCGCCGCGGCCCCCGCTGCCGGGCGGACGGGAGCGGCTCTGACGCTGCCCCGCTCTCCCCCCCACCCCCCCAGACGCCGACGTGCTGTGCGGGATGGAGCCCGCGGCGCCGGGCCCGGGGCTGGCGCTGCTGGGGCTGCGGCTGGAGCCGGAGCTGCGCTGCGTGGGGCCGGGCGGCTGCTCGGCGTGCCTCCAGGCCCGGCTGCGCCTGGGCCTCGAGCCCGAGGACGGCGGTGATGACGCGGGGACGGCCGCCTCGCCCCGGCGCGACGTCGCCGCGCTGCTGCTGCTCTCCGGCCACGGGTACGCCTCGTCCCGCTGCGTGGCCGTGGAGGTCCGCGCATCCTCCGCTCTGCCCGGCCGGCGCCTGGTACGTCTGCACCGCGGTTGGGTGTGGGGGTGCGGTCCGGGGCCGTGGCACGTGGGATGTGGGCACGGCGCTGTGGTTTTCCTGCGCAGGGCTCGGTGCGGTTCCGCTGCTTCGAGGCACCGCTGGGCTCTGAGCTGCACGTCACCGCCTATAGCAGCGCACGTGGCCGCCGCCGGCTGAGCCAGAGGCAGCGGCTGCCAGGTGAGCCCCGGCCCTGCCGCACGGCCCCACGCCCTCCTCACCCGCTGACCCTATTTATCATCCCTGCAGACTGCTCGTGGCCCGCGGCCCGGGCCGCCATCCCGCAGTGCCAAGGTAGGTGCCCGTGGCTCCGTGCTGGGGCTCCCAGCTGGCTGTGCCGTTGGGTTGGGAGGCATTGGGGTACCTGGTGCAGGGTGCCCTGAGCCGCCCGCATGCAGTGCCCAGGCTGCAGGTGTCCCCGGGGCTGACGGCAGTGCTGGTGGAGGTGCAGGTGGCCACGATGGAGCTCAACTACACCCTGCGGCTCTACCACAACCGCAGCCACGGCACCGGCGGGTCGGGACGTGCTGTGACAGCGGTGAGTGCCTGTCCCTTCCTATCCCACCACTGCTACAGTCACCCTGCTGTGGGGTGGTGTGCTGTAGGGTGACCTCTGTCCCGTTCTTGGTCACAGAGTGGGCCAATGAACTACAGCGTGCCACTGGAGGAGGTGCTGCCCTGCCTCTGCCTGCAGGTAGGAGCCAGGCTGGGCACTTCAGGGACACAGCAGCGGGTCGGAAGGTGTCACCATCCCAGTGGGGCCAGCTGGGTGTGAACAACATGGGTGCCCTAAATCATTTTTCTGCTCTCTCTTCTCCACCCCCAGGTTTGGCCAGAGATCCAGGACCCACTGCGTGCCACTATGTGCCCCTTCTCGCATGGTACCCACGCTGGGGTGGAACATCCTTAGGGATACTGGGATGTGGACAGATGCCGTGATGCACCAAGACCCCCGGGGGCATCCACACAGACCCCTCTCCCCACGCAGATGCAGCGGCGTGGGAGCGACTGTGGGTGCAGACCCAGCTGGTGCTGCATGATGTGGGGCGGACATTCACCTGCTCCATCTCCGCACCCTGTGACCTCCTAGCCGAGCTGGTGCCCTGCTGGAGCCAGGCACCCACCGTGCCGTGCCAAGCCCTGCCCGGCCTGCAGCAGCCTGTCACCGGGCAGGTGAGCATCCCTATGGGGCCAGAACACTCCAAAGGGATGCATGGCACTGATGGGCTGCCCTCTGCCTGCAGGGACCGCAGGAGTTCCAAGCGCTGCAGCCACACCCCAATCTTTGTGTGCAGGTAGCAGGCACCCCTGCCCCATGGCTGCCCCACAGCTGCCCCATAGCCATCTTCTGCAACCAGTTCTCTCCTGCAGGTGAGGAGCAGCGGGAAGGTCCGGCTGACACAGTGCCTGCGGGACTGTGAGCACCCAGGAGTGCTGCCTGGCTATGCAGAGGACATCCTGCTGATGGAGCCCGGAGGGAACGCGTCACTCTGCGCACTGCAGCAAGGCAACTGCACGCCGCTCGCCAGCTTCACTGCCATGGTAAGGGTCCCCCTGGCCCCCGTGGGTGGGCGCATTGCTACCATGCCTCTGGCTCAGCTGTACCTTCTGCAGGGGGCCGGCCGCCCGGGGCTGCTGGAGCAGCAGCTGCAGGAGGACGTGGCATCGGGGCAGTGTATGCAGGTCAGCGCATGGGCAGTGTCTGATGGGCATAGATGGGCTGGCACGTGACAGTGTGTGATGTGTCCTTGTGCCCACAGCTCTGGCGTCCTGAAAACGGCAGCGGGGTCACACTGTGGGCTTGTCCCATGCACAAGTGTGAGTAAAAGGAAGGGATGCTGTGGGTGCCAGGGGCATGGGATGGGTGCTGACGCTATGCCCCACAGACACGCGTGCCCGGTGGGCGCTGGCCTGGCTGGGAGTGCTGGTGTGTGCCGCCTGCATCCTGCTGCTGCTGCTGCTGAAGAAGGACGACGTGAAGGGTGAGCACAGTGGGGCTGCACGTGGCCAAAACGGCGTGCTAAGCACCATGTCACCCTCTCTGCTCCCCGCAGGTTGGCTCAAGTCCCTGCGTGCTGGCTGTGGCTCCAAGGGTGAGTAGCGGGGATCACTCTGTGGGGCTGGGTCCCGTATGGGGTCACCCCCATGGGGCTTTTGGAGGATGCCACTGATGCTGTCTCACAGCCCCTCTACGGGGACGCCGCGCGCTCCTCCTGCATGCAGCAGAGCCGATGGCAGAGCGTGCAGCCTGCGTGCTGGCGGCAGCCCTGCGCCCAATGGGGATGGCGGTGGTGGCCGCGCCGGGCGGTGGCAGTGGGGTGGCGGCATGGGGGCCGCTGCCGTGGCTGCATGCGCTGCACCGGAGGGCGCTGCGGGGTGGGGATACCATCGTCCTCCTCCTGTCCCCGGCGGCTGAGGCTGCTGCCAGGCGGTGGGAGGATGCGGCCCAGGACGTGCCAAGGGCTGGGGGCGCTTCCAGTGGTCCCAGTCCCCTGCA
Source organism: Alectoris magna (assembly GCA_030625065.1). NCBI lineage: Eukaryota > Metazoa > Chordata > Aves > Galliformes > Phasianidae > Alectoris > Alectoris magna. The sequence continues at coordinate 10,829,242 of CM060572.1, forward strand.
CGACCCCGGCAATGAGGTGGAACCGTGCGAAGCTTTCGCCGCAGCCCTGTCCTGTGCCATCCCGGCGCTGTCTGCGGGCACCGGGCGCTACGTGGTGGCCCGCTTGGATCCCACGGTGACAGTGCCCCGAGTGCTGCGGGCAGCCCCAGCCTTTGTGCTGCCCGGCGAGGCCGTGGGCTTCCTGCAGGCGCTGGCGGGGCGGCGCGGCTGGCGGCCGGAGCGCCACGCTGCCGCGGTGGCCGAGAGGCTGCGTAGGGCGCTGGGGGAATAAAGAACGATGCGGCCCGAAGTCTTCGGTGTGGCTGTGAAAAAAGGGCGGCGGCGCCTTTAAGGCGGCTCCAGGGGGGCTGCAAGGATTGGCTGCGGGAGCAGAGGCGGGGCGTGGCCCGCTGCGCCGATTGGAGGGGAGAGGTGGGAGCTGAGTCAGCGGGCGCGGCGCACGCCGAGGGGCGGGGCTGGAGGATGGGGCCGCGGCGGCGCCTGGCGGCCGCGCTGCTGCCGCTGCCGGGCGGGTGTGGGGGGGCCCGGCTTGGGGCCGCGCTGCTGGGGGCTGCGCTCCTCGGGGGGGTCCTCTTGAGGGCAGCGGGCAGTGAGACCCCCCCGGGGGACGGGGCCGAGCCCTGTCGAGCCTGCCGCGGCCTCGCCGAGAGCTTCAGCAGGGTGCGGAGCTGGGGCGGGGGGAGGGAACGGGGTGGGGGAGGACAGCACGGCGGGGGGATGGGGAGGGGGAGCACGGGTGTGGTGGGATGGGAATGTATGGGGGTGATGGGGGACGTGGTGGTGGAGGCACGTTGATGCTGTCTGCGGGTGATGTGTTTTGGGGGGGGGGGTTGACAGCCTGCGCTGGGATCTTACAAAGAAATGACATGGGGGTTATGTAGGTGGCAGCGTGGAGGGCGCAGGGGGTGGCATGGTTTGGTGGAGGGGGATGAGGAGTGACATGGTTTGGGAGGGGATGGGTGATGTGGCTGGGGGGGACACGAGGTGATACGGCTCCTGGGGGGAGGCAGAAGGGGTGGCCTGTGAATGACAGCAGTGCAGGGTAGGACAGTCCTTGAGGAGCTGGGCCTGGGGTAACCCTGCGTGGGGGGTGTATCCATGGTGGGGGGGCTCAGCTGTGGGGTCCCATGGTGCCTGTGCCACCCCCCTCTGCATGCCCAGGGAATGGAGCGAACGGAGCACGAAGGCTTTGGCGGGGGCAACACGGCCTGGGAGGAGGAGAAGCTGGCCAAGTACAAACACAGGTGAGTTGGTGTGCGTTGTGGGGGGGACAGGCCTCGGAGACCCTCCATAACCGTCGCCATGACCCGACAGTGAGACACGGCTGCTGGAGGTGCTGGAGAGCGTGTGCCCTCCCCAGGACTTTGCCTGCCATCAGCTGCTGGAGCGCAGTGAGGAGCATGTGGAGCAGTGGTGGTTCCACGAGTGAGTGGGGGGCACAGCACTGTGGGGGGGGGGTAGGGGGGGGGGTGGCACAGGGCTTGAGTGTCGTGTGTGTCCCTCCCAGGCGACAGCAGCACCCCGACTTCTTCCAGTGGCTGTGCATGGAGCGCCTGGCGCTGTGCTGCCCGCCCGGCACCTACGGCCCCGACTGCCTGCGTGAGTCCTGCAGTGGGCACGGGGGAATGGGAAGGGCGTGTTCTGTGTCCTCACCTTCCCCCCCGTGTCCTCGCAGCCTGTGCTGGTGGCCCCCAGCAGCCCTGCAGCGGCAACGGGCGCTGTGATGGAGAAGGGACGCGGGGTGGCACCGGGCTCTGTGTCTGCAGCCCTGGCTACGGCGGTCCTTTCTGTGCCGAGTGCGGAGATGGCTACTATGAGGCATCACGCAACCAAAGCCAGCTGCTGTGTGCCGGTAAGCACTGCGCCATGCTGCGCTGAGGGCTCCGCGCCCACCCTCTTGTGCCCACCACCCTGTGCTCACCGCCCTGTGTCCACCCCTGCAGAGTGTTACCCTGCCTGTGGGCGCTGCACGGGGCCGGAGGACTCCAGCTGCCTGCGCTGCAAGAGGGGCTGGGTGCTGCACGAGCACCGCTGCATCGGTCGGTGCACGGGGACGTGGGGCTGGATATTGGGGTGGGTATCCTGAGGGAGCGCCGTGGGATCGTTCCCTCTGATCCACAGATATCGATGAGTGCGGCACAGAGATGGCACACTGCAGGGCCAACCAGTTTTGCGTCAACACCGAGGGCTCCTATGAGTGCCGAGGTGCGAGGGCAGCGGGGGTAGCGATGGGATGGCAATGTGGGGTGGCCCCCTTCAGCAGCGGCAGCCCCACATCTTCCTTTCCGTCTCCTCAATACGCCGCAGACTGCTCTACTGCCTGCATCGGCTGCATGGGCGCAGGGCCGGCGCGTTGCAAGAAGTGCAACAAGGGCTACCGGCGGGATGGGGCCAAGTGCCTGGGTGAGTGCTCTTGGCACGCCTGTAGGGGGGTCATGGTGCCCGGTGCCACCACGCCGCTACCTGAGTGCTCCCTGCAGACGTGGATGAATGCACCAGCAGCGAGGAGCCCATCTGCACGGGGCTGCAGGAGGTGTGCGAGAACACGGAGGGCGGCTATCGCTGCGTCTGTGCCCCCGGCCACGTGCGCAGGGATGGGCAGTGCGTGGAGGACAAACCCCCCGGTACGGCACGGGTTTGGGGAGGGGGGCACGGAGGGATGCCCTCACCCACCGCTGTCATCTTTGCAGACGCCCCGGAGAAGGGATTCTTTGACGACGTGACGGACGATGAGGTGGTGGTGCTGCAGCAGATGTTTTTCGGGGTGATGATCTGCGCCCTGGCCACGCTGGCTGCCAAGGGTGACATGGTGTTCACCGCCATCTTCATTGGTGCCGTGGCCGCCATGGCCGGCTATTGGCTGTCCGACCGCAGCGACCGCGTCCTGGATGGCTTCATGAAGGGCAGATAGCTGTGGGTGGGGGGCTGCACGTGGGGCCCTGCATGTACCCCCCCACTGGTAAGAGTAGGGACCTCGTCCTCCCCCCCTTGTCCTATGCAGAAGTGGGGTCCTGCAGGCGCAGCGCCGCTGGGGGGCACAGCATGCTGCCCCCCACCTCTTGTGCGTCGGGGCACTCTGCCATAGGGATTGGGGTCCCCCCTCCCAGCACAGCACAGGGGCTAGGGAGAGGAGAAGGGGGGGCAGGGTCCCCCCGCCCCAAGCTGAGCTCCCAATCCCCAAACTCCCCTCCTCATGTTCCCAGGGCAGAGCCCCCCCTCCCCAGCCCCTGTGTCCCCAGACAGGGTGAGGGCAGGTGGGGGGACTGAGGGGGCCTCAGCCCGATGCTGCTCCTGGGGGGGGGCCCTCTGGATGCATGCACGTGGCCATCGCAATCGTCCGTGGTCTGTCCATCCGTCAAGGTGTGCTCATATCTGTGTGTGTATCTCAGGAATTAAAGCTCTGCACACCCACCATGGCTGCTGGGGGGCACGGGGCTTGGGCGCGGGGGGCCTCCTGGTTGGGTCATAAACTTTATTTCTCTTTTTTTTTTTTTGGCACAAACAGAGCTGGCTGAGGGTCACAGCAGGAGGGGATGTGGCTCTGTGAGGTGACACCTCAGAGCTCAATGGTGTCGCTGGAGAGGCTGCGTGCGTCCACCTGCCTGCTGAGCGCCAGGAAGCTGCGCCGCGCCTCCGGCTCGGAGCCAGGGGGCTGCAGGGCCGGGGGGGTTTCCTGGTGGGCCAGCAGCTGTGCCCGGCTGGGCGCCTCCTCCAGCGGCAAGCTGTCGGGCGAGGACAGGCCGTGCCGCCACGGGTTCCAGCTGATCTTCAGCGAGAAACTCTCCATGGAGCTGACGGACACATCGGCCTCTCCGCGGGGCAGCTCGGTCAGGGAGCTGCAGCGTGCCATGGTGGTTTGGGGCTCAAAGGTGCGGATGGAGGCCCCGGAGCCCCGGCGCGGCCGCCCAAACAGCCCCTCGCGCAGCAGGTGCCGGCGGCACAGCGCCTGGTCGATGCTGCGCCGCAGGTCAATGGGGGAGGGCGGGCGGAAGACCAGTTCCCCCAGCGAGGCCGAGGAGCCGTGCTCGCGGATAGCTGCCACCGCCACGTTGGGGCACTTGGGGCTGAGGCCCGGTGTCCCCGCCGCCACGGCTGTGTTGCTGTCCTTCAGTGCCCGCAGCGGGAGCTGCTCAGCTGGGTTGCGGATGAGGCTCTTGGAGATGTCTCCGGTGGGCGCGTGCTCGTAGCAGTTGTTGGGGTATTCGGGCACTTGGGCCTTGCGCCCGGCACAGAAGTACCCCACTGCTTTGGCCCAGCACGAGTGCCCTGCGGCCTCCTCCCTCCGTCCCCGCCACAGCGGCTCGGCCACCCCCAGCAGCACCGCCAGCCCTACGCCCGCCTCTCCCACCCGCATCCATCCCATTGCCGCCCAGCAGGGCCACCCGCAGCGCCCTGCCGGGCCCACGCCCCCCCGCAGCCACGCGGCGCTGAGCAGCTGCAGCGCGCAGCACGGCACCCCCAGCAGCCCCGCCGCCAGCAGCGCCCGCGCCCCGCATCGCAGCCCCTCACGGCGGGACCCCCGCCAGCCGCCCCGCAGCCCCCCCAGCAGCAGCAGTGTGGCAAATGCACAGCCCACCCCGTGCAGCGCTAACCCTGCGCCTAAACCCCATCGTGGCCACAGCAGATCGGCCGCCATGGGGGCAATGCACTGCAGCACGGCCGTGACCCCGAGTGCGGGCGGCCACCCCAGGGAGGGGGGCAGCAGGCACAGCTGTGCCGCGCGCTGCATGTGGCCCAGCAGCAGAGCGAAGGCTCCCAGCAGCAGCGTGAAAGGCATGGAGCAGAGCAGCAGCATGCAGCGGGGCGGCAGCCGGCCCCGCGCCCCATAGGGGTCCAGCAGCAGGAAGGCGCCCCGCAGCAGGCTGGCGGCCAGCAGCAGCCCCATGGCGCCCAGCAGTAGGGCGCCGTGGGGTGGGCGCTGCAGGATGGTGCCCCCCAGCCCTGCTATGCAGCCCAGCGCCAGCAGCAGGCACAGCGCAGCCCCCACGTAGGCGTGCACGGCCCATGCGATGCGCAGGGGACGGCGTAGTTCAGCCCAGCCCGCTGCTGTCGTGTTGGAGCTCCCAGCAGCACACGAAGCCCCCGTACAGGTGCTGGGCTCTGTGGGGGGCTTGCTGGGCTCCGGCTTCATGGGACGCCATGGGGCACGCTGCGTCATCACCCACGCCACTCCCTGCCGCCACGTGGCTGAGGGCACTGCGGTGCTGCTGGTGGCAGGGGGCTGCGTCCCTGCGGTGTCTGCAGGTAGAGGGGGAGGTTTGTTAGTGGGGTGCCCCATACGTGGGTCTGTTGAGATGGCAAATGCTCCAGCTGAGTGCACTGTCTCTGACCCCACAGGGAAGCCCCCTCCTGCCTGGCTCTAACCGTGATAATCCCTATAGGCAGTAGATTAGGGCCATCGCCGGGCACAATCCTGATTGAAGGTGGCACCTCAGCCCAAGATAGCTGCCATCCCCTCGCCCAGCCGGTGGACACCCCTCGGACCCCATGCTGGGATGGTGCTTGTCCACACTGCAGCTCACCTGAGCGCCTGGTGCTGGACGGTGTCCCTGCCGTGGGGCGCGCTGTGGGCACGGTAACCTCGGTGGCATTGGGGATGCTGCCATGCCCCACAGCACCCCGGACTCGCTGCGGTGAGCCAACGTCTTGCTCAGGGAGCAGCCCTGTGAGGGAGAGGACAGCTGGCAACCAGGGCTCGGTCACTGTGGGGTGTCCGTGCACCTTGCCAGCTCCTACCTGTATAAGGGGTGCCAGGGGGGGACCTGCTGGAGGCAGGCAGCGATGTGATGCTGGTGCTGAGGGTGGGCTGGGGGTCCTGCAGTCTCGTTGTCCTGGCAGGCGCCATATCCCCGGTGGTGGCATTGCTGAGCGGGGCTCTGCGTGTGCTCCTCTGGTGTGCAGGCAGCAGCCAGGTCCAGGTCTCAGCCCTCACTTCCTGTGCCATCTTGGGTGACAGCCCATGGGATGGGGCTCTGTGCTCCCCCAGGGTGGAGGCAGGGGCAGTGCTGAGGGGACCCCATGGTCCCTGCTTGCTGCTGCCCGCAGCTTCTGGCTGTCCCCAGGTGTGTGTGGCTGCTGTCACCACTCCGGTCCCCACTGCTGGCTCTGGGGTCAGGGCAATGGTGGACACGGTGGGCTGAGGGCTGGGAGTGCTGCCTGGCATGGACACACTCTGCTCAGATGGGAGTGTCCCCTGACCTGCCCAGGGTGGCCCCGTGTCCATGGGCACCTGGGGGGATGGCATCCCTGGTGTGGAGCTGTGAGGCAGCTGTGTCCTCCCCCTGGGGCTCTCCTGGCCTTTGGCCTCTCGTCCTTGCCAGGTGATGAAGGGCTCCTCCACCACAGCCAGGGTTGTGTCACCTGCCAGGCTTGTCCCTGTTACCCGAGGTGTCCTGGTGACAGTGCTCAGCTGCGGCAGTTGGGACCAGCGCACGGGGCTGCCACCTCTCCAGCGCTCACTCTTGATGTCCCCAGCACCACTCAGCTCCCCCGATGCATCCCAGGCCAGGGGTGTCCCCATGTGTCCCCAGGATGGGACGTGCAGGGGTACCCTGCCCTGCTGCGATGTCTCATCTGGGGTCAGTGTCCCCTGCGCCACGGTGGGGACCCTGTTGGCCAGAAGCAGTGCCCAGGTGACGAGCCACACTGCAGCCATGGCGAGCCTTCACCTTCACCCTGCGGGGACAGGGGGTTGGTGAGTGGGAGTGACACTGCTTGGGACTGGGGGCTGTCCCGGTTTCCCTGCACTGGGGCCTGTGCCCAGCTGTGCCCCATCCCGGGTGGCTCCTGGCCGCGTCCCAGCTGGGCCTATTCCCGGCGTCCCCGGTGCCAGTAGACCGCATTCCCAAACGCTCCCATTTGCAGCGGCCCTGGTGCCGTCAGTCCCCATCCCCAACGTCCCCATCCCCGGTGCGGATGCTCCATGGCGCCCGTGCTGCCCGCCCACAGCATCCCCGGCGTCCCCGCTCCCCGTGTCCCCATCCCCGGCGTCCCCGGTACCGGCAGCCCCTCTCCGCCGCGCTCCGTTCACCTTGCCGCGTCCCCGGCTGCCTCCCGCCGCCCGCCGCAGCCCGGGGAGGCCCAGGAGCCCGTACCGCCGCAGCCCTCGCTGACCTGCCGCTGCCGCTGCCGGTGCGGGCCGGGCTCTGCGGCGGAGCGGGAGGCGGCGGGAGGCGGTCACGCGCCGCTCCGAGCCGCGGGCACCCGCACCGGGAACCCGCCCGGCACTGGGGCGGGAGGGGCGGTGCGGTGCGGTGCGGTGCGGCGGGGCAGGGACGGATCTCCATAGGGGATGCTCGAGCGGAGCAGGCAGCGAGGGCAGCCCTTGTGCCGGTGGTAACCAAATCCGGGGGTGATGCTGCGTTCCGGCCCCCCGCACCTGCGGGGCTGCGTTACCGTGCAGGGCACCGTCCCCAAAAGGTGCCCCCACGAGGTGAGGGGCGGCACCGGCACCGCCTGCCCGCTGCCAGTGCAGCACCGCTGCGCCGAGCGCGGGGCCTGGGAATTTGGGCAATGCCGGCCCCACAAAGGCAGCAGGCAGGCGGCTGATCCCGGGATTAGCGGCGGGGAGGCTGCGGGGGGAGCGGGGCAGTGCCGGCCTCACTCTGCGCACGGGCGGGCTGCGGGATGGAGCCCTCCGCACCCCCGTATCTCAGCCGCTGGGGCTCCTCCGGCTCCGCGCAGCTCCAGCATCCCCGCGGCGCCGGCGCTCTCCCGCTCTGCCCGGTGATTCAGGGGCAGACGAGCCGACGCGGGCCATCTCCGCAGTGCGTGTGCGTGTCTGTGTCCCGTGCCACCTGGGTGCCGCCGCACCCCAGAGCATCACCCCCACGTCCCCACGGAAGCGACCAGCGCGGGGGGAGCGCCGCTCGCTGTTCTCCACCCTGAAACGCTGCTCACGACCCTTCAGTGCCCGTGGGGTCCCCAGCACAACCCTGCTGCACTTAGGCCTGGGGGTGCGCCGTCCTTGGGTCTCGCAGCAGAGGTTCCTCCAAGCTCAGCTGTGTGCTGCAGGGCCGGCAGCAGTGCGGGATGGAGAGCACCAAGCCGTCCTCTCCCCAAAACGCAGTGAGAACCTCAGCCCCCCGCAGCGGGTTTCACCCACCGCAAACTGCTGCACTCTGGGGAAAGCAGCTGCTGAAGGGAAATGAAAAATGAAGAAGGGCTGTGGACAGCTGTCACTCTCTGTTCACCGGCTGAAATGGGATATCTCCTCTCCTGAGAAAAAGTACCAGTACAGAGAAATGAGACATCTGCAAAGGAACATCGGGTTTATTAAATCCGGGCAAACGATCCCAGCCTTCTCCTGCGGGATGGGAGCGCTGCGCCATGTGGGCTCATGGCAATAGGAGGCTTTTGTCAATATTGAAACGCTTCTTTCGCCAGCAGCAGCTCAGATCGAAGATCAAAAGGGCAAAAACATTTGAAGCAGTGGAAACAGATCCATGGCTGCAGATCCAGGGAGATCTGCTCTGTTTGCTCGTGGGGCTGCAGAGAGCTCGAGCCGCCACTTACGCCGGGGTGGTGGTCAGGTGGTCTCTTCTCACTCAACATCTGCACACCTGGGATGACCCTGAGCCAAAGAACCACATTTAAAAGATGAGAAATATTCATCAGTTACTGAAGCTGTTGAATCTCGACTTTGCTTCTTTTGGCTTCTGCCAGAGCCATCCTTGAAGAGTTGAAGGTGGACACGTCCTTTAATCATGAAGAGAGACACGAGATTACTATGACAGAAACTAAACAATGTCCTGAATGTCCTGAAACAAGGAAAGTTTGGCCTCAAGGGAGAAGAAGCACAGCAGTCGATGCACTGGGCTGCTGGGACTTCGCTTTCCTCAGCCAAGTCTGTATCCACCCAATGCTCAGAAACAGCTCTTGGGGCAAATCTAAACCTTACCAGAAAAAGACCCCTACTTTCTAGGGAGCCAAAAGTCGGAACTTTCAGACATACAAACCAAAACAGAGACTACGAGTAAGAGAGGAGTGAAAGCCTCCAGCTATAAAGATGTTATTAGAGGTGGAGGGCTGAAAGTCTCAGCTGAGTTGCAGGCGCTTCTCTGCTGCGTGAACACAACAGTAAGCAGAGCCCGGGGCGCTTCTGGTGGGGGGTAAAATAATGCAGACCCACGCAGCTTTCCAAGCCTCAGATCCCACGCTGTCCCTGAGGATGGATCCGAGCAGGCAGCGACATGCTTCGGCGCCAGGCAGGAGCCCTGCCTGTTTTCAAGGGGCTCAGCCCTTCTCGGCAGTCCCAGCAGGAGCTCCCAACATCAGATGTAGGACACTTAACAGGAGGAATAAACGGCAATGAAGATGGCCACGTCTGCACCGGAGGCTCTGAAAATGAAACCCCTCAATCTGAATAATCGCTATCAAAAACCAAGGAGCAACACTCTGTGCCCTGCACATTGGCAGGACACGGGTTGGTGGAGCCTGTGGAGCAGCTGGCCTGTTTTTCACCTGTTCTGCACAGGGAGAACAGACTCTCCTGGGGAGAGGAATCCCAGAAATCCCTTCTCACACTGGAGAGTATCACACTTTTTTTATTTTCCAGGCTTCTCTTTCTTTGGTCTGCAAGTTGGAGCATGCTTTTATTGGAGCACGGCACCGGCAGGAAACTCCGTGTAAGCCTGGGCTGAGCGCTGCTGAGCATCTGTTGATGGGGAGCTGCGGAAACTGGGTTAGAGCTTGCTAAACTGAGAGCAACTGTATATCTGGGAAAGCAATTTTTCCTGGTGCTTCCCAACCCGATAATCCTGTTTGCTCTTACTTGCTTCAGCCCACCATCAGCACACCTGGCGAGCTCCCCTTTTCTCTTGCCAGGGTATGTTTTCTTCCTCTCCATTACTTTATTCCAGGGGATCCTTCCCAACTTGTGCTTTGCCTTGTTCCCTACGGCTGTGTTCTCCAGCTCCTGGTCTGTGGACGAGTTCCCATCTCTTTGCCCAGACACGTCGCTTTGCACAAAGAGATGGCACACTTGAGGCTGCCTCTGTTGTGATGGTGTCATGGGTTTAAATCCTCCGGTGCCTCTGCGGATTGCCTTCCTCAGAGGAGTGACTGGGGATGTCTCCTGCAGTATGGGAACGTGCTTCTTCTGACCATCCCCCAGAAACTGGCTGTTTGCACTGCACACACACGGATGGTGAGAGCAGCTCTGTGCTACCAAAGCAGATTCCACCTCCCTGCCATACATGGCTGTAGCAACGGGGCTGACTTTGCTTTCAGAAGCTGTACTGAAGCCATCCCGAGGTGTCACATCCCCAGTGACTCCGTGCTGCTTCCCTGCAGCAGACAGACCCGAGGAGCTGCAGCCCCCCATACCGTGGCAGCACGGCCAGTGCACTTTCTGCTGATGTGGGGCACAGACCCGGCATGTGCCAGGCGAGGTCTGGGAGGAGTTATCCACCATCCTCGGGGGGACTCTGGCACTGGACATGAAGGTCTGTAGCTCAGCTAAGGCACTGGGGAGCTTCAGGGAGCGTAACTCTTCACACAGCTTCAGGTGGTGGTCACCGAGCTGGGCCGGCAGCGAGTCCAGGCCCTCCTTCAGCTGCAGGACACTGGATTTCATGTCCAAAATCTCCACATCTTTCTGGGGGAGCAGAAGCAGTAAACAATGCATTACAAAATGTGGTAATAGGATTCAAAGAAGAAACTCTGGTTCCACGCATCAGTGAGACGCCTTAAGTTTAGACCCGATCTTAGCAATTTGTATCACTCCATGTAAAACATATTTATTGTGACCCAAAAGTGGGCACGCACTGCACCGTCTCCTCCAGCAAAGGCATGTGATAGAGCAAGAAAGCAGTGCTTCACCGTGTGCCTGCCACCACAGGGCACTGTTGGGCTCCCTTCTCCCCGACCAGGATTCCATGAGCACTGACAGCACTGTGTTCAGGCTCTTGGGTAAGCATCAGCCAGTATGTGGTCCAGAATTTGCATTTTAATATGCTTTCCCCGTTCATTACAATAGAAACAGTCTACTTTGTAATCCTCTGTCTGAAGACAATTTAATATTCAGTTAATATTTTGAAGAAGTTGGAGAAATTCAGAACGAAGATTCAGAATAAAAGATTAATTTCCCCACTTACAGCCGCCAGCCTCCCCTCCATCTCCAGCAGCGCCTGCTCCATTTGGCTTTTATCTTCCAGGGCTTTCAGCACCACGTTGCTGTGACTTTGAAGAGCATCTTGCACTAAACAGGCAAATCAATAAAAAACACATTTGGTCTTTCATTTGTAAATGTGAACAAAGCGCTATCAATACTATCGCTACTTCCTCCACGGCTTGGCATGAAACACTTCACTGTGCTGTGCAACCACAGCTGAGCTCTCCCCAAACACCAAACAATGAACAGTGGGGTACATGCTTAATGCAAAGCACTTGGAATTTATAAGATGTTGAGTACAGGCCAAATCTCATTTACTGTGCTGTATTATATGGCAGCTGGAGATGAAAGGCTACGTGAAGCCGGAACACTTGGTTAGCTCAGCGCAAGGAAGGCCGAGGTGAACTAAGACTGCACTGGGAGAGAGACCCCAATATGCCCGGTTTACAGTTTACATGGATGGGGAAAATACTTAGCAATCTTACAGAATCATAGAATCATTCAGGTTGGAAAAGACCTCTGTGATCATCCAGTCCAACTGTCCACCCACCACCAGTGCTGCCCACTAACCATGTCCTTAGGTAGCACATCTCCCCTTTCCTTGAACCCCTGCAGGGATGGTGACTCCACCACTCCCTGCACAGCCTGTGCCAGTGCATGGCCACTCTTTCTGAGAAGAAATTCTTCCTAATAAAGTCTTCCTTTAAAACCATAAATGATGAAACAGAGGAAGAGATGCCCTCTAGCCATGTCTGCTCTTCCCTTTGAACAGCACAGGAAGGTGTAGATGCGTGGCAGGGGCAGAGCACTCACTGGTTGTCCCAAAACAGGATGCAGGGCTCTCCTAAAAAAGTGTTCCCAAGCCAGCTGGGTGGGATAACCAAAACACAGGAGTCCTGGAATGCTGCTGTGTGCCCGAGAGAAAGATCCACGCAGTGCGATGTTCCAACAAATGGCTGCGAGAGCTCTGCAGTTAATTAATCCTCTTTTCCTGCAGATCCAATATGTTTGATTGACTGTGGTGTCTGCGGAGCTGAGAGCCCTGCTGAAGAGGTTGCTGCACTTGGAGTATTTATCTCAGCTCCTCAGGGCAGCTCCTCTCACCCCAGGGATGCTGCTCCCCCGCTGCAGCACCGCACAGTGCTTGGCATCACTTCTCCTCCTGCCCTGCTACTTTCATTAAGCTTGCGGGGACTTCATTATCTTGGTGGCTTTGCCCTTCTGTCAAACTCGTGATGGAATTGGCCAGAGTTAAAAACTATTACGGAGAGACAGGCAGAAGGGGTTGCACACGCTTTGGTTCTGTGAAAAACCAGGGATCTTTGAAAAGGTTCATTTGGGAAAAGAGAAAAGAATGAGATGTGAGCAATTATGGGCTGGCGGGTTTGTTCTCATGCTGCCCAAGGTTTTAACTAGACCTTAAAGGAAAGAGCAATCAAAGATATGGAGGAAAATGGAACAAAACAGAACAAGACTTCATGAAAGGCAGATTGTGCCTGACTAACGCAATACCCGATGATAAGAGAGGTGATTTGTTAGACAAAGGCAATGCAGCGGCCTTTGTGTAGATTCAAACAAAGCTTTTCATTGGAAATCATCATGTCATATGAAAAAAAATGAGAAAAACTGTGAGGTGCATAAAGGCTCTGGAAAGTAGTGGCAGGAGGGGACAAACTCATGGGCCAGTCCTGCAGGAACCTGCCACAGTGACCTGGCAGTGGGCAGCCAGCAGGTGACACAAGGCTGTGTGCTGGGTCACAGGGCAGCGACGTATGGCTTGTTGAATGGGTTTGTGGCTCCTTTCAGAGTTTGCATCTCCCTGGTTAGACCCAAGTGCTATCTGCACTATGTTTCTGGGAGGCTGCCAGCCCCCTGCAGGCCTGCAGCCCCACCGAGGGGAGGAAGGCAGCAGCAGCTGAGCGAGGGAAGCCCCTCATGTCACTCCATCCCGTTCCAGCTGTACACAATGAAGGCCTCGGCTTGCTGCTCTTCCCCATATGCTTTATTTTAATTGTGAATTATTTTTGAAGCTTTCTGATTTCCCCTGCCTATCTGTTCTTCCTCAACATGGTATCCTCAGTTTAAAAATAGTGTTGTATCCTCCGGGCTTGTGATCTGCACACACATTTGACTCAGCACAGCATGCTGCGGGCAGGCTCCCAACAGCCTTTGGAACACACTCCATTTGTGCATGTAGGAGTGTTCTGCAGAAAAACCTCAGTACAGAGGAGGGGCACTCTCCTCCCTCGCTGCCTTCCACACCAAGGAGCATTCAGACTTGTCAAACATTATTAAACACAACAGAAACCTGTGTTGATCTATGCCGAGAAAAAAAAGGCATTGAGATGGCTGAGGTAGATCAGATCAAGGACCCTGCTAGTCAAACCTCTTGGCTTTGAAAATGATCAAGAACAGCTGCCTCAGAGAAAGTCTTCTTCAAATAAACCCTGCAGTGGATGGTTATTGAATAACTCAATCACAGAGGACAAACCTTTACCCGGTTAATGAGTGGATTATGCACGGGCTTGTGCCTCTCTTCAGGTATTTCACTCCAAGCCAAACAGCTTTTTCCAACCTGGAATGTTGCTATGGTTGGGTTTGCAGTACCATTGTCTTTGAATGCTGCTGGTTTGCATAAATAACATAAGGAATGTGAAATCCATCAGGAGAGAGAATGCTGCAGGTCCTCAGGGCGGGCGGTAGGTGAGCCCACCCAGTCAGTCCACCCTGCTGCCCAGTGCTGGGTTTTGTCAGAGAATTGCATTGGCTCGTACCTCTGTAAGGGAAACATTGCACATTATTCGCTATCTTTGCTGGCAGGAGGGGCAGATTGTCAGCAGCACACTCGCTCGGAAGACGCTAAGAAGTGTTGCAGAGGATATGGCTGTTGTGAGTTGTCACAGCTGGAACTGCCAGATACAAGAAAAGCAAGGCAGTTCAGAGAGGGCTGAGCTGTGAATATGAGGATTTGTATATACATATATATACACACATATATATATAAAAGAAAGCTTTGATATAAATGTGAGTATATAAATGAAAATGAGGAAAATAAAAAATAAATGAGTTACAGCAGCTGAGACCAGAAAGAGCGAGCAAATGGTGAGCCAGCAAGTCAACCAGAGAAACTCTTTACAAGGCAGAACTGAGAACACAGGTCTGCTTCCCTCTTTACATCCCAGTGCACAGCACACTGAGATGTGTGCAAGGAACAGAGCAGCTGTGCTTCTGTGAAAGCTGCTCAGGCAAATGCTATCTCATTGATGGTGCCAGACGCAGCTCTATCCGCTGTGTGCATGCACATATGAACAAATGCACAAAAGAGAACAGTTTTTATCTTGTTGCAAAGAGCGTGCCAGCACAACAGCATTTGGAAGGATAGTTTGAGCAATATTTTCTGTTTTCTTCTCACACTGTGGCTATGTAGACTCTGCCAAATGTACATGCTGCTCACTGCTGTAAATGAGGCCTGTGACACTCCTGAAATGCTTCTAATGAGAACGGACTTAATTTCAAGTGAGACTTTCTTTACTTTGTTTGAATGGCCTGGTGTACAACTTCTATCTCTGAAGAGAGCCTCGTCATCTTCCACATTCAGCTCCTCACGTCAAATCCTCCGCCACCAATTGCTTAACACCTCTACCATGTCACCCACATCCCACGGTACTGTATCATCAACCACTGCCATTCAGTGCTTTATTGGCTCTGAATTTCGTTCTTTGTCAGCTGAGTTTAGGAATTTTAGACAGCCTTTTTGAAGGAATTACCTCAGCTGGGATCTTTTCAAGGCACAAGTGTGGGCATTTATGTGGTGGGAACTTAATTATCCATCACTGTGACACCAGTCAAATGGCAGTGTTTATCAGCAATTAACCAGTGACAGATGAACCTCCCAGAAATATAAAAAGAACAACATTGTGGAGTGTGTGATGATTTTCATTATATATTCAACATTCTGCAGCATGATACATTACAGAAAGTGCCAATTTCTCTTTTCAATTGCTTTGAAAATCTAGCAGCAGGCACCTCTGGGAGGTTTCTCATTTCATTCAAGGCACATTTATTTAAAATGGTTACGGAAAAGAAACAGGGCAGATGAGCAAATGGCAGAGAAGGACGAGGGGGAATCATGAACAATAGATTTAATTTTCAGTGCCATGACAACAATTTCTGTGCTAGAGGTGTATGAAATTAGGCAAAGTCCTGCCTCAGAGTGGACAAGCTGAGGCACTGAAGCAACTAGGGGATGGGCAAACACACAATAGGAAGCTTGCTGTGCTGGCCAAAGCAGACAGATTTTTGCTTACATGGAGGTCCCACAAAAAGCACTTGCCAAGCACAGCAATGGAGTGTTCTTACCACAAGATTGATATTTTGAACATGCGTGCTACCACAGCCTTGTGAAAAATGCATCAGACTCCACTCCTCATGCCTGAGAGGGCTGTGTTGACTTAAAGGGCAACTGTCAAAGCTGTGCATCTTAGAAGCCACATTTTGCTGCACAGATAAGATTCTAAGATGCTTTTGGGAAGGTCTTTTCCATTGAACTCAAAAGGTGTATCACACATTTCATGCATGTTTCAAAGCTGGCTCCTTGTTCTTGCACAGAGCACAGTCCTGACACGGTGTTGATGAAAAATAACGGCACAATTAAAAATTGCTGCAGTCTTAAAAGCTCAGATCTAAGTCAAATTAGAAACAATTTCAGCACTGTCCCTCAATAAGGACTGCTGTGATTAGCCACTTGCTGTTCACAAGTATTTTACATTACTGGCTTTTCTGGGAGGTCATCCCTTCAAGTCCACCTCATGACTTGCTTTTCACCTAAGAAGAATAGTACCAGAGATGGAAAACTGCAAACTGCAGTGGAAACTTGAGAAAGACTTAAAACCTGGATGTGGAAACATAGGATATAAGTAAGTATCAACAGTATTTTTAGTGAATACTTCATTAGTGTATCAGATACAGCCTAAAAATGACTGAGGAGAACACAAAACCATAGAGGTGCCTTTATCTATACACTTACAGTGCCTGACCATACAGCATTTAAGTTCTTTGACAAAACAGAGCAGAGAAAAAGTGAGTATAACAAGAATGGAAAAAACAAACCCATGCTGTGACTAAGCCTTTCTTGGCTCTTCACCCTTACGAGGAGCAGCTGTGAATGGCATGAGTCGCCTATTTCAGCTCAGCTTGGAGACATTCAGTAGTTTGACTGTGCCCTCTGCTGTTAACAGAAGTACTGAAAGGACTCACGTGTCTTGGAAATGGTCTCCAGGTGAACAGAAATTGATTTGTTTCTTGAATTGAACTCTTCTTCAAACTTGTCCAAGCATGCTTGCAGCTGCAAGAGTGAAGATGAGGAAAATTATATGATGTAGTCTTTTATTTGTTTTCAAAAACACAGCCTTAAATGCCACAGAACAGTGGGCAACTGTCTGTTACTTCAAACAGTTTGTCCATCTGTTGGTTGCAACTCCAAAAGAGACCTAGAATGGCCCAAAAGACAAGTGAAGGATTGCAGAAGTCTTAAATTATTTTGCGATGGAGATACTAATCTGTTTAAAAACAACCAAATACTAATGATAACAGTTAAATTATTTATAAAAAGTAGGGGGAAGAAGAGACTTCCACCTTCGTACTGCGAGACTACACTGGATTACTCTTTCCTGAGAGCAAGGTATTGTCTTCAGGCAAAAGGAAAGAAGCCTTTGTATTTGCAGAGAGCCATTACAGCCTGTTCTAGCTCCCAAGCCTCAGGGAAATTCCACTGCTGACTCTGAGACAAGGCCCTAAGGCCTGTAACCCTAAGGATTGGCCACAAAAAGCATGGCATGTGCATAAAGCATTGATATCTGTTGGTCTGAAGTATTTGTGTGCTCACAGCAAACAGTACACTAAGTCAAATATCAGCAAAGAAAGTGAGAGAAGATGAATGTTGAGTAGCATTTCTAATTCTTCCTTCTCCTGGGCTCTGAATTTGAATTAACTTACCCCTTGAAGCCTGTCGTTGATGCTGGAAATAAAGGTGCTTAACACTTCTCTAAAACAGAGAGGGGAAAAAAAATTAAAAGCCAGAAACACAGTAAGTATAAGGCAGACATGTAAGTTATGGAAGTAGTCAGAAATTGAAAATATCACAGTTTAAAAAAATTATTATATGTATATATATATACACATACATCACACACGTGTGTATACATATTATTTTAACTCTCCTGATCCTGGCCCAGCATTTCTGTCTCCCATGGAAGTTCCAGGCATGTTTGCACAGCTGCACATTGACTTCTGGGTGCTATTGCTGTGCTGCCTGGTCCAGAAGGACCCAGTCTGGGTGGAGGTGATGTGCCAGTTGCTGAGATATATATATAATATTTGGACTGAAATAGATGTGGGGGGAACATAGGGAAAAGCTGCAGCATCAACAAAGGAAGAACATACAGCACAAGTCCTTTTCTCCTGAGATTACTCCCGTGGTTTCTGTTATTCATCCTTTGGAGTGGAATGAGCCTATCAAGAACCAGGCTATATTCATGATTAACCTATCAAGCCAAAATGCACGGACTGTTGCTAAGCACAGTGATAGCCTATTTCCTCTCTGGAGTTTTGGGTCATTTTAAATTGATCATTTAGTCATCCAAATTACAGCAATCAAAAAGGTGGAGGCCAGCTTAGAGTGTAACAGTGAGAAGTAGAAGAATCCTGGAATTCTTTCCAGCTTTATGAAAAGAATAACTTCATTTTGATCATCAAACATCCAGGAGATGCAAACAGATAAATTATATATTTATTTTTGTAAAGATAACACAGCTACTTCCATAAGGGTGCTTCAAATCTGAGAATGCATCTGTAGTATGGAAAAAAGCACAATCAATTCAAAGAAGGCATAGAGGATAATTAAGACTTCCGCCTAGACATTTAAAAATGCATGTTCATCCCTCACAATTTGGGTACAAATACAAAAATCCTCCATTTTTTCCAATAAGCACCAGAGCACCGCATTTTTGCAGTATCAGAATCACAGTGCCTGTTGCAGAAGAGAAGGAGATGTGCAGCCTGATCTGATTCAAGACTTTTAACAAAAATGCGTTTCACTTTGAGCGTTACTTTACAAAATGTACAGAACGAAGCATTATTTATGGGTGTGCTGGGGAGCTTGCCATCTTTCATTTCTGAGATTGAAAATACTGGCTTAATCCTTAAGTCCTAGAGGCCTGACAGCTACATTTAATTCTTCATGCTTGACACAGGGCTCATCATCAAATTACACTTAGCTGTTATCAAAAACACACATAAAAATCCCGTATGCAAGTAAAATTATAGACATTCGCGCGGGTTTATGTTACAATCATCACATCTTCCTCTGCACACGAATGTGCCTGGCAGTCTCCTCATCTGTCTCAAAGGTAAATGTCACACCAGGATTCCCTTTGATCAGTCCCAATACGGTCTATAAATTTTTTAGAACCACAGGCTTTCACAGAGAATCAACACAGGAGAAAAGAACGAACAAACCCCTGCTGACTAGAGAAAGAAGACAAAGGTAAATTCAGGTTATAGTTTTGCTGTTCCTTGTGGCTTATGGGTGGAAGCCTTACACAACTCTCACTGCAAATAAACCCTGTTCTCTTATCCTGCCACTCTTTGCAGTGTGAGATTATCTAAAACCTGAAATACGCAGCTATGCCATGTCTAACTTTTAGAGAGGAGCTGCAGGGAGTGATAACAGACTTCACAGAAGGATTTGCAGTGGGTACATACCGATCGTATTTGTCCTTTATTTTGTTCTTATTTGCTTTGAAATTTTCCAGGACTCTCTTCCCCTGTCCTGCACCAAAGCTAAGCAACCCTTTCTCTCTTGTCTCTTCATCAAATAGCTGTGGTTTTGCTTGGTATTTGGTAAAAATACTGGGCTCGCTCTGTTGCACAAAAGAAAGAAATGTTGAGGTATAAAAATCAGAATGTTAATTAGCAAAAAGCATTTGTGTACCAAGTACTTTGTAAAGGCAGGGTTCACAGTGATTGGATGTGACAGATTGGATGAGGATGTTGAAGTATCGTGAGGTTATCGCTCGCTGAGTGTGCCTCGTTAGATGGACTCAGTGGGTTGATGGTTGGGCTGGATGATCTTAGTGGTCTTTTCCAGCCTTCACGGCTCTATGTGGCTCCCTGTGGAACTGACACCCAACCTGAATTTCTTCCAACTCGGGCTTTTTCCTCATCCTGACTCTTTTCAGCTGATTGCAGTCATCAGGTGCATTGGTATTTTTCCCTGTACGCTTAACACAGAGACTGTAAAATGATTTCAGGGAGCTCCCTGTACATTAATCTAAAGAAAATCCTACTGAATTTCCTGCTAGGTGACATCCTTTGCTGCCGAACATCATCAGACTGTAGCTCAATTTTTCACATTTCAATGCTCTTTCATCTTGAAGAGTGAATTTTCTTTCCTGCATCTGATGAAAAGCTACACAGTTAAAGCGCAAGCTCTTCAGCAAAGTGCAGGGGACAGTGGATGGGATCTGGGACTGAATGGCTGCCTAGGGCTATGGAGCTGGCATGACTGTTTTTTCCTAATCTTTGCTCCCAGGTGTCTTTATTTGGATCTGGTGCTATCTGCTAGTGGTGCAGGAGCTATTTTAGTGAGGCTGGTAACATCAGAAGCCATGTGATACAGGAAGAAGATTTTGAGCACAGAAGCTCTTCACAAGCATTCAGGGATCTGCTGCAACAACAGTACTGCAAGGTAACTCTCTGTTAGTGGAACCAAATACTGAATACCTCTGTTGCTCTTGTGGAAAGCTAATCATGACTAACACAGAATTGTTCAAAGAACAGGAGACATATTTTACCTTGCCTAGGGGATCTAAAGACTTTAGCTTGAGACTAATTTCACATTAGGTTGGTAATCAAAAGGAATCAAAGAAAATAATGCTTATCTCAATAATGATCATTGATTAGAAATGATAGTTTTTAGCTAACCGGGCTGCTTTCTAGTGGCTGTAACTGTATACTCTTCTTACTGTATTGGAAGGTAACCGCGTTTGGCAAATGTTAGTACCTATTTCAGTATTCACTGCTAATTTTGGGTGGTGGCTGTGTGCCTGGGCAGGGCTGAACGAGGGAGCAAAACTCACATCCTGGGAGTTGTGCTGGCCCAGCTGCATACCCAGCTCCAGCGGTGCTGCTGACTGCCCATTCTCTGGGCAGAACTGGGAGCCGAAGAGCACCTGGGAGTCACTCAGACTTGAGTAGTCACTCAGAGCACTGTTCCGGGCAAAGAACTTGTTTGGCCTGAAATGGGGTAGAAAGGCTTGTGAATATGAGTAGCAAATAAATAGGTAGCATATGGCTGGACATACTGATCTGATTGTTAGAAATATTTCAAATGTAATGGCACGCTACTCAAAAGATGTGTTGCAGCCTTTGGTGCTGTTTCTCAGTAGCAGTAGATGAAATCCATTCTTCCACTCCATCCAACTGTGTCACTGCAAAGCCTTACCCCAGCCTGCCCGCGAGAACAAAAATCTCACCATATAACATATCCTTAAATGGGTCAAAGAAGAAACAAACTGAATTAGTTCAAAGCAAAATGTTTGCTAATAAATCACAGAGGCTTTCTTCTGATCAAACCTGGCAAAACAAGGATAAATGATCTGAGAATTACAGATCAAAATTAATGATGTAGGCTCTTAGGCAGGGTTTTCCTTCCATATCAAATTGTATAACCAAAGGAAGAAAAGAACAGGAGACTAATTTTTGTTTCTAACAAAAGATCATCACCCCAGTGTTTATTAGCAGTGACGTCTTCAGTTAATCTCCAGTTTTGGAAGGAGCCCAAACATCATACACACAACAGACAGAACGTTTAGTGGGAGTCTGCTCAGCCTCCTCCATATAGCAGTGTCAGTGACAATATCATCTTAATGCTTTTGGCTTTGAGCTCACTGCATATGCTGAGCTGCAGGACTTTGGCTGGCAATGTAAGTATCGCATCTCCTGCACTGTTTTTCTAAACCCATCCATCTTTTAACCGAAAAAGCTCCTTCTTAGTTTGAGGAAGGGTTTTTATGCTCTTTATATATCGACAGTAAAGCACTTAGTTCCATAATCCCCTTTCCAAGTGCCTGGTACAACTGGAGCATGTCACGTCCCGTAACCTGCTCCTCTGCTCAGTCCCTTCGCATTACCTAACGTCTGAATTACAAGATTCCAATACAAAGAGTTCTATTCCTGACATTCTGAGGAGCTCAGAGGACTTTATGAGCCACATAACTCCCCAGGCTCACTCTGCGCTGATGCTATGACCAAAGAAGGCTATTGGCAGCCCTGGAGCCTCATTTTTATGTTTTAAGTCTGCTCTCTTGGTGGTCAGTTTAGGAGCGATGACACTTTTTGCAAACTATGGGGGGAGATGAAACAGATGCCTCTTGGAGCACACTCACTCCCCTGAGCAGCGGAGTTCTTTCTCCCCTGCTTAGCACTGCTGGCTATGAATTTACTAACGAGGCCATCTGGACAAGGCATCAGCCTGGCCACACGTGGCCCAGAACTCTCTGTGATGGTGAAATCAGACAACCACCTGACTGTTTCCTTCAGGATGCCTGAGCTTCACAGATGCGTGATCTGCTCTAAATATAAACCCTTCCTTATAAACAGCAAGAAAACATTCTAGCTATTTAATCCTGGTTAGCAGTCCCTCTTAGGTGATGCAGTAGTTCATTGCGGGAGAACTTTCAGCCTTCTGCTAAAATGAGCCATTCCCTGTGTTGTTCATGCATTTGTGACAGGAGCGCTCCTAAAGCGCTACCGTATGCATTCAAAGGAAGAGAAGGTTTTGATTTGTGAGACAGGCGCCATCACAAGCTCCTGTCAGCTCCAAAATTGCTAAATCGTACTCTGCTGACCGATGGGACGGGTTCTTCTTCCCACCTAACTTTACGCAAGGTATTGCGATATTGGCAACCCCGGCATCTACTGTAATATGAGCACGACCTAAAAAAACTGCAGCCCTCTGCATAGCTGGGGAGTCAGCTGGTTCTCTGCTGTCTCAGTTTCCTTGTCACCAGTGGGAATTCCTCCCCCTGTCCCTCGAGATAAGTTGGATCTTTTTGGAGCTTCTTGCATGTTCCCGAGTTGCAGTTAGCACATCCAAATACTTCAGCATGGCCACACGCAAACATATCGCCTTTCGTTTAAAGGTTCTGCCTTTCCCCAAAATAGCTGTCAGATGCAACACACGGAGACGTGCAGCGTGCAGTAAATCTTCTCTTCTTGTGTTCTCTAGATGTTTCTAGAATCGCCATGCCAAATCTTATAAATTGTCCTAGGCCTTACTGGTCTGTGAAAACAATTTTAACTCTGTTATTGGGTTCAACACCAAATGCTAAGAGTCAGCTGGAAAAGCAAACAGAGCCTTCTACGGTTTCCAAAGCAACATTTATCTGTGGTGCTGCTGGGATTGTATTTAGCCCCATCACCCACACCAAACCTGTGCCAATGTCCCTCCTCTTCCACAGCTCTGTGGGTGAAGCTCGCGTATGCCTTCCTGACACGTTTAAAGTGCAGTAAAGCCTCTTTCCTGAAGAAATCTTTCTCTCCCGGCAGTAATCTCAAGTAGTATCAGCACAGTACTGTTCCTTTCCTCCTGCTTTCTATCCAAAAATCTCCCTGCCCTTTCTGCTCCCTCTCATTTAGTGGCTAGGACTGCATCACAACAAATCCAGCTGAAGAGCTGTGAGCTGCATTTCACCTGCCCTTCCTCACAGCTTTAGTCTGTATCTGCAGGAGCTGTCTCTATCTCTGCCACGCTGCTCTTGCCGTTACTTTTTGCTGCCTGCTACAGTGTTCATCAAACAAGCAAGGGTCAGCGTTTGCTTTGGGTGCAGAGAAGGAACTTCAGCATCCAGGGGGCTTGGAGGACTTCAAATCAAGGAGGTTTAGCTGCTATTTCTGCTCCCAGCCATTTACCATCTCTGCTGGAGACTGCCAAGGCTTAACATTATTTTTCTGTTCTCTATCCTTTGGAACTCAGTGACCTGCTTGCTGCAAATCATTTGTTTCATTTCTGCATTCATATCCTAAAAGGAATTTCTACAAAGAGATTTTGGCAGTGGCCCCAACGCATTAACCACAACAGGATCCCTTACAGCCGCCACCTCCAGTTTCCAGGTAGCAGGCTCAGAGTCCTTCCGCTCTTGCTTTAATTCTTCAAGGTCATTTTTACTTTCTGTGAGCAACTCCATTATTCATTCCAACGTGATTCAATACCACCCAAACATTCCTCACCTTGGAAACCGCGTCGGCTCTTTTGTCCTGAGCGAGGAGCCAGCAGGCAGAGATTGCTGCGGCACAGCCGCGTTTACTTACACATTTATCCCTGGCCATATTAGGAGTTAGACCTCTGGAGACGGTTTTTGTCCCCCAGTCTGAAGCCGTAGTCCAGCCTGCACAGTCCTGCAAGGCTCAGGATTTTCTGAGCCGCTCTCTCAGTCACTGTTTTGTCTATCTCCTTCCTTTTCTGCTAATTCTTGGACCTTAAGGTGACTTCAGATTTTGTGGTTCTGCTGTATGGAGTAGCATTTAATGAAATAATGGATTGAATGAGGCTGTTAAACTCGGAAATCTGTTCTCAAAGCAGAAATGTGCCATAGAGAATAAATGGCATGAGTAAGCTTCATGTTGTAGCATCTTTTTTTTTGAGTTTAATATTTCTCTGCAGTATTTTCATCATGTATTGGCCTTACCCACTCTCTGGCTGGCTTTCTGCTCCGGATGCCTTTTGAAATTGGTTTATTAGTAGTTATTTTGCCTTTAGCAAGTCACTGCTTTTCACACGGAACAAGAAAATTATGGTAACTTCAATTTAAAATTGTAATACATTGCTTCCCATTTTTACATTTTTAATGCTCTTTAATTTCTTAGAGGATGCCCTCTCATTTTCTTTACCATGCTATTTAACCGTGTCAGTCTGGTACTGGTCCTTCTCACTCTGCTCTGATAGCTGCTCTGCATTTGTTCTGTGCTTCAGCTCGAGGTCTAAATAGTGATCTCTGTGCCTCAGGCGAACCTACAGCCCTTTCTGCCACCCCTTTGAATTCCTTTCTAACAAGCTTCTTTATTTCTACGTCAATGTCGTTTTGGAAATTAAACATTTCTGTAGTGCATTTTTGGCTCCCATTTCTCCTGCAGAGATGCTGACTCCAGTTCGTTACTGCCACTTCTTTGGCAGCGCTACAAGAATAATGGAGTAATACTCCAAACAAGGGTCTTGTGCCCAGCCTGGGACCTCGGCAGGATGCGATTCTTCCCTGGGAGTTCTCTCACTGAGCAGGTCTTAATGGTGCTGAAAATCTGGTTTCAGCACTGTGCCTACCCAATCGATAGAAGGCTAATTGAAGCATCGCTGCTTTTGTGACCACTGTGCTCAGATCCCCTGTGATCTTCCTGTGCACGCCCTTCTGGCCAGGCAGTCAGCAGTGCAGCTCTAATGCTGCACATTCCCTAATTGTGTCTGGCATTTCAATCTCCCAAAATGGTGTTGTTTGTTGGTATGCTTAAATTGACTCTCAGCTTTCTCCACAGCGTAGCTGCCACTTTATCAGCATGACCTCTTCTTCCCTTCTCAAATAATTGGCACCCTGATATTACAGTGTCCAACTAGATAATCTTCTTTCTGATGGGCCTCTAGGATCTCTATTATGTCAATATTCATATATAAGAACAAGTAAAGTGGGGACTTTGGCTCCCCCATCATATTTCCCAGTCTGCCAGCAGTTGCAGACAAGAACACACGTTTGATGGATTATGAATCAAACCCCAAGTTCCCAGTCTGTTCTGAGATGCAGGCAGAAAGGAAGCACAAGAGGTAACAGTGCAGAGCAATGTTGGGCTTCTGCAGAAACTCTGTTGTGGCCTTAGTACATCACTGGAGTCCTGCATTGCTCATGGACCTGGCGGCAGCTGCTCTCAGAAGTAACACTTTTCCTCGGATTTCAAAGAATGAGCACTTTGAGGCGTACCCTGTCAATACCATGTGCTGATTTTGTGTTTCATCTTGGAAGCTTTCTGAAAGGCAGTACGATGCAGTCTGTGTATCATATCCTGCTGTAGTGAGAAAATGATCTAGTAACAGGAGAAGTGAGCTGGCAGAAGTTATTAACACCTTTTCCCCATATCTCAATTTTGTGCACGCACTCCTAACTTTTTTTCCCTTTAAAAGAAGTTAATTTGCTTTCTGAGGTCTCCTTTTAACTCCTCTAAAAGCTCAGCTTCATTCTCAGTATTGTTTCATGCCCTACTTGACCCTCTCAAACTCACTTGCAAAAAGAGTGAAGTGCTGAGGAGCAGGTGTAAAAATCTTGTCTGTGTTTCGATCGTGTGTTATTAGATTAGTTTAGAGGGAAGGCTTTAATAAAAGCAGGAAAAAAAGACAAAACCAGCCTGCAGGTGCCAAGAAGACAATAGAATGATGCAATGCATATTTATAAAGGCTAAATTGTGACAGGTATAAACATACTTTTCTCTGAATTGGGTCCTCTTTGACCTCTGCATCTGAGCAAAACTCAATTAATTCATACCTACGTGACAAGTACTTTTATAATGGGGAAGGAACCTGCTATTATATTTTCATTATCATCCATCATCATTGTAACATCAGGCCACATCTGAGACACTATGACTAAAACTGTGAATTTGAACAACAGTTATTTAGTTATATAAGTGGTTATTTAACTACCAGAGGATCAGAGGACGAAATTAATCAATTAGCTTCTCCAGAGTTAAATGAGGTATAAATCTGGCTCTGTTTTTAAGCCAAGTGGTGCAAAGGTTGATACTCTGCTGTTTTTTTTTTTGTTTGTTTGTTTTTTAAAAAAAAGAGCAAATGCATAAAACCTTCTAGATGTTCAATACAAATAATATTTGTTGTTTCATTATGTATTGTAGATGTGGGGAGTTATAGCTGCTTATAGCTGCTCTTTGACTTCTACTGGGGAAAAAAAAATCAGCCATGCGTATAAATGCAGTATATGAAATAATTTTAGAGTTACATAACGTGTAATGATATTGCAAATCATGATTCATTTTATCTATCTTCTACGCAAGGCAAGAAGAGAACATTTAACTTATCTAATTAGACATGTTGCATAAGATAGTCCATAGGACTCTCCTGAATAAATTCCTGCTCGAAGCTTTCAGCAGGAAATAGAATAGCTTACAGCAGAGCATCCAGTGTTGATTTAAAAATTCCCTACAATGGTAAATCTGTCACAGTACTTAGTAGGCTGAGAGTAATGCAGACAGAAACAGAATCACAGAGTAGGTTAATTAGCCATAATTCAGCAGACCATGATTAACCACAGATTAATTTTAGGCATATTTCTTGTCATTACTGCAGTCATTCCCCACTTTTGCAATACATTGACCATGAAATTATGGCAGTTTCTCCAACAATTTCCAGAAGTAGGGAGTTATAACAAAAAATAAAAATAAAAAAAATGGTTGTACCTCCTGTTCCAGGTGATCCTGCTGGATTACCTCCTAGCTTATATTCCTTCCTGCCTGTTCCTATCTTAGGTATGCCAAAAGAACAGCCTGAAAGCCACCGAAAAGCTGGGCATAGGCAGGCACAGTGCCTGTTCCTCTTTCCATGTTTCACTGTATTACACCATGTTTGCAGGAGTATTCAACTCAGGCAATATAACCTGCTTCTCACCATCATCCCTCTGTTTATACATCCCTCTCGAATTCAAGTCAGTGGACCACAAGAATGTTTTTAATTTGAGTAAATGCTCTTAAACACTCAAAACATTGCCATTCCCAGGAATGGCGGTGCAAGACCTCCAAACTATTTGGTACTCTAACCAGTTATGCATCAGGAAGGAGCTTTTTGTATTTATAACATCCTCATCATCTTAATTCCTGAGACAGGCTGTTGTACTTCAAGGCTCTGATGGCTGTAGTGTGATGGGTGTGAAAATGCACGGCACTTACCCAGAGGCTGTGGGAGTGCTGAGCATCTCCTTGATATTCCAGACGTTAAAATTCATTTCCCCCCCCGCTCAAGATTAACTGTTAGAAAGGAAAAATACAAGAGCTATTGATCCTGCATACAGCCACCTGTGGGGCTGCTGGCTGCACTGCAGTGGCAGCAGCCAACCTGCAGCCTGGTCACCCTGCAGCCAGCGTGTTTTTGGGGTTGGGGTGACAAATGCTTCCCCTGGGCTCTGTCCCCAAGAAACTCATGTACCGCCTGAGCTAGGGGCAGTTTGTGAGTGTTACAGAGTTAAGGCTCCCTCAGGACACAGCACAGCTGCTGCAGGGGGAGCGCAGCCCAGCGTGGGGCCTAGTGAGGCCTAGACAAGATGGCTGCCATGGCCAACATGGCTGCTGTGGCCAGCGTGGCTGCTGGAGCTGGGCCTGCAGGCTCCTCACAGAGCTCGGCTCTCAGCTGTCCCCACACAGGCGGGACCCACTCCAGTGCTGTGTGAAGGAGGTGCTTGAGCCTGGGGACCCTTGGCTGCTCAGTACAGCATGTTGGGGCACTTCGTGCACAAGGGCTGTGCAGTCTCCAGTGTCAACAGCACTCTCAGACATGCAGAATGGCTTAATTTTACTTGCTAGTCTGACAGAAATAACCCATGATCTAAATGTGCCCTGCAGAAAGACTCTCAAATATGGTTTCACTGGAATTTTTATCCTCCTTGTCTTCAGGAATGGAAAATGGGCATGCTTGCTTGCCTTTTTTTCCCCCTTTTAATTCAATGCCATTTTAATGCCAGTTAAGCTGTTTGTTTGCCAGTGAAGGTGCTCCATAAGCAAGAAAATGCTGCAGAAGTGAAGCTGCTATAAATTTGAAGATAGATTAGAGGGGTTCGGTTCATCACATCCCCTTCAAGCTCCTCTTGCCTGGAGAGAAGTTTTAGCATTAATGCAGCCTGGAGCTCCAAGGTGTCAAAACAATAACTATGCTGTGTTTCCTTAACAAATCCTGCAGAACTTAAGCCTTGACTTAAAGAATTATGGACTTTTACCCTTCACAGATGTCTTGGAGCAACTCTGCTGCACTGTTTTTGCTTGTAACAACAGAGCTACATCTGTATAAATAGCTGAAATTTATCTCCATGACTCATTAACTCTTGCCTGTGCAAGAGTTCAGTGGTAGGAAGCTTTTCTAGGACTGAAGCAGAGGCTGTGCTCCCACTGCAGTGGTCTGATAGTCAAGCTGTCTAAGGATGGAAGCCCAGCCTTCCTCCAGAGAGCACTGCTACAGAGATATCTGTGGTTATGGCACCAGTTGAGTAAAGGAAGAATTTGGTCTGCTTTGTACAGCTCGAGTGTGCAGGCCAGTGCCCAGCGCTGCTATTGCTGTGTTGAAGTCAGATGTGGCCCTGCATCACAAACGGTGTTTTTCCACCCTTTTATTGGAAAATCTGGAACTCCATTCATAGGAGCCCATAGGGCCTTCTACCTCTTACAGCACTGTTATTAGGAAAGGATTCACCGGCACTTTGTGTGTGAGCCATAGGACTCAGTGCGTTATTTTAAGTTATTATGCAGGACTATTCATGTTTCTGATGTGGCTGGAGCTTTCTGGTTTGAGCGTCTACAGAATTTGTGGAATAAGATAAATGAGATTTTGTATTCCATCTCTCCTGACAACAGAAAGAAATTTCTATAAGAAAACACATTTTTTTAATTATAGGTTTGACAGCTAGCTCCAGTCCCAGTCTCCCTCATCCATAACAGAGCTCTGTGGAGATCAGAAGTGTTGCCAGGTGCTGGCTTGTAGAATTCCTTCTATCTGGAGTAACAGACTGTGCTTCTAGCATTAGGGAGTCTGGCCAGACACTTGAAGCCTTTCATTTAGTAAAAATTAGAAGAACATACCAGGAGATAGACAGCAATATATCTTGTACGTCCCTCAACTGTTTTTCTTTGATTTGTTAGCATTTCATTAGCAACTCACATGAGCTCTTCACTTAATAACGTGTCAGTCTTAAGCAGAGTCAGGGCCATCATTTGTTTTGCCTTTTTGCCTGAAGATTTCTCCACCCATCCCAAGGCGTTCTTGGCTCTTGTCTTGGACTCTCTCTTCCCCTCATTTGGTTGGGATTCTGCTCCAGTGCCCAAAAGTGGAGAGAGAAAAGAATGAGCAACCCAGACTTTTAGGAAAGGTCACAGATTCTTCTCAATTGAAACAGTCAAGTCAAGCGGTGCTGCGGTTGGTGGATGCACCCCAAACTCCCCAGTCACATGCAAGAGACTTGGGTGCTAATAAAAGAGGCAGGCTGACTGTAGGGCAGCTGTAGGGCTGCTGGAAATGTCACCTCAGTGGGGACACACAACAGCAAAGTGCAAGGTGCAGCTGGCATGGCCTTGCATTTGGAAAGGGCAGTTCCAAACACCGGCACCCATTCTGCAGCCTGCCACGTTGGAAGGGAATGCTGCAGAGGAGCATCAGCCTGCTGGTGACTCAGTGCCTGATTTATCCTCTCCGTGCCATGCTCCCATGGGACGAGTTCATTAATCAGGTCTGCGTTTCCAGTGCAACTCCGTGATTTAGGGTTGCACACGACAAAAGTTGTGGTGAGTGAAGTTCTTAGGAGCCTCGGTGGCTTCTGGAAAGGGCTGGCAGGCTGTGGAGGAGTACCATACCTGTCCCACCAAGGCATTTTAGGGGAGTGTTGTGAAAGTGCAGTTTGCTGCAATATTCACCGCAGAGTGCCAGAGCCCTGCATATGCCATGCTCAGAGGACGGGATCCCCCTTTCCAGCCCCCAGACCTCACAGCACAGCACAAGTCACTAACCTTGTCCTGCTGCCGGCGAGTCCCCCCAGCTGCTACAAGCCTCAATCCCCAGTTTGGGGCCCCATGTTGATGCTGGCTCCAGCACAGGAGTGTTTCTATGGCAACTCCAGAGGTGGATGCAAGGATGCTTCAAGCATCAGAGGTACTGCCAGCCCAAGTATCCCAGGATATTTCTCCCAAAACACAGCAAACTGCCCTTCTCTGAACCGTGCCCAACTTTTTCCATGCAATACCCTGGCATGTGCGCAGCCTGATGCAGCAGCAGCAGCACACTGGCCCTCCTCTCTGAAAGGTCAGGTGCTCACGTTTGATATTTACCCCAGCCCATGAGATTTTTTCTAATGTCATCTCATTAAAAGACTGAATCTCTCACCTGCATCTGTTCTGGCCTGTCTGTGCTTTAGAGAGTGTGACTTTGTATGGAGCTAAAACCAAAAAGGCTCAAGCAGGTACTAAGCAAGCTGGGGCAACCCATGTTCCCCCCACAGCAGGACGACATGACTGCAGCAAGCTAAAACTTCACATTTCATTTATTCGAGGTGCTACATCACCTCCTAGGCACTGAGCTACAGGGCACCTCTGCGCTACATGAGACATCGACTGGGTCTACAACGACACAGCACTCACTGCTACACACATGGCAGGGACACGGGGCCGAATGGGGCAGCATGGCCAGTGACAGCCCTACCTCCATGGCTCCCCATGCCAGCAGCCTTGGCCCTCCCTGGGCACCAGAATTTGCCCCTGGGCTCCGCTGCTGTGGGAGCCTGGAGGGGTTTCTGATGCGCTGCAAGAAACCATGGCTGCTGCAGTACTCAGTATCATGGGACGGCAGCTTCCTGGAGCCGTGCACACCCTGTCCCCGTCTTCAGGCACTTGATGCTCTGCTGGGGCTGCTCCCCAGGATGTAGAGCCATTGTCAGGGTGCATCATGCAGGCAGAGAGCCTCGACAGCTCCACTGGGGCCCTGGGCTACCCCACCGATGACGAAGAGCAGGTCAGGGGCTGGGCAGCTGGAGCAGGAGCAGCGGCCAGTGGGCATGGGGGGCAGCAGCTCCCATCTCTTCCGTGTGAGGCCGAACCCTTCCACTGAGTCCAGCGGGCACGACTGGTTCCCTGCAAGAGATGGCATGGCCTCAGCCCTCTCCATGCACCTTGGGCTCTTCTGTACTGAAGTAATTATGCAGGGGCTCAGCAGGATTAACAGCATCCCCTGAGAGCTGCTGGCACCAATGCTGCACCATGGTTCTGCCCCTGGCTGGCACTGTGGCATCTCAAGTGTGCCCAGGACCCACGAGGCTGGGGTGCTGCAGCTGCCCTGGGCAGCCCTCTCCGCAGCTTTCCTGCTGCTGAGCAGCAGTGCTGACCTTTCCCCAGCTCTCCTGGGAGCAGGATGCAGTGCTGCAGCTCTGCGCAGATGGAGCCCAGAAAGGACAGGTTTTCATGCACTGAGAGCCCATTCCCCACCACAGCCGCACCAGTCAGTATTACCAAGGCCACCCATGGCCACCACGTATCCTCCCAGACAGCCGGCAACGAAGTCAGCTCTCTTCTCTCTCATGCGGATGGCACGGCTGGGCTTGCACCATGCACCTGCCAGGGAGAGGCTGTCAAGCATCACTGTGGACTCCACAACACAGGCAGCACTCCTTCCCCATCTGGGCCTCACCCTGCGCAGGGTCGAACATCTCCACGGTGTTAACGAAGTGGGGTCGGGAGTAGAAGTTGTGCGGCCCTGGCTGCTGCAGCCCCCCCAGGCTGAAGAAGATGCTGTCAGCCATGGCGCAGGAGGCGAAGGCGCGGCGGCTGGGCACGCTGGGGTAGCGCGTCCAGCTCTTTGTCTCCAGGTCAAAAGCCTCGAAGGCGGTGACGGGCAGCTTGCCCTGCCGGCCCCCTGTGTGTGGATGAGATGTGAGGGCTGGTGGCACCTGAGAGGCAGCCGGCACCACCAGCGATGCCCAGCAGAAGGGTCTGCATCGAGCAACCCTGGGATGTGCCAGGGCCTTGGGGCAATGTAGCCATTTGGGCAGGCTTCTGGGCTCGCCCACCTACCCAAGACGAAGATCTTGTTGCCCTGCAGGAAGGCAGAGGCGCCATAGCATGGTGTGGGCATGGAGGGCAGCGGCTGCCAGTGGTCCTTTGCCAGGTCATAGACTCGGACCAGCGCCTGCGGAGAGGTGTCTGCTCCCATTCCCCCCAGCACATAGACAGCACCATCTGTGGAACCAACACAGGTGAGGGGGAGACAGCTAACACAGCTGGGCAGTGCCCTGACCGCGCTTGGACCCTCGCCCGCCCCATCCACCCTGCGTGGAGCAGAGCACCAGGGCCATCGGCTCTAATTATTCCCGGCAGCACCATCTCCCTGGAGACACCATGGCAACGCTGCCATGCTGCCAAATCCTGCTCCGCTGCCAGCACCCCTGCCTGCACCCATCACAGCCCCACCGGCTTTTGCCCCAGGGTGATGCCACAGCATCCCCAGCCCAGAGCAAACACATGCATCCTCCATGGGACTCCCACACAATGGCTGCACTGAGGCTCAGAGGCAAAGTTTGGGCAGGACGTGTCACCTACCTCTCTGCACAGCCGCGATGCCCATGGAGGGCTGTGCCAGCGCTGCCTTCTTCTCCCACCTGCCCTCATCCACATGGTAGATCTCGACGGAGGCGAGGGGGCTCTGCGAGGCATCCACACCACCCACTGCCAGGATCTGTTTGCCCACGGCAAGGGTGGCAGCACCAGCCCGTGGCGTGGGCAGCGGAGGGAGTGCAGTCCAGCACTGGGCCTGGAGGTCAAGCACCTCAGCAGCTCCCAGGGCTCTCCCGCTGCTTCCACAACCACCCAGCACAAAGAGCTGCCCGTCGTGGTGCACTGCGCTGCAGTACACGCGCCGCGTGGGCATGGAGGGGAAGGAGACCCATGTAAAGGCAGCTGCACTTGATGCCGCCATGGGATGGCTCAGCCACCCTGGGGGTCCCCGGGCCCAAGCCCCACCGTGCCACCCATCCGGCCCACGGCAGTGGTGGGACTTGACTTGGCTGCCGCCCGGCTCCTGCAAAGAGAGCAGTAGGGTCAGCACTGGGCACCAACTGCTGCTCCTGCCCCTGTGAGCCAGAACCTCCGGTTTGGTGTCACAGCATGCTGCTGTGCTTCCAGTGCACCACCCACATCCTCTGGGGCTCCCACACCTGGAGGATCCCAGCGGTCATCCTGCACACCCAGCCATCTCACGCCCCGGGGCTTCAGTTCCCAGCCCATCTCCGCAGGGCACCTGCTTCCCGTGGCTCTGTTCGTCCCCGTGGGGCATCTGCTCCCCAGGCTCCCGGCTCATCTCCCGCACCCTCCGGTACTCTCGCTCCCCAGGGCTCCCGGTGCACATCTCGGACCCCCAGTGCTCCCGCTCCCACTCTCCCCGGGCTCCCCGTCCGCATCCCGCACTCCCGGAGCTGTCTCGCCCCGGACCGGCCCTGCCGCCCGGGAGCGGGGCAGGCACCGCGCCGTGCTCACCTCGCCGCCCGTTCCGCCGCTCTCCGATCCGCGCCGCCGCTCCGCTCCGCGCGGGGCCCGCCCGCTGCCGGTGGAGGCGGTGCCGCGCCCGCCCGGCCCCCCCGGATCTGTTCCCGGCCCCGATCCCCGGTGCCCCCGACGCCCTGCGCGGATCACCAGGTGGAGGCACGAGAAGGCAGGGCATGGAGACCACCCTGAGCACCGGGGCTCGCCCGCAGGAGACCTCCGGGGTCGGTGCCGCTCGGCGACGGCAGATGCCTGCCGATGCCATGCTGCTTATCCCTTTGCTCCTCGCTTTGCCAAACTCTGAGCAAGTGAACACGGAGGGCAAGGCACCTCCCCTGCCTGCACAGTCCGAGTGAGGGCAGGAAGGAAACTCACAACAGAAACAAGGTAGAAAGATTCGCTTTAAAACCAGGTGGAAGTGGCATAGAACCAGCTCTGCTAGGGAGCACACTGTACCCATGGTTCCAGCTCTGGACCAGCCGCCTCTGTGGGATGTGGGAGTGGGGATGGGGACAAACACTGGCATGGCTGCGTGTGGCTGCAGGAGCAGAGGGCACAGAGAGCCCCAGCCCCAGGGCAGGAGCAGGCACAAGGCACAGCTCTGCCTGCTGAGGGGCTCCAGCTCCTTACACTGCTGCTGAGGAAGGGAAAGCAATTTCCTTGAGGGATGCCATCACACAAGCTCTCAGGACAGATGCATTTGGGCCCGGAGGTTCTTGATGGGACAGGGTGGGCACATCGCATGCTGGAGAGGGGACAGCTCAGAGCAAAACCCACCCAGGACTTTACGAGCAGCAGGAAGGAAGCAGGGAGATATCCTCATTCTGAGCGCCTTGGCCCCAGCCCGCCTGCACGGTGGTATCACTGTCCATCACTCTGCTGGCTCAGGGAGCCGCTCTCCATGCAGGCCAGGTAACTATCATAGTTCTCCTCACACCTCCTCACGCAGCGGAGGAAATAGTCCTCATCAGTGATGGCCTCCAGGAGGTCGGTCTGCACCAGGCAAACATCATACAGCTCCGAGGTAGGAGCGCACCTGGGGTTGCTGCTGCCTCGCTCCGAAAACACCTGTGGGAGAGAGCAGAGTATGGAAGCACTCATCCTCTGTGGACAACAGTGCCAGGGCTGTGCCCGGCCCAAGTGCAGAGCCTGGCAGCAGTGCATCACTGTGCATCACAATCTTGCCTCCCTCAGCCAGGTGCTGTCAGCTAACTGAGCATCTCCTGCCAAGCGAGTTGGTGGCAGCAGGAAAGAGCTCCCATTTTCACTCTAGTGGTAGAAGATTAAGTTGCTCCAGATTTCCCTCCCCTCCCAGACGACCTCTTTGGATCAGAACCACCTTGTCACAACATGTGGCTGGGGCTCCCCTAAGGAAAGGGCCGCATCAGGCTGCTGGAAGAAAAACTGTGACATGATCAGCCAACCCCAGGAAAACCTCTGCCGCCAGCTCTGCCATTGCTGCCCCAGCCTGTTGCCAGAACTGATGCAGCCACATGGCACAGGAGGGGTCAACAGCTTCACCATGCTTCTGCCTGCAGCTGCCTGATAACCTGCATCCTTCCCAGCACAGCCGTGCAGCACTTCGTCACTGTCACAGGGAATGGCCCTGCAGAGCTATTGACACAAAAGAGGAAGATGGTGTCTAACCGACCCATCCAGACTACAGAGCAAAGCCCAACAGCAGCAGAGTCCCGATGGAAAACTGTTCAGCTGCCATCCAAACCCCTACTGGGTCTGCTGCCAAGATAACACGATCCCACCTGTCTGATCTGGTGCCTGAGGTTATCTTCACAGCTGCCCCAAGACAAGCTGAGCAGCCCGACTGACCCAGCTGTGCTGGCTACAGATGGCGACAGGCAGAGCTCCTTGATCAGGGAAACAGCCTGAGGCTGAAATGCAGCAAGTGGAGCTGCATGAGCCATGCTCTGGCTGCTCTAGACATGCAGGGAGCAGCTGCTGCAGAGAAACCTTGGGCTCTCAGTAGAGCCTTCTGCATTCATTCACCTCAGTCAGCCCAGGCACAGAGCAAGCCTTTCCTCTAACAGGTCTGCTCTGTGCAGTGATAACTCCTGTCACCAACTACAGATCTGAAAGTGCTTGTGTAGAAGTGAATATCTGCAAACATCCCATCCTTCACCATGCTCCAGGTGCCCTGCAGACCATTGCAGGCTTCTTCGTGTGCTGCCTCCTCCTTGATGGAACCCAGCCAGAGTTAAGACTCATCTGTGGAGCTGCAGCTCTTGTTTGATCATCGATAGTTTGTCCAGTTGCTGAGTGCATTTTGGTCTGCATCAGTGTTCCCAGGCTCCACCACAAATGCTGCCCTTTAAATACAGTGCCACAAGATGCTGCAGCCACACAGTGAGGCTGGCTGGCTGGCTGCCGTGCTGGCAGGGAGCAGGAATGACTCACCCCAGCGGAGCACAGGAGCTTGGCAGCATGCACAGGCATTGAACGCCTGCTGTTCTGTGCTGACAGCCAATTCCAGCCTCCCCACTGGCAGCCCCGGTCACCTGGGGAGCAGCAACACCAGGACAAAGCTTTGGTCCCTCTCTGCACACTCATGCTAACACAAAGGGAACAAAACATGTCTGCCTAAGCAGGGACAACCCAGCTAGCACCAGGGGCGTTCAGCCACCTACCTGAGGGTGGACAATGGTGTCTGCATCATCCAGCCGGATGTTGTCATCAATGAAGATGTGGTGAATGCTGGGATCGTGGGGGTCTATCCACAGGGGCTTCCCACCCTGGGAAGAGAACTGATTTCTGGCCCACCTGAAACAAAAGGTGGTGCAGTGCATTGTCAGAGAAGAGAGAGGCTGACCGCTTGCATCTAAGGGCAGTTGAGTCAGCATCAATTTACTCCTAAGAGCCAGGGAAATGGGACAATGGGCAGAGAGAGTCCTGTCTCTCTGCTTAACGTTACCTCCTATGAAAGAGAAACAGTTTGCAGCCAGGAGACAGATTAGAGGGCATTTAGAGAAAAGCAAGAAGTACACTAGGGGATGGAGACCCAACAAAATATGCAAGAGTACCATCAGCCTGCCTACAAGCAAAATGGTGAGCACAGAAGTTATTGGAGCCGCAACAATGTAAAGGCCTCAAAACTAGGAGCAATCTCAAACCAGGAGAATCACAGAGGAGGTAAAGTGCCCAAACTGCTTTCTCAGTGCCCTACTTCTCACCAGTCAAAGTGGTCTTGGAAGCCTCCAATTCCCTCCAAAGAGCTGAAGTAATCATACAGCTTTCTTCCATCCTCCCTGGTGGTGAGTCGTTCTGCTCCTCGCTTCAGCACAACCTCTCGCTTACTGCAGCGTATTTGGCCAGGAGTGAGGACCACAGGGAGCTGCAGTATTATTGAAAGCAGGAGATGAGAGGTTTCCAAAGCAAGCAGATTGTTTACTGCATTGTAACAGACAACAAACAGCAGGGTGGTAACTTCCCATGACAGTGTGGGAGGACAGCGCTAGGGAAAATATGAGATGTGGAACCCACACAACCCAAAAAGCTTTCCATGTGCTGGGGAATAGAAATAGAGACCATCTAGCTACACCCTTCCAACCTCTGAGTGCCTGGTTGTTGTCAGCTCTCTGAGAAACAACTGGAGTGACTTCTGATGGTTGGACTAGATAATCTTAATCCAACCTCAGTGATTCTGTGATTCTACGACATTTGCTACTAGCACTCCTGCCCTGCCTCCTGGTGTGACCAGCTGTGGGCAGAGGTCCTGTTGTGCTGTAGAGGCTGCTCCATCCCCAGCTCAGCCACCCTGCCAGCAGGCCCCCTCCCCCACCAGCACGTGGGGACACTCACCGCCAGGTCCTGCAGGGCAGGGAACTGGGGGTGCTGCCCAGCCAGGGCCGAGCGCAGGGCCAACAGCGTGCGGGGCAAGTCGGTACCGAAGGTCCTAAAGATAATAGCAAAGTCCCTGCCATCCCTGTGCAGGGCATCCAGCAGGCGGAAGAAGGAGGGCAAGATGAAATGGTAGTGCTTGCCATGCCCATCCTGCACGGAGAGCTCCTGGTGGGGCTCACCCGGCCACTCCAGCAGCCGTAGGTGCTGCGCGTGGAGGCTGCTGAAGCACTGACCGGGTCCGGATTCGGTGAAGCCCTGATCACGGCCATAGCGACAGTAGTAGGTGACGGCTCCGGGGCAGGGGGCTCGCAGCGAGGGGCGGTCACTCATCCACTGCCATTCACCTGCAAGAGAGAAAGATGCTCACTGGCTGCCCACCGGTCCCGCGCAGGCACGGCCCCGGTTCCCCAGCCCCTGTCCGGCCCTGGCTCCCCGATCCCGGCTCCAGCTCCAGCCCTGACCCCTCAGTCCCATCTCCGACCCCGGGTCCTGCCCCCAGACCTCGGCCCTCGATCCCGGCGCTCACCGTCAGCCCCCTCCCGGCCCCAGGTGGCGGTGCTGAGGAAGATGTTCAGCGCCTCTCGAGGGCCCAGCCCCGACACCGCGTCCGCCGCCACCACCGTGTTGTTCAAGTCCACGTGCAGCACCAGCCGCCGCCGCACCGCCCGCCCGCTCATGGCCCCGCTGCCGGCACCGGAACCGGCGACACGGAGCCCGTTGCCTGGAAACGGCGCCGCTTCCGCCCTCCGCAGCCGCCCCGGCGGCGCCCCCTGCCGAGCCCTCCCGGGGCCGCGGTTGTCGCGAGCGCGGCGCTCAGGGGTCGGGAGTGGCCGGGGGGAGGGGGGTGGGGGGAGGGAGCTCGATGCGGTGGGCGTGGCCGACCCCCCGTTGTCGCTGCGGTGGGCGTGGCCAAGAAACCGGAAGCGGAACTGGGCGGTATTTCCGGCGCTCCGCGGGCGGCCATGTTGGAGCGGAGAGTGCGGCGCAGCGGCGGGTGCGGGTCTGGCGGCGGCCGGTAGGTTGGGGCCGGCGGTGCCCGAGTCCCGCGCTCCCGGGCGGGGGCACTGCCGAGCCGCCCCGGCGGGGAGCGCCTTCCGGGTGCTGGAGGCGGAGCCGCAGCTCTGCGGGCCCCGCCCCGGTCTCCGCCCCCTCCGGGTGCCGGGAGCCGGGAGCCGGCGCGGGGCCGCACCCGCTGTCTGCACCAATCACCTCCCCGCAGCCCCCCACCCCGGGGAGAGCACCGAGACCCGGCGGGGCTGTCCGCACCGGGCTCCTCCGGCCGGTGGGGCCGAAGGCGCACGGTCCCGGGTCCCGCCAGGCCGAGGGAGGATGTGAGGAAGCGAGGGACGAGCCCAGGGAAGGGGCATCGTCTCGCTACCGAAGGGAGGCAGCGCCGAGAGCCTGCCCACCCTATGAACATTCTCTGGTCGGCCCTACAGAGCTCCTGGGGCACGGCCTGGTCTGGCCTTGTCCTACTGACAGCCGTCCCCGGGCCCCTAGAGGCCTCTAGGCTTTGCTGTTGGTCTGCTCCTGAGATAGCAGAGCACTTTGCTTGCAAGGCGGCTACACCAGCAGCTGTGGCCATCGGGCACTTTTCCTAGGACATGTCCCTGGGTAGGGCACTAAATGAACAGCCTTGCTTTTGGGTGGGCCTTTGTGCACACTGCAGCTTGCACTACATGGAGCAAGGCCATATGTCTGGATGTTGGGATGTTCTGTCCATGTGGCAATGAACACTGGACCGCACACTGCTGTTGGACACCAAAATACCTGCCCAGGTGTCCTGCCTGCCCTTGGGCTCAGTGCAGCCTGAAATTCTCAGTGGAAGATCATGAATTTTGCAACCTGTTAAGAGTGTGTTGTTAGTTGTGCTTCTCTGCTGGCTTCTCCCTCTCTACCACGTCAGGATTAAGCTCTCTGTCCTTGCTGGCTTCACAGTGCCCACTGCTGCTTGGTCGTTATGGAGATGGCAAACGTTGCTGCTGGGCACGGGCACCAGCCTCAGTCCTGTCCGAGCGCTTCCCTCCTCACCCATGGGAGGTACCCTGGGTGTTGTAAAGCGACTGCATGATCCTCCTTCAAATCCCTCTTCTACTGTGACGTCTGCAGAACACTTGACACGGATTAGTCTGTCATGTGGTGGCTCTTAGCCCCTCACTGACCTGTGTTTTCCCTCCTCTGTCTGCTTTTGGCTGATATTAAACTCTGGGCTTGTGTATTTTCCCTGCCTGTGGGAGCTGCCCAGCCCTGCAGTGCAGCTGCACTTTGGGAGGAGTCCAGGCTATGAGCAGTTCCTTGCTCTGCTGCCTCAAGTGCTCATTTTTCCAGCTCTCTTATCTGCATACTGCCCTCTCCCCTGGCACCTCCCACACCTTCAGCATGTCCCTGAAAAGATTGTTCTCTTGATTCCTCCTTGCTGTTCTGAGAGCAGTGCTACAGATTTTTGCTTCCAGCTGAGGTGTTGGCTGGGCAGCCAGCTCAGCATGAGAGTTTGGGTTCTCCCAGGCACACTACAAAATCCCACCCCGTTCTTTGGTATCTTTTTGTTTTTGTTTTGTGAGCCAAAATTGGTACTGTTGTTGCAGCTGCTTTGTGCCACTAAGTGAGATCTGAGTGTTGTACTTCTAACCATTGTGCACATGGCCTGCTGATATCCGTTTCCTGCCTGCCACTCCACTTGAACTTCTCACTTCCTCACTTGGCAGCGAACGTCCTTGGATCGACAGCAGTTTGCTGGGACAGCAAGTTGTAGACTGTGGCTGAAACACAGGGACAGCAAGGAGTGGCGTTGTGTTGCCCCGATGTTCAGCATCGCTGAAGCATGGCTGAAATAGCCTCCAGCTCTGCTGTCAGTGTTTCAGAAGGATGCTGCAGATCTGGAAAGGACTCGAAATCCTTTTTTGAGCAGAATCAATTTAAAAGCTGAAAAAATTGAATGTGACGCAGGGTTAGAGTTGAGATGCTTGAGCTGCTTAGTTCATCAGTGAGAGTGGTGACATTGTGTGGTCATGTTGTTCTCAGTATGTGCACAGGGAAAAGATTAAATGAAAGGTTGCTTTGCAAAGGCAAAATGAGATCTGGGTTCCGGATGCTGGGGCATATCAAACTCAAACTGGAAAAAAGCTGTGGATGTCACTAAGTTAACCAGTGGAACTGTTCGTCTGGGAATGGGTTGTATGGGATTGTCTGAAATCTTTGTTTAGAATTGAGTGTATTTCTGTGAGATATGTTTTAGTTTTGCTGCAGAGATAAATCAGTGATGGAGTGTTTTATGCTGCTAGCTGGAGTTGTGCACAGATTCCAACCTGATGCCTGTGAGTAGCAAAAGTCTAGGCTTAGTGGTTTCAGGTCCCCACTTAAAAATGTGAGATGATTTCAGTTGCTGTAAGCTAACTATCTTCTCTCTCCCTTTGAGGTGCCTAGGGTTGTTTTTCCAGTAATTTTGAAGCACCCAATTGCCTAATGCCATGAATATTGCAGTGAACAATGTGGAAGAAAAAGCTGTCCATTCCTGGTCGAGAATTTACTCTGCAGGACAAAAAGTGCTGGAGGAAGCCCTCCGAGTCTTCAACCCCATGTCCAAGGACCTTTCAGACACAGAAACCCAGCTGGTGGCCTTCATTCAGGGCCTCAAGGAAGAGGGCTTCCAGCCCACAATTCTGAGGAGCAAGGATGTGTATGGGTACAACTCGTGCACAGCAGACACACCTAGCCAAGCAAAAGGGAGCACACCGCACAGCTGCGCTGCTGCCACCACCTCCACCCCCCCTAAGACTCCAGCTAGAAGCACCGCAGCCACGGCAAGAGCGACCGCTTCCCCCACCAGCATTTCTGTGAACTCTTCTAAAGTCTCCTCTCTGCCAGTCTCTAAAGGTGATTCTACAAATTTGCTGTTGAACTCCTTTAAGCAGACCAGGTCAGGCAAGTCCAAGGCCTCAGTAGTGGGCTTTCCTGCAAGCATGTATCCTGACGTGTATCCAGCCGTGAGGCTGTCTGTAGTTCTAGAAGCTCTGGTGCCACTGAAAACCCGCACATCCTGTTTGGAATCCAAGTACACTCGTGGGCCACTTGGGGTCTCACCCTCGGACCTTAAACTCCTTAAGGTTTCAAGCCAGACAAGGCAGTTTTCTTCGGGCAAGACCACTAAAATAAGAGAAGGCAAGCGATGTAAGCGTGTGGGAAAGAAAGCACCGGATTCTGCCACCCTCGCTTTAAATCTTCTGAAGGGACTAAAGGGTGGAGTGCTGCAGGAGAGCAATGCTTGCAAAGCCTCAGGAGTCCTGAACGGAAGAATTGCAGGCAGCTCCTCCCAAGGCTGCACCACAGCACCGCAGTCCAAGGCCTTGAAAATCAAAGCTAAGGAAGCTCCTGTGGGGAAAGTGGAGTGGAAGGATAGCGGCACTTATCAGGAGACTGTTGGGAAGAAGAGGAAAAGAGTTGCAGAGGTGAGAGATGCACCACAGAGAAAAAAATCAAAATCCATTCCTGTCCAAAATAAGTCTCGACGAGCTCGGAGCACTTTGAACCTGCTGAAATTTTGGGCCATCAAGGTGGGCAACTCTTCTTCCGATGATGAAGTGAGAAGAAGAGCACAGAAGATCCTTAGAGTCAACCTGTCCCCTGTGATCCGAATTCAGCCCTTGTCCCACTCTCACAGCGTCCCCTGAGTTTCTTCACTTGGTCACTTTTTTGTAAGTAACTATGATCCTGGCACCGGAGCGTGGTGAAGTTTAAGAGCAACTTTGGATTTCTGGTGTCTGGTGACTATACATCGACTAACCTGTAGACGGAGCAGCCTGCTCTTGTGCTGCTTCTGGCTGTCCACCACCACCACTATGCAGAACTGGCTGCACGAGTGCAAAACCGTGTTTAGGAATACGGGACGGTGCCTTTGGCCCACCGTGAGCCGAGCAGGTCAGAGCGCCCGCTTTCTCTGGTCTCTGTTCTAAATGTGGCAGGCTGTGCTCTCACTGCAGGGTCAGAACACATGACTTTCTCATGACATGGATGCACTGTGATATTGCTCTTTTTCAAGCTGTACATTTACTGGTTTTATTTTGATCAAATTTTATAACTTTATTATCTATATACCCGTATGTGTGCATATAGCCCAGGAACTGCGGGAAGATGCACTTCCTCCATCCCTCTGGGATTGGGTTTGATAGCTTTTGTTCCCGCCCCCATCAGCCAGTCTTTTGTTGAAGGTGCTAGGATTTCATTGTGTTTCAGTGTTGTGACAGCCTGTTCTGGGTGCTCTTGGAACAGTTCAGAAGCAGGCAGAGTTATGACCACTTGAAAATGCCAAGCAATCTGGAGAATTACCAGCTGGTAGTTGGTACTACCATACTTTTTTATCATCGGGATCATACTTTTGGTATTACCTCTGCCTGAAAGTGGGCGAGTACTACTGGGCTGTTGCTTGCAATTTTGCTGGGTGTTTCTGGGTGCTTCCCCTATTCATTGTAGCAGAAGCTCTGAACTCATCTAGGGGGTTTGCCTCCAAAGAGCAATTCTACTGGAGCCCAATGTTGTTCCGCCCTCTCGTACCTCTGTTGCAAAGGTAGAAAATGAGCTATGACTGTTACAGCCTTAGGGCTAGAGTTGCTGATCAGAGTTGCTTAAAGTGCCCTGCCCACGATGTGGCTGCTGTTGCTGAACACGTCAGGGGCAGGTTCTAGGTGTTGGTAGAGAAGATGCCCACTGTGTCTGAATATATCAGATAAAGCCCGCCTGTCCCAGAGTTCAGTGGCATTGGTGAGCCTGAATCACAGCAGCAGAGATGAATTATTGAAAAGTATATACCAGCACTTAAGTGTGGAAAGTTTGTGGAGATGTCTGTCAGTTTGTGGGGATGAAGCAGTAGGAGGGGAGAATCACTCCATAATAATGGATAGCAGCTTTGCCAACCTCTGGGATGTTGGGGGAAGGTGTGTGGCAGGTGTGACAGCTCAGAAAAGGCTCTGCTGGTCCCCAGGAGTACCACATGCCACTGCCAGTGGGCTGTGCTGCTGCCTGTGCCAGGGCAAGCTGGGGTGGAAGCTCAGTGAGCAGCACACAGCACTTATAGGGACGGCACGTGGGGATGTACCCATGGCTGGTGATGGGATGTCAGTGGGGTATGGCAGTCTGGCAGCTTGGGGAAATGGAGTAGTGCCTGGCAGTTTGCAAGCCTGGCTGTGTGCCATGCTGCATTCAGGTCTCTGCAGCAGCGGGCTGGTAATCCACTCATTCTCTCACCAGCTCAAAATACTGATTGTCTGACCTAGTAATCTCTGGGGACATTGGTTGAAGGGATGAGCTCCCCAGGGAAGCCACAGCTTCTTATGTATCAGCTCTTCTCTAGCACCTGTCTGGATTTCAGTGCTTAATAAAAGGGGTTGGTGTCTGATCCCCAGCTCAGAGAGCAAAACTGAGGCAGGAAGAGGAGGAAGGAGTTTCACTAGGGAGTGAGAGGGCAGAGGAGCTGGTGGCCTGGGGCACAGCTTGGGTTCAGCCTGCTCTCACTCTCAGGAGATGATGGCAGGCCCTGCATCACACGCTCTGCTCCTGGGCGGTTCGACCTGCTGTCAGAGATTATAACTTGCAGTGTGCAAGACTGACCTGTGAATGCCGCTGGTTGGCTGCAGAGCAGGAGGAATGTTTTCTTCTCCTGTGTTTTAAAATGCCCTGGCAGAGAATTCCCTTTCCTGACATGATTCTGGATGAACAGGAACCTTCCATCACTGCTAACTGGCCAAAAATTACTTTGTCCCTTTTGTTCCCACCCCTTCAGACCTTTCTCATTCCCACGCTCTCAAATGCCAGGTCTCAAAGTCCTGTGCTGGAGTTTCTCTTTCTGGCGGTGTCCCAGGGAGGGCTCTGTGGTATCGCTGCTCTCGTGGCTCCTCCGTTCCCAGCCCCATATAAGGGCACCAAGAGCTGTCCTGGAGCTTCTTTGTGCAGCATGAGACCTCCCAGCAGAGTGCCTGGGTTCCAGTGGGAAAAGCAGTTGCTCATCCACAGGGCTGAATTTAGAGTGACGTATTTCCTCCAGTGTGAGCAGGAAGCTGAGCACCTGAAGCCAGCTGTCTGATGCATCCCTCACCTTCCTCGTGTTTCTTCCTCTGCTGCGCTGCTCTCTGCTTCCCTGCTCTTCTGTCACCTCTTATTTCACGCTTTGAATCTGTGCCAGCTGAGGACTTGCCTTGTGCTGTGTTGCACATCATGCGGAACACACCACCTCAGCCCTGCCTTTCTAGGCACTGAGCTGGGTAGAAGCGTTATCTTGCCCAGCATCCTGCTCTGCTAGAAATGCTTTGTGCTGGGGCTGCATCACGGGATCCTGCAGGGAAAGTGGGCACCCCATAACGCTGTGCTCAGGGACCTGCAGGTGGTCAGTCCTGCCTCTGTCAGCGTTTCTGTGGCACAGAGCACCAGGCCATGAGCCTGCAGGGCTGTGCCGGAGCTCTCAGGCTTGCTTTGCATTTGCTGAATTCACATCATTAACACTGGGTCTCTGCCATCCTGATGTCTCCTCTTCCCCGTCTCAGATGAGTTTGGAATTTAGCTGGAAGAATGGCAGCTCGTTA
Source organism: Alectoris magna (assembly GCA_030625065.1). Lineage (NCBI taxonomy): Eukaryota > Metazoa > Chordata > Aves > Galliformes > Phasianidae > Alectoris > Alectoris magna. The sequence continues at coordinate 10,874,104 of CM060572.1, forward strand.
TTCACCAAGGGGCTTTGTGGCCTCTGGTGCCAATGTCAGCCAGGGCAGCCTGGCAGTTACGTCCCAGTGGATGCGGTGTTGGCTGTGGGCTCCCCACAGCCCGTCTATGCTTGGCTCTGCCGTCCTTTGTCTCACGCTGTACACATGGCTGCCTGGTGCTCTGGGAAGGTCAGGGGCTATCAAACCCCTTGGCCCTACCCAAGATCTCCTGAGGTCACTTCCACCCTGTTTGTTCGGTGGCAGTGGTTGGATCGTATGCCTTCCAGGGACTTGCAGCAGTGCTGGCTGCACAGCATGTGGAAAATACATTGCCTGCAGTGCCCTGGTCTCAACTGAGCATGCCGTATGCAGGTTGCTCAGACCTGCTTCTGTATTAGTCAGTTTGAATTCATCCAAGTGCCTAACCTGGCCTGTGCTGTTCCTGGGCACCGTGACAGCCAAGAGCTGTGGAGACTCTCTAAGGAATGCTTTTACTGTGTGGATTTCTGCCACTGTCACTTCTAGTAACGATTCAGGCAGCGGTCAAAGGGCTGTTTTTCAGCCTGAGTTTGTGGAAATCATTTTTCTTTTATTCAGCTGCCAAGAAGCAAGAGTTTATGCTTCGCTTCCACCAGGCAAGGTTTGTGAGCTTCCTGCACGCTTCAGATGTCTGTCAGTGAGGTCCTTGGGGAGAGCAGCTTGTACAGCAGGGAGCAGACATCAGACACCAGGCTGAAATCACAGTGTTAATTGGTAGAAATGTTTTAAAGCTCGTATGCACTGTGATCAGATTTCACCTTCTGCTGCTGCTTTCAACTGGAGAAGTTTGTCCTTGGCCTCTTCCCTGCGAGCCATGTAGTGTGGCACTGCTGCTTCTGAACCCTTGCTTTCCCCCCGAATGCCAGCTGCAATAGTGTCCTACAGAATTTTGTAAGCACTTTTCTGTGAGGTAAGGGATTATTAGTAGTAGTAGTACTACAAAACTCCTGTTTTGTAGCCCACCGGTGGTGTTTTAGCATGGAGAGCTGCACTGGGTTGGATGGGGATGGCTCTTTGCCTTGTCAGCTGGGCAGGCTGGGACCATCTGAGGACAGAGCTCCTGGGCTGCGTGTGAGGCAGTGCTGGTGGCTGTCAGCCACGGCTGAGCATCTGTGGATGTGACGTTCCTGCACTGTGCTGCCTGCTAAGCAGTAGTGCTGAGGTTGGACCCCTCAACTTGCTTAGGAAGGCAGAGGATCTCTGAGGCAGAAGCAGAAGCTGGGATTTGGGGAAAAACAAAGATGCCAGCAGTGCCAGGCCAGCCAGCTTCTGCTGCCGGAAGAGATCTTCAGAGCAAGGGAGCCACGTGTGCAGTGTCCCCACAGCAGAGCTTCCAGTTCCCAGCCAGCAGCGCGATGCTGGGCACAATAGCTGCAGTTCTGCAGGACCCTGCGGGGGGTGAAGCCAGCACTCCTTGTCCTCCATGAGCTGCTGAGCTGTGGGGCTACAAGGAAGGCACAGCTACTCCCCGAGCTCCCCTGTTGCCTGCTGCCTTCTGGAAGAACTGGCAGGGAGAATGAGCATCTGAAATGACTTCCCCTGTGGGGATGATTAGGCCTTGCCCCTGGGGAGTCCCTTAAAGGCCTTATTATCCTCTGGGACTCTCTCCTTCTCTTAATTAGCCCTTCTGGTTCCTGTTGCTACAGGCAGCCCCTGTGAGAGTCGGGTGATTCCCACGGACAGTGAGGCACATGGTGCTGATGTAAAAGAGTGGGTGCTGCAGTGCTACCACTGAAACCTCCTGTCATCCCCAGGGCACAGCCTGCAAAGCAGGGCGTTGGGACGGGCCTGGGACGGGATGAAGCCAGCGCTGGCATCTGTGTTGGGGAAGACGTGGCGTGTAATGACATTCCCTCCTTGTGGTTCCCAGTGCAGCATTGCTGGGAAATGTTACTCCTGGAGCAGGGCACAGCTGGGATGCAGGGGTCTGTCTCAGCACTGCCTGGCCACAGGAGCTCCCCCAGCCATCACCTCTGAGGAACCACCTCCACAGCACGACCGCCCTGACCTGGCCAGGACTGGTGCCACCAGCTCAGCCACCAGCAGTCCCCAACGTTTGGGAACCCCAAGTGACACCGGGAGCAGCAGTGTGCTGTGCCCAGGCTGCTGGTGCCGCTGCCTCATCCCCACAGCTGGGCACGCAACAAACTTTTGTATGGTGAATTCACAACGACCGACCGTCTTGTTCTTGAGTGAACTTTATACTGTTTCATTTGTTTGTGTAGAATGTTTCTGAAGGTATATTTAATGTTTAATATGAGGCTGGGCTGCTCCACACTCAGTGTTGTATATTTTGGAGTGGCATTGTTTGGTGAAAAGACAGTGTTAGTATTATTCCACTCTTACGAGGGAACAGGACAAAAACCAGACTGTCTTTTTTCTTAAATGAAATGAACTTTTGTTATGAAGTCCTAGCAGGTGTCCAGCCCTTCAGTAAATGGTGCTCAGAACCACTCAGCGTGTCCGGCTCTTCTTTGGTGCCTGCCAGACGGTGCTGCAGCTCCGAGCCCATGGGGATGCTGCAGGGTGGCTGTGCTCTGCCTGGCAGTGTGCCAGCGCTGCTCTGTTCCACTCAGGCACACCCGTGCGCTCCGGTGAGCTGTGGGGTCACCCAACTGCAATGAAGGAATGCCTGGCTCAGGATGGGAGATGCTCCAGACGAGTAGCACTGGTGCCATACTGGTATAAACTGGCATAAATCTGCATTCCAGGTTAGTTCCCGGGTCGGTGCTGCGCTGTGGGCGCTCTGCCAGGTCCTGCTTGCCTGCCCCCCTCCCTCTTCCCTCGGGATCCCTTTCTGCTGGCTAATTCAACAGCAATGCTATTGTTTGCTGCCGTGTGATCCGGCTCCGTTTGTCCCGCCGGGCCATCGGTGCGCTGACCCAGCACTAACGGTGGTGGGACCGCAGCCCCAGCCGAGCGCCTGCTCCTCCCGGTGCACCAGGAACAGCTGGGAACTGCCCCGAGAGCCGTGAGCTGCAGCACCCTGGTGAGTCAGCCCCCGTGGCACGCAGGGTGCCCGAGCAAAGTCCTCAGGCAGGAAAGAGGTTAAGCAGCTCTGATTGCTGAGGATGTTCAGGGAAGCGTCAGCTGCCGGCTGGGCGCACTGAAGTTGGTCCAGCAGGGCTGGCCAGGCGTGGGAGGCTGCGCTGCACACCAGCTCAGCGCTGCGGGAGTGGAGCTGAGCTCACTGCCCCCACCTGTGTCATCCGCCAGGCTCAAGCTGCTCTGGGTGGGAAATCAGCAGCCTTTGGGAGGCCAGGGATGTGGCCTACGAGCACTGCTGGCTGCTCAGATCCTCAGAAGGATCTGAAGATCCCCCCCTCTCCCTTTTCCAAGGCTGGAGATCCTATTACAGCCACCTTTATCAGGCCACTGGCGATCTCCCCAAAGCAAATAAGATGTGCTTGGCAAGATCCCTTCAGTACAGACATGCTGGCCCGTGCTAATGGCTCTTTATCAGCTCATCTCCTCCCAGCTCTCGCATTACCTCACCAGAGCCGAGGTCGGTGCCCGGTCACTGCCGTGGGACCCTTGCTGAGCATGGCCCGGCCCTTCCCTTCCTCCGGGCTTCCCCTGCGCAGTGCCTGGCCACCGAGCTGCACATCCACCCTGCCCTGAGCCCCGGCATCCCTCACCCAGCCGAGGTGTAGGTGATGAGCTGCACTGGGACGCACTGAGTGCTGCCGGGCCCTGGGGGCTGCGTTACCTTCCTGCCTCCCTGCTCAGCGGCATGCAGCCAGAGCACGGCCTTGGTGCAAGCACGCGGGTCCTCTTCCTTCCTTCAGCCTTGGCTAATAAAAGGCACCGTGTGACAGTGAGGACTTTGTTGGGCTCCAGCAGTCTCGGGGATCCCAGGCAGCGCCGGTGGGCATGGGGTGAGTGGGGCTGGTTTAGGGCACGGCAGCACCTGCGGAGCAGGATTTGTCGTGCAGGGAGGTGTGGGGAAGCGTGCAGCCCCAGGGCCCACATTGCGCTCCTGGAGACGTGCCCTGTGTAGGCATGGGGTGCCCAGGCGGTGCACGGCGAGTCCCAGCCATGGCGTGTGCTGATGGTGCCACGCGACCGGGCACGGCTGTGCTGTGCGTGGGCTACCGCCACCTGGCACCCGGCCTGCGCCTCACCTTGCTGCACCTCGGCGCAGGCAGGGCCCTCCCTCCCTGGCACGGCGCACGGAGGAGGAGACAGGCGCCGGCTGCCCTCCTCCAGGAACAAGCGGCCGAGCGCAGCAGGGCCGTGCCGGCTCTGCTCACAGCCCCCAGAGGGCACGGCCACCTGCCCGGCCTGCCGGCCCCACGTGCACAGGTAGGAGCGGCTGCAGGGCCCCGGGGCACGGCGTGGCCTCGCGGCTAGCGTGGACATTCAGCACGGCACAGTGTGTGAGGAACGGGGCCGTGGGGTCCTCGTGGAGAGGGGCTGCATCCTCCCACGGCCACTGGGCACTCCTCAGGGTGGGTGCGGGTCGGACTTTGCGCAGCGAGCCCCGTGTCGGAAGGGAGTGCCGTGTGCCTGCCGACACCCAGCACGGCCCCAGTGCTGAGCCCGGGCGGAGCCGCGCGGCATCCCCAGGCGGGGAGGTTATGGGGCCTTGGCTTGGCCCCTGTGGAGGCCGAGCCAGCAGCCTCTCGAGGCGCCTTTGTTGGCACCGGGGCGTGCCCGGGCTGCCGACGCCTGGCTGGGCCGCGCGGCCAGGCCTGGCCCCGCAGCCCCACGGGCGGGCAGTGAGGGCCTCCAGGCAGAAGGAATCGGCAGTGACATTCCCGTAGCCTGGAGACCGCCGTCCCATTCAGTGGGCAGCGCATTTGAATAAGAATCGTGTGTGTCTGTGTGTGTTCGGGGGGGCCGGACAGCCGCCTGCTTTCCCATCGCTTCCCATCGCCTCGGCTCAGTTCTGCACGCCCGGATCGGGGCGGTGGGCCCTCACCTCCGGCCTCGCACATCGCTGCACTACCCAGGTACTGCCGGGCCGGGGGTCGGGGCTGGGGGAGCACTCGGTGTTGCCTCTCCCACCCACTGGCACAGCACTGAGTGGGACCGGCGATGGGCAGAGCGCGGGCGTCCGGCCGGGATGGGCCCAGGCGTCCCCCAGCCCTGGATGGCTGCACGCGGGGACAGGAAGGCCGTGCTGGGGCGGCGCAGAGTCAGGCTTTGATCCAGCGGTGATTGCAAGGTTGGAAAGAGGCGGTGATGGCAGAGAAGAGAGCGCAACAGGCAACTTGAGCCTAAATTTAACAGCAGGACCCCAGCCAGCTGCTGGATGTCCTCGAGTGGCCTGCTCCAGCCCTGCTGGCTCTTGTCTCCAGGTGTCCCTGGTCCAGTGCTGGGACCCAATGGGGACACCGGTGCCAGAGGTGGACATGGAGGCAGGGAGGTGCTCTCTGGGCTGCGATGGGGTTTGGGGACGCAGCCATGGGGCTAGGGATATGGTTGAGAGATGGGTGATGCATGTGTGGGGCTGGGAGGGGCCCAGGCGGTGCTGCCCCACGCTGCAGCCCCATGTCTGTGCCCCACAGGCAGGGCCCGTGGCTGCCCATGGATGTCCTGGTGCTCGCTCTCCTCCTGGGTAAGTGCTGCTCTCACAATGCCCAGGGCTGTGTTGGCCCCAGGACTGCTGCCGTGTGTGGGGGCTGTGGGTCACAGGGCTGTGTTGATGCAGTAAGGGCCCAGGCTCTGCAAATCCCAGTGAGGAATCCGGGCTGCACTGGGCCCTGCAGGATTAGCAAGCACCTGACCTGGCTCCCGGCTCCCCCTGGCACTACTCCATGAGCCGGGTGCCTGCAGCACCCACACTCCCCCTCCCCATCCCCTCCTGCCAGCAGCCCCCAGCCCAGCGCCCCACTTACTGGCGCTGCCCTCCCGGCCCTTTCCCTGCCCCCCGGTCACGAGGCCACAGCCGCACTGCCAGCACCTTTCCGGGTCACAGAGCTTCATGCTGCATCAGTGGGTCAGGATGTGGGGATGGCGCAGGATGGGGGTGGGGTAGCACAGGGCTATGGGGTGTGGGTTTGCGGCGCAGCCCCCCCCCAGCCCCTGCACTCTGTGCAGCAGGGGTGCCAGCAGCAGGGGGCTGGGAAGAGCCAGATCCATCCCAGGGCTGCGCCCGTGGCAGCTGCTACCCGGCCACCGGCAACCTGCTGGTGGGGAGAGCCCAGCAGCTCAGCGCCTCGTCCACCTGCGGGCTGCAGGAGCCCCAGGAGTACTGCATTGTCAGCCACCTCCAGGTGAGCCTACGGCACAGCACAGCATGGCACAATGTGCCGCTGCAGCCCCCAGGGTGATTGATGCTCCCCACGCAGGACTCTGAGAAATGCTTCACCTGTGACTCACGAAACCCAGCCCTACGTGAGAGCCACCGCATCGAGAACGTCATCTACCTGCACGGCCCCCACAGTGAGAGGAGCTGGTGGCAGTCGGAGAATGGTGAGAGCGTGGCCACCCCAAGCGTGTGTCCCCACGTGGGCTGCGTGCCTTAGCTAAGACCATCCATCCCTGCAGGCGTGGAGCGCGTCAGCATCCAGCTGGACCTGGAGGGCGAGTTCCACTTCACACACCTCATCATGAAGTTCAAGGTGGGTGCGCGGAGCACAGTGCACCCCATGCCCCACCGGTCGCTATCCCTCAGTGTGCCCCCACCTGACTGTGTGCCCTGCAGACCTTCCGCCCCGCAGCCATGCTGGTGGAGCGCTCGGCCGACTCTGGCCGCAGCTGGAAGGTGTACCGCTACTTCGCCTACAACTGCTCCAAGCTCTTCCCCGGCATCCCCACGCATCCCTCGGGGCACATCGGTGAGGTGCTGTGTGAGCAGCGCTACTCTGAGATCGAGCCCTCCAGCCACGGCGAGGTGTGTACGGCTGGGTGGTGTGCGGAGATGGGCATGGGGAATGCGCTGACGCGCTACATCCCACCTCCAGGTCATCTTCAAGGTGCTGGACCCCTCCATCCCAGTGGTGGACCCATACAGCCCCGACATCCAGGGTGAGTGTCCATTGGGATGGGATGCGCCGCTCTGGGGCAGCACGGTGAGCACTGACGATGCCACCTGTGCTACCCAGAGCTGCTGCGCGTCACCAACCTGCGGGTGAACCTCACCAAGCTGCACACGCTGGGGGACAACCTGCTGGACTCACGGCGGGAGGTGCTGCACAAATACTACTATGCTGTGGATGAGCTGGTGATGCGTGGGAGCTGCTTCTGCCACGGCCACGCCGCCGAGTGTGCCCCCGCACCTGGTGCTCCGCCATCTGTCCCCGGCATGGTGAGATGCGGCAAGGCATGATGTGGCACAGGGTGACTGCCTGGGCTGATCCAGGTGCTCTCTCCCAGATCCACGGGCGCTGTGTCTGCAAGCACCACACGCAGGGGCTGAACTGTGAGCGCTGCGAGGACTTCTACCACGAGCTGCCCTGGCGCCCGGCGGAGGGCTCCAGCACCAACGCCTGCCGCCGTGAGTGCCACGAGCCCACAGCTGGCACGGCGCGGGGCCATGGGGTCCTGCGCTGCTCGCTGGGGTTTGGGGTCCTGCGTGCGGTGGGTCGGGGTCGGGTACCAGGGGTGCCGTCCTCGCAGGGTGCGACTGCAATGAGCACTCACGGCGTTGCCACTTCGACATGGCCGTGTTCCTGGCCACCGGGAATACCAGCGGGGCCGTGTGTGACAGCTGCCAGCACAACACCATGGGCCGCCGCTGCCACCTCTGCAAGCCCTTCTACTACCGGCACCCGCGCTCCGATATCCGTGCTCCCACCGCCTGCGTCCGTGAGTGCCCCCCTTGCCCCCAACCCTGTGTCCCTCACTGCCACCTGCCCCAGCTGCAATGATGTCCCCGCAGCGTGTGACTGCGACCCGGCGGGATCGCTGGATGGCGGCGCCTGCGACGCACACACGGACGTGGCGCTGGGCATGATCGCGGGGCAGTGCCGCTGCAAGGAGAACGTGGCCGGGCCGCGATGCGACCGCTGCCGGCACGGAGCCTACGGCCTCAGCCAGGGAGACCCTCAGGGCTGCCAGCGTGAGCTGGGGCTGGGGTGGGCGTGAGCTGTGGGGATGGAGGGTTTGTGTGGGGATGGATGTGGTGATGTAGGGATGGAGATGGGAATGGAGGAACATTGGGGGTGAGGGAATGGGGGTGAAAGGTTGGGGATGGAAGAATGGGGATGGAGGAATGAGAATGGGGAAAGAGGGATGGGGATGGAGGGATGGAGATGGGGAAGGAGACGGAGGATGGTGCTGAATGAGTGAATGATGATGCAGTAGGGATGGAGGGATGGGGATGAATGAATGGAAATGATGGGATGGGAATGGAGATGGAGGAATGGGAATGGAGATAGAGGGGTAGGGAGGGGAGTAGAGGAGTGTGAATGAGAATGCAGGAGTGGGGATGGGGAATGAAGGAATGGGGATAGAAGACCTGAGTTGGAGGGTTGAGGCCAGAGTAGGAAGCGTAAAGATGGATGGGTTAGGGATGAAGCAATAGGGATGGAGGGGGGACTGAAGAAGAACGAAGATGAAGGGATGGGGTGGGGAGATATGGATGAAGGGACAAGGGATGCAGGGATGGGGATGGAAGGTTTGGGCTGGAGGGCTGGGGATGGAAGGGTGAATCTGGATGAGTGGGTGATGAGGCAATGGAAGGGGATGATGGGGATGGAATTAGGATGGGCATGGACAGATGGAGATGGAAAGAGGGAGGGAAGGTAAGGGAAGGGGGGATGAGCAATAGCGCAACAGGGACTCAAGGCCATGGAGCAAGGGGGGAGGGCCATGGAGCAGCTGGTTGAACATCACTGGGTGCACTGGGGGCTGTGGTGGGTGGCAGTGCTGCATGGCAGCCTACCGTGTTTGTGTTTGTGTGCTGGGCAGCGTGCCGGTGTGACCCACGGGGCACGGTGGCGGGCAGCTCCCCCTGTGATCCCATCAGCGGGGACTGCTACTGCAAGCGCTTCGTGGCTGGGCGCTCGTGCAGCCAGTGCGTGGTAAGTGCCCCAGCCCCACACCCTGCTCCATTGCCTTGGCTCTCCCCATCCCCATGGCATGCCCCAGGACTGAGCTGGCCCCACACCTACTCCCCATCTCTCCCATCTTACTGCAGCCTGAGTTCTGGGGCCTGAGCTATGATGTAGGGGGCTGCCGGCCCTGCTCCTGTGACTTCGGGGGAGCCTACAGCAACCGGTGAGGCCCCACAGTACTGCGCAGCAGGGCACGGGGACACAGGGATGGGGGTGGGGACAGGGAGTGATGGGAATGATGGGGTCATTGCTGGAAGGATGGGGACAAGGCTTCACAGTGGAGACAGACTGGTGTGGAAGGAGGGATCTCTGAGCCTGGAGGTTTAGGGATGGGGACAGGGAGGGTTGGGTGAGGCACAGTCGGACAGAAAGATGGACGAGGGCCATTCTCCAGGTGCTCCATGGAGGACGGGGCCTGTCCCTGCCGCCCCCACCTCATGGGCCGGCAGTGTGACCAGGTGCAGCCTGGCTTCTTCTGCGCACCCCTTGACCACTACACCTACGAGGCTGAGCAAGCCACAGGCCACGGGCCCAGCCACCCCCAGCTCCCAGTGAGTGTCCCCAGCCTGGGCTGCCATGGTGCCCCACGCCACCCCCATACTCCATGCATGGCCATCCCTGTGCATGGCTGCCCCCATCCCCGCAGGGCTCCGTGCGTGCAGAGGTGCCCCAGGACTGCCCCCAGCACCGCAACGGGGACCCAGCGGGGCGGAAGGTACGTGCTCGGCCCCAGCGCAGCCCTCCCCGCGCCCCCCAGCCCCGCACAGCCCCACACCACAGCTTCCAGCGGCCCCCCAAGGTGAGAGCTGGGGTGAGGAGGGGGCATGGCGGGACGCAGCCTTGGGCTGGGGCTAAGCCGTGTGGTGCCGTGCCCAGCCCGATGTGGAGCCAGTGCTGCGGAATGGGGACGGGCGCATGGTGACGTGGACTGGTCTGGGGTTTGCCCGTGTGCGGGATGGGGCTGGGCTGACATTCCGTGTGGACAACGTGCCCTACCCCATGGAGTACGAGCTGCTGCTGCGTTATGAGCCCGAGGTGAGCGTGGCTGTGGGTTGGCCCCGGTGTGCACCGTGTGTCACCGCCAGTGCTGATGGCTCTTGCATCCCACTGCAGTCAACCGAGGACTGGGAGGCTGTGGTGAGCGTCAGCTCCCGGGCGCTGCCCACCAGCCCCCGCTGTGGGAACCTGCTGCCCTCAGAGCAGATGTACCGCGAGGGCCTGCCCCACAGCCAGAGGTAGGATGGGGTGGGGGTGGATTGGATAAGGCTGGAGATGGAGATGGGGAAGGGGTGGGGTGGGACGAGATAGGGAATGGGATAGGGGTGGAAAGGAGATGGAGGTGTGGATGGTGTGGGATTGGGAGAGGGAGGAGGTTGGGGATATGGATGGGGATGGGACTGGGTTGAGGATGGAGATGGGAATGAGGTTAGGGATGGGGGTGTAGACAGGTTGGGCTTGAGAATGGATGTGAGTTTGGGGATGGAGATGGGGATGAGACTGAGCATAGAGGTGACAATGGGAAAGCAGATAGGATAAAGGTGGAGATGTGCATGAGAGGATGTGATGGGATGAAATAAAGAGATGGAATGAAGATGGAATTTGGAATGGGGTGGGATAGGATAGGGATGAGGATGAAGATAGGATCAGGACAGGGAGATGGACAACACTGACACACTTCCAGAATTGAGGGACGGGCATAGGATGTGGCTGGTATGGGAAGGGGGATAGTCCTATCACACAGGTCGGGGAATCAGGGTGATGAAGGAGGCCAGGTCCTGCTACATTCTCCTGGCCATCTCCCTGTGCCTCGATGCCTTCCTCTCTACAGGTATGTGCTGCTGTCCCGGCCCTTCTGCTTCGAGCCCAGTACCCCATATGAAGTAACTGTGCGGCTGCAGAGGGCCGGTGTCACCCAACGCCACCCCAGTGCCTTCATCCTCATCGACTCAGTAAGGGGGTCCCAACACACCCCACACCTGGCGGGGAGAGGGGCAGGGGTGGGCCTGCATCTCTGTGGTGGACAGAGATGGGACAGGGTGGAGAGGGAGATGAATGGGATACAGATGGAGGCAGCAACGGGACTGGTGTTGCAGCTGGGTTTGGGACAGGGAATGAGGATGGAGACATTGATGGGATGGAGCCATGCATGTGAATGGAGACATCACTGGGGCTGGGGATCTTGATGGAGTTGGGACTGGTCCCGGGGACAGCACCACCACCTCCCTGCTGCCCCACAGCTGGTGCTGCTGCCACGTGTGCCAGAGCTGCCAGGCTTCCACGGGGCAGCAGCGGAGGCGGTGCAGCGGCTCGAGGAGCTGGAGCGCTACCGATGCCTGGAGGCTTTCCATATGGCCCCACCACACACCCTGGCCGAAGCCTGCGCCCGCCTGATCTGCAGCGTCTCAGCCGTGCTGCACGACGGAGCTCTGCGTGAGTCGGGGGCTGCAGAGATGAGGGGCCGTGAGTGGGTGGGTGGGTGAGTGGGCTACGGTACAGCCACGTTCAGCACAGCAAGGCCGGATAGTGGCTGGTGCGAGAGAGGGCAGGGGATGGTGGCAGTGTGTGGCATGGCGTCCCCATCCCCAGCCACACCCCTGCTGCCCTGCAGCCTGCCAGTGCGACCCGCAGGGCTCCCGCAGCAGCGTGTGCCAGGTGCTGTCAGGGCAGTGTGAGTGCAAGCCCCACATCCTCGGCCGCCGCTGTGACCGCTGCGCACCTGGCAGCTATGGCTTCGGACCCCTGGGGTGCAGCCGTGAGTAGCAGGGTCTGCTGGCGTGTCAGGCATGCTGGAGTGGGATCCCTCTGTCTGTCTGTCCGTCTGTCTGTCCGTCCATCCCACTGGGATGGTTGTTCTCTGGCTTGAGGTCACCCTGATGTGAGCCGTGCCATTCTACAGCCTGCGCCTGCTCCCTGGAGGGCTCCGTGTCCCAGCTGTGTGACGCGGGCACTGGGCAGTGCCGGTGTCAGCCGGGCATTGTGGGCCGGCAATGTGACCGCTGCCAGCCGGGCCACTGGGGCTTCCCCACCTGCCGGCCCTGCCAGTGCAACGGGCACGCCGAGGAGTGCGACCTGCGGACGGGCAGCTGCCTGCACTGCCGTGACCACACCACCGGCCGGCACTGCGAGAGGTGAGCATTGTTGCTGGGACAGCTTGGCATGGCATGGCATGGCATGGCATGGCACGATACTTACAGCACTGAGGAGGTGGGGTGAGATGGGGTGGGATGGGGTGAATGGGATTGGGATTGTTTTAGATTGTATGAGATGGGATGGGGTGAGAAAAGATGAGAAGGAATGGGATCAGGTGGGGTTAGAGTAGATGAATGGGATGAGATGTGATGAGATGGTGTAGGATAGGGTAAGGTAGCTTGGGATGGGATAGGATGAGAATTGGGTGGGGTGGGGTGGGATGGGATGGGATAAGACAAGATAGAATGAGATGGAATAAAATGGGATGGTGGAACTGGATGGGACAGGTTAGGATTAATGGGATGGGATGGGATTTGATGAAACACGTGGGATGGACATCTGAGACCTCATTCCTGCCCTTGCAGGTGCCAGGACGGTTACTACGGAGACCCGGTGCTGGGCTCAGGGCAGCAGTGCCGCCCCTGTCCCTGCCCCGGCTACCCCGGCACGCGGCACTACCACGGGAGCGCCTGCCATGCCGACAAGGAGACCCACCACATCGTGTGCCTCTGCGCGCCTGGATACACCGGTGAGGAGCAGACAGGCACCGTGCTGCAGGACCCCAGCAAGGGGGCCGAGGTTCCAAGACCCACACCCCATGTCCCCACAGGGCCCCGCTGTGACCGCTGCTCTCCGGGCTACTTCGGGACGCCGGAGATGGAGGGAGGAGTGTGCCGGCCCTGCCAGTGCAACAACAACATTGACACCAGTGACCCGGGGGCCTGTGACCCGCACACAGGGCACTGCCGCCGCTGCCTGTACCACACCGCCGGGCCCCGCTGCGCCCAGTGCCAGCCCGGCTATTTTGGCAATGCCCTGCAGCGCAGCTGCCGCCGTGAGTTGGGGCAGGGGCTGTGGGCATGCGGGGTTTTGGGGTGGCACGGGGATGAGCCCCCTGCCCCACACGGCTGTGTACCACCCACAGGCTGTAGCTGTGACCCGCGAGGAACGCTGTCTGCCCACTGCACCGCCGGCACCTGCAGCTGTGACCGCGCCACGGGAGCCTGCGCCTGCAGAGCCAACGTGGTGGGCAGGAGCTGCGACCGCTGCGCACCCAACTTCTGGAACCTGGGGGGAACGGAGGGCTGTCAGCCTTGTGGATGCCATCCCATGCACGCCACACACCCTGCTTGTGACGAGGTGAGCATCCCGGCATGGGTCCTGCGTCCTCCACTGGTGAGAATGAGAATGGGCTGAGCACCCTGCTCTCACTGCAGGTCACGGGGCAGTGCCGCTGCCACCTCGGCTTTGGTGGCCGCGTCTGTTCCCAGTGCCAGGAGCATCACTGGGGAGACCCCGAGCTGCAGTGCCGAGGTGAGAGCATGGCCCAGGGACTGGCAATGGGGTGTACGTGGACATGGGGATCCTGGGGAAAGAGGAGTCTTGGGGATACAGGCTGCCCTTGGGACAAGGGTTGAGATTTGGGGTACATGGGGGCTCCTGGGAATAGGGGAACCTTGGGGAAGGAGGAGTCTTGGGGACACAGAGCTTGGGGACACCGGGGTCCTGGGGACATAGAGAGTCCCGGGGACATAGGGTGAGGTTTTGGCTACATGGGGATTCCTGGGAACATGGAGAAGATCCTGTGGATGTGAAGGAGCCTGGGGACATAATGAGCTCGTGGGGATGTGGTGGGACCCTGGGGACAGGGATGAACCTGGAGCCATAGTGTGATGCTGAGAACACGGCGGGATGCCAGGGACATGGGATGGGGACAAGGTCAGTCTCTGGGGACCCTGGGTATGTGATGGGACCCTAGAACCATGGGTGACCCAGGGGACACAGTGCCACTCTGAGGACACAGGGGCCTCTGGAGGGTCCAGGCTGTGACAGTTCCCATCTCCACAGCCTGCGAGTGTGAGCCGCTGGGTGCCGAGAGCCCGCAGTGCGACCGAGCCAGTGGGCAGTGCCAGTGCCGGCCAGGCTTTGGGGGCCTGCGCTGCGACCGCTGCCAGCGGGGCTACCAGACCGCCTTCCCTCACTGCTCTCCATGCCATCCCTGCTTTGGGCGCTGGGATGCAGCGCTGGGCAGCCTGCAGGATGGGCTGCAGCACCTTGGGGCACGGGTACAGGCACTGCGTGAGGGAGGATCTGCAGCCCCACTCAGCCCCCGGCTGCGAGCACTAGAGGAGGCCCTGAAGCATGCAGAGCGGCTGCTGGGTGAGGGGAGCAGCCCCAGTAGCCCCCTCTGGCAGGAGCTGGCCGGGCAGCTGGATGGCACCAGGCAAGTGCACACAGTGGGCTGGGGGGGCTTTAGGCATCCAGAGGTATTTGAGAGCTCTCTGCCCCATAGGACGGAGCTGGACAACTTCTGGAAGAGGCTTCAAGAGCTGGAGCAACACGTGGATCAGCTGGAGCAGGCTGATGTGCTGCACCGCGGCCGGCTGGCCAGGCTGAGCCATCAGTTGGGTAGGCTCAACCAAACCACCTCCCATCTGCAAGCTGTCCTCGGCACCGTGACAGCAGCAGGATTCAGGGGTAAGGGCATCCACTGGGGGCTTTTGGGGGTATAGGGGCTGGGAGAGCTGTGCCCTGATGCTGGGTGTGTGGTGGGACTCTGGGGAAGTGGAGGGTCCTAGGAATAGAGGGACCTTGGGGAAGTGGTGGGACTCTGAATACGAAGAGACAGTGAATACTTAGGAGATCCTGGGACATATGGGGAGCTCACGGGGACATGGAGAGAGACACGAGGGACATGGCTGATCCTGGAGCCATAACAGGATGCTGGGGACATGGTGGGACTCAAGGGACACTCTGTACCTGCAGAGTCATACCTGAGCATCGTGGCGGCAGCACGGGACTCGCGGCAGGCGGAGGTGGTGGCCAATGGCACAGCAGGTGAGCTGAGTGCAGCACAGGCCACGCAGCGGGCAGCTGAGCAGGCACTGCAGCAGCGGGGCGATGCTTTCCGCCGGAGCACAGCCGCACAGCGGAAATCCCTGCGGGAGGCACAGAAACGGGTGTCAGGGCTCAGCGTGGCCAGGATCAGTGAGAAGGTGAGAGTGGGATGGGGGAAAAAGGGCTCGGGGGGTGAACACATCACGGGTGACACACGGGTTACTTTGCCCTTGTGCCAGCTGGGATGAGGGTCTGCCCATTCAAACTCCGCCTTTTGGATCCCTGCAGATTTGTGGAGCTTCTGGAGACCGGAGCTGTGCAGAATCACTGTGTGGAGGAGCTCTGTGCCGGGACAGTGCGGGGACGCGGCGCTGCGGGGGTGTGGGGTGCACGGGGGCCCTGCCCGTGTCAGATCAAGCCCTGAGCAGCGCCCGCAATGCCTCGCAGCAGCTGGAGGTGGCCCTGGGACAGCTGAGTGCTGTGACGCAGAAGGTAGGGACAGCCTCCCCATGTGCTGGGTTCCAACACGCGGCCTTTTGTGCACACTTGAACATCACACCTGTGCCCACTCCTGGCTCAATGATGGCCCCTTGCACATCCCAACTGTAAACCCCTTGGTGCCCCTTGGTTACACCCCAGATGCAGGAGGTGCAGGACCTGGCGCGGGGCACCCGCAGCCGTGCGGAGGAGGCGTTGGAACGCTCACAGGCTGCCCGCAGCCGCACAGAGAAGGCGACAGCGCAGTTGCGGGACTTCATCCGCCGCATCAAAGCCTTCCTGTCGGGTAGGGCCAGCAGCGCGTGGGCGCTGGGCATGGCGCGGGGCGTTGTGCCCACCCTGAGCCCACCCCGCTCCGATGTCCTGCAGAGGAGGGAGCGGATCCAGGCAGCATTGAGCTAGTGGCGCGGCAGGTGCTGAACATCTCCCTGCCCAGCAGCCCCGCACGCATCCAGGAGCTGCTGCAGGAGATGCAGGAGAGCATCACCCAGCTGGATGGGGTGGATGCGGTGCTCAACGGCACGGCGCAGGGGCTGGAGGCTGCACAGGCACTGCTGGCACAGGGACAGGATGCCAGGCGAGTGGCAACGCGTTGGATGGGGAGGGTGACAAGGCCCCGAGCAGGGCTGGAGATGTCTGTATCTCCACAGGGAGCGAGCGGAGAGCGTGAGGGATGAGCTGGCGGGGACGCAGCTCGCGCTGCAGGTGGCACGGACACAGGTGATGGCGGCTGGGAGCACCCTGCAGAGTGCCAAGGATGGCATCCGGGCTGCTGAGGGCAAAGCCAGGGAGGTGAGAGGTGATATTGGAGATGGGTATCCTGGCACACCCTCTGGGCCCTGTGGGTAACGGAGCGGGCACACAAGGAGAGCAAAGCCTCCGATGGGCATGGCGTGGGCACACCATGGGTACCCGACGGGCACGCGATGCCCACCCACCACCTATGTCCCATGCACCCAGGCAGAGCGCAAGCTGCAGGCGCTGCAGGGGAAGGAGTCACGGCTGCAGCGGCGGCTGCGGGAGCTGGCACAGCGTGTCACCACCCTGCAGCAGCGCGGACGGGATGCCCGGCGCCTGGCACAGGATGCCAAGGATGGGGCGCAGCGTGCCACCGCCGCCTCGAGGACGCTCAGCCAGGTGAGCCCCGGCCTCGCAGCGGAGGGGGGGGGGGCGATGCGGGGAGCTTAGCCTCACCGTGCCATGTGCCCCCAGGACCTGGTGCAGGTGACGCAGCGCTACGTGATGCTCAAGGGCCGGGTGAGCGGGATGGCAGGGGTGGCCGGAGGGGCCCTGCAGCGCGTGACGCGGCTGACGGCCGAAGCCAGGGACCTGCTGGATAAAGCCAACAGCAGCAAGAAGCGGCTGGAAGGTAAGGAGCGGCGTGGGACGGGGGCTGCCTCGCTCGGTGCCCGCAGCCCACCCTGCGCCCCGTGCCGTCCCGCAGAGCTGGAGCAGCACTTCGGGGCCAACGAGCAGGCGATGGCGGCCAAGGCGACGCGGCTGCAGGCGCTGGAGCGGCAGGTGTCGGGGCTGCTGCAGGAGATCCGCGAGCGGGCCAACGCGTACGCCACCTGCTAGGGAGTTCAACCCGCTCAGGACGCGGCCCCTCGCGGCGTGGAACAAACCCGCGGGGTGTCTGTAGCGCGGCCGCGCCTGCAAATAAAGCGCTGAGCAGCGGCTGTCCGTGTCCGGCCTCTCACTGTCACGCGTGGCCGAGCCCCGCGCGTCCCCCCGCGGTACCCCCGGCCTCCTGCGGGGCGGTGCTGGCCCTTCCCGGCCCGGCGTGGGCCGCCGCGCGAAGGGACCGCCCCGCGAGTTCCGCGCAGCCCCGAGCGCCGCCACAACTCTGCGGAGGGGCGGCGGGAGGGAATCCCCCCCCGCCCCGGCAACGCGCGCCCACCCACGCGAGACCGGACCCCACGCGGCGGCACCCGCACCCCGAGTCCCGCGCCCCGCCGCGATGCGCGGCCCCGCAGCCTTCCTCCCCCCGCTCCTTCTCCTCCTCCTCTCCCTCCTGGTCCCGCTGCTGTCCGGTGAGTGCGCGGCCCCCACTCGCGGAACGCCCTCGGGTTGGGGTCCGGGCCCCGCGGGGCATTTCCGGGCGGATCGCGGAAGGGCCCCCGTTCGGGGCTGTGCGGGACGGGAACGGAGCTCCGCGTGGGGTCCGGCCTCATCCACCCCGCTGCCCACGCAGGGCCGGGAAGGGCCGCGTGGGCCGTTTCTTCTCCCGACGCCCCCCAGGGCTGCGCCCGCGGCAGCTGCTACCCGGCCACCGGGGACCTGCTGGTGGGGAGAGCCCCGCGGCTCAGCGCCTCATCCACCTGCGGGCTGCGGCGGCCCCAACCCTACTGCATCGTCAGCCACCTCCAGGTGAGGCAGGGGACGGGGAACAGGGGATGGGGAACAGGGGACGGGGAACAGGGGACGGGGATGTGGTGCGGTGGGGTGACCGTCGAGTCCCCTCCCGCAGGAGGAGAAGAAGTGCTTCGTCTGCGACTCGCGGAGACCCTACAACGCCCGCAGCAATACCAACAGCCACCGCATTGAGAACGTGCTGACCACCTTTGCCCCCCGCCCCAAGAAGGCCTGGTGGCAGGCGGAGAACGGTGAGCAATAGAGCGTCCCTGGGGGGCTGCTCTTCCCGTCCTCCCACACTAAGGAAGCCGTGACTCAGCCCTGTGCTGCCGTGGCCAAGGCTGGAGTCACACGGGTGTCCCCCCCAGGCGTGGAGCATGTCAGCATCCAGCTGGACCTGGAGGCTGAATTCCACTTCACCCACCTCATCATGACCTTCAAGGTGGGCACAGCGGGATGGCCCGTAACCCCGTAACCCAGGCTGCCGTCCATCCCACCATGTGCCCCCATCCCTCCATGTGCCCCGCAGACCTTCCGCCCCGCAGCCATGCTGGTGGAGCGCTCGGCCGACTTTGGCCGCAGCTGGAAGGTGTACCGCTACTTCGCCTACGACTGTGCTGCGTCCTTCCCCCACGTCCCCCGTGGACCCCCGCGCCGCATTGACGATGTGATCTGCGAGTCGCGCTACTCTGACATCGAGCCCTCCACCGAGGGAGAGGTGAGGCTCCAGCAACACTGAGGGCCACTTTGGGGACCCCGCTGTCCCCTCACCGGCCTTCTCCCTCCTGCAGGTGATCTACCGCGTGCTGGACCCCGCCATTCCCATCCGCGACCCCTACAGCCCCGCTATCCAGGGTGAGTCGCCCGCCCGTCTGCCGCCCCGCGGCTCTATTTTGGGTGCCACTATTTTGGCTGCTGTCTCTTCATGCTGAGCCCCACTGAGGGGCTGGATCCGGGAACTTCCAGACCCCTACAACAGGGTGTAGATGAGTGTGGGGCAGCATTGAATGCCAAGCAATGGGGGACGGGGCCATGCCAGCACCAGTGCAGTGACTGTAGCCCTGCGGGATGGAGCTGGTGGTGGGCAGATGAACGGCACAGGACGCAGCGGGTTAATGGCTCAAGCTAAATTTAGGCTGGGAGCAGGAGGGGAGGAATCTGCGGGGCCCGGCTGCTGGGAAGCTGCTGTCCCTGGGGAGCCGTCCTGCTGGCCCTATGTGCCGTGCAGCACCACCAGCTCGGAGCAGTCCATGCCCAGCCGTGGCACAGCCCGGTGCAATGCCCTGCAGCTGGGCACAGCCGCGTTCGGCGGGTACGGGTGAGCAGAGCCAAGCTGCCAACTCTCTATGCAGAGCTGCTGCGCGTCACCAACCTGCGGGTGAACCTCACCAAGCTGCACACGCTGGGGGACAACCTGCTGGACTCACGGCGGGAGATCCGCGAGAAGTACTACTATGCACTGTACGAGATGGTGCTGCGCGGGAACTGCTTCTGCTACGGCCACGCCTCGGAGTGTGCGCCGCTCAGCGGGGCCACCGCCACTGCGGATGGCATGGTGAGTGACCCCAGTGCTGCGCCGCATTGGAGTGCCCGCAGCGCTTCATCCCGCAGCCCCTCACCTTGGCATCCCGGCAGGTGCACGGGCGCTGTGTCTGCAAGCACCACACGCAGGGGCTGAACTGTGAGCGCTGCGAGGACTTCTACCACGAGCTGCCCTGGCGCCCGGCGGAGGGCTCCAGCACCAACGCCTGCCGCCGTGAGTGCCACGAGCCCACAGCTGGCACGGCGCGGGGCCATGGGGTCCTGCGCTGCTCGCTGGGGTTTGGGGTCCTGCGTGCGGTGGGTCGGGGTCGGGTACCAGGGGTGCCGTCCTCGCAGGGTGCGACTGCAACGAGCACTCACGGCGTTGCCACTTCGACATGGCCGTGTTCCTGGCCACTGGGAATACCAGCGGGGCCGTGTGTGACGGCTGCCAGCACAACACCATGGGCCGCCGCTGCCACCTCTGCAAGCCCTTCTACTACAAGGACCCCAGCAAGGACCTGCGGGATCCTGCCGTGTGCCGAGGTCGGTGCCGTGGTGCAGGGTGGCACGGGGCTGCATCCAGTCCCAGCGTTGTGGGGATGGCACCAGAGCTCTGGCACTGACCCTGCCTGTCCCCAGCCTGCAACTGCGACCCTGAGGGCACCGTGGATGGAGGGCTGTGTGACAGTGCCGATGACCCGGAGCGGGGGCTGATTGCGGGGCAGTGCCGCTGCAAGGAGCATGTGCAGGGCCCTCGCTGCGACCGCTGCAAAGCTGGCTTTTTCGGGCTCAGTGCTGCCAACCCACAGGGCTGCCAGCGTACGTATTGGGGCATGGGGTCACCCAGCGGTGTCGGGCACCACCACAGACCACTGTCTGTGCACAGGGTGTCGGTGTGACCCCCGCGGCACGGTGGCCGATGGCAGCCAGTGTGACCCCATCAGTGGTGACTGCCTCTGCAAGCGGCTGGTGACCGGGCGCAGCTGCGACCAGTGCCTGGTGAGTGGAGCCCTGCACAGTGCTCAGGGCCGTGGCACCATGGCCAGCCGCTCGCTGACCCCATTGCTCTCCACAGCCCGAGCACTGGGCTCTCAGCCACGATCTCCCTGGCTGCCGGCCTTGTGAGTGCGACGTGGGAGGTGCCCGTGACAACCGGTGAGTTTGGTACGGCTCAGTGGAAGGGGCAATCCTTTAGCCCTCGGGGGCTGATGGTGTGGTTGGGGCGCCAGGTGTGCCATGGAGACGGGGCAGTGCCAGTGCCGCAGCCACATAGTGGGACGGCAATGCGAGCAGGTGGAGCCCGGCTTCTACCGCATCAACCTGGACCACTACACCTATGAAGCTGAGGATGCCCAGCTGCACAAGGTGAGGGGCAAAGCTGTCCCTGGTGGGGGTACGTACTGAGCAGAGCACCGGGAGGGACATTTGCAGGGTCTCCAAGCCAGCTGGCACCAAGTGGGGGCAGTGAGGCTGAGGTGCATGCTGACCGAGGTCCCTTTCGGGGTCCTGTCTCATCTCTGCGCCTTTCCCCAGGGCTCAGTGGTGGAGCGTGAGCCTCACGCAGGTCACCTGGCCTCCTGGACAGGATCAGGCTTTGCCCGCATGCAGGAGGGCAGCTGGGTAGAGTTCCACGTGAGCAACGTGCCCTTCTCCATGGAATACGATGTCATCATCCGCTACGAGCCCCAGGTGAGCCCCACTGATTGGGGTGCTGCACCTCCGGAAGAAGGCATGCAGGGCTTTTGGTGCAGTGATTTCTGCCTGTTCTTTGCATGCAGCACCCGGAGCCCTGGAAGGAGGTGAGGGTGCAGGTGCTGCGCCCCAGCCCCGTGTCTGCCAGCAGCCCGTGCGGGAACACCATCCCAGCCGATGACCAGCTCTCCGCCAGCCTCCCGTCTGGCGCTAGGTGAGTGTCCCAGCAGGGCTGAGCTGAACAGGGCTGACAGGAGGCACCCACTTCCCCTTGCTCTGCTTTGTCCCCAGGTATGTGGTGCTGCCCCATCCCATCTGCCTGGAGCAGGGCGTCTCTTACACCATCCGCCTGGAGCTGGGCTGTGCCACAGGGCAGCAGGACCCCACTGCCAGCGTGCTCATCGATTCGGTGAGAGCTGTGGGATGGGGCTGCACGCTTCAGGGGGCACAAAGGATGTGGCATTATGCTGACATCCTGCTCACCCCCCACAGCTGGTGCTCCTTCCCCGTTACTCCTCCATGGAAATGTTCATCGCGGGTGACCCCGCTGCCATGGGACGTCGGGAGACCTTCGAGAGGTACCTCTGCGCTCAGCATTTCCACACTGTGGTGCTGTCGCCGGTGGCCGAGCCCTGCTCCCGGCTCCTGCACAGCCTCTCAGCCGTCCTGCACAACGGGGCACTGCGTGAGTACGGCCCTACACACCCCACACCCCGTGCTGGTGACTGGTGCTCACTGTGTCCTGCCCGCAGCCTGCCTCTGCGACCCACAGGGCTCGCTCAGCGCCGAGTGCCAACCCCAGGGCGGGCAGTGCCGCTGCAAGCCCAACGTCGTGGGACGGCGCTGCCACCTCTGCTCCCTGGGCACCTTTGGCTTCGGGCCCGGCGGGTGCCGACGTGAGTGCCTATCCAGAGCAGTGGATGCAGAGAGAGGTGCTCCCTGCTTGCCAGGGTCTTCAGCCCACAGATACTTTGATGCCTTGCAGCCTGCCAGTGCAGTGGTGAAGGATCGCTGAGTGCTGTCTGCGACACCGTCACAGGGCAGTGTCCCTGCCGTGAGGGTGCCCACGGCTCACGCTGTGACCGCTGCCAGCCGGGCCACTGGGGCTTCCCCACCTGCCGGCCCTGCCAGTGCAACGGGCACGCCGAGGAGTGCGACCCACACACAGGCAGCTGCCTGCGCTGCCGTGACCACACGGACGGCGAGAGGTGCCAGCGGTAAGCAGGGTTCTCACTCGCCTGGAGCGTGGCAGAGTGCCACAGTCAGCCCTAACCCCGCTGACTGCCCACCCCCAGGTGTGCGGCTGGGCACTTTGGGAACCCAGCGCTGGGCTCCGGCCAGCACTGCCGGCCCTGCCCCTGCCCCGACGGACCCGGTGGCCCCCGGCACTTTGCTGCCTCCTGCTACCAGGATGGGCGCTCCCGGCAGGTTGTCTGCCACTGCAGCCCTGGGTACACAGGTGAGTGCCTGCTGTGTCTTACTCGGTGTCCCCAACCCTGTCCCCAGGCACTGCCCAGTACTTTGTGCCAACAGGTCCCCGCTGTGACGAGTGTGCGCCTGGGTACTATGGGGACCCTCTGCAACCCGGTGGGCGCTGCCTGCCCTGCCAGTGCCACAATAACATCGACATGACAGATCCAGAGGCATGTGACCGGCGCACAGGGCAATGCCTGCGCTGCCTCTACAACACAGCAGGGCCACACTGTGCCGAGTGCCAGCCTGGGTACTATGGGGATGCCACGCAGCACAGCTGCAGGCGTGAGTATATACAGACATGCTAGAGATGCCTTCTGCCCTGGCACTGCCAAGGCCCATGTGCGCACCACTGTGAGGTCCCTGTCTTGCTGTGGCTACCGCTGCCCATCCCCAGCTCTGCTCCCCTGCCCTGTCCCACCTGCATCCTCATCTTGTGCCCATTCCTACCCTCTACCGCTCATTCCCACCCTCACAGCCTTCCTGATTCTGTCTTTGACCTGTCCTTACCCCATCTTCATCTTGTCTCCATCATATCCCTGCCCAGCCTATGTCTCTATTTTGCCACATCCCATCCCTGCCTGTACCCCTAGACCCCCTAACTGCAACCCTCACCCCATCCCCATCTTAATTCTGATCTCCTCCCCACCCTTTCCCTGTCTGCATCCTAACCCCACCTCCTCCCAAGCCCCCATTCCCACTCAGCCTCCCTCTGCTTTCAGGTTGCTCCTGCAACGCACTGGGCACCGACCCCAGCACCTGTGGGCCTCAGCAATGCCAGTGCGACCAGCACAGCGGGCAGTGCCACTGCCTGCCCCACGTGGAGGGACAGAGCTGTGACCGCTGCAGCCCCAACTTCTGGAACCTGGGCAGTGGTCAGGGCTGCGAGCCCTGCGCCTGCCACCCTCAGCACTCCTTGTCACCTGCATGCAACCAGGTGAGATGCCCCAGGGATGGGGAGGCTGAGGGGATGGTGTGGGAATGGGGTGCCAGCTTTGGCTGTGCGGTGTCTTTCAGTTCACAGGGCAGTGCTCATGCAGGCCAGGCTTTGGGGGCCAGACCTGTGCTGACTGCCAGGAGCAGCACTGGGGTGACCCACGGCTTCAGTGCCGAGGTGAGAGCTGGTTGGGCAAGGGCTGTGCCGTGCCCTGAGGCACCCTAACTGCTTTCTACCCACAGCCTGCGACTGTGACCCCCGCGGTATCGCCAGCACCCAGTGCCATCGTGGCAGCGGGCATTGCGACTGCCGGCCCGGTGTCTCGGGCGTCCGCTGTGACCAATGCGCCCGGGGCTTTTCTGGCACCTTCCCGGCCTGCCAGCCTTGCCACCCCTGCTTTGGGGACTGGGACCGCGTGGTTCAGGACCTGGCCTCCCGCACCCGGGCTCTGGCACAGCGGGCCAGCCTCCTGCAGCACACTGGAGCTGCCGGTGCCTTCGAGGGCACCTTCCGACGGCTGGAGGAAAACCTAGCCACCGTGCGTGATGCAGTGGCCGCCCGCAATGCCACCGCTGCCACTGCCACATTCCTGACACGTGCCACAGAGGGGTTGCGGTGAGCACAGGGTGTGGGGCACAGCTCTGGGGGCGTGGAGCAGGGCTCTGTGAGCGTGGCAGGGTTGTCACCTCCTTGCTTTGCAGGCAGCAGATTGGGGAGGCCACCGAGAAGCTGACCCGGCTGGAGAGCAAGCTGACAGCGGCACAGGATGCAAATTTCAATGCCAGCCACGTGCTGGGCATGGTGGACCGTGGAGCCCGCACCCTCAACCACAGCCTGCATGAGTTGGGGCAGCGGCTGCATGCCCTCAAGACATCCAATTTCCTTGGTGGGCAGCACTGGGGTTCCCACAGCAGTGTTCCATAGTGGCATGCAGGGGTCTCATGCGGTTCCACTGCCTCCAGGTGCCTTCGACAGCATCCGCCAGTCCCACTGGGAATCGCAGGATGCTGAGCACCGAGCGGATGCCTCCACCCGTGTTGTACCCAGCCCCATTAGTGCTTCATCAGCCACGCGGCACCGCACCGAGCAGCTCCTGGCCAGCAGGAGGGATGCCTTCAATCGACAAAACGCAGCCAGCCGGCGGGTGCTGACAGAGCTGGCGGCCAGGGCGCGGGAGCTGAGCCTGCACCCACTCAACAAGAAGGTGGGATGTGGGATGGGAGTGGGGTATAGCACCTGGGAATGGCTCAACCCCACCGGCCTTACAGGTGTGCGGCGCTGCTGGGGATGTGCCCTGTGCTGAGAGCCCCTGCGGAGGAGCCGGCTGCCGGGATGAGGATGGAGCACGACGCTGCGGAGGGCTGAGCTGTGGCGGGGCCGTCTCCACGGCTGACAGTGCGCTGGACCGTGCACGGCACGCACAGGAGGAGCTGCGGCGGGCAGCTGGCGAAGTGGCCCAGCTCTCCCATAGGGTGCGTGATGTGAATGGAAGAGGGCAGCGTGGCCATGTGTGCTGGCGCTGAGGGTCTCTGCCCCTCTCAGGTGGCTGAGGCCAAGGGGAAGGCAGACGAGGCTCGGCTGCAGGCGCAGGCAGCCCTGGACAAGGCTAACCAGACCAGGGCCCGTGTGGAGCACTCCAACAAGGAACTGCGGGATCTCATCAGCCACGTCAAGGCCTTCCTGAGCCGTGAGTGCAGTGTGCTGGGGGGCTCCCCCCGCTGCCTCCTCTGCCCCAAGGCACAAGTGGTGATGTTGATGGCTTCCATCTGCAGAGGAGGGGGCTGATCCCGAGAGCATTGAGGTGGTGGCCAGCCGTGTGCTGGAGCTCTCTCTGCCTGCCTCGCCGGCCCAAATCCACCGCCTGGCCGAGGAGATCAAGGCACGGGTGCGCAGCCTGGCCAGTGTGGATGCCATCCTGGAGCAGACAGCTGGTGATGTGCGCCAGGCTGGACAGCTGCTGCAGGATGCCCAGCGGGCCAAGTGAGTCTGGGGACATGGGGAGACAGCCTTGCTGCGGCCTGAGGCACTGAGGCCACGTCACCTTGGCTGCAGGGCACGGGCAGAGGGCGTGCGGGGCACAGCTGAAGCAGTGCAGCAGGCATTGAAGGAGGCGCGGCAAGCACAGGGCACGGCCGGGCAGGCGCTGCACGGCACTGCTGCTGACATCCAGCACAGCGAACGCACCATTGGCACGGTAAGGGCACCCTCTGCTGCCATTGCATCTGGCAGCCCTGTTGCCTGTCCCCACCGTCACCGCCTGTCTCCAGATGCAGGCACAGATGCTGGGTGCGGAGCAGCAGCTGGCTGCTGCCATGGAGCAGCTCGGTCTCCTGGAGGGACAGACGGACGCCTTGAAGGTGAAGCGTGCCAACAACAGCCTGGCAGCCACACGTGCCCATGATGCAGCTGGCATCGCGCGGGACCGTGCCAGTGAAGCCAAGCAGGTGCTGGAGGGGCCACTGAGGGATCGGTACCGGGCAGCCCAGGAGCTGGTACAGCACCGGGCACAGGGAGTGCAGCAGGCAGGCAGCCGCGCCCAGCAGCTGCGCGAGGAGGCCGCAGGGCTGCTGCAGGATGCCCAGGGCAAGCTGCAGAAGCTGCGAGGTGAGGCCAGGAAGGGTGCTGGGGTCGGGGGGACGTGGTGTGGGGGTGTCCTCACCCACCCCCCCCGTCTTCCTCCCCATAGCACTGGAGGAGGCGTATGAGCGGAACGAGCGGGTGCTGGATGCCAAGGCAGCCCAGCTGGATGGGCTGGAGGCTAGGATGAGGGAGGTGCTGGCCACCATCAACCAGCAGGTCCAGATCTACAACACCTGCCAGTGATGGCTGCCCTGCTGCCCACAGCCCCTCCTGCTCACCTTGCTTCTGCTGGCCCTGGGGGTGGTGGGGGCTCAGAGAGCCCTTGCAATGGGCACCCTGCGTGCAAATAAACTACTCAGCAAGATTCTTGTCTCTGTATTATGGCTTCCATCCTCACCCTGCTGGTCTATGGTTGGATGTAGGGCTGGGTAGCCACACCGGGCTGCCGTGGGTGCCATGAAGTGGAGCGGTGACACCGGTGACGGGGGCTTGGCCAACATGCTGCAGATGCAGGGCCTGACTGGGAGCACAGGTGGCAGTGCTGGAGAAGAGATGGCACAGCGGAGGCCGAGGGCTGGCTGACAAGGTGGGGTGGGGATGGAGCAGAGCTTGGGACGCTGAGGACACACGGGAGGGCCGAGAACACAGCAGGACGCGGCAGGCCCAGGGCGCGCGGCAGGCCCAGCCCGTTGCCACGGAGACGCCCCGCCTGCGGCGCGCCCTTGCCCGCCCTTGGGGGCGGATCGGCGCCGCGGTGACGTCCCGCCGGGCGTCGTTGCCATGGGGACGCCCCGAGTCGGGCGCGGAGAAGAGCGGGGGCCGAACCAGCGGCCGGGCCCGGCTCGCATCACGTGACCTAACCACGCTCTCGCGTCACGTGGGCCAGTCCGCCGGCTTCCGGAAGTGCGTCACGGGCTCGGGCCTGTCTCCGGAGTGGGCCCGCTCGGAACTTCGGCTCGGACCGGGGCAGCGCGGAGCGGCGGCCGGGCCGTGAGTGCGGGCGGGCGGCGGCAGCTGGGGCCGAACCGGGCCCGGGGGAAGCGGGGCGGGCGGCGCCATCTCCCCGTCGCGAGCCGGTCCGAGCCGTGGGGCCGCCGGGCACGGCAGGAGGCTGCTGCCGGCATCGCGAGGGGCTGCGTTCCGCTCCGCCTCCTCCTCCCGAGGGCCCTGAGGCAGTGTTCGGCGGAGGAGCGCCGTGCACGGGGCCGGGGCCTTACGGCGCGGCTCCGGGATCGCCCTGCGGTTGGAACGTGCGCCGGGCCCTAGCCTCGGGGCTCGGAGCCCGCGGGGATGAGAGCAGCGGATACCGAAAGCGTCCGTTCGCACGAGGGGAACGTTGCTGCCGGCTGGGCTTGGGGTGTGGTGGGGGCGGGAAGGAAAGAGATGATGGGGACAGGCAGCCCCCTTCTCACTGCTTCATTAAAAGCTTCCGAGGGGCCGGCGCCGGGGGCTCGAGGCAGGGGGTGTTTCCCTGCCAAGTGCTGAATGCAGCTTCAGCATCTGGGGCAACCCGCATCCCCTTGTGCACCTCCTGCTGTCACTGCCTGAATGCTTACTGGCCCTGCAGTGGGAAGACGTGGCTGTGCTGCCCAACCACTTGCTGCTATTTCTGTGTTCACACGCTACTGGGGCTACTACAGAGAGTTTGTGTGGCCTCAGGACGAGCTGGGTTGTGGAGCTGATTCAGGTTGAAGCGCACTCAGCCATCCAGGCTTCAGTCTGCATGACTTCTTGATCTGATGCACCCTGCAGCACGTGGGTGCTCACACTGACACGACACATGAGAGGAAAGAGAAGCACCTCCTCTTATAACCGTGTTTTCCATACTTGAGGTGCTCAGCATTGCGGCTCATGCACCCACCCTGTTCCTCGCAAAGGTTCAGCCCTGGTGTTACCTCCCTCAGTACCGGCCCCCTGGGAGGAGCAGCAGCAGCCAAAATGCTGTGCCCTGGACAGCTGGCTGCTGAATGCCCCGTTGCTGCACATTTCCTGCTTGTGGAGAGGGGAAGAGTCCAGGATTAGGATAAACCAGTGAGAGTAACTCTTTATCTTGCAGTTGGCTCTAACCCCGAGGCACCCACAATGGCCTGAGGCTGTGATCGGGATTCTGGCAGCCAAAATCAGGCGGAGTCCCAGCCCCGCTCAGTTCCTGCCAGCTGTTAGGTGTAACCGGTGGCTGCAGACCCACGGAAGCCAAGCCCCAGCAGGCAGGGGAGTGCCCGGCTTCCTTGGCAGAGCAGCTGCAAGCATGCCTGCCCTCTTCATTCTGTAGGACTGTACTCAGAGCTCCCTGTCTCCTTTTTCTTGGTGCTGCCCCTTTGGATGTGATCTGGCCTGGCCTGGCCACACATAGAACTGTATCTGCTTTTCATTTCCTGCTCCTCTGGGAATTTCCCACTGGAGACAAAAGTAATTCAGCAAGCACAGCTTGCCCATGTTTGTCAAGCTTTGCAGCAGTGCCCAATACAGTACATTCAACAGCTCAGGACTGCTGCTGCTGCTGTTCCACATCTGCTCTCTTCCCTTTGGGGGCTAACTGTAGGGTCCTGTTCAGCATTCCTTTCCCAGGTTGACTGGGGCCTCCCTGGTGTGGGTCCCATGCTGGGCAGTCAGAGGCACTTGAGCTTTCCACTCTGTTCTGTTGGTTCTTGGTGACTGAGGCAGGTTGGCCTGATGAGAAGTGGTTTCAGTGTGGGCTTTGCCATGGGGCTGGGCCTGCTGCTGCCACACAAAGGGTGCCAGCACTTTTGCTGTGGAGTCCACTGCAGCTTGTGGTCATTGGTTGCCATGAGCATTCCCGGAACACAAACATGCTGGCATTGCTCAGCCTGAACTGGTGCTTTCTCTGAAGATGTCCTACCCCTGACTGTGCCTGAGAAGAGCTATCAGGTCTTTGCTGGTGCAAGGGTGACAGGGTGATGTGTGGCTCCTGCTGCTGGAGAGCCAGGAACAGCTGTGAGGGCTGTGGGGCCAAGATGCCGTTGAGCTCAAGGAAGCTGTTTTCAGCAGGTCGTGCCAGTTGTTCTCTGTTCTGAACATCTCAGGGCAAAACTCAGACCAGCTGCAGCCCTTGGGCCGGTGGCTCCCTGCCCTGGCCTGGCCTGGCAGTGGGAGGCCATGCCCGGCCTCCCCAGCACTCAGAGCAGGGGTGTCTTGTTTCCAGTCGGGCCCTGCTGGCGCTGTCTGTAAATCAGCAGGAGATGAATATGCAAGGTGCCGCTGTTCTGGTGGGTGGAGGGAGGAGCTTCCCTCGTGCCAGGGAGCTCTGCTTTCTGCTGTCACGGGAGCCTCTCCCAGGCCTTCTGCTTCTCCTGCTGCTTCCTTCTTAGGGTGTTTCTCTCCCATTCCCACCCTCTTACATGGAAGTAGCT
Organism: Alectoris magna; assembly: GCA_030625065.1. NCBI lineage: Eukaryota > Metazoa > Chordata > Aves > Galliformes > Phasianidae > Alectoris > Alectoris magna. The sequence continues at coordinate 10,903,584 of CM060572.1, forward strand.
GCTGACCTGCCCAGTGCCCTGTGTTGTGGGGCTAGCTTGTGTGGGACAGGGACATCGCTTTGCTCTTCTCCACTCTGCGTTTGGGTGCTGTTAGAGCCAGCAGAGGTTCTGGGTGGTGTAGTAGGCGTCATGAGTGTGACAGTTGCTTTTCAGGTTTGTGTGTCTTGGGAGCCCATGCTTTTGGCTGTTGTAAGGGCTGTGAGGGTTTCCCATAAAGGCTGCAGGGAAGGTCATGTGAGGGCATCGGGAGCATGGGGGCAGTAGCTCCTGATGCTGTTGGACCTTCTCCATCCGCTCCTCCTGCCATGCTTGCTCTCTCTTCTCTTTAGGCCACTAGTTCCTTGCCAGAGAGTTTGAGCACAGAGAGTCGCCAAGATAGCTGGGCCAGGAAGAAAACGTCGCACCCCTGACCCAGACTCCATTACCGACCCTGGTGGGCCGTTTGTGTCATCCAAACGGCTGAAAATGTCCAGCAGCACCAATGCCCCCGGCCAGAGGAGAGTGTCTCGGGGCTTGGATGATGCCACCAACAAGAAGAAGCAGAAGGATCGAGCCAACCAGGAGAGCAAGGAAGGTGAGAGGCCCCAGGCAGTGCCACAGGGAGCGGGCCGAGCAGGAAGGTTTCTTGGCACCGCGGGTGGGAGCCTTGCAGCCATCTGTTGCAGGATAAGCAGATTTAACTAATCGCTTCCTGTGGCTGATTGTAAACCATGCAGTGGGATCTTCTTTGGCACAGTGTCCTCCCTGGACCTGTAACCTCCTTTCTTTTGTGCTGCCTAGCCCCAGGGATGTGAGGAAGGTGGGGCCCATTTCCTTGCTGGTTTAAGCCTGAAGCTGCTCAGCTGCTCACGGTGCCTGCTTCCAGTTGCTGCTTTCATCTGGGCTGAGCTACCTGACCCAGGGGGAGTAGCATCAAAGCCTGCAGGTGCTTTTGCACCTGGACACACTTTTGTCTTTCAGCCTGTGTGCTGCGGGCTGGTACTGGAGGTGCTGACAGCACCCACGGGGTGCAGGGCCTGTGGATGGGGCTGTTGCTTCACCTCTTGCAGCAGGGTGAGGCACGGCTCAAGTGAGACATTGCTCTGCAGTAATTCCCTCCATGACCGTTGTGTATCTGGTGACACAAACGTTGCTTCAGGTGCAGGCTGCCATGCTGGGCAGGGAGTACCTGCAGGCAGGAGGCAGACACAGCTTCCTGCTCCTGCAGCACAGTGTCCCTGGCAAATTGCTTGATTTCTGTGCCTGCTCTGTGCTGACTGTTATAACCTGAAAATAACACAGCCTTTTGTAGGCCAAGGTGAAACAGCACTTACTGATGTCTGCACTTGAACGATAGGCTGTACTCCTCAGCGCAAAACACCAAGGCACAGAGAGCGTGGCTTTGCTGCACCTTTGCGCCTTTGACTGCAACACTCAACAGATATTCCCTGCTGTTCTGTGGCCTGTTTCGGAGGGCAGCCCACAGTCCTGTAAGCCCTCTGGAATGGAGACCACAGCTCCTTTTGCCACTGGTTCTTTGCTTCAGGACAAGATGCTGTCGCACTGACGCCTTTGCCTAGCACAGCACATCTCCCTGTGGGGGTGGAGCTGACCCTGAGATGTTTCTGGCTCTTGGAGGTAATCCTGCAGGGAGCAGGGATTAGGTGTCAGGTCAGTTTGGTCCCCTGGTCTGATCTGGAAGGAAGTTTTATCTCTGGCAGGTTGTGCAGTGATGGGAATGTTAAAGTGCAGCTGGGCTGCCTGGTTCTCTTGTTACAGCAAAATTGGTTTGAGCACAACCTAACATCAAGTTCTCAGTGTAAGATTAAGACAGAGCCTCTCCTGTGTGGGTAGAGACTGGGAGCAGAGACTTGGCATACTGAATGGGGCGCACAGCCCAGTTACCACAAGCTCCACAGTGATTCAGGCCTTGAAGCAGCACTGTCTTTCTGGTGCATCAGTGTTGTTTTGCTTTCACCGCTGAACTGGGGTGAGGAGCACATCCTGGATTCTGGCTTGTCCTACTGCTGTTGAAAAGCTCAAGGCAGCAAGGGGGGTGGGAGGAAGCAGAGGGAAATGAGCAGCACATACACGATGAAAAGGCTGGGCAGAAGTTTGGTAATGTATAAAATTTTGGGTGTTGGAGCACCAGCCTGTGCCCTGAGGTGACTGAATGAGAGACCCACCTGTGCTCTGCTTCTCTGCCCACCAGTGTCTCGCCCTGAGCTCGAGCAGGCTGAGACCTCCCAGGAGAGGGACTTGGAGGAGGGTAAGTGGAGGTGTGCCCTAGCTGCCAGTGCATGGCCACCGAGCACCCTCGCAAAGGGTCCGAAGCTCTTGCCTTGTCATCCTGTGCTCTGGCAATCAACTGAACTAACCTGAGAGCTCCCTTGCCCTCGTGCTCCTCTTTAACAGGGTGCAGCCTTCCCAAAGAATGTTACACGTGGCAGGGAACTACCCTCTGCAAGGGAGAGGTTCAAGGCATGTGGCAGACTGCTTCTGGCCCAGGTGTCACAGTGCCTCTGAGCACAGTCCTGGGATATCTTGCTGCTGGCATCCTTTTGCTTGTTTCGTAGCAGGAAGCCTGCCATGCTGGGAGAATCCCAGGCCATGTCACCCATCAGGTGCTGGTCGGTTTCTGCCCTGGCTGCAGGTCCTCACTTTGAGAACAGATGGACTAAAATCCCAACATAGCTGAGAAAGTAAACCAATTGGAAATTAAGGAAGCATCAGTTTTTTTCCGTGAACATTTTAGGATGCTGCACGGACAGACTTAGAGCCTGTTGGACACCTGATGGGATTCTGTCTGCCATGGCTTGACACTGCTGCTGTGTTTTTTCCCTGGATAAGATGTTCATGCCAGGCTGGCTGGCCCACCTGTGTTTCAGCTGTGTTAACTGTGCTTACCTGGCAGGAATACAGTGCTCTTGGTGACTGTAACTGAGCTACCTGTTTTGCATATGCAAAGGGGAAGTGGCAGTTTCTGGTTGTGGTCAGAGTCCACTTGTATCCCCCAGAGTAATTCTGTGGCTTCCTTGTTTCCTGGGAAAGCAGCAATTGCTTTGTAGTTGGCAGGAGCCACCCCTTCTTTCCAGCCCCGCTGCTGCACGTGACTGGGCCAAGCCTTTCTGCCTCATGATCTCTCTGGTTCCCACTGGGATTCACCTGACCTGCTGCAACCTGCTGCTCAGGTCCTTGTTTGTGACCTGATAAGAGTAGATTACAATTGTTTCTCATTCACTGCCATGAGCTGTGTCCTCTGCCCTGATGTCCTCAACCAAATGCGTGTTTGGGCTCACGCTCCTCAGCTCGGGCGTGGGCACTGTGGCCACGCACCCTGGGTGAGTGGCTGATGCTTCCCTTCCTCTTCCTAGAGTTGCTGCTGGACTGGAAGCAGAATGCTGATGAGATCATTGTCAAGCTGAACTTGGGAAGTGGATCTCTGAAGGTGGAGGATGTGGATACTTTTTTCACCGATACTGACTGTGTGATCAAACTACCAGGTACAGGGAATGGAGTGACTGCTGCAAATGTTTCTCCAGGGCTTGGCACGTCTGTGGGCTAGATGTGGGACTGATCCAGACGAGCATAAAACCTTTCCTTCAGAGGCAATGCCCCGCTGTCAGCTGGCACAGCTTCAGCCAGCAGGCCAGGCTGATATGAGAGCAGTGTAAAAGAAGAAGGGTGTAGGGTTGGGGAGGACGGGAGCTGGCTTCTCTCTGCCAAGTGAACAGGTGCCCACTGCTGTGCTGGATGCATTGCTGCCCTGCCCTCTGGGATGACTGAGTTGGTGCTGGGTATCCCTTGAAGAAGTGTCCATGCCCCTGAGGGCAGGGAGACCCAGCACCTTCCCTCTGGGAAGGAGGCCAGCCAGATGTACAAAGCAAACTCAGTGAAGCTGGCATCATCCTGAAAGCTCTTGGGATGCAGTGGCAGCCTGCCTGCAGCCTCTGGCTCTCAGACAAGAGCTCTCCTGGCCCCTGAGGCAGGTGAGGGAGGGCTACAGGTAGAGTAGATTGCTGCCTGCTGCACTGCCTGAGGTTCCACCCCCCTCTTCTTGCAGATGGGCGCCAGTGGAGCTGTCAGTTCTATGAGGAGATTGAAGGCTCCTGCAGCAAGATACAGTGCAAGAAGGGAAACTTTCTGCAGCTTGTCCTTCAGAAGAAGATCCCGCTCCACACATGGTCTTCGCTTCTGGTGAGGGCAAGGGGACCTCTGCCTTTCAGGGGACTCTATGGAGCCTGGCAGAGCTGGGTGAGGGTTTCACTCCCTGCTCTTGAGCCGCCCAGAGCCAGGGAGCATCTTAGGACACATCCTGCATCCCCATGCTGCATGAGGGCATTGAGCCAACCGCCTCTGCCCAAGGGAGGACATGTTGTCATGTCCCTGTCCTGCCTGCCACAGCCTCTGGGTTCTGGAACAGAACCCTGGTGTGCCCCGGGAAGAGGGGGTAAGGGTGAGGGGCTAGTAGAGAGCAAGACAGGTACTGCTGCCTGGCTGTGTTCCCACTGTGCTGCATTACTTTTCACAGAAGAGAAAGAAAGATGGATCCAAAGAGCTGGGCAAGGGGGCCATGTGCTGGGAGAATGGGAAGGAGAAGGCTTCTTCTGCAGAACTGGCCCCTGAAGAGCCACGGACTGAAAGCACTGAGCTTCCAAGAACCCGCAGAGAGCCGTCCAACCCCAAGCGTGCTCAGGGAAGAAGCGAGGCCCTGGGAGGGAAAAGCCCAGCCAGCCCAGGGATGCAAAGTGGCCCCAGCGCCAAGCGGGCAGTGTACCTCAAAGTGGCTCCAGCTGAAGAGGAGCCAAATACCAGAGTCACCGGGAGCGTGGAGCCCAGCAAAGGGCACGGCGGAAGGTCAGGCAGCCGTCGCAATGGCAGAGCCAGCCAGGGTGATGCGCCTACAGCCCTGACTGACGTCGCACCACCACTAGAGAAGGTATGTCGCTATGGAGTGAGATCGGCTCCGGGTCCCTTGGTGGTGCTGAAGGCTGGTGTGGGCCTAGCTGGGAGGAAGGGTGGGTGAAATAGAAGCCAGGACCTGGTAGTGAACACTGCGGGTGCAAGGAATCTTCAGTTGCTGGGCTGAGGCTGTAGTGCTAAGGGTGCCAAGACAAGGGTGTGTGGGTGATGTGGGGCTGTCCCTACTTGGCTGACAGCAGCGGGCTGCAGAGAAGTGCTGAAGTGGCGGCACGAGGGGTCAAGTTATCTCTTTTTCACTATCATTCTGTCTTGAAAGGCTGTGATTATGGCCAAGGAGACTGTTCCTGTGGAGATGCCACCACTTGCTGCTACCACAGAGATGTTCCCCCACCGTGTTGCCACCTGTGTAGAGAAAAGAGTCCTGCAGCCGGGCAGCCCTGTTGAAGCCTCACGGGGCCGGGAGAGTGCACCTGTCTTGGGAGAGAGCTCTAAGGCCATCCCATCAGCCACGCGTCCCCTAGGCAGAGATGGAGAGAAGAGGGATTGGTCCAAGGACGATGTGGCTCTGGAAGCAGCAGCTGACGGTGAGTGGCCCTGGGGGTCAGTGTCTGTAGACTGGCCTGGCTGGGGAAGTTCCTTTGCTCAGGACCTCTCCTGGGCCAACCTGCAGTGCTACCTTGGAGTGCAATGAAGGTGATCTCTCTTCATGTCTTTCCTTGCTCAGAGCCAGAGCCTTTCGTGAGCTTGACCTTTGTCAAGAATGACTCATATGAGAAGGGCAATGACCTGGTGGTGGTGCACGTGTATGTGAAGGAGATTCACAAGGAGACTTCCAAGGTTTTCTTCCGGGAGCAAGACTTCACACTGGTGTTCCAGACAAGGTACAAATGCACTTTTGGATGGCATCAAACTGATGTGGAGCTTTTGACTGTTGCCAGGCTACTTTATTCACCTCACTTGTTCTTTATTTCTTTGCAGTGACGTAAACTTCCTTCGCCTTCATCCTGGCTGTGGGCCCCACACGGTGTTCCGGTGGCAGGTGAAGCTCAGGTATGACTTCTGTCCTGCCTGCTTACACTGAGATGAGAAAGCTGAGAGCAGGAGCCAGTCCCAGCTGGCTGATTTGTTCAGGACATACTAATTTCTGCACCTGAGTGTCTCTGTCACACTATACTGCACTAACACCACAATTCCGGGATGGTTACAGAGAAGAAAACTCCATTATTTGCAATCTTCCCCTAGCCTGATCTGGAGCTCTTGGGGATGGAGCCAGACCAGGCTGTGTGTGCTTTAGCTGAGATATCCCACTAGAGTGGGCATATGAAGCCAGGCAGAATGGGTCTCCCACAAGGCAGGTCCCCCATGTGCTCAGTGTGGCTAGACTTGAGGGTAGCTATACTGCTTTGTGGAGCCCCCCTTCAGGGTTGATGCCAGTTGGGAAACTGTGGCCCTGCCTTGCAGATTTCAGCATCTCTGAGGCTGCTGGGGGGGCTGGGATGATCCTCACTTTCTGTGTGTTTTCCAGGAACCTTATTGAGCCAGACCAGTGCACATACACCTTCACAGCATCTCGCATTGATGTCTGCTTGAAGAAACGCCATAGCCAACGCTGGGGAGGGCTGGAGGCTCCAGCCACACGAGGTCTGCACCCTGCCTTCTTTCTGTCTTGACTGCCTGCTTCTACACAGTGCCTTCCTCACCACCTGCAGTGGCTGGAAGGCACTGGGTTTTCTGGCAAGGGATCATGGGGAAGGAGGGGTGTGGGGCAGGCAATCCAGTCACTCAGGAAAGGCACTGCTGCTCACCTTCCTGCACTGGAAGGTGGGAGTGAGCAAGAGGCTGTGTGAGCATGGGCCGAGCAGCTCAGCTCCACCGTGGGCAGTGCACGGTGCTGCTAACCACAGGCCCACCCTTCCCCCTTTTTAAGGTGCAGTGGGTGGTGCAAAGGTTGCCATGCCTACAGGCCCTACCCCTCTGGATAAGACCCCTCCAGGCAGTAACCAGCACCCCCTGTCCAGCAAAGAGGAGGCTCGAACCAGTGAGAAAGAGAAGCCACGTGTCGAGGATGGGAGTCTGGATGGTGTGGCAGCCCGTACAGCCCAGGAGCATGTGGCAGTGAAGCAAGAGCCGCACATCCCCTCGGTGAGTGGAACTATACTGTGTTTGACCTGGCTGGAAGGAGGTGGGGATCCACTTGTCCCCCTAGTTAGACTCCACCTCCTTGGTGCTGCTCTGGGGTCTGGCAGACTGTTCCTGGAGGAGGAGTCAACAACGCTCCTCAGGCATAGCTGGCAGAACTGGGGACAGCAGTTGTCCTGGTGGATGATGGCTCCAGCCCGGCCCTGTGTGAGGTGTGGCTTGGATAGTTGGGTTCCTCTGATGTTTGCAGAGACCCCCTAGTGCACAGCACCATCACACCTTGTTCTGCTTTGGCAGCCCAAACCAACCTGCATGGTACCACCAATGACACACAGCCCAGTGAGCACTGAGAGTGTGGAAGATGATGAGGATGAAGATGAGAAGAAGAAGGTGTGCCTGCCTGGCTTCACGGGGCTGGTGAATCTGGGCAATACCTGCTTCATGAACAGTGTCATCCAGTCACTGTCCAACACCCGGGAGCTGCGTGACTACTTCCACGGTGAGCACATGCCTGGAGCTCAGCAGAGCCCTGGCACTCTAAGCAGCCAGCAGTCACCCTCACTCTCTTTCATCTCTTACAGATCGGTCCTTTGAGTCTGAAATCAACTACAACAACCCCCTAGGGACAGGGGGACGCCTGGCCATTGGCTTTGCCATGCTATTGCGAGCACTGTGGAAAGGCACACACCATGCCTTTCAGCCCTCTAAATTGAAGGTAGGTACCTTCTGTGGGAGCTGCTGCATTGTCCTCAACCGTGGGTCTCAGCATTTCTCTGTGCTGCTCTGCTGCTTTGGTGCAGCCAGGCTTTGGGTATGGGGCAAGCAGTGTTGCTGGTGGGCTGAAGACTGTGCTCCCCACAGGCAATTGTGGCCAGCAAGGCCAGCCAGTTCACTGGCTATGCCCAGCACGATGCTCAAGAGTTTATGGCCTTTCTGCTTGATGGCCTGCATGAGGATCTCAACCGCATCCAGAACAAGCCCTACACAGAAACTGTTGACTCAGACGGGAGGCCTGATGAGGTGAGGATGTCTGTCTCCAAGGCTATTGTGAGCACTGGCTGCTACAGAGCAGCCCTGGCCTGTGTGATTTAGTGTAGTGCTGAGCCCTTTCTCTCCACAGGTGGTAGCTGAGGAGGCCTGGCAGCGACACAAGATGAGGAATGATTCCTTCATTGTGGACCTATTCCAGGGCCAGTACAAATCCAAGTTGGTGTGCCCAGTCTGTTCCAAGGTAGAGCAGCCCTGGAGGCTGTGCCCCTGGATCTCCAGGCTGATGAGACTGTTGCCTTGCTGATCTCAGACATAAACAATTCCCAATATTGAGCGGGCTCTCTTGTCTGCAGGTGTCCATCACCTTTGACCCCTTCCTGTACCTCCCAGTCCCCCTCCCACAAAAGCAGAAGGTGCTGACTGTCTACTACTTTGCAAAGGAGCCACACAAGAAACCCATCAAGGTAAAGGACGCTAATTACTCTGGGGAGGTAGCCTGAGAGGGCTCTTGGAGGTGCCACAGGCAGCCGGTCCTGTGCGAGTGGGCTGAACCTTGTGTTAAGCCAGGGCATGCATGCCTCGATGTGGCATTACTAATGTGGCGCTTACACTGTGGCAGTTCCTCGTGAGTATCAGCAAGGAGAACTCCAGTGCCATGGAAGTACTCGACTCGGTGGCCCACAGCGTGCATGTGAAACCAGACAACCTGCGCCTAGCAGAGGTGAGAATGCTAAAACTGACCACCAAGCTGTGGGTTGCTCATGTGGGTGCCCCTGGGTCCCACAGTTGTGCCGAACCCATTGCCACCAGCAGCCTCTTGTCCATGGGGTGAGTTTTGTCCGTGGGTAGTAAGTGCCATGCGCAAGGTGCTGCCAGGGAGAGCCCTGCTCAGGTGAGCTGGGCCTCTGCAGTGCGGCAGGCGGAGCTACCCTGGCAGGATGGTGGGCCAGAGCACACCATCCCTGTGATGCTACTGCTGCCACAGCTCACCATGGGGCTTGTGTGGCTTCCTCAGGAGAGGAAGAGTTGGACAGCCCTCTGAGCATGAGGCAGCCCTCACACAGTCCTGTTCCGCTACTTTCCCGACAGGTAGTCAAGAATCGCTTCCAATGCATGTTCTTACCGTCCCAGTCTCTGGACACAGTCTCTCCCACAGACCTGCTGCTCTGCTTCGAGGTGCTGTCCCCAGAGCTGGCCAAGGAGCGGGTAGTGGAGCTGCAGGTCCAGCAGGTAAGCAGCAGTGACTGAGACTGCTAGGAGGCTAAGCAGGATGGGGAAAGCAGTGCTAGAGCTTTCACAAAAGGGCAACGCGCAAGTCTGGCGCACTGACTGATGTGTGCCCAGCACATGGCCCTGGCAGGAAAGGGTTGCCCATCCTGGTGAGTGACTTCTACCAGCTGCAGCAAGCACAAGGGCTTGACAAGGCTACCTTATCCTGCCCAGGTGCCTTGCCGTGCCCAATGGGTTCTTTCTCCTGCAGCGCCCACAGGTACCTAGTGTCCCTGTCGCCAAGTGTGCAGCCTGCCAGAAGAAGCAGCTGTCAGAGGAAGAGAAGCTTAGGCGCTGCACGAGGTGCTATCGAGTCGGTTACTGCAACGTGTGAGTTGGCTTGGTGCCTCACAGGGAGGGAGGGTCTCCAGCTGTGAAGGGTTGAGCGGGAGCACTCAGCCCACTGGGAGGAGGTGGGATGGGCTTGGCCTTTGGAAGGGAGCCAGTCTGGCTTGCAGCACTCCTCTTGTCCCAGACACACCCCTTGAGCCCCACCAAACTCCTGCTGAGGTCCTGCCCGTTTGTTTGCGAGCACTGGGTTCACTGGGGCTCTGTGTGTTACAGGACGTGTCAGAAGACACACTGGCCAGACCACAAGGCTTTGTGCCGCCCTGAGAACATCGGTTTCCCCTTCCTCATCAGCGTGCCGGAATCCCGCCTCACTTACGCCCGCCTGGCCCAGCTCCTGGAGGGCTACGCAAGGTGAGGGTGCAGGGAAGGAGGTGCTTCTGTCACAGCAGCAAGCACAGCCAGGAGCTGAGCTGAGCCCAGCCCTGTGCCTGGCCCGCTGTGACTGTCCACTCCTTGCCCAGGTACTCAGTCAGCGTGTTCCAGCCTCCTTTCCAGCTGGGACGGATGTCACCAGAGCAGGGGCTGCAGCCTCTGCTCCTAGACAAGCTGGAGCCCCTGGCCAAGGGCAGCAGTGCCGCTGCCACCACCTCTGCTCCTGAGCTGGGGGACGGGGACAGGGCTTCTGGCCTCCTGCAGGAGCCTCCCCTCTCACCAGCTGTGCCTGAGCTGCACCCAGAGATGAGCGACACTGGCACTGTTCGGAGCAAGGTCCTGGCTGCCAGGAGTTCCCTGCTGAGCTTGGATTCGGGCTTCTCTGAGCACATGGATTCGCAGGGCGACAGCTGTTGTGAGAAAGAGCCATCCTATGAGAGAGCCCTCAAACCAGAAGGTAGGAGGTGCTGTGGTGCTAACCCTGTCTGTGCCAGGAGCCCAGGCAGCCCCCAGGCAAGGCAGGGAGCAGTTTTCCCTCCTTGGCATCACCGCTCACCACAGTATCTGTTTTCCCCATGCGGCTTGGTCTGGAGACCCCAGTGGATAAATGGGAAGCTCTGGGAGCCATGTTTCAGAAGTGCAGCCCCACCTGAAATGCCTAACAGCCCACGCTCTGCCCTGCCCTGGCAGGGCCTGTGTAACAGAGCAAAGACCTGACTTGGAAAGAGTCTGGGCTGCTGGAGGGGTGGGGAGGCAGGGGTTGGCAGAAGCCTTGAGTCCTGTGGGAGGGCAGAGCCCAGCGCTGAGCCCCTCGGGGCTGTGAGCGCAATGTTTCCCTCACTCTGACTCAGCTGCACGGGAGCAGCCTCTCGCTCTCGGCCGCCCAGCTGTCACGTTTCCAGACACTTGTCTCAGGATGGCAGCAATGTGCAGTGAAGGGGCAAGGCAGGCAGAGGAGCGCAGCTTGCCAGGGGCAGGCGTCTGCTAAAAATAGTCAAGGACACTGAGCACGTGGTTGTGTCCCTGCAAGGCCGTAGCATGTGAGATGGGGGTGGGGGCACTGCAAATTCTTGGCCCCTACGCAGGGCAAACAGGCAGTGCCACCAAAGATATGTCCCTGCCTGTCCACAGCTGCCATCCCTGGGTACCAGCACACTCCCGACTCGCTGAGCGCCCGTGCCACGCAGTTCTACATCAACAAGATCGATGCTGCCAACAAAGAGTATAAGCTGGAAGATAAAGGTGAGCCTGGAGCCCTGGGGAGATCCGATTTCATCCCTCGTGGCCTCTAGCAGAGAGTGGATCTATCTGGCCAGGGTGTAAGAGGCTCCTAGGGACAGAGCAAGCCCAGGTATGCCATTGGCCCCAGGCTGGGCAGCAAAAGCTGTGTCTGGCATGGGAGGGCAGGGCTGCACCGTGCAGAGCTCGTGCCTGCTCCCTGGAAGCTCTTCTCAAGCTCCTTACTCCCCTGAGCAAATAAACCGGTTCCTTTCAACCTCCCACACTCATAGAGGAACAGAGATCTGTGTGGCTGGATCACCTCCTGTCTGAATAGATGCTGATTTTATTCCCCCTGGGGCGGAGAACCTAGCTTCGGCAGTGAGGGTGCGTGGCAGGACCGCTCGCACCTTAGCCATGCTGTGTTAAAACTGGGCTGGGCAAGACTGCTCCTAGTCCAGTCAGGGTGGGCTTGGGGGTCAGCTGGCTGAGGTGTGTACCCCTTTGCAGGTGACACCCCCTTGGAGCTGACGGATGACTGTTCCCTTGCCCTGGTGTGGAAGAACAATGAGCGCCTCAAGGAATTTGTATTGGTGGAGTCCAAGGAGCTGGAGTGTGTGGAGGATCCGAGCTCAGCCAGTGAAGCAGCCCGAGCTGGCCACTTCACCCTGGAGCAGTGCCTCAATCTCTTCACCAAGCCTGAAGTCCTGGCCCCAGAGGAAGCGTGGTGAGGAAGGCGACGTGGCGGGTTCCAGCCTGCGGGCGCAGGCTGCAGCGGGGGTTTCCCAGGAGCTGCCTGGTCCTGCCTGACATTTCTCCTGGCAGCCAGGAGTGCTGGGGAAGGGGGCCAGAAGCCAGCAGGGAGCAGTGCCAGCGCTCTGCGGGGCCGTGCTGTCCTGCCTCTGGCAGGAAGGCCGAGATCTCCTGTCTCCTCTGCCACATCCACACGTCGGGGAGCTTGGGGCTGGGCTGGGCTCAGAAACCCAGGGCTCTCTACATGCACGCTGGTAATGAACACATACTTCTCCCAGGTACTGCCCCAAGTGCAAACAGCACCGCGAGGCCTCCAAGCAGTTGATGCTGTGGCGCCTGCCCAATGTCCTCATCATCCAGCTCAAGCGCTTCTCCTTCCGCAGCTTTATTTGGAGGGACAAGATCAATGATATGGTTGACTTCCCTGTCCGGTGAGAGCTCAGGGGATGGAGTGCTGGGGATAGTACTGCTTGTGCTGCCTGGCCGATCCCTGACCTTCCCTGTGTCTGTCCTCAGGAGCCTGGACCTAAGCAAATTCTGCATCGGCCGGAAGGGTGAGCAACAGCTGCCTATGTATGACCTGTATGCTGTAATCAATCACTATGGAGGCATGATTGGCGGGCACTACACGGCATACGCCCGCCTGCCCAACGACAAGAACAGCCAGCGCAGTGACGTGGGTGAGGATCCGCCGCCCTCCCCTCCCCTGCAGCTGCGGACGGTCTCCTTGCTTAACCCTTCTTTCCTCTCAGGCTGGCGGCTCTTCGATGACAGCACAGTCACCACCGTGGACGAGAGCCAGGTGGTAACCAGATACGCGTATGTCCTCTTCTACCGCCGGAGGAACTCTCCTGTGGAGAGACCTCTGCCAGGGCACACCCCAGACCACCGAGCCGAGCGCACCCCCTCTGCTGAAGCTGCTGCCAGTCAGGTGAGAGCTTGTGTCCCTTCCAGCATCGGAGCCACAGAGCCCTGAAATATGCATGTGCCCACTTGCTGGACCCCACGGAGCCTAGCACCGCTGTGGCGCTGTGCCACCTCTCTTTGAGACTAAAGAGCGTGTACCAGCTGGGCTTTGGGGTCTGCCTTGCCCTGTTGTGGCTGTGAGCTTGGAACAGTCTTGTCCCTAAGGGGTGGTGGGAGAGCTGGTTCCAGCCACTGGGCTGGGAGTGATGGTGGGAGGGCACAGAGCTGCTCTGCGGCACAGGAATGGGCAGGAGGGTGCTGTGCCCTGCTAGGCTCTGCACTGAGGAAGGCTGAGAACAATGGAATGGGAGCTGGCTGGGCCAGGAGACACGGCCTCCTGTGGATAAGGTGGGGATGTTTTCTGCTGTGGCCCAGTGGGGCCACTCCAGTTGCAGAAAAAGTGAATTAAGTACTGAGCCAGAGGCCTGTGAGCTTCTGCGGGATGCTGATGGGAAACTCCCCAGAGCACGCTGTGCTGCAGGAAAGGTGGGGAGGGTGCGCTGACAGAAAGAGTGCTTTCAGCACTCATCAGTAGGGCATGGTTGGACTAATCTTTGCAGAAGTATCAGAAAGAAAGGCCTGGGCTGGTGTTGTAGCAAATCACCTGCCTGCCAGGCTCCCCTGGGTCCGCTCTGTGCTGGCCTCGTTGGATCTGAGGACAGTGCTTGGCTGTGGCACAGCTGAACACGTGTGCCCCATAGGGACCTTGTGGTTGGCCATCCAAGCTGGCCTGGCTCACGTGGGCTGGGCGTCCTGGCTCTGCCTTCTCTGCTGGGGACTGGGGCTGCTCCCATCACAAGGGTGTGTGTGCTAGAGCAGCCACAGGAAGGCTGCTCCGGTTGTCCTGTGCTGGCTGTGGGATCCCTGCCATGCTGGGGACCGCTGTGTGCCCTGCAGCACCTGGCCTCGCTCGATCCCCAGGGGCTCATCGCGACCTCAGCAGCACTGTGTCCCACACGGTGATGGGATGTATTGGATCTCGCTGGGGTTGAGTGGTCTCCAAGCGCCTGGAATCACCTGCATCCTCCAGAGACCCTGCATCCTGATTGGCTGCCCTGAGTGATCACCGGCACAGGGAAGGGCTGGGCTGTGACTGGCTGCCTGCAGATAATCCTCTTGGAAGCTGGGCTGTGATTTGCTCTCAAAGGATCCCAACCCACCAAAGGAGAGTTGGGACTGGTTGTGCTGCGACCGTGCCTCCTGCTCCTGCCACGCAAGCTGCCTCTGAATTGGCCGTCATCTGAGCAATTGCATTGGGATCACCAGACTTGAGCTAAGATGGGCTACTACCTGCCCCCTCACCTGCATGGATCCGTCAGTGCCACAGAATCGACTCCAGAGGGATCCAGCCGCTGGCTCCTGCAAAGACACTGCTCTCCTGTCGCATCACCTGTGCCCACCAGAGCAGCCCTGAGGAGCTGTGGGGGCGGGTGCGACCGTGCTGCATGGGGAGGTGGGCTGGTGGGGCACGGGACTGGGCTCGCAGGCAGCCGCCTGCCCCGGGGGATGGCGAGGGGTGTTGCCAGTTGTGTTCTCCAAGTGCTGACGCAGGTTTCCACATCGCAGGCTTCTCTGATCTGGCAGGAACTGGAGGCTGAAGAACAAGAGCTGCAGCTCGAGGCTCCCCAAAGGCCTGCAAGAAACTCCTGGAGGCCCCGTGGCCAGAAGAGGAGTCCGGGTACCCCCCAACACCCAGATGAAGGCTGCGTCAAATACTTCATCCTGGCCACCACGGCCGCAATCGTGGCTCTCTTCCTGAATGTGTTCTACCCGCTCATCTACCAAACCCGCTGGAGATAGGTGTGGGCACACAGCCAGCTGCACAGCAGGGCTGCCGGGGCACGCGCTGTGCCAGAATGCTGCACGGCGAAGACATCGGAACTGCCAGGTGGCCCGACAGAACCCTCCAGGCAGCAGGACAGAACCCTGTGGGAAGGACACGCCTGCTGTGGGCACCAGTGCTCTCGGAGGGAAGCTTGGGGCTGTCGGCTCCTGTCTGTCTGCTCTGGCATCTCCTATGCCAGCTGGCAGGGCTGCGTGGCTGGCCCCCAGCGTTGCCAAGGCACAGCCCAGAACCAGCATCCCCTCGGCCCGTCCTCACCCTGCCTGCCTGCTTGGATCGGGGCTGGCCCCACTGGTACATGCTGCTCAAGGAAAGGACGGTGCCACTGCCACCGGGAACGTCCTGGGAACAAGTAGAGCCCTGCCCGGAGGCTGTTGTGAAAACAGGATGCCCTGACACGATCATTGGTCCCACTGCCTCTCCCTGCTTTGGGAGCCTCACGTTCTAAAGAGCTGGCACAAGCTGTATCCCTCCAGGCCAGCATCGTCTCCTGTGCTGGGGCTGGATGACTTGTCACAGAGTGCTTTGTGCTTTCTTGCTCAGCCAGAGGGCTTGGCCACAGCGCTGCTCCTCACCCCGGGGCATGGGAGAGCAGCACCCAGGCAGGCTGTGCTGGGGCACTCACAGCACTCACCGAACTGCATGGGTTGCCCCTGCCTGCATCTGGGGGTCCCAGCTTACAATGTGTGCAGCTGCCTCGGATGGGTCTGGGGGAGCACGAGGCAGCACCTCACTGGGGAACTGGCGTGGGCTCGGGCAGCAGCAGGAAGGAGCTGGGCTGCAGGAGGCCCGTGGGAGGCTGTGCTGGCAGCGTCGCTCTCCTGCACGTTGCGGCGTGTGCCAATAAAGGCAGGTTTTCCAAAGAGCTGCAGCACCTTCTCCTGTGTGACAGGACCATGGCAGCAGCCAGAGGCTCTGTAGCTGAGCCCGCTCCAGTGCAAAAGGTAGCTGGATGGAGTGTCTCGCTCCTGCCCCCTGAGCTGGTCCCACGGGCACAGCTGACACAGAGGCACTGCCCTGGGCTCAGCTGGGTGCAGCAGGCTGCGGGTAGAGCTCTGCCTGCCTGTGCCGAGGGGTTTAGCTGTGGGGCAACAGCTGTGCACGTGCAGGGCGCTGGGTGCCCAGAGGGCCTGGCGGCACGCAGTCCTGCCTGGCTGGGGCGAGGACTGTAGCGGCAGCGGTGCGTGACATTGAGACGTGTTGCCCTTGGCTGAGCGAGGCTCAGGCTGCTCGGGAGTGTTTGGGTTTGAGAGGTGACTTCAGAGCCCTGTGACTTCCTTTTCCGTCTCCGATGCCGTCCTGCCGGCAGTGCCCTTGTCTGTCTCAGGAAGGATGCTCAGTGGGAACGGTCGGGGCCCCATCAGCGCTGGGAGGCTTGAGCGGGGCAGTGCAGCCCCTGGAGCCCCCCCCCCCCGCACCCCGTCCCCGTCGTGCCGCTGTGCTTACCTTACCCTTGTCCCTGCACACGGGTCCCAGCCCGGTGCGCCTCGCCGTCGGGACGTGCCCGCCCTGGAACAGTCGCCTCATTGTCTGCGGTCTGGGGCCCCCACGCGCCCACGGCGCTGCCCTCGTGGGGCTGAGTCAGCGCCCGGCGCCTGCGGGGTGACCTCTGCTCCGCCTGGCGCTGCAGCCCTGGGCTCGGGGCCACGCACCGCTCCCTGCACCTGCCTGCCCTGCAGGTGGGGGTTCCGTTCCCGGAACCTCCCCTCCTCTCCTGTGCCGCTGCTGCCCACCCTGCGGCCCCGTACCGGTGCTGGGCGCCGCTCCGAACGCAGCGGCCCAGGGCAGCGGTGCGGGACGGGGCGAAGCGGCAGCGCCGGGGCTGTGCCGAGCGTGCCGCAGCCTGGCTGCAGCGCTCGGGCAGGTCGGGGCCGTCTGCGGGGCTGCTCTGGGCTCGTTGCCTTCCACCCGCCCCGCTTCTGGGGCCTTTGCCGGGAGCAGAGTGGGAGTAGAGAGGTATGCAGCATCGTGCACTGTCTCACGGCCGCCTTCTGCTTGCAGGGATTGACTCCGGTGCCGTTTGGATCCGGCCTGGCCCCCGAAGGAGCCCCGCCGCTGGCTGCGGAAGGCCTCCCCGAGCGCTTCGCCAGCCCCGCCGAGCGCCCGGCCCCCTCCTACAGCAGCATGGAAGAAGTCGATTAGGGCAGCGCGGGCACCCGCCCTGGGGGTGCGGGCCGGGCTGGGCACCGGGAGGGGTGGGGGGCGGGCAGGGGTCGGGGTTTGTCCTGCTCTCATTAAACTCGCTGAACTCCGCTCGCCTCCGCTGCCTGCTGGCTGCCCCGGGGCTCCCGCTGCCTCCGAGCCGGGTGCGCCCCGGCTGCTGCGTGTCCGCTGCGCTGCCTCCGCTCCGCGTTCCCGGTGCTCCTTACAGCCCTCGGTGCCACGCAGCGTCCCGGCGCTGTCACCCGCCGTCTCGGTGCCTCGTGGCACTGCCGTCGGGGAACAGCCGGTGCGCCCTCGTGCCCCGTAGTGCCCCGTGTCCCCGGGTGCACCCAGGTGTCCTCCGCTGTGCCCTATGGCCCCGAACACCGCGGTAGATGCGGCGCTTGGGGACGCGCCTCGGTAGGCGCGGTGGGGGTGGGCTGAAGGTTGAACTGGAATCGGAATCAGATTAGGTGATCTCAGAGGTCTTTTCCGCCTTGAATTTCGTATCGACGGACGTCCACCGGTGTGCCCGGGGCGTCCCGTGTCCCCCGGAGCGCCCTACTGCCCCGAGCACCCCGTGTTCATCCCGTGTTCCCCCCCGTCACCCGCTGCGTCCCGTTGCCCGGTGCCCGCGTCCCGGTGCCGGTGGGGCGGACTGCAAGTCCCGGCAAGCCGCGGGCGGGCGGCGCGGCCAATGGCTCTCGAGGGGCGGCGCGGCCCGGCTCTGCCTCCGCCGCCGCCCGGTGCCGCGGCGCAGAGAGCCCCGGAGCGGCCGCGCGGCGCCGGCCCCGCAGCCCGGCTCTGAGCCGCCCGCCCGGCCCGGCCCGCCCCGCCGCGCCCCGCCGCCCTCAATGAGGTTCTTCCGACTCACCTTCAAGTGCTTCGTGGATTGCTTCTGAGCTCCCCCCGGGCACGGAGCCGCCCCCGAGCCGCCCCCGGTCCCCGGCCCCCCGCGCCATGCCCCCCGTCCCCGCCGACACGGCCGCCCCGCAGCCGCCCGCCGCCCCGAGCCGCGACGCCGCCGCCCCGACGGGCTCCGGTAAGCGCGGGGCTGAACATGGCCGGGGAGGGATGCGGTGCGCGTTGGGGGGGGGGGCGGGTTGGGGGGAGGCTGCCCACGGCCACGCGCGACCGCGGCGCGCCCCCTCCCGTCCCGCCGCGGGGTGAGTCACCGCTCTGCATTGTGACGTCACGCGCCGGGCTGACATCTGACGTCACGCCCCCACGCGCGGGGCGAGGGGCGCGGGGGGGGATCGCGCGGGGACCCCCCCCCCCACGCGCGCTCCCCCTTTCTCCCCACCCGGGGCGGAACCCGTGAGCGCTGGTGACGGCGGCGCGGCCCCCCTCCCCTCCCCCCCCCCGTCCCTGTCCCGGCAGAGGGCACCGAGCCCCCCGCGGCGGGTGAGGAGCGGACGGTGACGGCGCCGCTGGTGGGGGCCCCAGGCCCCCCCAAAACGGCCGCCCCGGAGCGGGAGACGTGGACCCGGCAGATGGACTTCATCATGTCCTGCGTGGGCTTCGCCGTGGGGCTGGGCAACGTATGGCGCTTCCCCTACCTGTGCTACAAGAACGGCGGAGGTGAGCCCCGGCACGGGGTGGGGGGGGGGGACGCCCCTCGGGGCCGCCCCTGGGGCTCGTGGGGTGGGGGTCTGCCACCTGCCCGCCCTGACCTACATCGGCGCGCTGCGAGGGGGAGTGCGCGGAGTGCCGCTCGCCATTCGCTGCGCCCAGCGGGCGGCGCGGGGGGGACCGGCGAGGGGGGGACGGCACGGCTGAGCCATACCCTGAATGTCTGCGTCCCCCCGCCAGGCGTCTTCCTCATCCCCTATCTGCTCATCGTCTTCGTGGGCGGCATCCCCGTCTTCTTCCTGGAGGTGGCCCTGGGGCAGTTCATGAAGCAGGGGGGCATCGCCGCATGGAATATCGCTCCGCTCTTCAAAGGTATTCACCGTCCCCCCCCCCAGCTCCGTGCCCTGCACGGGGCCCCTACGGCTCCCTGCCCACGCCCCGTGTCCCGCAGCCAAGGATGGCAGCTCCCTGCCCTGCCCTGCAGCTCCCCGTTACCGTCCCCGAGAGCCACGAGTCCCCACTGTGCCCGTGGCCGACCCCGTGCCATCCCCCCGCCCGTCATCCCACGTCCGCACATCCCATCCCCGCCGTCATCCCACATCCTGTCCCCCTGGATCATCGTGGGCGCGCGGAGCGCCGTGCCAACCCCGCCACCGCTGTTCCAGGTCTGGGCTTGGCCTCCATGGTGATCGTCTTCTTCTGTAACTCCTACTACATCATGATCCTGGTGTGGGGGCTCTTCTACCTGGTGCACTCGCTGACCGACACACTGCCCTGGGCCACCTGCGGCCACGCGTGGAACACGGAGCGGTGCGCTGAGTTCTTCCACCTGGAGCTGTGCCGCAACGCCAGTGCCAACGCCAGCGCCGCCGTCACCGCCCTCAACGTCAGCTGCGTCGACATGGCCGACAAGCGCTCACCTGTCATCGAGTTCTGGGAGTGAGTGCGGGGACGGCGCGGGGGCGGAGGGGACGGGGATGTGCGGGTGCTCAGTGCCACCCCGCCGTGCAGGAACAAAGTGCTGCGGCTGTCGGGGGACCTGAGCGAGCCGGGGGAGATGAACTGGCAGATGATCCTGTGCCTGGTCACCACCTGGATCATCGTCTACTTCTGCATCTGGAAGGGCGTCAAGTCAACTGGGAAGGTAACGCGGTCCCACGTCTGTACGGGAGGTGCCACCCACGCTCGGGGACATCCAAGCCCCGGTCCTGATGGGGACACGTGTGGCACGGGGCGTCCTGCCCCATAGCACCCCCCGCCCCACGGGGGTCTGACCAGCTCCCCGTCTGCAGATCGTCTACTTCACGGCGCTGTTCCCCTACGTGGTCCTCATCCTGCTGCTGGTGCACGGCGTGACGCTGCCCGGCGCGCTGGGCGGCATCGTCTACTACCTGAAGCCCGACTGGTCCAAGCTGGCCGAGGCGCAGGTGAGGACAGGGGGTGCAGTGAGGCCACAGAGAGGGACAAGGGACACACAGTGCCCCTAAAGCCCCAGCGCCGTCCCCGTGCCCCAGGTCTGGATCGACGCCGGCACTCAGATCTTCTTCTCTTACGCCATTGGGTTGGGCGCGCTGACAGCACTGGGCAGCTACAACCGCTTCCACAACAACTGCTACAGGTAGGGCTGCGCCGCCGCCGGGACCCCGCAGAGCTCCCCCCAGCAGCCCATAACCCGCTGTGCCCGCAGGGACGCCTACATCCTGGCCGTCATCAACAGCTCCACCAGCTTCTTCGCCGGCTTCGTCGTGTTCTCCGTGCTGGGCTTCATGGCCTCAGAGCAGGGCGTGGATATCTCCAAAGTGGCCGAATCGGGTGAGTGGTGCGTGCTGCGGGCCCCATGTATCCTACAGGGGTTGGCACCGCTCACCCTACTGTCCTGCAGGCCCCGGGTTGGCCTTCATCGCCTACCCCAAAGCCGTGACACTGATGCCCCTGTCCCCGCTGTGGGCCACGCTCTTCTTCTTCATGCTCCTGGTGCTGGGGCTGGACAGCCAGGTACGGCAGTGGGGACGGGGACGGGGATGGGACCCTGTGCCCCTGCTGACCCCACTGTGTGCCACAGTTTGTCGGCGTGGAGGGTTTCATCACTGGCATCCTGGACCTGTTCCCCCAGCCCGGGGCCGGCTCACTGCGCCGTGAGCTCACCGCCGCGCTCTGCTGCCTCGTCTGCTGCCTCATCGACCTCTCCATGGTGACGCAGGTGGGGATGCGCAGGGACACGGGCCGGGGCCGGGCTGTGCCTTCCCGTGGCGTGGGGCTGGAGCTCCCATGGCTGTGTGGGCTGGCTGTGCCATCCGGCCACCCTTGGCTTTGGGGGTGTCTGTGCCATTTGGGGTGTCCGTGCTGCGCGGGGTGTCTGTGCCGTCTGGGATGTCTGTGCCATTGCAGTGCCCGTGGCGTTGGGCTGTCCGTGCCATTTAGAGGATCCGTGCCATTTGGGGTGTCTGTGCCATTCGGGAAGTTTGTGCTACTGGAAGTGTCCACGGCACTGGGGGGTCTCCGTGCCATTTGGGATGCCAGTGCCATTTGGGGTCCCCGTGCTTGATGTCCCTGTGCCATTTGGGTGCCCGTGCAGCAGGGACACGCAGCACAGCCAGTGAATGCTGTGCTGTCCCGCAGGGCGGCATGTACGTGTTCCAGCTGTTCGACAACTACTCGGCCAGCGGGATCACGCTGCTGTGGCAGGCCTTCTGGGAGTGCGTGGTCATCGCCTGGGTGTACGGTGAGGCTGTGGGACGGGGAGGGATGCAGGGCCGGGCACCCGTGGGACCCCACTGACGTCCCCGTCCCCGCAGGCGCTGACCGCTTCATGGACGACGTGGCCCGCATGATCGGCTACCGGCCGCTGCCCCTCATGAAGTGGTGCTGGGCCGTGGTGACGCCGCTGGTCTGCGTGGTGAGCGGGGACGCGGTCGCGCGTGGGCCGGGGGCGCTCGGGCGCCCTCGCGTGGCCGTGTGCGCGCTGCCGTGTGCGGCGCTCCGCGGGCTCCGGGCTCCCCCCGGCGGCGGCTGCGGGCACGGCGGGGCGTGGGGGGCGGGGGGTGGGACGCTCGTGCGGGGGGACTCGCGTGGGGACGGCCGTGGGAGCTCGCTGCCGCTCCGCCCAGGGCATCTTCTTGTTCCACGTGGTGAACTACAAACCGCTGACGTACAACAAGACCTACGTGTACCCGTGGTGGGGCGATGCCATCGGCTGGGTCCTGGCGCTCTCCTCCATGCTCTGCATCCCCTGCACTGTCATCTACAAGCTCCTGCGCTGCAAAGGCTCCTTGCGCGAGGTGGGGCAGCACCGGACCACCCTCGTCCCTGTCTCCATCCCCATCCGGATCTGAATCCGTTCCCTGTCCCGTCTGGCATCTCCATCCCATTACCTCACGTTGCTGTCTCAGTCCCACCCTGAGCTGAATCCCATCCTCATCCCCGCTGCCTTCTCCCCATCTCATCCCTGTCCCCGTCGCTGTCTCACTCAAAGCCAACCTCGTCCAAGTCTCATCCCTGCTTCTATGGTTGTCTCTGTTCGAATCCCATCCTTGTCCCCATCCCTGTCTCTCTCTCAGCGCCATCTCAGTCCCCATCCCCGCCCTGTGTGCTGCTACCCTGCCCCTCTCTCAGTCCCATTTCAATCCCTTCCCCAGCCCAATCCAAATCCTATCCCTACTCTATGCCGATCCAGACGCCATCCCCGTCCCCATCCCCACCCCATCCCAAGCCAAACCCCATTGCCAGCCACGTGCCATGTTCTGTGCCACATCCCCACTGCTGACCCCATGTCCCCACAGCGCTGGCAGCTGCTGACCACTCCGATCTGGGGCCACCACCACCTGGAGTACCTGACACCCGAGGCCGAAGCCAAGCTGCTGGCCCCAGAGCCCCCCAAGGAGAAGACAACGCTCTTCGAGACTGTGATCTGAGCGTGGGGAGGGTCGCGCTGCTCCCGCCCGCCATAGCAATAATGCCAGCACCGCCTCCCACCCACACAGCCCCGCGCCTGGGCCCCCCCCGCCACGCTGCCCCGGCCTCGATGCAGGGAGCAGGGGGTGGTGGGAACCGCTCGGGGACACGGGGACGGGGCGGCCACGGGGGTCCCCAGCGCTGGGAGGGGGGTGTGGGACACGGGGTGTGGGTGGTGGGAGGGGGGGAAGTGAGTAGGACAGCCCCTCCCCGGCCTCCGTCCCTGTGCCCCGCTGCCCCCCCCAGCCCGGCCGCCCCGGCCGGTGGCACCTCGCTCACTAACTGCTTCTGTAGCGTTTGTCTGGTGTAACCCCAACCGCCCCGACATCTGGCAATAAACTGGGAGACCCTGGCACACCCCGGCTTGGGATGGCGGCACCGGGTTGGGAGGAGCTGGGTGGGGGTGGTGGCACTGATGGGCTGTGGAGAAGGGGCCACCTCTCATTGCAGGGTTATAGGGGCAGCTGCTGCCCTGTGCTGGCTGTGGGAGGTAGTGGGGCTGAGAGTTGCCCAAGACTCTGTTTAATGCGAAGCTGGGGGTGTCAGTGGTGTATGCTGCCCCAGGAGGTCCATGGGCATCCTGCCAGCGGTGAGGTCAGGGATGTCCCCATCATGAGAGACAAGGAGGGAACGGTGGCACCGCCTGCCCAGGCCATCCCTGTGTCATGCCTTGTCACACCACCACGCCATGTCACACGGCTCTGTTGTAACACCCTGTGCTGTGCCATGGTGGGGGCTATGCCGTGCCGTGCCAAGTGGCCGTGCTTGCCAAGCAGCCGTGCTGTGCTGTGCCAGGGGCTGCACTGAGTTCCAGTGGGACTGGGGCGCACTGGGGTCTCGTCCTGGGACACCAGTTGGTCCCACCACTGCACCCTCTCACCCTACCACGGTAATCCAGCCATTCCGGCCCCACCGCCGTCTCATGCCATAATTAGTGCAGGCAGGGCGGAAGCACCCCTGCTAATTGCCGGTGACTCGTTAGCGCTGGAGCGCCATGTGCTTGGGGCGCGGCAGGACTATCCGGCAGGGCTAGTCTGCGGGCATCCCGCTGCGCCGTGCGGGTCCGTGGGGCCGTGGCAGGGCCCTCGTGTCACAGCATGTCACAGCCCTGCGATAAAAGTGGTGGCTGCGGGGCGGCGTTGGGGCACGGCGGCAAAGACGGTGAGAGCAGAGGCAGCAGCGCAGGGCAGGGAAGGGAACCGGGGAGAGGAGGTGCCGGGACTCTCGGCCACGCAGCGCCATGAACAAGATCACGGTGTACGAGCGTGCTGACTTCGAGGGGCTGAGCCGTGAGTTCACCTGCGACGTGCCCGACCTGCATGAGCTGGATTTTGGCGACTGCATCGCCTCGCTGAAGGTGGTGGGGCAGCCCTGGATCGCCTACACCCAGCCCAAGTACGAGGGCGAGCCGCACGTCTTCGAGGAGGGTGAGTACGCGGCCGTGGAGCGGCCCAACAGCTTCTCTGCGCTGCGCCTGGTGCACCACGACCTGCTGGACCCACAGATCACCCTCTACGAGCGGCCCCACCTGCAGGGCGCCTGCAAGGTGGTCAGCGAGGAGACCAACTTGGCGTACGGCTACTTCAATGACCGCGTGGCCTCGCACGTGGTGCAGCGCGGCGTCTGGCTGCTTTACCAGCACCCCAACCGCGGCGGCTGGCACTGCTTGGCGTGGCCCGGAGAGCGCGTGGACGACTACGGGGCGCAGCTGCGCTTCCAGGCCCGGCTGTCCCACCTGCGCCCGCTGAGGCCCGGCCGCCCCACGGTCACCGCGCAGCTCCTGTGGGACCAGAAACGCATAGAGGCGGAGCGGGAGGTGCTGGTGGATGAGATCGTGGGGGTGAACGAGACCGAATCGGAGCAGGCGCTGGCGGCCGGCAGCACGCGGGAGTACAGCACGACGCTGTGGCAGAGCTTCCGCTTCAGCAACGCCACCAGCCTGCGGGCCGGGCTCTCGTTCACTCTGGCCGTGGAGGCCAGCAACGTCTTCACGGTGCAGAAGGGCCGCAGCGAGTCGTGCACGCGGAGGGAGCGCAGCGAGGTGGCCCTGCCCGCCAAGGTCCCGCCGCGCACGCAGCTCACCATCCACGTGCTGCGCAAGGAGGTGACGCTGTCGGTGCCCGTGCTGCTCACCATCACGCAGAACGAGGCGGTGCGCACCGAGATGGGGGAGTACCGCAGCGTGTCGGGCACCAACGTCTGCGCGCGGTTCAGCATGAGGCCGCTGCCCGCCACGGGCGCCAGGAGGGAGGAGCAGACGGGGGCTGTAACGGGCACGGAGCGGGCATGCAGTGTGGGGATGGGGCGGGTGGCGGCCATCGGGCCGGAGCCAGGGGACAACTTGGGCACGGAGCAGGTGCCCACCAGGTGCTGAGAGCGTGGCCGTGCCAATAAAGCCCTTTCTGAATTGCAGTGCTGGCAGTGGTGGTGTGGACGAGAGAGGGTATCCTGGGGGTGCCACAGCCTGAGCAGCTGGGGCAGCTACAATGGATGGGTGTGGGCATAGAGGTCGGCTGGAGGGTGCTGGGGCTTGGGAGGGGACGTGGGAAGGGACGCGGGTGGCTGCAGGGACCTGAGGGGAAGTACAGGGGGATGGGGTGGCCGTGGGAACAAACGAGGGGGGACATGGGTGGCTGTGAGGGCGTAAGAGGGGTGCAAGGAAGACAGCAGAGGCTGTGGGGACACAATGCGGGGGACACAAGGGGCAGGGGTGACCGTGGGGATACAATGGGGGGGATGAAGGGAGGAGACAGGTGGCCGTCTGAGGCGTAAGGTGGACATGCGGATCCGCACCATAGGTGCCGACGACAAAAGAGACCGAGCGCCGTCCTCAGGGGTCCGCCCGCCGCCGCCCCCCGCAGGCCCGGGGCCGCCCCGGCCAGCCCCCGGCCCCGCCCCGGGCCTGCCCCCCACGTGTCCGCCGCGGGCAGCGGTCCCTTTAAATGATGCAACCGTCCTTCCGGCTGGCCACGCCCCCTGCTCTCCGATTCGTGGAGCTTGCAAGGAGCTCCCTCACTCCATTGGCCGAAGCGAGCGGCGCTCTCTCCTGATTGGCTCGCCGAGGAGGGCGGTGCGGCGAGAGGCCCCGCCCCCGCAGGCGGGCAGCGGCAGCATGGCGGCGATGGCGGCGGCGGAGGAGGCGGAGGTGCTGAATTTGTTCACCGGCATCGGGCTGACCGAGGCCAAGGCCCGCGAGACGCTGCGCAACGCCGCGCTGAGCGCGCAGCTCCGCCAGGCCGTGCTGCAGGCCCGCGCCGCGCTGGGCTCGGGCCTGGATAAAGCTACCGGCGCTCTGCTGTACAACGCGGCCGCCCGCCTCCGCGACCCGGACCGCTTGGCCTTCGTGGTGGGGTACATCGGGCGGAGGGAGATCCGCACCGACCAACAGTTGGGCGGTACGGAACGGCCTGGGGTGGGGGGAGCGGGGCCCGGTGCCGGGGGCCGATGCTGAGCTCGCTGTGGCCGCAGCCGCCCTGCAGTACCTCCGCAGTCACCCGCTGGAACCGCTGGAACCGACGGACTTCGAGCGGGCGTGCGGCGTGGGGGTGCGCGTCAGCCCCGAGCAGATCGAGGAGGCGGTGAGTGGGGGCCTTGAGGGGCGCGGAGCGGGAGGGGGGGTCGGGGGGGTCGGGCGCGTGCTTCCCGCTCAGTCCCCGGGGTCCTCAGGTGGAGGCCGTGGTCAGCCGGCACCGGGAGGAGCTACTGGCGGAGCGGTACCACTTCAACACGGGGCTGCTGATGGGTGAGTGCGGGGCTGGGGGATGGAGTCGGGCCTGGGGGTCTTCTTGAAGCCCCCTGGGCCGCACCCCATACTGTGTGCCCCAACAGCGGAGGCGCGGAGCCGGCTGCAGTGGGCGGATGGGAAGAGCATCAAGAACGAGGTGGATCTGCAGGTGGGTGCCGGGCACTGCGGCACAGTGTGCCCTGGGCCACCCTGGGCCCGGGACACCCCGTCAGACCTCCTTCATCCCACCCAGGTGCTGCATTTGCTGGGACCAAAGACAGAAGCTGATCTGGAAAAGAAACCAAAGGTGATGCGGAGGGGCCGCATGGTGGTTCCTGAGTGGCCGCAGCCACCATCACAGGACCGTGCTATTGCTGGTGGGGTGGGTATGGCTGGAGGGAGGTGTGCGCACAGTGGTTGCTCAGGCCGCTGTGCTCGTCCCTGCAGGCTGCCAAGGCCCGCCCGGGCTTGGTGGAGAAGCAGAAGGCACCCGTGGTGGAGAATGGTGAGCGGCTCCATGGGAGCTTCCCCAGCCCTTTGGTCCCAGCAGCCCCCGGGCTGTGGTCAGGCATCGCCACATGCAGTGTGAGCACAGGTTGTCCTCTGTCCCACCGGGCAGCGCTGGCTCAGCCCTGTCTCTCCCCACAGGTGAGGTGGGCACAGAGACGAAGTCACTGCTGGAGCAGCTGCGAGGAGAAGCTCTGAAATTCCACAAGCCGGGTGAGCACAAGGAGGCACTGCCTGCAGGCTGCCAGGCTTGGCACCGTGCTGCAGCACTGACCACACCGTTTCCACAGGAGAGAACTACAAGACGGAGGGCTACGTGGTGACACCCAACACCATGGCTCTGCTGAAGCAGCACCTGGCAGTCACGGGTGGGCAGGTGAGGTCGGGTCTCCAAGCACAGTGACTCCCTCGAGGGTGACATAATTGTGTAAGGCTGCAGGGGACTCTGGAGAGGCACAAGGCATGGGGGATTGTGTCAGTGCCTTCTCTTTTCCCCCATGCAGGTGCGGACGCGGTTCCCTCCTGAGCCCAATGGCATCCTGCACATCGGGCATGCCAAGGCAATCAACTTCAACTTTGGTTATGCCAAGGTGAGCGCTGCCAAGTCCTACAGCCTGCTCCCTTCTCCCCGCTGTGTCCAGGCCCTGTGGGGAGCAGCTGCTTACTCTCCTCACTTCCCCAGGCCAATGGGGGCATCTGCTTCCTGCGCTATGACGACACCAACCCTGAGAAGGAGGAGGAGAAGTACTTCACGGCCATCCGGGAGATGGTGGAGTGGCTTGGTAGGGCTTGTAATGGGGAGAGCAGGATGGGGCCGGTATGCTGCTTAGAATATCCCTGCATGCAGCTCCTGCTTCCAAGCCCTAGTGATGGCTCAAACCTATCCTGTCCCCCCCAGGCTACCAGCCCTATGCTGTGACGCATGCCTCAGACTACTTTGACCAGCTCTACACCTGGGCTCTGGAGCTCATCCGCAGGTGAGTGTGATGCAGCGGTGCCCAGGGATGGCTGCTCCTTGTCCAGAGGTGGGCTGCTTATGTCCACTTGGCCATGTGTCCTCACTGCAGGGGACAGGCCTACGTCTGCCATCAGAAGGTTGAGGAGATCAAGGGCCACAACCCACCACCGTCACCGTGGCGAGACCGGCCCGTGGAGGAGTCACTAGTGCTCTTTGAGGTACTCTCAGCCAGGGACTGTGTGCCCATGGGGTGCAGGGCCCAGCTGATGGCCTTCGCCTGCCTTGCAGGACATGCGAAAGGGGAAGTTTGGGGAGGGGGAGGCCACACTGCGGATGAAGCTGGTGATGGAGGATGGGAAGATGGACCCCGTTGCCTACCGCGTCAAGTTCACTCCGCACCACCGCACTGGGGACAAGTGGTATGGAGAGCCCACAGTGTCCCACAAGACATGTCAGGGACGGGTCTGTGTGTGCGTGGAGTAGGAGGGTCTTGGGAGAGGAACAGGGGGGCTGGGGCAAAGTTCACATGCCCTGTAGGTGCATCTACCCGACGTATGACTATACTCACTGCCTCTGCGACTCCATCGAACACATCACCCACTCCCTCTGCACCAAGGAGTTCCAGGCCAGGTGAGCGCTGTGCACAGCCCCGGGCAGGGGTCACCATGTCCTTGTGGCTGAGCCAGGCTGTGCTTCCTCACAGGCGCTCCTCCTACTTCTGGCTGTGCAACGCGCTGGATGTGTACTGCCCTGTGCAGTGGGAATACGGCCGCCTCAACCTGCTTTACACCGTTGTCTCCAAGAGGAAGATCATCCGCCTGGTGGAGACTGGGGCTGTGCGGTAGGGGTGGACCAGCAGACAGCGCGGCTGTCGCTCAGGGCATGCTGGGTTGTCACAGCAGTGTTTTCTCAGGGACTGGGATGACCCGCGGCTCTTCACGCTGACAGCCCTGCGCCGGCGAGGCTTCCCTCCTGAGGCCATCAATAACTTCTGTGCACGGGTAGGCACCACAGGATGGAGCATGTGGACGTGTCCCCCTAGCCAGCAGGGTGACAGCAGTGCATTCCATCCCACAGGTTGGTGTGACAGTGGCCCAGGCGACGATGGAACCGCACTTGCTGGAGGCGTGTGTGAGGGATGTACTGAATGAGCAGGCCCCCCGCGCCATGGCCGTGCTGGAGCCTCTCAAGGTCACCATCACCAACTTCCCGGCCCCCCAGGTGAGGCTGCTGTGGGCTGGGCTGGGTGCAAGGGTCATGGGGCAGCATTCACCCCCTCCTGTCTCCCAGGCAATCGATGTCCTTGTGCCCAACTTTCCTGCTGATGAGAGCCGGGGCTTCCACAAAGTGCCCTTCCAGTCCGTTGTCTATATCGAGGAGACCGACTTCAAGGAGGTGAGTTGGGCACAATGCCACTGAGCATGGCAGCAGAACAGGGACGGGGACACAGTTTTGGGGACTCAGCTGGAGGGGGGATCTGTGCTGCACCCCGTCCTGCAGCAGTGCATCCTCTCGCAGGAGGCGGACAGGGGCTACAAGCGCCTGGCCCTCGGGCAGCCAGTGGGGCTGCGGCACACCGGCTACGTCATCGCTGTGCAGAACGTCATCAAGGTGCGTGGCCCTGGGCAGAGGGGCTGTGGGCTGGAGCTGCCCCTCGATGGCTTCTCTTCCCCCCTCCTCAGGATGCCCATGGGCGTGTCATGGAGCTGGAGGTGACCTGCACCAAGTCGGATGCAGCAGAGAAGCCCAAAGCCTTCATCCATTGGGTGTCAGAGCCGCGGGTGTGCGAAGTGCGGCTGTATGAGCGGCTGTGAGTACCGGGGCAGCACGGCAGTGGTGTCACACCTGGCTGCTGTCACCCCACCACGGGGTGCTGCTGCCCCACAGCCCCTTTGGCTGAGTCTCATTGCAGGTTTTTACACAAAAATCCGGAGGACCCTTCGGAAGTGCCGGGTGGATTCCTGAGTGACCTCAACCCCGTGAGTGACAGCAGTGATTTGCTGCAGCTCTCGTGTCCTCAGCGTTGGCACAGAGAGGGGCTGGAGGTGCTGACTGTGTTGTTTCCCCCCCCCCCCCCAGGACTCCCTACACGTGGTGGACAATGCCCTGGTTGACAGCTCTGTCCTCGGAGCACAGCCCTATGATAAGTTCCAGTTTGAGCGCTTGGGCTACTTCTCAGTGGATCCTGACAGCACTGACAGCAAGGTGAGCCCTGGGGTGAGGGGCAGCACACCGCCCCCCCCTGGGAGGCTGCAGCGCTCTGAGCCCTGCCTCTGCCTGTACCCAGCTGGTGTTCAACCGGACTGTGACGCTGAAGGAGGACCCCGGCAAAGCCTGAGCTCTGCTGCCACGCCACTGCCTGTGTGCCCCCCACCCAGGGGGAAGGCTCCTGGCGGGGGGGTAGGATGGAGCCCAGCCCCACACCCTTTCACCAAGAGCCGCAGCTGCCTTAGCACAGCCCCGCGGGGCTGTGCCAGTGTCACCTCAATAAAGTGGAGCATCGCAGCCCGGTCCCTGCGTTCAGCCCTGGGGTCAATGGGAGTGGGGAGGCGGGGACACCTATCCCGTGGGGCGGATGGTGCTGCGGCACGGTGTGCCGCTGCGTGGGGATGCGGACTGCAGCGCTGACAGGGAGGTGCGCGCTGGGGATGTGTACAAACAGCGGCTGCCATCCCGCGTTAAGGTGGACTCGAGTGGGGCGAGCCCTACCGGACCCTGGGCTGGAGGTCCCCGGGGAGCCCCCGCGGTCCCGGTTCGTCCCCTCGCAGCTCTCTATCCCCAGACCCTTCGGGGCCGGCCGTGGGGTGTGGGAGTCTCTGCCCGTCCCCGTGGGCCACCTTAAGCAGCCGTGGGGCCGCACCGCGCACACGGGCGCGTTAAAGCAGCCTCAGGCAGCGTTCTCCTCCCGATCTCGGCGTGGAAACAGCGGGACTGGGACATCAGCAAGGCCCGCGGCCGGCACCGGCACCCGCCCGTGGGCGCCCCGTGGGTCCGGGACTTGCCTGTAGCCTCTTGGGTCGGCCCGCAGCCCCGTGCTCTGCCCCGGCCAGACACCAGGCACTGCGTCCCCAGCCCCGCAATGCCCCAACCCGCGGTGCTGGGGCCGTCCCGGCCGCGCCCCACGCGTGTCCCGGCTCCGAGAGCGCCCCTCCCGCCGCGCAGCGCGCCCCCCGCCGGCCGCCCCCACCGCGGGAGCGCTGCCCCTTTAAGGTGAGGGGCGGGCCCAAGCGCCGAGCTCTCGCGGGAGTTGGGGGCCGCGTTCTCGCGAGGCCGAGGTAGCGTGCTGATTGGCTGCGGGGGGTTGAATGTAAGATGGCGCCCAGGGAGCTGTGAGGGGAAAAGACTCGGGGCCGAGGCGGCGGCGGCGCGAGTCTGCGGCGGCAGCGGGGCCGGGGTGAGGTGCGGCCGGGCCGCGGCGCAGCGCAACGGGGCCGCCGGGCCGGGGAGGGCGGGGGGACGACGCGAGGCGGGGAGACGGCGGGGCCGGGCGGGGCCTACCGTCGTGCGCAAGGGGGGAGGCGGCGGCGGCGGTTCCGGGGGCGGCGCGGGCCCGGCGAGGAGGGGGAAGGGAGGGGCGGCCCCGCCCGGCGGGAGCGCGCGCGACTTCAGCGTTCCCGCGCGGGGCGCGCCCCCCTCCGCGCCCCCCTCCGCGCCCCCCTTCCCTCCGCCTCGCTCGGGCGGCGGCAACGCGCACCGGAAGGCTGCGGCCTCCGCCTTCCCACCGAGCCCAAACATGGCTCCTGCGGCGGGGCGGCGGCGGGGGCTGCCCGGGGCCCGCGGGAAACAAAGGAGGGCCCCGGCGCCCCGCTGCAGGTGGAGGGAGGCCGGGCCGGGCCGGCGGTGGGGCTGGGCGCGGTGACGGGGCGGTTTGTGCCGGGGGACCTCTGGGCTCTGTCACCGCTGCTGCTGCCGCCTTGTGCTGCTGCCTTGTTCTCAGCTCTGCCTTCCCCAGCCCGGTGCCCTGACAGGTGTAGAGGGAGGGGTCCCATCGCTGCCTTCCCCAGAGCCTGGCGATCTCTTCCCGATCATATTAAGTGGCAAAACCTATTGAACATAAAGTGGTTTTAATAAAGAAAAAGAAACCGGGGATGGAAAGGGCTTCTTTGTTCTGTCTTCTCCAGAACGTTACAAGTCTAAGAGCTCAGGACAAGAGCAGCAGAAATACATGCACCATGGTGACTGGTGAGTCTGGATCGTCCACATGCTGCGAGTCGTGTGTGTGTTCTCAGTAACCTCGGGCTGAGTTTATGAACTAACCGTGTGTGCTCACGATTGTCAGAGGGCTTTGTGCCCTTCTTTCCTGGAAGATGGGGTTGTACTGAGCAGGGAGGGCTTACATCCACTTAGCAAAGGAAGCGTTCTGCCTGGGTGCTCCTTTGGCTTAAAAATGTGCTGCTGAGGCCTAAGTAAGAGTTTGCTGTTTCTAACGCGTGTCTGATGGTTCAAGGGAATGTATCCTGATGAAAGTGGCAGCTGTAGCAGTGAGCTGCGTGCTGCAGAACCTTGGCCTGTTGAATGCATTCAAAGGTTTTCTTCTGTTCAGAAGCGTGGGTGAGTTTAGTTGTAACAACTGTGGTTTCTGTGGTTACAGCGTTGCTTTCCTGAATCTTCACCTAGCCCTGGTACCTGTGCTGATGTGTGTGGCTATGAAGCACGGCCTGAGCCGTTCAGTGCCCTTTGTTAAATATATCCTCAAGCAACCTTTGGGTAGACGGAAATGATTCTGAGAGAGCCCAGGCTGCTCTGTTACCTGTGTTGCCTTCAGCTCTTTCTGTTGGCTGGAGGTGAAAGGAAGGTCCTGTTGCTGTTTGGGAGCAGGAATGATGCTTTCAGTACCACGTGGCACAGTGGGGCTCTGCTCCGTGCTTGGGACTTCACATGTTGCAGTGGCTTACAGAAGCATTTTGGTGCTTTATGTATTAGTGACTCTTGGTGTAGTAATTTCATGCCAGTAACTACAAAGGTTTTTCTGTGCTAGGTGAGAGCTTCCTTGTGACAGCTTGTGGCAGGGGAAGATTCACAAGACCAGAATGGTAGGCTGACTGTGATGCTGATTAGGATGGAGCAGCTGAGCAGGGTGAAGAATTTGTATGTAAGAAATTCATGCTATTTGTTCTGCTTCCTGGTGGTCAGAAAAGGTAGGTGGTGGTTTGGTGGTGGACCTCCTGCTGATCTTTGAGCCTGTTGCTTCTGTGTCTGGGTTTCTGGTAGGTTCTGATCTCTGCTGTGGCGGAGCATGATGTGTGTATGAACAGCTCTTGGGAGAAGGGTTGGAGTTCCAAAAGTGGTACATGAGCCTTAATGGGGTGCAGTTGCATGACAGGACTAGCTGTTTGGGGTAATGGATAACTACTGATGTCCCTTGACAAGATTAACAGAAAGTGAATAGCTTCCTAAGACACAGTTGATTCCCTGAGCCCTTTCAGCAGAATAAGTGCCAATGCAGCAGTAAGGAGGAAGGCAGGACTTTGCCAGGGGGTGGACCCTCCCAGTTCTGCAGCAGCTGGCTTTCACGTCAGCAGCACTAAAGTCAAAGAACAGCTGTTAGTGTTTGCTGCTGGGCTCCTGGCATGGCATCCCTGAGGCTTCTTCCCTAGAAGTCTCCCCTCTGCAGGCTGTGTCTGCTAATGCACCTGCAGGTGGCTGTGCACTGTGACTGTGCTGTTCTAAAAGCTTCACCATGGCACTTAGGTAGAAAATGTGCAAGTTCCAAGTAGAACGTTGAGACAAGTTAATAACTCAAAATGTGTTTACCTGCTTGAGGGCGTCTACCAGAGCTTCTTACAGTTAGGTGCAGGATGAATTTGTGTGCTGGGTGTAGGTCCTGTCTGAGTCCCTGAAGATGTGTTAGTAAATTTAATCTCCCGTTGATGTCACCTTGGACATGCAGTCATTGGTCACCTGGAAAAAGGTTGATGGAAAAAAGGTGCAAAGCATCAGCTGAGCCTCTTCAGTGGGGAAAAGCTGAGCATTCAGCTTAGATGTGCTTAGCTTTTCTTTGGGTGGCTCCTGGAGGAAACCTTTCTGAGTCAGCAGCTGAGTGAGTAGTTTTATTGGCTCTGTCATGCAGGCCTGAGAACTTGTCAGAGCAGAATCACTGACAGGTAGGAGAACTGTCTCTTTGTCCAGCTCTGGGCTCTATGGGAGCTTCTGTATGCTGATTTCTACAGAATTGTTGTATTTAGCAAGTGGACGCTGTTATCATCTGCTTTGTATCACTGAAGACTGGTACATGTTTTAAGTAGCAATTCCAGAAATTGTATATTCAGCAAGTTGCCTCACGTTCCCTTACCTGTGATGTTCATTCTTGCTCTCACACGGGCCTGGTCGAACATGCTATCCGTGAACCTCCTCCATGTAAACAAAAGCTTTGTGTGTTTGGACTGCTGTCACGTAACAGTGAAGAGTGGTTAGAGATCACTGTAGCACTTGCTGGTATTGGTGGGAACTGGGCTTGGACTTGGCAGTGCGATTACGCCACTGACAGCCTTGAACTCGCTCCCATCTTCACACGGTTGTTGCAGTCTTCTGTTCAATCAAAAACCTCTGTCCTAGTTCCGCTTGGTTAAATCACTGTGAAATGCTGCTAAGGGTTCTGCTTTTCATACTCCTTCTGTTGAGTACTGCAGTCAATACGTGCACACGGTGATGTTGTCCCTTTTTCTACCTCTCCGCCGGTAACACCACATCTCCTCTTCTAGTCTGAATGCTGTGCTGTTTCATGTCTTTTCACAGCCATCTCAGCAGCTGGTGGTGTTAGAGCACAAATCTATTTACCCTTTATCGGGACTAATGAGTACCTTAGAAACAAGCAGTATGCTCACTGCAGAAACAATTTGTGGGTTTAAACAAGTTAAGTCAATAAGAGAAGAACGCTGCCTGTGTACCCTGGAGCTTTCTAATGTTCTCAGGTGTAGTCATCTATTTTTTTTTTTTTCCTCCTTGCGCTCGCTTTCCGAAATCATCTGACTGCTTCTGTCTCACTGCTGTCTTTACATGTTTCTCGTTAACCTCTTCCTGTATTAAAAAGATATCAGGAACCAATGCTGCTGCTTAATTTCCAGTGCTCTGCTTCTCCGTGTGTGTAGTTCTGTTTGAGGAATCTCTTGATTCCAGTGCTCTCCTTTCGCTTGCTGTGTTCAAATCAATAGGGCTGTACTAGTTCTAATAGCAGAGGGATGAATGCTGCATCTGCTGCTCTTCTGTTCTGCTTCCCATTAGCTGCTTAGAGTAGAGCTGCATGGCCTGACAGAACACCCTGCTCGGTTCTCCCACCTCCATGGCTGTGAAGCAGGGCCATGTGTATTGATTTCTGAGCTTGTCTCGCTAGTGTTGCATGCTGCAAACGAATGAGGTCTGTGATTTGATTTATTCTGTGATGAGATTCACCTGGTCTGGGTGAAGTTTAATTCTGGAAGGTGTTACATGGCAGTGAGCTCTTTGAAATAGGTGTCATGGTTGTACCTGGTGTCATTCAGACTTCCCTGAACTGCTGAGGGTTAATTTGAGAGGAGCGTAGCGCTGCAAGGTGCCTCACAAAGCTAAAGCATCTGTCTCAGGGCATCTGGCCCTGCATGTTTGCTGGATTTCATATGGTGTCCAGTATCAGAAATCCATTACTGGAGTTGGGAATATCCTTGCACCAGAGGAGCCCTGTAGTTAAGAGTTTTCACTTTCTCTTTCCTTAAGGAACCCTCAGGACCTTACAATATGAATAATTCTCTGGAGAACACCATTTCCTTTGAAGAATACATCCGCGTGAAGGCACGAACGATCCCCCAGCACAGGATGAAGGAGTTCCTGGACTCCCTGGCTTCCAAGGGGCCAGAAGCTCTGCAGGAGTTTCAGCAGACAGCCACCACCACGATGGTGTACCAGCAGGGCGGCAACTGCATTTACACGGACAGCACAGAGGTGGCCGGGTCTTTGCTTGAACTTGCTTGCCCTGTGACAACCAGTGTCCAGCAGCAAACTCAACAAGAGCAGCAGATACAGGTTCAGCAACCCCAGCAAGTGCAGGTAAGCATCTTAAATCATCTTTGGAGGTATATATGACTTGCTAACCCGTAGAATAGTGTTCAGAGCCAGCTACTGGCTAACCTGAAACCAGAGGCGGGCGCTTAAGAAGCAGGACCAATCAACTTCACGTAGAACAGTGTTTCCCTCTAGTTTAAGGAATTTGGTAGTAAATTTGTCTTACTGTGCCTCCATTGAGCCCCACTGTAGGAGGAGTAACATACATAGCAATGTAGTGGTGTAACCTATTTGAGAAATGGTTGACAGTTCTGGCATGTACACGGCTCCCTGCAGCCTTGTACTCTGTGAAGCAACTATAAATACCCTTCCTCCTCTGCTGGTCTTGCTTTTTCTCGTTGTTTAGAGTGTCTGTGGGATCTAACTCTTGTTGCTTTTATTTTTATTTTTTTTTTATGAAATCAGTACTCTTCAAATAATTTTACTTGAACGTTGTAGAAGCTGTGGCTCTTGAACCAGCTTTTAAAGCTGGAGAGAAATGCATGGAAGTTGACATAAGTTGTGGACCATAGGAAGATGCTTTTCATGAAAGGTGTCCTAAAAGGTGCATACGTGCCAAGGAAGTTGGCTTCTTTGCACAGTTGTAGGAGTCTTCTGCAGCTTTTTTAACAGATGCTAAAATAATTTGTATTGAGTATTAAATGAGAAAAAGAAGGCATCAAGAAAAAATATGTAACTTTGAGGACCAACTGCCTGGATCCTCAAACACTTCTTAAAGAGCTCATAGGTGGCAGGGCATTACCAAGGTTCTCTTAAGGTGCATCTCCAAACATCTGAACTCTGTCTGCGGCTGTAATTTTGATATGTTTCAGATGGGAAGCTTTCTGACTTGTGTAGCCTGTATCTAAGGTTGTGAGCTTTCTTCTTTTGCAACAAATGAGGGTACCATTGCTGCGGTACAGGCTTGTGCTAACATCTCACTTGTGTGCTCTTATCCTACAGTAAAGACAAGCTTTCCTCTTTCATTGGGTAACTTGCCTCCAATTACTCTTTCTATTGAGTAACTGAATGCTCAGCTAGGACTTCGGTAACCTGTTGCCCTATAGTAACTTGTGACACAAGGCTTTTGAAGAAGAAAAGCCTCTAGTCTCACAGATAGATGCCTTAGATCTCTGCATGAGTCTATTAGAAGTGGTCAGGGGTGGCTTTGGTTCTGCCAGCTAGCACGTTTTAGGGGAGAAGTTTCATTTTTCAGTTCAGCAGAAGAACTCTTTAGAAGGATTGGGGCTTTTTCATTGCCCCAGCCTTGAAGATGTTAAAGGCCTCATACCAGTCTTAAAGCCGACAAGGAATCTATATGTATGCATGTGTTTCTTACTGCTGCCTCCTTCTGGAACTCCTCAAAGTCCAGGCTTGACCCTTGCAAGCCTCCTAGCAACAGAGATAGGGAGGGAGGTCAAATATCATGCGCTCCAGAGAAAAATAAGCTCCTGACCTTCTTGAAAATAACCGTAGAGTTGCTGCCAGAATTATGTTCCTATTTTGTAGACTAAATGGCTTGCACCTTATGGAGAATGGAAGAAATCTGACAAAAGTCAAGCTCTCAAAAAGCTTTTCTAAAATACATTGTGTACTTTTCTCCTTTGTTTTTGATGCAACTCTGCTTTAGTATACCTGCTTTCACATCTGTCAGTACAGACAGTAGTGTTTGTCTTGCCTTCTGTGTGGCTCTCTTCAGCCTGTTACCACCTCCCAGCACAGTCTGGTGGTGCATCTTGTACCTGATGTGGTTGCAGCTTTCATCAGCAGTGCCACTAAATTTGTCCATGTTTGAGCATCTGGTTCAGAATTGTCTTTGAATTAGCCTTATTTTTTTCTCAGGAATTGGGTGGAGG
Source organism: Alectoris magna (assembly GCA_030625065.1). Lineage (NCBI taxonomy): Eukaryota > Metazoa > Chordata > Aves > Galliformes > Phasianidae > Alectoris > Alectoris magna. Next base: position 10,941,110 of record CM060572.1, read on the forward strand.
GATGTCTTTACTCATCTGTGAGAGTTCTTCAGCGTTTTTTCAAGATTTCTTATCAAGCTGCAGTTAAGTTTAAACCTATGATGTAGCATGCACACGTTTCGTGGTAGTTTCTGTGGCAGCACTGGCAAAGCCTGGTGGCTTTGTGTGAGCAAAAGCACAGGTTGTGTTGGGGCTCTGGGGGTGACAGTGTTCCACCAGAGCGGTGTGTCTGATTCCGCTGGCTCACTTTGCTGTTGTTTTATGGTAATCTTTGGTCATCTTCTGAGATCTTAATCAAACTTAAATAATCCCAGTTCTTGACTTGATAATCCTTTTAATTCTTGCTAATCCATTTGCAAATCAGTGAAGACCCTCTGAATGACTGCGCTTCTATCTGGCAGTGTGGCAGTGTTCCTGAAGGTGACTAATAATATCACAGGTCAGATGACCTCATGGCTGCAAGTGCTGATGACAGCCCTATGATCATAAAGATAGACAGTGCTCAGGTTTCATCCTCTATCTTCGTTGCTGGAGACAAAGACGGTGCATGACTGCTGCTGCTTTTATTTGTCCTGGCAAAATATGCTTCCTGTTTTGAAGGAGAAGTTGCCACCTTAGGGTTTTCTTGCCAAAAAGATTCAACAAACTGTTGCCTAACATTTATTTCAAAGTAGATGGAACTGTTCCATTAAGTTATTTAGTAGTTGGTGCTACAGTGCAAGTGTCCTGGAGCTCCTTCCATGCTCAGTATCTTTATAAATGGTTTAGGATGTCATGTTGTCAGACCCTGTGCAGTTTCAGGGGCTGGGTGGGAAAGGCTGTGTTTTGCTCCTGTTGAGAAAGTTTTATCAGCTTGGCCTCTGAGGTTCTGCTAGCTGCTTTTGGCCATTGGGGCTGCAGAACTGATGACATCAGGAAGAATAGGTGTTAACACTGACTTCCTTAGAGAACGCAGTATTTGTGCAGTAGTGAAGCCCTTCCTCCTTTCACTTCTCATATTTACCTGCAAGATGTAGCAGGAAGGATATCGGCGAAGAGTCAGTATCTGTGCAGGGTGAATTCAGTGCGTGTAGGGAAGTTCATCTGTTCTAAACTTTCTTAGGACAGTCTGATGGCAAGATTGTAGGAGCTCCATGGGCTGAGGATGAGGTACAGGTGAGCTAGGTTGCTGAACTAGATAGGGGATGGTTAAATGACTGCATAAACCTTGAAGGCTTGTGCCCTTCTAATTTGCCAGTTCCTTATGTGCTCATTTCTTACTGCTTTAGCCTTTCTCTGATCTGTTCCATGACTTCAGACCAGTATAGGCATTGTTTGTAACAGAACGCAGGAAAAGGTGTGCTTCAGTAGCTCAGAAGAAAATCTTATCCTTGGCTCTGCAGAGAATGTACCTTTCCTTCACTTCTGGTGGAGATGGCTGTCCCCTTGTCCCTGTCTTGGTTCTAGGTTCAGCCTGCTTTTCTAACACAAGGTACGGCTCCTGTTTGCTTATCTTTGAAAAACATTCTAATAAGAGATATTAGTGTAGCAGCTAGTATTAATTAACATTTGCTAGGGCGGGCTGTGCCGCTTCAAAGAATGGTTGTAATACAGAGTGATGTTTTAAAGATAGCTCCTTTTCCTATATGGAAATAGGCTCCTCTTCAGAAGAGGGAAGCTGTTTGTTTTCCTTTGTGTGTTCTGACTTAGGTCTAAATGCTGCCTCGCAGTGCAGTTTGACAACGTAATCTTGATATGGTAACTGTTGAAACATGCAAAATACCTTTGTGGTCTACAGCATTGTCTCACTGATGTTGATGAATGAGCAGAGGAAAAAACCTGGAGTGAGTGTCTGGTAGTTGTTCTGAACAGTCAACTTCTGTCTTCCCTGTAGACCTTATTTACTTTGATAGGTAGCAGAGGACTTCCTGTAAGGCAGTTGAATAACAAGTTCACCATTTCCTGCTACTTCAGTGATCAGTCTTTTCACCTATTTTGTACTTGTCTGTATGCTGTAGGTACCTTCTGACCTAATGTTAGAAGGAGCCCTTTATTACAGGGTTAGTTCTAAGTGCTGGAGTCACTGGTTTTGAGGGAAGTGCATTTTAAGCTTTAAATGGGGCTAAGAATAGTTAGGAAACTGCAATTCAGCTTGTCAACATTTTTGACCAGGTGGTTTACTTCCATTGGTTTGCTCAGTTGTGGAAGTTCACTGCGTTGCTCCTGCTGGCTTTTGGAGTATACTTCTGCAGCGAGTTTGCTGCTTGTCCCCTTTTACCTGTCCTGGCTTTTGAGCCTAACTTTTGGGATTGCCCTCAGATGAAACTAAGGTGTAAGCTCTAGTCTTGTTTTGGCTCAGGGTTACTGAGTGGCTACTGATCTTCTCTTTGGGTGCGCTCAGTTCTAGACAAAATGTCTGTTCCTTTTTTATTTTTCCTTTAAATGGCACAAGGTCCCCCCTTAAGGGAATGAAGCTTGGTTCTACCCTGCTATTACAAGACAGGGCAGACATCTAATGTTTTTGGTTCTCTAGTCTGCAAGTATTTGGCCCAACTTCTAGCTATTTTATGGTAAAATTGCATTTCTCTTTAATTGCAGCCTGCTGGGAAGTGACTATTTTCATTCTGTTGCATCCAAACTCCTGACAGTAAGAAGTCTTTCAGTGTTGGTGACTTGGTGTGTTGTTCTATTGCACCAGCGTAATCCAGGCATTCCCAGCATAATGTTCTTCCTTCACCTTGGTGCTGAGTGTTGCTGTCTCTGCTGGTCTCTGCCTGCAAATTTAAAACACTTCGTTCTGTACAGAGTATTTTAAAAAGTCAACCACTGATGCCATTTAATTTTTTTCCTTCTGTCTCAAACGAGTTAAGTCTTTAAATCTGAAGTGTAGGCTTGTAGCGCTCCTGGGTGCAAGCTACTTGGAAATGGAGAGGGAGTTGCTGCAAAATATGGTTGATAAAAATAGCTATGTAATTCACAAGGGATGTGTAATGTGTAGTAGGTAGAGCTTCAGTATTCCTTTAAATAGGAGCAACCTCTACTTGGAAATGTGGTGTCAACAGTCTGCACTATGAAGAACTTGCAGAGGTTCTGGAGTCTGACTTTCACAACGTATTTGGGTCTGGGCTCAAAAAAAAAAAAGTTGTGTCCTCTAGAACAGTAGCTGGACATCCCAGTTGTAGAGGCTAGGATTTAGTTCTTGCAGAGCACTGTATGACTGCAGGTCATGATTACTCACCTGCTGAAAGTGATGGAAGCTGCCCATGGCTTTTAGAGATGTGGGCTTAGGCTGTAAAAGCAGAGAGAAGAAAGCACTGGTCTGTCCTTAGGCTGTGCCTCTTGCTTAAACCCAATTCATGGCCTGTCTAACTGCACTTAGCACTATGAAATTGTCTCCTTGCAGGAACAGGCTTTCAAGTTTTCTTCTAGTGACAGAAATACCGATTTCATACGTACAAAGAGAAGAGGGTAACGAACTCTAATGTAAAATTGCGTATTTAGTGAAGGTGGGGGTACTTCTGAGGTGTTCTCAGTCAACATGCGCATATTCGTAAGATGCACTGCAGAAGTACAGGATAAATGACACGTTTTTACGTCCTTCTGACATGATTCTAAATGTGTTTCTCACATTAAACTGAGAATCTACTGTGTGATAATGCATTTTAGATTGACCCGTCTTGCTCCTTTGTCTTGCGGAAAGTGTTTTGAACAAGGGCTTGTATTAGTAATAAAGACTACATTAATAATTAGTAAATTAATAATTATTAGTAAATTGCTAAACTATTAGTAGTGGTTATTGTTATTTTGGGGAGTACTTGCCTTAGAGGTATAATTGCAGTCGACTTTCTTAAACTGAAGTCGGGGCAGGGACCTGTGCTTGGGCCTGTTCGCTGGGCACTGCTCGTACTGTGGGGCCGTGTGGTCTGAGTATCGGGTGGGACTGAAGAGCTGTCCCATAGGTGACTTCATCTTTTTCAATTAACTCCTGAGCAAATAGCTTGCTGATGCAGCTTTTTAAGCTGCCATGCTGGTGCAAGGTCGTATGTGTCTTGTTACCTTGCAGGAAATTACATAAAGTCCACATCATTTGGATTGTAGTATACTGCATACAGCTGTCAGCAGGAGCCTCTAAAATTCACTGTTATTACCAGGAACAGAATGAGTTGCTAACAGGAGGTGACTTACACAATTGGTTTGCAAGTGGTGCGTTTTGCTACCCCACTTGCTTCTTAGCTATTCTTAATTGGCTGCAAATGAGTCCTTAGTGTTTTGGTTTTTTTTAAGACTTTTCAGTGGTGACTGTAGGAAGTGGGGTTGAGATTTGGTATAACTGTGCTGCATAAACCTGAGTGTAGAGTCTGTTCAGATGTTACTTGTCAGGCTTTGATAAGTGAGATGGAAAAGGCTGAGGGAATGTGAGCAGGGAGATAGTTTTATGACTAAATAAATCAATGGTGGGTTTAACCATCGGATGGCCCTTGTAGGTGCCACTAAAAAAGCTCTTGTATTGGCAAGGAAAAGCTGAGTGATTAATACCCCCTTTAAGATTAAGCTTTAAGGAAGCCTGGAGAAGCTGGTGATCGTGGAAGGCTCGGATGTTACTTCTGAGAACAGGGCAAATACGGTAAATTGTTTGGGGAGTGAAATGGGTAAGCCTTTGGAGAGGAGAGCAGACCTCTCAGTGACCTGGGAGTGAGGACATCAGCTGGGTTGGGCATAGGAATATTTGTTTATTTCCCTTAGAGTCCAAACAATTCATTTTAGTTCAAGGATTAAGGTATTTTGTCCACAGTATTCAGCCTTGAGTTAAATGCCTGAGACAAAAAATACAGTTGAATGGCTTGGGCAATAAACGGAACTAAATGGAATAAGTAAATAATAAAAAGTTAACCGGTTTTAATTATCCTTATCAAATAAATACTTCTGACGTTTAAAAGAGCAAATGCCGTAGTGGTGTCCTTTAGCTCAAGACGCAGATTTAGTTGGAAGTCTCACTGTTTCCTGTGTTAACACCTGGTTATGTAGTACTACAATTAACAGTTGGTTTCAAAGTAATGATTTTCTGCTTTGTGTGGAAGAAGCCCAGTGCTGGTTTCAGCTTACGCTCCTTTCTTGCTGCCTGTCCTAGGCTCTTGCAGCCATTTAGGGTCTGGGGTTGAGAGCAGTAAAATTGGTCTTTAGGGCATAGTAAGAATGAAGCAAAAACTTGTACATCTTGTGGCAAGATACACAAATGACAATTCTGATGTTGAGTTTGACCTAAGAATCTCGCTATAGCAAGGCCTGTGCCGAAATAGCACTTTGCAAGGGAAATAGCTCTGACAACTTTCAGCCTCCAGGCCTGCAGTCTGTTGTTGGCTTGAGCCAGCAGCACTTTGAGGATGGAGATGCAGCTCACGTGTTGTTCTGCCTGCTCATGCAATACCATGTAAACACAGCACCCACCCTGCTTCTGTCAGCTGGGCGCTGGAGTAGCTCATCTGGTTTAATTTTCCTGAGATCTTTAGTATTGGTTTATAAATATATTAAAACTGAATGTAAAAGACCTGGAGCGTAGCTAGACCTCCAGAGATGTGCCGTCTCTGCCAGTGGCCCCACTGCTGGTTGCTGCTGCTCACCCTTGCTAACTGCCCAATTGGTGTCGTTGCAGGTTCAGGTCCAGGTCCAGCAGTCACCACAGCAGGTCTCCGCCCAGCAGCTCTCTCCACAGCTCACTGTCCACCAGGCTTCTGAGCAGCCGATACAGGTCCAGGTGCAGATCCAAGGCCAGGGGCAGCAGCAGGCCTCCCAGACAATACAGAGTCAGTGTCTTCAGAGCCCTAGCCCGTCTCAGCTGCAGGCAGCTCAAATCCAAGTGCAGCATGTGCAGACTGCCCAGCAGATCCAGGCTGCGGAGATACAGGAGGAGCACATACAGCACCAGCAGATCCAGGCACAGCTTGTGGCAGGACAGGCCATTACTGGTGGTCAGCAGATCCAGATCCAGACAGTGGGGGCATTGTCACCTCCACCTTCTCAACAAGGCTCTCCACGAGAGGGAGAGAGGAGGATCAGCACCGCTAGCGTCCTTCAGCCGGTGAAGAAACGCAAAGTGGATATGCCTATTACTGTATCGTATGCCATTTCAGGGCAGCCAGTTGCCACAGTGTTGGCCATTCCTCAGGGCCAACAGCAAAGTTACGTCTCTCTAAGGCCAGACTTACTAACAGTGGACAGTGCCCACCTGTACAGTGCCACTGGGACCATTACTAGCCCCACTGGAGAGACTTGGACCATCCCTGTTTACTCTGCTCAGCCACGTGGTGACCTTCAGCAGCAAAACATAACTCACATCGCCATCCCTCAGGAGGCCTACAATGCTGTCCACGTCAGTGGCTCCCCAACGACACTGACCACAGTGAAGCTGGAAGATGACAAGGATAAGATGGTGGGAAGTACTTCAGTAGTGAAGAACTCTCATGAGGAAGTGGTGCAGACTCTTGCTAATTCACTCTTTCCAGCGCAGTTTATGAATGGCAACATCCACATTCCAGTGGCAGTGCAGGCTGTGGCCGGGACATACCAGAACACAGCACAGACAGTGCACATATGGGACCCGCAGCAGCAACAGCAGCAGCCCACACCCCAAGAGCAGGGGCAGCAGCAGCAGCAACTACAAGTCACTTGCTCAGTAAGTTTAACTTGCTTGGGTCTTGGTCCTCAGGTAACAACTTGAAAATGTTCTGGGGAGAGGGGATGTGAGCAGACAGCTTGTATCAAGGAAGCAGAGATGTCTCTCTTCCTCATGACGTACAACATTTGCCTCCTGATGTAGGACTGCCACATGTTAATACTGGTACATAATTATAGAGTGCAAAACTTCCCACAAGAAAGTTCTGCGTTAATCTCTAACGGAAACGAATAAACAAATGCACATTGCTAGCTTCCCCATAGCAGGTATTCTGTGGTCTGCAGTCTTTTCCTGAACTGTTTGAAGGAAAGGTGGGGACCATAGCAACAAAGTCAGCTGCGTGAATGCTGTAGTGGCCTAGTCGTGGTTACTTTGTGTTATGTGGCATTTGGAGTTCCCGGCAGATCCAGTGCCCAGTTAAAATGTCAAAATCTGACTAGTTGTCGGAGCAGACTTCGTGGATCAGGTGTACCCATCTGTAACACCGACCTGTTTCTAGTAAATGCCTGGTGTGCAAGACCACCGTAATGACCAATGGCAAGTAACTATCTCTTTGTCATGCTTGACAAACACAGCAGCCAAATTTGCTGATCTTTTTTAAAAGGGTTTTTAATTGGATTTTAGAACTTAGTTGAATAGGGCAATTAATGACCTGCCTTATATGTGCAAATGAATGTAGTTTTTTGGTTGTTTTTTTTTTTATTCAGAGGGTGCAGAGATTGATCTGTGTCAGAGCCTGTTCTTGCTGAATGGAATGAGAGCAGAAATACCCACGTCTGCTAGCACCAGTGTTGTTACAGATTCCTTCCAGTTTATAAATAACACTTTTGGTTTTATAAAGACATATGGGCCCTCTACTTCATCAGTAAGCAGTGGGACAAGGAGGATTGCTTTTTGGTTATCGTGTCTGTTTCTGAATCGAATCATAACCTTGGTGGGCTACAGCACATGTCTTCAATGAAAAGGGTTCCCTGCGTGCCTTGATGAACTGTCAGTTGCTGGGCACCCTCTTCTATAAAGCTGTACTTTAACCTACAGCCTGTAGGTCATGTAATACATCTGTTGTTTTCTTTTGCTGTTGTCTATTGTTTGCTTGTTTTGTGGATTTCGAAGAGCTTTCAGCATATTAATTTTTTCCCCTGTATTGGTATATTAGAGGTAACTTTATTCCTTTCAGTTACTCAAAATAAGTTGACTGAACTTCTTGCCTTTCTGCTGAACAGGCTTTTGGGGGAGGTTATTTCAATGGTCTTTTGAGAGTACATTCATAGGATCCTTTCCGAAGTATAAACTCCATAATTTCTCTAATGATTTCTTGAAAAGCTTCTACCAATGCTGTGTATTCCTGTACTTGGGTATCAAGACAGTATTCCGATTAAAAGTCTGTGGAGTTCTGGGTACTGCATAACCCCCTAAACATGGAGGCAATCCTGGAAGGCATGTGCTTTTACTCTAGGAAGGATGATAAAGCTGCTGTAGGCGAGCATCTCACTTTTGTGTGTTGTCTGTCTCACAGCTGTGAGATGATGTGTGACTCCCTGTCAGCGTCAGCTTAGCTGGGGCAAGCCACAAGCAGCTATTTTGTTCTGGTTTTGAAAAAATGCAAAAAGTCATTTAAAAAGCGACTTCCAGTCCAGTGACTCCGGCCTGTGCGTCGCCTTCGCACCAGATGAGACAGCTGTGAGGTCAGTGCAGCAGATCTCCCATCTAGCTGGGGCTGACAGAGGTGGCTGCCTCTGAGCAGTTCTCTGCTGCTCGGAGGCTGATGCGGCAGTACTCTGGAAGAGAGTGGGGGCAAAATCCTGGCTCCTGTGGAGATGGGGTGTCAGTTCTCACCCTTGGGCTCCTGTCCTCTTTATAACAAAGGCTTGATTGACAGCTTCAACTTTGTTGCCATCTGCCTCCATAAAAGCTGAGGCCTTTCTTCAGTGTTAGACTCCCACTGCAGCTATGGTGATGGAGGGGCTGATACGCAAACAGCAGTTGTGAGCTGATGCAAAATCAAACAAAGCAGCAACAGAAGCACAACAAATCAGAAGTGAGCAGTCTGAAAGCTCCAGTCTGAGGCTCTTACAGGCATCGCCTGTCGTGTTGTGGTGGCTTTTTTTTGGTGGTGTTTTGGTTACATTAAATTACAGGTATTACTGACATCTACAGCATTTTCATCACGGACTCTAATAGTGCCAGAGCAATTGAGCCTCTCTTGCTGTAGTGAGGTGGTGAAATTTTGTGGTGGCTCAGCGTGGCAAGTTGAATAAAGTCAAGAAAACCACACTGGAGCAAAATCAGTAGTTCATTTTGCTGTTGGAGAAGAGACCGAAAGTCTGTTTTTGGGAGGATTTTAGCTCTGTGAAGTTTCTTGTCAACGAACTAGCTTCTCTGTGACGCTGCTGCAAGAACTGCTCATGGCTGCAGTTCTCCTCTGGTGTCCTGCAGGACTTTTGAATGCATCAATCAGCAAGTAGTGTGCATTTGCTGAAGGATTTTTAGATATGTCCATTAAAAAAAAAAAATAGTTGGAGAGACAAATGTTCTTTCATGAGCAGTAAGTTAGACAGCAAAGGTTACGTGCCTTGGACTAATCTGGAGAGGGTGTTGCAAAAGACTGATGTCCTGGGGCTAGGGGTAGCACTGCAGTTAATTGTTCTCTGTGCAACTGTTGTATTTAAAAGCGTATACAACTGAAATATTTTCTTTCATAGGCTCAAACCGTTCAGGTTGCTGAAGTAGAACAGCAGCAGCAGCCGCAGACTTCACCTGAACTTCTACTTCCAAACTCTCTGAAGCCAGAAGAAGGGCTTGAAGTGTGGAAAAGCTGGGCACAGACCAAGAATGCAGAGCTGGAAAAAGAAGCCCAAAATAGGCTAGCACCTATTGGAAGTATGTGTCGTGACAAGAGCTTTCTTTTCTTTCAGTCATTGCCTAATCTCTACTTGAAATATTAACCGTTTTCCGTTCCTCTTGGAAAGCACCTTTTTGTCAGTGATTATTTTTAAGTTTAAACAGGTATTTACTTTGCAGTACTAATTATTGCATGATCCACATGCCACAGGATATGTTCCAAGGGAAATATTATAGGTCTGTGCTGAGCTGACTTGAGCAACTAGTCTAGTGGCTGTAGAAAAGGATACTATATGACTGTAATGAGTGGCCGAACAAAATGGCTGTGTGTGCCAGCCAGTCTGGTAGAGCAGTCATGGAGCTGCTGTTTTCCTGTTGCTGCAGGGCAGCGTTTCATTGTACGTGGTAAAAGAAGGCAGTCGTCATGCAGCTGGCAGGGCACAGTCTTCCTCTTGGATTCCTGCCCACTTATCTTTTTAGTAGATCTGACGGCTTAGGGTCTTGATTTATTTTGGTTTTCTTTATTGTTCTGGGAGAATGTGGTACTACTAGGACTGCCACATAGACAGCAGAGCTGGAGATGTGGGAAATCGTTCCTGAAAGGTCAGAAATAAAATGGCGTTATGGCTTAAATAATACAGCTTTGTTTCGTTTTCCAGGACGTCAGCTGCTGAGGTTCCAGGAAGATCTCATCTCTTCAGCTGTGGCTGAGCTGAATTATGGTCTATGTTTAATGACACGAGAAGCGCGGAATGGTGATGGTGAACCATATGATCCAGATGTGCTCTATTATATCTTCCTGTGTATTCAGAAGGTAGGGGAAGGACAGTTCTATGTGCAGTAGAGCTGTGTGTGTTGTCAGGATATATAGGGAGAATTCTCCTTTCTATAAAGGGAGACTTGCTTCTAATATGCTTCCCAAAGATTTCATAAGAAAAAAGTCTTTGCTTCTTCAGTATGAGAAGGAAAAAAAGATGCACTGACTAAATGTAACTGATAAACAGTAGTGTGTTTCTTTTTTTCCTGAAGTAATTTATGAAGGATTGTTAGTATGAGTTCAGTGTCATGGTGAGAATAAGAAGTCCTTTTAAGTTTGTCTTTTGGGGGGAGGGAGGAGCAGGGGGATAATGTTTGGGAAATCTATGAAGACTTCATCTAGCTGAAGCTTTAACTGGCAAAAATTTAGCTTTTTATGGCATGGGAAATCTAAATTGGTAATGTTAGTGCGCTTCCTGGAAGAGCTGCAGGAACAGAACTAAACTGATAGGAGAATTGGCATCCACCTCCTTATCTGAAGGAGCCTAGAGTCCACAGGACAGTCATGTGAATTAACTTCCAATGAACACATCTAAAACAAGAGGTGAAGTCCAACCAACTTTGCTGGCTGTCTCTCCTTCCTGTCTTTGCATTCCCCTGAAAGTAACTGAGATGATTTGTTCTCAGTGCAGGGGTCCTCACTTCCCTAGGTAGTATGTATTAGTCTTCAGTGCTGTGCTGTGAAGTGTTTGAGTAACCGGGTGCACGGGCTCTTAGGATAAAGTCTTGTTTGAGAGGAACATGCTATCACTGTACTGGACTGTTGTGAATCTTTTACAGTATCTGTTTGAAAATGGGCGAGTGGATGACATCTTCTCGGATCTCTACTATATTCGCTTCACTGAATGGCTGCATGAGGTTCTCAAGGATGTACAGCCTCGTGTTTCCCCCCTTGGTAAAAACTTTTAAGAACTTTAAAACTTACTCGAGCTTGGAATGTTTAATTGAAAGCTACAGCAGGTGTGTAGTATGAATAGAAAACCTTTCAACATAAATAAGCCTCCTAAGACGGATCATACTGATCAGGTATAAGAATGTTCCATCCATAGGCTGTAGCCCCAGTTAAGGAGCGCTTGCCTATTGCTTGTCACCCATCGGAAAGCAGATAGTGGAGACTGTGGTTTTATGAGGTTGGCTTACTTGGAGATCCTTGATCCCAGCTGAGCTTCCTTGTCTGTAGTGCTAATACATCTTGCCTGCAGCATGCATTGTTGCTTTAGGAGATGATGCAATGCTATCGTGTTGCCATATAGTCAGGTGGATATGGTCTTTCCATATCCAAATCCACTATGTGTCAGGTTGTTGTTGTTGTTGTTCTTGTTTTTTAAATGAAAGCACAGGTAGAGCCTCTGCTGCTCCAATCAAAAGCAGCTCATCTCCACCCTGTGTTTAGAAGATGATGGCAACAGGGGTGAGAGGACAGTTTGAGAAAAGGCAGGTTTTGTGTACAAAAACTAGAGTAAGCATTGTGTTTTTAGAGCGCAAATCTGTTTTCTTACGGCTTCACTGCCTTTGATCTGATTAGATGTCAGTGAAGAAGCTATTGCTTGTGTTCGGATAGGCAGCTGTTGTTACAGGCTAGGTGGCTACGTAGCAGTGTGAGTTTAGGAATCCTTTTGTTTTCACTCTGGCTGTTTGATCTGTGCTTTGTCATTCCACAAGCCCTGGAGTTTATAGAGCTGTCTGTTTTTTCTGTTTATCTGTGTATTTGGAGTGTAGTATTTCCTCTTCTACACAAAGGGAAAAAAAAATCTGGGAATCAAAGGATTACTCATGTGTCCAAATACATCACTTGGCACTGTGTACTGACAGGCTGTGCATAGGGCCAAGAGCTGATTTGTTATACTGGCCTGCCTGCTCTCACATATTATTGGATTAGGAGCATCTGCATTGGAGTTGGGCCATTAATTAAAAGCTGTTTAAGCACGTATTTATCTCTGTCTGACTGGAATATCTAGACATATTGCAGGAGTATATTCTCTGCAATTTGAGGTTGATGTGTATATATACAATTGTTTTCCTAACTGTACCTGCTATTAAAAAAGTTATTTCTGTGGTAATTAATCTTGACATCATTAAGGATGTCCTCCCTCCCTTAGAGAATAATATTCATACTTACAGACCAGAAAATGCTGCCTTTGTTCCTGTTGTAGCTGTCTCCTGGTGTGATGCTGATTTTTGACTGTTGCAGGTTATGTCCTCTCCAGTCATGTAACAGAGGAGATGCTGTGGGAGTGTAAGCAGCTGGGAGCTCACTCCCCTTCCACCTTACTCACTACGCTGATGTTTTTTAATACAAAGTAAGTACTTGTGCCTGTGAGACTTCTGCAGCATAAAAACTTCACTGTCAGGGTTGTTAGGAAACTGCTGTGCTGGATTGAGGCACTGCTGTGAATTTTGAATGGTTGCAGACAGAGCCCTCTTGCAACCCAATCAGGCAAAGAAGATGCAGTGCAACAAGGAAAGAGCCAGCAGGGGGGAAACTAAACTTCAGCCTGTTGCATGCTTTGCTGGAATAGTCTTTAACTCAGTGTTGATTTGAGCTTCAGCTGGCTCATGATGAGTAAAGATAACTGCATTGCTGTAGAGGCTGTATCCTCTGAATATCCCATATTCTGTTTTCTGATTAGATACTTCCTGTTGAAGACAGTAGACCAGCATATGAAGCTGGCCTTCTCCAAGGTATTGAGGCAGACCAAGAAGAACCCTTCCAATCCCAAGGATAAAAGCACGAGTATCCGCTATCTGAAGGCTCATGGTGCACACCAGACAGGCCAGAAAGGTAGTGTCTAGAATTTTCTTTGGAAACAGTTTACTTACTGGGCTTGAAGAGACATGGAGATATCTGCAGGTGGGACTGTGAGAACCCCAGGCTCTATCAATGATTATTATCATCCTAAGAGAAAGAAATGTGTGCTCCCTCTGAGAGTGTAGTACCTTTTAATAATAAGTATGTTTTGGAGGCAAACCTTACCTGAGGCAGTCAGGAGCTGAGGATAACTTACCTGTTGTGTTTTTTTGGGCATGGGGGCGACTGTTAGTGTGTATGAGCAGGGACAGAAACTTCTTTGGAAAGACTTCTCTTTTTCAGGGTGCTCAATGCACGTGAACTGTATAGAATTGCTACCTAGATGTGGTCTGCCCCCTTAAAAGCACGAACCTGGAATTTGACTCAGACACTGCATTCTCAGTGGCGAGATCTCTGCCACTTTGGGCACACATAGAAATGGAGAAATGGCTATGGGGAGATTGTATTGTTCAGTATGCCTGCAATAAAGCGAGCTCTCCATGTGATACTTTGCGTACTTGAAACCAGGCAGCTTTGTACTGGAACAGCCATGTCTCTTACCAAATACTGCTTCAGAGACTCTGTGGCACTGCTCAGTTTGTTGTGCTTCTCATACAGAGTGTCTGACTGACTTCTGGGGGTTGGTTTCTAGTTACAGATGACATGTATGCAGAGCAGACTGAGAATCCAGAGAACCCCCTGAGGTGCCCGATAAAGCTGTATGACTTCTACCTCTTCAAATGGTGAGAGCCTCTGTTCCATGCCTGTCATTGCTTTTCTTCACTGTCTGGGTTGCACAGCATTTTGTAGCTGGCCTAGTTTTTAGGGCAGCATTTTACTCCTGGCACAGTTTCTGCATTTGCATAAATTTACATAGATGGGGAAGGGTACTGATTATGAGAGGGTGGGATTTTGCTATATGGTCACCTAACTTAACTTGGAACTTTTTGTGGTATTTAAAGAGACAAATTGTAATTTGTGAACTGGCTGCTTTTAATCTCATACTTGCTCCGAAGGTTTGTTGCATTGGCATGAGCTCATTGTTCTGCCTGTGACTTGCAAGCAAGTGATCTGGAAGCATCTGCTGCTTGAGATTAGGGTCCTATTCAAATTGGCTTCTGAACAAAAATGAGGACTGGAAATTGGAGGGAGCGTCAAAGGACTCGCCTCTAAATTATTATGATTCTGATAACTGAAGTATGTGTTCCTCTTAATGGATTGCTCTGCAGCTAGCCTGCCTGTGAAAAATATCCCAATTTTGCTTCATTCTGATCTTTAAGGCAAGTGTTTGTTATACTTACCAGTGGGAAATAAAAAATTACTTACTTGTAGTTGCTGCCATGGCTTTTTAACCTTGGCACGGCTTAAATGTTTGGGACCACCATTGTCCCTAAGAGTAACTCCATACCTACAGAAGTACCTTTGTGTCTCCTCAGCCAGATATTCATTGTCAGGATTTGTGAGGCCTGGGATGAGGACAGGGGAGGTCTCTCCCTCCCAGGACATTCTGTTAGTCTGGTTATTTCTGATCTTCCTCATGCAGCCCCCAGAGTGTGAAAGGCCGGAATGACACGTTTTACTTGACTCCGGAGCCAGTGGTGGCCCCCAACAGCCCTATCTGGTATTCCATCCAGCCGATCAGCAGAGAGCAGATGGAGCAGATGCTCACCCGGATCCTGGTGATACGAGAGATTCAGGAAGCTATTGCCGTGGCTAATGCCAGCACCATGCACTAAGGCATCCTTCTTGGCTCAGAAGGGGTGGGGTGGGGTGATGGGGGAGGGACAAGCAAAGAATTGTACAGACTTTTACACTAAAGGAGATGCCTAAGTTTTTGGTTTTTTATTGGTGTAGCTATGAAGCCCTTTTAGGCTTCTTCTCTTTAAAAGAATCTAAAGGAAACCTACCCATTGTGTATCCTACCCAACACACCAAACTGTTGGAATCATTGGAGGCTGCATATCCCCTGCAAGCTGGGAGCTGTGGAAAGCTGCTGGTTGACTCTGATTTTTTTTATGATGTAGAAAATATGAACTACAGGATTGGCCTGGATGACTGGGGCCTCTGTCTCCTTGGAGCACGTGCAGCCTAGAGGGCACGGAATGATGGATGGACCTGCTCAGCCAGTGGAAGAGAGGCAGGCATCTTCTTTTCTTGTGCTTGGACATTAATTTGCTGTTATCTTGGAAGGAAGAGGAGAGAGTGAACTACAATTGTCATTTATACAAAGAAAACAAAAAACAAACAAACAATGATTTCTATTCAGACCTTTAAGTGACATTTTTAGATGTTAAAAGTACAAACTTTACCACACTCTTCTTTTTTTGGCCTAATACTGAGGCCTTAAACCTTGAGGCTCCTGTGCCTGATGGAATTCTTGTAACATACACTTGTGTATCATATAAAGATACCACCCTGTTTCTCTTATGTATTCTTACTCTAGTTGTTTATTAAGAATGATGAGCACGTCTTTTCAACATGCCATTGAACAATGTGTCTTTATTTGGGGAAGAGTGAGCTGTGAGGGTGGGGGGGTCGTTAAACAAAGATCAGTATGCAAACTGGTTGTTTTCATCCCTGTTTGTGCTTTCCAGCTCGAGTCTGCTGGACTTCTTTCACCCTGACAAATTAGGAAGGTAGAAGGGGATTAAATTCTATTAAAGGACCTGGCTATCTGCTTGCTGGTGGAAGCTTGGTGTCAGGCTAGGAACATGGATCTGTGAGACCACATCAGGCTACCAGTCTGTCCTAAATGTTCTGTGGCTGACCTGTGAAGCTTCACTCCTAGGCAAATCCCCCTCTCCCCGCCTTTACAAACATACCATACCAACTGTGTCAGAGGGAAAAGGGCCTTCCGGGGCATTCTGGGAGCAGCTTGTGGCTTACTCCTGCCATGTAACAGCTTCTTCAGAGTTTAACACAGCTGTGTAGCTTCTGGCATCATTCATGATCATAAACCCCAACCATGTAGCCTTGCCTTCCTGCATCTTAAATAGTTGCTGTATTCTATATTATTAACAAATAGTCTGCTCTTTTGAAGCCAGTGGGTAGCCAACTGTGCTTGAAATGGGAGATCACTCTAGCCAGGCTTGTGATTTGTGCCACCAGCTTCTTGGATGCAGAGAGGTGACTCTGTTTCTTGAACTTGTCTTCCCTGCTTTTCCATCTCATGTCCATTCCCTGTTCCAAGATACATAGATAGATATCTACTTATATATATATATTACAATAAAAGAACTTGTTTACAGGCAAGCAACTTTTTTGAAGCTTCTGTTGGCCAACACTTGTCTGTACTGAGAAGGAAGATTTGCTGTCTCCGTTGGTTGCACACAGTGTAAATCTGCACATAGAATGAGAATAGGAATAATGTTGTCTGCTTCTGTGCTCTTGATCCTTGTAGAGGTGTGTGGGCCTAGCGAGACTTCAGGCCTCTGATGCTTCATGTTGACGGTGTTCATGAGAAAACAGATGTGCTCGAATTGGTTGTATGATTAGTTTGTTCCCTGTATAGACTCTGTGCTTAAGGAAGTGCAGAGAGGTGAGGTAGCAACTCGCTGTTATTACTGATACCTGCACTCTAACATAGATTATAGCTTAGTTTCCCACCTCAGAGTTATGCAAGGGGAAAATAACATTGGGTTGGTGTCCACATCCCAGTGGGTAAGTTGGGAAGATGGTGTCTGGATGGTGTGTCATGTTGACAACATACACCTTCAGTGAAATTCAGCCATTGGGAGCCAGCAGCTGCCTCCTGGTAAGGCAGCTGTCAGGATTGCTAGTGCCATTTCAGCTGTCAGAAGCCTATAATCCCTTTACTGTACCGTAGTTACTGGCCCTAACTCAAGTATTTAAGGATGTGGTGAGGGGCCAGCTCCCACTGTTTGAAACAGGTGGGTGTGGTTGTTGTTCAGGATGCTGCACAGGCTTGCACAGAGCAGACTTCCCATTCTTTTGGGCAGCTTGCCCTATCTTCAGAAGAGACACAGTGATGTGAGAGAACTGCAGACTGACCGCTTGTGCTCAAGTCCCGATGTGTGCTCTGCAATACTGCATGCGAAACTAGCTCCAGCATGCCTGCACTCGTGTGAGCCTGCTGCTTTCTCCATCTCCATCAGAAATGCAGTGGGTATTCAAGTCATCTGTCAGGTACTAAGTGTGCAAGCCACTTCATTAAGTGGCTTTGGGAGTCACCTTACTCTAAAAATTGCCAGAAGCTGGAATATCAGGGCAGTTTCAGGTTAGGGTTGAACAGATAATTCAGCTGAAATTTCGGGAGAAACAAAATTCCACATTACCTAAAAAAAAAAATAATAATTCTAGATGGTGCGTTCTCCTTACTGCCCTTAACAGCACGATGATCTGAAGTCTTTGTAAGAGAAGAGTTCTCCTTGGTCTTGGACTATACAGCTTGAGAATAGGGGAACTTGGCCTATGTTTAGGTGTGGAGATCTCGTAGTAATTGGTTGTGTTCTGACAGACTGAAGTGTTTCCATTACTTTCTCATTGTTTGGACATATCTAAGAGATATAAGAGATGAACTTGCTGACTTAGAAGTGGACTGCTGTACTGTTCTGTACCATCTCATCAGAATGTCCACTGTGTTCGTTCATTCCCTATTTTTAGAGACAATCGATATACTGTGATTTAAGGATTATTTTTCTGGGCCTGGCTTCTAGTCCGGCTCTCTGGAGCTAGTTAAAAAAGGTACAGCATTTCTAGAATATAAATACTATGTTCTTTAATAGTAAAGAACAGTATCTGCTCCCTTTTAGGGGCTCATAGGAAGGCGTGCACAGAGTAGCACAGGACAGTGCTGTGGCTTGGGGTTGCTATCCAAGTTCTGGGAGGTGTTCCCAGTCAAACATGTAAAATAGCTTTTTAACACTTTCCTATAACCAGCTTGTTTGCTGCTTAAAGGGCATTCCACCTAGGCTCCGAGAGTGCCAAACTGCTAGCTCTTGTATGTGTGTATATATTAAATGAGAACTCTCCATGCCCTATGCCTTGTTTGAGACAGGCTGAAAATGCATCAATCTTTAAATAACTAAAGCTGAGGAAGTCAAGCTAGAAGACCCTGCATTGTTGGTTTTGAATTATGCCCTCTTGTCTCTGATATGAAAAGAACTGTGGAAGGCAGAGTATGACTGACTATTGTAAAGCACCTCACGCTCTGACATTAGACTCATGTATTGTCCTACCTCTTGACACTAATAGCATTGCTTTCTTAAAGAACACTGTAGCCTCTCTTACACACTTGTCTGTGGCAGCATTAGATTTTCATTTACTTTCAAAAGTTCAAGTATTTCCTTTAAGCAGTAATGGCTGAAACAGCAGAGAGCAGACTAGAGAGTGGTTCTTTACCTTTGCCTGCAGTGGTGAGTGAAAGGAAGTCTAAGAGTGGCCTAAAATGGCACTTGTCTGATGGATGCTTCAGAGATTTCCATGGTTTCAGATACCAGGCAAGGTCTGAAGTAGATCCTGCTTTGGGCCAATGAAAAAGACTTAATCTGATCCCTAAATAAGAATCCACTTCTGCACTGTTGCTCTTAGGGCAGAAATAAAGTCCTTTTCTCAGCTGCGTCAGGGCTACTAACTGCCTCGGTGTACTCTGAATGAATTAGGCCATCTTTAGGCCTCCCAGGCAGTGATAAGAACAGCTTCAAAAATGGCAGAAATGAGCCCTCTGAGCATACGTGCAGTGGAGGCCTTCCTGATACTGTAGTCGCTCATCTTCTTGCTGGTCTGAGTGCTGCTAGATGCTAATGGACTCCGCGCAGTCTAACCGAACTGCGTTGTCATCCAATTTTAATAGTGACTTACTTGCAATTAGTGTTTGGGCTCTTAAATCACTGTTAAAGAGGGATATAAACTGTCTTCCACCCTATATGGGACTCTTCTTCCCATCTTCTTGCTGGAGCTCCTCCTCTCAAGTACTACAGGGAACGTACCTTATCCAGTTGTTTCAGCCTGTTCCGTCTCACTCGTGCCAATGCATAGGAAACAGCCCTCCTCAGCTGCTGGCAGTGCTAAGTCGAGCATCTTCCTACCTTAACGCGCATCTTAAATTTTCTTCCAGAAGTTTCACAGACCTGCTGCCTCCAGTCTGTGCAGCCATTGCTGTGTCCCCTCCCCGTCAGTTCCCTTCTGTTGTGTGGCTGAAGCTCAGCTCTCAGCGCTGCGGCCGCTTTCCCTGTATAACTTTGTGCATGGCAGCGAGTTTGCCTGCTTCTCTGTTCTTGTTTGAGCTCATCGGGATGGGGAGGCAGATTGAATCCACTTACAGCAGCAATAAACTGTGTCTAGATCTCAAGAGGGAACTGCAGGAGAGAACAAGGTGGAGAGGGTGTCTCAGAAAGGCAGGGTCCAGTTGCAGCCCAGAGCCTTGCTTGATAATGAGTGTGCAGCCTATATGCAAAATACGTCTTGTCTGTCCCTCCCATGTTGACCCTGATCTAAACAGCACATGTGATTGGCATCCTGCAAAGTGACCTTCAGAACTCTCCAGTAGCTTTGCCCCGTGAGTAACTCACACTACAAATCATTTTAAAGAGATGCACTCAACTATTTTTTTAATTTAATTTTACTCTTATATTCTCTGCTCTTTGTAATCTGCTTGGAAATAAAATGTTTTTCCCTGCAGCCTTTGTTGTAGTCTCTTTGAGAACCATTCATCTTTGCCTAGCATTTCTTTTGGAACAGAGGCTGACGTAACCTATTTACAGCCGTGCCTGTGCTGCAGTGTAGCACTTGAGATTGGCACATGCCTCCCAGGTAGGCTTAGCAAACCTTTGCTAACACCATCCTTTATTTAAAATCAGAATCACTGAACGGCTCAGGTTGGAGGGGACCTTAAAGCCCACAGAGCTCCAACCCTGTGCCGTGGGCTGGCTGCCCCCCACCAGCTCAGGCTGCCCAGGGCCCCATCCATGGCCTTGAGCACCTCCAGGGATGGGCACCCACAGCTCCGGGCAGCCGTGCCACTGCCTCACCGCCCTCTGAGTACAGAATTTCTTCCTAACATCTAACCTGAATCTCCCCTTTTAGTTTAAAGCCATTCCCCCTTGTCCTGTCACTCTGCGTCCCTGTAAGAAGCTGGTCCCCCTCCTGCCTGTAAGCTCCCTTCAGGTGCTGGAAGGCCACAATGAGATCTCCCCGCAGCCTTCTCTTCTCCCAGCTGCAGAAGCCCAGCTCCCTCAGCCTGCCTTCAGAGCAGAGGGGCTCCAGCCCTCTGAGCAGCTCCGTGGCCCTCCTCTAACAGATGGCGCACGAGCTGCTCTCCCTCTGGCACAGCGCCTCCGGTGATGGGATCAGCGGAGCAGGTAATGCTGTGTCCCTGGGACGCGGCGTTGCTCACCGGCGACTGCTTCTAGCGGGGCGAGCCGGGGCGCTCGGCTTCCCGCGGGCAGGGCTTCGGCCACCAGCGTGACGGCCCGTTACGTCACGGCACGTAGCGTTACGCAAAGTTACGTCACGTGGCGTTACGTCACGCCACGCCTGCCGTGCGGGCAGGCCGCGCTCTCGCTGCGGTGGGGGCGGCTCCGCGCGATCCCTGCCGGCCGCCGTAGGGCCGCGTGTGCGGGCGGGGCGGAGCGGGCGGCGCGGGGCGGCATGGCGGACTACCTCATCAGCGGCGGCACCGGCTACGTGCCCGACGACGGGCTGACGGCGCAGCAGCTCTTCAGCTGCGGGGATGGGCTCACTTACAAGTGAGGGAGCGGGGCTGCGGAGCGGGGCTGCGGAGCGGGGGGGTGGGCGGGCGTCGGGCCCGGCGCTGAGGCCTCTCCTTTTCGTTCCCGCAGCGATTTCCTCATCCTGCCCGGGTACATCGACTTCACGGCGGACCAGGTGGTGAGTGCCGGGGGCGGGCTTGGGGGCTGCGGGGGGCCTGCGCCGCTCACCGCCGCTCTTCGGGCACGCAGGACCTGACCTCGGCGCTGACCAAGCGGATCACCCTGAAGACTCCGCTCGTCTCCTCGCCCATGGACACGGTGACCGAGGCCGGCATGGCCATCGCCATGGCGGTGAGTGCCCGCCCTGCCCTGTCCGCACTGCGCCGCGCTGCCGCCCCGGGGGATGCTGGGGGCAGCATGGCGTGGGCCTGCCGTGTGCCTCAGGCGCCTGGTGAGCCCTCTGGAGCTCCTGCGATGCCTCTGCTTCTCCCCGTCGCTCCCTAGAGCAGTGGGGAGGGGCCGATCCCGTGCTCGTCCCCAGGCTGCTGTGCCCCAGGCAGCGCTACGCGTCCATCTGTTAGTCCCTTAGGGAAAGGCTATACCCCTTTGCCCGCAACTCTCATCTGCCTCTGTGTCTTCAGCTCACAGGGGGAATCGGCTTCATCCACCATAACTGCACCCCCGAGTTCCAGGCCAACGAGGTGCGGAAGGTGAAGGTGAGCTTCCCCCTGTGTGCTTGGGGAGGGTGGTGGAGCAGGGATTGCCCCGACGCATTGCAGCACCTTGCACGTGGCCGTACAGACCTGTAAGGATGGTTTAGGCCTGGAGCCTTTCCAGCCTGCTGCTGAGCTGAGAGAGGAGCTGCAGCTGCAAGATGAGACTGCAGTGTGTGCTGGATCTTTTCAGAGTGGCGGTGTTGACATGGTTGCCTACATAAACTTCATGCTTTTGTTGTACAATATGCTGAGCTCAGTGTGGGTTTTGAAATCTTGGTGGGGATGTTGCCCTTAATTTCAACCGGGAGGTCAGTTTGGGAACTCCTTCAAATCTAATGCTATCTAAGTGAGCCTTAGTACTGTTTTGCATCCTGGTGATGAGCGTTTGGTCAGACTGGGAGGATGCAGACCTTTGTGCCTGGACAGTGACTGCCAGGTGCTGCTCAGCCTATCTGCTGAACCTCTCTCTTTTCAGAAATACGAGCAAGGATTCATCACAGACCCTGTAGTGCTGAGCCCCAACGACAGAGTGCGAGATGTGTTTGAAGCCAAAGCTCGTCATGGGTTCTGTGGGATTCCCATTACAGACAATGGGAAGATGGGGGGCAAGCTGGTTGGCATCATCTCATCTCGAGACATTGATTTCCTAAAGGAGTCAGAGCACGACTTGCCCCTGGGTGAGGTGAGCACCTGCTAGATGTGAGTGTTATGCTGGGAAGCCCTTGTGCAAGGGGAAGGGATCAGAGCTTGGCCATGAGAAGCTGTGCCAGCAGGAGGTAGCAGGCTCTGTGTTAGCTCTGCCAAGTCAGTCTTGTCTAAGGCAGAGCATCTCTATTTACTTTCTCTGCATTGTGAAAACCATCCTCTCTGCAGTTGGTGCTTTCCATTGGTGCAGGAGTTCCCGATGTTTTTGCTTGCTGCTGCTGTCCCATGCTGGTGTGGGCTGGGGTTGCAGCAACTGTCCTGTGCCCAGTAATCTTCCCTGGCCTGCCTTTCTCTTCACATGTCATCTTGACTACTCACTTTTTTTAAATAACACCCTGAGCATGAAGATGAATAAGTTGCCTTTTATAATGCTGCACACTCAAACTCCCCTCTTGCAGGAGCACATTATGTGCAATGCTGGTGTCGATTCCTGTTAGGTTGGCTGTTTGTGTCACTTGAGCTGTGTAACTGTACACCACGGTGGGTTACACCAGCGGTGCCCTGGGGCCAGCTGCTGCTGTTGGCTCAGGACTATTATTAGCTCTTGGTGAACAAACCTGTTGTCACATGCTCATCCTTGTTCGCTTTTAAATCTCCTATAAATACCCATAAGGAGTCCTGCGACAGGAGCAGGCTCTAAAAGTGTGCATGGCCCTTTGAAGTGATGTTGACCCATTCAGAACCTGATTAGACCCTATGCTGATGCTTTATATGGCTCATTCAGCATTGTGGAGGTAGAAGCTCACTGCTGTTGGTGAAGGCAATGAATGGTCTCCTAGATCTTGACACATTTGCAGCCCAGCAGTGGTCTTGCCAGCCCATTTGTTACTGTCCAGTTAAACACATGGGTCTCTTGTGAGTCCTACAGGATGTTTCTGTGATGTTTCAGGCTTTTTCTGAGAGGTGGATTTTGTCAGAGAGAGGATTTTAGGTGGATGTAGGCAGGGTGAACATCCTCCTTGATGCAAAATGTCTGTTCTCATGGTATAAATAGCTAATGTATTCCATCATTTCTTTTGCATGCAACTAATTGACCTTCCTTGAGGTTCAGTCTTCCTTTTCAGCTTTGCCTGGCCTGCCTGAGTAACCTTTTGTGAGAACATCACATGTGAACTTTGGGATCGCTGGGGTGGGAAGGGGCTGGGTGGTCTCCCCAGCCCTCTGCTTGTTGTTCAGCTGCAGCAGGTTGCTCGGGGCTGTCTGTGTCTCCATGGAATGGAGGTCTGACTGCTTCTCAGCTGCTCTTCTGGTGTTTGGCCCCGATCACGGTGAAAGCTGTTTTCCATATCCCATATCAAAAATGCCTGCGTTCCAGCTGTGCCCATTGCCCCTTGCTTTTCTGCTGTGTTTTGATGCTTGTTTGTCAGAGTGAGCATGGGTGAACATGTTTGTTTGGATTCGAGTGACTCCTTTGCCCCAGTGACCTTCCCAGCAGCTCGCTACTCTGAGCGGAGCCCTCGCAGAGCTGTGTGCCGGGGCTGCTGGCTGCACACAGGGCTGAGCACAGCATTTCTGCCAGAGCAGCAAGCAGTTCTGGAAGCATCTCCAGCCCTTATTTGCCTGTGCCCTATTAAAGGGAGGCTGTTGGCTTGGGTGACGTCTTATTGAGGGTCATCTGAGAGTTGTTGCTTGCAGGTGCTCTCCCTTGGCTTGCTGAGGCCCTCTGCCACCTCTTGTATTCACTGCACCAATGGGTTTGGGGGCTGAGTGTGACAGATTCCATCTGGCTGCTGCTCACATGGGGACAGAGCATTGGAGGCTGTTCCTGTGTGTTGCTGGAGGCGTTGCTGTGCTGTGGGATCCTTTGTCTGCAGAGCACTCCCACCATGCTGTGGAGCATTTCACGTGGGCAGAGGGGCTCAGTATTTTCAGATCAGTGCGAAGGAGTTCTTGTGACTTTCTGTCTTCTCCCTCCCACCAGATCATGACAAAGCGGGAGGATCTGGTAGTGGCCCCATCTGGTGTCATGTTGAAAGAAGCAAATGAAATTCTGCAGAGAAGTAAAAAAGGTACATGTGAATGTCTGTGATGCAACAGAGAGCGGTGGGAGCGCAGGTCTGGGAGGAGCCGGGGGAGAATGTGAGCATGCACCTGTGAGTGGGTGAACCGTGGAAAGGCCACGTGCCACGAGGGAAGGACAGCAGGGAGAGTGCCCTGAGCCCTGTGCCGGGGGACGGAGCTCATGTGCGTTCATCCCAGATCTATTTGAAGTTGGGGGATTCCTGGCAACCCAGTGGCAACCAGGAGAATGCCTGGCTGTCCTGCCACACCTCTTCTATTTTGTATCCTGGCCTTTGTGTTTTGGCACCCAGTTCAGCTCTGTTAGGGTTTGATAGTTTGACCTGAACTCCTAGAATTCTCTGTTACACAGATTTTTCAGTCATCTGGGCCCTCTGCAGATCAGGTCAAGTTCAGTAGTTGTAATCCAGACTGTACCTAAAAGAACACGAGCCACTTGCTCCTCTGAGGAAGCAGCTGATGGTGGAAAATGTCCCTGACCCCTGGGAAAGCAATAGTGGGGTTTGCTATCCAGCTGCAGTTCTGGCCTCAGTCCCGCTTAGGGCGTGCTGCTGCTTGATGTTATAGATGGTGATCCCAGTGCCACTGTGGGTGTCAGTGCATCCTGGCAGCCCAGCAGCTGGGCTTTGACAGTGCTGATGGCTGTGATCACCCTATTAATGGGTGTTCCTCCACGCGGGCACCAGAGAGGAGGAGGAGGAAGGACGGAAGTTGATACTGAGCAGCCTGCTTACATGTGCTGGATGTTTGCCTTACCATTGGTTGTGCTGACCATATTGCCAGAGAGCAGGGGGTATCTGTTGTAAGCCAAGACAGGTTTGATAATGCAGCTCTGGGTCAGCGCTTTGTACCAGTGCCTTCTGCTGCTCTGCCACACGGCTCCGGGCTGCTGTCTGTCTGCAGGGGTGTTCTCTATTTGTCTCAAGGCAAGCTGCCAATTGTTAACGAGGATGACGAGCTGGTGGCAATAATTGCCCGCACTGATCTCAAGAAGAACCGGGACTACCCTCTGGCTTCTAAGGACTCCAAGAAGCAGCTGCTGTGTGGTGCTGCTATCGGGACACATGAAGATGACAAGTACCGGCTGGACCTCCTTGTGCAGGCTGGTGTGGATGCAGTCGTGCTGGTGAGCTGCTGCAGGCCGGAGGGATTGGGGTGGGCTGAGGATCTGATCTGATGATCCCCTGGCAGTGGAACAGGAGCATGGCAGTTACTCTCGAGGCGCTCCACCTCTGCTCTTAAAGCTTTCAGGCACAGTGGTCATTGCTGGTGTTTCCACATTGTTTCTCATCGATTGTTAGCCTGCAAGTCTGCTGTGCTCTGAGGGCATGGCTGAGCTGTGCTGCAGCTGGAAATGTTTAACAGGCACTGCCAGCTGCCTGGGTCACTGACGGTCAGCGTGGCCTGATCGTGAGGTGGTTGACATCTGGTATTTGAGCTGTTCTGCTGCATAGCAGGGAGAGATGCATTCCTCCCACCCTTCTGTTTCACCTGCAGTCTGAGACAAGGCAAATTGTGTACTGTTGGTAGAGCAGCTGGTTCTTATGTGCAGCCAGATGTGCTGCTTGTTGCCTACTGGTGATAAGTAGGGGAGCTGTGGGATTGAAGTGGAAGGCATATTACTGAAGTCTTTATGATAAACTGGCTTGCGCAGGGAGGTCCGTTACTGTCTTGACAGCAGCTTCTGTTGCGGTTCTGTGTTCAGTTTGGGGTGTTACTCTGCCTACTTAGCAAGTTCAGCAGAGATCTCTGTAAGCAGAGTGAAGATCTGAGGTTCTTCCAGAGCTGTACTTAAAATCTTTTACAGAAATTCTGGTTGAAATTGGTTTTCTTTCTGTTGCAGGATTCCTCTCAGGGGAACTCCATCTTCCAGATCAATATGATTAAATATATTAAGGAGAAATACCCCAACCTACAAGTTATTGGAGGAAATGGTAGGCATGTGTTGAACAGTTCTCGTTTCTAAAGTATGTTTGCTCTCTTAGACATAGAGGGAGCTGCAGGGGCATGAATGAAATCATGGAATCATAGAATAGCCTGAGTTAAAAGGGACCTGTGAGGATCATCAAATCCAACTCCGTGCCCCACACAGGACTACCCAGTATTTAAATCTGATGTCCGAGAGCAATGTGAAATGAACCTGATGGTAAATGTCTGAACTTCATGGTTTCATCTGAGTTGTGGAACAGAGCAGCACCACTCTGAATGCTGAGCAGTACCCTGCTGCTGCCACTGCTGCAGGTATTTCTGAAACCTTTGTTCTGCAGCACAGTGCGCTGTAGGGCTTGGTAGCCCATTACACGTTAGCCTCTTTTGCACACTGGTGTAAAATTTTTGGTTAATAATAATGAATATTGCTTCATGTGGCAGTCCAGTGGGGACTTTCCCTGCCTCTTGACTGCGAAGTACAGCAATCCCTGTCATTAGCTGGTTAACACGTTATTGGTGCTGCTCTTAACCTGTGCTCTGCTCTCACTGCCTGGTGTGGCCCAGAGAGTGTTTGGCATTACGTAGTGCCCTCTGCTACTTCAGCCTTTGGACCTGATGAACCAGTGTCATCTCATCTACTGGGCACAGCTGGGCTCTGAACTCCTGCTTTTGCAGGTAGTGGTGGGCAGATAGCTGTGGCACAAGTGTCCAGCTGGAGTCCTGGGTAGGGGAAGTTTGCAGCCACAGGGGCAAGCACCAGGGCAGAGCAGTGTCGTGCACAGATCTGCTTCTCTCTCTTCAAACCAGTTTCTGCTCCCCACAGTTGTGACCGCTGCTCAGGCCAAGAACCTCATTGACGCAGGGGTCGATGCCCTGAGAGTTGGGATGGGCAGTGGCTCCATCTGCATCACACAGGAAGGTGAGAGAGATCAGCTGTCTCCCAAATAGACTGAAGACATCTGGTCAGTAGAGGTACTCTGCTGAAAGCAGTGCAGCCGGGACAGACTTCTCCCATCGTAACAGCTGTGTCTCACAGCAGGTGGTCTTCCACCCCCTTTGTCCAGGACACTCTCATCACTGGGCTCAAACCTTTGAGGTTGCAGCAGCAGCAAAGGCATTTCCCAGTACTGACTGAGACTGAGTAGAGCAGGTGTGGCACACGCGGCTTTGCCCAAGGGAGCCACTGGCGTGGGGCAGGGTGGGCTTGGCCTGCAGCGAGAGGGGCTTCCCTGCTCTCTGTTCTGCGCTGACAGAAGCAGCAGTGGGTTAATGCACCAGGCTGTCCGTGTTCCCCTTCCTTCTGGCAGTAGTGTGCATGGTGGTTGAGTTTTGGTCTGCTGGGCTCCGTGCCTTTCTGCAATTTCCAGGCTGAAGAGGGGTTTCTGGCCATGGTCTCTGCAGTTAGTGGGAGCTT
Source organism: Alectoris magna (assembly GCA_030625065.1). Classification (NCBI taxonomy): domain Eukaryota; kingdom Metazoa; phylum Chordata; class Aves; order Galliformes; family Phasianidae; genus Alectoris; species Alectoris magna. The sequence continues at coordinate 10,968,636 of CM060572.1, forward strand.
GTGCTGGGCAGAGGCGGTGTCACCCTTGTGGCCATGCTCGTGTTCTGATTCTGACAGGTGAGGCGCAGAGGGGGTGGTGCAGCACTGCAGCCTGCGAGTGCAGCCCCTCTGCTTTGCTCCTCGGTCCTTGCCATGGGAGATGGCTGACAGATGGAGACGTTGTGTTAGTGCTCTGCCAGTTCCGATGTGGAACATCTGAGCTGCCCTGGACCTGGACTGTGTTTTTGCTTTGCCTGCTGAGGGTGCCGTGGCTGCAGGGATTCTGTGCCTCACAGCCAGCATCAGGCTGATGCTCCCACAGCAGGAGTGGAACCAAGACGTGCGTGTCCTGCTCTGTCCCCAGGGCAGAGAACTGACCGAGGCACACTTTGCAGCATGGTGAACACCTCCAGAGGGTGCTGCAGGAGGCCGGGTTGGGTGCTAGCTTGGGGGAAGGAGCAGAGCTAGAACATGCCACTTTGCAGAAGACAGGTTTGCAAAGCTCTTAAGCACAGCTCCCCAGGCTTTTGGCTCTCTTAGGGCAAGAACTCTGGTTCTGGGGATTAATGGGTTTACCTCCCTGGATGGCTGCTGGGGTAGGGTGAGCATGCGCTGTGCACAGCCAGCCTGGCTGTCTTGGAACTGACCTCTGGCTTGGCTCAGGCTAGGCAGGATTTGCAAGGTCAGCTCTGTCCCACACCGTATGCTCTGCCTAGTAGCAGGTCACTGCTGGGGTCCTTTGTTCTGCTGCTGTTCTTCTGTCTCTAAAATATATGTGTTTGTTTTTGTTTAGCTGCTCCAAAGATCCCTCCAGACCTAAAGTCCCACAGCCCCAAATGCCCTTCTACTGTCACGGGCACCTATAGTAAGTCACTTGCCCTGTTCCCAACCCTAATTATGTGTCTTGAAGCAGGACCCTTATTTGGCTGCACATGGCCCTACTGCTTGTTTGAGAATAATTTAGCTGTAGATGCACTTGGGGTTTTGTGGCTTTGGATACTGGTTTTGAATCTGAAATGGAAGCGGAGAAGCCTTTCTGAATTCCTAAAGCAGGGTGTGAACTGTCAAAACAAGGGGCGTTCAGGCCACAAGCCAGTTCAGGAGCCTGGCTGAGCCTCCTGGCTGGATCCCTAGCTGGGCACGCACCTGCTAGTCCAGCCCTGGGAGATGATCCCCGAGCAGTCCTCAGTCCTGCTCTGAATCTGGGCCAGGTTGTGGGGAATTTATGCACTGGCTGAGCTTGACTTGAAGCTGACTCCCCCAGGGTTACAAAGGGACGTAACAGCATGTTACAGCTGTGTACTCAACGCACATCTCTCCCCACTAATGCCTGATTCTTGTGGGGAGAGAAGGGGCTCGCTCCTGCCCAGCACGGGGTGCAGCTTGGCTCTGTACTTCTCTGATGCTACCAGATGGAGCAGACAGCCATGGTAACCCTTGGTTTTTACCCTTTCTTTCTGTTTTGAAACACCTCAAAGGGAAAGAGGTTTCTGTGGAAGATCCTGGAAGGTTTTCTCTAGCGGTTGATCTTTTAGGGCCACCTTTTGCAGATACACTAAAAAAGACAAACCCTCACCTTGACTACTTGGTGTGTGCGTGCTCTGAACCCTGCTTTGGAAGCCTGCACTTGGAATCTGTGGTGCTGGGCCCTGGGACACTGGGAACAGCGTGATGCTCCCAGGAGCCCCGAGCCAAGTGGTTCCTTAAAGGGCTGGTCTCTGTGGTTGCTGGCGCGAGGTTTCTGCAGGCTCTTTCTCCTGGCACAATCCTGTAGGTGCCAGGCTTTAGGCCCTCCCAAATTACTTGCTTCTCTCCATTGAGCTCTTCCCTTGCAGCCTCAACGTGGCCTTTAGCAGCGTGGTACCAAGTGAGACCATCTCTTTAAGACTAATGGCATTCATGTGGACCTGGCAGACCTCCCTGGCTGGCTGAGCCCTAGCTTAATGCAGAGTTTTGTTCCATTCAAATCATTTCTTTCATGACTTCTACCTGGCTTCCCTCTCTCAGCAGCTGCTGCTGAGCCCCGGGGACAGAGCGATCACAGCCTCTCGGCCTTGGCAGATCTGCCAGGGAGGTGTGCTGCCAGTGCTGCTGCCAGCAGGCTAAACCACACCTGGAGTTTGCACTCTGAAGTACTAATCCTGCATGTCCGTAATCTTATCTGCTGTATCAGACTAACTGTGACTGGTGAAAAGGCTTCCGGTTAATTGTGGGGAAGTCTCGGTGGAAGAAGCTTATCTCGGCATACTTGCATGCCTGCAGCTGACAAATGTGTTACAAGACATGCCCTGTGCTGATTTTCCCTCAAGCCTTCCATGCTCAGTGGAAAGCCTCTAACTGCTAGCGACTGGGAAGCGCAGGTAAATCTGGATCTAGTAACTTCCCTCCCGTGGGGCAGCTAAAAGTGACAGAATCCTGGCTGCACTGCAGGGCAGGAACAGAAATTATTTCCTGTGAACCATCTGATCATCCTGCCCACTTCCTTTTCCACTGCTGCATGTTCGTGTGTGTGTGCGTGCGTGCAGGTGTGTATATATCTAACTATATATCTGTACATAGCTCTGCATATTGACTGCCTCCCAGCCAGCTGCCTCTCCACGCAGGAGGCACAGTGGACAGCTGCTGGGCATACAGAGGGGTCTGGCACCACTAGAAAGGGGCGAGCAGTGGGACGTGGCCCATGCTAGGGATGCTCAGGAGGAAAGCATTTGGAGTCTGCTCCGCTTCCTTCCCAAGCTCCCTATCCGCCCGCTATGAGCCACGAGCCTTGGCTCATCCCAGGCGTCCCATCAAAGGGCCCGGTCCCAAGATCACCCCCAGCCTGCAGAGCTGAGGGCCACGAGGATGTCCCAGCAGGTATCTCCCGGGCGCGTGCTTCTCTTGCAACTCGGCCCAGGGAAGGAGCCCCCAGGGATTTGTGGGTTCCTGAGTGCTGGGGGCATGCGTGTGCTGGAAGTCTAAAGGGCCTGCTGGGGTGGGGAAGCAGTGCTGTGTGGGAGCTGACTCTCTTCCTGCTCTCTCCCCACCTGCAGTGTTGGCATGTGGCCGCCCCCAGGCCACGGCTGTGTACAAGGTGTCTGAATATGCCAGGAGGTTTGGTGTCCCGGTGATTGCAGATGGAGGGATCCAGACAGTTGGGCACATCGCCAAGGCCCTCGCGCTCGGTGCTTCCACAGGTGAGCAGAGCACAGAGCAGCTGGGTTGTGCACCGAGTGCCACGTGTGGCTCCATATGGTGTCAGACTCGGCACGAGAGCGTGTGCCTGCAGGAGGCCGTGGGCACAAGGGACCAGCACGGCTTAGGAGCTGCGCGCTGTCACTGAGGACTTTGGCAGCCACAGCCTTCCTGCTGCTGACCTGCTGCTCTTGGTGATCTCTTGCACTAGTGATGATGGGCTCTCTCCTGGCTGCCACCACGGAGGCCCCAGGCGAGTACTTCTTCTCGGATGGAATTAGGCTGAAGAAATACCGTGGCATGGGCTCACTAGATGCCATGGACAAGAACTTGGGTAGCCAGAACCGGTATTTCAGGTAAGAGATGGTTCTTCGGGTAGCAGATCAAGTTGTTGGGATCTCTGATTCACAGTTTTTTCCTCATTTCTGCTCCCATGCAGTGAGACAGACAAAATCAAAGTGGCCCAGGGGGTCTCTGGCGCAGTGCAGGACAAAGGCTCTATCCACAAGTTCATTCCGTACCTGATCGCTGGGATCCAGCATTCCTGTCAGGATATTGGTGCCAAGAGCCTGACCCAAGTCCGGTGAGTGCTCACCTGCACTTGTGCTGAGGTTAGGCCATGGTGCTGGTCTCTGGGCAGGTTGTGCCCAAGCTGCAGTGTGCTGGTGCTGCCTTGCTGTAGCCCTTGTTTCCGTTAGGCTCTGGGGGGTACATCTGCCAGCTCCAGAGGTGCAGGAGCAGGGCTTCCCACGAACCCTCTGTTGGCTGGGCCTGAAGCGTCGTGGGGTTACCTGGCTCTGAGGAGCACAGCAAAGGTCGCTCTGAGTGCAGCTGGAGGAACCCCTGCCTGCCTCATCCCAGCCTCTCTGGCTGAATGTGTGTCAGAGCACTCTTCCCTGGGGGCTGGCTGGCGCGTGACTGCCTGCCCTTCCTTCTCAGAGCCATGATGTACTCCGGAGAGCTAAAGTTTGAGAAGAGGACAACGTCTGCCCAGGTGGAAGGAGGGGTTCATGGCCTCCATTCGTAAGTGCTCCTGGCTGGCAGCTGTTCTTAGCTGCATTGGGCCCCTTCCTGGGGTCAGACAGGTCAGTAAAAGGGCTGTCTGTTTTGCTTTTGTCCTCGCAGGTACGAGAAACGTCTCTTCTGAAGGAGGCCCCTCTATGTCTCGTTGTGCCACTTGGCCTCACGCTACCCCCGATGGGAGCTGCTCATGCTGCAGAAGTGCCATTTCTCTGTGGGCTGCCTGGAGCTCCCTGTATCTGTTGGCTGCTTCATCCCCACCTTCGAGGGTCCACGAGCCACCCAGGAACCATGCTCCTGGGCTGGTGCCTGGAGCCTTGTATGTGTTGGCTGTGTTTTACAATAAAAGAGGAAAAGAGGCGTAGATGGTGTGTTCAGTTAGCTCTTCCCTCTGTCCTGCCCTTCTTTTGCTGCTGTCTTCCACCTGCTTGCTTTCAAGAGCACAGGAACGGGGACTGAGCAGGAGAGGCGAAGAGAAAGGAAGGGGGTGGAGTTTGAAACGGTTTGTTTTGTTTAAAAATAATAATAAAAAAAAAGAACAAGTGTTTGGAGTTCCCGGGGGCTCTCGCAGCTCCAGGAGGGTTTTACTCTTCACGGCCACCAGGGGAGCGGATGGCCCCAAAGGGGGCGGCGTGTCGCGGAGAAGGGGGAAGGGACAGCCCCTTCAGTGAGTGCTTTATGGTAAGGCGGCTCCCGTTAGCAAACCAACCTGGCACGAGCAGAAAATGAGTGGTCCCTGGGCAGGAAAACAAACGCGTTATCACCGTCAGCCACTGTGAGGAGCTGCCGGAGCCAGCAGCGAGGCAGCAGTTTGCCGGTGCAGTGACAAACGTGTAGGTGCTTGTGCACGTGTACGCAGGCAGGCGCGCACCTGAGCAAGCACGTTGTCCTCCCCTGTTTTTGCATGCTTGGTGCTCTCTACAGCACAGTATTTCTCTTCCCTGCGGCCTCCCCTAAGCATCCCGGAACACCTCCCACCTGCAGGCGCTCTGCCCGCACCCCAAGCAGCAGCCCAGGCTGGAGGCTGCCATGGGAGCCCACAGCACTGCAGTGCTTGCAGGGGCGTAACGAGCCGGTTGTTTCCTGGAAGGCACACGGACAATGAACTCAAACATGGGCTCACAACCAAACGACGGCTTGTGAGCTTATGAATGCTGCAGAAGTTTGCTTTTCTGCATGACTGCCCACTGAAACAACCCTTGCCTGGCCGGGATAGCTTGCAGCACAGCACTGGGTGCTGAAGGTATTTTACACCTGGATCAGCACCCTGCCCCCAGCTAAAGAGGAGCACTGCTCCTGCATATAAGTGTGTATTCACCAACAGTGCTTCTGTTGCTAATGTTGCCTGAAAAAACACACCTCTGTAGCATGGTGATGTCAAATTAGATTTGCATATGCTAAAACCAGAACCTGGAATTACACGGCAGCCGTGTCAGTGCCAAGCACTCATTCACCTGCAGGGAGGAGGGCAAGCATCACAGCGTCCTGCAGCAGCTCGGGGCCCAGCAGGGAGCCACAAACCCAGCCCTGACAAAGCAGCCCTGACACCTCACACCCAGCCCAAGGAGCTGCAGCCCTCGACCCGCAGCCCCTGGGCAGCTCTGCAGGCTGGTGAGCACACCAAGCCTAACAGCTCGTCTTTGCTGAGCGTTAACCACTCCGCGATTGCTTTGTACTTCTGACTTAAGTGTATTCTCCTCGTGCGGCCCCCAAGCACGGCCGTTCAGCACTCCACAACCGAGAGGCAGCACTCAGCCAGCAGCCGGGCTCCGACCGTCCATCCTGCAGCGTTTCTCCGCCTGCAGGAGCGGCGCTCCGCGTGGGGCAGCCCCGGAGCTGCGGGTGAGTGAGGGCAGAGGCATTCAGTCCGTGGCAGCAGGCAGCGCTGGGAGCCCCGTGTAGGTGCCCCGCGGGGGGATGAGGCCGGCGGCTGTCAGGCGCTTTTCGCTTGTCAGGAAGTTGAAGGTGGCACACGCGTTTGGCTGCGAAAGGAGAGGGACGGTGCAACGGGTCGTTGCGTGGAGAGGGACGGCAGCCACGGGTAGGGACGCCTCCTCACCGTGTCCTGCACCTCCACGGCAATCCCGCACAGCCGCATCTGCCTCAGCACGGTGGGATGGAGCTGCTCCACTCTGTCCCCCGTGCCCAGCACCAGGATCTCTGCAACGAGGCACAGAGGTGGCACGGCGGCAGGCGGGCTCCCGCGCTGCCCCAGCGCCCGGAGGGAGCCCCGAGCGGAGGGGTCCCATCCCCGTCCCCATCCCCGTCCCCATCCCCTGCCCCGGGCCGTACCTATCCGCGGCTCCAGCAGACGGAACAGCGCCAGGCTCTGCAGCGAGATGTCGCGGTGGGAGCCGACCTGCGGGCAACGGCGCGGCGCTCAGCGGGGCGGCCCGGCTCGCTCCCCACCCCGTCCCCCTCCCCGCTCCCGCACTCACGTTCCACTGGAGGATGGCGCGGGGCAGCACGGCGCAGGGCCCGACCACCACGTTCCCGCTGATGCTGAACCCGCGGCTGCTGTAGCCCTCGATGAAGGCGCTGTTGGGGCTCTCGGGCTGCAGCACCGTCACCCGCGTCCGCTGGTACATCTCGTCGTCCGACGGCGTCAGGCGGTGCCCGCGGCGCGGCGCCCTGCGGGACAGGCGGCGGCTCAGCCCGGCGTGCCCGCACCGGGACCCCCCCACCCCACAGGGCCGCCCGCAACCCGCCCGCACCGCACCCTGTGACGGCCCGCGGACCCGCACGGCCCAACCGCCGCAGCGCCGCCGCCGCCGCCATGGCTCCGCCGCTCCCGGAAGCGGCGCTCGGCCCCGCGGGGCGCCCCCTTGCGGCCGCCGCCGGCACTACCGCCGCGCCCCGGCTCCGCGCGCGGGTTCGGGGCCGTGGGGCGCCCGCGGAGGCGGCGCGAGGGCGGCGGGACCGTGCCCCGCTCCGCCCGCCCAGTGCGACCGGCACCTGCGGGGCGCTCTCGGTGCGCCCCAGGCCGGGGTGGAGGGACTCCGGGGGGCGCACACGGGGGGCTCGGCGGGCGGCGCGGCCCCGCACCGCGGCGTGGGGTTGGGGTCCCGCGGGGGCGGCCCCGCGTCGGGCTGCGGGGGGTTCCCGGAGAGGCGGGCGGCGTCCCGCTGGTGCTGGGTCCGCCCGGGGCGGGCTTTGGCCCCGGCTGCGGAGCAAAAGCGAAACCGGCAGCGTCGGGAAGGGGAAGCGGGCGGCACCGCCGCGAAGGGGTGAACGCGGAGCGCCGCTCCGCCCGGGGGTCCCCCAGCCCCGCGCCTGCGGGGACACCACGGAGCGGCCGCGCCGGAGCTGCGTGTGCCGCCGTGCGGAGGTGAGCGGCGTCGGGGCGGCCCCGCGGGGGGTCCCTCGTGGGCGGCCGAAAAACCGCGGCGCTCCGCCACGGGGCCGCGGGAGCGCAGGAACGGGGCAGTGCCCCCGGGCTGTAGCCGTGCGAGCAGAGCCGTAACCCACGCGTGGGCTGGGGGAGCCCCGCATCGCCCCCGCGGCGCTGACCCCGCACTGCTGCTCCTCGGTTCCCTCCTCTGTGTGGGCTCGGCGGGGAACCGGGGGCATTGGGTGACCCGGAGGGGCACCCAGGCTGTGCCACCCCCGGGCAGGTGCCACGGGCAGCGCCGCTGTCGGTCACCGAGCCGCTCCGCCGCGTGGCCTCACGCACCCCGGGTGGGATTCCCCCGCTCGGCACGCTTTCGATTCCTCGCGTGCTCCGGGCTGAGCGGTGACACAGGACGGGCAGCGGCGGGGGCTGCGCCGTGCCCACCTCCGGCACCCCCAGCGCAGGTGTCCTCCCTCGGGGCCAGCTCGGGCTTCCGGGGCTGCTCCAGCGGCACCACACGCTACAGCCCCACCGGGGCTTTGCTGGGAGCCATTTCCTCACGGCCCTCCCCACAGCACCCGGGTAAGTCGCCCTCTCCCCGCCGTCCTTGTGGGTGGGCAGCAACGGCCCCTGCGTTCGTCCCTCTGCAGCGCCGGCACGGGCAACGGAATCCCAAAAGCAGCTGTCCCCGCTGCGCCCAGCTGCCCTGGGATTTCGTTACCCGCGCCTCCGCCTCAGCCGCCGCCGCCATGCACTGGAATGGAGCCGCTGCTCCGGCACCGTGGGCAGCACCGTGGCTCAGCCCCACGCACCACAGCCGGGGGTTCCCCATGATCTCACGCTCCTAAAGATAGCAGCTCGCTTCCTGGGGACGAGCCGTCGGTGTGCGGGGCCCCGGCTGCAGGGATGCGGCCGCTCACGTTGAGCCACAGACTGCTGCACCAGCTCTGCGCCACCACCCTCCCATGCACCCCAGTGCTGATGGGCAGCAGGAGGGCACGATCCGGCCCTTGGAGAGAGGCAGCTTTGGAATGACACGATCACTCCCGCTGAGCAAGCAGCCAGAGAGCCATCGGGGATGTCGTGTCTGTCCTAAGCTCTTTCGGCACCACTGAGCCCCCAGCCCCCCCGGGCTGTGCCGGGAGCGCCCTTCCCCTGCCGCACGGAGCCAGGCAGGGACAGTGCCGTCACGTGCTGGGCCGCAGAGAGGGTGCCAGCCCCGACCCTGCTTTGCCAGCCCCAGCAAGCAGCTCTGGGCGCTGCAACACCCCGGACAGGGGTCCCGGGTGGCTCCTGCCCTGCGGACAGTCAGCAGTTGGTCTGTGTGAGCAGGCGTTCTCAGATCACCTCTTGGCTGTGGGTGGTGCAGGGAGCACCCCAGCTCGGGGGCTGCCCGGGGGGAGCCGTCCCCAGGGCGGGGCTGTGCACGCCCTGCTCCAGGTCTCAGCCCCCTGGAAAGCACAGACGAACCGCCACGTCCCTGAGGGTGCCCGCAACGAGGAGAACATAAGCCCTGGAGGAACCGGTTTGGGCCTGCGGGCAGAGCGGCCCCCCCGCAGGGAGGGAGGGAGGGAGGGGGGACGCGTGCTGCCGCGGGGGTTTGGGTGCTTCCTGGATACCAGCAGAGCGGCCCAGTGGGGCCCCGCGGGGTGGCACGTGGCCCCGCCGGGAGGGAAGTGAGACTGAGCGTGGAGCCGCACAGCAGCGCGGCAGGACGGCGCGATCCAGCGGCTGCCATCGCGGGGCCCGGCCAGAGCTGCTCACGAGGCGCCGCTTCCCCCGGGCAGCCACGCGCACCGTGTTCTCATCCCGTCGCGGCCCCGCCGTCCCCACCTCCCCGCAGCAGTGGGGCAGTGCGGCTGCCGGGCCTCGATTTGGCTTCGCGTCGCCCCGCGGCTCGGGCTGAGCCTCGGGCACGGCGTGGCCCCGGGGATGTGCGCTGCCGTGTTTCCCTCTGGGCACGGCACAGCTCCGGGCCGAGTGGCCCAGGGTACAGCGACACCGACGCTCTGCCATGACGGTGTCGCGGTAACACCGGGCTCGGTGACGCAGCACAGAGCACGTCACGGAGCGCGGCCGTACCGGGGACACGCGCCCACCCTCCCGTTCAGACACGGGCGGCTCCCCACCCGCCACACTCAGCATGGCGGCGCCCCCAAGATGGCCGCCCGCGCCCAAGATGGCGGTCCGGCGGCGCTGCGCGCCGCGCTCAACATGGCGGCTGCGCTCCTCCGGCTGTACCCACGTGAGAGACGTGTCGGTGACGTCACCTCCGGACTCCCACCGGAAACGGCGGCCGGGCTGCTATGGAGACGGGAGAGGAGCGGCCGGGGCTGGCGGCGACGCTCCGGGCGCTGAACGTGGCGCTGGGACGGCCCGCGTCGCTCTGGGTGAAGGAGAGCAGCGCCCGCAATCTACGGCACCGCGACTTCCTGGCGCCGCGGGCCGCCCTCGGGGTCGCCTACGCCGGGGGGCAGGTCGGTAGGCCGCGGGAGGGCGGGCAGGCGGCAGGTAGGCCGCGGCGGGGGGCGTGGCCAGGCCGCGTGCTGACGGGCTCCTCGCAGGTGCCGTCCGATGTCATCGCGGCCGTGACGGCGCTGGAAGGCCCGGCGGTGCTGGCGGTGCGCGACTGCCGGCAGACGGCGGCAGGGCTGGAGGTGAAGCTGCGGCGCTGTGAGGCCTTCCAGCGCTTGCTGGGCACCCCGTTCGGCCCTGTCCCCGCCCCCCTACCTAGCCCAGCGGCAGCGGTGGTGCTGCACTGTCCAGCCCTGCGGTGCCCCGGCAGCTTGACACCCCGCCACCTGCGCCCTGTGCTGCTTGCTGACCACCTGGCCCAGCTGCTGCGTGCCCAGGGGTGAGCGCCCTGCCCTCACCTCCTGCCTGGCCCGCGCTCCCCAGCCCATGCCCACATCTCACCCTCCCGCAGGGTCAGCACATTTCTGGTCCCTGCCGTCGCTGACAAGCAGGGTCGGGAAGTCCTGCAGCGGCTCCGTGTGGAATGGCCCTCCAGCAGCACACCCAGCCCCGAGATTGTGTCAGCCTTGAAGCAAGCACTCAGCCAGTGCCCCTATGCCACACACTGTGAAAGGGGATCAGGTGTAGCCTCACTGCCTGCGGACATCATTTGTAAAGTACACCTGAAGAGCTTCGTGGAGGAGCAGGGCCTGGAAGGCTACGACCCCAACGTGGGAGTCCTCCTTGGTGAGCCACACATGGAGCATCACTGATTTGACAGCAGGGGAGAAAGGCTGCAAGTGGGCCTGGTTGTTTTTATGGAGAGTAAGGGACAGTTAGAAGCAAATTGCTTCCTCCTTTTCCTCTGGTTTGAGCCATAAATGGAGGCAGCCTGGGACAGATCCAGACGGTATGGAATAAGCCCCTTGTCCCACTGAGTGCCCTCCCTTCTTTCAGTTACAGAGGAGAAGCTGCGGTCCCTGGCTGAACTGCAGCAAGCTGTGCTGCAAGGCACGGTGAGTGACCCCCTGGTGCCTGCTGCTTTATCTCCTTATGTTTCCTTCTGTCACGCCAGTGTTTGAACTTGTTGCTGTGCTGTGCTGCAGGCAGGGTACCAGGGGAGCTGCTGCAGTGTGGTGCACGTGGTGAGCTGCGAGGAGGAATTCCAGCAGCAGCAGATGGATCTGCTGTGGAGGATTTTGGATCCGGGAACCCACATGGATTTGCAGGTGAGGAACTCCTACATTCTGCATCCTGGCCCATACTGAGACAGCCCATCTTTAGCACCTGCAGTGAAGGCTAAGGCCCAGCCTTGTGCCTGTATGAGTCCTCCCTTCCCCTTGGCATCCAATTTCCTTGGGATTTTAGCATTAAAGAAGGAGGGATAGGAGGAAACTGCAGGGAGACAGCTAGAACAGGACTGTCTTAATGCAGTACTGTGTTTTAGCAGCCATGACTCTGGGCTCCTCTTTTCCTGTGGTACCCATTCGCAGGATGTGAACACTTTCCTGGCAGTTCTGTAGGTAGTTCTTCCTGCACTACATTACAATGAAGCTTCTGTCTTTCACCTTGCACTTCCTCTCTCTTTCAGAAGCACCTTGTCTGTGGACCAGTGAAGGTGACAAACCCCTTAACCCCCATCAGTGCAGACCAGTACTTTCAGTAAGTTGGTATTGAGACAGGAGCCTGCCATGCTGCGTGTCTGTCAAGTCTTGCCTGTGCTTGATTTGGCCCTGCAGGCAGCAGTCCCAGCACTGTCCCTCTGTTCTGCTTCTCTGCACCATGGGGCTGATTCTAGAGGACTCCAACTATGTTTCTTCACTGCTGTCCCTGGCCTGCTCCAGGCAGGATTTGTGTGCCCTTGGTTGGCCCGCTTTCTGTTGCAGAAGGAATGATACCCCATGCAGCCTGCTGAGCAGGGAGGAAGCAGTGACTGAGTGTCTGTGTTCCTCCCAGGCTCAGAAAACGCCAGATGTATGATGCCTCTGTCATGAAATATGGGCAGCTTGCGCAAGGTGAGGGAGGGTTTGCTCTGCAGGCTGTGGATGGGGGAGGTTGGGGCTGGGGAGGTGCCCATACATCAGCTTCAGCAGAGCCCCCTCACTGCAGTGGGGTTTTCCTGCCTGGGGCTTTGGAGATTGCAGGCACACAGTACCACACAGCTTTCTCCATCCCCACCTGTGTTCTCTCTGCAGATGAGGCCTGGACTGAGGTTATCGATATCCTGACGGTGGCTGCCATCAGGTTTGAGATGCTGAGCACTGCTCACCGGAGCCAGGTAAGATAGCCTGGAACTGCAGTGCAGTGGGAGGCAGGCGAGCAGTGGGAGTACTGCTCAGGGAGCTTTGGATCATGGCACAGGTTGGGAGATTGGTGGGAGCAGAGGGACAAGTAGCACTGTGTGTGAGGGAGGCACTGCATGGACTTTGGCCACCCCAAGCCCAGCCTGGGAGTGGTTTTCCTAAGGTTAAATCATGTACAATGTCTGGGCTGATGTCTTGGTAGCCTGTGCCTGTCAGCCCTAGCTCAGCACACAGGTGGCCACACTTCACCTGATGGGAAGGTACTGCTCTCCCCAAGTGGGAGATGCAGGGATGCACCAGGAATGGCCCTGGGCCAAGCAGCCTGGACTGCAGGTTGTCTCTGCCCTCAGATCACCCTGGACCTGGAGGACAGCAGCATCTCTACAAAGGGAACCAAGAGTGGTGCCTTTGTGATGTACAACTGTGCCCGGCTGGCCACGCTCTTTGACACCTACCAGCAGGCTGTAGAGCAAGGTGAGCACTGGCCCTGCCTCCTCCACCTCTAACCACTGTTCCTGGGCTGTCCTCACACCTGCGGTCTCTCACCACTTTTGCAGGCACATACCCACCTCTGCCACCAGCATCAGAACTGAACTTCTCCTGCCTCCGGGAAGAGGTGTGTGCTGAGGGACAGGGCCTGTGGAAAGCAGCAAGCCCTTAGCTCTGGGGGATGGATGCTTCTGGCCCTCTCTGACAGGCATAATCCTTTCACAGGGTGAATGGCTCCTCCTCTTTAGCTACCTCTTGCCCTTCCCAGAAGTCTTGCAGCAAGCAGCACAGCTGCCCCCACCCAGTAAGGGGTTCCGGATCACAGCCAACACAGAGGCAGTAAGTGCTATATGCCAAAGCACATGTAGGTGCTGAGCCAACACTGCTAGCCCAGAGCAGGGCTGCTCTTCTGCAGGGTGCTGAGGGGCTTTCCTGGGAAGAGACGGTAATTTAGCCCTCGGTGCTATTCCTGCTGTGTAGGATGGCCCCAGACTGGCCAGACCATGCAGCATCAGCCCAAGCTGTCTGTATTGCAGGTGTGCAAGTTCCTGATCCAGCTCAGCATGGATTTCAGCTCCTACTACAACCGGGTCCACATTCTCGGGGTGAGCCAAATGTCCAAGGCCATTTACTGGGGGTTGCTCCCAGGTGCCAGTAAGATGCCAGCCTTGCAACAGCAGGATATGAAGGAGGGTAGAAATAGCAATGTCAAGAAATAGAACCGCCACCTCACTGCCTTTCTCCTTGCAGGAGCCATTCCCTCACCTCTTTGACCAGATGTTTGCTCGCCTCCAGCTGCTGGGAGCAGTGAGGGACATGTTCCACAGTGCCTTGGCGACTCTGCACCTCCCTCCTCTCAGCCAGATCTGAGCCACCACTGAAGACTGTTGCCATGGAGTGACGAACTGCGGTGTTACAAGGGGTAGAACAGGGCACTTCCTCCCAGGCCGGACACCAGGCTGCCCATTGGTCAGGGACTGGGAGTTGAGGCACATCTGAGCCTCACCATGGGGCTCCTGCTGCCCAGTGCCCATGTTTTAAGGGCATACTTAAGTTCAAAGGAAGGAAGCACAAGGGACCAGGGCACCCATAAAGCCAGGTACCAATCTGTTCCCTTAAAGCTGTTTATTGAAAAGGAGCTCTGTGCTGGCAGAGAGCTCCTGAGCCTCAAGGGCTGCTGCCCTACCTTGTGCCAAGTCCTGACATTAGGGCTGAATACAGTTATTGCTGGACAAATGCTGTGTCTGACCCAGCAGTGATAACTGAGGAGGGGGAGGGACAGATGGGTAGAAGCAGAAGGGTCTGTGCTGTGCACAGGAGTGGGAGCACCTTGCTGCAGGAGCAAGGTTGAGCAGTGCCTGCACGCAGCCCCATGCTCCAGTAGCACAGTGCAGCCTTTCTGGGCCAGGGCTGTGCACAGCTTCTTGTCCTTACTGTGCCTTGACTGCTTGCACAGCTTCTTGTCCTTACTGTGCCTTGGCTGCCTGCAGGCCTGCTGCTGCACAGAACAACCCTGCCAGCCTGAGGAAGGCACTGAAGGACTGCTCTGATAGGGCTGACCTGGCCTGAGGGGGCACAACAAAGACTGTGTGCTGCAGCCCTCTTTGTTCCCCAGTAGCTCTGCACCTTTCCTGGCCTCCTGCTGCCCTCAATCCTCCCAGCACTGCAGAGAGCCCTGGCTCTCTCTGTGGGACAGAGGGATGTCCATCCTCCTTGAGGAGGACAGCACAGGTGCATCACTGCACACACACAGGGTGCCTGGAGCAGTATGCCGGGACATTCCTTTGCTCTCACTGTCCCCAGGCAGGTGGGGAGCAGGGACTGTGCTGTACCCCTTCACTGGACAGCATCCTGTGACTGGAGCTTGCAGTGGGTGTCCAGGGCAGCACAGCGCAGGAGCTCCAGGCCCTGCCCACAGAGCACGCAGTACCAGCGCCGCTCCCCACCTGCCTCCGCCACCTCCCAGCAGTCCAGCTCTGCCAGGTCGGGCACGTGGAAGAAGGTGGTGCTCAGCTCCTCCAGGCTGTCCCAGCTCAACCGCCACAGTGTCAGCTGCTGGTCCACGGAGGCAGAGAGCACCAGGTCTGGCTGCAGCACTCTGATCCCCGTCACATGAGCAGCATGGGTGCACGGCCTCACCACGCGCTCCAGGATGCGCAAGCAGGTCCCTGGCTCGGCCTCATCACCGCCCTGTGTCACCTCCAGCAGGCAGACATGGATGGAGCCATCATCACTGCCACTGGCCACCAGGAACCGTCCCTCGGGCAGCTC
Source organism: Alectoris magna (assembly GCA_030625065.1). Classification (NCBI taxonomy): domain Eukaryota; kingdom Metazoa; phylum Chordata; class Aves; order Galliformes; family Phasianidae; genus Alectoris; species Alectoris magna. The sequence continues at coordinate 10,983,657 of CM060572.1, forward strand.
CTGGATGTGCAGGCTGTTCACCCCGCAGCTGTGAGCCATAACAGTGAGCAGCGGGGTGCCCAGGGCTGGAAGGAGAGGCTCAGTCAGGACAGAAATGCAGAGAGCTGCTGGCACAGCCTCCCTGCCCACGGCTGTACCCACCCAGTGGCTGCATCTCTCCCTCTGAGCGCTGCAGGGCATCTGTTGCATCTGCGATGATACTGGTGATGTCCCAGAAGGCAACGCTGCCGTCGGTGGCCGCGCTACACAGGAGGTGCTTCCTGGAAGGAAGGTGTTGGGCAGCCTCCAGCCCCATGCTGATACCCAGGGCAAGCAGAAGGATGGCCCCTGCTGCTATCACTGACCAACTTCCCCCTTCCCTTCACCAGATCCACTGCCATCACCCTGTCTTGCTGCGCAGGCATCACGAAGATGAATGCTTCCCTCCCAGTGCCCTGCCCAGGGCTCACCTCTCCTCCTCTGCCCGTGTGTACAGGAATGCCTCCACTTTCAGCACGCAGCGCTGGTGGTGGAACGACTCTGCCACGAGCAGCAGCTTCTGGGCAGCCTCCAGCAGCACAAAGAGCCTGGGCAGAGAGAGATGCAGCTGATCCTGGGAGAAGGAGGTGCCTTTCTGCAAGGTACCACCCCACTCCTGCTCAGAGCTGGCATCTCTAGGCGGCTGAGCCCTGCACTGACTGCTCACCGGACCGATCCATCGCTGCATGCAGCAACCAGGAATGTGCAAGGCGTAGGCGGCTGCTCGCTGTTGGTCCCACACACGACTGAGAGGGACATGTACCTGGGCAAACATAGAACGCTTGCTGCATGCCCCCCCAGCACCTGCTGTCCTGTAGGAGGATGGGGGGCAGCAGCATGAGCTCAGCACAGGACACAGCTCTGAGCACTTTGGGGGTTCTGAGAGGAAGGGCTGAGCCAAAAGCCCCTCAAAGGCTCAGGCAGCCATCGAGCATCACCTCGTCTCCGGGTCCATCTTGACAAGCTTGTGCCTGTTCTTCATGCGGTCCCAGTGCTCATCCAGCCGGTGGGAGGCCAAGTGGGCAACCTGGCAGCTCACCATGCCCTCAGCCCCCAGATCCACGGCACACTGCAGCCGGTAGCACTCAATCTGCGCCCGGCCACCAGCGGAGAACAGCAAGGAGCAGAGCTGGGTGCCGTTATGCAGCGCAGTGTCAGCCAAGGCCAGCGCCCTGACGCTGGAGATGTGGTCGCTGAGCCTGGCGAGGGGCACTGCGGCACGCGTCAGCTCACTGAGCGTCAGCACACACGCCGTGGTGTCCTCGCTGCCGGTGATGAAGACATTAATGGGGTGGCATCCAGGTGCCCGCACGGCCCCCAGGTGCCGCACGCAGGCGATCTCGCGGCCATGCAGGGACGCCAGCAGCACCCGCTGCTCGCAGGGCTCGGCCTCGCTGTGGTACAGCATCACATCCCCATGCTTGATGTAGGTGAAGGCATCGGCCTCAGGGCTGCTGTAGTAGCTCCAGGAGCGGTGCCCTCCGCCGCAGGGCACACAGTGCAGGTTCACCCCACTCCTCGTGCTCCACACCACAAAGTTGTTGGCATGGAAGCCCAGCACCAGCAGGTCCCCGCTGGGCGTGAAACGCAGCTCCTCGATCCACTGCAGCCCTTTGCAAGGCCGGTGCTTCTGCAGCACCTCCAGCTGCTGGTCCCGCACGCAGAGCTGCCGGTAGCAGCCGTCCCGGCCTGTGCTATAGATGTAGTCCCCGTGGCAGGTCACCGAGGTGACCCCTGTCTTGCCATGCAGCCCAAAGAGCACGGATAGAGGGTCCTCGAGGGGCACAGCCTCACTGTGTAACAAGCAGGAAGGCTCCGACAGGCTCACAGTGCCCTTGCTGCCCGGGGTACCTCTGTCGGTGCCATCACAGCTGCTGCTGCTGCAGGGGAAGAGGAGAAGGGAGCCACGGCGGTCTCCGCACAGCAACAGCCCTCCCTGGGGCAGGAAGGCGGCACAGGTGTGCCAGCGCTGCTTGCAGGGCGGCAGCCGGTAGCGCCCCATGAGCCGCACCACAGGCACCTGCCCGGGGCTGCAGGTAACATCCATCCAGAGCACGGTCCCGCCGGGGCCGGAGACCAGGAGGGCGGCGGGGCCGAGGGACGGCTCGGGCCGGGCAGCCCAGCTGAGCCCCAGCACGGGTCCCTCGGACAGCCTCAGCCTGGCGGCGCGCTCGGGGCCGTCCAGGGCGAACACGAGCAGCCGCCCGTCGCCGCCGCCCAGCGCGCAGAGCGGCTCTGCCCCGTCGCGCATCGGGGCGGCCGCCAGCAGCCCGCGTGGCCCGCAGGAGGCGGCGGGGCCGAGCAGCGGCACCCAGCGCCCCGCCGCCGCCTCGTAGGCCGCCAGCCCTCCCGCCTCACTCAGCGCCAGTACCCGCCGCGGCTCCACCAGCAGCACCGCCCGCGGCCGCTCCGGAGCCCCCAGCGCCTCCGCTTCCGCCGGAGCCTCCCTCCGCGGCCGCCAGAGCCGCGCTCCCCCGTCGGATCCGCCGGTAGCAACGCAGCCGCCGGCGGGCCGCAGGGCCAGGGCGCGCAGCGCCCCGCGGTGCCCGCGCCGGACGCTCCGCACGCCGCCACCGCCGCCGTCCCACTCCAGGCAGGCTCCGTCCTCCCCGGCGCTGACCGGACGCGGCCCGCGCAGCCCTACGGCGGCCACGCGCGAGCCGTGCCCGTAGCACACCAGCAGACAGACGGCCTCCCCGCCGCCCCCTAGTTCACCCACGGCCCAGAGCCGCACGCTGCGGTCCTCGGAAGCCGAAGCCAACAGCCCCCGCGGCTCCGCGTAGTTCAGCGCCAACACCGCGCCGCGGTGCCCCGGCAGCGTCCTCCGCGGCGCCTCCGCCTCCGCCGCCCTCCACACCGCCACGGTCCCCGCCGCCGTGCCCGCCGCCAGCGCCAGCCGCGCCCAGCCCGTCCCCGCCAGCACGGCGCAGCGCAGCGCCCCGGCCCCGCCGCACCGCGCGCTCCGCAGCCAGTTCCCGCCGGCGCGCCACTCGTACAGCGCCACGGTCCCGCCCCCCAGCGCCAGCGCCAGCCGCCCCCCCGCCGCCCAGCGCGCCTCCCACACCCGCGCCCCCAGCCGCCGCGCCGCCCCCCCGCCGCACGCGGCCAGCCGCGGTCCCCCGCCGCCCGGCCCGCCCCGCCGCACGGCCAGCACCGCCAGCCAGCCGCCGCCGAACGCCGCCACGCGCCCGCCCGGCTCGGCCCGCAGCCCCCGCACGGTGGCCTCACGCAGCGCTCTCCGCCTGCCCGCCGCCGCGCCGCCGCTCAGCAGGAACGCCGCCACCTCCGGGCCCGTGCCTGCCGGAGCCGGACAGCGCGTCAGCCGCCGCCGCGGCCCCCAGCCACCCCCCGCCCGCCGCCCTCCCCGACCCGCCGCCCTCCCCGACCCGCCGCTCACCCGCCAGCAGCACGTCCCCCGCGAACTCCAACGCCGTTACCGGCGCCACCAACGCTACGGACTCCATCTCGATGCGGCGCCCCGCCCCGCCCCGCACGCTTTATTGGCGCGCAGCGTGGCCCCGCCCCCCTCCAGCGCGGGAAAAGGCCACGTGCGCCAGCGAGGCTCCGCGGCACCCCCGGAGCGCGCCCCCTACAGCTCCACGTGCACCCCGCTGTACGCTTTGTCCACGGTCCATTCGCCCGGGGCTCCGGCCCCGCTCCCCGCGTAGCGCTCCATTTCCTGCTGGAAGCGCTGCTGCCGCCGGCGATTGGGGTCCACGTTGATCCAGTTGTTGGCGATCCACTTGGTGCCCTGGGTGACCAGGCAGCCCCCGTGCAGGGCGAAGTCGTCCAGCTCCCCCACCCAGCCTGTGGAAGCAAAGCACAGGTTGCTGCAGGCTGCTGGGGGCAGCCCAGGCAGCGCCAGTGAATACTGACACCCAATTTTAGCTCGGGGGCTTCTTACGAAGGTCCCTCCTGACACCCCCCCCCCCACCATCACCCCACCCTCTCTGAGCACCGGGGGGGTTCCCTGGCTGCAGAACAGGCGCTGCCTCTGTGCCTCCTCAGCATTTCACATCACAGCTGCCCTTTTCCTCAACTTTTCCCCAAAGGAGAGGGTGGAAGCCAGAGGTTTGAGGCCATACCATACATTATGTGTCACCAGTTCCAACCCTTTATAGAGATCTCAGCTTTTCTGTGACAGATTTCAGCAGCTTTTTTCCATTTGGGAAGAATTTGGTCATAAAAATACAACGGGTCTCCTCTGACAGGACAGCAGCGGCACTGATATTATCATCCAACAGCCCAAGCAGTGGCCTCGTGACCTCCTCTGTGGCTTTTCTCGAGATGAAAACTCTTGGGCTACTCCCAGGAGACCTGGGACGCTACATACCTTCCCAGCAGCCAGGAAGGCTGAAGTTAATGCCCCAGCCTGGCTGCCAGGGAAAACCACACAGCACTCTGAGAAGCACAGCCCTGAGGACATCTATCACAGAGCTGCAGTTGCCCCACAGTGCAGCCTCAGCCCCACGTGGGGCACGGCACAGCGCAGGGCAGGGAGGGCCGCGCCTCCCCACACCGCAGAGCTTGCGGCCGTGCTTTTGTCTGCCTTCCCTCCCCAGCCCTGCGGGCAACACCACATCAGTGAAGCGTTTTGAATTGCGGCCCAAGCTCCAGCAGGACTTTCAGCTCACACAGCGGGGCAGAAGGCAGCTGGCGATGGCTCAGTGCAGCCAAGGGCTTTGTTTGCTGGCTAGCCCTGTCCCCCAAAGACACCAGGAGTCACTGACCCACTGCCTGTGAACAAAGGCCTCTGAGAGCCAGGAAGCTCCCAGGCAGCTGGTGACAGGGAAGCTCTGCAGATCTCAATAGCAGGCAGCTATCCCGCCTAAGGTCTCTTCTGAGTCACAGAACCCCTGGAAGATGGTTGTCACCTTCTGCAGTCCTAGCAGGACTTGGCCTGGAGCCATACCTTCTCCATCCGACAGGTAGTTGTACCAGAAGACAGCGGTGCCTTGCTGAGGTTTCACTCGCAAATTGCCCTTATCACAGTTTTTCCGAGTATCTCGCAGGTCAACATCATTCTGGATCAAAGACTGACCAAAACCAACAACAAACACACAGAATGTGTCATAAAAGGGGCTGAAACAAAGCACAGGGGCTGTGCTGTGCTGCCAGCGTCCTCCTGCCCTGTGCTGAGTCCCTTAACGCATTGCCAGACAGCATGCCTACAGTTATCTTAGTCTGAAGAAAAGCGCCCAGATAAAAGCAAGCAGAACCTGTGTCAGGGCAGCAAGGTCCAAAGGCTGCCCCTCATGCATTGGAGTGGGGAACTGCCAAAGCCCTGCACCTCCTCCCCCGGCCTCTGAGTGAAATCATACTCTATGTGGAGCTCGGCCTTCCCACACGCCAGCTCAGAAGGCTCACATCTCCAAACCCCCCCCTTCTACAGTGAATACAGTCACAGTGGGACCCAGAACCCCTGTGAAGGACAGAGCCACTCACCATCTCTTCATACGTCCTGTTATCAGCTATAGGAAAGACAGTTTCTCCTCCACCCGTCACATTGTTCAGGTAGAACAGCACGGTCACATACCTGCAGGACAGGACAGAGCAGCTGTCAGGGGACACGGCTGGAGCAGGAGGAGCTGCATGGGGCTGCCCATTCCCTGCCGTATGCACAGCACTCCTCCAAGACTGCACTAGACACGCAGTTTACATGATTTTTTTTCCCAAAGGCAACAGAAAGTTGCACCAAAGCAGCCCTTACCGACATGAGGTCTCGAAGGGAGCGCTTTCGTTGGCAACCAGCTTGGTGTGGCTGCAGGCAGTCTCAGGGAAGACGGGGCCGCTGTCCATGTGGGCATGGTAGTGACCCCCCTGGTCATAGCGCACGACCTGCAGGGGCTCACTGTGCTCCACAATCTCTGGGGGCAAGCGAGTCAGGCGCATTACCCTGGGGAGACAGCACAGCAGGTGAGGGGAAGACACCTTCACCAGGACAGCCGCTACTCCCAAGCACCAAATACATCCAGAGAAAGAGAACCCCCTTCCCCAAAAGACCGGAGAGACGGATGGGCTGCAGCAAGCATGCCAAGAGATAACTAGGTTCCTTACAGATCTGTCAGACCACCAGCATCAGCTCAGAAACTCCTCCTCAAGGTTAACATAAAAACAAAAACGAAGGGCGCATCTCCAGCAGGACTGCTCTCATGAAGACCTTGCTTGCTCAGAAAGATCCCTCCTGTGTGTGTCCCTGGAGCCTTCTTGTGCCATCTCAGCGCTTCTCTGGACTCCTGCACACCAGCTACAGACCTCGGGGACAGTTAGCAAAGCACAGGGCCCCTGCTGAGAGTGAACGAGAGACTAGCTCTAGGGATATTCTCACCACCTAACTCACCTTTCCCTGTTGCCTTTCAACAGCCTCCCACCAGGGGAGAGGGGCACGGAGGGCTCTGGGTTTTTTCCACTGCTATATCTGAGCTCATCCCCAAGGCAAGCAGGTACCTCTCGAGACCTGCCAAAGATCACTCAGAGCTCTGGGAACTCCGAGCAGTGAAGCCCGAGGGGAACGTGGCACCAAGGCAGGGTGGCAGAGCTCCTCCAGGCCCCACAAGATCCCACTGGGGATTACAGCCTCCTTCAGCACCACGCCTCCAGGTCCTCAGGGGCCTTCTAATGCTGGCAAACCAAAGAGTGACGATGCCTGCGTGCGCCAGCGAGCTGGCACAGAGAAAGTGGCAGCCACAGTCTGCTCTAATTAAGGCAATATGCGACCCCATTCTCCCCCTGGAATGTGCTGAAGAAAAGGAGTGGCCAAAAGCCATTTTCCAGCCTCGGGACAGATTTCCCCCACCCATGTCCTGGGCGAGGACCAGCACCACAAGAACGAGGAGTCTCCAGCCAATTATGTGAAACTCACCACGGCTAAGCCATTTGGCCTGCGAGCTGGGTTAACTCTTCCCAGTACCAAAACCAAGGTGAAGGGAAAGACAGGAGGTTCTCCCATCTGCTGGGACAGGCCCCGTGGTCATGCGCTCCGATGACCGAACTACCTTGGTGTGCTTGAGATAAAGTCGTGCTTATTATGAAGTTAGCTCTGAACAGCTACGACAGATCTCAGTGAAATGCATGAGTAACTCAAGCAATTGACAGTAACTACTGGCACCCAGACAGGGTTGGAAATGGGCAGTTTCTCCCAGTAAGCTCATTTACTAATTAGAATGAATTATTTCATATGATGCCAAGTCTTCTTGGTTTTATAGGGCTGTTCCCAAAAGTGAATGGCTACGCTGAAAGGTTTGATTTTTCTTTTTCCTTTTCCAGGGGACAGTACAAATCCTTGTTCTAATGAAAACCTCCTCTCCCCATTTCATGACTGTGCTCACTGCTCTTCATACTCCAGACTTCCACACAACGAGGAAGTGTGAATATTAGCATGTCTGCATCTGCATCTCCCAGCACAGATGGCCCGCATGCCCACACCCCCTCAGCCCTCACCTCTGCCGTATGGCTCTCATGACCTGGTGTGCACCCTCGCCCTGGTAAAGCCACGTGTGCTGGCTGTTGCGCACCGCATCACTCGTCTTCACTTTCTGGCTCCCTATGTACTTGTGGAAGTCACGGATGTTCAGTCTCTTGAACTCCTCCAAACTCAGCACGCCTGTGGAAGAGAGCAGGAGCAGGCTGACCTGGGCACCCCACGTGCACGAGGCGATAGAGAACCTTCAGCTGCAGTGCCAGGTCAGAACCAGAACAGGCAGAACACAATCAACTTGCTACTTACATATTTAAATGGAGCAGAGGGGGACACCTCAGGCCTCCTTCCTACAAGACCTTGCAGGGTGATTTAAAAAAACAAGCCCCAAACAACAAGCAGTACATTCTTCTGCCTTTGTGTAATTCCGAAACGTGAAAGAGATACACAACGCACTACGATCCGGCGTAAATAGAAGACAGAAAAGCAAAAGGTAAAAGGAGGTTTCTACTAGAACAGATATTTCTTGTTTGCACTCAGCTGAGCTTCTCAAGGGATGGATTTTTGCCTCTGTTAGATTCAGAGAAATCCTTACCATTTGTTGTGTTCCCTTTCTGGAGAAGCAGGGAAGCAGCACATGCCCAGCAGCCAGCACACACCAGGGACTGAGAGATGAGCTCAGGGAGGCAGCAAACACACTGCTGTTTGCAGACAGGGGCAGGCCCAGCCACCAGGGTCAGCCCAGGGCAGCTCCTCAGGTGCTGGTTGTTGTCAGCAAATCACCCACGTCACTATTTCTTATGCCCTGCTCACATCACCCAGTCCCCACTTCCCCTTATTTGATGCGGTCTTTGATAACACAGTGCCATATCCAGGTCATGACCTGGTCCCTTGGTGGCATGCACCGATGTGACAATGGAGGAAAGCAGCACTCTGGAAGCAAGGTCCTGCCAAAAGCACTTTAACAGGACTTTTCATTTCTAAACATCCATAAGGGTGGAAAAGCCATTGGCAACTCAGTCATACGCTCCTATCCCTGCCAAAAATGTCACCAGCGTGGGTGCTCGGGGTGCCATCCGGATATTTAGGCATTCACATGGGTACTGCCTCATCTCCAAAGCAGCTCCTCTCTGGCACTCTCAATGCCAGGTCACTGGAAGAGAGCATGCACAGCCTGTGCATTCACTTAATTTGATTAGGAAATGGAGAGTTGCTTAATTGAGGACACTCTAATTAGAGCAGCAAAGGTTAGAGTGCATGTCCAGGCCAGAGGGAGACCAGGGTAAGGGGGGGGGGGGGGGGGCAGAAGTGGCCCCCTGTAATACAGAGAACAGGGCAGTGGCAGAGATGGAATCAGCATCAAAGGCTGAACAAGACCACCCTGTGCTGCACTCCCATGCCAGTGAAGCAGCTCCCTCAGACAACTCTAGAAGTCCCGTTGAAAGCAGGAGGAAGCACGTTAAGAGCTGCAGCCCACACGATGAGAGCTGCGTGGTCAGACCCAGCACAGCCTCTGAGAGATCTACATCAATTTTACTTTCTGCAAAGGTCTCTAAAGCAGTGTTATTTTCCTTGGAAGAACATCTAGTACAACAGGCCTGGGCAGGAACACGGCTTTTGCTTCTCCCTGCATAGCTGTGTGCAGCATCCCATGCCGAGGACCTGGGGATTCCTGAGGAGCTGCTCTTACCATTCCCATCAGGATCAGCCTTGATTGCAGTGTACATCTCTCGGATGTTTTCGGGGGTCATCCACCTGCCGTTCCCAAGGCGGGTGTGAGTCAGCACCTGAAATTCAGAAGCAGATTAACATTGGGCACAGGTTTCTAGTACTAATGCTACCCTCCCAGTTTCCTGCTTGAGGCCAGGCCAGCTCTCTTCTGCAGAGCATCAGTCAGCCAGGCGTCAGCACGTCTCTGCACATGGGTTTGAGTGGAGATCATCTGGCAGCCATGCTGTGTGGCTGATCTGCATTTTCATTTCCAGTTTAGGTGATGGCAAACGACTGCTGAAGCTCGGTTAACCAATCCTTAAGTGGAGGAGGCACAGTTCTCAGCAATCTCTGACCTCCAGAGGAGCACCTGGGAAGCGACATCCTTCTACCTACCCCAATGCACGCTGCCCCACAGGGCAAGGCTGCTGAAGAGCTGCGGACAAGGTGCTTCTTATCCCCCTCCCTGGCTTGTTACTGTGGGTGATTCTGAAGCCCTGTCAGCTGCGGGAAGGCACAGCCAGCTCTACTGCACAAACTCCGTGTGCTGGCACACCCACAAGAAGAAATGCACTCTACCTCTTTGAGCTGCAGCTGCCCATCCTGATTGTGGTCCAGCAGATTGAAGAAGTCCATCTGGCTGATTTCTATCATTTCCATGGCTTCCTCGTAGTCATCCGTCGGTAGAATCTGGCTCTTCTGCAACCCCTTCAGCTGTGCCAGATGGATGATGAGTTTGCACTCCTCCTCTGTCAGGAAGTCTGGAATTTCTGCAGGAAAATGCGGGCAGTAACAGAGACTGAGGAACTGTTACATTAGGACAAATACTAACGGCAGGCCACTGAAAAGAGAGAAAAATAGGGAAATTTATAAACTTCCTACCAAGTCAGAGGGGTAGGACAGTCAAAAATATACACCCTTCTACCCAAAGAGCTCTACAACAGCACACACCTCACACCTGAGCTGCAGGAGATGGGTATTTTTACAGCAGCTGCCCCTCAATGTTTGGATCCTGGGGTCAAGCCCCTTATTTTCTTGCAGATCACCACAATGGACAAAGGAGTGAACAAACACAGGCATATCACTGCGTTTTACCACTTCAAAGGTTATATGTGGATCACAGTCTGGAACTGCTGTTTTACAGGAAGGGAAGCCAGAAGTCCTTACACGGGGGAGTGTGGATGGCCAGGGTTTCATGCTCCCTCTCATGCAGCAGAGCAGGAAGCACCTAGCAAACAACCAAACTCCTTTTGGGGGGTACCTAGCACAATGCTCTACTGGGAAACTCAAACAACTTCCTGACTTATTCTCATTCATTCCCTTGAATGCAGGGGGGAGAAGTACAGCCATGAGAGCAGGACAGGCTTAAAGTGAACATGGCCGTCATGGGCTGGATTAGATTATTTTAAATGTCTTTTCCAATCCTGATGATTCTGTAAGTGCTTTCAGACATAAAGTCCAGCTCTCTAAACTGCAGCCCTGCAGGTGTGTGCTGAGGACACATCACATCCCAGCTGCAGCAGCAAACCCTCAAAGGGGGAAAGAAAAAATAAAAGTTAATTACTTCCACGACCTTAAATCAACCCTATCAGCTCCGACTGTCAATAAGCAGTTGGCCTCTTAAGTGCATACCAGAACTGGCCCTGTAGAAAACACGATGCTCCTGGGAAGCCCTGGGGATACAATGCAGCTGTACCCCTCTGAGGACACAATTTCTGCCACCAGCAGAACAATGTCCTTGTAACAGACGGGGCTTTGGGGCCAGAGCTTCCGCTGTCCCGAGCGTCACGGCCTCGCACCGAGTCAGAGCCAACCATACCCGCTGGCAAGCAACGGTCCCCAGGATCTCCAGTCCTTCAAACTGGGCTCAAATAATGACAGCTTCTGGAATCTTAATTATGTGCTGGAGGAAGGACAATCCCTCTCTTCAGTGGTGGTAATGGGATTTTGTAACGAGGTAGAAATTGCATTAGCAGGAAGCGCTTTCCGCCAGGCAGGTTGCAAGGTGAGGGGTTTTCCAGCTAAGAGCTGGCAATCCGCAGTGCAAACAGCCTTCCTCCCCAGCTGCAAATTGGTTCCTGTGCCCACTGCTCTCCCAAACAGTTAACTTGGGGCTGTGAGACCATCCTATCTCTCTGCCCGCTCAACAATGGGTCCAGCTAAACAAATGCCTCCTAATTGACTTTGAGCAACACTTGATTGCTTTCAGAAGAAAAAAAAAAAAAACCAAAAAAAAAAACAAAAGAGAGGAAAACATTGGGGTTTATGAAATAATGACTAATCCTGGAGCAAGAGAAAGGGGCTGGGTTGGAGCGCTGGTGTCAAACAGAGAGCCCCAAGACACAGGGCCAAGGCATTCACCCCTCCCCAGCTGCCCTCATTTCCACACCTGCTGATCTAAGCCAAACCCCTGCTAAAATCCAAACAATCGGGGCCGCTGGCAAACGAAAATTGGAGCATTGTCTTCCCCAAGAGGGCTCTGAAAGGGCCGCACTTAATGAGGATGGATTGCACGGAGGTGGCTCGCAGGCTATAAAAGGCGTTCTGCAGGCTGGAGCAGCTCAGTCCGGGTGTGCTGCGAGCCCGCTCCGTGCACCATGAGGGCTGTGAGCACGGAGAAGGCATCCCGCAGGCGGGGAACCCCATGGCTGCCAGGCCTGCTGCTGCGTCTGCTGCTGTGGGGCTGCCCGGGGGGACGGGCCAGCTACCTGCGGAGGTCCTCCAGCTGCACCGCCATCCCGCGCAGCATGGCCCTGTGCTACGACATCGGCTACACGGAGATGAGGATCCCCAACCTGCTGGAGCACGAGACCATGCCGGAGGTGATCCAGCAGTCCTCCAGCTGGCTGCCCTTGTTGGCCAGGGAGTGCCATCCCGATGCCAGGATTTTCCTCTGCTCCCTCTTTGCGCCCATCTGCTTGGACAGGTAAGGCATTTGCACGAGTTCTTTCCACGTCGCTCCCCAGCAGCGATGGCATTCGCCTCCTGAGAGAAAAGACGCTCAATCTGATCACAGCCACTTTCAGGCAGCGCAGCGAGGGGACGTGGGATTACCCAGCAGGGACTCTCCCCACTTCTGAGGGAGAACAGAATTCCCGTCCAATTTCCAAAACAGCCTTTTGTTGCTTGCTTCCCTGCTTCCCCCCCAGGCTCATCTACCCCTGCCGCAGCCTGTGCGAGGCCGTCAAGAGGAGCTGTGCGCCCGTCATGGCTTGTTACGGCTATCCCTGGCCCGAAATCCTCAACTGCAACAAGTTCCCTGCAGACCACGAGCTGTGCATCGCTGCAATCTCCACGGACGAAAGTTCCTCCAGCAGGAGAAGTAAGGGATTTTTTTCTCATATGTTTTCCCACGTGTAATGCTGAATGCTGACAGGATGAGCCTATGCCTTGCCTGTGTTCACAGGACGGCTTGGGTTGGAAGGGACCTCAAGGACAACAAAGTTCCAGCCTAGCTCCTAGTGCTTCTGGCTTTAAGCTATATTTAAAAAGAAAAGTGGAAATTCTAGTTTTTCTCTATGGGAACTGCACTGTGACTAGAAAAGGAGCATGACATTGGCTGAAGCTTGTTCCCTCAGCTCTGCTCATCACTACCTGGGTGCCCTCAGACAGCGGGGCCTGGGGCAGTGGGAGAAATCTAAAAGACCCGGGAGCTCACAGTGGCCTGTCCAGGAGGTGAGAAGCAGCAGACATTCGTTAAGCAATGTCACTGCTGTGGCAACATGCAGCAACGAACGCAGCCTACACAAAGCACAGCCAGCAGTGCCTGCCTCACGGTGGGACAGGGAGCTTAACATTCCTATCCTGGGGCTGGATAGCTCAGGAGGAAGCACCATTTCGAAACTGCAAGCCACCACTCGCCGATGTCAAAACCGTATGATGCCTTTTCCAGCAATGGGCGTTCTAACCAGATTTCTGTTGCAGCAGTGCCCAGAGCCAGCTGCAAGGACTGCGAGCTGGAAGAGGCCAGCACTGCCAGGGAGATCCTGGACAACCTCTGCGCCAACGATTTCAGTGAGTACACCCACCTGCCCTCTTAGCAGCCAGCACGGCCTCCAGCAGTGAAGCTGTGACACGCACCAAGAATGGCTTGGCCATAAGAACTGACCTGGAGGAATCGTGGCTTTTATAAGCAGATTCCAGAGATGATCAGTTCTCAGTGTACCTGTTAAGTAACACGACTTGCTGCCTGTGCCACTGCTCCTTAGAGGCGCTCTTCCTGTGCCACGGTGCTGCTGTACCTTTTGCACTCATGAGAAAAGCAGGGTGAAAAGAACAGTGCTCAGTGCTGGAAGTGCTCAGCTCAGCTGAGAACTTTTCCATGATCGCTGTAATTGCATGGGCTTGGATGGACGTGTTACCACATTACAGGAGCAGCACAAAAACTCACGTTGGCTGTGCGTAAGTTGCCAAAAGCTATGATGTGTAAACAGAGCTAACAGCTCTTTTTCCCCACTCCAGCAGTGAAAATCCGAATCCTCAGGAAGAACACGACCACAACTGTCTCCGACTTTGACCTGGACCCCTCCAGGGTGGAGGTGCTGAAGCACGGTCCGCTCCTCAGAACCGAAATCCCAAGCAGGCTGCAGCAGTGGCTGGATATAGACGCTACCTGCGCCCACAACATCATGAGAGGCACTCACGCAGGGGTCTTCGTCATCAGCGGAGATGTGCAGAGTGACAAAGTGGTGGTGAACAAGGCCTATGCCTGGCAGAAGAAGAACAGGAACCTGCACCAGGCTGTGCGGAGATGGAAACATCACCGCTGCCCTGAACAGGCCGGCAGGAAGGTCTGAGATCTGGATCCTAATGCTAAGAAAAGGCTCCCTTCCCCACGGCTAGAAAACTCTTTCCCCTGGCAGTTGGTGTTCTGGAGATGTACATTCAGTATTTTTAGGTGAATCAAAGCAGTCATAGTCAGCAGGTAGGGCCTCACTACAGATCCCTGAGATCACTAAAACCCTTTTCCTGAGACAGAGCTTAAGGATGCAGACTTAACATATTCCTCTGGCAAGGTCCTGCAAATCCAGGACTTACAGTGGATGGCTTCGTGCAGCATCAGTGACTTGAAATCCGCAGGCGAGCACAGACTAGAAGAGACCTTTAACAACATGGGCCATCTGCACAGGTGAAAGGCAAGAACACTTCTCGAGCACACAGCAGACAGCTGAGGATTTCTGCTGAGGATAATTGGGAATGACTGTTTTTTAACTTAAGGCATTCAGTTTGGGTCAGAACGTTCTGGTAACTGCGGAACTACCGAAGATAACCCCAGAGCCTGAGAGAGGTGGCAACGACACTGAATTCCCTGCAGACCACTCTCACCCAAACACATACAGACCGCAGTCGCTCTCAGAGGTGAATACAGCCACAGCTCTACACGAGCAGAAAGCAGAAAACAGCAAATCCCCAAGTGAGAAAATGAGTTGGGTTTCTACTGTCTAACAAAGCCCCATCCATGGAAAGTTTTCTACACTGGATTAAACTTGAGAATGAAATAAAAATGACAGAAAAGAAACCAAACCACCACACAGCTTTGGGGATAAATACGTTCTTCCCTGCGCTCAAAGACTGCAGCCTCAGTTGTGGAGAGAACCGCCAGCTTTGATGGAGACACATTGCCTCCCTGTGCTCATAAAGCACACCAACAACCCAGCCAAGACTGTCTCTTCAGATTTAATACGGGCTGAGATTAGCACTCACGGCACTCGCACTGCGATTCAGCTGCGCTCTGACATTTGTGCAGCAATTACTTCTATTTCCCTGAGGCTCAGAAGAAAAACACAGAGAGATTTCCTATTTTTATTCCTCCCCGCTGCCTTGTCTCGCAAAGTGCCGCCCAACCCGCAGGGCCTGCTGCCAGGTGGTCCCCGCGACGGCAGCATCCTCTGAACAGACTGCGTTTTGAAAACACAACAAGTAAAAGCTCTGAAGGTTGAAAAAGGCTTTGTCTGATATTTGTTTTCCATTAATGGGATTATTTGATTACTGGTGTTTCCCAACTAAGAAGCGCACAGATGGTCTGACTTACAAGCTTAGAATGATGTCTCATAACCAGAGGGGGGATAAAAAAAAATAGGGCAGGGACTTTTTCAGAGCTCCATGAAATACACTCGGGTTCAATGCAGATGACTTACCCGCATTTAAAACAACAAACTGCGTGCTCCCTGTGGTGCCCAGCCCCGCGCTCCAAAGTGCAGAGCTCCCATTAAGCCATCATCCAGCTGCCCACAGCCCCACACCACCCTGCTTTGCTGAAAGCAAAGATCACAGCGCAGCCACTTTTCCCTGCGCAGGCTCTTGCGTGCCACAGCACTTCTCATTAAGCAAAACCCCCTTCAGGACTTCAAGAGCCCTGCTAGCAACTTCTAGCTTTGTCTAACAGCACCCTGTTAAATACACACCTCTGCCAATTTAAACAACGAGACGCAATAATTAGATTTTAAACCAGTTAATTTAGGCCAGTGCTGTTTGTGTAGATAGAGAGGTCTCTGGAATTCTTTTTAAGTCACAGCTGGCTCCTGGCAGGTCCATCTGGGAGATAAGAGCTGTCTTGCGAGTCGAGGTTTCTAAATTAAGGCTTCCCTATCAGAGGATAAAGGAGAGCAGTCTGGGTGGGATCTGAAGAGCTGCCTGCCCAGGGCTGTCCCCAGAGCCAGCATCAGAAGGCACAGCTTGCCCCAAAAGCTGACAGAAGAGCCTGAGTCATATCAGGGGCTGCGGGATCACTGCTGCCTGTGGGCGCCCTCCTGGAGGCCAGCATCAGCCCAGCAGAGCAGCACCGGTGGGGCACAGGAAGTGGCAACACGAGCAGAAAAACCACTGCTCAGCCTGTGTCACGGGTCTGGCCACTGCACCGAGAAGTATGAGCGCCAGGCCTGCATGTCAGTTCAATGAATGTCTGATGGAGGACCGGCTAGAAATGAGCCATAAACACTGCATATGTAGAAACGAAAAAAACAACTCTGTATATTTCTTGCAGGTACTTACTGCATTAAAGCAATTTAATAAGAAAATGCTCTGACCTGTGTCCAGATTTTCAGTTCGTATAATTGATTCTGAATCAGAGAACAGCTCAGGTATTGGCAAAGCATCTCTAGGCCCCCAGCATCACCAACTCAGAGCCAACAGGTCTGCTCTGCCATTGCAGTAACGCAAACTCCGTCACCAAATTAATCGGTGTATTCCCAGTGGATTTCCACAGCACGGGGACCAGGGCAGGGGCTGCTCTGACCCCGGGGAGCATCGCAGCAGCGCGGGGAAGGCTGTAAACCATCAGAATGGGGAACGCGGAGCAGCCGCGCCGCAGAGCAAACCCAGAGGAGGGCACAAGATGGTGAGCACCGGGCTGCCACCTCTCCCGTCCCCACTCAGCGCTGCACCGCCACCGCACCGCTTTACCACCGTTTATTACCCCGCACTCCCGTCCCTCCCTCCCGCCCCGCGGTCCCCCCGGGGTCCTCAGCGCTGCCCCTCCCGCTCACGACACACTGAAGGGATGCGGGCGCGACCCCCGCCCGCCCCGGGCACTCACCGAAGAGCAGCGGTTTGAGGCTGAGGGTGCGCGCGGCGCGGGTCCGGCCGAGCCCCAGCTCCACCCGCTGCGTGTGGCCCACCTGCGGGGAGAGCGGCGGTGAGCTGGGGCCCGCCCCGCCCCGAGCCCCGTGCCCGGCCCCGCGGCCTTGCCTTGATGCCCTCGAGGCGCGGCAGGGCGCGGGCGGGCGGCGGAGGAGGCGGCGGAGGAGCGGCGGCGGAGGCGGGGGGGCCGCTGCCGGTGTCGCCGGCGCTGAGGTGGACGAAGAGCAACAGCCCCAGCACGTTGAGGACGTAGAGGTGAGCGAAGACCATGAGCACGAGGAAGTAGGGCCGCGAGCACACGGGCCGCGGGCGGCCTCCCGGCGGGCCGGGCAACGGAGGGCTCTCCGCCCGCGCCGCCGCTGCCGCCGCCGCCGCCATCGCGCCCCGGCCCGCCAGGCCCCGCGCGTCACCACGGCAACCGCGCGGCGTGCTGCGTCATCGCGTCGGGGGGCGCGGCCGGCGCGCGCGTGGCGGGAAAGGGGCACGTGCGGCACGCGGGGGGCGCAGCATCTCCCACCCCAAGGAAGAGCCGGGACACGTCCGAAGTTAAAAAGTCACAATTTATTGCAAATAAACCAAGGGCGCGCGTCTGGCAACCGTCTCCCAGGCGGTTTCCGCCGCCCCTGCCCCTATCCAGTGCCTGCAAAGAGAAGCGAGGAGGAAACAGATTCGCAGCCCTCCTGCAGTGTGGGGGGGTTACACGGCCGCCCACCTCCAACACTGTCCCACTATCTCAACCAGAGCGGGGCAAGGAAAGGAACTCCCAGAACGAGTGCCTCATTTAAAAATAAAGTTCTATTTTTCACCTGCTTAAAAAGTCTAAAATTTAGAGTGCAAGGCTATAGTACAGAAACCTCCTGCTGCCCCTGGCCCTATGCGGGGACAGAGCAGCAGTCATGCAGTTTATGTTATCAGTAAAAAAATTTTTGTTACAGTCTGGGAAGCCTGAGGACCATCAGAGGTGAGGCAGCCAATGCATAACACGAGCAAAGCTGAACTGAAGAGCGCCGGATGCACGGATGGAGGGCGGGCAGAGAGAGACAAATGCAAAAAGAAAAGAAAAAAAGAGCAAACATTCCACATCTGTAGCAGTAATGCATCAAAAGGAATTCTGTACCTCAGAATGAATGGCTCCTGAGCCACTAAGCACCTATGGTCACATAGCCCTGCTTTTTGAATAGGGCTGTGTACCTGTTAGAGGGGAAAAAAAACCTAGCCTTGTCTTTTGATATTGCAACTCCTGTTCTCCTGTTGTTACCTTTCAAGCAGCACCACTTTACTCCAAGAGCCAACACTAACTGTGCTCTGCAGGTTCTGTCCTGGAGTTTACAACTCTGCACGACACCACTACAGCAGTCACCCTGCCTGGGCTGCAACAGCAACTAAGTCCTGTTGTTTTCCCAGAGAGCGTGGAAACATGATTTGTGTGTGCAAACCAGAACAACCACCACCCTAAGAAAGGGTGTGATTCGTTTTGTCTTAAAGCAAATAGAACTGCTAACTAAAGCTTCAGAAATTCTGGAAGAATTAAGGGGCACTCAGTGCAACATGTAGTACTGTTCCTCAGCCAAGCATCTCAGCAGTCTGTTCAGCACATTTGGCCATAGCTACGTAGTCCAGTTTTTCTACAAACAAGGATTCATGGCAAAGCATTTTGTGGGGGCAATGGAGAGGGAGGGAAGGAGAGAAGCAAAGAGGAGGTGGAGAGAGACAAAACCCCATTCTAGTATAGCTCAAAGCCTGGCAATTATGTAACAAAAGTGAGAGCTCTTTGGGATTAGTAAACACCAAGTATCTGTTCCGCAGAGAGACTGGGCATTAAGCTAGTTACATTTAGACAACAAGAACACCAGCTTTTATCCTACATTAGCACTTTGCACGTTAAAATCTTCAAAGAACAGTTTAAAGGTTAGTTCAACACATAGCAAACTGCTGCGTCTCAGCAAGCTCTCCCCTGAGCTATCCCTTGCCCTGTGTCCCAAATTTTGACAAGCTTTAGGAGGAGAGAAAGGTGTATTTGACCAATCTCTGGAATATGTTCTGAGCAGGGCACAAAGATGCTGCTAGGAGCAGAGGAAGGAATGAATTCAGGAGGCAACGGCTGGAGCAAGGACATATCTACCCCCATGGCTTCAGCCTAGATGGGAGCCAAAATAGCCCAGAGCAGAAACATAAGGAGCCATGGCTGCAGAGACCTCATACAGGTGCTGCTTCTGTTCCTATCCCTGCTCCACTGCCAGCAGCATTTTGGCAGCACGTTTCTGAGGATACATCCTACAGCAGGGAAGGGAGGGAGGACAGCGCAGGCCTTGCAGATGGAAAATTTCCACTGCAAGCAAGCACGGCCACAGGATTAGCTTTGATGGCAGCTATTCTCTTAAACCAAGCATCTCTTGTTCAAATCCATCTGCCCAATTATACATGCTGCAAAAACTTGGCTCACACATCTCAGGTACATGAAAAAGGCTCCAACAGCAGTTAGCTTATTTGGACATGCAGAAATTTAGTACTCTTTCCCCTTCAGTTTAATCTTTGTCATGTGAAACTGTATAAAAGCAACAGAGTATACAGGGGTGCATCAAAGGTTACACTTCCATGTACAGCATGGAAGAGAATCCCATGAATCCCCCACAGAAGTGATTTCTTCAAATCAGACACTCCAGCTTCACCTTCACTGGCTGTGTACAGCGTGTTCCTGGTGCAGGTGACAGACATGCTTGTGAAATCTTAACACGTGGCCTGCTTCCTATAGCAAACAGGCAAGCATCAGCATTTAAGTAACCTTTTTCATGTTAACCCCTACTAAGATGAACTAGGTTTTCATATTTTTATTTTAGTGTATATTTTACATTAGAAAAAAGAATGTTAATAGAAAAGCTCCACATGCTCCTAACAATCAACTTTCTGATAAGTTCCCACCAGTATTGATACTAATATACAAATAAATTAATTTTGCAAGTTAATTTTCTGCCTGGCTTGGTGCAGACTCTGCACAATCAGTGCATCTGTATTCTAGTGCCTGCCCAACATGTGCCAGGGAGTGTGTTGTACATAATATTTGCTCCTCATAAAGTAGCAGAGTTTAGTTTCACATCAATTAATGGGATTAAATTTTCTCAACCATATCAACCAGCAGGCACAAATATTCTTTACCAGATTGCATGGCACTGTTATGACATGGATTGTTTCACTCTGAAAAAGCCCCAAGCCTTGATTAACATCTGTATGCTACTATTCCCTCATCACTCACTTTGGCAATACAACACCCTCCCCACAAAAACAAGTAAAGCAAAAAATCTATATGGAAGACCTAAAATTTATCAAATGCAGAATATGACCTGACTTAGTGACAACCTGCTCTCTCCCCTACAATTCCTCTGCTTGTTTTTGTTTGTGTAGCAAGATTTTGCACAGCTGATATTCAAGAAGAGATGTCACGTGTAATCGGACTAAGTCACAGACACTGCTGGTACTGCCAGATCAGACACAGCAGCAGCCATTCTTAGCACCAGCCACTCTCCTCATGCAATGCCAGTGCTACAATGTCCTGGTTAAAGGAGCATCAGGAAATCTACATGAGTTACTTTGTAACCTCCTTCAGTGACTAGGAGGATTTTTGGTTCAGAGGAAGGAAGGAGGAGAGAGGGAAAAGCCCATTAAATTTACAAGCAGATTAAGGAAAAACACTCCACTGCCAATTTATTTTTAAAAAGGGTTGTGTGTTATTCTAAGGTTTGTCTGTATAATTGTACAACCGTTGAAAATTACATAAATTGTATTGATCTAATACTATTAACAGCCATTCAGAGAAAAACTCCCTCCCCTTCTGAAACCATTGCGGGTAGGAGGGAAACGTCCCAGGAAATATGCCAATCTGAACTCTGGCCTCTAGCATGGCGGAAACAAACAGAAAGATAAGAGAACAAACTGGACTAAGATGTGATGTTTGCATGTGTCTGACTTGCAAGGGGAGGGGTGGCTCTGTCCTTGGCCGTGTTCTCCCAGAGGCAGTGCCTGCTTATCCCGGTGAAGCTGCCATCACTTCACTTGCTGCTCTCACCCCTGCACTTTGTCATTTTCTCCTGTTTTATGTATCATGGAAGTCTTTCAGCAGGGTCCTCCGTCTCTGCTCTGCTATGTGCATCTGATTCTCTAAGTCCTGGTAAAACAGAAGGCAGAAATAGTTAGCGTGAGATCCCCAGAGATTAGTTAATTTTTTTTCCTTAGGGATTCAAATAATCTGAGAATCACCAACCTTCATACTTCAGATACGCTCTGAATCACAAGACTGCAGACCTCATTACTTTTAACACGGCCTCGCTCTGCAGTTACCTGGCTCTTGCTTTATCTAAAAAGCTACACACTTCAGGAACCTACACTTAACCAGAGGTTTATTACGAGCAGCTTCCTCCAAAGCTTTGCTGGTTCTGTTTCCAGCCCCTCCTCCTCTCCCAAGAAGCAGAGCACTCCACTTCCACAACATCCACCAGCAAGAGGAAGAAAAGTGAGATTTTGGATCTAGTATTTCAGCACCCTCACTTAACTGCCTTAGCTCTCCCACAAAGGTTTTAAGCCTGATATTAACAAAATCTGGCCAGCAGGCTCAAGCAAGCAGAACACTCACCCCTCTGTCATAGCTGTCTGCTCGCTCCACCTTCCACGAGAGATTTTCAATTTCAGCTTCCAGCTGGGCCTGCTGGTATTCAAACTGCAAACAGCAAAATTAGAGTTCGCATCAAGAAATTAGCTTCGTGGAACAGCTTCGTTCAACGTGCTACACTTGAGAGCAAACAAACATGTTCTACTGACAGCAGTGCTGGAAGAGCAGGTTTGTGCCTCCTCCCTATCCATCTTTAGCTACACATGCCTTGCAGGAGGCTCCTGGTGTGAACAGTCCCCAACCTGCATCACTCAAAGTTAATCATATCAGTTCAGAAACACTCGAAGTGACAAAAATCTGCTAACTCAGCTCACTTTGCCAATAAGCAGGTCAGGAAATGCTCTTGTGAGCAGCTCTGCAGGCAGAAGTGAGGGACTGCTAACCACTGCTGGGAGCAGTAACTTGTTCCACCAGCACAGTCAGATAGAAAAGAAAACGTGGCCAAAGCCTGAGAGAATACACACACTATGGGAAGAGATTGGAGAACAGGTTTTACTTGACTACTGAGTCAAAGAATCAACATATTCAATGAATTCGGGACTATTTTTGGACATACCTGGCCCGTAGAAAGTTTCAGCTTGCAAGAACTTGCAGTAGGAATCAAAGCAAAGTTACACACTGATTGCAGGCTGGAAAAACTATGCCCCAGCAGCAATTTGCGGGAAATACAGTCCACAGCACTGTGACAGTCCCACCAAGGAACAAACTCACATTTTCCAGCTTCAAAACTTTTTGGATAAAGTGCTTACTAGTTAATGCAGTGTTGCCAAAGGAAAAGAACAGTTGAGCAGCAGATCAATTTGAAGCAAAGAGGAAAGATGCAAAGGCACACAGTCTTATCCTGTCCTTACCTCAAACTCAATATTCATATTTCAGACACACAAGCTCTGGAATAGGGATGCTTGGCTATTCATTCAGCCTAGCATGGTGCCAGCTAAACACCCCCAGACAAACTGTAACTGAAAAAAGAGCAAAACATCTTACCAGTTTCTTTCTGGGACCAGACTCCATGTAGTAGGCATATGGATATGTGTACTGCAGAGTGTAACGACACTATTGGGGTCCAGGGAGAAGACAGAGAAAACAAGAAGAGTCTCAGACTTTGAAGTCAGCACAGTCAGTTGCATAGCCGCTACAAAGAAGCTACCTTCTGGCAAGGATGACTAGACACTTCATGGAGCAGCTTCCCTCATCATCCTTGGAAAAACTCACACAGTTTCACTTTAACTTCTCAGAAGTCATTTCCAGGTGATTTTTGCCTAGTTCATGGCCTGGACTAGAGGTACAGTTTCACATACCCATAATCCCCAAGTCCCCTTCCTCTCACTAGGTGCTGTGAAATTAGCATTCACGTGCATAGATTCTCTTCTCTGCTAAACAAGCCACAGCTACCCACCTTTGCAAGTAGTTTTGCAGCATTTTGTAGGTATTGCCAGTCTATCCATGTTCCCAAGTTGTTCATAACTCTTTCCTGAATTTTCTCCTGGATTCGTTGGTATGTCTGTGCCTCCAGCTGCAAACTTTTATTGTGATTCTCCCACTACAAAGGGTGGGGAGAAGGGGAAAGAAAAAATGGTATGAGACCAGAATACTTTTGCTGTAAAAGCACAAGCTCTAGCAAGCGGAAACTGAAGTGGGGCAGGAGTCCAGCAAGGCAAGACATGCTGTGGGAAAGAACAGCAAGGCAGCAGCTCCAATAGCAAGGGGTGGAAGCTGTATACAACAGACTGACAGCAGGAAAGAGCAAGAAGCAAACCCAGCTCCTCAGAGTGGGAATGCCCTCTGTTCGCACAAAGACTTTGTGTACAAGATAGATAGTAATGGTGATTCCACTACTTAAACGATTTCTATAGAAAGGGCAAGAGTTGAAATTAACACCTAATGCGGGTTCAGTGAACTCCAACATCCACATGCACATTGTAAACATAGCCATGTCCCAAAGCCTGTTTGGTCTAGCAAGCCAAGAATGAACACATTTATTTTATCACAGGAACTGGCTCATAGCATGAAAAAGAATAAATTCATTTTAATGGGGAAACAAGTGCACTGAAAGGCAGCAGCACTGTCCTTCTATCACATTCTCCTCTAGAGATGCTGTTCTAGAAACACACTGTATGTCCAGGTGCTTTGAAATATCTGTGTGCCTACAGATTATGCAATCACATTTTTAAAAGTTGCATCCAGTGTTCTGGGTCCTTTAGGAAAACTTAGCTACAGCCAATGGAATTTGAATGTAACAGTTTATTCTTTGTCCCTGTGAAGATATACCGCAAGTAAAAAAGTTCTGCAGTCCTGAAATGAAGTGACTGGAATAATATTTACCTACTGCAGCAGCACTCAGCCTGCAGGAACAGCATAGTGGCACACAGGTAATACCAATTTTCTCTAGCACGAGGAAACACAGGAGCAAGTACAATTTGCTTTGGGGATGACATTACTGGTTTGAACAGGACCCACAGGGCAGGACTTAGAGTAAGAAAGAACAGGGCCTGAAAACTCAGCACAGATTCTCTTTGGGCAGTTTCTAGCATGGAGATTGCTGGCAATGACCTTTGCACCAGGCAGGGAGCATTAAAAAGCTACAGCAGCTCTGGCCAAAGAGATGTCTCCTACCCTCTCAAAATAGAACAAGTACTTCTTAAGGGCCTCCCTGGCCTGTGCTTGCTGACTCTGGTTTACAATATCAGGATTCTCTTTGTACCGACTGCATTCGTAGTACTCGCTGCCATGAGTCTTCCAGTCTCCCAGACACATCCAGCAGAAGTCTGCAGAAAACAGTGAAAATCCACTATGATGCACAGAAAAAAAACCCCATAACTCTGAGAAAGAAAAGCTTCAGGAGGCATAGCTCATCTGTTTTCATTATTTCTGCTAAGCCAAGAAACATACATTTTGTATCATCTTGCAAAATAGAACACAACAGCGAGCCAAAAATATCAGCCTGTCTGGAAGATTTTCATTGTGCAGCCTCCTGTGCAACTACAGAAAGTAAACCTTGAAGTGCTGTAAGACCAATGCACAGAACTTGTGCTCTGCACAGGCTGTCAACTCCAGGCTAAAGAAGAGGCAGGCTATTGTCTTATTTGTGAATTGCTTCCACCCCACTGCTGGCATACGGCACCATGAGAGTCTCTGGTTGAATAAAATATGAACAATCAAATCCAAGAGTGAATTAATTCATGCAAATAAAATCTGCCTTCAGCTCTCTCCAAGAGAAAACTACCTGGATGACTTCAGATATCAGTGGTCAATGACACTTCAAGTTAGAAGCCACTGAACTGGGAAGAAAGTGGAGAAAAGAGAACAATAGCAAAACCCACATAACAGTTTCCTGATTTCAGAGCGAGGCTGTGAGTGTTTCGCTGGAAAGGAAAAAAGATGGAGATTAAGTTGCTAAAATAATAATCACTTTTGTGTCACTCATTTTAAGGGACTGAAATTGGCATTTCCAGAGTTCACCAGCCTTCTTGAATGCTAGTCACCATGGTACCTTGGCACTTGCTTGCTCACTCTTGTCACAGAGCTCCATCAAATCACATCCAGTGCTGCTGAGGACCCCAAAGCAAAGGAAATGAGAGAGGACAGCAATCTTTAATCATCATCCAAATAAGGTTCTGATAATATAATATTTCCTAGCAGCACACTTAATATAGAGGGCCTGAACACAAACTATTTTGCTCCAAGGCAACAGGAATTATTTCTGCCATGAAAAAATCTACAAAAGAACAGGCTGTTGTTTTAGAGGAGCACACAGTGGTCCAAAGACATTCTGGCTGCTCATTGCACAGGGGTGGACTAAGAAGTCAACTACAGAACGTTATGCAGAACAAATTCACAGCTCCTGCAGTTTCATCTGGGTAGGTCTCATTATTTCCAACAGTGACCAGAAGGACCTAAGCTGATCTGAGGAGATAGCTTAGACCTGCCAGTATCTTCAACTGATAGTCAGCAGATTTACAGGGAAAACATTTGATATCCTCCTCTGGGATGTTTTCCACTCTCGGTATAATGGCAGAGATGGAGACTTTCCTATACAATGGATGTCAGGCAGAAGAAGTTAAACTAGCACCAAATCAGAACCTAATCAAAATCACAGCCAGTGGGGGGAAAAAAAAGGCTATCACAAGTCTGTAATTTAATACCCTGTCCACATTTTATGCGGGGAAAAACATTGCAGTCAGTGTTCACAATTCATCTTCATAACACACAAAAAGAGAACATCTCTAAAACACATTGCTGAGAAAAGCGTTTCCAAATTCTACTTACCATGCTTGCATTTGGAGCATTGCTGAAAGAGAAGACAGGAGGCACTGGTTAGTGGAAAGCGGAAAAATTTCTGCTTAGAACAGGGAAGATCTGATGTGTTCAGGGAACTGCTCACCATGTGATTGCAGCCTCCATTCTTTTCAATACAGATATTGCACTTCGGACACTGGGGAAACAGAAGCATTTGTTAGACCCAACTCTGTCTCCAGCAGACTTTCTGAGAATGACAATGTTTGCATGACAATTCCACCTGCGTTCTTTGTTTTATTTTTATATGCATGTATGAAAATATTCAGGAAGGAGGCAGAAAGCCAGGGATGTTACACAGTAGCACCAGACTGTTCGCCCAAGAAAACAAGTTTGCTGTTGTTACACCTTGTAAAACTAAAAATCTCACCGAGTCACGCACAGAGACATAAATGAGTTTACATAGGACAGTAGCTTCCACAGCTACTTAAACTACAAGATAACCAGCTCTGTATCCTGCCACTATCAGATGACAACTAGCAGAGGAGAATCTGTAGGACCACAGTGAGAGCTGCACACTTATTTGCTCCAGCAGTGGTCCTCTGATGCTCTCGAGTGTTGAGTTCAGAACATCATTCTGGTTGCACAAGTACAAAGAAAGAAGGGAGTTTTGTTGCTTCTTATAAATTTCAACAACAGGTAAGATGCATGCTGAATATAAAAGAGCCTTATATTTACAAAGATGCATAGCAGAAAAACTGCCATCACATGCTGACACCCCTCTAAAGAGATAACGATACTTAGGATCTCTAGTTTAAGTACTCACTTTCCTAGCACAACTGAAGCTGGTGCCTAATTAGCACTGTCACTATTACTATTATTTACAGTAAAAACAAGTGCTAGTCAACTAAGAACTGTTTTGAAGTTGGGACACAAATCCTCCAAAACACATTAAAAACCCCAGTCTGCAAACAGCTAATCTAGAAGAAATACAACTGTGACCTTTAAAGATATTTCTACAGATAGAACATACGATATGTAATTGTTTCTTTTTCCCAGGTTTAAATCTACTAGAGGTACTTCAACATACAATTTATTGATTTCATCCACCCTCTTTTGTTGTTATTGCCAAATCAGGACCTTATCTCCCTCACCTTCCTCCACATAGACATTGAGACTTGAGCACCACTAGAGTTCACTAACTGCACCCTCTCCCTCCGTTTGAAATACACCTTTGCTGTATATTTTCAAGCAGTCACAATTCTGCCTTTTGCCCGTGGGAGGGCAGCACAGCTGGCTTCCAAAGACATTCACGCAAGACCTGGAATAAGGACCAAGACCACTGTCCTGTCCCTACTGCAGGAGGGCAGATGGACCATCTGCATTCCCAGAGCATTGTGTTGTAACACAGTCCAAAAGAGCTGTGAGAATTTACAGCCTGTGAAAATGCTATATATATATATAAAGAATTGTATCCTGCTTCCCAGTTAGGACTAGAAGACGTGAAAAGACATGCAGGTACTTGTCCTTACATCTTTAGTGTGAGCACTGATGTAGTTGGCTGTTTCGGAGTCATCTGCACATTTGGTGAGCCATTTCCGGATGGTAGCACAGTCTGTGGGTGCGTGGTACATCTGCCGACACTTAAAGCTTAACAGGAAAAAAAAAAAAAGACACTATATATCCATTTCCACAGAAATTACTCAAGAACTGAGGTATTCCCGATGACCAAACTCTGGGAGGTTTGAGGGTAAGGGATGCCAACGGATTCATGTATTAGCAGAATGCAAAACCAAAGGCTGAGCTCTGCATAGTGACAGCTCCAATAAACCACCAATCTCATGTGCAGAAACCAGCATCAGGATGAATGGAGAGGCCTTCTCTGATGTAAATGTGACCAAGGACACTTGAAAGCCAACAAGGAACATTAGTGCTCCTATTTAGTCAAAATTTATTCTCACACTAGCCTCAAAATACACCAGATTCTCTGGTAATCAAATACCTGTAAAAAGCCTAAAACCACCAGACCAGCAGATAACTTAAAGGTCTCTACATCCATTACCAGGATCTTTACCATTCACTCTGGCTTTACCCAAATTTGTAACCTAGCCAACAAAGGACAAAAGAAGATTTTTAACTGCTTCATTACTCAAGATCAGTGTTCTCTGATTGTCGTAACATCCAACTCCCAAGGAGTTTGGGGAGCAAGGGGAAGGCTGACCACCGGCAGAAGTCAGACACTACGTGTCCAGTTACTCAAGTTAACTCAAGTTACAAACAACTTTAGCAAAGCATGTGAGATGCTTTCACACACTGAACCTATTGGCAAGCAAACGGAGTAGCTCTGAGGACAGCAATTCCCCTGTGATCTTTAACCTTTTCTGTTTCTTACCAGAAGACCTCATTGCAACGATTGCACTGCACTCGCCGGGCTTTTGGCTCCTGTACCTGTATGACCATTGGGCAGTCTGCACCAGGACACAGCTGCAGCTGGTAATGGCTCTGTGAACACACCAAGGTGGTAAAATCAGCAAAGGGTGCAGAAGAGCATTATCTTTTCAAGTCTAACTACTCCCATCCATAAAAACACACAAGACAGTGTTTTCTTATTGGAAAAGATATTGAAAACTGCTACCAGACCTTGGTTAACAGAGCAGCCAAACCTTTCCCACATTACGAAAGGCGATGTTAACTACTTACAATTTATCACAACAAGGAGTTCAAATGGAGGCCTACAGACCAAGTAAGCACAGCAACACATGTGGCTGTGAGCCCATGATGACACTGAACACTTTTACTCTACTTGAGCTCTTTCCCCATGCTTATTTTATAACCTAGAATGTACTCAGCTGCTTTTCTGTGGTGGCTGTTTCCTTCTACATACTGAAGGCAGGTGACACTATTCTTCCATACTGTTACCGTTTCTTTTAGCTCTCAGTCACCAGAATACTTTTTACAAATTTAATCCTATATGTATGCCTGCCTTAATTTTGATAAACGTCAAATGAAATATTATTAAGCAAACCAATCCAGTTGGGCTTCACTGTGGTGACAGGCTTATTTGTCAGAAGCTAAAATATCTACATAAGAGCAAGGAAGACATCAAAACTCAGATCAAAGTTTGAGATTCTCAGCTGAAACATGCTGAGAATTCTACTTCAGGAAAAGAGTCAAGCACCAGCCAACAAGTTCCTGGGTGACCTTACAGAAGAATTTACTTTGGCAACCTGCTAGAGCATTTCGTCAGTGAGGCTGCCCTACAGGAGCAGCCACATCATGCTTGTGAAGGACGATTTTAATGTAGTCACTACATCTCTAATCAGAGATGCAAGGCACTTCAAACAAGATTTCTGCAAGTCATTGGTGAATCGATCCAGGGTATTTTAAATCTGAAAAAGACAGTACCTCCACATAGTCCCTGAAGAGGTAGCGCCTGTATTTGTCTTTCAGCTCTTCACTAGGCAGCAATGGAAAAACAAAGTCTTCAGGTGTGCGAAGTAGGCAGTCCTGAGCCATGCAGGAGACCCCTGAGAAAAGAAGGCAACATTTCAGCTCAGCGCAATGTATACTAAATAGCAGACACAGAGATAGCATTCAACACAGTTTCCTAGGTGCCATCTGTTGTTGTAGCAAGAGGGACACAACTGTGGAACAGATCAATTGAATGTATCAGGGCTGCTGAAAAGCTGAAGCCCAACCGTCTTCGCTGAAAGATGATAGGGCACAAATGTATTCAGAAGCTGTAAGTGTTTCAACCAGGATTCAACCGCATGTTACTGTCATACCAGCAAGAATGACAGACCAGGAGAAGCCCAAACCAGCTCCGGCAACTACTGGCTTCTGCTCAACACAAACAAACAGGTGTTGGTATCCACAAGAATTTCTAGGGCAACAAAACAAGACATCACAGAGATGCAATCTCAAAATACAGCAGATTTCCGACTTCAAATCTGTTACAGTCATGCTCTTGAGATCACAACGGGGAGAAGAGCAGCAAACGATCTACAGAACTGCAGGTTTTGTTAGGCAGGAGTAGGGCTTTCCAGGTGGCATGCCAACACCAACCAGGGATTCAGGTAAAACAGCTAGTTAAAGTTAAATTTATCACAGATATCCATTCCATGCTCCATTTTCTCATTACTGAGATATCTGAGAACAATTCAGACTATTGCCTGCAGAGCAACCAAAATGTCAAATGCAGACCCACTACCAAACCTGCCTTGAACTTACCAACTCCGACACCGTCCTTGACAAGCACTGTACAATGCTGCTCCCAGCAGCTGCGACAGAACTGGTGCTGACAAGCCAGAGAAAGCAAGTTCTCCTTCCGGACAAACTGCATGCACACTGCGCAGTGATGGGAGGAATGTACCATTGCCTGGGAGAGATAAATCAGCATTACAGTGAAAGCAAGCGCTCTGAGCATTCTCACCTCATCCACAGTTACCTGCAGCACTTTCATTGTGAGAACAGTGAAGATGAGCTCCAAGCCAGAACAAGCTCCTAAGTGACTGGTGTGCTGCACTGCCCCAATAGTCAGCCCTTCTCACAAACCTTTTCAAGCTCATGGAGCGCAACAGATGAGCAGTTGCTGAATAGCTCCTGTCTTTCACCTAGCGCTACCCAAAATTCACCTTTGTTTTTCTAGTTCTGTTGTCTTCCTTGTTTGAAAAACGAGTAGACACATCATTGTGTATGTCCTTTTTGTTCAGTCCTTCCCTGAATTTACTGGGATTTGTTGTTAGCTGGGTTGGACTCAATAGCTGTTCCACAGGCCTTGGAGAGCGGCAACAGCTGGAAGCAGGTTTAGCAATGTCTTTTTACTTGACTGTAATTTTGGGTATCGTATTTGAGACAGAAATGCAGGCACTGCATGCAGAACGAAAAAGGTTGTTTATGGACCTCCAGAAAGTTCAGGGTTTTTCTTGCATCACTTAACTTCTGCCTATGCTACATTTGGCAGAATAGGTCTCATCTCTTCAGCTGAAAAAGATGCGAGGGTTTGTTTCAAGTCAGACACAATCCTGCTACTCTTTCACTAGGAAGCTGTCTGGTCTCCCTGTGGGTAGTGCAGAACTCAGTCCCAGACAACAAATACAGCCTCTCACACATTTTGGCTCACCCTTGGGACCTGAAAGACTATGTCTAGCACAGCATTATCGAAAGTGAGGTTCTACAACGCCGTCAGCAGGAGTTTGAGCTCCTATTTCCACTTTCACAGAGAAGTAATCTAATCACTTTTCATCTACTTAAACCTGTGTTACTCTTTGAGAAGCTAGCGAGACAGCAGTGAGCTTCCATGAGTAGCTCTCTGCGCCAGGGATGCAGCAGCATCAGCACCCACCCAGCCACGTGACCAGTAAAGCTTGTTTTGTGGCACTGACCACATGAAAAAGAAATAGAGCAGCTTTGTTCTAAGCAGACCAAAACGAGATTCCTCAAGTTGGCAATTGTGTTGATTGATTGGCCGGACCAACTGCTCAACTGCAAGCACACTACCTCAAAACTTTGAAAGCTGTCTCTCTGAGCTTTCCACTGTAGTTTCTCTCTACAGGGCCAGATGCTCTGTAGTATAAGCGTGCACCCCAAAGAACTCCCCAGAAATATCAGCATTCTGCATTAGGAGCTGAACTACAGAGCAACTTGCCATAGCACATACAGATAGATCTTATATATTGCCTATCAAAACAAGTTTGCCAAACTTAAATTAACCTCTGAACTGTAACTTCATTCCTCCAAAAATGAAATCACCATTGCAATGAAGGGTACTTAAATTACAAATGATTCAGACAAATCTCAGAATACACGTACTCCTTTTAGGTATGTCAAATAACAAAGATTTTTTTCTGGACTCTAGGCAGATAATTTGAGTCCATGAAGTTTACAACTGCCAGCTGTATTAGTGCTTGACTCTATGTTAGTTACAAATCAGCTCAGATGCCAAGAAAGGCTTTCAGGTCCTTAAAAACTCCTCTTTCCCACAGCCCGAATTGTGTTTCTCAGATATAACATTTTATCACTCAAAATGCAACACACTGTAATGCATTCCTGGGGTACTGGACCACACTCTGTGAACAAATTCTCTTAGTCGTTTACAGAATATTCCTATCTAAAGGGAAAAAAAAAAAAAAAGACCCCACAGCCCCAGCTGCAAAAGGCAAGCTGTTGGTTCAAGTATTGCTACTGCTTGGCTCAGCCAGAACACCACGGGGAGATTTGGCCTAAGCATTCCTAAGCAGAGCAGTACCCTTTAAAAAGTCAACCCCACACGGATTTAGCATGTAAAACCTTGAGTTTGCAGAGAGTTAACATGGGACAGACCCATCAGTAATGCAGCCCTTCAATGAGGTGGGTCAGAGGTTTCTCTGCCAAGGGGAACAGACCCAAATAGTTAGCATACTTACATGTTTGGATGAGGTGGGCTGAACTCGTGCTTCTACTAGCAACTGGGCAGCATTAGACTTGTGCCTGAAAAGACAATTAAAAGAACGATCAAGTCCACTTCTGAATATATTTTGCATTGTTCCATCACCATGATAACGTGCTCTGGTTAGGCTCCTGCCTGTCTCCTATTCCTTTGTAAAATCAAGCTACCCTGCATAGGTCTCACTTTGGCTCCAGTCTGCTATATAGCTAAATATTTACTTTATGACAGATTATCACCTTTTAGGTATATGAAGCTGTCCATCAGCAGCCTTAGAGTTAAACACATCCTGCTGTTTGTGATTGCTATCACAGAGCAATCTCCAGTAAAAAAAAACGCCAGCAAATTCAAGGATACAAAGCTGCACCGGAGGTATGACTAGGCTGTAATTTGATAATGCTACTTCATACCAAGACAGAAGTTTGAGAACCAGATCGACAGGAGAACAACTTGCAAAGTCACTGATGCAGAGGTAAGCCCTCCCCTGTACTCCCTCCTGTCTAAATCCTGTTAGTGAACCTGAAGAATCACCCTGACTGCTGCGCAGGAATCTCACCCTCCACACTCCCTGGAGAAAAGCTCTCGCAGGATGCATAGCAACGAACAAGTCTGTTACCAGAGATGCTGCAACAACATCCATACATGAGATGCATTTCCCATATGTTCTCTGGATGAAGTTGGTGGCTAACGGGGCCAAAAATGGCACAGTAGAATGAGTCAGCCTGATGTGCTCTCTATTTTCAGACAATGTTCAGCTCTGAGCCAGTACTTTCAGGAGGGGCTGCCAGACAGCAGTGCCTCCCGACACACTTCCCGTGTATATCTGGGCAGAGTCTGAACTCTCCTTTTGAAATCAGCTAGCGGATTTCACTGCGGTGTGACGCTGCCCAAGCAACAAAGGGGCTGCACCCAGCAGTTCTCTCACAGCACCTGCTGCTGCTCTCCAAACGCTATTCAGTTTGGAAAAAAACATCACTTATGTTCAGAAGGAACAAAAACCTCAAAGCAAATGTATTAATAAACTGTACATTCAGTGCTGCTTTATGATTTACAGATCATATGTTCAAAACAGACCATATGTTATCTCTATATTTTCTAAACAAATATAGCAGCACTCGGTCCGCTAGCTCGTTGTTTAAGCTCAGCACATCAGCGGGGTTTCCAGCATGTCAATAATTCCTTGGACTGAAAGACATCTGCTGACACTACCCCCTCCTTATTTACAAGTTCTCTGCAGGCAGCACAGCCTCAGAAAACAGCATCTCTCCTCTGCTCCCTGACACGCCCGTGTGTCCTGCTTTCAGGTTTAAAGACACTTGTCAAAATACACTACAGGGAACCCTAAGCATTCTTGCAGAGAGAGGGAAAAACACGAAGCACAGAATAAATAAGGTTACTTACCTTTCCAAAATCTCTGAGATTTGCCAGTGGAAACTAACTAACACAAGCTTTGCAACAGCATGTGATACCTAGGTGAAAAAACAAAAAGTGAAGCATATTTTGAGGACAAACTTTTGCTTAAGGCCACAATTTTCTTATAAGACTAATAAATTGTGCAGACAGCAAAATGGAGATACTCAATTCCCATTAAACTACTAGACGTAATTTTTATAGCCAGTGCATCTGTGGTGTACAAGTTGGAGTGAGGCACGGATGTACCCAAAGTAACTCACACACTAAACCACAACAGCACCGCAAGAAAGGAATCAAGAAATGGCAGGATGAACTCAACAGCTGCTGGGAGCCCAACACACAGCCCTGGCTGCAGCCACCCCTCGATAGGACCGTGCTGGCTGGGATCAGGTCCTCACTCAGCACAGCGCAGCTGACACCACTCAGAGTTGGAGAACCAGCAACAAGCTGCAAGCATGCACGTGCTGTGAGAGCAATGGGTGGGGGAAAAAAGTTCTCTCTCTCTCTCTCTATATTTTTTTCCCAAACTTTCATTGTAGAAGTCATTACATACCAGAATGGACTAGGAAGATGGAAACATACTCTGGTAGGGACTATTTCCATGCAGACTGGCTTACATTACATGGGCTCCTGGTAAGCGTTAGCACAGACTGTGCCAGCCAGAAGTGCCTGAGCATTCTAAAATACTGCAACACAACATGAGAAGTCATGTTACAAGGGTACAAGTGAACAAGTTCTCCTTTGGTTCTACGTATTAGTCTATTTCAGAAGAAAATTGGCCTTTGGACCCCTTGTGCCTCAATGACCCTCATGGAGCTCTGCCTCTCCTGCTCCAAGAAAAACTGTCACCACAGCATCCATCTGCTGCACATACAGAAAACACCACTTCTTCTGTCCCAGCTGCAGGAAGAGATCTTTGTTTGTTTGTTTGTTTGACAAGCTGTCAGTCCCAATCACCAGCCGAGAAGCCATAAGCCATCTCAAATCCCACTGCAGGTGAATCATGGAATCTGACACGTTGGTAACACAGCCACACAATGACTCCTGTACAGCCCTGGAAGGAAAACAAGCTGTGCTTGCTCCTACAAAACAGGCTCTGCTCACCTTCTGCAAGATATCCATTACCCTTCTAAAACCAACCCATCAAAGAGGTGCAGTTTCACAGCACAACACAACTGACCTATCTATTCCTGCCATCAGATATGGCCCCGACCCTGCACTGGTATCTGTCAATGTCGGAAGGTTGGAGGGGGAGCGTCCTGAGGAGACAGCTGGGTGCTGCTGTGAGGAGAGCAGGGCAGCCAGGCACCTTTCTGCAGCCAGCAGGCTACCTCTGCTCAGTGGGTAGCATCAGCAATGCGGTCTCCACAAGACAGGCTTCCTGCAAATGCAAACCACATGCTAATGAATCACTCCCTAATAGTAACTAAATTATTTTCCAGTAGCAGTAAGAACAACCATCCTGACAAAAGCAAACAAATAAGAACACTGGACTTTAATAGGAAATTCATCTGTAACACATGAGTATTTTTCAGTTGCATTTTCACAGCCTGAGGTACATCATCACAACACCGTGAACAATGTACAGAGCTGTTTGTTCCCAGAAGATGTGGTAATTAACGAGTCCTTCTGAGAATGAGCAATTATAAATACAAACACTAGCATTCACTCCTTACATCTAACAAACTAGCCTAACAATGAAATGTTTTTGAATCAAATTGTTCAGCAAGACACGGAATTAATGTTCTAGAAGGATGCCAGGTTAACAGATCCAGAGGCAGTCTATCTCTGAAGAAACTCTAAATCAAGAGCAAAGATTCTGCAAAGCTGTTTCTCTTTGTTCTAGAATACGTTCCAGAGAAGTCCTATCACAAAGAAATTCCCTTCTGGCCCTGCCTGTGAACGCAACTCCTCCCAGCAGCCAAAGTCTGCTTCCCAACCATGCATTCGTTTGTTCTTGGTAGGGGACAAAGAATAAAGCTTCTGTGACCACTCTGAATTTGCTCTACCTACAAGCCCTGACCAGACCAGCTGTAATGCTCATTTTATTGCTTGCATCATAAAAGCACTCAAGAATAAAAGCCACGTTCATGATGTGAGTCCAGTTTCACAAAAGCCCCAACGCACAGGATTTTGGTACTTTCCCTCTGAAGCACATGAGATCTTGCAAACAATAAGTCCCAGAGCCAGTTTGTTTGGCATGGAAGGACTCGCTCTTACACACTGAAGACAGACAGGAAGAGGAACAGGTAACATATGAGGCTGGGCTCTGCCTGCTGATTACAGCAGGTGGAGCCTCACCACAAGACAGCCTATATATCCTCCTCACCAACAAGGCTGGTAATTCAGACTGCAGCTGTGGAAACCACTGGGGGCCAATACGACTGGAGATACCGAAGAAAACAAGCATAAGAAAAGTAGGTTTTTTTAACAGTAAAGCATTTCCTGGGCAGTCAGAAGTTTTATACAATGAAAGACCTCAAACTTTTAAAACATTTCAGAAAGAGCTGTGATCCCCTATCAGCAGCTGGGGGACACAAGAGTTTCAACATTATCCAAGAACAGCAATGCCTCATCTCAGACACAAAACAAGTTGAAAAAGTTATCTTTGAAAAACTGTCACTTTGTTTACACCTCTCTGTTCTCTTTTCAGAAGACACAAAAAAGCTGTGGGACGGCACACTCAGTGTTCCACTGGCAGCAGGCCATTACAGAAAAGCACCTCTATGGCCCACGGTGTAGAAAGCAATGCATTCTAGACACTGCACTTCTATTTTAGCTTTTGTCGGCAATAGCAAAACCATGCCAATGCTTCTACAGAACTTCTGCACTCCAGAACATTTTGAAATCAGACAACAATAACCACACTGTTTTTATTTAGAATCATGTAATCATATAACCTTTTACATTCGCAAAAATGTTCGCCCCATCGCTGCCCCACATCCCCCAGTACCACATCCACGTGGCTCTTAAGCACCTCCTGCCAGGAGGACTCCACCACTTCCCTGGGCAGCACGTTCCAATGCTTGACCACAATCTCCAAGAAGAGAGATTATCCTTCCATCACTCAGCATTTCCCCATTTTCTCACTATCACAGAGAGCAAGCTGATCACAGATCAGCTCAGACAAAAACCGAACTTGGAGAAAATTCAAGACCAGGCTTCTTTCTCTGCATCCAGGGTGGGCACAAATTTGAAACTGAGACTGGCTGGGCAGCACACCATCCAGTTTCACCTTCCAAGAGGAACGTGGTCACTTCAGAAACCTCTTAGCTTAACTCTTAACTCATCCTAGTGACAGAGGATTGCTGGTTGTCAGAAATGGGCCAAACATGACCAATGCTCATGTTTAGTGCTGCACTGGAAAAGCAGCGCAGCGTCAGTAACGATAGGAAGAGTGCCAAGAGGAAGCTGCTCTGCCTTAAGAGGAAGTCTTCCAGAGTTATAAAAGAAGTCAGAAAAATTTACATTGTGCTGGGTAAAATTAGATTCTGAAAGTAGAACAAAGAAGAAACATCATCACATTAAACACGTCCATTTGTGGTTTTTTTTTTAAGTAGAGAATAGTGATTTTTCTGTCTCGAGAACAACCTCCTGGGGTCTCTACTCTCCAAGATAAGCAAAATTCTCACGCTTCAGAAGTATGAAAAACAGCACAGCACTCTTGGGCAAGACAACATCAAAAGGATTTGCAAAGAAGCTCTGCAGGTACCTTGCTGGGTCTGAAAAGCACAAGGACAACTATGCCTCAACTTGCTTCCCTGATAAGCTATGTAATTTGAAGAGCTGAAGTTTCATCTCTCTACAGAAGAAAAGCTTTTCAACCACGCCACTTTGACAGCCGCTCGTTCAGACAGAAATGTTTCCTAAAAGCTAAAAAAACCACCGTCTTTTGTAGAGCTTATATTCTACAGAGATCGCTCATGCATATTGATGTAGCATGCATATCTCATCAGCTCATTTCACTTTTCTCCAAGAAGTGGCCTATTTTTTTATTTCTATTTTTTTGGAGGACTGTTTCAATCCACACTTTTGCAGAGATCTGGTATCAGGAACCCTAAAACAAAACATTCTCACATGATCCTCATAGAGAGTCATATCAGAACGAGTTGGTGGTTCGATGAGCTGCTGGATCTGACACCCCCTGGCTTTGCATCAAGCTGACAGTTCACATTAAACCAGGGCTGCACTGAAATGCCTGGCCATGATGAACACTTCTCTGGCATAAAGAAATGTTCTATTTCTTTTTCTCATGTTCCCCCTTGCCAAAGGTTTTTATACAAATACAGCTAAGCAAATAGGATTAATCTTGAGAAGCATTTCTTCTAATCCAGAAACACAGTTTTCTGTCCATAAGAAAAGGAAGAAATTATGAAAATGTTAGTTTGCCTGTTGCATCAGAACTTCTAAAAACACACTCAAGTCTTCAGAAAAGCAAGAACAGAGCAAGAGCTTCTGAAATTGTTGCTGTTGGTGAGCAGCGATGGGAAAAATAGAGGAAACTCAACTGAGCTGACGGGGAGGAGAACAGCAACACCTCAGAAAGAAACTGTACTTTGAATGGAATGCTGCTGAAGAAAAGAATACGTTCACACACAATTTGCTTAATGATACTGAAGTAAAGACAGTGACACACAAAATGGAAAAAGATACTATTTGGCACTCATACCTCATGTGGAAAGGAGGTCTGACTCCCTCCATGCCCCGCTGGAAAAAACTGTTTGACCGGCCTGTTTTTATTGGAGGATTTCTCAGAAAACTGCAGAACTATTAGGAATCAAGAAGAAACAAAAAGGGGCAACCAAAAAGCTTTCTTTTAGACCACATTTTCATCTTTGCTTTATCTATCGCTCTTTTAAGCAGGCTTCCAATACGCAATCCTGGTAGGAAAGTCCCAAGGCTGCAGGGCTTGGGCTGCCACGGCCACCAGCTGCTGTAAGCACTCGACGTGCTCAAAGGCTTGTAGCAAAGTCCCTTCTAACTGCCACAGGTTTCTGGCATTAGAATGCTGTTTTCAAAACAGAACTCAAATTAATACATGGGAAAAAAGACAAAGTTACAACAAAATAATCATATGCCCTGCCCAAAGATTTGCGTGTTCAGTCATGGTTAAAAAACATGAGAAAAAGTCATTTCTCTTTAAATATCACTCACAGCATTGCTTAGAATTTGTCTGACATTTCAGTCCCTGAGCTGACAGGCAGGCTGCACTGGTGAAAGAGATGCAATTTGGAGACCCTGGCAGGTCCAGATACACAGCAACGCACCAGCCCTGCTTCACTCACCCTCAGGCACACACAGCCCACACCACTGGAGTCACATTTAGGAGGCAGAGAGCAGTTTGGGAATGAGAAATACCATCAGTGTTACTGCATAAGGCTCACAACGCTATCAGTGCACGACACACTGAAGAGAGGAGATCTCAGGTTAAACTCCAAGTCCTGCTCCACAATTACACATGGCTCTAATCCATCTGTTCTCCTATGGAGGACAGCAAGAATTCCAGCTGCCAGCAAGCAGGATCAGCAGGACTCAGCTAGGAAATCTCTACATACGTATTTCTCAAGCTGCTAGGCTATTCTTCCTGAGGAGATTCAGAAGTAAATTAAAGAAAAGATTTAAGCAAGACAGCATGCCAGAAGGCATTATTACAAAATAGCTACGAGATTTCTTTGAAAGATTTAGAGTGAAGGAAATGTAGCAAGAAAGCTGTAAGACTGCACATGCAGTTCAGATTGACACAGGACTCCCAGCTGCACTCACTGCATTCTCTCTTTCCAGGCAAAGCCCCAGCGACGTGCCACACTGCGCACCCACCTCGGCCCTTATTTGGGGGCTTTCCAGCAAAATACAAGAGGGGTGGAAAATCCTTTCTGGCCACAGAGAGGACACACAAGTAATAAATAACCTGAATCCACACAAGCTTGAGCAGTGGCTGAGGGCACGGCCCGTGGGGCAGCTAACTCAAGCTGTAATGTGCCAGTGCGTGCACAGACACAGCAGCACACACGTGGTGAGAACATGGAGGGGTAACTGGAGTAAGCCTGGTTGGACTCCAGGTAAGACAGCTCTCTATGGACTAATCCTAGCTTCCAAGGGCATTTCTTTTCTTGTGCTATAAGATGAAGAATATCTTCATCTTATAGCACAAGAAATCTATAAATTCATCTTAAACATCTGCTTTGTGAAACTGTTTCACAGTACACAAACTGGCTCATTTCTAGCGTGCCATCTATAATAGCCACAGCACCCAGATTTGGCAATGAACTGAGCTGCATTGTGCCACTCCTTGCAATCACGTTGTCCAGCGGTAAGATTGCAACATGAAGTAATTACTGAAATGTTGTTTAGCCATATTTAGTGACTTGAGCCTTGCCTCTACCTCCCACCAAGATCAGAGTCACTAGCAGCTGTGTGGAGCTTTCCTGCTCCCTGCAGTGCCATGCAGGCTGTAAGACACGCTTTGGGTGTGAATCACAAAGAAACATGAGGGCTATAATCACCCTCCACGTTTGCGGCTCATTTTTCCAATCAAGTTAAGAATTTCTAGGCAACAGGGAACAAAACTAATTTCTCTCCTCAAAGGACTGCATGAAGTTTTGACAGCTCCAGGCCCTCCAGCCCCCCTTATCTTGCCAACCAGAAGCCTAAGGAAACTTACCGTGCTTTTAAAAAACCTGCTTGGGAGTAAAAATAAAGTACACACTGAGGACAGTTACCAACATCTTCACAACCTCTTGATGTTTACTACATTACTGAAAGACAGGCATTGTGAATCTGACAGCCAATAACACAGCTTTTCCA
Source organism: Alectoris magna (assembly GCA_030625065.1). NCBI lineage: Eukaryota > Metazoa > Chordata > Aves > Galliformes > Phasianidae > Alectoris > Alectoris magna. Next base: position 11,023,914 of record CM060572.1, read on the forward strand.
GGATCTTTCTGGGAACAGGAAAGTGGTACAGAAGACAGAAACACTTCTCAGCCATGCGTTCCTGAGGGTTAACACCCCATATCACACTCTCTCGATATCAAAACACAGAATATAGTACAGGCAGAAACACGGCTAATCTAGACCTTACCAGTACTCAGACGTAGCACATTATCATTGCCACACACCACCTCATGGCTTTTGTGGAGAAGTCACATTTGCCTGTCTGGATCTACCACTTATAATATTTAATAGTGACTAACTTTTCTACTCGTGTATATTAATATTTGTCAATTTTGGTCAACCCCACATATCCTTAGGTTCTTATGGGCATTAACCAAACGTGTATTTTCTGTTCCTACGAGCACGCATCTGAATATCTCAGCTTTAATACATCTCGTGTACTTAGGTAGGGTTTAGTCTCTTGTGATTGCCACTTCACATTGCATATCAAGTTCCATTAAGTCATTATGGTGTCAAAAACGACAACTATGCAACATCACAGGTTGTCTCAGATGAGTACCCCGCACAACACACACGGTTCTGGTTGGCACCGTGACACAGGGAGGTAGAAATTACTCATCTGACATCTTGCTCTTCCCAGACTTTTTACAAGCACATCACACAGGCGTTCAGAGAGACCCAGCTCCTCTGGGTAGAGCTGCTCGTACCGGCTGCCAATCTGCATGCACATGACTCTGGCTCTGCTAAAGATGGTATTTGAGAGGGATTGCTGCCAACATTCACCAAGCAGCTCTACAAACTGACTGCTCGGTGTCAGCACAATCTGAGCGCGTGGAAGAGTTTGAAAGAGCTGTGTTTTTATGAGCAAATGCTAATTTGGTTGTATTAAGAGAGTACAACATCAATAAGGTGAGCAAGAACATGCGGAAAGGCAAGTTTAATGCTGAAAGATCAGCAGTGATAACACAGATCAGTAGATCCAGTACTGTCTCATGACATGGAATACTTTTTTCTATCTATCAGTTTTATTCTTTAGAGGACAGGGTCCAGGCAAATGCCTCAGAAGTGTTTATTTTGAGAATCAAGGGAAATAAGCTTTCTGCTGTCTGATAAATATTAACAGATTATCCACACTAATTAACAGAAAATGCCAAGTTCCTCAGTTTTACAAGTCTTCCACTTCTAGCGGAAAGACAGCATCAGTATCAACTGTCTGTAAAACAACACTACTCTCTTTCAGTGTGCCAAGGTATCTTAGCCTCCTCATGACTGACACTCAGCTTCTAAAAGTTCCTAAAGTCAAAGTAACATTTTTTTCCATCAACTGCAATAACAATTGCATTATCTGGTGGTTTAGATGACCACTGTGAAGAAGCTGGTAGAAAAAAAAAAAAAAACAGATTCATTTCATCACTGAAACAGAGAAACTACTGCCAGTTATCTGCAACATCACAGAAATTCCAGGCTTGTACAAAGACTCTCAGCAGCGCCAGGGAGTGTCATTCACCAACAAAAACAATATGACATCATCACACACTTATCTGCTCGCCAGCGATGGGGTCAACTTTGTTTGTACAGCAGTTGAATACCATATCATTCGTGTGCATCTTCTGATTCTGCCACTCTAGAACCCATAATCACTTCATGTGGATGTGACACAGTTGTCTTGAAAACAAGATTACTACTATCCAAGGCTAAGTTTTATTTTTTGAAGGATACTGGATTTTATAAATATATCTACTTCAAAAGGACTGCTAGGAATTCCTTTGCTGGTCTGCAGGCAGTAGATGCTGCTCTGCTTTTAAAAGCACCGTCCTTAACAGGCGCTGACTGTTGGATTAACTGACCTTGTGGGGAACTGACACGGGCCTTCCTGCTTTCATTCACAGGCTTTTGGTCAGAGAATCAGTTTTGGATAATATTAGTTTGAGATTTCTACAAGCATGGCTCAGCCGATACCCTATTCTAACTTACTCAGGTTATTAATTGAATCCCCCACAAACAGATCTGATTCAACAGCACTCCCCAAAGAAAAAACATTTTCTCTCTTTCCCTTAGAAAGCGAGGACCTACTCAGAGCTCTTCCTAAAATGAACCTAAGAAGAAATTTTTAAACATATACAGAGCATTCACAATCGTCCTGCCACTGCCAGGGTTGCCCAACTGTCTGTTTAACTTCATCAGAAGCAAGAACAAGTTCTGCTATAACACACAAGGAGTGAAAAAAAGGTTGTCAAGAAGGTTTCCAAGGAAGAACACCCTTCAGCTCTATGCTTGAAGAAAGCAAGACTTCAACAGTGCCAACTTATAACAGCTGAATAAAGGAATTAAAAAAAAATCTGAGGGTTAATGAGCAGAGTAAATGAAATAGTTCTTAGATAGTTATTAGCTAATAACAGTAGAGATTGCATGTATGAGGGTATAAAGCCCTGAATACCTGTTTTTGGTCTTAGAGCATAGACAAAATGCCATGGAAGAAACACACAAGTCCCTTCCTTCAATTTAACCTTCAGAACATGAATCATCTAATAGCAGTATATAACAGCAGAACATTCAAGCACGGCTTTGAGCTCATTCATGGTATTCATTTGTTTCTTTGCTTTAGGGAACTGTATTAGTCTAAACATTTCTCGGGATAACAAATTGTTCCAATTCCACGAAACAAATTGCCTTCAACACTGTTCCTCCAGAAAAGTCTTTAATTTACCTTTTTCTTCCATGTCAGGGGTGAGCGCTCTGTCATAAGTATAAGCTAATGCTGAAAAGCAGTACATAACCACTAGACACAATATGCAACCCTGGAAACAAAAGCAGACAAAATCACCACAGTGAAGTATGGTGCTCCAGAAGAACGATCACAAATACACAAAAAATCCCCAAGGTATTATGAATGATAGCATTCAGAAAGAAAAAGAAAGTTTTTAATGCTCCAGAAAATTAGAATAAAAAAGTTAATACAGTTCTGACAAAAAAAAAAAAAAAGAAAAAAAAAAAAGAAAAAATCAGCCCCCATTTACGCTTCACCATTAAGAAAATAATGATTACAGATAGGTCCTATTCCATCCAATTTCCTTTTCTTCTATGCTTGCTAATGTAACCCAAATTCTTCCCCCCAGCTTATTTAAGAACACTAACAAAATCACAGGTTTCCTTAGAAAGGAAGGGGGAAGGAAGAAACGGTTGCTCAAGTATTGTAAGAGAGGATGTCAGGAAACCAAAAGCACATGCTGCCAATACACAGCAGACTTCCAAGTTAAGAAGCGTGCAATTCTTGCACCACCACTGCTAGAAAACGGTGTTAACGTGGCACTTATAGAGCTAAAGTAGCTTACAACATCAGTTTTCCAGATTCCTACTCAGATTAAAGGCGTAGCACTTCATTTTTAAGGAAATACGCAGGCATACTCTTCATGTAAAAGGAATCTAAATTGGGCTCAGAAGAGACAGGTTCAGGACCAGAGTCAATCTAGCAGGTTAGTATTATCTGGTAAACCATAGTCTTTGCTGCCCTACCATCAATGACACCTCCAGAATTCTTGGGGGAAGGGAAAGAAAAAAAAAGATTTTAACTTCGAAAGCCTGATTTTACTAAGTATTGCTTTTGTTAATTTAATTCACAAGAACAAGATGGCAGGCGTCGTCCTTCTGAAGGGTGCTTCACCTGAAGGCAAACGGTAAGAAGGAGCAGAAAAGCATTTCTAAATCATTACTTAATTGCTGAGAACCAAGAGCAACTGGCAGCTGGCTCAGAAGTGCTGACCAGCTACTCTCATTTGTTCTTTTCTTTTGCTTCCCAACCTGCAGGGAACAGCCAGCATTCAGAGCTTGAAATGCACATTCTGAAGAAATCAGTCAAGATTTGACAGCTAAGAAAGACTAAAACATCTCACTTTATAGACAGACTATAGGCTTTAGTCTTCAGGCTTCATGTTTACACTATTTCTGTAAAAATCATGTGTGCAATTAAGAATCAAGATCTTTCTCTCTCCGATCAACATAGGTTCAGATCTAATTTATGGAAATCAAAATTCAACCCACATGGTTTTCACGTGCTGTAGTTACCTCCGTCCTGCTTTCTGGTTTTGCTCCAGAGAACAATCACTTCTAGAACTGCTACAAGGTCGGCACATGGCTAATTTCAGACAAGTGCCACCACCTCACGGCTTAGGAAACCCAGCTTTCCCCTGACCAGTGCTGGGACTGAAGCACACTGACGCGGCAGAAAGAGAACTGCCTCCTATTACTGGTATACACTAAGAGTCACCACGTGCACAAAGAGATGAAAAACTTCACAGAGGTCTTCCTGAGCATAATGCCATGGAGCTGACTTGGAGTGAGTATCTTCTGCGATGAATTAGTCACTACAAGAGCTGGCAAGTTCATTGTACTTTAATTGCTTGTCACTGCAAGGTTAGGGTTAATACCTGACATGACAGCTAATCTCTCTTCTTTGAAAGTCTATGATTATTCTCTCAGAACCAACAAAGTAAGGTGTTTTTGTTAGAATTACAGAGTTTTAGCACATCTTCCTATCTGTCAGTTAGCATCTCAAACACAGCTGAACCAATTTGTACCATCTATGACTCGTTTCTTTGATAGATATTCTCTTTGTACAGATGCAATGCAACGAGTTTTAACTCAGAACGCACATGAAGCTCAGCTCTGCAAAAAAATAAAAAATGTTGTAAGAAACAATATACAGGATGAGAGATTTTCAGGCCCAAGAATCAGTATGCAGCAACTGTAAACCTTTGAGTCAGTTTTGAACAAGGGACCCGCGGCAACATCCACCAAGCTCCCCACAACAGTAACATAGCCACAGCTTTTATTTCAAACTGTGTGTTTGGCATTTGCCTTTTCAATCACAGACTTACTTCTCCACTGCGTGAATGTGGAAACCTTTCCTCACCTTTAACGTGGCAGCCAAGCTGGCCATGTGTTCATTCAGAGTGCTCTCCGACTCCTTGTAAGTCAGGCAGGTGAACTGATATTCCTCTGGATCAAAGGCATCTGCTCCCTGCTGCTCCACGTCGTTAGCTACCCCATCATAATAATCCTCAATATCCCCTGGATCCTCATCCTCTTCCTCCTCCTCGCAATTAGGGTCATAATCCTCTTCATTGCTGTCAGAGCCCTGGCTGTTCATGTCCACGGACATTTTAATGCCCTGTAAAACTGCAGACCAGGAAAGCAATTGCAGCGTCTTGTTTTCCTCCGCACTTTATCGTTCTTTTGATTTCATCTGAGCACTGTCTCCTAAGGAGGGAAGAACAATTTTTTTCTGTTGCCTATGAAATAATAAGAGGCCACGTCAACAACATACAGGTGACCCGACAGACAGGAAAAGAGCAACCCAAGACCAAAGATTTTGCACAGGTCCCTGATTTGGATCTACTGCAACAACTCATGCACTTGCAAAGCCACGGCTGCTCTGACAGGTGATGTATAAAACCTCAGAGAGGGTGTTATTACACGGCGGCATCGCCATCCATGAGGGTCCCAGGATTTCATAATTTGGAAAGGGGCTCCATAACCTTCATCACATACCTTTTCAGAAATACATCTAGATTTACAAAGGTACGTTTTTACCGACAACCTGAAAAGCATCACCTGCATACTGTCAACAGAAAAAAAACAAACACCTTAGCTATGATCACTGGAGCTAGGAAGGCAACCTGCGGTACCCTGTACAAGTCCATACTGCTTCAGAAACACAGAATTCAGTGGGATTTTGGAAAACACGACAGGCAAATATACTTTTCTTATGCACCCGATTTAACAGTTTTCAATACCATCTCAAAGAAACAGTGAAATCAGTTAATCCCCTTAATGAGGTTTTGCTTGACGTGATGTGCCTTGTGCCTTACATTTGAGGGGGGGAAGTAAAACAAGTGCTCTCATGTTATTACCTTCTCAATGTACTTACATATTACCTTCTGAATATAAAAATTGATATACTCAAGTGGTGGCAGCTACTACTCAAGAGGAATAGCAACAACCAAGCTATTTGTTACAGTTCTCACCAGCACTGGAAAACTCACGTTTGACTTTACTTATCTGAACTCCACCAGCAGAAGTTTTGTAACTAAAACAGCAAGAAGTGGAGTTCTGAGAGGGTCAGCAGGTGGAACATTTATCAGCCTTAGGTTGTGGTCATCTCATATTTAGTTACAAATTTCCATTTTACCAATTGATTTAGTTTCCACAGAGAATATATTAAATAAATAAATAAAGACAATTAAAACACAACGCTGCAAACAATTTTTTATGTACAAAGATTTATACATGAAAGTTGTGTTTTCTACAGGCAGCATATGTTCAGTTTCTGCTATATCCGTATATATATATATATATATATATATGGCATTTCACATCATTACGTTGCTAACTCTCATACTTGCACATATACACCCACAGTTTCACAATTTGTAGCTGCCAGGGAAACCATAACGAAGCTTTGACACTCCTGACTTTAGAGCACAGGAAATCTCTACCATGAGATTTCATTACTTTTCCTCAACTCATTTGTTTTCTGCTTGCACTGAACTGAGCAGGCAGCACAAATAAACCATGAAGAGATGTGATGTACTTTCAATCTGAGAAGCTGCAGTGACTTCAGCAGATACAAACCTCCTCCATTGAGAGAGGCGGAAGGCCAGGAGCTAATTATATTATCCCAAGAATTCTGGTTTCCAATTCCTTTGCCTCTTGATTTCTGAGCTATTCACAACATAACGTACAGATAATTTATATCACTGCCTCCTGCAGAAGCCCTGTCTCTCCATATTGGAAAGCTCCAGATGTGAAATCTGATTTTGCAGACACAAGGCAAACCTGTACTGCCCCTCTGTCCATCCTGCTTAGGGTTCACAGTTCAGCCCTGGGTTTAACCTGCATCAACACAGACCTCTTGCATAAAAGATGTAATGGATCTTTGCTGTTAAATTCTATGTTAAAAGAGTTACTTATATGAGAACCTAAAGCCACTCTACTACAGAGGTAACGTAGCTAAATGTGTGACAGTTCTGCTCAGCAAACCTCAGAGCATCACAAAGTCCAGGCTCGTTTCTGCAGTCAGAAAACTTGGACTTGATCAGAACCACCACATTTAAACCACAGCCCTCAGTACATCGCAATACATGTCAGAGCGACAAGGTGTCTTGGTAAGACAAGGGGCCTGCAAGCACCTGAGCAGTTACACACCAGCCCCAGTGGGGAGGCACAAGCAGAGTCCTCTCTGTGCCACCATTTACTTGAACAAATGGAGGAACTGTTTGCATGGGCAAATCAGACACGTCATGCAGAAAACAGCCTGCAGGCTGGACGTCTTTTGTGAGCCCTGTCACAACATTCTGGGAAAGAGTTCACTTCCAGCATAACTTACTGACAGACATGTGTGTGAATGACAGAAGACGACTAAAGCTTCTGTGGAGAAAACAAAGCAAAGAAAACAAGCAGTGTAACTCGCCCCACTCGCATAACACTCAGCCTAATGCCCTCAGATCCAAACATAAGCTCTCTGAATACAAACTAAGACAAGACATAGCTAATGCTGATAGCACTAGTTTTTAAGACAGTAAATATGGCAAAATCAAAAGAGAGGGTCAAAAGAACAAAGAGGATTTGGAGTAACCTAATTAATATCATAATCCTAAAGATCAGATTATAAAATTTTAAACAATATTTGGGTTACTTTCCTATCAGAACAAGAGGTCCTACTCTGTCACCTCCGTCCAAAGCACTCCTCACCCTTCTTAACACTAATGTAATCACCCAACCTCCCCTTGCCTTGCTCCGGAGCCTGGGAACGCATCCACAGCCCCACTCAGCATCTATCAGCCCCGTCAGGATGCCCCATGCTGAGTTCTGATTTGAAACATGCTTCTTCTTTGGCAAGATCTCTAGAAATAAACACTTTCAGCCACACTGCCAGCAGTCTCTAACCTCTCCACTACCAGGCAGTGAATTACCACATCCCACTGTGCATCTCACCTCACTGCATCACTCTTCTCTGATTTACACTCTCTGTATCTACCTCTGTGGGACTCCTCTAACAAGTACTTTGGAAGACGCTCCTCTCCCACTACTTTTTCTGTAGCTATTTCACAAAATCCACATATTTCTGCGGATATGTCTTCTCTCATTTCCTCAGTAACCATTCTGAAGCAAGCAATGAGCTATCCTGGTCTGCCTCCCGCACCACCTCTCTGTGTAACTTCACCTCCTCTCCTCCGAACTCCTGCACAGCCCCAGCTGCACACTGCCATCAATGTTAATCACACCCCTGTCCATGTCACCCCAGCCCATAGCCCCGGGATCATCTCTAACTGCTTCCTCACACACACAATGGGCACACCTCTCTGCTTTCTTCTCCGCTGAGAATTTCGATGGGATTTTTTCATCCCAGGAGTGAGAAAGCAGGACAGCAGCCCCCAGCCTTCCCGTACAGCTGACAGCAAGGATCTCCCCGCAGCCACAACGCATCCCCCCGGGAATCCGCCCGCTCCCCCCACGCCCCAGGCTTTGTTCGGTTCCCTGCGCCGGCCTTAACGCGAGGGCTTCACTCCTTCCAGGCCTCCCATCACTTGTACCAAGTTACCTCGCGCGTGCCCGCACGAGCCTCCCTCCCTCCCTCCCCCCTGCTCGCAGAACCCTATGAGGGAACAGAGCGCAGTTTAAGCCTCCTCAGCCCTTTGCCGCGGGTGCAGGAACAGCCCCGCACGCTGATGGCGCGGCCATCCCCCGCCAGGCCTGCGGTGCCCCCCCGGGCAGCACCGAGGCGGCAGCGGGCCCTCCGCCCGGCTCGCTCCCGCCCGGCAGCGGCAGCCGCTCCCCGATCACCGCCCGCCGCCGCGGCCCGCGAGCAGGGCCGGGCGGCACACGGGGGCATTCCGCTCCCCGCGGCTCGACAGCCCCGCACTTACCGGCGGCACGGCGGGCGGGGGAGGCAAGGAGCGGCGCCCCGGGCTCCTCCTGCCGGGCCGCCGCTGCCTGCGCGCCGGAAGCTCCAACCTCCGCCCTCCGTCACTTCCGCCAGGCAGGGCCGCGGCCGCCGGGCTGCACCATCGCTGTAGGCCGCGGGAGGGGGAAACGGCGGAGCCACCGGAGCGGGGAAGCGGGAGAGAGCCGGGGCTTCCGCTCGGCGCCCTCGCGAGCCAGTGACGCCCAGCGGCCGCGTCGGTGCCGGAGCTCGATGGGACGCCCGCCCAGCCCGCACCGGGCCAGCCGCACTCCCGCCCGCCCCGCGCCCCCCCGCGTCCCGGCGTGCCGCGCGGTTCGGCACTGGGGTAAAGGTCGCGGGGTGGAGGGGCGGTGCTTGCTCGGTGGGGACGCTGCGCCCCGGTTCTGTTCCGCGCCCCTCATCGACAGTCAGCATGGCGGAACAGCCGCAGCCCATCAGCCCCGTGAAGAACTTCTTCGCCGGCGGCTTCGGGGGTGTGTGCTTGGTGTTCGTGGGGCACCCGCTGGACACCATCAAGGTGAGGGACGGCGCGGAGCCGTCGGGCCGTGCGGCGGGACGGGGCGGGGGAGTGGCGGAGGGAACTACATTTCCCAGTGGGCGCCGCGCGGGGGCAGCAGCACGGTGGCGCGGGAGGACTACGTTTCCCGACGGTAGCTGCGGGGCCGGCCGAGGACTACAACTCCCGGCGTGCCTCGCGGAGGGGGCTGTGCGGGCCGTGAGCGCCCTCTGTCGGCACGGAGGCCCCGCAGTCACAGCGCTCAGCGAGCGTTACCGAAACGCGGCGTTAATTCCGGAGCGTTCGCGTGGGGTTGTTACCTGATGTCATCCCAGCAGTTAAGTAACTGACTACGTTAGCTATTAAAGAAGTTAACACTCATCCTCTTAACTTCTGCAGAGAATAAATGATGTTAACTCTCTGCAAACATCACAAAGGCAGCTTGTACTGCCCAGCGGTCACATTGAAGTGCTCTCCCAATCAAAGCTGTAGTAGTAATACTCAACAAAGCAATGCCTTTTATCCCCTGCCACCAGGTCAGACTGCAGACCCAGCCCCGGCCGCAGCCCGGCCAGCCACCGCTCTATTCTGGGACCTTTGACTGCTTCAGGAAGACTCTGACTGGAGAGGTACCGCCACGCTAGCGTGCCATTTGCACCCCTGCCAAAAGCGTCAGTTGTTCTGTACGTCACAGGAATGGAATTGTGTGGGAGTGCCCCCCTGGAGACTATCAAAGTCCCGGGTTATCGGTTGGATTGACTCTCATAAAAATTTTTCATCAGTTTACGCAGCTTGAAGGGAGATCTCACTGGGAATACTTAGTATCCACTCGTTCCAAATCTCTCTTGTGGTTCAAAATATCACAGTGTTAATGTCTGTAGAGCTCAGGACTAGACTTAATATTGGCTTTGTTTAGGCAGTGGGCTCGTGCTGTCTTTGGTATTTGGAGTTGGCAATGGAAGTTCTAAAATAGGCAGTGACTTCTGTTGATTCAAGCCATGCTTTTACTTTCTTCTGTGATGTATTATACCATCTGTGAGAAGGCAGAGGAGTGTTCATTTGGGTTATCAGATACATGTATATATATTTATAGTGGAGCATTTACAGTAGTTCTGTTTAGTCTTTAAAAGGTAGACTGAGGCTTTCACTCCTGAATCAGTTGTATCATGTGATTGAACCGTAGTCTGTTTTGTTTTTAGAAAGGCACACAGCCTTGGTTTAAAGACATAAAGTGACATGGAGTTCACTTAACTGCTTCCTGAGATTTTTCAGCAGCTATTTACCATTGGGAAATAATGATTTCAAAGGCCTGGTGTTCGTTTACTCATGTTAAGTCTGATTTCTGACCGCAGGATCTTGTTAGGTAACTCTCCACAAAATGAGCAATCTGTCTCATATCTGAAATCCACTTTTGTGGCGGTATTTCATAGGTTGTTATATAACCAAAACAAGCCTCACTTCCGTGGTCTCTCCCACAAAGCACTGAGATGCTTTGCTAGCTCTGAATTCCACACAGTTTTTAACACCCCAGCTGAAGCACGGACGTCAGAGCTGAGCTGTAATAATAGCCTTCTGATGTCGAGTTCGGTCGAGTAAAGCTGCCTCTCTACTCCTACTCAGTGCTCATCTGTTTCTGTATGGAAAACTGCTGAACCTCTGTGCCTTTTGTTTCCAGTTGTTCATGGGAAGACTGAGCAGGAGAGTCTGATCTTTGTTCAGCCAGGCTGGATTTCATTGCAGAGTCGGCTTTGTCTCTACACATACAAACACCCGCTGGGACATAGTGACTTATTTTGGGGAGGGGAGAGGATGAATGGATGGACCAGCAAATATTTAACTTCTGCATGTAGCCTTTATCTAGAAAGATAAATCTTTTTTGTAAGAAAAACATTCAGTTCAAAGGTAAGATAGATGAAGTAAACACTGGTGCTGGGATCTGGAGTAGAGTTTTTCCTATATGTGTAGCGTGGCGAAGAGAAACATCAAGGATGGAAATGTTTATGGTGAAAAAGTTTTGACTTATGGAAGGAAGAGAAAAATAGTTTGCTCTTGAACTCACTCTAAACTGAATTTGTGTGGGGAGTGAAGTATGTCCCTGGCTCTTCCCTCACCACAAATTTGATCCAGCATTTTCAGGCTCAGCAATGGGAGTTCTCACTACTGCATTTGATGTCGTACTGATAGAGCATATCTGCATTTTTTGTATGTATCTGAAAGGGAGGAGTTTCGACACAAACCAATAGGACTGTCATTCAGGTGGCTTTTAACTTAACTTCCTTGTACTTGAGATGCAAGTACAGGATGAGTAGTATTGGAACAGAAAGGTGTTAAAGATTACAATATTTTCTGGGAAGGATAGTTTTCCTCTGAAACAGTTAAGCAGGTATAATCATAAATGAGCAATAGATCCCGTATTATTCTGATTAGTATGACTGACTTGCTGATACTATCCTATACTGTAGCATTTTGCTTTTTGGTAAACTGAAATGTGCACAAAGCTTACGCAAAAACAAGTAATTCTTGCAATGTTTCCTGCAGGGAGTCCGAGGCTTGTACAAAGGAATGGCAGCCCCTATTATCGGGGTGACACCCATGTTTGCTGTGTGCTTCTTTGGATTTGGCTTGGGAAAAAGACTCCAACAGAAGAAACCTGATGACGTTTTGACGTGAGTTCCTGAGTTAAGTGGACAGTTGGGAAAGGCACCGTAAAGCTCCCGCAGCTTCCTGTATTGTTGTGCTTTGATTTGTGTTGTAAATTTGTCTTTTCTCCTAGGCTATAAATATAGTTCTATAAAGTAAAACACTTGTGTTTTAACGCCTCTGGAAGCGTGGGACTGATGGCATGGGCTAAAAACAGACACCAAGTGGGCAGGTGCCATGCAGTTCCCCTTCTACGCAAGAAAGAGCCATTAAGGAACAATTCCATTTTAGATGAGTACAGTGTGAGTTATATAACAGTTGCCTTCGAACACTCACTATTAATGGAAACTATGGAATAAATAAATTCATGGTCAGGCAGTCTTGACAAAATTGACATTCATGAATCCCAGTTCTTTTCCCTGCTGGTTTTGACTTTTGCTGCATCTTTAGTTTAGGGTAAAACAGTAGCCATAGAAATGCATTCCTGAAAAGCATTGTTTATGAGCAGCCCTCCTCTTAGGCACATCTGAGAGAAGGGAAGCTGAGAAAACTTCATATCGCTCTCTCCAGGTGAACTTAGGCTTGAAGAAAGCCCTCACCCATAAAGCGATCCCTTAACTCCTTTGCTGTATTGTGATTTATAGCTCCCCGGAATAGAACTGTAGCTTAGCAACATTTTATTCTATTATTTGTACAATATATAGGAGCCCTGTCAGAAAGCAGGAGTTCAGTGTGTTGAGCCAAGCGTGGCAGAGTGGCGAGGAATGGTTTCTGTTGGAGCCTTGACTGGGCAGGGCTGTTGCTGGGTGCACCTGGATCTGCAGCTTGAGCTGCTGCAATGGCAAGGAGCGAGGTCCCTCCACCTCTGTCACCCTGAGGGTAGCAGGGCAGGGGTGCTTGGTGCTGCTTGCTCTCCTTGTTGTCTGTTTCACCAACTTTGCAGACAAGGCTAAAGGGTAAAACCAGGAGTGTGGGTAAGAAACTGAGAATACAGGGAAACAAGGGGGCTGTGGGCTTACTGCCAGCAGCCCAGCCATCTCTAGAGCTTTGTGTTTTGTACGCATTGTATCAAAGGGAAGTTTTAGTGGAGAAGGTGGAGAAATGCAGCATAGTCTTTGGACTGTTCATGTAGAACTCTTCCCAAGCAGAACAGTGGGAGAGAAAGAACAAAGGTCAACAAATAAGAGGTGGATCTGTCATTGTGTACAACTGTGCTGCACCTTTGGTGCTGCCTTTACACAGTGAGATACTGCATGCCAAGGATGGCTGGGCCAAACAGAAAAGTCAGGCTCTTAGCACCGTGGTTATGGGACTGAGGCAGGCAGGATGGCAGTACTGATTTTGAAGGGAGGTTTTGGAAGAAAGGAGATTGAAAAAACCTGATGAGCCTGTTCTATCTTTTCTGGGGCTGGATAATCTCGAGGTGAGTTAGAAAACTCACAGCTTAGTCTGAGCAGGAGGTACGTGTAGCATGGCAGGTGAAGGTCTGAAAGGTCTGGAAGATGGGAGTGGAGAAAATTTAATGGGAATTTAGGAGTAAAGAAAGGTGTAAGGATTGGAAGGCCTGAACAGAATGCCATCTCTTGGGCAAAGGAAGGGAAGCGAAAGGTGTGGAATGTACTTAAGATCATAGATCTTTTTACTAGGGAAGGTAACAGGAGATTGGATGTCAAAATTGAGATGGAGAAAGTCAGCCCCTGTAAGGGATTTCTATAACACTCATTCATGAAAGTAAATGCAGTGTGTGTGGGGATGATGGCAGGTTGGTAGGGCAGACTTGACTATGGCACAGGCTGAAGGACTGAAGGACGGAGGTTATGGAAGTGAGGCTGCTGGCTGTACAAGTAGGAATAAATGTAGAAGCTGAGATCATTAAGCAGAATGTGGGAGACTGTAAGAAGAAGAGAGCATTGGGAATAAAAATCAATGGAGAATGCTGTAGGAAAAAAATGCAAGTGCGAGGAATATTAGCAAATACAATAGATGTGCAGATCTGAATTAATGGTTGCTGTGGGAACCATGGCTTTGAATCTCAGAGACCTTAAATGTTTAGGTCTAATTATGCACTGGTGAGGCACTTCTGCACTGATCAAAAGCAGTAGATGCGTATCTATCTAGTTCCACTACCAGCCTTGTGTAAAGCAGAATAACTGCAATTCAGGGGTCTTTCTGCCCTTTGTTTCCCATGTACTGTGTTGTGTTAGTGTCTCACTTCTGTTTCTTTTGCGCAGATATCCTCAGCTGTTTGCAGCTGGCATGTTGTCAGGAGTGTTCACCACAGCAATCATGGCTCCAGGAGAGAGAATCAAGTGCCTTTTACAGGTAAGGCATTGGTTGTGGTGACAAGAATTTAATTTTAGTGGTCTTTCTTGAGGAAAGTATTTCAAAATCCATAGAACATGTTTTTAATGTTTGGGTGACTGCTGGCCCTGCACCTCCTGAGGGATTTTTAAAACATTAGAGGAAAACATAAGCCTGAACAAATGAAAATACTGTCTTCAGCAGAGATGAGAAGGTTTGCTTATGTCAGGCGCTCTCAAACTCCATTAGCACGGTGATGGGTGTTCACATTCATTCTGACAGATGTGATATTATCATGAAAGTGTTATACACAAACAAATTGTTTGAACTTTACTAAATTATTTAAAGGCTAATTTTCTGTCTTCAATTGCTTCAAACTTAGAGTGGTGAAAAATAAGGGAGAATCTAGCTACTGCATGGAACAGTAAACATATCCTCAGCTTGAATGAGAGAGTGCTTTTTGAGGAAAAGGTGCAGAGGCTTCATGTGTAGGAGTGCCTGAAGAATGAGTACATGCTGTTTCCTCTCTGGAAACATACACGTGGCTTTCTAATTATTAGCTGAATGATTGTTCACCGGCCAGAAAACTTCACAAGCCAGAAACTGTCACTTTAATCCTTCAGATCCAGGCAGCTACAGGTGAAACTAAATACAGTGGCTCTTTGGACTGTGCAAAACAGCTGTACCGCGAGGCTGGGATTCGCGGCGTGTACAAGGGGACAGTACTCACCCTCATGAGAGGTAACTGATGGAAACATTCTGATGCTGCTTCAGCTTGGGGTACTTGAAGATAAGAAGCCTGACATAGGTCTTGTTGTCACTTTAGCCAGTTGGAGATGCTTTCTGTCACTCTTTTATCCTTCTTTGCAGTCCGCAGTTACTCCAGTGCTTCAAAGGGACTGAGAAATAAACATGAGATTTTCAGTGAGCGAGGAAGAGATTAGATGACAAAGATCAGAGGAATGTAGAAAGTAATTAAGATTTGAGAAGCCAAGAGAAATTAAAGCCCTCAGGAGCTGAGAACAAAAATAAAAGAATAACGTGAAAGTGGGCTTTTTTTTCCTTCCTTGGGAGAAGGACAGTGACTTCTGTCTGTGACTGCTGTATAATGCTGATCGATTTAAAAGACACCATGGTAGCAGTTTGCTTTCTAACCTCTTGAGTGTTAGACTTTTAAACTGGGGTGTGGTGACCCCTCTCACAAAAAAGCCAAAGTAGCTATGCCAGACAGTGAATTTTCGGGCACTTCCTCCTGCTGAGCAAGGTTAAACTGTTTCCTGTATTGGGGCAGCACTTTCCAAGTACAAGGTGAGATTTGTGTGTTTTGATATCTCAGTTTAGGAACTTGTTCCGTCACCTGCTTCTCATAGTATTAGGAAAGCTAGCAGCTCTGTCAGGGTCCGTAGCCTGAGACTAGTTGCCCAGTTTAGGTATGAGTTAAGAATGGGCTATGGGATTATCTTAAAACAAAGCAAAATCAAACCCATCAAGAACCAAAACATCTGGCTTCATTAGAACAACTAGTGTGCTAAACTGCTGAAGTTTCTGAACTGATCTAGTCTGCTGCAGAGCGGTTAAGAAAGCTTGGATCTCGTGGATTAATGGCCAAGCTAC
This sequence comes from Alectoris magna, assembly GCA_030625065.1. Taxonomy (NCBI): domain Eukaryota; kingdom Metazoa; phylum Chordata; class Aves; order Galliformes; family Phasianidae; genus Alectoris; species Alectoris magna. The sequence goes on from CM060572.1 coordinate 11,039,888, forward strand.
AGTCTGATTTGAAGGGCTGCTGACGTGCTCAAGAACAGGTATTTTCCCAGTTTTTGCCTTTTAGCATCTGCTCTCTTTGGGAGAGTTCGGGTTCCTCTGTCTAGAATGACAGAATTTTTTGGTCTTAGAGAATGCTCAGAAGAGCAGTCTGGATGTATTCAGTGTTGTTGCTGAGCTGGCATGGGGGTCCTGTGTCTCTGGGCTTCATTTTGTTTTCCACCACTCACAGATTTTGTTGTTTACCCTCTAGATGTCCCAGCCAGTGGAATGTACTTCATGACATATGAATGGCTGAAGAACATTCTGACCCCTGAGGGAAAGAGGTTAGTGAAATCCTAAAGTCAATGTTTCCTGGACTTGCTATTTAATTTCCCTAGTTATGAAGAGATTTAGAGCAGCATCAATAAAAAAAATTTAGTCACTCTCTGTGATTAGAGCTGTTTTGGTCTGGAGTTAACAGACAGAACGATATTTTGAGTTTCACTCAGAATTTTAGCCGTGGATTTTATTAGCCAAGTAAAGAATACTTGGAGTAGGTCTGTTTGCTCTTCCACCACTCTGTGAGTGCAGAAGTCTATTCTGCTTTTTGTTTTGTGTCTGGTCCCTGTCTTCACCACCACTGCAGAGCGTTTTGTTCGTGCTGCTGAATGAAAGGATTCAAACTTCTGGGCTGGAGTTGGCACATTTTGCACAGTGCTCTAATTCTTGGTCATCTTGTTCATATTACTGCACTGTTGTCTGTCTGCAGTGTTGTGCAGTCTTCTGGCTATCAGCCAGGCTTGTTGGTTGTCACTTCAGTCCAAATATGTATTGGTTTTTTTTTTCTTTTTTTTCCCTCCTCTCTCCTCCATTTTCCACTCACCCCAATCCTGGCACAGTGTGAGTGACCTCAGTGCGCCGAGGATTCTCTTTGCTGGGGGCTTGGCTGGAATCTTCAACTGGGCAGTTGCCATTCCACCAGATGTGTTGAAATCGCGTTTCCAGACGGGTGAGTAGCATGCTGGATTGCCATGGCCACACTCAGCACAATGCCCCTGGGAATGGGGTGGGCAGTGATGAAAGATGCCATTCAAGCATCTTCTTTGGTGGGAGGTAGCATATCTTAAGTGCTGCTTCAGACAAATACACAAGAAAACCGAGTGTGTTTCTAGCTTTTTAGTTGGTTTCCTTGCAAACTGTTGTCAAATCTGGCTCTAATTCTTTCTCTCTGCACCCCTACTAATATAATGATCCCCATTTTAGATACCTGCTTTGAAACGTAAGCATGGAAATCATCATAATAGAACCAAGTGTTGTGACTGTTTTATTACAAATGTAAGTCTTTGAAGGGCTTTGCTATTTCACTTCAGACATAGTTGTGTAAATCCCTGTCTAACTGTGTCTGCCTTGCTGAGAGTATTGCTTTTGGACTAACAGATCTGCTCTTAAGCATCTGTGGCTTAGTTATAGCAAGGATGGCCCCAGGCCTTTCCATCAGTTTAACAGTTTTTTTGTTGGTTTCTCTGTGAGTGTTGTTCAGTGCATACTTTTACTGAAGCTCTCCCACAGTCTCTGTCTTCAGGCTTAGCTTTTTGCTGGACATCTCTTGTGAATTACAGATCATGGTGATCCAGTGCAGAAAACGTTTTTTTTCTGTGAATAATGGTTGCTGTGGCCATTGGCTATCAAGGAGGGCTGTGTGTGAAATACGTCTCAGCTTTAAGTCCTTGTTCCACAGAGCTAATCAGCAGTGCTGCTTTAAAGATGGTGTGGTTTATGGTGGTTCTGTTTGACTGGGTTGCTTAGTGGAGTACTTGTTCCGAGGGCTGGCAGAGGGAGCACTTTCTTGTCAGGAGAAGGAAGAACCAGTTCCTTGAATAGAATTTTTTTTTTTTTTAAACATCTTAGCAAATCTGTATAACATCAGCATTAAAATACCCAGTGGTTTGTTGTGCTTCTTTGATGGGGCATAAGATCGTTTTCTGTTTCTTATAAACTAGCTTCATCAGTTTGTACTGATGACCTTCCTATCTCTCCTAGTAGTGGCTTTTGGGAGAGCTGTCCTCAACAGTGAAAGAAACAGCTCAGAGATCCAATCCTGACAAAAGTTGTTCTTCCTTTCTTCTATTCTTCTCCCCCTCCACCGAAGATGTCTTCATTATGTAGATTTTTTTTTGTGTGTTGATGGTGAGCTCTTAGCTTCCTTTTACTGAGCTGGTGGTTTGGTTTGTTTGCTTTTGACTGAAAGAGCTCATTTTCCCAAGCAGATGTTTTCACAACATAGCTTTGAGCAGTGCTTGGATTCTCATGTTGTTTAGATGATCTAGCAGTATGAACCTGATGAAAATCCTGGGCTATCACTTATGCCTTTATTATTTCTGAATGCTGCATATCTTAGCTAATGTGTTTTGTATTGTTTGCAGCTCCTCCAGGAAAATACCCAAATGGCTTCAGAGATGTGCTGAGAGAACTTATCAGAGAGGAAGGAGTTGCATCTCTCTATAAGGGCTTCACAGCTGTCATGATCAGGGCGTTTCCTGCTAATGCAGTAAGTAAACTGTACTTCCAGATGGGTTTGGGGGATATTGCTACCCATAATGAATGTTTGTAGTTTGCAGAGGAGATGACAAGCTGCTTATTGTTTTACCATCTCAGTTAGATTCTTATAATTGTAGGTGCTTTTGGCTTTTGATATCCTGGTTCTAGAATGTACCTTAATCTAGAGGGAACACCAACTGAACCTTCCTTCTAAGCTGTGCATTAAAGCATAGTATTTCTGTCTGCTTGGATGTCCACCAGTAGAATACAGAAATGCACGGATAAGTTTGGTCTGGCTTCTCCTTCAATAAGTAATGAACCTAAAGGAGTAGATGTTCTGCCTATGTATGAAGAGATACAGTAGAATTTTTGCATCTGGTGCAAGACCTTTTTTTTTGCTCACTTCTTCCTTTCACATCAGCCATGCCAGGTGATTATTTTGTTGCATTCTAAAGCTTTGTTTGGAATAGGTTATGAGAATCCTTATTTTGTCCATTCTCTTTTCCAGGCATGTTTTCTTGGTTTTGAAGTTGCTATGAAGTTTCTTAATTGGATTGTACCAGGTCTATGAAGATTACGAAGTCTCTGGAAATTAGAGAAGAGAGGGAAGAGAGTGCCAGTCTGCCTCAAAGGAATAAATGAATGATCACTTGAAGTTTCAGGAATGATTGCTTGCCTAATACCTTTTTGCCTTCCTCACATTCTTTAGGTGGTGCTATGTGCCATTCAGAAATATAAGGCGAGACTCTGAAATAGAGTTGATGAAGAGCTAGAGGTGGTAACACCTGTATTCTGATCCAATGTACCACAGCTGTAATGCTGTTAAAACACACTACACTCACTACCTTAAGTACTTCCTTATGGAAGAAGGGGAGACTTCCAAAATAAATTCTTTGTTTACTGAAGAGACACGTAGCTATTAATGCTAAATTGCTTGAAATAATTGTTAGGCAGTGTGTACTTAACTCTCAGTGCCTAAGTTAGCAGCTGCACATACTAGTATCTACAAGCAGTGTCAAGTAGTGTTCTCATCTTATGCAGTATTTTCAGTTGTGGATGTTTGCATGATGACAGCCATTTTAATGTTATATGCATATGATGCAGCAAATAAAGAACAAAGCAGGTGAGGTTAGAGTTATGTTTTGGTGGGTTGATAGGTATTACAGATATTTAACGGGATATTGCACACTGATTTTCTCTATAGAACTAGGGAAAAATGAATTACGCTCAGACACTTGTTATAAACTTGACTAAGGTAGCCAATGGGGAAATGTGTTTGATTCACCTGAACTCTTCTCTGAAACCCTTCTGTCACTTTCTTTTCCACTGAACATATCCCAGATGTGGTTTCACAAGTACAGCATGATTCATAGCAGCCCATGATGTACCTGATTCATCAAATGCTGTATCCTGGAGGTTCAATCTCTCACCTAAGAAATTTTAACAGGACTTCTAGGAACTCAATTAGTCTGACACAAGGGGGAAATATGAAGGTGACACTGGCTCTGCAGTCTCATCTAACTTTATTCTAACTTCTGTTCCTCAGTTTTCTTGTAATGTTATTGAACATTGTCACATTTTAATTTGAGAAATTACTAATGCTAAGAGGCAAAAAAGCACCTTTATTTTTCCTGATTTTGTTGCAGTATTACCAGAACTCAATAAAGCTGGCTGCTGCTTGGCTTGAATGCGTGCTTTGTCAGGTCGTTCATGGTTGGTTTGGCAAAAAATTTCCAGTTCTTAATTCTCAGATGTCAATGGCACATCTAAAGCTGTACCTTACTGCTTTTAATCTTTAACTGCTTGCCTTTTAGCTTTTGGGTTTTTGGTTCTTTAACGTGAGGCTGGAAAATGAATGTTCTGCACTTATCAGGACTCGAAAGGCAAACATGAGGTGCTGTTATAGCTGAAGCTCTTTAACTGTAAAGCCAGATGCTAAATAAAACCTCTTGTCTTTGGAAAGGATTTGATGTTTTTCAGGAAAAGGCCCAGATACAGATGCAGGGCAGCTTAGGGAAAGAATCTGTACTGTTGCCACACAGAAAGGGCAGCTGAGAGGTTGTTCTTGATTTGCTGTGGCCTATCGGTCTGTGCTGGAAAGAAACAATCTCAGCTCAGCTTTTGACAAATGGAGTTGTTCCTGAATACTCCCCACCCAGTGCTGCTTCAGAAGCCTTGAATCATGTTCTCCCTCCCAATTCTTTGGAAGGGAGCCTGCCTTCCCTAAAGCCCACCTTTGTGATTTAGAGGGAGAGGGTGGGAGGTGTGAAACCAATGAAGAAGCCCCTGGTATGGGAAAAGCCAGTTGTTTGGAGATGCTCCTACATTCTCCCTGCTTTCTTACCAGCAGCAGACCCTCTCCATTCCTCGCTGCCTAGGAACCTGCTGCTCCTCCTGCTTCTCAAAGTCACTGCTGTGAATGAATGAATTACTTAACACTGTGTTAATGCTAGTTCAGAGAATTAGTAATTAGAGGACGTTAATCTGTGAAAGTGTTTTAAATACAGCTCTCTTGGTTTGTTGAGGCTAAATTCAAACTAATGTCAAGAGGATTAGGTCTGCTTTTATGGATGTGTGTTTCCTAACCACCAAATGCTCACCCTGGCTTTGGTTCTCTGGCTACTCTGATCACCTTTCTGACCTTTGTGTGGGAACTGTGATGCCTAGAAGCAATTTCTCTCAGCTTTAAGAAGTGTCATCAAGCTTCAATTTTTCATTCCCTTTTACTTAAGCATTACAGAAATAGCGATGCTTCTTGGGAGGGGCAGAAGTGTGCATACCGTGCATCTCCTTTCAAAATTCCGAATACTGATCTTTAACACTGTTTGTTCCACCTGTCCTGTCAACTAATGAATACTTCATGTTCGGCTTCTGATCTCATAGGAAACTAGGAAGAACTGAACTTTAGTCTTCACAGTAAGTGCTGTTCCAGATGAGTTTTTTTATTTTTACTTTTTTTAATGCGGTTGCCCAGCAGATGGCTGTCTGGGGCTGTCAGCAAGATGGACAAAGCAGATCTAAAGGCAAGGTCAGAGGCAAGTAAGCAAGAGCACCAGCTGGTGCCTGGTGTTTCCACTTGTGGCAGCTGTAGCTTTCTGAGTCAGGTTTCAGATGTTTTATGTCTCTAGCAGGACAGGCAGGTAGCTGGAAGGTAGGAGTCTCTTCTGCCCATCTACCCTTATGAGGAGGACTGTCATTCTTTTGTCTTGTGGTGAGGGAGTACAGGAGACTTTCTGTGAGCTGGGCTCTGTGAAGCCTTCTCTTAACCTATCAGCTGGCCTGCAGTCAAACCTTGGCTGTGCTGGCACCAGCCCAGTCTCACCTGCCTGTAGCCTGAAGCAGGACTTGTTCTGAAAGACTGAGAGATTTTCTGCACTCTCTAATACTTCAGCTGTTACTAGTAACTATAAACTATCCCCCTTCTACCAAGCTGTCCCTTTCTTTAATACCTACTTTTTAAATGTAACTTTATATTTTTTTAAGAACTTCAGATCCTTTCTCCATTTTCAGTTATACTGATTATATTACCCCCACCCTGATGTTTTTACAGAGCTTTGTATTTTGCATGAAAAATATACTGTTTGTTGAATATGATTTGACTCCATTTAGTACTTTTAGTTCAGTTAAATACAGAAGAAGGAGATCAAGAATAAAGGGTTGCTTTGCAACAACAGCTGTGGGAGAAGAAATGTTTAAAGTAGGCTGATCAGACGCATCTGCATTTGTTCAAAAGCTCAAGAACCGCTGACAACTGATACGGCTACATCAGTAGCATCACTTCTTGCACAAGAAATTCCTGAATTGCAGGTTGTGAAGAACTGGGAGCGTGTACTAGGGATGTTACACAGAGTGCTTTACTTCTTGTGTTCTTTCCAGAAGTATCTGCTCTTGGCCACTGTCAGGTGCTCGTTGGGCAAACAGACAGGCCTTAGATCCAGTTGTTGGAAGTTGGGCTGGGTCCACTAGAGAGGGTTGCTCTGGACTACCTCCAGTTGGCTTATGAATATCTCTAAGGACGGTGACTCCGCAACCTCTCTGGACAACCTGCTTCAGTGTTAATCACCTTCACAGCAAAATAAATTTCTCTTAGATTAAAGCAGAATTTCCCAGTTTTCATTTTGTGCCCATTGCTGATAGGAAGAGTCTGCCTCTGTCATTCACTGAGCCAGTCATTTCATCATCAAAAGCTGCCCGGCTGGGCAGGCTTGAATCCCCACCTTTCCAGATCTATGCTGACAGCTCTCTCACTCACCGTCTTGGCCTTCCAAGGAAATGGTTTTGTGGACGATCTGCTTCACCACTTTCCCAGGGGTTGAGGTGGGGTTTACCAGTTTGTACTTCCCCCGACTGTTCTTCTTTCTTTTCTTGAACATTAGGCTCACATGTACTTTCTTCCAGTCCTCAGGAACTTTCCCTGATCACTGCAACTTTTTAAAGACAGCCAAGAGTGACCTTGCAATGATGTCAGCCAGTTCACTCAGTAGTTGTGAATGTATCCCATGGGGTCCGATGCACTTGTACATATTCCGTTGTTTGGTTTTTTTTTAATGTTACCTAACTTGATCCTGTTGTATCATGAAAGAATAAGTCCACATTACTCCTGACTTTCACACTGGTCTCAGGGGCTTGGGTTCGCTGAGGACATTCTTGCCATCAGCTGTGGAACAATTACCAGAATAAACTCATAGCTGGTATTTTGGGACTGGTCCTAGAGTAAGTGATCTTTCACCATGGCCAAAATAGTCTCTTCCGGTGGTTTGCAGCCACTAGGCAGGAATGTACCACATTTGTGCTGTGTGAGTAGGTTCTTCTCATGACACCTGGGTTCCAGCCATAATGCTGCTTCCTTTTACAGACTGCAAACAAAATGGCCTGCTGGCTCAACATTAAGAGGCTGCTGGTGCCATTGGATACACTCTGCACTGAAGAACTTCAGTAATGTTGCTCAATTACTCCCATTTGAAAATAGGCCCAGCTCCCTCTGCAGCTGCTTCGCAGGGACTTTTGCTTCTGACCTAGAGAACTGCTAGGAGCTACTTCCCCTCATAGTGTGAGCTCCCCCCATAGGCTGGGAAGCGAGGCTGTAAGGATCCCAGCCTCTGCCCTTGTCCCTGGGATGCACTACTAGCAGTCCTACCTGTGCAGATGGGCTGACTGCCTGCTCAGAGGCTGTGTAGGTGACTTTGTCTGAACCTGTTTGATGTCCTGGTTTTATACCGTGCTTTGTCTTTCTATCTAGTAGACCCTGCCTTGATCAAGCAGCCCAGTGGAAGTGAAGGAATGGGCTGCAGGGCAGAATACACTGCCTAATACTGCATTCTTGAAAAAGAAAACCATTTCTAGTGCAGCAACTTTTGTGTGTAGCTGAGAACGTTTTGCACCGGCTCAGAGTGTTAGAACAGTTTGGCAGCTATATCTCTAAACCTGGTGAAAATATAAACCTTTATTAGTGGACAGATAGTGTTGTTACTAACGTCTCCACATTTAGTTTAGTTTAAGCAGTTTATAATTTGTAGGTTCTCTTACTGGAAGAATGGCTATAAAGATCAGTATCAAAGTTACAGCAAAAGGCTACAGATAAGCTTTACTTCCCTTTGCAGATAACAGTTTGAATGTAAATTTGCTAAAGTACACAATGCTATTACTAACTGTAGGTATTACTGACTGGAAAGCTGAAATGTTCTGTTCTGTAATGACTGCTTCTTTGTGAGAGCGCGGAGTGCTGGCTTCTTTAACAGTGCTCCTGCTCTGCATTTAAGAGAAGTTGCACACAAGCTGTTGATATCTAAATAAATGTTGAGCTGCCTGGCTATGGATACTCCAATGCTGAAAGCAGATCCTAGCAGCGGCATTTCTTTTTAGCACTATTTCCTAATACAGTTTCCTAATAGTTATTTATTGCTGGCAGGTGTTCGCTCCTTCCTCTCCACTTGTATAGTCAACAAAACTCTAAATTTCCATTTAGCCTTGAGCACTTTTTCTCTGTCCTGTCTGAAGGTAGGAAAATCAATTTTCTGTCCCTTCTCATCTTTAATCTCCATATAGATTTCAGCAGAACCAGCAGAAATGCTGAAAAGGTGTAAAATTACAATGAGTCCTTCTCCTCAAGTTGAAGCTGATGTGATGGAGAAAAGCCTGCAACTGCCTGCATAGACAAATGCTAAACAAAAATACATCTCTTTGAAACACAACCCTCCCTGCTCATTCTTCCCCACTCACCCTTGACTTTATATCAACCACTGCCAGGCAATTATCTCCTTTGCTGACTGCCTCCTGGCCTGAGCCAAAGTTCAGGAACTGGCAACTGGTGGGAGATCACTCCAAAGAAGGGAACTTGGCTGTTCTCAGAGTCCCTTCCCTCACTTCCCAGCAGCTGCAGGCATGCTTAGTTGCAGGACACCACAGGCTTTTGTAATACAGCTCGATTCAGGCTCCAACAGCAGAGGTTTCTCTTGGAAAGGAGCCTGAAGCTGCCCCAGGAAGTAGGTAGGACAGAAGGGAACGTAAGGACCTGGTTCTACTCCTGCTTTGTCAGTGCCAACACCCCAGAGAAATGGGCTGGCTACTGCTCCACTGCTGCTGCTGAGATGGGAAAGGTGTGAAGATAGAAACTACTGTGCGGCTTTCCCAGCAGCAAGAGTCTCCGTATTTACCCAACAGGCCCTAGCAAACAGACACAGAAAGAAGGACTTTCCAAGTCTTTTTCCCAGGTACGCACTGTTTCCATTCAGCAAAAGCTGCGTTGGGACTGCAAGATTCAGTTTCATCTGTGCCAGTGAGGAGCTGGAGGTGGCTCTGCTTCTTCAGGAATTATCACGGGTGAGGCACAGCATAACAGCACTGGTGCAAAATATGTGTCTCTTTTGAGAGGAGCAATACATTGTGGTATGGACAAATTATCTCCCGTGCTGATGAAAAATTTCTTTTTTTCCACCTCCATTTCCCTACTTATGGGGATAACTGAAAGAATGAACCACTCCCATGTCACAAGTACTGCTTGTTCCAAAAGCAGAGTCACTCCTGGTATTTCATTCAGCAATAATCACAAAACGAAGGAACACATTCCATTTTCTATCAGTACTTGGCCCATGCAGTTAAGGACACAAATGGAACGGAGAGTGTCTGCATTTTTCACCTTTATGGCAGCAACTGCTAAAGCAGCATGGCAAACACAGACCCAAGGTGAGCTGTTACTGGGAAGGTCAGAGCCAAAGGTTTCCTCCTCCTGGGAGGCAGTGCTGATGTTGATGGGGCAGATGAGAGGATTTCTCACCAGGTCTCCTGCAGTTCAGCAGTTGTGCACTGTTGGTGCGGTCCTGTGGAGAAGCTGCTGTGTGTGCAAGCAGCTGTCAGTTGTCAGTAAACGTTTTGTCTTATGGTTTAGAAGCAAGAGTTCGTAGAGATGTGTGTAGGGGAAAGTCCTGGTGAGAGTTAGATCACAAAGCCTGGCTCATTTACCTCTCCCTGAAAGAGCAGCTCAGGCGTAAACAGAACAGGCAGGGGGCACAGCCGTCCGATGGACTGAGCAACTATCTCCAGGACATGTTGAATCATTTGAGGAAAGTGAGGTTACTGTGCCTCTTTTCCATATCATAGTATGTTTTTCCAGTATAATCTATCTACATTTTCCGACAGTACAGCCTGAAGATGTTATTTCTTGAGAAATCTGCAAACAAAAGGAAAATTTGTCTTTTTAGTTTTGTTTCCTAGTGAACTAGAGTTTACTATGGCTAACGTTACTCTTTCTGGAAAATACAGAAGAGTACTGTGTCACTAGAACTGCCTTACTTAATCAGACCAGAGATCTCTTGGCCCAAAGCACAGCCTGCAGTCAGCTGCAGGAGGAACAGGAGGAACAAAATGCACGGTACTTCCCCAGCCTGCTCCTCTACTTCTACCAGGCCACATCCACGCTTGAGGGAGGTACTGAGCTAGACATTGCTGCTGTGCCCTTTCATTTTGGTGCTCCAGGCCTCATTTTCAGCTTAACCACCTTTTGGGTACCTTCCCGTTTTTGGCCTCTACAGTATCCAATAACAGCGAGTTGTGGTGTTTAATTGTGTGCTGCTTTTAGATTGGCTGAATGCTGATTTCATTGGTGTCCCTTAAATCTTGTCTCGTAAGAAATAATCACGTTTCTCCTTCATCGTTTCTGAAATAGTTTGTGATTTTCTGGGCCTTTCTCCTTTGGGTTTTCTTTCCAAACCAACATCTGATTTAACTTCTCCTTGTACAAAGCCATGATTTTCCCCTCTCTCTTTTTTTTTTTATTTCTTGAGCAAAGTGTATTCCGGGTCACAGTTTCTGTACAGTCATATTGACATTTTCTATTTTGTTCTGTAATATTTTCCCCTGGGAACCGACCAAATTGATTAATTAAAATTGGTATTGATTTTTAAAGATGCTTAAGAAGTTTACTTATTGAGTAGTTGGCCAGCATTCTGTCTTCCATAGGTTCTTCTATAATGAAAACCTCCTGGTCCATCCTTTCTGGTAAATTTGAGTTATCTGGTAAAAAAGTACTCTTACTAAATTGACGGAGTATTCTTTGCTGAAGGTGGTGCAGATTTGTAAAGGATTTTTTTTTTTAATGAATCCACGTAACCTAGCAACATTTACACCATCAACAAACAACTGGTGTTTTTCTGAGCAAAAGAATGCCCAACCCATTGTTCTTTATTCTGGCTTCATTGGTAGTAATGGCAATATTTACAATGCCCAGCCCACTGTATTTAGTCTTTTTCTTACTTCATATTCCTTTTAATCACACTTCAGCTTACCCGCTAAAGCTTTATTCAGAATAATTATAAGATTCTGAAGTGAGATATCCGTGGAAAATGCACACCTTGTTTTTTCAGTTTAGTTTCCCTTTTGGTTGTTAAAGGAGCAGTTCACCATATGTCATATGGCTGAAATATGTCATGATTGTCTGAAATTCGACTGCTGGGAAACGTGAGGTCTGCTGTTAGATCATGAGTGCTTTCTGCTGTCAGTACTGTGGTAACCATGGAACTTTTGAAATTTGCCAAAATTTGCTTTGAAAAGAGGATGTTTTCAAAATCAATGGTTTCCTGTGATGTTTGATTTAAGAAAATGTGAGGGCTAACTGCAGTACAGAACCCCACCTACATGATCAAGGAGATAAAAACAGGAAATCCATTTTCATTAGGTACATAGATGCTTTCAAGTTGTCATAGGTAATGAGCTCATAGACTCACAGATGGCTGAAGAGTCATCATCCAGAGACTCCCCTGGCCCCAGGACAGCTTTGTCCGGGCTTTGTTTGTATCATTTAATCATTGAAAGGACAGAGGAGGAAGGTTCACCTGGGAGAGGACTTTGTACAGGAAGTTCTGTTCCAGTCCTTCACAGACTTTTCTGTGTCAAATGATAAGAGAAACCTTTCTCTGTGATCTGGCACCATGAACTACTGCAAGTACTTTATGGGCATTACCTGGCATCTGCCAAGCCCCAGTGAATTCAATTTGATCTCTGTTTAAACCCAGTTAAAAGATCACAGCTATGGGTATACTGTGGACAGAAAGAAATGCAAACATCTCAGGATTCAGTAGTGGGATCTGGCTCTGCCAGAGTATGAGACCATCTAAGACACCACAGAGGGGTACAAGAGAACAGAGAAAAGTACCGCCGTTTTCACATGGCAGCACATTGCACACAGGATGTGAATACAGCTACCTCTCAAAGGATTTTAAATACTTGGTGGAAGTCAGCTAGGAAGATGTAATCCCTTGTGGTCACTAGATCTTACATTTGTAAACGACAACACATTAACATCTACTGCTCTCGTTTTACTTATTCCCTATGACCTTTTTTTTCCCAAGACCTTCTTTGCACTCAGTATTGTTTAAGTGATTTCGTAAATACAGAATCTACAACGAAATTCCCATTTTTGCTGAAAGCACTGAGCAGTCTTCACCAATTCACCTGGATGCCTACTTGTGCGACCCGGTGTAGGGAACCTGCTTTGGCAGGGAGGTTGGACTCGATGTTCTCTGGAGGTTCCTTCCAACCCCCTACGAATCTGTGATTCGGTGATTCTGTGAATTCCTCTGACTTGTTCCAGCAACCAAAGTATTAATTTTCAAGAGAGTGTTCTTGCGACTTCTAGCTATCAAATACTGCTCCTAAGGTTCAGTCATCATTTTCCTCCTGTTCTAGTAGCTCTTGCCAAATTTATTTCAATATAAATTTAGAGAGATCTGTTATTCAACTTATATGATAAGGGTGTAAGCAAAATGTAACCTCATATCTCTGAGGACAGTTCTCAGCAGCCTGAGAGTCTGAATTGCCAATACAGTGGGTGCTTCTTGCCTTATCTATTTTACCTTATTTATTGGGTCTTTTCCTGTAAAAATACATACAGTTGAACATGCCATTAAAATTTCTACCTCACCTGACGTACTAGAATATTTTAAAATACAGTTTAACTATTTGCTTTCAGTTGTGAGAAGAAGCTGAACACCATGATATGAATAACTCAGCAAGCTACTGTGTCCTTTCAAATGAAAACCTGTCGCTTCTTCTTATATTCAGCTTCAGTCTGAAAAGATGCATATTTAATGAAGACTGCGCTGCTCCCCCTTTGCTTTAGCTGAAGAAAATAGCTGCTGAAACAGGCCTTTCATGTCTAGCACTTGATCCCTTACTTTCTTGAAGTGAAATAACAGAGGTGGATTGTTTATATTTTTGCCATTTTTGCCTTTCGTTGTTTAGCTCTTTGATCTTCAAATAACTCCATTTAAAGGAAATGAATAATTATTTTGTTTTTCAAAAAGCTGCAGATGTGTTCCTTGTGCTGCTGGCGGTGCCAGGCCCTGCAGAGGGGCTGCAGGGATCTCCTCAGCTGTGGCAGCCCGGGCTCTGGTGCTCAGCTCTTCATCCCCTGGGCAGCAGCAGCTGCCCTCTGGCCTTGGAAACATTTCTCATTGCGCAGAACCAGCTCATTCCTGAGTGCTTTGTGAGGATTCAGTTATTCCTCCTTCCCTTTCCTGCCAGCTTATCTTCCCTGTATCTCTTCTCTGTTCTTTTAAATAAATAGAAAACAACCACTGTGGAAATACGCTCTTTCCAACTCAACCAAGCTTCACGCAGCTTTCTTTCTAAGCGCCAACACTGTCACTGTGCAATGATTCATACTTGCTAACTCCCAAGAAAACTTCAGTCCCATGCAACCTTTCGGGTTGTTCCTCACATATTCAAATCGTCTACTTTGGCTGTACTTCTGCTAATGCAATTACATTTTCCAATCTTTTGTCCTTTTCTCCCCCTCCACTTTCCACCTTGCTGTGCTTTTCTTTTCATCAGTTAATTGTTGGCTTCTCTATCTGGACTATTCTTTGGCACGTCTGAGACTTACGGATTTTGATCCCAATCAGCTGGAATACATTTTCCCTTTGCTTAAATTCTCTGACTAGGTAAAATAAATTCTGAAAATCAAAAGATGATTTACAACACTATTCTTTCTGTAGAAGATTTCTCCCTTCTTGAGAATCACTTCGTTTCCACGGTGTTTCCTTTAAAGTTAAGCAAGGTCTTGAGAAAACAGCAGCCCATTGATTTTGAGACAAACTCTTTTTTTTTTTTTTACAGTTTCATATCCCTGTCACTAGGTGGAAAATTTCACAGTCTGTCTTTGTGTCTGTTATGTAGCTCAGGAAGTAGCAATAACAGCCTACACTGCTAGTTTCTAGGACAGCTCACGTTAAACAACTTCACAATTAAAGTGTTCATATACTAACAGCGCCTTTCCTCCCTGCTTGGTTTGGGCAATTTCGTCAATGAACTGTTTTCTCATTGATTTGTTCTTCTGTACCTTCCTAGCGCTGCCCTGCAGTTCAGGCCCACTAAGATCGCTCCTTGCTCTGGTCTAACGCAGCTCAGTGATTCTTTCAGTTAGCCCTGAGTTGCCTCCAAAAGGTTCCAGCTCAAGCCCTCTTCCTCAGTGTCAGACAGTTCAACTGATTTTTTTTTCTGTCTTCCTTCCTTGCCTTTGCTCTTCCTTACGTCTTCATTTCAGTCTCCGGCCAACCAAAACTGTGAGCTTGAAACACTCTTTTTTATAAAATGTTTTCAGTTTTCAGAAGTCTTTGGCAGCAAGAAGTGAAGTGAGTTCACTTTGCTGTACAAAGCTAAACAGAAAATAAATAGCTAAAATAGCTAAACAAAAATAGCTGTTCTCTGAGCCAAATCTCATTTTAACATTGCATCCTTAAGTCCAGCAGAATGCTTAAGAGTGATTTCAGACAAGGAGAAATTAGCCAGCTGTTGATGGGAAAAAGCGAAGCTAGCGCTATCTGACTGGGTTGTCAAGTATACAAAGAAAACAAACAGAAAACACTGTGCTTCTAACACTGATCATTTTTTGGTACTCAAAATACTGTTCGTGATGGCCACGTTCCTCCACATGAAAGACGGCTCAGCGGGAAGCTGTTGTCAGATGGAAACTGCACAATGCGGAATGATCCAGGCAGAAGCACTCCTCATCTGCCCCTGGGATGCTCTCAACTGCCAGAAAAAGCCGCATTATCACTTTTATTTCAAAGAGCTCAAATACTTAGAGACAGGGACGAGATGGAGTGAGACAGGGCATAATTACATTCTTGTTTCTCATATCATTAAATACAAACAAAGGAACTACAATGCATATCCCTTGCACTCAGATTCTCCTGTAAACACAGAGGAAGAGCCAAACTTTGCCGCTAATTTTGCTGTCTCACTGACAAATCAGTGTTCTGTACACTGAAGATTGCTGTGGGCCACAAGGGAAATGAACTCTACAAAATCTGAAGAAGGACCTGACCCACAGGGTGCTTATTTTAAGAGTACACACCAATAGTGCAAACACTACACAATCTCTTAGGTTTCTTTAAGCCATAGGATAGGTCTAGGCTGTATCTTTTTCAAATGGTTTACATTAGCTGTGACTCAGGAAAGTCACCTTTAAAAGGATGTGAAGAAAGATAAGAAATGGCCTCTTTTTGTCTGCATGTTGCCTCTAGTTTCTTGCTGACTGCAAATTAAACATCAGGGAACTGACATCACTGCAGCGCTTGAAAGGGAACTCCCTTGCTAACAGTGGATAAAGTGGAGGAGCATTTTTCAGTGCCCGGAGAAGAACAAAAGACAAGTCTCCTCTCTGAGGCTTTCTAAGTTTAGGAATGTGGCACAAGATGAATACCCGAGACAGGTGGGAGTTCACAGAGTCAGTGAGGCATGTCGGTCTGTGAAGGTGCTTCAGCAGAGCACTGACCAGCTGTGATGGGGAGAAATGGCTGTCTGGAATGGTGATGGTGGACAACTCCAGATAAAAGGCTACTGACAGACTGTGAATGATCAGCTGAACAGAGGTCATGAAGGATTTTCATATGAAATGTGTTTGATGCAGAGAGAGAAGAGAGAAGACAGAAAATCACTGCAAAGTACATGAAATGATGAGCCAGAAAAATGAACTTTGTGACAGAGTTTATTTTGGACAAGAGTGAAAGAAGTTTGCATTCACAGAAGCTAAAAAGCTGGTATGGCTGAGCCAGAGAAGGCTCACAAAAGAGGGGACTATGTGATTCAGCTGGGAGAGGGTAAGTAAAGGTTGGATCTTTCCTGTATGTGAAAGGAAAATGTGAATCCCAAAGCTACTGATGCAATTACCAGAGTCACTGAGAAAAAACAGCAAGAGGTCAGGGAAAACTGCACCCTTTCAAGGCTAAATGATGCAAAACCACACTCACTGAGAAACACTTCTCACAGTTCAGGAAGCCTTCGTAAACACTATTAAGCATAATTTTCATTGTGAGAATAGGGACAGCTAATGTATTGCAGAAAACGTACAAAGAGGGGTGCAGAGGTTAAAGCTAAATATCAGAAATACAAGGCTACATCAAGCAGGAAGGCTGCAATGATAAATACAGGAAGCATTTACTTTAAAACATGCAAGTTAATATAGCTGAAGCGTTATGTTACAGCATATAGTGATGTTTCTAGAAGCTAAAAGAAACACTAGACCCCTTAAAGCAAGCTATGCTCTTCTGCAAGAATCAGTGCAAGGCTTAAAAGAACAATCAATCAAACAAATCAAACCCTAATTATAGCTAACACACACAAACAGGACACAGAGGCTTATGTTCAAAATATGCTGTTTATTCAAGAGCTAATTACAGTAGGCAAGAGGCTTTTCAATCCAACAATGCAAAGGGAGAAAAGATTCCTACAAGGAAAGATAAGTGATAAGGAAATTACCTGTCTTTCTGTGCAAATTCTTCCGTCCTTTACCATCTTGTTTTTCAAATTGCTCTTCAAATGCCATGGATAACTGATGTCTGCACATCAGACTTTGAACCCTTATTAGCAGTTACACAGGTGGCTACAGTGAAATCTACAGAATGGATTCTGGTGCTGATCACAGTTGTGATAAAGGACCTCTGGGCTCTTGGGAACCTGTCACCATTTTCCTACCAGTTGGGTCTGACTGCTGGACTGCCTACAGTCACCTGGGTGGGAGGTTTTATGTCTGACAAGCTTAACAGAGGTATCTGCCTTTGTAAATCGATATTTAATCCTCTGCCTACAAGACACTTTGCAGTGTTTATCCACTGCAATGCAATACTCAATTATTCTAGAATGAACATACATGATTATCTCCATTCATAGATGTGTAGTGTAACAAGAGACATTGCTCTCCAATTATTTCTGATGTTGCAACACATTTGTAGGTCCTCGTTATATAAACCAAGAACGACGGCCTCAGCGCTTGCTCCCTTCAGCTAATCCCCTCCTGCTGATATTGTCCTTCCTGCTGTCTTATCTTAACACACTAAACAGTAAGCTCCTTTTGGCAGTCTCGCCATCTGCAAGGAAACGCACACCAGTCAGTCTCCTCATCCAAAACCAGGCTGCGAACAGTCCCACAGAGGGGCCACCCACCCCTGCTCACTGACCCTTCTCCCCTAAAGGCCAAGGCTGCCCCACCTTTTGGGGGTAGCTACCTTGAGACAATTTGATCTGGCAGCATCTGCCCACCTGGTGTCGCCGAGGCAATGTGGTCCCTGGGGGGGATGATGTGTTGCTGCAGCAACGTGATGCTTCCAGCTGCAGCCACTGCTGTCTTCCACAGACAGCACAGAGCCAGGATCTGGCCTTGCTGGAAGCACTGAGTGCCAGGGCTAAAAAGTTAGGGTGGCTGATGGATCATAACAAGGATAGATACAAATATGTGTTTGTAATTCACATTATAAAGCAGTTTCAGATGAAAGCCTTTGTCAGAATCCACAGTTCTGAATGAAATCATTGTCACATTCCTTTACTGCTCATGATCACATAGAGGTAAATGATGAATACTCTGAGCAGAATACATTTTAATGATGCTGTCGGTCTTCTTCTGGACCTATTGATTCAGCAGGTAATTGTACAGTTTCTCTGATAGTTGGGCTAATGTAACAAGTAATTAAGACAATAACACTGAAAGGAAGAAGAGAGTAAATATTTGACACAGATCCACAGAAACTGATAAAAAGTACCTTTCCAGAAAGTGTGGGAAATACTTTATCACCCTCCTCTGACCTTCACAGAAGAGATTAAAGGCTGTTCTGGCTCTGTTTCAGCAGAAGTTTCCCATTTCTGCAAGGCAAACTTCATTATTTGTACATCTGAAATTTCCTGTTGTGCCAGGTATCACCAAACCAAGAGAGCTCTTCTAGAGCTTAAGAGAAACTGAGACAAGACTGGCCAGAAGGCTAAACACAAAACCAGCCAGGAAACAACGGAGCCCACAAGTCCCTTAGAGCCAACTAGTCAGTCTTGGCCAGGAGCTGTACGCAGTGTGCACCTTGGATTTGTCCTACTTTGCTCCTGAAGCTGCAACAGTACAAAGAGGTTTCTTCTTTTTTAATTAACTGAAATTTTCAGATTACTTGCCTTGATAGATCATTTCTTTCCAAATCCAGCTGGCTCCAATAAGACTGATGCACTACTCTTAATAAGATTTGGAAGCAGTGTTAATAGCTGTCACCTGCTACACTTCAGACTGTCAATAAAGACAAATTAACCACCAAGTTTTGTTGGTTGAAAGACTGGAAGACTTTCCTATCACAGCCTGTCAGGGCACTCAAGCTGCTAGAGGGCTTGCTGCTGAGAAACGGAAAGCATTTCCCTGCTCTGAGGGTAAGATCTGTACCTGTATTGCAAGCTAGTCTTGCAGTGAGAAAGATGGTGTTGTGACTTTATCATTTACAAGATCAACAAAATATAGATACATATAAGAAATTCTAGCCACGAACTCGCCCTTATATCATTATAAAATAGCAGAGCAAGACCAAGGCTCTTGCAGATTTTAGACCCCTGGTGCTTTGAAAGTAAAAGTCAATGATCCACCACACAAGTTTGCTAAATAAATCTACAGACAATGACTATACATGCATGTTACAAATTTTGATAGCAAGCTCTTAATAGGATGGATTTTCTTCTCACGATTGAAGAGATAATGCATCAAATGTTACTTTTTAAGCTTTTGTAAAGTAATATATTTCAAATAACTTTCTTTGAAAATGGATCCTGATGATGGAAATGCTTAAAGTATGAACCTACAGGGAGTTTTCAGAATAGGGAATGGCTTTTCCGTATTGGCCTAGGGTCTGGCAAAGTGGATCTAGGATTCTAGTGTAACTCTTGTGTGTGCTGTACCAATGTAAGCACCTAATGCTGACTGAAAGAGTAGGAAGCATTGTGCAGGTGGAGTTGCTTTTGAAGCGAAGTGTACAGCAGCAGCACAACTAATTGCTTGCTTCCACTGTTCAACATTTTGCAAAAGCAAAACAGCAAATTCTTTTGTAGCAGCTTTGAATTTTTACCAGGTTCTGGATAAATAGCACATAATGATAAATAGTTGTTACTGTGAAGGTAACAGTAGATAAGAAGAGTTCTTTGTTAAACAGCTTTTAGGGATATGATGGAGTTTAATGAAGACAGGGCTTAACAGAGCCTTCTATCATTGAAAGAAACTCTTGCTTAATGAAAGAAAGAGTAATATCTGATTACAGAACTACAATACTTCATAAAATCTGTACTGAATACTGATTCACAGTTGCTGTATGCTTTGAGATAACAGATTACAAGAATTTTGCAGATGTTCACAGCATAACTTTCAAAAGGATCATATTTTTATGGTTTTCTGGAGAAATGTGGAACGCAAAAATATATGGATATCACTGCATAACGCAAAATGTTAAGTGAAGGAGGATTCTTGTGTTTTCCCCATTGGTATCACCTCCTGGTTGACCTGGTATTGTTAATAGCAAGTATTAATAGCTACACATGGAGAAATCTTTAAAAGTTTAGAGATAAATACTGCCAATATGGCTGTGAGTAATCTAAAGATCTTTCTGCACAGACGCTAGATGTCAATGCAGAGACACATCAAACCAGATTTAACAAAGGACTGTGTCGGTGCATTCCCTAAAACCAAGTTCTTCTTTTCATCTTTTTCAAACACAACTCTTTTGGGCTGGAAGCCTTGGGAGTGAAAATCAGGAAAAGATGCAGGAGAGGCATTCTACAAGCAACACCCATCAAATTAGCTTCGACAGGATTTGACTCCAATCATTGAAGCAGCAAGCATTTTCAGCCCTATAAACCAATCAGTTTTTTGCTGAGATTCACAATAAGGGGTTTAACATGGTGAGGCATCTTTATAGTTCTCTGGCTTGGAAGCTGAGGTCACCTGCTCCTTTGATGCAGACATCGAAAATGCAGTCAAACATCAAATACGTTTTTAAAACTCAAGAATCTAAACTAAATTGGAAAAAAAGCCAGCCTAGAAGGGAGATATTTCACATTCCCATTATCTTCCCTGGAGCCATATAATCCTCTATTACCATTTTTATAATGTATGCTCAAGCACAGCGTGTGAAGAACGACAGATAAATGCGGTTGGAAGTGCTTCCTAATTTACTCTAAAACTGAATGGAGCACTGGAGCACTGGTTAACTAACCTGCACGCTGTGCTACGAGTTTAATTAAAATAAGTGCTAACGTGTAATAGGGCTCGTAAATGGATTTTCAGAGTAAATGCTAGGGATCTGGTGGATAAAGCCTCATTTATTACTGTTGTAACTTACATTTAATATAACAATTTTAGTACCTGGAATTAGTCAATGTGCTGTACCAAGCTGGAAGGACTGATAAAATGCACCCTATGTGTACTGTGTAACATAATACTTCATATACTGCAATTGTATGCATGGTGAGGGTTTGTGGGCACAAACCATGAGGAACAGTGAAATTTGCTAATTGCTTTCCTCTTGTAGACAACATAAAATGAGGCCAAAGAGCAGAGGCGTCGTGACTCCTAACTGGAGAAGGGATCAAGCCCTGAAAGAAGGGGGAAAGAGCCCCAGGTTCATCCTGAATGAAGGCTTGCTCTGCCACATGAGAGCAGCTAAGCAGAAGGGACAAGAGATAGACTATGCATTTGGGGTCTACCTGGCAGATGAAGTTTTAGGAATGGCAACTGGCAAGAAGGTAGTGTAGAAAGATGACAAATGGGAAAATGCAAAGGTATCTGTGTAGCAGAGAAATGGTTAATCACGTTTAATGGACAAAAGTGACAATGGATGATATGCAAATAGCAACAGTGACAGACAGAAACCTGTCTGAAGGACTCTGCTGCCAGGTGTGGCACATCTGGACTGCGTTATGGAAATGCTGGTAATGTGAACTGTGCAAGGTAGAAATGCGAGAAGATGAAGGATGGGACAAGTATGGACATAAAGGCAGTCCCAGGTTGGTAAGCAAAGGCTCAAGAATGAAACAAATTGTAGAGCTCTTTCGGAGGGACACACTCCTGAATCCCAACAAAACTGTTTGACAAACGTTGATAGAAGCCAATACTTCAGGTTCAGTTTTTGAACAAAATACAGGCCAGCTAATTAGCTGTCTTCTCTTAAAACAATCTAAAAATCTTTAACATCTATTCAGTAGCAATGTCTGTGTATGCTAACACTGCATAATCGTTGAAGTAGGGTTAGGGCTACCTTGTGACTGACTGCTATCTCCACTATCTCCCTCCGCACAGAATTTATACCAACTTCACTGGAGAGTTCTGCATGTAATGTTTTCATTGCTAGGAACAGGAACTAAAGTACAACCAAAGTGGGTGCAGTTTTCACTTTGTATTCAGGAGAACCAAATGATTAGCAAAGTTCTTATTTACATGTTTGCTGTTTACAGCTTCTCTGATATGGAAATCACCAACTGTACAACTGCTAAGTAGTGTTGTTCAGAGTACTTTAAACAACATGGTTGTCTCACCTGCCTTATGTCACAGAGAGTACTTTTATCTAGATTCATACATCTGGCATTTTAAGCCTTACATATTACACAGTTGATATTCAGAGACATTTCTTTCTATATCAAGGTAATGTCGGGGAAAAATGTTTTACAAAATCAGGTACTTTGAAACTGTTTTTTTTCTACTATCTGAAAACATGTAATTGTTACCACCAGAATCAATGTTACCAGTGCACGGAAACCAAATTATGTGAATGGAAATCTGGAAACTTAAACAGATGCTTCTCCTACATTGATCCTTTGAGAGCTATCAATGAATGCAGCAAAATGCCTTCCCAAGAATGATCCAAAGTATGTTTGATTAAAGTTAGTAGCAAAGGAATAGATTTTAGCTGAAACAAATATTTATGTACGCTTATTCCAAAGGCTGTTTTTTTTTCTCCTGCCTTGGTACTAGTGATAGACAGCTCTGTCTCATATATTTGACTGCACAGTACTCATTCTACTCGCTTTAGAAGCCAACAAGAAAAATATATATTGAATCTTGCTTACTGCCACAAGCAAACTGGCTCATTAGAGTATCAAAGCTCTGGTTTCTTACGTTTAGTACTTTCCTAAGAACAAAACCAAACAGACACAGGAGAAGCTGGTTTTTCTTGTGCATTGTTTTGGAGGATCTCTGCATCCTGGTAGCTAAGCCCAGGATCGCTCTTCTGTTAGCATTAGGTCCTGTGCTAAGATGACAGCTCAGAAGAAGCTTGTGTACGTTATGCACAAATAATGTATACACACATTTACAGTGACAGGAGAAAGCAGTAGGTAGAGCACTTAAAAAAACCCCAACAACCAACCAACCAAGGTTTGAATATTAAACATATGCCATTTAAAGTGCAAAACTACGTTTGTTTGTTGTTTTTTTTTTAAATAGACTGATAAACCACTTGAGAAACATACCAAAGTAAGAGGGAATTTTATTTCTTTTTTATGCCTGAAATTAGGGATACCTTCAATATATCGTGACGTAGCAGCCACCGTCCCCCCCCCCCCAAAAAAAAACAACAAACCCAAACCAATTACAAAAAACCACCCCAAACAATAAAAACAACAAAAAAAATGTATTAGAGAGGATAAAAGGGCACCATTTTTCTGCTGTGAACAGCATTGGTGAGTCCAGATCTTGAGATGTGACGACCAGAGTGCGTGCATGCAAAGCACAGTAAAATTTGAGCAGATACAGAGAAAAAGTATTTAATGTGATCACGGGGATGAAGCAGGCTGACTTTGGAGGAGGGACCAGCAAGACTTCAATGCCTTAATTTGGAGAAGACTGAAGAAAGATAAGCTCAAGGTTTACAAAACCACAAAGTAGCCAATAAAACAGAGAAGCATTACTCAGGGAATCTTGCAATACTTGTACTCACAGGCATTTGGTAAATCTGGGAAGAGTGATTTAAAACTTATTAAAGAGAGATGACTATATATGCACCAGCTAGTTACTTCTTCTGGGACTTGCTAATGAATCGCAGTGCTATGGGACAGAGCACAAAATGACACCTATGGTATTAAGATGCTCTGAACTCTGATTAGAGTAATTCATAGAGCTTGAAGTGAGTCAGACCAAAGGTACTGCAGACCTAATACCCAGTCCCAATAATGGTCAGTCAGAGATAACTGGAAAGACACTGTGACAGATGGATAACTATAGATGATCCTTCCTACCACCTAAAACTAACAAATAATTGGAAATCAAACCAACCGCTAAATTTCAAAGCCAGTGCTGACCCTATTCCTCACCACTTTTTCTGTCAAAAGCATTCCTTGACAATGAGCTCCACAATTCAGCAGGCCAAGGACAGGACCTCATTCTCTATAAGGCCCTAAACCTGGCTTTTGCTCAAGACTGCTTTGGAACATACCCAGTCTGATAGAACTTCCTAGTGTATCACCTACAACACACAAAAGCTACATTCATGCTAATAAATCCAGCTCCCCTTGAACAAGAGATCACCTTTTCTAATGTCAACCATCAGAATATTTAGTGTGTTCTTGCATTATCCTTGGGCTGAATTACTTGTAGCGGAATTTGAAGGCATGTATAATTGATACAAGATGCACATATGTTTATGTAGTGTCTGAGTTCTGCTTAGTGTTGAAAGGTTTGTGAGAAGTAAATTATTACTTGTCATAAAGGGATTTATTTTACTTTTCAAGAGCCAGTCTGGAGGGTTAATTTGATCATTTCCCCAGTGCAGAATTACAGAGACTACTTTGTTTTTACACTCTCAACTTCGCTGCTCCTGTTGGTATGACAAGCACAGAAGCTCCACCACTGCATGCATCAAAGCCACGTAAGACCAGGCAGAACAGGTAAACTGAAAGGAAGAGACCTCAAAATTTAGCAGCGTTTATAAATATAGGAATAGAAACACAGAATATCCTGAGTTGGCTGGTTCTCAGATACTAACAAAGTAGCAGCATTAAATATGATTCTAAATATACACATATTTTTGGTAGGAATACTGTGGGGATCAGCTTCATCAATTACAGAATTCTTTCTCATTCCATGCTAAGAGCTGAATAAACTACAAAGCCAGTGGAAAGGAATTACATTGGTCATGATATACGAATTACAGATGTTACTATAAAGAGGATCATACCATGATTGCAAGTGCATTTCCTAATTTATTTTCTAGCATTCATTTTATGCAGATACTTATTACAGTAATGATTAAAATAAGGAATGCAAATTTAGGGTGAAAGAAAGCTTAATATGAACTATATGTATGCATAGCAGGCAGCATTACAATTAACTTGTTCACAAACAAATCTCTTTCCTGTAAGTGCCATCAGTTCAGATCCTCACCAAAAGAAAAAAGAATGTATATAAAGAAATAGGATAAACTATGGCATAAAACAGCTTGAAACTTCTTCAGGTGACCTTGATGCTTTTTATTTTGTCCACCGACCTTCAGAAGGAGGCTAACAGACATCTACTGTTTACGTTCCACTGAAGCTGATTAGTTGTATGTGGACATATAAATATCAGAAGGCTAACACAATGTAGCTCTTCAGGCACACAACAATATTTACTGGCAGCACATTTTTTTCATGTAAATAACCAGATTTATATACACAGGCACAAATGAGAGAAAATTATCAACAAATGTTAGAAGCTAATACAGCAGCTGACTAATGCCAAAAGCAGGGAACCGTCATGTGACTGGCTTTTGTGCAAGAGAGTGGGAAGGAAAAATAATTGTATTCCCTTAGAATTACACGTCCTTTCTTCCTTAGTCGCCTTACAATGTTTTTTATTTCTTACAGCATTCATTCATTTTTTACAGCATTTTTAAAATTTCCTATGCACTGAGCAGTTGCAATGTGCTGCTGTATTGTTTGTGACCGTCAGAGAAATATGGAAACAGTGACATATGAAAAAAAAAAGAACTAATTGTTTTTCTTGAAAAGGGACATGACTGCCCTGGCTGCTGTAAAAAAACCCCACCACAATAGATATTAGAGAAGCAGCTTCATACAAAACCTCCAGATAAACCAGTGTGACAAATCCACCTCCTGTGCTCATTTTTAATTCATTCATTTTATACACATACGTGAGGTAATCTTTCTGGCATAAAAACACAGAAGACATATTACAAAGAAAACCATTTAACAGAGGCTGGGTGCTGTAATAAGAGCCACAAGATCTCCAATTGGCCTTCCTCACTAAAATCACAAGTTAGAAGAAGCACTGATTTGTGGTGGTCTTGGATCCCCAGCTGTGTCCTTTGTGCAACAGTGACGAAGAGAAAATCTTTGCATGGGATTGCGGTAAAACCATCTGGATAAGCAGGGGAACCTTTTCACAAGTAAGCAAACAAAACCAAATCACAATAAATAGCCTCAGACAATTTGGGGCTTCTAAGTGAAATCCGTATTTTGTGTACAAGTCAATTCCTGCCCTTTTATTGTTGAAACAAAGGAAGAATAAAATAAAAATATTTACATTGACAACATGCAGTGGCGTCACTGAGCCAGCATCCCTATCATCCCCCTCATGTTTGCACAGGCCTATTTTCTTCCACGACCAGCTTTCCAATAACATCAGATTCTAAGGACCCCACACCATGCGCCCAGTTGCCTTCCTCTGGGCACATCAGCAAACAGCAGCACCACATGGTAAATTTCATACAATACAAGAGAAAATCAGAATAAAACACATTTAGCAGCAACACGGGAATAGGCATTTCCAAAGCTCATGTATGTAAGGGATTAATGAGGTGTTTCACCTTTCCAAAACCCTACATCTTTACTGCTCTCAGGCACTCTGCATTCAGTAGGTGATGATGTTATGGGTTTAACCAAAGGGCACAAAGCCTCGCTCACTTCCCTTGAGCTTACTGGTTGTACGAATGCCTTCATTCTGCTGGGAAACCAGAGGACCTCGATGCACTTCCAACCAAGGTGTGGTAACCAGCCCACAGCATGGGGTTGGAACCAGGGATCTTTAAGGTCCCTTCCAACTCAATGTGTTGTGTGTTTCTGTGACAGCCTCCTTTTCCCCTCCTGCCATACCTCTGTGATCACAGACCCTGCAGGTCAGCAGGAGATGCGATTGGTGTATGGGGTCACTGACCTGAAAGACGCGGTGACCGCCTGCCTTTCCCATACACTGCCATGCATTCAGCATCCTGGGTGACGAGAAACAGAAGTTTCCACAGTTCCACAGTTTATGCTTACTCTTTTACCATACAAAAAGAGTCATTTTGTTCTAAAGGTAATTTAAAGGTCAGATTTGCAAGCGTCACACAAGAACACTTTGAACCTCCACGCTCCAGGCTGCTGTTTAGCTTTCCAGCCCTTTTTGCCCAGGAACAGGACCAGATCAGTTTTTCCATGAGGTAGAACATCTGGACAAACATCTCTCGGTGTCGGTTCCACCGCGGCAGCTGCTGCACGATCGGTGACCCCCAGGCTCGCCTGCCTCCCCGGGCACACGGAACCAGATCGGTACGGAGCCTCCCGCCGCTCCCCCAGCGCCGGCCGCGCATGCGCACTGCCACCCCGCGCGCCCTCGTGCCCGCTCCCGCTCGGGCCTCGCCTCAGGGTGACGCACGCGCCTTCCCGCTCGGCGCGTGCGCGGCGGTTGGCTCCGCGCCCGCTCCCGCGCCTGCGCAGTCGGGCAGCTCCCGTCCCGTCCTCCCCCCCTCACCTCCCTCGGCGCGGCTCGCGCGAGCGGAGCGGCGGGAGTCAGTCAGCGCCCGCGGAGGGAGGCCCGAGCCCGCCACCGTTACAGCCGCCCGCGGGGCGGGGGAGGAGGAGAGGAGGCGGCAGCCTCCTCCTCGGTCCCGCCGGCACCATGAGCATCGAGATCCCGCCGGGCCTGACCGAGTTGCTGCAGGGCTACACGGTGGAGGTGCTGCGGCACCGGCCGGCCGACCTGGTGGGCTTCGCCGCTGACTACTTCACCCGGCTGCGGGATGCCCGCGAGCAGGAGGCGACCGGCGACGGCCGGATGGTGGTCAGCTTCGACGGGGAGCCCATGCAGACCGAGTCTAACGGCGAGGAGGAGCCCGAGCGCGGCGACGAGGAGTCCGACTCCGACTTCGAGCGTGAGTAGCCGAGGGGTTCCGGCCCTGAGGGGGGAGGGCGGGACGCGGCCGCCCCTCAGCGCCCCGCGGTGTCCGGCGGCACTGCGCCTGCGGGGGAGCGGCGCGCTCGGGGTGAATGGAGCGCGCTGCCAAGCATGTGATGGGGGAGATCATGTGTTGTTGTGCAGTCTCCTCTGCACCCATCCTGGCGCTTCTGTCTTGAACCGGTGCGGGGAAGCGTTCTGCTGGGGTGGGCTCGGTAGGCAGCTTCTCAGGGCGCCGCTAAATAGCGAGAGTGGAAACCCACTCTTTTTATACTCTGGCTCTCTGAGACGCTTCACCGGTCTGCACAATGAAACGCCTCCTGTGCCATTCTGTCACAGCGTGCTGCCTTGTGCAGCACACAGCGTTTATGCTTTGGACTCTATTTGAGCTCCAGCGTGAAAAGTCGCTTTAAATTTTTATGAATGGCGTTTGTAGGCACATCTAGAGTTTTGGACCCATGATTATTGAAAACTCAGAATATTCTCTTTATTAGAGAAGGTCGACGAAGGGGAGAGGGAAGAGTGAGAAAGGCGTGCATTCCCCTTACTGTCGGTCCTCTCATTTGGAGGTCTTATGCCCTTGACCTATAATGTGAGTAAAGGTTTCTGTGCTGTCTTCTTGGTGATGGTTTTCTTAATGCCACTGAATGCAGCTCTATTTCTTCATCAGCTTGTCTCATTTCAGGGTTTGAAATATCTCTTGAGGATTAAGTGTGAAGTTTTCATGTTGAATGCTGGTAGCTGCAGTCCAGAAAGTTCTCTTAAGTTAAATGCTTTCAGATGAAAAGCTGTGTGCCACCACAAATTTTACAGTTGTTCAAGTACAGCTTTGTGTGGTGAGGCTGTCTAGTAGAAAAGTGGTTCTTTTGCTTCAGGTTTCTGCTCATCCTCTTTCTGTCTCAGAGGAAAAAATGAACAAGACGGCTCAGTGTCACTTGTGCTGGTCAGAGCCCTGGAGGCAGGCAGCACTGTCACTGCTGCTGACTTGCTTCTTATCTGAAAAAACGCTCTGTTCCTTACTTACAGCTTCAGTGACCCAGGGGAGGAATAGTCCCGTGTTGTACTTGGTGGCAGGTGAGAGTCCCTCTGTGCAGTCAGGGAAACGATTATTACATTGTTTAACGGTGTTTGGGGCAGTCAGTCGTGGCTGTGTGTTTTTTCAGGTTTCTGTTGTGAATGTTGCCATAGAAGATTTTATTAACTGGAAAATGTTGGAAGTTAAGGGTTCTGATATCCCTGTCCTTCATGAATTTTACAGGATAGGAAAATACTTCTGCATTACTGTGAGAGATCTGTGTACGTATTGACTGCTCCACAGCAGATAATCTCTATAGATAGAGAAAACACATACCTGGAGAATTCTCAGATAATCCCGTTGGACAGGCTCTAATGCTGTGCATTTTTTCATCTTGTGCAAGTTAGGGCAGATTTTAATTAATTTCACTTTGTTTTCCTAGGTCAGCTTTCTCTATGTACCACTGAGTTGCGAAGATAAGTCAAACAAATAATATAAAAATGCTTCCATGGGAATTTTTAAATGTAACAAGGAAATTGTTTTTTGTAAAGTATGTTAAGGAAAGTTAAGCCTTGTTTGAATGACTAACCTAGCTGTTTTTGTTGGATGTATGAAAGAGGTCTGCACAAATAGCGCGGTTATCTTGTTTCTGCTTCTGGCCTCGTGAAATTTGTGTGCCTTACAGTATTTGCATGTTTAGAGTTGGAGAATGTAACAGATAAGTTATGTTTTTGCCCCGTGTGTTTTGAGTGCAGATGATAAGAAAAGGAAGAAATAACTTAAAATCAGAGTAAACTCTAGGCTCAGTCTGTAAACCACATGGCAAATGTCTTTGTGTTGCTGTGGGGATATCAGTGGTTCCCTTCCAGGCGTCATGGCATTCCATCAGTGGAGCCAGTGACACTAACTAGACTACAGAAGAGACCTCCATTGTCTTACAGTGCTTAAACGTAATTCCGGAGATGATTTCTTATTCTCCAAACCTCTTAGAAGTTTCATCTCTGGTTTGAGTAAATATGTGAGTAAGAGGACATTAGGATGTGGCTGTTAAGCCCAGTGGAGCATAAGGAATGTGTGGAAAAGTAGTGATAGTGGAGGAAAAAAAAAAACATCTTCCAGAAGTATCTGTGGGGCTGTGGCAGAGTTGATGCATACAAAGCTTTCTTGAGAGCCTTCGTGTTTGATCTAACTGCAGAACTGAAAAGTCGATAGAACTGGGAGAAGATGCAAAGTGGCAGCTTCAGAAATGAGGCTGAGGACACTGCCAAGGATTCTCAGAAAGTGTCCTTGACCATGGTTCTTGTAGCAGGGAGTCTCTGAATGGTTCTCTTAAGGCTGTGAAATGAAAGCCACTGAAGTGTTCTTTCTGCTGTTGGAAACGTAACCATGGCTTTGGGAAACCTTCTGTTGTGAGTAACCTGAGGGAAGTGAGGCAGCTCCCTTTTCATTGGCTAAGGCAAGATGTTGCACCAGTAACCTTCCATTTTGTCTGCTTGTTTTTGTTGATTTATTTTAATTGACTACACAAACAACACTATGTTTATTCCTGGAGATCTTAGGCAAAACTATCAGTAGAACTAAAATACTGAGAAGTCCAGGGGTTGGACTCCGTGAGCCTTGGAGAGTCCCTTCCATCTCAGGGTATTCTGTGACTGTAACTTGAACAACACACGTTATAATTAATTGCAGTTATTTTAGTGCAAGTTCCTTTTTTTTTTTTTCCCTTCCACATGTATCACCATAACGTTGGAGTGTGCTGTTCAGCTGACTCCTTAGCAAAAGGCAACGCCCATATATTTGAGACTTGAGTGTTTTGTGTGTGTGTTTACTATATATAGTGTATATGGTAAGACAGTTGCTTTTTTGTATACTCTGTTGTTACGTAGAAAAATGGTGCACGTGACTCTGAGTGAGAAGGTCAAAAGATACTGATTAGTCCTGCACTGAACTTCTCAAATAATATTAAAGAATTTGCTAAATGTCACCCTTAAAGCATCAGTAGGATATGTGAGTAGAAGGGGCCCAGAAGAAAGCATGGGAGTGGCTGTTTTGTATCGTTGGATCTTGGAAGTGATACTGAATGAGAGTTCAGTCCATCTTTGAAGTGTTTATCTTTTTAATTGCCAACAGAAATGCCTAATGTTAATTTTAAACAGTTCAGATTTCTTACTACTCTTCTTATTTGTGAGCATCATTTGCTTTCTTGTAATGATCTTGGCTGATGTGTCCTGTGGAATTGCTAGGGAGTTACTGTTTTATAGACATTCTTTGTGATAGTTCTAGCACCTATGTGAGTTATCAGTTAGCCATAATATGCTATTTTCCCAAGAAACAAACAAGGAAATAGATTGAATGACAAATCAAAAGGATTGAATAGGGGTAGTAGTGGGACTTCTGAAGAGTAGTGTTCAAATTCCCAGATCTCATGCATTTTGGTGGGTTATTGCAGGTGTTCCTATGAGATACAGTCACCTGTACAGTGAAAAGGTTTTAGGTTTTTCACAATACTTCCACCTCCTTCCTCTGTAATTGTTAACTTACTGAACATAAAGCACAATTAGCATTGTTCTCACTCTGTGTTCTTTGTCCTTAACATTAAAAGAGCCTTCCTTTGCAGACCATCTTCTTACAGTATTATGGCACTGGATAATGCAAATTACTTCCGTAGAATAGCTACTCTATTAAAAGTCTAGGGAGCTGAGGGGACACTTTGGTAGTTATTTGCACTACATCTTCCCTTCTCCCCTTGAAATTTGACCAACTGGTGTTGATCCAGTTGTTGTGTTTGTAATCAGCTAGTCTAGAACTTCGAAGAGGTGGAAGGAAGAAGGTTTAGACTGTAATCTAACTGATAAACCATTGAGTTTAACATACAAATAAATGCACGTTCTTTCTTTGTAATATGCTTAAAAAGCGAATGTGTGTGTAAGCAAGTCTAGCAGTCTGAAGGTGTAGAAGTAACCTTACAGTTTTATTTATTCTTTGGTCTCCGTCAATAACATTAAATCAAATGTAAAGCAAAGCATTAGCAATGTATTCCTATTGACAGTGTTTCAAGAGAAACATTTATGTGTTTCAATTTTTGTTAGGTCCTGGCAGCCCAGTGTCTGGGACTTGTTGAACAGAAAGAACCCAGTGAAAGACTGCCGTTGTGCAGCTGCTGCCCTTGGCCATGGCTTTGCTTTTGCACGGCCAGTTCTAACTGACTTAAATCTGTAGGGTTGAATAGAGCAACTGCTGTTAGTACTAATGGAACTTCACTCCCTCTATTTATCTTGTTCACGCAGAGTAACTTTGAAGATAAAGTAAGTATTAAAGAATAGCGATTTCATTTTTCTTCAGTTACTTGGCCAAAATATGCAAATCTTTTATGGTTTTTCTTCATTTTGATTCTGTGTTAGTTTATTACAGAAGGATTGCTTTTCAGTGTTTGTTCTTAGATTGTACTTATTCTATTACAAGATTAGACTAGGACTTTTTTTTTTACCTAGGTGATGCAGTTCTTGGGAAGTAACCATTAGTATCTCAGGAGCCCTGCAGAAAGGTCTCATCAATAATCTTCAGTATAGATAGAAAATTAACTACAATAAAATGTAATATGTTTTTCTTACCTGAGAAGGTGAAAGAGCCGGAAGTACAAAGAGAATTCAGGTTGCTTGCCGAGAAACGGAGCTTTAAAAATGAGCTGCATGAAATTTGCAGTCATGGCTGAATACTGCTAAATGTGTATTAATTTACATTTGTAAGGAGGAATGCTTCAGTTTTAAGAGAGAAGTTCTTTGTAATTTTAGCATCGCGTATTCGTAGTGTTCTGTGTACCACTCTGACATCACCACCATTATTCCTGTAACGTCTCTTTGAAAGTTACTAGAATCTATTGAGGAAGATATCCTCTTATTCTAGTTGCTCTCAGTGCCTCGATGTACTGATACTGCTTTCCTTGAGTGATCTTTACATTCTGAAATGTGAGGAATGAGGTAAGCAATGCTGTTTTTTTTTTTTTCCTTGGTATTTCCTGAAAGGACTCTTGACACTTCTTACTAATTGAATTCTAGACTCGGTTTCTGCCCTTGTAGTATCCTGCCATTGGACAAATAGGAACTGCATTACTCTGTGTGCTTGTCTCTGAAAAGAGCATGAGTAAATATGAAGCAAGTGGGTGACTGGTCGTTCTAAATAATTGCTGGATTCTTAGAAGCTTCTGTTTCCCTGTTTAGGAAGTTTACTATACGGATAGTTGTATGAAACTTGTAAAGTTTGATTCTTCTAATTGGTTCTAAAGTTAGGTTTGGGAATGGAATGTGTTGCAGTACTGGATATCATACATTATAGTAACTTCTTATCTGTGCTGTTTTTTTCTCATTTAAAAAAGCCATATTAGGGTGGTGAGACAATTGGCAGCATTGCGGAGTCCAATCTTCCCCTCCTACTAACACAGAAATTTAGTCCTTCCCTTTTACATAAAATAGTACAATGGGGATTGTGGGGAAGAGGAGAAGACAACGGAGAACAATCTCACTTCCAATTATTCACAAACCAGTCATTAAAAGACATTAATGTTTAACAAAGAGCAGTTACTCATTATTCAGATGAAGACTGGAACCATAGCCAAGATGATCTGTGAATGTTTCTCACTGGCTTTAGTAATGTGTTCAAATTCATTAATGGTTGTAATTTTTTTTGTAATGAAAAGAGGAGGAGACAATAGCAAATAGAACCCTGGCAACCCTATTTGTTCCTTATTTAGTTCCTTATTGTATCTCTGGGGTTTCTTTGGGTTCCTCTTGTAGCTTGCCTTGCATACGCTACTGCACTTGCATCCTTGTGACCCATGGCTGGCTTTGTACCACTGCCTCACAGCACGTAACAGTTGCGTGCTGCTTTTGGTACTCCACAATGTTCTTTGAACTGCATAGGTTTAGGTTTCACTTCTTTACTGAGGGGCCATCAGTTCCCAATAAATGCATCTGCATTCTGCATGTAGTGCACCCAGGTGCTGGGTAGACTTCTGGTATATTTATGCGTTGCTGTAGTATGAAACAGTAAATCATAACACGTGTGGCTAGAAAAGTAATGGAGCATTTGAGAAATCTGACCGTGGATGAAAGTCCAATGGATAAAAGACTCTTGCACCAAAGTGTTGATTCTTATGCTTGTGAGATGTTTTTAATACTTTTTTTCTTTTCTTTTTAAAGATCTGAAAAAGGCTTCAAAAAGAACCCCCAGAAATCTATTGCACAACCAGTCAGCTGCTTTGGGCTCATCTATATTTTGTTTGTGAGGTTGTACAAATGCTGGTGATCGTGTTCTCTGTGTGCTTCAGCAGACAGAATACTTGGAGGAGATGTAGAGAAAAGCCTGTCTTGCAGTTCTCATACTTCTGGGATTTGGTCTGTATTTGATAAATATACATCAGCTGTCATATAATGAAGCCCAGCATTCTATTAGTAGCAGTTTTACGCTAAGCCTTTTCCATACTGGAACATTTGTTTTCTGTGTGGAGCTTGCAGACAGTGACCAGTGGGAATTCAGCTCTCAATGTCAACTTAGAAATTCCCTCCAAGAGGGAAGGCAGCTCTAGAAACAGCTTGCTTGGATGACATGTGGGAGGGACTGCAGGTATCCAGTCCGTAGCGCTGCTTTTAAGATAAACATCCATAAATCTTTATTTTTGTTTTAATTTAAAAAAAAAAAAAAAAAATCAAGCTACTGCTGCTTTTATTTTCTGTGAACTTCCTGAGGGTGGAAGCTTCTTGAAGTGTTCTTGAAGAACAGCTTTCCTTCTCTGACGTGGTGCAGAGCCTGCAGGAGCTCAGCTTCCAAGGGGCACGACAGCAGGTGTAGTTCTGAGGTCATGTTGCAGAGCCTGGAGCCCAGCGCTGTTCTGTGCGCTGCTGCAGGCGATCCAAGGTGCTGCATGAGCAGGGGCTGTTCCAGCACAGTTGAGCGGTTTGTCTCAGAAATTCTAAACTGTCTTGTAAAGAAGGGTTGGGATTTCAAGTTGGAGGTGAAAAGGCAGTTTTGGTAAAATGATGTTCCATTGGTAACTTTCTGTACTGCAAATCCGAGCGGTATGCAGTGAAGAATTGCAGACATCGAGGTACTGTTTCTCTTGCAGAACATTCTAAAAACATTTGTGGAGTTTGTGTGGAGAGGCGGGCGGTCTGTTTTTTTTGGGTGATGATTGTAAAACTTCTCTGTAGCCTTTTCCTATGGATTTTTGGGTAAATTGTAGTGCTGAGATACTTGTTTTTGGTGATTGTATATTAACAGTGCTATAAAGCAGGATGTCACCATGGCCCTTCATTTCCATTTTGACTCTTCCTCCCTTGGGGTAGCATATTGTTTTCTGCTTCCTTTTGAGAAAACTGTATTCCAAAGAAGAGATCTTAAAAGGAAAACAAACATTTGATGGTGGTGGCTTTTTTGTTGTTTGGGTTTTGTTTTTCTCCCTTTTGGGGATTCGGTAAACACTACCATTACTGTGGCAACACTCCGTAATCCTCATTGAGGAAGAATTACACCAGCAAGGACATGCTGTAGTGTAAGGATCTGGTCAATCTCAGGCTGTCGTGGGTGTGCAGAGTGTCTCTGCATGAAGGGTGGCACAAGGAGAGCTCAGGAATGAGAAGCCAAAGCTGATCGAGTTGCTTTTTTTTACCTTTTGAATGGAATGGTACTGAAACAGTTTATCATCTAATGTTGTCAATGTATCTGATTAAAATTCATAAGTACTTGTAGAACTGAAAGACTTTGCGATGGTAAGTTAGGAAAGATGGCTTATTAACATAGATTCACATTCACTGTTACTTGGGGAAGGGTGGGGGTAGATTCCACAAGTATTCTTGCTTTAAATACTGCTGCTTAATAAAACTAAGAGTGATAATATCACTTCCATCTCTCAAGCACATAGAAATTAAACATCACCAGCTGTAGTTTTATGGCGATTTCAATCCTAGTTTGTAAAACTGTGGTGAACAGATATGTTTGTATGGACTTCAGCTTTTCTTGTACTGTGTGTGAGCATCTCATATCCTTGTGAAGCCGTTTTGCGTTATTTGATTATTAAGTGCTATGTCATATCTTTCCATAGTTTTCAGATGGAGACATTATTAAGCGTTTGTAGCTCAGAGATCTGCAACGTGCAGGATTTGTTTTGAAACAGCCTGGAGCAGTGACTGTGGGGAGCTTTATGCCAGAGGTTCTGCTGCTAAAAACAAGTTCATCTGCTGCGGCACTCTTTGGTCAGGGACTTCTTTATTCTTACTGGCAAACTAGAGATGGGGTAGGTGCTAAACTGTGCCCTTTTGCAGGCACTAGAAATGTTCTTGAGCATAAAAGAGGATTTTTCCTGGGCTGGGCAGAACAACAATGGTTTTTTACTATTTTTTTTAACCTTTTTTAATATACATTACTTTTTTAGGAAACAGGACAAAGCCATCTTCAGTCTTCCTCTTCTCTTCAGAGTCATCTTCCTGTGAACACACACAGGGTGCAGTTACTGGAAGTGTTTTGTTGTTGGCTTTTTTTTTTTAATATTGGTTTTAATCTGAGATTGTCCATCAAAATAGTTCCTTATGTGGAGATAATTCTTTTTACTACTGTGCTGTGTTTTAAGTAAGCTTTCTTCACTTCTCATGCGATATCATTACAAGCATAAATCTGAAAGAAAGAAGGGGACAAAATTATTCTGAGGCATGTTACAGAAGTTACTTTTGCACATGATTTTATATATCACAACTGGAGCACCGTCAGCTAGAGCATTTTTCAATGCTGGTTATGTTTGCGGGATGGAGTCCTAAATCCTCGAGAACAGTGACTTGGGGAAGAATCCACAGGCTGTCACTGATTGTCAGCAGATGTGTTTTCTGACATTGGCTAAGAGGGTGGATAATGAACTTAGTCCAGAATGTGGATGATCATTAACTTCTTTAAAGAAGATTTTATATATTATGCTGCCTCTAGCATTGCTGGTAGGAGAGATGCTGCTCCAGTCTCTCATCATCTGTGTGGCCTTTTGTCGGGCTGTCTCCGGTCCGCTGTGTCCTTGTCTCTTGTGCTGTTGAGTACTGGTACTCCTCCAGGTGTGGCCTTACCGGGGCTAGGCAGAGAGAGGAGCCGTTGCTTCCTTCAACCTGCTGACAGTATTTTGCCTAATGCAGTGCAGGATACCATTAAGTTAGCATTTTTGTGCTTAGTGTATACAAGTCATCTTATGCCCTGATCTAAACATGGATGTGTGAGATTAAACTCTGAATCAGCCTGAAGTCATGCTTGATGCTGGTGTTACTAATTGAAAGTCCTCTTGCTCTTTTATACAGGTCAAATCAGATGACTGTACAATTCATTCCAGCTTTGTCTTATGTAAAAACATGCTATATTTATCACTCAAATCAGTAATGGCAATAGGAATTGGTAATGAAATTAGAAGTGACCCAAGCAAAGAGCCATGGGCTTTTATGTGCCTTCTTTTTTTAGCTGTAGGATGCTGTTCTTAAATCCTACTACCTATGGAGCTATAATTACCTGATCCTGAGCTCTGATTGACCTGACATGTGTAATAACTATGCTAGGCATACAAAATACCGCCCTGTCTCTCTTACTGGTTGCTTCTGCTTAGATTCACATCTTCTCTCCACCATATTTGTCTTTGAGTTGCTTGCTTGCTTCCATAGAAGTTGTTTGTTCTTTTTTTTTTTTCTTGCTGTTGCAAGAATTTTTTTTTTCTTGCTGTTACTTCTTTCTTTCTGTCACATGGCATACAGTACCTGACTGAGAGTGACTCCAGTCTGTTTTTTCTGAGATGGTAAATAGTGAAGAGGCAAAAGGAAAAACTTTCTATGCTGCCTCTCATCTATGATTGCCCACATCAGTTCTTTCCTGTTCAAGTGCAGACATCAGCAGACCATTGAAGAAATGTTAAGTCTAATGGTTTTTTTTTTTTCCTTTGCACTGAAACAGTTTTGAAGTAGTGATGCAATCATTGGTTGTCTGTTGGCTGGATGTGTGCTCAGGTTTGGGACTGCACTCAGAGACAACTCTGTTATCTGATTGCGATTGGTGTACTTCTACCGTAAGGTGTTCTGCAGAGGTGGTGGATGTGCGAGGTGTGGCAGAGTGTGAGGGTGGGCTCGAGGCTGGCTGTGTAAGTATGCCCCGAGCACAAACAAGTGCCCTTCTGCTGGTGTAGGTCATGTATTTGTGTTGGAAGCTGCGCAGTAGTTAAGCAGTATCCGTTAAGCCAATTAGGCTGCCAGAGAAGGGCATTAGAGTTGGAGCAGTGGGATCACAGTGATTTCCTGTTCTTGTGTTGCCTGTATTTGTATAATTGTTTTTGTGGTGACATATCTATATCTTAACAAGGTGATCTTGATATTATCATGGTATCATAATAAACAGTTTTTGACAAACGTATGGCAAAGACAGTGTAAGAGAAATTCCCATTAAAATGTGTATTGCATAAAAAGCACACGTTGCTATTCTTAGCACTCCTATTTCCCATTTACCTACTGGTCAGAGTGGTTTGCCAGCAGATCAGCTAGTTGCTGATACTGGACAGGTGCGTGTGTCTGTATGTATACATTTTTCCCTATAGATGGCTGGTTGCTGTTCCATTTGTTAGAGACTTTAACAGAAGAGTACAAACTGAAAATATGTAGGTGATAGTGAAAGTGTGATTTTATAGTACCGTGACTTGGCAAGGATTTGAGGCAAGTGAAGTTGCTATTAACTTCCTGTTGAAAAGGTAATTATATTGTTCATTCCAGAATAATTTGTCTGACATTATAAGAAAGTGTCTTAAATCACTGAGCATAGTTGTTAATTGCATTTTTATTTAGGTGCTCCTGCATGCTTAGCAGTGCTAGAGTTTTAGATTATGTAAGTGCTTCTAGCTTGACTACACAAGTGAAGTTGCACTGAAGTTCAGTTCTCTTTGTCCTATACGTACAAATGAGATTTGCTTAATTACTGCTTGGAACAAATGCTTTGAAGAACTTGTATGGGTTTGTTGGCTCTTTGAAACTTGGCTGGCTGTAGAAGACATTTTACTCGCAAGTAGTTGGAGGTGCTCGTAAGCTGTGCTGGATATGGATGGCGCTGTAAAACTGTATCACAGTAGTAAATATTTGATTTTTCAAGATACCTTTTTATGCCCCAATACCATGTTATTTAAAGACTGTCAGTCTCAGTAGGACTTTATAATACGGCTGCCAAGTGGCTGCCAAGTGCAGATATCCAGCATTTACATTCTGTGTTGTGTGATGGTAGCTGTGACATGATTCCAATTAAAAGCTTGGTCTGCACATTGCAGATGTCTTCTGAATATTAATGTGTGCTACAGACAGAGCAGATGGAATCTCTTCTAAAATACAATGCAGTGAATGTAAAATTAAGGCTGGCTTTCTAGTGAAAACAGAGGCAATCAAACACCCCCCCCTTTCACTGGTAAATCGCAAAGATATCTGTGCATCATCATCATCTTTCTTTGCATGTAAGAGGAAATGAGTTCTTCTTTATAGACTGAAATAAAAATACAGCATTATGTCTAACTGAAGTTGTCTTAAATGCTAAACGTACCTAGAAAAGTATTAGGAATGGATGCAACATTTGCTCTGTCTTAAAATATTCCAATGTCTGAAAGACAGATACGAGGCAATGGATAACAGTTGCAATGTAGAATGTTATTTTGGGGAGTTCTGTTGACAGAGACTGTGTAGAAGTTTGTGGGTGTGTTTAATTGGGATTTGAAGATGTCACCTGAGGTATATTAGGAAAGATTAATCTTGAATGGGAGGGATAATGTATAACCTGGAGCAAATGAGTGCCAAGAACATTGTCAGCATTGTAATGTGTTGCAAAACCAGTTAGCTTTCAGGAAACAGCAATCCAGCTGTGAAGGTGTGTGGGCTCATTATTTACTACTATTCCATGATGGACATTGAAATGTGAAGTAAAATTTTGGTAGCAGGATTATGTTGTAAGTCTGGGAAACAGCAGCCTAAGGTGTGGGTTTTGAAATGGAGCAGAGGGGTTTCTATGTGAGTGGGAGCTACAGCTTTCTTCCTCTTGGTGTCGTTTCATCCTCCCAGGCAGAACGTGGGAGCACGAGGAGGGAGGGGTGGCTGTGCAGAGAGGGGAGAGAAAAGGCAGTGCTGGGGCTGAGGGCTGTGAGTTCTGTGCCTCAACTCGCTGGTAGTACTAAAGTAGTTGTGACAGGCCTGTCTCCTGCACTCCTCAAATGTAATTTTAAAACAGCTTTTACCTGAGGCTGCATGGACACTAAAGCTCCTAGCAGCGACAGCATTTTCTTCTTTAGCTATTCTACTTCAATGCAGATTTTTCCCCAGGTATGAATTCACACTGTTGGGCTGTGGTGGTTACTGCCTGGCGGGTGTTTCCCACAGCCATTGGCCTACCTTTATGAGGAGGTTTCCAGCCTCAGCAGTGTGTCCTTGCTGCAGTGGTGTTGCCCACCTTGGCTGTGGTGCTCTGATATGGAGAGGCCTTCAGTGCACCCTTGCTGTTGTTACAGTTTTCATAATCATATAATGTGTTCAGGATCATGGTGGAACTTTTAAGTTTCTGAAAATGCAAAAACAAGTGATCACAGCTAAGTTTGGCATTATTCATATTGCATTATTATCTTTTCTACCATTTCTGATGAGTGAGAGTCTGTTAAGTAGAGAGATGAAGCCTAAAGCAGGGCTGGCAGGGTAACAGGGAAGAGCTCAAAGAGCTGGGAAGGGAAGAGACAGCCCTTCCTTTGCCACTTCCCCGAGGCACTGCAGTGCGCTGCTGGGTTTCTTACTGAGGGAAGTGTTGGGAGGTACCAGAGCTGATAAGATTCAGGTATCTTGTCTTGTCTGAGGCATGTGTTTCAAGGAGGCTTGCAGTTACTTCTCACTGCTATGATTGTGTTACTCTGTAGTCTCAATTCATCTTCAATCTTTTCTAGTTTTTTTCTTGATGAAGAATCTTTATACAGCTTGCCTCCAAACTGTTTTCAGTTCTTTTACTTCTCATCATAGATATAATGCTCACTTTATAAGCCTAGCAGCATTCTGCCTTATTTTTTTCTTAATAATATTCATATGGCTCCTTTTATTTTCATATTTCTGAAATGCTTTTCTCTTTACTTGGGCTTTAGCAGCAAGATCAAACTTCCCCTTTTCATTCAGCAGTAACCTGACTGCCTTGCTGTGCCTTCCAGGGACTTGTGTCTTCCAGCAGTACTTGGGAGAGCTGACATCTCTGCTTGTGTCTCCTTGTTCTTTGCTGCATCCTTCTTGTTCTGTACAGTGTGGGACTTTATAATTTTGGGGGGGGGGGGGGGGGGGAACAACAGCCTTTCATTTCAGACCCTGACAGTTCTGTTGCAGTATTGGCATACTGTTATATCTCTGATCACCGTGAAATGTGTCCTTTCTCCTCAGATGGCACCTTAGCGCTGGGAATTTGTCTAACCCCTTCTCTGTAAAGCAAATGCACGCGTCATTGCGACCTGTTTGGTCTTCATAATGTAGATCACGCTTATAAAAATCAACTCCAGAAGCAACGAAGTGTGGTGTTTGGCTAGATCTGACACATGTCAGCAGGAAATAGGAGAGGGGGGTGTGGGTCATGCCGTTGTAATGTCAGATAATGCAGAGTGCTGCTCGATAGGTATTTGGTCTCCTGTACTTGAGCTTCAGTTAGGCTGTGTTAACTCCTGAATTGTGAGCGCAGGGTTCATTGCACAGCAGGAGTGTGGTCCTTCTTGGTATTGAATTAATATCTGCTGATAAACATAACCAAAATCATGCCATGCGCCACAGTGCATTCCATTGTGAAATGAGAATGCTGAAATAGTGGTATATTTTTTCCAAAATGTCTTTGATATAAAAAGACAAACAAAAAACTTTTAGTAGTGGTTCTTAAGATGTTATAACCAGAGGTTTCCCCTGGTTTCTTCAGAGTCAAGATTTACGGCTTCCCTAAATGTATCAGCTATTTCAAGACTGCCCATTCCAGAGTACATCATATTTTTTCTTCTTTCTTAAATAAGACAGCCAATCCAGAATAGCAGAGCAGCTTTAATATCTTTGTGAAACATCTTTTTGTAACTGACATAGCTGCCTTGCTTGTTGATTCAGCTTTTCCTTTTAGAAGTAGTCAATAAATACTTCCATTTTGTGTCAGTAATTTTTAGTTCTGGATTAAAAAAATCAATTAAATTGGAGACCATGGCATCGTGCTGCTTTGGTTTTATGTTTTA
Source organism: Alectoris magna (assembly GCA_030625065.1). Lineage (NCBI taxonomy): Eukaryota > Metazoa > Chordata > Aves > Galliformes > Phasianidae > Alectoris > Alectoris magna. The sequence continues at coordinate 11,081,603 of CM060572.1, forward strand.
TCTCTTGCTGAGTTCTATATTTGAACACTAGGACTGAAAAAGAATTGATGCCAATGTTTTATTGAACTGTTTAGTATCAGTGTAATTTTGTGATTGTTTTCCAGCTTAATACATATAAAAGCATCTTGCAGGAAGGCCGAGTGTGTGTGTGCGTGGATACTTTGTTTTATATTGGTACTAATGACAGAGAACTGCCTTGTACTATTTAGTTGTTGAAAAACTTGTTTAGCATTTATTACAGTCTGATTGCGTATCCAATGGTGGAAGTCTTGATTCTTTAATGGCACACTGATTTAATTACTAGGTAGCCTTAAATGTTGATGCTTGAATCTTTAATTTTTCTCACAGCAGTGATGGTTCATATTCATGTAAGTCCATTAACATCTTGGTGTGTAGGAAAAGTCTGACAGCTGTAGCCTCACACTTCCTTATCGTAACGTGATACAGCATTCCGTACAGAGTCACACCTCAGATTTATGCTTCGCCCTCCTTCTGGTATTTAAGCTTTAATAGTTTCTGGTGGCAGCTTGCCTGTTGTTTGGATGATCTTCAGTGGTTTGTTAAATAAGAGCAGTTTGCATTCAGTTTTTCTCTTTGTTCACGCAGGATGATTTTGCCCCGTTATTTGATGGGACAGTACTCGGGAGGTGACTGATGTTTTGCTACTGCTTGCGTTACGTGTCTGTGCTGTTAGAGCTTAGGGAGCTCTTCTACTGAATTCATGCAACTGCTCTTAAACTTTGCTCCATCTTTCATGAGGGAACTCTCAACAAGTACTTGAGTTGGTTAGGCTGTTGCCTGGAAGATCTATGATAAAGGAAATCAGTTTTCTGTGCACACAAGAACTTTACTTAGCCTGCCTCTACAAATTATAACCACTGTACTGCAATGAGGGTGCATTTTTCCCCCAGCTGTAATTAGGGGATTTACAGATCCTGGTAAAAAGCAAGGTCCTTTTGGAAATAGGAGCAGTGTTTTCATTTAAGGTATCTAATGCAGCACGGTAACCTCTCATACTCTGCATGCCTGGAATGCCAGTTCTTCCTTTGTCCCTGAATTTTTTTCCTGTGACCCTGAACAGGTCTTGGAGTTTAATTTATCCTTTCTGTAGGAATATAATGTTCTTAGTACATGGAGGAAGAGGATAGCAGTGGCTGGGGGATGGCTGTTGTCATTTCTCTGTACTTCTCAAGCTTTAGTGCTTTCTGTAACCTCACAGAGTTTGTAAATAGTGCAGACAAATGTCTCACACTATTAGCGTGGTAATGCAGCTTGTAAGAAGCTTGCTGCTGTTCTTTGCCAGTCACTTTTCAGTGCACCAACAAGGGTGGGATCCTACGCATTGTACGGTTTGGGTTAATTCTCTTGTATCTGTTTTGTAAAGTTGAAGAACAGTTTTATTGTCAATTGTTTATCTGAATGCTGTAATTTGTTATTTGGTTTTTAGAGCAAGGGTAAAAGCAGGCAATATCTGTGTACTTTTCCACATATGGAGCTGGATGTTCATGCCTGCCTTCAGCAATGGTCACAGCTCATGCAGCTCAGGCATGGCTAACCAGGCTTCACTGTCAGGTGACTGAAAGGAAATCTCAGCACCAAGCAAACTGAAGGATGCTGGAGAATTCCCTACTTTTTTTTGCTAGTTATTCAGAACTGGCTGTTTGAAGGTAGCTCACCAATTTCAAAAGTATTTCTTACTGAGTGACTTCATAATATTATTTCTTTCTTGTGTGTGTACATATGTTGTCCCTCTGTGTCAATGAACACTTTCCTTAGTGCAGAAAAAGGCAAATGAGGGTCAGGTTAAATGATACTGGTATAAAGTTGATAAATACTTATTTAATAAGTGTTTGATTTAAGTTAGAGAACTTACTGGTTCTAGAAATTGGAACTATAAATAAAAAGAATTGCTTCCATCAGTGAAACTGCCCTGAAGTGTTCCTGTGCCGTGCTTAATGAAGCCTGTGCTTCAGGTCAGTCTGAGAAACGTGTATGTGTTCAGCTGAGGTTTCTGACTTCTCCTCAACAGCTGGGAGTGTTGCTGGCTGAGGTCTGCTCTGGCAGAAGCATGGGATGCGAACGCACAGCTTGCTGCCTTTCTGCTGTTGATGTCACTTGCCATTGGTTGCTGGGAAGGAAATGGGGCTGTTCTGGTTTCTTCTGATACAGCAGTTGAATTTGCTGCAGTTTTTGTTATGTTTCCCCAATTAGTGTGTCTTGGCTGCCACAACACAAGCAGAAATGAGCCCTGTGCCAAAGATAGGAGATGTGTGGTGATTCCGTGATGGTGAGCTTTAGTGTTGCTGCTTGAGCTTCAGACCTAGAGAGAGTTATAATACAGTCCTCTCATAGCAACCTCTTTATTGTCCAGATTCCTTCAATTAACTTGTAACTGACCTGAGACACAGGTGCTGTTGGGTATTCTAATTGTGGATACAAGTAAGATGAATTTTTTTTTTTTTTTTTTTTTTTTTTTTTGTAGGCGGGGGCTTTACTGAGGGTTGGTGTGCTTTGTTCTGTGTTTGTGTGTAGGAGGACACAAGCTCTGCAGGCTGCCTTGGTATCAGAGGTTACAGTTAGCAACCTATGAATGTGCTTTAATGTTAGGAGTTATGCTTTAAATTGGATGCCCTTTTATGTTTAGTGTAGGAACTATTTCCATAAAGGCTGGGCTCACTGTGATGTGTTACTCCCTGCTGCCCTATTTAATTTGATGGGATCTGCCTGCAGCCCAGGGTTGCTGCAGTGGGACCCTCATGAGCTGTGCTCTCAGCACCCTTCAGTGCCAGGCTGCTCCCTGCCAGAGCACGATTGTTCCATGGGAGCGGCCGAGTGCTGTCTGTGCAGTGCTGGCGGTAGTCGTAGACAAAGAGCTTCTCCCTGGTAAGCCAGAAAGAAAAATCTTTGGTAGTAGGAAATGTCACGTTTTAGCTCCTTAGCATAGGAATAGTCATAGTCTGACAAGGTATGAAAGTGATCTTGAAAGTTTATACATGTTTAAACTGTCACAAGTGTGAGGAAAAACAAACTATCAATTTCATCTTAGGTGCTTTGTGGAGGCAGAATAACAGTGCTCTCTTTACTGTCCTTAAAAGGTTATGTGTTTTTTTTTTTTTGCTTATTTTCAGCACGGTAGAGCACTTGGTGCTGTGTTGATGATGCCAGTCCCTGCTCTGAGATAAAGTAACCAGCATTCTAAAAGAAACTGTAGTCTTTAGAAAGTGCTTTTTTTTTTCTGTGGAACCCAGAGTATATCAGAGCTTTCTGTAACTGTGTCATTCTTGTCAACAATGTTAAATGCTCTTAGACAAGAGTGAGAAATGAGTGTAGTCAAAAGGTGGAAAGGAAAGATACTTGTGAACTATTGCTTGAATCAATCTGAGCTAACAAGAAATCTCATTCAAGTGATTTAATCAATAGTCAGGAAACTCATTTATATGTTACAGCTCCTGAAGAAAACTGGATTCTGTTTTCAGGTGATGTAATTTAGTTTTGTTTTTGCTAGTCAGTATGGAAAAATTGTATCCTTACATGCTTCTGTAAGCTTAGGCATCAACAGATGTTTATTCATGTTCTTAATTTTTGCATTGCTACGCTAAAATGTCATGGTGCATTTTAAGTTGGGTTAGTCATTACGTGCGGCAAACTGAATTTGAGTGGAAAACTTTGGGCTAAAATATTCACATCAGGAGGTGGGACTCGTTAATCATTTAATTGGAACTATTATGACGTCGATGAGGTGTTTTTACCATGAACATGATATTTTGTTTTGAAATTAGTATTTCTCTTATATCTTAGAACCAGGAATGGGTTGGGTTGCAAGAGAACTTAAAGATCATCTAGTTCCATCTGTGATAGCCTTCTGGAGGGTATTTCAGCTAAGTATGTATTTGTTGGCAAGTAGGTGGATGAGTGCTTTATATTAAAGCATTTTTATTTATTTTTGAGAAAGATTTGTATGGGATTTCTGTAGTAAAAATGTACTATAATTTGTCAAGATAATGACTTTGAATTCTTAATAATAAATAGCATTTGTAATTTTGTTTTGCTTATTTTGCAGCTCCAGTCATTAACCGGTACAACAGAAGAGTATCAGGTATGGTTTCCTATTAAGAATTTTATCTCTCTGATAAAGTTTTGAAATGTTTATTTGACTGAAAGAATTATATTTAAAATGATCTTTTCTCTTTATTGCTATTTTATTTATCATGCTGCTCGTGGTATTTTTATTTCATATAAAATATCTTCAACGTATATGTAGTAGTTAGAGATTCTCTTTTAGACTACTTTATCTGGAATTTGGAGTGATTAACCCTAGACAGCTATGATTAACTGCCTAAAGATAACCAAATGTCCATGATTACTTGGGGTACTAATGCAAATTCCAAGGATATGTAAAACTGTGGAAGATGGACTTACTCCTGTTGCTCCAAAGTGGAAACAGCTGTGGAAATAAAGATAAGGAATTGTGCTTGTCGTTCTTTATGTTTTGATACATGTAGCGGAGCTTTAAAACCAGCTTGTATTGATTTTGAAACTGCAGAGAAGCTTCAGTAAGGAAAAAAACCTTGCTAATTAGTGAATTTTGGTTTAGGCATTTAGTTACTAAAGACCTAAACCAGGAGTTCTTTGGGTGCTTGTCTCCACTGGCAAGTGCTGCTTTAATTATTGTAAATACTTAGCTATTGTTCTTACTCAGAGTACAAATTCTCTAACAGGCTGGTGGGATTTGGTCAGGAGGTGTATTAGTGCTGGTTCTGAAAACTTTGAGCAGATGAGTTTACTCAATTCCGGCTTATGCAGTACTTCAGTAAAATGCTTCTAGAACATCAGGGTTAATAAAACTGCTTGAGAAAAGGTAAGCCATATGTAAGGTCAGGCAAACCTTTTACACTTAAAAATTACTGTAATTATATTATTTTTCTCCAAAAGAACAGTGAATTTTATTTCTCTGTATTTTTTTTTAAATCATTAACCAGGAGTGATGATATCGTTTTCATACCCCATATTTGATAACTCGGTTTCACATGCTGTTGTTTCTTTCCCACCCCTGTAGTGCTGAGACCATGCAGATTGATGGATGGAGGTGGTTCTGCTTACTTGCACTCATTGTTTCTGCTACTGTTGCTAGTTATTTATCTCCTAGGCCAATGTGGAGGGAGAGAGAATTGCTTGCTTGGCATTAAACTCTTCCAGGTGCTTTGGCAGCTGAAAAGGCTCTGCAGGGAATCCCAGTTTCTTCTTGACCAGAGAAGAATAGCTCTGTGTGCTGGTCAGGTTCAACCTGCAGAGCAAGCGGCCCTGCCTGGGGAGTGAAAAACTCCATAGGCTGTGCAGAAGGGTCATCCTTGGAAAAGGGAGCTTATCTAATCATGTTGGTGCAATTCATAGATGTGCAGAGTGGCAAAGCAGTGCTCTTTTGCAGAGGAACAGCCTTTTCCAGGAAGTGCTGGGAGGGAGAAAGAAATGAGAGCTCGATGTTCCCCTAGAGCTAATATAATGAATTCGTTACATGTGTATAGCATGTTTGGCCACGTAACGCTGAGGTTCCGTGGCAGGCACACAAACCACAAGCAGTGTGTCTGTCAGTACTAATTTGTATACAAGCTAGTTGACTGACTTGATTAAAACAATCCTCTATTTAGAAAATAATAATCAGCACCTTTGTAGAAATTAAAAAACAAAACAAAAACCACAAAAACAACAAAACAACCATCACCACCATCCCCAATTTTAAGGTCTTCTAACTATGGGTTGCAGAAGGGCTGTGGTGCTCGTTACCCAGTATAATTTTCATCTTACCGCTGCTGTAAGTGTATTAGCCAAGTCTGAGCCTTTTGTTGGTATGAGTAACTCATGTTACACTACTTGCCCACTCACTTGGTCTGCCCAGGCTTGATTTGGACAGCCTGAGATCCATACCAATTCCTGCCTGCCTAAGAGCTGGATTGTGTTGAAATTCATTCTTGCATGATTTCATTTCTTGATCTTTTTCAAGCATTGGGGCTCCTCTCAAACTTTTCTTGGTTAGTGGGGTCCCTGTCTATAGTGAAAGAGACTGCAGAGGATGCTGGTGTGTAGCCTGGCACATGGTTAGTGACTGCAGGCTGGCTGGGGGAGATGGGTGGCACCAGTGACCCCTCCTGTCACAAGGGGTAATTGAAGGGAAGAGAGAGCATTGTGATTAGTCCTACTGTATGATATGTATGATAATAGTCCTACTAATTGATATGTGAAATTGAGGAGAATTTGCTACTAACAGTATATGAATGAAAGTTAACTGTCTTTTTGGAATGAAGAGTGCCACGCCTACTTCAGTCACAGTTGGGCATAGTTTCTCCTCCTCTTTTAGTTTTAACATCTTTCAAAAAAGTAAGCTTTTTTGCTAGATTTCTATATTGCTATTTCTAGACTCCTTAGGTTCATTCCACAGAACCTCCACTCTCCAGCAGACTTGCTGACTTCCTCACAGGATTAAAAAAAAAAGTCTGACAAAATGACACCCGTACTATAGACCTGTGACAGATTTTCATCTGTTTTCTCTGATTTCACTCTATCCAAGTGACCTGTTGTAGTTTGTCTCCATTGCATATGCATGTATTCCCTCCTCAATCTACTTCCAGCCCACGTGGGATAGGAATGAGATTGTAGTCTTCACATTCAAGAATTGTGTAAGTTGGATAATTAAATTGTATAATCTAGGGAATCTAGTTCTTTCCCTGATCATCTTGTGCCAACAAAACAACATGACTGTCAGAATCTGTAACTATTTTCATGCTAATATGAAATGTAATTGAAACGGACAAGACCTGCTTGGCTTAGTGCCTTCAGCAGGGGCTGCAGAGACTCAGGGAGATGGGGAGGATCAAATTTTCTGCCTGTGGAATTGTGTGCTAAGCCCTCTCTGAAGATAAAACTGCTGTAGTGTTTCTACTAAGGAGCAGAGCATGCTTTTAAGGTTCCAAATGATTCCTGCTGAAGACCAATGACAGAATTTCATTTGTGCCCTACCAAGTGTCATATCTTAGCATCTTGATGTTTCAAGCTCCTCTAGGCTCAGGAGTGGGCCTTCCTGTTGTGCAGTGTCTGAAGGCAGTGGGTGAACAAGGAGCAGGCTTCCCATACAGAGTGTGGAGTTCCCATCCTTGGAGATGCTCTGTAGCCACGTGGGCTCAGTCCTGAGCAACCTTTTTAGTGGACCCTACTTTGAGTGGTGAGATTGGACTGGACCGTCTTCGCTCTTCAGGGATTCTGTGGAACAGGAAAGGGTTATGTCTTCTTAGGTTACACTAGTTTTTCAGTATTAAAAATAAAAATGTATTGCAAAACTCTTGGGAAAATTCACCATCTTTGATGCTAAGGAGAAGTTTTGATCTGGGTTGTTACTGTTTCACAGAATTGGGTTGAAAGGGAGCTCTAGAGGTCACCTAATCCAGCAAGCCTCTGCTCGAACAAGGCCACTCAGAAGAGGCTGCCCAGGGCCACATCCAGGTCGCTTCTGAAGATCTCTGAGCAGATGTTTGTTCTTGGTGCTGTGCCCAGGCTCCCTTCATCTTCCTGCTCTTATCTGTGTGCTTGCTGCCTTTTTAAAGAGAGAAATAAGTTGAGAAACACTGAGCATGGGAACAGTCTGCACTGAGCAGAGAAGGCTGTTCAATCCTTGTAAGCATGTTCTTAGCCTCATTGAGGAAGGAAAGTTATCTCCTGCTCTGTGGCCAGTCCAAAACCATGCAGTTTTCAGTTTGCGTTGTTTGTAGAATTTCTCTCCCACAGTTTCAGCTCAAAAGTTTTCTGATTTTAAATACATTTTGTGATTTTAAGTCTGTATTTGGTGTTCTTGAAGCATGTTTAAATTCCTTTTTGGTATGTTTTTTTGTTTTTATTTCTAAACTGTATTTTTCCTCTTTCTCATTGAAACATCCTTTTCGAATTACATGGCAATATTTCAGAGTGAGCTGGGATTTTGACAGAAGGGCACAGTTAGCAGCACTGGACATTTCTTGAGCAAAGCTCAGGTTGTGCTACTGTCTCAAGGTCGCAGCTTGTCAGTATGTGATTGCAAGGCATTCTGAGTTTGCAATTCAGCCCACTCCAACTGCTTTCATGAATAAAGAAATGACAAAATAGAATCATAGTTCTGCTTTTAATCACTGTGAAGTCTTTTTTTCAGCTTCATCTTCTTACTTTTTGTGAGCAGAGCATGTTTCAGCAAGTGCAAGTGTGTACGTATGTGTATGTATATGTACATTACTGTTTCTTTCATACCCCTGTCCAGAGATATCTAAAATCCATTTCCTTTCATTTGAAAAATCAACACTGCCTGGTGCAATTCCTAGATTCAAGTGCCCTTACTGGTCTTAATGTGAAGGAAACATCGTCTCTTATTTTTATGATGTACAGTGTTATTGCTGGGAACCATAGCAAAGTGCTTAGTAACGAATAAAGATTTTCTGTGTTGAACGCTTGGAATTACTGCACTTGGTGATAGAAATTATCTGCATTAATTCTTACGTAAATGCTTTTATCAGTGTGATAATTGTGTAAGCAGCTGCTCAGTATCAGTCATTAATAGTCAAAGAATCTGACAGCGGCTTTAGGATTGCCCTGTATCCCCAGCAAATATTGCGTTTGGAATGAGTATTTGAAATTTCTCTCTTGCTTCTTTCTAGCAACATGAGACAACGGTTGGGATTTTTCATTTTCATATAACATTTTAACATGGTGTTCTTACAGGGTGTAGGTATAGAGTTTTATCTGTCAGTCATGTGTAAATTGATGCCCTGTGACAGTTCTTGACATTTGTTCCTCACAAGGTGAACTTTCATAAGAGACCTACGTGTCAGCTAATGCTTCAAACTCATCATTTCCTCTCCATTTTGACACTGGGGGACTCTTCCTTCAATTCTCTTCATTTTTCAGTCTGCTACCAAAGATGAGCAGTCGTCTCATGCGGTAGATATGTTGTTAAAGTCTGATATCTCTCTGGGCTTTGCAATGAGATACAGCATTTTCTTCACACCCTGGCAGGTTGAGATGTCAGGATATGATAATATCATGCATAGTAAAATGTTTTGAGTAACTTTTATCCTTTTAAAATGACAGCTTTAAAAAATCATTTTCTAAGAAAGCTTTTGTATTAATTATTGCTCTGCATCGTGTTCAGTTAAAAGACAACAAAGCAGTTTAGGGATCCTGTTTAAAAAACAAATAGAACCCCCCCCCCCCGCCAAAAACAACAACAAGAATGTTTAAATAACAGCAATGAAGCAAGAAAGCAAGAGGAAACACCTTTTGTTTTATTTAATGTATTTTTTTCTTGCAGGATGCTATCTCCTACTTCAGTGATAAAATCTCACCACCTCATATCATCAAGGGAGGATGAGAACGTGGCTGACTTTCTCTTTGCTTTCTGCTTCCTAGACTGCTTGTTATCAGAGGATGATTTGAAAATCACATTCTGATTCGAATTCCTGTATTGATTATTCAGCATATTACAAAGCTGATAGTGTTATGATCTCTGCTGAAAGGTCTTGAGGCAGGTGATGAATTTTTCAACTCAAAAGTCTTTCAGTTTACTTTTTTGCAAATGGCATAAACAGCTTTCCTTCTTTGACAGCCTGATGCCTGTTCCATGGTTTGGGTATTTTTTCTAGCCCTCATGGTTGCAGATCTGGTATCATAACTAGAGTGAAAGTAATTCATTTTGAAAAATGTTGATATGAGCAAAAGCCAAGTGTGTGGGATGACAGATGAAAGTGGTGATAAATTGTGTGGGTGCTCTCATGTAAGAAAGTGCTTGAATCATTAGTTGTTCAACATTTAAAAAAAAAGAAAAGCCTGTTTTCTGTTTGCAATATTGGGACTTGTTTAAAAATTCTTGGCATGTAATTGGCATTCAGTGAGTAATGAAAAGCTTATTTTTGGAAATTAGCAGTCATGACTTCACAATAGCTCGGATCTCGCACTGCTGTGAATAACTTTGGTTGTGGTTTTCTAGATATTTTTTAATGACACAAAAGCATACAATACCTAATGAGCATCCATATTTAAGGTTGAAGTACAATATCTGGTTGCACCTCATCTGACCCCATCTCCACAATTCAGGTGTAAGTGAGTAAGTAGTGCTACAGCAGAGTGGATTTCATTCAGTTTTTCTTTTTGTTAAATCTTTTTAAATAACTGTTTGTTCTTAGAGTGTTGCATAGTGATTATAGTTGGTCCGTCTGAAGCCAAATAATACAACTCAAATTAGTCCTTTTTATTAGTCCAGAGATTGTCATAACTGTGCACACTTAATAAGCATTTTAATTAATCAACCAAGGATTCATTTTTCAGAAGTATTCAGATGGCAAAAGATGTAGATGATTAATCCTGTTACATTAAGCACATATGTAAATCCTATTCTATATCTTTAATTGAAAGATTACTTAAATGCTAGCCTATGTGCTGAAATATAGAAGTACTTTTGCAAATCTCAGCCTTCAGCTGAATTCTGTGTACCTTCATTGTCACTTTTTTGATGGGTTGTAACAGAGATCACGTGGAGATTCTATATGGAGGTTGCTTTTCTCTTTTTTTGTAAGACACAAGTTGTGTTTTATCCTTTGAATTAAAGCCCAAATTGAGGTATTCCCACGTAGTCTTGTTGTGCACAGTAAACGGGAAGCAGAACGCTGGAGGAAATGTCAAAATGTGTGTCACACAGAGGAAGTTTTATTCTCAGTGCAAAACATGATGCTGTGATGTGTATATTTGGAGTGACCTCAGGAGTTAAAGGAGATTTGCATTCTTCTCTTTAATAAATAAAACAACACTGTATCTGATGGAAACATGAAAGGGTGTTCTCTGTGTTTTCAGAAGCTTCTCTTTGTCATTTTTAGCTCCAGAAGACCTCAGTGAGACTGAACATACTCGAAATAATGCAAAGCTTCAGAGATCAGCATGCTGAAAACCACAGGGAATAGACTGTGCTTAAAGCCAGTCCCAGTTTGGAAGTCCCGTGACTGCTTTTATAGTGGTTTCACTTAAAGAGTCTTAAGAAAGAAAGACTTGGCTGTGGGAGATGGCTTATGTGTAGGTATTTGGCTGCCTGAAGCACTTAGCTAATTCGGATCAGTGTATTTGTGTGTGTTTCCCATACCTCTGGATTTTGGTGCAGAATGGAATTAAGACTTAAATTCACTAATCTGTGTTGGAAAAAGAGGGAACTAATTGCTTAGAAATGAAGTGTGCAGTTTTAACTGACAACATTCTGCCTACCTTTAGCCTTCTGCCCAACTGTGGATTTCTTGTAAATGAAATCTGTTTGTTCAGTGAGCCGCTAAGGTTGGGAGTTGGCTCATCCTAAAGGAAGTTGCATCACGTCACACAGCTGTGCATTCCCAATTGCTAGCAATCACCAGAGCTGCTCCATGGTGACAGAAGGTAGACAGTAGCTGCTGTTCTGGTAGGTTTTGGTGCGGGGTTTTTTTGTTTGTTTTCCCCTCAGTGGATTGAAGAGTAGGTTTTTGCATTCTCTGCTTTGCATGCATACTTGGGCAGGGTGCAGGCACCACAAGGCACAGCGGGGAGCTTCCCTGTCGTAACTGCACACAGTCCTTTTGTGTCAAAACCATGTGCGTTTTAGATTGTTTGCATCATTACAGGTGAACAAGGCAGTACTTATTCCTTTAAGGGTAATGGGATTTTTCATCGATTTGGACATTATCTGTAAATCCTTAAAAATCATTTTAAGTTGCTAAGCCATTGATTTCTGAAATGCCTTCTGACACACTGACATCATTTCTCTGTCACAGTAGGTGCCAGAAAGATGGGGGTAATTGTCATTGCTAAATACCTGTTCTCTAACATGCAGCACTTCAGTGCACTTCACCTGAGGTCCCGGTGTTTCTTTTAAAATATTAAGTGCCTCATTGCAGCCTTAGCGGTTCATGTATCAGGATTGCAAGTATCAAACCGAAAAAGGGCCTTGGTCTGGAAGTTGAACGAGAAGCTCTTATATCTAGAATGGAAAAACACTTCTGTTTTATTCCTCAGCTAGATTCTCTCCTATCTGCGCTTTGCAACTAAAAGCCTGTATGATGCACGCTTTTTTTTTTTTGAGGGAGGTACTTGAAAAACACTTGTGGTGTTTTCATGTAACCTAAATGTGAGACAAACAATCTCCATGTTGGCTTTTTAACTGAGATACAAAGCATTGTAGTGTCTGTTGGGCCCATAGGCGTTTTTGGTGTTTAGTTTCTTGTTTTCCCTGCATCAAGTAAAGCATTCAGAAATGAGGTGAGATACGTGTAACTGGCTAAAGCAGGGAAGATCGTTAAAGCAGAAGGCTTACTTGCACAATTGTGAAGCTGGGTGCTCTGAAATAGTAGTAGCATCATGTTTTCCAGGAGGCCTTTTTTTATGGGTGACTATCTCATCGGTAAGGCTCTCTTAGGAGGCCTGAACAAGGTCAGCAGAGTGTTTATCCATTTCAGTCTTCTGATTCCTTAATTCGCAAGAATAAAGCGTGCTTCTTTTGAAATTCTTGTGCTGCACCACACAGTGCTGAAGTCTGAAATGCTCTACTGCCCTTCTGAGATTTTGTTCAAATGTATTAAAGCAAACAGAAGTAACAATTTCACTGTTGAAGATCTAAGGGATAATAGTTTGGGTTTGATTGTTCCTGTGTCAGAGCTATGAACTCCTTTGATGCTGCCACATGAAAAGCTTTCTTCTTTTTCAGTCATTGCCATAATAGAAGGCTTTTTGCTGTTCTTGTTTTTCATGCAGACTCACCTCTTGCTGCCAGGTCTGAAGCAGATCAGTGTCTGATCTGATAAAGCCTTTTAGATAAGAAGTTAAAAACAGATTTTTATCGATCCAGAGGAATTTAGGAGAAATATTTGAAAAACTCATTCAGAATATATAAAACAAATGTGCATATGAAACAGACGCTTTCCTTTTGAAGAGCTTATTATACTGTTTGTACTTAGGCATCTTGGGAGAAAAGGTGTATGTGAATGTGGAGTTGGATTTCCTGCCAAGGAAAAAGAAACAAACTAAACACACACAATAAATGTCCATAGTGGGAATGGGTATTTTCAAGTTGGATTATGGAATTAAGCAATGGTGGAGTCAGATAAACATTTTTACCTTCTCTTCCCTTAAGTTAACTGTATTTTGTGTCTTGTAGGAAATAGAATAATTCTGCCTGTGAAGAATTGAGTAGATGTTATTTTACTTTTATAATTGTAAATTAAGATCTTTCCAGAACTGAAAGATGTTTTTTTTTTTTCCTTTACCACCTAAACTATTTCTAAATATTTCTCAAATAAAATTTTTTACATTTCATTTGATATATATGGTCATGCAGCTAGTGCTGTGTTTGAATAGTTTGTGTCAGGATCTGACAGATCTGAGGGGGAGTTGGCTCTTTATATCCCAGTCACTCCGACTTGTGTCTTGGCTTTGACTCCTGGAGCATTAGGGATGAATCTGTTGTTGTCTGTGATGTGGTGAGATCTTTAACTCAGGAAGTAAAGTGTGATTTCTAAACCAAAAAATTCTGGTCTATACAGAAACAAGAGTGAGGGGAGACTTTAATCTGTTTCCCTAAGCACAGCAAATCATACTGGATGCTACTGAAGACCCTTGTTTATGTTCCGTTCGTCTCTGCTATGTCATTTTGGAAGTGCCTGCTTTAGCAACTCAGCTGTGAAGGAGCAGTGAGAAGCCCCTGGAAGTGGTCAGCTCTTCAGTTGTGTCCTCACAAGAGGGGCTGTACACTGTCTCCTGAGAGACAAAAATGGTTGGAGCTGTGCCAGGCTCTGAGGCAAAGAACACAGCCTTAAACATCGTGTGAGATTACTGATCTGAATGAAATTTGGAAATGATCTGAATGAGCTGGAGAAGTTGCTCTATGTGTTCAGCTCTGGGTGGGTTTTTAGTGATGGATCTCATAGGACTGACTGGAAGTAATGAATTCTAAGGTTGGTGGCCCTGCCTGTGGTCATTGGGGTTGGAACTTGATGATCCTTGGGGTCCCTTCCAACCTGAGCCATTTTGTGATTTAATAAGTACAGGAGAGTAACAGCGATGCCCCAGCTGTGAGGGTGGTATGCATTTCACACAAACACTTTGCTTATGAGAGCTGAAGTATTCTGAAATTTGCGTGGACTGTAAGGACTTCGATCTTGACAAAACACACTTCACAGAATGATATCTTGGGGTTGATTCAGCCTTACATGAGCAAAGTGTTTGTAGTGGCAACCTTCTCTTGCAACTTCTAATTCTTTCTCCGCCTCTTGTTTCCCCCCACCTCTGCCATTCACAGCTTACGTCACTGCTGCAGCCAGAAAAATCATTCTTGCTTTCAGATGCTGTCACCTGCATAACAGAAAATAGATCTGAGCCTTCAGCAGTGTTAACAGATGTGCCTCCTTGAAAGCCAAAGAAGGTGCTGTATGAGGAGAAAGCTAAACTAGCTGTGGAAGCTGCACGAGTGAAAGGAGAAAAAATGTAAATGTTAGGATAAAAGCTTGATTAAAAAAAAAAAGTATGTATCTTAATGCTTCTAAAAATTGAAAACTTTTATTCTGCTTCAATGCTGTTTGAATTCTTTGGGTAGTTTTGGAAAGACACTTGGTCTGCATGAAGTATGTATATGCTGATACAGCTGTGCTGTTGGAAATATGTAATCACATTCATACTTAGCATTTGCTCAAGGGCAGAGCTGTGCTGAAAAGCCTTCCATAGGAAAGGTGTGAGTTCAGACATCACTTATTTCAAGATATTTGTGAGATCTAGGTCACACATTAAGAAAAGCTTTTTCCGTGGGTGAGCAGTGCAGTGCTGCAACTGGGAAGCCAGTGAGCTGTGGAATTTGTACCCAGGGAGGTTCCCAGGTCAGCCCTGGTCTGGCATTGAAGGTAGCTCCCTTGTAGGGCTGGTTTGGGCTGGGTGACCTCTGGAAAGAGGTCCTTCCAACTGGTGCTTCTGTGAGTCCGAGAAGATGCTGCTGCTTTTAATGCTTCTTCTTTTGATGAGAATGAGCTTGTCTTTGAGTACCTGTTTCACTGGGATGCTGCAATAGTTAGTGTTAATTCAGATACATGTGGATAATAGCAGAGCAAGTATATTTTTGCTCAGCCAAGGTGAAAGATTAAATAGCTTTCAATTGAGGCTGTTTGCTGCCATTTGCCAACTGCTAACTTTCAGGAGCCCTGAAATTACCTTCCATGGAGTAGTTGTAGGAGTTCTTCACAGTCTGAAGAACAGAGAAACAGGGTTGTTTGAGCACAGGAGGCAGGGGTTTATTGTATGAACAGTAAGTACTCTAACATAGCTAATGATTTCATAAGTGGGGTTTTGCATAATTGTGGTGCAATAAATGCAGTGCTTGTATTGTGTTCCAGTCTGTTTGTATCCAGGAAAAAGAAAGGGATCAAAATGTAATTTGCTAGAAAAGACTTGCTTTTTTTTTTTTTCTTTTGCTGCCTAAAAGGTGTGGGTCTTTTCTAGCAAATTACGCTAACCTTGCATCCTTGTAGCCTAAAATCTGATGACGAGGTCAGTAGCTGTGTATAGATTTTCAAATTATTTGCAAGTCGCTGAATTCAAGGCCTTTTTTTTCCCTTTCTTTTCAAGTCTACTTATTTTTATTTATGCTTTTGAAGTCCATTCGGTTGTTACATGTCATTGCAGAGAGCTTCTGGGCATTCTGCCAAGCGTTCAGTCTTGTCAGGATGCTGGGTGCAGTGCGAAGAAAAATGCTGTCAGTGTTTCCTTGTAAAATTTACAAGCGCTGTATGGCCTCAGAAGTGAGGCTGTCCTTATTAGAGCAAGAGTGGGGTAGATGAAAAGAAGTCTCTCGCTTTATCTCTGCAGGTAGTAAGACTGTAGGGTTCACTCTGACACCTAACAACAGCAAATGCCCACGAGTTAATAACAAAATCTGAACTAAGGACCTCGGCTTTTGTTGGCCAAAGGTGTTTGGTATTGTAAAACGGTGTAATAGCTGTGAAGATGAGCCTTTTCTGTTGTAAGAGAAATGGACAAAAATAATTTGAAATTTTAGAAGCTCATCATTATCGCTGCATCTCCCACAGTTTATCCTGTAGTTACAGTGGCTGGTTTACAAGAGCCTGTTTCCTAAGCACGGGGATGTGTGATTTACACAAACGTTCTCAGCCTTTAAAAAAAAAAAAAAAAATCACTCAGTATTTTTTATTGTCCTTTTCATATCAGAATTTGATATTGGGTTGGTTCAAATGTAGTAACATATAGGAGCATATGGGAGGAGTGGACTAACCACTGTTTTTCATAGTCGTAGAATATACCATAGTCGCAGCATTCATTTACTGGGTTAATTTGTGTAAATATGATTTCTCTGCATTTTAAAAAAAATGGATGTGAGGGCGATCTGGCTGCGACATCTGTCACCCCATTGATCGCCAGGGTTGATTCGGCTGATCTGGCTGGCTAGGCGGGTGTCCCCTTCCTCCCTCACCGCTCCATGTGCGTCCCTCCCGAAGCTGCGCGCTCGGTCGAAGAGGACGACCTTCCCCGATAGAGACGGTACCGTTCATCGGTCAAGGGTATACGGTAGCTGCGCTCCCCTGCTAGAACCTCCAAACAAGCTCAAGGTCCATTTGTAGGAGAACGTAGGGTAGTCAAGCTTCCAAGACTGCAGACACATCCAAGTGAGGCACTGCATGGGGCAGTCTGCCATTGTTTTTTTTTTTTTTTTTTTGGATGTTGCGTTGAGGGGTATGATTTAGCTGGGAAGTATTGGTAATGGTTGGACTGGATGATCTTCTAGGTCTTTTCCAACCTCGATAATTCTGTGATTCTGTGTGATTCTGTAAACTTGATTTGTCTGATATTCTTTCACTAATTTGCACCTTTTTTCCAGTTTGTGCTGAGGCTTTCAATCCAGATGAAGAGGAAGAGGACACGGAACAGAGGGTAAGAATGAATGAATTGCATCATGCTTGGTTCTCTCTGCAGTTTGACAAGCAGATGTCTGCGTGTCAGGTTTTTCCTCACCACTTGTTCATTTCATTCAGAGGGGTTATGAGCTGTCATATTGTTATAATGCTGTCACTGACAAAGCGGTGTTGCTCTGAAACTTAGTGCCACTTTGTCCCATGCACTTCCTTAGTCATTGTTGCTTTAATATGATTTTGTTTCAGAGGACATGAGAGCTCTGATTAGTCTACCACCTCTGAAAGTTTGGGCATTTTCCTTTCTTTGCTATTTTGAATACTTGTTGAGGCAATTCCTAAAGCACTAGTGCTGTTGTGGGGAATTAGTTAAGCTCAAGGACAGCTGTTCCTTTGTGGCTGCTTAGAATTCCATGCATGCTTTACACCGCCTTTCTTGTCAGAGTGGTTCACCCTGGGTAGAAGAAATACTTTGTTGAAACGTTTTGAGACGCTGGCCACCTGTTGTTCGATTAGATTTGGAAGTTGGGAATTTCTAGGAATTTCAAGCCCAGATACTGTTATTGTATTGCTTCAGAGATGCTTTATGTGAGGAAATCCTGTAGCCTGGCTGGTGAGGGTCAGGGTTTTTCTCTAGGGACTCTGCTGTTCCATTTCCAGATTCCAACTCAGAGATGCTTACAATTCTACAATGAAAATCTAGGTCTAATTTAATTTCTCTTGAAAGGAAATATAATTGATGCATGAGATTCTACAAAAAGAAAAAAGGCCATCCAGGTTTTTTTTTTTTGAATGAGGCGACATTTATTCCATCCTGTACAAACAAGTTTTCTTTAAAAAAGAAGAAAGTACAACTCCAATTTGGACAAGGGGTTTTTAGAGCAGCCTGCTATCATTGCTGTTTTTCAGAACCCTTTGTCATAATTCCACCAAATGCGCATAAACCTGATGAAGGAATTATAACTGAAAAGAAGTGTAAATACATCTTTCAGCTGAAATACTTCTTCTTTTTTTGGTGGAAAAAAATGTTTCTTAGGTAACTTCTGTTATTAGGTGGTCAGAGAGACACGTCTCATGCATTCTGTAAGTTCTCTGAATTGCCAGCAGTGAGGGTGTTGGAACTAATATAGGCAGAGTTCAGGAAGGGAACCTGACTTTGTCATCTAGGTTTCCAAGCCTTGACTGTATCTGTGGCTGGGTTAGAAGGGAAGGAAAAAGAAAAGGCATCCTTTTCTTTCTTGTCTCTCTTTACTGTTATTTTGCTTGTGTTAATTGTCAGCATAATATATTTCTTATGGGTTTTTCTTTTGTTTTCTTTCACCTTGCCTTGCGTTATATATTTGTATGTAAATACTGCTTGTGCAGACAAAAAAAAAAGGAACTGTATACAATGATACCTGAAATTGTGTTTTCATTCTGAAGTGAAGGTTTAATTTGCAATAATATTTCTTTGCTGTTGTGACAGTTCATTTATTATTTTTACTTTGTTTTAAAGATAGTTCATCCAAAAACTGATGAACAGCGATGCAGACTGCAAGAGGCATGCAAAGATATCCTGCTCTTCAAAAATCTAGATCAGGTAATATTAGTTTAAGGAAATCTGAACATGAATTGCTGTTTTGTAGTTTATCTAACAGTCCAGACACTGTTTTTGCATTGTGATCATTCATGAATTTTTAATTACATGCAGACTGGCTTGGGGCATGTGTTTAGAGCCACGTGTTTAGAGGTTGCCATCAATGAACAATACAAATAAGCAGGTCAGACTGCCAGTTACCATCACTGTCTACATTTGCTTGATTTTAGATTGCTGCACTTTTTTTATTATCTGCAATGTGTCAGTAACATTTCTGTAAGTGAATGTAAGAGCAATGTTTTTGGATTGTCCGTGTTCCCGCTCATCTTACAGACTTATTGCTGAAGTTAATTGCTCTTTGCTTCATTGTTAAGTTTTAATGATGAGTATCTCTTTTGCTGGCACTGAGAAATCTTAATTGGTAGTATAGTTCAGATTTGTTGCATAGTTCAGATAGGTTGGACAGTTCAGGAACGGACCTTTGAGGTTCATCACATCCAGCCTCTGAAAGACCATACGATAAGTTCTTTTTATATCTGGTTTTGTTTCCATCCATATGGAACTGATATCTCCACTACAGGTTGAATCTCTATTCTGGTATTGTAAAATCCAAGAGAAATAATGAAAGCTGTAACACCAGCAATGGTACCTGCTGCTTCATGGTTTGAATCAGAGCTTTTCCTGAGAAATGGAAGTATGTAGTTCATGGCTTCAGAAGTACTGCTCAGCTTTCCTTGGAAATTAGGAATTTCTCCCAGTTCTTGGTTGCTGTAAACAATGAAACATTTAAGAATATTCAGCTCAAGGAGTCTGTACAAAATCTGATCACCATTCAGACTGATGAGACCAATCTCTTGGCTCCCAGCAAAATAACCCAGAAGCAGTAATTAATAACCAGTTCATATTCAAAGGTAACTTCAAAAAAACAAATTTGAGCCTAGAAAATGGGATTCGAAAAATACTGCTTACTGAGGAAAGCTTCCTAAGCAACTGGGAAGAGAAGCAGTGGAAATCTTATTTAACTGCAGCTGTTGAAAACTCAAGCTTTAAGATAGCATGTGGTGAATAAGATGACTGCATCACGCACATTAATTATAGTATGACAAAGGGCACTTAGCAGAGAAGGAAGAGTTCTTCTAGTATTGGGTATAAATGGGATATGAGATTTGCCTTCTTTTGCTGCTCATCCTGATATTTTCTTTTAAACGTCCTCTGTGTAGTTGTAAAACACGGCTCATTTACAAGGTTGGCCACACAGGATCTACTGAATAGTTAAACGCATGATGGCTGCTTTTGGTCACTGTATAATGTCCGTTAATAATTGTGAGGAATGCTTCCAAATTAAGGCCCCAAGTCTGTTCTTTTGCTTCTTAGCTTCTAAAGAGTGTGATGTAAAACTTAGAAAATGAAACAGCAAAAAAACACCCACAAAACAAAAACCAACAAAACATGTAAAACCCCTCTAGGGTTAAATGTGTTGATGTGATTTGAATGTCTTGGCCAAATTCGTCCCTTTTCTGCTGGTTGCATGTAGGTGGACTGTGTTGAATTTCGGTCCAGGGACTCAACTACCCTGTTAAATGTCTTCTCTTGTGTGAGTAGCTGATGTAATACTTGATATGAAATACAAAGGAGCCAGTGCCCATTGGATAATTTCTGGCAAGATTCATGTTGAGATTTGGATTAATATCAGGGTTTGACTCTGTGATAATATAGATAGAAGTTTTGGTCATGTCCAATGACATATCTGATTTATTTTTCAACCTAAAGTGCAGGGGGTGTAGAAAATCAGCTGTTAAAAGCTCAGAATGAAATACCATGCATTTGCTCCACAGTATCTTATAAATGAGTTTGTAGAATTTGAGTTGACTGAATTTTTTTTTTTTTTTACTTGTGAGAGCAACTATTGTTATTCTTACCAGGAACACCCCCTGAGCATCCTTAGTACTCATCTTTCAACCAACAAAGCCTTTCAGTTCAAGAATCTGACAGAGCTTAGTCCCTTATTAACAGAAGAGCTCGCTGTTTCATTTCCTTGATTTAAGTCTTTGCCTGCTTATCCTCCAAATGAAACACGGCTGAGTTCCTGTGTTTTTAGAAAGTTGGTTTTTTTTTTAGGATTTATAATTGTTTTTTTGATGTTACTTAAAGGTATGCTGTTAAATAAACGGTTAGAACAAACTGCTTTCAGGCAGTAATTCCTAGTTTAGTTTAAGTACCAGGAGAGTTTTTAAAAATGTGATAATAAAATTCAAGGAAAAGCAGCAGTATAGTTGATGTAGAGCCAAAAGCCATCCAGAGCCAAGCCTAGATGGCCTGTGTTTGCAAGAGTGCTGGAAGCAGTATCATGTATGGTTGGTGCTGTCTGTGGGCTTTGACTTTCACAACTTCCTTGGCTGTGCTGCCTACTAAAGTTTAGTCATGGCTCAGCAGAGAAACTCAGTTTGCATGGTTTTTAGGCATACATATAATGAAACTTATGTACTGCTGATAGAAATCAGCAAGTGTCCATTGCAGTGAAGGTGTGACAGGTTCGAAAGGAGACAGACTCTTTACCAGGGTCTGTTGTGACAGGATAAGGGGAAATCTTTTCAAACTGAAGCAGGAGATGTAGATTGGCTACAATGGAAAAGTTCTTGATGCTAAGGGCAGTGAGGCACTGGCACAGGCTGCCCAGGGAGGTGGTGGTGCCTCATCCCTGGGGGCTGCTAAGGTCAGGCTGGATGGGCTGTGAGCACCTGATGGAGCTGTGGGTGTCCCTGTTCATTGCCAGGGGGGTTGGACTGATGACCTTTAAGGGTCCTTTCTGACTCAAATGATTCTGTGGTTCTATGATTATCCCAGATGAGATCTTGCTATACAGGTGTGCTTTGGCACTGCCATAGTGTGCATTAAATTAAACAATTTGAATCATCTCATGTATTTGAGATGATAGCTCTTCTGTAGCAGAAGTATCTTTTTGTATGCGTTATTGAACTTAGACTGATAAGCTTTAAACAAAGTGAGATACTTAATAGTAAAAAATCAAAATTTGTTCTTGAAATTACCTTCATTTGCGTGCAGTAAAAATAGTGCAGTGCAATGCATGTTACAGTTCACTATCCAGGTCAAGTCAAGTGAATTTGCCCTTTGTTTTTCTCCTCATTTGTTTTATAGGAGCAGCTTTCTCAAGTCCTTGATGCCATGTTTGAGAGGAAGGTGAAACCTCGTGAACATGTGATTGATCAAGGGGATGATGGAGACAACTTCTACGTCATTGAGCAGTAAGCAGCTGTGCCTTTGAAATACAAAATGTTTCTTTTAGTTTCTTTGAAAAGGCAGGGCTAGTTTCTGAAAGAAGCATATTTCTTGCAATCATTGCTGCTTCCTTTTGTCTTTCAATTTTCTTTCCCCTGTAGTTCCCTATTGACTTGGATCTTTTGCCAGGTGTAAACAAATTTCACAGAGATGCACCTTTCGAACTTGGCAGATTTTAACACATTCCTTGTCACTATATAAAAACTCAAACATCACTTTCTCTAAGGGAAGGGATGCAGCCTTAGCTTTCATATAATCTGCTCAGTTTAACTTTTGTGCCAATCAGCATGTGCATGGATTCAAGCCAGCCGTGTTATGTGCTGTCTCTAGACTGAGTGATCTTTTTCCTGAAGAAAGAAGGCAGCAAAAGGAAAAAAAGAAAGCGTGTGATGAGGGAGGGGTAGAGGAAAGGAGCATCCATGAGCACGTAAATTGGTGGCTACCGTGGAATAACTTACCTTTCCTTCAATTAGTTTTGATGATTGATTTGAGAGACGTTTGTGGTTCTTTACTTCTATTGGTCATTTGCTTTATATTTGCAGTTTAAGGTACCATTTTGCAATATCTTGCATTGAGTCCATATACTTGATAGTTTCGTAGATCACATGTATGCACAAAAAAGTGCATTGTGTGTATGTGTACTTACGTGCATGCACATTTTGAGTGTCTTACTCCCTAACAGGAGCTTTAGGGAGAAATTCCATCTTACATCACTTTTCATCACCGTATTTGGAGTAGAGTTAAGGACACAGGTTTATTTCCTTCTGTTCAAGGGAAGCATTAACCACAGTATTATGGATGAATGTTAAATGTTGGAACGGACTTCTAGCTACCTACTTTCTTTTTGAGTCAGCATGTCATCATCCTTATCACTGAATAAGACCATTAATATTATATTAAGTGTTTTTAAAGCAGTTATTTAAGACAGTGTGATGATATGTGTACAGAACAGGGTTTCTTAATCCCGAGGAAGTTTGGGAGCCTCTTGGAAATGTTAGATACCAGAGGCCACTTGGATCCATGTTAATTTGTTTCTGTGTAAGGCTCTTAACCTGTTGCTTAATAAAATTTTGTTCCTGTTAGGAGTTTTAACATTAAAAAAAAGAAAGCAAAATGCAACCTTAATTTGATATTAGGGTGTTTATAGTCTTTTCTGCAGATATAATGCTATTCCAAAATGTTTTCTATTGAGGCAGTTGGGTTGGAAGATTTCAGTCTTTCAAGTTTGTTGTTTTTAAGGTATAGTATACCACAAATGTAAATATGTTGCCAAAAGTATGTGGAAAAAAGGCTGTAAATGAGGGAAACTAAACTTGGTGTTTAGCAATAGATTGTACTGGCCTTTGCTGTCAAATACCAGCTCAGCGGCAACTCTTACACTGGATGTTCTCTTATTACAAAGAATTAAAAGGTTATCAGTTCTGTCCTCTTCCCTTTCAGTCCTGCTCCTCTACCCCCACCTCCTCATTTTTTCCTGCAAAAGAATAGGGAGATGCTGGTGCTTATTGAAAGCTATGATATTCCCACTTGTCTTGAAGTGCAAATTCAGATGACTTTGGCTCTTTCAAGGCATCAGTAGGCACATCTTATTATTCTAAGATAAGCCATTAATGCCTAAATATCCCTGAGGATTTTTCTTTCTGTGTGAGTGAACAGTTACTTTCTGTTGCGGATGTAACTCTTTAGCTTCTTGTCTGCATAGAAAAATAGGCTTCCTGGTGTGGGCTGTTTTTCCGAAGTCTTCTGGTTCTAACCCAGCTGTATCAGTTTGCTTTTGCCTGAGCCTCTTTCACTGTCAGCGGATTGGTGCAAGGTGAGGACGCAGCAGCCATTCAGTGCATACTGAAGGGAGGGGAGAGTTAGGATAAATACCTTGTGATGGTGTCCTCGCTGCTGCAGGGGAGACACCTGATGAGTCTCTGCTGGCCATGCAGTCATCAGTCAGGAGGAGGCAGCATTGGCCTCTACCTCTTGAAAAAGGGTGGATCTCTGATCGTACCAAGTTGCCCTTTTCTGTTTGTTTTTTTCCTTCCTTGCGGGAGTTTTATATTTTTTCATGTGGGTATTTTTCTTGTGAGGCCTTGAGCTACAAATGATTACCATCTCAACAATTACGCTTTGGCCTGTGTTGTCATTTTTCTTATCTTGCAGGGCTTTAGTTCACTGATTATCTCATAGCTCAGCAACAGTTTTCTCAGTAAGGCTGAACCAAGGTCACTCAGTGGTGCCTCACCCCTTCAGTCCCTGGGCTGCAGGCAGCTGAATGCTAGGATGAAGGTTACATGGCTGTGGTTATTTGGAAATAAATGGCACTGCTAAGTGATATTTCACTCAGAGTGTTCCAGATGGCTCATCTAGATCTAAAGTACCTCTGAAGACTGTTGTTCTTTATGCCTCTCAGAAAATGACTAAATGGATGATGAATCTGTTACAAGAATTAGTGGAGCTTTCCAGGAATAGTAGTCCATATTTCAGTAGTTTCTTATTAGTAATGCTGTTGGTTGTTTCCCTGTCTGCTAGGTCTGATTAAGCAGTAGAGTGTGTAAAAAGCATCTGCTGCTGGGCAGTCTTCATGTGCACAGCTTCTTTCTTCAGCTTTCTGGGTGACAAATAGAGAACTTTTTGGATCTTTTAGTAAGTCTGAATCTGGATCATCTAGTATTCATCCAAGAGCTTCCTTGTTTTGATGCTTGCTAATTGCTTGGTTGACGCAGTTAATGTCCACGCTATGGAATCTCCTACAAGTGGGACTCTCATAAGGCTTCCCCGTAGGACTTTTTTTTTTCTTCTGGATGCAGTATTCAGAGAAGTAGTAAACCCAGTGTTGCCCACCAATAATCCTGAATGCCCTTCTGCTGTTAATGCGATGTAGATCACACTAGAATGACTGTTCCATGCTTGTTTACTATGAGAAGTTTCACCTGCTGCCATTCCCATTGATTTTTTTTCTCTTAGGTGCCTAATGGTGTTCTGGGAGATAATACCATCCCTTCCAACAGAGGTGTCACTTTCTGGGGAAAATTCCATGTGCATTCAGCTGCTTGAAGTGTTCTTTACCAGCCTTTGACCAGGATGTAATATAGTTTGTAATGCTTATAGTCCACTGTTTAACACTTGAGTCATCTCTGGTGCCATAGCTCAGAGTTAACTGAGCCTGGTTGAGCTACTATTAAAATTATTTTTTTAAAACCCCAGAGATAAGACCGTCCTGAGGATGGTAAGGGCACCTGTTTGACATCTCAAGGGCTACCTCTCTGTGCACAGCCTGTGTCTTTATATGAAGTTGTGGTGCAGTTACAGCCACATTTTATGCCTTGAGCTTTATCTTGCTAAACTTGTACCTCCATCTTTGTGAAATTAGTCTTGATTCTTAGTAAATTTTTGGGCTATTATTCCTTTAACTTTATAATAATGTTGGAAGTGTTGCCTCTAGAGAACAGGGTGAGGAGACCTTTCCAGCTCAGCAGCTTTCATTTAAAGCTAGTGCGACTAAACTATTTATATAACAGCAAAAAAAACCCTGTTTTTGTCATCTGTACTGGAATGTTGTGTAATGAAAGGCATCTATTCCATTGTTTTCCAGGGGATTGTATGATATTGTTGTAGCAAAAGACAACCAGGCACGCTGTGTGGGCCGCTATGATAATCACGGCAGTTTTGGGGAACTGGCGTTGATGTACAATACTCCTAGAGCTGCCACCATTGTTGCCACAACAGAAGGAGCCCTTTGGGGACTGGTAAGGAAAGGAAGTTGCTTTCATTTGCATACTGTTTGAAATACTAACTCACTGTGCCCAGCAGCAGGTGCTTCTCTCCATATGACTCCTTGCACTAATAGCTTTTTCTATCATGGTTTATCTTACCTTGTGGCATAAAAGATCCATTGTGCAAATGGTTTTGGCCACCTTTCTAGAATAACTCGTCTGTAAATACCGTGTTGCTTGTTTTATCTGTCTCTTTATTGTTTTGCATTTTTGTAATAAGGGCTTTTGTTAAGGAAAAAAAAAATAACCAGAGAATGGTAGAGATATTAATGCACATATTCTGTAGAGGTGGGGAGGAAGTAATATACGAACAATATCTAAATAACGTTATTTTCAGCTCGACCTCCTACCATTTTTGTCTGCTTTAATATGGGCACAGACAGTGTTAAATATCTTCTTGAGCATGCCAGTAATATGAAAAGTAGGAAAACTGCCCAAAGCTTTGTTATCACTCTGAATAAATGGTCATGATGTTCCTGGTCTCTTTGTGTTACGCTGGAAGAGGTTCTCGGGTCAGCATGGTCCATGAAATACCAAGCTAAGTGGTGGTGCTGCTTTGTCTCTAGACCAGCGGTGTTGAATGTGAAGCTGCAGGCATTAGTTTCCTATTTTAGTTCTTTTCTCTGTGCCATTTGGATAGGGTTATTTTTCACAGTGCTCTCTTACTCATCGGTGAGGCTCATGCAATAAGCAGATTGTGTGATCAGAGAAGCCTTTGAAGCCAGAAGTGTTGTGTGCTCTCTGTATGCTCTGGGCTCCTCGGCAACTATCGCTGGGGGTTGGTGTGTGTTAAGACCTTGATTAAAAGACTGATAAGCTGCTACACACAGCATGCCTATGCAATCTCCGTGCTTGCTGAAAGAATTGAGTTTTGACTTCTTTGTGAGGTGAAGGAAAAGATACTGGTAAATAACCAGAGAGTACTGTCAGGATCTAGTTTATTGAACACAACAGCTATGTGCCAAGCCTGTTTATAAAAAGAAGAAAAGGAGGAGATCATTCTTTGTTCCACTTTGCTTTTGGAAAGAGCTGCACAAATCGAGTTCTTTTATTCCTGTGATTATGTTTATGTGATCAGTAAGATGTAGTTGAAAGATCGCCTTGGTAATGATCTAGCCCCATGGATATTTTATTAACTAATGTTGCATTTTCATGCCTAAAACTTTGGTTATTTCTTCTGGTTGTTCTGTTGTCGACGTGTTTAATTGTAATACTTTGTGCCCAATGTAATTTAAACATTTTTATTAGTCTGTAAAAGTAATTGCTAAACTTACGGGTAATCTGCCAGTTAGCAAGTGTGGGCTACTCCTATTGCAGTGCAGGCTTAGGTCAAGAAAAGCCTGGAAGGCTCAGGCACAAAGCAGTCATCAAACGTGGGTCTCATATGGAGTGCAAAAATGTCCCCTCACCGTTTGTTACTGCATGTATCTGGGGAAAACTTCACAATCGTGTGCATTTCCATCACTGCTCTGTGCCTCCAAACAAAGGGATTCTGATTTTTTTTTTTTTTTTAATGCTTTTCCAATTCCCATGACCGCTTCTGCACCTCCCTCCCTTTCCTCGTGTGTGCATTTGAAGAGGCTTCTAAGAAGATTTTTCAGTGGTAGAACAGAAACAAAACACATGCAAACCCACCAATCCCTTCAGGCTTTAGCATCTCTTGTTCTCCCTTTGATTAACAGTAATGCTATTCTTCACTTCATCTGTCACCTTCAACTTATGTATCCCACCAGTGTCCCCAGTATCGGTCATTGTTTTCTTTCCAAGTGAGTGTAGCCTGCATCCCATAAAACTGTTCTCTTACCTGAACACACCTCTTCACCTCAAAATCTCTGCTTGAAGTACCGGTTCACGTTTTCAGCAGATGGGATCCAGAGGAGTGGCTCTCAGGGATTTCAGTTATTGCTGCTCATTATGTGGTATAATTCTTTTTTTTTTCCTGACAACGTTTCTGTTCCATTCTTCTGATTTCTTGATTTTGATTTTTTTATTTTTTATTTTTTATTTTTTTACGCTTAGGCTCACCTTGTGTAAGGGCCATGAGCGTTACTGTTACACAAATGTTAACAAAAATAACTGGTGGGGGGAGCGCCCTTCCCCTTAGCCTGGACCTACTGTTTATTTCCAGCTCTTGTGGCCCTTCTTATCGATGTTCTACAGTTCAGCCTCGCCTTTTCTGTGTACAAATAAAAAGCATTTCATTAAGATCTCTTAACAATAAACTTGCAAACATGTCTGCCGCTGCAGGTGCCCAGCCAGATGTTGCAGGCAATCTCGCCTTCACTCGGGTGCGTGCTGCCGCCTGCTGGCCGCAGAGCCTGCACGGCACGGGTTGCTGCCCGGAGAGAAGTCGGGCGGGTGGTGGAGTGAGCTGGAAATCTTGACCAAGATTTGGGCTTCAAAAACAAACAAACTCAAAATGTTTTTGCATCAGGAAGTTGCTGTGGTACCTGTGGACAGATGGAAATGCAGGAGTAGCCATTCCCTGCAAAAAGCTGCCTCTTACCCTTAAAAGTGGAGGGGGGGAATCAAGGCTGTTGCTGGTTGATATTCTGTTTGCTGATCTGCTTGAATCTGAATCTGTGACTTGAGATTTGAGACTTGAATCTGTGACTTAACCAGTCCAGACTTAGTCTCAATAGCAGTTGCAAATTTCATCTTCTAGTAGCTTCAGCAAGAAGAGCATCACTTCACATTGTATGTAGAAATGTAAAAGATGGAATAAAAAACAAACAAACAAAAAACCTCACAAACTCAACTCTGGAAAATAGTACAGGATAGAGTAAAACTGGAATTCTTAAATGGCTATCTGAGAAGGACCGAGTTTGTCTTAGAGCTCCCTGTTTTTCAGCGTGGTATTTACAGAAATACTATCATGAGGCCTGTTAAGATCACTGCTGTGATGGACGTGCTATCATTTTAATAACTGACTTCCTGTATCTGAATTCTCTTGCAAATATTAGATAAAGGTTCTTTTTTCAAATATTAGATAAAGGTTCTTTAATCAGTAAGCATTTTAGTTAGGAGGAATAATCAGTTTGTGCTGTTTCTTGCAGGATCGAGTGACATTCAGAAGAATTATATTGAAAAACAATGCGAAGAAGAGGAAGACATATGAGTTATTTATTGAGTCTGTACCCCTTCTCAAGTCCTTGGAGGTAAAGTCTCTCAAACATCTGCATGAAATTCTTGTGTTAGCTCCCCAGTTGGTTTATACTATAACAGAAATCTGTGTCATTTTTTGCTTACAAGTTCTTAAGACCTGCTTTAGTATCCTATTTGCTGTACAACTGAATTTGCATTGTTGAAGTTGTCCAACATGTTTTTCATATCCACTGTTCACAGTAGGTAATTTTTATCTCGGTCTTTGAAAAGGCTTTAAAACATAAAACAGGTAGAGAAAAGGTTTTAAAGAGATTAAAGTGGAAACTGGGACTCAGGGCTTTGGTTCTGTTTGAGGGTGTGTTTTTGAAGCAACGATACGGTCTCTGGAATATTTGATTTTCATCATCTGTGAATGATTTTAAATTTCAAAGATGTTTCCCACAGCAGATCTTGCTTTACCTTAACTCTTCTAAGCTAAGAATAAGCTGAAGGAAGCCCTGCTGCCCAGGAGGAAAATAACCAGGCAGAGCAAGCACGTGTTATTGATACGTGTGGTGCATGGTTTTAGGAATGATGTGTACATTGTCACTTCTGAGACGTTGATTCAGCCTGTATTTTCAGAAAGGCTTTGGAGACATGCCAAACTGCATGGAGCGTTGTTATGTGTCTGCCTTTGCCTTCTGCCATAACTTATATTTTTCTTTGTTTCCTCGTTGTATTTTTCAGCTTAAATCTTTAGCACTTGAGAATAGCTCTCAATCCTCTTGAGAGAAGATTACAAAATTGCGAAGCATCAGAAGTGTAAATAGTGGCTGCCAGAATATATTAGTTTGGACTTCTGCTGATAGCTGTGGAAAGGGTGAATTACACAACATCTCCCTCAATGACTGGCTTAAACTAGTTTCACCAGTGTGATTTTTTTTTTTCTTTGAGCCCAAAATGACTCATAGAAGTTTAAGGATACAAAAAAGAGAAAAATCTCATTAGCACTGGCTGGCTTTTTGCATGACACACTGCAGTTGAATCATGCATGGATCGTAATTAACAGTTTGTCAAACATGGAGGTGCATTTGTGAAATGAACAGATTAAAAATGAATCATGTGTTGAGGTATTCATTTTAACTGTTCAGGATTTTCTTCCTTTCTTAATATATTTTTACTCTGCTTTGAACCATTAAAATTGTTTTGTGATGTGCTAGATGGGCAGCAGGAAACACGGGAGATAAATTTAACTGTCCTTTCTCCCTTCCTGTTTGTGAAGGCCGAAGCACATTTCACTGCATGTCGGTTTAGTACTTCTTGACCTTGCTGCAGGGCATCCTGTTGCAGTGCTTGCTTACAATTTTTAGATCCAGTGTCTTTCTCGTATCCCCGCATCCTTTTGCTAATCTAGCAGTGAGCTTTAAGATGAAAAACAACCAGCCAAAATAAACACACAAAAAACTCCAACCAACCAAACACATTCAAGTGCGTAGTAATGAAAGTATTTTGGAAATGAATTACTAGTATTTTTCATCGAGGTTCTTGGGAAGTACTTGGCATTTTTCTAAGTGCTTTCTTCAGATTTCTGCTGAATCTCACAGGAAGTGTTTTTTTGCTTAGTTCTAAAACAGCCAAATCAGTCAGTTTTAACTTTAGGTGTGGGACAATGGAAATTTTTTTTGCCATTGATCATTGGTTGCCTTGAAAGTTGTGCTGCAGTATTATGAAGTCGTGCAAGGGCTGCATTTTTCAGTAGCCAGATTCAGCGTGTTTCTGTTTAGTGAACGCTTCTTAATTTCTGAGTAATGAAGTTTACTGTGGCAGATAATTGTGCTTGATTTTCCTCTTCATTGCAGGCATCAGAACGAATGAAAATTGTGGATGTTATAGGAGAGAAAGTGTATCAGGATGGGGAACGTATCATTTCTCAGGTACTCGGAGTATACATTCCCATCTGTTATTCTCCCCTCTTTGATTTTGTTCCTATGTGGAATTTACTCACAGAATCATGTTACTTGGATCAAGTTGGCATCGCTTATTCTTTTAATACTTTCAATTTGTTTAACCAGTTTTCGAATATCTGGGAAGGGGCCAGTGTGGATTTTGCTGCGTATTTATTCTACTGCTTTAGCTTCTGGGGAATTCCTTCTTTTGGCCGCTTGTTTTCTGTAAGTGGTCTTTGCAAGGCTTCGAAAGGAGTGAGCCTTAAGAAGCTGAAATTAAGTGTCTGTCTTTGCAATCTTCCATGAAGCCCCGAGGTGCAGTTTTTATAGGCACCTGTAACCAGATTAAATGGGGAACTCCGAGCCACGTCCAAAACATTTCCAATTTGTAGGTCTGACTAAACAGGAAAGTTGAGCAATTCAACAGGACTGTGATTTGCATAGAGCTAAACAAGCTTGATAGGAATGCTTTACTAGTTGATCTCAAGTCAGTTAACTGTACTGTCTATGAACTATCACTTTAATTAAAAATGATATTTTTCCAGATGCCTTTAAAAAGAGTATTTTGGTGTTAGGAATAGTCAGACTTCAGTCAGCGGTCTTTGGTTGTTGATACATTTTTGTCTGCTGTAATAAATCAAGACCAGATTGAAACATAAAGCTGGACAAATTCAAGCTGAAGCTTTTTTTTCTTCCCCTGTGACAGAACTAACTTTTTTGGAGTATTTTTACAGGTGAAACATGAGAATTCTGCATCAATCTTAGCTGGGGGGGTAGCTTTGTATATTTACTTTGAGAAAGTGCTTTATTTTAAACAGGAGTTAAAGCAAGGAAGTCCTTGGCTTACCTGAAATGGTAGGCGTTTTGATCACAGGTCTTCCTGTTTTATAAACAGTCTGAATCCTTGATAGTGTCTTGAATAGTTATTCAAGGTAATTAAGATTATCAGCTACCACAATGCAAGAGAATGTCATTTGCTGATAACAAAATACAGCCAAATCACTCCTCTCCAAAATGGCTCAGTTGTGTAAGCTGAAAATCTTGTTGCTTAAGAGCCTGAGAAAGCTGGACTGTCAGCAAAATCAAAGCTGTCTCAGAACTGGGAAGCTGTACAGTCAGTGATCCGGTTACAGGGTTGGTTTAAATCTGTAACAGCTGATTTAAGGGTAAGGATGTAATTACACGTAAGGGAAATTACACGTGGGGTTAATATTCTGGATTGATCTGGATGATCATTATACACTGCTAGAGATGATGAAATTTTATGCTTGGAAATGACAGTGATAGCTCTTGTACTACAGCAATTGCATCAATAGCATGAATCCTTTTTCTCTCATGGATAATGTTACATTTTAATTATCTTTCTGGAATTTGATCTGTCAATTAGGGCAGTGTGATTGAAAGCACTAGCTTTAAATCATACTACTGGTGCTTTAAGTCATACTGCTGGTGTTATGTGAAGTCCTCATGTCTCGTGTGTCCTCTGTGTCTCAAGTGTGTTTTCAGTGTTTAAGAGTACTGAGCATTCAGTACATTATTAAGAAGCGTGCTGAGTGCAGCAGATTGAGATAGCTGGCAACAGGAAATGAAAAACTTCATACTGGAATACTTAACGCTATTCTGAAGAACCACAGATAAGAGCCTAATTTCTTCTGTAACTCCATGGGACTTTTTCTTAGAAACAGATGAGCAGAACTAAAATAAGTTTTTACTACAGCAACACATTCCAATATCTTTTTTGAACTTCACTCTAAATGGCTGCCAATTCCTGTTTTCTTCCACTTTCCTGATGTGATTTATTTTCCTTAAATAGCGTGATGCCATTGAGTGCTTTATTCAAATATTTTACTACGTTGTCAGAGCTGTTGTGTAATTCCTCACGCTGATGGCTTGCACAATGCCCAGTTCAGAGTGAATAATACCGTTCATAGATACTTTCATGGTAAACTAAAAATATGTATGTATTTTTTATCTTTTCTTCACAGGGCGATAAAGCAGATTGCTTTTATATTGTAGAATCTGGTGAAGTAAAAATCATGATTAAAAGCAAGGTGAGTTTGAATTGGGTGATTAGATGCTAAATTAATCACTGATTTGATTGGCTAAATCGTTGATTGGCTGATTACAGTGTGCAAAAGCCTAACTTTGGCTGACTTTAAGACATTTTAATTACTTGATCATTGTCACAAATGTGATGTACATTTTAAATCCCCATACCTGTTCTGAAGTGGCCAGGAGTCAGTTGCCAAGGTTGGAAGGTCTGTTTACTTCTATCTACTCCTCTGCAAACTGACCTCTTGTACTCTCCCTGGCCTTAAGGGTCAAAACGGAACTTTCTTGTGGGGTTGTAGCAAAGTACAACTAACAAAAAGCTGGGGTGTGTTATCTCCAGTAGCCATTAACATTTGAACAGATTCCTGTACAGTCTGAAGCAGTCCTATGGGAGTGAAGTCTTGTGTATGACAAAACTTTGTAGCTGTGTTAGGCTTGTGTAATAGCAGTTCCCAAGTTTGTAACAGTGAATATCTGCCAATCGCAAAACTTGTGGGCCAGCATACACTTAAGCAAACTTACAGTTGAACATGCTGTCAAGGCATTATACCATTATAGAGAATGATTTAGGAACTGCTAGTTTGCAAGCTGTAAACCAATGGGCAGTTGCACTTATGCAGTCTATCTGGCATTAACTTAGTTCTGTCTTTGTACAAGGTTTGTTTGAGAGTAATTAAAATGTACGGTTTTGCAGACTATGATGAGTAAGGAAGCTAACCAAGAAGTAGAGATTGCCCGGTGTCACAGAGGACAGTATTTTGGAGAGCTTGCACTTGTTACCAACAAGCCCAGGGCAGCCTCTGCCTATGCTGTTGGAGAGGTCAAATGTTTAGGTAAGCGACTGTTCTCAGTGTGTATCTAGTTACCTGTTTCTGGTCTTTTATTGTTTTGTGAACTACCCCTAACTGAGAAACTATTCAAAACCTGGCAGCCTTTTGGCACTGAGTTGTCAGATGCTGGAAGCTAAGTGCACAGCTTGCAGTGGATGACCATGCTGAAATCTGAGAAGCACCACTGCTTTTGTGCTCAGATTTTTAGTTTCAGATGGGTGGGGATAACTGCCTAGCAGGTTGGTTTTCCTGTGTGTGTGGTCTGTGCCCTTTGAAAAGGAGAACTTGTACCAAGACTCCAGACTTAACCATTAGCTTCTTGTCTAGAGCTTGTTTGTCACAGCTTCCAGGTGATCTGTTAATACCTGCACGGTGTGTATTTGACTTCTGTATTTATTCCTGAGATGAGGTGTGTTAATCTTGTTCCTCCAAGGGATAGATAGTACAGAGGGAGATCAGCATCCACTGAAGCCTCGAAACCAAATGGGTTAGATAGAAGCTCTGTGCTCCGTCTTCAAAAAGTAGATTGTTCTATCAAAAAGGGCACTACTTGACAATCATATTTTTACTTCTCTGCAGTCATGGATGTGCAAGCATTTGAGAGGTTGCTTGGACCCTGCATGGACATTATGAAGAGGAATATAACACATTATGAGGAGCAGCTGGTGGCAATGTTTGGCTCTAGCATGGACCTGTTGGATCCAGGGAATTAGGCACAGGGTACCTCAGTGCCTTCTTAGTTCAAGACACAGAAAAGCCTCCTATCAGCAACACAACTCACAAGGAAAATGGACACTACGGAACAGTTAATGCTGCTGTCTTCTTGGGCATTTTAGAAACCATAAGCAAGTCTCGGCACAGATGGATTGCTCACTCCCTGCCTCCACTTTGCTGCTGATACTTCATTATTAGACCTAGATTAAAGATGGTTCTAACCTTGAGTTCACTTACTTGGTTCAGAATGGCATCTGTCAAGCAGTTCAAGTGCCTGATACAACACCCAAAGTGTGCAAGATACAGAAGCCTCCTTCCTTCTGGTGTTCCTGTTGGGATAAATTTTCAGATCAGATTTTTATGGCAGGAGATTGCTTGGTTTCTCAGAGGCAACCTGTGGAATGCAAGCCGTTGATAGGTTTATTATCTTCTAACACTTCATTTACCCAAATTGGCTTTTAATTATAGCAGCTGGATTTGACATTAAGATATCAATGGAGACAGTTAGTAAGGTGGCACTGAAGATTTCTTCCACCTGCTGAAAACTGCAGGTACTACATTAAACAAACTGAGCTGGGGATGCAGGTGAGAGTCTGATTAGCAACGAAATGCAGAAAATGAAGCATTACTAAATTCCAAGTGTTTTCTGAGCAGCGAAGAAAATTACTTCATGCTTCCCAAACAAGTTCAGTGGTTCAGATCATATGGCTTGAAGGTGTCATAGTTGTCTTCTATCCAGATTTGCTCCATGTTTCTGACACTGTGTGTATATATATACACACATATATAGTGTCAAAGTCACAACAGATGACCTTTCATTTACAGAGATCCTTTATACTGCAAATTTGCCAGGGTGCTGTTGTCTGACTCAATTTTAAAGCTTTTTAAGAATGAACATTTTGTAATTTAAAGGAAGACGACTTCTGTATTTATCTACAGGAGCTCCCTCCTTCCAGTGTCACAGTATTGTAACTTAATTAGACACTTGAATGCTTTCAAATGCCACAGATTATATAAATCTTTCAAAAGTTGTCAGCATTTGTCTTTGCAAAGCAAAGGTCTTTGCTATCTAGACGGTGTATTCGAGGAATCTTTTGGTTTAGGTGATAACTAAGCTAATTATGTTTATCTAAAATACCTGTTAAATTTGCAGCATTTACTAGGTAGAGTGTTTCCACAGAGTTAATTAACTTAATTGGCGTAGTGCTGAGATTTTATCAGAGCACTATATAAATATGAATCAGACGATAAGAAGGACATTTTTATGGTGTGCAGAAGAATATTTATATAGAATCACAGAATGGCCTGGGTTGGAAGGGACCTCAAGGATCATGAAACTCCAACCCCCCTGCTTTAGGCAGGGCCACCAACCTCCATATTTAACATTAGATCAGGCTGCCCGGGGCCCCCTCCAACCTGGCCTTGAACACCTCCAGGGACGGGGCATCCACAGCTTCTTTAGGCAGCTGTTCCAGTACCTCACCACTCTCATAGTAAAGAACTTCCCCCTGACATCCAACCTAAATCTTCCCTCCTTCAACTTAAAACCATTTTCCCTTGTCCTGCCGTTATTTACCCTCATAAAGAGTTGGCTCCCCTCCTGTTTGTAGGCTCCCTTTAGGTACTGGAAGGCTGCAATGAGGTCACCCCGCAGCCTCCTCTTCTCCAGGCTGAACAAGCCCAGCTCCCTCAGCCTGTCTTTGTAGTGGAGGTGCTTCAGCCCCCTGATCATCTCTGTGGCCCTCTGGACCCTCTCTAACAGCTCGCTGTCTTTCTTCTATTGGGGGCCCCAGACCTGGATGCAGTACTCCAGATGGGGCTTCACAAGGGCAGAGTAGAGAGGGACGATCACCTCCCTGTCCCTGCTGGCCACTCCTCTTCTGATGGGGCCCAGGATAAAGATATGAAATTTGTAGGTAGTAAATCTGTGACTCTTGGAATTTGCGTTCTTCAGATTAAAAACTTACTGGTGTTTTATGTGGATTATGATGTTTTAATTGTGGATGCTGGTGTAACAATGTGCTGGCTTGATTCACAGCCATCTGAGCAAGAATAGAAGGATGCTAATGTTGAATTCCTGCTTCTAGTTGTTACAGTGGTAACAACTCTGCAACGCTTAGTTGATTTCTGGGTGACTTTCTTTTCCCTAAATAGATGAGATCCTCCCAGTTCCTGCAATATAAGTAAGATGGAAAGTTGATAAGTTTGACTATTGTCCAGTTACTGTAATTGGAGTAATATTTTTTTTAAATGCAAATGATATGTAATGGGCACCACTGAACGAGGTGTTTCCATAGTATTAAAGTCCCTGGTTGTAATGTACAGCAGCTGTTCTAACTGCATGTATTTTAGAGCAGAGAATTTCCTTTGCTTTCCTGGGCTAGTTTTTCTTTTGTTATAAATTACAGCCAAAGCAGCAGCAGGTAGTTCATTCACACTTTCATACTTCTGAGGTTTAACACCAAAGACGATATCCTTCTTTTAACTATGGATTATTATTGTTATTATTATTTTTAAAGAACAAACAAAAGAATGAAAGCAATCCACTCATCAGCTCCTTTCCTTGATATTTTAAAGTTTGAGATGTTTTGGGTTCCAAGACGGAAGCCAACTTAGACCGTCCTGTAACCCAAACATAAACTGGTCTGCAAACCAGTGCTGCCTAAGCTGTCATGTGAACTAAAGAGAAACTTGCTGTGAAAAATCATCAGCTGGGCCTTTGTTGCTCCCAGGCAGAATATCCTCTATGCAGAGGAGCCTAGGAGGTTGAGCCGTCTCACAGATGGGTTCTGTTTCCTACAGCCCTTGGTTCTCTGCAGGACAAGATTTTATTCCTCAACATATGCAAACATTGGCAATTGCTTTGAAACATAACAAAATGCCCAGACTGATGTTAGATTTGTGAGTTAGTTTGGCGTGGAAGGGAGGATTTCATGGCTTCTGGAAATCAAAGGAGAGGATGAGAACAGAAAATCAGAAGATTGGGATCCAAGAAAAGGAATTTGAAGTTCTACCTTTCTCTAAACCCCCTGAAGCAAAAACATACTGGGCAATGCCATCCTGCATCCAGGATCTGTGACCTCTTTCTGTAGTGTAAAGAAGCAACCTGACTCAAATCCTTGAGCTGAAGGAGAGTGTCTGTAAGAAGGCTCCTCCATGTACAGTGTTGTAGTTAGCAACGTGCATGATTAGTTTGGTTTCACCATCATGTTCTGTGTGATCTTGAAGGTAGTGTCCAAAGTTTGCGGTGAGATGCTGGACGTTGCCAGGTACCTGGTTAGCCGGACAGCACCGGCTGTGAGCAAAGTCAGAAAACGTGCAAGCATTGAGATTGTGACTGGGGAGTGAGGCAAAGCGCCTGGCTGTAAAGATCTGCCTGCATTATCGCATCTCAGCTCATTCCTTTTCACTGTGGCTGCTCCTCACAAACGAGGAGACTGCGCACAGTTGTTCTCGTTGCTGTTGTCACAGCTCAGTGAACAGTGGATCTGCAGTAAATCTGCTGTGGACTCCCTGAAATTCACAGTGGAGAGAGGTCTGGTTTTTAAGCAAAGAACTCAGCAGCAAAGTGGGTAGAAAGGATAGTGTCTTTGAGACTTGGAGGGACAAAAAGTTTCCGACTCCCTGCTTGTGATTGTTGTGAAGGCAGTGAGAGGAGCTTTCAGTGGTCGAATATCCTGGCGTATGGTATTTCTATTTAATGTCACGGCACAGGTTTCACAGTGTTTAAAAAGGGGGGTGGGGGGCAGAAGCGCTCTCTTCTAAAAAAGAAAAACAAAACGATGTGCAGTTTTACACAGAGGGCAAAAAAGAAATCCCTTCGAATGTCACTTCCAGTCTTTCTTTTCCATTGGCTGAAATGGACTCTTGTTCTTGATGTGTATTTGTAAACTAGTCTTGCCAAAATACAGACACTTTGTGTTTCTTTTCACTCCAGATAATGTTTGTTGTTACAGTTATTGCTGATCATTTCACTTCCTTCAAACCAGAGATTTTATTTCAAGAGGCCTTCCTTGTGGATTTTCTCCTGATGTCTGCAGCACTGCACTGCTGTTCCAAGGTGGAAGAGAAAGTCACTAACCTCATCAGAGAACACTCGACTCCGCTTAGCTGGCTGGAGCTAATAATGCGTTACTAATTTTCCTCTGCTTTGTGGGGCAGGAGGGGAATTAAATTCTGCATAAAGTTGCTACCTCAAGGCTCCAAGTGCTTTGAAAGTCTTTCACTTGGGAGAATTTCATAAGACAGTTCTTAAAATTGGTCTGTTCTTTTGAGTTAAATATGTTTTTAATTGATTCGAGGGACCCTTCTTCATTTTACACTTAGTATTTGATTCTCAA
The DNA here is from genome assembly GCA_030625065.1 of Alectoris magna. Classification (NCBI taxonomy): domain Eukaryota; kingdom Metazoa; phylum Chordata; class Aves; order Galliformes; family Phasianidae; genus Alectoris; species Alectoris magna. The sequence goes on from CM060572.1 coordinate 11,120,131, forward strand.
AGGGTGAACAGCTGCAAAGTTTGATTCTTGCAGTACAGTGTTAACGTGGAAAGAAAAGTTTCTGCCATATAAACACATGGTTTTAAAAAGTTAAACCACTCTGGGGTTCGGCTTCACTTTTGGTTAATAAACTGACATGTTGTGTCCAGCCTTCCTGGTACAGTCTGTGTGTGCTCGTTATTGTTTGCTGCAGCTGACGCAGCCCCCCACAGCGTGTGCATCAGAGTGGGATTTACGGCAGCAAACCGCCTTTCCCTGGGGTGCCTGAGTTCCTTCCCCTGTTATCAGGGCTCATGGAGAACGGCCCTCGCCCTATTGCAGTAACCAAGACGGGTTTGGACATGATCTGACCACCACGTTTTGCACTCCAGTGATTAAATTTTGCTATTATCTTTAATGGGAATTGCTGTAGATATTATTGTTCCAAATAAAACTGGCAGCTCAGGCACGTGTGCCAAATAACTGTAGGAGGATTATTTGGGCTCTGTGCTGTTTCTCTGTTCCTAGGGAGGAGCACAGGATTCCTTGAGTTCTCTTGCTGTCCCACACTCAATGCTGCTGCATTCTGTGTGGCAAGCTGCCTTTTTTAACCTCACTAATAATTGGATGAGAAAATGACCTTTGGTACATTGGAAAAGATTATTTCACATCTGCTTTTGCTGAAGCTTTGTTTACAAACAGTTTTTAAATTAGGTGGGAGAGTGGTCCAGGGAAGGCGTCCATTAGGCGTCCTGCAGACTGCTTGGGAGACTGGAATCTTGGCATGGTTGGAAACGAGCTCTGCTGAATGCTCACAGGGGAAGCTTTGGGGCACCGTGTTGCTGTTTTCTTAGGAATGCCTCCTTTAAAGCACTGAAGGCTTTAGCTGATTTAAGCGTGCCGTGTGTCTGCATCAGCAGGAGGAAGGTGAGAGCAGGCTGCTGCCTGCAACACAGGAGCCCTGCCTGCCCTTCACAGCCTGACGCAGCTGGGCTGTCAGTGGGTGTTTGCCTGGGGTGGAGGGGATTGCTCCCAGGGGGACAAAACCCGAAGGTCGGGTAGGGAAAGCTACCCGGAACCTCGGAGTTCCTTTGCACAGGGTGGTCAGAGAGCGGTTAAGGAGATGGGAAATGCTTCTTCTGAGCTGTGCCCAGACTCAGGGTGCGCTGGATGGCTGTTCGGTCTCTGCGGTGTTGCCGTGCCGGGTCAGGTTAAATCCTGGAGAGAGGTGCGTTGGTAGAAGTAAGGATTACCCGCTTCTTCAGCTCAGGCTGTTTCACCTGGGGTGCTTTTTAAATTATGTTTTTCTTTTTGATTTATTTGCAGAGTGAAGGCACTTCCCTCCTTTCTGCTGCTTTTCCACACAGCCCCAGAGCTTTGTGCCCACGTGTCACCCACATCCACGACTAAAACCGGCCCACCCAGCGCCGGGTCGCAGCCGCTACCTTACAGCGTTGCTGGGTGCCTGGGGGCACACGCAGGGCCTGCTGCACGCAGGCCGCACGCACATTAACGCGCGCCTCTCCATGCGGTTTCCAGGAAGTGCCCGCCCATCCCTGGATTGCTGTGCGTTAGAATGCAGCACCGCGTGGGGCTCTGCTAAGGGATCGTCGTGGTGCCATTTACGGTCGCAAACTCATTTACAAAACATACAGCTGCTGCCTAAGCTTTTAATTGGCACTCTGACCTTGTCATGGTGCCTGTTATCAGCGCTGACAGGTACACGGTCCTCCTCAGGGATGGCGGGGCGCTGGGCACAACCTCATTCAGCTGCGCGGCGACACGCCGTGCCGGCAGCCCCGCCCCGCCATGGCCCCGCCGGGCCGCCGTAGGAAGGGGCGGGCGTCGGCGTCCCGCCGGGCGCATGGAGCGAGCGGAGCCGCCCGCGGCCGCCTACGAGCGGCGGGTGCTGGTGAGCGCTGCGCAGCACTGCTACCTGCGGGTCCGCCTGTGTGTAAGCCTCCGATCCCCCGCCCCGCTCCTCACCGCCCCCCGGCCCTGAACGCCGCTCTGTTTCCCCGCAGGGAGCTGCCCGACGGCGCGGCGCGGCCCGGCGCCCCGCAGCTGAAGCAGCTGGTGGTGGTGGCGCTGCGGGAGCTGCACGGAGAGGTACCGCGTGCGGATCGCGCTGCGCCGCGCGGTGCCCGGCTGCACCTAACGGCGTCTCTGTATGTAGGTTGGGGCCGCTTTGCCTGTCGACGTCTTGGCGTACGAGGAGAAAACTCTCTGTGCGATCCTGAGAGTGATTAGCAGGTAAGGCGCGTGAAAATATGGTCGATAAAAAGCTCCGTCGAAGAGTGGGCTGTGAGGAATGAAGGCTGAGCACAGCTGTCTGCGCGGAGTGTGCGGGAAGCAAAGTGGGCTGTGAGAAAGGAGACAGGCTCTGTTGGGACAGGACACGGGGAAACGGTTTCAAGCTAAAGAGAGGGAGAGGTTGGGTATAAGGGAAACACTTCTTGCAATGAGGGCAGTGAGGCACAGACTGCCCAGGGAGGTGCTGGATTCCTGCAGACAGCCAAGGTCAGGCTGGATGGGCCCTGAGCACCTGATGGAGCTGTAGGCATCCCTGTTCATTGCAGGGAAGTGGGGCTGGACGGCCTTTCAGGGCCCCATCCATCTCTTAACAATAAGATGGAATAAAAAGTCTGTAAGGTTTTGTCACCACACGTATCCTTACCTTGTTCCTGCTGTAGGACAGAAGGGTCTGGAAGGAGCAAAGCCCTGCTGGAAGGTGTGGCTTTAAATCTCTTCCTGTGAGAATGGGGGCCAGGTTTAAATGTTGGAGACAGCTGCAGGTGCTGTGGGGGAAACGGTACTTAAAGGCATGGGAAGAACGTAAGAACAGGGCCAGTAACATAACATGGTCACAGTAAGCATCTGCTGTATGTCAAGGGCAAGGATACAGTCCTTACAGTCCTTCATGGCACACAGCTGCTACCAGAACTCACTGGCAACATTACAGGTTGTCAAACTCTGCTTCGTTGCTCTTTGTGTAACGTGTTTTAAAAATGTTTATGCTGCAGAGAAAGAGGAAAAAAGCTTAATGTCTTTTGTCTTATTTTCACTCAGTGGCCTCGTCAAGCTGTGGAGTGCTCTGACCCTGCAGGGCTTCTACCAGAACAGGCGCTGTGCCTTCCGGGTGCTGCAGGTACGTGGGGGCCTCCCCTGCCATCACTGCTGCGCTGGACGTTTGTCTGGCACCTTTCTTCCCATTTCTCATAGTCAGTAATGGCCTCATGTAAAAATGCACGCAGAACCGTGTACCTCCAGAGCTTTTTTGTTTTCCCCCTGAGGATGCTGCTTAATAAAATGTCTTCCACAAATTCCTTGTCTCTGAAGCCACGGCTAAACAAATTTCTGCTTAGACACAGCTCTTACTTTAAAATCTTCTACGTAATGGGAGGATTAAATATTTTCAACTCTAGGTACATTTGAGGATTTATTTATTGTTAATGCTTCGTTTTCTTGTTTTCTTCCCCCAAAACAAGGCATCTCCATTTCTTCTTGCGTTAGCTGGGAACAGCAGGGAGCTGGTGTTGGACTGAGTGCGGCTGGTTGGACTGTCAGAAGTTCCTTGAAATGTTGCTGCTCTTCAGGCGTGGAATTTCTAGAGGGGATTTCCGACACGGAGCTCCAACAAAGCTGGTGGTTACCAACCCGTTGTTTGGATGTCCATGGCTTCAGAACTTACACATAAAAGTGGGAGACAAAGCTGAACTTAGCAGAGTTTTTACACAGAGTGATGTTCTTTCTTTTTCTCGTTTAACAGGTGACACAAATCCTTTGCATTTAAGTGAAGATTTTGCCAAACAAACTAAATTTGGTAGAACTGTTGTACATGGGGTCTTGATCAATGGACTTATTTCTGCAGTTCTGGGTACTAAAATGCCTGGGCAGGGCTGTGTGTTTCTTACTCAGGAGATTCGATTTCCAGCTCCTCTGTATGCTGGAGAAGAAGTGATAGCTGCAGCAGAAGTGAAACGACTGAGGAGCTGCGTTGCATGCATCTCGGTATCGTGTAAAGTCAGAGAAAGTGGAAAGACTGTTCTGGAAGGGATGGTGAAAGTCATGGTGCCAGCAAGTTCGAGCTGCTGATCTTGTGTTACTTCACAGTAAAGACAGAAATGTATGCTTGGTTTTGCCCGTCTTTGTCACGTGCCATCTGTTAATGCAGTAAACTTGCAACAAAAAAACCTTCAAGATCTTTCATCGACAGTAAGCAAACACAATCCTGAGAGTAACTGCATCAAGAAACTTCAACCTTTTTATTTTCCCATGCAGCGCTACAGTCGGGCGCTCACGTCTGACTTTAGACAAACATCTGCTGCGCCACAGGGCTGCTCCTCTCAGCCAACCTGCAGGGCACGCTAGTTAAGGTCAGAACGTTTTTGCTCATTGTAAAACAGTTGTATTGCTAACGAACGTGTGACAAGGGACAGTGCTGTGCATTTCACAAGTAAACCAGACAAGTGGAAGTGCACGCACTCACATACTGCAAGATTTCCAGGTAATCTGCACTGAAGCTCTGGCCGATGTTGCTGCGGTGTGCTGTTCTGCACCGTTCTAGCTCCTACGTGTAAGTAGCAGTCAGCCTTTATACAAGCACTGTATGCTTTCTGATAAAGTCTGATGGTGCAGCTCTTGCTGTACTTCATCAGGAATAATAGTGACCATCTGCTAAAAGCACAGGCTCTTTTCAATGGCTGACCCATAATTTTATGGCCAAACATAGGCTATCCTCCCGTCTCCTCTGCAGCGGAAATGCATTCTGCATTGATGCAGGTAACCTCAGAAGTTGTTTGCTGTGTGTGTGGTAACTGCTGAGTCACGGCCTGAACCACTGATGGAGCACCTGGAGAAAGGACCCGGTCAGCCCTGGGAGCACAGGAGAAGGCAGTTCAGCTGTAGACCTCGTTTAAGGGCTGAGTGCCGCTGGGGAAGGATCTTTCTGGAGATCCCTCTCTGGTGAATCTTTCCCCTGAGAATCTGAAATCTTCTGACACGGGTGAACAATCTTCTTCCCTTTATAGCACCTTTCTGTTGTGCCAATCCTTCCGTCATCACACCGTTGTTGTAATGCCTTTCCCATCATATTGATCTGGCCAGTTGCTACACTATGGAGAGAAAGTTTGCCTTCAAACAGTGCAAAGAAAGTGCTAATAAAATAGCTAAGCTATCCAGGTGTGGTGCAGCAATGAATCTCAGGTGACACATCGAGCTGGAGCACAGGGAGGGGCAGCCAGAAGTGGAAGGCAACATTTCAGCTGTTTGACGTCAGCACACCTCAGAGCGCAGGGCTTGGCCTGGCTCCTGACATGGAACCAGTACTTACTGAATGCTTTCCTCCCCTTTCGTCTGCATGAGTTGATTGACTTCCCGCCTTCTCTCCTGCTTTAGGTCACGGCCTGGTAACTGATTTTTGCTCCACAAAGTGCTGCTTCACAACAGTGCTCTTCTCACTGCTTCCTTGTAGCACTGACCCTCTGGATGTGACACTGGGGTCGTGCCTGCTAACAGAATGAACCAAAGCTGAGAGTGGAGCAGCAGGAGCAGTTTGCAGAGGAGCTGTTGTGCTGCTCAGGCATTTCGCTGTCAGCACGGAGCTGCAACCAGGCTGTGTGTGAGGGACTGCAGGTGCAGCTCAGTGGGCCTTGTTCTGCACGCAGCTCCCTATGGGAGTCACTGAAACACAGGCAGCTGGGCTGTCGGTTCCTGAATAGGGTCTCAGTACTGCTGTAAGGAAATTTAACTAATATCTATTGGGGGGGGGAGGGGGGGGGGGGAAGAGTTGTACAGATTTTAGGTAAGTGAGAGGAAGATGCTGGATCCTAGCTGAACTTTTCATGGCAGTTTCACCATCCCAGACCTAGAAAAAGGCACGGAGCTGCCTACATCCCACCCTCTGCTGGCGGTAGGGCAGGGCACCGCAACGCGAGCTGCGGCTGCGTTTCGCATGTCGGCCCCGGCGATGAATTCCTAATGACGGCGCCCCTGCCGCTGCTCCGCGTGAGGCCCGAACGGCGCGGGCGACCCTGAGGGCCGCTCCCTGCGTGGCCGTCGGGGCGGCACGGCGCCCCCTTGCGGGCGGGCGGTCGCGGCGCAGGGCGGGCGGCGGCGCTAAGGCCCGGCGGGGCGGGGCGGCGCGGCGCTGCCGTGTTGACAGCGGCGGTCGCGCCGGGAGCTGGCCGGGGAGGAGCAGGTTGGCGGCGCCGGGCTCCCGTCGCCCCTCCGCGGCATGGCTTTCATGGAGAAGCCGCCGGCCGGCAAGGTGCTGCTGGACGACACGGTGCCGCTGACAGCGCAGATCGAAGCGAGCCAGAGCCTGCACTCCCACACGGTGAGGGCGGCAGGCCGGGCCGCGGCGCTGAGGGGAAGGGGGGGGGGCGGCGGGCGGGGAGAAGAGGGGGCCGGGGGCTATGGGGGAGAGGGGCCTGAGGGTGGCGGGGGCGGCTTTTCAGAGCCCGGGATGAGGAGGGGGGCCCTGGGGGGAGCGGGGCCGGGGGGAGCGGAGGGGTCCGGCTGCAGCGGGAGGTGAGGGGTGCAGCGCGGTGTCCCGCTGTTGGTGGGCTGCGGGGTGAGGTGGGGAGGGCCGCAGGAGCGCGGTACTGCCTCCCCCCTCCCCCAGCCCCGCGTGCTGTCAGCTCGGTGCGATTTCTCCTGCCTGTGCCGCGGGGCTCTGCCCGCAGTCTGCCCCAGCCCCGGCTGCTGCTGGGCAGTGGGGCAAACGCCGGGGCTCGGTGGTGCCGCGGACCTTCGTCCGCCCAGAGAGAGGCCTCGCACCGCCCGCGCTTTCTGCTTTTCTCAGGATCTGCTACGGCTTTTTGGAGCAGAGATGGGTCCCGGTTGCCTCGTTTCGGTAGCTGAGGCGAAGTTGCACTGGGACGGGTCGCACGCTGACGGTGTCAGCGCAGTGCCGTCACGCTTCCCCTGCGCTGGCAGCGGTGGCACAGCAGCAGGAGCTGCCCGGAGCGGTGTCGCACGGCCGGCCCGGCTGCGTGGCTGCGTGCACGCCGCCTTCGTGAGCGTGGCACTGCCTCTGAGTGTGCACTCACAATCCACATTTCATAATCTCCTGCCTGTGGTTATTTTCTGCTTTGAGAACCGGGCTTGTTAGGGTGTGAGCAAGCGGCGTGTGGCAAAGAATCAGAGCTGGCTGCCACTCCTGGCTGGTGGCGGAGCAGGGATGCTGGGCCCCGCAGCAGCGGCAGCCGGCCGGCAGGCAGCGTGCTGTGCGCGGGGAGGGCCGATCCTAGTAATGTGCGCTTAAGGAGCGTTCTACTGTGTGTTATTTTTCTTGTTGTATGTGAAGAGCTCGCATTAACGGATGTTCCAGTCTTCCTCTGAAGAGTAGTCACGTATGAACGATCATGTAGGAGATGTGGTGAACCTGGCAGGCCGTGGCTCTCCCCTGTTGCAGCTCCTGCTATAAATGAGGCTGATCAGGTTTATATTCTGGCAGGCCTCGTGCTTCTGTCTGTTCTGGTAGCTAAGGGGTGTCTGCACCAGGACCTGCAGAAGTTGTGTAACTTCCAGTGTTGCCCGTTAGCAGCCCAGATCAGTTTTGTTGTTAACTCACTTTTATTGTGGCTTGTTGCACTTCTTTGCAAGTGAAAGTGATGGTAGCAGCTTGTTGTGTTCCTTTGGCTTGTGTAAGTCTGATTAGGGGGAAAAAATGGCACAAAATCCTTTTAGAATGAGTATTTGGAAGTAGGCTTTCAATCCGGAGCGTGTGCTTGTTGCCTCGGCTGGGTGAGGTTGACGGTAAATGTTAGCCTCCCGTCTTCCATCTCTGTTCTCTGTTACTAATGGATGTTCAGAAAGAGACCTCAACTGATTTGTTCTGATCTTTTGTTAATAACAGAACGCTGAAGCACTGCGCCTTTTGATTTAAAGTCTGTCTCTAAGATACATCTATTAGCAATTGTTTGTTTTACTGCAGAAGCCCTGTTGATAGCTGAAAGATGGTTTGAAGTGTCTGTGTCACAGATGGTTTATAGAACAGCAGTGCAGGATAACCAAACGCAGGAAGCTGTAACGGAGCCCTGCGTTCGTATTTGATGTCCACTGAGTGTTTTGTCACTTTGGACACTTCAGCTTACGTCCCTGGTGTCTGAGTGATTATTGGCGGTAATGCTGCCTCTTATTTGGTCTTGCCTGGTGTAAACAATCCCACCTTGTGCTTGAAGAGGTTGCAGAAATGGATCTTGTCTTAAGAAATATCTAGCAGGTGGGGTATAGTAGAAGTGTTTCTGTGGGGCATCAGATCTGTTACAGTTTGTTATGTTATAGTTGGAAGGAAGTATGTTGCCATTAACTCTGTGGTTTTGTCCCCCATCCCACCTCCGAGTGATTTCCTAACAAGCTGTAGGTCTGGTCCTTTCTTTATCCCCCTAAAAACATCTGTAAAACTAAGTCTCCGTCTGCTAGGTGTTGAAAGTAGCCCATGTTCTGAGCCACCAGTGAAGGAAAGGGTGGGGAATTTCAGGAAAGGCTCTGTGGGCACCTGAAACACCCAGCAGAAGACCAAAGTTTGTGTCAATGGAATAGCTTGCTTCTCTATTGTTCTGAGCAGCTTCTCTTAGTTTAGGTTTGATGCAACAGAGCGAGTGAATATAAACTGCATGGCATTGAGTCAAGGGCCGTGCTTGGCAGGCACTGAGTTTCTCTTTCCTGGGGATGAACATGAAGCTGAAAAATAAAACTGAAAGCAAAACCTGAAACTACTGCATAGTACCTGATCTGTCTGGAAACCCAGCAGGGACGGAGCTCGGGGTGGGAACGTTCTTTCGAGGGTTTGTACTTTTGCTTAGTAAGAGCACGGCAATCCCCTCTGTTGTTTTTAGAACTTGAGGAAAGCAGCTGCAGAATGCTGTGGTTTGCTCACGAGCTCTCTGTTCTTTTCCGAGTTAGAAGAGCTGGAAGTTCCTACTCGTGTTGGTACATCTGAGCTGGTGTGCGATCTCTGCGCTTCTGCGCGGCAACAAGGACGTTGTCAGCAGCATCTCTCATTCTGTGTGTTTCCTTCAGGGATGGCTGAGTGTCACTGAGGCACGGGTGGCTGTGGGGCACCTGCTGCAGCCTGGGTTCATGCTCCTGGCAGGGCCACGTACAGCCATTTGGCAGGAAATGAAGTTGTTTTGTTGCCGCAGCACTCCTTGACTTCAGTGGGAGCAGGATGGCATCCACTGTATGAAACCATTTGCAAGCATCTCCTCCTGATGCCAAATGTGTGCTGACAACAGGGAGACACTTCCAGCACCACAGCTTTAATACAGTTTTGCTACTGAAATTGCTTCATGTTGCAGTTCTTCCTCTGTGTGCCCCCCATTTAAAGGTGGCTTTTTCTGTAAGCTTCGGTAGGCAGCTGCATGCTTCTCCAATAACCTAGATGTATGCCGCACCTGTACGTACACATTTCAGAGCACTTCAGAGCAGTAAAACCACTACTTCTAAACACCCCTTCATTCTTCTCCAAAGCAATTTTCCTTTTTCATTCCTTTTCACCTTGAGATTGAAGTAGCCAGACGGCCGATTTTGCTCCGGTCCATCACTGTCTGAACAGCACTTGGAAGCAAAGAGCTGAAATGAATCCCTCTTGTGATACACTCCCAGAATTTTTCATTCTCCACAAGCGAAGATGACTGTTGATGCTTCAGAAAGCATTCATGTTTTTCCTGTATTATTTCCTATATTTTTTTCCCGTGCTGCAAGCAGTGGTGCCCTCTATTTCTGGAGCACTAGCATTATTTTAAAAGCTTGCACGGGACTCTGGCCATCTGCTTTACAAGGAGTTCGATCTCTTAGGTGTTTGCCTTCGCTTTGAAAAATAATTTCCTAAAATTCCCTGTAGAGATGGCTTTGGACAGGGAGCTACTAGAGCATGCTCACTGGGTGCTGAGATACACAGATCCAACATAGCATCTGGTGAGGTTGACCTGTTCTTGAAAACGAGAGTGGTTTCATCCCAGACTCTTTAGGGCATTCCAACCTTATGGTTTCCAGTAGTGAACATGCTGAGTGAGGATGGCTTCTGCGTGGGCTGCAGGCAGAATATTGCCTCCTTAGGGATCCTGCAGTGTAGTCTTTGTTGAGTGCTGAGTCTTTCCCAAGAAGTACGGCGCATTTCCCTCTCTGACAAAGGCCGTGGCACTGCAGTGCATTGGATGCCCTTGTTTCTCTTGTTGCTCCCTGGAGCTTTTCTTGCTCAGTATGTTTCATGACATGTAAACGCGTGTCCTATTTTTCCCGTAGTCCTCCTTCGTAGCTGTCCTTGTTGAGCAGCTCGCGCTGCCGCAAAGCCACACAGCCACCGTGGAACTGTGTGACACCCCCAGACACGTGCAGTGCAGGTAAGCACCGCTGCTGAGGCGTCAGAGGGGCTTGGTGCAGTGTGTGCTGCGGTGAGGAAGGACTCTGCCCCGCAGCGAGCGCTGAGCTGAGCAGTTTGCCTCACTTTGTTACTGCTTTTCACATGGGAGATTTTCTAAGTAAACACTTAAAAGAGCTTCTTATTAGAAATAGTTTCAGTGCAGCCTACTTACGCAGGGATTGCATTCATGCTTCATTAGGCTTTCCTCCGTTTAATGCTTATAAAATAAAGCCCTTTCAAACTTGCGGTTGATGTGATCTGAAGGTGACCTGGATCCCTACAGTGGTTGGCTTTTCAAGCCTGTTGGATTACGCAGATGTAGAGCAGAAATCTGTGAAATAGGCTGACTGTCCTGAGCCAGAAATTTAGAGACGATTTTGGTGGGAAAACAGAACGTATTGCCCTATATTGGCCGGAGTTGTTCTACTTTTTATTATATGAACCTCTCATTGAGCTATTTTTTTCCTATTTCATCTCTACAAAAGCCTTCTCTTCCATTTGCTTTCTGTTTATTAACGAGGAAAGATGATAAACAACAGCGTTAAACATTTTGACATGTTGGGTTCACATGGCTTTCCCTTCTCCTAACACTGTTTTCCTCTTTCTTGTCTAGCAGAGCAGCAGGAAATGATCCCATAGGTAAAAGTGCTTTGCTTGGCATCTTTAAGTGTGTGTGCAGATACGTGCATTGAACTGTTGCTGGCAAACTGAGCTGGTGGCAGGAACTGGCTCAGCAATGCTGAGCAAAGCAGTGGACATTCAGACCTGACTGCGTGGGGCTCAGGGCTGGGGTTAGAGGAGAGGCTCTGCGGTGGGACCCGCGTGTCGGCTGCTGGTCGTTGCTGTCGTGTGGGGTTGTCTCTCTTGTTCCAAGAACCAGGGCCTGTCTGTGCCATCTGGCAGCTGCCAGGACTTTGTGAAGTCCCTCGGTAAACTGAGTCCTGGAAGAAATGTTGAGCTGCTCATGTAGGAGTGAAGACATGGTGGGAATTTCTGCATGACTCGAGGGAAAGTGGAGCTAAATTTGGCCTCGCTGACTCTGGTTTTAAACACCCAACATGTTCAGCAGGACTGAGCTCAGGTAGTCTTTACCAAAACCTCTTCTGTCAGGTTAATCTATTCTATATGATACAGCCAAACAGTGTGTCTGTCTTGTTACGCTTGCGTTTTTCCCTCTGGGCTCGGTCCCTGTCCCACTGACATCAGACCACCTCAGTCTAAAATTGTTGGAAATGGTATTTTTTTCTGAGCAGAATTTGACAGCTTTTGTGCTCTGAGGCATTTTCCTTGCAGAGCTGGAAGCTCTTCTGTGGCACTGCGGACACATCCGTTGGCGGTGCTGGTTGGGATCCCACAACAAGCTCATCACCACACGGAGGCAACTTTTCTCAGCAGCTCAGCATGCCATGCTCTGCTGGTCGTGTGTACCTGGGGCAGTACTGGCAGCGGGACTGTCTTTCTTATTATGGCTTCTCTGCCGTAGATTTTCTTTGACTTTTGGTCACGTCAGCTTTGGGAAGCAAAACAGAAGTCCGCTCAGGTGTTGTCATTGGTTGCATTGGCCAAGTGGTGCTGAGTGCCAGTTCTTCATTGCCTTCAGCACTTATGGAGGAGCGTGCTGGGACCTGCCTTCTCAGTACAGAGCTAACAGCCACTTCTGCAGAGCGATGCTCTCTTGTTGCAGTGATGCTCTCTTGTTGTACAACATAAATGAGGTACTCCATTAATGCTTTGGGGCACCCAAGCAGAACTGGGTTGGAGAACACTGTGGAAAAAATAGTTGTGTGCCCATCATGTTTTTGTAATACAATCTTCCTGTGAAAATGAGATCTGAGTGCAGGGAAGGAAATGAGAGGGCTGTTTATCAGCGTGCTGTGCAGCAGGGATGGCTGTGGTACTGATCAGAGCAGCGGTGTGCACAGGATGCTCTGACAGTCAGTTAATGAATGGTGTGCTCTGCTTTCCTGAGAGTGCCTCGTGGAGTACAGCAGGGAAGGTTAGTGGCTGGGAAACGAGGGAGTGCTGCAAGGGATTGGGCAATGATTCTGCTGCTTTCAAAATACTAGAAGAGATGAATGACTGAGCGTGGTGAATCATCCCTGATGTGGGTTTTTTTTTTTTGGAGAAATAGCCAATGTTCCTTCGAGACTTGCTGAATAAGCAGTTGCTGCATTTTTTGGCAGTAAGTGAAACAGTCTCTTCCTACTTCCAAAAATGCAATAACAGACACAAAATAGGGAAAGTCGGTTAGGGAAAGCTAACTTTAGCCACAGATCTTGGTTTCCATGTGTCCGTTTCCACATGTCCACATATCACAGAATTTCCAAACATGATTCTGCTGGTTGAATTGGAATCGACTCTGTGGGGTTTTGTTACTATTTGTGAAGATTTGTGCTTCCTGCCTTGTAGGAGCATAATGGTAATGTCAAATGGGTAAGAGGAGGGAATACTGAGAGCACGTCAGGGCAACTTGCTGAGTATGGGCCCTTTAATTCTACTATCAAAGTTGAACGCTTTGGTTTGTGACATCTTGGATTTCATAGACTCATTAAAGTTGGGGAAGACATCTGGGATCATTTAGGCCCAGCCCTGCCCTGCCCATAACCGTGTCCCTCAGTGCCACATCTCTGTGGTTCTCAAACACCCCTGGAGGCACTGAGTGCCTACCTCCATTTCTGTCACTTCTATCTCAGCTGCTGGGATTCTGAGCATTTTACATGGCTTTGGTTTTCATGCTTACTGCTCTTGAATTTGTTCTCAAGGATATGTGGTTCAACATTGCAGCGGATGTTTGATAGCTGTTGCTGATAAGGGGGATATTAAATGAGCTTGAGAAAGTGAAGTAAATAGCATTCTTGCCTGAGCAGCACTGTGCTTTGGGAGAAAACTCCAGTACATAAATCCTGAATTAGTTGAGGCCGATGTGTTCCCCTCTGTTGGGATTCTCTGGTACGTTTTTGTTCTTTGGTACACAAGCCTTTACCTTGGTTTCATTTGGAAGGGAGGAATTAGTTCTGTGTGGTCTTAGAGGCAGCTTCCAAAACCAGAAGACATTTCATCATATCTGAAAGAGGTTACTCATAAATGCCCTTATTGAGTTGTTAACTGCAAAGCTGAACGTGGATCCTGCATGAAGCTCTTAACTGAATGACGTGTTTAGTATGCAGGTACGGGCCAGATGTGTAGATGCAGTTATCGTTACATATTGGACAAGTTGGGCATAAAAACTCAAGGTGGTGGAAGTGCCTTTGTTTTTTTCCCTTATTTCTTCGTTGCTTATTCGTGGTAATTTGGAATGCATCATTAATTTTAATATCTGAAGAAACTGTGGTGCATAATGCTCTGCTCTGGCCTTTCTGTTTCTGCAAAACTAAACTGAAAGATCACTCAGCACTCCCATAAAGAATGTTTGAAAGTTTGTAGTGGGGTGAGTGAAGTCATGGAACCTGAATAGCAAATGGTTCAGCACGTGATGTGTGTGTGCTGCAGGCCATGACTGGGAGGGTGCGCACTCACTGCTTGGCACAAAGGCAGGGAGTTGTGCTTTATGAATGTGTTTGTGGTGGGAAGATTTTCAGTCTCTCAAATCTGAAGGAGGTTGGCTATATCTGCATATTTCATGTATAAATAATCAGTATTAAGTTTGTCCTAGAAATGAAGAATTGCCATCTTGAGAAACCGGTGTGTTTGAGTTACGCGGACTTTTGTGGTAACTTTTTTCACATTGAACTAATGAGAAGCTGGGCAGCTGATGGGATGGCAGTGGGTCCCGCGGTGGTTGAGACAGTAATTCCTCAGCGGCAGTGGCTGGAGTTCTCACTGTTAAGAATGCTCTTTCCTTAAGTGAAGGGCAGTGTCGAGTACTTCATTCTGCAAGCTCTTGGACCTCTGCACGGCAGAGGGGGAGCAGCTGACCGTGGGTCTTCACCTTGAAGCTTAAAATCTGGATCTGAATTTTCTGCTTCTGAGCGTTTCCTAACTGGGAGGTGGTCATACTTGGAGCCATATCTAATAACTTTGTTCAGCTCGTTAGTTCTTACTCCTAATAACTCTTTTCTTTTACTAGGAATACATAATCCGTGTTCAGAGAGGAGTTTCAACGGAAAACAGTTGGCAGGTAATTTCTTAAACTCCGGTTCATGAACCATGATGCCTCTCAGGAAGAATTGGAACCTCTTTCTAGCTTCTGAAATGTGAACTGGAGAGGGAAATAGTGATTTAAATTGAGAGCATGAAGTACTTAAACTGTCAAAAGGTGAGGAAGTGTTGCTGCCAGCTGCAAAAGGCTCTGCTGATGTGAACGTCGCAGGAAAACAGGAAAAGTCTCTGTCATGCTGTGATTCCTGTGCACTGGTACAACTCTCATTTTTAAATTTCAAATGCCAGTTTGCCTTCCTCAGTACTAAAATCACAGCCATGCTAACGCACAGCCAATAGAACCTAGAAGTGGAGATGAAGGTGGTCATGAAAAGTTATTGCTTCTAATATAGCACAAGTGTGCTGTTCGCAGGCAACCGCTGACATATATTTTTGGGAAACCTGCTTGAAATAATATTCAGACCTGCATTTCTATTCTGGTCAAGATGTCATTGAAAACTCTTCTCTGTGCTCTGGCAGCACATCAAAACTCCAGAAGTTACACATCTGTACAAAAATGGCTAAAAGATGAAGAGAGTTACAAGTGGGAAATACTTCTCTCTGATGGGTGGAAGAAGGGTGAAATCATAACGAGAAAAGTGATGTGCTTCCTCAACTCATCTTTCTATCTTGCAGATTGTGAGGCGATACAGTGACTTCGACTTGCTTAATAATAGCTTACAGGTAACTTTTACCCCCGATACATGGATATAAAACGTCAGTTGAAAGGGTGTATGTATGACATGGCTTGTGATATTTGTGCATGTTACAGTGAAGAAAAAATAGAAATGTGCATAGCCATAAACCAATTTCAAGTGTAACTTGAATGTATGCTTCTCACTCTCAGCTTTTCTCTTGTAAAATTATGATTTCAGCATCAATAGCACCGATTTACATAGAAATGGTGGAGACTGGCAGATAGTGAATCTGTCCCTTCAGTACTGCAGCTTGTTCCGGTTTGGTGGGTTATTATTTGTTCCTCCTTTGATTCGAGGAAAGCCAAGGCGCATACCAACCTTATAAACTCAGCACTGAAGTGCTATGTGTCTCATTATTTATATTGGTCTAAAAGCACTTCCAGATGCTGCTTATCATGTGATGGATTTCTGTATCTCTGGGAAGTGTTCCTTAGTTAAACACTGGACTTACTGTGTGTTTTCTTTTGCTTTTTAGGACAATTATTTCTTTTCAGTTGGTGTGGGAAAATGCAGGGGACATGAGTGTGTTTGGGAGAAGGGGGGTGAGCTGGCATCTACAGGAGTGAAATTTGTCATTTGGGATTTCCATAGGACTAGGCAAGCAAGATAATAAGTGACACTGTGATTTGAGGGTGGATTTGTGTAACTAATTGCCCCCCATTAAACGTGTGAATTCAGGAGCTGAATACAGCTTCTGCTCCCCTCCTCACCTCCAACCAAATCAAATCAGCTACCTGCTAGATGAGCCTCCGTGAGCAAAAACATGCTGGGGTGTTGAGCTGTGTACTCTGATAGGATGGGAATCATTTTAAGCAGATTAGGAGGTAGATGGGGGGGGCTAATTGACTATAGTTCAGTAGATGCAACATGGTTGAGTTGTGTAATTATTTTACTGGATATGTAGCAGCACACAGCAGCTTTTGTTGTGACCTAGAAACCTGTGTGATGTACTGAATAAATGCGGTACAAAGGTGTCTCCTGCTCCAACAAAATCCAAGAGTGAAGATTAGATAAGCACCCATGGGAATACAAGGAAATGAAGTGGCATACAGTGAGCATACAGCGCTCATTGGAGTCTTCACCATTGCCAAGTTTTGGTGGAGATCACGGAGGAGCAATTTTGAGAAGGCTTTAGAGGGAGGAGGGTGAGTTCTTTTTTTGATCTTCTACAACAGGCTTCTCTTAACTGTGGGGAACAGAATGTTAAGGCATTACAGAACTTTTGTTACCTCCTTGCTTACCTTTCACGTGAGCCAGGTCTATTGGAAAAGGCTTCGGGCCTTTAACTTCAAATTTAGGTGGAAGGTGTGGTGAGCAAAGGTAAATAGCTTACATGTGATGTAGTAAAGAGAGAGGTCTTCGCATCTGAGGCAGAGGTGAATGATAAAAGCGAAGGGAAGTAATTGATAGAACTTGCAGAATGGGACAAGGAAGAATTTGAAATGAGGGAAAGAGTCTGTGGCTACGAGAGATCTGGGACAGCAATGTCAGCCCCTCGGGTGATTAGAAAAGATCCAAATGAATCATCAACGCATTCCACTCTAAGATATGATGATGTGTAGCGGGCAGCTAAATTAATAGGTCATCTTCATTAGCTCTTCATCTCCTTCACTGAGAGCTACTGCTCACTCCCTCAGTCTCCAGCTCCTGCATTTTTCTGCTTTTATAGCCTGGAAAGCAAAGATGCATCTCTGCTTGGAGGAAGCCTTTTCTGGCTGCTGTAGAGCCACGGCCTGAGGTGTCATTCTTCAGCCCAGCAGGGGGTGAATTTAGAACCTTTACAAAGGTTGCACAGCTCTGCTTCTGACGACCACCAGTGCTCCTTCAGACCGGGCTTGGGAGACAGCAGACAATAGGCGATGAGAAGCATGTTAAATTGCAGTTTTCCCCCACTGTTGTGTTCCTAAGCTTTTTATAAATTGCATAAATTGCTCTGAGGTGCTGGCACTGAAGTTTTCTGATCCATTAAGACACACGGCATTCCTCAGTTCTTTCCATCCAGAACTCTAAGCAACAGTATTTCATCGCAATCCTCACGTCCCATGACTTGTTTATAAACAAT
Source organism: Alectoris magna (assembly GCA_030625065.1). NCBI lineage: Eukaryota > Metazoa > Chordata > Aves > Galliformes > Phasianidae > Alectoris > Alectoris magna. Next base: position 11,137,376 of record CM060572.1, read on the forward strand.
GTAAACCCTCATCTTGTGCATGTTGAAATCGATTGAAGCAACAACAAAACAAACAAACAAAAACCTCCAGACTCCAAAAACAGTAGGAAAAAAAAAAATTAAGTGAACACCAGTACAGGATTTACGGCAAGGCATCTGGCTTTCGTGAAGCATTTTTATTGCAGCTTTTGAGCAGGCTGTGGCTTGAAGATAAGAAAAGTTCCTGGTTCTGCTGTGGCACAGCCCATCCAGAGCCACTGTGTGCTGGGAAGGTCAGGACCTCAGCGAGGTGGGGGCTGTGGTGGTGTTCCCACCGTGCTCTGGCTTTTGGAGATAACTACAAAAACCTGGGGGTGACTGCTGCTTTCTGCTGAAAAATAGCAGATGTGAGGTTTATTGGTGGGGGGGGCGGGAAGGAGTAGTGGGTTGAAAACATGTGAACTCAAGTCCTTTTCTCTCTGATGGTAGCTAGCTGTCAGGTCAAGAAGATAAAGGTGATTATGACTGGACGTGCTTTTCAAGTGAGTAATGTCAGAAATGCATTTAGTTTGTGTTCAGGAGCTTTGTTGAATTGAAGGAGCGGTCTCCCAAATGCGGGCCTTGCATGCCTGTGGTGTTAGAGCTGATTTGGTGGATTGCAGGTTGTAAGTGGTGCGTTGTTGCTCTGGGGTTTATTCCCGGATGCTTTTTCGCTTTCCCCAAGTGTGTGTAAAAGAACGGTAATGAAAGCTCAGTGGACAGGATGATTTGGGTTAACATCTGATATATAGACATAGTTGTCATTCTTTTTCAGCCTGTGGTTTGTAGTCAGAGCCGGAGGCAGTACCAGGGTTTGGTGGGGGGAAGCAACTCATGGGTTCAAAAGCAGGAAGAAAAAAGGAAAGAGATTGCTGCCTCTGCCACAGTTGGTTGAACTGATCCTTCCTTTCTCCACTGGTTAAAATGAGGATTGTTCAAGCCCTCTCTGCCTTCCCCTCGGTGACTTGTTTGTTTGGAAGTGGGGGTTATTGCAGTGAATGTAATTGATTGTTGTGAAATCTTACGTTTCTTAAAGATAACTCCCGTGGAGATTCAGCGTATCCTGGGCAGGTGCTTAGATCTGCAGGACAGTCATGTGTTAGCAGTGTCAAACATTGCTTGTGGCAATTCACTTGACGTAATTAAATCAGTGTGCAGCCTACATTTGTTTTCTAAAGATGATCTCTTTGATCTCACCTACATAACGCTTTGGGCTCCTGCACGGTTTTTCATCTATTCTGAAGCATTTCTCTGATTTTATCTGAAATTTCGGTTCACACATCAACATGAAACAACTGCTGTTTGCCCACCAGTGGATTGCAGCTGTTTCTGGGTTGAAAGTTATGCAGCAGTTTAAAAAATGCATGGCAGCAAATTCAGAAAAGGAGGAAAAGTTGCTCTGTATCTGAAGTTATGTATTTGATATACTGACAATGAGGGCTTTAAATTACCCATAAAAGCAGTGGAGGCAAGAGGAAAGTTGTTAATCTGCACTTCTTTAAATAAGAGAGCATAAATCTTGCAAGGAGAAAATGATAAGGTGTGTGCACAAAGGTGTATAATAGAATTTGGCTGAAACGTAGCCATTTAGAGTCTGAAAGCTCTGTGCGGTGATCCTAAATGTATGACTCACCAGCAAAAATTGATCTCCTCTTGTTTTCAGTGTTGTTCCACTTAAGAAGCTCTTCACACTGGGATGCAAGCTGTTGTCTGACTGCCTCTCCCTGATAACAGTACTTAGAAAAAAAAAACCATGGAAGCTTATGTGTATATATATATATATATATGGTGTGGTATATGGTGTGTATATATATATATTTGTATATATATATATGGTGTGGAAAGAATTATCTAGTAGTCAGTTCGCTGCTAGGAGTCTTACTTTATGCATTGTTAGTTTACATCCCTTTAAGGCACTTTAAGAGCACCGTTAGTAATTTTTCTTCTCCGTTTAAGATCTCATCTCTAAGTCTACCTCTTCCACCAAAAAAATTGATTGGAAATATGGAGCGTGAATTCATAGCAGAAAGACAGAAGGGACTCCAGGCCTATCTCGACGTGATTACTTCCCATCACATACTGTCTAACTGTGAACTGGTTAAAAAGTTCTTGGATCCAAACAGCTATTCTGTAAACTACACTGGTAAGTGGGGAACTGTAAGACTGCATTACAGCTTCACTGCAGCGTGTGTGTGTGTCTTCCAGCCGTGCTGGTGGGGATTTACACCGAAGCATGTTGCAGCAGAGGGAGGGGGGAATAACCATCACAGCCATCGCGTATAATCACATGCACGGTATAGCAGTGTTTACCCAGTTCTGTGAATGAGTCGTGCTGTGATACCCAAATCCAGGTGTTTAAATTAACATCTGTATAATGTGAACCTGAGGGAGGGGGGGAAATGAAACTGAAATCTGTTTTTGCAGTTGGTGGTGAAGGGGAGGATTGGGGTCTGGAACTTATTTGTTTATCAGGGGTAAGCCAGCTGGCCAGTTCTGCAGGTTGCTCTCACCGCTGATGTTTTGAACACAGGATCTTGCATTTGTAATGGTTCTTATATGTTTCAAATCAACAGAAGCAGCTGCTATCATCTTGTCTAGCTCTCACCGCCACTTCGGGCTGCGGCATTTCGTAGTACTAATTGTTTGAGATATGTTTGATGTTTTTGCAAGGCTTGAGTGAATCCCTTCCTCCCCTCCCTCAAGTGGAAAATCACTGCACCCCTTCAAACGATACCCCAGTGATCGGTTCTCTTCATTATTAAATGTCTTTCCTTTGAATTTCTCTGGCTTTAGCCACTGGAAACTGCTAGAATTTGATAGACCAAAAAACTTCCTCTTCATGAAACCCACACCGTAGATTTACTTCACAGGCAGACTGACTCTTTGCAGAATGCAAAGCTTGTTTTCATAAAAGCACAGCCTGCTCAAGCAGGAACTTACTGTTTCCTTTTTACTTGTCTTTTTGCTCTCCCTTTATGTAATGTTCTGTTTTCAGCTTCAAAGTGCAAAGAACATTTCCCGAATGCTTATGATAAGCTGTGGAGGAGATGTAAATTATTAGTAACTCTAAGGATGCAGTTTGTCTGGCTAATGCTGAGCAAGCAGTTTGAATCCTGTAGGAGATACCGTGACTTTTGTGTTAATTCTGAGTGCTTTCATCAAGAATATTTTTCCTTCTGCAAGTTGCAGGGAGGTTTGTCGCAGTGAGATAGTTGCTTATGGTCTTTGGAGGCATCAGTGTGTCATCTTTTAATACTGGAGCAGTGAGCTGACATTTAGTGCGCTGTTCTATTTTTCATAGCATACATTTAGATTGAGAAGTTAGTGTGCGGAAAGATATGGTGCATCCTTGCCTTTTTGCTGTGTTCTTAAGCTGTGTTTGAGAAAACTCCTTGCTGGCATGATTCCCTTTCTGCCCCTGCTTTCATCACTTCTCATGGAGATTTCCCCTCCAATCTGCTTATGAATACACCAGTTGTATTCCCAGCTGTGGGAGAGCTCAGTAACCAGAAGGGCTTCCTTTCCTCTTTCTTTTCTTTTTCTTTTATCTTTTTCTCTTTTTTTCCCTTTTTTTCCTTTTTCCTTTCCTTTCCTCTCAGAAACGCATATTGGATCACAATAGCTAGAAAAATACCTTATTGAATGTACAGTAAGGAGGTTTTCAAGGTAGCACTTCTATAGGTATGGCAAAAACATTTTCTGATCTTCCATAGGGTATCCCATGTGTGGGAAATCTTTGCTATGAGCATTAGATTTAGACTTGGGAATATAGATCTAGTAGAAATAGAATGCAAACTCAGTAAGCCATGTTTTCTGAAGGCAGTGCTTTCTGTTTTCTCTGTGGATTTGAGTTCTCAGGTTATAAATGCAAATGCCCTCTAAGTGTGGTTTTATCTGATTTCCTTTTGAAGTGATTTTGCTGACTGAGTCTGAAATCCTGCAGGCTCGAACCTTACCTAATAATGTAAAAATCACATTAAATAGTTTATTTTTTTTCTCCCCAGAAATTGCCTTACAGCATGTTTCAATGTTCTTCCGATCGGAGCCAAAGTGGGAAGTAGTAGAACCGTTAAAAGATATAGGTAAGAAGAGCGTGTATGCACAAAAACTTGCTGTATTTTTTTCCAGTGAGTTGTCATAATACTGTCGTTGCTCACAAGCTTTGTCCTGCATGTAAGCCATGTGATTTAGTAGGGCTTTAATTAAAACTGGTGATGACTCTTTTCTTGTAGGCTGGCGAATACGTAAGAAATATTTTTTAATGAAGATAAAGAATCAACCAAAGGAAAGGCTAATGTTAAGCTGGGTATGTATTCTTTCATCTTATTCTCAAGTCTTTCATAATGAACTTGCCTTATTTCATTTATATTGGCTACCAGGTAGGAGTGACTAGAGTTAACTAGCTAGAGTTAAGAGTTCAGGCTCTGAAAGCCTTGAGAGCCCTCATGTAGGTGGGTGGTGTGGAAACTCCTTTGTGAGATTTGCTGGAGGGTGGCTATTGCTGAAGCCTGCAGCAGAAGGGAAGGTGGTTTTGGTGGAGGAGAAGAAGGCAGGGATTGATGCTTTATCAGTTCACAGTGCACACAGTCCCTCAGTTGGGGCTTGGCAAAGTTCATTCAGTGGTAGCAATACAGGTCAGCTACTAGGGAGGAAGCAGGCAATAATATGTACTGTCAGATGCTTTGTATTTTGAAACCATGACCTTATTCAGCCCTTTAATATTTTTTTCACGTAGAATTTCCTTGTTTGCACTTCAAAATATATGTTGAAGCATTTGCCTTATTATTCACTTATAAGAGCAGAATGTAGATCAAATGCTATGGAATATAACATCAATTGTGATACCTTTCTTTTCCTATTTATTTTTAGGCTGATCTTGGCCCTGATAAATATTTGTCTGACAAAGACTTACAGTATGCTGTGAAACTTCTTTCTTCCTGTTCTGTGAGTATTACTTGAAGACCTTTAAACTGTGCCAGCACCAGAGAAGTGCTTGCAAGGGCTGATCTTGCAAAAACGCATGTAGTCTAGTAGACATGGTTTATAATTTTAGAGTTGCTTTCATTTAAAGGTGTGTGAACTTTTTAATTAAGTTTCCCACGCAGTATGAGGTAACATGTTCTCAGCACTAATAATAATCCAGCTGAATTGTTGCAGGGCTTTCAGAGTTGTGGCTAGCTGTGTTCTTCTCTTCGGGTGCTGTCCTGTGTGATCATGAGCTTTTATTTCATTTTCTCACACTTTCAGGCTGTTGGGATATCTCTCTAACCAGTATTTTGGGAACATTCTTAGGCAGCAGAGGAATGAGTGCCATTATTTTTTCAGTTCTTTGAATTTTAAACAGAAACATCATGTTAGAGGTACAGTGCCAGATTATGAAACTCCCACATTAAGAATCCAGTAGGCATCTCTGAAAAACTGGACTGGCTGAAAATAATGGTATTTCAAACGGGTAAACCTCTGTGTTCTGCCCAGGAACTTGGAAGATGCCCACACTAGAAGTGACTGACAACCAGGCTTTTAACCCCTAAGCAAACTGAAGCTGATGCATTAAAATAAAATATGAATGAGAAGTCTTTTCCTAACTAGCAATTTCAGTTAGTGTATGTGTTGCACATGTTAGTTATTTCAACATATACTTCTCATTTGGTTTCGCAGTGTTGCTGGAAGTCTTATAGTGATTTCTAAAGACAGAACTGTTACAACAGCTGTTAATGATGGGTTTTCTTGTGTGCCGTAGTTGTATAAAACCCTGAATAAATTTATTAGCGTAGCATGGCTTAAACCTGCAGTAAAGTTGCTCATGCATTAAGGGTTAATTGAGATGGATTCTTCATTTATCTAAACTGCCAGCCTTTTTTCTTTTTTTGTAATTAAAAAGACAATGGATTTTTTCTTGATTTTATGTGAATGTTAAACAGTGTTCTTGTGGAGTTTGCATTTACTTTAAGTTAAGAGTGAATAACTTGAGGAAACATGACAGGCAGAATCCATTTTGTTGCTTAAAAGGCGATTCAGACAGATCTTACCTTTCTCGTGAATCAAGAAGAAATGAATTACAGAATCTGTCACCTGAAACTTACCTACAGTTTCTTCTTTTGGTAGCATCCCTATATTTACAAAGTCACTTTTGCCACCGCCAGTGAATCTTCAGCACTGGTTATTAGACCATTCAATGAAAAAGGGACGCTAAAGGACCTTATTTATAAGGTAATATCTTCTCTCCCTTTTCCCCCACTTCAAATGGTTGAATATGTGTTGGAATGTCCGTAGTATTTCTTTTCTGAAGCTGTTAGACAAACTAAGACAATTCCTGGCTTTTCTGAGCATGATACTTGATATGTGTGATTCTTTTAAAGGCCAGACCGAAAGATCCCTTCCTGAAGAAGTATTGCAATCCTAAGAAAATTCAAGGTCTCGAACTTCAGCAGATAAAGACATATGGGAGACAAATACTGGAGGTATTTTTTTGCTTTCTTTATCGTACTTTATTTATCTGTGGGTTTTTGTGGTGGCTTTTATTTTTATTCTTATTTTTTTGTTTGATGTGGTTGTGTTTGTTTGTTTTTAGGTTTTGGGTTTGTTTTTTGTTGTTGGTGTTTTTTTTTGAGCCCAACAATGTAACTAGAAAAATAGACAAACTTTTGTGCAGACAAGATTTTTTTGGCAGCAGACTTCAAAGTTAAATGTAAATTGAGATGAACTGCTAGGAGCTGAATTTAGATATGTATGAGGGTAGTTCTGACTGATGGAAAAAAAGGAAAGAAAAAAGAACAAGGCAGCAATTACATGTGCAGCTGAGGTGGGAGAGGGGTGCTAATGTTTCAGAATATTAGTTTAGCTGACTTCTATGCATCCCTTTATCCTCGCAGAAGTTTTTTCCAGATGGGGTGAAAGGGAAAGAAGTAATTCATAGCCTATGAAAAATGGGCCATAAAATCATTGTCATTGAATCTGTGGGCTTTTAAACTATAATATTTGGTAGAACTGTGACTTTCAGTTTCCAGGTCTCTTTGGGAAGTGCTTTGAGGATAGCATCAGCTATGTGCTCTGTGAGAAATGTTACCAGTGAAATGGGAATGGATAGTCAGCCAAAGGTGGAGTAGATAGAAGATCAAGTTTTGCAGGAATTCCAAACTAGAGGCCTCAGTTATTATGTATCTGCTTTCGTATTGGAGCATTTGAGACCTTGAGATCATCAGGACATCTTGTGACTGCACTTCTGTCTTGGATTTTTTTCAGGTATTAAAATTCTTGCATGAGAAGGGATTTCCGTATGGCCATCTCCACTCTGCCAATGTAGTGTTGGATGGGGACACGTGCAAGTTACTGGATCTAGAAAATTCCTTGTTGGGACTTCCATCATTTTATCGATCATACTTTTCACAGTTTCGAAAAATTAATGTAAGTTTCAGAAGATCAGTTTAACTTACTTTTATGCATCCCTTTATCCTCATCCCGAGTTTGTGGAGAACTTGTAGGCTCCTACTTATTAAAAGCTAATTTTTGCCTATTTGAAGGGTGCCTGTTTATTTTAGGCTTATATGGCAAAATATGATCTTCCTTCAAAACTATATAACAAAATTTGCCCTGTTTTAGCCATACAGTCTTTTAACCAGCATCTTGCCTTGCTCTTAAATGCTCATTGCAATAAATTAAGTGGAGCATCACAAGGCAGCTGCTTGCTGGCCTTGCTAAACAAGTTTTACTGTGTTGTCAAAGGAAAAGTTCATGGTTAGCCCAAGCTTACTAGTGCCATCAAAGCTCTAAGCCTCCTCCAGTACAAGAAACCACTTCTGTCTAAACATGATTCAAAAATCTCTGAATTGTGCTGTCTGGGAACTTCGCTTGTGCAGATATTTGCCTTAGCTAGGAAAATGTGCTCAGCTGTGATTTGCATCAATATTCAGTTCTCTAAACTGCTGTCTGTGAAAGAAGTTTACTCCTTACATGTTTTTACAGAACACACTATAATGCTATCCTGCTTGCATCATCACTAACTGAAATACAGCAGTAACTTCTTTGCTTGGGGTGTGAAGATTTCATTTGAGTTTCAAGTTGTGCAGGGTTAGGCTGTGGTGAGGAACTTAATGGTTCCTCTTTTCAATATTCAAATACAAGACCACTCTTTTTGCTAATATGTTATTACATGTTTTAAAAGAAGTCGTGGATAAGCCAAACAGTTCTAGCAAGTTGTGCTTTTACTATTTTTGCTTTTCTTCCTCTACAGACTTTAGAAGGCATTGATGTACATTGCTTTGGGCACTTACTGTATGAAATGACTTATGGAAGACCCCCAGATACAATTCCAGTAGACAGCTTCCCTCCTGCACCATCGATGTCTGTTGGTTAGTATACGATCAAGACGGTGGCAGCCTCAGCTTCTTGGGAACTCTTACCTTGCGCTTAAGCTGAAGCGCTTTGAAATAGCAACCTAAAACTTCACAGCCCGTGTCTAGGAATTGTTATTTAGTGATTTTAAAAATAGAAAATGTTCTTCCTCAAATACGTAGCATATAAATATAGACATATTTTTAACTGAATGATAAAACAGCGTGTAGTAATTAGATGTCTGGATCCCCTGGCCTCGTGTCTAACATTCTTGAAAAGTTTTTACATGTAACAATAACATTATAATAAAAACCACATGTCATAAAGCTTCATCACCACTTAGTTGATGGAATACTTAGAGGAACATAATACAAAGTGTCAGGCTTTCGTTCTAAATTGTTTGCTGTCCTGCAGTGCAAAAATGTGTCCATTCTTATTCTTTCTTTGATAGTGTCTGTGTTGGAATCCATTCTGACTTGTGAAGCTATGAAGAATGGCATGCCAACTGTTTCACGGCTCTTACAGATGCCGTAAGTTTTAATGTTCTTGTTTTATGCTCATAATAATTATATAATGAGGGAGAATCTTTTTGCTAGTTCTTTATCTGAAAGATTTGTTCCTCGTTCTGAGGGATATGTAGCATATCCCAAGTGATGATTTAAAATTGACAGAGTTCATAGGAGGCATCACTTATGAATATGATAGGTACTCACTTAGAATTTCTTTGTCTCTTGGTGTGCTGGAGCGTGGTGCTGTAGTTTCAATTATCTGGCTATTAAAGCAATGCAGGCATGGTTAAGATTATGTATTGGATCATTTAAATCATTTAGAATAAGGAGTCTTTTTCTGTGTCCCTTTCAGACCTAGTTCAGTAAGTTTGGCTGTCCATTTACGTATGAAATGTAGCAAAATAGATTCTTGCTCTGCTCAGCAGTAACCTTTAGATTGAGTCAGTGTGTTATGCAGAAGTTCTGTCAGGTTTCTTCCAAGGCTGGCTTAGTGAAGTAGAGACAGAAGAAAATTTCTTGCGTACTGTCCTGATGACACAGCGAAGTAGTAAAGGCAGGAATGGAGAAATGCTAGGATGTAGAAAGAAACAATGTCTGTGCATGGCTGAGCTGGAAATTGTACTGTCTGCATGCCACCTTTCATGCAACTAAGAGACAGTATTACCAGGGGAATTGTTGACTGTCACCATGCTGTGACATGTCATCAGCAAGCTGAGAATAGAATCACAGTTCCTGACGGGCTTGCTTTTTCTTACTATGAGATGCTAGAATCGTGACCTCATAAATGACAAGATTGCCCATACCTAAATCTGGGTCTGATCTTGCAGCGTACAAATTGCAGTGCCTTCAGAGCAAGCACTGAATAGAAGAATAGAGAATAGAATGTAAGGAGTGGAGAAATTCTGTAGGAAAGCTGAATACAGGAACAGATAGGTGTTAAAAGATGTTGAACAAACAGTCTGTGCCCAGCTGTACCTGATATGTAGGATATTGTATGACATTTCCTTCATACCCATACTCTTCACAGAAATGTTTATCATGTTGTGCAATGGAAGGAATGTAATTTAATATTTATTAAGCTGTTCTATATAAACTGTGAGTTTACTTAACTTTGCAAGGATACGTAATCAGAAGGAATCAGAAAGTTGCCCTATGAACAAGGGTGAGCCTTTTTTTTCCCGTCTTTTAAATTTAATCTATTTCAGAACTGTTCTTGGACTGCTGATCTTATAAACTTGATTGTAGGTTTGAATTTGTTCTCTCTAGTATAGACCTGTGATAATTTTCTGTAGCGAACAGCAACAGGAATCTGTGACTTACTTAACTTGGAGCTGGACTCGTGATCTTTTTCTAGGACAGTTTTCTAGCACGTTCTCCAGAACAAAGTACCTGGAAGTGGACTAATTTATTTTCAAACTAACATTGCCCTCTAGTGTCTTTGTTTTGGATGGAAAAGTATTAATCACTTATGCTCTTGCTGATGCCACAGAGGAGACAGTAAAACTGTTAGCACAGCTGCATAGTCCTTGGCAATCTTTGGTCATTAAAGAATGTGTATAGCTTTAAGGAAAAGGCACTTTTTTGGGGGGAAATCCTTCTCTGCCATTGATAATTACAGGCATTCTTTCAGTTTTCAAAATACTGCCTTGAGTCTTGCTAGCTCTGCTGTCAGTAGTAGCTATGTTCTGAGGGTAAGTGCTACTAACTTTAAAGCAGGGCTTGGAAAATAAAAAGCAGTGCATAAAAACAGACAGTGAGATGGGCATGAGAATGGAGGAGGGAAAGAGGAAAGAGTTGGGTGAGCAGTATCAGCAGTGTTTTCTCTGTGCTTCTGCCTGTCTCGTAGAAATAATGTTCCTTTTCATTTTTTCCCTTTTTTTTTCATCCACTTGCAGATTATTCAGTGATGTCCTGCTAACAAACTCTGAGAAACCACAGTTTAAGGTACAGTTGAACGTTCATTTGCTGATGTTTGTGGAAGTGCCAGGTTGTGGGTGGTTGTGCATTAATTGATAAACAGTAGAGGACAGCTGGCTTTACTTGACTTTTCAGTGATTCGCATCAGTATTTCCATTCCTTTGCTGAACAATACCAAGAGCGTTATATATCAACCCTTAGAATTGGGGCATGGTGTGACCCATGAGCAATTTGAGTGTAGGTGGTGAAACTAATGTGCACAACTGATCATGGTACTTTACTTTAGGAGCACAGGTAAGCAGCCTACCTTGCAGTGAGAGGAAGTGAACCACTAAGGCATACAGGAGCTGATTTTGCTCAGTGAGACCATTGGCACTCTGTAGCCAGCTTCAGAGCTGGGACTTCCAGGGAGCCACATCATGCTCCCACTGAGGGGAGCTACCCCAGGGCACTTCAAGCTGTAATGTGCTGAGTGTCTTGTGATTGTCAGACTTACGGCACTTCGGGGACATGAACAGAATATTGAAGTAGTTAGCCATCCTTGGTGTTAGAGTATCCCTTCCGTTATTCACTGCTTCTTTGTCCAAGCTGTTGGATCGATTGCTAGGTTTGGAGTGGAAAATTTGCATCTAGAGTCTTTTTTCTCCTCCACTAAGGAATAGTGTCAGAAGTTGGATCTTTAGATGTGCAGCATAGTCAGATGAACGGTGAGTTTTGAACAGTGAAGTTGTTTTTTCCTTTATCACATTCTGTTGTTTGATTTTATTTTTTTTTCTTCCATTGTTTCTTAGATTCCTACGAAGCTAAAAGAAGCACTGAGAATGTCCAAGGAATGCATAGAGAAAAGATTAACAGAAGAACAGAAATTGGTAACTTCTGCATTTCTTTACTGTCTTTTGTAGAGACATTCTGTTTCTTCTTATCTCTTCAATGTGGAAAGTGAGCTCTTACTCCAGAAGTTTCAGAGTAACAAAGGTTTTCATCAACAGATGTGCTTTCTCAAAAATATGGTATTGAGCAGCTGTAGAACAGCTGTTGAAGGCATGGAATTACACTCTTTTTAGTGGTGCAGCTTCACAGGGACTCTTAAATTAAAGGATTATCTTAATTGCTCTATGAGGCTCCGTACTCTATCAGCAACCGTAAAGATAAGAGTTAAAAATGAAAAAAGAAAATTGCACATGCCAAGTGGCTACAGTTTTTTTTTTCTTGCACTCCAAACATATGCTTTGCTTGAGAACAGTTGGGATCTTAACATGGCTTTTTTCTTTTTCCTTTTTTCCCTTAATTTTGAAGATTCACCAGCACAGAAGGCTGACAAGAGCTCAGTCTCATCATGGCTCTGAAGAAGAAAAAAAGAAAAGGAAGATCTTAGCAAGAAAGGTAAACAATCTTTAAATAGGTTTCTCACACAGAAAATTATTCAGTGTGTTGCACGAACGTCCACGGGTGTGCTGCTGTATTCAGTCCTGTGATGTTCTTCCTCGTTTGTAGCTAAGTGATAACACTTACTAAATGACTGCTGACTGTTTAACCTATTTGAGGTTACTTAATGAAAACAGGCTTAACTAACACCTGCTGCCCAGCAAAGGTCTTAGAGGTTTGGTTTTTTTTAGTTTTCTGCAGCACTCTACCTGTTTCTCATCCATTTTTTTGCATCAGTTTTCTACATTTCCCTTGCAGACAAAGCATACTGAAGTTGCCTTGTTTGCCTGGATACTTTGAGCACAGTGCTGCCTTGCTGCTGTTGTCCTTGCGGCAGCACGTGTTGGTTGGGGAAGAGAGATGCTGGGCATTAATAAACCTTGTGTGATACGTCAGATGGCTGTTAAAAGTTCTGGGTAAACTTTATTTTCATCATGAAAGGGGTTATTCATTCCCACCTTCTGTTTCTTCTTCTTTGTTTAAAGAAGTCAAAACGCTCTGCCTATGAAAGTGCGGAAGAACACTCAGCAAAATACAGCAACTCAAATAACTCAGGTAACTACAGAGAGAAGAGCTTGCTTCTACACAGCTGTGTCAATGTTTTCATTGTTACTATGATTTTGTGGCTTAAAAGGCCCAGGGTCACCATCAGTTTACACCATAATATCCAACTACCAAATGCTGATAGTACTATTTGTGGCATTTAGTAATAGATAAATTGAGGACTTAGAAGATGCCACTAGAGCTAAATTTTCAGCTGTCTGACACAAAGTAATGTGTCCTCTCTTCTGTGTTCCATTCCTCGGAAGAAAAAATCACTATTCAATCCATTTGACAGGAGTAATAATAATAGCATTGATTATTTGGACCATTTGCTAATGCAACCCTCAGAGAGAAACTCTGTGGTGATCTGTATTCCTTAGTAAGGTATTAAGAGGAATGAAAAGAGATATATTTTAAATTGCTTCTTCATTGTCAGTTTCTACAGCAATGGAGCATTTGACAGGTCTTCATGTAGTTAAAAGGAATGGCCTGTATTACTGAACAGTTCAATGGAGTTTTCTTGTGTGGCTAAATGTGTCCAAAATCAGCCCATTGTGGAATAGTTAGGTGTCGGAGTAACTTGTGGGTACAGGAACTGACTGAAAATCATCTCTTAGAAGGAGGAATGAGGTGCCATCCATGCAGTGGCACAACTCTTAAGGAAAACAGAATTTGGACGCTGAAATCCAACAGCCTAAGCAACAGAAACGAAGTGTTTCCCATTGAGGAGTACTGTTGACTGTGCTTCTTATGTGTTTGGACCTCCTCTGATAATATGTACTGTAAAGCTTTTCTGTTCAGATCGGGTCTGAATGACACAGTTCGTATGAATGGGAGTCTTTCCCAAGTGTTTGTCGGGAGCAGGATTGAGTCTTCAGTCAATAAAGTTGGCCTGTTTTCAACAATCTGTCTTGTCTGATTGTGTTGAGTTTTGCATCACAGCTTTAGTTACTAGACTGTTGTTTTATTTAGCAGGCTCTGGGGCGAGTTCCCCATTAACATCTCCATCATCCCCCACTCCACCCTCTACAGCAGGTAAGCTCAAGAGTCATTACAATGTTTTTAATTTGTGGTGTCCTTTTTGTTTTACCCTCTGTGTTTAACCATAGGAACTGTATTGTTCCCAAAGATGATTAAGGGATGACGTCCTTAAGGGGTGGAACACAGAGATTATGTTTATCTTGTATCAGCTTGAGTGTGGGCAGTTGCCCTCTTTTTAGGGCTAGAGAACCTCTTAATTCTTTTAATTCTTTTAATTCTTAAACCTTTTTAAAAATTATCTTTTCTGTGAGGTACCTGGTATGGTTTATCTGTAGAGTTTAAGTGTTTACTTCACAGTCTCTGATTTTACTCCAGTCCTACTGAGACTGCTGTTTTGCAGATGTTTTCTGAGATTCATGTTGCAGTAGATGTCTGTTCTGATGTTAATGGCCTGTGGGCTATGAAATAATGTTTGTCAGTCCCTTGGCTCTGTGTATTGTCTATTTACACCTGTACTGCTGTGACCCGATTTTGGAAGTTTTGGAGTATGACAAATTGAGTAGCTTAGGCTATATAAATCCCCCCTATTCTGCTATAGCCTGTTGGTGACATGAGTAGAACTGCTTATGCAGAGAAACAAGTCAGAAACTGGTTTGTGTTAAAAAAATAATCTCTCGTTTTGACCGGATCCCACTTCCAGTTTGCTAGGTAGCTATGCAAACAGTTTTGCTAATGTTTAGGACAAGTGGTGGGATGTGGTAGAGAAATCTGTGTGAGTAGGCATTGCCAGAAACAGAAATACTTGTGAAAGTTGAATTGCAAATATGAGTATTAATCCATGGTGGACATGCTCCAGTCTGAAAGGCTAGAAATACACTAGCAAGCATGAACAGCAAAAGATCTGAATAGAATATATACCTAGAGTGGAGGCTGTCTGTGGCATTGCTGTTATGATGACTTCTTCATATGATTCCTACTCACAGAAGCTTTCTATACCAAAGTGATGAAATCAAACTTGTTTTTGTTGCGGATGGTCATTCATAAGATACCGCAGTCTGTGTGATGTAATTTAAATCTTTGATGCTGAAATTCAAATTAGTCATATCTCCCTCAAGTACAGAGTACAATGAAGTATGTATTTTATGAACCAACTTCTTCCAGTTACTCTAAACAAGATAATTACTGTTATTGTGTTGCACAATAACAGCTCTGTTTTCTGGGGGCGCTGACTCCTAGCGAGATGGCTTATCTTTCAGGTTCTGTACGCTTTAAAAAGAAAGCTGAACAATGCAAAGGAAAATCCCCACGCCTTCAAAGTGGATAGATATTTAGAGCACTTTTTTTTTTTTTTTTTTTTTTTTCTGGAATAAAGCAGCTGGAGTTTCAATTTTAATGTGTATTGGAACTCAATTGAAAGCTCAGGTTCAGGTTAATTCATGGACTTGGCTGAACTGGCTTGAAGTGGCTGAAGTTTTGGCTCAGAAACTTGGCTCCAAGTTCAAACCACACAGTCACAGTGTGTCAGTCATCCTGCAGGCAGTGTGCTTGTGGAGACACAGCAATCTGCCCTGTGTGTGACATGATGCACGTTGCCCTATGTGCAACGACATCAGGAAGTGCTTTAATGGTTTGGTGGTATTGGTGCATTTGTTTGGACATGAAGGCAAGTGTCACCGTTTCAGATTCCTGAGCTTTTGTAAGTAGAATTAGAAGAAACTTCAGACGTTAGCTCTAAGAGAAAACGAGTGACATCATCAGTGATGTTGTATTATTCTATGCAAGTGTGCTGTTGATGACTCGGTGAAAGACTCACTGGCCCCATGGTTGTGACATTATTTGTGACAGCTGATGCAGCTGTAGCTTCTGTTTCGTCCTGTTTCATTGTATTCATTAAGGATATTTACCTCTAGACCAAAATTTCTTGTGGGCATCATGGTAGTAAGATGTCCTTCAAAGCAGGAATGAGGCTTCCAGTCTGTCCTTCTGGTTTGTGTTAGCATCATGGCAAGTCAGAGTCTTGTTGGTATGAGCCATGCCAAAATGAAGGCTGATATGGAAAAGGATATCCTACAAAAGCTCTTGCTTTTATTTTGGCATATTCCATCTCAATCAATGTAGTGTGTGGGTATGTGCAGAACTAGAGACTCCAACCAGAGGTAAACAGGCTTCAGGTTATCATGCCCTGGGGAAGAAATGCAGACATTGACAGGAGTGCTTGTTTGTGACCAGCTGTGTTGCAGATACTTGGCTGAATATCATCTTTGAAATACATTGCTTAGACCCTGACAAACGAGTCTAACGTAACTTCTGTCTTTCTGACATTCTCTCCTGAATGTTTTTTATTTTTTTCATTTTTCCCCATCTACTCGCACACTTTTATCCACTTTGCTTCACTGAGAATCTGTTGTTTTCCTTTGTGGCTAGGATCAGAAGGGACGCAGAACACTGTGGTGTGGGTTGTTTAAAACTTCACTACATCTCTAAATCCAGTAAGCCCATAATATATCAGTGAGCTCTCTATTAGAGGTTTGGAGGGTGCCGTTCAGCCAGCTCCTTGCTGTCCTGCACTTCACAGAGAGAATAAGCTGAAGGAGTTTTACTTAACTTTAGTGTCCTTTTCTGTGCCAGTTGTTCTGAATACTTCAATACAGCATGTTTCATAGAGAGCCACGTGGTGCATCTTTCCTGCTCTTCACCTGTCTGTAAGACAATTGTAATGCTTTAGCAAGTGCTGTCCTTGATTGTCTGACTGATCCATGCAGCTTAAGTGTAAATGCAGGTGTTAACATGACAGGAAATGTGCCATGAACTGAATGGATTTCATCTTCTGTGGCGAATCTTCCTGCAGTTTTTTTGCTAACTATCTCTCAATGCACTGTAATCCTGTGAAGCCTGAATTACAGCATGTATAATTGAAAGTATGTGTGTTTTATTTGTCGATCAAGTATAATAATGCTTACAGCGTGGAAAGTGGAGTTCATTATTCACAATCCAAGTGTTGTATGTGTAATAGGAAACAAAATCAACTGCTATTCCTATGTATTTTTCAGTGAATAAGAATGTATTGATTTTTTTGGTACTAACTTTCAGCTAACGCTATCTGTTTCTCTTACTTTGACACGAGATCCGGATGATTAACTTGTGTCCTCTCTCTTTCTCTGCTGTCTTCAATAGAGCATGCATCATTTTGAACGTGAATTTTCGGAAAAGTAAGCTAATGCTGATTTATCTCTTTAAAGATGCTCTGTTTCTGTATGGGAAAGTTTAACGCAAATCTTAAACTTGCTTAGTACTGGGAGGGAATAGAAGAAAAAGATCTGAGTATTCTTACGGATTACTTTAATGAAATACAGCATCTTTAAAAACTCTGTCACTAAAATGATTTTCTTTGTTTGCATCCCATTCTCAGCAAAGTTTTTAATGCTATTTGCACAATTACTGCCACTTTATATTCATAATGAAGTTTTTGTTTCAATTCAGGCATCAAGTTTACAGCATCTGATTTACTTCCTATTCCTTTTAACACACTCTCTTAACAAAAATGTCCCTGTAAAAAAAAAAAAGCCCTTGGTAAGTTCTTGTTTGAGTGTTTTATTCTTATAACTGTGTGAGTGAGTAAATGTGTTTGCAGTCAGCTGCTTCCAACATATGTATTGGAAAAACTGTGTGGTAACCGAGCACTTGCCTGAAGTATTTTCTGGGTAAATATGGGAAAATATTTCACTGTTGGGTTGATCAATTTAGACTGCAGATGTAGCTGGAGTAAACTAAGATTTCCCTTGCACAACTCATGTCAAGAAGGGAGGGACAGCTTAGTTTTGATTGACTGATAGGTTGACTGAAATGAATGGATTTGACAGGTTTTCAGAATCACGCTCTCAATTAACATGTTCAATATGTAACGCTCATAGCTAGTCAAATACCATCTTAAATCCTGTATTTATATTTTAAGGCAGAGATCAGGTATACGAGCTCCTAAGAGTTTCTTTCAACTGTATGATGTTGGCATCACAATTTAGAAATATTTGGTACTGAGGAACTTAACAAATATCCAGGCAGATAGGCAGCCTCTCCCCCTGCCTCCCTGTCCTTCATACCCCACTGTAAAACAACCAGAACAAAATTTGAAGATAGCACATAGATTCTTGGCCTAATCATAGCAATCCAAGCACTTTTGTAGTGGCATTTTTGCCTCCGTTTCTGTCAAATATGTACCTTCTTTTGCTGCCCATATTACTGTTATATTCGTATTCTGTATGGAGTTCTGGCCACTGTCTTTATGGTCACTCCCTATTGTATCTTGTACCACTATGTGCATAACCTCTTCAGTTTCACCTTGCTGTTCCAGCCAAAATCTTGTCTTTGTTCTCTGGAATTCTTGCATCTCTTTCAAGCCATCTCAGTTGTGATGAGCTGGCCTTGGCTCTTTTACAGCAGTTCATCTGATCCCAAATCTAATGCGAGCGTTGGTCCGCCGGTCCTGCCCTGACCTTTTAACCCATCAAAGTGGTTAATGTAACTGTTCTTGGGTTTTGTTCTTCTCTGGCAAAGTGTCTGTTCTGCTTTGCTGTGCTTTACTGGCAGTCCCTACACACGGTAGAAAGAGGACTCTAACTTAGGGGATGGTTTTCAGTATTTGTAATTACAGACAGACACATCTTTGGCTAGTGCAAAAACACAGGTTTGGGTAAGTTAGATGACCCCGAGGCATCAATATGTGATGTGTTATTTCAGTTTATACTAACATTGTGTAATGTTTTGATTACTTAAGGGAGTAGCTGATCCATGTGCACCAGATGTGTTTTTTTCAGTTGATCTCTGACATATCTACTAGAACTTGAATATTACTTTACTAGGACTTGAACATTACTTCTGAAAGGGTGGAGAGTGAAGACAGGAGCCCGGTGTGTGTTCCTTTGTTTTCTTATCACAAAAAGGTTGTCATGCCAATGAGAATTTTAACACTTCTTGAATCCATAGTTTCCTTTAACTGCTTAGTATTTGCATAATTCATAGCAAGCAGTTCTACCTCGTTAGTCAGTGTGTTGGCTGGCCCTGCGTTGTTTTGCTCCTTTGTCCAAAAGCACCCTAGTCTGTGCCACTTACTGGTATGTTCCTCGTGTAGGTCAGAGCTACCAAACAAGCATTGGACTATAGATGCAATTTGTCTCCCTAGCCGTACTACCTCGTGGAATGAAACTGTTGAATAGTAATGAAATCTTAACCACTGTGCCCCTCGTCTTTCCAGAATATGAGGGTGAAGACAGGCCCATCGTTCACATACAACTGAGGGTGTGCTGCAAAAGCACCTTCACGTGGATGTCTTGTGGAACAGCATGGGGTCACCTCTGGCCTTTGCTCTTACTCCTGCCATGTATCTTTGATCCTGTGTGTAGAAATGATGACGTAACTTGTAGCTGCTGAGTAGCACAGGAGCACATTGTGTGGGAGTGTAGCTTGGGTTATATAAGGCCACCTGCTGGGACCCGAGCTTCCAGAACCTCAGTGCTGGGTTAGAGGCCTGCATGCACAGCTGGTTTCTGGCTTTCCAGCCCTCTCTCTGCAAGTTGTCAGGGCAGCTTAAAGCATGATGAGACAACATGACTAGGGTAAAAAGCAATGGCCAGAGTGCAAGATGGGAGCACAGGAAGAAGACAGGTGGTGTGAGTGGCAGATTGTGATTCCTTCAGCCTGTGAAACAAGCATTTGCTTGTCTCTCCATGGCTGAAGAGTCTGATGGTACTGAGGACGTGTCAAACATTTCCAAAACAACTCTATCTGCAGGTAGTCATCTAAAACTAATGTATAATCTGATCACTCATCACAAGTGGTCCTTTGTAAAACCTGTGATGTTAATCATGCAAATATGAACAGAGGTTAGATTTGCTTCCCGGTCAGTATCATATTTGAGTCACATTTTGCATCCCAGAGAACTGATGCCTTCTAGGCTTCTTCTCAGATGTGTCTCAGGTGACGTGACTCACCTGCAGATAGAGATTTGATCACATCAGCATTTTTTTCATCCTGTTCTGTTCTTCACACTCCACTTGCTTTCAAGGAGTGAAGTTACTAGTGCAGCACTGACGTGGTCCAGCTATGTGGCTGCAGTGCTCTGTGGCAGGACCTCTTTGGCATAATCAAACATCATCTTCTCTCCTCAATCAACAGGAGCATCATCAATACCCCCAGCACCACCACCGCCACCCCTGCCACCAGCAGCTCCTCCTCCAAATACAGAGGTGCCAACACAGCCAAGCCTACAGCCTCCTGTCAGTGCAAGCCGAGGAGCCTTACTCAGCTCCATTCAAAACTTTCAGAAAGGAACTCTGAAGAAAACACACACGTGTGACTACAGTGCTCCCAGGATCAGCTGAGGCGACTGGTTACACCTGGATTGAATTCCCCCTCCCACTCCTGTGCTGTCCAGGAACAAGGCCTTTCTGATCAGCAACTGATTCACCAGCGCATATAGCAGCTAGTCTTGCAGTAGCTCCCTTTTACCTCTATTTCAGCTTTACACAAGTAGCAGCACTACCCCATCAGGATTGCATTGCCATGCTAAGTACTCCATTCTTTATTTGGTTTCAAGAACTTTGTTCTCTAGCTGCAGTTTTGGGTACAGCAACTTCTATATGGCTGAATAAAACGGAGAGTAGGACTGACCGTGATCAAAGTGAATCAATGCATTTTTTTTAGTTCTATTACTTCCTCACTTTTTTTTCCCCCTCAAATTACAGGAATCTACTTTTAACCTGCCCTGACTTTTCCCAACACTCGTCATCCAGCAGTAGCTCATTTAACTTACTGCACTGAACCAGCATATTTTGTTTGAGATAATCCAAAAAGAACTCAACCAACCCCCAAAACCAACCAATAAAACAACCCATAAAACATACTGCACAGGTGAGGGAACTGGAGAATTAAATCTTATTCCCACCATTTTTGCTGATGGACTATAAATACTGTCTCAGACTTGTTTAAATGGACACCCTACCCACAACTCTAAGGGCAAGTGTTTTTAAATAAGGAAATAGTTGAAATGGGAGTTAATAGGGCACTGGGATATTATTCATGATTTAGTTAAATGGAAACTTACTTCAAGTTAATTTTACAGCTTAGATTTTATTGAAAAGATCCTTTTTTTGATTTGATTAAAACCTTAAACAAATTGCACTTTAAAGGATTATAGATAATCCATTTTTTTTAAATTCAAGTACATCCGTGTTTGTTACTATGCAGAGAATGTCTGTACAGTTTCATGTAACCTGTGATATTCAGTCATTTTTATTAAAACGTTAATGGAGTTCCTCCAGCAGCGTGGTGGTGGATGTATTCAGCTAGGATTTTGCCTGCAAGCCAGACTTCTAATCTAGTAGCACTTCTACTTGGAAATACCCTGAAAGGTATTCCTGACCCATAGCTGAAGTAGGACCTGAGCCCTTCTTGTCTGCTTAAGGGAGGTAAGTATCTGCTCTAGAACGGTTCATTGGAAAGGCACCTTTTCCTAGCTGCAGAGCAAGCCGTGCTGCACTGACTTCTGTAGGCGGGCTGTCCCTACCAGGACAGTAACAGAAGCTGCTGAACAAAGCCTCTCTGTCAGGAAGAGCTCCTTAGCTAAACCCAGGTATGTGGTTGCAGCAAAGGCTGGCGCAGCTGTCACCCAGCTCTTCAAACACACCCAACTACTGCTTTTGAATAGTTTATTACCTTACCCAGGTCTGAATAAAGTAACCTTTTTCTTTTTTTTTTTTTTTGCCTGTAAGAAGTACAGTTGGTGCAAACCATTGCTAAGACCCCAGGGCAAGTTTAAAAAACAAGCAAACAAACAAGGCACAAAACCATACATAAAACCAAAACATCTGAGCAAGTTGGTTTTTATCACTGTACATGACAGCTGGAATAGAAAATGCACGTGACAGTTAATGAAGAATAAATAGGTATTATTTCCATCGCACTGAAGAGGATCAGGATCTTTAATCAAGCTCTTGTGCAGCTTTCCTGCATGACCACAGCACTCTTTGAAGAAAGCGCATGAGCCACCTCTTAACCCATACTACAGGCTTCCAAAGTCATTTTATACGGGTATTTGGTTAAGCTGTTGAATTAAAAAGCAAGGCTTCACTCAACCTTGATGGTTTTATCATTTGCCTTTAGTAAGCCTTGCAAACGTAGGCTCCTGGAGCGCTGTGCAGCATCCTAGGACTAGACTCAGGGTGGCCCTCATTACTCACTACTGTTCTGCACTCAACCACCATCACGGTCAGTTTAGCACAGCTAGTCTGATCATTACAAGGCAAGCAGAAATGGAAAACCAACCTCTTCTTCCCTCTGAATTTAGAGCATACAGAGAGATCCTAACCCACCTGCACTGCAGAAGTATGAGCTAACTTACAGACGAGCATTACCACGTGGTTACTTCAGTGACATAGCTTAGAGGGAAACCCCACTAGACCCCACTGCAGCCATATAAATATTCTGGGAGATTGCTGTACTTTTCTGTACAAAAGTTAATGTAGCTATACAACAAAGTTATGCATACGAGTCGCCCTACACCATTAATACTTTTTAAAGCAGGTCTTTAAAACATATTTACAACTTAGATATTCAAAGTTTTCTTCACTGCAAATATTATATCCTTCACTTGAGGTATGCAGTTATCTTCTAAAATTTTTGCATAAGGCATAGGAACGTCTGCACCTGTGACACGCACAGCTGGAGCATCCAAGTAGTTGAAGGCAGATCCTGAAACAGAAAATGGTGGTCAGGTTGTTGCACAATCTGGTTTCCTCTCAATTCAGTTTCTGCATCTTAATACGCTTACAATAACTTTGTTCCTGCAGTACCAGAGACAGCTGTCCTCTGCTTGTCTAAACTATAGTGCACGGTGATAAACAAAGAGTTACCATCTTGCTTCGGTTCCTGGGATAAGAATTATACCACAAGACCATCTGGATCAACCATTTGAATGTGTCTAGAACAAGACAGCTATTAAGCTCCTCAGATACAGGACTTTAAATTCGTTGTCGTCTGGCTTTATCAAGAAGTCATAAGGATTTAGATCAACGTGCAGACTGCAGAAGTCAGTACCTTCCATGATCCTGGCGCAGATTTCAGCTCCTACTCCAAACTGTGGCCAACCTCCTTCGACAGTTACAAGATGGTTTGTCTTTGCAACACTGGCTTCCACTGTTTCAATGTCCATTGGTCTAATGGTACGCAGATTTATAACCTTAAAAAAAAAAAAACACAAAAAAAAGCACGGAGTGAGTTTTGCTGTGATCTAATCCTGACATTTACTGCTGTTTGGGCACAGCATCCTTTAGCACTTCAATCTATTCTGACTTTGACAAGAAGACTTAATGAAATTACTTCTTATCCTGACAGATGCTGCAGAATGGCTTTTGGTGGCTCCTGAAAAATGCCTGATGAGTCTCATGTATAATCATGCTGCTACCTACTGTCATTGTTCTGCTCATTGTACAGGTAGATCAATCTGAAAACCTATAGTAGTTCAGACTCTATTTTGGCGATGAAAAGGTCAAACGCAGAAACAAGACATGCATGTACACTGACAGAGAAGGCACTCACAAAAGCTTGTAGCTTATAAACTGATGTTCTACAGAGCCTGAACAAGGTGACCCTCTGCCTTTTTCCTAGTACAGGGAGGGAGAGAAAAGCAACAGAAACCCCACACACCTCACACTCAACACCTTCTTTGGCCAGGATAGAAGCTGCTTCCAAACAGTGCCCAACAGGCCTAGAGTGTGCCACTAATGTAACATGAGCTCCTGGAACAGAAACAAGTGTTAAAAAAGAAACAAATGCAGAAAAGAAACCTACACACACAAAAAAGCATTTTTCTTGGGCTATTCCATAGGTAGCATTAATATTCTCTTACAAATTTAAGTTCCTTGCATTTATTTGAAATGTTAAGTATTCTGCACCCACAAAGAGTGGCAGCAGGACTATGTGAAGACAAACGATCTTTTAATTTGGGGATCTAAATAATGTTTTTAATACTTTTTGGATTATCTTTTTTATGCATTCGTGTTATTCAGTGGTAAATTATAAACAGGCTGAAAAATTACAATGATCTCTTCTGCATTTTTGACAAAAATGACATACTGAGGTGAGGAGAACTTTCCTGCACATCACCTACACCATCCCTAGATTAAGAAAGAAATCTTTTAGAAAGGTACAGTTTTAAATGAGACACTAAGAACAAACAATTGAGTACAATACAGGATAAATAATATTTGAGTATTTAACATTTTAAATATGTTCCTGTGCCCCATGACAGCAGTATTCTGAATAACTACGAGTCCCCAGGCAGCTCGGTTAGTAAAGATGCATACAGATACATACACCGTGTTCTCAGCTTACCTTCCCTTTCTATTTTGGCCTTTCCAATTGGAACAACAAAGTCCTTTGACTGTGCCTGTTCTGACATCTCAAAGGGAACACCGTACAGCAATTCGTTTTCCAGCATCACAACTAGAACAAAACATTTGGATTAATTTGTACTTCTGCAGGAACAGGCTGTCCTTATGATTAACGGTACTGCAGCAGAATATTTGCAAAAGCAATACAAGAAAGTCAGTCAACTTCACTACTCAGTTATTTTAAACACTGGCTCAAATTCATCTCAAACGTGATCAGGTGTACGACAGCAACATAATGTTACACAAGATTTAAAGCCTTTCATATGATTTTTCCTTTAAAAAATTAAAAGCCAACCAAATCAAAGCAAAGAAAGCCTGGCAGAAAACAGAGTTGAGAAGCCTGTGCTGACTTACAAAGCCTCTGTAAAACTTGAGTCTGTATATTCATCTCTAAAAGTAGATCAAGGGAAAACTGGAAAGGTCGCGGCTAAGAAATGTTTCTGTAGAACTGCTAGCTTCAGAAAAGCCTTACATTTTGCATGTGTGCTTGTGAGAAAGAAGGATGAAGATGAAGGTTGCCCTGCTTTTGGTTAATGAGATTCTGAATTTATCATCTAAGCTTCATCATCTCTAAAAAATGAGTTACGTTGTACTGTATCTGCAGGAACTTCTGACCCATCTTCATCCTTTATAACGCCTTTACAATGAGCTCATAAATGCATCTTTTAAAGCATCTAGATGGGGACCTGGAAGCAGGTTAGAACAGCACAAAATTAGTCTGCTGCTAGCAAGCCAAGTGACCAGAAGGGGAAAGCAGTTAAGGTGTACTGATGCTGATGCTTAAGTGTTGAATAATCTTTTTACTTTTTACATGAGGTGGGGGAAGAAAAGAAACATTCAGAAATGAGAGCTAAATACTGCTGTGATCTGCCTGCCCTCACCTGGATTATCATCCCGGATCGACGCCTTCAGCAGCCCCTTAGCATCTTCTGAGCTCCACGGACTGACAACTTTCAGCCCCGGGCAGTGCCCGTACCAGGCAGCAAAGCACTGTGAGTGCTGTGCAGCAACACCAGCTGAAGCCCCGTTGGGGCCGCGGAAGACAATGGGGACGGGGATGGCTCCTGCAGACATGTAGCAGGTCTTGGCAGCAGAGTTGATAACCTGGTCGATTGCTTGCATGGAGAAATTGAACGTCATGAATTCACACACCGGCCTCAACCCCGCCTATCAAAGTTAGATCATACGTTATGTTTTAACACAAAAGCAGCTTGTTTTGTATTTCAGTTCAGAAGGAAGGAGGGCGTACTGACCATTGCAGCACCAACGGCGATTCCCGTGAAGCCCATCTGGAAGAGGAGCAGACAGCATGAGCACCAGAGCATGGCCCACGGAGAGCCCCGCGGGGTGAGCCCCGCGCCCTACCTCAGAGATGGGGGTGTCGATGATCCTCTTGTCCCCGTACTTCTTCCAGAGCCCCCTGGAGATCTGCGAAGCGGAGCGGCGTCAGACCCCGCAAAGCCCCCTATCCCGGGCCCGGCAGCGCCCGCCCCTCACCTTATAAGCACCGTCGTACTGGGCCACCTCCTCGCCCAGCAGGAAGACGCGCTCATCTCGCTCCAGCTCCTCGTCCAGCGCCTGGTTCAGCGCGTCCCGCACCGTCACCTGCGGGACAGCGGCGGCAGGGCAGGGCGGGCGGGAGTCCCTCAGCTCACCCGTACCACCCCGCCCGTAGGGACGAACCCCTCGCCCCCGATTCCCCCCTCACGGCCGCTACCTGGATGGCGGCGGGTGCAGAAAGGTGAAGGCCCCTGCGTGGCGGGAGGAGGCGGCCTCGCGGAACCAGCAGCCGCAGGGCTGCCGCCGCCGCCATCTTCGCCGTGTCCTCTAGCACCGGGCGACGGCCCGGCCCCCGCGCTTCCTCGGCCCCTCCCCGAACCCTCGCGAGAACTCGTGCCAGCAGCCAGCGCGCTTTTAATGCGCCACTTCCGGTCCCTCGCTGTGGTAGTAGCGGCGGCCGGGCCGAGCCGCGCTCAGGGATAGGCGCATGGCCCGAGTTTGTGCGTGTCCATCACGGCATCGCCTCCTGGCACCGGGGCCGCCCGCGGCCGCATCGCCCCCCTGCCTCCGTCTCTCTTCTTCAGTGATACAGCGGCCCAGCACGGAGGCGCAGGGCGGAGCAACGTCTCTCCACTGGCGGCCCTGAGGTGAAAGGAGGCGGCTTCCCTCCCTCACCCGACCGGAGCGGGCGGAGAGACGGGGAGGGGATCGCGTCAGACCCCGCCCCCGCTCCTCCCCTCCCGCGGCGGCTGCTTTGCTCCCGGTCCAGTCCTCCCCATCCTCGCCGGGCTCTGCCTCACCGCCGGGAGCTGCGCCTGTGAGTGCGGGGAGGGGCGGGGCCGGGCCGGGCTGGGCTGGGCTGGGCTGGGCTGGGCTGTGCTGTGCTTCTGTGGGAGGGTGGGGGGGAACAGGGGGCTGTGAGCGGCCGGAGCCTGCCCTGAGTGGGGGGAAAGCGGGGCTGGGCCCCCTGTGGGACTGCGGGTGCCTGGGGCTGGGGTTGCTGAGCCCCGTTTGGGATTCTATGGGAGGGCGGCAGGTGCGGGGCCCGGCCCTCAGCTCGGGAATGGGCTATGTGGGGCGGGGTGCTGCCCCTGGGGATGGCAGCTCCTGCTGCCCCTCGGTGCAGGAGGGCCGGGCTGGGGCCAGGAGCAGTATCCAGGCGATGGGCACTTGGGGGCAGCGGGTGGAGCGGTGCAGTCGTGTCCAGCATCCTTGCTGAATCATTGCGATCTCAGGGTGAGATTTCTTACTGTGCGTTCCTCTGGGATGGAAAGCGGCTGTTCCCGGCTCCTCTTGTGGGCCTGGGCATGAAGGGACGGTTCTAGTCACCATCCTGCTGCTTGGTCCCTGTGTCAGCCCTGTTGGCTGTGCAGGATGCTCTGTGCTCCTGACACCTGCCTTCATCCAGCACTGCTTGGAGATGTTTCCCCATGCAGACAGCTGCCTGCTAGTGCCATAGTACGAGATATGTGGGTAAAACCAACTACTGACACTGTGCAGATTGTCTGTGTGGTGCCAGCAGTGCAGGGCCAACAGGAGCAGGGCGGGTGCAGTTGCAGTCTTTGGACTCCTGCATGAGGGGGGTCAAATGGTGATAGTGATGTGGGATTTTTCAAGCATCTGGCAGATAGATGGGTGCTTCAGAACCCAGGCCCAAACCAAGATGTTGTAGAGCTCCTCAGGTGTGGGAAAGAAACTTTCAGAGCTTGAAATTCAGAGTGAAGCAATTAGGCATAAAGAAGCAAAAACGCTGAGTAGCCACTGTTGGTATTTTTCTCTCTTGCCTGAGGTGAAGTCTGAAATATTAACCAAAAGAAACAGAGAAAGTAAGGAGAAGTTACGTTCTAATAAACTGTGTTAATCATTGTAAACTTGACGTGTGTAGGTGAGGGATTCATCCTTTAGCAATGCCAAGCTGTGGTATTACCAGAAGTTTTGGTAACCGGTTGTTTCCATAACATAGTTTGTTGCTTGGGGTAGCTCAGCATTGTATGGCCTTGGGTTTGCTCTGCAGACTGTTGCCTTGCTCTGCAGTTCTGTGGAGGACAGTCATTAATTACACTAGCTGAGGGACTGTCGATTCAGGTGAGTCACTGGTAAAGATTTACAATAAAAACTTGCCTTCAGATTTCAAGACTAGCTCAGGATTAGAGAGGCTGTCCATTTACAGTGTAGCTTCTGAGAGCAGGAGTTTCATTTTCTCATCTTTGGAGATCCAAATGTCAGAGGCAGTGAGCTCACTAAGTGGGAGAGCAGCCTGAACCACAGGTATTTATCTGTATAAATACCAGACCAGCTTATTAGAAGTCCTGTCAACTTTATATTGAACTTGAAGTCTTCAGTACCTATTGAGACTAAACAGTTTGTGTAGACCATAAACAGTTTGTGTCCTTCACTTTGAGCAAGGTAGCTGAAAAGCATTCAGAGCAGATCAGATGATGTGTGCCTTTTGACTTGTGACTGCTAGGTGCGTTTCTGCTCCTCCTTCATCTGACTGCATAGGATGGTACGACTGCTGTGGTTTTGTCCAGGTGCAGTGCGTGCAGTCTGTGCCTTTGGCCCAGTGTGCTGTATGCAGTCCCAGCAGTGCAAACACTTGGCAGTGCTGCTGACATCCCCTGGCTCTGTCCTGGATGTGTGTGTCTGTTCATAGATGCAGACATTCAGCCGGCTCTCATTTGCTTTCTTTGAATTTCAGCTTGCATGTTAGTAGCAACCTGGGAGGAGAAGCCCTGCTGATGTTAATGGGACTACCTGTTGCAGTAACGTTGCTAGTAAATAGCCTTGTAATCTTCTGAGTCATAAAATATTAAGTAAGAGCGAGTGTTTTATAAATGCAGGTATCCAATTTGGTGTGTTTATTACAAAATGATGGCTTCAGTGTTTTTCTTCGAAGGTACTTGTCTCTTATTGTTCCTTCCTAGTTCTGAACGTACTTGGGCTATGGTGTCAGCTCTGACAATCGTGTTCATGCTGTAGATCTTCTTCCCACTGACAGGAAAAGCTTGGTGAAAGTAGGACTGACTGGATGTGACTCCGTCAGTGCGTTTGTGTTGTCACCAGAGAATGATGTCCTGTTTGGCTTAAATGGTGTCAAGAAGTTGGTCTGGCTGAGGATTGTTTTAGGTGAGCATTTCTTATGGCCTTTAAAGGCAGTTTGTCTTGAGATGCGTCTGCATGTCTCCTGTTCCCTACTGCCTGGACACAAGTAGCTGTGCTGGTGAGGTTCTGTACCTGGGTGATGCATGTTGTGTGACATGGGCTGGCGCTGGCTTGAGGCTTTCTGTCCTGGAGTACAGATGGAGTGAGGTTCTGCGTGCCCCTGCATCACCGACTTTCATTCAGGAAGGATTTGGAGTACTGTTAAAAGGCAAACTGTGAAGGGCTGGTTTCCCCACCCTCGTTATGATGTGGTTTGCTAGTGCTTATCTCTGGTTGTACCTGAACAGGGCCATTTTTGCCTTTGAAGTTGTCTGGAGATGTGGTGCTGCCAGGCTGGCGAGGGAAGCAGCAGGTAGCTGTGATCACATCCAGGTGTTTTGGGATGGCCTCTTCGTAGCATCTGTGTGCGCTGTGTCTCTTGCTGCAGAGCTTTGCTGGGTAGGTCTGTGTGGGAGTCTGGACTCTTACACAAAGGTCAGTGAGACTTCTTGCTGTCACTTCTCTGTTGAGGGCTGGGTTCGTTTCTGCTAATTGCTCTCGTAAATTATTCACTGTGCTGCTACATAGCTGTGCTGTGATCAAAGATGAGTTCATGCCATCAAATGGGCAGGCGGTGTAGTCTGTTTCTTCCCCTAAACAGGCATGGAGGGGGGGAAAGTCCAGATTAATCTGTACTGGGGGCTTAGATATTGGCCAGAATAACAAAGTCATTCCATGTGCTCAAGTAACTGATGGGCATCTGCCTGTTTTTGGAATATTCTGGGTGTAAAGATCCAGTTAAGTTTATAAAAAAGACTGCTGATCTCTTACATCGTGATTGTCAGTGACATTTCTGGCCGGCTGCATTATTTCCTCTTGTGTGAATGTTTTTCTTGCATGTCAGAACCCTAGGCAGTCTCTCCAGTGGTTTTAGTATGTCTGCATGCTATCCTGGTGCTGTACTTGAGCAGGGGGACAGCTGCAAGTACCTGTTCCATAAGGGGAAAAAAACACAAAGCAACTGGAATTGAAGAGATCTCAACTGTTGGTAACAGCTGATGAGCTGTACTTGACTGACAATTCAGAACAGAGAAAACCTGATTGACTTCACTTCTTGATTTGTCAGCAGTTAAAAAAATAATTACAGATGTTGGCAAAAGAGGTAGCATTCCAGGTTTATCTGCTGTTAGGGGGTGTGTGACTTAATATACTTTCTTCAGGCATGCTGCATCTCTCATTTGTGAAAGTAAGATCCTGGTGTGACTCGTTCTGTGTCTTAATTCCATAGGCTTCTGTTGTCTGACCTCACAATTTTCATACAGAGATTTTGTGTTTTCTTCTCTTAATACATCTCAGGTACCACTGAGGCTGTGCTCACGCAGCTGGCCCCCAAGGGCCTGGCTTCCGGGAGCTGCTGAGCGTTGGCTTTGGCTTTGGGCAGGATAGCAGAGCCTGGAGATGGATCTGCTGCGTTGCTCTGTGGTGAATGCTACCAACCTTGTTTGCTAGGAATGAGAAGGAAGAGTCACTTTTTGGCTGGGAATTAGCTGTGAACCAGTGTTTGAGAAAGCAGGGCTCTGTCTTGGCTAAATCTTCCAGCTCCTTTTAGCTGAGTGATGGTGTGTTGAAGTTTGCCAGTGCCGAGGCTGGGAGCAGAAGCCTCAGTAGCTGTGTTGTCTTTAAGATGTAAAAATAAACAAAACTGCGAAGCTGCACCCTACTTAAAACAGGCTGACCTAAATTTCCAGCAGTTGTAGCAGAGATGCGGATTCTGGGTAGGGAATACAGGCTTGCTGCCTTCTCTATCCATGGGCAGCAGGGCACCTTTGGAAGGCCTCTGCTGTGTCGGGGGTCACTCGTGCCTTTTTCCCCTGGGGTTGCGTAAGCCGGGCTGTGGGTTTCCCTTGCTACACTTGTGTGGATCCCGTGCCCTTGTTATGCAAGCTGGCGGTTCTGCGTCTTCTGGGAAGTTACAGCGTGATCCGCTCAGATTGCTTTTGTTGGAGCGTGGTTGAAAGCATGTTAGCTGTCCTCTTGCTCGTCCCTGAAGGGGTCTCTTTCAACAGTGCGTGTGTGTCTGTGAGGTCCTTTCATACTCTTCCTTTGTAGATTAATGTTCTTGTTATCAATTGCAGTTCTCCACTACTGAATTATTAATTCTGCAGTGAGAATTCTTTTTCCTGCTGTTCATTGACTTTTGTGCTTGGTTTATTCCGCGCAGTTTGAAACTGGAGCATGGGAATTTTGGCTGATGTTAATGGGTTGTGCGTGTTACCTCAGCGGTGAACAAACAAACTTTTTTAATTGAGAAAAGGGCGCCCGTCCTTCAAAGGACTCGCAGTTTTCCTTGTGAGAAGTAGTCTGTAAACAGAAGTTATCCTCAGAGGCACATGGCTGTTATTTGACAGGTCTGGGGTGGTCAGAACAGTCAGCAGAGTGCTTACCTATGTGCTCGGGGGGCAGTGCTGTGGGTAGTGCAGAGGGAGATGCAAGGGAAAGCTCGTTGGTAGGTTCTTCTGCTAATGTGGCTGTATAGCTGCATGCTGTCCTGGCAGAGAGCCTGCCTTTGATTAGAAAACCTACTTTGGTGGTTCTTGTAGGTACTGAACAATCTGCCATGTTTTGTTCTTTGTTCTGTGTGCTTTCTCCTGCAGGGAGCTAATAGGAGGTGAACTGCATATCCTTTCAATAACCTTCTGTTCAACTTGGAGTACCGCGGTTCAGCAACTGAACAGATGGATAATGGAGACTGGGGCTATATGGTAAGTGATCCCGTGTGAATGTGTGTGTGCTGAGCAGCACAACTGGGCTTTCAAGATCTTGAGGTAAGATTCCTTGCTGATCTGTCCTGTGTAGATCGAGGCCTCAGCCATGTGAGAACAAAAATCGTGCATGTAGTAACAGCTTGCTTACGTTCTTTGGAGTGCTTCGTCGTATGTGCCATTTGTGGGATGTGCTCATGTTCATGCATTCTAGCTAAAATCAGCAAGAACTTAACTGATGCCTTAAGCTCATTGTTACCATTTTCCTAACACACACAGACTGAAAATAGTTTGTGCTTCTTGCCTATAATTTTAAGGACTTTCTTGCGTTATTTATAAGGAAAAAAATATTTTTCCTTTAAGCCCTGTCTCAAATCAGACAAATGCATCTTATTTTTCTCCTCTTCTCATTCTCTAAACATTCTGCTGCCGTGCATATGTCGCTTTTTTTTTTTCTTTCACTGTCTGGCCTCAGTCCTGATTGTTAGGATTGGTGGCCAGATGGGATTTATGTTGCTTTCTTCTTGCTTCCTCATGTACTATCTGGAAGCTGATGCAGACTGGCTTGGTGCTCTGCCCCCTCTTCTCTGCAGCATGCTGATTTTCTAATAAATGCTTCTTCTGAGAATTAAAAGCTGGAAGGTTTTAGTTCTCTTGTTTTAATAATTCCTCTTAACCAATGCATGGATTATTTTGATTGTGAGCGTTTTGTCTTGTGCCTAAACTCGTACTGTCTTCCTCCTTTGAGGGTAAAAAAGTCTTAAGACTTGTCCAGCTGATTTGCTGTGATTCTTGAATGAGCAACAGATTTTGAAAGCGAGGAGCACTGATGGACCTCATTCACATAAACTTGTTCTTCAGGAAATGTCTCTGATTTCGTTTCCTCATCTGTAAAATATGAAAAAAACTTGTTCCTCAAGTGCAAAAGTGCCTTCTGTGACAGTAGCTCTGTTAAGATTTCTAAAGCATTCTCGAAATGTGCTTTCTAAATGTTGTTATCCTGTCTAGTTGTGCCTTGTTGCTAGGTGGCTTGGCTTTGTTCAGCTTTAAGAATCGCTGAAAGACTTCAAATGGGAGAAGTGAGGTTCCTTCCAGAGCCGCCAGTTCTCAGACAGTATTTGCCGTGCGTGTTGGTGAACCTTCTTGTCGTGGCTTGATAAACTCTGCGATTTCTCTCTTTCTAGATGACTGATCCAGTCACGCTAAATGTGGGTGGACACATGTATACGACATCCCTCACAACTCTCACGAGATATCCTGACTCAATGCTTGGGGCCATGTTCAGGGGAGACTTCCCCACTGCCAGGGACTCTCAGGGCAATTACTTCATTGACAGAGATGGACCACTTTTCCGTTACGTTCTTAACTTCTTAAGGACCTCAGAGCTAACTTTGCCACTGGACTTCAAGGAGTTTGACCTACTTCGGAAGGAAGCGGACTTCTATCAGATTGAACCGCTCATTCAGTGTCTCAATGACCCCAAGCCTCTGTATCCTGTGGATACCTTTGAGGAGGTGGTGGAGCTGTCCAGCACCCGCAAGCTGTCCAAGTACTCCAACCCGGTGGCTGTGATCATCACACAGCTCACCATCACAACGAAAGTTCATTCCTTACTGGAAGGCATTTCAAACCACTTCACGAAGTGGAATAAGCATATGATGGACACCAGGGACTGCCAGGTTTCCTTCACTTTTGGGCCATGCGATTACCACCAGGAAGTGTCGCTCAGAGTGCATCTTATGGAGTACATCACAAAGCAAGGCTTCACGATCAGGAATACCAGAGTTCATCATATGAGTGAGCGTGCCAATGAAAACACAGTGGAGCACAACTGGACTTTTTGTAGACTGGCACGGAAAACAGATGACTGATTCTGACTCCACAGGAGCCGTTTCAGTTATCAGTGACTTAATTGAACAGTAAAGCCAAGAGAGTCTGGATTTTGGCTTAAAGTAACAATGTCGGCTTTTTTTTTTTTTTTTATACACGAGTATTTATTGTTTATCATTAAGGACTGGAGAAGTTTCATTCTCTATCAGTTCTGTCCTTTTGTCCTATCTGGAATAAAAACATGCATGTGCCTGTTCAGTCAAGACACCTTTTTGTTTGAAAGAGGGAGTCCGAAGAATTATTACAGTAGGGTATTTTGTGTCATTAACACAATTCTGACGCAACTTAAAGTGCTAAAATTACCTCAGTTTAAATGGTTTCTAATCCATCTAACGCTATGCCACTGGGAGCAAGAAACAAATGGAATTTAAGAGGCAGATGGCGAAAAGCTGCTATCACGTAGACTAATTTAGCTTCTAAATCAATAAACAGTATTGTAATATTCTAGGAAAAAAAATCCCACACTTTAAAAGTACTTGATAAGTACAGTTTCGTACAGTTATGACAACTGTTTCTTTCTATGCATATAAATCAAGCAACCAAATACTATCTGTAGCCATGGAAATATGATTAGAAATATTTATATTGGATTCTGAATGCAAAATGTCCCTGTGGTAGAATTCATATTTTTAATGCCTGGTGCAATATTATTCCCAAGTGTAATGCCTGCCAGCAAGAAGCTAATAAAAATGTGAAATATAGAATACTACCTTGTATTTTTTGTCTTCTAGAACTCTAATACTTAATAAAAACCCCAAAGCCTGTTTTTCAGTGCTGCAGAATAGCACAGATGCTCTGCTACAGCTCCATTCTCTTTCACAACTGACATGCTTTGTTCCTTTTTGTCTTAACTAGTTGATCAAGCTGTCCTCATCGCAGGAAAAAAAAAAGTGTTTGGAAAACTGTGCATTTTGACCAACAGAAGGATGGCAGGGATTTGTGTTCCCTCTATCTCTACAGAAAGTACAGCATCTAAAAATACTTGTGGCTGCTAAGCAGTGTTATCCCGTTTTAGTGATCTATCTGATAGCTGCTTATATCACACATGGATTTTTATATATGTAATACAAATAAGATTCTGTATCTTTAAATGTGGAGTGCTGTTTCTGAGCTGAGGTTCTGTGTTCTTACCTCATTTCATGTAGCCATTTCTGCTTCTCTTGGCCACTGTGTCACCATTACTTACACAATTTCTGATTATGTTCTAACTGAATTCTGTTGAGAGTAGAGATTCAATGTTTATTTTGACTGAATGGATCATATTCTACCTTGAAGTTCTTGTCACAATGGTTTCATACCACAGCTGCTTTGCTTCCCTGCAGTGTGGACCGTAGATCTTTGGAGCTATAAAAGGGAGATATGGGTTCCTCAGGTTGTTGCAGCCTTCTGAAGCCTGGGGCCTTGCATCTCATCTCTCAGTCAGAAGGGCTGTCTGAAGGTGTTTTTCTCTGCCCTATTGTATCTCCCTTTTTCATGCATTTTAGGGGTTCTGACTTTTGTATTAAGACATTGTAAAAGCTTCAATCTTCTGAAAGCAGAAAAGAAAAGCCGAAATGATGAAGTGCAGCAGAAATGCTGGTAAGAAAGTATCTGTGTTGTCACTGCCTTACAATCAGTCACAAGGTGTTCCTTGCAACACTTCATTTACTAGCAAATTAATGAGGGGCCTGGATCAGCCTCCCCTTTTCCTAATTATCAAGTATAATAACTAGGGGAGCAGTATTCCAAATAATATACTTTATTGCAATCAAAGATTTATCAGAAGACAGTTATGAATGGCTCTGTTAATGGGAAGGTAATCTCTGCAGACAGGAGTTGACATCAGCTGTGTGTGATTCTTCATGAGCCAGAAATACTTGATTGCTGAGCAGGTTCAGAGCTCTTTCAATTCTCCAAACAAATGCGTTTTCTAACATGCTTCTTGATCTACGAGAATAAGTTGTTCCTCAAAAGCAAGGACCAACAAGCAAGAAAACAACAAAAACGGGACTATTTCTGTCTAGACTGCTTCAGCGTTGTTTGGCTTCTTTCTGATTAAATGCAAATGGCTGGCTAAGGATCCTGTTTTGTACTTGTCGCAATTGCAAGTAAGCAACTGATGATTAATCTCTGATTAATAATACTGATGCTTCATAAATGCACTGCTGCAAAGAGCTGGGTGCATCACAGTCTTCATAATTTCGATAGCTTGTTATGAAGAAGCGGCTTCAAATACTTTTCGTAGGCTGGGCTTATCTGTTTGGAAAGAGAACGTGGAAGGGAATTAATGGTAGTTAAGGAGGAGGAGCAGGTTATACATTTGTTTTCCTTAGGACTGATCTCTGAAATGCAGCAACTAGATCATATTAAAAAAATATGAATAACTTCAGCTATGTGCAAGGTCTCTTCTCCTGTAACATGCACTGTCCTTCATAACCAGTACACTGCTTCGCATCCCAAATGTGGCAGCATACTGTTTAACTTCAAAAAATGTGCTTCAACTGGAATGTTTGCTAACGGCAACTTTTGTGTTCAGCTGTAGAATTCAAAGGAATTGCTGATTACCACAGTAAAAATCTCACTTAAGGCAAAATGAGTTTTCAAACAGAGCAGTAGCCATTTGCATCATGAGGGATTTTACTTTTCTCCACAGCGTAGGTGCATTAAGAAGTAAAATGCTAAAGACGGAGGATGAAATCTCCTTATTTAACATTTATACTCTTTCTGGATGAGCATATTATTAAAAATAAATTAAGTACTGCATTTGGAAAAAGTATTGGTGAACGGAAAATACCCTGCAGTTAGTGGCTTTTGCAGCCATCTAGAGTTGTTCTGTAGTGTTAACCATGTCAACATGCGTTCATTTTAGCTTACTTTGTGCAATGTTACTTCATGGTCATACATATAAATCAAAACCACACTGGTCACTGGGGCTAGTCCAGCTCCCTTGCCCAAGCTGTGGTTCATTGCCATCTAGCCCACGAGCTGCTGAGTGCCTAAGCTAAAGGCTATAGGTGGAATAATTGGAGACTCAGGGTTCATTGTTCAGAGTGAGATAATGATGGACGAGAGGTCTTACTCCAATTACTTTTATCTGCATAGCTTTTATTGGAAGAAAAGCAAATAATTTTTGCTCTGGCTCATATAGAATTTGCCTGGCTGTAATCCAGCATCCATACCTGCTTGTTGGTGGGTGCCTTCCGAGCCCACTCGTAAAGCCGCTGGTAAACCTGTCCGTCGTAACTGCCAAGTGCAGAATTCAGGTTCTTGTCTGTGAAGTCAAAAGCATCCACTAGTGGAACAGCATCCTTCCTAAGGAGATGAAAAGAAAAAAGATGAACGTGGAAGTCAGCTACACAAGTTCCTTGGTCTAAAATGCTTGTGCCAGTTTTTCCCTTTGCCTACATTGCACAGGAAGCTCTGCTTCGATTCCTCAGAGGCACGTTCTATTAAAGCCCTGAGTAAAAATCTTAAGCTTGTTACTGCTTTAATTCTGTGATTAGTTCAAAAAATACTTGCTGTTTGGCTTGGTCCTGTTCAACTCTTGGTTATGGTGTGTTCCTGTTTCTCTCCAGGTGACCTAAGTAGGATTTCACAAACAGTAGCAGCTCACTTCTCTGCACCAGAAGTTAACCTGCTCTTAACAGCAGTGAGTAGTGAAAAAGTCTCTGTGAGTGCTGTGGTAAGTTAAAACCTTAGCATATCTCAGAAGCCATGTAGTTAGTAATGAATGGTGTTGAGCAGATGCATCTGATGTGGCTGTAGTCAGAACTGTTTAGGTATGTGTTGCAAGTCAGCCATGGCAACAGAGTAGGCTATATTAGCGCAGCTAAAGCAGACTTAGCAGTGTATAATAGGTTGTTGTAGCTGTTTCCTCTAAGAGATGTTCTGACTAGGTATTTTCCTGTTTTTGCTTTGCTGCATGTGGTATATTCAGGATTTCTTGATTTATACCTCAGGATTTCATGTTACCAAACTTTAATCTAGTGATTGCATGAGAGCTGGAATCTTAGATGTATTTTGCTCTGAAAATGAGCTTTGTGTGGATGTTTTAGTCAATTTCTAATGCTGCCAGGCAATGAAAATAAAAACTGAATGAGGTGAATTGACTCTGAATATGTTGCCATAGGTACAGCAGTACCATTTTATATTTAATGCACAGAGAAACTGAATAGCTGTGATCTTATTGTGCTAGAATGGCTCACCGAACGATCCCCAGGAGGTCCAGGTATGATGCTGTGACCATGTCCATTTGAGCTCCAGTTATATATCCATCATGCAAAAAAATTCCTGCATTCGAGAAGATACCATGTAATGCAAACAGATCACAAAGATGTTTCATAATGTTCTGGATGCCAGCCGTGTTCTCAAGTTTTTCCACAGTCTCTACAAAGTTTTTCACAGTGATGTAGTGGCAGTGAGCCTGGAAAACAAAAACAATCATCAGTGAATGCACCTCTAAACACTTTTAGTAGGCCAAGTGACACAAACGTACTCACAAAGAATAAAACCTTTTCATTTCACTGGCAGTTTTCCAGTCTGTATCCCTTGTCTGCTGGTTGACTAAGCATTTTGCTTTCATGTCTTACTGAAATAGTAGAGGAAAGGACTGGGGATGTAAGCAGTCAATGCTGGTATGTGTAAACTTGAGAAACATGCTTTGGAAATCATGGCAGTCCTTCATGTAGTTCTGATGAATACCCCAAAGATTTTGTATAATGGAAACGCATTGGAATGTGCTTGTGTCAATCTCTACCGAGTGAATTTTGGTTATATGCAGCAGAAGAAAAATCTCTTTGTTGGGTTTATGGTACGCTGGACTTCAGCTCTGAAAACGTCCATTGTCAGTGGAAGAACAATCAAACTTACCTCTTGCTTTTGCTGTTTTAAGTAAACTGATAATTTCTGGGTCAGAGACTGGCAGCATCTGCTCAGTTACAGAAACACTAGCTCAGCACAGCCTAGCTCCAGAGTGAGTGAAACAAGATGACTCCACCTGTTTGTGGGGGTGACCCCTGCTATGCTGGCATTCCTCCAGGTGGGTAGTGGTGTTGGTATCTGCATGGTTTCATTCCTCTGCTCTACGCTTCTCCTCCCAGCTGTGGGTGTATGCAAGGCACACCTGCATTGCAGCACGGTCAAGCAGCGTGGAGGTCAGCACAGACTGCAGAACCTGCCTGAGAAGCTGGGTGTCTACTCAAGCAATTAAAATCTGTGAAGACTGCAGCAAAGCCATCACTGGTATCTGAGCCACCTGGCTGAGAGCTGGCAGGCGTTTGTTCGTACAGCTGCCAGGGCAGCAACGTGGGTGAGTCTCCAGAAAAAGCATGGAGTAGAAAGTAAATACAGAAGCACCCCAAGAAGGCAGCAGGCTGTCATGGTTTTAAAGCTATGGTAGAGTCAGGATTTTGTTACTTTCCCTGAAGTATCCAAGAAGCAGTGGGGGCCCAGATCCCCCCTCTGTGTATTAAAGCTCTTTGGAAATAGTTTCCTTCTAAAGAGCCTTGCTTCTCCTCCTCTTTTTCTTCTGCCTTTTTTTTTTTTTTTTTTTTTTTTTTTTGCTTTGTTTTTGTTAAGCTTACAGCATTGAATACTTCCTGCTTCCGCTGAGTCTGTGTAATTGAAAATCAGGAGTGACACACAGCAGACAGATGATCACAAATAACGCTGCTACTGAGAACTAATAGTACCAGCTCACTTTCTCAGTGAGTTCTTGTTCAAAAAGATTAAGTAGCTGTGCTTATAAGCATGACAGAATCAATGCTTCTAATAGTTTTGAGACAATTTCACTTTTTTGCTGAGAGAATTTGGCTCATCAGAGACTTCATCTTATTGACTGAGTAGTAGGTGGCTGTTCCCTCAGGCACTTTCCTACTATGGAATCATCTAGATGTTATTGCTGCGTTTAAGGTATGTGTAGGGTTCCTCTATCCCTTGGGGAACTTCTTTCTAAGTCCATTTCAGTTGGGGTTGGCTCTGGCTGAGCCATAGGTTACAACAAGATGTTTTTCACTAAACACTGAATGAGGCTGAAATAAGCCATGGATCTGTTTCAAAATCTTACCCTCCTCAGTTTAGGACGGAAGGGAGACTTCTACCATAATTGCAGTCAAATTGCATATAACCACATTAAAAAAGAATTTTGCTTCCTGGAGTTACTGAAGTATCGGTGATTTTGGTTTTCCTTTATATTTAGGGCCCTTCTACCCTCTTGCTTTCTTTTCTGCTTAGTTCTGTATTAACTCCTTGTTTTGGTAAACTAATTCTGTTGCACTGATCCTATTTCAGCTGAAGCAGAAGAACAAACTGCCTATCTAATCCATGTGAACTAGGAACTGCTTTTAGGTCTCTTATTTGACTTTGCTACTTTGATTTCTTCCAGTAGTAATTAAGACTGCACTTATCACCACTCTTAATTATTTTCTCCGCTTTTATCTTTCCGTGTGAGATTTAAAAAAAAACAACAAGCATGTTTCACCCTTACAATGGCTCTTCCAACTTTTAGAAGGATGGCACTGGGGAGGCTTTCATCTGAAAGCCAGAAATTCAAGGTTCTTGTAAAAAAGATGAGCATTAGCTGGAGATGGTATGCTCTAATTGCAGGCTGTGGAAGGCCTGATCCTGCTGCTGGTGGCAGCTTTTTGTTTCTACCCTCTAGTCTTTCTCTACCTGGCCTAGTCTGATGGCCAAGTCTTCAGATCAGTTCTTTCCTAGTATGATATTCTGTTGTGCAGACCGCAGTGGTACCCTGATCTTTGTGGTGTCCTTTATATGTGAATACAAAGCATTAAAAAGTACTGAGACTTTTTTAGGCTAATTGTGCTGTTTCCATTGCATGCTGTATCCTAACAACAAATGTCAGATGAGCACAAAAACGTTGCTAACCTTTGCAGCCTGTACCAGCTGCACTGTGCACTGGTTCCACGCTTCGTGCCTTTCGACTCCCGACTGAATCAAGTCCTGTAGCTTAGCTGCTGAGCTGCTTATCAGCCTGGAAAATTGGAAAAAAAAAAAAATCCAAAACACATTCAAATATAAATATAGCAGCCCATGTGCACTCGTTTCATACTCAGACTTGTGTGTGATCGCATGGCAAAATGGTGTTTCGACATTTAAAGTTGGCTCAGTATGATGGAACTCTTATGGAAAACCGAAGTACAAACTGGGGAGGAGCACCCAAACCACTCAGGCACTAAGGGGTTTCTGCCTTCAGCTTCCATTATAGGTTATCAGAGGCCTCTGGAGTTTTTCTTAGGTTTTGTTTAAGGAGAGTTTGCAAAACAAAAGGAACCAATAGTAACATTAGACTGATGTTATACTGTTTCAATGACTTTCTAAACAGAGCTTTCACCAAAGCTTTCAGAATAATGGATCTGCTTTTTATCAGTATCAATGACTGCAGAACTGTGTATCTGTTTACCTGGTCTTCAGCGATGACACCTCTATGACCCATAATACTTACGAGACCGTGCACACTACCATTCTTAATTGTGTTGAATAGTTGAACAAGTAGCTGAAGGGCTTCAGACAGAATGAAAGGCTCCGTGATTGCTGTGTTATTAATTGAACACAAACATTGCTTTCTCAGGCATGTGAAATTTTAACTTGTTGTGTAGAATTGCACAAAGTCCAATTGCCTAAAGGTTGGCTACTCAGTATTGTGGTCTGGGATTTACTTAAACAGTGTCATCAGCTTTGTATAGAATCAGCACTCTGTGGAATACAGTTCTTATGTAGCACATGGCTTACGAACTTTTGATGTTCTGAATATGAAAGTTTCCTATTAAACATCTGCCATGGCTGTTAATCCTATGGGAGGGGTTAAGTCTCACATTTTCAGGAGTAGATGGTGCCAATTCTTGTGGAATTTGTTATTTTACCTCTTTTAAGCAAGGAAGAAGCTGAGCTCTTAACACATTTCTGCTGCCAAATAGAAACCTCCTCCCCCTTCCTCCGTACTGACCTGATTGCTGCATGTTGGTAGGCCTCTGTGTAAATGTCTGGGCTGAGGAAATCCAACTTGTCCTTGGCAGGACACTTCCTGGGTTTCATTGCAGCCAGATAAGTGACAGATGGTGGCACGGGCTGGCCAGCACTAGCTGCTGTGAAGCACTTAATCAGGAACCTGGGAAGAGTGTAAAAATCAGACCAGGCCACGCTCATGATCTCCACACAGCAAATAGCCAAGCCAGAGGTGAGGTGGGGCCTCCCTGGCTTGGGTGGGAAATAGTAAGGTGCAGCCTATCCCATCAGCGGCCCAAAATGGACTAAGTGCTGAGCTTTTGTTTTGCATGGTATTTGTAGTAACCTGCTCTGTGATGGGTCTTGGATAGCTTGTCTACTGCATTTAATGCTACAGAAATCTGTAGTGATGAACTTTTAGGATGGAATTTCTTAGGAAAAGGTGATAACGAGTGCAGAAGTGTATGCATACATGCACAGAGGGATGCTGTAGCACCTTGGTCTGTGGGAAGTGTACCGGTTTTCTCCTTCTAGTAAAAGCACGCGTTATTAAAAGTTAAAGCAGATGTGATTTCTTTCTCCTGGATTTCATCTACTATGGACTGTCACCCATTTGGTGTTCTTGGAGCATGAGTCATCTAGAATCATACCCAACAACTATGCCTTCTCTGAATCGAAGTCACTTTACCTATATCACATAAAGTCTGTTGCTTAGAAAAAAGAAACTGCAGGACTTGTATGGCAACACTTTTGCTGCACTGCTAGACAAAGAGGAAAATTAGGTTATGCAGAACAGCACCTGCCTATGTCCCCAAAACCCTAAATAGAAGAGAGAGTCCAATTCCCACACACCCTGTGCCTACCAGACAGAAAACCTGAATGGGTTCTGGCTCGAGTTGTATTTTTAGAAGGTGCTATGAGAAAGGAGTAGCTGGTTTTACTGGTTTTGGAGCAGAAGAGGTAGAAGTTGAATAAATTAATAGGCAGGCTTTCAGCTGAATGAATTTGAATTGTTACCTGGCAGTTTGCAGGAGCAAGATGGTGTTTTCCCCTTCGTAAATACAAGAGGCAAGTATTTTAGTGTACAGGGAAGGCAGTCCACTCAACAAAGAGTAACCGTGTCCCCCACATGCCCTGAGGCAGATCTCCACTCCTGATGTGCAGTACTGAGAAACCATGGCTTTAAAGCCTGAAGAAAATGCATGAAGCTGTTAAAAAAGGAAAAAAAAAAGCAAGAGAAACAGTATGAATGATGAAAACATTCTAAAG
This sequence comes from Alectoris magna, assembly GCA_030625065.1. NCBI lineage: Eukaryota > Metazoa > Chordata > Aves > Galliformes > Phasianidae > Alectoris > Alectoris magna. Next base: position 11,180,024 of record CM060572.1, read on the forward strand.
CAATCCTCTGAGTATGCTCCTAGGCATGAGATCTTCCTTTGCCTGCCAGTCCAGCACCCAGTCCCCATGCTGGCCTTTGGTTTCTGCTGGGATGTCACACCCCCCTGTGCTGGGCATGGTGTGGTTGGTTTCCCTGAAGCAGCAGTGGCTTTGGCTTTGTTCAAAGCATGTTTTTATTTCAGGCTTCCAGTTGCCAAATCTTATGCTCTAGCTATCTAAAAAGTTTTGGTTTTGGCTCAGAAGTGAATATTTGCACATGTTTATATATGAAGTTGTGAAATACAGCTTTGCCACACCAGCTACTGGGAACGAGGGCTTTATTAGGCAAACATGCTTTTCAAGGACATCTCACTCTGTGATAGCTCCCAAAGCCAAAAACTTGGGGCGGTACAACAGATGCTGTTGCTGAGTGGTTGTGGGCTTGGGATAAGGCTCACAGCACAAGGGCTGGTGCTAGATGATCTGTAAGGCCCCTTTCAAACCAAGCCATTCTGATTCTAAGGTGTTTGATCCTTTAGCACTTCAGCTTTCTCCCATTACCTAGTGGTGAGAGCAATGCCTGTCCAGTTTGCTAAATTACATTGAGAATTAGGAATGGGAAGAGGAGCATTACGTGCAAAACAGCTGTGGGAGCTGATCCTGTGGCAGCTCACCTCTGGCAGCAAGTCAAAGTTCCTCCCCTGGATCTCTCTGTAACCCCTGTTGAACAGCTCATGCAGGTAGTTGTTGATAAAATGGAAGGCATAGGCTGCTGCCAACTGAGGCAGCAACTTCTCTTGCTGGGTCTGGTAGTCAAGGATTTTTGCTTCTTCTTCCCTGTTGGAAGATAAATGACGAAGTTATGGAAAGTGTGGACATGGGCACGGCTACTGGTAGTTCGCCTGCACTGCATTTTTCATTATTAAGAAGCAGTAAGTGAAAATGAAGACGGTCTGGTTTGTCTCCCTACTCTCCCTGTCGCTGTGCTCCAGCTCGCAAACCTGGCAGACAAGCCTGACTAGGGAAACAGACATTTTTCTGCTGCGTTGGTGAACCAGGCTGTCAGACCAGAAAAGGTTCCACACCATTGGTCAGTACGGAGGGCAAACAGGGAGTTTGCGAGAGGAAGAGGAGGAAAGTCTTTCAGGGCAGCAAGCTGGTAGGTGGTGTAGCTGAGGCGGTGGTGCTGCACTCTGAAAAGCTTTTGTTTTTCAAACTGGCTCCTCTGGTCAGCAAGGAGAGCAGCAGCCCCAGCTGATGCTCCTGCAAGGCAGGCAGAGGCGGCTGTGCTCTGACACTGCTTCCTGTTCAGTGAGAAATGGAAATGACAAGGTTATAATTAAGCCTCTCTTAACAGCTGCACCTACTCTTGTTTTATTTTGTTTCGTCAGCAGCTTTAACATTTTTAAACCTAATAGAAAACAGAAAAGCTTCTTGCAGATGGAATTACTTTTTGAATGTAGAGTTTGGTTAAAAATGTACAGTTCTCTGCTGGGTCAGCTCCTCAGTTTCTCTGAAAACACTTCAGTCTAAATTATTTCAAGCTTTCTAAGCTTTTTTTAAAATGTTCTTTGCCTCTCCTGCTGTGTTCAGTATACTTGGGACTTCGACTGATGACACGAGTTGTTATAACTCAGCATGCTGTGCTCTTGTGTTTGGTTTGCGCTGAAAACGAGCTGTGTTGTCATGAGGATCTTCTTGCTTTTGGAAGCAGATTTAAGATGGAATTTTAAAAATATTCAAATGAAATTATCTAAAAATTACAGGGATTCTTACCAGACTAAGAAAATTTACTGCTGAAAAATCAACTGTGGATGCTGGAAGCTGTTTTAATGTTGCATCCATCAGTAAGACTGAATTAGATAGAATTCAGAAACTTGTCTGTTCTGACGGGGCTCTGCTGAGTTCTGGGCAGGCCGGTTAAGGAAAGCCAGTTGCCTGTGTGAATTGCTGAGCTGTTCAGTGGGACAGGAAATAAGCCAAAGATGTGCTGAAAGGTAAGCTGAAAAGTGGAAATACAGAGTGATGAACACAGTGCCAGGTCCCTTCCCGCTGCTGCAGACTTGAGTGGCATTACCCAGGCTTCAGCTTGGACTGCCGGCGAACCACAGAGTATCTGATGGCAATGGTGCATGCTTTCATTAGAGGTAGAATAACTTCGTCTGAAATGAGGGAAATGCGTAATGAGGTCATGGTGAAATAGTTAATCTTCTGTGACCCACGCCTTATATAGGTGCCATCTGGCTGAACCTAGAATAGAGAGAGGATTTTAGATGTTGTCTTTGATAGTGCAGCTTCTCCACACAAAAAGATGTATAATCTCTATGCATAGTGTAAGATTAACATTGAAATACTGCACTGAGTGCAGAACTAAGTATGCCCATGTGTGATGGATGAAACCAATTTGTTTGAAGAGACAAACTTCCCCTGCTTTTGTCTCAGGTATCTTCTACCATCTCATAACCTTTGAATGTGGAATTCTAGCTGCACATTTTCATTTAGGATTTGGATAACTACTACCCTTGATAAAACTTCAGTGTCTTGCATACACCTCAAAGGGAGACTTTTGTCCTTAATTTAGGCAGGTCCCAGTCGTCTCTCTGGCTGTGTGATGAGATTCTGACTGGGCAGACTGTGATTTGAACACCTTACATACCTCACAGAACTTGTTCAGCATGTTCTCTCGGGGGATGCGCACGTTCTTCAGCATCAGGTAGCCATTGTCAATGTGCTCAAAATTCATTTTAGGACCAATGTCTCCTGCAATTACACCTGCAGCTCGAGAAAACACAGAGTATTTACTTCCGCTTGACCTCTTTTCTCCCCATTTTGCATTGGATTGGGGATCTCAAAGGAAAGGCACGTTCAGCTCTGCTTCCCCAACGTGGGTTGCCAGAGGGATGCAACAGTGTCTGGAAATGTTTACCTGGGCACAGTGAATGGTCCTGAAGGCTGCGGATCTGCACAATGAAGGGATGCACACCGTAGCACTTCCCATGGATATAGAGCTGGGCAAAGACCACGGTGTGGGTTGCTGACCTTCCCACTGCGAGAAGAGAAACAGACGTGTTCCTTAAGACTAGGCACAGTGCAAATGCTTCAGAGCAGTTAATGCTGATTGTATATTGGGTATTGCTAATGCTTGGGTCAGGGTGGGTGTGATCGACAGATGCTGGGAATTGGAGAATGCCTAAATCTGCATTCTGAGCTGCTTTTGGCTCTAAGGACGCAGCAGGTGAGCATCTGATCCAGCTATCAATGACTGAGTGATGAACTGAAGTTCTTCATGTGAAACGCCTTCCTGAGGGAAGCCATGAATTTCACTCTCGAATTCTTCATGCTGAGACTTGCCTGTTTTCAGGGAATTATCTGCCTGCAGGTTTTGGTCCTTTGCGTTCTATTTACAAAGATTTGATTCCTGAAGAGGCAGATGTTTCCAAGGGCTTTAACAGATAATGCTGGCTTCATTCTGCCCTTTAAAGTTGTACAAAACCCTTAGATCTCATTGCTTCAAGGTGTTTGCATTTCTTATTGAAGTCCTCTGCTGGCACCTGGACCCTCAAACATGGAGTTTAAGCAAAGCAAACTGAGGAACTGAAGGAAGCAAATGAGGAAACCTGAAATGTCATGCGGGGTACTTACTGTCTCCAGGCCACCACTTCATTGCAGAGATTGTTGGTGTATTCAGTATAAACTCCTGTGTGCTGATATCAAAGACTGCTGTTGTTTCCAAACCCTGAAGATAAGTTCCTTAAAAAAAATAAAAAAATATCCTGGTGTATCATGAGGGTGATCACACAGAGGGGAGCATCCCTAGAAGCTGGTGTGGATGTTATTGAGCTTTCAGGGTTCACCCTCCTGCTGAGAACCATGGAACACTGGAATTCCCCAGTGGCTGCAGGACCCACCATCTGCAGCGATCTCCGAGGCAGACCATACTGGGGCACATTGCCTGGCTGCTGGTGACCAATCCCTTCTACCACAAGGACCTACCCTCACTCTTGTTATTTCTTCTGCGCTGGCAAAACAAAGGCAGGCATCTCTAGCTTGCTGAGAAAATGTCCTGCTTCCCCTAGGAGACCCACCTCAGTGACACAGACAGCTTGAACTCGCATCCCCTGAGAATGTGGGCGAGAGCCTTTCAGCCTGCAGTAACTGTGATTTCTCTGTAGCCTTACCATGTCCCAGTTCGGTCTGGGCGTAGCTTCCTATGAGCTGGTGTTCAGTGGCAAGAGGAATCCATTTGGCCACCTGTTTGTCTGAGCCCAGGACTGAAATGCTTCTCATGAAGACCCGGTGGAGGAGAAATGCTACATCTCCCGAAAGCGCCCTGGGGAGAAAGCAGAAGTGGTAATTTCACACTGATGAAGATCCAGGGATGTGATTAATGAGGCAGTGACGTGGTGGCAGTTACTAGGCAGTACCACCTGCTGCATTTTGATTTCTGTGTTGTCATATTCAACACAATGCGCAGCGTCAATACAGCATTGCAGGAAAAGTTATTTTTTCATGCTGGTTTTGTTCCTTCTTTCATAACACGCTTTGCTTAAATGTCACTGGCTCATTATTTCACTTGCTCTTGGAGGAATTATCTGTTCTGAGGAGCAGATGCCGAGCTCCTAAAACACACCGCCCAGCGCCGTCGGCCCCAAGTCTTTGACAGCTCTGTGAATTCTTTGTGTCTGACTTGATGTGGTTTTTTTTTTCTTGTGGAAAAAGATTCAAATCCATCCTGGTAGCACCTGTTTTATTGGCTGGTCAGCCCTGTGCCGTGGGGCTGGCTGATCGTGCTTTTTAGGATGCACACAGCTCTATTCCAGAAGCTGAGTATATGCATTCTCACACCTAAAAACAAGTGGTGTTGCTGTTCTCATTCACTTGGCTTTAATGCAGTGTTCTCAGAAGCACTGAAGTAGACACTTCTCACTTTTAACAAATGACCGTGAGCTTTTTTTTATAATGGACCTGTGGGAGAATCAGTCATGTTGAAAAAGCGGGGAAAAATATGAACAAAGAAGCAGTTAAAATGAAATTGCTTTGATTAACAGACATAAACTTAATAAAGCCCTGTCAGCCCATCCAGAAATGTTACTCTAACTGTCATTTCAAAGCTGGCTTTTAAATGTCTGTCCATGATTCAGCCTGCCCGGCACCAGGACTTTGGTTAATGAGAAGCTCCTGCTTGCCTGGTATCCCATAAGAAAAGAGCTATGCTTCCCTGCAGCATTAATTGAGCAGAGTGTGATCCCACAAGGCTGAAGCTCCCGGCATGGGGGGTCTGAGGGCAGCAAGCAGAGGTGGGGTTTTTAAAACCTGGGCTATTTTTCTTCTGCGAGAGGACTGTGGTAATTACCAAGTCCAAGAGCTCTTGATGGAAAATTTCCCCTTTATCAGTGCCACTCACCGTAGGAGACAGAGCTTAGCGTAACAAAGTGTAACCCTTCATGTGATGAAAGACTGGAAAGTGACTTTGAGCGTCAGTGATGGTCTGTGAGGTGCAGGCATTGCTCTGCTGAATGAGCCTTTTAAACTTGCACCTTACCTTGATCCTACCGATGGTGTACCCCACCGAACCGGCAGTGTGCACAGCAAACGTGCTGCTGCGTAGCTTGGGGGAAGGAAGGAGGGAAAGGAGTTGTGAAGTGGAGCTCAACCCCCTACCGGGTGTTAAGAAAAGAAAATGTTTAGGAAAGGACTGTGAGAAATACTTTCCTCCATTTGCTTACAAATTAAGTGGTGGGTTTGTTTGTTTTTAACACAATATGGGTTTTCGGGATAAAGAAAAGTGTGGGATTTGCCTGTAAGCCAGTAACACAAGCAGAATGGCACCACTTCCCGTTCTGACTGTGCGCCTACGAGTGGCTGAGCAGTGCAGGTGAGGGAGGTGGAGTGCTGCGCTGCCGGTGTGCGCTGCTGTGCTCTCAGCTGCGTCTGTGCGCAGTAGCAAACTTCCCCCTTCCCAACTGTGCTGCCCAAGTGAAAACCTGCAGCGTGTTACTTTCAGGACCCGATCTGTCACAGCCGGCCTCTCCCAGCCGTTCCTCGAGCTGCTTCTTCCTGGCAAGGAAACCTTTCAACAACAGACGAAGAAAATCACCTGTAAACGTATACGGATTCAGGTCCGTCTTCGCTCCATCCCATCTCCTGCATCTTTTTCCGGAGGTGAACGGCCTTTCTGACCGCTGCTTCGTACCGCTCATTCTGGCTCTGGAAGTACTGATTTTCTCTGCTAAAAACGGGGTCGCTCTCAATAACGTCCACTGGAAAGCAATGGGAAGCGTTACCCCCGCAGCGTGGGCCGGGATCAGCAGGCACACAGCGGTGCCAGCCCGCCGCCCTACTCACCGACCGCCCGCCGCACCCGCGTGCGCTCAGCACCCCCGTCCAGCACGGCCGTCAGCCTCGGCACGCAGAAGGAGGCTGTCAGCCTCTCGCTGGCCAGGTCGGGGTTCACGCTGGCGAGGCCGGAGCCCTGCGTGTCCTTGGTGGTGTCCAGTAGGGCCATCCCGGCGGCGCGGTGGGTTACTGGGGCTGCAGCGGGCTGGTGAGAGCAGTGAGCCTCCTGCTGCTATCGTACGGCGCTGCGGGCAGCAAAACAGAGGCGCACTTTGAACGCAAACCTCTGTGCTGCTTTAAAAAAAAAAAAAAAAAGGAAGTGACCTCCAGGAGCGTTTGGACGCTGCCCGTCCGTGTTGCGACAGAGGGGAAAGGGAAAGCGGAGGGCGCGCTAAGAGCTCGAGGTGCAGGTCTTAGGATTTTTGTAGCTTCACTTTCAGCACTTTTCCTGCAAGAGGAGAAGGGATATTACACAAGCACATGCCCATGGGTAAGGCACTCCCAGCGCCCGCCCCTTCCCGTCCCCGCAGGCTGCGACCTTGCGCTCCCCGCGCCAGCCGGGCTTGTACCGGGGGCCATAGTAACGGGAGTAATACACAGTGCGCGGTGGGAGGCTGTGCAGATTTCTCCCTGCCTCGCCACCTTTCCTTTACCCTTCCAAGGAGCTGAAGCCCCGGGACCTCCCTACGGCGCCCGTCCCGGTCCCAAGGCCGCTGCCCTTTAGCCCGTCTGTCCGTCGCTCCGCACGCTGCCGCGCGCCTCTCGGTGCTCCCGTTGCTCCGGGCCCGGCTCCCAGCACAGCAGCGCCCGCCCCACTCACGGTGTGGGTGTGGGGCGGCAGAGCGAGCCCTGCTGTGCTTTGGTCGGGGTTAACACAGAGCTCAGCGTGCTGTAGCATCCCACCGTGAGCTGCCTCTTTTACTGACTAGCAATAAAGCCAAGGTAACAGTGATAAAGTAAGAGGTGGTGGCCTTAAGTTGTGCCTGGGGAGGCTCAGGTTGGGTATTAGGAACAAATTCTTCTCCAGAAGAGTGGCAATGCATTGGCACAGGCTGCCCAGGGAGCGCTGGGCTCATCATCCCTGGAGGTGATAAAGAAAGATGTAGATGTGGCACTGAGGGACGTGGCTGTGGAAATGGGGGGTGATGGTTTGTTTCTTCAGAACTGTCCGCGTTAAGCAGTGTGAGCAGTGACAGTTAACAGTAGTGCACAACATGCATTTATATATGTATGAACACCAACACAATAGAAACTATACACCACATAGGCAACATACACAGTGCAAAAAACTGTCTTCTGTCAATATTCTGATCGTCTGCATCTTCCGGATACACCACGTTTATTTAGGAGCTTGTTCTAGGGACACAGGGGCGTAGACCCCAAATTCAGGAATTCATTTAAAAGGAAAGGACACACAAAGATACCCCATAATCTCTTGCTGGGAGCAACCACTAGGGTTGCTGGGGTCCTGCACTGTTGGGTCCTGCCCTCTCTGCTCTGCCTGTTTCAGACTCTGTTCTTTCTCCGCAGCTGGAAGGATTTCTTTGGGCTCTATTCGCATAGTGTGTGCTAGGACAGTGCTATTTGGCTACCCCTTTCCCTTCTGGACACCTGATGCCACTCGGCAATCCCAGGCCCCTCTCCTTGCTTGGCAGAAACCAGGTGAAAGGAAGACACTTTGATTTTTTTTAGATATTACAGATGCTCAAGAAGATGACAGCCACATGTTCTCCACCTGCACTGTGCACTCAGCTTCCTACCCAAGGACTTCTGTAAGTGCCCCTGTCCCAGGCAAGGAGCACCGATAGCGCTGATTTCACCGGTGCATATGGAGTGACAGATTGTCTCTTCTGGACTGCATTTCCATCTGTGGCAAAATTACAAATTAATTTGCTTAATTTTTTGGAGCTCTTTGATCAAGGTTACTTGATCTGTGTCGTAACTGCTCACAAAAACACAGCTCGGTATGGTCTGATTTGTTATTGAAACTGGTAATCGATGGAGTATTATAAAGCATTCTGTACAGCTCTGTACAAGCATCCTTAGCAAAATATTTTTCTCTTAGAGAAATTTGGCTTTCTTTTCCTGCCTGAATAAATGCTGAATGCTGCTTCTCCCTCATGGTTTTAATTATAGGCTATATGAAAAGCTTAACAGTGGGAAAAGACGTAACAAATCCTGTCAGATCTTGTTTGACCCATAGGGACCATGTGCAATGGATTTCTGGAACAACAGCCTCTTTAGAATAAGCATGATGGGTGAGAGGATAAAAGCTGCCACAGGGACAGTGCTGTGAGACGGGGCTCTCAAGGACTGAGACCAGGCCAGGGGTTTTGTGATCCAGTGCTGTCCAGATGCCCCATCCCTGTACCGCTGCTCTTGATGTGTGGTGTGACTCAAATGCATCGTCTGAAATGAAACACCCTGCTGGGCCAGACAGACTGGGGATTGGGTTAGTAGCTTCTTGATAAAGATGTGATAAACGCTCCCTTTCCCTTAATTCACTTATGGATCCACTGAGCATGTGGATGGTGGACACTGTTTAACTAGGTTAAACCTTCCCAACTGACCATGCCTGTTAATTCTTGCTATTTAAGAACCCGTGTTTGAAGGCAGTCAGTGAGTTTTGCTGTTGAGGCTTTGTAGCAAGGCTGTGTGAGGAGTGAGGAGCTGGGATCTACCTGAAGGAGCGATTGTAGCTCTACATGTGGACATCTCAGGGCACGAGTGCCCATAAATGTGATGTGCTCCATCCATACATGGTGCAAAGACACCATCTACCTCAGCTTTGCTCTGACAGCAGCAAGAAGATGTTTACTCTTGTGACATGGCAACTGGAGTGAGGCAGCACTGGCCTCTGGAAGAAGGGATGAGAAGCACTGAGAAGCAGCTTTGCAGCAGTACCTCCATGCCCTGTAGCCCACAATGCATGCTGGTGCCAGCTGTGACTCCTGCCAGCATCCTGACACCGGCATGGCATCACAGGACAGGTTTTGCTGGCCGCTGTAGTTGCACATGTCCAGGGTGAGGGGCTGAGGCTCAGCAGGGAGGCACGAAGTGGTTCATCTCTGCTCCTCTCTGCCAGATCCACAGGAGCCTGCTGACCGCTCACTGCACACTTCCGCTCATACCTGTGCTGAGCCCCCGGATTCCTGCATGGAGCATTTGCCTCTCACCTGGGGCTTTCATGGAAAGTTCTGTGTATTTTCTGATTAAGCATGGAGCAGAGCAAACAGCTCAATAGCTATTTACAAGCAGGTTTGAAATGCAGCTTAAAGATGCTTATGAAGAACAAGTGGCACCTGGCCTTCCAATGCTGAGCTGGTGTGGGCACTCAGGAGTTGATTTTTCTCGCAGTGTGATAGCACTGTTTGTCTTGTGCGGTTCTGCAGTGCCAGTAACCCTTGGGCTGTTCCCAGTGATAAGTAGATTGTCCCTTTAGTCACCACGCTGGTTTGCCAGGAGATTTCCAGAGCTGCAGCCACTCTCCTGCTGCCCTGCTTGGTGAGCCCACCTCCAGGGGATGCGGGTCCCCCAGCCCATGGCAATGCCCATCCCTCTGCTGACTGCCCTGGCTCACACCTTGGCCACATCATGAGGGTTAACCAGGAGTTAGCTGGATGTTAGTGTTTTCCCACAACTGGGGAGGAAAGGGACATCGCTTCGCTCTGCACCACCTCGTGTGAGGACCTCTTCAGTGCATACTGCACCTTTTCGATCATGAGACCTTCCTGGGATGGGAAAACCTTTTTTGTGCCTTCTACTGGAGCAAGTGTTAATGACATGAGTAGCCCCGAAGATGTGGCTGTGAGTGTCCACCATGTACAGAGACATCAGCCTTGGTAGGATCCCTGTTCTGGCAGAAGCTACACTGCTTTTTCTTCCCCAGTCACCGTTGATGTTCTTCTCAGATTTTCTTTGACTTTAATGAATTCTGGTGCATGGTCTTCCTGCTTTTCCTGCTCTTTCTCCAGCTGTAATAAAGAAGAGTCATTGTTATCTGTACATTCTAAAGAACAAAAGTGCATGATGTACCTTAAAACCCAGGGTTCATTATTGCTGCGTGTCTAGTTATTATTGCCCAGAACTGAATAATTTTGTGCTGCAGAATTATGGTGCTCTCTTTTTCCAAAGCTGTGTTCACCATCAGTCTCTTTTCCAGGTACACCAGCACACTTGGTTTTCTCCCCAGGGAGGAATATCTCCACTAGGCAAGCAGGGGTTTCTTTATCTTAAAAGCAGTTTCATTGCCCGGATGAGGCAATGCAGCTGTGTGGGATGGTAGAGAGGGATGTACCCTGGCTCCCATTTTATGGAGGGTTGCTAACACTATTCCTTGAGTGGAGCCTCAGCCACCCATCTCCCGGGTGGCTAGAACAACCCGGGGATGGCTGACAGCCTGATCCTACCTGATCCAGCCGCTGGTGCCTCTTCAGTAGCTCTTTTTCAAAGGGAGACTGCAACTTCTTGGCCTCTTCCTCTTCCTTCTTCTGCCTGAGGACCTGGTTTCGCCGTCGGTGCTCAAGCACTCTCTGCAACTCTGGCTTGCTGTCTACACTCAAGCCTCTGTGGACCAAAAGCAGACAAATGAGCTGCTCACTCACCACCCCCCTGCCTGCCTGGCAGCCCCCAGAGCCTCCATCCCAAATGCTGCCGCACTGAGGTGCTGTGCCTTTCTATGCAGAAAGGGAAATGGGCCGTCCTGCGGTGACAGCTCAGGCAGCACTGAGGGAATTTATAATAATGAAGATTTTTTTTCCACCAGCAGGGGTAGTCATTGAACTGCAGTAATTGTCCTGGCAGTTCGGCTTGCTCCAGAGCTGAGGGTTTGCGATCCCTGCTGTGCCTCTGTTTAAGCACTAATGTTTATCTCCTGCAGCTGACCCCAGCCACCTGCCTACCTGCTCCTACCCCCTAAATACATGCATGTGGCTGTGCATGTCAACAAACCTTTGCTGACTTCTGGGTAGACTTCATTGCAGCCACAGTTTTGTGTTGCTGAACAACAAGTTATGAAGCAGAGATCAATTCTGCAATAGCAACTGGAACGTAAATAATTTTGGAAGAAGTCACAGAAGTAGTTGGCTGAAGTTATGTTTTTGAGGAGGAGCTGAAGGTCGCATAGCTGCTGCCAGAGTCTGACCTCCCGTGGCCTGGGCTGAACACTCAGTGGAGTCAGCAGGCTGAGGGTATTGGAAGTCCCAGGGAAATATTTGGAGGAGAGATGTTGTAACATGAGGGTTTCTGTGGCAGACAGGCCCGGGGCTTGACAGAAGGTAAAGCCTGCCATGGCTTGCTGGAGACACAGAGTTTGCAGTGTTGCCTTTGAATTTGTTGCTGCTTATGGATTTAATCAGCCTGCCCTGTTAGTGCCCAGAGGTGTTGACTAAGATAAAGTTTTGTTGCACAAGCTGCTGATGTGAATTGCTTTCTGCTTCTGCCTAAGGGAGAAAGCAGAAATGGGAGCAAGCACAGATCCTCCTCTCTCCTCCCCTCTGTATGAACATGCAGCAAACAGCAAGGCTGCCGGATTTGCTGGTGACTTAGGGTTGTATAGAGATGCCGCTCCTCCTTCCCTCTGGGAGCACTGTGCCAACTTGCTGGCTGCCCTAAACCTGCTCAGGAGATGATAGCATCGATTGTGCCAGGAGATCCTGGCCAAGGAGGCTTTAACTGGGCCATGTTACAGTGTTTTAGGAATATCTGCCTGGTTCAGATGACTGCGTCAGTGCTGGAGAATGGCCTGGGCACAGTAATTCTCCTGCTTCTGGGCAGTGCCAGTACTGAGCAATGAACCCTACTGGCAGGGTTGTTGTTGGCTGAATTAACGCCTGTGTCTGACCCTCATGATGAGCACAGTCGTTCTGAACAGAGGCTCTGCTCCTTTTTGATTAGAGATCAAAGTGTGGCTGTGTCAGAGTGTTTTTTAAGGCCTTTTGAAAATGTTTGAAAATAATCTGTTGCATCAGAGAAGAGTGTTTGGTGGGTTGTACCCCATGTCTGTGTGCAAGTGGCAGGGTTTATCCCTCCCTCCAACCACAGGTGATGCTGATGCTGGTGCTGGTGCCAGGCTCCCCACCGCTGTGACCTCCCCTCACCTCTTGTGGTTCATCAGCAGCTCTCGGTGCAGCTCCTGGTGGCTCTTGGAGGCTTTGACGGGGTTGAGAAGCTTTTTAGGTTTGATCAGGTCTGGGTTCCCATCTATGTAGTCCGGCTGAGTCAGGATGCTCCTGCTGTCACAGTGCTCCTGCTGTATTTCTGTGTACATCGACGCTGGAAGACAAGAGAGGAGTTGGAGGGTGGGGTGCGCCTGTGGGAGCCCACTTGTGCTCTGTTCCCTGGGTGAGAGCAGTTGCTTGGTGCACCTTTAGAAAATATTCCCTTTGGAGAGACACGTATTAATTAGATCACTTCTAGGTGACTTGCCAGCCACTTGCTTCGGTGGCTGCAGTGGTTGGTGCCAAGGACTAATTAACATCAGGTCAGCTGAGCCGGAGCTGACAGCAGGAGCAGGGCTGGAGCTGCAGGACATGGGGGTCCTTGGAAGTGCTGCTGTGGCTGACACCTCTCATCAGCATTGGGTTTTGCTGATGTTCTGCTGCCCTAAAAGTCAGGATTCATCCCAGTGCCGAGGAAAGCGTAATTCATATGTGCAGCCCAGGATCACACTGTAATAATTTGTGTGTTCTGGATGTAAGAACAGGGGCCCACTCTTTGCTAAGTGGTGGTAGGTTGGATTTCAGGCAAACTGCAGGACAGGCTCACTGCTGGCATTTCCCAAGTGCTCTACATCTCACCTTTACAAAAAAACCCACACAAAAGGAGTGCAAAGCACAGATTTTAAGACAAGATGCGTGCTGTGGGCTGCGCTTTAAGTGCAGGGTGCAGTTGTGCTGGCTGCAATTATGCCAGGGCACGGCCTCATCAGGGACTGGGAAGAGCCATTCATTCCTGAGGACTCACTCAATGAATTTGGGAGTTCAGCGGCAAGAACAAAAAGTACCAGAAAAAGTGTGTAGGCAGCTCCAAGTGCTCTGTTATTACAGTATTTTGGGGTACCTAATGGGACGGCGTACGGGTTGATGGAGCAGCAAGGAAAACAGCTTTTGTTCAGTAATGCTGTCTCCCTCTCTTATCGCAGTCTCATGTACAAAAGGAATAAAATCCTTTTAAAAGAGAAATCAATAAAATGGAAAAAAAAGCAAGTGAAAGCAGGCTAGGTCATTCTTTCTTAGGCAGTAAGTACTCTGCGAATGTAAAGTGGATTGCAATCAAACAGAATTGTGTAAGAAATCATACTGCTGAAGAAATGATTCAGTATCAAACAACTTCTCATTGAATGTTAATGTGGGCAGTGCCCTGCTGCTCTGGGAACAAAGGAAAACAGATTGGAGCCCGTTAAGAGTGTAATTGGGGTGAATAGTTCGGTACATATTCAAAGGGCGTGGGGAAGCTGGCAGCAGAGGTTTCCTGTACCAGGTTGTTTTCCTCCAGGGTGGCAGGTGCTGTTGGTGGGGGAAGGAGCTGAGCACTGAGGCTGCACCTTGCGCTGCTTGTGGGGCGCGTGGGGGTGAAGGCAGAGCGGTTCGGTGGCTGATTGCTGCTCAGTGAAAGCTGGTTTTGGAACAGTGGAAGGTGCATCGGGTGTTCACTGGGGTAACATTGCTGGAGTCCGCAATTCCACTTTGTCCCTTTTCTGGGAGTCTTATTTTCCATGGAAATGAGGTGAGCAAAAGGCAAGAAAGGAAGGTACAAAAGCAGAGGGTTGTTTTGGTGTCAGTGAGCTCCCCTTTCCCATGGCAAAGCGGTGGCTTTATTCTGCAGACAAAAAAAGGAACTTCAAAGAGTGCTGGGTGTTTTCAATGGGAGCACCGCTGGCTGGCTGTGCTACAGGAGGTGATCTGGGAAGGAACCACAAACCAAAAAGACAGGAGCCCCACTTTAAATCTTCACAAGACATTCGTGTGGAGCAATTCAAGGAATGTCTGCATTTGCATTGAGGGTAAAAAGAAAAATGAGGCCTGGAGCACTGCTTGGGGTTATGCTGGGAGTAAGGACGGGGCATCCTTTCTGCTACAGGCTGGCAGAGAAGGACCCTGGGCAAAGTGCTTCTCTCGCAGTAGATCTGTCATCTTCAAGACACAGTGTAATTCATGCCCATGTATAGGGAGACAGACTGCTATCAGGCTGCGTTTTGTCATTATTTATAGTGCCGGCAGCGTAAATCAGGGCAGGTCTCTGCGGAGGATTTACAGCAGGATGTCTGGTTTTGCATGATTCGACCATAGATCAATGAACAAACGTCAGCTCCGGCACCTCCTGGGCCACCGCCATAAATCAGCCATAGGTGCCAGGCAGTTTTATATTGTTCTTGGCAAGATATAAACAAAAAAATGTGTGTGCGTTCTGACACCTTCAGCTGTGCTCAGGAAGACAGTGTGACCTTTCAGACAGATCTGCTTTGGACTGTTGCTTTTCAAAAGTAGCCGTGTTTGCTTCAATGCATTCAGCCTTTTGCTTGCTCTTAAATATTTTCCCTTTCCGTGTTTCTAGAAGCCTGAGGTTCTCTAGGAAAGCTGCATTTCCGTGTGACTTCTGTGTACACACAGAGCAGGAGTGCCTGGACTGGGGGGCTGAGGCTGCCGCTGGGTATTGGGATGAGCTCCCTGCCTTCCTCTGCCCCATGGGAAACCCTTCTGGAGGGGCTCAGCTCTCGGGGGTGCTGGAGACCTACTGCCCCCACCCTGGCACAGGGCTGCCTGAAGGAGAAAAATGACTTTTTAATAGCTTGGTCTGCTCTGACTTCAAGCAAAGCTCAAATTCCTGGAAATCCGTATAAATCCTGGGGGACTTTTGGTAAAATTGCAAGTCTGCAATCCTTGCCCAAATTGCTCAGCCCCAGTCTTTTGAGAAGAAGAAAATCAGCTTTGAAATGACATTCACTGCCTTGGGGCTGCAGGAGGTGCCCTCTGCAGAGTTTATGTTGAGTTTCACAACTTTGTCCCTGCATGCGGGGCTGTCCCTCTGCACGGCAGCCATGCAGCCTGCACTGCTCCCGCTGCTGGCATGAAAATAATCCCCAGGAATGCTGTAAGGGGATTATAGGGCCGGGCAGGCAGGTAAGCGGGGTGCTGCTCTGGCTGCCCAGCTCCAGCTGCTCTTCCTGAGGGGAAAGCGCTAAAGGGATCGGAAGGAAAATGGAGTGTTTTCAGTGTAAGCATTGGCAGACTTTTATTTCTGCTGAGAACTGATTTCCCAACAGGAGCATCTGAGGAGAGGTTTTTCAGTAACTGCAGGAAATGATCAAACTGCTCTTGTTAAAAATATTTTATGGGAGTCCCTTTCTGGGCAGAGAACGAAACCTCCGTGAAATGGCATCCCTGCGCAAATGGACAGAGGGCTTTGCTCTGGGAATGGCAGCTGTGGTCAGAAGGGCACTGATTGTAATTCTGTGTAACTTGGTGCTTGGAGGGAGAGATGAAACAGGGGAGAATCACAGAGTCGTAGAATCATGGAATCATTAAGGTTGGAGAAGACCACTAAGACAGATCACCAAGTCCAACCACCAGCCCGACCCCACCACACCCATAACCATATCCCTCAGTGCCACATCTCCACGGTCCTTGAACACCTCCAGGGACAGTTGTTGTTCCTAATACCCAACTGAAATGCAGACTTCCAGCTCACAGCCCTGGCTCTGGGTTTGTAAGGCCACTGAGTTGAGGTTTTGTGGGCAGAAGTGGCCACTGGGAGAAAAGCCTCTGGTTTCTGAGTGCCTGGTGTTTGTTTGTGAATACATATTTTCAGGGAGGCAGCAGATTACTGGCGGGCTGCTGAACGGAGCTGGGCACGCACATCCCACAGGGAAGGAGACTGCAAACCACCATACTCAACACAGGTTGCCCAAGCAGGTTTAAAGCTACTTGCGCAAGTAATCAGAGCTGTGCAGTAATGTGAGTTTAAAAGCCTCATCTCACCTGAAATCAGTGATTTTTTAAAATGAAACTCCAAACAAAACTTTCTCGGCATCCCTTCATCGTGCTGCATCAGCAGCTTGGCAGCGTTGTGTCCCAGGGGCCTGGCACACTCCTTTTGCTTGTCACCGAACAGCCGCGTCATCGATCAGTGATACGCGTGGTCCGGAATGGAAGCAAAGAGCCTTTGTCTGCTTTTAATCTAGGGTTTTAAATAATTAAGCAGGCCGAATTCTGGTATTTATAATGCAATGAGGCAAATGTAATTTGATGTGGCCACTGTGGGAAATGTGTCCCAGCCATGGGGTTGCTCCTCAGAGCGGTGGGTGCCGAAAGTCAGAAATAAACCCTATGGGGTCATGGGGTTGGAAAGGGAGAGAACCGCAATGGTGCCTGCAAGTCTCTGCCCTGTCCTCTCCTCTAGCTGAGGGTTGGCATGTTGGTTAATGATTTCATTTAATCACCTTGGACTGTGATAAGCAAGGTGCTGGGGCCGGGATCCTGCTGTTAACAATTACCAGGGACGCCCGCCCTCTGGACGGCATGTGGAGCAATTCGATTCGTTTTGTTAAGCAGTGACAGATGCTCAGCAGCCCTTGCTAATCACAAACTTATTTTTAATATATCATCAAATATTTGCTGTGTGCCTTTCCCTATGTGGAGACACGCATCAATCATTAATGAATGTTTTAAGGTAGCTCAAAGGGATTTTCTGGAATGCAGAGAAAATCATTTCCCATTGAGCTTCAGCTACACCAGCAGTACCCCCTGTCCCACCTAACTCCTCTCCAAGAACATTAAACTGTGCTGTGTGTTGGTTTAGGGAATATCTTGTGGGATATGGGTCTGTTTTCTGGGCAGCACTGAAGTGCTACGGAAACCTAATATATCCCAAACTAAACTGAAAGTAGGGTCCGGAGACACCTGTGCACAAATAGGGTGCAGTGCAGAACCCCCTGGGGCTCAGCAGCCTCTGCCCAAGGTGGGGAGGGGACATGGGGACGTGGGGACACAAGGATGTGGGGGCCCTGTGCTTACCTGATTTCCGCAGTGTGCCCCTGGGGATCCCAGGGGCCCCGTGCTGCCCCGCGTCCCATGACATGGGGCCAGGCGGCTGCTTCTGCCTTCTGTGCTTGCTCTGCTGGCCTTTGGGTCTGTGAGGCTCCCCGGCTCCTGCCTCGTCTCTTCGGTGGGGGGAGGATGGAGGCTCACATGGATGCCACCTCCCTTGCCGCCTCACGGGGACCCCGTAGACCCCAAAAGTTGCTCCCTTTGCTCTTCACTGCTGGCTGATGTTTCCCCAGAAAATCAATAAGCCGGTGGGTTTTCTCACCCCCCGCAAAGAGAAGAGCTCTTGGTGTGCACAGCCACTGAGGGGTTGTGCCCCTGCTCCACAGAGGGCGATTTCTCCTGAGTGTGCCTTAAACCACGCTCCCGGAGAAATCAGATCGGCCCAGAGGAAGCCGCACGCCCACTCTCTTTAGCAAAGCACTGCAACAGCAAAGCCCGGCACCAGGGCAACCGCTCGTGTTATCGTGATCGTTCCCAGCACGTTGCGACACCACTGCGCCAGCACCGCGCTGTCCTGGGGGCAAGGGCATGGGGGGAGTGCAGGGTGGGAGCAGCCTGGCCCTGTGCCCAGGGGCTGTCCTGGCAACAGGGGATGCAGAGGTGGAGAAGGGAGAAGGAGTGGAAGTGGCCCAGCAGCCCCTTCGGGCTCTTGGTGGGTGCTGATGCTGCCCATTGCCCCATGCCATGCTTGCAGGTACTCACTGGTCCTGGGAGGTGGGCAGGGGTGGAGTAAAGCCATTTTCATCCAGACAGAAGGGATAAGGAAAGTGGGGGCTGCCAGTTGTGGTGAAGGATGCTCCCAACCCCATGAGGAAAGAGGCCAGGGTCCTCATTCCCTCATTTCCACCTCTCCATGTTTTGCTCCTCTCCATGCCCCAGTGCTGTCCCCATCCCAGCTGTGTTTTCCAGCCAAGGGCTCAGTGATGCTGGATTCCTCCCTGCTCACCCTGCAGATCCTCACTCACCTGAACCGCCACTTGTGGGCCTCCCGCTGCTGCCAGCACACCGGGGCTGGAGGGAATATTCCTTCTGAAAGAGAAGAGAGGAGAGAATGTGCAAGGACTGTGCAGGTATTGTCCTATAACAGAGGGTGAGATGGACAGCTGGTGGCTCCGGCACCTCTGACATCAATCCAGCACCTCTCTGACACAGCTCCAGCATGCCACCCAACAGCCACCGTGCTCAGTGCCATGCCAGCCTTTAAATCATGGAGTGCTCAGCTCCTCTGGCCCTGAAGGGCTGTGTTGCTATTAAATCTCCACTCCCAGCCCTGGGTGGGAGGGAGCACCGCTGCCAGCTTTGCTCAGGTTCCTAACTCTGGACAAATGCAATGGGGACTGTGGTGGTGACCAATTCAAGGCAATTAGTGGGTTTAAACACAGTAAAGCAATACAAATAGTAGGTAGTCTCACTTTGTATTTTATTGGTCTGTTACTCCCCATATTTCAGTGCATCGCCCCTGGCATTAGGGACATTAGTGGGCACAGTGCTGATGGGCTGATGGTTGGACCTGATGATCTCAACGGTCTTTTCCAAACTTCATGATTCTATGATTCTGTGACTCCAATGCATGTCAAGGAGCTCCTGCATCAGTTTATGGAGGCATTCTGTCTGGTGTAGGCTGCCTTGAACTTCTGGCCCCGGGCAGGAATCTTGCTCTCCAGCTCCACATCCTGCAGCTTGAGGCCATCAACCCTGAACAAACTATTGATCAGTGGTCTTGCATGTAGGTACTCTGGTAGCTGGATGGCTGGTATTTGGGATCATGTTTGTGCTGTGCTGAAGCCAGTTAGAGAAAAGAACTGTCATCTTGGAAAGGGAGCGGACGATGGCTTCAGACACACTGAGATGGATACAAGTGCCGTTAAGCTGCAGCACCACAGCATTGATCTTGCACAGTAACCAAAGTCTGAGCTAATGAATGAGGCAAGAAATTGCTACAGTCAGATGGTGGCAATAAAGAGGTATTAGCATGGGCGAAACGCCACCCAGACTGAGAGCTGATCTGAGTCTGCCCTGAAGAAGCAGCAGCAGGGCTGGAGGTTGCCCAACTCGTGGGTCAGGGTGCTCAGAGCTTGGCCACAAGCTGCAACCTGGTGAGCTACAGCCAACACATCTGTTGATTGAATTATTGCTCAGCCCAGAGGCTTTGAAGGAAGTTGTGATGACCTGCAACTTGCTGCCAGATCAAAGCCAGCACTTCTGTGTGTGATGAAGCCACGGTACGTGAGATTTAGAGGTTATCCACATTGCATCTTATAGCTTCATTCTCTAAACCCCAAACACCTCTGCTCACTGCTCACAGTGCTCCATGTGAAAATGTTACTGACACGCTCCTGGACACGGAGGTTGTGTAAGCTGGTGCCCAAATCTCACGGATTATTGCTGAATTCTGCTCAATCTGTGCTCATTTGCAGCAGCTGGGAGTGATCCAGACCTCGGTGAAATCATCCACTGGAAGAAACTTCTGAGGATTAGTGAGACTTTTTCCCATCTGTGATGTAAACACACAACAATCTGCTGGGCTGATTGTTTGCTGCAATCCCTGCCAAGCTGGTGCACATGCTTGCTGAGATGATCCCATTTGCTTTTTAAGGAGAAACGCGGAGAAAATGGGCAAAGTGTCCCAACATAGCATGGCCTCTGCCTCCCATTTGCTGTGGTTTGGGCTCTTCTGTCTCAGTGTCGTAGTGATGCTCGGTGAGGAGTTTGGCTTTGCCCATTCTTTACCCCCTTCACAGTGACACAGCGCCGTTTTGCAGTTGGGAGCAGCTGTGGCATCGTGCAGAGGGATGGGGCTGCCGTGCAGGGTCCCCATGCTGCAGCCTGACAACCCCTCATAGGGACCCAGTGTTGCTTCAGGGCAGTGCAGGATGCAGGAGTGGTGTGGGACAGCCCAAAACCTAACCCTGCTCCCTTCTCCAGGTGGGCACACACCTGCCTGCAGGTGCTTGGGTTCACCACCCTGGGCTTGTGTTACTCCTTGTCCCTGCCCACGGTCGTTCTCACTATCATGTTGCAGAGGGCTTTAAGAAAGATCAAATTCTTGGTGTTATGTTTCATTCATTGTTGTTTTGACCTCCACAAATCTGCAGCATTTCTTTGGCTGGGGGCAAACGGCCGTCTCGGGGGTGCCAGGCACTCTCAGTCCGTGGCTTTGGGCATGCAGGAGGGGGCTGGGCTGTGTCCCGCTGTGCCCATGCAGTTCCAGGGGCGTGCTGAGCTGGTGGCCACTCTGTGTTGAGTCAAGTGGAAAATTGTGAACGCTTCACATAGTGCTTTTATTCAGAAAGTTGTCTTTTATTCATAAAGACAACACCATTTGACACGGATGAGCGCCGTGCTGACCTCTGCATGGCTTTGTCACAAACACCGCTGGCGGTTGGGAGGCAAACACAGCCCTCCTGCAGGGCAGGATGGGGAATGGGGACCGACTTCATGCACTGCTCGGAGCAAAGGGCAGTGCTGCTGATAGTGCAAGCATTGTTAGCAGTGGGTGGGTGGTTGCAGTGGGTGAGCCATGATTTTAACCTGTCTCAGGAGCTTGTTTCCACTCGACGCTGTAGGTTTGGTAGTGCTGATGCTATTTCTGCTATTTCTAGGGATGCCGCTGCCTGCATGGGAAGAGCATCACTCAGTGGCACAAAGGGCTCTGGCAGCTGCGGAACAAATTGCTGTCATGCTGCAGAGAGACCATTAGGGAACACTGAAGGGCCTTGAAGGATGAGCTTTGCAGAAAGTGAGGCTTGTGGCACATGAGTGATTGGGACAGCATTTATTCCATGCACTGTGCCAACAGCCTGGGAACTCAGTGTCACATAAAGGGACTGCATGAAAGTAGGGAAAATGGGGTTTGTAAGGAGCAGGGCGGGAGGGAAAGGGCTGCAAGGGAGGGGGTTTGGCTGCAAATGGAGGAGGCATCAGAGAGTGAAGCATCCCCACTAGGGCAAGGGTTTTGTGAAGGCAGCAGGTGCATTGGAGTGAACCCCTGGAGCAGAGGGCAGCAGCAAAGCAGCGAAGCCTTTAATTGCATTAGTTCATTTCTATTTGGGGACCACTGAGCCATCCCCAACCTGGCAGCTGCTGCATGGCCATGCAGTGATCTCCACACCTTCCCTGCAGGTGCATCGGGCACAGTGCTTCAGGACATGGGAGCACTGTGGATCCCAATTGCCATTTGGGTTTGGATGTGCTCCCGGGGCCATTGCCACAAAACCGTGTCGTAGGGCTGCTGCTCCAGCCTCGTGTGATTGGTGTCACCATGCCAGGATGGCACCACGCTGGCCCTGCTGTGGCCATTTCCTCTGTGCTCTGCAGCCCTGGCATGGAGCAGCCCTTTCCCTTCCCACTGCATCTCTTCTGCCAGCCGCAGACACAGTGCCTCTTGTTTGCCTTATTCCATCCTGCACTTTCCAATATAGGGGCCCAGGATTTTTGTAGTTAGGATAAGGGTTTCCAAGCTCTTGAATGGCAAGAGCCAGCTTTTTCATCCAGTGGAGCTTTCATCTAACACTATGGACTTTTAAAATCTCCTTTTAACATTGCCCTGGCATTGCACCACTGCTCCCTGTTGGATGAGTTCTGCAGATGGTGCTGAGTGCAGTGCCAGCCCTGTGCCCATGGGGTTGCTTTGGGTCTCACCTGCCTGGGGCTGGTCACACTGCTCAGTGCTCAGTCCTGGCTGTCTGTCCCATTCCCACAGAGGAGCTCAGTGTGGGCACCAGGTGCTGCTATGCTGAACAAGGGCCATCCCCAGCACTGGCCTGCTGCCTCTTGTTGTTTTCACTCAGCAGCAGAGCAAAGCTCTCCTAATCTCAGCTCATCTGACATTAGTGTAAAGTGACACTCTTGGGAATTTGGGGACAGAAGAACTTTCCCTGGGGAAACGGCTGCGGTGCAAACCCTGGTGCTGTTTTTGGGAAGGCTGTGCTCTGTGGTTGTTGGAAGGGTTTGTTCTGGGGGTGTGAGAAGGGGCTGATGCTATGCCGAGCAGTGAGGGTCTGTGAGCGGGGAACTCTGAGCTGGCTCTGGTCCTTGCCTTGCAGCACGGGGCTCTGGGCAAAGCCCGGTGTCCTGCCGTCAGTGCTGCTGCCAGAGGAGTTTTATGGGAGCAGCTGCAGCCTTTGAAAGCAGCCATGACCTTGGAGCCCCACTGGCAGCCTTTCCAGCCCCTTTTGTTGTGGAGCGGGGCATTGCCTTGCACTCCACATCCCTGCTGCCGACTGTTGGATGCTGCTCTGCTCTGAGCCTGGCAGGGGCTTGGCTGAGACTGCAGACAGGCAGCACTGGCGTGCAGTGCAGGGCCCTCCTCCTGCCCCCATGTTCCCCCAGAGTTGTGCCCGGCAGTGCCCTATGCTGCTTTCTTGCAGGGGCTGTGGGGGAAGCAGAGCTCTGCTGCCCACCCCATGCACCCTCCCTGCCCCTCAGGTAAAGCACTGAGCTGCGAGCCCTGCTGGCACCGCTCTGCTTGGAGAGAGGGAGCGGCAGCAAAGCTGCCCCAGAGCCATCAGGAGGATGGCATGGATGGGTGGGAGCGCTGAGTTCCGAGCCAAGGCTGACCTAACCAGCTTATTGCCGTGCACGGTAATGCCGTGCACATGTGCCAAGGCCTGGATGAAGATCAGGTGCCAGTTTTGGGTCACTGGGTGCTGTTTGTGTGTAATTGGGGTCCTAGCCCAGATCTTTTTTGAGGGATTTTCATTAAATTTCATTTTAACTTTCTGATAGAGGGTGAAAGGAGGGAGCAGATGTTTGGATTCCTTGAAGCCTTTAGGACACCACAAGCTGGTTGAAGCTAGACAGGGGGAAAGCAGGAGGACCTTCCTGGTACTGATCCTGACAAATTGAAAATGCATTCTTAAAGCATTCTGTAATCCGAGTAGCTTTATGCAGGTCAGGAACTCAGACAGCCCTTCTGTTTTTCCTGACCTACTGGATGGAGCTAGGAGAAGAGCTGTGGAAGAGCTGACACCAGAGCAGGGCAGCCCAACCGCGCGGTGGTAACATATCTCCAGGCAAAGTGACACCCAATGACATCCACAGCACAGCCACCTCCAGCACCTCCATGTGCCTCAGGACCCCTCAGCACTGCTCCCTTTAGAGCTCTATGGCTGCTCTCCTAAGGGATGTGCGCTTGTCACCCCATGCTGTGGGGTGGTGGCTCGCCCCAGCTTCCATCAGTTGGGAGCAAGGAAACGGTGATGGGGAGTGGGGACCAAAGCTGGGTGCAAGCTTAGTGCTGGGGCTTGCTCCGCAAGGCTAACATTTCTCCCCATCCCCTCCTTGCTGTCCCCAAAGGCCCAGCAGGGCCCCAGCACTGAACCCATCAGGTGGCACTACTTAAGAGCAGCTCAGTCCCACTATAATCCCCTTCTGCTGTCACCACCTGTAGCACACGGCGAGCAAAACAAGCCCCACGTGAGCAAACATTCCCTTCTCTCCAAACCCCCCACCCCATCCCGCACCCACATACCTTCTTCCCATGCGCTCCTCCCATTGTTCAGGACTTCAGCTGTGCCCCACTGGCACCGTCCCTGCTATGCCTGTGGGTTCTGGCGGCCGCGCAGCTCCCAATGCCCCCACTGTCCCCACGGGGAGAGGCGGGTGAGCTCCAGCCCGTTTGCAGTGGGGCCGGCCGGGAGGGTTCCCTTCTCCTCCCTTCTCCCAGCACGTGGAGAACTCATTTTCTTCGTGCACCTCACGGCTGGCGCGCGCCCAGGCTCTGCCCGGGCACAAAGGCAGCTTTCATGCTGCGGATGCCCGGTTTCTAAGCCGGGCTCCGTATTTTGAGAGGCTGTGGAAGATTACAGTAATTGCACTTGACAGGGCAAGATGTCACAGGACGCGGATTCGCTCGGCCGCGGGGCCCCGGCACCCAGCGGTCCTCGCTTGCGGCATCCTTCCTGGCTTGCTCTCTGGTGCTTTGCTGAAATAAATCGGTACCCCAAAATAAGGCAGGACAGCCCCTGAGTCCCGGCTGTGCAGCAGCGCTGGATTTTGCAGATCTGATCCTGTGGATGCCCCCGGGGGCTGCAGCCACTGCTCTGGGCAGGGCTTGGGGCTGCGTGAGTTGGGAACACGGTACTGAGACTGAGTGTGCTCACCCAGGTAGGCACTGTCCACATCTCTGCACCTTCCGAAACAGTGGGGAGATGGAAAAACAACCTCATGTGGGGTTTGCTGTCCCTGCAGCCGTCGCCCTTAATAAGCAAATTAAATTTGCTAAACAGTCATGGCGCTTAAAGCCGTGTTTATGACTCCCGGTACACTGTGGGATTTTTGATTTATTTTTCAGGCTGCAGTAACCTGGGGAGGAAGGGCTCTTCAGAGCTCTGGCTGCAGAGTGAGGTCACACAGGAGCTGCACTTCAGCTCTCCCTATTGACCCAAAACTGCGTGTACCTCTGTAACACAGTGATGGGCTCAGAGCTCTTTATAGCTGCCTCTAGCATGCTGAGATGTACATTTCCTTTAGAAAAGCTTCTGGTGTAAAGCCAAAACAACGCGCATTGCAAATGGGGCTGGTTGTTTCCCCCTCTGTAACTGCTACTGGGTGCTGTTTTCCCCTTTGCAACAGCCTTTACGGGTCCCAGGCTGTTTTCAATTTGGCTTACAAGCCAATCCAGATCCTCTGAGGGGGCTTAAAATAGTTGGCATATTTCTGCTGGCGGTGCAGCGGGGTGTGTGGCGCGAGGGCTGTTGTGTCTGCTGCGCTGTGCTGGTGCTCACTGCTGCTGCCGTGTGGGTGATTCAGTGCCTGGGATTAACGGCTGCTGCTGCAGCAGATTTAGGGATCGATGTATGGCAGGGGCTTCCCGCAGCGCAGTCAGGTGCGCGCTAAGAGTGCAGGAGGATAAGCTTGGATAAAATACTACAGCTAGCAGGGAATTCCTCTGCGATGGCTGCTTGGGGTTTTTGCTTTGGGTTTTTCCTTCGTTAGGGAAAAACTGCTGTCAGGCTGATTTGGGATGGAGGCACTGGGTTTTGGTGTTGTCTTGATCTTTGGAAGATTTAGCCTGGATTTAACCCAGAAGAAGAGCAACAAGGTGGGCAGCGTGCTTTGCACACATTGACCAGCAAGCTGTCCTTATGGCCTTATTGTGGCTATAAGGTGTGGAGGAGGGTTGGCAATGGAGAGGAAGACCACTGGGCCCAGAGCATCCCCATGTCCGTGGGCATGGGACAGCCATGTATGGTGCTGTGACAGTGGGTGGGTGATGGGGAAACCCAGATGATGGCAGAGGGGTTGGCAATGCCAGGCCTGTGGAGAAAAGCCTGGATTAGGCTCGAAAATGGAGGGAAGAAGGTATCGGTTTATAATTAGATACATTATTTAAGAAACAAGTAGAAAACATATCACAAAATGCTTGGTTTGAAGACAGAAAAATAAAATGCCCCACATCAACCCATAGCCACAGAGTAGGGCAGCTTGGCTGGAGCCTGGCTGGGTGCTTGCTCACCTGCACACTGCAGCTGCTCTGAGCACCGCGTGTCCCCACACCAGAAAGCCGGTCTCTGGGAGCCAGCAGCCACCACTGGGCTTGTGTGACCAGGCCGGGTGTATGGGTCGGTCCAGGGGTGTTGGCATCCCCGTAGCCCTGGCTGGGGATCCATGCAGGTGTGCTGCCAGAGTGTCCCTGCTAATCTTGCTTCCTGGGGGCGCAGCCCTCCATCTCCAGCAGCTCGGGCCAGCCGTCGTATTTATTTGTTTTCTGGTCATTTTTGATGTGCTGAAAGAAAAGAAATAGAGAGAGAAAGAAAACATGAGGAGGTGGGTGACATTGGGCATATCTGCAGTGTGGCAAAGCTTGCATATAGGTGGGTGAGACATGGGAGATGGTGGCCGGGCCATGTACCTCCTCAAAGGGGCTCTTGCCCTTCATCCCCTTTGCCCCTAAGAAGACCCAGTTGTCTCGAAAGCCCAGCTGGTTCACGTGTCTGCTGCCCAGAGCTGAAAAAAGTGCCCGAACTTTGTTGTTCATCCTAAGGGATGGAAAAAAAAAGCATCAGAATGGTGCTGGGTGGGTGACCCCTCCTGTCATAGAATTATAGAATCATTAAGGTTGGAAAAGACCACTAAGATCATCAAGCCCAACCACCAACTACCCCCACCATGCCCACTGACCCTCAGTGCCGCATCTCCATGGTTCTTGAGCACTTCCAGGGACGGTGACTCCACCACTCCCTGGGCAGCAGTGCCAGTGCTTCACTGCTCTTTCTAAGAAGAAAGAGCTGGCAGCACGTGGCTGTGGGGGTTGGCAGCAGCAGCACCCCCAGCCCTAGCACTGCTGCTGGTTTTTGGGTACCTAGGGTCACGCATGGGGCCAAACTCACTTTGTTGCAGCATCGTCATAGGTGGCTGCCAGCATGATGGTGCCATCCTTGATCTCTTGGAGGAAGGTCTCCAGCTGTGTAACATCTGGCAGGAGCGTTAGGAAAAAGAAAAGGGTTTTAGTAGGGCTGTGCATGGTACTGGTGGTAGGAAGGTTCAGGACTGCTGCTTGCCTGCTGTGCACGACCGTAAGGAGAAATATACTGCTAATTTTGCTCACTAGCTGTGAGAGTTTGTTCATGTGAATTAAATTCCCAACACCAGGAATGAGCCTGGCTGCAGAATTCCTGCCTAGTGGCAGCAGCTTCATGCATAGTACAGGAGTTATTTCTCATCCTGCATCTGCTGCGCGGGATGCTCGAGTCCAATGCCCCATCTAGTGGCAGGACAGCTGATTGCTGCTCGGGGCTCGCTTACAGACTGCAAGAAATCTCATGATGTTGGTGTTTCTCTCTCAAAATTCCGGAGTTACCAATATAGGTTTCATGACCAACAAATGTAAAGGGTGATTGGTTTAGTGGGATTTTGTTCCTCAGGCTTTTATAAATACGAAAGGAGCAAAAAGCCCAGCTCAGCCATGACCCTGGGCAGCCACACGTACACCACCAGAGCCGGACAAAGCCCTGCAGCCCTTGTCTGCACACACAGCAGAGCTGCTGCAGCGCTGGTGACCGCTGGCACCGAGGGAACCATGCTTACCTCCTGAGTACATGTCGAAGGAGCCCACCTTCAGGAGCTGCCCGTTCTTTCCTGAGGGTTGAAAATTCCCAACACAGTCAGGGTGGGTCTTCAGGGAAGATCCCCTGCGTCCCAGCCCCATGTGCACTGTGACTGATGCTGTCCTAAAGTTGGCTGTGCATGAAGCCTTGGGGACACCAGGGCCCAACTCACCATTCACCAGTGCAATGTTCAGCCCTCTGCCGATGTTGCTCTTCACGGTGCTCATGAGGCTGGAAGGCAGAGACCAGTGAGTGGCAGCAGGCCATGAACCATCCTCAGGCACAAAGACAACTCCTTCCACTGTTGTTTAACCACCAGTGGTCTGTACTGGCCATCAGCCTACTTGGCAGAGGCCAAACTCACCCCACTGCCACTGCCCCACCCCCCATACTGCTTACATCCTGTCCTCGAAGCAGATGGAGGGTCCCACCACGTTGGCAGCACCACTGATGATCCGGAAGGCGAAGTGGTCAGCGGGGCAGCCCTTCTTGTTCCCACACTTGTGGCGGGGCTGTGGTGGGCCTGGGGGGAGCAGGGAGCTGTGGGGGAGGGGCACAGGCCCTGGAGTTGGGGCTGGTGCACGTGTCTACTGCCAGTAGGTGTAGGGTGTGCTGTGGGGTGAGGCGCATGCCAGCCTTGTCCTAGGGCTGGTGATGGGTGGTGATGGGGCTGGGATGGGACGTGATGAGCTGGTGTTGGGCACTGCTTTGTGTAACAGAGGGCGGGTGTCAGAGGGAGCATTCGCTGCTGGCACCCATTCAAGCCCAGCCCTGTGTGAGTTTTCTGCCCTGAGTTTCCCCATTTTCAGCTGGGGTGAGGCTTGCAGCCTTTGGGAGGGTGGGACATTTGCCTTGCAAGCAGCCATCACACTCCCACCGTCGCCCTCAGCCCTGAAGCAGTGTTGTGTATGGAGATGAAGCCGAGAGCGATACTCACTGCTCTTGGGCTTGCTGGTAGCACCTGCGGACACAAAGGAGAGGTCAGCACCCCACGGGCCCACCAAAACCTCTTCCCAGGGCTGTGTGCATCCTGGACCCCTGCAGCACTTCCCACTGCCCCGTCCCCGCCATGCCCAGATAGCAGAGTTGGTGGCTGTGCCCCCAGCCAGGGGCTGCCATGCACTCACCCAACCAGCTCCGCAGGCTGATGGCTCTCCCACTGTGCTCAAAGTATGTCTGCATGATGAACCAGGAGCCCAGCAGCGTGGCCAGCAGCACCAGGAGCCGGATCACGCCTGGTGGGAGAGGAGCACCTGGGTTGGGGCCGGGCATCCCCATGTTCCCCACGCACAAGGTGGCTGCTGTGGTATGGCAGGTGGCCAACACTCCTTTCCTCATCCTCTACAAGGACTCCGATCTCTTAACTAATGTCTCCAGAGTGAGCGGTGATCCTCAGATCGGCATCACCCTTCTACCAGAGGGCATTATTCATGCTCCTCTCTGCATTGAAGTTGATCTGATAATTAGTTAGAAAGCAATGTAAATGCAAGTGTTTCCTATCTTCCCAGTGCTGGGAGGGCTGCTGTCCCCCAATCAGTCACCGACTACAGCTAAGCAGCTGCTAATACAGATGTGATTGGCATTTGGCTTTAAAGCAACACTCATTGGAGCGAAACGTTCCTGTCCTGCATGGAAACAGGGTAGAAAAATATACTTAGATTGCAGCTGAATGGCTCTTATGGAAGCAGGAACCTCTCAGCAGCCATCAGTTCTCAGCCTCTGAGGGTTTCACTGGGAAATACACAACAGCCTGAAATCTACACAAATATCATAAAAACCTGATGCTTATACAAATGTCCTTTCCTGTGATGCTGGTGAGGGGAGGGCAGGGCACAAGGGCTTGAAAGGGGCCATGCAAATAAGAAGCAGGCATAAAGAGCTGTAGAATATGGGAGTGGGAAAAGTAGATGCCCGTCTCCATCCTTACCTGTCACCCGCATGCTGAGGGAGCACAGCGAGGGGCTGTCACTGATCCCGCCTCACCCTGAGCAAGGAGAAACACTGTGAAGTGTGGCTGTAATCCACAAAAACCAGGTGGATGTTAGATGAAAAAGTAACTGCTCTGTTAAACATATTTGCATTGACTAAGATCAGGAACTAAGCCACCGTAGATGCATGGATTCCTGTTGGGCACATGCTTGTCCCCACCCTGATGTGGCAAAGTCCTGGCCCCGGCGCATCAGAGTCATTCTGCAGGCCCTGGGCTATCCCGTCACTCACTGGTACTGTCCTTTTCCCAGGAACTCTTCCCGGTGCCGCTGACAAGGAAGAGCTCAAGTGGTGTATTTGCAGTCACAGCCCCGTGTCATTTCCTTCTGGGATGATGCAAGGTGAGTTTTAAATATTATAGACTGCAGAATGCAACTGATAGCCTGCAGTTTGGGCTGGTGTGGTCAGAGAGGTCTGCAGAGCAAACTCCTCTTTAAATCAGAAGGAAAAGGAAAGAAACTGGTGCCAAGGGCCGGTGACATTCTCTCTCTGTTCAGCAAACACTTTTGCCCTGTTAATGTTGGGCTCATGGTGATGCAGCTGTGGGCATTTCTAACAAGAAGCAGAGTTTGGGAGCAGTTCCCATGTTAGCAGAGCAGTGCCAGCTCTAAGGGTGCACAGCACAGGAGCAGAAATGTTTTTCCCTTATCATGCAATATCTGCACCTGTGTGGATTGGGAGGGGTTGCAAGTGGGATCACAAACCATTTCCCACCCGAACCCGCCCACCTCCCTCCTGCCACCGCATCCCCCATGGACACACAGCACTGACACCCGTGGGGACCCAATCCTACCGTCCAAATTTGGGGTCACAGCATGGTGTGGTCTGTCCTGGAGCCCCCCCCTAAGCCCGAAGGCAGAGCCTCACCTGCAGCGGTGTGCCCAGTGCTGCTGTGCTCGGAGATAAGGCTTGGTGTAGAAAATCTGTAAAGGAGCTGCGCTGAGAGTTGCTTTTCCTGTTTGAAGGGTAAATAAAAAGCAGTGGGTTGTAGCAGGGCTGGGCTGAAGGCTGAGTTCAGGTTCGTATGCTATGAGGAAGGAAATTTTGCTTCCTGCCTGGCCCTGCTCTGGGTCCCATTCCACTGCCAACATTTGGGGAAAATGCCCACAGCACTGCATCTCTGCATCCCCCCACAGCCCTTCCCCACTCCCTCCAGCCTGCCAGCCCCGTGGCCCCGTATCTCTGAAATCCCCCTTTGCAAGATGTGAGACCTCCAGGCTGGTGGTGGGTTGCATTTGGAGCTCACTGAGCTCCCCTCAAATGCAATGAGTAAAGCCTGGAGCTGGCAGTGACTCCAGGCTGGGACACAGAAAGTGGGGCTAAACCCCACCGATTTTGCAAAATGTCCCCATTGTGTCCCAGTCACTGTGGGCCCATGCCCACGTCTGCGTCCCCATTGCACAGTGCTTTGCCCAACTCGTGGTTTTCTATGCGTGTATTGATTTCACTGCAGAGGGAGAGAAATGGAAAAATAAACCAATAAACACTACCACTTTGGGGAAGTCATTTATTTATTTGGGCTATTTATTTTCACCTTAATCCCAGGTAAAATTCATTGGGTGAAGTCCCTTAGCAGTGAAATTGATGGAACCTGATTGCATTACAAGAGGGCAGCCCTCTCCTGGGATTTCTATTATGTTCTCTTTTAATTGTTTGGATTGATTTTTTTTTTCTTTTTCTTTTTATGCTGGAAAGAGCGCAGCGCTCCGCTGTCAGCCAGAGCCACCAGCAGAGAGGGAGAGAAGGAAGGAGCTGCGGAGGATGGTGGGCAGTAACTGGAGGTATTTGTCTAAAACCTGAAGCCTATTTGCTTAAAAACCATTCTGGGAACAAAAAGGTTCCTGTATAAATATTGCTAAAGATTTTCATGGTGCTTTAGGCATGGGCTCCACCCAGAGCCTGCCCGGGGGCCCAGGAGATCTGACTTTCTGTGCATTGCTGAGCTCCTCACTGGAGCAGCACTGTTTGCCAGAGTGTTTCTAATTTCCTTGGCCTATAAAAACATTTGGCTGCATGCTGGCTGCTCAGGAGGGTGCCTGTGGCCAGATAACCCCCTGCAAGTCAATGGTTAACCAGGGAGAGGCCCTGCTCCCACTGCAGAGCCAAGCAGGATGCAGGAGGCGGGCAGGACTGCAGGGCAGCAGCGGTGACCAAGCTGTGCCCAGGAGTGGGACAGCAGCCAAATCCCATCCTGTCTGCAGCTGCTGCTGGAGCACCCGCTCGCTTTCCCCATCTCGCTGCCTTCATGGGGCTGCGAGCCCCACATGCTATGCCTCTGGCTGCTCCTTCTTTGCCAGAGGCTGGAGGCTTCCTTCTCTAATCAGATGTACCATTAACTGCACCATTGGTAGTTAACTTTGCACACACGCACAAGTTCCTTAACCAACAGTGTTGGATTGACTGCAGGATGAATCACATAGGCAAACTGATAACGCATTTCATGGCTGCCACTCCAGTCGCGGTGGCCATATGGGGGCATGAATCCCGGGAGGAGGTACGGGGCCACGGGAAGGGGGGAGCGGCAGAAGTGCCACCTGGCAGGGGGAGCGCAGCAGTGGGTGCGTGCTCTGTGCCGGCGCGGCAATTGGTGGTGCTGTTGCGCAGCGCATCCATCGCCCGCTGCAGCCCTGGCGCAGCCCCCGGCGCTCGGAGAGAGGAATAAATAAGGGAAATCATAACCGCTTTTACCATTAGAAGAGAAATTAGCTCGCGCCACGCCAAGCCCACGGTTTGCAGCTCTAGCGCAGCCAATCCGCTGTTATTGTTCTGCAGGACTCCTCTGCAACCCAACGATGACAAACACCGGGAATTAGAAGAGTGTAATTACTCTGTATTAGCTGAATTCACGGTATAGACACAGATCATAAACATCCATTGATTATTCCTAATTTCACATTTTTAGCATTCTGAATTGCAGCAATTACGCGTGTCGGAGGCAATTAGCACATCTCCCACTTCCTCAGACCCCAGTCCCTGCCCTTCCTCTGAGACAACTTGGTGACTGCTCAGCGAGGACTTGGAGCACAAATCCCTCCCCAGTGCTACAACGCCCAGCCCCTCTGCAGCACCCAGCCCCTCTGCATTGCTCCTTTGGCTGTTGAAAGCCTCAGAATGCAGATGGATGCCCATGGGGACCTCTGACCCCACAGCCACAGATTGATGTGATTGATGGGAGTGCTCCAGTTCTTGCTGTCCTCTGCTCAATGCCAGTTGGTGCTGTGCTTGATACTTTGTTATGAAGCAAAAACAGTATTAAAAACAGGGTGTGGAAGCAAAAGCAGTATTAAAAAAAGGGTGTGGATGTAGATCATGAATGTTTGCATGGGAAATATGTGATTCTATTAGTATCATATAATTAAATGTGTTTTGGTGATTTCATTACAAAGTGTAGTGGAGCATAGTGCCAGCTCTGCAGCTCTGATTTGGGCAATTAATGACAAGAGGGGACAAATCTCAGCCTTACCAATGGATGTGCCTTTGGGGCTTCCAGTTTGCTTCGCTTGCACTAAATATGGAGGGATGTTGGGCGAAGCACTGCTGGCCAAGTGCTGCGCTCCCAACGTTGCCTCTTCTCCCAGGTAATGGGAGAGGTAATGGCTTTAAGTTGCGCCAGGGGAGGTTCAGGTTGGATGTTGGGAAAACTTTCTTCTTAGAGAGAGTGGTGATGCACTGGCACAGGCTGCACGGGGAGTGGTGGGGTCACCATCCCTGGAGGTGTTTGAGAACCGTGGAGATGTGGCATTGAGGGTCAGGTTCTTCTACCAGCTCCTCAACTGCAGGTTTCCAGACTGGCCCAATATTAGTAGGAGGAAGTTGTCCTTGGGCCTCGTTCAGTGGAGTGAGTTAATTTGCAGCTGCTTCTGCTGCTTCTGTGCATCTGAAAAACAATATTTGAGTGAGCATACGGCCATCCTGCATGCTGTGCTGCCCAGGTTTGCTTATCAATTGTGGCAGGGCAGGCTTTGGGGATGCATCATCTGAGTGCTCCAAACCTGCTGCTGCTTAATGCAGTGGGGCAGAACAAGACACCGGGGACAGCCTCGGTGGGGGAATGGCAGGGGAAGCTCCCGGAGGTGGGAGCCCATCTCGGGACACAGAGGAGATCTTACCTCTGTGCTGTCAGTGGGCCCCACCAACCCAATAAAGCATCACAGTGCTGACAGAATGTCTGTAAAAAGTGCAATAGAAATTAAAAGTCTCCACTGAGAACAAAGCCAGTGGGGCTTTTTGCATCTATTATTTTTATTGTACTCTGGAATGTTTGTAAAGTAGATTGCTTTCATCAAGGGAGCATAGCTTTTCTCACAAGATGTAATTCTGAGGCTTCTTAAGGAAGATTTCTTCTCACAAAGGAAATAAACGATAGAAATATGATGCTCCCTGACATTTGAACACAGTACTGAGAATCAGAATGGAAAGGAACAAACTCAGAAAGTATCATTTGTACTGCGATCGACTTCAAAAAGTCACCATCTGCTGAGTTACTACCCAGTAACCGTATCTTTGTTGTGATGGTTTGGTTCTGTCTGCACCCATGGGGCTGCCCTGGTGCTGTGCCTGCAACTGGCAGAAGAAGGGCAGTAGAACTGACATTTCTTGGTATCTCAGGTCTCTCTTATTTTTCCTTGCTGATTTTATTATAATTGATGATAACAGTATCAAATTCTTTGCCCTATGTAACTCATGTAGCACCTTGCAGTTTTTTTCCTCAGTTTGGTGTTCAGCTGCTCATGGACTCCCAGGAAGGTTGCTAACTTTTTAAAATAAAAATTCCCCATCAAATTCCATGCCCTTCTCTGGGTTCTGGTGGTGCTGAGCAGAACTTAACCCTCTCTGCTGCTAAGGTGTCACTGCTACCTCTCCGTGTGCAAAAGATCCCACTATGGTAATATAGCTGCATGCACCAGCTCATGTCTTTGCTTTCCTGGGTAAACTAGGATATTGTGAAGGCCACTGTGCCCTTTCTTCTTCCCAGTGTGTTCACTTTCATGCCTTCCCAGAGGCTGATTTTGGGATGGCAGAAAGTCCTTGGGGCTGTGGTGTTTTGTGCCTGGTGGAGAAGCACCTCTGGCTGTCTCCATCATGGCAAACAGCTGTATACTTGGCCCAGCCCTGCTGGCCCAAGGGGAACTTGGTGGCTTTGGTGGCCAGGCAATGGCTGGTGCAATGAGGTGTGAACGTGTCCGTGCCTTCTGCTGTCTTTCTGTCATTGTTGCTCAAATTGCTTCATTTATTGCAAAACGAAGCAACTCTTTAAAAGCTGAATGAAGATCTGGCGCAAAACTCATATAACCAAAGCAACAAAACCCAACAGATCAGCACTTGTGAAGCGTGGAAATGGTCGATTCTCGGTAAGTTTTATGTTTTTAAGCTTCTTGTAAGTAGAGGATAAACCTCAAGAAGTTTCAGAAAGCAAAGGGGTTTTAGCAGGGTGACAATGCCTTGAAGGACACCAAACAATATCTCTATTTTTCCCTGTAAATCAGCTGCCTGGGGAAGCCACATTACCATTTTGTTGGTGACCTGCTTTGGATTTATCGCCAGGAAAAATCGACATGCACTGAATTGTCTATAATCCTTCCTCGGATGGAGGGGGATGAATGAGCTGGGATTTTGTTTCTTTGTTGAGATGAAATGTAATTACTTTATGGGGTTTGCATGGTGTGTTAAACTCTGCCAGTATTAAAGCGTGATACAAGTTATAGAGCTGTGCCGGTTGCTGGAGATTTATGGAATAAAAGGTATAATTTCACACTTCACTGCATTTTCTTTTGAAGTTGAATGTTGACGTGCTTTTCAGTTGTTTAGATGTGTTTGTTTAGCCCTCACTCTGGGCTAAGACAAGAGTGCTGGGGGATTTGATGAGCAAGGGGCTTTGCTTTCTGACGGAGGAGCCAAAGAGTCCCAGCCTCAGAAAACCTCTTGGAATGCTGTGTGGCTGTAAACCCATTAATTGTTTGGAGCAGCCTGGCACAAGGGTGGCCAAGGCTGTTGCCCAGAGAGTACTGGAGTTACCATCCCTGGAGGTTTTCAAGAGAAGGTGGGCTTAGTATGGTGGTGATGGGTTGATGGTGGGACAAGGTGATCCTAGTGGTCTTTCCAACCTTATTAATTCTATGACTCTAAGACGTCATGAAGGACAGGTGTCAGGGAGGAGAGCTGCAGCAAAGGGCCCTTAGCTGAACTCCTTGAAGCTCTGCAGGGACAGGGTCTGGGACATGGCCCTGAATGTGTCCCTGTAGGGCAGAGCCAACGCTGAGCTCAGCTGCCTCACTGGTGCCTCGATATTGGCAATGAGCAACTGCTTTTAGTATAATATTCATGTCTCCCCCACTAATTCCCTGAACTCATCAGCCTTTTCTGGTAATAGGGTTTCTCCCTTGTGCTGATTTATTAATCCTTCATGGGGTTTATCATCTCCTAGAAGACCTCCTTAAACTTGAAAGGCATTGCAATGCAACCAGAACAAAATGTGGGGTGTAGCTCTGAACGCTGCGCTTCACAGTGGTGTCTCCATATCAACTGCTTGATAATGACTCACAACTGGTTTTTAGACAGTCTGTGTCTGTAATTATTTTCTTCACAAAGTAATTTTGGTTTCACAGGTAAATACCAGTCTCAGCAATTTCCCCTTTTCATATGCAATTTGATTTAGAACTGAACATCCTCTGCCTGCTAAGTAGGTATTTATTGTGGCCGAACTTGCCTGACACATTCCTCACCTGCATTGCTGCTGGGCCACGAGCCAGCCCTGCCCATGGGTTACTCGGCATTCCTCACACTGTGGCCGCCCCGCTGGGTTTTCCTGCAGATGCGCCGAAGGGCTGCAGCACAGCCATTGTTTTTTCAAGAGGAACTTTGGGAATTTCCATGGAGATGTGGCAGCAGGTGGTGTGGTGCCCACGGGAGGGAGGTTGGCACCAGATGCTCATCCAGAACCACCGTGGTCAATAAACTGTGAATTAAGAAGGATTTACATGATCGTCCGTGAGAGCTGCGTGAGTCATCAGAGTGTGCTCAGTAACCCAGTTACAAAAAATGCCAATATGTGTGCTTAGTAAAAGGCTGTAACAAAGACTGTAACTGCTTTAAAATATGGTTATGGGCTATCGCACAAAGGAGAAGCAGAAACTTAAATATGCACAGGCTTTGAATGCACTTGACTTTATCGTGGGTCGGCAGTGATTTATGCGAGGCATGAAAAACAGTTGTCAAAAATATGGAAGAAAGATACAAAGCCAAAAGTGCAGCTATTCATTCTCAGTGGTAACGTGTTAATGCAGGGGATGGGAACCAGCAGCACTGGAAATGGGAAGGGAACACTCAGCAAACAAAACTCTTCTTTGGAAAAACATTTCCACAGAATAATAACTGTCCATGAGCTTTGAAATTATGTCGAAATGAATAACTGTTTTCCCAGCCAGTCCCTGGGGACAGCCAAGACCAGGCTGGACAGGCTCTGAGCACCTGATGGAGCTGTAGGTGTCCCTGTTCATTGCAGGGGGGTTGGACTGATGGCCTTTCGGGGTCCCTTCTGACTAAAACGATTCTGTGGTTCTATGAAGACCCAGGGTTGAATGACAAAACTCAGTGCCACCATGTGCCCAATGCAACAAACCCACGGCACCATGGGATTCCTCCTCGGAGAGCCCTCCCAGTGAGAAAGCAGCAGCTGAACTCTTGCACAGGATGTTTTCTGAGCTGTACGAACACATTAGAAAATTACTCAGTGCGATAATAAATGCATCCAGAGCTTTAGTATTTTCCACCTCAGGTGGTAAGGCAGTTGCTGCGAATAGATTGCTGGAGCGAAGGTTTGTGCCTTTAGCACGGCGGTAGCAGATGGCCTAATAAATATGCAGTGCTCTGAAATGATGCCTGTAATTTGTGACCTAGGCTTTTTCTGGTCTCCCACGAAGATAAAACATGCAATCATCCAATAATAAACTTGTTAATAGATAAAAAACCCAAGTGATGTAATGGAAGCATTACTGGAAGCACAGCAGCATTACAGTGCAGTGACAGTGGTGCTGGGAGCCTGGCTCTGTGGTTTATGGCAGTGTGGGACTGTGGCTGCACCCCATGGAGCAGCAGCACCCAAAATGAATTCCTGGTTGGGGGGAGGTGGATGAGGCTCGTAGTGACTGCAGTGGGATCCAGAGCATCACAGGGAGACCTCCTGCGCTGCTGCTAACAGCAACTTCAACAGGAGCCAGAACCAACGAGAAGCACTGTTGTTACACTGACACACTCCCGTGGGTGCCATGAAACCAAGCTTTCAGTTTGTGAGGGAACTGAATTTCAATAGATTTTTTTTTCAAAGTGCCAGAAAAGGTGGCAGCTGAGGATGCTGAGTTACTATAGTAACCACAAAGAAGTGGTGATTATCAGAAGTACCACGTAGGAAAGAGAGACCGGATTGTCTTTTTGTTCTGCACATAATTCATTGCTTAAAAACAATCTCTTTTTTAATATAAAGAAACGCTATGGACAAAAATTGAGTATGAAATGCATTATGCAAAACAATTTGCATGGATTTTCCAGCCTTTGCAGTCTTGCCATGTGACCCAAAGTTTCAAGATGCACCAAAATTGAGCATCCGATGGCTGAAGGATACGTGAATAATAAGAAGTACTTCTCACGTCTTCTTACCTTGTAAACATGGCAGCGGAGGGGAAAAGGCAATGCTGCTGTCCTGTGGGGGGAGCTCTTTGGGACAGAGGTGCTCTGTTCAGCGTCACAGAGCTCACATGGCTGCTGAGGACATACAACAGACAGCGCTAAACAGAAGGCAGCTGTGTACATACAAGTGTGTGTGAGCCACGATCTGATTTTTGAAGGGCAAAATTATGATTTCATTGAACTCTTAAACTGATTATGGCATTAGCAAGAACAGATGTAAATCTTTCTGGGATAAACTGGCTAAGGCAGGGTAAGTAAATTATCTCCACACAGAATCTGTCTTCCTGCGGATTTCAGTGCTACTGGAATCAATTGGCAGTGATATGTTTGTACCTGCCACGGAGGCCAAATACACAATCTGATCCTGTGCCAAGCCACTATTAACAACTGCATTTTCAATTGATTCTTGGATATTCATTAACTGGCATCCATAATTACAAATAATTTACAGACATAACATTTTAAATCACTTGCCAGTGAGCTTTGTAAGCTCACTTTATGACATTCCAATACATTATTCTTAAAAATTCACTGAGTAATCAACTTGCAAATGATTACTGTGGAACAGCAGTGGATATAATCAAGTAGAAACTCAGAGCACGAATCGACAGAGATGTCCATAGATCACTTCTGCCATGTGATGCTGACATCCTCTTTAACTCCCTCCAGTAAACTGTTACATACTGAACTGCTGGACTCCGAAGCTGCTGTGAGCTCGATGCCATTACAACCAAACACCTCACTTCTTCCACAGGCAGTCCCTGCCCCACACAGTTTCATGGGCTGCATTTACTTTGAAATGCTCTGAATGGTCTGCTTTAGCTCCATGGCCTTGCTCCATGGTCAACACGGATATTATACGTACAGCAGGAAGAAATCACACTGTGATGCATGCAATTTCAATCTCTAAGTTGGAACTCCGGGGCCCTCACTGGAAACTGCACTGAAAGACAATGTGGATGGGATACGTAAGTTTTGTTCCTATGTTGCAAAGTAGAACAGAAAAACTGATATAAACGTATAAGGACTGTACGCATATGGATCATATTCACACCATCTTGCTTTTACATGGAACAAAGCTCCAATTTCTGAACGTTGAAACAATCACTCCTTACTGCCATCTCAAATTACAGCAGGAGATGAGGGCAGCTGGTACCAGAGCCCATCCTATGGTTTTTTTTCTGATGACAAAGGGAGATTATGACACCTTTGAACGTGTCTGTTTGGGCCACAGTGTGTATCCTGGAAGTACAAAGGAATCCAATAAATGATGAATGAAAAAAGTTCTTTTTATTGGAGTCAGACCATAAGTTGGTCAGAGAGACCATAAGTTGGTGGTCAGAGATGACCACCACAAAAGCTTTTGATTCAGCTTCATTCATTCCCATGTAAAACCTTTGAATGCTGGAAATAAATGACACTAACAAATAAATGTCTTACCCACCAGAACTTCCACGCTACGTGATTTTCCACTGCAGTACAACTTAATGTGAAGCTACAAAAATAAGACACTATTTACAAAATACATTCATTTGTTTGCAAAACTACTGGTAACTTCAAGATTGAAATTACATGATAAATTATACAGCTCACTCACACTTCACAAACAGTTAAAAGATAATTCTATTCTGAATACAAAACGGCGCGCTCTCATGATCTGGCTATGCC
The DNA here is from genome assembly GCA_030625065.1 of Alectoris magna. NCBI lineage: Eukaryota > Metazoa > Chordata > Aves > Galliformes > Phasianidae > Alectoris > Alectoris magna. Next base: position 11,219,772 of record CM060572.1, read on the forward strand.
AATTCATAGTACTTCCCAGAGTTTGGGTCAAAGTAACAGTTCAGACACGGATCGTACAAAAGAGTCAGGACTTCCTCGTCTTCTTCAGCATTCAGGTCATCTTCACCTGCGTGAGGAGCGGAAAGTAAGAGTAAATCACTCTCATTCGCTTTGAAAAATAACATGGAAATAGCCCTCTGTCAAATGTGACATAATTTCTCTTTAACTTGAATAATCATTTGACTTTCGAATTGTTACCTTCAAGATAACTGCAGTTCAGTTATTTTTGTTGTTGTTTACTTCTGAAGACTTGCCTTCAGCTGAGGTGAAACGATGTCATTCAGTTTGCTGAACAGCTGGACTTCACAAAGTCCAAGAGGGCTGTTCTGCAGCAGTACCTTTACTGAGGGCATATCAAAGTACTCCTAAGTGGTGTCTTTCTCAACGTCCGCTTTAGTCCAACAAAGACAGTCAGTCTGTTCCTAAGGACTGCAGGAATCCAACTGTGTATTATTAAAATATTCCACGTGGAAATCAGAAAATTAAGCAGCACAAACATCTCTATTTGAAGACTTGCTGCTTGTCATGTTGGTTTCACAGCAACAGCATTCAAGTTTGTTAGCATTTGTAGGGTATTTATTATTGCTGGTTATACACACATTAAAGGTAGCTGGTAAGGTATATTCAGTATATTTCATTGTTGTTAATGGGCTGAAGAAATCGTGTGACAAATAAGTCCAACAAGCTTACAGGAGAGTCAATATTGTTGCAATAAATGAGCTCATATTGACTTCTCTGAGACAATGAGCTCTTTCACCGTAGGAAGGCTAATAAAAACCAAAGCAAGACTAAAAGATACAGTGTTATCCTGAGACGGGACCTTTCATTATGTATGCAAAGGTATAAACTGCAATTATTATCTTCAGATGAGGATTGCTCGTACTAAGTATAGATGTCTTACAATTTAAATTAAAAGCTCCTTAAGTAGAGGAAGGCAGTGTGGCATCCTAACTGCTCATAACGAATGAACTGTGGGGCTTCTTAGAAATGCATTTTAACGTCTGGTATCTGATATTTAAAAAAACAAAACAACAAAACAATTATGAGGACCTTGCAATATCAGAGAGGAGATAAGATTTTTCCAGACAATAAAATTTTTAGATCTAGGCTGTCTAAAGCTATATAGAATACAGCAAAGTTTTTAGGTTACAGAAATGAATTCTTAGCCTGAAATACACTGATGAAGCAAGACAGATTTATTACAGATACTTTATATATACTGAGGCTCCTTTTTTTAACCTGTCTTTCACATAAGCTGAATGTGAGCTGTATGATCCACAACTTTTTGAGAGGAACTCATTCATAGCTGAACACAATCTGCATCGGGTGAGGCCCGTACTGTGCCAGTCATGCCTCCCTCCCCACGGCTGCTAAGACCACTATGGTTCTTCTCTGTTACTTTAATAGGGAAGACTTTCTAGTGGCTTAGAAAAAGCCCAGACTGGGGATGAAAGGTCAGGGAACTGCTCTCTTGGTCTCTTATTTCCTCCAACTCCTGGCAGAAATGAAGTGTGATCGCTTCAACTACTATAGCAGTTTTTTTGTGTGTGTGTATTTTGAGATAGGAGAAAAGTCTCTGAAGTTAACAAAGTTACAAATATCACACATATACACGAGTCAGAAATTAATTAGATTCAATGAATGCACAAAAAGAAAAAGCCAAAATAAAAAGTGATGGTACACATAGAGAATTTCTGGTCCCCAAATGTGCCATGACAGACACATCATGAAAAGAGTTCAGCATAAAGGAAAATGAGTTGAGGAAGAATTTACAAAACAGTTTGGAAAATGTGGTGTGAATTAGCAGGAGAAATCCAGCAATTTCTCAAACTCATACATAGTTTTATTAGCTTTTTAGAGACAATCATCCAAATGTTAAAATCTACAGAGATTCAAGCTTTACTGCAGCAAGCCTTGGATTTCAAAATCCAGACACCAAGACATCAATCCACATCAAGACACTCTCAGAGACCTTTCACAAATTTATATCCAACACGTCTTTAACTCAAGGATTACTGTCCAATTCTCTCGGGCTTATTTAGGACCCTTAACAAAACATATTATTTGATTCTTCAAAGCAAGGTCCCTCCTGACAGCAGAATTCTGTTTTGCTGTCGTAAACAATTACGAATACACATCTATGAAAAGATGGCCAATTTGGGGGCCATAATCTATTCTAGACTGTAAATCACTGGGACATCTTCATCCTCAGGCAATCAAAATACACAGGTCAGATTTATGAGATTTCACATTGAATTCCCTGGACTTGAAGAAAAATGTCGGTATCTACCCTATTTCCTAATACAGAAGTAAGAAAAAAAGAGCGTTTGAAGAAAACAAGACAGATGCTTTATTCTATTGCTGTCGACTTTCCAGTTTCCACAAAGTTCTTTGCCATTCTCTAAACAAATGCCATTATGAAGAAAAAAACTGTAGGACTTGAGGTGGTAACTCAGCAATTTTTGCCTTTGGAAATTGTGCTGAGGTTTCATTTAAAGGTATATTTATTTATTTTTTTAATCAGAAGAGAAGTATCACATGTATAACTGTTCTGGTTCTTGTGAACATCAATTTGAGTCTTTGCATTCTTTCTGTTTTCTTTTTTGTTTTCCACATTCACTATCATAAATTCCTGATTTTAAACAAATAAAATGTATTTTTTTAAATGGGATTAATCTCTATTGAACAAGAATGCTAAGAATCTACAACTGCTTAAGTTATTCTTCTATCAGAGGCATGGAAAACTCTGTTAGTTTGAACTGAAAATAATAAATAACTCTGAACTCAAAATGCAGCAGTACAAAAAAACCAACTACTGGAAAGCAGAACCAGCTCTACAGGAACAGCATTCAGAAATGGTTTTCTACCCAGGTCCATTATCTGCACGAATTCCTACCTGGAATACTCTGATTTGATGAAGATTTTATGCGCTCTTCCAATTTCTGGCTTGCAGGAGTGATGGGGGGACTGAACGCATCCAACCAGTCTCTGAAAAACACAAACCAAATCAGATCTAAAAGCACAGTTTGTGTTCCTATTTGTGATTTTATTATTATAAAAATATGGTTTACAGCTAACATCATTAAAAAAGTTCAGACTTCCTCCCTTCCTTAGCATTTTCAACTGTCCACACTGAAAATCTTCAGCTTGTATTATTGTCTCAACCAAAGGTGTGATCCATAATCCTCAGAGCTGTGCTCTGAAAGCTTATGGGACTCATCAGAGTCCTTCATTGTGCAACAGACTTGGGAGAAGCCACCTGTGTTTGATGACACCACAGAGGTCAATCAGAAACCTCTGGGAAAAAGGCTTAATGGCAACTGCAAGAGCTGTGTTTGGTTACCATTGATTTGGCACTGCTTGGAGCCCCCTCTATAGGGTCACAGAATCACAGAAGCATAGGACTGTTAAGGTTGGAAAAGACCACTAAGATCATCTAGTCCAACTGGGTGACCCAGCAAGTGTTAGTGTTATAAAATTTGTTATATGTTATAGATAAAAATTTGTTATTGACCATAACAGAGTTGTAGTTGCTGACCATAAGACAGAGAGCTCTTCTCATCACAGCTGTCACAAATCTGTGTTGCTTCTAGGAAGAAAAAAGTTTCGATGCAATCTTTATCATAGACAGGAGAGTATGGGACTTCTTCACCTATTTAATTTTATAGGCAGTTTATGCCTCTGCTGAACACCACTTTGTGACAGCTTTTAAAAATGATTTTCACATTATCATACATTGATGCAAAGTTCAGTGTTCATTTCCGATATGCCACTTTATGATACACTGCCTTTGATTGTTACAGCTCAAAAAAGGAAAACAGAACGGTCCTTTTTATTGTTATTGCTATTGCTTTTTATTGCAGACTGAAAGGTAGACTTTTCCACTGAGAAAGCGGATAGGAAGCACATGTGTGAGATTTCATTCAAGTGATACAGTCAGAGAAACGTAGCCCTGGAAGGACAGATCCAAGTCACAAAGTCCAGGCAGTCCTTCTGCAGTTGACCGTGTCTCACAATTCTTGTTGTATAAGAAGCTAATCTCTGTACACTCTGCATAGCTGATGTTTCATTATGTTCCCATCTCTCCTACTCAACAGTTAAAAGCTGTAACACATTCAGGCTTCCACATCACCATTAACTAAACTCAGTGATTGAAATTTAACATTTGAAACGGAATTCAAGGGACCTCAGTAAATCATCTCATTTTGATGGAACCAGATCCGTCCTTTTTGACCAATGTATTTCACTGCAAGGCAAAGGAAGTAGGTGGGAAAAGGGGTCATTAAATTCCCCCGTGTTTGCTTCATGCTGGTGGAACGGTGCAGCTCTATTGGGCTAAGTTAGTTTGGAGTTAATTCAGTTTATGTCTGGCCATGGCTGTTCCAACAGCTGGTACAAGAACATTTTGCATCCAGCTTGTGCTTGAGGCTAGGCAGATCAGCTAGGGCTGTGCAAGTAGCTTCCAGGGATTCCTCAAGAAAGGATGAATTTTCCCAAAGCTTGGCAGATTTCTTTACACCACCCAACTTTATCAGTTGTTCAACACCAAGTAAACAGGTGATGTACTTCTACTTTCTGAAAAGCCTTGAAGATCTCATGTAAGATTTGTTTCTGACAGAGAAATCTGGCAAGGCTTAGTCATGTGCTGCAATTGCCAAAACATGACGGTTGCTTTTTTGTTGGTTGTTGTTAGTTTTTCTGCTACTTCTGGACTTGTTCTTGATTCCACATCATCTCCTGCTGGCACGTACACATAATCTGGGGCAAATCTGGGGACAACCACCTATCAGTTAGCAGCCAAAATGGAAAAAACTAATTTTCTGCCTCAGGAAACAGAACTGCTGGTGTAGAAATCCAGCAAGTAGTATAGGAGATTTAAAGGAAAAGATACAGATTTTTCCATCATTTCAATGTGTAAAAAACATACTTCACATTTTTTTATCCCATCATTCTGTTTTCACATGTATGTCCAACTTCCAGCCACTCCTCCTCTGCTGCTCTGCCAATGAGAACTGGTACAACTCAACCACACAATATCCTTGCCTAGACATCTCATTATTAGCTTTCTCTGTCATTGTGTACCATTTTTGTATTCCATGAATACACCCGAAGATTATTCATTTACACCAAAGTTTTGAAAGCTTTCAGGAACAGCAGTTAAGTATCAGCACATGATATCCAGTGGGATGGTAGAGGAAGGATGGTGCTTGGTCTCAGTCTGATTAGCAAATGCAGTTAGAAAAGCAAAGAAGCATTAGAGCATATACACAGTTCTATAGGTTTGGAAGAGTTTAAAGATAAATGTTTTTCATATAAAATACATTTCAGGTTATTTCTAAAGAAAAAAGGCAGTGGGTACCTGGAAATCAGAGTGGATATTAGTAAGAAGGAAAGAAAGATAAGGTATTTATCTCCAATGGAAAAGAAAGAGATATTTCATTCACAGAACGTGGAAGGAGGAAGGTAATTGTGTGCCATTAAACCAGTGTCCCTCTAAAGTTCATAGTTGTTAATAGTCCCGTCTCTGCAGGGTCCTCCTGAAGTCTGAGAAATCAGAGGTGGGATGATTTGTCACCATCTGCATGATTTTGTCCTGTTTAGTCCTTCAGTTACTAAATTCTGGTGTAAATAAGTTGCTCACTTTCCTCTTTATTTTGAGGCATCTGGATCAGCTGATGTGTTATTATTTTTCTGGTAGGTGCTGGTGTAAGAGCTTGGGAAATTGGTGGTTCCAAAGGGAGGCAGAGGCATGTGGATTTATGATTGAGGCAAGGGAGATGTGTGGCAAGTTTATTATTTCCTATTAAAACATTAAATTATTGTTAAACTATTTATCGTTATTAAAATATAAAAATTAAAAAAATATTTCTGGGGCAGACTTCTTTAAAAAGCTTCTTTATCTCCTTAAAACAGAAAAGCTAATCAAGCACTCTGACTAATTAAAACACTCTATTTATGCTATCAGTGCCTCAAGCTATAACCAATACAATCAACATGCAATAAACAATCTAGAGCTTCTCTGATAACAATGCTGAATGCTAAGTATTGTCTTCTGACATTGTGAGTTTTGTTGTCCAAGGGCTCCCAACAGCTTCTGCACACATTCAGATTGGCCAGCATTTTTAATGCTGGCACTGAAAGTCTTAATTATTCTCAAAGCAATTCTCCATACCAAGATACAGTAAAACACGCTTGATATAATCTTGTCATGTCACAGTCTTAAAAAAAAAAACAACAACCTTTTGGAAAATAAATGTCATGTATTGAAAGATCACACGATAGCTGAGCTGTGATGGAAAACAGGAGTAATCTTTGGGGCTTATCAACACTTTTTCAGTTTTATGACAGAAGTATTTGCAGAAAGTGGCGTCCATTGGTAAAATCTATTGAGAAAATTAGCAATGCTTTTCTAAGCAGCACTTAAACAAAGATTTAATCAGAGATAATCCCATATAAAATTTTTTCCATGAGCAATAATACCATCAACAGAAGAATGAATAATCAGAGGCTTTGATTTCAATCTTGATGAACGCCACTGATACTCTTATTTAGTTACAGATTCTTCTTCGGCAGTCCTGCTAACTGGACTGAGAAAATGGCAAGCCTCATAATAAAAAGGTTTTAAGCATTCCTGTGAATGGAGATAGCGTACTTTATCACTTTTCTTTTGGATAAGATTTAATTTGTACTACTTTAATCAATGGGATCATTTAATTCGCATTATTAACAAAATTAAAATGCTTTGAAGTTTTAGTACAACAGCTTTGTCTGATGGTCTATAGAGGAATTAAAAGGAATATTCAAAATGTTAGGTCAACCTAGCAGTGCACTTAAGAAATGCAAGACAAGTGCTGCAGTGCATCAAACCAGGGATTGAAAAAGTGACATCAGTTTTGTATCAGGGACAAAACATGGCGTGGGCAGGTTATTAAGCATCTGAAGAGCACATCCAATAAGGAACACAAAAGATTGCTGCATAAAATTCCTAGGAAATTTTCATGAATACAGGAAGAGAACTTGCTCATGCCTGAGCGGTAACAAGAGGAGCACATCTGTGGAATTGTTTTTTTACAATGAATAATTTGATTAACTCTGTGGAGGATCAGAGAACGCTCCTATACAAATCAAGACTACCAAAATATTTGTAGGGAAAAAAGATCAGTTCTTGACAGGTGTTGCTTACTGCCATCTAAAACCTTAGCACATACTTCTGTTCTACTACTAATATTTAATAATGCTGAAACAGATTCTACTGCACACGCTCCAAGTAAATACCTTACCATGGTCAGGTGAATGCAAAGTATGAGCTCCTATCTAAAAAGTGGTTCAGTGTAGCTTGGATATTTGTTATGGGTAAGATGAAGACCTATTTTTCCCCACTTCATTTGGATTTTTAATGATGTTTACTAAGAAGAGGTTGATAGAGATCAACTTAATACTCAAATCACACACTCAAATCACTCAAGTCACATAGCTTTTTGGTACGGCCCCTCACCCATTGCTATATCTTTTTTGGAGACTCCATTACTTTTACACTCCTGTAGATTAGTAGATCTGAATTTTCAGTTATGTACATACCTGCTGAACTCCAAGGTTATGTGGAACTTTATTAACTTACATCAGATTACCTATAAACACTGATTTGGGTTCCGCTTTGTAATACATTAAGTATGGATGCGTAATGAGATTTTTTTAAACAGAAACATTTCCATAGAAATAAAGCCTTCAATATTAGTTTCAGTTGTGCAGCAAGGACTTCTGAAGGCTATTAACATTCAGATGTATTTTGTTACGTAAACAATGAAATCCTGTTGTTTGAAAAAAAAGACCCAACAAGAAATCAAATTTCATGTGCAACCCGTATATGTCTGTAACAACTATGAAGCTGTCTTAGCCTTAAGTTGTCCATTTTCGCGTCTAAAATTAAACAATTTCAGTGGTGAACATTCTTACAAATTCTCACAAAACACGCCCTAAATCAAAAAACGTTCATCATCATTTTTTAAATCAGTAACTTTTCATTGCTACGCAGCTTCAGATGGGAAGAACTGAGTGAGCGTAACGCAGTACAAAGTGAGCATGCAGAAGAGATAAACTACTGAAGGAATGGGGGGTGTATTTATATACACAAATCAAAGATTTGTGAGTGAACACTGTAATAACAATCTTGAAAAATAGCATAAATATGCATGTCTGTATGGCTTTGCATGAACTGAAAACTGTATTTTAAAAAGAAATATCACAGGGATTTAAGGTTAATCTGGCAACGCGTTGATGATTCAAAAAATGCAAGCCATGAGCTGCATTGTATTATTCTCCTGGAGTGTTATTGTAGTCTCAAAATATCATTAAATCAGCACAAACCAACACTTATCATTTCCTGCACATTTTTCACAGTGAGCTGCACTCTGACTATGAGTAATCTGTTAATCTGTTCTTTGCCTCGCAATCCGTCAAAGTGACAGATTCATTCCATCCCTAATACATAATATCTTCATTTGCTGTATGCTTTACTGGAACTTTCTTCTTTTGCTACCACTAAGATTTAGAAAATCATGAGTGTATTTACAAAATGACTTTTTCCTTTCTCCAAATCACTTCAGCAATTCCAGCCCGCCAACCACCATACTTCTAATGGAGGGAAAGAGATTTAATAAAAAAAGCAGAAAATTATCTAATTTCCAATGAATTAATTACTAAAAAGAGATCATAAGCAGCCCAAATGCAACCATGCATGAAAGACCTGAATCTGTACCTCTTAGGGAATTACATCAGAATATGCGTTTGTGTATTGGTGATGGATTGGATTCAGGATGATAAAGGAAGTGTGAATTTGACTTATTGAACAAGATATCTGGGTGCTGTAAGGTGCTGTTACTGGTGTGGACATTATGACCAGGCTAACTGGTGTCAGGTCAAAGTTTGGCCTCTTAATGCTTTCCCATTTTTCTTTTATTATGTGAGTTCAAATGATAAACTTGTGCAGGATATTCAAAACATACCGCTCATGTTCATCGGTCTAAAAACAAGGATGATCTGAATTTGGAAGTTTTACTTCTTTGTAATTAACATAATCGTGCTATTTGGTCAAGTGTTCGTAGTTAAATACATGAAACTTCTATCACAGTTGGAGGTGTTCAAGATCAGGTTGGATGGGGCCGTGGGCAGCCGGGTCTAGTAGCAAATGTGGAGGTTGGTGGCCCTGCCTGTGGCAAGGGGGATGGATCTTGGTGATCCTTAGGGTCTCTTCCAACCCGAGCCATTCTATGATTCTGTGATAGTTTCTGTTAAATAACAGTAACATTGTGATTTACTTAAAGACCAGACCTCTAATGCACCACCCTGTTCACTTGCTGGCTACATTACAGTTTTGATGTTCAATAGCGATGTAAACGACACTAAAAGAGAAAAACAGTTTTATCATCTAACTTAAGTAAAAGACCTGCCCTTTATTCATTGCTGGTTTAGATTCACTTATCAGAAGACCAACCGTATACATCACAAGTAAAGGATCTGCAAACGTGTTTTAAAATTCCAGCATATTAATCTAATCTTAAACAAGTGAGTTCTGATCATGTAAGTCAGATACTCACTGGTGAATCGACTAGGTTTCCACACTTAATTAAATATCTGTTAGGAAGGGTTTGCTTCTTTTCTTCACGTATTTTTAGCAATTAAATAAACCATACATTTAAAAAATTATACTTTACTGTTTCACCATTCAAGAAACACCTGAATCCAGTACCCAATGAGTCTTGGCACAATTAAAGTAATTCCTTTTCTCCACAGTCAGCTGCTAACAGCACTTCACTGTTCTGCCCATCCCGAATGTAGGCTGCATCCCATTTAACTTTTAATGGATGACACGCAGCCGGAGGGCTTTTAAAGATCAGTGAAGAGAACATGACTCAACAGAACACTAACTTTAATATTATCAAACTTGTTAAAGGTGATGCAGCTGAATGTTCCTAGCCTGTGAAAATTACCTTTCTTTTTTCAAGACAGTGAAAAAAAAAAAAAGGTAGGGAACTCTGACCTTCTGGTGTATTAATACAATGAATGGTACAGCACGAAGCTGGAAACTTAATCATTACCAACAAAGTGAGAAGTGTGCTACCTTGCTCTAATTTTTCAAAAACATCATGTTTTGTCACCGACAGCAAAATCACAGAAAGAAATCAAAAGCAACCCTCTGTATGATGGATCAAAGCAATTACACAAATGATAGCGGGGCGGCAGGGAAGGGAGGCGGTGGGCACTCTGTGCCCTTGGAAACCCAGGCAGTTTGGCAGTTTTACTTTGTAAGAAAAAAATACAGATCTCTTTCAGACATCCTGCCAGGAACAAGGGATGGCCAGGCAGTGCGTGAACAGCCAGCATGTGCTGCGTCCCGGGAAAGCCTAAAACAGTTGGCTCGTTGGCCACAAAAAGTTCAGCAATGCAGTATTCCAACTGGTAGCACTACGCAAACATGGGCTGCTGCAGGAATGAACCAGCTGATTTGCTTTCTATGGGCAGCAATAAATAGAAAATCTTTTGTCTCACCTTGTAAATAAGCACCAGTGCTTTATTCAAGGAAGAGTGACAATGAAATGCGCCTAGCAAAAAATGCTATGGGGCCGTATACCATCACCCGTTCTCTTAAAAGTTTATTCATCCAGGCATCACAGAGATGCACAGGACAGCATCCTAAGCAAATGCATTTGGTACTAAGTGCTGCTCTGTGCTGACATTTTGAAATCCCTGCCCCGTGTCAGAGTTCTCAAGCAATTTAGAGTACTCAACTGTGAGTATTTAGTAACTTCTCCTCCACTGCAAGAATGGGAATATGGCTAGGAATTATAAAAACAACAACACAACAAAAAGCAACAACGACAACAAGAAGACGTACAGGGGACATTGGCGGCCCTAAAACACATCTGTGTAATGCTGTTTTTGCTGCTGTAAGAGATCGTGCCCATTAACAAGGGTGAGGATCACAAGAGACAAGAACAAGACTAATGCAGGGTACGCAGCTCTGGATCTTCCTGTTTTATTCCAAGCACAGAACACATGGTTAGGAGCATTTTCCATGTTTTACATTTTAGTCTTTTAGTCTTCCATGCGCATGCTGCCACGACTTCATGTTCTCAGATTCCCATACAAGAGAAAGTCATTTCTGGATTATTTTAACAAGCTTTTCCATGCCAGCTGCTCAGTTCCCAACAATCTTTCTGCAGCTAAGCTTTTTACCATCGTGATTAAAAAACTTAACCTTTCCAATTAGATGTTTCCTGTGCCATTTGCTTCTATTGTCATGTTCTTGTTCATGCATATTATAGCCTGACAAATGCAGCAGAACTTTGCTAATTCAGATTAACGACGGGGAGATCTATTGCAAATTACTCTATTTTGTGGATGAGTAAAGTAACTGAACAAGTACAATGAAAAAGCAAAGTACATTTTGTGATACATTGTTCTTGTTCACTTATTTTGACAACTGTTGTGTAATTTCCTAATACTTCCTAATGTAATAATTTCTGTTTTGCAGAAATAATGGAGTTGTATGACTTCAATCTCCTAATGAATCAAAAAAATAAATACGCTTCTTTGTTTGTAAAACTCATTCTTTAAATTCCCTTCTCAACTCTAAGCTGTTAGACCATTTATGCCCTCGCCTGGAAATATGGGAGACAAATATGTTTTGCAACTGAATTTTACAGCATGCATAGTAGAGAAGTTCTGGTGTAGCACAAATAAATGTTATAACTACAATCCTTCTTCTGCTGCATCACTTTATAGGTGAGCTTAATCTTAACTGAATACGAGTGGTAGGATGACATGCATCAGCTACTGGCATATTTAATTTTCTTCTGGGGCAGATGAGAATCCCTGAATGGCAGCCTAAAAACTGAATGTATCTTCAGTTTTTGTAGTTCAGTGTTTGCAAAGTTTGTGGTTGTGTGCTAAAATTGTTGATACTGTAAGCCAATTTCATGTGTTGTAATCATGGCAATATTTATGGCAGGAGTTGGTTATGAAAAAGACCAGAAACTTTATAAGAAAGCGGGAAAACTAATTTACTTTCTAAAATTAATAGGGAGCAGTCATAAAAGGCAGCTACTGCTTGTTCATTTTTTGCTACATGAATATGAACTACTTCCACTGGAGAGATACCTTCACCAAAAAAAAAGACAAGAACACATTATTGTTTTTACTTTCTTCTTTTGGGTTGTATTAGAAGGAAGAATGATGACAGACCAATCATTCTAACACAATGTGTGTAGGTTACAGTGACAGGACAGCTTGCTTTAGTCAGCCTGCACCACGCCAATGTGAGGTGAGGTCAGTGGCTATTTATCAGCTGCCAATGATGCCAATGACTGCAGGCCCTTATCAGCCTGTTACAGAGACAAGGAACTTCCTATCACAACCACAAGAGGCAAAGCTTCAAGGATTTAAACTACAGCGCAGTGTGACACTTTTCATAGATAGCACACAAATCCAGACAAAAAGCCAGCCCGAACTGCATCTTCTGTTTCCCATAAACACTTCATAATATCACTGGATTTCCTTAACATTTTAGGAACCAAATGTGTTTCTTGGTTTTAAGATGATTCTTTTTAGTTTCTAACAAAACCATGATGGAAACTGAGGTAATTTCCTGAATCCCGTCACTTCAGAGCAATGGTAATGCTCACTTCTCTTAGCAAAACCTACAGAGATAATAACTGAGGTGAACACAGGTCAGACAATCACAGACAAGTACAAGACACCGGAAAGAGTAGATGGGAATGTAGCAAAATGGCATCACATAGCTTCGTCAGCTTCTTGCAGGATGAAGCCCACAGCAGAGCTACAGACAATGCTTCAAAAGATCATTTTCATTGACGGATACACTAATGAACTTCTGCAGATTGCAGTCAGCCTAGGAAAAGCTGTCAGCCATGCTTATATACGGTAGTTTTGGGAGGCTGTTGATGTCGAGCTGTTAATATATGGAACCCACCAGCAACTAATTAAAAAAATAATAATTTGTGAATGCAACATGGCTCGATCACTCATTCTTTACTTGGAGACTACTGGTGAATAAGCTTTCTCATACAACGAAGGCTGTGTTGTATGTGCTGATCTCTATTCTTGGCCATAGTCCAAATCAGGCAGATATTTACTATCATCACATCTTTGTGCCCACAATTCGCTGTGGGGATTCACATTTTTTAAACACATAGAACCAAATGTCTGGGTAAAACCTAAATGAAAAATCGCCCGTGTATGTTTTATATAAAATTACTGAGGTAAAGCATGCTTCCTTAGAACAGATACCGAACAATGTGCTGAAATATTTATGTCCTGCCCTCGCATGGTTTCTGTGAACAGCTGTTTGAACTTCAGAGGAACAAATTTAATTTGGTAGATTGGGAAGAGCTGAGCAGGATGCCAGCTGAGGAGCTGGTGAGGCAATGCTTAGAAAGACAGATTTCAACTTAAAAAAATATCTCTCAAAGTTGGAAAATCAGCTTTTATCAGAAATAAATTTTCTGAAGAGCATCTGTAGTTCAGAAAATCTATTCATACAATTAGGCTGAGTATCTTTTTTACAGAACAGCTCCTCATTTTGCAGCTCAGTATTGCTGCAGTTCCTCCGGGATATTACCTTTCTTTCCGCATTTCCTTTAATGCAACTTCCAAATCTTCTACAACACACAAATGTTTTGGAGGACAATGCTGCAGAAATGCTTACTACGTAAGCATAGCAGTATCCAGCCCCTGCTCTGGAGGGAGAAGTAACAGCTAATTAGTTTCCTACCTGGAGGGAAAAGAAGCAGTTATGGAAATCAGCTCAGACCATACAGCCAGTCAGCCTGGGGAACTGCAGAGCTAAGGCTCGAGACACCACACACCTTCTCGCTCATCTGGCTCTGTAGCCTCTGCAGTCTGTCTGCCTCCTTTCATTCACTGGTTCTGTGCCTTGCAAAGCAGCATGACATGGGCATGATTTGTACTGCAGCAGCAATATTCCTGGCAGACCTGTGACCTTCACCCAGTGATCCAATGGACAATGAGTCTAGCTGGGTCTTTTTATTGACTGTATTTCCATTATCTTCACAGTTGCTTTCTTTCCTGGCTTATCTTCTAATGGACAGAAGCTACACTTACTGGACAATAGCTGCTACATTGCTCTCTCCATTTCCCAGAAAATACCACTAATATGCCTTTTAAGGTTACTTCAGACCTGTCACACTCTTTATTGTTCTTTACAACAAACCATTTGTTCTATCAGTAAGTGCATAATGTATTTCTCCTCGTACCATGGTGTTCATACCCACTGATCTACACAGGATACGCCAATTTTTCAGATATTCTCACACGTTCACTTTCATAGCTATCATAGGCTTACAGAGATTGAGGTATTTTCCACTTGCCCATACAGTACTTGTTAAAATAGGCTTTTAAAAAATACCTTAAGTACTAAGTTATAAAATTACATCAATTTTCTCTCTCTCTCACATGCACACCCTCAGAGGAAAACATTACTAATCTTTCCATTATAAATGAAAGTGAACAGTGTGAATCGTGATATTCTACGCACATCTTTTCCAGTTTTCCCACCATGATGCAAACTGACCTCATAATTTTGTCATCTTCTCTATTTACAGCCCAATAATACTTTTCTGGCAGTTCACAAAGGCTACTGAATTTATGAGGCACTTCCAAGTATTCAGGTATTTTATGAATACTTTGCCCGCATTTCTTGAAAATGACTTCTATGTAAATTTGTCTGCTGTGTACTGGACTAAAATAGCGTAGGAACAAAGTTGTAGTTTATACCATTTTGTTTTAGGTTTTATTATACAGAAATATAAGTTTTCATTGGTGATCATCTAAACTCAATACGCTGAAATGCTTTATTTTTACAGATAATGGTGCTTCTTCTCTTTTTCAGTATATAAAACGTACTGAGTACGAAATTGCTTTATCACATGAATAAGAATAATACAATCTGACTCAACCTATTGGCTGGAAGTAGGAAAGCAGTGCAGCTTGTGCTAAAATGTAGGCTATTCTTACACCATCAGAATTAGGAAATCAGTTCGGGAATAGAAGTCCTGGTCAGTTGCAAGGTACCACATAACTTAACCTGTGGGCCATAATAAAGTGTCTCCATCCACTTCATCTACTGTAACAATTAGCAAGGATAGAGATTGCTCCTTGGGTAAGTAGCACAGAAGGTGGAGAGGTTTTCTAGAACAGCACTGGCACTTAGGTTTACTTATGAAATAGGACAGGAATCCAGGCTTGTACTTCAACTCCAGTAATGTGCTGTGTGTACTAAGAAACATATGGCTGTACGTTGCAGTAAGTGATGCATCTGGGTGAACTTGCACAGCAAGTTTCGTAGTGTTCACTCCATAAAATCTAACAAGAAGATAATAAAAATGCGGATGGGAAGTAAAACAAGTGACTGAAAACATCTGTGTGAGGAGAAATGCGTATTGTGATGCACAATTGGCTGGCAGTGTGCTGTCATAAAATTTCACACTGTTGGTACCCTGTAAAGAAATCAAGCAAACTATCTTGCAGTCATATCCAAAATACCCTCTCCTCATATTCCTCCCAGCATGCCTGCGTTGTCCAGCTAAAACTCAGACATGCAAAATCTGTGTTAATCACACCAATGGAAAGGGAAGCAGGACTGCTTTAAAAATTAAGTTTGCCTCCTGTTCAGGCTGTTTAAGAACTGGCAAGGTGATGCTGAGCTTTCACAGGTGCAAGGCAGTTCTGAAACAGGACAGTTCAATCTGGTTGCCTGAAGGTTCATCGCTTCTCTTTAGCCACCATCTCCCCTTGTCTTCACATCCCCATCTTATCTTACGTTGAAGTCACTGGGCTTTTGGTGCTGACTCCAACAGAACAGATAAGACTAAAAATGTGACATCCTAAATACACTGTAGACAGGATTGGTTTGAACTCCCCGCAGTGTTATTACATAGCACCTTGTCCTGACTGGGTTATCTACTGAAAAGTCCTTTCTAAGTAAGTAACATTAAAACCTTTTCTAACAGATGGATTCCCTGACACCTGGAGTCACAGGTGCAATTTTATTTCTGAGCCTACAAAGCAGAGGCAGACAGAGAAAGAAACGGGTGAGAGTGTACAAATGTCAGATGAAGAAGAGTTGCTGAATCACGCATCAAAGCACGTGTAGGAGCAAGGTGCTGTGCTGGTTCCTTTAAATATACGGGGTACATCTCAACCATGCTGAATCCGGCCCTGCATTCTGGGACAACGCAGACTTACTGTGGGCTGTAGACAGTGACTAAAAAGAGCAATAGTAAAGCTCTTTGAGAGGAGGCTGCAACCGAAAGGAGATTTAAGATTAAATCAAAGAACGTCACATTTAGTATTCAGAACACTCCGACTGAATTCTTACTGCCTGGGCTATAAATGGAATCTTACCGTGGGTTGGAATGTGAAAGTGGGCTCATTTCTTTCTGATAGTGATGCTCCTGACTGACGGGCTATGGAAAACATAAAATAACAGTGAGAAAATAACTTTGCAAATATTCCTTCAGAACGTTCAGAAGTATGTAAGAGATCCTTTCTAAGGATACGCATTTGCAGCTTCTGATATCGGAATTTTATGGTCTTTCATCTTATCTGTGAAATTTAAAAGGGATATTCAGATCCTAACTGTGCAATGGTATAACTTAACAGATGATTCTTATCTGGGTGGAAATACATATGAATGAAGGAATCGACCACGCAGTCATTTCTCTGCTGTGAGTGTGGGGACAGGGCCAGGACACAGAGAGGGAAGGGTGACGATCATTTCTGATAAAGAAATCTCTGAATCTTACCCAACAATTGTAATAATGTGCCCCCGGTGTTTTACAATAAATTATTTGGTGTTTATGCATTAAAACAGCTATTTGCCAGAAACACTGATATTCATAAACTAATATAAAAAAATATAAAAATACACTTTGTCTCAAAATGTATGTAATGTTTGCAGATAAGACCCCAACACATCATCCAGTGCATCAGGACAGCTCTAAACAAACCACTGAAGCAAATGCAGAAACAAGTGAGAATACGAGCATACACTGAAAGTACTTGTACAAATTAGTTCCTGTGATGTTAAATACTAAGTGTTACGAAAGGAACTGCATCTTTATCGAAATTAATTAAAAAGAGAATGTTCTCATTGTTTGAGGAAGTGGGGAGAGATGGTATGCTTGGGATGAATGACATTCTAATTACTGCCAAATATAAGTCTCTGCCTGGTCATGGATGGTGCAATTCCCAAGTGATGGCTAGTGGAACACTGCGGATGAGACAGAAGGTAAATTAGTCAGTCTATGAACCAAAATATCTGTCTAAATAATTTTTAGTCTCATTTCATAGTAAAGAATAGTCTGCCTCAGTTTTGCAATTTGACTTGATGTGAATAGATCCCTCCAGGGGCTGTCAAACTGAGCTCTCAGCTGGAATAATTCTGGGTTTAAATATCACTCCTCCTGTCTGTCAGACTTCAGTTCTGTCAGACCACTTCTGTATTAAGTGTTTTCTGAATCGTCACAATGGAGGGCAGAAGACCTTCCCAAAATTAAGCGAGAACCTTGAAATTTCAAATGGTTTCTCGTTCAAAACCTATTTAATGAATTTATATTTAGGCAGTTGCTTGAAGAACATTTTAGTGTTCTGTGTGCGCTCCGTACTTGAAAGACACGTCTAAGTGGCGAGCATATTCTGGAGCCTAAAAACAGAGCATTACACTGCTGTGAGCCTTTAGGATTCATCAATTAGCAGTCTGAGGGAATCTGCATAGATTGGAGTGGGCTGCCCAGGGAGTGGTGGAGTCACCGTGCCTGGAGGTGCACAAGGACCGTGGAGATGTGGCGCTGAGGGACGTGGGCAGTGCTATGGTGGGGGTGGTTTGATGGTGGACTTGATGGTCTTTGTGGTTTTTTCCGACCTTAATGATGCTATGATTCTACGATTCATTCTCCTTTGCATTTCTGACTGAGAATAAGGGAGCACAGGCAAGAAGATATTCTAAACTCTCTTATATGTGATGGTGCTCCAAAATTCTCGTGTTGCATCTAAAGTGATGTCTGATGTTGTCTGGAAACAGCAACCCAAGAAGCTGAATTTCCCTGACAGGGCAGGAAGATCTCACTGGATCTCCAAAGCAGAGCAAAGTATTAAAGCAGAGTTATTCCCTAAGCTTTCCAACAATTCTTGGATAATACGCATATGGGTAGATATAAACTTCACATTATACTCTGCAATACGTAGAGCTGTCTTGCACGTTGTTGCAAAGCTAACATTGAGCTTCATCTATCTTGAAATTTCAGAAAGCATTCAGGCAAATATCATCTCCTAAAATAGGCAGTTCTACATATATTTATCATTAATTTGGAACTCTGCCCTGTGCCCCACGCACTTTTTGCACGGAGTCGCAGTTCTGCTTTGAAGTAAAATTCATTTCAAAAAAAAGCAGCAGTTTATATTTATAGCTGATAGCTATGCTGGGTAATGTGTAATATTCAAAGCTGTTTTATTTCTTTTTGGCTGTCATGGTTTACAGCAGCTGCTAAACAACTTGCATTTCAACAATTTCTCCTGACAGCATATACTCAGTTCTTGCTAAGCTATCATAGGTTGTAAAATACAGTTTCAGTATAGCAGTTTTATAGTTTTTTAAGGACATCTGTTCTAACTGCGGCCTAGCGATACGACGGATCTTCGTGCCTTTACTTCAGAAGCCTTGCTGAGATTCATTAGTTGGTAATAAGTGAAGACTTTCAGTGAATCTGGAAATGACGCTGATAGAGGCAAGTGATGGAAAAAACAAACTGACTAAAAATGTGTTTGATTTATAAAGTATTACCCTGATATGTATGTTCACTGTTTAACATGATTATATACTGAGCTGCCTCAAAAACATTGTATGTATTTCAAAATGAAAGAGACGCAAAAATCTGCCTTCTGGTGGTGCTGTTGCCATAGATTCAAACAAGGTACAAAAAGGTTCTATAAGATGAATGAAAAGTTAGAACAAAAAATACTTCTTATTATTATCTTGGAAGAGCACAAGGCAAAGCAGTAGATAATACTGATTGAAATAATCAGAAAGATACTACCTGGAAACACATGGAAGCATGAAAGGTTAATCATTACAAGAATTTCTAACTGTCCCTAATTTCTCAAGCTATGATACGAGGATTACCTCTCTTTCTTTCCTGTGCAGCTAAAATCATTTGACAGAGCAACGGTAGATGGCTGCAGATACATACAAACTTTTCTCCAGTTTGCATGTTGGATTTTGGAGGGATCGATCATCTGCAAAGTCTCTCGACTCAGCTTGAATGATGGCAGTAGTAAAGATGAGGGGACATAAAAACAGAAGACTGAAATCCAGCAGGAGCAACATGCTCTAATTGCTCTGGATAGGCTGTATTTCGATCTCTCCATTATTTAGTCTATCTCTGCACAGAATAACACATTTACTGCACGTGCGAATGCTAAGCGTGGGGCGTCACTGAAACAGCTATATGAAATTAGCAGACATTTCTAGTTTCTCAGCCAACAGAACACTACAGCTACACCAAACTACAATTTAAATGACTAACCTATTCTATCTAAACACTTCTTAAAACTGATTTTATTTGTCTGAAAGCATCCAGAAACTATGAAGGCAGTGAGATCAAAGAGCTCTCTTGGCAACCACTTTGTGCTTCACTAAGTACTGCAGCAGTACCTTTCATTTAAAAAAATCATTTAGAATCACAGAATATCCCAGGGTGGTCCCATAAGGACCATCAATTGCTCCATGCAGGACCACCCCAAAATCAGACCATATGACTGAGAGTGCTGGCCAAACTACAGGGCTCTGTCTGGGCCCTGTAGGTCCCTGGAGATAATTTGCAGCTAACATTTCAGAGCATTTACCTTACAAGAACTCATACTGGGGCGCACAGCAGTGCTTACTCTCCTAACACTGGAGCTGCCTCTGAGAGCTGTGGGCTTTACTTAAGACACATTCATTATTTATTATTGTTTCACCTGTAATAAAGTAAGAGCTATGTTGCTGTGATATAAATGGAGTGTGAGGTTATCTAGTTTTACAGCAGCTCCTGCAAATATCTTGCTGTAGTTGCTGGAATCCTATGCTGTGATTTCATACATTCAGTACTCTTCAGTGGACTGTAACAAATAGTCTCCTTATAACAGCACTCTGTCACATAGTGCAGCTGTGAGATTTTGTAGCACCTTGGGCCAGGAGGAGTAATGATACAAGGTGTAAAATACAGAAGGATCACACACTAAGTGCTCAGAGCTACTGCAGCTTTTTGACACTACTCTCCTGCTTCAGTCCTTTAAACAGTTAGCTGTTCAGTAATGAGACTTTATCATTGTAAGAAGCAATTATTCTCCATTACTCATACTAGAACGCAATTGCTGACTGGTATATATGGGCTTCATTCATTCTGAAGATATTTTTAAGTACTATATGACACATCTGCAGGTTGTCAGCTGCTATTGACAAGCTGTACAGCCTATGTGATTATTCAGGATTCTAAGAAAGAATACATGCCAGGGCTGCTCTGAAAGTAATGCCTCCTATTTTATTCTGTTAGCCTACAAAGTCAGAGGCGGATGTTGATGATATGGCAGCAGAGGCTGAACCTTCCCACCAATATTTTCTTAAATTTTGTTGCTGTGACAGATGGCAGCAGAAGGGCAGCCTGACAGCATCTGACACGGAAGCACGTATGAAGCAAAGGTACATCATTGAATTCCTCCATCTGGAAAAAATGACACCCACTAATACTCTTCAATGCTTGCAGGTTGTTTATGGAGACCAAATGATGGGTGTGAACACAGTGAAAGTTGGATTGTGTTGGCAGCATTCTTCCTACCGATGATGCCATCATAGCAGCTATAAAACAGTGGATCACCTCTGCACAGATGTTTATGAGCACAGCATACAGGCTCTTCTTCATTGCTGGTAAAAATGCATAGCTAATGGAGGTGACTGCTGAAAAATAGTGTTTTGAAATGGAGATTTTGTATGGGGATTGCTAGGTCACAGCCTGAACCACTGATTGAACGCCAGGTGAGAAGGCATGGCTAATCCAGGCAGCACAGGTGCAAGCAATGCCCCTGAGTGACCAGAAGGGGTGAACCCAGGGTTCACTCTCATTTAAGGGTTAGCAGCAAAGAAAAGAGTATTTCTTTTTTTTTTGAGGTGGTGCCTTTCTTGAGTTTCCACCAGCCTTTGGAATGGGTAAGCTGCTTTTTCTTGTATTACCTTCTAAACTAAACACTGATTAATAACTTTATAATTGGGCTTCTGTCCTGGTAGCAGGCCCTATCGTAACTTCCATTGGTGCATAGGTTTTGATTTAACAAATAGTGTTATTGTGCTCTTTGTATCTGTTGTAGCTTCCATGGAAATGAGTAGGAGGTATTTGTTTCCATAGGGGTGTTATAGAAGCTGCTGCAAGTATGTTTTGGTTGTGTGTGTTACTTAATGAGTTCTAAAAAATATCTGGTAAAGATAACTCAGATTTTGAGACTACTCAAAGAAACATTAATGTTCAAGACCCCTGAAATAAAAAAAAAAAAAAAGAGAATTTTAAGGAAAATACTGTAGGTTTGACTTACTGGCGGGAAGCAAGAATTCCAAGTTGCTGTATCATCACTGCTTGTACTTATGTTCACGTTACAATTGTCTATTTGTGATGCACTCAACCCATGTGAGATTTCTGTATCCTTCAATTCTTCATTTTGTTGCCTCTTCATACTAGCCAGCATCTGCAGTTCAGATGCGCTCAGTCTGCTTGACTGGTAGTTCTTCCAGTCGTACTCCTGTGAGACAAAGCAGAGAAGTCAACAATATGACAGAATCATGGGGCAGAACGTATGAATGAAATGAATGCCTTTGGGGAATGTTAAAGAAGCTGTAATGCTAGAAAGGAATCAAAATGTTTACTAGGATAGATTAGTTAACACATTTCTGCTCAGCAGTGAAGATCATGCACGTATCGTTACAGGAAGGAAGACGCAGCTCTGTTACTGACCCCTGGCTGGGTTCAGGGTATTTGGTGAAGTTGCTGTTCCAGTATAATAAAAACATGATTATTATTGTTATTATTCAAGCAAGCTTCTAGAAGTTTGAAAATCCAGCAGCTAAAATTGCTTAAACATTTGATGTAAGTCTTGAAATAAACTTAATCATACAGTTATCATAGTATCATAAACACTATCAACATAACAGTTAGTTATTTGTGAAGCACAGCATAGAGTTTATCTGGAAAGCTACGTGTCAGCACTGAATTTTAAAGACTACTGTACTAATTTGCTAGTGTATACATATTAAAAAATAATGACAGTAGGTGGCATTTATTTTGGGCTCAGTGGTTGAATTGCTCAGTGCATGAGCTCCACGATTAGCACAGCTGTTACCCCTTTTTTATACCTCTGGTTTTTGAGCTCTAAACTTCATTCCCAAGTCCTGTGATTATTACTACCACTTTTAATTCCACAATAATACCCGATGTTTTCTCTAGACTTCTACAATTAAGCTAATAGTTTAGCTGCTATTTCTTATTTACTTTACTATGCATTGAGCTTGCTGCGTTCTATGTGGAAAGCCTGCTTTGCTTTGGCGCATTAGTATTCTGCTAGATCTACAGCTGCTAAAATTGTCACTGATCTTACTGAAGATGTTGATTTCAGGTTAATTTTCTTATGCAGAAACCTTCTGTAATTCATTTATTTGATTACAATACAAGAAGCTTTTCCTTATTTTTCTTACCTCATATGAATCTCTTGGCATGCAGTCCTTAAAACAAAGGAATGAACTAGCACCACATGGAATAAATGTGCTAGGAACTGAAAGGACACTTAGCTCATTCTCTCTATTAGAAAGACAAAACATTCCCTGACTCTGATCTTGTCTCTTATGCCGATGAAGAAAGATGCACAGACCCTTATGAATTCTTTTGTAAAAAAAGATAATCTAACACTTGACTGTCTTCTTGGCTTCATTCAGATGGTCAGTCTGTTTACCTTTCTTGTAATAAAAGTCTTGAAGTACCACGCTCAGGAAGAACAACTGTTGTAAAAGCTTTCAATCTACAATATTCTCTCCAACAAACTCCTTGTATTACAGAAGAACAGCTGGGACTACGTATTCTGCAGCTCCAGATGACCAGAACAAGAAAGCCTCTTCACACACTTTTCCTAATCTTGGATGATTTTCAAAGAGAGAATTTGAGATGAAGTTTACTTTGAAATGTAGGAGAAACTTCTGATGTAAGAAATAATTTTTTGTGATACTTGTAAATTTGTCTAAAATGAATATTTCATTTAGTAATTAAAAGCTTATCTTGTCTTTTTGTGTATCTTCCCCTTATGATAAAAGACATTTGTATTAAACTCTTAAATCTTTTGCTAGATTGGCAAAACCTGTTTAAATTTGTATATATTTTTCATATATGATATTTGCATTCTTATAGGCTCAAATGATTTATTCAGGATTGTTTAATGTAGTTACACATGCGGAAAGTTTAATTACCAGCTATCTACATGGTTGCAATATTACCCAGAGGGTTGTACTTCTTTCTTAATTAAAAATATTTGAACTTAATAATAGAGAACTCTATTAAAACATGAATAAAACATTGCAAGCAACCAGGTCCTTAAAATGTATTAAGCAGTTAGCAAATTGATTGCACTAAGAGTTGGTTAAGCATTTTTTACTTTACCAGTCCTCTGCTTGAACAGATTAGAAGAGACTACTTCTATGTGAACTCTCACTCTAATACCCATTTGTACAAAACTATTATCTTGTACGTAATTCTTAAAACAAACAACAGTGTTCTAAAATGGAAATAAATAGCTTCATGCCCACAGCCAATGAAATTCTCCAGTGCTGCCTCACTGTAGTTAGCAATATTTTTCATTGAAGTCTTTGGTTTCTATCACTAGTTTTGTTCACTTCCCAACTGATGAAAAATAGTAACTCAGTAACATCCTGTAGGACAAAGAGTACACCTTGTGCTTGGATGGCTGCTCTTATCCAGAAGTTCACAACATTGCCTTAAGGTCTCAGCAATGCTTCTTATTTTCATGTAAAGGAATCCTCTCTCAATGCTCTTCATGGAAGAACGTGTTTTGTTCTTGTGAAATCTGCTAAGCTACTTGTGGAGTATAGGAGGAGATTCTTAGAATCCTCAGAGGATGAAGAGATACATAAACCACAACCCTTACACCAGCACTGGAGAGACTGAATTCATTAAAAACACTGAGGTATCAGTGGCATGGCAATAGCTGCATGTTAATACCAGAAGTAGACTGAAAACCTAAACATATGCTTTTCTAGATGCTCGTCTTCAACCTGATGCCCAGTTTGGATTGCTCTTGTTGGAACAGGCTGCCCAGGGAGCTGTGGAGTTGCCTTCCCTGGAGCTTTTCAGGAAACATGTAGATGTGACACCAAGGAACATCACTAAGTGAGCAAGGCAGGGTGGTACTCAAAATGACTTCCGTCTTTCTAACACTTAATTTCCAAAATGCAAGTTGCTGAATTACATCTATTGCTGTCTATGAACCTCTGTGGTTTCTGACAGAGGATCAACTTACATGCAACAAAAAGTAGAAAACCAACTTTCAACAGACTGAGCTTGGTAGAGACTATTAATGATGAAACCAGAATGTATCTAGATGAAAGATGTACTGTTTCTCATTTCAGGGAGCTGGTTATATCTAATACAGATTCTCTAAACAATCAAATAACTTAATTTCAAAGTAAAAACTACTTACACAAGTCTGTGTTGTCAGACAGAAATTTTCTCTCGAGACTTTCTTGAGGGAGTTTTTGCTGACTGATGACTTTATTTGACCAGAAACTCCCTCAGGCTTTTCAGTTTTTTCAGACGCATTTGGAATGACTTTAAAGAATTCAGTTTTACTTCCAGTTGGAGAAAGAGAAAGAGCAGGCCTCAAGGTTGTCTGAGAGCTGACGGGTTCTGTCTTTTGCACAGTGGAACTCTGTGCTTTTGACACGATGTTTTCCTCGAGGTTTTGTTTGCTGCATCCCTTATTCTTCCAGTATTCATTTCTCTGTGATATTCTCTTTAATGCGTTGTCTTTAAAAGCTGCTGAATCGGATGCTCCTTGTCTGCTGCAGCTGATCTCAGGGTTCTCAGTACTCCAGATAAAGTCACTGTTGTCGTCCTAAATTCAGGAAACAAACAAAGTGTTTTTTTTAAACTTATTTTTATTTTTTTCCCCTCACCATCACACAATCCTGTTTTGCATAAAATATTTGACCTTAACATTTCAAAATGGCTCTTCAATTTCTACTACTTAATTTCAAATTTAAAAAGGTTCTGAGAACCATCTGCTCTTCCTGGCAACTACCCTCAGTACCCTACAAGCACTTCTACATCTTAAGAGAACCATAGGAGAGAGAGGGAGACAGGATTACGCTTCTCAAAACTTTAGCCCAGGTTTAGCATTCTGGTAACCTCTTAAAGCCCTTAAACCCACGTGTTATGGAATAATGGTAATTTCAAACCTTATAACACTCGTACAACAGAAAGTGAGCAAGAAGTCCACGATAACAGTAACTTCCCTTTGAATTATTAGTGTTCTGTATTTTCACACTGCATCCACAACTTAAGAATACAAGGGATAATTCTGAGATCACTTGACTCATCTCTGGATGTTCGCTGAGAATACTGAAGAATTCTGGTGGTTAGTTTATTAACCTTACATTCACACTGATAACTGTCTCTGCAAAGCCTCCCGTAAATCAGGTGTGATGTCCATTCATGCTGCATCTCAACAACTAACAGCAAATGCAGACACATGGGAAATAACAAGGAAGCAACTCTGGTGTTTGCCTCAGTGTTATTGTCTTGGAAGAAGGGATGAGAGAGGCCTACTCTTCATCACATCATGCTGCCTCCGTATCAGATGCTACCAGTCCAGATGTAAGGTACTGCAAGATTCAGTAAGACAGCGAAGTATCTTCAGTACACCTTTCACAGCTGAGGTCCAGTCCTGCTGTGTGATCCAAGTCTGCCACTGACTTCTGTGTGTCCAGGGTTGGATTACACAAAATGCACACTCAAAAATTATTACTGGAAAAAGAATCTCATTTTTTTCGTTTCTGGAATATTGCAACAGAGAATGGTTTGCAGATGTAACATGAACCTCCAATGCAATGCATTTTATAACACATCGAGTAAGACAATGCATATAGTGGCGAGGAAGCGTGGTGAATTCCTTAAAATTATCCCTGTTTGTGGTTTGCAAAAAACAAAGGAGCAATGAACGTCCAGCATGTTGTCTCAGGAGGTATGCCAATGTAACTATTTCTACCACATCTAAATTTGTTGCGCATTTTTTTAGGCGTAGGAATGTACAGATCGGTGGAATGTCACGTAATATACAGACACTTTGTGCTGCTTTTGTTTGCTGAATTTTTTGTTGGCTTTGAAATGATGCACATTTCAGACGTTTGTAACAATTCTGTTCCCCTGCTTAGCAGTTTCCTTGAAACACACAACTCTATTATTTCCCTTCTTTTCATATGTTATCACCAAATCTGGTGCTGGAAGCCCTTATTAAGTTAGGCTAATTTGAGGTGGAAGATTACTGAAGAAAACACTGCATTTTTTCACATATTGGAGATAAGCTGTTAACTTTGATTTATCTGCAATCTCAACCCCTCCCTTCTTTCCACGTCTCTTTTAGCCATATATATTTAGGTTTTAGAGTAATTTGTTAAATATGAAATCATAACGTGGTGCCAGAAGCATCAGTAAGGTTTGCTGTGTTATCTGCAGCACGGCACACACATGTATGTACAGTGAAGATGAGCATGATTTCCCTGAAGGATTATCGCCTCCACTGATGTACTGTATTCCTAGGAAAAAACATGCAGATGGGCAGTTGGGGGTGATTGCTGGATACATAAAGCTGATTGCACTTGATGGGATGTAATTTTAAGAAGATGATTCTAATCACTCTTGGGGGCCACCTATGTGGAGCAGATGGGATACAGTCTCTTTGTATGCTGAGCTTTAACACTGAGGTATCAGAGTGAAATTGCCCATCGGCTTTGGTAACGGTGTATTATCTCAGTATATTACTCTTTTAATTGCGTAAGGATGGAAAGTTTCTTTGCTGAAGGCTTCACAGCCAAAAGGGAGTCTGGCAGCAGTGGGCCTTGTGGGCACACCAACCACGGTCACTGGGAAGAGATTTATCCTTTACTGATTGACTCTCATAATTGGATAACGGCATTTAACTATTTCAGTGACTCGTTGATAAATGAATAAGGGAATTTAAGAATACTTGCTGTTATCAGCTTGCTCGCTGAAACATTTCCATCCCAAAAGTTACATGGGAAGTGTAATTCTAGCACAGTTATTATGCGTATCCCACAGCTTCCAGTGCACGCAGCATAGAGTCAATATGCGCTTATTTGAAATTTATCCTGGTGCAAAACCAATGGCCCATCTCTTGTATTTTACAACGATTTCACTTTTTCATGGATTATATTGCTTTTCCACAGATTTAATCAAAAAGTACATAATTCTCCTTTGCAGCTCCACTAACTTCAAACGTACGCTGTGATGAAACTGAGATTTGGACTCTTTAAATGTAAATCTAGAACTGATGGCAGAGCGATGCGAAACACAAGAAAAACTTTCAGGACTTTTGTACTGTTCTGCAGTTTGAGACGCTTGAACTACAAAGACATCCTATTTAAAAAATTATCTTAATCAAGAACTAAGTTTCACTTCTATTTCTGGGAGTAACAAAACTTACGCTGGTACGCAATTGTTTTAGTTGTAACTGGAGATACGTCTTATCTCGTTTAGTTCGAGAGTACGAATCCATCTATGTTATACAGGAACATAACACAGCTGAATTTCAGAAAAAGCTCTCATCTACTTAAAGGTAACAAAGGATGATCGTAGTATCAAGAACCTGTAACAATGTAGCTTACTTCAGCATGTAAGATTAATGGGCTTTGTTAAAAAATCATTGCAAGATTCGCTATAATTTAGGCAAGTAAATGTTTTGTCCTGTAAGCAAAATAAATTAGGGAATATCTTATGATTTGGTCAAAGAATTTTGGTAATTTTGCATGCATATCTTATATTGTGCTAAAAGCAGCTACTATTAAGTTAATGGTCTTATGTTTGACTATTGTGGCTTTTCCAGGCTGCTACTTCCCATATTTTCAGTGCCCGAAATAAAAGTCTCTTCAGCAATTTGAATATTAAATAAGTATTCAGAATATCAGCGTAATGCTAGTCAGCTTCATAGCAAACAGCAGCAAAGAACACGTCTGTACAGGGAAGAGGCTGAACGTGGACAAAACAGGTCTGCCGAGTAATTTGTTGGTTCAGTGATTTCTTTAAGATGGTAGAATGGCCCAACTATGAATTACTAACATAGCAGTTAGATAATCAGCATGCTGTAGGTCTGTTTGCTGCAACTATGATCTTTTTTACTTTAAGGTAATGTATGTATCTCCAGATGCAATACTGACTCTATTTAATGCTTTTAACATCCAAAGACTTTGAATGAAACAGCCCATGCACTATTCTACCTCCGGCACGTGGTCCAAGAAAGTTTTAAGTCTATATAGTAATGTAAATCTTTGTAGGCAAGATAGGAATACTCTTTCAGTCTCTCTTGCATCAGCCTTATAAATGGTCGTTAATGTTGTGCCACAGTGTTCTTCCTGTGCTGTCAAGGCAGGAGCGTTTGATCATTGCTTTTATCTTTCTGCACTTCGCACTGAATCTCTGGGGCAGGACGACAGTATGGCAAGACATTACAGATAACATGAAATGATGTGAGATTTATAGCTCCTTCTGAGGCACAATAGATCTTTTAGCAGTACTGGGTAAGGTAAAGACCCAAGAACACCACACACTGCTTTACATTTGTCAGTGGGCCTTGTCTATCCATCAAGGACCTCATGCTTTCCTGCATTACTGGTGATGTTATACAGCATGTGGACTTTTTCATATCCCAGGACAGTAAGCTTTCTATGATGGATCATGGCATCTGTTAATGTCTGAATGGAAAAGCAATGAGTGCTTTGAATTGTTAGGATTTTTAAATGGGAGAGAAGCTCATCAAGGACATAGTTCTTTTGCAACTCTGTTTTCCAGCAAATGAATCCACTAGCAGTACAAGCAACCCAACGGTGTGCCAGCCACCTGGTGACAGCCCCAGTCTGGTCTGCTGCAGCATTAACAGACTGCCAGATGAACTGAGGCCTAGAGCTTTTAGTGGGGCATGCCATGAAAATAAGCCATTGATTGTTTACATGAGGATAACTGACAAAGGAATTATCTGAAATCCAAGCCGTTCTGTATCTTCAGTATGTTCTCACATATATAACACTGTTCATGAATTATTAGCCTGACTAAAACTGATGTCTGTTTGTGTGTCCCAGCATTAGGCATCCTGGTTGTATTTTACTCCTTTAGCTATGAGGAAAAGACTGGAATGCTGAGAAACAGATTTTGTAATTAAAAATGAAATACACCAGAATGTGTGACAAAGTTGGTGAGCAAAACAGTCTCTGCTTACAGTTCTAAAAGGCACAACAAAGCCTTCTTTACTGAACACTCATTCAAGCATAAAAAAAACACGTCTTGCTAAAATCTACGATGCAGGCTTTCCTACTTTTTATTAGAAGGATGCTCAGAGAATGCTCACGTCTGTACTGGCATAAGGACTGACAAAGACTTAAGTTTCTTTTGTCCACTTGTTACAGAGGGAATGCCTTCATTTTCTCCCCTGTATTCTGTTAGATACAGCAACCTGACAGAGACAAATCTACTTAAAGGTATATGGGGAAAAGATGATTTATCTTTCCTGTCTACCTTGAAGACAGAATCTCAACTTAGGAGTTTTAGGACGAAGACTATTTTATCAAGAATTGCACGCACAAAGCGGCCTACCTCTTCACTACTGTCAGTTCCTTGAAAGTTATCTTCAGTTTGGGTTTCCCTCTGGACGCAGTTACTGTCTTGCTTCAAATCCAGAGGAAAAATGCAGTGTTCTGGTGATGTATTTGGGGATTTCCCATGAGGAGCTGATCGAGGTCTTGATGAAAATGTGAATATCTCTTTATGATTCATGTTGCAATCACCCGTTTCATCGTGCTGATCTTCAATAAAGGCGGTCTCCGGTGAGGTTAAATCACAGCAGGCTGAACCTTGAGTGGCTGCACGCTGCTCACTCCCATCCAACCGAATGTTCTCAGTGAAACTTTGTGGAAACACCCATTCATCTGAAATGCAAAATATTTACTGTAATGTAAAACATATAAACTATACTTTATACTGATCGCTCTCTTTTCTCTGGAAGTGATAGGGAAAAATAAGTTTGTTTTTTTAAGTACAGATGTTCTGATGAATACGTTTGGGAGAGCGATGAAGGTTCAGTGAAAGAGATCAGGCTGCTTTCTAGGGAGGCAAGCTCAACCAAAACATTTCCTGATCGCAGCTCAAAAAATGCACAGGATGCGACTCATGACATGAACTTGTGATTTTTCAAACCTGGAACTATTTAGCTGTTAAGATTTGAAAATGAGTTTCATTCCAGGAAAACATAATTTTATTAAATTTGGCAATTGATTTTTTCTGTAGGCTTACTTTTGTGGCTGTTTTCCCTCAAAAAAATCACAAACACTCGGTGGCAAGTTCATAATATTGCACTCTGCTGCTTTATTATTGAAATTCTACACTTTCTTTTATGTCTAGAACCTATGGTTTAAATCTCAATTTCAAACTATGGCTCTACTGAAAAACAGCATGACATGAAAAATGTATGAAGATATCTTTTTCACCGAGTTTCCCTGAACACTGACTGTACTAATCTGCCAATTTTAAAACAAACAATAAACTACAGAAATGGATTTAAAGATTGAGTGCACCAGATAAACACGAAAAGACCATTTTTACGTTCTCATTGTTAAAGTTATATTTTACAGTTTGGAATGATGATATCGAAAGAAAAAGTGTCAATTTGATTGATTAAAACCAATCTCAAATAGCAGCTGAGAAAAGGAGAATTGCTCAAGTATGCAATACTCCCTCATCTTCATTAAAGGTAGTGCGGTGTGGATTATTCACTGGATTGGGAAACTTTCTGGCTCCATAAAACAAAGTTAAAAACCATATTAAAAGAAAAAAGTCTCAATAAAAAATACTAAAAACCTAATAATAAAGTAGCACTGCAATAATAAAATGCCTGCTGTCACAGAGCAGAGTAAATTTACTACGGAATTCGATTCTTTCTCAGTTTTGTTAGACATCGTTATTACTCCAGGCAGATTCAGCTTTGGAAAAAAATAAATTCTGAACTAAATGAAAGCAAAAGAAAGAGAAAAATGAGTGTGCTGGTAGGAATGCCTGCCTTCTTACTATGCTGCTCTGATTCTTCCAGTTTACTGAACGCAGCCAGTGAAGCTATTGAACTGCAGTTAGCGTCCTGTGCAGCAGTTTGTACCAGGTGAAAAGCAGGACTCAACACATCTTGTATATTCATGGCTCGCACCTACTTGTTCCGGAGGAGAAAATTTTTCAGTCCCTAAACAAAGAGCACCTGTAATCAGAAGCCTCAAGGCTTTTCATACAATCTCTTTTTAAATTAGATCATGTACCAACTGCATTTTGTAACTATGAGATATCACTTTTAAACTGTAAGGGACTCTAAGAGTTGCAAGTTGAATGTGTAAATAATGCCATTTGTTTTAAAAGTCTCAAGAAATGAGCGATGCTATTCACAGCTCTTAAGAAGCACCCTTTGCTTGTGTAAATCCAATGATTTGTTTTGATCAGTAACTATAAGTTTGTCAAAGGACAGGAGAGCAGGGTTCTCTCGTTGATCACTTAATACTGTGTCACGCTCACCTGAAAGCATATCCTAATTAGCCAGGTAATTGGATTTACATGTAAAAAGCTGTATGCAGATACAACTGAAACTGCAAGAGAAAACTTTAAGTCTGTAAGGTTTTCAAATGACATTTTACACGAGGTATTGAGTTCAGCAACTTCAGTAACCTGTAATCACTGTGCCATTTTGTTAATGGTCTACAAGAGAAAGATACGGAGAGTTTTCGACCAAACCAAATCCTATTATCTCTCAACCACAAACTATACTGCAATTTCTCTTATACCCGGTATTTACATGTCAATTGTAATGAACAATTTGGAGCATCTTCTTAGCAAAATATGTAAATTGCTATGTAATCACAGCATTGCAGCAAACACGATAAATGCAAGAATGATCACCTAAACATCTAATTAGTTCTTCTACACAGTCAGGCTTATGGTAAAGCTTCTAATTGCAGCCTGACATTTTAATGAAGGTTTCAACAGTGCATATTTAAGATTGACAAACTATAAACAATGATTTCTCTTCTTTTTTTTTTCTTGCTAAAAAATAATTTATTATATAACAGTACCTTTAGTATGTAACAGTATATAATCAGTACCTTAGTATATAACAGTACCTTTATAAAGGTACTGTGTACCTGCCATGGAACATTTGCTGATTTGAGCTCTATGATAAATCTAGAAGATACAGTAAATAATAGTGACCAATCTCTAAAGAAATAATAATAAAAAAAACCAACTACCTATGAAAGTTCTCTACTCATGAAACTTAAATTAATATTTACTCAAGCTAATGGCACAAGTATAGTGCTGTCCCAAGATGACCAAAGGTGACGGCTGCGCAGGGTTTAAGAATACTAACCATCTGGTTATAAGAAAAGAGTTGCATATGACAGATTCTTGTTGCTACAACTTGTCATGTATAAATGGAGAGTCAAAAATCGTATACGCTTTGTGCCCGTTTAGGGAACGAGGCTTTGTGCCAATGCATTCTCATGGGTGTATGTATGTTAACACACATCAGAAGTGTGAGAACTTGCTTTTGGCCGAGTCAGTGCTGTTGAACCAAGCCTGTGGATGTTTGCTGTTGGACAAGATCAGTTGCTGGGAGTTTCTTGGCTTGAACATCAAATTCTGAGGTTTATGGAGTTACAACCCTGACAGTGTGCATGAACAACTACTGCAATACTGTTATCAGTAACTCTTGTTTCTTTGCTTTTATTAGTGCTAGGTATTCAGTGTGAATACAAATGTTAAATGGTTGGTAAGGATGAGTTAGGAGTGGTTTTGTTTTTTTTCCTCATCTGATAATGTCAGTATATGTTTTACTTCCTTTTGTAAAGGACTTGTACAGTATTTTATGCGAATGTTGCATGGTGTAATTTTGTTGAACATTGGTAGGCCCCTCATGTTTTGTGTGATGTGCTTTTTCCCCCTTTCTCTGTGAACCTTTCCTCAATGAATGCCTACCATTTTCCCGCTATCATCTCTGGAGAAGTTCAGAACAGAGGATAGCAGACTTTCTTTAATGAATAAGTTGCCTATGGGAAGTTCATCAGAACACATTAATCCAGAAATTGTAAGAAAAAAGTAAACAAAATTCACCGCTTATCTTTAAAGGAAAACAAACAAAAAAGACATTACACGGGTCCCATAAGAGATATCCTAAACTCTTATCTGGAACAAGGAACATTTCTTGTACATTCCATGTTTGGAGTCTTTAGTGTTAAATTTAAGACAGATTTAAAGAAAAAAAATGTTTAGTTCTTTCCCTTTAATAAAGAGAGCATGGAATTTTTCTTTTTTCTCCATTCACTGCACTGGTACTCTGCTTAATCCTACAAATCTTTATCAGTGCTCAGAAGCACTTTTGTTGCAGGGTGTTTGATTTCCATAATCCCTACAGCACGTACATTTTTATTCTATGCAAACTGCTTCCGAGTCCTTTGAAATTTACAACAAATAGTCCCCTGCCCCACACAGAACTGAGATGTAAAATAACATGAAATTAGCAATGTACCAGTGGTTGTCTCCCATGTGTTTTTGTCTGCATTTTTTAGACATAATCTTCTATGACTGTTCTTGTCTGTTGATGGATCTTGTGGCGAGAGGAGCTGAAAATCTGCTCTTCCATTCTCAGAGGTTTTCTGAGTCTGAATTGCAGAGTCTGAAATACAAGCCAGACGTGCATCAAATACCTGTGAACACGTATGCTTTTCCTACTTGAGGTATGAAAGAACAGCATACAGGGCATTGCTCTGGGATACAAACATGTTCTGAACAGCATGGGAATTTGTGGGGCAGCAGGAATATGACAGACACAATAAAGTCGAAATGTAGCACTATGTACAGAAGGGCAAAATATGGAAGTACACAGAACAGTCTTGCAAAACATGCAAAGTTATCAAGAATCGCTACACTAGCCCAGTTACATACACAGCATGAGGTAGACAGGAATATGTTTACCCTGCAGCTATTGTCAGCAGGTGGTGGTCCTTGGCTCAAAATGCTTACAAAACCTTCAGAGAATGAGCATTTTTTCAAGACCGTATCGGAGAATAAACCATAATTGCACATAAATGTATTCAGTAATTAACTGGGTAGGTAAAGGATTAGTAAAATTGAGAATTAAGACTTAAACTCTGAAGTCAGAATCCTGAGAAAATTTTTGGCTGTTCGTGAGCTCTTTACATATTGTTCCCTTTTAGGCTCTTACCATTTTGATGTACGTCCTTAGCTGCTTGGTGAGTATTTCTTTTATCTCCTTGACCTAAAGAATCACTGTATGGTGAGAACGACAGCTCCGGTCTCTCAGTGTTTTGTAGGGATTCAGTTCTGTTGTCTGAACTTTGACGTCGGTACGATCTATCACTTTTGCTACCCACAGCCTTTGTTACCTTGAAAGACATCATCATAAGAAAAAGATATTTGCACACAGACATACATGTGATGTAGCCTCATATCGATTCTGAAATACATTTTGGGTATGTCTCCTTCTTACTGGTCAATCTCTTCCTTTGTAGAAGAGGAGCAGTTTTGTTGTAATGGAAGCCTTCTTACCTCTCCAGATAGCCTTGTGCTGACTCTTCTGTTTGAAGATGGAGGTGGTCCAAGGATCTTTGATCCAAATGCAATATGTGACACATCCTGAGTTTTACTGCTGCTCTTTTTGCCTCGTCCTCTATTAACCAAGAGAGCTAAGTAAAGAACAATCAATCAGTTTGAAAAATATATTACAGTACTCTGAAAGAATAAATATTAATAACTTGAAAATCAACAGAAATGAAAGAGTTACTAATCCTAGACATACACAAAAATTATGTTCCTTTATAGCACAGTCCCCAGAAATCTGTACTCAAAGTTCGCTATCTTTCTACTTAAAGCAAATAAGCATCTTCTAGAAACACACAAGCAGGAAAGTTTTGTCCATTATCCAGACATACTTCTAATCCCCTTGCTTTAAAGATTTGTTCAAAAAGAGGCTACGTAGAAACACACAAGAAAACTTGCACGATTTCTGTAGAAGTTCAGTGGAAACCTCACCTGTGGCAGTAAGAAAAAACAGCTCTAATAAATAAATAACAGCCCTTTATTGATATGTTTTACTATTTAAAATATTTCTGTTATCATTTTCAAGCAGAGAAAATGCCAACTGCACTGCAAAAATAAAACAAGAAAACAAATACATAATGTAGGTGAATGCTTTGAGAAAAATTTAAAAGGAATGAAGTTGCCTGATGATGTCTGAAGGTAATTTTATGATCAGGGC
The DNA here is from genome assembly GCA_030625065.1 of Alectoris magna. Classification (NCBI taxonomy): domain Eukaryota; kingdom Metazoa; phylum Chordata; class Aves; order Galliformes; family Phasianidae; genus Alectoris; species Alectoris magna. The sequence goes on from CM060572.1 coordinate 11,255,520, forward strand.
ACCAGACTTGCATGGAATAAACCTCTGCCTTTTCTTCTTGAATTTCCAAGATTGTCAGTGGATTCTCCTTTCCAGAGCCACTAAATAAATCAGTGTAACCTCACATTAATTTAGAATTAAAATTTGCAATGTGTGAAGGTTTTTTTCTTGCTACAACTTTAAGTGTTAAATTATTGCCTCACTTTTGAGATGAGACTTCTTCATAAAGCAAAGAGAAATCAAGTAGAAACACAACGTTTTGTAGATTTTCTTAAGCATTTTTGTAGAATTAATATTCATTCTAGTTAAGTTCTATCTCCATTGCCAACACAGAAATGAAAACAAGATCATGCATTAATCACCGAACAGTGTAGATTACTGTACTAATAAGCACAAAAGAAGCCACTTTCTGCCATTAGCTTTTTCCTTTGTTTACGCTGTGACATTTGGTTCCTGCTAACAGCTGCCATCTCACAAGATTAGATGACCCAACATCAATTTCTTTAATTTGCTGACTACCTTGGGATGTTGTTAGCTCCAATTATAAAACCTGATTTGCATGAAAATTTCTGTTTATGAACACATTAATTGACTGCAATTAATTACCTACATCAACGCATAACAGTGTGTTGATGGCATAATGAAATAATATGTGTAATTAAAAGTGGATGAGACTAGAAATAATTTGGTCTTCTGAATATCAAATAAATGGAATGTTTAGTGGCTAAAAAACCCATTGAAATTTACTTAAACATACCAAAGCTTCCATTTTCAAGCAAGCTTGGGGTTTGAACTTTGAAATGCATGTCTGAAGAACACATGCCAAGTTCGTAAGATGAGGCTAAAAATAAAGGTTAATTTTTAAGCCGACATTTCATCTGTTTCATTTTCACACAGGCCAGGGATGTTGAGTTTTCTGGTTTCAAACAAACTTTTTGCTGCTGGTGGTTTCGATACAGCACTCACACTATTGTACTCAGTAAGTTTAATTTAAGAGTTGTTATATTTTACTTGAAGGCAATAGAAAAATATAACATGCACTTTTTCAGCAAACATCTGTTATTTGTATGCACGCTGTAGGGACCGCATTCGCAGTATTTTAGAACAAGAGAATACCTGTTTCTTGCACCGTTACTGGAGAACTCCTGCATTTTATTTCTGGCTTGTGAATTTTAGCCAAGTTCAGCAATTGTGTAACTTGTGGCACATCTGCATTTAGCTGGCAGGGTCGAGGAATAACATCTGTGGGCTCACATGGTGTAAATGGAACAACGCGCTGATCTAGAATAAAAAACCGTCGTCTTCACTCACAGGTGACAATGGCATAAAATTGGCTTTACATTTCTAGTTAATTAGATAACATACATTGTGGATTACAGTCATTTGTAACATTTGCTATGGTGCTACGCTGAATTTTAGACAAACATCATCTGAAAATGGCAGTGATATCAGTGGGACTGGAGTAGCAAATAGCGAAGTCCTGCATATGCAAATACAAAAATTGGACAAGACTTAATTCCCAACTTTGTATACTGCTACACTTCTTCTACACTAAACCAAAAAGCTGTCAACCTATTTCTTCTTGTGACAGCAGGTACTGGTAGAATGTGATCTCTTTGTCTCTGCTTTCCCTTTGATAACCAATATAAACTGGGTTTATGAAAGTTGTTCTGTACAAAAGAACGTTTGCAGAGTCAGGACCCTTCCTGAAGTCTTGATGCAAAGTCTTACAAGTTTCTGTGTGACGAGGCTGTAATAAAGAATGTTGGCCAGTTTTCCTGGAATAGGACGAATGCAGAACTCCAAAACCAAACACAAATAATGGGTGAAGAATTGAGTATCTAATAGAAAAATTCACCTGTCTTATGTCATATTACAGTAGTGGCCATAGTTATTTAGCCAGGATGAATACTAACTGCTATTTTCACCAAGCCCATATGCTATTTACTACAGTGGGACAATACATAGTAATAAAAAAAAGCATATATAACCCTTGGATTACATATCCAAGGAAGCCAGATCAAGCTTGTATGCCTCAATACCACAGGGCAAAGGAGATTAATTCTTCTTCCCTCTCCGTTTCAATGACCTCAATTCAAAAACACTTTCTTAGTATATGTGGTTTCTCCTTTTACTTGCTATCATTTAAGAATACACTACACAGCAGATACAAGTACTACAGAAGAGTAACACCTTACACCTTGAGAACGCCACTCCCACCACTGAGGAGTTTAAAGCAAAGAGCTCAACCCTCACGACAAGTTACACCATCACTGCACTCAGTGGACCTGAACTGTCCCAGTCATCTGATAGGAACAAAAGCTTTATCAATTCATAATCATTAACTGAAAATTAATAACAAAAAACTTTGTTTTTCTGTAATTGAGTATGAAGTATCGTGCTATTTTTATGCAGCCAAACCTTGAGATGAAACCTGATTTGAAGCCTCGCCTACAGAAGGAAATTCATAAGCACACAGAAAATACTAATGCCCACCAGCTGTGTAATAATCATAGAAATGATAATCCAGTAATTAAAAGTGCAATATTTTACCATGCATACAGTTCATTAAAGCTGTCTACTCATTATGTTAACTATGTTTTGGAATTCTGGAACTCATTTAGACCATTTATGTACACTTCAAAATCTGTTTAGAATGGGCAAGAGAAAAAAAAATGTGCTGATGGAATTAAATTAAATTAAAGCCAGAGCCGCCTCTCAGCGCAGCTTCCACTGAGAATTTACTGGGTTTTCTCTGTAGTCATTTAGTGAATTAATATTTTTTCCAAGCTCACAAACAAAAAAACAGGAGTAACCACAATGATCACATACTCTCCCTTATTGGTTTAGGTCTTCCAAATGCAAGACGCGTTTTGTTACATTGACAGTCCTGCTAAATGTTTCTCCTCCAGAAACCAGAGCCCTTTTTTTCTGGAGTTTCCTTTGAAAGATACAAAATGAATGAAACTGCATTTCTGAATGCTGAACTAGACCTATTTTCTTCTAGAATCAATAACGTCAGTTGTGCTTTTTCAGTTCCTCATCTATTACTGCAAATTCCAGTGATGAACGAAGTTCTCTCCCTTGGAAAAAAAAAGATACAGCACTGTGATCCTACTTTGGAGACCAGTATCCTCTGACCAATATCCTGCTCTATTACAAATGTGATCTCTAGTTTTTCAGTCCACCACCATTACTTTCCCTATGAACAAGGATACTTTGGAATAAATGGACTAAAGATCACAGGCAGCTATTCATGATGGTTTCACATGATGCTGTTTTGTTCAAGTTTTGTTGTGGATTTATTAAAAATAAAATCCTTCAGCTGCAGCAAAACTCTGAAACGAAGAAAACCAGCAGTAGCAGAATGCTCTTTTCAAACAGCCTCTTCTTGGCCCAACCTTTGCCTTCTATCAGGGTAAGACGCTGTTGGAAAAAAACGTTCTCTACTTGATAAATCTTGTCAGAATTTCTTCAGTAAAATGATTTTAATGAAGTTGATGCTTAAGCAGAGGAACATTCATATACCTGACAGCTGAAGTCCAACATGAACAGATTTAATATACTGCCCTGTCCTTTTAATTTTCAGGTAGTCAGATAATTTTTCAAGCTGTAAATCTGAAGACCAGGAAGCTTTTGATTTTGCAATGTAAACAGCTACGATTAAGACTAGAAAGCAGTTACAACACACCGTTTTCTTCAGCTGTATCTTGAGGCTTGGATTTTAACGTGAAGATCTTCCTCAGCTTACAGTTAGCTGAAATAATAATTCCATCCAAGGACTGGAAGATGGCTCCTCTGAATATTTCACTGGTGAATGCTACCAGGTCAATACACAAATTGCACCACTAGAAAGAAGAAACAGAATTATTTAATAAAACCCAAACACTAATCACTGCGGAAGTATATTAGTGTACAGATCTCAATGAATGAAGCCTTTGCGGAGCGTTAGATCCTCACAGGCTGTGACCCACAGTGCATAACATTTTGATATTTAAAAAGGTGTTTTTGTGCTTGCAACAACTATTTGTGTAAGCAACTCACTACATAGACCTAATGACTGCCAGTTCAAGTGAGCTCAGTTCCCTACCACACCCACAATACATTTTGCAGCTATTTCTAAATAAGCAACTCGAGAGCAAAATGTTGAATGAACATTTTCCACTTGCATGTTGTTGTTTTTTTTTATGGTACAGAAATGAACAGCTACAGTATCTATCTGGATATGGACCGCAATAAAATTCTGTATGTTCCTAGGAAAAAAGAAGTTTTGCATAAAGCAAATAATACTAAAAAGAGAACTAACAAAATATATCTTCTTGTGGCTTTATGTCTTCCAGATAGAGCCTGAGATGTTTAAGAAGAGCTATGCTCACACCTGTGTTTCTAACAGTTCTAAAGCAGTATTCAAGATTCAAGTTCTTACAAGGCTACATGGTAACCTCCCAGGTTTTCTATCCTGACAGGTATTATCACATGCCCTGGCTGGGTATGGGACAAAACAATGGGGAGAATGTGACGGCTGTTGTTTTATTTTCATCAGGTTGATATATGGTGTTTTATATATTCTAGAAACTGGAGAAACCTGAAACACATGAAAGTAGCCATCGACTATAATTGACAGCTGCAGCTCCAGCAAATGTTATAAAAGGTCACTACAGGACAAGGTACACGTGAACAGGAGTACTATAAAGAAGAATGAGAGACACAGGGCCACAGGCTGAATAGACAGTAAAAGTGACAGACAAACACATCACAACAGTATTAATCTTGGAGAACGGTATTAAGCGGCTCTGATACCATCCAGTAGGTGGGACACACACATATTGTGAATCGACTGTGCTCTGAAGCAAACAGTAATTTCAACAGGTCTGTAGACTCATGTAAAATCCTTCTGATAAAAAAAGTCTGCTCAGCCACAGTTAAAGGAACACGCCCCAAGTACCTACTATTTTGCGCTTGATCATAAACAGAGGAATTTTTGCATGCAGAGGGGTTACAGACAACTCCTTGTGGACCGTTGACAAATATAATCTTCTTTTAATATTTCCTAAATCAGTTATCCTGCAAAATAAAAGCAGGAGAGAACAGGATGGATCTTTGTCAATTCAATAACCCAGTATCTTCAGCAATCACAAAAAACCCTATTATTCTTATGCAGAACCTTCATGTCAGCGATAGCAAATAGAGAATTTAAGAATTGCTTTTTACAAGATGAGTAATGAGATTTCTTTCTCAAATCCAACCTTGGTGGCTATATTCCTGCATATATAAAATCACTTTACATGCTAATTTTATTTCAACAGTCTACACTCTTTCCTAGATTTCCACAGCCCTTTAGACTATGAAAGAATTCAATTTGTTTGAAGTGAGAACCCAGTAGCCTTTAATAATCACACTTGTTTCTTCCCCTTAAGCTCATGTTATCTTGGGATACACTGTCACCTTCTAACTAGAAAAACATTATTTGCTTTCCTTTCCTGAAAAGAGCCTCTGTCATTCCATACAGCCTCTTTGTCAGCTTAAGCATAAGACCGTCTGTTCATTTCACTTTCTGAGCACACACCTTCCGATGTAAAACATAATACAGAAACGCATCGTTCACTATTCAGGTCATCTCACAGTGACACTAAGGACACTGAATTTGAACACCTGTAATAGATTTAGACCACAGCCATGATCACAAATACTAGGTTTGCTTTCAACTGATAAAGAGACTGCTTATGTTCTGCTTTCTTCAAGTCCTGTGAGCAGCAGAACGTTGGTATTGCCACTCTGTGATGCTGAACAACAGACCTCAAAGGCTGCAGTCTCTGTGGGGAAATCACGATAAATTTTCTTGTATTTCTGAACGACCCCATTTCTAACAGATGGGTATTTCTCTATAATTAGCAGCCCCTCTGAGAAGGTGACAAATAATTACAGTAAACAACTTTCTGTCACTGTTGTTTTTTTAAAAAGTAATTACTCATAAATAATTATGATTTAAATTCTGGGCTTGTGAGACTTGAAATTGAAATTGTGAGACTACCCTGTAGATTACTTCTTTTTTCTTTTTTTAAACAAAAATATTTTTAATTAGTAAGGACTGCCTGCTGCTGAACTAATGAAGTGCTGTCACCCAAAATTTGCTGATAAACATCCTGAAATGTTCTCAGGACTCCTGGGGTCAAGTGAGAAAGGCATTAGCTTTGGTGTGTTACATTTTACATCTATTTTTGGCAATTCAGGACTTCAGCAAAGGACATCAGTACGAAGCAATTGCAATTAAGTGAATACCAAAGGGTTCTACTAGATAAAAGCATGGGAGTTCCTTCTATTTTCCCACTAATGTTGTGAACATCACACAAAGTAAAAGAGGTTCAGAGGCTTTCCAGAACTTGCTGGATCCTCGCTCTCCCATTCGTAGCCTGATTTATCCATCCTCATAAGACTGGTTGGCGAATCAAAACAGAATGGAAGAGCCTACTAGCAGTTTCTTTTGAGAGATCAGTAGTTCCACAAATAAACTGCATGCATCTTAAAGAGAGAAATATCACTTATGTGCTGGAGCACAGCATTACGCCCTCAGCACTGCCATCATCAGGAGATTTCAGTATCAGCTGCATGTATATTTATGAATGGATGAATAATACCATCAGGCTCTTGAAAAGTGCTTTCATCACAAGATCTTAAAGTGCCTTACAGTGGTAGGATTCTGGGGTTGATTTTGCTTTTGATGAAATCGGGGCAAAACATGAAATAATTCCCCTAAGATCATCAAGTTGGCCATACAGCTAAACTTGTGCCCCAGATCCAGGCACAGCTCCATCCGTCACTCTGCTTCTTTTATACACTTTGGTGAAAGCGTAGGGCTGCATTTTTCAAACTCTCCACTCTAAATTTGCTGCTCAGAAGTGCTGCGCAATTGAGGTGCCAAAGAATTCCAAAGAATGGCACTAGTGGTTGTTTGAAACACTCCTAATGTCTTGGTTATGCAGATAGCTGAGCAGGTAGGTTGAATCAGGTTGTTGCAGGGGCACCAAACAAAAACAATATTCTTGCTGAAACTTGGTGTTATTTGCGATGGAAAATGTTGATACAAAAGATGTCATGACAAAACAGTACCAGCCTGAACTTAAATCATGCATGTCTCCCAATAACTGGCAAGAGAAACTCCATTTCACTTCATAATATTAGTTCAGGAAATAATGTTGCAATGTCATAGTTTATTTTCATATGAAAATTTTTATCTTTCTTGCTCCTGATACACAGCAGGTACCTTTGTTCTAAAAAGGCATTATTACTATTAAAAGCTATTGGTAAACGTACAGCTTAGTTACATTCCAAAGTGCAATACAAACATGATCGTTTAGGTTAAAATATGCATATTTATATCATGCTCTGAAATATCAATCTAAAATAAGATGCTTTTTGTGATGGCATGTATGCTATAAAGAAGCAAACCCTAGACAGACAATTATAAACACACCTAAAGAAGTTTCAAACTTATTTCAGTAAATACATTTAAAACAATAAAAATATTTATATTCTGAAGTGGAAATCAGGTGAAACATTTGAGGAAGGGGCAAAACTGAAGAAAGAAGATGGTCTTCAAATTCTATAAAATAATTTACCAGCTGGGAGAGTAAAGAGAATTATTCAGGAAGTGGTAAAACTTATGGACTCTTCAGTTACATTGCTTCCTGATTTTCAAAGACATATTAAAAATATCCATATAAGAGTTAATGTATTTTTACAACATCTGTGTTTGAGTATTTATATGTAAGGGTCAGACGTGATAGAAAAGTAATGAGACCACGTTGAGAAAAATGAGGTAGTCAACAGGAAAATCAACCTCATTTATAATAATATTCCTGCGATCAGCAGGTGCATAACTCTCCCAGCTACGGCCATTAACTGCATTCATTTCACACTTAACATCTACATTTGCAAACCATTTGAAAGTAAGATTACCTTCCAATTCAATTTTCAATTTTATTTTATATATTCTACTTTGATTGACTATTCTCCTCACAATGGTAACTATAGCCAGATTGCAAGTAAATAGTAACAGCAACCCAAGAGTATAGATAAACTCATCTTCTCAGATTACCTATTCACTTTGTTGTATGTATAATCATTTATAACCATTTGTTAATATTCAATTCAAGGCTTAAAATGAACTTAGAAAAAATGACATTGGACTGTTGAAGAAATGCATCATTTATCAGGCTCGCTTGTTCTTAAAATGAAAGTGCTTTTTCTCCTTATAAATGACTTAACCTGAAAGTTTACCAAACAGGAAAGTGGGTATTTCATTAACGCTGCTATGCAAAAAGCATACAACTGCCATACAATTTGTTATTCACGGAAACTTCCACATATCCTGGTCAAAATCCAGGCAGAATCCTCTGGTAAATCTTAACTACTAGTACGTTAACATATTAGGTTTTAGTCATCTTCGAGCCTTCTTGTCTATAAAAGTGATGTTCTTCATAAATACTGGGTAGTACCCACATCATCTCATTTTAGAGACAGAAAGAGCAAAGGAATATCAATGGTTTTGTGATTTGCCACGGTCACAGATTCTTACATTTGCTTTTTCAGGATCAGTTTCTATTTCACTCATGTTTTACTCTACATGCTACCTGTAAATTGGAGATACTGGTTGTCTGATCATCTGAAATCCAGAGCACTTTATTTTGCCATCATTAAAACAGGTACATTGATAATCAGTCAAATATCTACAGAACAAAAGACGAAGATCTTAAAAGATGTTACGTAGGCCTAGAGAATAAGTTATGAAGAACCACCTTTCATTTTATATACTGGAATTTTCTATGTTGATAATCATTTTCTGGAAACAAATAAGGAAAAAAAAAAAAACAACCCACCCCCTAAACTCTTCTTAAGCAGTATCCATAAAAAGGCAGTACGATAGCTGTCAGGTTCATTAATAGAGAATCAGGAAATCTGATTGATTGCTAGAATAGAAATGCTTTCCAAATATAAGCAATTGTGAAGAATTGGTGACTCCTGAGCTCTTTCGATAAGATAATTGACATATTTGCCATCGATTCCCCAACTGAAAGAATGAGCTGATATTTTCAGTGATCAAGAATAATGTATTGTGACAGTTTCATTACTCTTAAGAACTGCACACACTCCAAAAAAACCCAACAAACCAAAAAAACCCAACCCAAAACATTCTTGAAATGGTCATTAATTCTTCCAACATGTTCAGAAAACTTCTATTAATATGTTAACATCCTGGTTTTGATATCACCTCATCTGTGTGGCTTTTTCTCTCTCAATTTCGCAATAAATCCTGTTTATGGTAAGTTCTTCTGAACCTCAGCCAACTCCATCAATTCATTTAGAAAACTCTAACTCTAGAAAATAGTTTTTGATTTCTTCAGCATAGATGAAGTATATACGTATATATTCTAATGAGTATTAATAAGTGGAAAGTTCAGTGCAAATATGTTTTCCAGAATCAAATTACCCTTACCATGCAGTTATTTATGCCTGTAGCTAATTCTGCTGTCTCTGTTATTCAGTTTATGGACTGTTATTCTCTGTGCTTTCTTTTTCATTCCATAATTTCTCTGTTCCAGAAAGACAATCAGTCCTTTCATATTTACAAAGAAAAGGTTATATTCACACCTGCTATACATATGTAATAGATATCTCAATTATAAACAAATGTATCACATTTAATCCATTTATTCTAGCTACAGAATTATACGAATTGCTAAAAAGTCTGCCCTTTAAAAAGACAGAACTAAATTTTCTTGCTAAGACTGGATCACGTTATTTACTTTACTTGAACATCCTGAACGACAAACTCTACCAACCAAACTGGATGGCAACTGTTAGGTCATGGCCTGAACCAGTGACTGAGCACCTGGTGATGGGGCGTAGCCAGCCCTGTGAGCACAGGTGGAAGCAATTCATGTGTGTGACCCTGGGTCCCTATGGAGTGTTCAGTGAGCCCTGATCCTTCGGAAGAGGTAAGTGATTCCTTCTTTATTGCTGGATTGTAACTGCTACTTTTCTTGGGTGTAAAGCAACTGCATCTGCTGCTGCCTGTCCTTACACAAACATACACAGGATTTAGTTTACTTGAAGTTACTTACATTGATGCAGTAGCCAAAATACACATAATTAACATTCTTTACTTAAGGACAGCTAATTTTTCTGTAACATCACAGGACATAATCTAACACCATGTTAGGATACACTCTATTCATTCAATCACATACTGCATGATAGGTTGAGAAGGACTTGCTCCCTAGCAAGTTAAAAGTTACCAAAAGAAACAGTCTCTCCCATCAGTTCCAACAGATCCAAGACATATTTAAGCAAAGATAATGTGATACTGGTTGAAATAATTACCTTCGGGGTATTTTTGGAACTGTGAAGAGATACTGCCATACAAAAACTTAATGTCTGTGGTCTTGGGTGTTAGAAACACCTCGCATCTGTCTAAATAGGGGAGGAAAGAAGGGGAACCAGAAAGATTGGACACAATGATTCATCAGTGCACTAAGCCAAATGCATTGTGTTATACTAAATTAAGATTGTAGCTACCCTCACAAAAGCAACTATACAAGCTGCTCATTTGCACACTACAACAGAAGTTGAAGTAAATCAGTAAATTCTTTAACACTGGCCTTGAAGCAACAGCCTGATGAGGGAATTCTTTTTGTGACAGCTGTTGAGTTCACTGCACAAATTCTGTCCAATCTGAGTTTGGCAGGCAGGTGAGTCTGCCTTGGTCTGAGGAGAAAGCAATGTGTGATCTCTGGAACAAGTCTGAGAAAGGTATTTTTGTTTGAGGTTCTGTTTTTCTTGTCTTTAAATAAATGGTAATGCTGCGTAGTCTGTTAGTGGCCCAAAGTGATTAACCAAAGCCAAACTCAGTACTTATTTTTCAATTACTAATTGTTTAAAATGTGTTTTTTCTTTTTAAATAAAAATAAATTTATCTATAGAAATAACTTAGAAAAATCACTGTTAAAATAAGTCTAGCTTTATAACTGAGGCCCATTTATCTTAAAGATTGCCTGTATTGCTGGTAAATTAACGTTATTAGTCTGAGGATCTTAACTTTAAGTTGGCAAGTGCCACTCCTTGATGGTCACTGAAGTTCCCCAAAGCGCCAGCAGAGACTGCACGTAATGGCTCTGTTCCAGCTGATGCATGAAAGAAGAAAGCAAAAGACAAAGAGGAAAAAAATGAACAGGCATTTCCATTTTCCCTATCATTCTTAATAGCACCCATTCAGCAGTCACCTAATTCCCTGCTTCAGTTCTGCATTCCCATGCTGAGTCCTCCTAGCATGCACACTATGATTTGGGAAATAGGGGTTTAAGGCATTAACTGGGACATTGAGACTTATATGGAGACAACTACTCCGTAAGGCTGCAAACCCTTGAATCACTGCACACCTCTCTCTGCTCTTACTTATGATCACTGTTGCTGTACGTCAGATCACAACTTTGCCAGTAATTTTCTTTTTAGGTAAACAATCATTACTCCTTCATTTTTTGAACTGCAAAAGAAAAAGGGGTGGACAGTTTGAGGGATTGACTCAAGTAGATCTTCAAACCACACTGACAGCCTCTTTAAACCTTAAAAGAGGATATTCTAACTGACCTTCATTGCTTTTTTTCCTCTCTTCCTGGACTATTAACTTGTCAGAATGCTCATAGTTTTTCTTTGCTGCTGCCATTTGAAAAGATGCACCTCACAATCCTTTGTAATTACACTTATTTGAGTGCTATTTCTCCTACCTGCATTGTGGACAAATAAAAGCTTCTCTTGCTCTCAGCAGTTCACAATCTTTGCAAGCTATTCAGAACCTGAAAGTTTATGTATTGTTCAGAAATAGACGTTGGTCTTCTCTGTTTTAATTACGGCAGGATATGACAGCTTTTTTAACATAAACTTCCTCATAAATTATTATAAAAGACACTGTCATGAAAAGAACTGAAACTGACAGTGCTCAACTTCTTTAGCCACCTGGATCTCCAGGTGTGAGTGATTTCCCCAGTGTTTCAGGATGCGTGTTCTGCCCCACCATCCTCATTTCTTTCTTTCCAACAGTGGTAAATGTGTCCATTTACAAACAAACCTAAAAGCTGTAGTTTTTAACCAAATCTTCTTTCTTGAAAATAAGTTTGGTGGTTTTTTTTTTTTTTTAGTTCTCTCTTTCAATGAGTGGAGAAACAAGAAATTACCCCTTTGAGAATATTCTTGTTCTATGGCTGCAAAAGATTTTGGGGGAGGGAGGAGTCCAATGGAAGAACCTTCTGCATAAATATGTTAAAAATGGTCTGTAGTTATTGAAGGGAAACAGAGTTCCAATATCTGAGAGAGTTCTGGCTGAAGCATGTCTCAGTCTCTCCAAGAATACAATTTTGTACACATCTTTATCTGTTTAGCCCATGCAAATATCACAAATTCTCCTTTCAGTAACTTTCAGAGAGACAACTGACTCACACTGTGCACAGAGGGGGTACCCATTCAAATACTGAGAGACAGGCTGCTGAAGAAGAAAGATCCAGTGTTACCCCCCAAATGGTACTCACATATATGGACTCAAGAAGGGCACGGAAAAGAAGGGTGTTAATGAAAATCCAGATGGTCTCAAGAGGTATTGGAGAAAGATGAAGAATTGAAGCGCTTTTAAGAGGCACAGCGAGAACAAAAACCTTTATGTAACAGATCTTGAGAATTGCGTAGGAAAAAGTTCAGGGAGCTATGTACCACTGAAGAAGTTCAGGGAGCTAAGGAAAACAGATCCTTCCAATGAGCAGGAAGTAAGTCTGGATGCTTGCAAGCTTTAGGAAAAAATCTCCAACAATGGAAAAAGCCTTTATCCTGATGAGGCGGTAGAAAACCAACTTATCCTCTTTCAGAACAAATGCCAGTGTAACGAGTGACATATTTTTAAACTAGGACTGTGCATTTTGTTTGCAGTTCTATGATAATTGCACAAATCCTTTTAAATCTGACAAGTAGAACGCTGCTCATTTGGAATATATTTCTGAAAATACCATCCATGCTGTGCTGTTGCATTAGTGAAAGTGATGACTGGAAGAATGATTAAAAAATAAGTTGTTTACTTGCAAGTGTATGAGTTAATCTCTGCAGTAAGCTAAAGAATTTAACATACTCTGAGAATGTTTCTGTATTTCACGCTTGACTCACAAAAAATTCAAGGAGCAAGCCTCATCCGTGCCAAACATCAGAATTTCAAACAATCTCACCAGCTGAATCTGTTCAATGAAGTTTACATTCAGCCTCTTCCAAAAACTTCATACAGTTAGGCTAGTTCTACCATGTTCCTCTATGTCCTGTTTCTAATTTGGAAAGGCTAGATTAACCTTTGCAAGACCGACCAAGATTCCTATTTTTTTATTGTTCTGTACCTAAAAACATGCTGGGTCTTTAGACTAACATGAATAATTTATCATATCTGTCGCCAAAGCTAAAAAGATGACTAATTATTGTAGCATGTAACTCACATCAATTCAAGCTATTATGGTGTCTGTGAATAAATTAGCAATGTAAATGTAGTGAGTTCTGCTTACTGAAGATCAGAAAGTAATGAACTTGTATTCTCAAAAACAACAGTTTGAAAAAAGGAAATAAGGTGCAACAATCTATATTCTACTAAGCTGTTCACAAGCTCTGCAATAAGATTTATTGTGAGCAAATACAAATCCCTAAGTCATGGGGGCATTTCATGCCCTTTTCACCTGCAGGATCCTCTACACATAATTAGCTAAACTGACAGAGAACTTCTTAAAACTTAAATTCCAGAACATATGTGTTAAAACTCTGAGTTCTCATTTGTTTGATAAATGAAGAGCATCTCTTTGTGTTATAAACCCCCTAAAGACGTGAACAAGGAACAAACACCAGCCTTAAATTTGATGCATTGCAGAAGCTTTTTTTCTTAAAAAAAAAAAAAAGAAAAAAAGAGGGATCAAATTTAAAATACAGAATCTTAACTTTAAGTTACAGAAATGTAAGCCCTGCATGTGGGGTAAAATAATCTCACCAGTACGGAAGACTTATATAAATGGGAAAAAAAAAACCCAAGTATTGTAAGAGTGACTGAGCTCCGGAACAGGTTGCTCAGATTCTCTGAGGACTCTTCATTCCTGCTGAGACGTGTACCCTGGACTAGGCTGTCTCTGGAGGTCTCTCCCACACAACCATTATCTGATTCTGTGAATGGCTGCAGCCTTTCTTTACATTTTTCCTGACTGCTCATGGTTGTGAGGAGAAAATGAGGGAAACAAACATTAACATCTTCATGAAACCATACAGAACTGAGGAGAAAACTATCAAGAATCGGGGAAAAACCAGTTGTGGGAGTAATTCCACTAATGATATCACATCAGATGAAGGAAAACAATTGTTATGATTTAAAAAAACCTCACCATATATTCCAAAAGATCTGAAGAAGTGCTACCAATAAGCCTGCAGTTTACTTTTTTTGCCAATGTGGGAAAAGATGTGTATATCTGTTAACAGTTGGATAGTTGGTAGTTTTTCAGTACCCCTGGCAAATTTCATTCAACTCCTTCCAAGTTGCTGCCCAGAATGAGGCAGTACTATAATGGGGACTGACCTCTACTCAGTAAATATTTATTAGCCTCTAGACAAGAATTCTTTCCTTCCATCACAACACAGTTCTGTATCCAAACTGTTATTCACAAAGAATCCTATCCATAACAGATTATGATATTGGCTTTCTCTGCAGAATATTTTGACAGGAATGAGTTAGAAATGTGTATAAAAACAGAGCTGAACACATAAGCTCCAACACAATTTGTTATTGCATACTTCTATCCTGACTGGATGCCCAAATGCAGAATTGAGAAACTTCCCTTTTTTGCCAAACACCTTCTCTTTCTTAAACTGACCTCTATTCAGTGTCAGGTTAACTCAAAAAATACTAAGTGTGTCCTATCAGCACAAACCAGCCCGATAATCCAATAGATTTTAAAATTTACAACCACTCCTATTTTACATTTTTGTGTCTTTAACATTACTAATGTTGGCTCTTTATAATCTACTTTCAAAATATATTAGTAAATGTTATTCCCACGCACTGTATGAAAGAACTTTGGGAAAAGGTAGGGGAATTACAAGGACGCATATAAGCCTATGCAGCATTTCAGTACGTAACCAGAAATTGAGCTCATATTCTTGTTCATGCTTCAGACAACTCTACTTAACTCTGTGTTTTCTTTTGTTGGGGTAGCTATGGGACAATTTAGAAGCCTATTTTCTCACATCAGCAGCTCTACTCATTTGCTCTGTAACTTGTTATATAACTTACTAATTTCACATGATATCGAACACCTAAAACGAGCCTATCAAAAATAAAGTATAAGAAATGACTGGCATTAGAGTATTTTAAGAATGAATGTGTTTGTGCTTGAAGAGATGCCAAGCAGAATTGGTAGCACCTGCAACACGTCCATATATTGGGAACTAAACCAAGAATGCCAACTCAAACCAGATGCTGTTTTCTTTTATGTACAAATATTTTCCAAACACTGGAGTTACTTCTGCTATTTCAGAAAGGTAGCAAAATCCATAATGCTGAGGATTTAACAACCGGCTACTATGTTTACAGCAGATGGCTATACCCAGTATAACTAACAGCTTTGCTATTTGCTTCAAAACAGCCGCATACATTAAATGCTCTTCACCTTAGTTTGGATTTTATTATGCTTCACCAAATTTTTAATTCACAATTTATTTTACGTATTTGTTATGCAGATCGATACATTGATTGTTCATGCGGTGATATTCATCTATTCACGCCCCCTAACAAAGTATCTACATTTCTGCTTGATTTATTTTCCAAACAAAAGCAAGACAGATAACTGAAACAGTTGTTGGCACATTCAGTATTTATGACAGGAATTTCACATGACCGGTTCATAGGAGCAGGTTGGAAGGATGAGATCCACTGATGCCAGCAGTGATAGATGGCCTTGCAGAAATTATTGTTTGCTGATCAGATCAATCACTAAATAAAATCCAGACGAGAGGATGACGCTCTAACTAAACTTGTAACTATTTCTATCTGTGCGGATCGGGAGGTGAAGAAATGCTGCATGGAGCATTGCATGCACAGTTCTTAAAACCTGGCCAAGTGTGGTTATTTTTGTTTGTTTTTTTCACTAAGAGTAAATGTAGACATATGATGGCTTGCTATGCTACAAATTTTCACAAGGAGCTATTCAAAGACTCAGTAGTAAATAGTTGGACTACATAAGAAACCATCTTGGACCATGAAACTCAGGAAGCATCAGCACAAGCAATATTCCACAAATGAGCCAGAGATTACTTTCAAAACATCAGAAAGAAAAGAACTGAATGGCAGTCACCTATTACTAGTGGTGGGATTATCAGGAGTCTGGCAGCATGAAATGCAGCACCCATTTCGCAAGACTTTGCATGGAGTTTAGTGGCACATCAATAAATTACAGCTGATTTCTAATGCAGCACAATTTTCTCAAAGAAATTTCTATCATCCTCTGCATATACACCTTTAGGAAGCTTCATTCCCTTTAAATGCATGGATGTACTTAAGTAATTATCAGAACAATTTTTTCATAACATAAGTAGTGAAGCAGCACTGAATCAGTATTAATTCTCTTGTAAAAAAAACCCCACAAAACTATGAGATACATTAAAAGGGATTACTTCATCAATACAGACAGTAAATCCAATGCACATAAGAGGACAGAACTAAGATATAAGCTCAAAAGAGAAAGGGCAAAGATGGAAGGGGTGGCAGAAAATTGGAGTTCTCACAGTTATTAAAAAAAAAAAAGAAAAAGCAAGTGATGGAAAAAGAGGAAGAAAAATGAAAGAAAAGTGAAGTTCATGGTAAGAGGTATAGATGAGTGGCAAGAAGTACCGTAACAGAACCAAGCCCAGTGTAAAACCACAAGCAATCTAAAGAAACATTCACAAACCTGGCACTAAGCCTCCTACCATCTGTCTACAGAAAGCCTATGAGAAGCAAATCTGTGTACTTGGTTTCTGTTTTCTGCATGACATATCTTGTTTATTTAATCCCTTTTGCTACATACTTTTCGAAGTGATGCAGCAATTAAAACCAGAGGAGCAGAAAGTGTAACTAGAACTACAAACAGGAAATTCATCAAAGAACAGAAAAAGTACAGAAAGACAAACAAAAATAAAATTCAGCATTGAGTTTACTCAGCTTAATTATGTATCATTTAACCTGTCTATTCTAGCAGGGCTTCTAATGGCATATTTCTTCTGTTGATCTGATTATCAGAATACACACATATATATTTATATTGCCCTGAAGCAAAGGACTCTGGGTATAGGTACTTTTATTTTTTTTTTAAATGAATTTCCAGGAGATCTGTGTGAGCCATTATTTTGTTCAATAAATTCTCATTCCATTTCTTCAGAGTTTTACCGTCTTTGTTCTTAATTTCAAGATTTTTTCCATCTTCATAGGAATGCCAGCAGTTAAAATATCCAAGAAATAATGATCTCATTAGCTTAATTACTTCTTATTGACTTGGTAAGTCACTGCTTTAATGGAAAATCTGCCATTACAATTAACGGCTGCAGTCAGGCATCCACTTTACATTAAACATTCAAGGAAATGTTATGCATCTTACAGTAACTCAGTGGAGAAGTCTTGTCCCAGTGGCACCAAAATCTGAAGTGTCAGGAATGGCTGAATCAGTCCCACTAGAAACAGGGGAAAAAAAAACAACATATGTCCTCTGTGCATGCAGATACATCCTTCACCATCAAGAACTGCAGTGCTGTTCTGTAGTCATGCTTCTGCAAGATCATCTCTCCAGGTTCATGAAACATATGAACATTAAAAAAAACACCTTGAAGAAAGCCAGTTCAAACTGCAGTGAAAGTAGTTTTAAAGGTCTCATCTGTAGTTTCACAGGAATTCTCATGAAATACAAGGAACCTATTTGCTAATGGCGGTTCTACATTACATTCCAAGAGCGTGTGGACACAAAATCCTGTATCAATTACAAAATGAAGAAATACGTTCATATCAAGACTATCACGAAGCCACGTGAAATTTCCTTCTACGTTTTTGACAATGTACACCTTCTTAAACAACCCTAAAAAACCCACAACCTTGACTACAAACAAAATCCAGTTTATTACAGCAATGTCCAATGGAGGCTTCTGATTTTTAGAACAAACACAAAAGAGCTTAACTGAGAGAGCACCAGAAAACCTAGAATTCAAAGAAAAATAGAAAATATAAAGTGTGAATTGAATGTTACTTTTTTATTAATTTCTTCATCGGTGAGGGTAAATAACAAACTTCATTGACTTGGAAGATTCAACAGCAATGCTGTTTCTTCTAAAGAATGCCAAAGTGACACTTCAAGATTTCAAACTGTATTTATATACTTCAGGTACTTTATTTTGGAAGAGTATTCCAAGGTTGCACTACAAGTTGGAGACTGCATATTTGACTGAAATGAAATACTTCAGGCACATACCTGAAGAGAGAAAGAGACAAGAATGGCACACCATGGGAGTCTGACTATGGTATTGCAGCAGTAGCTGAAGTTAATTTAAAACCAAACTATTCTTAGCTGTGATCATCCAGAACAGTAATTCTCAATCCTCATTTTAGACAGTGATAGTTTATTTTAATATTGGCAATAGACAAATTAAAGTTGGATTTCCCAGAAGGATGCATGAGTCTAATATCTATAATACTGAAAATAATACTAAATTTCTTTCATGAAAATCAGATTACTTTTCAAAGCTTTAATGCATGACCGCACTAAACAATTTCTCATTATTTTTTATGTAAGTTTGAGATAAATTGTACTAATTGGTAATTGCATAGTGCACATGAGAAGTGTATTAGAAGATTCCCGTTTCAATCAATTAAAATCACCATCTCAATTTCCCTTCAAAATCAGGTGGTTAAACCTAAACCAGCTTAGAACATTGCTATAAGCCCTATAAGGTACAATGCTTTGCAGTGGAATTTAAGGCATGAGTTAAGATGATTGCTTTTTGTCCACTGGATATAATGGTTTTGATTTTAACAAGCAGAAGATTTAGCTCTTGAAATGCAACATACTTGACTATAATTTGGTGTGCTAAGAACTTTGACTCAATAACAAAGACCTACTTGAATAAGGAATATTGTAGAAAATACAGCATTATTCATACTACTTTTTGGGATTCCTTTTTGAGTGAAAAGTCCTAACAAGGTGATTGCAGTTAATAGACAATTCATACATTGTGATGACATCCTTTATTAGACAAATTGAAGTGGAAAAAGTGTTTCAACACACAGGCTTCCATACCCCTAAAATTCATCTACTACTTCCAACTGCATCGCATCTAGTTTGTTGGACATTAGTGTGTAGCAGCATCAGATACAGAAACAAATGTAGCTGAACAAGGACAATGTGAACCGACCAAGTATTTTCCCTAAAGAGCTTCAGCAGGGGATTTCTCTACCTTCTACTTATTTGTAGCTGATCTCCTAAGAAGGAAATGAAAAACCACTTTGTTAATACTGAATTAAGCCCAAATGAAGGGAGAATAAAGAAGTTTTACGTTCCAATATAACCGCTTTGATAAATAGAACAGTGTCACAGATATTTCATTCTTTGATACTTACAAGTTTGTCTGTTTTCCTTTGGTAGCTGCATTCTGTTTATTTGACTACTTCCTTCAAGTACAAAAACAAAGCCCTTTGTTTCTTTATCGTATTCCTACAAAAAGGAACATTAAACGAACATCAGCATTGTAATAAAATTCCTCACCTTACAATCAACCACACCACTAACATGCAAATCTGCGCTTTCTTAGTTAAACACAGCAGCAGAATTCAGCGTAAGGCAGATGGCACTGCAAGTACAATAGCCCAGAGATGATGGTAGTAATGCAATACATCAAAATGTGTCATTTACTTGTTCATTTTATGAACAAACAGTGCTGACTAACACAATCTACGCTCCAGCAGGACTGACTCAATCCATAGCTATCAGAACAGTAAAACTACTTTTAAGATTAGTCCTTTTTAAATATTCAAACTATAAGATTACACTGCAACAAAACTAGTCTGCAAGCAGGAATAAAGTATTAACTATGACAGACTAAATGACCACTTATATGACAGAATTGTGACAACTCCACAGTCAGGTCAAAACTCCCAATACTTTTCCCTAAATTCTCTACTGTAACTTTTATAAGTTTCTTAAAAAAAAAAAAAAAACTTACTTTCCATATAGCTGATGGATTGCCAAAAATCCTCCATTTTGCTCCTGGGTTTTTGCCTTGAGCACTGAATATTTCAACAAATGGGCCACCCTATGATAAAACGGTTTAAGGATGCACAACTGAATCAAACATTCAGCAGAGAATCATCACTGATCAAGAACATAAGGACCAATCCCAGCACACAACAGTCTGTTACCCTGCTCAGTATTACTGATCAGTCAAACAAGTGTATTAATAACAATGCGTATATTTACTAGAGGATGTAAAAAGCAAGCTTATTGCAAAAACTCTAAGAAGATGCTGGAGACTGGCTACTTACGCTTAGATATGCTTTATTTCTACAACTCACCAAATAGAGATTTAAAACATACTGCTAAATGTGAAAAAAAATCCCTTGCACATTTCATGTTTTGTTTAATTTCCTATGAAAATTAAGTTTACAGAGTGTATAGCTGTTATTATACAAGATCATAACAAATGAATAACCAGAGGTCATAGGGGAACAACTCACCCACTCTGAGGCTCACAGCTAAGATGGACGCTCACCACAAGGAACTCCACACAGGAGCAATCTCAAAAGAGATGCTGCCTTAGTGGTGGTCAGCCCTTAAATGGGATCTAGGAGAGGTGGAGTCAAGATCCACCCCTTCCGGGAGCACAGCTGAATTACCTTCACCTGTGCTCCCGCAGCTGATCCGTCACTTGCCTCAGATAGTTAATCAGAGGTTCAGGCTTGATCAACAGTTTCCCATACAAGAGTCATGCTGGTTCTGTCTACACATGTGAGTATGTCAAAGACATCTCCCTGTAACATTCCTAGTAGATACCAAATTCCAGCTTGATTTGATAGAACGGTTCATAAAGCACATAAAAAATTTCTGGGCTGAATTAATTGACCCAGTAGGAGACAGATGCTAACAGCATCACTGCATGAAGATAAGAGCAGTACTTACACTGCAGCCTTTATTTGGAACTAGAGAAATAATATGGGAAAGAGATTATGGTTACCTCTGCCAGATAAAAACTCCTCACATTGAGCACATGCCCTGTTAGACATCAAACATTCAAACCATAAACATTTAGGGAAACAAGCTATAGCAGCTTTTCCTAGGGAATTATCTGCTTCAATGTTTTTCACATTACAAGTCATAGAAAATGTCTTCCGATGGACTCAGACTATGGTTTGATCAGCACTTTTTCTACAGTGCCTTTGACACAATCAATCTCTACAACTGTTGTCTCTCCCTTCTAATTCCTAGCTGCATGTACTTCCCAGTGCTCTTTATGCTCAGCTGCCCAAACAATCGTACAGAAGTCAGTATGAGCAAGAGAGGTGAGCAGTCTTGCCAACAAAATAAATGCCCAAATTATGCTTTCAGGGAACATCAACTCTGCACTGTCTATAAATTTCCATCCTTGTTCCCTTTCGGTGTCTGACAGCTAAACCCCAGCGACTAAATTTACTAAGTTGTACGGGGATTAAAAAAGGCATTCCATAAACTGCATCTGTGAGATACATATCTTTATATTCATAATGGATGAAAAAAAAACCAAACTTAAAATATATGATAAACTATTGATGTGAATGTCATCAGACATATTTAAAGACTATAGGATCAAGCTGTCAGAAAGTTAGAAGAAACTCTTATCTGCCAAGTTGTATATGTTTGTAGCAAATCTTTATAAACAAGTGGAGTTTTCTCCAAAATATAAACATACACATCGTGGTAATGCTGCAGCCCTTGTAGGCCCTGCTTCCGTTAAACTAACTGAACAGGACATAGAAAACTACCAGACACGACATGAGAGAATGCTGAATGTAACAAGCAGTGATGTGAGGAGCTGACAGAAGTTACTGACAGGGCTGTGATGGATGGCTGGATCTCATGGGTGGCTGGGAGAGTTATGCAAGAAACTGATGAGGCAATACGAGGCATCTTTGGGGGAGTACAATCATGCAGGGCAGCAATACCAAATAAAGCTGAGACAGCCTGCATGACAGCATCGGAAATACCAGTTTGGGGTACAGACTGGGTGGGAGGAGATGGACTCTCTCTGGCCCATAAGGAAAGAGGCGGACAGAAAATTGCTGCTGTCACTGTTGGTGTCTATTCCAGACCTGACAGCACCAGCAGCCACCCACTATTTCATAACATTGCTATAAAAATACTGAATAATTAAACTTGATAAAACGTTTCTGTATCTGGACTTCTTCTCTCCCCATAAATAAGCCACTGTAATCGAGTTCTCTCAAAGATGAAATGAATGAGGGTACAAAATAAAACTATTTCTGTTTTACCTGATATTGATTTTTGAACATTTTCCAGCTTTCACAGCAAAGAAAAATACTTCAGGTTTTCTATCAGTAAAGACACACATTACCCTGCAAATAAAGAAGTAAAAACTTGGTATCAGATTTGACACGAAAAAAAACCCTAAAACAAAACACCCAAATTATTCTAAAAGATATGAATACTATTCTTAAATAGTTTTCAAGAGAAGAGAATGTATATCAACTGCATCAGAGGGCTACAGGGCTACCCGAGATAATACTTCTTATACCTTGAGTGCTTAACGCTGCCTTTCCTTACATTCCAAGTTAAAATACTAACTTTATCATTAGCCATTATTTTTAACAGTGAAGGATTCTTCATGCTTTAAAAATGTGTGAAAACAATCTCTCATACACACTTTTTTACATTATTCTTTGTTATCAAGCGCTCGTTGGAAAACATCAGAACTCCATTTAGAGGGGCTCAACATTTAATACAGGAAAACAGAATCATACAGAACAGCTGCAATAGAAACCACTCCATCTAGAGATCTCTGGCAGAGACTTGTTAGACAAATGATCTTCTTTCAAACTCAGCAGCCTGCTTTGATGATTACTCTACGGCTCAAACCAAGCACCTGCTTGGCTATTCTGTGAGCTGCTAATGTCAACAGGAGTTAAGGGATACCTGCACTTGGAGAATCCAAGGAGTAGAAAGTGAAGAGATTGGTAAGGAAGCCTCCCACTTCTCTCTTTGATCATGCTGAGTATCTGCAATTTTACTCGAAGTCAGCAGAAATTAAAGGGACCCTGAACGTAAAAGGCACTTGTCTGTCTTAAAGAACAGGTAGAACCACTCACAGGAGGCAACAGGCACTTTTGCTGTGGAAACAGAATGCTCATCAACTCACAGAAAGCAGCATTTCACAAGACCGTGCCTCTGGCTCATTTGACGTAACCTGGTTATGTGTATCGCTGCAGTTCAGCACGGAGCACTCACAGAATCAGTTTCAATTTCTGGAGTTCTGTGGAGCCTGAGATAATTTCTTTTGTAACAGATCAAAACAATGATATACTGACCAAGAGAATATAAAAGTATTGCTTCTCAAGAACCGTTTTGTTACAATGCTGAGCTCTCACAACCAGAAAGGGACAAAATGTTTACAATATTACAACATGACAGACAACTACAGATAAATTAGGAATTCAGCGACTTCATAAACAGTGCAGACAGTTGAGGAATTAGAGCAGCATTCTACTTCAAAAAGTGTATCGCCGTTCACTTAGGAAATACGATCAAATCTGTTCGTATTAAACAGCATTCTGTTTTAACCAGGGACAAGTACTGTAAGCCTTAATGCTAAATGAATAAAAATGGAAAGAAAAATCAGAAATTAGAAACTTATTTTGTGCCGCTGCCAGAAACATCAGCTCATTTTCAACCTTTTGATTGGGAAGAAAATGAAATTGAAACAACACAGTATTTGTGACAAGCCTATCAAAACCCAGAAAGCATTTTGACTGTGTTACTTTAATACTCTCACCACACATCCAACAAATGAGCTGCATTATTCTACATGTTTACATAATTTTTACCTAAAATTCCCAAATAAAATCTATTTTTTTTTTCTTTTAAGAATGACTACATTAAACTAATAACTTAGAAATGTGAAAGCACTTCTAAAGCAAGTATTATTCCTTCTGTATGAACTCATTTTGAATACACAGAAATTGTACTGGAAATCACTATTTACTTTTTCTTTTGGCCTGCAGTCTTATCTTTGCAGTAACCTACCAGCCTTGGGCAAGCCCAACCTACTCAAAATTCCATTATCCATGTCTTAGTGAGAAGTAATGACACTGCGGAACTGATCCTAGTGACCTACCGTTTGGATTCGCTTTGCCAGAGCTAGATGTGAAGGACTGCTGGTGAAGGGAAAGCGGGAAGTCTTGGCCTCCTAGGGTACAGATATCACTGAGTGAAGGAGGTACAAAGGAAGACACTATTCTTCCTTGGAGCGAATCCTTTACATTGACTGTTGCTTTAAAAACCAGGTCCAGTTCTGCCAGGTATCTCTCATCTAACATAACCCTCACATATTCTGCAGGTCGGCCATGCCTTATTATACCTCAGGGAAAAATAACATACCAGGATTCCTCACGTTCATTTAAGTGTAAGAGTCACTGCGCGTAACGTATAAAATCCTGAACAGAACAGCTTGTCTCTGAGAGATTGCTACTGATGTTATTGTGGTCAGAAATCTGCTGACTGTACTCATACTGTACATTTTGGAAGAAATATTAGCATGCATTATGAAGGGGCCAAGCTCCATCTTCCTTAGCACAGATGGAAGGCAGGGCAGGCAGCTGTAGCGTACACAGACACTGCTGTATTTAGAATTACACAGAAGATATGGAAAGTAATTCCTTATTTTCTTCATCGTTTTCTCATAACGTGTACCTGGTTTTCACAGAGCCCAATCCACCAACAGCACAGTTTGGAAAGAAGATGCAAAGAGCTTTACGTAAAGTGCAAGGTAGGTGGAAGCCATGCTGATATATTGGGTTCAATGCTGTGCTAATACACTTTGCCTCTCAGCAGTGCTTATTAGCTTTGGCTTGACATCATGCTAATTTATCTCCACATTGTATTGCATGGAAATAGTTCTTGGTTGGCTCTGAGCACAGAAAGAGTGTATGTGCATTGGTAAAACACAACGGAGACGTGCAAATATCACAATAAGACCCTCATGCTGATGATTTTTAAGTGGAGGAAGCATGTGTCTGAATGGAAGAGTTCAGATGATATGCTTAAGAAAAGGTAGAGAACATGACCAAATAAAGACCTTCAATGGATCACAGAAAGCTTGGAAATACATACAAAGAGATTACGGTAAGTGCACGGTAGTAAAAAGATGCAAAAAATCTGTGAGGCAAAGAGCACTTATTGTAGGACTACAAATGTCACAATTAGAAATCTTTAATATTCAAGCTGTCAGATAATCATATTGCTTAAAATATGGCTTAAAATTTTTCACCAGAGCGGTTGTTTTTTGAACAGACGCACATACATGCTAGGTGAATCATTAATTTGCAGAATATATTTTACATAGACTTAGAAAAGCCCCCAACTCAAATTCGTAATGAGATGCCTCTTTCTAACTTCAGCTACAGGTGAATTAGATCCGAAGTTTGTAAATGGCTGTATTGGGACAACTCATTTATAGTACAAAGCTGATTACTGTGAACACACCAGGGAACCGTCAGCTGGCTTTTCACACAGGCACAAAAGACTGCAAAGTGACACTGAGATATTTTTGCTCACATATTACTTGTTAGCTCCCAGCTTCCATTAAGTTACTGCAAATGAAGACTAGAGAATACCTTTGCTATTAGGATCGATAGCTACTAAAAACATTATGTGAATTACTTATTTACAGTGTAATTAATTACAGTGATAGTATTAAAGATGTACTTTGATGATGCCTTAAATATGTTGTCTTACAGTTATAGAAAACTACACTTAGAGAATGGGCTGGAAAACGGATATTTGCATTATTTTCCTTTTTTTCATTGTTCCTTCTCCTACTTTTCAGAAAGCCTAAAAATGTAAAGAGGGCTTACTTGAAATCTAGAGGGATTGCTTTTGAAAAAAAGGGGGGCTGTATGGCACCTCAATATCAGCCCTCTACTTTTTGTGCATTTTTCAAATAAAGAGGCTCTTAATGACATCTCTGTAGAACGCTGTGCTTCAGCAGCTCCATAAGTTTCTTTCACAGATCACGACTACTGAACCATGCATGTCTGTCCAATTGGAAATAGGGGTTTTAAGCATCAGTCAACAAATGATCAAGAATGTAGTTCATAAAGTTATGTGACCATGAAATGTATTTATCTTTGGAAGAACAGATTCCTATCAGGATTTATGTCTTGAGGTCTTGGTCTGTACACTGCCTCTGATAGTTTCACAATGTTTCCCATACCAAAAATGAAGCAGCAGCAGTCCAAAGGGCCCCCAAATCCTTTTATTCTTATGAACCACTTAGTATCTAGCAAAAAAGAAGTCACAGTTCTAGGGCATCTTTATATACATAGTTTTGTCTTCTTCCAACACATTAAACAGACAGTAAATGCAAGCAGACTTTTGGGCTTCTTTATATTACTGATTGCTGAGTACTGCTGTAACCCCAAGGCAGACACGGAAAGGACAGACAGACTTATGGATACTAGTCATGGAGACTACAAAGGTTTTTACCTTTGCAGTCACAGCCAGTCCCTTGACTCAGAAGGGACCACGCGCACAAACATATGACTGTATTTTTTTCTGATCACTGCCCCAGTATTGAAAAATCAGTGTTTATTTATTTTTCTATTCCAAAGACAAAAGTGTAAGGCAAAGTTAAAGTGCACCTACCACTAATCTGCACTGAAAAATGTCCTAAACCCACTGCTTTTGGCAGGGAACGGGCTCAGAGCCAGTGCTGCTAATCCATACAACTCACCATCACGGGCCCAAAGCCAGCGCTGATTTATGGCAGGCTGGCACATACCAGGGAGAGCAGTTCATCACTGGTGAAGGGTTTTAGCATCTTCTAGACAAATGAATTTCACATATTGAATATTTAAAGCTGGGTTTGCAACACCGCTATACATTTTCTCAACACACAAGTTAACATAATAAACGGGGAGAAAGACCATTAATAAACTACAGCGAGACTACCAGCGTTCCTATGGCAGGAGCAAAGACAGCTTTAACGCACCAACCCCGCACAGCCCCTTCCGTGTGCCACAACAGCGCTGACGCCGTGCCGCTCCCCCGCCCCTCCGCCGCCGCCGCGGCCCTCCCACTCCTCCACACCCCGCCGGCAGGGGCCGGGGTCGCTCGCCTCCCGGAGCTCAGCTCCCGCCGGGTCTCACCTGGGCGAGGGCGGCTTGGGAGGATAGGCCGCGCCTACGGGGGAGGCGGGCGGCTGGGCGGGGATGGGCGCGTTTAAAATGGCGGCGGGAGGGATGCGGCCTTCTCGCTGACAGGGCCGCGGCTGGCGGCCGTTAGCTGCGCGGAGCCGAGCGTTCTCGTTCGCTTCGGGCAGCCCACAAGCCTTTTTCCCACGAAGCGAGTAAAAACTGGCTAATGGTGCAGGCTGAGGGCTGCGGACGTCTCCTGGCAGGGTGACGTTTGTGTCTTTCAGAGTATGCACTGTGCGTGGCGGCCATGTGAGGTGGTGAAGCACAAATGTGAAATCTCTTGGCAGAGGTCTGTGGCCACTTAATCTATGAGACTAACTCATGTGTTTTTTGAGAAGGATGTGGGAAACCACACCTATGCCCCTGGTTTTTAAGAAATTAATTAATTTCTGGCTCTTCGATTTCAGAGGGGGTAAGGACAGCCCCGTTATTTTAAAGCTTTTGTCAAAAATTAGATCTCTTGATGGCTTCAAAAACGTCTGGGAAGAAGGTATCAGGAAACCGCTATGATCTAGGATTATAGAATGAGATATTTGTAAAAGAATATTGTTGCTTGGAATGATTGCTCTTTTGATTACAGCCTTTCCTTCTGAAACTTTGCAGCCTTTTCACAAAAAATAATGGAGTGCCTTTTTCTTAAGGCGTGTCTTCAAATTTCTATGAAGAACGGTTGTTGTGGACTCTAACCTGTCACAGTGGGATGAAGTGTGTGAAATTAAGGTACTGAGCTACCAGTTTGTTGGGCAATGTCTCAGCCCACCTTTGTCCTGTTCACAGAATCATAGAACAGCTCAGGTTGGGGGGATTTTAAAGATCACGGAGCTCCAACCCTGTGCTGTGGGCTGGCTGCCCCCCATCAGCTTCCCAGGGCCCCATCCATGGCCTTGAGCACCTCCAGGGATGGGCACCCACAGCTCCAGGCAGCCGTGCCACTGCCTCACCACCCTCTGAGTACAGAATTTCTTCCTAACATCTAACCTAAATTTCCTCTTTTAGTTTAAAGCTATTCCTCTCCCTCTTGTCTTGTTGCTGTCTTCCTTTCCTTTGCTCCTGAAAGGTAGTCTCCTGGCTTTGTTGAGGAAGGGAAGGAGTTAAATCATTTATAAGATTTATTTAGCTTTCTCATTTTACCTTGGGATTTTCAAAGAAAGCGTGTCCAGTGTAGTTTTGTCATATGCTGGATTAGACTGCTTAAAGTTCTTGGGTATTGGAGATAAGAAAAACAATAATGCTAAAACTGAGCTACAGGTTATTAAATAAAAGCAGCTAATGGAACAAGGACAGAAGAAAGATAATAGCAAAGGAAAGGTTAAAAACTTCAGAAGTTCTGTAGGCAACAGAAACTATATTGTTCGTTATATGTGGTTTTACTAGAAATTGTCCTGAATTTTTTTTATACACAACTCTACGTCTAGAAAGCCTGAAACCTTTGTGACAGGCCTATGGCTGGAGGAGCTGAGAAATTTGAGTTAAAAAACAGGGTTTAAGCTGGAGAGACAGAGGTTGTAAAGGTATATGTTGCAGCCAGCTGTGTGTGGAAGCAGCTTCCTGCCAGCTCTGGGCAGTGCTGGGCTGTGCAAGTCAAAAATTCCCTTTTGCCAGCTGCTGGAGAAAACAGATTTCAGAGTTATTGTGAGGGGAAAAAAGAAATTCCTGCTTATTCCAGTTCTACAGGGGGGAAAAAAAAAGCATACATATATGTTTATATATATTGGTATGCTCTAAAACTGCAGGTAGTGTAAAATTAGCAAGGAACCTTGTCATTAAACTTAGCTGTCGTATGACCTGGTCCTTGTGTACTCCAAGGTTTGATTTGAAAGTATGTTAATGTGGGAATACTGTGAAACTAATGGTTAGAAAACCAGGAGGTTTGTTTTATTGACTTCTTTAAGGTCGAATCTTTACATCAGCTTCTGTTGTTGTTTGAGCTTCCGGGTTATGTATTTTTCTTTGACCGCATGTTTTAGGCCTCTGTGCAGAGTACATGTGCTGAAGCCCTGGAAAGGCATGATGAGTGTTCAGCAAGTGGTTGAGTATCAACTCGGAGAAATCTGTGAGAACTCAGATACGTTTACCTTCAAATGCTACCCTTCAGTTTCCTGAGCTGAAACCTGTACACATTACAACATATTCCAGTGGACATATTTTTACTGTGTCTTAGAACAGTAAATTGGAACATACAGACAATTCTTTCTGCAAATGCTCTAAACTCAAAGTGTAGTTAGATCACCAGTCTTAAATTAAAATACCAAGATGTCGGTAGTGTCATGCTGGGAACTGAATTGATTTAATTTTGGATAGTGTTCAACATGCAGTAGGTATTTGATGTGTGATATTAAACCCAGCCATTTTAAAAGGACCCCCACTGGCATAACTTGGCTTTGTATCAACAGGAATAATACTGTAATTTTCTTCATCCATTCATGACTTTTCCTTATTGCACACTGTTGCTCACACTTGGAGCAGCCTGCCAGCTGGTATATGCCAGGTGGCCTCCTTTCCCTCCTGTGTAAAGCTCCCTTTCACCTCTGTGACCATTTGCAGTCTGATCTGTATTCTATTGTTCTATTATATGCCTTTTTAGACAGACAGTTCATGTAGTAGCGCAGTCCCTTGTCTTTCTAGTTCATTGTGTAAAGCACCATGTCACGTTTTGGAAGTTGTATACTAGTTAAGCTGAGAAAGACGACACCGTGGCATTCTATGAAATTTTCTGTAAATCCTTCTTGCCATCCTTGACTTACAGAGGAGGGTCACGCTGTGTGCCTTGTGGCCTGCTTAGCCTTCACTTGGTAACAGCTGCCATGGAGCTGAGGCATATTTGCCCCAGTGTCAGGCCAGTCTTCGTTTCCTTTGAGCATTCCTCTCCAGCCGGTAACCTTCCTTATTCATGTTTGCCAAGATTATGTCATGCAGCGTTATTTATCTGTGTAGTCACCATTGTATCTATGCTGTTTGTGAATCTCTGAAAACATTCCAGCAGAGCGTACATGTACTTTTCATTTTATCTAATCTTTGTTTGTATATTTGTTTTCTGATACAATTACTATTAAAAAGTGGAATTCATTAATTAACTATTCTGGCTCTCTCTGAGTTTCTATAACAGAATAATGTAATTTGAGAAAGAGAAATATATGTAATCTCTCCGTTGGCCTGTGGAATAATGCCTTCAATTCAGAAAACAGCAATTTGGAGAAGACAGTTGTTGGTTATGCTCAAAGTGAGAACCGGTTCACAACGTATTTTCCTAAACCCACAAATCCTTCATCAAAAGGGGTTTTGTATAAATCTCTATTTGAGGTCTGGGGAAAAGTTATGGAAAAGCAAGCTGGATTACTTTCTCTTGAGACTCACAAGATCAAACGTTCACCAGTTTTCCCTCCCCTCTCTACAGCCTTGTTGTTCAGGTTTGGAAGGTTTAAATGCAGGAGAGGTGGGAAGGCTGTGGAGCTGTTCCTCCTGTATGCGTCTTCTCTTTACAGCACAGTGGCTGGTGCTGAGATGAGATCATCAAAGGCTTTAGTATCCCACTTTCACCAGACTGATTCTGTTCATGAAGCATACGAAAAATTACATTCGTTCTGTGAAATAAATGTGCTGCACCACTCCAGAAAGCATTGAGTACTCAGGAACCTGGAACTAGAAATAGGCTACTTATGTTTTGTCAGGCTTTATAAGAATCCACCCTGTGCAGTCAGTTGGCCAAATTTCAGTTCAGACCAGACTTTTAAAGTGTGAAAATCATGAAGATGTATTTAATAAGGATACCAACCTAGTTAGCCAGTGTTCTTAGATGTATGAAGGCAGTTAGCGTAGGGCTTAAAAGAGTTGATTTGTTCCTCTTTTTTGCTTTTCTGGGTTTTATATGGGGGCAACTGGAATCTGTTTACAGCTGGAAAAAAAAAAGGTTACATCTGAAAAAAGAGCTGTACTTTAACTCAAAGAACCATCAGCTCCGTGCAGTGTGTGCTAATGACCTCATTCCTTCAGAGCAATTCATTAGTTACATAGCAGCAATGAAAGCGTGCAGGAAAACTGACAACATGCCATGTTTTGCTCTAGTATTGAAGCCATTTGCGTTTAATTTTGGCAGTTATATTACAGTGAAGGAAGTCTCTTTTCACTTGCTAAGGTGCTTTATAGCAGTTCTAGTCTTTAAACACCCCAAACTGCGCTGATAATGGCTGTTTGTTTCAACTTTACAGTGTAGAAGGAGATTTTGTCTAATATCTTCTATATTTTGTCCACGCTTCTTTGATTCAGAGAGTTCTTCAAACAGCCTCTGGCTGACCAGTAGAAACTTCAAATAGCATAGCCACTTCTCTTTGTCCAGTAAAGCCATTACATTATATACTATTGATTTTTATAATACAATTAAGTTGTCAATAATTTCTTAAGAAATCATTTTACATTTTCTGTATTATACACTCAGCACATTGTCTGTCCGAAGTCAGACTGTAGTGTTCTCAGGCTGGAATGAAGCAGTCTTCATGCTGTACTCAGAACGAAACCATCTCCTCGCCAGTCTCAGCACTGCAGAGGATTTCACCTCTGAAATGAACAAATGACCTTTGGCTGTTTGATCATGATGGGTATATGCAATAAAATTTTTAAGCGCTGTAATTTGCTGCTGTTGGGATATTCTTAAGACATATAGTTTATCATGCCTTAGTTTTAGTGACTTACACAGACAAGAATAAAAACTGCAATTTCACAAAAAGCGTCATGATTCAGGGTCAGAATAGACAGCTGTGTGAACTCACAGAGGAATTTCCTCATCTCTTCATCACTCAGATTTTACACTGAAGGAGGATACCATAGAGTTTGTATGCTGAAGTAGAATGAAGCGTTAGAAGGCAAAATACTGGTTATGGTGGGTGAAAATGGTCTATTCTATTCTGACATTTCCTGTGTTCTTTTCAGTGCCTTTATGTGTCCTGATGACTGGTTTTCGTGTTCTTTCTTCTTCTTCTTTTTTTTTTTTTTTGGTCTTCTTTCCAGTTTTTATTTTTACGGGCAAGGAAGAAGAAGAAGTCAATATGTAGTTTGACATTGCTCACCTAACTTGTCAGATCTTTGTTCAGTGTCTTGGCACTGTGGTTCCACATACTTCTTGTTCACATCGTTAGGGTACAAGGCTTTTCACAGTATGCACCACATATAAATGTCTCTGCTGTGGTATCTCTTAATCTTTTTGAATTAGTGTAGGGCTTTGAAGCAATGCAAGTACTTCTAAATGAAACTCTCTGTATAACTGCATTTCAGATAAACATAAAAACTCTAATACAGATTTTGGGAATTGAAGGGTATTACGATTTTCACAGACTTCCTAGGGGTTGAGGCACTGTATACCATACAGCATTCTCTGTTTTGCCTTAATGGAATTGTTCTGTGAACGAAGAAGACTTCAAATCCACAGGTTTCCTGGAGTTTTCTGCCTGTGGTTCCTCTAGTCAGTTTCTTCTGTCTCTTTATGACTGCCTTAAAACAACCACCCCACTTTTCTTTTTCTCCTATATTTTCATATTCCCACATCTCCTGTCTCTTATCCCACATCTCAGTCGTTCTTTTTGTTTTCTGAAAGCTTATCTTCCTGCAGTGCGGAGCTCCCAGATATCTTGAAGTCTCACTTAGCAACCAGTCAGGGAAGGATGTGCTGTGGTTTGCCCAATGCAGGAGATGTGCTGAGTGGACAGCCAGGAAATAATGCATATTAGCCTGAAAGAAAATGAACAGTGGCTTAATTCTTCCCACCGTTCGTAAATGACAGGATTGGTAACATATGTTCCTCTCTGAGCTGGGACCAGATATCTTAGGACATTCCACTTGACACGAGGCTGAAAATGACAGAAATTTTGAAAGCGATGCATTGATTGCTTGCAGGCTGTACTTGACCTGATGTCTTAGTTTTAAGTGCAGTGTGGTTAATTCTGGAAGCTGGCTACCTGCAGCCTTTCCTTTATGTCTTCCAGCTGAAATATGTCAGTATTTACTGTGTTGTAGAAGAATTTAATATGTCAATCTCAGCATACAGAAATGCTGTATTTCAGTGTCACCTCCTCAGTCATTTCTCTAGGAAAAGTCTCCCAGAGAAGCAACTGTACCCAGGAGAAATCAGACTGGTTCAGGAGGTAACAGGGCCCACAGGAGGCACTGCGGTGTCTGAAACTGCATTAATGCGCTCGGTTCTTCATCAATATCATTGGCTTGGGAAGAGAGCTCACTTTACCACGTCCTTCCCCCGACTGAACTTTTTGTTCTTGGATCTTACAGCTAAATATCTCATTTTCTGACTAAGACAGAATATACTGTACCTTGAATTTAAAGATGGGAGATTCTCTGCCCCTGGGTGGTTGCTGAGACAAATAGGGCTACTCAGGTCCAAGTGATGATGGAATTTGGTTTAGCTCAGCAATGGCAAACATTGGAACTGATGTCAGATTTGCTACTGATAGAAATTTGGGTCGGCAGCCATGAAGGTGAACTTGGCTGGATAAAAAATATGGCACCTGGCATTTTTGCTTTCAGCAACTCGTCTTTTTGGCCACTGCTCTGCACTGATTTAATAGAATACATTTAGGAAAAATCCACAGGGACATTTTTTATAAGATAACTCATTTTCTACATAACAAAATGCAATTGAACTCCTCTAGTTGGACTGTAGTAGTGTGTGTGATTTGGCATGAATTAGGGAAATTAGGGATAATGCTCATCAGAAAGAAGTTGCAGAGTGAGTGAAGAAGGATGTAGATGTCTTAGAACTTCAGGAAGGGCTAGAAAGTTTACATTACAAATGTAAGAGCTACTCTTGTAACTAATCTTATTTAGTATTTTTTAAGTAAGCCTTGAAAAGATGTACATTCATAAAATACGCAGATATTGGAACTCTGAATGTGAGCAGCCTGTTCGGTTAGGAAGAAGTGTATAAAGTTGAGGCTTGGAGTAGTCAAAATCAGATGAAATTCACTGTTACGCAGTGCAAGGTTATACGTTTGGAAACTAATAAGTTTCAAGCGCGTGTATTGGAAATGACTGAGGAGAAAAAGAAGCGCGAAGCTAAAGAGCAATGTTGGCAAAAGGGCAAACGAGTCTAAAACCATCATGAATGCACTTCAGATTTGGAAAGTGGAAGAACGTTTTAGTCGTGGATGAAATTCTGAAGCAGCTTTCCAGTGTGGGGGCAAAAATGATTATTTTTAAGGTGAAGATAAGTAAAAGGATTGTTCAGACACGATGCCTTGAATGAGCAGCACAGTAGTCTCCAGGAGGGGCTCTCTTCTTTTTTCTTATCAGTAAAAGTCTTAAAACAATTCAGTGTCTTGCAAATTTCTCTCTTCCTTTCTTGGAGGTAATTTGCTGATACCTGATCTTGTATAACTGCAAAATAAATAAATAAATAAATTAAGCCATATATAAATCTCCTTATTAAAGATATTAAAGATGCCTGATAATATTTTACCTATAGATGCTGAGCTCTGCTTATCCCTGAAACCTTACATTATCTTCTAGTGCTAATTCTTTATATAACTGACATCAGCTCAACAACTTCCTTTACAAAGACATCCTGCCACATGTAATGATAGGTTGCATCTGTTTGCTCTCAGGAGGAGTTGGGATATTTGGGAGTAACTGGTTAATACATTCCCAGGATTTTTTGTAGCGTGTGCCATCGCTGCAAAGACTGAAAATACTTTGCATCTGTTGACGCCAGGGTGCCAGTGAGCAGAGATCACAGCGGGGAGAAAAGAACTAACCAGTACAAAATGCTTCTTTGCTCTTGTATCCTTTAAAACATTCTTTCTATGCTTCATTCCCATGCAAAGAGCCAGATCCTCATTTGTGGCTGTGTATGAAGGTGGCATAAAGGCTGTATTTTACACCGAGTGCCCTGAAGCTGTTCAATTTCTGCTGCAATTCCAGGAGAAAGCTCCCCTCTTCTGATTTGTGCCCACAGAGGCTGTTCTGACAGCTCGGGACTGCGGTGCATTCAGAGTGTGTTGGAAATGTCCTGTTTCCTGGGGTAATGTAAAATCAGCGAGGAAGGCTGCTTGCCAATGCCTGATTAACAGGCTTTGGGGCTGCTAGAGCCATTACAATAGTGAATAGCAGCTGGCATACAAAGCAGGATCAGGCTCAGGCTCAAAGGCCATGAGAATGGGTTTTCTGGATATTCCATTAAGCGACCGAGAGGAGAACAAGGCCTTTCTTCTGTGGCTTTGGTCTGAGATACTGCAGTTTGTGTCAGCATTCTCTAAGGAGCGTTCTGGGGGAATGCTCAGAGGGTCAGTCAACAAAGTCAATTGCTTTTCAGACCATATTTTGAACGGTTATGCACGGCTATTGGCACTGAGCTGAATCAAGAAAGATAAAAAAACAAACAAACAAAACACCGAGGGATTTTGCACTGGATTTCCCTGCCTTTCCTGCTCTGATCTCTATATGCTGGCACTCCAGCCAGGACTGACGCAAGGCGTTTTTGTTCCATCATTTTCAGTCCATGGCTGTGATATCTGTTACATCACAGCTGCTATGCGCTCCTCCAGATCCACTCAGTTTGTCCTCCAAATAAATATGTGGCATGGATTCTGGCATGTTTTATTTTTCTTCATTTCTTTATTCAGAATGTTACGTTCAGGATATCTAGCTTTGCATTGCTTGAGTCACTGATAATTAAGCTATTCCACAAATGTATACATTGCTTTGTTTTTCTGGTGAATATCAAATGTTCCATGGGTTCAGCCACCCTCATATCAAGATTGTGCATCTGCCCAGATTACTGAGTAATCTTAGCAAGTGGAATGTGCTAAGGACCTTATTTGGACACCATCTGAAGCAGTATCATTCCTTAGAACCATCAGCTGTCAGGGTATGTAATCAAGATTATTATTATTTTTAAACTTAAAAATCTTAATGTGATAATAAGTGGTTTTTGGTACAGAACAATAATTAAGATAATAGGTAATTGGATGAAAATTCTGTTGTTCTTACAATGACATATGGTAAATGCACGGGGCTGATTGACATAGAAATGCTTGGAGTGCAGTAGCATTCTCTCTCCTGTCTGGCAGGTGCCCCACAGCACAACAATTCTCATCCTGTATGACACTAAGGAAACAGGCTGCAGCAGTTTCAGAAAGAAGCAGAGGATCTAAACTGGCAGCAAGTGTGAAGCATGTCCCCCCATCCCCCCCTTACCCTTGAGAGTGTTGGTGTGGGTGAATTCTAGAAACCTTGGTAAGAAAAGAGCATAATGCTGATATTGCTGCTCCTGTGTACCTTAGGATCACTCCTGTGCCACCCCGTGATCTGCCCTAGTTGACCCAGTCTGTGGTCCCTCACCTCCCCAGTATGCAGGGAGAGGGTCCTTTACCCTCTGCACTATAGTCCTTAGCAGAAGGAGGACTCAAATTAAATTTGGATTTGGGCAGTTCTGCCCATGTTGTTTCACGAGCTCCTGGTTTGCTCAATGTTGATTTCCCCAATTCTGCTCTCAGCAATGCTTAGAAGCTACACCGTTGCTTCAGTGAGAGCCGCATCGTTTCTCCAAGAGATGATATCGTAATTCTATTAATGATCTGTAACTGTTTTCTAGAGTTTGTAACAATTCACCTGCTTCCTGTTTGTACAGGAAAACGATTTTATTATCCCCCCAAAATAAAATTACAGCTTCTTTTCTGAGTA
Organism: Alectoris magna; assembly: GCA_030625065.1. Classification (NCBI taxonomy): domain Eukaryota; kingdom Metazoa; phylum Chordata; class Aves; order Galliformes; family Phasianidae; genus Alectoris; species Alectoris magna. The sequence continues at coordinate 11,292,709 of CM060572.1, forward strand.
GTGTCTCAGATTTTAAAACTGGCATTGCAGAAGTAGCGGGTGGATGCAGTGAAAATATTTTACTTTCTTAAAATCCACGTTCAACTTTTATGGCGTTGTTGCCATCACTGGTTTTCCAGATGTATGCTGATGATTTGCAGATGCCTCAGTTGTCATGGCTGCTACGTCTGACTGGTATCGGTTCATGAATTATGCATGTTTTGTAGTGGTGATGTATTAATTTCACACTAGACTCTGTAAAGATACTATATTTACAGATTAAGCATAATTCTTCATACTTTCAGAGATGTACATTAATTCTTTTCACCTCAGGAGGAATCTGAAAGGGCTTGTTGCATTTCATAGAAAGAAATATAAATCTAGTGCCTATTTGGAAGATGAAGTCCATTAATATACTAGTAAAGTTTCACAGGTTTTTTTTTCATGATTTTATCTTAATATAGAACTCTGAAACATGAAGTAATTCTCTACAGAAATACGGGGTATATTTACTTAAAGAAACTCCGTACGTGAGCCCTCCACGGCTTCATACTGTCCCTTTAGAATGGGTTCTTCCAAGTGGCAATAATTGCATTAAGTATTAAGCCTTGTGTTACTTTATCACCTGTCTCGTGTTGAAAATGCACTCTTACTCATCCTGAAGTTTGATGAGAAGGATGCATTTACATCAATATACCACTACTGCTTTACTACAGAACCCTGTTTTTTGCCTTTCCTTAAACAACGAGCTGTGAGAGAGCAAAGCGATATACATATTAAATAGCATGCAGTGATAGCATACGACGTATTTCGGACGTGTGCATTATTCCTCATAAGCTACCAGTCATTTAATCGGAGTGTATAAATGAGTGCTAGTCAAATGGCTTCCCCAGTGCAATGCAGCTTTAAATCCCAGAGGTTCTGAATGTCCCTTTAGGCAACTCCCCAGTGTAGTGAGTAGCTCTGAGCTGCAACTAGCTAGTATGGCTAATCAAATATTAACAAGATTGATTTCAGATTGTTGTGGTAAGCATAAGTCTTCAGTTTGATTTGTATTACGTTTGGGTACGTAACTCCCAGTGGATGCGTTCTGAACAGCTTCCAGAAATCTATGAATGGCCATACTAATCGCAAATCTAAAACATAATTATTGCCAGTGCAAATTGAAAGTGCCCAAATGTTCGGAATGGACGTGTTTGTTTGGTATTTATCAATTATTCAAGAATAATAGCAGTACCTTGTCATTGAAGTGATCAGTGGCCCACTGTGAATATTCAGTACAGAATTCCTGAATTGGACAGGTTGATCCAGATATAAGACGAAAAGGGTTTTTGTTTCTTTTTTGTTTGTTTGTTTTCAGTTAGAGGGTATGATATTGTTAGTTAGGCCTGGTTTTCATCAAGAAAAATCCATGCTCAAGGCAAAAATTATTTATAACAACCTTACTTGTGAACAGGTAAATCCTTCTCTGCCCTTGCTAAGTGTGCTGCTCTTTGGTAGAAAGCATCCATCATATCTTTGCTCTTTTGAACGGCAGACTAAGCCTATTAGACCTTCATACTTTTTCTCTGGCTAATTTAACCAACAAATTTCATTATCAATTATACATTGCAGTAATACCTCTTAGAAGCTGTTGCCTTCTTGTCTCTTGTTGACACTTTTCTAAGTATATAACGACCTTTCAGTAAGTCTGAATCTTTTCAGGGAAATGGAATTTACTCAAATGTGACCATTATAGAAGCATAGAGATAGAAGGCTTTATGTTTTAATCAGTTCATTGCTGCTGTTGCTTCGGGATAATTAATCTGTCAGATGAATTTTTCAGCTTTCTAAACTTAATCAAACGTTCTCTCTTTTGCTGAGAGGTATTTTTCCCTCATACAAACACAGCTAATGCTTGGGATGGCATTTGGCAGGGAAATCCTGCTTCTTATCATGTGTGCTGTACAGCACTTATTAGATGTTTGGGGGATTTTAAAATTGGGATGTTTTATAACTTTTCTACATATGTGCAAATAAAAAAATTAGTTATGCTGAATGAAAGAAGATTTTTTTCTGACAGTCTCTCTGGTTATATACTTTTTAAACAACTCTGACTTATATCAGGTTTAATATTCAAAGGCGTTTTGTACGGTTCCAATGCTCACTGGCTTTAATTATTCTATCACTGTTCTGTGAAAAATAAATGGTAGGGCTCTCTCTTCTTTAATTTATATTAATGACTTATTATACTAGTCTAAATGTATATATTAAAATCATCGGTGAGTCCACTGGGATGAGTAGGTTTTTGTTGAATTAAGTTAAAAAGAACTATAGAATTAATTTCACTGGGGCCAGGTCATGGCACCAATCATCATTAATCTGCCTAAGTAAACTAATTGCTGGGTGTTGTATAGGTAAAGTCCTGAGTGGTTTTGCAGAAGATGGAGTTCTGGAAACCTCACTGAAGGCCCAGGATATTTACAGAAGATCAAAGCAGATGCATGTGATGGCAGCCAAAGCGTTGCTTACATTTTGGGTTGATGAATTACGTGTCGTTGAACCCAGTTCCCCCAGCTCAGAAATGCTGTCATGCACAGGGTGCATGCAGTTGTCTGTGGATATTCCCACACGCTTGGAATGCCGCCACTTCGGGTGGTTCTTACCTCAATATATCTTCATTTTGATGCATGACAGCTACTTTATGTAGCTAAAAATCTGGTTCCAGAGATCTTTTATTCCAGTAACTTGGCTTATCAGCCAAGATTTTTTCCTTTTGGGGGCAGTGGGACGGACTCTGAAATAACTGGCAGTTTTGCTGGTTGGGTATTACAGTAATGTAATACTGGCTGTGCCAGTTTCCCCTTGCGTCGGTTCTTGGTCACTGCGTTCACGTGGCTGTTTGCTGGCACTTGGCCAAACAAATGAATTTTGCACAGTTGCTAAAATGAGAAGATGCAAATGTTCTGTATAATCCAGGATCCGGTCTGTCAATGGGAAATTTGCTATTGAAAGCAGTCTAGATGATTGTATATGGAACGTCTCTGAGCCTTAATGGGAAGTATTTTTGGAAGGCCTGATTTGTTTTCTGTTGATTTGTGCCAAATATGTGTTTTTGCCACACTTAGTCCAAAGAAGCACGAGCATGCATGACATCTTCCAAAACAATTTCCATCGCTTGTATTTACCACTACTAGAACTTTGTGATGGGCTAAGTTTTGTCATTTTTACTCTGTGTATTTACAGTGGCTACTCCTTTGTCTCCCAGTTAATCCTGAAGTTGATGCAAACCCTCGTCCAAGAAAGGTAGAAAGCTGAGCAGGTACAAGCAGGTTTAGCAGGTCACACCAGGTCATGCCAGGAGCATGGCTGTTCTCATAGCAAAACATTACCTGGTAGGGTAATTGCAAAATGGTGCAGTTGCAGAACTGGGGGATCTGCCTGGATCTTGTGGAGAAGAGTAGAGCAGCCCACACCTCTAGGGCAAGGCTGTCCACATGTGCTGACTGGTAACTGTGACATATGCTTTGCTGCTTATCTAAATTCAAGCTGAGCCCTATAATCATAATGATAACAAACTACATAATTTGCATTCAGATTTGGGATGCTAGTTGTGAGATCTGATGTGGTGAGTAGGAGGTGGAGATCAATAAGAGTTTGATATTTGTTTTCCTGTTGCTTCTGCAGGGGAAGATGATTTATTTAAATGCCATAAGCTGAAATTCTGCATCCATGTATATTTTCCCCCCGTCTTTAGATGTGCAAAATAGAACCCAGCTACCTGTCGTCTTTGCTCTAATCGAAATTGATGAAATAAAATTACAAAATAGCCCTCATCACCAGCAGAGAAATTATTAATAACTAGTTTGGACTGAGAGCAGAAATGTGATTGGATGGAAAAGAATTCAAATGTTGCTCTCAAGCCCTCGAGTTTATGTTAATTCATTGGTCTTGCATATTTTTTTGTGCTGAATTTCAAGAGTTCTGGCACTGCTACGGCTGTGAATAGTTTTTTACTAATTACTACTGTAATTTTAATATTCCTTTATTAATTAAATTGCTAAATGCAATGGTATTAATTCCTCATGACAGCTGTTCAGCTGAAATTAAAGTTAACACCAGAGAAGTGTCGATGAGTTTCGTTCTTATTACAGTGTCAGCTATAGAAATAGAGATGGAAGGATGTATGATGTGAGTATGTAGAGCTGAAACTAAAGGACAGTAATATAAGATGACATTCCTAGCTGCTGTGTTGAAGCAGATGGTTTTGACTGGACTGCAGAAAGAGAGAGTGGAGTTATTCCTTGGAAAGCTCAGTCCAGTGTGGGAACTTTGGGGCTGCTCTGTCACACAGCTGCCAGCACTCCCTGGTGTGTAAGAAAACCCCAACTACACAGACAAGTTTCCTCTTCTAGTTGCACATTTTATGGTTACAGTATGGAGAAGTTGTGCATTTTCTCTACTTCAGTAACTGGGGTAGCCTTCCAGGGAACTGCCTTGCCTTTGGTGGCCATCAATAGGAGATAATGCAGCAAGGATATGCTGCACCCAACTCAAAGTCCTACTGCCACTTTTTTAATAATAATTTTATTGGTTATTAGTTACAGTGAATTTATAGTAATTCTGCTTGTTAATACTGCAGTGCTTAACACCTGGTAACCCTTGAATTCAAAATGCTTTATAGAGGAAACGGAACATTTTTTGTCACATTTTACTAGTGGGCCAACTGTGCAGACAAAGGTTAAAAAAACCCCATAGGTTGTAAAGCTAATTTGGTTATAAAATGTTCTCAATCTGGTTCACCTGGTGTGGTTATATGCATTTAGGACAATCTCCTATCTCTTGGGAGTATGGGGTCTTAAAACCAAGTACATAGTTAACTCAGCAGCCCTTACCTGCCCCAGCGGTGCACTTGCAAATCCTCACGGACTCACTGAGAGCTGCACCCGCACGCAGCACCAGAGTAAGCACCTCTCTAGCTGCAGTAAAAGTAACAGCTTGTTTCATAGCATAAATAAGGATTGTACAGTTTCATTACCTGCACATCATGGTTCAGAGCTTGTAATGTCATACATATGGGCATTTGTTTAGTTATAAATTACAATCATGGCCTTCAGCAATGTTAGCAGAGGGAGCATCCTGTATATCTTTGTTTAGACGGCACTGCTTCGATTGCATTTAATTGCTTTCCCCTGCAGCTTTGCTTAAAGGTGTGTGTGATAAAAGAGCAAATATTGTACTAAACAAGAACAGCTAATGAATGAAGGCAATGTCTATTATAAACTGTGTCGTAAGTAGGCAGCTACTAAATGAAGATGGCTACTAATCAAGGCTATTTCTGCACAAAGTGTTGCTGTCTGTAAATCAGATATTCTTACCCCGAATCTGCCAGAGCTGCTTTATTTATGAGTCAGTTCTAATTTCAAGTGGTCATGGACTGAAATAAATACTTCAGCAATATGTCCCCTTTTCTTTATTCGAGTGCAAGAATGAAGTTAAAAAGAAAATGAAGTGTGGAAAGGGAGGGGTAGCTCTAGGCCATATCTGCAAATTGGATCCCTGCGAGACTTTCAGTGAGTCAGATTTCAAGATTCCTCAGGCTTGCATTCAGGATTCCTGTAATTTCTATGTATAAATGTTAGCACAGAGCTATACCTACTCTAACTGGAGTGAGAATGTGCTATAAAGTTGTGATGGGTTAAGGATGCTGGAAGTTTGGGAATGGCAATGGCAATGGCAAGCCAGTTCCCAAGAAGTTAGCCACAGGGTCCGAATTTTCAGAATCTTCAGGTGCTCCATTTATCCTCATCTCAAGTATTTTGCGACCTGTTTGACAGAGATCCACAAAATTCAAGTGTACTTCTGCTGTTTGTAGATGAAACTGTTTGTATTCTCTCCCTATCCCCCATAAACTCATTTAAACCTTCGTAGCTCTCATTGCAAAAGGAAAAGCTTGCAGTTCATTTATATCAATGTGTGGTTGGAACTAGTGAATATTGATTGGTAGGTCAGAAGGTTTCGTGAACACAAACTTGCCCCCTTAATAGGCCTCTATTAATACAGTTTAACTCCCCAGTTCTTACAAAAGCAAAATGTGTACAAAGCATATACAGTTAACTGAACAGGAGTTAACATTTCTCTTCCCCAACCAATGTACCATTAATAAATCTCTGATTTTTCTGACAGTGCTACACAAACCTTGACTGTTTTCATTATTAACTTAATTGCTTTTCACTTACAGGTACATGGCCTTTTCCTGTTGGAGGCTAATGCACATTTCCTTGACAGGTAGAATAACCAGAAAGGTTTGAAAAATGATAGAATAGCCAATGCAAAGTGAAATGTGAAACCAAGGTTTCAAGAAGAAGGACAAACTTTGAAAGATCCAGAGTTCTGCTTTAATGTCTTTTGGGGTAGGGTGAACTGCTTTCAGGTGTTGCATAGTGGACAGCTCAGTTTGAATGCAGCCTGTAAATACTGTCGTGGCATCAGAATTTAATAGTGATAGGCAGTAATAATAATAGGAAGCCTAACTGAAAGTATGGTATGCTGCATAACTTGCCATGCTTGGCTGTCTGTTGCCTTGTACCCGATGAATTGTTTTATAAAGCGTGGTAGAGTCTGATTGTGCACATATGTGACTGCACAAAATCCAAGTCACCACGTGCTTATGAGCCTGAAATTATTTTGTAGGCATGCTATTAAATTAGGATTTTCCATAAGACTTAACTTTTTGGACTTCTCTTGAGTAAGTGGCTCTTTGGTAATGTGAGAGCCACAGTGCAGATAGTTAAAATATTGGCAAAGTTAAAAATAAAAATCTGCTTTTGAGGAAGGGCACCACATACCAGATTTCCTAGTAAGAGGTGCAGTTTGAATTTCATATTGGTTCTTACCTTAAGGTCTGATTTGTTGTTGAGTCTCTCTTCTGCTACCTGGTTTTCATATAGAATTGTCTTTGTTTTCTTTCAGTATCATTGAATACTCTTTTTCACATCGCTGGTGGACACAGTCATATTAGAATTGTGACTCTGATTAGGGTAAGTGATTTCTAAATTAACAAATGGTTTTCTGTTTGAGTCAGTGGCCCAATAAATGCAGTCCGTGTTGCTGGAGTGCAGTTCTTGGACAGATGATCAGGTCAGCAATTGAGGACTGCGGGCCCTGGCAAAATCAGCATCGCTCTGAAAGGTGTCTATGGATAAAGACAAATTGCCAATTGGTTTTAATGAAATTCCTCTTCTCACAAAATTTAGAAGTATTTGTGAGGATTCATATTCCCGACCTGCTGCAGGCAGAATATTTAGTCTGTAATATCATTATATTATAACTTCCTTATCCCAGCGGTGTCTCTTGATTTAATTTGTTAAACTGCTTTTGTCTAAAACCGAAATGTGCAAAAATCACTCAAAGCGCAGTCACACAAAGACTAGATTCTAAGGGATACAATGCTACTTAGCATATAAATTTTTATTAATATTTTCAAAATAGTGGAAGAACGGTAACTGAATCTGCAGCCCAAGATGATTTTTTGAGTAGAAATGAAAAATAAAATGTGCCTTTCCAGCTTCTGTTGCTTTAAAGAACTGACAGCTGATTCCTCAGCTGAGAATGCATGTCTCCATTGATTCCTTTATCTTGGTTTTGGTATGTGATAGCTAAATTACAGGTTTTACAAACACTGTTTTTCTTCTCTGAATCAAGTTTACATTTACAGTTCATAAAATGTAGGTATACAGTAGTGCATAGTGTATATGAGAATTTTCTTCTGTGGTCTGGGATGTCGTGTCAGTGTGCGCCTGGGGAAAATAAAAGCTTGCTAATGAGAATGCAGTGCTGAATGCTTATGGGAACTTCTGCAGTGTGGACATGCTGCATGGGGAGAGAACATCTGGTAGGCAGAACAATTTTGAAACCTTCATTCTAATAGAAAACTTGATCTGGATGGAAGAGACTTCCAGAATTGACATGGTTGTTCAAAATGTGCTCAGGAAAAGTGGGCATATATGCAGTTTAGACCTGCATATGGAAATCGCAAAAAAAAGGACAGTTATGTGCCAAGTGCTGAACATCAGAACTTCATGAGTTGAGCATTGTGTTAACCAGATAGGTTAGACAAACTTAGGGCAGTTCAAAAGCAAATCCTGATATTCATAGTGCAGATAAATAGCACCTAAGTGACACATCCTTGCTATGACTAGTAACTTAACCAAACATCCCCAGAAGTGAGTCCAACACATTTCTGCTGGTGGTTGTGCTGCTGCTGAAACAAAACTGAAAGAGATGGGCCCAGCACTTCCTTAAGCCTTGGCAACCTGTGATGAGTGCATTTTTTCCCTTGTGATGGTCCGCGTTGTCATGTTTTGTCTTGGTCCGTAAATCCCCTTGAGTCCCTCATAAAACAGTCACATATGGTGTTTGTTGGTATTCTCCTGTCATCCATCAGCCGTAGCTTTCCACCACTGACTCTTTGTGTGACATAATGGATATGGTCTTCATGGTGAATCTTCCTGGAAGCCAGTTTGTCCATGATTGAAACCATGCGAGCCAGAACAATCTGACAAGCTCTCTATTTCTGTCTTAGCAGAAGCTGAATTGCTGTATGATAGACATTCATCTTGTTTTGGTACTCTTTACATAGAAAGTCAACAGTTTGTTTGCAATCCGTCATGTCATATATGGTCTGCCATACCTTCTGCAGAGAGTTTCAGCAGCAGAGAGAGCAGCAGTCAGCTCATACACAGCTTTTCTCATTTGGCCTTTCCATTTTGTTCTTCCACATTATCCACGGCCTAGCTGCTCTGATACGACACATAGACTCTTTGTGGCATAGCTTTGAACAACCTATGTGGTTGGCCATTTACGAGTCAGAAATGTATATTGATTCAAGACCTCTGAGGATTAAATGATGTACCTGCCAGTCTTTCATAGACTGTAGATATGTGCAAGAGAAATTGATTGTAGTTCTTGGTGTTTTTTAATTTCATGCCTGACACAGATTGAAAAGCAAACTGTTTTGGCTGCGAATAACTTCTGTGTCTGCTTTCCATGTGAGGCCAAAAAGTGTTGTTCCATGCAGTGTGCACATTTGCATCTCTCAGACAAAGAATATCAAGGTTGGGGATTATCTAGGGAGTGTTGGTTAACATTGGGTCACCTTACTTCACAGTTCTAACAAAAAAATTAGCCCGTTTGCTTTAGACGTTTCTATCTCTGCAGTAAAAATTTTTGGTAACTGGAAAAGAAGACTTGAAATGAAACTTACATGGAGAGAAACTAATGGAATGTGTGTAAGAGAATTCTCCTCAACCAGCTGAGTTGCCCTCACTAGAAGTCCATAAGTTTCTTCCCTGTTCCTAGCTCCATTCTTTGCTCTGGGTGATTGTCTTTGGTGATTAGTGATGGTTGTGTATTTCAAAGTAGCAGCAAACAGGAGTTAAACGCGGCAACACCATTCATCTCTAAAGTCTCACTTTTGCTGTTATTGAAGGGTAACAACAGTAAATTTTTGCTACAGTAATTTTGTTTGGGTAATAAAGGAAGACAATTTCTTGATATCTCATCCCTTACATTTTAGGAGTGATTTGCACAATGCGTCATGGGACTGCTGAGTCATTCAGAAATCATTGAAAGGTCCTTCTACTTTTGCATCAGCAGCTGCCTTCCAGGCTGCACACATTCAAGCTTGTCACTCTAGCTAGTGCTATTACTGATTGCTCCCTGTAACATTTCTCCTTGTATCGTTTCTCCCTCTTTAGTTGCAGAGGAGATTTTATTAAAGGCTTTTTTTCTTGCCAAGTAGTTTTTATTAAAGGTTGTTTTTTCTTGCCCAATCTGAAGGAAAGTCTTTCCAAAGACAGAATTGTTTCCTTCCCAGTAACTGCAATGACACATATGAATTGTCTGATGCTGAACTGATAGATGAGCTGTCATCGGGGTACAAACCTGTGACTGTTAGAACAAAGGTTGGCAAATTCAAATGGGAAATAAAGTGCAAATTTTTTAACAGCAAGGGAAATTAATAATTGAAACAACTCACCTATGGATCCAGCGAGGAACAGCTGTCTTCCTGAAAGACATGCCCCAGTTCAACTAGAAGATACCGAGCTTAGTCCAGGAATCAACTGATGAAATTCTCTGGGCTACGTTTGGCAGAAGTCCAGTGCAGAGGATCCAATGGTAACTGCTGAATCACTAAACCAAAGCCAAGCTGCCTCTGAAGGAGCAGCAAACAACCTTCCCTTGTGGATCAGACATCAAAGCAGGGAAATGTAGCATTTGACAAGTGTACTGTATATGGTAATCAAATTGCTTCTCATTTACAAGTTTCTCTTTCCCCCTCTCAGCTGCATTTTTCATCCTACATTTTTCAACTTTTTTTTTTTCCTCTTCTGCTTTTTTATCGTTTTCTACTCCAAAGCATTGAAATTGTAGCTGAACTTTTGAACCACACATGGAGTTTGTTTAACTTTAATCACAAATATATACAGTAGTTTTCAACTACATGGCAGTTTTACAGAGTAGGCACCCCCATATTGCAATATGAGTAGGGAATGGAGACGTTTTAGGATTAAAAACTGTTTAGAAAATCTGAGAAAAAGAAATCATAGCAACAAATAATAGTGAATTAACTCTTACTTATTGGTAGCAGCCAAGGGTGCATGCTGGTGATGGCACCATACACATCAAAGGAAGGTGGTCTGATTTTGAACAGCTGGCAACAGTGTAGCTGAGTTACAATAGAGTTACAGTATGTAAGCATGGTATTCTGCTCCTGTAGGGTATGGAAACTTGCAGCCTCTGCTGGAATCTTGGGCTTCTAACTGAGCAATGAGTGAAGATTTATACAGGTTCTTGATAACATTTTGCTGCATCTTTGTCCATATGCTTAAGCATGAGGGCTAATTTACCAGAGGTTGTTGGTATGTGAGCAGAAGTATATTGCTTACTTTAAATATTTCATCTCCTTTTACTGCCACAATCTTGGATGCACTTTTTTGAAGTGTAATATTTATCTGACATTTTTGGGCATATTGAAACACTTTCCTAGTGAGATCATGGGATCTGCTGCTTTTTTGCACTATGGAAACCTAATGAAAACCTAGTGAATGCATGTGATTTGCAAGCATTGCTGCCTTGCTGCTGAATGCTGCTTGGTGCGCATGTACTATGGACATATATGGTAATACTCAGCTGGAAGGATCGTAGCCCTCCTCCTAGACATGGATGTGGATTCATTTTTATAGTGAAATTACCAAGAAGGCTGGGGATATCGGCAGAGCATTCTGCTATGTAAGCTTTACACATTTTCACTGTGCTTTTCCTGCTTATTTGTATCCATTCTTCTGTTGTTTCATATAATAAAGTAGGCTATGAGCTTTTCACAGTGGTTTCTATCTTTCTGTTCTGTCTCTCTACAGCATCTAATATCAGGGACACCTAACGCGTTACTGTGGCTTCTAACTGTTATGATAATAATTTTAATAATATTTCAGTTACTTTGACAATGATTAACTGTGCCAAGTTATTGGTGGTTGACACTAACTTAGCCACATTTGCATCCTGAGTCTTTCAAGCAGCAAGCTGCAACATAATGACCTGAAATTTCCCCATCTGAAAATCGTTTCTCAGCATTTAATGTATTGTTTAATTAAATGTGAACAGCAAACTTCTTGTTTGGATTGTTATACCAGGAGAGAATCTGGTTAATTGTCTCTCACTGGAATCGTTTATGATACTGGGGCAACTCAGGAAGTTCCTTTTCAGCTATAATATGACAACTAGAAGAGTTTCAGAGAAATTATTTCTTAACCTCATTTTTGCTTTCCTTCAGGCTCTTCTGGAGGACTTCTTAGCCTATGAACTTTCAAGGAGTATGATCAGCGAGGGCTGCGCAGTTACCAAATATCCATACAAGGTGAAGTTCCTTTCACATTATACTTTCAACAGAGATTGTCAACAATTTAATGGCTTCAGGATACACTTGATTGAAGCATCCAACACAGCTGTAGTACATAGCGTGTTTGTTTTTTGTCTCTAGAGACCTTTACATTTAGATTATACATCAACTTGTAGTAAAAATGCAATATAATTAATTGTTTTTTTTTTTTTTCCAGGCACAGCAAGAGGCTTATACAGCTATCACTCCATTCAGAGCAACAAAATAAAGAGGAACAGGTAAAGTAGTGGAATACTGATTCCTGTCAGCTGAGGTAAAATTGCACATGCAGTTACAGCACAGAACTGGTATTTTAGGACAATTAAAGAGGAGGTGTGAAATGACAGGGAATCCTCATCACCTCTGTACGTGTGTGGAGAGTAAGCAGGGCTTTTGGCCCAAAGACAGAGAAATGACGTTGGTAGGATAATTTTTTTTTTTTTTTTGTCAGAAGGAATATTCAAAGGAAATTCAGCTATTCTGGCTTAACTTTTTTACTGAGAGAGTGGTGAGGTGCTGGAACAGGTTGCCCGGAGAGGCTGTGGATACCCTGTCCCTGGAGGTTTTCAAGGCAAGGTTGGATGGGCCCTGGGTAATCTGATCTAGTACTTGATTTAGTGGTTGGCAACCCTGCCTATGTGAGGGGGGTTGGAACTGGATGATCTTTGAGGTCCCTTCCAACCCAAGCTATTCTATGATTCTGTGAACTGAGAATGAATGACAGACTGTATTGATGCAGATGCACTACTAAAGAGAAAAGCTGGCCAGGCTGGCCTGCCCTCATTGGCAATTCCTTTTGGTTCCTATGATGTAATCAAGTTAGGTAGGCGTTTGTATTACTGCAGGCATCCTTCATTTTTTTCAGTTGCTGAAGAGATTTTGGGTTGCCCTGTTATAAACTGCTCCATTTTTCTGTTTTTTATCATTAGCTTTTTAAAATTTTTTGTGACACTCACATCACCATAGATGTCATCTAGTTACAGAGCCCATATTCTGAGGCAATACCAAAATGGCAGAGAAGGTCATGAGGAAGACGCACTGTTACTTTAAAAAGCAAAATATCCTATCCCTGCACATCCTGGTTCTTCTGCTCTTGAGTTTGTCAAACTCCATGTGCTTTCCCAGATTGACACATCATCCAATATCCCCTGACCTTCCTAAGTGGGATTGTAGCATGCTTGTGTGGTGGCTGTGACTTTGAGGTATATACTTTTAGTATGCTTCATTGCAGTGGTTAGGATATCGTATTTCGGAAGGGGCAGAGACTGTGTCCGTGTGTGTACCAGTGGGATGTCACCTCCCCAAACACAAATCTGCCCGTGGTACCACTCAAGTACTGCCAATGTTTGCCAGTTTGATTTTGCTTGGTAACAATGGACACAAGTTACTGCTGACCAGCTGAGAAGCAATTTTCCTTTTCTCCTGATGTAGTGTCACTGTTCTCCTACTTTGTCACTTTTACCTGCATAATTCTATCCATTCTAATCTTCAGTGAAAAACTAGACCAGATTGTGATACAGCTGTGAGGAACAGTTTAAGTTTAATGAAAGTGGCTTCACAGGATGAGCCTTCTGTGAATTAAGTTTGTTGGTAGAGCTCCAATTCTTGTAGGATTTGCCTGTCATCAACTGGCCCATTATTAACACAATTTTGCCTGTCTACATTAAATTCTAAGTTATATTAAACATTATTCAGTAAGACTAAGTACTTTTTTCATGAAAGAAAGCTTGAGAGTACCTGTTAATACTGGGAACCTTTCCCGGTCCCCTAATGCTCTGATAGCATCGTCTCTATTGCAGGTATGGTAACAGTAAGCCCAGTTGATGTGTCAGCACTTAGCAGCAGCTCAACAAGAGCTCTTGCAGAATCATTTGTGGTCCTGATTCAGCAGTCATGTAGGTACCTAGCTCTGACACAAGAACTGTTATAGTCATTAGGTTAGAGATACAGCTCAATGCATGCTTTCTAAAGGAACTGTTTTTCATGTGGAAGAACACAATTCCTGTAATTTGGCCAGTAGTCAAATGGCCCAGTGACATGGGGGCCAGAAGTGTTTGCCTCCAATGTCTGTTTCCAGTATGGCTCTGTGGCTCTGGTACTATCACCCCTTCACATTCTCAAGTAAAATAATGTTTAAAATAATTGAATTATATATTAATACTGCTGAGAGAGTCACTTACTGACCTTCTACTCCAGTGAGCTTATCTGTGAAAAATTGGGTAAGAAGCAGGGCCTTGCTGAATGCAAGATACTACATCTGAGCAGTGCACTCTTGGATAAACAGAAATTACAGAGTAAATAACAAAATGTGAAGAAATAAGATCCAAATTGAAGTGTGGAAATTGTGGACTGTAGAAGTGATTACTTTTATAAATAGTTTTAAATGTGTTTTTGCTCTCAGAGTTTCACTATAAATTGTAATGAAGTACCTCTAAGTTCAGGTGTGAATAGGGCCAAATCTTGGAGTTGTTGTTTGGGTGAACAAAAAACCCTGAAAAAATCAATCTTCCAACTGAAAATAATTGTGTTTTGACTCTCTAAAGATAGCAGGGCTGAGCCTGATTATCATATAATTCTGCTGTCTAGTTATTGTGCTAAACATTTGCTATCACCTTTTTGCACCTTCCTTGTCATTCACACTTGATATAAACTAGAACTGCGCAAAAAATAGTGGATTTTAAAAATCTCATACATTCCGTCTGTAATTATTCTGGTGGTACGGTGTGACCTGCTGATTCAGTTCTTATTGAGATGAATATGAGCTACTAGTAGACCAAGGTTCAGTGAATACATTAAATCTTGAAGCCCCAATCAATCACTCACTTCCTCATGGCAGTGTCTAGGATGTCTGGAAAATAAGAACTATCAGAGGTGATTAGAGGAGACCTCTTTGGATGCAAAAAGTTTCAGAAAAGTTGTATGTCAGTTTTGGAATCACTTTTTTCTGTTGACTTGTTGGGTTGTTTTTTTTTTTTTTTTGCCATTACAGAGACTTAGGAGAAAGTGAGTGCTTTACTCACTGTTTCCCATTGAGGCAGTGTGCTGAGCAGAGGTGCTTTGATGCAGCCTACTTGGCTGCTCCACAGGGTGACTAACACATAGCAGCCTTGTCCAAATAGGAACTGAACACCTTTATTTCGTGCCCGAATCCACTTTGCAACTGGGGCTCAGCATGGGGAATCTGTCAGTGCTCTTCAAGCAACTTTAGAAGAGAAAGACAGAAAAGGAAGAGCAGTCACTTTAGACTAGATTTTAAAGGCAATGGTTTAATCCTTCCTAGGGAATTGGTCAAGAGGCTCTTAATACTATTTTCTCTCTCAGGTATTTGACCCAATGGTAGAAAGGGTTTTCTTAATAACTAAAGTTATTGTTCCAGTATGTACACTCCAGTGGCCATCATGATTGATGCTGTTAGGGAGTAGAGGATCAAGGGAGCACACAGTAACATATGAATGACCGTGCACTCCTTGTCTTGTTTCAAGGATTTCACTCATTTTTTTTTTCCCCACATAGTCTTTTCTTCAGGCTTATTGTGTATGTATAGTATGTGCAGTCTTTCTCACACTCATACCAGTTTCCCTTCTGCCATAGTGGGAGATGTTTCATTAATGACAGAATCAGGGAATATTGTAGAGACAAAGGATGCAATTTGCCCTATCTGCTGAGCCTGTTAAACTTTAAACGTCTCATTTTCATTGAATCTGTATGGCTACACAGGAAGAGCAAAGGATTATTTCTGTTCTCAGTTATCTGCTCACCTCAGTAAGAACTACAGTAGGTGCATCTTGGGGAGTTTCTGTTACTAGTGGGGATGTCAGCCTACAGAGACACACAGAGGATGGACATTGCTGGAGTGAGAGTTATGCTTTAATTTTTTTTTCTTTTTTACCAGAGTGGGTAATTAAATGTAATTATTTGGGCAATTCTGCATTTTTAGTACTAAACACTAGGTTTCTTTTATTTTGTGGTCTCAATTTATGTTTGTAGATTTTAAAGGGACAGAAGTCTGTTGCAATGTTGTGAAGAGCATAACATTTTAACAGGGCAGCTGTCTTGACTGGCATCACTCCTCTGATACACAGTGCTCTCATTAGAAATGTTTACGTTTTGAAAGTGATTGCTCGCACGTTTTCTGAGTATAATCTACAAAGGTGCAACTGAACTGCCTTTCTTCTGGAAAACATTTCATCAGTCTATCTTATGCTAATATGATCACTCATACGTTGTACATCTCTTCTCCATCTCTTCCTACCTATAAATTATTCAGAACTTTTATCGCTAAAATTGTGAAGCAGTGATTTTATTTCTGTCTTCTGAAGTGCTACAAAGGGATTTGGCTTGGAATGAAGGGTATGACATCCTTGTGAAATTGGGAAATCAGGAATCAGTTGTGATTGCTAGTGTCTCTTATAGAAACATAAGAAAGATGGGTAAAAATACATGTTTTAGGTAAAAATATTAGAAGACTCAATATAAAATATTTAAGCTGGCGCAGCTTAGTCACTGAAATGTACCATCAAACCTAACAACAAGCATGTCAAAGTTTATAGAGCCCTTTGTGAGATAACTTTATATCAACTCCCTCCCTTGAGCTGACTCAAAACTGGTTAATTCCACTTTGTACGATAAGCGTAACCTCTTGCAGCAACCTGAAGATTTAATTCTTTTTACCTGAAAATGCTTAATGTAATCATCTATAACACAAGCCATCAAGTAATTCATGACTTGTCTTGTACAAAAATTGCAAGTTTTTGCTATCAGATTGTGTAATTCCCTCTGATTGACGGGCTTTTCTACTTAACTACCTCCAAGGATGCTTCTCAGGAGTGTGTGGGCTTAAGGTCAGAGGTTGAACTTCATTTATCAGCTGGGAATGAAGAATGGGGAAAGTGTGTCAGAGGGTGAGGTTTGAAGCTTTTGTTGCACTGTTTTGTGCAAAATTTTAACCTTGATTCTAGTGCAATGTGAGGTTAAGGTAGGATTACCATTTTATTTGCATTTTCTCCCAAATAGCTTACATCAAGCCACGTTATCTTTCACACAGGAAAGTAACCTTTCTTTTCTACACAAGTCGACTTGTACACCTTGTAACCCACATGCAAAGTAGAGTCTGTGCTCTGGAGTTCTTGACCCACCTGAAGAGTACAGCTTTGCAGAGGCACGGGCCAGTTTGTCATGATCAAATGGCATAGCCTGGACTGTAGAACACGTACTTATTTGATTTATCCCAAAGAGGTGTATTTATTTCAGAACGCATGTGTGATTCTTATTTTGTTTCTGATACTTGAGCTTCTTCCTCTGTGACAGTTACATGCTGTTTGTGTAATCAGCGGTGATGTGACCTATGGTGTTATGACCAATTCCTACTCTAAATACCATATTCCTACTTACTAGATGTGTGGAAACTGTTAGGTCATGGCCTGAACCAGTGATTGAGCACCTGGTGAAGGGGCATAGCCAGCCCTGGGAGCACAGGTGGAAGCAATTTTCACCTGTGTGACCCTGGGTCCACCCCTCCCTAACCTTATTAAAGGGCTGGCAGCTGCAAGGGGAATGAGTCTACTTGGAGAGCGTCTCCTTTGGATTGTCCATTGAGCCCTGATCCTCAAAAAGAAGCAAGCGATTCTTTCTTTATTACTGGATCGTGGCTGCCACCTTTCTTGGTTTTAAAGCAACTCTATCTGCTGACACCTATCCTTACACTAGATAAACTTCTGAAGTCTGGGAAAATCCAGCTCTTAGTGCTAGCAGTTCTGCAAGGCACAGAGTGTTATATAAATGTGATACACTAATAATGTAATATTTAAGTGATTGTATAAACTTACATTATTAGAAAAATCAAAAATGTATTGATGCAGTTGTGGGATTTTTTTTTTTTTAAAACATGATCCTATTAGCTGTTACTGCTGCTTTGCTGTATGTTTTTGTTTTAGTTGATTCTTCTTTAGATCTATGGCTGGTTCTGTACTCCATTCTTTTCCTGAAGCATGGAAAAATTTCTCTGCTTGCAACTAACATTAATTTCAGCAAGCTGGTGAGGTTGCCTGGCTGACAAGCTTAGAAAATATTGTATGTAATGATATGGTGTTACACTGAGTGTTAACCTAAGTGCCTTCATACTGGGCTAGAGTATGATAGGAATTGAAATGGAAAGGAAATCACAGAATTATCGAGGTTGGAAAAGACCTAGAAGATCATCCAGTCCAACCATTACCAATACTTCCCAGCTAAATCATACCCCTCAACGCAACATCCAAACGTTTCTTGAACACTCCCATGGTCGGTGACTCCACCACCTCCCTGGGCAGTGCATTCCAATGCCTGACTACCCTTTCCGAGTAGTAATACTTCCTAATGTCCAGCCTGAACCTCCCCTGGTGCAGCTTGAAACCATTCCCTCTAGTTCTATCACTGATTACACGAGAGAAGAGGCCGACCCCCAGCTCACCACAACCTCCCTTCAGGAAGTTATAGAGAGCTATAAGGTCTCCCTTTATATAAATATTGTGGAAGGTAGTGGGAATGCAAGTGGGGAGGCAGCAGCTGGGTTCAGGCTGATGGGAGCACCTGAGGTTAATGTTCTCGTTAGTGGGACAGGCAGTTGCCTGTGCTGCTTGTTGTTAAATGTTTTATATGCATCTCAGCATAGGGAATGCGGGCTTATCTTTGGGGGTTTCTGAGCTGCATGGTACTATAAGGAAGGGAACAAAAATATGCATTCTGTGGTGATAGAAAGCAGTGTTGGCTGGGCAGATATTGGTACTGTTGTTGGAGGAGCCATGGGAGTCCAATGGGAGAGACAAGCTTTTGCATCTGAGATAATGCAGATTACAGGAGATGATGGGGATGTTGTTCGGCAGTGCTGATTTGAATGATTGAGTTGACATTTGTCAAGCAAGAAAAGAGCAGCCTATGAACTTTAGGAAGAGGATTCAATAAAATGTAATAGGTCAAGCCAATGGTCTGTGGTACTGCAAGATGGCTGTCTACCTAGTGATGATACTAGTCATTAGATTTGCGTTGGGATTCAATGCACCCTGAACTTCAGAGATGCTTCATTTTCATGAGTCCATATCTTTGTGACAATACAGAACACTTGCATAATCATCTATAAGCATAAATACTAACTTCTCTTATTTATTCCCTTTAAAATCCGGATGCATTTGAATCTTTTAGTCATTCCCTCTTTTTCCATAGCTGTATGATCTTATTCTGAACCAGAGCCCTGAGTTGTAAACAGAAGTGCTGTTGCTAGCAAAAATCACAATGAGTTCTTTACAAAGTTGTATCCGCAAGAAGTTTCTTCCTGTTCTTTTTGTTTAGTGCAAAGAAAAAAATTAATCCTATGGTGACATATAATTTGTCCTCATTATGGGGAAACAGAACTTAGGTTTGCTCAAAAGCTAGTTGTTAATCTAATACACCAGGCTAAAAATTTAGCCTCCACTGATTGTGCATTGTTGACTTGACGGCAGAAGTAACTGTAACTTAGACTTAATGAATGCTTTCATGCAGTATGCACAGTCCTCCAAGAGTCCTTATTTCATACTATTTAATGCTGTGCTGAACAGTTGAGTTTGATAAAAGCTGAAGCAGACAGAATTATGCTTTCGTTTAGATTTTAATTTTTAAAGGGGGAAGGCAGATGGTATTGTTTTACAGAGAGAATAGCCCAGCATGTCCTGCAGTACTAAAAGTCTCTTTGAGCCCATCTGATACTGGTCTCTGAGTTGTCTCTGCTGGCATTCTTTGCTTACATACTGCCTTGAAATTGCATATATTAGTTCCCTATCAGAGTAACTTGCAGGCATGGAAATCAGCCACGTCCTGTGAAGGTCACTGGGATCCTGGGGGTGGACAATTCATTCCCAAATTGGCAGCTTATGTGTAATATTGCTAGTCTTAATGCCAAAGGCTTCACTTGCTCAGAAGGCATGTGCTAACTCACAGCAATAGGCATATCTTCGGAAGTGTGGTTTCTTTTCCTGGTATCCAGGAACAAATTAAATCTAAACTGTTCCCACTACAGGTTGAGAATCTGTCTCTGAAACTCATTGTGGAGGCCTGAGTTTTTCTTGGTTCTGTTTCTTCTTGAATGAATAATTAATAAGAAAATCCCCAAATAAAATGAAACTGAGTCCTTTATTTTCGACTTCCCCGATGCTACCTGCATGGAGGTCCCTTACTTCATTATCTGCAACAGTTAGGAGTCTGCCTTCTGTACCTTCTGATTTTCCTTAGGCTTCATAGAAGGATGTCATATGAGTCTTCTCATCTGTGGTTTTCTGGTTCAAACATCTGTTTTAAAAGCTATTTTAATCTCAGTATAGGTTTGTCTCAACGCAGACCAACTGTTTTCTCATAAATCTTTCCTGATGCTTCCAAGTGACTGCATTTACTCAGAAACTTGGGTACTAACACCTGTTGTTATTTGCTCCGTTCAAATTCCTGGATAGCTGTTTTAAGCTTGTGATGCTGGAATAAATCAATTTGAACACCTACTGGGTGGAGTCAGGGAATGGAAGCTAGTTTGTTTTATACTTGGTGAATTCTATACAAGTAGGTTAAGAAAAGAATCCTGGGTCTAATTCAGAAGCGTTGGCTGTCATCATTTGTTGTGTGTGAATTCACAGTTGTCTTCCTGGCAGTATGTTACAGTGGTAAGAAATTGGTTCTTTAAAACTGAGATAGTGTTTAAAAAAATGTTTGGGAAGATGTGATCAGCAGTCAGTGGTGGGTTCAGATATGCTGGGAACAGAGCATAAGTGGAAGATGAAGCAGACAAGTTACTAACGCTGTCATGACTGACAGTGGGAGGAGATGAGTGAGAAAGATCTAGGGAAAACGAGGTTGGAACCAGCTTTCTGCCCTTGAGACTATTTCATGTGCTGTTTGCTGAGAGGTGCTTGGAGATATTAAAGAGTAGACTACAGAGTGATGGATATGCCTGAACAGCAGATGCTTCATTTTTCTTGTGGTTAGGAGGCTTCTCCTTGTGCCAGATTCCTCAGTGGTGAGGAACTGCTGATCAGTACTTCTGGGGAGTGGTGGTAATACAGGGCACCAAGCAGCATCAGTACTAAAAGGAAACCCTTTCCCATGTTAACTGGAAATGATCTGCATCTGACTTAGGAGGAAAAAATACCCTACCAAGTTAGGAGAAAAGGGTAGAATTCAAGTAGTAGCCCCACATTTCTCACAGTTAACTCCAGTGGACCTGCTGGTGCTTGTGTAGAGAAACATGCTTATTTCAATACAGTAACTTCAGCATAAGAAACAGGATTAGGTCCTTAACACTGTGTTTTATTAACTGCTACTAAATATTGTGAGCGTGGTTCATGGGAAGGCTTTGGCTCTCAGGATATTTTGTGAGTTGACTTTCTGCTGGAAGCTGAGTAATACAGATACTGGCTGTATTAAAAGTGGTGTGAAACTTGTTTAAGCACACACCTTGCTCCTGAAGCAGAAATGGTCTTAAAGTTAGATGTATCACATCCCACAGTGTTTCCAATGTAAACCTCTGCCTTTGCTTTACCTCCTGGCTCCTGTGAGAGAGATTAAAGCAGAGAGAGAGAACCTCCTGTGGTTTGGGAGAGCTGTCCTTCCTTTCCTATCCTCCAGAAGGAAACTTCACTGGAAAAACTGACAAACGTATAACCTATATCCAACTCAAAAAGCACACCTATCCTATAAAAAATTGTTAAGTTATGTGTAACAGTGCCACCTGCTGAATCCTATCCAACACCTTTCTTCTTAAATGTAACATGCATCTTAATGAAACAGAGTTGGCCTTCGTTGAGGTGCAGAGAGATGCCCTGGCTATTTCTCATGTAGAATATAGGCGACAACATGGTTTAGAATGCTAGACTAAACGCTCCTCTGCAGTGTATAAGATTGATTTGATTAAGTTTATCATTACTCATGTGCAAAATACTATCCTTAGTAAATCAGACCAAAAGTGATTTTTGTCTGCTGTTAAATAAGCTTGATGCATTTTCTACTATTCTTAGCACTGAAGTGTACAAAAATAAACTGGAATTGTTCTTGTACTAGTAAGTAACTTGTCTAGATGAGGTGATATTCTAAAGTTGCAAACAAAGTGAGATTCCCTACTGAATTTCTGAATTAAGGAGAATTTGATAAGATCAGGAACACTTTCAAGTTAGTCTAAAATGAGTGAGATGGGCTGTCATGAGGCAGGCACTCTGTAGAAGTGAATGAATCCCTCTGCTGCATTCAGTAGTTTAATACAACAGCCCACGTGCTGCCTAAAAATACTTTTTTTTTTCTTCCTCTTTTTAAGCTATTACAAGCTGAATTCTGCCAGTTGTATTTGTGTTTATTTCTAGCTTTAAATGATCCTGTTCATTTTAATGGAGTACTGGTGCAGGATAGTGCTATGGAGTATAGCTGAAAGAGATTCCTGCTCCAAAGGACCATCCTATGTAAAGGCAGATACTAGGAAGCCGGCAGCTGTAGTTTGAGTAATCTCAAAACTGGCTTATGGCAGTCCTGCATTGCTTGCGTGTTATACAGGTGCTTTCTGCATTACACCATGTGCAAACTGACAGACAATGTTTAAATCATACACTTAGAATCATAGAATGGCTTAAGTTGGAAGGGACCTTAAAGACTACCCTGTTTTAACCCTGTGCTGTGGGCTGGCTGCCCCCACCAGCTCAGGCTGCCCAGGGCCCCATCCAACTTGGCCTTGAGCACCTCCAGGGATGGAGCACCCACAGCTCTCTGGACAGCCTGTTCTAACATGTGCTTGCCTAAGACGTTTTCCACCTGTTGCAGTGTTTGCCCCAAGGGCTGGTTTCTGCCTTTCAGATGACCACCAACTCGTACTGATGTCCTTTTGCAAATGTTTGCAGCCCAGAACAGTTCTGCTCTGGTCACAAGTACAGCTTTGACTTTGGGGAATAAATCCAAACTGTAACATACTTGGCCATTCTGGAATGAGTTGGCAGAAAATTTTACATGGAAGAGGGCTTGCTGTGAAGCTGCCTTTATTAGGGAAATAGAAGAGAACAGAATGAAGTGGGTAGGACTCGTGTAAAAGATGAGCAGTGAAATGCGGGATTCATGCCTCTTTTCCTCCTGCTATCCTTTTAAACAACAAAAAGAAGCTCGGTGTGTGGTGAAGACTGCTTGGGTTATTTAGGAACCTAAATCTGCATATTCTGGCACCACATTCAGAAAAGCTGGTCTTAAGTGTCTGTCATAGCTGAAGCTTGTGTGTATTTTTCTTCTGACTGCCCCCGGCACTGACATTAAGGCTATGAGTGTGTAAGCATACAGACATGCATTCTTGTTCCCATTCCAATGCGAGCTCTGTGATATTGGCCTCAGTGTTTCTAAGCAAGGGAAAAGGGATGTTGACAGGCATGTAAATGAAGCTGGACACATGCTTAACAAAAAGTGACAGTAAAGTAAAACCAGTGACTTTGTTCCATCAAAAGATACAAATTTCCCATCCTCCAGCATAACATTCAAAGCGCTGGCGTTCTCTGAGCTGTTTTCACAGAGGATGTTCTCTAATGGTCAATTTGTTTGAAGGGAAAAAGGATGGCATTGCAAATGCAGCAAATAAAATCTAGCAGTGCTGCAGCATGAAATTGTAGCAGATATCCTGTTGCTGGAGTCAGGCTTCCAAGAAAAACAACAGCCATTCGTACTGGCTCTGGATGGCAGCAGTGGCACAGAACTGGGAACCTGTTTTCTTCTGTCAAGGAGTGCAGGCAGGGATGGAAGTACTCTTGTATTTTGGCACCTGTGCTCAATAAGTGTGTGCTGAAATATCTGATAAAAGCTTCAGAGGTATCTTAAGAACTCTGTACCATGAAAAAGATGCTGTTGGCTTCAGCTTGGACTCAGCTCAAAATCTGAGATCAACACAAAGGATTTTCTACCCTTATTATAAAGAAGATGGTTCATAGCATTTCTGGATTCGCAACTGCTATGAAGCCATAAGCTTCTGTACATTTAGCAGTCATGTTAGCATGCCAAAATAATTTTTCTATTCAGGCCGATTTCAGTGGGTTTTCAGGCAAACCTTTCACCTGTGCATCTCTCAGAAAGAGCTCTGGACTCCATACTGAACAGTAACCATGTTAATCAAACTGCTGACCACAATACAAGGATCACTGCTTAGCTAAAGAATGGGTCAATACAGCTTCTGTATCATTCAGGTTGGATACTAGGAAAAATCCTTCTCGGGAAGAGCAGTGAGGCACTGGCATAGGCTGCCCTGGGAGGTGGTGGAATCACTGTCTCCGGGGTTGTTAAAGGGAAGGGGAGATGTGTTACTGATGGGGCATTGTGGGGATGGGTTGGTGATCAGTCTGGATGATCATAATGGTCTTTCCAACCTAAATGAGTCTATGATTTTTTTTTTTTTCCCATTAAAAATAGCCTGAGTGAGAATTGGAGAATAGGCTTGTGCAGTAAATCAGCATACGACCCTCTAGATTTAATTATAAGGAGGCAAATTATTGAAGGATGTGCTGATGTGTTTATATAGGGCATTATGTTGCTGTGTGACACCCGTTTGGTTTCTTGCTTGGCTGTGTCCTTGGCAACATTATAGGCCAGGGTATTCTGTGAGAAGGAAGGGCTCTGATTCTGTTTGGAATGTGATGTCTATGAGGCCAGCACTTGGATAAAGCAGAAGGCACAATCAACTTTGTCTAAGCCTTGCTATTAAGGAGCTTCCCAGAACCTGCCACTTGAACAGGAGAGAACCGGCAGCCTGCTGTTAACCCTTGGCAGCTTCTGTTTTGAGGATAACGAAGGGAAAGAACAGTTTGCTTGGCAGGAGAAATGAATGCTGAGAAGATCTGGAGTGTATTGTGGGGAACAACTAACCGAAGCTTGATATCCAGGTGCTCTTGTTTCTGAGATACCAATAAAACCACGCTGTGAGGAAGGGTGGGCACTTTCATGTACTGAGAGGTCTGTTAATGGAGGCAGGAGAGCTGAAGAAACTGCTTACAATGATGAATTCTGGCCTCGTTCTATAAGGAAGAACACTTAATGCATTGCTGTTGCTTGATAATCTGTCAGAAGCCAGAAGAACAAGCCACTCCTGTCTGTTGAATTTGAAACGTGTGTGGTAAAGGATGAACAACCGGGATGCAATGCAGTTCCTTAGTTGGGCTGGTGGGAGTCCAGAGGTGTAGGGCTTTGTGGGAGCATGAAGCCCAGTAAAAAATGACTTTGAAATCTTTCTTTTCTAGGAGCACTTTTCTTGGGAACATTTGTGGAAGAGGAAATGCTGTGTTTCTCAGAATTAAAAGTTGAAATTCTTCCATTTCTCATAGCAAGCAGCTCCTACTTCTGTTTCCACTAAATCATTAGGTGTTGGGTTTTAAATCTCCTTGGTTTCCTGAGGGGAAAAGTTCCATGTTCTACAGAGAGAGGGACTTTTTATTAGTTTTTTGATAGATTCACTTTAGAAAGGGTGAGGGAGAGACTTGAGAAAGATCTGAAGTGTTAAAAATAGCAATGAACAGGATGTAGGCAATGCCAGTTATGTACCTTCTCTTAATGCTGGTACTGAGCGAAGGGGGGTGATGCGCTGAAGAAGCAAGATGCTGTGGTGGGATTGTGAGGCTTGGAGTGTTTTTTAGCCCTTACCATATGCTGAGCTATTTGACTCTGACTTGACCTTCCTTGCTTTATCTGCAAAGCTGGTATCATGTTTGGGATTGGCAGAAAACTTCAAGTTCTTGTTAGATATTCTTGGTGAAAATGAAATTTGTGATGACAAAACCTGATGGCAAATCCATTGGTTTTCTTTGAAATGATTCCTTAGAAGGGAAGATGAACTTTGTGGTGTTTGATAGTTCTCTTAAAGTTAGCATGGAATTTTAGGGAATAGCCAAGAAAATAAATGGAAAGTGACTGTCACCGCAGTGTAGAGAAAATTCCTAAATTCTGTTAGGAACAGTCATTGTTCCTCTTCATTTTGTTCTGACTCATTGCATGCAAATACGGAGCAGAGGCCCCAGCTTAGCTTGTGATCCCTCAGCATGGAGCACTGAGGAAGTAAATACTGGGAGACTGTTCCTTCCTAGAGGCGTTTCTGATAAAGCCAGCTTTTAGGTCACAGCAGAGTGCATGGATGTAGTGTGCAGGACTTAAGAACTTGGAGCCAAACATTGGACAGGCCCGTGTGTTCCTCATTAGTAACAGTAGAAGAATGAATTCTGCCTTCTGCTTTTATTGTCATCTATGAACTGTTGTGGTGCAGGGACTTGTTCTTTATGCCTCTGCAAAGTGAGGGGTGCAGAGTTATTGACCGGGTTAGGCAAACACTTCTTAGTAATGTGAAGCCTGTTGTTGCTGCTGCCTTGGGGTAGGGAATGACCTTGATGACCCTGGAGCCTTTTCCTGCCCTTTCTTCTGTGATTTCTTTTTTCTTTTTAAGGTTGAGGCTTCCAGAGCTATCATAATGCAGACTCAGATAACAGTCACTGTGGGTTGAGACTGAGATTTACAGTTGGTTTGTTGTTCTCTTATGTTGTCTGGCAGTATCTAGGATTTCCATTGTTGTGTGAAAAGCTTTCTAAAGGCACCAAGCAGTGCTGTCTGGGAGTTATTCTTGGCTTTTGCTCTCAGACCGTGATTTGTATTTGTTCTCTTTAGCAGCAATAAGGGCAACCCACAGCAGCCATGAGGATGTGCTGGTCGTTCACCTTTCTGATCTTTTGTCAAAATATATTTAGTGAGAACAGTGGGGTGGGAGGAGGACGCTAGGAATCTTCCAGCAGGTTGGTGTCAAAGGGGAGAGAGACCATTGCTAAAGTCCTCTGTCATAGTCAGTGGAGAAGGGAGGAAACTGCCTACCAAGAAACTGTCATCTTAGTCCTCAGAAAGCTGAGCGCTCAGGATGCAAAAGTCTCTTGCTGAATTGATTAAATAGTAAGTGAAAAAGGAAGCGAAATTTTATTGAAATTAACATAAAGTCCCTTTAATCATCAAGCTTAATCCTCAGTAGAAAAAGACTCCAAAATTGATTTAAAATCTCTGTACAGCCATCTCCTCTAATGCGAAGCAAGGATCCAAGTAAATGAATGATTTACTTGAAAAATTCTGACTAATCTTGAGAACATTAAAATTAATATAAATGTGTGATCTCAAGTTCTGTCCATTTTTGGATCCTGTTTCAGTGAGTACATATAATTTAGAATAGGACATTAGCCATCTTGTGTGTGAGTGTACAGGGAATGCATTTCAGTATCTTCAATCAAAATGTAAAAAGTAGAAGAGCTTTACTGTTTACCTAGAGCTTGGAATCATCCTGGATAAAGCAGAATAGACAAAACATATTGGAGAATGGAAAATGCAGCAACTTTCTTTGAGGGTATGGTCACTTAAGCAACAGTTTTCACGGGGAGAAATGCTGACATCTGATCATGTGTGCTAGCATTATAATTAGAAATTTCCATGTCTGAACTTGCAGCAAGGAAGTGTGCTATGGATTTCTGTATCTGTCAGAATGAGAGAGGTCACCTGCTTGTACTCTTGGCTTTGTTGAGAAAACAAGCTTCCCTGTAACAGAATATAACCTACAAATCACAGCTTTGCTTTAGGGTTGGAGGCAACGGAAACTTGAAACTCAAAACTCAAACACACCTGTTCAGCTGGGAGGGAATTGAAGCCCACATTGACTCTGGCGTGTGACCAGACAAGCCTCTGAAACTTAAGAGCTGATGAAAATCACTTAGAAAATGTTGAATACTGGTTGTACCGTGGCTTCTCCCCTCTGCATGTAGTTTGCTGGCCTTCTGAGACCAGAGCTGCTGTGTTAGCTCTGAGTTCATGTTCTGCTCTGCCATTTTTCTGTAACTGAGATTTTCTTGTAGCCTCTTGCGAGGCTTACTCTGTTCTTGAGAAGCATGGGAAGTAAAGTGGCAAGTTCCTTCTACAAGATAAACTCTTTTGCTTTTTGTTTACTTATTAACATGCATGTTAATATAAACTGGTATCACTTAAAGTAAGATAACTTACTGAACTTGTAAGGGATTTTGCATGTTCCTGTGCTAAGCCCTGCCATTAGATACTTGCCAGAATGAGGGTTAGAGAAACAGCAGTGCTGCATACTGAGAGATGTTGCCACACTGAGTCTTCCAGAGTCCTGAGATTGTTCAGAATTGGAGGAGCAGAGTGGGTATTTAAAACCACTGCTGCTCAAGTGGCAAGCTGTGGGCAGTTTCTGTTATAGAGCACAAGTGACAGTGTTTGGAGTCAGTTAATCACATGGCCAGTGAGTATACCATTCCTGGAAGAGATGGAGGAGATGTCCTTTCTTTGCAGCACAGACACAACAGTGCTGTTGCAATGCCAGCTTCCCCCTAATACCCAGTCACCAATTATATTGCTGCTAAACTAAGCTACAGTAAAATCTGTGTCACACTTAAGTTGTTGTAACAAAAATGTGCGATCAGCTGCATCAGAAGTCTTTGGTAGATCAATACATAAGGCTCCATAAACATGGCTGATATCCAGAGAAACTGTAGCATCATTCTTAATGCATAGAGCTATGCTGCAGTTAGTCTGAGTGTGGTACTGCATCTGGGATGAACAGCCGTTGCAAAAACTGGTGTATAATTCTGCAGTGCGCTTGTGGTTTTGTGGATGATGCTCAGCTGAAGAGTGGCCAGGGTATACTTGAGATTTTGTGCAGTTCTGTGAGCCTGGAGGATAAATGTTACTTCCTGTCCCATAAATTACTTGCACTAATACTTGGGATTATTTTCTCTGACTATAATGTAGAGATTGAAGTTAAATAATGTGTTACAAACTCATAATCGCTGGCAGTCAGGCTGAATTGTTTATCAGACACATTTATAATCATGTTCTCATGATGTTTTTTCATTAGTGGGTAACTTTTGAGAGAGAGTGAGCTTAGTGATTAATTATTATTGTGGAGAAATTAAAATGATGTGTACTAGTTGCAATTCTGACTCTGTAAAATTGGTTGAGTGCCAGACTAAGGTGGAGACCTGCTGCAATTAATGGTAGCTGCTGACCTCCCATTGACTTTGTGACGAGTAGGCTCTGCTGAGGAGATGCCATCTAACATGATCTTTAAGATCTTTTCCAACCTAAGCCATTCTACTATTCAAATGCAAGTTCTTTACCTGCCTGGTGTAAGGTGCAGCTCTTGGACATTACCTACATCCTTTGTTGATTCCTGAATTCTACGAAATACAAACTCAACATAACGTAAGCTCTATAACGTTCTTGCTTCTTAATGCCAATGCTACTTAATGAAATGTAAGGAGATCAGAGCTTACATTTGAATTTCAGCAGAACAGTATCTCACCTAGCATGTTCTGGCCTCAGGATGTTGGGTAAAGGGCAAGCAGTGTCTCAAAGATCGGCAGCGGGAGACAAACTTGTACATGGGACACTTAACCTTCAAATGAGTGGCAAGGACTGGGGTATATGGTGACAGAAAATGTGTGAGTGGTAAATCCAGTAAATGGTTTTGGTATGTACGTGAAAAATGTTTGCATGGGTCATTTAGCACCACAGTTATCCAAGTCTTTCCTGGCCAGGGGCTTGCCACTGAAGCAATTAATTGAATGAGATCGGCAAGGATCCATGCTACCATGCCTTTCTTATCTAGGGCTGTGTATGTACAAGTGACAAATAAATTGCTGCTGACTGGCAGGGACTGTAGTAAAGGGTGACGTGCCCCCTTGCCAGAGGCATGCTTTGGAGGCAATTAATCAAATGAGTGGGGCAAAGACATGACGACACCTGTCTCAGATAGCAGTGCAAATATACATCCAATTAATTATCTTGATGAAAGGAAAAAGAGAGAATTTAAAGTAAGGTCTTCTCTAAAGAGCCAGTAGCTGCGAATAGAAAATACATGCCTTAGCTACAAGGGTGTCCCAACATTTTCAAAGCTATGGTGTCTGTGTGTATCTAGATGGTTTCTTCTTTACTTTTTGTCATATGCATGCACTGCGCTTTCAGTGTCTTAAAATTCCTTCATCTTGGAAGTCCTTTGCGCATACAGTATGTATGCACGTACTCAAGTATTGTTGGTCATATGTCAAATTTAATACAAACAATGCAGAAGTTCCCAAACACTAGATTGCATCTGCAGACATATTTGCTATCAGGTAACATAATCTCTAAGACTCTGCAAGTGAACATTCCCTTATTGACAGCAGTTATAATTTTAGAGCCTTCTATGCTATGATAACTTTTTACAATCTAAGTGAATATCGATCTGAGCATAGCTTTCACCACATAAATGCTGGGTTGCTAATTTGCATGGGAAGTATGCCTTTCTAATGGTGATCTTGAGATGAAAAAAGCCCCACAATTGTAGCAATTAATCTCTTTTCTACAGAAATGCCTGGCTCGTCTGCTGTTTTTCCTTGTTTGTCCCCAACCGCCTACTTCTTCCTGCCAAAAATCACACTTCTTTTCAACCCTGGAACTTCTTTTCTATCACTATTGTTTCCATGAGTCACTACTGACTCAACCAAGACTTCAGATGCCAACATCTGTTATGTGTGATGTGAGTCTTGTCTGCATGTTCTCGTGCAAGAGCAAGGCTCCGTTATTTTAGGAGTTCCGCCTATGATGAAAGTCCCCACAAAGAACATTGATGATCCTGAATTGTGGTGTTGGTCCTCTTTCTACTTCTTCTACAGAACTAGTACCTTTGTCTCTCTTTTACAACTTATTTCTCCAATGGGTGTGTTGTAGGATTTGTTCTCCTTTCCTGCCTGTCCAGATGAGATGATGTTTGATTTGTCTCCTACTGCAATAGCAGTGAGTATTGCTCGCTGATCACAATATCCCTGATATGTACTTCTGGAGACTTCCTTAGCTGTTCTTTTGCAGCCAGATTTTGTTTGAAATCCACAGATCTCTTTGCCCAAGCATCCATACCTTGCTGACTTGAGATGGACAGGGATTGGTACTTAGCCTTTATAGACACAAGTTTAATGTGTCACCAATTATTTCCTTTCAGACAAAGAACTGTTGAAGACTTTCTTTTTGGTTTTGTCATGGCAACTCACAGACTTAAGATAAAGCAAAAAGATAATGTTAGCTTAAATGATTGGCAAACAGGTTGACAAGCACAATGGGAGATGATCTTTAGTATGTACATTAACAGCTTGCCATTTCAGAGAACTCCTTTTAGTTGAATTGAGTGGCACTTTTGTTCTCTTTGCAGAGTTTCATTCCCACAGCAGGGAGAATACAAGAAAAGGAAGAGCAGGACCCTACAGATGACAGAGTCTGATCAGTTAATTTCAATAGCAGCTTAAAAGGAATCTTTTCATCTCCTCATAATCCTCTGTCCATCACTTGCAGGGTCTCAAAGAAAGGGAGAGAGCACAAGAGCATGGTGCCCTCAGGCCCCCACCACTCCCAAGGTCAAACACATTATCAGTTCTAGTGCCACTTCTGAACTGTGGCTATGGAGGGAGAGATGAACACATATCTGCTAATTTTTTTCTTCCCCCACACCCTTACTGAAACGTAAGAGCAGCAGCAAATAAGACTTAAGGAGAAACAGAACGATCATACAGAGATTCTTTTAGCAGAACAGAAACATCCTGTATTTAGCATGTTCACTGGCATGAAAATGATTTCAGGGTTGGTTATCAGTCCTGCCATGTAGTCTGCTGGAACCTGGAGATATGAGGTGACTGCTTGCGCTGTGTCGATATTTTGAGTTTAAAAAGAATGAATGCGTTGCTATCTAATGAATCTTCTTTTTAACCTCTTTTTATTATTAATGCTCAATCAAAGAAAGAGGATGACTGAATGTGAATGAAAAATTAACTACAAAATAGAATTGTCTGGTTAAAATGCAGAGAACGTAACTAGGAAAATATGAAGAAAGATGGGGAAATGACACCTTAAGTATATAGAATGAAGACCAGTGTCAGTCAAGCAGTTATCTGGGTTCAATGGCTTGAGATCTTTTATTCATTTCCATTGGAGAGGGAAAAAAAAACTATGGCTTCTCTTAGGTCTTGCAGGTCTTCCAGGGTTCGGGTTGTTACAATGTCAGATGCTAAGTAGAACTACAGCTGAATTTAATGATTATCTACTTTTGTTTTTTCTTCTGTTTGTAAATAAGCTGATTGGAGAGGAAAGGATTAAAAACAAGATATTTCTAGCATTGGCTACAGACCACAAAGTCTGTACAGTAGTCAGTAGACCAAACTGAAACAATGGCATGTGCTGTCATGTGAGGCTGATCTGACTCTGACTGACTGTTTCTGTATCACTTCAGCTGTTTCCTTTAACTGTCCTTCTTGGAAAAGATAGGACACAGCAGAGGGGACTTTGTGGTAATGCCTCTGCAAAAACTCCAGTATTGCCTGGATACATGTGGAGCTGAAAAGCGAAAGAGTGGGATAGAGGCTGGAGTAGGAAGAGACTGGATTTATTTTTTTATACTTTTTTCTAAAGAACAGATTAAAGAGAAGATTCAAATTGTGATCACGTTGTAGATTTCTGGACTGGCCTATTCTGTATGTCTTTCTATATGTAGGTGTTAATTAAAGCAGTTTAATTCCATTCCTAATATATCTCCATTAGAACTGGTCCAATATACTCTAATAACACTCCAGCCACTAATTGTTTTCCACTGAGAATGAAGATGGTCAGTCTGGGCCTGTAGGACCTGATTATTGATTACCTGGAAGCTAGATTGATGGTCCTTGCTTAGTTCTTAATGAATTAATCTGCATTGTTGATGAGGAAAAGTAGAAATAGTTTTGATTTTAGTCTTGAGAAATTTGGGCACGTGCTTAAATTTTGCAAATCAGCAATGGACAAATGAGAAGGCTTCAGCTCAGGAGAATTCAACATGTAGTTCAGAATACTAATTCTGTTGTTCTCAGTTCTAAGCAAAAATAAATAAATAGAGCAAGCATCTGCAAGCATATTGTTTTCCTTCATCCCTAACCCGAGAATGACTGGATTCCAGTTCTGCAGTAAAAAATAAAGCTTAAATTTGGACTTCCCACCTGTAAACTGTATTTGAATTTGTTGTGAATCAATGTGGCTACTGGGTGATAATAATATAGACTTCAGTATCCACTTAAAATGGTGCCCTGTTGGAAACTGACACCTATTCCACAGGGTACCCAGAGAGGTACCTTTAGTTACAAATAATCTCTTTAAACTTTGGGAAACACCTCATTCTACGATGCTCTTATTTCCTATTAGAAAGTGACAGTTCTTCTCAGTTTGTGTGACTCTGTACCAGTAATTACAAGCAGTCTTCTTAGAGGACTTTACATGGAGAGAGCCTAAATGTGTGCACATGCACGTAGAGATATGTATCTGTGCATACAAACAGCTAGATTTTGAGCTTAGGTTTTAGAGGCTTATTGAAGTGACGTGTTCTTGTCTACTGCTTTATAGAAGCCCTTGGTTGAAAAGATGAGGATACTGATTGTAAAACCATGTTACGAACATTAGTTAATGCTTCTGTCAGTCAGCTCTCTCTCGTGTGCAGTAGCCTCACATCAGAGGGCATTAATCTTACGCTGGTTGATAGGCGGTACTGCTCTTCCATTAAATCAAAGTGGGTTTCAGTTATTTGCAGGGATGCATTTTTTTTGCAATGGCAGAAAACAACTCTACACTTCTGGCAACAGGCTGCACTGTTGCCTTCATGTAAATGATTGTGATGTTCTACAAGTGTACATAAATTTTTGGCTTTCAACCCCAGAAAGCAGAGCGGGTCAAGCTGGCACCGATCAGGACCACAGCTTTCATGCGACAGAACCTCAAACAAAAAGGACTTGAGGGAATTTATCTATATTAAATTCTAAAAAGCAACAATAAAAAACGGAACTCTGAAAGTCTGGTTCTGTTTTTGCTCCTCTGGATCACAGCATTGTAAAGCTAAGTCGTTGAAAGTATTGAAGGAATTCCAGGTAATCATTAAAGTGTGGCAAATTCTGTTCCCTGGCTTTACTACAGCAATTGAAATTCTTGAGACATCAAGAATTGCTCAAATCCTCCCAACTAGAGTGTTTTGTAGAGACTGTGTCTCCAACAACCATCTTTGCAATGATTTAAGGCTGATGTCAGTTTCCTTCTGTGGGGACAATTTAGTTGTCAAAATGGAAAGTCTAACCTAACCCCTTGTCTCTGTTTACCAGACCTTTCTTGTTTGGTTTTCTTTTTTTTTTGTTGGCCTTTGTTCTCTTGCACCATTTTCGCCATGGTATCTTCAGCATGTTCACTGTTGGTTGGCTTTTGTCTTCTAGGGCTGATGAATGCTTCAGCCAGTTCTGGATGGATTGGCAGGAAGCAGACTTAACTGCCTGCTCTGTGGTGCGGTTGTGCCCTATTTGTTAACTGGGTCCCGAACAAAGCCAAACTGTAATGTAAGTCAGTTCTACCTTTCCTGTCTGTTGCTAATCACTGACCTTAGACATTGTGTTGAGTTTGTTTTCTTGCCCATGAATTATGTGATCATTGCCCTGCTTATTGGTCTTTATATACTAGTGTTTTATAATACTATATAGAAAAGCATTCATGGAGTCAACTACCTCCTATTTCCAGCTTCAGTCCTGACATACTCTCATTGTTGTGCTCACAAAAGCACTTCTAAGCATGTCCTCCTCTTTAGAAATCCACTTGGACCGTTCACTGTACAGCTTGTCCGAACAGCCTTCTGTGCTTTATCGCTGACTTTAGGATCTTCACCTGTATTATAGCTCTGTAGTTTTCTAGTTCGTCCCTTAATTCCTTTTTAAGTATGGATGTCATGTAAGATTTCCTCAAATTCTCAGCCCTATTGAAAAATAATTGCAGTTTTCCATGGTGATGTACAAACCACTGCTGTTAACAATAGTGACACCACAAAAGCTTTGAGCTATAAAATACTATGGATTTTTTTTTTTTCCCCCCAGAGAAGTTCCCTTTACTAAAAATCCCCCATCAGGCTGAGTCTTCTGCAATTCACTGTGAGAAAGGAGATGATAATTCTGTGAAATTCAGAGGGATTTGAGCTACTGCCAGTTCTAAAGGAGTGGTGCCAAAAAGGGGTGCAATAGAAACCCTAAGTTATGTAGAACTATTTTCACAGTATTTTTAATCACTCCTCACCGTAAAGTTTCAG
The DNA here is from genome assembly GCA_030625065.1 of Alectoris magna. Classification (NCBI taxonomy): domain Eukaryota; kingdom Metazoa; phylum Chordata; class Aves; order Galliformes; family Phasianidae; genus Alectoris; species Alectoris magna. The sequence continues at coordinate 11,327,742 of CM060572.1, forward strand.
ATATAGAATGTCCTCTGGCTTCACTTGCACTGAATTCTTTCCCTTTTGCTACAAGGAAACTGTCCTCAGCAGCACAAATGTGATGTGCTACCCCAGTGGTAGATGCGTATCTGGTTCTTATGCAGCTTCTTCTTCCTCCCTGCTGTTCGTAAGCTTAAAGAAATACATTTTTACTCTAGTACTGTTAATTCCTTCTGCTTAGCAGCCTATCGTTTTAGTACCTACAATCCTTCTTAGGGATGGTCCTGCCTCTTGGCAGCCTGGTATGTTGATACTCCCATGTTGGGACTCAGTTTTCACCCTTTTTGTATTGCCCTTGCATGTTTGGCAAGTGTGTTGTTGCTTTAGGTCTCCTAGATGTCTTTCCTGCAATATTTTACTGAAGGTAGTCATCCTAGTGCCCTGCTAGCTGGAGGCCATGGGAAAGCAGTGTGTTGTGTCTTCTGCAGAAGGCTGGTATAGGAGAATAATGCTGAGGAAAATCTCTTCTAAATTCCAACCAAGTGTTAACTATCCCTTATTGATTTGGTGCTGTTGGTGCTCCCTTTCCCTGCTACTTGTCCTCTGAGAGGTGGAATTTATCACCTCACAGGCAGATGGGGCATTTGGCAGGAGTGGGATCCAGATGTAAGGCTTTGGAAAGTTCCCAATAGCAGCATCTGGACTCAGCTCTGGCTTATTGCCTGAATTCTTTGTGAACTCTGAACAGCTGGCCATGGAGCTGCCTTGGGTTATCTCAGGGGTGGTTGCTACAGATCTGGCTGTGAAATCATATTCTCCTGACGTACCTCTCCACTCGGAAGAAATGTACCCATACGTTTACATGCAGGAATCTTTTGTAGCTTGAACTTCAAATGTACTGTATAAAATAGGAGTGTGTATCTTTTTGTACCCACAAGACAACTGAAGTGGGAACTGTGTGAGGAATAAGCTTGTGCGTGTACATATTCATGTCGGTGTATTTCTGTGTGTATGAATATAGTTAATTGTTAGCAGACCCTGTACTGCTCTGACTCCAAGTCGATGGATGTATGCCAGCAGAATATTTGGCTAAACATCTCCCATCTTATGTAGCAGCAGAACACTGTAGGCTTGGGGCATGTTGCCTCCTGCCCATTTTGCTTAGAACACAGCCTTGCGCAGCTGAATCATGTTGCTTCATTGTGTGAAACTAACTCCTGTGCACAGGCCTGGTTGGTAAAGACTAATTTTTTAGGCTTAGATGGCTCCTAATCCAATGTCAGCTCCTCTTTGTGATGGAGATGTTTGCCGGTAGATTCATCGGTGCAGTCAAAAGAAAACAAATGTATATTGAGTCAGCCTCTTACAATGTTCACTACTACTGCCTATGTCATGAATGGAAAATAGTATCAGTCTTCTATTTATGATGTCACTGATTATAATAGCATTTAATACCGGATGTGAAATACCTACATATCATATATATATGTATTTCGTGTCTCTATATACTTATTTCTTGTATGTTTTTATTATGGTTAGGCCTCTGAATACTGGCACTTCAGGGTCCAGGAAACCATTTTGATTGATGTATGTTTTGCTTCTTTTAGATTGCCATAAAACCTGATTTGGACTAACTTCCACTGTCATGGCTTCTTACATATATGTAACTAAAACAAAGAATCCTAAATTTTCATCACATTGAGTTTAAGAAATCCTTTTTCTGGAGGGAAAAAGAGAATTACTATCAAAGTTTGTAATGCTGAGATTGACCCTTCATCTGTAGAAACTCTTGGATTTAAACCAGCATGAAATCTACCTGAGAAGCGGAGGTAACGTTTGCTATACCCAATATGTCAGAAGTGTTCAGAAACAAGCCTTGTGGTAAACACAGCAAATAGGACTTTGAATGTTTCTACTTGAATAAGTATATGTTTATCAGCGTAGCTACGCTGAGGTCAGTGAGCTATGTGCTGATGTATGTGAATGTGATTTACATGAGAATCTGCCTCCATGTTGGGAATAGTCCAGTAAATTGGATCAGGTATGAGATATAACTGACTTAGTGTGGGTAATTTATGGGAGAGAAAAACTCTCAAATGGTTTGAGACAAAGCAAGAAGCCACAGGGTCTGTTCTCTATTTTGCGTAATTTCTCCTTCCCTGTAGGCACTGCTAAAAGATTATTTTTGTTGGAGGGGAAGGAAAAAGGCTGAATTTTGAATTTGACTATTGCATATTGTGGGGTGCACCCTTGCTGCCTTTATACAACCATGTAAAATCAGATGTGGTAACCATTTGCGGTGAAAAATAGTTGAGAATGATAGGATTTTTACCAATATTTTCTACTAAGTCATTGGTAGGTATCTTCTGTTGGTATCTCTATGCAAAAATTACTTGAATCAAGGCTCTGTGATGCTTACAAGATGAAGTGGTCTGCTTGATTGCGCTCTGTACTCATAAGCCACCCAGAGTTATGTTAGTATTCTGTTTTGTCCTGATATCTTGTCATTAACATTTGAATATTTTAATATAAGAAGTACCTTTTGGCATTTTTCTCTGTATTTCCTTAGATCAAAGGTAATTCTGAATATGAAAATGGGAAGCAGTTTAATCTATGAGGTCATCCCTGCTGAAGCACAAATCTCAGTGTTTTTGTCGTGTGTATGCCAGATAAGTGCTGTCCCCTGAGATGTTCCATCTTTACCGTCATAGGAGTAAGTAGCCTGTGCTTGTAGTGCAGGTTCCCTGCCATCGTCTCCTCTTGACAGCTCAGCTGTTATCAGAGATTTTTCTCAACTGGGGGGAGCACATCTGTTCTCCTCTCTCCTTTTAACATTGAAGATGCTGTTCTGACTCGCTATCAGTTATCCAGGGGCGTTCGGTGCTTGAAGTTGGAGGCATCAGGCAGCACTAGGACTCATACCTTCTGTGTGACCTCTGCCAGTCAGGTCAGGTTAGTGATTGCTGCATTACGCACAGCAAGTGCCGATCCTTCTGTTGTGGCTTCTCTCTCAGTAATTACTGAGATCCATCTTTCTCCGTTACCTGGTATTGAAAGTGCAGTACACATGGAAAGGAAGGGTATTTGTACCATGTGGAGCTGCTCTAATGGGGGAATGATAAGGGAGAACGGTAGTTTCTCTATTTCATAGTACTTTTCTCCAATTTTTATATTCCTTTAGGTATAATAAAAGCTAATGGGATTTATTTTTTTAATTTTAATACTGTGGCAGGTGGTTGGGAATGGCAGGCAGATATAAAAGCAGTTTACTTCTTCCAATGTAGTTTGGAGTCATACTACTTTCGGTGCTCTTAACTCTGCATGCCGTGATCTACACGCACAGAGCCAGCAACCCTGGAAGGGTAATTCCTGCACTTAGAACCTGTTCATAATCTCCTGGACTCTACTGACCAGTTGCGCATCAGCAGGACTGGTAACATGGCTGATCACCAGCAGTTTCCTAAAACAATCTGGGGGCTTGGACAAAATGTTAAAGAACGCTTTTTAAGGCCAGCAACCTACATGTATATCTAACAAGTTTGATCAAATACAAGGTCTGAGAAGCACGGAGCAGAACTCTCCTGTATACCTCTAAAACCCGTTATCTGGACCTGCTTGGATTCTTGCTCCGTCACAATAAGGACAGATTTTCCAGCAGTCCTTTGTGATGTTTTCTAGAGGAAATTCTTAGAAGCTGCAGCAAAAACTTCTCCTACTGAAGCTCAAGTGGTAACTCTGAGTGTGACGTCTGAGCTGCTGACAGGCCTGCGACTATTGCTGAATATGAGGCAAAGAAATCGTTATCGCATTATAGCGCCATTTAGCCTGTTACTGACAATCAACCTTGTAAGAACAGTTCGAGGTCACTGACCTGTTCTAAACTACAAATTTCAAAAGAACGATGGAGTTTGGCACAAAACCCACTTGAATATGAAAGATCTGCCCGTTCCGTTTCCTAGGTGCAGCAGGAACTTTTTAAAAAAAATAATTTTCTTACTACCTTTTTAATAATGTCTCCTTTCTTTTATAGAGTGCAGAAGTGCATTTAGAATGAACTTTTTCCCTTAACATCCATTGTGTTTTTGACAGTACCTTGAATAATAGAAATTCACTTTTCCAGTATCCCGTATGACAGGGCATGCTGTTCCATCAGTGATATATCTTCAAATTAGATTTAGCAAATAAAAGTGTGGCGAACTTTTAAATATAAATAAGACCCATCCCTTAGATCTTCTTCTTTTAACTGCAAGCCTTCAAAGAAATTATATTTTTACTCCCAGCAAATTACCTGGGAGGAAAAAAAATGACAAGAGTAATCTATTTTTTTCACAGCTGGTTGGTTGGCCAGAGTTTCTCATCAAAGAGTACATGCTGTTTGCTCCCCAGATGGACAGGCCGGATGAGTAACAAATCCACAGAGCCTGGGACACAAGGTTGAAATTACGCTGCCTCTGCTTTTAATCTTGTGCAGCTCTGCTCGTTGGTAATTGCAGGTGGCCAATTTCCAAATGAGACTCTGTTGGGACAATATCCTATATCTTGTCAGAATGAGTCCCATTAAATCCTGCACTGGAATTAGGCCAAAAGCTGGAAATATTGATGGGGAACTTATTTTTAAAAATAAGTTTATGGTGTGTAATGGGGGCAATTAGATGTTTAAGCAGCATCAGTGGCAATTGCAAGTCAAGCCTCTGGTCGCTGCTTGTTTTGTCTGTGTGGCTTGGCCACAGTAGGAGGTTCTGAACAAGAAGTGTATGGAATAGTGAACATGATCACAGCCAGGGTCTCTTGTTCATGCCCCCTGTGGAGTGCTGGACCAGTAGTGTGTGTTTGAACAGAGCCTGGCAAATTCCCTTATGCTTGGATAGGAAACACTTCCCCTGCACTTCCACTCAGCTGTTTGGGTCATATCTCGCTTAGTTTGCTTTCTCTTTAATTTAAAGCATGCTTGCTGTTGTCCTTGTTCTGCCCGGGGATATACTCCTACTTTATCAGTCAATAGGCACTGAGATTTAGGAGCCTTTACTGTGAGACTCTTATTAGGAAGTCTGAATTACAGAGTGATTCCATACATTAGCCCCAAATGATTTCCTTAGGGAAATGAACCCCCCCCCATTTTTTTTTTCTTATGGTCTGGATGATGAAGACCTGTGTTTTGCTGCTCTTGTGCTTTTGAGATGCCATTCTAGAGCAGAAGCATCTCAAAGGTACACTAAAATGCTAGTGGGCATATTTAAAAGTGATATGTCTTATTTCTAAAGAAAGCCTGGGGCAAAATGCTTGTCTCTTACTCTGGTGTAATCCTGTCGACTCCTAAATCATCATACTTTTAAACTAGGCATGTAAACATCAGGCTTCAAAATCGTTAGTGTAAGACTTGGAGGGAATGGCTGTCAGGGATGCCATGGTAACTAGTGTGCTCTGCTCCCCTTCGTCACCTCTGTGTCCGCTGCAGGGCTGGAGCAGTGTAGTGGCATGGCCAGTCCAGCAGCCACCTCCTCGGGGAATAACACTGGGATGGGTCTGATCTCAGCACAGCTCAATGCTCCAATTGAAAGAAATCCTCTTGTTCTCTTAAATTTCATATTTGCACATCAGGCTGGTGCATACCAAATGCATGGCTGAAGTGAGATGCTTGCTGCTGCGTTCTCCCTGGGTGCTTCTCACTCTCTTATGCCTGTCAGGGTTGTGCCATCTCCCCTGTACATTAGCTGCTGGCTGAACGACAGGCTTGTTGACAGCTGGGAATGAATTGAGCGTTCACATGTATAGGGCCAGGGCAGCAGCCTAGTGCTGTATGTAGCATGAGGTGGCTTTAGGCAAAGTGGGTGCTTGCCTGGATGCTGATGATGGCACCACTAGGAGACGGTGCAAAGCCTCCCTGGCTTACCTGGTATTTGGAAATCTCCTGGTTACTTACTGGTCTTATGCAGTGCTCCTGAGACATAACTCAGGCAAGCAGGAATCTCTCTGCACTGCCCTTTATTTCTCCTGCACCAAGAGCAGAGCTCAATTTCTGCTGCGTGGCATTAGTTGAGGACTCATTTCCAATCCTACCCTCTTCTCTCTTGCTAGTGGTCTTAGAGAAATGAATGAGGTACAGTGGGTATAGCCCTCTTTTTTTGTTTGTGTGTGTGTAAATAGCAACGTACTGGCAGTATTTCCTGTTAATCTACTTCAATAAACCACTTTTGTACTACTTAAGTCCTGGGCCACAGGGCTGCAATCTGTCTTGGAAGGGCTTTGCTGGTAATTCTGCAACACCACAGCAAATGAGTGTATGTGGGCTGATTTCCTGTAAGCCCTGTAGACTGCCTTATCTTCACCAACATCCTCAACCAGTTGATCAGAGGTAATTTAGATAAAGTATTCATGCCTGTGCTGAGCCTCATGGTCAATATTTACCTGCTTAGCTGTAATACAGGTGCCTTGCTACATACTATGCACAATCTGCTTGAGTTGTTGTATCCTAATGGTAATCTTTCACCTCCGTAAGAAAGTAACAGAAGGCTGTGTATAAACAGCATGTGTAAGCTCATCTGTATGGATGTGGATGGAGAGACAAAATCTGAACAAGATCCAATTAATAATACCATGTAATTGGAGAAGAGTGGAAGTGAGGCTTTCTTTTTTCTTGGATCTGAAGTACAGCGGGATCTACTTAATCTTCCACGTCACTGTCCTTCAAACAAATTTCTGCACGTGTATTTAGATGATTTTGCTGTTTGTATATTTGAAAGTTAGAAAGACAAGTCTAAGACCGGGAGTGTTTAAATGAAGTGTCTGAGAAAAGGGTGTCCCTATTCAAAACACCAGCTACAGCAGCATTGGTAGGCTCTTGATGGCTGCCATGCTGTGGCTCTGTATCCTTCAAGTCTCCTGTCCTGCTGATTCCTTTTATGTATTTATTTATTTTTCCTCTGGAAGGAAATGGAGTGATAAGTATAGGATGTTTATCACTGCTGATGCTAACATTTGGAAGGTAACAATTCAAACTCCTTCATACCACAAGGAAGGGATGGCAGGAAGGAAAATGGGCCTTCCTTGAAGAGTCAGATTTGTTGCTGACCAAAGTGAGCTTAGAGTAAAATATGTTCCTAAATACATGGAAGACTGTCAAATGATGTAGACTGCTATGAGACCATTCTTACCATCATTTTCTGAAGCAGAGGCAAAATTCAACTGGAATGTGGAGAAGTTAGCTAATGAATGCCAAGGAAACTCAGTGTTCTTATGTGAGTGCGCATGAATGGATTTAGGGGTCTGGATATCTGGTTGCTATCAGAAACAAAAACAAACCAACAAAAACAAAACGAAACCCAACCCACCAAAATATAGTGAAATTCAGACTTCATGCTGTTCTCTTCTTCCTCGCCAAGCCTGTGAGAAGCTGTTTCTTGTGGTTGTTCCAGTCTCATGGTTATGCTGTAGTCAGTCAGCTCTTAAAGAAAACTGTTCACAGCAATAGGTTTCAGAGTAAGTGAACCAGACATGACATGACTTGCAGGTATGTGTTATCTACCACACACAGATCCTGATGAGACTATAGTATACTTCTTTCTCCCATTGCTCAGACCCACATGCTAGCAGGTGCCTGGAGTGCCTGCATCTCTTAGTGGGTCCTTTCTTTTGTCATGATGGGCTCTAGTAATCAGGTCGGACCAACCTAAACCTTGTGCATTTGAGATAGTGAAACCATTTTTATGTTGTTTCAATATCAAGAATTGATTTAATTATCCCTTCTCATTTTCAGCTCATGCAAGAAATGTTCTTTTTTTCTTAACAATTTAGTCAGAAACATCATAGGCATTTTTATGGGCTTGCAGCAAAAAATGTTTTAGCAGCAGTCTTGAATATTCCATGACTGCAGTGTCTGTGATGCTTCTGTCTCACTACGTATGCCAAGGCAGCCAGCTGGCTCTCAGGAGAATTAGGGTCAGACATTGCTCCCTCATAATGATGAGCAAATAGGCTTTTTAATGTGAGCAAATTTGGGCTGAGATATGAAGCAAGAAAACAAGCCATTCATATATGGGTTATAGTATATTCCAAAGGTGTGAGAAAAATAACTAGAATATTAATGCATTTGGTGGGAATGGTAAATAGCAGAGAACTTTCACTGAAGTTTTATCAACCATGCGTGGTGGTGAACGTTTGTAAAAGCTTGGGCAAATTGTGATGGAATCTATAGCTGTGCCCTATGGCAAAACCATAGCCTGGTCCAAATTTTACTGCCAAATGTTTTGACTTCAAGGAATTCATAATCTGAAGGCCACAGTTTAACAGAACACTTTAAAAAAGCTGGCCTTTAGTTTTCCATTGTGAGTCATTTGGATAGCACCTTGGCTGTGACAAAAGTACTCCTAAGTCTGTGCATGCAGGCACTTGGAATTATATTGGATTTATCTCCAAAACAGGAGAGAATTGGTGATTGTAACTTGTTTATGTAAACACTGTTACTTGTTAGACCCAAGTCTTCTCTCCACTATTAAGCCCCTTCTAGCAAAGGCAGGGATGTTGCTTTAGCTGTCGAAAAGTAATAGGTAGGACCACTTGAGGATGTTTGATTTTTTTTTTTTTCCTGCCTTAAACACAAAGCTTTTTTTTGCAGTACAAGTTTCTCTTGAGTTTGCATTTACACTTTTATTCCCAGCATCTTGGTTTCCTTGAAGGCTTGTTCCGTGTAAGGGGAGATGTTCCTGTCAGTGTCAGCTTTGATTCAGAAGGTAATAGAGCATGGATCCAGGAAGCTGTGGCCTTTCCCACCAGTTGGTCATCTATCATTTCATTACAGTAAGCTTACCAAATTGACATGTCCTGGCTAATTCTACTAATGCAGCTATATAGCTACCTAGTGTCTCATCAGGCAATTGCGTGTGCTGTCTCAATTGATAATACTCAGTGATACCATTAGCAGATGGCAGGACATGACCTACCTGTGAAATCTGACCCATGGTGATCTTCTAACAGCACTTGTTTTCTCAAGGAATGTCTTAGGACATGCTCTTATCTTCTTAGTCGAGTACTACAACTTTTTTTCTTTCCCCCCATAGAAATAAGGGAAGATATCACATTGCTGTTATTTGGCCATGTAGTTTTTAGTGACTAGTGAAGAAATTAAGATTTGCTGTTAATATTAATTCTTACAATTTCTTCAAATGAGACTATAATGATATTTGATGTATCATTTATTAAATAGTGGCACAGGAGCTATTTTAAATTTAACAACTGCAATATCTTTTCTTATATTTTTCATTAATCTTCATGTTCTTAATTAGTTGCAGTTCCTCAGTGGGATTGTTTGACTAGAGTAGAATGAGACTAATGAAATCTCTTGAGTTGCTACTGCTGAAAAAGAAAGGGACTAAATGCTAGAAGAACAATAAGTGTGGCAAAATTCTGTGTTTGTTCATGGTTAGCCCAATGTGGCAATGTTTCTGTAAGTAAAATCAAATAAATAAGATGGAAAAATAGGAAAAAAATAGGGAAAACTTCATCAGAAAGAGTGATGCAGTATTGGAACAGGCTGCCCAGGGAAGTGGTGGAGTCACCATCCCTGGAGGTTTTCAAGTAAAGGGCAAGTGTCACAATGAGTGACATATTTGTGACTGCACTAAAACATGGGTTGATGGCTGGACTAGATCTTAGAGGTCTCTCCAACCTATATGATTCTATGATCGAAGATAAAAGCACAGAATAACATGCTTTCAAAATGTTCAAGTTTTCCATTTCACAGGAAATGATTCCTTAATTGTAGCCTGTTGTTTGCAGGACAGGTGTAGAGAATGTACGTGTGAACTGGTACTGTGTGTTTAAAAAGAACTAATGGGACCAGTTCATCACCTTTTTGAAAGCCAGACATGTAGCCTAGCAAATATCAGAAAAAAAAGTTCAAAACGTGATAAATCCCAACCCCATATGGACAAAATGGGCCACAGATTTGAACAAAAGAATTTCATGTGTGAGACATTACCATCTAACTGTGTAGACGTGGAACCCTGAGCAAAACCCATTGTTAGAAATGAGATTTCCCATATCTGCAGTAGGATTTGAACTAGCCCTATGCTTCTTTACTTTTGCCCGAGGGTATTCTTTAAAATCTCTAATTTACTTGTTCAGAAGTTTGAATCCATGACCTGTTCCAAGCTTAGTTAGAGTATGTCTGTTACCACAGTGTAGTATGAGGGCTTGCAGTGAATACTAGTTTCTGTGAGACCAGATACAATCTCACTGTTCATTGTTTGGAAGCAAGAATGAATGTTTATCTTTTCCTCAGCATATGGCATTAGTGGTCACCATAACAGAGCTCTTTCCATGCTGTGATAACAGTATAGCCGATATTATCATCTGTGTGTCTTCAGAAGAATAGGAAATAATGAGCCAGATTCACTTCTGTTCCAGTTCCATTGAAGTTGGAGAAATTATATCAGCAGGAAGTTTGGCCTCATGAATGTTAATTGAGCTCTTTTCAGTTCAGTGCTTTGTATTAGTTTGATTTTAAAATTATAGCCATAAATTGTGCCTAGCAGTCCTATAACCAGACCTGCATCCTCTGCCAAGCATGGTCTCTTGGGCCTGATTCTTGCTGCAGCAGGCTGCCACTTGTAAGGTACCCTTGGACATGTTTTTGAAAAAGTCATTGTTCAAATGACACCATTTGCAATTAGTGTAGTTACCTGCTAACTGTGATGTGTGCCGCGTTTCGGTGCTTGACAAGCCCTGAACCTCTTAATTAAAGAGTGATGTGGAAGGAGATGGGAAGCATATGTCCGTCAGAAGACATCTGGGCTTTGTTGCGGCATGAGGCCACGTATCCTCAGGCAGATCTTCTCAAGTGAGAGTCATAGCCCCAAGGAACCTGGCAAACATGCTAAGAGGCTTTGATTTGGATTGGTTTCTCTAGAGATGGCTGCCAGCCTGAGATGATCTGTCTGTCTTGCTCTGTTATCCTTTCCTCATATGCAAGAAAAAACAGCTGAGGAAGAAAAAGGGGGGGTGGTGCTGCTGGAGGCTCAAAGGTGCACAACAGCCGGCTGTGAGACACTGGTGTCAATAGGGAGAAAGTGACTTAATTGGAGATGAACTTCAGTGGCTGTTGTTCAACTCGGTTCTTATGAAACACTCCATGGTTCCCAGACCGCAAGCCCTTGTTTGGTGTTTTTTTTTTGGTGAAAGTGTCTGTTTATTTAATTTGACTGACTTTGATTTGATAAAATTAGGTAAAATTAATCCATGTTTATTGTATTCTATAGTTCTCACTGATCTGTTTTCTAGTAGATTGCTCTCTATTCTTACAGTACGAATGTTTACAGTGATGAACCTCAAAACTGAAACAGATGATAACATGATAACCATTATTTAGATCTGTAATAATTCATAAGTACTGCCTACAAAGCAGGTGTTTTTTTTAATGGTCTTAAGGGGTAAGCACATTTAATCCAGGTGCTTGTAAGCTCGTACAAGATATTATTGTGCTAATACATTGCTTAAAAAACATCTTGATGATCTAAGATCATCCTGTGTTGGTCCATTAACTACCTTCATCTTCAGTTCAAAATGCCAGTGGTCTCTGCAGTGAGCATCGTTTAGTATTATAGCTGAGGAATTTCCTGCTGTTTTATGGAATTGACCAAGACCTAATAACACAGTGGGGTTTGAGCTTCTCTTGCTTTAAGAATGTATGTGAATGGGATATCACCCTGACAAATGTTGCTGTGTAACAATGCTCATAGCTTAATATTACACCTTGAAACCCTTAATATCAGCAGTTATTTCCTCTTTGTACTGAAGTAATTCAGTTCTACATGAGGAAGACGTATTCTTTTTCTTCTGTTTATTTATTGTCGTATCAAGAGTTGCATTTGGTAATGGTACTATGATGCACATCTGTTTCTGTTCAAATTAGGAAGGTTTTAATGATACATCAAGTATTAGGAAAGTACTTAACTAAAGGAATTCCCTATGAGTTCATTATGTTTATATGAGGTTATTTAATCTAGGAATTGTTATATAATCAGTTATGTTATGCAGATGAATAGTAGATGCACTTTGTTGTTGCGCTGTAAAATTACAAAGTGCTCCAACTAATCACTCTTCATTGAACATCATAATTACTCTTCTGTAGGTGAAATCCAGCTCTGAAAATATGCAAGATCATTCTCAGTATCTCTCAAGACAAAGTTTAAAGGGTTTCTCTGTTCAAATAGAAGTTCAGAGTACTCATTTAAAATTGACTGGTATTAAGACTTGCTTATTTTGCATGAGTTTTAAGTAGTGATGTGGATGGGTAATGTGGAGGGAGCAGTCTGAAAATTTCTAACGGCTTTGTTTCTTGTTACCACCTTATCATTGCCTTTATTATATAGAAACATAATAATTAGCCTGTGAAGTTTTGCTTAAGGTCTGCTTCCGTGCCCCTTGCAATTGGTCTTACAGGTTAAGGATAATGTCACACTTTAGAATGGTAAATTACAGCTGGGGTTTCAGAAGGCCTCACTGTCTTGGGGAATGAGAACGCCCCTGTGCTTCCTGAATCTTCCTATTCTGCTTTGCCTGCATATCAGAAATACACTTCAGAAAAAAGCAAAGGCAAAAATACATCTGTATCTGAAACTGTATGTTGTGAAATGTTTGGATATCAGCCATCAAAATAAATTCACTCAAAATCCCCTAAAGGCAACGTTTTTGCTCAGTTTTTTCTCAGCCCATGGGAGCATCTTGGGTTTTTCAATCAGCTACTGCAATTGGGGTTTGGTCCAGGATTTTGACAATAAAAAACAAAAAAGTGAATGAATATGGATCCATATTTGGGCTTTCTACATCTCAAAGAAAATGAGGAAATGTTTGGAGCAATTATTTATTTTGACAATTTTGGGGGAAATGTTCAATCTCACTTTTGAAGAGAGCAGAACTTTTCTGAGAACTCATAACGAGGGAATCCAGGAGTTCTGATTGCTGGCAGAGCTGGCCTGTTGGGCATGACAGCGACAACAGAGTGATGGTTATTAAGTATGTTAACATCAGTTAATGTCTGGGCTCTTGGCAATGAAGACTACTCTGTCTTTAAACGTATGTGAGAATAGATTAGTTTGCAAGCACTTGAATTGATTTAATGTGTCTTTACTCTTTAGATATTCACCATGTCTGTTTACCTCTGCAAGATAAATATTTAAAATTGCATTTGAACTTCACATTAACATTTATATTCACATCGTTATCGTTTCCTTTTGTGAATGAGCATTACCTATCAGTCTTAAAGCTGTACCTAGAATGGGCCTATTTTTATAACTTTCAGCTTCTCACAATGATCTGCTATAGGGCTAAATTAATTTTGTGGCATGTTTACTGCTCATTCATCATCAGTCTCAGGAATCAAGCAGTCACTGGGATAGAAGAGCATTTTGTTTTGTAACGGTGCGAGGCTGGAAGGTCTGGCAGTGGAAATCCATGTGGTACAGCCACCTGGGCAGTGAACGCATAACAGGAGAACTGAGCTAGAGGTCTCCAGGGCTAAAAGCATGACAGCTGAACAAGAAATTGGATATAGGCTTTTATTTCTTTCTGGATCTTGTTGCTGGAAGGCAAAGGGCTCACATCATAGCTGCAGTTTTCAGACTCCAGCAACTCATTTGGTGGGAGCAGAGCACAGACCTCCTCATTTCCCCTGCGGCTTCCCAAGCAGTGGCTTTGTTATGGCTCTTGTGTGTGCCAGGTTTGTGTCAGTAACCTAAGAGTCAGGGGTTCTTCCCTACACTATCTCTGCTTGCTGGTGTACAAAAATGAGGACATTATCTATAGCAGTAGTACAGGTTATCTTTCTAATCATTGTCCATCTCTCAGTTATGTTTCAGTGCATCTGATAGCAGCTGGGCTTAGTTTCAAGGTTCTCTCTGAAGAAATCAGAAATCCCAATATGTCCAAGCTAGATTTTCCATTCTCCTTCTCTGCGAACCAATTTAAATTCATATTTGCACTTCAGAGTTGTGGGTTTTTTTTTTTTTTTTTTAAGAGGATGAATACTTTCTTTCTTTCTAATTTGCTATTGAACTGGTGAGAACTACTTAATGGATAACTGCTAACATGTTTTTCCTGACAAGTTTTTTTAGCTTTCCCACATTATGTAGCTGAACAAATCTGAGCGCATAAAAAAGCAGATGCTGATGTGATTCTGTGATTCTGTGAGTATAAGAAAATGGACAAATGCCGTCTTTTTAAGCCATTTCTGTTCACTTTGAGTAACTGTTTGATTTTTTTCTATGTTATTTTTGTGCGCAGAGAAAGGTGCATTCAAAAATCAAAAATTATTTCCCAATAATTCACTTGCTTGGTTTTCAGATCTGTGGGACTGTATATAGGTGAACGAATCTGAACTGGAATCCTGTCTACGTAGCACTGGAATACTATCCTATGGGATCCAACAAATTATTTGTTTACAGTTTAGGATATTAAAGAAAAAACACTCATGGAATGAATGGAAATGAGGAAGTCAAGATCTGTCGGGCCGTTCTGTTCACTCTCTTGCTCTAGACATTGTAGTAGCCAGCACTATTGATATGTGAGCTTTGTTTGAGCTGGTATCAAGCTTAATGTATCACATGCACTCAGTGCCCCTCGTGTAGCTGGAAATCTGTGCAGGTTTATGATCAGCTTTCTTAATTTGAGCGTATGTTCTTTAATACACAGTCTAAATCATATTCTGTTTTCTAAAGCACAGAGCATATCTCTGGCATCTTATAAAGAATAGTTAATAGCGATGACAGAGCTTTCTGTGGGAAGTACTTCTCATGTTGCCCTTTATATTGTCTGTGTGATACAATCTAAATATGCCATTGTGCCTCTTCAACACAGATTGAACACTGCATCTTGGAGAAAGGCAGATAATTGTTGCTCTTTCTTGAGAGGCAGATAGATTAAGGCTGGAATTTTAGCATCTGAGAGATCACTTGGATAACCAGGCTTTATCTTTTGTCATTCTTTTTTTCTTTTCTGGAAGGCCTTGATTTTAAATGCTGATTACCACTGAGATCTTCTGGGTGTGAGAGCATATGGCAAAAAGGGCTTATTTCATACAACGAATAAAGTAATCTAATCAGAAGAGTAGATGCTGCTTGGACTGAGGTTTTTGGTCTTTATTGTAGAGCATGCAGTGAAGCTTTTGGGTGTGCCTGCTTTTTCCCAGCACTGATTGCAGGTGAGGACTGTCACTCTTCCCCGTGAGAAGGGACTTGCCAGTGTATCTGGAGTCAGGCTGTGTGGCTCTGAGAAATGCAAGAATGGTCCTGGCAGGGCGCAGATGTCTCAGGTGACCGTTTCCCTCCATTGACATTAGTGAGAAAGAAGTCTAGAATTGGTTCATTAAATTTGTGCAGATAAATCTTAAGGACTGACTTCAATACATTATTCTGGAAAGCATCTGCAGGCAGGCAGCAATTCAAGCCCAGGATGGGCACGATGATTAAATTTAAGCGCATGCTTATGATAGTACTGTGAACGAAGCCAGAGCTGAATGTTACTGCATCGTTTCCCTGTGTTTGAGCTAGAGTAAATAAATGGTGGATGAAGTGTCAGCCACATTTCCACTTCTGGGTTTTAAGTGGATCATTAAATCCTACTTGTCCATGCTGTACTGCTTATTGTTACAGTTGTACTGGTAGGATGGTACTAAAGGAAAAACAAAGCTCTGAAGTGGGTTGTTAACTGTAACTAATTGGCCTGCCAGCTCAGGACGACTTCTGTTGTTGAACGTTGGATATTTTGGTGGTATTTGAATACTGGCATGGAAAGCTCTGCAGCCATAGAACTGGCCAAAAACAGTTTTGTCAGTCTGTAGGTAAGTAATAAACCTAGGCAGATCAAAATCAATTGCAGCAGATAGAAGTGCAGCCAGTATTACTCTTTCCATAACGTTTGCGCAGTAATTGATGCTGTGGTTCACCAATTCTGGATTATTTTTTGGTCCTCAATTTCTTGCTACTCTAGAGAAAATTCAAACACTGAGAGTGTAACTGCTACCAGTAAAGTGCTTTGTCTTATTTTTTCAGATGTATCAGGTTTTGGAGACTGCCGAAATGCGTTCAGAAGATGTTATGATATCTGGACTAAACTTCGTACTTACACTGTCAAATGTCTTGCACAAAAATGCACATCAAAGTTAATTTTAGAACAGTACTATAATATTCAATTTTCCTATAGCATTCCTATGAACAATGCAAACCGTGTATACTCTAGTCACGGAAGTGTAGAAACTTCATGCAGAATAGGAAAGTGAAGTTGAATATTGATTTCAAGGTCAAAGATCCATGATGTAATAATCATGCTTAAACCATTGTGAAAATTAATTTAAAAATCTAACCTTAATTACTCAAATAGACATCTTGTTATGTAGGGCTGAAAGAACAAATGGTAAAACTGGTCGTAGGGTGTACCAGGACTATTTAAGATGAAATCAGTGCCAAATGGGGAAAACCACTGACAAGTGAAGTACTTCCATGGCAGTGTGTTTTTGGAAGGAATGTCAAATTATATTGTGTTCTAACTTGTCTGATAATGCACTTATAGTTTCTTAGACCTTTGATTCCCAGTTGATACGCGTTCAGTGAGATGCTCTCAATACTGACCTTTCAGCAAATACAATTCCACTATAATTCACTTTTTATGCAGTATAAACACGCATTAATTGTTATTAATAGCATATAGAAAATAGATGAACTGTATTCTGGGTAAGATGACAGAAATCACACCAGCTTGGGAGAAGTTATTGCTTTATATCACGAGATTTATTGTACAGTTCTCCACACAGTGTATGTTAAACAAAATCAGTATTAGTGAATTGGTGGTGGCAGACAAATATGGCATAATTATGAACTGCAAATTGTCCTTTGTTACTTGTGCATTTAAGTAATGAATAATAAAAGTCATACACTGAGATGTGGGGGCTGAAAGTACTTTAAGAAATTATAGTACATAATTACATCTTTGTTCCTTTTGGGTATTTTTTCCCACCTCTTTTGAATGTTTTATTAGTTTTAGCTCTTTACAGACACTAAATATTAGAAACGCTTTGATAGCAAGCCAACCTTTATTAAGTGCAATGGTCTGCATCTTCCCCTGGTGTAAACTAGTATGGTTCTGTGGATTTATCAGCACCTTTTCCTATAGGGCTGAGGATCTGCCTAAGATTTGCCATTAAGCTGGAGAAAAGGTTGAACTTTGTGGGTTTTTTTTTGTTGTTGTTTGTTTGTTTGTTTGTTTTTTGTCATTTCTATGAAGCCTGTAGTAGAACTGATCGTCTGCATGGGGAGTAGTTAATCGTTTGGAGAAAGCAACGGCTTGTCATTTTACATTTTTGTTCCTGGTCTGAAGATAGCAGAAAGTAGCCTGGAGGGTTACCTGGGGGAAGGTGTCCATTGATGTCAGTCACTGTGACAGACTGGGGTTATTCAGACACGTTCTGTTCCCTGTCCTGGAAGAATTTTTCTATTGGTTTGTGCCTCTTACAGTGCAGTGAACAGCCTTCTGTCCTGGCACAGGCACGTCAGCTTTCTTTGGCCACTCAGCTGTCCAAAGCAGGAGGGGTCTTGAACTCTAATTTAACCACAGAGTGGGGAAGAAGTCTAAGAGCAGGCTGTTCAAATGCTGTGACTGCCAGCTGTGAAAGGGATTGTCTTCTGTGAGCCATTCTGTGGTGCCACTGTGCATTATGCCGGAGGTAGGGCAGGTAACCAAATGCCCTATTACTCTATGAGACAGTTGAACATATAGGTCAAAAGGGAGTGAGGCGATGAATATAAAAATGGCATTGTGCTAAATAGCATCAGCGCATATTAGAAGGGCCAGAGTACTTGGATGAGATGCAGATTGCTTAAAATAATGTCACAGTTGTTAGATGCGTTTGTTGCTGAGCTGACATGCAGCACTGCAGGGCACTTAGGTCAGTTCTTCGTGAGCAATGTGTGAGGTGGGGGAAACTGGTAACTTGCTTGCACAAATGCTCTCTTCAGGGTTCACTGGAGGTGCAGAATGACTCTGTCTGAAGGGCAATGGCCTGGTGGTAGCAAAGCCAGGGCAAAAACTTCCATTTTCCTAGATGTCTCTCTTCATTATAGAGAAAATAACTTCAAGCATCACTTCTTTACAAGAGCCACCAGTGAATTTCTGCTATTGTGCTGAAGATCATATAGCGCTGATGTTTTTCCTTCATCCCATAGAGTCTACAGCTTGTTGAAGGGGAGCTGCTAGAAGCGCTGCTCAAAATTCAGCCCATTTTTGAGCGGGTGATGTTGAGCACTGAGAGCACAAGATCTGTCTGAGTGTTCCTAGTGCATGTGTTCTGTCCTGCTCATGCTCATTTTAACAGCTGAAGTGCAGCCATGGGAGGAATGTGGTGAGGGACAATTACCACCCATGTGGTTTTAGTATATTTAATTTCTCAAATGAAGTAACGCGCCCAGCAATGATTTAAGGCTCTTTTTCATTCTCCTCCCTGGCTTTCCCTGTATTCCCTTCTCACTTAGTAGAGGTTGTGTTGGTGCCCTCTTGTCTCATCTCACTTTGGTGCTGATGGTCTTTGCTCAAAGCAAATCTCAGGAGAGGAGTTTGTTATACCAATTTAACATCATCTCTTGTCATTAGCTAATGCAATTTTATTAATCTGTATTGACAGGGTTCTAAATGCAAACTGAACACCTTATCTAAGTTACCTAACAACCAATCTACAGCAGCACTGGGCCAGATAAATTAGGATGGCGTAGTGGTGGGGAAAATTGCCTCCTGAAAAATCATAAATTGAAAGAGTATCAAAAGCCAAATTGATTATTGCATGACAAGTAGATATCAACTGTATATTGTTTGGGTAAAACCACAGAGCAGAACAAAATGCTTCTGTGTACTCTCAAGCACAGCATACTGCTATGGCATGTAGCTGAGTACAGTGCAGCAATCTGTTAGGATAAAGGCATGTGATAGAAAGTTAATCTGTGCACAAACAGATTATTTGCTGAGTACTTCTTAGCTGTCAGGTTTAAAACACGTTAATTTTCCATGAGCTCCCATGTAGAGCAGTGCCCAGAGCCTTCAAATCTTTAAGCTGACCTTGGAAACTCGTACATAATCCTACATGCCTTGGCCCTGATCCTGCTTTCATGTCTACTTTAATTTGGATTATTGTCCATGTGTAGAGGTCACTTGAAACTACAGGTCCCTTATGGCTGCAAGGATTGGAACTAATGTATCCTATCACAGGACATAATTAGACATGAAAGACTAATTTAACTATGTGGAGGTTAATCTAGGTTAACCATTGTGGTGTTAGGGGAATACTCAGTATAATGGGGGGACACTTATGTCAAAAAGCATTTGTCAGATAACTTTAACCCTCAAAAGTAATAGTGAGTTATATCTCGTGGCTTGTTTTAAGGAGAATACTGTAACTGTACCGTAAAATATATAACACGTGATGTAGTACTTATCTACAGAGAGAGAGTGATGCAGATACTGACTGGAGCCTGTAGCTGTGAAAAGGAATCAGTGGTGCTCTTGCTGTAACAATTTCCATATGTAAATAAGGTATTGGCTGTATCCAAAGTGACCTAAATCTGCACTGAAGGAAAAAAACCAAACCCTTACCTCTGAGCCAGAGATAAAAGGGCAGCCAGCTTTGAGGCAGTGTTTAAAAACATAATATAATTTAAAAAAAAAATCCCATAGCCTCAGCTGAGATGAATGTTTTTTTCTGCTGAGCAGGATGTCTACCTGGTGGGACTGCACAGGCTGAGCATTAGCATAGCCATGTCCTGTTTAAAATAATTGGCAATACTTTGTGTATATATATATACTTGCGCAGATTTGCCACATGTTGGTGGGACAGATCTTTCCTAGAACTCCCAGATTTCTCTGGAAAGCCAAGCTGCCTAAGAATTTTGAAGTGATTTGTTCTGAGAATAACTTGTTGATGCTTAATATTGGGCACCTCCATGCTGGAGGGAAAAAAAACACAACCCCACACCAACACCAAAAACAACGATTAGAGCTCCAAATTGTAATGTATGGGTTGTTTAAAAACCAAGACAATAGTGACCTGTTTTTGTATGTGGTGGGAGTGTGGTAAGAACTGCTATAGTGAAGCGTAATGAGAGAAAATATAGCAAAATATTAACTTTGTTTTAAAATACAGTATCATAAAGTCTTATTCCTGTGAATAAATGGCTTTGGAGTGTTAGCACATAACTGTCTTTGTTGGGGAGCTATGTTATTTATATGGATCGAATTCAAAGTTGTTGGGTTTTTGTTGTTTTTTTTTTTTGAATGTACATAGTATTTGAACTACTGCATAGCCCAATTAAATTGAAACCTAGAAAGGCAATAACCATGTTGGAAGATTACATTTTCCTTCACTAAAACCTCAAAGGCTAAGACAAAGAAGTGCTTCCAAAGATATGCCAGTCATAGGGATGAAGTACTTAAGCAAGGCGTCTTATGTGCAAGTTTATGAGATTAATGGGTCTTTATCTGAAATTATTTCATAAAAGGAACCCCAGTCCAGGGTGAGCGCTGGAAGTGCCATGTGCCTGCCTGAGGGCAGGTCGCCATAGCTGTGCCCTTATCTGTGTGTGACTGGGGCCAGTCAAGCTGTGCGTCAGCCTGCCCCTTGGAGTTCTGAGCTTCCATTTTAATTATGTTTAATCTTGCTACTGTAGACCCAGCCATGTAAATAATTTAAAAAGCAGAAAGCTTTTCCTCAGTAATTAATGACAGGTTTGTTACATACTATAACAGCCCCAGGCTTCATTTCTCTTGTATAGTTCTGTAACAGTCTCATGATTACCTAATACAGCAACCAGCCGCTATGGCTTGATAAAATTATAATTGATGGTTTGTACCAGGAGCACTGGAAGAGGTACTACAGCAGTAGAGTTGGATGTATCTACTGTCTGTAAGAAAATATCTCGAGGAGGAGAGAGCAGCAGCCTGGCAGCTGCTTTCAGCTACTCAGGAAACAGTGCGAGACACTGAGATCATTGAGGCTAACCAATTTTATGTCCAGCGTTAGTCAGTATTTCATGGCACCTGAGAGATCATAGAGGTGTTTCGAGTAGGCAGAACACCCAGGTAGTAGCAGTAATAATAAAAAGTCTTGTACAAAAGCCTTTCACCATTCTTTCTTCCATTGTCTGCTTGATAAGGGAATACACTTTTGCCATTAAGTGTCCCGTGGAGGACTCATCTTCCTCCTAAATCATCGGAATACCAGAGGTCACCTCCTTAACTGGTGCCTTCTCCTCCATCGGGTGCGAGAGTCATTCTTGCAGGGTGTCATCAAGGGATCTCAGGTTTCTCAGAGGATAGAAAATACAGCTCATGTGTCAAAGCTCAGCCATGAAAGCAGTATTGTAATAGTCCTTGTGGTTTTGAATACACTGCTGGGGGTTGATATCTTTACAGTTTGGTTTTAGGTAGCTTTTGATTGCCACTAGACTGGAGCCTGTATCCTGGAGCACAGAGACTTTGCTCCCTTGCAAAACTAAAATGACATCTGAGTTCCAGGAGCCCAGAATACTTGCTCTGCCTATTTCAGCTTTAAATAAATGACATCAAATTCTTTCACTTTCTTTCTACCCAGGATGGGTGCTGGGGTTTGGGTACATACGCATGGCCAGTGGTCACACCTTCCTTTGCTTGTAGTTCTTAGAAACCAGTGAGCCTGACTCAGTGTCAGTATGAATGACTGAGCCCTGGCTCACAGGGTTTCAGCTGGAAGTTCTGCTTTTAAGGACCTGATGGCCCTTAAAGAGCAACTTCTTTCACTTTAAATTTTGCCATGCATCTTACATTCAAGATGATTTGGGCTGCTTCAGGAATAAATGAGGGGTGCATGAGAACAAGCCATAAGAATTATGTTATCCTGATCTTTTGCTCCTGACAACCTTGCTGATGTGCAGTGAATTATAAAGGGTTTAGAGCATGATTCACTATTAAACATTAAAAATAAAAAGTTCAGCTATTCATAAATTGATGTTAAATCTGTTTTCTGCAGCCATTGTAATGCTGGTGATAGCTCACTTGCCTGTGCTTAGTAAAGAGCAGCGCTCTCTAAAGAATCACATCACATCCCTTCTGCTGACAGCTATTAAGAAAAATATTTAAAATACCTCTTAAAATTATATATGTAATTCTTAGTGAAGTGACACTGCATTCTTTTCATTAAGTCATCACCCTGTACTTCAACTGGAGTTTGTGACACACTAATTAACTCTGATTTAGCACAACCATTTATTTCTAGAGTTAATGGCTAGTGAACATTGTCTAATATTATTATATAACCATTAATATGACTAAGGTAAAAAATGAATTAAGTAAAATGGGAAGGAAGTTAACGTGGCAGTTTGAAAATACAAATAGGAATTTATGTTTCCCAGCATTAAGTGAAAGAAAACATCTGCAGAGTCCACCTTTCTAAGACGGGGTGTGAGGAGGGCCTGTTCTTGATTTATTAAAAGATTAAGTTCAAGGGGAAGTTTAGTTCTTCATGAAGGGACAGCTCCAGCTCCATGCATGTTGCAAATCCCGTGTTTCTCTTCTCCTTGGTGTTATGGGTGTAAATGGGTAAAAGAATGATTTTTTTTTTTTTTTTTAATTATTATTATTTTTTATCCCCCAGTGAGCTTGAAGCCAAAACTTTCAGTGAGGGGAGAATCTGTCCTGTGTGGGTCTGATGTGGGCTGTTCAGTGTTGGGGCCAGTTTAAACAGGGCTGGGCATTGGACAAGCTGCCAACTCATGCCATAGCTCCTGGGTGAAACAGAAGCCTGTTTGAAGTCACGGCTTTGTATCTGGGCTGGACAAAGGGTCTGGATGCAGGGTCACAATAAGCAGAATTGCACAGGGAGCCCGGAAAAAAGGCCTTCACTGAGTGCTGAAAGAATTGTGCTGGGCAGAGACAATACTAAGAATAGTCGGTGAATTGTCAGCCTGTACTGAGGCCTGATACTGAGACATGGGAAGCTGTCCCTCTCCCGTGTATCCTTAATCTACGCAAGTTATGACTCAAAGAGCAGGAAAAGCGTTAAGCGTGATAAGTGGCCATTAAACCAGATACCCCCTGCCTGTCAAGGATCAGCACAGCAAAGTAGGACAGTATGGAATGAAGATGGCTCTCCCACCTGAAAGATCCAATAATGCTTTGGGGAATAAGATTTAAAATGTTCTTTTAATAAAAAGTCTTGTTGATTGGTATTTTTCTCTGTTTATGAGAGAGATTTTGCTGGCAGGGAAGCTCTTTGCTTGTCTGAGTTCATCTAAGAAGATTAAGCTCCAAAAGTTCATGACTAAAAAGCTCATCTGCTTTCATCTTTACTCCTCACCTGAACGCGTAATCTGAGGGATTTCTGTATAAACATACAGATGGGTTTTGACATTGGCTGAACTAAGCTCAGGACTTATCTCCAACTAGCAGGAGGTGGCAACACTGCTGAGATGGTATGTTTGTCAGCAGGAGTTATAAACTGCTTCTGTGCCAGTGCAATGATGCTGTATAAGGTTTGCCTTCATTGTCAGTGCCAGTGAGGAGAACTCAACGTGCATGACAGGACCCACGGCAGGAACACCTCTGATGTGCCAACAGTTCAGTTCACTAGGAACGTGACAAGGGAGTGCCAGCCTTTCTGATGATTAGCAAAAAGTAGAAGAGAAGGGGAGAAGAAGGGCTTGAGAGCTAAAATTAGATTTGCCATGCTGCCATTCGGGTTTTTTGATACGCAACATTACAAACTGTGAGGCGTATTTAATTGCGTTTAGGAAAGGGCCTCGCATCAATTCCTGAAAGGCTCTATTATCTATCAGGAATATGTGTTTACTGTGTTTCAGCACTGGTATAATTTTCTATGTAAATATTCATACAGGTCGGCTACAAAAAAAATTATCTCTAAAAATACTGGTAAAATTGTGATTACCATGAAGCTTTACAAGGGATTTTGAGTTAACCACCCAAACTAATTAAGTGAAATTATACTAATTTGTTTATTATGTTAATGATCTGAATTAATTTATAGTAATTTAGCGTGTATTACTAAAGATTTATTATGTTTCCCGCCAAATGACTTAAGAGCTATAAATCCCATGGTTAAATGTAATTAGTGGAGACATATTTATCGAAAGGGATAATTACATCTGATAAAAGTTCTTCACTTAGGCTTAATTAAAACAGATTATTCCCCCATAAATGAAAAGTAAATATGGTAATTACTGGATAGATATTCATTTCTGCAATGAATATCTCTGCATTTTAATTTCCTAAAGGGGTGGGAAACAAAATCATATAACGAATGGTTTCTCAATAAACTCTGATTAATAATCCCTGGGAAACCCATATTTTTATTGGAGTAAACATTTTGCTACTAAATGACTAAAGAATAAACACTAGTTAGAAAAATCAGCCATTAACTCTTCTTTTTTTTTCTCCCCCAAAGTTAACTGCTTCTACTTTGAATTAATGAAGTGTGCTTGGAAAACTTTTATTTCCTTCCCAATCGGACTGCCCCTAGCTCATCTAAATAGCGGGACTGAGGAAAGAGCGTGCAGTTTGTATGGATGATAACATGGTGTGCACTTCTTAGGCATACACGGAATGTACCGTTGTCTCTGATGCTGATGGAGTTTAATACGCATAGAGATTAGACTTCAAATCTGTTTTTTTCATAATTTATAAGTACATTGTGTTAAAAGCACTTTCTGCAGGGCTCTCGCTTGTAAATCACATTGAAAATGGGGGGCACAGCTGAGAGTAGCAAAAAAACAAATTCAAAACCAGAGTCTTGCCATGGCTGGAATTACTTAATAAAAATGGCTGGAAACAGGGCAGTAAGTGTGCTCCAGCTCCTTTATTTGCAGCTGTCTGGGTATAAATGAGTAGAGACAGAGACATTTAAATCCAAATCGATGGAGAATGTGTTTTCTCACTGGAAACATCAGGGCAGTGTTGTGGCTGGAGGAAGGCAGGCCGTGCCCTCTAGCACTTACATTTTACAAACACACTGTGTGGATCAGTTGCTTTTTAGCCTGTCAGCGAGAACCGCTGCTGTTTCCCCTGGGATTTATAATTGTGGTGGCATGACAAGAAGCACAACGAAGGATATAAAATGTTGGGACTGCTTCTGAAGGATTTCAGGTCATTGCAGTTTGCAGAAGGTATTACGGGTGGAAAAACATGCGTAACCTCAGAAAGCTGATGTGTGTGATGTAGCAGCAGCGTGCCCAGGAAGGTGCGAGTGAGCATTCCCAGGAGGCACTGCTGTGCAGGAGAGGGAATGGGGCCGCAGAGCAGAGCGGCTGGCAGGGAGCGGTCGGTTGTTCCCAAGATGCAGAGTTGGAGACTCATTTCAGATGAATCACCGTCTGTCTCTTTTGTTTTTTGTGGTTAGGAGGCTTGCAAGGAACTGGATGGTGTTCCGGCAGTGTGTGTGTGCTTTTTTGTTGTTGTTGCTTTATTTTTTTTTAATGGGATTTTGGCAGGAAGGTGTGCGCTGCTTACAAACTTGGATTGCATTCTGGCAGTAATTCTTAGTAAGACAGGACAGAAATGTAGAATATGTTGAAGCACTTTTGCATGGTTGGCTGAAATCCCCTCTTCTCCCGTTGGCCCCACTGAGCCCAAGAGCGTGTGCTCTTGAACTGTGTGTGGCAGCAGACTCACCCAAAGTGCTTTTTTACCACATTATTCCAATGGAATGTCTTATTTTGCAGTCGCTACATCAAGAAAAACTTTCCAACTTTTAGTTTCAGAGTAGCATTTTCCATGGAGAGTTGTGACCTGATCTTGAAGGTCAAACAAACAAAAAGTTAAATAATCTATATAGTGAAGCTAAGATTGTTTTCTTTTGGATCAAATCAAATGTCTGGATCAATTCAAAATGAGTTTAGCATAAGTCCCCCAATGTGTATTTCTGTTTGAGCAAGACAAGTCCCTTCCATCTCCCTAACGTGTTTTTCATTGATTGCTGCCATACAGACAGTGTGGTCTGAGAGTCAGGACTGGGATCAAGAGGTGCACCTTGTGGTCTGAGTGAGGAAGAAATCAGGTTAGCCTCGTTCACCAAAGAAAGCTGTTCTATTATAGCTGCTATTCACGAGCAGATCTTGATTTATTTGGTTTTTTTTTTTGTTGTTTTGTTTTTGCTAACTATTGTGGCTTATTTCTGATAACGAGAGAGCCCAAGAGAGCAATGAAGGTAAAGCAAGGATGGAGTTACTGGAGGCGAGAACTCAGGAGCTGTACCAAGTATAAGGAACTATTAAAAGTTTCAGGAAAGTAGCATCTCAGGCTTTAAAAAGAAAAGAAATTCGGTGAGGATCTTGGGGACTGAGCTGCGTGGTGCTGAGATGCAGGAAAGAAAGCAAAGGCTTTGAGATGACGCACACTCAGTGCTGGAAGCTTTTCAAGGTTCCCTGGCTTGACTATGTCACTAAAACTCTGTGCCTGGAAGGAAGGTAGGAATCTGGAATCGCAGTACAATAATTGGTTCCTTTCCAATGAAATTGGCTGAGGCTAAATATTAAATTACATGTTGATTTTAATTCAGATATTAGATTAATATGCCATACTCCTGGCAAACATAATTGTGCCAACCTTATGCTTATATGCTTTCAGAATTTTCATGATGTACATACATATAACACTTTTACATGAAAGTGAAGGAAAATGATCAACATAAGTTCTTCATTAGCAGTAAAAGGTGAAGAGACACTTAATCCGCAGTGAGTGAAAATTCCAGCATTCACTCTCGTGTTAGCAGTGTCTCAGAAATTTGTGTGCTGCCAGTGTTAGTAAAACTTCCATAGCTTGAAAATCATGAAAAGGCAAATGCATCTAGGAGAGGAAGAGAGAGCAGAAGAAAATACTTTACTAGACCTGGACTACTCCCCATCCTACCTTCTGGGGATTTGCCTCAGTCTTGGTATGGTCTACAGACCATTGCAAGGAGCTTGGCCGTGCACAGGACTTTTTGAAATGCTGGTTCTGATGTAGTTCCCTTCAGCAAAGTAGCTCAGGGCAGCCAAAACCCACTTAAATTCCAGTGCTTTTGGAAGGACTGTGATATAGATCATGTTTGCGTATTTTGGGTTCACTAGGCAATTCAGTCGTTGTCCAAGGGGTTGTCAGGGCTCAGAGCATTTCCAACAAGGATGCAGTGTCCCCCCGGGATGCAGCTGGGAGTTTTTCAGAAAAAAGGAAGAGCTGGTGAAATGAAGCAGCTGCTCTCCGTGGTTCTTTGTCTATGGATGCTCTTTCTGAGATAATGCTTGGTGTTTAATTTGGACTACACCATGGTAAGTTCTCTTTGACTTTGAAAACACGAACTTTCCTGTGCCCTTATATCTTGAGAGTCTCTGTTCTCTGTTTTCTGCTGATGTGTGACCTGAGTGATGAGCCCACGTATCTAAAGGAATACCCATCAGGTTGAATTACCACAGCAACAGTGCCAAAGTATGCCTAGGGTGGGTGACCTATTTAGAGAGGCCGGATTGTAGTTTTTTTTATTCTTGAATTGGAGTAGCTGTTTTGCCAAAAAGGGGCATTTTAGTTACAACTGTTTCCCTATAAATAGGATGCCTCTTGGTTTAAATGTTCAAATTAAGTTTTATCTTTCTGGCATTTTTCCCAAGATGAATGGCAAAGACATTCCACAATGGTAACAGTTTCAGTAAAAATGGAAACTGTGCCTTAACTTATCAAGGCCCCTTGCTACGAAAGCATTTAATTAAACCCGTCCTATTTAAATACATATTTAAGAAATGCATTTTGTATTAAAATTCCATTAACTTTAAAGATTTTACTAAAGAGCTGTGAAGAAATAGTCAAAGATTGCTGTTGTGTTCAATTAACTAGTTTCATATAATCACTTCTTACAACTATGCATAACATTTCCCATTGCCATAAAACCCGGAACAGCAATAGTCAGTGTAATCCAAGTCTTCTCAGGCTCACGTTCCGTTTTTGGCAGTGATCAGTAGCAGGCATTCAAAAAAAGTAGCAGAAGAGAGTCATTAAATTGTGACTTTTCTCCCCAATTAGCTTCATAGATTATGGCAGTTGTAGCTTAGGGAATTTTGTAAATTGGATGTTATGTTCAAGTAATCACGTAATGTCTTTCCTATGTGAACTTGTCTATTTTTTTTTCCTCTGAATTGGTTGAAAAGTTGGTACTCACAACATCCTATGGCGAGGGGATTTAAGAAATAATTCTGTCTGTGATGAAAAGGTCCATCCTTTGCTTGTTTCAGACTGGTTTCTGCCACTTGAATTTTCACCCCTATCATCTGTATTTTGGGAATTCGTGGAGAAACTGTAACTGGTAGGCTGTGTGCGTACTTGATCATCCTGGTTACCCCTTCTGTTGTTTTCCTTTCTTTTGCTGCATCAGTTGTGAAAGAAGGGAGCTGAGGTTGTCTGTAGAGGAGGCACATGCCACATATAGTGAACTAAGGTCATTTCTGTCCTGTGTTTTTAAATTAACTATTGTTTTCCCAATGAACTCCAGCATTGTGTCTTCTCTGGAGATATTCAAGACTTGTGAAGCAAGATTTTATTTTTTCCAGTAGTAGCCATTTTGACACTTTCTTATGTTTATTGAAATGTCTCTTAATTCTGCTCTGTTTCAACCAAATTTAATGGACCTGGCTCCTTCAGTCTTGTGTAAAGCCTTTTAAAAACTGCTGATGCTTTTTTTTTTTTTTTGTATCTTCTGTCTTTAATACTGAGCTGAACATGAGTGATAGGGCACATGGCACAGTAAGTACTGGACAGTTT
The DNA here is from genome assembly GCA_030625065.1 of Alectoris magna. Lineage (NCBI taxonomy): Eukaryota > Metazoa > Chordata > Aves > Galliformes > Phasianidae > Alectoris > Alectoris magna. The sequence continues at coordinate 11,356,500 of CM060572.1, forward strand.
CATGTCCAGTACTATCTTGGTGCTGGTAACTTGCTACTCGTAATGTTATTCATTTATTCTAAAACTTCTCATGACATTTCAGTTTGACACAATTTCTCAGACGTCTTTCCTATGTAGAAAAGAAAAAAGAAAAAGACATGAAAAACTCTCTGATAGCTGAACATCCTTAATCTCTTCCATCAAGAAAGCCGATGTAAAGGATGCAGTTAGGGTTGGATTTCTGACTTTTTTATTTTTTGCAATGGTTTTATCTGCCTTCAATCTTTCTTTAATAGCTCAATTTCTTATCAGTCCTGCAGACTCTTCAGGATTCAGTTTGGGATTGTGGATTGAAAAAGTTTTTGCTATTTGTTTTATTTTTTTTGTCTCCAGAATGTTGACTGTTAGAAATGGTCTTTTGGCGTACTTTCTTGCAACTTCTTAACCAGTGTGTCGGTTTCAACTCATCTGTTTTACCTGTTTGAATCTGACTACATTTAAAGAAGGATATCCTCCTCATCTTATTGGCCTTTATTTTCTTTTTTCTTTTCTTTTTTCTTTTTTTTCCTTGTTTGACCACTTTGATTTTTCTTTCATCACTTTGACAAAGGATATGCGGCAAACAGTTCGAGATATCTTCTTTAGCTTTCTAAATAGTTTCCGTGCCACCCCTAAATGTCTTTCCCTTTCATCTGCAAATTCTTAGTTCCCCATTAATAATTTTTAGGTAGTTCTTCTATTAGGAGTAAGTATTACGATAGGTCTTTCTTACCTCATCACCGTCACTGTTTCAGTTATGATCAAAACTACTACTGTTGTTCTTCCTTTGCATGTGTGAAATTCAGTTCATCCTTTAAAGGAAATAATTTCACTTCTGTTCTCTCTGGTCTTGCATGCAGAAAATTCAGCTTTTCTGGGCTGATTGTGTGCTGCCTGACTGTAGCTTGAGTTTTGTTCGATGGACTTCTTCCCATTCTGCTGAGGTTCAAGCTGGCCATCACTGCAAGTTCTTCTCCAAAATTCTGCTGTTGTACCAATAGGGATGTGTAAGATTTATTTATTGCTTGTGTGTGTGTGTATGAAAAATGTGTTGTGTGCATACACCATTAACCTTTTATAAAACAGTAGGGACTGTTTGTTTGAAATATGGCTGAGGAGGGAGAGCCAAAGGTATGTTGGCTTCTGGCATGGGGATATTTGGGAGATGTTAGGAATAGTGTTTTCTTTAGAATTCTTCTTAAAAGCACACAAAGCTAGGGTTTCTATCTAAGAAAATGTAAATGAACAGAGTTGAATCCCTGCACCAAGTGGTGGTGGAAAAACAAGAAATCCAACAAGAAAAGGTCTTTTTCTGCAGTAGTAGAAGAATGCTTGGGCTAGTTAATTGTTCCTTGTGGGGGTGGGGCTTAAATTACAAAATCTCTTGAATTTTCTTGATCTGTAATAAAAGAACATAACTGCTCATCCTCGGTATTACAGTTCCTTATGGGATGCCCAATCATCTGACAGCTAAAGGGTCGTTGTATGAGACTAATAGTGCCTGAAGGTTTAACAGCCTCTGAGGGGAGAAAAACAGCTTAAAGATGATGATCGTTAAAAGCCAGAGCATTTTCTTTGATATATTACACAAGACAAGGCTGGATTATGACTGTTGTTGAATTACTGCTATATAGGAAGTAGAAATGAATCGATGTTGTGAACTTATTTTTTAGGAGAGGTTTTAATTTCAGCATGTTTTTCTTTTTGCTTGATTCATAAACAATATTTCTCAAACTTAATAGGAAGTGTAACTTCAGAAATTAGGTGGAGGAGGAGTAGTTTTTTGATCTCTTCTGTGGTGATACATGATAAATTATCAAATGGAGTGAACAATATCATGCTTTAAGATATCTGGTTGTCTTTATTAGGATGATTTTAGTCTTGAATTTCTTTGAGGTGTTTTTGAGGTCTTTGAGGTGTTAGGATTGATCTAGTTTTGGTAAAACCTTAGGGCTGTCCAAACATGCTTTGTCAGCTGGGTTCTTCTCTCCTTTCACATGGAGGCTTTGTGTTTTGCTAGATGTGCACTCTGGTGCTCTTGATGCTGCTGTTCGTGCACTTCATAAACTGTTGTAGTTAGAAGTTTGGGCGATGAGTTTTGAAAGGAGTGTTTTGGATAGATCAGGCATGGAATGCCAGATTTGTGGTGTTACATAGCATCGTTTTTGTGGTGGTTGTGAAAAGTTGTCTCAGGTTGTCTGTACAGCATTGTATGTTACCTCTTGCACCCTTGGTCTCAGGTTGTGTTTACCTGGCCTCAGGACAGGTAATCATCAGGACCTCAATCCATCCAAATGCAAAACGGATTTCCTCAAGTTGTGTTTTCCCTCAGAAATTTCTTTCTTCTGCAGTCTCTTGCACTCATACCTGCTCGTTTGCACATGTGCAGATAACAGTCTAGGATTACAGCTAGTGTATAAGCCAATCAATCTGTGTGTCTGGAGGAAAATAGAGAGATTGTTTATTTCCATACCTAATTGCTTCCTATTAAAGAGCAACATAACTTTTGACAGGACAGATTATTTTCTTACATAAGTAATGAGAGAGTGACAGGCACTCATAGGGAATATGGAATACAGTAACAAATTCGTTAGTAAAAAGGAAATGTGGTTTTAGTAATTTTTTTTCCTATAAAAATATGGGTGATACTGCCAATGATCAAAAGATAGAAAAGAGGGGTATAACATAACCTCGTATAAGTAAGAAAACTATCCTCCATCATGGTGAAAATACTATGGGGAAATCCTGCAAAGCAGAATGAACGGAACATCAGCTGATACCAGCTCTAGGCTGCTAAATCCTGAGGTGAAATGGACATTGAAATCTGCTTTATGGCACCGAGATGAACCAGTTTGAACAGGATCAAATACACTAACAGTATTTAACAGTAATAATAACATTATTATTACATATAACATTATAACAGTAGAACATTCAATGGTATAAAGCTAATAGTGTCTCCTTGGGTGATCAGTAGCTGAAATACTGAGTGGCTGAGCATAAATATCTCCTTGGCTTGGTGGATGCAATCTGAGGGGAAAGGAATTCTGTGTCTTTACCAAAAAATGAATGCTAGAAGCGGGAACTGAGCAATGTCCCAGCCCACTGGGCTGTTCCTCTCCTCTGAGCAGGGACCCAGCCATACACAACTGTCTTTAATGAAAGAAAATGAGTAACTGAACTGTAAAAATTGCAGAGGAATGAGGACCTGAAAAAATAAGCCACTTTTTCCTCCCTTTTCCAGGAATCAAGCAAATTGAAAACATCAGGGTTTTGCTAAGTTGATTTAGGAGAAATCTTGAATTCTTTGTCTGAGAAATAAGAAGTAAACTGAGATAAAGCTGCATTGCATGTGTGGAATGCATAACAAGTTACAGAAACATAGGAACAAACAGTGATTTACTGTGGGCTGTTACAAGAAGTGACTTACCAATTCATAAATTCACAGCAAGCTTGCTTCTGTGTTATCAGCTCTGTTATCTCTGGTCCGAAGGACTGATAATGTGCAGCACAAGCTATATCCAGTCCTTTCAGTCTCTGTCACCTAAGTCATGGAGTTCCCTTCCTTCTGGTCACTTTTCCCTTTCAACAGGCGTTTGCTGACTGTTCTGTTTTTTTCCATGGTGGAGGCATCTGGACTAAGCATAGGGGCAAGGACACAGACCTATGAGCTGTTCCTACAGCTTGGTGCAGGTCTGGGACCCCTTTCTGTCTCTTACTGCAGCTCTGGAGTGCTGCCCTCAGTTCCTGGTTGGCAGTGCAGCAGCTCCTTCCCACTTCTTTTTGCATCTCAGCCCTCCCTAGCATCCCTAGCCATGGAGTGTGACGCTGTTTTTTGCTTCTTCACATGAAATCAATTTTTAAAGAAGACCAATTACAGGAAATGTTTACATCACTTCTCTACTGCAGCAAACATTAAACATTCAGTGCTCTCCTCATGAGTTGTGCTGGAAATCCAGTCCTGCAGTGTGCTGGGAGGGGTTGTGCTCCTTTTGAGGCAATCAGGGAGGTAATGGTGCTGGCGGCACTGCCAGGACTTGTGGTGTGCCTGAGGGAGGGCTGCTGGGACCCCTAAGGCTGACAAGAAATGGGGAATGTGGAGCAGTCTTGCTGCTGCTGAGGCTGGAGCAATGCCTCCCCTTCATGCAGGCCCAAGGAGGCGTGTTGAGGTTTTCCATGTGCTCTCTGCCTGCCATGTGCTGCAGAGATGGATGCTCAATGGCTGAGGCCTGCAGGTAGCTCAGCTGGTGCTCTCCTGTCAGAAGTGGGGCTGTGGTGGGGAATGTATTGCTGACGTGCAATTTGGTATTTTCCTTGTTAGCAACACAAACCTGGGAGAGATGAATGTGAGAACAGTGTTTAGCCCCTCCCTGTGTGCAGCATTACACTGCTCCACTCTCACGCCAATGCTGAAATAATTGTTACAATTATAAGGAAGCCCTCTTATACCAGTGTGCTGATTATTTGTGCTGCACAGAGAGAAGCCTTCCACCTGCAATCTCAGGCAGGTTTGGAGTGAGATGATTTTTTCCTGCTGTTTGAATGAGACGGCAAAAGTAAATGCAGCATCACCTTTATTTAGCAGCAGACGGGGCTGATTCTTCAGTCGTACTTGAGTTTTGCACCAGCATAATTGTGCAAATTTCCATCGAGTAACTTCAGTTATGTACCAGCTGAGATGGAATATGCCTGCTTGATGTGAAGATTAAGTCTTGGGAGCAAGAAGCATGGAAATGTAGAGAAGAAGCTAGTCCATGGGAAAGGAACAGAAATGAGAAAGAAGAATTATCTTGCTTTAACCTAATGTTGTTAATCTATATTGCCCATTATAATCTCGAGTGTCCTGCTTGGTGAAGTATGCAATCTGTAGTGCTGGTTCCTGCACAAGCAGTGTATCTAATATAAAGGACTGGCTCAACATCCATCATCATAATTACTGTGTCATAATTTTCTGCCCTTCCTACCTCTGCTGCAAAGAGATAGAAGAGTCCTTTCAAGCATTTGAGAATTTTCACTAAAAATTTCCTTTTGTTCTTTTGAACTCTAGAAATCTGTATTTTTATTTTGCAGTTTTGCCCTTACGTAATGAAATATACTTTATTGAGGGTGAAGAAACTAAATTTGACTCTCTGGAAAAAAAAAAAAATGCCAATTTTGAATCCAAATTTGTTCAACTGCACTGAAAGGGAGCAGTAGGCAAATTGAAAATGTCTTTTGAAAAATGCTCCCAAGAAAACCCTTCATTCAACCATCCCCAGTTTCAGTTTGACTCTAGGGTTAAATATGAAGCAGTTACTTTGCAGCTCGGATTGGCTGAAATCTTGATCTCAGCTTTAAAGACTTTGGAAGGAGTAGTAAACCATTTTAACAAGAGCTCTTCTTGATCTGTAGGTGTCACCATTTGAAGTTTGTGGTTTGGTCCCAGTTTCATGCGTATGTTCTTGCAGCAGCTTCGAGGATTTTGGTTGTTTGTTTTATTTTTGCTACTGCACCCAGGCAAGATGTGCCTATTTAAGCAGCAGCCATAGCTGATGCCCAGTGCTCTTTGGATCCTCTTAAAATTCCGATGCTTTGTTATCTGTGCATTTTCCTGCAGGGAGACCCCCCCATGCATTTTTTGATGTTGCCGCTATGTGATATTTCTGCTCTTGTTTCTGAGGCACTGTCCTCATGTTATTGAGCCTTGTCATGAAAGGGCAGCCTGAGGCTGCCAAACAGTGATTTATGCCTGCATTTGGGGTGCATTGGTGAAGCTATAACAACAGGTGATGGGACCTTAGACACCAGACATGGGGTAATACCTTCAAAGACCCTATAGCTAGCCCCTATAGCTTTTGGACATTAAGGAGGCTAGTATTCTTCCATTGATACTTTGCTAAGGGAACTCCACATAAAGGATTTGTGACACAAGAACATAATTTGGTCACTGAAAAGCAATAAAAAGATTTCTTTGTAAATATATTGGAGTAAGAACTACTGAAGAAAATATAAAGGCTCAGTTCCCCAAAGGGATCCGCTTGGCAGAAAATGTAATTGGAATCAAGACCTGAAGTGACCTGAGTCTGCATTCAAGTTGTGTGACTGTTATTGTTTATGCATTTTAGTTCCATTTTTAATTGTAGAAAGATTTATTTCTGCCTCTAGATGTTTAAAAATTCCGTCTTTTTGATGTGCGAATGTACAGAAAACAAAGAATAACTTTGAGCTCTGGTTGGGAAGGCCAGCAAATGCGTTTGGTTATCAAATGCAGGAAAAAAAGTAACAGTGATATTGGCACCAGATCTTTCCATTTAGTCGGATCAGTTTACTGATAATTTCTTTCACTTTAAGAATTGGTACCTTCTTGTTGTGAACATTTTTTTTCCATATGCTGTTGCATGCCAGAGCTTTGGAGACATTCCTGTGTTCCTACCTTTGAACACGTGAATTGCCTCTTTAAGGGCTAGGAGTTGCACTTGCTTTTTTTCTCTCAAATCTGGAAATGGTTGCATGGCAATGCGGGCAGCTGGTGGCTGCCCAGGCAGTGTTGTTGCTGTATAAAATGTACCTGTTGCAATATCACCAAAATAGTTCTTTCATTTCTTTCAGCTACCGTAACCTTAACAAGTACAAGAAATAAAAAAATCAGAATCAAATGGGGAATGTGATGCTTAAGTTGATGGTGTCTCTTTTAAAGTTATAAAGCTGATTAGATTGAAAGGGAGTCCCAAGGACCCCCTGCTGTAGGATGATCTGCCATCCCATAATACAACTTGGGAGAAATTTTCTACTGTGGAGGAAAATTCATCGGCTTCGGTAGCAAACATTGAGCTCAGCTGCAGCTGGCATTAAGACTAAATTTTTGAACATCTGAATATTGAAAGCCTTTTAAACTCACCTAATATTATTCCATTACTGGAACAAATCTAACAGTAAATTGAAAAAAAAAATAGGAACTTTATAAAAAAAAAAAAAAAGCCTTCCCCATCCATTTTCAGCTTCAGTATTATGTAAAGATGACAGTTATCAGCTATGTAGAAGAGCAGCTATATTAAATGTTAAATAACCTTTAACAGTACCAAATATTTAATCATAAAAAATTAAATTGACAGTGGTGTGGTTCACATAGTATCCCCTCGAAAGCCTGACAGCATCATTTCTCATATATATTGATAAGTACAAGACATCCATAAAATCGTAGGCTCTGTAGCCTTCTATTTATGAGAGGCTATCTAAAACTCATTCATTGCAGGTAATATCAGTAAGTCAATTCAGCTTAGTCTGATAGCTCATAACTTTTCAGACTGTTGTATTTACTGAGCCATAGACTATCCTTTCTCGAGTGTACTTGAGAAAATGACTTGTACTGTAAGACTGTTTCTTCTCAAAGTATAATCAAATGCCTTAAAACGAACTCCATGACTGCAAATTCAAAACAGTATTAGGCCTTGGTAATAATATAAAAAATATTGCTTTAATAATGCTTTGTAAGTTGTGCAGAATATTGGTGGTATTTTTATGGCTCCAGTAACCCAGCCAGAAAACTGCTGGTGGGCATTTGGTGCCAGGCTTAGACATGGTTCATGGGGCAGCAGGAGGCCCCCCACACCCCCGTGTTGGAGCTGATAAGGACTCATGTATAAATGGAAGAGTTTCCTCAGCGTGTGATGTAAAGGCCTTGTGGGTGGAGAATCAGCACTGCACGCAGTGTGGGGATGGCGGCCGGCTCTACTTTGTGGATGTGATATAACGCCTGGGAAATTCAGAGATCTGAAGTAGTGAGAGCAAATCTGCTGGCTCTGGTGTTGAGTCTTTCTGTATCAGCTGCTTATGGGGCTGACTGTAGAGTTTGGTCCTGCTCCTGCTAAGGTACTGATAAAATGTTAACTGTGTTCCTGGAGCAGTTCCTTGCTAAAAGGGACTCTCTGTGTCTGATATTCTGGTAGACAGCAGAAATGCAGACAATAGAAATTAGCAGGTAAAAATGTCCAGTAAATGCTCTGATAGTGCTTCATTTAAATTGCCTTGAATATCTGGGATTAGGGAATGGGTTGAAAAACTGTTGGCTTTGATTCTCGATGAGAGAGGACCGTTAAAGCTGGGATGTAGAATGTGCTTCTAAACAAGCTGAATTTACAGAAGACTTGCTAGTAGTAGCCATTTCTCAAGGGAGACAAATAAAGTCACAACTGCCTGGAACTTTAAAACTGAACCAAAATTTAGGCAATGCCAGTACCAGAGGGGAGACCTTCTTTTGATTTCCTTCATTGCTCATTCCTCTCATTCATCTGTACTTACTGGGTTGGAGCTAAAACCAAACAGAGAGGCTGCATTTCCCTTTCTGTTAGCCGTGGCCAGATTTGCTCAGCAATCACTTCTGTCCATAATTCAAGCAGTGAATTGCTGTTTTGGAAGACTTCAGGGTAGAGAATTGCGTTACCAAGCTGTTTCATTATTTTTAAATTTCTGTTTCACTGCTTTCTGGCTTCTGCTGTTTAGACAGCATCAGCTTTTAGTGCTGAAAACAGATCCCCTGGAGGCTGAGCTGAGCAGGGGAAGTTATACTCCCCTGGTCTGTGGGCAGGGATGGAAATGCCTCAGGCTCCAGGGAGCTAGACTGCTCCTTTTGGGTGGTGTGAGCAAATGGCAGAGCCTGCGACACTGACTGTGACAAATGAGGGACTGCTAAGTCCCCAGACCCCAGGGGTCTGAGGGCAAAAGCTGTGTTAAAAGTATTGGGAACTAGCAGCCTGGACTTGATGGTTAGGAGAAGGCAAAATGATAGAATGGCTTCAGTTGGAGGGGATGTTAAAGATCACGGAGCTCCAACCTTATGCTGTATGCTGGCTGCCCCCCACTAGCTTGGGCTGCCCAGGGCCCCATCCATGGCCTTGAGCACCTCCAGGGATGGGCACCCACAGCTCTGGGCAGCTGTGCCACTGCCTCACCGCTCTCTGAGTACGGAATTTCTTCCTAACATCTAACCTGAATCTCCACTCTTCTAGCCTAAAGCCATTCCCCCTTTTCCTATTGCCATCAGATGGTATAAGGCTAAAGACAGACAAGTATAAAGGTTTTGGTGCATAGCCTCGCCTCTGTGCAATGCCTGTGCCCATAGCTGATGTCTGTGTTGCGAAGTTCCGACAGTTTGATATGTTTTTGCATTTTTGTGCCAAGTTAAGATAAGGTTTGAAACCTTTCACAGCAGCACTGTCTTCTTTTGAAATTAGAACAGTGGCGTAACATAGCTGCGTGTGGTAACTGTATGTAGTAAACCTGAGTTCTCGTATCATGCTTGTCATGATCTTAAAGTACTTTGACAAAGAGGCTACTGAATCTGTCCCCATTTTGTAGAAGTAGAAATAAAGGAGTTGTGATATGAGTGGATTTAACGTGCAGAAAAATTGATTTTATTGAGATTGAACTAAAAATGGTCACAGTCCAGTCATGTCTGTGAATCTGATGGCACCATACACCAGATAAGCAAGAACCAGATCTTTGCTTAACGCATCCCCCAAACACATTGAGATATTTCCTTTTCTCTGGGGCACCATGTCACTTGCTGACACCACTCACATCTGCAGGTGCCTCACAGCTGCCCTGAGCCTGCAGCAGCTTTTACTGCATACTGCTGTGCAATGTCCTCCTCTCTTCCTACTCTGATATCTCCTGTGCTTGCACATGGCTTTCTGTTTCAGAGCAAGCTGTCTTTCAGGTTGTGGATGTCCTCTGTGCAGTGTGCTTGGCGAGTGGCCAGCTCTGAGTGGAGCTCGGTCAGGGCACACCACTAATGTTGCTGTAGAAGTGCGACGTGTTTGGGGATCTCTCCCGGCCACAGAGTTTGAGATCTTGTTTTATGTCTTCTTAAAGGCTGTATCTGTGGCAGAAATGGATATCCTTGGTCAGGGTGAGCTCAGGCAGAGCTGTCATCTAAGTTGACGTGCCGGGGCCTGGCTTCATCTCCATGTACAGAACAGCTTCCTACTGTAACAGGTCAGTGGAAGTGAGAGGCGTTTGGCTTAGAGCTGACTGAGTTTGGGAGAAAATACTGCTGTCGGCAACTGCAGATTTGTTAGAATGAGAACAGGTTGCAGCACTGTGTTTGCTTCGGTGAGGGCTGCACTGGGGAGAAGATGCAGAGAGCTCCTGCTCACAGCTGATGGTCTGTCAGATGAGTGCAGCCTCAGATGTTTCAGGTAAACACTGAAAATCTTGAAATGTAAGGAATCTGTAGTTTGCTGATAAACTTACTGCAAAAGGCTTGCTATTTTACTGGTGGGGTGGGGAAGTGCTTCCAGGATCTTGAATACACAGGTAGTGAAAAAGCATGTAGAGAATGTTTGTGCTGTGTGTGGGGTAAAATATTTCCACATCCAGAAGTCCTTTCTGTCTGTATGCAGTCCTTTGCACAGTTCAAGTTGGTGCTGTTCCTGCTTCTGCAGCTTCCATATTCCAAGCAGTAATAGGATTAATTGTTCTCCAAGCTGGTAGTACATCTTTTAACATATGCAGTATGCAGGAAGGCAGGCAATAAATAACTAAAAGAAGCCTACATAGCAGTGGCTCCTGCTGAGGATTTTACTGAGCATATAGAGAAATTGATTCTTTTAAACTTCACTTGCTGGAGTGGAAAGTTAAAGAAGAGAGTAAAAATACTAAGCGATAGGGTGATGCACAGGACTGTCATTTTCATTTTAGGATTCTCTCTATAAAATGTGCACATCAGAGGCTTGGAAAGGCTTCCTAAGGAAAAGCAGCTTTGGTACAATGTCTCAGGGGCAGAGAGAAGCGCAGCATTTGACATGCTATTTAAAAGGCTGAAGGAAATGTCTTAAGGAAAGAATTGCTGTCTGTTCTGTATTTTGGTTCAGGGTCTGTGGTGCAGTCTTCTCAGTCAGAATTTCTGATGGAATCAGTGGGATGCCAACCTGAAAATGAAACGTCTGCAGCCTGTGTAATTTGGCCCTGGCCAGGCTGAGGCTCTGATCTGGAGCTTGGTAGTGTCTGGACACGTGGCTGTCCCCATGGGCACAGCATCATTGCCAGCAGAACCCTGGCAGTCCTTGGGAAAATCCCCTGACTTTTCACACAGAGAGGGCCAGAAAGGTCCTTAAAGGCCTGAAAATCAATTAATCAAAGAACTGATCGTTGAATGGTTTCATTCCAAGAGTACTCTCTCCTCCTTCCTTGGTGACAGCAGCTATGACACGCTTTTTTCCAGTGTGCAGTTTTTTACATGCTGCTTGGTGCTCTGCTGAGAGACCTCTGCATGATATGAGGCTCAGTGCATGGGTTAAGTGGCTGAAGCCTGTCTGGACACCTGCAGGTTTGTTTTAAGGGTATATATCCAATTAATCGCATCCCAAGGCATCTTAAATAGGCAAAACATTTTTGTTGTGTTTCTTTTTTCCTACTGTGCTTTTAAAGTGGACAACAATGGCAGTTGCTCTGAGCTGTGACATGCTGCTGGAGCTGCCAGAAGGACTTTTATTTTCTATTTTTCCTAAACTAAAAAGCAGTGAACCAGAAGATCCTCTGACGCAAACAGACCTATAATTTGCCTTGCTTATGTGACTGGTTCCCTTGATTTCCTAGGGCCATTCCCAAGCTTGAAATGGAAGAAGTGCCCTTTTGATGTTTTCCCTTCTTCCTCTTCCCCAAGGCATTGGCTTGCAGTCACTGGACCTAATTTGTAGCTTATCAGATAGAGGGAGAAGAATGAAGAGCTAGTGAAGTGCTCCTTGGGCTTTGATCTACTTCTCCCTTCCATCATTAATTTACTGAGTGCCCCAGATGAGGCCATGCAGGATATGCCCCTGCGGATGGTCGTGTGCTGGGCAGAGGTCTCTAATGAGCACAGCTTGAGCACAGCAGCATGCACATGGCTTCCAGGCCCAAGTGCATCCCCATCCAGCCAGCATGGACAGAGAAGCGTGCATCTGCCTGCACCTACCCTTAATCTCCCCTTGTCTTGGTTCTGTCAGAGGGGGCTAATAGCCCACTGCATCACAGACATAGCAGAGGATAAAAAACTATTAATCATTGTACAGTACAAAGGATGGATTTCATTCCCCGAGTAGGAACATGGACCGTGATCCTCTAAAGCTAACATTTAACACCTTGATAGCTACGATTTACATAGTGTTGTGCCTGAAACCACAGTTGAATGGTGCTGAAGAATAACTTCTGACCTACTGCATGTTTAATGTGGGAGGTGATCCATTGTCCTGAGTTACTGAAAGTGAAGGATTTGTGTTGCTTGGTTTCTAATAAGAGAATAGGAAGGATTTATGTTAAAAATAGTGTCTCTGAATAGATGGTTGGGAAGATCTCTTCAAATGCAGAAAAGCTTGTCTTTCTTAATCTACAATCTTTCTAACATCCAGGAAAATCTTGCCCTAACTACAGAACTCACTGGGTAATTGTATCTCACGTTCCACAGGAAGAGATTTATCTTGGGAAGGTATTAAAAGCTTCAGTTACACAGTTGTCATCTAGGAAGATACAGTATTGATTGATCCTGGAGCTTCATTTGATTGGTTGCATTGGTGATTACGGTATCGATTGGTCTCGCATGCTGCGTCTGTTCCGTGTGCTGCTCTGTTGCAGCAGGAATTAGTCCTACTTGCTGCTCGCTGCATGTTTTTCGGGAGTAGAATCAGGCAGAATTCATTTTTCACTAGACAGAGTCTTACAGAGTAATTAACTGAAAGGAGGCTGGTGAGAATTACTGAATTACCCAGGGAACGCGGCACAGTCAGAGTTTTTTCAGGCATGTGTAAATAAAGAAATTTGCATTCTCCAAATATTTTAAGCAAATACTGTATTCAAAGGGAAGTGTGTAATTTGAAAAAGTGTGGAAATATATAAGAGCTGCAAGCAGTTTCGAAACCTCACCGCCACAGCTAAGGCAGAAGGGAAAATTGCATGATGCCTGCTGAGCTGTCCCTTGGAATGCTGTGGCTAGGGAGGAAGAGGAGGATGGATGCAGCCTCGCACATTAACTCCAGTGCTAGCCAAAGGTTTGCCAAATGGCTTGTCTTGCTTTGTCACTGTCTGTGTTTTATCAGCACTGTTGCCATATGCCAGAAGTGGCAATGTTTGTGGGGATGTTCAAAGGAAACGTAGAATCATTAATGTTGGAAAAGACCACTAAAATAATCTAGGAGTCGGTCTGAAACCAGAAGTCATTCTCTTCTAACTGTGCAGTTGAATGCAAATGACTCCAAGTGAAGCCTCCACCATTGGGAGGTCCTGAACATTTCCTCAAGGTCACATGAATTGTTTTGCTAATAACTACTTAACTCCCCCAAACGGAGATTTTCCTTCTCGTGGCTGTGGGGGACACATGTAATTAGATAGGCTCCAACAAAAGAAAAGTTTTGAACGTGAATTTTAAATGCTTACTCTTAGTCATACCATCTGGTATGAGACACTAATTAAAATAGTGAGACATTTCTAGGCCTACATGTGTACTGCAGAAAGAGATAAATGTACTCAGAATGTGAGACAGCGTCGCATGGTGTTGCTGTTGCACCAAAGCACATTTTCATCAGTTCTGGATACCGCATTTAGATGCTAGCTGAAATACTCTAGAGCAGGGCTGTGGTCCTTGCTTTTAATTTCACCACCAGTAAAACTGAAGAAATGGGAAAATTACGCGTTTTCTTGACTATCTCATGACTGGAAAGAATTAAAGAGCAAAGCAGTGAGAACCCTAGAAGTGAAAGTTGCAAATTAAACAAACCCATTTCTTCCAAAGTAGAAAAAGATAAACGAAGTAGGAAGGAAAAGTATTACCTTTCAGTGCTAGAAGTATTTGTATGTGTGTATGCACTCTTACTGAGTTGCAGGATGGGCTTAGAAAATACCCAGAGTTCAGCAGAATGAAAAAGAAGTTAAAGCACTTTCTTCTGTTTAAGAGCTGATGAGATGAATAGGAGAGGACAATATTTCAGTTGCTGGTTTTCTTTGCAAACAGATCTGTGGGACTAATCCCTTTGTATAGGGATTAATCTTAAATTTAATACATAATTTAAAATTATCATCCCATCCAATAGTGATTTTTTGTCTTCAGTGTTCAAAATATAATGCTTTCTGTGAATTTTTAAAGCAGTCATAATACAAATTCATAATGAAGATTGTTAACATCAATAAAGGGTCACTTGCCTTTCTGTTCTACTAATTCCAGTTAACAGAGGGCTGGAATTAAGGAGACCCTTAATGTTGAAGGCATTGCCAGAAGGTCACGAGCAATTTGTTATGGTGTGCCAGGGTAGATCTCTACACACTGGGAAATGGGACTTGTTCGTGCTGTCCTGAATATATAAATATATATATATATATTCTTATTTATTTATTTATTTATTTATTTATTTATTTTTCTGCAACAAATATTTGACTTTTTCCTGATAAAGTAAAACTGAAAATTGACATCTTCTGTGTTCTGAGATGGAGGCTGTCTATTTTCTGCGGTCTTTAGAGCGTTCTACTCTAATAGCTGAACCCTGATGCAGGAGGTATCTGCCTCACTGCACAGAACCGCACGGATTGTATTCCTATGTAGGACTTGTATAGCAGAACTGAAATGACTCATAATCTTTACGTGAACTTATTTGCTGAAGAATGCCATTTGTGTGCCTCAATTCTTGCTTCCTTTGCTTGAAATATAATGACCATCTGACCAGTTAGTGTGTATCTGAATAATGTAACTGTCATGAATGCCCAGTTTATGGACTTGTGTGGGTATCATGTCTGGGTATCCTTGAAATTATGCTTCATCAGAGAGAGCTTTTATTGTCCTGAGAAAGCAACTGTATTTTAATGAAGGTCACCCTTATGGAAGGTAAAACTGCTGTGCAGCATCTCTCCAACCCAGAAATCAATTCATATTGTTGCTTTCCAGGGCAACTGCAACTTTGGCTTGAAATCCGTTCTCCGAATCTTTCAGTCAAGCTTTCCAGATCATTATAATACATAGAGATCTGCTGTGCCATGGCTGTATGATCATTAAATTGGGGAAAAAAAACTGCTACTGTGCATATGTTGACAACCAATTTATTCATCGCAAAATAGCAAAGCATTGAGTATCCATTCCGTGTCAGTTGGAGGGCACTGTGCTGTATTTGTTGCCATCATCATTATGAGGGTTACAAATGATCTACCTGGAGCTCAGCATATATCTTCTAGGATGAAGTGTCAACACAAAGATAATAGGGGTGAATTTAGAGTACAGCTTTAGGTGTACGCCTGCCGCTTTGCACTGCAAGTCAATAGTTGTTGGTTGAAAACTGTGCAGTGAGACAGTCAAGGAAGAGAAGTCTAATTCAGTAACCTCAGTTTAGGCATTTTTGTTTGGCAGCTGATTGTTTATGCTGCCCAACACTGACAGCAGCGAAGTGCACTAAAAGGGATCTACTTTCTGAAGAAATATTTTTTGTCCTAATCTTGTTTCGTGTGGTTGTCATGAGGAAGTACATGGAAGGAATAATCAGGAGACCAGATGGCTTTTTGAATAGTGAGTCTATTCAGACATTTTCAAATCTCTAATTGGTCATTGGTTTTAAATGTTAATATGCTTCACTGGTAAATCATTTCTATTCTTTCTTTTTGAAGTTTGCAAAGAACTATGAAAGACATAAAAATATTGTTAACTGTGGTACCAGAAAATCAGTATTCAAGCAATGGTGCTACGAAGCAACTATGAACTTCAGCAAATATGAATAGGATGATGGTCATTCAAAGTAATTAACTAGTGACAGGCTGAAGAGGAGTACAGTGTCATATTTTGCGTTGATGTAAACAGGCAAAACTGTTGAGTGAGACTATGCTGTTTCATAGCAGAAGAGAATGTAGTTCCATGTCTGCATTTATATCCTTGCCTCATGCCATGTTCCTTGCCTACAGGAGAATGCCTCAGGAAAGTCTCATGCAACACTGCAGGAGGAAGGTTGCACAAATGGATTTAGATTAAAAAATAAAAATATATCTATATCTGCGCTTAGACAGGACATGTTGCATTGGATGGAATGCTGCACGTTGTTAACTGAAGAAATACCTCTAGAGAAGGCAAGTCGGGATGCTTTCCAAGAAAGTATTCCTCGCTACTTTTGTTGTGTGTTTTTTTTTTATCTTTTTTTTTTTTTTTTATGAAATATCAAGCATCAAATTGGTTGCTGCAGATTTAAAGTGGATTTTCATGCCCTCACTCTCAGCATTTGCATATGGTGAGAAATACCTGCAGAACCTCCAGGAAGGATGGTGGGCATCATGTTGCCCTCAGTAGGGTGTGTTAACGGAGTAGTGTGAACTCAGCTCTAAGGAGAGGCAGCAGATCCAGAGTTAAGTTACAGTTTACAGCAGAGGGAAAGTGAAGGAGTGGAACCTCAGACAGGAAACCGTCAAACATACCTTGCCAGTTCACCCTTTGAATTTGACATGCACATCTATCACTGAAGACCCCTTCTACCAGCTGTTCAAAGCATTGACAACAGTAAGGTCCTTGGTGACTTGGTGCTCCAGTGAAGGTCGAAGAGCAGTGCTGGGCTTTTTTGAGGGGATTGTTAGTGGTGGCTGCAGTAACAATGAGGTGGCTGTCTAGGAGATGCTGCATGCACGGCAAGGAGAATAAGCTTTGTAAGCACTTGCCTTTTTCAGCTTCTTCAGCAAGCAATTGCTTTGTGCTGGCCACAACAGTCTCCAGGCAATCAGTGCCAAAGAGACACTTCAGTGTCTGGGTTTAACACTTCTACAGTTTAAAATGCTACTGTTTATGTGAGTCAACAATATAATGCCTTAAAGAAGCAAAAAGATGGTGTATGCACTTATTAAAGCATCTTGTTTCAGAGGCATTTGGAACCGCAGGGATTCTTTGCACTTTTCATGAAGCGATTGACAAAATAGGATCAAGCTACACCAAGAAACAGCATCAGCTCTGAAAAAAAACCCCAACCAACCGTCACCACTATATGTGGAGTGCAGATGGTGCTTTTGGTACTTGATATTATAGCTGTTTTTAAGTTTATTGGAGAAAAATATGGATTTTTAAATCTTACACCTGCATGCTGAGAGGAAGCATATGTAGAGACTTGCTGAATCCCTTGGTGTATTCTGAGTGGCTTTTTACACACTCGGAGCTGAAGTTTGCCATCCTCCCTCACTGTGAACAGTATTTAATTCTGGAATGGTTCTGCTAAAGTCAGACAAAATCATGGTGGAGATGAAAGGGGCATAAGGTTTCTGTCCTGTGTATTAATGACCTGGCTGCAAAAAACAAAAGCCATGTACATAGTTTTCTTTTACGATCGCTGTGCATGTGATTGTTCAAGTGTGGACACACCTGTACCCAAATGCGCATAACTGTATTTGATGCATTTTTGCAAAGAGATGCCAGTGAAATAGAGGTGGTAGGCATGCAGTAGGGTAAACAGAGCAGCTAGCAGCTATTAGATCAGAAGGATTTCTTTGCAGGAGTAACAGATCAAAGCTAGCTAGCTGTTTAAATACAACTTCATGCAAATATCTAAGTTACAGCCCCATCACTGCCTTCGTGCCTTATGTCAGTACTTTCCGTGCTGCTTAGCCTAACTGGTCCCTTACCTTGTTTTCTACATTCATGCCATATGTGCTTTCCTTTGCACTCCCTTATGTCTCATAGAAGGGAAGCTCAGAATTGCTCTCAGCACACCAAAGTTCAGATGTTTTCAGCTGTGACCTCACCTTTTGCACATAAATAGGTATGTACTCTTGTGCTGTTATTCATATGTAAAATTATCTCTTGTTCTGAGTGAGCTGGCATCACATCCCAGCAAGATAATTGCAAGAGAATTGGAAATCTTCATACTACTACTAAGCATGTTCCCCTTGTGAGAAGTGCAATTTTCAGTTTTCCCTCTCAAGAACGCAGATTTTCCATGTCAAGTTTTTACCTGTTTTGTGAGCATTTGGGTGGCTTTTTGACACTGGGAGTTTAAAGGGCAGAAATAGGAAATAGCAGTGCTTCGCGTGGGCTGTAGTGTCACGTTCTTTCCACCTTGGGCTGTGCAATCTGCAGGCAGAGTGTTTGTGTAGCAAGTGCCATGTCAAGCCAAGGTTAAAGCAGGATTATTTATTCCTTTTTTTTCTTTTTTTTCCAAGTTGGGATCAAAGTACAGTGCACATCATATGGAAATTGCATTTGAGACAGCTGAGTTCAATTACCTTTTCAAATAATTGTCAGGAACGTACAGTTGCTTTAGAAGTACGGTGTATTGCTTACAGGAAAAGCTGACCTTGAACATACTCGCATGGCCCTCTGATTTCAATGCACAGCTCTTCAGGCAAAATCTAAATCCTGCTGAGGGTCAAATCCAGGCTGTTAGGGGCCAGAGACAGCCAACTAATCAGGCACCGTGCCACATGGATATCAGAGGAAGGGCTTGTACCAAGCATGCTATGTAGCTTGCTGCTGAATTTTGGCTTCTCTCTGCTGGCCAAAACAATTTGAACACTGAGGAGATGGCAGCCCAGCTCTGTTTATCCCCAGCCCAGACTCTATACAGTGGTAGTGAACACGAAGCAACATTGGGTGGCCCAATGGGAAATGTCTGGGACTGCTTGCCAGCCCTGGCATTCTCTGCCTGCTGCACTGCTTGTTAGCACCACTGCATAGGCATCTCTGTTACCTGTGAGTTTATATCCCAGCTTCACAATTGCACTTCTCTATTTGTTCCTGCCAAGGACGAGTTTTAAACGTCCCTAATGCCTGTTCCAAGTGGGTGGAACGGTGGCAAAAAAGCTGCTTTGATTTAAGTTAGTGAGGGGGCAGAGCTCCTCTGTCTACCTGATTATTTATCTCCCTAGTTACACACAGCACTTGCTTTCTCTGGAGTGATTCAAGCATATCATAACCTCTTGCTTTAGCTCTTTTATCATGCTGGTTTGCTACTACAATTCAGGCAGAAATCTGTCTTGGCCTCTACAGAGCATCTCACTTTATTGGACTCTGATGTGCCTCCCCTGTGTTTTTTTCAAGTTTCCTGTTTATCATGTGGAAGACTGAGAACTGCACTGAATGCTTTGGGATGGGCAGATTAGGCTCTCACGGCATTAAAAGCCTTCCTCCAATGCCAGCTAGAGATAAATGGGTGTGAAGACAGGTGCTCAGCATGGAGCATGCTGTCTCTGGGAATGCAAACAGCTCAGGGATTCTCAGGGATTTTTACCAAAACATCATTGATTTCAGCATGAGCAGCAGTAGACTCATGGCATTTCTCCAGCCTCCTGCTCTGCTATGGATGATTCACACATACAAGTGCTAGAAGCAGTGCCTGAGAGATCTGAGCTCAGTTTCTGGGTCAGTGGAAATCCTGAAGTGAGTATGCCATCTGAATTTTGCATTAATACAGTGAATCCTGTTCGCTTCTGTCCTACCCAGCCATAAGTATCTCCCACTTCTCCGCAACATTTTTTGCCATATGTGGGAGATATGCCTCCTCATCTTGTACTCTGGGTAAACTGTCAGACTCAATGAGCCTGGCTGATGCACCAAGTAGAAAGAGGAGCATATGGTCTAGAGTGTGGCTGAGTATTTGGGAGTGAGTGAATGACATAAAGTGGGGAGGGGAGGAGTGGATAGTTTGATAGCGTAGTCTGCTGTAGGTGTCTTGAGAACTCCTATGTGTTGCACGTCAGTCGCTCTGAAGTGCTTTGTGGCCACAGGAACTTCTTGCAGCTGGGCAGGAAGAAGATCCATGTACTTCAGCATATTGCAGTAGACTCTGAGTTTGGGATCTGCATTTCTTGCTCTCTCCAAACTCTTCTTCTGGGAACACAGCACGTTATGTGGGGCTGAGGCCATCGTGGTGTTTAGGTCATTTTAAAGTCAGTGGGAGTGGTGATAGTGACTTCATGGAGTCCTGATAAAGATTGAAGGCTGGGATGCTAGTGTGTAATCAGTTAAGTAATAGGAACATGAAGAACCATTAAGAGTAACCTTCAGGTCTGTAGGAGTCTGAGTGTGAGGCATCAGCTTCCCCATCCCTGCAGTATGTGAGCAAGTCTGAAGAACTTGCTATAATGAATTCTGAGAAGATTTATTTAAAAGTTTGCTTGTGAAGGCATGACAAGGCAGACTGTGTACTTCTCACATTCCTAGATTAGAAAACCTGGATTAGAGTATCTTGTAGCTTTATATTTGCCAAGAACAGATTCTCCTGCTGGAAGGTATCCAGCCAGTGGGAGTTTGGAGGTTTACTTTGTAAAGAAGAGCGTCAACGTGTGTGTTTATATGTGTGCGCACAGGGGAAAGGTGAGAGGAGGTGGTAAGCAGCTGGTGCCTTCTTGTGGTAAATCCTTCCAATGTGCTCAGAAGGTTTCGCTTTACGATCCTGAGCTGCAAGTTGAGAAGAGTTGGTTTCTCCCTCTTTGTGTATCTCAAACTTTAGGGAGAAGAATTGATTTAATTTCATCTTGTCTGATCCTGATTAATGAAAAGTCATTTCTGCTAGTTCTGGGCTGGAAAAATAATCTTTGACTATTTTGTAACCTTGCAGATATATGTATGTGTGTGGCAGGAAGTTCTATAATTCTAGAAATTATGACAAGGCATCCATAAAGATGAGGCTGAAACCCTATGCAGCAGCATTGTAGCTTAAAGGAGCGTTATTTAATACCTATTAATGGAACTGCTGGAGCGTAAACACTCAGCTCAGACAGATATTGTTAACTCCTTTGTGCTTGCAGTCTTAGGGTGGGGTGGCAGATCCTTCACCGCTGCCTGGAAGAATGCTCTTCCCTCTGTTCTGTACAGGATGCTCTGTGTGTGAAGTAGGGAGGGATGCTGGGAATGTGAACGCTTGTCATTTTCTGAGCACTTTGATCAAGCTGTAGATGTCCCTGTTCATTGTAGGGGAGTTGGACTAAGTGACCTTTCAGGGTTCCTTCCAACTCAAACGACTCTATGATTCCGGTTGCATACTGCTTACCTGTATATTCAAATATATTGGGTACAGCTCTTGAGCATCGTGGGACTGGTATACAGGTAATTACTTTTTAAAAAGAAAGAAACAGTGCATATTATGGAACTCAAGATGTCTTTTCTTAGAAGCAAAGGATTAAATATAAAAGTTGAATTTCCTGAGTAATGCGTGATTCCCCAAAGTCAGGGCTTAAAAAACAACAGTCATTAACATGAAATTGATAATGAATGAGTTAGCAGTTTTACAATCCATTTGCTTGTTGGGCATGTCTACACGAGGAATGTAGTGAAACTTTTCTGGAGACTAATTTAATTAAAATTGGTCCAAACCTCCTGTGCAGACTCTAGGTTAAGTTTGCATTGTGATGTGAAGTGTAATTCTTAGCACGCGTAGATGGCCTACAGATTGTTAATTAGAGTAAGAGGTGAAGCTGGTGCAGGTCAGGCTTCTGCCCTGCAGTCCCTAATCACCAGCTTAAAAGGCACGCACCAAAACCTGTTTTGTCCGCTGCCTGCCAAACCAGTCACTTGGACGGATGTAAGAGTTTCGCTTCAGTGATCTGTAAGAATGGCTGAACTAACGCAGTGGCAAAGAACAGCAAAAATATGATGGTCATGGAGTTGAGGCATGCTGTAAGACCAGATCTTCACCTCTATTGGTGGCAGCTTGAGCTGAGTTCTCATGTCATGCTGCTGTCAAATAGCAACTTAGTTTTTCTCTAGGGTGCAATTTTGGAGAACTAAGAAGGGCTTTACCTTCTTCCGGCTGTCCTGTTCTCCTAACATGCTGCTCTGCTCAGCAGGACAGAGTGCTTGACCAGGCCCCAAATTTCTTAGGAAAAAGGAAAATTAGTGCTTTCCTAGGAAAGGCACTTCTGTGCCACCAGGGGGTGATCAGAGTTTGAGGGCAAGACAAGGGATGGGATCTGAGCGTTGTGCTCTTGTTCTCTCCAGAGATGAACTGTTTCTGCCTGTTACTGGAGCACTGGGACTAAAAGCTTCTCTTACACAGCCTGCCGCCTGAGCCTGCTCAGCAAAGCGTGAGGATGGTTTCTGGCTCATCTATTTATTCAGGCTTTTAATTATTTACCAGCTATCCTCATGGTGAGGAGTTGGTGCCTGATGTTATTGAGGTACTTATTCGAGCGTTCACATTTATGCGGATGCATTCTTTTTATATTGGATTTTGGGTAGTCATGAGCTATAGTAAGGAATTAAATGTCATGTAAAGAAGAAATGTGACCCATTGATCAAGATACAATGGCCCACCTGTGAACAGTCTATCCTGGCTACGAATTGGCTGGGCCCCGGAGTGGCCCATTCAAAAGGGAACTGATGTTTGCATTTTCAAGCAGTTGTATGCAGAATTCCAGATGCTTATACAACACGCTACCTGAGCTGCAAACACATCACTGTTGTCCTTGGGCTGGTCCTGTTTTGAGGTTGCTTTAAAAGGTATCCTGAATGGGTATATGTGATGCTTGACTACTTGCAAAGAACGAAGCCTAAGCCACAGGCAGGGAAGGGTATATCCACTCAACAGAATAACAAGTCCTTGGAAAAATCACAGTGCATGGAAGCACTCAGCAGCTCCCCAGTGCAGTGATGTCACAACTGGGTCTGCCATCTCTGCACACCAACAGGAGAGGACAGGGCATGACCAAATCAACACAAATAAGCTCAGAAGAGTCTCCTGGACTTAACCAAAGGATGTATTTTAACTGGAGAGTTGAGAGTTGAGGAGTACATGGGACTATCTGTTTCTCCCTTCAAACTTGTCACAGGGAAGGGTGCACATCTTTGCATGATGTCAATCAGTACACCTGCACAGACTGCAGAGAACAATTGTAATTTATCCTGTGGAAGGCCCACAAGGAAAGTGATTGAGGTTTCCTGCAATTCACTGGAGACTTATGACACTGAGAGCAGGCATTTGAGCTCCAGTGTCTGCTGTGCAGCTATTTGCAGTGCAGGTAATTACAAACACTTGATAGATCTCCTTCAGAGAAACTGGGGTTTGGTAAGATGCTCGAGTTGGTCCTGGCTGATTTCACTTCCTAGAAGGAAGGGGTATTTCTTTGATTTCCGTCTCAGCATAAAGGTATTGTGCCACAGTACTGTGGAAGAGGTTCTGAGGGTTTAGCCAAGCTTTAAAATATTTCAAGGATCTTCTTTGTCTTGTGGAGATCAGTGGGGTCCTTTGCTGGTGAGCTGAAAAGTCTGGGGGAAACAGAAGAAACCTATTTCAAGACGTTTTTGTGAGAACAATACCACCGCCAACACCTTATGCAGCTGGTAAATATCATTCCTTTAACAGATACTGAATCTTTTTTAGTGTTCAGCTACCTACACCTGACCACCAAATTTCCACTCTGTTCGCCTTGGCTGACATTTATATAACAAAGAGCTGCTGACTGTTCTTTTATCAGCACAAGAAAGTTGAGCACAGGAGGAGACAAATATGATGGGCACCATATGGCAGTACTCAGAGCTATTCTGATCCCTGTACATCCATCCTCTCTAATGGTTATATTGAGCCATTGTTAAGGAAAAAAATGCTGCCCGTTGCTTGAAATGTTAACTCCTGGCTGCTGTTACATACTAAGTCCTTTCTCTGTTGGATGTCTTCTTACAGGGTGGTTGCGGTGGGAAGGGACATCTGGAGGTCATCTAGTGCAGCCTTCCTACTCCAGCAGCATATCCTATTGTATGTTACCCACAATTGTACCCAAATGGATTTTTAATAGCCTGAGGGAAGGAGGATTTGAGTATGGAGTTTTGTCGTATCTAGATCTCATTTGTGTTGCCCTGTGATTTCCAAGCAGTGAGCATGGGAATGGAGCTGACAGCAAGATGAGAGGCAGGCAAATAAAAAACCTGCAGCCATGGGTGAGGACTTCTGGATCTGAACATAAAGATGAGAGGGGAATAAAATGTACTGCTGACAGAGCTAGCATGCGAGTGGAGCTTTCTGCAGGAGTTTGGCTTTTGTGTGTCTTTATATTCTTTGGAGTCTGGATTTCCTAGGCAGCTACATGTAAATGCTTCTTGCTGGTTAGTGTGTGCCACAGGGTGTTACTGTGAGTGGAGTCTGACCTGGTATATGGTTGTTCTGCTGGTTAGCCAAAGTGAATTCTTACATTAACAGTCATGGAGATTCAGAGCCTTGCTGTCCTGTGTAATTGAGAATCACCTTGTGAAACAGCACTGTGGTGATTTCTCACTTGAGGTCTGGTAGTGCTGGAATGTGGCTTTCTGTTAGCGTTCCTGTGATCTGCCAGCCTCAAGGAGCTGAAGAATTTAAAGCAGGTCAGCAAAGACTGCTCTCCCCTTGGGGATGGAGCTGCCCTGAGAACTGGATGACAGCAAATATTTTAGCCTGTGATTTGAATATCTTTGGAAGCATAGGGATTTTAACTGGTTTCATAGTCTGAAAAATGGTCAAGAAGACAACCTCACCTTGTTCGCTTGTGATGCAGAACAAGGTTTCGTAATGATACATCCATGCCTATTAGAGCTGATGTTTATTAAGGATGAATGCCATTTTGCAGAGTGGTTGTTAGAGTAAAATGCATAAAGAAAAAAATTATACTGCAAACAATAACAAGATCCCAGAATTACCTTGAACTGTGCAATTGAGATTCGCACCGGCTGTCAGATCATCTCAGCACAAGACTGAACTGCTGACATTTGTTTAATTACAATGTATTTATTAAATGGGGCAACATCCTAATCACTCGTGCGTGCTTGCTTTATGTCTTTTGTACAATGTCTCTATTCAATGTGAATAAATTCTCATTAAAATGAGGAGAAAATGATTTATTTTGCAACCATTGTGTGCAGAGATCATGCTGTACTTTAAGCTTATACAGAATTGTGGAGTGCTATTTAAAAGAAAAAAAATGTTACCAAGAAAAAGCAGTCTTTCTGGGAAGAGAAGCCCTGCAGAAATACTGCAAGATTGTGGTTTGGCTAAGGTAATGCCATTTCAGTTTGGTCAAAATTTCCTTCACAGGAGCAAGTAAACTTAGCCATGTTTGAAAATTGTTGTAGGACATTTTGGATTGTTTTCAGAGTGTATCATCTACAGTTTGGATATCCATGATGGAATATGTAGCAGACTTGCTACTGAAGCTTTTTAGAAGCAGGGACGCACAAAAGAGTATCTGGAGTTTCTTTACGCTCCAAAAGCAGAAGAATGGAAGTGAGTGTGGAATAGACTTGGTATTTTTTGACTTGCTGGAGAAGTGAGACAAGTGTAAATTAAGTCATTTCAGCATCACTGCAGCCATTGATTGCTCTGCAAACCCCATGCTGCTGGAAACCACAAGCACACAGGAGAGATGGGCAATGGGATGAGAAATGTGTTGGTGAATGAGTGGCAGAGTGTGGCTGCGCCTCTACAGGAGTCAAATACCAGAACAAGCAATGAAAGCTAATCCATAAGATGATTCATGCGATAAGAACTTATCAAGATGATTAAACAAGTGAGGTCCACGTGGTCTGTTGCAATTAATGCTCTGTGGATAAGCTAGGCAGGCTCTGGGTGTTGGTATTCATGGTTGCAGTGTGGTACATGCATGTCAGCGCTGCTGAGAGTGTGGAGAATTCAGCAATAATCAATAACTTCTAATTGTTTGGCTCTAATTATTAGCATTTAGTGAGCAAAAATACCCTTCTTTTGCATAACTTAAAGCTTTTGAAAACATTCATTATAGAACTACAAGATTTGCTCAAGACTCATGTTGCATTAAATTGCCTTCCTGGGTTGGCAGGTTATGCACTGTAGCATTTTACACCCTTGTATACCCTTCATGTTCCCTACTGGGAAGTACTGCAGGTGTAAGAAATCTGCAGTCATACTGAAAGCCACAAAACTAAAGCCATTCCAGGCAGACCTTTGGGAAACTGTTGAAAATGCAGCTTGGAGCTAGGAAAGGGCAAAGAGGTTTGCAGTAAGATACTGATTCTCTGAGGAATTCTTAAAGAAGGGTTTAGAACTACAGCAGCTAACAGAGAGGGGTTTTTTCGTAACAACAATACAGCGCTTGGAGTATCTGTGTAACATTTGTGAAGAGAATCTGTGTCTGTAAACTGCTACACTTGACTTTTGAATGAGTTACCGTCTCTTAGCAAGCTGCTGTGATGTAAAGCCTTTCTTGCAAGGCTCGTGGAGGAAGGCATAGGTTTGAGGATCACTCTGCAATCATCCCTGTGAGGCCTGGCACTGGGGAACAGGAGAGCCATGACAAGCTGTGTTTTCTAGGTCCAGCCTGCTGTTCTTGTTTCCCATAATTTCCAACATGAAGAACACCTTAGTGTCAGAAGTCTTAAAGTGAGATGATCTCATAAAAACAAATAGTCACAGCCAGCAGAGTTGCAAGCTGGGAGTACTTAGTGATGATCTGATGAGAGTAGTTAACTGAAAATGGGATGTGGATTTAGGTCTAATAGTTTATCAACAGAAGCGTTCTGATAAGCTACCAAATCCACCTTCCAAAGCAAGGGAAGTAATACAAGTCCACTGTTGTTATTGTCAGTAGTTTCTAGATAATTATCTACTATCTGAAAACGTCCCTGAAAAGCACGAAGCACTGTTTAAGCCTTGCGTTGTGTCTCTTTATTCGATTAATATGTTCCTTTGTTACGTATGTTTTCTTCCTCTAGCTCTCAACGTAGACTCCTCAGTATATGTTATTCTTCTGATGCATCCAGAAAATACTTCTATAAGTTGAAGGGAGAATATAATTTCAAAAACAGTGTATGTGTGCCTGGGTTAGTACTGAAAGAGGAGAAAACGTGTAGGAGAACAGTGGTGACTTACGTTGCTCAAACAGTTATTTTTGTCTGCCTTCTCTTTAATTTTGAACTCTCGTTTAAACAATCCCATAAGTCTTCTAATGCTGATATCTTCTCTTAGGTTGTAATGTTCCCCTGCTGCCTAGTTCAAGTAAGGTGAAAAGAAGCCTCGTGTTCCATACATTTATTGAGGATTTTTTTTGTGTGTGTACAGCTCACATAAAATTGCATCCATTCGGCTCATGATCCAAAGTGCAGTTCCATTAACAAAGCAGCACTCTACCTTTTGTGTGGGCTGTTATGCTTAAAGCCTGTTCCAGTTGTTGTGTCCCACTGAAATAGAAGTTTTGCAGGTGATTTAGTTTAGTTCATTTCCAATTCTGTTGTATTTTCTTTGTTTGCACCCTGAATAACTTTGTAGAAACTATCTGATAGAATCATTTTCATTTTACCATTTAAGATAAAACTCGTACTGAGAGTAGAATGCATTTATTTGGTAAAAAAAAAAAAAAAAAATGCAGTTGTACAGAATGGAGAGATGATTTCTTTCACTTCCTTTCACTCTGTCATCTTCCCTCCACTTTGAAGCCTGCAGAAAAAAACAAAACCAAACGTTTTCTGTAGATTATGAAGAACCCAGGTGGCACTGTTTGCCATTTCTGTATGGCCTCAAGGGCACAGAGACCCCTGTGTGTACAAAGTTTTTTAAAATAAAACGAAACTTGTTTCAGTCTGGAGTTTATCGTTCTTCCAAAACAAGGACGTGCACGATGGCCTAGCTCAAAACTCACTAACCTAAGTGTAGTTTTCAGAGGTACCTTGCAATCAGCTGCCCTTACAGAGTCAGTAGCTGCTGACTCTTGTTGGTTTTAAAGTGGATGCTGTATTGTAGCATCACAAGGACATCTCTGAGGAAGCCCTCTATGACTGCCTAGAAGTGTTGCATTCAAGGTGAAACATTCCAGCTTAGCAGAGCTACCCCAGTGAGGACACCCTATGGGACCGTTGGGGTTATATAGATTTCAATTCTCCTTTGCAGTTCATTAGCTTGGCCAGACCTGAGTAAGGCAAGTTAGTTTGCCATTGAGCTGACAACAATCCTGTCAGTGAACAGGCTGCTTTTCACCTGATATGCTGAGGAACGTGATCTCATGGCTTCTATGAATGCTCCAGCATTTTTGCCCACGATGTTCTTGTGTCTCTCTTCTAGAGTCTGGAGCAAGAGCTGCCCATTTTACAGCACCTAACGTGGTGAAGTCCTGGGTCATGGGCAAGCAGGAGTTACATAAATGGCAGTAATTAAGCTACCTCACTGAACCTGTCTGTGCTTTGTGTCATAAAGTCTGTGATTTGATAGGGAAGAATGAGGCAACTGGAAGAAAACAAAAGGAGAAAAAAGAATTCCTTCCCTGGAGTGTGGACTGAGAAGCTACTTGGAATGTGAGAATATACGCATGGAAGCATGCAGCAGAAAGACACCTAAAAATGAGACTGTAGTGATGAGAGCGGCTTACCAGCCCTCATGCTTCAACATACGGTTGTTTTTTCAAATAAAACTGGAAAACTGCTGCTGCTCTTTCTGCCATCCCTTACTCGAATAGACCACTGGCCTTGTGCTTTGCTGCTGGCCTGGGAAGGTCAGTGGGGACTTTCCTTGCCTTTGCTATATGCTGCTGCTATGATGTGCTCTAGCATGCTGGAGAGAGTGCCCCATTTTAGAAGCAACAACACTGGACATCTGCTAAGACGTGTTGCCAGCTATAATAAGTGATGGGCAAGGGAATATCCTGCATCCCTGTTTTCTCACCTCAATAAGTGTTGAAAAATGGCCCATAGCAATGTGTACATGACCTGCTGGAGGCAATTGCTTGGTATCGTTTTCCATTTTCTCTCTCTCTCATCTCCTCTTCCTCCTGCTCTAACGTTTCTGTTTTCATTTCCTTCTGCTTAGCCTGTTTGTGGATTTCTTCGCCTCGCTTTTAGAATCTATTACCTGAGTTTTAGGGTATGTCTTTATTCTAGGTACAAAACTAAGATACTGCATAAATATTAACATAATCATAGATCCTTTTTTTTTTTTTTTTTTTTTTTTTTTTTTTTTCTGGAATGTGCTTTTAGGTATCACCTTGGTCAGTAATTTAATTGAATTGGATGGTGACAACACACTGACATTGTTAAGGTTAATGACCCAATGATTTACAAGACAAGGCACATTTACCGGCAAATGGATTTTAGTAATTGTTCCACTGAACAATGAGAATAACAATTTGTACATTGATCCACAAAGTCCTACTGCAGAGCGTCTGTTCTTCCTTTGCCAGTGTCCCTGTCCATAAATTCACCATCATTCAATGTTTTGTCAGTCCGGCTGTATTTTGCACTGAATTTCAGATTATTTATTTTAATGTGATCCACAGCTTTTCATGCCTGTATGGAACATGGCTGGGTAAGATGGTGGCATGAGAGAACAGCGGAAGATGGGAGGACAGAACCTCTACAGGTAGGGCAGTGCTTGCTATAGTCTAAGTTGAGCTTCTCCAGTCAGTGGTAAATGCTTGCATCTCTTTGACACATGTTTAATGTCTGCGTCAGTAGATTTGGATTGGTCTGTGTTTCTTACCAAAATGCTGTGGGAGGCTCTGCCAGTTCAGTAAGAGAACCCTTTACTCAGGACTATTATCCATATTAAACAACTTCGCAGTCTTAGACAACACAAAGGAAAAATGTCTTTTCTCCTGGAATTGATGTTCATTGCCGTTGGTTGAAGTACATTCCTTTAGTTATCACTTAAATCCTAGTCATTGTTTATTTACTTCAACAATTTTTCTTGCTGTGAGACCCATAATCACTCCATTCCTTTTGCTTAAACCTTTTAAATACTATGGCATGAGTAACTTCACTGGAGCCTGGATTTTTGTGAACAATGAGAACTGACTAGGAGTGACAGTAAGAAATCTTCAGCCTGTCAAAGTGCCTGGTTATAAATTATTTAGATTTCTGGGTAAAGATTCTCGTTGTAAGAGATGGTATTTAACATCCTTATCAATTAATTATCATTGGAAAATAGCTATTTAATCAGCATCGATCTGTTGTAAGGCTTCATCATCTGGCATTAGCCCAAACACAGAACAGATGTGTTTACTGAAGGCGGTTGTCTTTCCCTGCAGTATTATTGACATTGTTATTATTTCCATAGTGGTAATGGGCCAGTAACTGTTGGCTAGGTACTCTTTGTTACAGCACACTTTATAAACTTAATTCTATTGTCCTAAGCTTTATTAACCATTGATTTCTTCAGTTGTCCTTTTGCTTCCCTTATTAACTTTGTGTCATTCCTGGTTTCTTGTGTATTGCTGCCAACTTTCTCTTTTACATTTGTTGTTTATTTGCATTTCCACCAAGTTATAACTTTCAGTCCCTCATGATGCCACAATGAGATTGCTTGTTCCAAGTGTTCTTGCAATTATCAGTGATGTGTTCTTCCTTGCATTGCATGTGCTTTACCCAAGAAAGATTGCAAGACTTCTCACCTGCAGAACCATATTCACTATAGCATTGTGCTTATGCCTCTGCTTGCTCTTGGACAGCAATATTTTAAATAAATAAATGTTTCTCTTCTTATCATCAGAAGTGAAAAGAAAAAATCAAAGAGGACGTGACATTTTAAAATGATTTTGAGTTAGAATGATGTATGGACTAAACAGAAATGACTTTTGTTTTGTTTTGTAAGTCTTATTTTATTCTAGCTGTATTTATTCAGTGGTGGTAGTATATTGACGAGCTTCTTGACAGCTGTATAGGATATTTATTTGTCTTAGTAGGCCCGTGGCTTGCTAAGCAGGAAGATACTGAGGATGCAAAGGCTGGATGGGAATTGGGTCCCTGGCTTTCTGAACTACTGACTGTAATTTCAGGCAGATTTTAGAAACCCTGAGATACCAGAATGAGTGGGAAAATGTAACAGTGGGAAGTACTCTCTCTCTCTTGCCAAAATGATAATTTTGGGTTTAATCCTTAGTAAAATACAGAAACAAATGATAGAAAAGAGCAAGCTGTTGGCAACAGGAGAATTTCAGAGCAGTGAGTAGGGACTTTGGCCTTTTAAAGTACCCATCATAGCAGAGAGTTGAATGAAGGCCTTGAGTCTGCGTTTACAAATTAGAAAAGGAAGAGACATGATAGAAAGATACATTTAGGAAAAAACTGTGTGGAAAGAAGCTTGAAGGATATGTTAACCTGTCTGTCAAGTGTTAGGCTTTACTGCGCATTAAGAGGCTGTGCTATATGTACAAATCCTGCATGTTTCCTCATTTTATGTGGTTCAGGCTTTTGCAGAAGGAATATTCAATGAATTAATCTCTAACTTTTCTGATTACGTTTTAAATATTTATGTTGTTAGCCTCTACATCTAATAAATCAGAGACTTTTAATGGACTGTGGCTTACTAAATCGTATCTTTTCTGTCAGTTTCGTCAGTGGAGTGGTAATGTCAAATGAGACCATGCTAGCATTTCATTCCCCTTTGTGCTTGAAAATACCCAAACCACAGTCCGTCTACATTGATGGATGGTTTTCTTTTCTTTTTTTTTCCCCCCATATCTGTTCTCAAGTTATTCTCATGTCTCATTTGTATGGACATGGATTTTCACTTTTTCCCTCCCAATTAAACAGTCTTAATGAAAAGCATGGGTTAAAGAAATTATTGTGAGGCCTGAGCGGTTAGGTTTGTATTTGCTCGTTGTTACAATTACTTGCCCAAACTTGTATAAAAGGGTGTGTTACCATCTGACTGTTAGGTTCAAGGATATGGTCAGTATAAGGGAAACCGTAGTTACCAAGAGAACACCTCACCACCTAGATTGTTCTTTACAATGTGGGACGTGGCTGATACAGGGCAATGGCTTCTTCATATCTTTAAGGTCTTCTTACCAGCCGTCAGGCAGGATGTGGCCGGGTTTCAGCACAGTCTAAACTGAGCTGGATCATCGAAAGGTATCAAGAACTTAATGCTTAAATAGGTGACGTAGAATATTTGCTTATTAGGCAGCTGTGAATAGCATTCAAGAAGCTGAATGCTTAAGGAAGCTGAGGTTGGAGGACAAATCCCCAGATATGATCAGCAGAGACTTCAGGGAGGGCAGTCTCAGAGTAGTTTCTGTTAGGAAAGGAAGGAGCTGGAGGAGAAAGATAAGGTCAAATATGAACAAGAGCACAAAAGCAATCTCAGAAGAAGCATGCTGAAAGGTTAGAGAGCAGCACGGCTGTTGGCTCTGCTTAGCAGGAGTTGCTGTGCCCATGGGGTAAGCGAGGTGGAGGTGCTGTAGGAAGGAGAGGTTGTAGGAAGCAGTGTTGACATCTTTTGCCCTTTCTCTTTGATGAAATTGGATGGTGAGAGCAGGTGAGCTGCTTGCAGTGTGTGGGCTGGAGTTGTACTGCTGGCCATTTGATGAGCAAAGCAATGCTGCTGCTTGCAGTGCCGGCCACAGCAGTAGGAAATCGGTGAGAGAAGGAAGCAAAGGCAGCTCTAGCAGGTTTGATGGACTCAGAGACACCCACGGACCAGATGCTGTTTCTGGGTACTCCGGAGTGCAGGAGGATTTTGTGCAAGTCCATGAAACCCTTCCGTCCCTGAGTGCTGGGGTGGTTTGCTGTCCTCATGTTCTCCCTTTGCAGACGCAAGCCAGCCTGGTTCTTCCTGCACAGTGATTTTCTCTCTCTGCCCTGATAATCAGTTCACCGTTTCCACTGCTGCTTTCCCAGGCTTGTTGGCAAGCAGTGCAAATCAAGAGATCTGTATTTGGTCGATTTTGAATTAGCGAGTTTGACAAATGTTTTCATTTGAGAAGGCAAGCTGCCTCATTGTGCTTGGTTTAACACGAGCACATTAGAGTGACAATGCTGGATTTAACTTTAGTTATCAACACTTTCAGCCCACATTGGTCTAAGTAATTGTCCTGTTTATACTCTGACAGGTTAAAATAATGTATTCTAGAATGAGAGCGCTTCTACTGAAGATGAAAAACAGCCCAAGAGGGTTATCAGCTGTTAGTGACTGTGACAAGCAGTGTGAGCTAGATGTATGGATAAATTGCTATTGCTCCAGAGGTTATTCCTATTAGCAGGAGACATGTAAGAAACTCTAACAAAGCATTAATACACTGAAGCTACTAAAAAACCTTGTCTGTCCTATCCAGGCTCAGGACTAATGGGATGTTCCAGCATGTTCTTGATGCTGCACTGACAGGTGGTGATAGACCTTTAAATAAAACAGAAGCTCCGCAGGGCTGCTAGGAAGTGTTGGGCAGCGGTGAGGATTTAAAAGCTAATTTTAAAGAAAATACATGAATAAGCACATTTATCTGAGATCCAAACGCTTACAGATGTTGCTCCTGGATTTTTCTTCATGCAAAATCAAGTAGTGTTGTGCAGAGGGGATCTTGGCAAAGTAGGTATAAAATTTTCTATCTATGAAGGAGAGGTTTTTTTTTCCCCCCTTTAGTAATTGTTCTTGGGATCAAAATAAAGCACTTGCGTAAACATGAATTCAGTTTCCATCCGGAAAACAGTATCAGAAGTACTGAGGAATGGAACTCAACAGCTGAACACTTCCAGTGTTTTTAAATGACAGAACTGAGCTTCTGCCATGAGCTCAGTGCAAGTGGCTCCATGGATTTCAGCAGTGTGGTCCTATCTGTGCCCTTCTGTGTGTTACCTAACTTGTGCCAATGCAGACTGCAGAGAAATCTCCCATGGGCTTTGTCACACTATAAAAAGAAATAGCATAGAAATTTATGTAGCAGCAGAAACATGCTTCTCTGGAGTTATGCAATGGAATCATAATTGCTCGTGCAGTAAAGATGGGAGACTTTGCCATTATTTTTAGGAGACAGTGTAGGTCTTTACCTTTCTTAGACTCATGCTTGTTTTGTTACCCGGTGTCCCAGGAATTGTTTCCAGAGGTACTCGGTAGGAGCCAGGAAATGAGGGACGAAGGCGTGCACTTTAACTTTCATCATATCATCTGGAATGGAAATATTGATGACCTAACTTCAAGTGGGAGTTACATATCATAATAAGAGGGCTGAAGCTGAAGGGGAGATTGCAGCAGCCTATTTGTTCTTCTATAGGAACTGATCTTGGAGGACTAAAAAAATTCCCACAAAGGACAAGAAAGCACAGTGCTGTAGTAACTTCTGGCACACATGCTGGGAACTTCACATGGGCATGTGATGGGCCCACATTAATTGGAAGGTTGGTAAGGAAGGGAGGAAGATGACATGGTATAAATATGACAACTACAGATGCAGAAGAAAAAGGGAAAATCACCCTGTAACGTGGAGAAACATTGAATAGCTGTTTGAGCAGTGTAGGGGGACTGCCTCTTTTGGGAGCAGTGGTGTAGTTTTAGTCAATTTTCTAGCCAATCTCTTAAGTAAAAAAAAAACACAAACAAAGAAATGAAAAACATCCCCACAGCAGCTCAAATATTCACCTCCCAGAAGAGAAAATCTATGTAGTTTGCTTATTGCTCGAGTCCTATTTCACAGTAATTAGAATACAAAGCTCTTCTGCTGCTGTAAATTGGCTGTATTTCTGATGCTCTTTATAACAAAGGAACCCTATAAATATAATTTCATGAATATTTTGACATCATCTTAGAAGGCTGGCTGTAGTGGGAGTCTTTGGGATGCAGAGGCCTTGGACAGGACTGGAGCTGTTGCTTCTGTTTCCTGGTGCATGAGATAGTCTTAAAGTGCAGAAGAATAGAAGTGGTAAATGGGAAAAATAACACCAGTATCCATCATCATTTTATTTTCTTCTTTTGCTCCTTCTTTTAAACTTGAAATAAAAATGCAGCTGCATGAAAGCCCTGCTTTGGCAGCTATGCTCCTTGATGGAAGTTGTGGACAGCTCCTGGCCCAGTCTGTGCTTGAGTTGAAAGGCACCTGGAAAGCTGGGAGTGCTGGGACTTCAGATGTGTGTTCAGCAAACATCGGGCCTTTTCTTGGCCAGCAATGGGCTGTCTCTGTATCAGGGCTGGTAGTTAATATGAAATAATTCTTCACATTACAGAGCCTTTGTGCTGAAGGTGGTCAGTGTGTAAAAAAACGGGAGGAAAGAGGAATTGCATGCACGCATGAAAGAGGAAGTGCTTGCATGCTCAGTGAAATGGGAACTGGCAGAACTTGGCCATGTTTACCAAACCTTACCTACAATGCATTTATTTTAATTATTCTTTTTTAATAAGTGGCTTGGATTGTAACATTTTACAATGCAACGCTTGGACTTGTTTGCTACATCCTGCCAAGTTGGTTCTGTTTAAGTATGTCTTCTGGCAAATGCAAAAGGCTCGGGTCAGGTGTCAGGGTCAGTGTTGATTTTAAATGGCTGTCATGGGGAACCTGATATTTAAAATGGGGAAGGGAGGTGAAGAGGTCAGCTGCTCCATGTGTCCTTCTGGAGGCTGCTTGTGTTAGCCTGGTGTTTATTCATGAGGAGATGAGTGTTTCTAGGAGGCACACAATATAAATATTTAGCACTGTCTGTGGAAAAGGAAAATATTGTTGGAACAATGTCTTCATTTGTCAGAGGAAAAATAGGGACTAATTTTTTTGAGAGAGATCACAATTAACTGCTCCCCATGAACTGTTTCTCTAAAGATTTCAGGCAGATGGATGCTCTTGCAGCAAGAAGAGTGAATGCCAATTGAGAGGAACATGGATCCATTTATAAAGCCAGAGAAATCATTCTGTCAGGCAGGATATAGGTACACAAATTAAGCAGGTATCAAAATTATATCGTCTCTTCAGCTGCAACTGCCTCTCAAGAACAGACTATGGACAGGAATAGGTAAGCAGGATCTCAGCAGGCCGTAATTTAATTCTGCCAGTGTGTGAATACAGTACTAGGCACCTGCTGATGGCAGTGGCAGACAGTGCTGCTCCTCTGCCCAGCAAATCCCTTTCCCTCCATCACTGGAAAGTTGCATCCTGTGGTTCCTCTGCACAGAGCCTTCCACAGAGTTCCCGAATCTCTGATGTGATGCTGCGGGTATGGTGGAAGGGCTCTTCTGATTAGGAGAGGTTTCTTTATCCACAGAGTACTGCCTTCTGTTGCAGTCTAGCAGAATCACAGAATTGTAAGGGTTGGAAGGGACATCTGGAGATCATTTAGTCCAACCCCATGTAGTTGCTAAGTTGAACAATTCCATGTGAAGCTTGCAGTTTCCAGAAGAAATCCTCTGCTGTGAGGAAAGCCCTCTTAGCACAGGCATAGTGCAAGCTGCCCCCTGTAAGTCCATGTTTTGGTGGCCAAATCTGGGGACTTTGATCTTTTGTATGGAACCCAGTTTTGGTCCAAGGTCGAAGCTCTACAAGTTGTGAAGAGCATTCAGTGTACGTACTTAAGGTAGACAAAGGGAGGTAGCAAAGTGCACAGGGTCGTATTTGCTTTGGAGCAAATCCAGGGGGGAGAGTGCTGATGCTTGGTCTCCAGCCTGAAGCCTTGCTCTCTGTGGCACACAGGTTTCAGTGTAGCCCTGAGCTCCTGAGGCTCCTGCCTTGCTCTTTGTTCTGCCACCCTTTGTAACCAGAGGCTGTGTGATTGGCAGAGGAAATTGAATTGGGCTTTAAAGCGTAATTAATAGAAAAACATCCCCCAAAATGTTTTTCAAGTCAAGAACATGACAGGCAACAAAAATTGTTTGCTTGCTTTCAGAATTCTCGGTTTTGTAGGAAGATGAAAAATACTCAAAAAACCAGTCTGTACTTAATATTCTTAGCCACGGTTTTTCAGCTTTTGACGTTTGGAAGTAAAGTTGAAGGTTGCTGAGGAAAATTTCAGTTATTGCCCTCTAACTTTTGACAGCATTTTCCATGGACTCTGCTATACCCAAACTATTTTCTGTGGAGCTCATTCTTTAAAATTCAGTCACTTTTGCTTTTTCCTCATAAACATGTATGAGCCTATGTCTGGCCTTTGGTAAAATAAGAATGAGGCCTATTCCCAGCTTAAATCTTACTAACATCCAAATTTCTTGCTAAGCCTCTGCTGCTGCTGAATTTAATCTACTGTGAATTATCAGAGTTCAGCTCCTACTATAAAGTAGATCTGACCTCTGGCTCTGCAGTTTTCTTTATTATCATTTCCATGTGTTTGTTCATGGACTTTTTGTTGTCCAGAAGTTCTTGATGGCTGGATCAGTATCTCTCACCTTCTTAAGTGATGGTTGAAAGGTCTGAATAGCTTATTACTTTGACTTAAAAAAAAAAAAAAACAAACTGAAAAGAAAAGGTTTCATTTTATTCCTTATTATTTCCTTCACTGTTAATTTTTCATCCTCTTGGGAAATACTGGAATGGTGAACAGATTCAGAAATGGGTTGAAAGTTTGTGTTCTTGCGTTGTCCTTTCTCTAACCTCTGCTGAACTGCTGTTTTGTAACTTTTAACAAGTACAGTAAATGACAAATGATATCCCTCGAGGTTTATTCATTCCTATTCTCATCTACTGCCATTTAACTTGATTGATTTCAGCACACATTCCAGCTTCTGGAAATGCTCCCCAGCCAATTCCTCAAGGGAGACAGCAACCCCACAGGATTTTTTAGGGCCAAAATTCAGAAGGGGACCTTCAGGTGCAGGTTTAAGTAGGCAGTTGCCTAAGTCCTTACCCAAGAGCAAAATGAGATGGCTGTGGCTGTGTGAGCCTTTGTGCTCAGCCTGGTTTCTCTGCGTAGTGGCTCCTGAACCTGTGATGTCTCCTGTGTTTCTGTATATCTGCCCTTCTTGCTGCTCTCCCAGTGCAGGTCTCGGCTGCCCTTTAATAGGAGAATATTTTACAGGCATTGCTCGTGTGGTTTGTACGGCTGCAGGGTAGGAATGGTGCTTTGTTAAGGGGCGAGCCTTGGGCTTCCACATGCAGATGGACTCATGTGCTGGTTTGAAAAATGCATTTGCATCTTCATGGGATGTGGCAAGCAAATGTGAGGGTTTTTTTTTTTTTTAACTTAGGGCTATATCCTATGTGCCCTCAATGGCTGCTTGTTCTGCCCCTCCTCTGCCCCACTGTCTTCAGTGTTTTTCTGCAGTCACGCTGGGTGCTCTGTGGGGAGGATGTGAGGGAGCTGCTGGAGGGGTAACGCTTGCTTTGGAAGCAATGTGTATTTTCAAAATAAGTTTCCCTCCCAGATTTCTAAGACATCTAAATAATTATTTTCTTTGAGATGGATTTTTTTCTTCCCTGTAGCATTCCTGCTTGAATTTATTTTCTGTGAAAGAACGAGAGACTTTTCAGGTCTAAGAATATTGCCTTGGAAATTGGTTCATTTGCAGTTAGGGCTAAAGAGATTATTTTGACTGTTCAATCCCTCATTCTGGGGGGGGAGGGGGGGTGGTGGATTTCCTTCCTCCACAGAGATGGAGCACTGTGCATTATGCAATACTTTGTTTATGTCTACTCAGGCAGAGATGCCTGAGCGTGCCACTTCCCACCTCTATGGGGAAGCCTTTACCTTCTGGGGCCTGCCCAGCCTAACCCTTTGAAGCTTGGGCTTCAGATGAACATTCCAACACAAGGTTTATCTCTATCTCTATGCAGCTGTCAGCCTTTTCAGTACAGCAGTGATTCCCTGTGTACTATGGTCTGAGATCAGGACATCTGCCACCACCTGCCACAGCCTGTGTTTAGCTCCCTGCCTTCCTGAATGTGAATTCATCCCTTTTGGCACTAAGAGGGAAAGAGCTCTTAGAGAGTTAGGAAACCTGAAAATATTCCTAGGATCTTTCTTTTCAGATAACCAGCTTCCTGTGAAGTCTTTTTAATGTATGCTGGAAAATACTAAACATCAACCAAAGTATTATCCCCAAATGTAGAGACTGCTGGTGATAATTGGCCACAGTGCTCTTTACCATGCCCCACTTTGTATTTCTGACATGCAGCAGTCTCCTGGATAATCTGAGGATCTGTGTGAAGCATAAGGCATGCATAGAATCAAATGATCATTGAGGTTGGAAGAGGCCACTAAGTCTACCTACCCCAGCCATCAACCCACCCCCACCATGCCCATAACCATGTCCCTCAGTGCCACATCTCCGTGGTTCTTGAACACCTCCAGGGCTGGTGACACCGCTACTACCCTGTGCAGCCTGTGCCAACGTATTACCACTTTTTCTGCAAAGAAAGTTTTCCTAAAATCCAACCTGAATCTCCTCTGGCTGAACTCAAAGCCGTTACCTCTTGTCCTTTCACTAGTTATCTTGTAGAAAGGCATTCCAGATGCTTTGGAAAGCTGTACAAACATGCAATACCTGTCCTATGCCTTCCTAAAAGTAGGTAATGTAACATAATTATATCACAGTGTTGAATTGTACTGAATTAAACTGCTTACATTGCTCTGCTGCTCATTCTTTGAGAGAATCAGAGAGCAGCTCGAGAAAATAATTTGCGGCTTAAAAATATTCACCTCCCCTGTTAGTGGACTGAATCTGATATTACAGCAGAGAATAGAAAAATTCAGCAAAGTTGCCAGTGGAAATAGGATCCGTTTTTTAACTACAAGCGTAATTAATTACTGAAACGGCTGAAAGGAGGAAGTGGCAGATTTGCCACCAGTGGGGTGTTTAAATCAATGAGGGAGGTCTCCTAAAGACTCAGAAAATGAAATTCCAGTTATTGTACAGCTGGAGCTCAAACTGAAAAATCCAACACGTTAAGTATCTCTTTTGGCCTTAAACCTCTATAAATTACATCTGCTTTCTCGATCTGCAGAAGTTTGCAGGAATCTGAAAACTTCAGATACTGTCTTCTCAATTGTAAAGTCTTGCAGTTTTGCTCTAAACCCAGAGATTTCAGAGTTTCAAATAATTTTCTCAAGCATTCTGCGTCTTCCCTATTTGTGTATATTTTACCCTTACATGAAATTCTTTTTATAACTCTGTCTTTTATATTACTCTTCCGTACCCTTTCTACACTGTAATCATTTCTTCATCATAATTCTCTCGTTGCTATGTGATGTTCCACCACTCAAGTGCTTTTCTTTGATTTAGCTGTTAGTATTGTTTTAACTCTTTACCTTCTGCACTTGCCATTATTACTCAGTAAGTAAAAAAGAGAACAGGCTCTGTTTTCCTAAGTAAGATTCAAAGGCAAATACTGAATGAGTGGTAGTTGTGCTTAGAGCTGTGAAGAACAGCTGAGCTCACCTGCAGTCTGCCTTGGTTTAACTTAGTCACTGCTTCCTGGAATAGGCCCTTTCCTTGGAATTTGAGGGAATTGCTTGGGTTGCTTCAGATGAGGCTGGCAA
This sequence comes from Alectoris magna, assembly GCA_030625065.1. NCBI lineage: Eukaryota > Metazoa > Chordata > Aves > Galliformes > Phasianidae > Alectoris > Alectoris magna. The sequence goes on from CM060572.1 coordinate 11,396,554, forward strand.
CAGCTGACTAGCAGCAGGGCTTTGACGCTGTGTTTCCAAATCCACTCTGTGAAATGTGTTCAATAAAATAGGACGATATCTGAAGCATATTGCTTAGAAAAGCCAATGAAATGGTATATTTTCAGCCATGTGTGTTCTGTTGCAGCTGGGCTAAATCCCTTATTCCTGAGCAAGCTTCTGAGCACCTCAATTTGACTGAATGTTCTGATCCTAGTTTGCAGAAGGAAGCAGCCTCCTGCCCTGTTTGTAAGAGGACATCACTGCAGTGTCCTGCAGATGTAGCTTCTTGCTAAATGCCTTTGCTGCCAACTCCTAATAGTGTGTATGCCATTTGTGCAGCACAGGTACAGCTCTGGACACCAACGTGCTGAACTGCAAAGTCTGCAAAGGAATATCCTACAAGGCATGAGTGCTACTCCAGGTGTAGTTGAATTCACAGGGGAAAAATCAAACATCAGTGTTAAGTATTAGTCTACACCTCTGCTGTGTGTCTTTTCTGGTAGATTTGCCAACACAAAAAAGCTTTCCTGAAATTGTAGTTGCAGTGGTGCCAGACTCCCTGTCCTCAGCTGCAGTCCCCAAAGCACTGCTGGAACAGTGTCGTGCTAATAACTTCACTGATGCTCACTTGGCTGATGAAGTGGTTCCTGGTGCTCTCTGAAGACTGGTTTGGAAGCTGTGCTTTGGGAAGTGAGCGCACCAGTTACTGCCTCACTGCAGGGATGGAGCACCGGCTGCTCTCAGGTGGGAAAAGGAGGAATCAGTGAATTCCTACATCACACCCAAGCATTGGGAGGCAGTAGAAGGATATTGTACTCCATTGAGAGTGTAGCATGAAAAAGACAGTCCCAAGGACACAAAGTGGAGCACTCAGGGTTTGCCAAAGGGTCCTGCAGTGACCAGCAGCTTGCTCAGTAGGGCAGTAGCATCTGAGAACTGTTTGATCAGCTAATTACCAGCTGCTCAATTACCAGTGATTTTTTGGGGGAAGCAGCCCTGTACTCAGCTCTTGCAGTGCTAGGGTGAATCTTTTAGGGTACTTTGCCATTTCGTTTAGCTGCTTAAAAGCAGAACTAAGCTGTCTAACAGTGTGGCTGATCCCTGTTCAAATAGCACCTATTTGACTTTTTAGATTTTATTATATGTTTATTTTTTAACTCTCTCACTGCAAGCTACTCTTTCTTGGAGCCTTACCTCCCTACCCAAGGCTTGCTTTTTATGTGGGGAGGGCTGCCTGGCAGATACTGTTTTAAAACTGGCCATGTCCTCTCCTCTGTCTCTTTAGCTGGTGAGTAGCACTGAGCTTCCCTCTTACTGTTGCATAGGGTTAATGTAAGCTTTTAGTGGCTTCTTTTCTCTGGTTATCAGAGAATACTGCATTACCTTTGCTTGCAGTAAGCACACTTTGTATTTCCTCTGTAATCCCATCATCATGCAGCTTTCTCCCACATACTGAGGCTGCTTATTCCTTTCTGTACTAACTGACCTTAGACCTGTGTATCTGTTTATAGTAATGCAGCTTGCCTTGCGTGCTTGCTATGAATTACCTTGGAATAATTGGGCTGCCCGTTGCTAGGTGTTGCAGATGGGCAGCTGAGGCTGTATGTCCTAGAGCACTGGGTCTTGTTCACATACAATGGCTCTGAGCACTTCAGGACATCACAATCTATGTATGCATGGGCCTGGATAGAAAACATTTCCCATGTAGTTAATGGGACCATACTGGCAGTCACACTTAGCATGTTTAAAGCCTTATCATTCATAGCAAAATGCACTCAATGGTGTCTCAACAAACACTTCTTCCTTCTAGACTCTTCACCATAACAGAGATTTATATTGTGTCAGGGGAGGTTCGTGTTGGATATCAGGAAAAATTTCTCTTCAGAAACAGTGGTAATGCATTGGCACAGGCTACCCAGAGAGTGGTGGAGTCACCATCCCTGGAGGTGTTCAAGGACCATGGCACTGAGGGATGTGGTTATGGGCATGGTGATGGGTTGATGGTTAAACTTGATCTCAGTGGTCTTCTCTGATTTTTATGATTCATTTGTCAGTTAATTTTCACTGTTCCAAAAAAAAAAAAATAATAATAATAATTCCAAGTTTCAAGGAAACGTTTTCTGGAAGTGTTTGTTTGCAGCAGTTTGCTTCATATACATACTGTCCAGCTGCACTGTTCTTTAGTTCATTTACAGACATTCACGAACATCCCTCAAGTGAGGACAGAGATACCAAGATGCAGCCATCAGGTGGTGACCCAGGAGCAGTCAGATTAGTCCTCCTTTTCTGCTGTGTTAAATACAACTTGCAATGCTTCCCCACCATTTTCAGGCATTATTAGAGCTTGCCGCATGAAGTATTAAAGAGGCGCTCTCCATTTATCCACATTAATGATTCAGTGCAAACTCCTGCCTTCCCATTAATATCCGCTAACCTCATTCAGTGATAAAACTTGATTTAGTCTCCAAATTACCTCGGCACAAAATTTCTTGGAGCTGCACTGCCTAATAGTTCAGGGCTACGTGAGCTGTTATGATAGCCAAATAACAACAGTGGCAGCATCTTTTTTGGAGGCTCAGTGGAAAGGGAAGGAAAAAAAAAAAAAGAATCAATCCAGCGCATAAAGAGAGACACAAATAAATTGCTAAACAGTATAATCCAATGATACCATACATCTCAGAAATGAGTGCCTCAAAAATCAATAAAAATTGAAATTGAAAAGGGAAGAATTGTGGTTGTCCAGATGCAGGTATGTCGATGGGAATTGCAGGAGCAGGCTCCAGCCAGGCTCGGGGAAGGCAGGTTTGTTCTGGGTAAGGGGGAGCGCTGCCAGCGCTTGGCACAGCTGGAAAGGTGCTGTCTTCTGCATTGATGGGGAGAATGGGAGAGCGAATGGTGTCTCTGGCATTTGAGGGGCTGCCACACATCTGTGTTTGCATTGTGACTGCTTCCTTCCATCTGGAGGTAGAGGGGGTGCAGGGCAAGGTGCTCATACTTGGCAGCATGACGTGGTGCTGGGCCTTGGGGTAGCAGGGGAAAGGCACTGCTTTGGGGCGTCTGTGGCTCCAAAATGTCTTACAGCTTTGCCTATGCCTGTAGTTTTGTGGATCCACAGCCCCCAGAGATACAGTGCTGGGCAGCCCTCCAGTGTCGGCACTGGAGCAGTGTGGGCTTGATGTGTGCTCCATGCGGAGTACTTGTGCTGGGCTCACCGGTACATGGTGGTGCCGGTGTCACTGGTCCATGGGTTTGTTGTGAAAGAACCTGGCACAGCGTACTGACCAATTTCCCCAAGAACAAGTTTGAGATGCGTACACAAAGATTTTGGTGTTTGTTTTTCTTACTGTTTCGGTAGTTGTCGTTGGTTTTGTTTGTTTTACCTTGTCTTTCATGTGGGAAGATGGGTGTGGCTATTGGTGGCTCAGTGGTTCATTCACGGAGACCCGTCAGAGTTCTTCAATTCTTTTCTGTTTTTCCATCAGAAAATAGAATCTCAGTCTTGCTATAGAGCATGGGCAGACCCAAGCTGTGCTGCGTGCTGGTACAGATCTGTTTTCTACCCTGTATGGTCTTCTTATTGCTCCCTTTGGAGTCTGCTGGCAGCAGATCAAGCGTGGTTTGTCCTTCTTGGTTTGCAGCAGCCTGCTGTCTACAAAGATTTGTGAGAATAATGGTAGGGACATTGCCTCACTCCAGTAGCAATTTAAAATGTGCACGTTTTAAAACAAACAAGGAAAAATAAAAGAAAGAAAAAGAGAGGCAGAAATAAGCAGAGAATCGGGTAGGGTAGGCTCCTGCCAATCACCTGGCAAGTGAAGGAAGAACTAAACAATCCGGAGAGAAGTGAGTAGGACAGTCTGAGCCCAGTGATCCCATTGAATTGAGTCTGCTGTCTCCCAAATGGTATAATTTAAAATCATTTGCTGCAGTTTTAGGCAAGAATTATTAAATGAATATTAATCAGTCATTAAATTCAGTGAAACTGCTTCTTCATTCGGGGCTGAATGAGGCCATTTGGCTGTGGCATATTCAGCATGTTAATATGTCTGTAAGAGAGCAATTTCTTCCCTGCTGGAGCTGTGCGGTACTCTCAGTCCTGGTAACAATGGTGGTCCTTCAGACCATCGAGTGATGCTTTTGAGGCTGACCATTTGCAGGAAGTATCAGCCTGTCTTGAACTCCAGGTACAACCCAGTTAAGGAAGATTTGGCAAAGTACTTTCTTACTTCTCTTGCCATGTGCCCAAAGGCAGTGTTTGTCTTGCCTTGTTCCTCTGGCATTCCTCTCCTACTTCTTATTCCTGGGCCAGGGAAACATCGCCCAGTTCCTGCATCATGCAGCAGCTGAAACATTGAGGGAAATCTGCAGATGTCTTAATGGTGGGTGTACTTTTACTGCCAAGACACTGAAGACATTGCTCATGAAGGAGCATATGCTCAAGTAATCACTTGAGCATCTCTCTGTCTTGACCTCTAGCGCGTCCATCTGTGCTATTCAGCACAGATGAAGGAGGCAGCAGGTCCCTTGTGATGGGCACAGAATGAGGGACCTATGGGGACAGGCTGCCACCCACAGCCTTCGGACAGTCTGCCCTTGCAGCTTCTGGGGCTTCCTTGGCCCTGGAGAATCGTGAGGGCTATTCACATGAGGTCATTAGCCAGTGCTAACTAAACACAATCTATCATCTTTCCAGAGCTACTCCAGTCCTTCAGCTGTTTTTGTGAATACTTCTACCTTTTCTCACACATAACAACAAAGATGGGGGAGAAAAGAAGCTCTGGAGTAGTTCTTGCAACCCTCTTTCCCTCTCCAGCCTCTGGCAGTTGTGGATGAGATCAACAAATACTAATTAAACTCCAGTGTATGTTATACTGAACTCCAAGAAGAGATGCCTGGCCCTGTGTTTGGACAATATGTCAGTAATAATTATCATTGAAAACAGTAAGAAGGAAGACTTTTTTTTTTTCTTGACTTGGCACTTAATAGTTAAGTTGGAGAAAGAGCGAGGCTCAAAGCTCTCTAGCCTAAATCTAGTATATGTGTGCACGTGGATCTGATGTGAGGGCAGCAGTGAGTTTTCATTAGCCTTATATTCCTGGAAAGGGTGTTTTGCATGGAGAACCGTTACCCTTGTAGTGGTTCTGCAGGTTATAACGGCAGACATTATAATAGTGTGGGTTTTTTTCTTTTAACTAAAGAAGTCTCTTTTTTGTATGTTTCACTGAGAATTTTTTTTTCCCTTATCAGACCTTCTTTTTAATGATATATGGAGGAAATAAACCAGAAAGAAACTACCAAGCCCATGCAGGGGGGAAAAAAAAATTAACACATTCTCTTGCTCTAAGGTCTGAAATATAATGAATCATTAAACCTTGAAGTCACATTGACATTACCGAATGGGTTTGAAATCAGCTTGGGTGTGTGAAGCTATAGAAAACCTGCCAAGTGACTAAAACAGATACTGATGGTGATGTAAGAAATTGGAAACATCTATTAAACAGACGCAGCTTTCCCTTTCCTAAAAGTTATTTGTTGGGGGGTAGTGCAGCACTTCCCTGGTGTGCATGTGCTGCGGGGGCATGGCCGCGGGCAGAACCTAGTTAACTGAAAACATCACAATCGATACAAAGCACTATGTTTTCCATTTACTCCTGGTTTTTAGGGGTTTATTTTGTTGCTGCAGCAGAAGGCATCAGTTCAATATCAATTCACCTTCTGGGTGGGGAGAGGGATACAGATATCAGCTTTTAATGCATGATGAAGTTTGTGACAGCGCTAAGCTTACTAACATTTAGACCATGAGCTGTTTGGTACAGCACAGGGCACTGGCTAATCCTGTGTCCAGTAAACAGGCAGAGTAAGTAGAGATCTGTGTTGATATGCTTTCTAGCTAGGAACAAGGGGTTATTTTCTATTTAATCCCTTCTCCTGTCAGATCATTGCATACCAGCATTTCTTACTTAGCAGCTGAATTGAAGCCTGGCCACTCAGCAGGGTGATGTAGGGAGGTCTTTCTAGTGGGAGGGAGTGCTTTGAGCCGAGGGAGGAAATCTATATCTCTGTTTGTCATGTGGATGAGGTGGAGCCATCACCGATCTCAAGTACCTCCTAGCCTGGTGTTTCTTCATAGAGTTGTTTGAGTTGGAAGAGATCTATAAAGGCCATCTGGTCCAACCCCCCTGCAATGAACGGGGACACCTACATCTCCATCAGGTGCTCGGGGCCCATCCAGCCTGACCTTGGATGTCTCCATGGACAGGGCGTCCAACACATCTCTGAGCAACCTGTTCCAATGCCTCACCACCCTTACTGTGAAAAACTTCTTCCTTTTATCCAATTTAAATCTCCCCTCTTTTAGTTTGAAACCATTTCCTCTTGTCCTATCACAGCAGATCCTGCTAAAGAGTCTGTCCCTTTCCTTCTCATAGCCCCCTTTTTAGATACTGAAAGGTCTTCCTAGAGCCTTCTCTTCTCCAGGCTGAACAGCCCCAACTTTTTTAGCTTCTTTTCATGTCCTGGCATCTGGTGCCTCTCAGTGCTACTAAGTGCAGCTGTCTGAAATCTTTCCCCTCTACAGGAGCTGAGATCCTCTATGCCTCTTTACCAACATGTGAGTTTGTTCTGCAGCATGGCGTGGTTGTAAGAAAACCGACAGGAATCCTTCATGAGGATAATGTCCTCATGTGTGCATCACTTAACATCAGCACCGTGGCACTGAATTGAGTCTGGGATGATGACTGAGTTAGAAGGGACCTTAAGTACCACTGAGTTAGAAGGGACCTTAAGTACCACCTAGTTCCAACCCCCCTGCTGTGGAAATGGATGCCAAGCAATGGGTGCCACCAACTCAGGCACTGAATCAGATTGCCTAGAGTCTCATCCAACCTGGCCTTGAACGTCTCCAGGGATGGGGCATCTACAGCTTCTCTAGGCAACCTGTGCTGTGTCTGTGGCCCCTTCTGACCTGCTTCAGTAGCTTGGCATCTTTCTTGTGTTGAGGGCCCCAGATCTGGACGCTGTACTCTAGATGAGACCTTACAAGGGCAGAGTACAGGGGGAACCATCAATTCCTTGACCTGCTAGCCGTCTCTCTGTTGATGCAGCCCAGTCTACAGTCGGCTTTCACACATGTACACTTAGTCCCAAGGGGTCTGGACATGGTTCTGCTGAGGTGCCAGCTCCTCCAGCAAGCACATAAAAGTTCTGCTTGGCTGGCTGCCGGTATTATGGCCTTCTCATGACAGCCGGCAACTCTTCAGATGCAGTAGAGTCTATTTTGACCTTCCCTTTTTGGAAGCTGATTGCCAGTTTAGTTGTCCTTTTCTGCCCATTTGAGATGGTAATGTGAGAAATGAGAACTGACAGCACATTTTAAGCGTGAGCCCTGACAGAAATTGGGCATCTGCACATCTTTGTGGAACAAGTCCAGCTGAGAGCAGGGTGGGGGGAGTGCTGCTGTGACACTGACCTGGCTCCTGGCACTGCTTTTCAGATGGAAATGTACGGCACCCAAAAGTGAAGTCACCAGAGCTTCTCATAACCCAGATCTGAAGGGAAATCCTGAGGCCAGTCATTGCTGGGAAAAGAGGTTCATTAAAGGCAAAGAAATGAAATATTATTTTCCTCTTTTTCTGTGAGAAAACCTGTGTAAAAAGTAGCAGGGGGAACGTTTTGCTAATTCTGGTCCCTGAGCAGTAGTGCGGTGGCTGCCTGGCTCCAGCTCCGATTGTTCTGGAAGGAAATCCTCTTGAGTAAAGCAGCGGGTGATCCATTTGTAGCAGAGAGTGCTGCCTTGGCTGTGTCCAGCTGGGTCCTGGGCTACGTGTGCAGAACTATGTTAAAAAGGTATTAAAATACATGAAGTACTCGCCTCTGTGCTGCGTTCTCCGCTTAACTCCAGTGGCTGTTGCAGAGACCTTGTGTGGTCATGAAGGCACAGGTAACTGGGAGAAGGTGCATGTGTGTATTTTCTTCTTTGAATTTAAGGCTAACGCCGCCTGCAACGTGGACTGACTAGGAAAGCCTAGTCATAACACTGCGGTAGTATCATAACATGTGAGTACAAGGTGTCATCTGGTTTTAAGAAAAACTTCTGTCCACTGATCTAAATGCAGTTTTGTTTATTTTCTTCCCTGATCTCTGCTGGCTGCTGTTGAAATAATCAATCATTGTTTTTCTTCTTTTGTCACTACGGCAATATCAGGCATGATGTTGCCCTGCTGGTTGGCCGCATCCTGTTTAAGCACCAGGTGTTGTGCTTATCCTAGCAGTTACGTGGCTGTCAGTAAACTCAGCTGATAGTGTTTTTCCCATCTGGTCCAAGCTGTGACTTCAGATTTCTCTTCCTATCTCTATTTCTATGCTAGAGGACAGAAACAGGTGAACCGTGGGCTGTGAGTTACAGATGCATTACTTTTGGGGCAAATTTGGAGATGTTAAAAGTCTTTTCATTCAAAACTAACACTTTTGAAATGTAAATCGAGTGTTCTTCCTTTACAAGAACAGGTAGCATTCTGGTGTCTCCTAAGACACTTTCCTTTTTTTGATGAAATGGTGCCATCCACAGAAATTAAACACTTGTTATGGAAAACTGGCAAACATGCCACTCTGTTGTACTTGTCCAGTTCTTGTTACTGACCACTATATTTTGTGAAGGCATCTTCTTGCACTCCTTTCTCAACTTTGGTTATTCTTGCACTATAAATGCAGGAGGGCGAAGGGCAGAAGCATTTAGCAGGTTTTTCCTTATAGCTGTGCAAGATCCATAGACTTTGATCATTATCTTTTGAAAGCAATTGAATTTGCTTTCTTTTTTTTTTTTTCCCCATCTTAGGAGTACAGTTTAAATTTACTCCTTGTTTCCCCTATCACGCTCTGCATGTCTTCTGGTACGTGCTTTCAAGTTTAGAAGTTTGATTTATTGTAATTTATAACCTAGAAGGTGTACTTAAATTACTGCTTCAATAACATAATCTACTAAAAACTCTGCGGTTTCATCTCATCACACCTGTATTTGACAGCAAATTGATCTGACAGTATTATTACATGTTTTTGACAGGCATATTTGAAATCCTTAAATCCCAGTTTCCTCTTTGTTTCATTACCATAACATCACTGACTTAGCCTTGTGATCAGTTATCCACTTAGGACGACCCAAACGTCTGCCAGTTAGGTTTCCAGAGAGGCATTTGCTTCAGCTTCTATTAAATACATTCATTTTATCACAGTTTTTAAGGAATAATTAAAAAAGAGATATTTCTTACTGCCAGACTATCATGTGGTTTTATGGAAACTGAAAAAGAGCAAGCTGCCCTGCACTGGTCGATGTCTTGGAGGAAAGAGCTGACCATGTGCCAGCTGGATGTCTCAGTTCCAGCATCGCCTGCTGTACTCTGCAGCTTTTGTAGGATGTCTGTTTTATCACTGCTGTGCAGTCTGAGGCACTATATAGCTATCTGATAGTTGAGTGTTTTCTGGTGTTCCTGCCTATATCAGTAGCTTGCACCATCAGCCTATACAGGAGATTGCCCTCTCATTTGTGATGCTTGTATTACTGGATCATTATAATACTCTTCTAATTTAATAAGAAGACGTCTTTCAGTCAGAAATGAAAAATTCTTGCAAAATAAGCTTGCCTTTCAGAGAAAAGTATTCTGATGGCAACGTGCTTAATATGACACCTAGAGATAAGGTGATAAGCACAGCCTATCTGTGATAATAGCGTTCACATTGCTTATTGCATTTGGATGAAGAACAGGGGAAAACAATACCCTTTTCTCGGAATAAAAGTTAAAGCTTGAGTTTCAGTTGGAGAAAAGCAAAACTTGGACCTTCTTAGTATGTTACGTCATTTGAGTTGGGGTCCTGGAGATCTGTGCAACAGTTTTAGCTGAAGAAGCAAGGTGTCCCACTATTTGTTGAGCTACACGGCACAGATAAACAGGGCAGAAAAGGCCCGGTGGATTCACAAATGGAGGAATGAAACCTCAAGAAGAGCGCAGCCAGTGCATTGCTATACAAAGGGGAGAAAGTGTACTTTAACAAACCTTAATGTTTCTCTACTGGTAAGGCAGTTTTAGCATCGAGGTCTGACTCTTTGCTGTGAAATCTTATACAGATCAACTGAATCCAGTGTAACTTTACAGCTTTAAATAAAATGGGGATTTTACCCACGAAGCACAACCACGCTTTTCCACCAGCCCTACTAATGTGAAAGGTAAAGCAGATTTTATTTTCACTTGAAACATTGAAAACCAGCTTTACATCTGAGGGGTGCTGCCATCAGATTTCATTCTCCTGCAGCCTGACATGAAGGTTAGCGTGAAGATAGTTGTGAGTGCCATATGCCTGACAACTTGGCATAAAAGAGTGTGACTTCGGCTTGTGTTTCTCTTTAGATGATGACTAATGAGTCTTAGTCTCACAGAAGGCATTAAAATACAATTACATTATGTTAGATCAGCTCTCACAACTGCTAAATTGCAGTGTGGTAGGCATAATATAGTTCTGGAACATGTGTGAATGGAATTCTTTTCTTCTTTTCATGTTTGTTGTTTTCCCCTGCACCAGATTCCAGTCAGTTTCCTCCTGATGCAAACGTATGTGATAATTCACCGTATAGACAGAAATGTATTTACTCCTGTATTTTACAAGGCAGATTTTGTCTTGCACTTTTACAGGTTTTTCCAGCTCTGGTAAAGTCTCTAATGAAATTCCAATTCTGTAGTTGACTCATTAAACTTTCTCTCAATCCATCACTGTAAAACTGATTATCAAGATGTTGTCTTTCGGTGTTATCCATCTTGAGTGACTTTTTTGGAGATTGATGCACATTCCTCCTTATGACTGCCTCAGATGATATCTGCTATTTATCTTGATCTCCTTTTATTTACTGTTTTAACTGAGAAGGTTCTACTGCCTGTTTTGATTGAATTTTAATGATGAGGTCTTGACTACAAGGCAGACTTTCTGCAGATTTCAGACGCGTTTTATAAAATAGTGTCCTCAGGCTTTCCCTACTGACATGTTTCCAGATTGTCTTTTTCCTGCCGTCCCAAAGGGATTTTGCTGTGCTGTGTGCGCAGCCACCCAGGTGGACATGCTGCAGAATTACGGCGAGTTTTAAAGAAGGGGTAGGGAATTACTTGACAGTATAAAACAATTATTTGCCAGTTTCCTTGCAGGGTCTAATGGATGTGGAAGGGTCAAATTCAAGCATAAAGGAAAGTAAAAGCAGCAGCAGTATGTAGTTTGTCAGCGGTATCAGTGCAAATAGACCAACGTGTCAGCGAAATGCCAGGTCAGTGGTGGCCAACTCTGGTTAAGCACACACAAAACCAAACAAACCAAGGAGGAAGAGAAGGAAGAAAAAAAGGGTGGTGTCAGCATTGGGATCCTGAGCTATGATAGTTTAGGGCACAGCTGAAGCCAGACAAACAGGATATTTTTGAGGATTGTCTCAGAGAACATTTGAAGGGCAGGACAGAAAAGCTTGGAGCTATTTTGACAAATTAATGGCACGACTGGAGCACAGCTGTACTTTTACGGCTCCCGCGCCCCACTAATGTGCTGCACACTGCTGTCAGGATCAGGCAGTGAACCTGCAAGGGGGCTGGGCTGGGGGCTCCCCCAGTGTCTCCTGTCTGACCTGCAGCATTTCCCTTTCAAAGCCATTTGTTTTGGGACCTACACTTCTCTTTCTTGACAAGAAAGACTTACACAGTCACTGTGTGACATCAAGGAAATTGTGTGGTTGTAACAATTCAAAATAATTTAATTTGACTCTTTTTTTTGCTTTTTTCTTTTTTTTCCCTCCCCTGCAGCATCCTGTCGTATCTTGCAATAAAAGTGCCAGCAGGTGCCTAGGATATATTAACAGCCTCTCACAAACAGCCTTTTCCAACAATGCTGCTATAAAGCCCAGTGCTAGGGTAAAGCTGCCAGTCCATTTCAGGGGGAAAAATACTGATGCAGTCCTGGGATCATGGGATCATGCTGGTCGTCTTCTAGAAGACGCAGCTGTTCCTGCTTACCTGGAGCACACAGCCATTTCCCTTGGAGGGGAGGGAGCGGTGCCTGGGATGCAGAATCTCAGGAGATGGTGCCTGTATCTGCACTGCTGCTTCTCACGTTCATCCCCAGGGAACTGGACCTCTTTGCTGGGGGTTTGGAAGTGCTCACTGAGTGCTGCAGAACTGTGAGCACTGCATCTTCATAAATCAGGTTGGATATTATGAAAAACTTATTCTCTGGAAGAGTGGTGAGGCACTGGAACAGGCTGCCCAGGGAGGCAGTGGAGTCACCCTCCCTGGAGGCATTCAAGAAACGTGGAGATGTGGTAGGGATGTGATTTAGTGGTTAATATTGATAGTAGGCGGATGTTTGGACTGGATGATCTTTGAGGTCTTTTACAACTTTAATGATTCTATGAAATGCACCCTTCTGGATTTATTGGAGCTTATGGCAGATCTCTTATAATGGACAGAAAAGGAGATGTGTTCAGGTCAGTGTTTACAAGCAGTTTAGTGTGCACCCATTAAATACCTCCCCTGGCCCCCAGCCACTTGTAATATGTGCTGTGCTCTGAGCTCAGATCTTCTGCCTGCTCCAAGCTGTACTTGAGTATCCAACAATGACTGTAAATTAGCTGATGCATTTTAATGTAGAATAATAGATTTCTGGTGAAGAGCTTTCTTCTTCGTGAGTCCTCTGTGGGCTTATTTGCATCTTTCCACTGTGTCTGCACATGTGCCAGAAGTTCTGGAGATTAACCTTAATCTCTGACTGAAAGCAAAGCGAAGTGACATTTTTGTAGAGTGGATTCTGTGTGAGATACATTTAATCATTTTTATTTTTTCCTGTAGAAGTCAAAGGTAAATTGCTCCCACCAATATTACTGGACCTGGATTTTTGTTTTTTTCCCCTCCCTATTGAGAAGCTTTACCACTCAAGTCACTGGAGTTTTAGAGAGCTTTTAGATCTAATTCATACATGGTGTGTAGTTCCTGAGTGTGTCCTTCCTGATAAGAAATCAGTTGTTTCTTTGAAAGTATTTTCTCAATAAACAGCTTAAATTGATTCCCCATGGGTGTTCTTTGAGCTGAACATCCTCATCCTTGTGGGAATGAGGAAGAAGGTAACATGCAGTAGGGAAGCTGGGTACTTTGTGACATCTGCTTGGACAGGGAAAGGACGTTACTTGGGAAGCATTGTGCCGTGCTAGGTCACACAGTGTGCAGCTGTTCTGCAGGATTCATAGTTCTTAAATGTGTCTTTAGATCTCAAAAAAGGAAATACAAAGGAAATCTCCTTTGTTTGTGGGTGGGTTGTCTGCATCTGTGCCCTGAGCTATTCTTTGTTCTTGGGGTTGACTTCTTTAGGCCTGTTGGACAGCCATGGTGACCATGGTGCCCCTTTGGAGTTTCCTTGTTGTTGGTGATGCTCATCCCAACAGGGTGCTGGGGCTCATCCCATGGTTGGCGGGAGACAGAGCCTACGGGTGATAAGTGGTACTTGCCAAGCACAGCCACACTCCAAAGCAGAGCCCCAGCAGACAGCTGCTCTGCAAGCTATGATGAAATGCAAATTTCAGGAGAAGTTATTTTTCATAACTCTGCTGAAGAACTAAAGCTGAAGGCAACGTTTAAGCTGTCAAATACTTATTGGAGGACTGCTTCTTCATGTGTACGTTACACTCAGGTAGTGCCTGACTACTGGGAAAAGCAGTGAATGGAGCACAGGTCTGTACCTGCTGGTTGTGGAGATGGGCAGGAGGGAAACCATTAAAGCAGAAACCTGTGCTTTGCCCATTATTGATCCCTCTGGGATGGTCCTGTTTTGCTGTCAGCTGTAGCTCAGACTGTGCTGCACACTTGTGCAGTAGCATTATCCTCTTATGCTCCCTTTTCTCATCATATCTTGCTTTTCCAGCTGTTTTTCAGAAGGCAGCTGAGCATTTCTCCAGTTTGTGAGAATATTCAGAATGTGAAGAAATTCTACCACAAAGTTTTGGAGGCGGAACTTGCAGCCAGTCCTACATCTTTATTTCCTTATTTTGTCCTTTTATTGTTGCCTACTTTGTTGTTAGAAATCACAGTTTCAAAGTCATTGGAAACAGCTTTTAGTACCTCTTCCTACAGCCCATCTCTATAAAGATCTCCCATTAATTTTTGTGCCAATTGGGTGGGAGGAGGGAACATAGCCTTTCTTTAGCAATGTGCTATAATGTTTGCCTTTTTATGTGCCTGCTGCAGTTCACTTCTTTGGCCAAACTGTTCTTTCTTTGGCTTTGCAGTTATTTAAAGCACTATGGTCTGTGGACCTCATGCTACCCCATGTCAATTAATGAAACACCTCTTTATCACTTTCTTTTTAATGGTCTTCAGCTTTTTAGGTCACAGACCTGCCTATTGCATTCCTTGGATGATGTATAGGCTACTTTATCCTGCAGAGATGACCCAGCCTTCATGTCCTCATCTCATCTTCTCCCCCCTGGTCTCTGGGTGCAAAGGGTTACCAAACACTGGTCCACACAACCAACCTGCAGGGGCTCCAACTTTCCCTGGACTTGAAGTTTTTAGAGCAATCATAAAACTTCCAATGTGGATCTGTTTGATTTTAGAGCAGAGACGGATGCTGTTTGCACAGGTTCACTTCCCATCACGAATGCTTCATTGATCCGTGCTGGAAACAGTCAGCCTTGTTGACTACAGGGAGCAGACTACAGCTGGGGAACTGTTTTTCCCTTTCTCTGTGAACCAAATGGCAATGATTGCTTCAGAACCAATGCATTTTCATTAGGCTCATTTTATTTTCCAGATTTTCATCTTTCACAGTGTTTACGAAAGGAAGAAATTAATAGCCCTTGCTAAATGTTGCTGAGAGGAGCTGGGAAGGCTTCCCAGGACTTTGGTCTGATCTTTACTTTCCTGCATTATATCCTTGAGCTTTTGCAGGACTCATAGCAAAGACCAGAGACTACTGGGTGCCTCTGGTCCCTTGCTGCATTACCCTCTCTTTCCAGATAGCAGACGTCCTGGGAAGCATAAAAAGGACACGTGCACTGTCAACATGAGCTGTATTAGAGGGGTTTTCAATTTGTGGTGTTTCCCCAAAGGCAATGTGGCACAGTGAGCAGCTGGGTGTTGGTTGGGTGCTTTGCAGCACTGGAGAGAGATGGATTCTCCTGCAAGTGCTGGATTTTATCATGTACTTCTCTTATTCTGTGGGTTCGCTAGAGTAGATATATTTACTACATGGTTTCTTGGCTAATTATTTCTAGTGTGGCACTGATTGAGCTGTTAATAAAGTGTGAAGGTGCCTCGCAGGCACATTTTGAGTCTTAAAGAAATGATCTTACATCTAAATTGCAAATAGTAAAATTTCCTTACCCACCAATATGAAGGTGATAGCATCTCCACTATTGTAAAATTAATCAAACTTCTCTTGGTGACAGAAACGTTAATTTAAATTTTTCGTCACAATTACAGAGAGAGTTATTGCAGCCTCTGACTTGTAATTAATTTCTCTTTCTTTTCATCACTGTGTTACAGCCCTCTGTAATAGTGATAAATGGAGTATCTACCTGACCTTTTTTTTTTTTTTTTTTTTTTTCCTTAGGTAATATAAATTACTTTTAGGTTTTTTAAAAAATTATTTCTGGTTAATCAGTGCTTTTCCATAAACAGGCAAATGGAGGAGAAGAGCTTGGGGTATTGTTGTTGCTTCACGCATAGGGGACCACAGCTGAGAATAAGCAGAGACCAAACCCGATGCTAGGTGCTGTCCCTGTGCTCTGCATTGTCCCAGTGGAACTCTTTGGAAATGAATGTACCAGTGGTCCCTATAGACTTCCAATTTTTGTAGCTATTAAAATGTCAGGGCAAAGTGGGTGCTTGCAGCTCTTGGAGCTCTTTGAGAAGAGGTTGAAGCAATTTTCAGGATGGATTAGCAATTATCTTCAAGAGTGTGAGGAGATCTGGGGTGGTTCTGAAGAAAGAGATGTGGGTAGCACCTGGCCCTAATTATAGTAGAAAGAAGAGCCAGGCAAGTCTACACCAGACAGTCTGACTTTGCTGCAGGGGCAGATGATCCAGCCATTTGTCCATGCACACTCAGAGCATCCTGGGTGATAAAGAGCAGCCATCGCAGCTGTCAGGGACACATCACGTCACCCACACCTCGTTCCCTCTGTGACAGCCTGACAAGATGGAAGGAGGGGTGTCAGCTTGGCTGTGGTGAGGCTTTTCATGCTGTCTTGCATGTCAGTCTCCAAAGCAATAGAAGGAAAATGAGTCTATAACAGACAGTGAATGATTGGCAAATTGTGTTCAAGGGGAAGCTATCAGTGATTTGCTGTCAAAGTGGGGAGTGCTTTAGGTGAGGTACCTCGTGGTGCCTGTCAGAGGTGTGGAGCTGCTCAGTATTTCATGTGGGACTTGGGTGGTAAGGTTATGGGTCCCCACGTGGTACTGCAGGTGACACCAACCTGAGAAAGGTGATGTCACTTTGTAGATTGCCTCTAGAATTTACTGCCCCTGGAAAAGCTGAGAAATTATCCAAAAGCAATTGAATTAAAAGAAATACATTTTAAATATTACTCATATAGAAATGTGTGTGTATATATGGCATTTAGCTTGGATTTGCATTCAGAAGGCTGGTGGACATGCCCTTTGTGGAAAGTCTGAGGGAGACGGGCTTCTGTAAGTCACGGTAACAGGAAGCAGAGCAGGATGAGGTGTTGGCGTTTCGGTTCTGCAGATGATTGCAGCAAGAGAAAAAGTAAGTGAACTGTTCTCAAAGCTCACTGAGGCTGGAAAAAGAGGGGTGGACCATTCGGATGGGTTATTCATTTGTTTGAGGCTTTTCAAAATTGTCTTAGTAAAATCACTTGGGCATCGTATGTTAGAAGTGGCTGTGTGTCCAGCAGAGCTGATATCAGTAGCCCCTAATTACAGGCTATCTTATCTGAATTACTTTATGATATTCAGTGATGTGTGCTACGGAGGAGAACAAATTAAGAGAATACTGCCTTAGGCTGTACAATCTCAGAAATTGGCAAATATAAAAATTTGAATGTGTCTTTGATAAGCATCCGCTTCTTTCGGTTGCCTGTTTGAATTGTGTTTTCTTTATTGGTTAAATCTCCCATCTGTAGAATTTGTGTCTATGTTGCTGTCTTTGAGTTTAACCCAGAAGAGTCTCCTGTTGGAGGCATTTGGCCACCAACCAATTTGCCAGACAAACTACATTTTTCACTCAAATGCAGTTAATGACCCGAACGAAATGAAATGCTTGTTACGGCTTGATTTAAACAACGTGGTCTAATGACAATAT
Organism: Alectoris magna; assembly: GCA_030625065.1. Lineage (NCBI taxonomy): Eukaryota > Metazoa > Chordata > Aves > Galliformes > Phasianidae > Alectoris > Alectoris magna. The sequence goes on from CM060572.1 coordinate 11,413,888, forward strand.
TCTCTCCTCTCTGCCCACTCTCAGTAAGCATTCTGCCTTAGTTCAACTGGGCAGAAAGGAGACAAGCTCCTGTTGCAAGGATTGGAGACATGTCTGTAGGAAAGAGGGGCATATTTAGCTGGGGATTTTTACTTTGAAATTTCCCGACAAAAATTAATTAGGAGAATCGTGCAATTACAGTAAATGCATCTTATTGGTCCCCAGTGACTTGTTTCTAAACACAGAGTTATTATTTAGCGTTCATGGCAGCAACAAAAAAAGTACCAAATAAACGTAATGGGGTCTTTTTATATACAATAAAAATGACATACAGTAGCTGCATGTTTTACTAATTTGACTACAGAATCTTAAAGAGATGGGGATGGTTGTAGTTACCAGGCAGTGCTGGGTCGGAATGCAGTGATGCTTCCTGGAGGGATACTGCTGAACTCAGTGGGCACTGCAGGACTTGGTGGCTCGGTTTTCATCATGACAATGATGAACTCTGTGCTGTTGCTTCAAAATGAGTAAAACCTTTCTTGGTCATTTCTGCCCCAGTGGGACAGGAGTGGACACGCAGGGAGTCAGGGAAGGATTTTAGTTGATCCTCATCTGCTTCTTGTCTCTCCTTGCTGCAGGGCCTGTGTTTGCAGAAGTCTGATAATTGTGATGCAGTTCAGCATCAAAAGTCCCACAAATTTAGAGATTTTACTTTATTTGTTTCACTTGGGTTTCTAGGGTAAGGTAAGTTTGGTTGGGAAGATCTCATAAATCTGTGATACGAATTGGACGATCATAAACATATGCATAAGGTGGGCATTGAGCTGAGCCATCCAAGTGTACTTTTATTTTTTTTTTCATTCCAAGTTATACTGCTTACAGGATGGAGTTTCACTGCCATATAGTGTGGTCGAGTGAGTTCTATGATACTGAACATATATAGCATCATGACGTAAGTATCCAGCATCACTTTGGCTTGGATTCATTAAGTAGATGGTTAAGATAGGCAAGATAGGTAGGAAGAATTGCGATCTGGAGTTGTCTTGTTTTTGTTGTTGGAAAGAGCCTATATAACAAATCCCTGACTTTGGGATGTCAGTTAGGTGATGCGAATCCTGCTCTGTTTTGGTCTTAGAGGTTGTGCATAAGATCGATTGGTGGAGACATATGAACACTGTAAATCTTTTTACTGCATGTACCAACCATAAACAGGAGTGATCTTCAAATGACATCATCAAAACAAAGGGCACCAGGAGAAGTTCCAACTTACGACACAAATTATCAAGTAGCCTAGTAATGGACATTGAGCCTGGACAGTTTTGCAAAGTAAGTTCTCTCATAAAATGGTATTCTGCCTCTAAATGGGAGCTCCAAACCTGCTTAGCTGGTACCACTTAAGCCGCTTTAGTGAGATCATTTTGGATTTCCGCAGTCGACCAATCTTCCCAAATTGCTCTATGTCTAATGTAATCCCAGATGTATTTACCATACTTCATTGTATTTATAGAGGTGACTAGGCCATGGAGACATGGCTTACTTCCAGGGACAAGAAGTCCAGGTTCTTCAGTGCATTTTCTTCTTCTAAAAGTGATGCTATAGCACTCAGAGCTTGCAGTGAGCGCATTTGTCTTTGCTCTGTGACGATGGTTGATCATTAGCAAAATGTATTTTGGTATTTATGGTTACAGGCATATTGACCTTAATGCTACATACGGCAGTGATCGGATCACGGCCAGCCACTGCTAGGAGAAGGTACAGGAGTACTACAGGCTGCTTTTTTCTGAGCAAAGAAAACACCTCCGAGGCACTGCAGCTGGGAAGGGCAGAATATAGGTGAAATAAGTCCTTGGTTCAAGTATGATAAATTATCTGGTACAGACTTGTTCCTCTACCTCTCTACTGGTTCTTGCCCTCACTTAGCACACAGGGGCCATGAAGTCACATGCTCATTTGGTTTAGCTGCCCTGCAGTAGAGGGAATTGCACTGATCGATGTCACTTTGAGGATGTAGCCCATGTTTACATCTAATGGTAACTGTGCCAGAACTTGTGCTTGTGCTCCAGTGTTCTGCTCTGCGGTGTCCAGCTGTTTTATTCAGTTTTGTACACTTGCTATCAATGTATGTATGTTTGCATTGCACATCAGTTTTCTCTCAGAATTAAGGTTCTATTTGTGAGACAAACGTGTGATATCCTGAAGCACAATTCATTATTTTGCCATAGGTTTAGCGTAATTCCCAGCAGCAAACATGTCTGATCTAAGCCAAGCAAAAAGCATGCTTTTCTATCGAGCAATGTGACAGGCTCCGTGACATAATGAATTACACACAGCTGGCTTTTCTCTGGCTTAGGAATTTTGTTTCATTATTACTGTATCTGTGCAATTTCTTAATAGTCTCGAGTCTGTGTACTGCTTGCAGGCATATCAGATTATTCATATGTTAGAGAGAAATATGATGTGAAGAGGAATGCAGAATGTGCTTTATTTGTGGGTAACCGGGTATGTAACGGTGTATAAAGAGTCAGGAACTGGGATTTAGCAGTGACATCTCTTCTGCTTTCTCATTCAGCCCCAAGCTCAAATGCATAAGAATTTTTAAATCTCTTCTCCTAGCACTGCTTCTCCAGCTCACCTTACAATCACATAATGGTTTGGGCTGGAAGGGAGCTTGAAGACCACCTAGTTCCAACCCCCCTGCTGTGGAGGGGCCAGGGGGACATTTTTCACTGCCCAGAGCCCCATCCATCTTGGCGTTGAGCTTGGAACTTTGTTCTCCCACGGTGTTTTGGGAATGAACTGAGATTCCTTTGACTTCAAACAAAACTGACAAGGGTGTTTAGTATAAGATAGGGCTAGATATGTGCTGCTCCTGCCCTGCTCAAGGATGAAATGGGGGCCTTTGGAAGGGAAGCCTGGAAGGACAGGAGCACCACTTCTTACTCCTCCGCATAGCCAGAGGTACTGGAGTTATTGGTCTGATAAGGTATGTGGGGGGCTGATTTAAGTTCTTGCTCTTGTACCTTGAATTAAACCCTCAAATCTCAGCTTTTCAAACCTGAGGCTGGGTTACTATAGAGTGTTAGATTTATGGAAAAGAAAGGCTGAGGTGAATGTCGTCTTTATTTCATCTGAGGTGAAATTGATATGTATGATGTTATGAAATACTTTGTCATAACGTGTAAGTTTGTCTAGCAGGTTTTTTTTTTAGTGTAATCACTTCTGACTCCCATCTTCTTAATGAAGAACATGAAAAGCAATGACTTTGCTCCTTGGGTGCTTTTATTGGTCAATCACATTCTCTACTTGTGTGCCCAATTGTATTAAATGCCGATGCCCAATCCCCAATGCCCTTGAATTTTCTAAGTGATATTTTATTGATGCAACTGCATCTTGTTTGACCTTAAGGTTTTATTACATCTTCACCAAGAGTGATGAGAGGCCTCCTTTTGCATTTTGTTAGCACTTCTGTCCACCTCCGATGAAATATATCTCAATATAATCAAATACTCTGCGGTTTACTACTGAATCCACCGTGCCTGTGGGTTTTCGTGTAGGCAGTAGGGTTTGCCCAACTCTGTAACCTATATAGGTGGAGCACTTGGCTGCTCTTGCTGATACAGACTTGGAGTCAGGGTTACATTACTCTAGGGCAGTGTTCTGATTTAATAGTTGATCCATTGTTCCGTAAATTACATCCACAGAATTGTTCAAGATGAGTGATATCACAAATGGGTTACTTGGGCTAATTCAAGGTGCTTTCTTAAGCATAGTAGGTCAATTTTCTAATGGATCAAAGTGGGCGTGTTTCAGAAAGCTGCTGGCACGTGCATATGTATGCTCCCACACTGCATCATGTAGATAAAGGCAATTCCAAATTCTCTTCTATTTCAGTCTATTCACATTTAATCGGGATGTTTTGTTTGTTTGTTTTTTAGACTTTCAAAGCTGAGCAAAGTACAGGAAACCATGTTACAGGGGAGTGACCTGGAAGTGATAAGTGGGTGGTCTAAATGTTCCCTTCTCTTCAATTTTGTGAAATTAAAATTATGTGACAGGGAATACTGGTGAAGCACAGAGTAGTCTTCAGGCTGAGTTTTCAACCCACGGTGCCCCCCAGCCTGGTGGTAATACAAAGCAATGGAAATGCGTGTTGTCAGATGTTGGGATACTTCAAGCCGTTCTACTTTCTTTTCCCCTTCTTTTTCCTTCACTTGATGAATTAGACTTGGGAAAAAGCCATAGCATGGATCCATAGTTTGCTATCAAATTAAGCTAAAGCAAAGCTTTTCCTTTCTGCTGACTTTGGCAAATTTTCAGGCCATCTCCAAAAACTGCACAGGGCTTGTTTATATAAGCTCAGAAATGCAGCTGAGCTTCATGCCCGCTTCCCCCTCACCCTCCCCCCGACATCTAGAGATGTGACACAGTCAGAACCTATTGAGAGACAGGGGTTTTGCAGGCACTCGTTCATCCATTTAAGCACACAAACATCTGGTGGCTGTTTTGTGCCTAAACCTTCTCAGGTGAACAGTCGGGGAGGTATTACCTGCTAGGCATCAGCTAGAAGTGGCATTTCCACATCATGGCCGTGCTTCTTAAGCCAATTTATCTGGCAGGTCCCACCATCTCCTCTTCAGTAACTGAAGTTGTTCTGCACAGTGTTCTGCTGGTACTCGGTAGAGCAGCAAACCTTACACACTGATTTGTTTTCATCTCGTTTTCTACAAATGTGCAGGTGGAACACAGTTTCCATGAAAGATTCCAAGAGAAATTTTATCAGAATGCAGGCTGTTGATGTAATGAAATTTTCTCATGGCAAGCACATAGCAATTGCCCATCCTGTACAGTCAATAGACATAACTGGATTTTGTTGCCTGAGAATGAAGTTGCTTTCATATTTTATATCCTGCAATAAGAAAGCTGGAAGCAACAGACTCTGCTTTGAACTTTATTTTTAGTTAATAACAACTTAAGGAGGCATGAGAAGAAATGTTATGGCGCCTCAGTAAAACAAATTCTTTTTTTTTTTTTTTAAATTTTTATTCTGACTTTTGGTACAGAATTCTCTACACTTCTGTTATTTGTGAATATGAATTATTGTTACTGAATTAATGTGAGCTGCTTTGCTTTCAGTACTGGGCTCTGTTTTTTGATGGGGTCCCCATTCACCACTCACACATCAAAAAAAGGGAGTAAACCACAGAAAGGTTGCCAGCCTCTGGTAATGTTGGTGTAAAGGGAAAGCATCTGTCAACATCTACTCCTTGACAGCCAAGTACAAAGGTGGTGGTGCCCCGTCCTTGGAAACACTCAAGATCAGCCTGGGTGGGGCTCTGAGCACCTGATGGAACTGCAGGTGTCCCCATTCATTGAAGGGGTGTTGGACCAGATGGCCTCTAAAGGTCCCTCCCTTCCAACTCAAACGATTCTGTGATGAATAGTTGTCTGCCCTTTGATGTAATCATGGGGAAGGGACACCGTAGAGTTGAGGTATCAGGAGCAGTCATGTTTCAAGTGAATCTGGGGGCAGAAGGCTGTCCTGGGCTACCTTGTGTGCAACTTTAGGCATCTTGAGTGAAGCATTTGATCTGGCATGTTACTTTTTTCTTTTGCATAACTAGTTTAGTTGACAGCGTGCTGGTTGTGCTCCTTTGATCTCTGCTCGGTTTGACTGTATTTTCAGTAACTACTTAGTATAAAAATAAAATGTGCAGGCCCCATCAAATAAACTAATTAAGGATTAGAATGAAAAAGTGTCAAAATCCGAGACCTCGCCGAGGCAGATTAGTCACTGCATACCAGACACGATCTCATAAGTAATGGGTTGCTGTAGTAACGGGGGAATCAATACCCCTTGGCTGGTCGGGGAGCTGACAGTAATTTCTGCTGGGTCATAGATTCTGGAAAATGAAGTGCCACCTACTACAACACAAGTAATCTCTGTGGACTTTTTTGACAACAGCACATCCTACAAAGTTTATATCAAAGAAAATATTAATCTCTCAAGTCTGCTTGTTTATCTCTGCAGAGGTTATCTGATATTGTTACAGCCACAGACAATTAAGTTTAGGCTCCTGTGTGAACTCTCAGTGGGTCAGCTTTGGAAAGAAGGCTTTGGATTTGCTTACTGGTGGATTAATAGGATGTATCTGTGCTGGGGCTCTTGGGTTGTGGAAAGGGAACCTGCAGGAGCACAGTCTGTTGTCCCAAATCTGTCTCCTTACTCAAGGAAAAACTCCTGCTGGGGTCAAAAGGAGTTTAACTGAGGTAGAGGAGATGTGCACTTAAAGGAAAATGATTATTTGCGATCGTGCTGTGGATCCAGCCTTGTGGCTGCGTGTGTTTGTCTCAGTAGCCAAAATGTCCATGGGAGTGACTGTGCTTCCTTGTTTCTTCTGGCTTGATGGTGAGCCCTCTGGGATGGCAACACTCTTCTGCGTCTGAGCAGCACTGAGAACAGTATCAGCTGTACACAGTCAGCTCTGATGGGTGACAAAAAGTGACTTTATGCTGGGACAGCTGTTATTACCTGGACCAGAGACAGCAGCAGGATGATCCCTGGGATTATAGTGAAGTGGAAGTGGGCCTGTATAATTTAATCTATAGCCCAACTCAGAGAGGAACAGGTCCACAAAAAAGTACCCAGCTCACAAACTTGGGAAGGGAAATGGTGGCTGATATGGACTCAGGTGGGGGAACCCTGCATGGTAAAAGGAGTTAACGTTAGTCAGGGAGTTATGGGGAATAATAAGGACTTTTTCCAAACATCTAGGGGGATGGTAGTGCTGAAGAGAAAGTAGGCCACTCGCTAATGAGGGGTATGGTGGTGTTAATTATGTCTTGAAATTGCCTGAGATACTGAGCTCCTGAAATTCATCTTCAGCAGAAAACCATCAGGAAAATAAGTTCGGGCAATTAGGAGGTGGGGGAGAAACAGTGTAAAAATAGCCTGGATAATTAAGAGCAGATAAGGGAACATCTAAGAACCAGCAAGAAGTGCAAAGAGAGCCTCCTGGCTTTGCTGAGCTCCACCAAACTGATCTCACAGGCACAGGGGATGTGAAGGGCAGATCCCTGCTCTCAGGGGGGAATGCCAGGCTGCAAGGGCACATCTGTCCTCGTGCCATGCTCATGGCAGTGCCTCCTCCGCTGCTGTGCTCAAATTTCTGCTGTCTTCCTGGGACATTGGCTGGGGCAGGGCTCAGCTAGGGCCAACACAGAGCCACTGGTGGCGACATTCTCAGCCCTGCGCAGGGGCCAGCAGTGGGCAAAGGCAGCTCCGAGTTCCCATTAGCTGCTCCCCACCTTTTTGGGACCAGCGTATGGCAGGGCCCAGCACTAACTCTGGTTTTCCGCAACAGCTCTGCAGCTGCTGCTGCTGTTTGTGCTGGTTGGTACATAATGTTGGTGAATAATAATACCTGACCTGCTGGAACGAGAGCTCTTTTATCAAACGCATTTAAAGAAAAATGACAGTCCGTGTAGCTTGTAATGGAATGGATGATAAATCACAAAATGGGGAAAAACAATTGTGTTACTCCTGCTGGTTTGAGTTCCTGCTCAGAAGGTCCATATGTTATATTTTTTGATGACATAAATTTAATGAAATTCTCTGGAAATGCTGACCAGAAGTCAATGTACAACTCAGTCGCAGGAAGTTTCCTAATATCTTTGTTTGTTTTAGGTAATAGATCTGTTGATGTGTATCTCTGCTATTGAGTGCTGTGATAGGATGCTGTAATGAGATTACAATATGGAATGGGAGCTCGACTAAAGTGGCAGTATCAGAAATGTCACCCTCTAACAAATTAGCAGTCGCAGTTTGCCCTCTGGTTACAAAACCTTGTTCCTTTTGTCTTTTACTGTAACTTATAATAACAGAGCCTGTGATGTAAATGTCTGCAGGGTATGTTTCCAGTAGCTAAGCGTGAAACATGTTTCAGTGGGGATATGGGGGGAAAAACAGACATTTTTTAAAATTCAAGACAAAGGATTTTTGGCCTTGGGCACTGCAGCTGCAGCTGCTGTCAATACAGGGGAGATGGGACTGCGTTCCTATTTATTTTTTTTCTCTTTAAAGAACGAAAAGATACCCAACTATCTGATTATAGAATCCACAATATTAAAATATCCACAGAAAAAGTAGTAATTAATTCCTCTGGAGACTGACTCGTGTTGGAGAGGTTGCACACGTCAAATGAGTGAGGTGTAGCTTGGATTTACAGCCTCAGAGCCTGGAGATCAAACAAGAAACTAAAATGAGATTTATTTTATTTTATTTTAAATTTTATTTCTAGCAGCAAGTAGAAATTCGTGGGACTCAGTGCAAAGCCCAGTGCAGAGACTCCCCATTGGCTCCTGCTGTTTCCCTTCGTTTCAACAAAAGAGCCAGAGCTCGTTGGTTAGGTCTAAGGAAGTGCTGGGTTTCATTTTCAAGATGCTACGGAGGAAGCTTGGATTATAGCTGCTTGATACATAACAGTGACACTTCACTTACCCAGGCAACTGGGTAGCGCTTGAAGAGCGCCTGTGGCTTAATTATTTACCTGTGGCTTAATTGGGTGTAATTTTACTGAAGAGTCTGTTTATTTTCCTATGGAGAGGCTCTAAGATGCTGCTAAATGAGAATGCTACCAGCACCCCCTCACATCAGCAGGGCAGAACTCGTTAATACCTGCAGAAATTTGGCCCACGTGATGTTTGCTCTGGTGCCATCAGCCTGTGCGAGCAGCTGGGACCTCCATTGCAGGAGCAGAAATGCTCTGTGGTAGCAGAGCTCACTATGCTCTCCCTTTGTTATTTATTGGGTTCTTGCTTGGTGTTAATCTTCTACAAATTCAGCACTGTTCAGTGTTTCTGTCTGAGAGCTCGGAAGGATGACTTGTTTAGGATCAGATATTCACGAGCTCATATCAGTGTCCGTGGGTATTGGATAGAGACAAATCAGGGACTGGACAAGCCATCCTTATTTAGATGACCCTTTGAACATCAATGTGTTGTTCTTGTGTGTCTAAGAATAGTTTTGCTGCGTGAGGATTGAATATCAGAGCTTTGCATGCTCTGGCTGGAGGCTAAGCCAGCGCTTGTATCCAAGGAGTGCAAAAGCTCTTCCTAGTGCTCTGCCCATGTAAAGTGCTGGGAAAAGATGTCTATCTCAAATATCCGTGCAAATCAAACCAAATGTGCTTGACACGTTCTGCCTAGGTTTTGAATTCAGAAAGCTCTGGTTTTCTTTCCCTCCCCCTCTTCAGTCCAGGACCCTCCTTTTGAATCCCTGTAGGCAATTTCCTTATAGTACTTAGATCTCCAAGCTTCATCGGACTTCCACAACAGAAGCTTTATATCATTGGTTTTTTCCCCAAAAATGCTTAGTTTCTATTAACAACCTTACAAAAGGGCAGTGTATTACTACTCGGTGATCCCAATGATAAATGAAGCACATTATATGTGAAGTAAAGGCTCTATTTATCCTTGCTCTTTTTTTTTTTTCCTTTCTTTTAAAGTCCCAGCAGGTTTAATGCAAGTAGCTTGCAGTGACCTTCATAACAAATCAAGAATAAACTTCGGTGCATTCTCACAAAGGTGAATGGTGTTGCAGACTCTTCTTATTGAAATAACAACAATAAGAGTGACGAGTTGTATTATTAGTATTTGATAATGCAAAAAAGTTAATGCTTGCTGAAAGCCAGGTGCCAGCACTACTTGATTGTTTACCAACATAGTCATAAAGAAACGGAGTTATTAAAGGATCTGAAATCACTCAGTAATTCAGCTGCTGACATTGATGGATGGAACTTGGCTGTTCCTCTTTGCTAAAGCTGCTGACTGGATAAATGTTTTATTCATGAAGCCCCGGGCAGGAAGAGATGCCAAAGGTTTAAGAATATTTTAAGAAACTCTTTGAGATGTCAAGCAAGTTATCAGGTGTTGTTAAGCAAAGGAGCTGAAGTACTACATTTAAACATAACCGAGCTCTCAACATATACAACAACAATACATCAAAAGCCAGGATGCAATTCTTGTCTCGAGCAGCATATGGATGATGAGTTAGGAATACAAGTCCTTTTATTTCCTGCACCTTTGTACCTTCAGTCATCTCACAGCCCTGTCTCTTTCAGCATTGTTATCCCAAAGGGAATTTTCACACATCATGTTTTGAATTTAGTCTTGGAAACAAATAAATATTTAGATACCAAACCCTACAAGGTCACAAATTCAGATCAAAGACAAAATAATGATATGATGACAATGTTCATGGAAATGAACAGTTGAGATCAGAACAAGCCGGTTCTGCCTGAGCTCTTGGTGGGAGATGTTGTTCAAAATGTAATTAGTGCAAGAAGTAATTATCGAAATACGGAATAACAAGGAATTGCCTTCTGTCCCCTTCACCCTACTCATGCTTCCTCTTTGTCTCAGGGCAGTGTTCACCAAGGGCAAGCCTGCAGCTCCTGACCCATTTGACGAGGCAGTGGTAGTTTGCAGTGGTTGTAATTTAGATGATTATTTCAGTGCCTCGTTCCTGCTTTATGAGAATTCTTCAGATCCAGGTACTTTGTTGATTTTTTTTTTTTTTTTTTTTAATGGAAAGAAATGTTTTGTAGAAAGAATTTTAATGAAGAGTTCCATAGCCCCACAAGCTCCTCCATGGACAAGTGTTTGAATATTTCATAATCTGTATTAATAACTTCTTTTAAGTTTGTACAGTCTCATAAGAGCAGAACAGGTGAGCTCTTGATGGAACTGAACTGTCAATCCGAACACAGTGACATTAGAAAATAGCTCTGTTTCCAAGTCTAGCTGCATGAAATGTCCCTTCTTGCCAAGGGAGCAGCAAAGTACAGTTTAAATGTCCCCTATTATGACATCTCAAGAGTATAAAAATTGGGAAAGGTATTAAAAATGAGTAATTAAAAATGAAGAGTGATAGGTAATGGTGAATAAAAAGTAGGTAGGTACTGCTCTCCTGCTGCCCTTTTGATTTGCAGGGACTCGGCTGAAGACCAGAAGTGTATTTATCACCGGCCCCAGTTAAAATTCAAATCCTATGGACTGACAGTGCAAAACACTGTCAAAAAAGCTGTCAAGTTGTATCAAATGAATTACTGTATTACCTCTCTTTATCTGTCAAAGGCATTGATTATTTTCAGTGGAGGGAGCCCTCTGACAGTTGCTGAAACTGAAGAATCCTGTGTTGAAACAATTTGGTTGACACATGTCACTACTTCCTAAACAGACAAGTCAAATATGTTATTTTTGTCTCTGTCTGTGGGAGAAAGCATGTTTATGTAGTATTTTTACGGAAGATAAATAATACAGAGAGAAAGGAACATCCATTAGCACTTCACTTTCTCTGCTATTTTTATCAGTGTTTATATGTAGCATCTTTATAAAAATGCTCCTCTTTGCATAAGAACTTGTGTTCCTTTGGTGGCTGTGATATGTGTCAGGGATTTTCTTGGATGCCCCCTAGTAATTTAGATAGTCACAGAACCATATTGGTGCCGTTCTTGATTGCAGCTGGTAGTTTACTGTTGACTAAACTTCTATTTCCCACCACTCACGTGCCTGTAGCAGTGATACAGGTGTCATATTCCAGAGGATGCCTCTTTATATTGCAGATGGACAAACCGACAAGGACGAAGTAAGGACTGCTGCCAGCTTTTGGAATGAACCTTGTGCCAAACTCTGTGTCATTGCTGATTTTCACATGATGGATGTGGAAATGCCTGGTTTTATCAGAGCTGGCTTTGCTGAAGATGCCTTGCGGGACTGCAGAAGGGGAAGCCCAGCTCTCCTCCAGCTCAACTCTGTCGCATCCGGTACAGCTGAAACCGTACCAAAGGAAGGACATGTCCAACACCCTCTCTTGGGAGGAGGCTGATGAGTGACAGTGTCATGGTGAGTTACTGGCACGATTAAAAGGTGAGAACTGGCTCAAGCAGCATCAGTCAGAGAAGGCTAATACCCTTGTACAAAGTCTTTATTATTCATTAGCACATATTGTGCTTCCTCATAAATATAATTCAGGCTACACTTGTATCGCATTAAGATAACACTAAATCTTTCTATAATTTGAAGGAAATACTGCTCCCAGCTGTTGTTGCCTAAATGAGCTAAACAAAATCTGAATAAGTGCAATGGGAACAACTGTAAAACTCCAACTGCATTTGGCTCTGATCTCCTTTGGTGTCATTTGTCACAGAAATGGTTGCTGGCAGACCTCTTTGCTTGTGAACACTGTGGCTCTGGACAGATGGATATCACATCTTGACTGCTTCTGAGATGTCCCAAAGTCTTCAGGTACTACAGCACTGCTGCTGACTTTGGGGGAGTTGGGTAACTCAAGGAGTGATGAATTGGGCTGATGGTGGAGTAGGTTGTTATGAGCAGCCTGATGGTCCTTCCCTGTGTCCTGGAGCATGTGTTAATGTTACTGGGGTGTTGCAGCTCCATACAGCCCACGTTGAATATTACTGACCAGTATTACTAGTCAGTGGGTCCGGCAGCCAGTTCCTCAGACATCCAGCTGCCTCATTTGGTCTCATCGTAACAGAAGTAAGGCCCTAAACTCCAGCCATGACCTGACCTGTGGAGCACATCCCTGTTTACACAGAATTAACCTGGATGAAGTCCAGCATTAAAGCACTTTCTCTATTGCTGGCTCCTCCTGAGGCTGTATGCTTTTCAAAGAGATATCGCTGTGGTTTGTATTTGTGCACTGTTTATAGATAGGATCCTTGCCCATGTGGCTGCTCAAGAGCTGCCAAGATGACTTAATAATAATACTAAAAATAAACACGTGTAAATACGGATAACGACAGGCTCAGAGTTCTGACAGCTCCAAAAGGCTTTGATCTTGCATTGGTAGAGTTCAGGATGCACCGCCTCTCCAGATGACAGGCTTGGATAGAGAGGAAAAAACAAGAGCGATAAACACGGCCTGTAAAGTGTGCCTCCATCGTCCTCCCCAGAAACCCTCCCCCATATTGTGTCTGATGATTTACTAAGAGAATGTGGCCAGGTAGCAGCAACAAGCAACTGAAAAATTAACCCCAGCAAGCTGACAATGCCACACCTGACCCCAGAAGTCTGTAGCGTTGGTCAGCCAAGTGGTAATGGCTCGGTTTAAAGCAGAGGTGAAATGTGCCATTAAATGAGAAGCAGGGAGTGGGCTGCTGAGCAGTGATGGCTGTTAAAAGATACAAACCAAAGCGTGGCCCTGACAGCGCATTATATTCCAAAGATAAAGAGAGGCAGAGGCAAAAGCAAAACAAATGGGGCTGCTACGTGTAAATGGCCATAAGGGAATTGCAACATAAACCCCACCAGCCAGAACTTACGGCTATGGACGGCCTGCCTGCTGGGGAGAGAAACCCAGCTCTCAGGGCTGGTGCTGCCCGAAAACCTCCAGGCCAAGCGGAAAATCCTGCACGTGGTTTGGAGGAACGTCTGTCCAGTTGTGCTAATGGCTGCCAGTGCTGTTGAACTAACGGCAATGAAGGAGTGTGATTTAGGGGGCAGTGGCAGCCTGTGATTTCTTTTTTTTTTGTCTAACTGCAGATTTGGTTTTTGAGTAAATCGGATTTATGCTGCTCTCAGACTATTTTGCTAATAAGGCGATGAGTCAGAGGACCCACAGCAGATGAGAATCTTCAGCTGAGGTAGAAAACATTGTTTTTTTCCCTAAAAGGAACGTAGCTATTTTTCTTTTCCAGAAAGCTGACCTCTGGAAAATGTGATGATTTTTCCTTTCTAGCAGATACACAGCTTTTTCAAATAACACCTAGCTATGCTTCTGGATTCTTATATAATATACAGAAGTTCTCAACGGAATTAAATAACCTGTGATGGGTTGGAGTGTCATATGCTGGGGGAAATAAATAAGTAAATCTAAATAAAATCAGCTCCTGTAATTAATAACATCTCAGAAGGCAGTTCCAAAAGCTGCAGCACCAAGTGGTGATGTGAGATGAGCTCTTCAGGAATCTGGAGAGTAAAATGTCTGTTCCTGTCTGTGGCTGCAGGAGGCTGCTGCTGAGAATTTGGGAATAATTCTCTGGTAGGAGCATATCTTACCTAAATCCTTGGAAAAGGGACTTCTATCTAGATGTGAAACTGCTGAAGATTCCATTCATCTTTTTTTTCCTCTTGTGGATGAAATTTAATTCAACACATTTTTTGAGGGAACGGCATCCACTCTATGGGAAGTCTGTGAAGGATGGCAGCGAGCATGAATATATCATAATAAAAAGACATTCTGCATTCAGAAAACCACATGTGGTCTGAATTTCTCTGAGAGGGGTATTTCTCTTCTTAGACTATGGAAGTGTGTGCTACATAGGTTGACAAAGCCTTTACTGACGTGGTTTTGTTTAGAATGCCTTTGAAGATCGTCATGTTCACCCTTCTTGAAAATTATGTTGCAACAAGCAGAGAAAAGTGGATTTGTTTGGCTTGGTGCTGGGCATGTGAGCAAACTCTGGGAAGAGACAGGGGCTCCTTCCCTCCTTCCCTCTCTGTATGCTTGTAGTGTAGGTGAAGAAAGATGAGGTTTGAGATTTAAGAAAAAAAAAAAAAAAAAGCTTTACAAATGAGTTAGACTCTTATTTATGCTTGAAAGCATGCATTCTTTAGAAATCATCTCTCTAAAGATGCTGAGCAATCACATATACGATCATTTGTTTAGCAGGCACCCATTTTGCCTGCGTCCACAAACAGGTGAAATTTGATGCTCCAAAATTTAATCAAATCTAAACATGGTTAAGGGTTTCCTTCACGTTTACTGAAGCTGTGTTACTCATCAAAATGCTGATAGAAAACAATTGATGCAAGTGAAGTTACTATTAATTGGGTAATACGATTGGTCTTCTAATGGGGTAAGTTTCAAATCAGAAAAAGATCTTGAGAACTCAATGGAAAACATCTGCTCAGGTCTGAGCAGTGATCAGGAAAGCATAAATATTAAATGGCACGACATTAATTTGCTGAATAGAGGACAACACTGAAAATATGACAGTGTTGTTCTAGAGATGGTGATGTGGCCTCACCTCGAGAGGCATGTTTGGTTTGGTTACCCTAATTAAAAAATGATAGAGCAGGAAATAGAAGAGGTTCAGTGAAGGGCAACAAACCTAATCAGAAGCATGGAAAATACTTCAGTGGGAAGATTTGCATGCAGGCAGAGACTGCAAAGGTTAGGTCTGTTTATTTTAGGGAATACAATACATGAGTTGTGCCACTGAGAGACGCGCTATGATGGATATAAATAAAATGGCAGTGCCATGACTCTTTCCTCTCTTGGATAAGAAAGAGACGTCAAATTAAAATCAAAGTAAACACATTGAACAGCTTTAATAGGAACCACTTTTAACCTTAGTTTTAATTAGCCTATGGGACTCATTGTCACAAGGTAGAATATTGAGACTGGCAGATTGGCATCGTTTATATGATTAGAAACCTCATCTCCAGTTAGATGGGCTGGAGTTTCATCCTTTGTACTTCGTGCATACGCTCATCGCAAGTCCTCCCTTACGCATACAACTGCATAATACTCCATTATGGGATTTTATGGGGCCTTTTGAAGCATCTGGCAGAGGCTGGTCTCTAGGCCGTTGCTTAATTCTAGCATCCTGTGCTAGAGACAAGGACTGAGCTATAGTTCCTGGATGAAAAACATACGTGCAGAAGTTTGGCTTGTTGGCTTTTTCCCCTCTGCACTTTTACTGGCTTTCCTGTGAGTGAGCTGAATACGGTGGAGGAGGAGAGGTTTTTGCTTCTATGGAAGGTGTCCATTTGCCCATTCTGGACTGTTTTTTTTACTTCCTTTGCCCTTTTAATAGCTTGCATTCCTTACAGTCTTTAATTATTGCACATTTCTCACTCCAAACCAGCTGCCATCCATAAACTGGTCTAGCAATTATTTCTCTGGCTTCAGAAAATGGCTGTCATGAATTCAGCGGCACTAGGAACAGGTGGACTGCAGAATGCCTGTTTGATTTTTGGTAAACAGCATTATAGAATTGGCACTTTGACTCAGTTCCTCTAAAGACTAGTTGTACGGCTTCTGTTAATAAGATACTGCATATTTTCCGTTGTCACAGCATACGTTATTTGTCATTGCAAGACATTCATTGCTTTTTATTTTTTTTTCTTTCAGAAACGTGTGTAAAGTTAAAAATGTGTATGAAATACCCATGGGATGGAAATCCTTCCAAAATGCACAGTAGTGCTTGGTTGGAGAGAACCCTTTGGGAATAAGGGAGGGTGCAGATGAGCAGGCAGAGTCAGAGCAGGCTGAGCCCAGCATATGGAGCCGGCACAGATGCTCTGCTCTGTGCAGTTCCTGTTCTGTGCCCAAAAATGGTGCTCTGAGACACTTTGCGCTTGTCGGACAGTTTAGCCTAATAGAGAGCTGGTAACTTGGCACGTCAGAATCCTGTGGTCTGTTCTTGGCTCTCTGCAGCCCTCCTGGGTGAGCTTATAGAAGCTGAGACAACAGCCTCAGTCCTCTGCAAAATGGGGTTTCTGATCTTCTGGTCCTACACACAGGCTGTGCGAGCTACTGAGGAGTATCACAGAATCATTTGAATTGGGAGGGGTCCTTAGAGACCATCTAGTCCAATCCCCCTGCAGTGAACAGGAGCACCTACAGCTCCATCAGGTGCTTAGAGCCCATCCAGCCTGACCTTGTGTGTCTCCATGAATGGGGCATCCACCACCTCTCTGGGCAGCCTGTGCCAGTGCCTCATGACTCTTACTGTGAAATACTTCTTCCTTATATCCAGTCTGAATTTCCTGTTTTCATTCGAAACCATTTCCCCTTGTCCAGTCACTATAGACCCTGCTGAAGAGTCTGTCCCTTTCCTTCTTATAGCTGATCTACTGCTACCACCTGCCCAAGGATGCAGGAGATGTAGGGTGCCTCAGTTACCTTGCTGCCCCCTCTGTGTCACCTGGCAGAGCAAGGAGTAGGCAGAAGAGCAGCCTTCATGCCTGGAGGCAGCTCCTTGAGAGCACTGTGCAGAACTCATTCTTCGTTTCAGGTTCAAAGGAGCAGTAAATAGGCTCCTTTCTTACTGCTCCTCAGGAATGGCTGCTTAGTGGTGACAGGGGAGATGATGCTATGGCACTGCTCAGCACACATGCAGGGAGCCTGTTCCTTGAGGAGTAAGGAAGGGAAAGACACAAACTATTCTTCGTTTCCAGGAAGATAGAGATTTGCTTCTTTCATGCTAGCGGCTCTTCCTAGGACAGCAAGCTGGTGATTCTTCATCTCAAGGGCGAGCTGGGTGACAAAGGCGGGCTGATAGCAGCTTTTTGCAAGGCCTGATAGATATTACATGGAAGAAAGCACTGTTCCTGCCCACTGGGACACCTGAGAAGCCTGTTCTCTGCTCCACGTGCTAGCAGTGCAGCTGTTAAAACTCTGGAACATTTTTGGACAAAGAGCGCTATGTTCCTGTGAGACTTTAAAAATGAATTAATAGAACATTGATTTAACTTACTGGCTTTTTGCAGTGCCTTTGTTTCCAGTCAGTAAGAGTCTGCTTGCCAGTTGTCCAGCCAGAAGCCAATATCTATGAAAACCTGCCCCAGGCTGTTTGTGGAGGGCCACAGTTAATTAAGATATGCATTCTCATCCCTGCTCAGGGCTGCGTGTGAGAGAATGTAAAAAGCACAACTAGACAACTGTCTGTTCCTCCTGTTTTGAGACTCATTCTTGATCCCACAGTGATTGCCAGCAGCAGACAAGGAACAGAGCCAGAAGAGTGAAAATTAATAGCAGTGGCATCAGAAATTCCCATTTGTGAACTTAAAAATGTGCCTGCTTCAGATTTGGACTTGATTTGCAAGGGGACATCTCATTCCCCCCAGTCTGACTGCTGGAGAAATAAAAAATAGCGTCTAAAGACCCCTGCTGCCATTTTGCACAGAGCTTCAGACAGCACATGAGCTTCTTTGTGATTAAATGGGATATGTCCTGTTGTTTGCATGGCTGTGTCTATTCAGCCACATGCCTTTTATAAACTGATTGTATTCTTAATAGTCAAGGGTAAAATGGCATCTTGAAGGGTTTCTCCTCACATATTGAAGCCTTTTGGTCATTGATATGCAGCCTTTGTGAATTGAAAAGCATCAGCACTTTGTTCTCAGTGTCAGTGTCTTCATCTCCTTGCTTCGGTGCCATCTTCTTCTTCCTAAATGGTGCGTGTTGGCTTGAGTTCTTACAAGGAATGTGCTACAGATGGATGGCTGGTGAAGGAAGCAGGACTATGGAATGGGGCAGGGTGGACGATGACGGTACAAATCCTCTGGGTACCACTTGGTCAGGGAACTCGTGGGCCTGTGTCCAATGAAGATAGGCAGATTGGGGAAGGTCAGTGTGGGGATGTGGCTGTGGTAAAGTGTCCACCACCTTGCAGCGACCATCAGAAGCTTCTCTGGAAATAGGTTCCTTGAGCTGTTATGGTTCAGTGTACCTGAAAGACGGTTGGGGAGAACTCTGAAGGCATTCAGCAGCTCCGGAGCCATCCATTCCCCAAGGAGGAAGGTAAGCTCCTAAGCCCTGGATAAAACGCTCATCACTTAGACAAATGCACAGAGATCCTCAAAGCCTCCCTGGAAATAGGGGATTGTAATATTAAACATAATTATGAACTGTCTGCAGAGCTGCAGCTACAGATGGAACTTTACGACTGGTTTGGAGTGATGCTTGCACCAGCATCAATTATCTCCAGCAAATGCGCAGTGATATTTTTGGGGTGGTGTTTTCATTTTACGGCGTCACTCAATCACTTGCAGCCACCGGCCAGGTACCTCTCCATTAGCACCCCAAGCATGCAGTGTTCTCTCAGCAATGCAAGGTCTGTCCTGTCCTGTTGCCTCAATAATCAGCAGCTCAGATGAACAGCTCAGGTGCCCTACTTTGGCACCTACGCTGTCAAAACTACTGTGAATGAGAGTGCTTGCCTCTTGCTACTGCAGCTGTGAATATTAGCTACAGAGTAGCACTAAATCTTGTTTAAGCTACAGTCATTCCACCCAGTGATGAATGTCACTACCTGAATAATTTGGGTAATTTCCTGCAGCTCTAGTGTACTAGCAGAGAAATGAAAGTTAATTTACTGCTAATTTAGTGTACTAACCCTTAATTAGCAACGAGCAAGCTCTGAAATATTGGATTCTGAAAGCTCATCAAACTTTTACCAAAAGAAAAAAATAGAAAAAAAAGAAGAAAAAACCCACCCCTCCCAGCTGAACTCTTCACTCTATTTGAGGTTATTAGCAAAATGCTCTGGGAGTGCTGTTCATTACCTCTCACTAGGATATATGTAGCTGGGAACACCCCCATTTACCACTCTCGCTGCAAAAATCCATTAGGAAGATTCTTGCTCTCATGCAGTATATTCAGCCACTGTGCTGCGATGTGCAGGTATGTGCTGCAGCTTTAGTGACAGGCAGGATTAATGGCACAGATTATCAATGACTGGTGGCTGAAAAGGTGAAAGAAACGCTGAGTGGGTCTAATGGGCTGGGTCATTGCTACAAAAGGCAGTACATGTCTACATAAAAAAGCTGAATGTGACATGACTACATCATCCTCTGCTTTATTCTGTGGACTGAGTCAGGTCTGGTGTGTCCTGCTTGATAGCCTCACTGATTTTTGCTTTGATAACTTGTGTGGTAAGGCAGAATGCAGCCTGGCTAGGGGTCTGCATGTCCGGAGTCAGGCACCTTGTGAAGCCCTTCGGTGAATGGAGTATGTGTGTGCAGTGGGTTAAGTGACAATGGAGAATGGTGGGGTAGTGGGGGAGGAGGGGTGCTGGAGAAATGGAGGGGCTGTTGAAAGAAAGTTGAAGAAAGATGTGTGTGTCAGGTAAACTGATAGAGCCAAACCAAACACTAGGCTGGGCAGTGGGCCAGCACATGGCTTATCCATGCCTCTCTGTCAGTGCTACAGTATTTTTGCACGAGGAAGTACAAACCATCAGGCAAGACTTGGTGTTGGTAGAGATGAAGTAGGGCGAAGCCCCATGACTCTGGAGAGCTCTGCTGATGTCTGGTGCTATTTCACCTGCTGCACAGGATTGTTCAAATATCACCTGGCTGAATAGTTTGGTAATGAATAGAAGGACTTCTGATGGTGAAGAAAGGCTTCACCTTCCTTGTCCCCCTCCCAAAATATGGACCTGTCTCAGAGTAGAGACAGGGTGGGAGCCAACTGTGTTGCCACGCACTGGGACAGGTTACCAAGTTTCCCACATCCGTGAAATCACGAACTTTCCTGTTTCCATCTCTTCAGACTTGTCCTTTTTGTGCATTTGCTGAGTCTTTCTTCCACAGGCTTTAGTTTTCTTGAGGAAAACTTTGCCATTCTCAAAAGAGCCATTTTGTAAAGTAGAGAAGGAAAGTGTGTGATCTTCTTCTCCCCCCTCGCCAGAAAGGGGATGAAATGTTGGTATTCATCTTCTACTCTCATTTTGCGGTGCTGACCACGCTGTGGAAGGGAATAACCATCTGTGTGCCTCTTTTTGGAAGGAGCTGATTCCATCAAGCTATTCATTACAGAGAGCTGGGAGAGCCTCTTACTCCCTCTTGTCTTGTTGCACACGTGTAAGAGCAGAATCTGACATCAAAATTAGCTCTTAAAATCCATTATTCAAAGAAGTATGCACTTCCATATTTATGTGGTGGTGTTTTGCTGCTGGAGCACTTTAATAAGGTCATACATGTTATACTGTATTTATATGCAGTGTATCATTTAGACTCATGTAACCTGATGTAGCTGTGTTTGGACACTTGCTGCTTCTAGTACAGTCAGTGGAAGGAAATGGGCACTTCATAGTGTTGTCCAAAAATAGGTACCAATGGCAGTGAATGCGAAAGGAACCTTAAGAGCCCCCTTGATCACAAAGGGCACTGAAGGGGCCAGACCTAGATGGACAAAGTAAAGTGAGTACCATCATGCACCGCAGTCTTCTGCAGAGCTCCAGGAAAGAAAGGGTCTTCATGAACAGGGGAAAAAAATGCTTGATGCTTAAGATGCGAGAATCGTATACTCAGAGGATTGTTTAGGTTGGAAAGACCAGTAAGATCATCCAGTCTAACTATCAACCCATGCCTGCAATTGCTCTAGGCTGTGTCACTTAGTGCAGTGTGTACGTGTGTGCATTTGTAGGTACTGTTTCATGTAACAGATATCTTCTCTTTAAGATCTGTTTTACTGTGGCCAAGCAGAAATCAGTAGTCAAGCTCACAGAGTGGGAATTGCTGGCAGTGGAAGCAGCGATTAAAGCGGGACTTGGAGCATAGTTTGGGTAATCCGTGAGATGGGAGAAGTCCGACATGACGTGAAGGGATAGTGCAGGTTATTGCATGTGTTGACATAGCTGCGAGAAGATGCTGCCGCTGCACTTTTGGCACTGGGAGCAACGATGTCCCAAGCTTGAGAAGCATGCTTTGCTTTGCTTTTCTAGACGAGCTGCTGTCGTTCCAAGAGGGAGTAATTCAGGGAAGTTTGTTCTGTTCAGTTGGTCTGTACAGCTGATCATGGCAGACTCCATGGGAAAAAGGGCTGTGATTTTGTCCAAATGGTTTGGAAGTGGGTTCTTGTTTGCTGATCTGTAAAGTCTTTAAGCAGAAATTTAAATTTTCTTTCTGGAAGCTCTTTAAAATTGATTCCCACAGTAAACCCAGCTTCAGGAAATCCAGGACAATGCCAGTTAATTAATTAAGGCGATTAACAAGTAAACTGGTGCTTCCTTCCACTGTGGGCGAGCAGTTGGCATTTTAGCAAACTTTGCCTCATAATAATAGCAATACTTCTTGGGGCTGTCACACTGTCCTCCCCCACCTCCACCCTTTCCCAATTATAATTCTCTTCTTTTGATCTAGGAAATGGTTTTTATTATTATTATTATTTAATCTAAAATATGCTGCTTAGTGATGGCATTTCATGAAATGTTCATTTTAATTATACAGGGATGGTTATCACTGCAGGGATGTTGGCATTGGCTTTCAATGCAAAATCCTTATTTTCTGCTGATTATATCTAGGAAAGCTCTCCGAGCCTTAGGCACCTGGAAACTGTAATGCATCATTGTTCACTGCTGTGAATGGCAGGGAACAGAAATCAAACCAGAAGTGGGAGAGTAGCGAAGGTTGAGGAGATTGGTGTGCAGGTGTGCTGCTCTCGGCCCAGAGTGGGACCCATGGCCATGCCCTGTGCACACGCTGAGGGATGAAGGGGATGGTAATAACCATGCTACTCTGTTGGCTGCTAAGTGGAGAAAGGCAGCAAGGAAGGGCTTCCATCTGGAGGAGCACAGATACTAGCCTTTCTGCACATCTAATTCTACTTGAGGCTTTTATTTCTCTCAGTGGGACTGCCCGAACATTTAAGAGCTCCTCGATACAGGTAAAGATGTAGCAATCTAAGGACCATAGTGCTCAGCTTCAGTGCTGTCATCAGGAGGTATGGATAAAGCTGCTGCACATGGAGCTTGAGCTGCTGCTCCATGCTAGCTTTCACCCTGTCCCACTGGATACTGTGCATGGTGGGGATGGGATGGTGGTTGGACAGATGATCTTAGTGGTCCTTTCCAACCTTACTTGATTCTGTGATATGATTCGGTGATATTATACTGTGAAGTTGTGCCCAGGCAGTGACTATGCAACACTATTGCAGCTTGGAGAGATTCCCAGTGCTGTCAAGTGAAGCTTCCCGTTGCTGTGCCCTTGATTTAAATTTGGCCCAGGGCATCTAGATCAACATTTCTGCTCTTATGCATACCTATATGGGTTGTCTGATGAACCTCACAGCTGTAAGACCTCCTTGGAGCTAATATGGTACTTGGTACAGAGACCTAAGATTGGAACTCTGTGCTGAACAAACATGTGACGGATAACATGCCCTTCCATAAGGATCCTCTGTTGGATTCCTCTGAGGATTATAAAAAAAAAACAACTTCTGGTTTTCCACTGGGGTGAACACAGAGTGAGCAGACGTGGATGTTCTGGATCAATAGTAGAAACAAAGAATTGGCTAGGTGGGATGAACAGTGGTGGTTTGGTGGCCAAAAAGAGATACTCTGTACTCAGTTTAGTTCTTGCTTCTTTAATATTTAAAACTGTCCTGTCTTTTGAAAAACCCAACTCAATATTTAATTTCAGAATGGCATTTAAAAATTAATGGTGTTGACAGTTTGTTTCCTTTTTGGGGCGAGAGGAAGGGGAAGGGAGTGACAGAACCCACTCATTACGAGTCATTTCGCTTCTTTCATTTCTGTTTTTCAAGAAATTTCTTGTTCAGAAAAATTAATAGATCTCCAGTGAAATAAATAAGATAAAATCAGGCCTGTCTGTCTAATGCTGCCCAGCTGTTTTGCTACCATGGAAATGAAATAATGAGTTTCATTCATAAGTGCAAAAAGAATGCGAGAGCTGGGCCTAAGTTGCTGTTGCAGCACAGGCAAACTTGGATGCAACCAAGCTGTGACTGCATCAAGACAATCATCATTGAAAGATTAGCTGAGACTTTTTTTTTATTATTAAGAAAAAGCTGTTTCCAAGTGTCAGAAGGCTCCAAGCATCTTTAAGAAACAAAGCATGTATCGCTTGGAGAAGAAAGCTCTCCAGTAGAAAGTTCAGCTTTAAGCCCTTTTTGTCTCAGCACAAAAGCACACTCTTAAGATACAGAAAAAGCATTCTGTTTCTTCTGCAGTAGTGCTTTCTGCCTAATTTGATGTGTTCTAGGAGCAGAAGAGCGTGCATTGCAGGGGGTAAGTACACAGGGCGGCCATTGCTTGCTTCTGTCTGGAGCAGGGGCACAAGCATCCTATAAGGCTTTCAAGGCAGCATAATGGGATGGCATTCAAGGAGGGTGGATATTGGGAAAAAATTCTCTGAGAGAGTGATTGGGCACTGGCACAGCTGCCCAGGGAGTGGTGGAGTCACCGTCCCTGGAGGTGTTACAGAAGTGCGTAGATGTGGTACGGAGAGACATGTGTTAGCAGGCAGTATTGGTGGTAGTCAGATGGTTGGTCTAGATGATCCCCGAGGACTTTTCCAACCTTAATGATTCTATAAGGAGGTGTTGCGATTCAGGACTGCCCAACAGCCCTTCCAGCAGAGTGCCCTCACGTGCAGTTCCACAGCTCATGCACTGCTTGCTTGTTATAAAATTGAAAAGAACTATTAGCTAACTACCTGGAAAACTAATTAACCTCTTGTAGCACTAATCCTGGATTTACTGTTAATCTTACTGAAGGAGTCCTTCTGTCAGGGTTTGTCCCAGAGCTTAGCACTGGGAGCAGGGGGAGCTGGAAGCATTCGGCACCTTTGAAATGGAGACCGCATGCGGGCAGCCCGCATTAGCGGCGGCTGGAGAATAATCCCCTGGCACATTAGCTCATGGATGTGTGTGTTGGCAGAGATCACGTCTGTGAATCATGCTGAGCCGCTGAGGTCACCACAAAACCCACTTTCTGTAAAATCACACCGGCTTTTTTTAAACCCATGTTTATTTCCTGCTTTCAGGCACTTTCGTATGTATTGATCTGATCAATGTGAGTAACTTTTTTTGACAAACAGGCTCCTTTAAATGCCTTAAAAGCTTCATTATTAAGATAATGGAACTGAAGTTAAAAACAAATCAAACAATGCGCGTGTAAAAGGTTTCCCCCAGACAGCTTGAAAATAAATTGAAAACAAATTCAATTAAAATAACAATCAACCTTTTTGTTCCTTCAGTGGTATGATTTCTCCCAGGCAGGTACGCAATGATAAGAGGTTTCTTTGAAATGCTTGGGATAGCACACCCATAGGCAGAGCTAGGAGAGATCAAAGCGGTATTTTTCCTAAAGAACAGCCTGCTACTATTAAGTTACTACTTTAAGGTCTGAAGCATTTCTTTATTTTTTTTCCCTTTATTCCTTTTGTGGATTTTTTTTTTTGGGGGGGGGCGGTGGGGGGGGAGCTGGTATCTTGGTTTATTTATTTATTTTGGTCCCAGATCCTTTTGCATCTGTTCCTGCTCTTTCCTCTTGCCTTTTACCTTTCTAAGCTGGGCCCTAAAATCTTGACCCAAAGGAAATGTGTATTAAAATTTATTTTGGGGAGTATTGCTCTCTCCCTGGCCTCAGTAATCAGTAGTTTTCTATGGTGCTGGGTCACTGACACACGCTTTCAGGTCCCTCTGAGGTCCCCTTGAGAACGTTTTGCTGCTGTGAGTACAATTACAGGTGGGTGGAGGATTAGCTTCTCCATTATTTGGCATCGTGCTTGTGGCCCCACATCTGCTGCAAAGGTAAAAGTAATGAAGGCAACTCCTGATGTGCTGTTTGCAAATGGTTGTGCTGTATTGGCTCACAATGATAAAGACATCCAGTTACTTACTGATTGCTTTCTGTGTGCTACAAAGCACCTCAACCTTGCAGCGCCCTGAAAAAGGCAGATTTTCTGTTTCAGCTGAGATCTTGTACTGCAGGAACCATCCCAGTGTTATCCATTGATTAGGGGCCTCTCAGGACTGCCTGTGCATGGGCTCTTGTGAAATAGGAGCCTCTCAGGCTAGCGATGCTCTGGATAGATTGTAGTCCTATCTACGGGCAGCACGTGGTGGTGTTTGCAAAAAGATTTGCTGCTTTGTTCACAGTTCTTGCTGCACACTTTCTCAATGGCTGCTCTTCTCTGCTAAAGCACCTTTTATTCCCTGAGGAAGCTGATGAGCTTTCTGTTGTGAAGATCCACTGAAATAAGATATGAACACTTCCCTGTCATCTGCTGTGTGGTAGAATGTGATGTTCCTGGACCTTTAATTGGAATTGTTTTGGATTGCTGCTCGGCAGCAGTTGAGTGTTTGGCTACAGCTTGCTTGGTTTGAAAGGATGGTGTACCACAAGTGTGTTACTGGTCAAAAGAAGAATTTGTCTTGTTCTGCTTGCAAAGTGTATCCTTGTTATTCTCGGCATTGTCACTTCCACACTCACAGACTGTCTTTTG
The DNA here is from genome assembly GCA_030625065.1 of Alectoris magna. Taxonomy (NCBI): domain Eukaryota; kingdom Metazoa; phylum Chordata; class Aves; order Galliformes; family Phasianidae; genus Alectoris; species Alectoris magna. The sequence continues at coordinate 11,439,871 of CM060572.1, forward strand.
AGTCATCAGAATTGATTTTCATGCCCCACTAATTACTGCCATGCCTGTTCCTTGGAAACCATGGGTAGCAAAGGCGTTCATGGGCGTTGAACTAGTACAGTTTATTCTGAGATGAGTTAATATCATACTTGAATCATATTTGATCTTAAATAGCTGGAGAGATCTTTGAAGGTTTCTTGCTGCTTTGGAAAGTAATTAGCTTACAGTTGCCTTTCTGCAGTTCTTCTGTTTGCTTTTCTCTTCATTACATGGTTCAGACAAACTGCAAATCAGCTGGCATCATCTGCTGTTATACAGGCTCTGTGTGTTACTGGTTTCATTAAGGACTCCCAGTAACGTGGTGTTTTTAAGATAAGTTTATGAAGATGTTTCCTTTCTGTCAACTCTTGTCAGTAGATCTGCCAGAATATAAACAAGAAATTGGACCAGTTAGAGCTTTAGAGCTATGCTTGAATACATCGCGGAAGAGCCAGAATATTACACTGGCAGGGAAAAAAAAATATATAATGTTACATTCTTCTGCAAACACAGCCACATCTGCCACATAATCCACGCTGGGAGTACGTGGTTGCCAGAGCTAATGGGGAGGTCTGGGGAATTAAACTGATGGTGTTGGACAAGAATACAGTGGGGGTATCGTGAGCTAAATAGGTGGTCTTAACATATTTCACTGCAGCAAGTCAAACAGGAACACAATTCTTGGATTTATTTATCTTTTAAACAAGCATGATTTTTAGGACGACTTTATTTACAGGGTTTTTTGGGACGCTGTGCTACTTTCATCGTTTACCAGGCCTTGCTTTTTAAGCATTTGGATTGTAAGTCTATATGGAATCAAAATGAAGCTACAGGTTTTCAGCATGTATGATTAGGAGAGAAGCTGAAGCAAGTCAGCCCTTAACAAGTCCTTCTCTCTGGATAACCCACATCTTTGGCCAAGTTTGAAAGCTGAACTTGGAATCTAAATTTTACAAATAACCTTCACCTTTCCAAGTGGCTGAACCAATGTTTCAGGCTGTGCAAGCACTGGCTCTGAATGTTATAACTCGACCCCATCTATGGCAGTATAAAGGAATCCGTTTATCTCTCCGCAGAGTGCAGTCATTCCTCAGTGAAATGGCTGGAAGCCCTTCTTAGCAGCATAAAGCACAATTTTAGGTAGGAAAGCAAATGATTTTGCAGCCTACTCTGAAAGTAATTAACAGAAACAGGGTATAAACACTGGCTTCTGTGCTCTCTGAAGTAAACAAAATAAGAATTTATGCTACTGACCCTGTTAAGTAACTAACATTTTCCCTCCTCTGCAATAGCTTTTGCTTTCTCCCACAGTTCAGAAGCCCCCTGAGCCCAGGGCTGCGTGCTACACCGAGATGTTCAATCCTGCATTTGAATAAGCTGAATCAAGCCAGCCATACTGCTAAACATATGGTAAGTAATAGCATCATTAACAATAGCATAGTGCACGTTTGACAGCCGAAGGGATTTGGCTGCGGTTTGCTGCGGGAGTGGCAGCAGAGGAGCAGAGCTTGTGCCCCTGCCAGGATGCCAGCCTCCTTCCGCCCCTGCTCTGACCTTCTGGAAATCTGAAAGGCTGCCCATCTTCCCGCCTCCTCTTCAGGCTCTTATCTTCTGCTGGCAGCTCCAGGGCTGGGTAGCACCGGTTGTGTTTCACCATTAAAAGCTGCGATTTGTTCTCCTTGGGGGTGAGTATGTGCTGAAGAGGAGAGGGACCCGAATCCAGGAGACCAGCAGATCAAGGGAATGCATTTCAGTTTTGAATTTGTTCAGAGGAAAGCACACTACTCTGTTTCTGTGCTCCCTGGCCTTTCCCCAAGGCACAAGGGCTGTGGTTGCTGCTCAGCACTGGGGACAGGCACCATGTCCTGCCCATCCTCTGCCTGAGTGCTCCCAGTCTTTAAGGTGCCTTGGCCTCAAGTGCCTCATTCTTCAGACCACCAGTATGGGATCACAGCTGTCTGACTGACTTCCTGCTGCTCCTGTTGCAGTCACAAGCACCTTGTAACTCATTCCCCTTCTGCCCCTGCTGCCCTTCTTTCCTTGCAATCTTGATCTTTGCTTCCCCTCCAAGCTGTCCTTCCCCCATTCTCCTTATCAGATCTGAAATCCATCAACCTGCTGTTGGATGAAACTTCTCCCACGCTGATAGCCAGTTTTGTAAATTCTTTTTGACTCTTGCCCATGGAAACAGCAGAGATGATGACTCCTGACCAAGAAGTCGCTCCATCAATATAATGCTCAATGCTATGGAGAAGTGTTAATATTGTTGCTTTACTATGTATCCTGGATACATAGAGTTCACTTCATCACTTTTGGGTTTGAAAGCATCCTTGAGCATTAAGGTTAAGGAACCAAGTCCCACTGTTCAGGTATTGTTCTCAGCCTCTGCTAGTCACTGAGTTAAGAAAAACATCTCCATAAATGATTTTTGTTTTAATTTCTTTTCAGCACGGAGATTTCCTCCATAAATTAACCTTGTTCTGAAGCACTTTAGTCCAGTTATTACTGCCATGTGTTAATGGAGAAGGACCCCAAGGAGAATGGAGTAAAAGGTAACAATATCCTAAAACGAAAACAAAGCCAGGCAGTAAGTTTCTGTATTTCATTCTCTGAGCTCATAGAAATGCAGGAATAAAACAGCATAAGAAACAGGGAGTGAAATGCAAGTGTTTGATTATGACTTTTTTTTAATTAGAATCATTGAGTATGCTTTGAAAAAACACTTGAGGCACTGACTATTTTTCTTAAGTAGGAAATTTTAAAGACATTATTTTGATGCAAAGACATGTAATGTTGCTAGAGAAAGACACCACTTCAGTGATCTCACTGAATGGGTTGGGGGGGAGAGGGGCTCCTGGCCTGTTTTGCAAAGATCAAAAGCTGATAAGCTGTATGGTTTTGGCTGTGCCTCCGGTTTGCTTTTTCTATGTAATCTGCCATGTGGGTATCTGAGAGGCTAGAATAGAGAGCAGTGGAAGAGAAGTCATTAGTAAGAAAATAGTGTTCAGTGCTGTGAGCTGAAAATAAGGAAAAGATTTATCTGCTAACAGGGAATGATGCTTTAACCAAAGGGGATGGTTGGAAAATCTGTTGTTAGAGGGGGACTGTGATTTGAACCTGCGGTGTGGGGTTGTACATCTGGAGCAGCAGCGTAGGTGTGTGCATTTGCACGGAGCCTCACATAGGAGTTGGGGATGACAGCGTGCTGTCGTGACATTTGGGTACTTGTATTTACGAGGCCATGGTTTGTGTCCCAGTGCGTGCTGGAAGGACAGCATGTGTTCAGCCATTGTGCATTTGCCTTACTTTACAGATTTAATGCTGTAACGTCAGCCATCAGTCTTCCTCTAATGTATGGCTCTTGGTGAATGTTCCAGCCCTGTCCGTCGTGCGGGAGCCCAGCAGATGGAGCAGTGCTCCTGTGCATGAGGCGGTGCGGGGCCGCATCCAGAGCTGCGCTGTGCAGTCGAGCCGATCTGCCCCTGTGCATCTATAAAGCACGGAATAAAAGGTTCACTATAAGCAATCTATGTGAGATTGCCACTTTCTGCGTGTGCGGTGTTTTGTGATATATATGTAAGATTAGTGGAATGGCTTACGTAGAAATATATCAGCTTTTCTAAACTTTGTATGCTCCTACTGTAGATTGTTTTTATCTGAGCCCTAATTTACAGCTAAATCTCAGACAAGGGCATATGAAAGTAATCCTTTTGATCACATTGCTATTTTATGATAACGATATGCTTTATTATTTTTAATAAAACAGTGGTAGCTGCTGTTTGCTGCGTTCCCACAGCAGCAGCCATGAGCAATGGCACAAACAAGAACAGAGAACCCTTCTCCATCTCTTTTTCTTTTTTTCTCCTTAATAAATAATTGAAGGAGAAAACAAGAAAAATATGGTGTAGGATCTAAACAATAAACAAAAACCAGGGTCAGAGCACAGGGCACATGCTTTCTTCTCCTTTAAACCCAACTACTCATATATATATATTTTTTTTCTTGCTGTGACAGAGAAATGTACTCAACTCTTTTTGTAGTGAATTGTATCTCGGAAAAACATTTTTATATATGGAGGGCTGAGTGGTGTAACATTTTTAATGGCACATTTTCATCTGCGTTGCAGTGATGGAACTGAGCTCTGCTGCTGTGCAAGCACAGCCTGGCCAGGTTATGTGCTGAGGGCTCTGCCTGCCCTTAACCACCTGCCGTGAATCTCAGCTGGTGCACTCAGGTAAGTCTGGAATAAAAGGGGTCAGTGCCTGGCGCCTTTAAGCTAATGGGAATTTAGCCCTTGATAGGTTTTCTTCTCTCTTTCTTAATTTCAGTGGGGCAACAATGCTATCTCCGCTCTGCCTACAGATGTTGTGCTGGTGTCCATGCATCTCTGCTCTCCTCTCAAACGTATTTATCCCAGCATACATCCCTTGGGCATTTAATCTCTCCCTGTGAGGCCACACTGCTGTGACCTCCCTCCATAGTGTCTTGCTGTCCATCAGTCTGTCTCTGTGGCCAGGGCACCCAGTGTTCAATGGTAACGCAGCATTTCAAACACTCTAAAGTATTCTATTGCAAAGCTGACCTAACAGGATTGTAAATAGCTTCCTCTGAATACGGGTATTTTGCACCAGTGAGGCATGTCTTTTTGACAAGATTCCCTCTGTTTCAAGGGGGCTAAATTTGGCTAATGTTCAGCCATCCTACCTATGCGATAAGCAATAGAAATGAACTGGGGGTTGCTGTGTTAACCACCCTGCGTGTATTTTATTCACCATGTGTCCATATTTCTAGAGTAGTGCCTGTGGCAGGAACAGTACCCTCTATCTCATTGTTTTAGCTCTATTTAAAAAAAAAAACAACTAATGGGAATGGCTAAAAAGTGCTAGCTAACAAATAGATTTCAACTTCAGCTTGACCTCCTTAGCCAAGCAAAACAAAAACCGAGAAGGGATTAATTTGCTTCCTATGAGCACATCAGTGAAGAAGAGCTGAGGATAATGATAGCAAGACAACAAAGGGGGATAGATTTGTCATGAATTAATTTGGAATGCTGAAAGCTTCCTTATGTCTGGTCAGGGTAGTTCTGGGACATCACCTTGGTGGAAGCAGTCAAGCAAAACAACACAGCTGTCTTTTCAGCAGAGCATCCTCAGGGCATGAGAGAGATTAGGGCGAGTCCCGTGGGGCCCGGACACACTGCCCAGGGAGCTCTTCACAGCCCTTGCTTACTCCTGCGTTAAGACCATTTAATGCTCTAGTTAGAATAACTCCAAGGTATAGAAGTACGCTTGCTTAAAGCTGATTTCTGTGTCTTGCTGTGTGCAGTTGTAGCACTCCAAATATTTTTTACCAAGGACTCTGGTTTACGTTGGGTACAGAGAAGGAACTTAAATAATGGCATGCTGAGGATAATGTGTGTATTTTCCGTGAGAGGTGATCCAGTTTTAGTATCGGTTCTTTCTAAGAGGATCTCTCTTGGATGTTTAACCTTGGGCCATGTGTGGAAGCCACCATGTGTTGTTCAGAGACACCACTCTGTGATCTGCACTGGGGTTTGGTGCTGAGATGGAAGTGGCACTTGTTGCTGATCCCTTGCTGTTAGCAGGTACTGCTGTGATCCCCTGGGACAGATCATTGCTGCCCACAGAGCCGCGGTGGCACTTCCCAGGCAGGAGGGCTGCTGTAAGCCAGGCACTGCAGCGATTCAGCACGCACCACAGCAATGTATTCCAGCTTTGTACTGCCAGGACGGGGGTCCAATCTATCTGATCCATCTGTTGTCAAATTAATGTCCAAGCTGGCTTTTGGATTCAGGTCTTTCACAGGGAACAGTGTGAGTGACAGCTAGGGGAAAGAACAGAGAGATGTGAATGTCCTGTGCTATAACTCTTGAAGACTGAAGTAGTTGGTATTCATGGTTCAGCACAGCTTTGGCACTGCTCTCTGAAATCATAAGTTACACAGAGGAAGAACCATGTGTGCTCAGATACCCTAGATCTTTTTTTATTGTTATTGTACTAACTCTTCATTTCTAAGTAGCTACGTGCCAGATGCATGACATTTCCCATCTTGCTTACAACAGAATTTTAAAGTATGAAAACACTTCTTGCCTGAACTTTGCTGAAAGGACGTTGAAAGCTCCATGATCATTTTGCGTCTCCCAGAGAGGTAGTCCATAAACTCCCAGCACTTTGCAAATACCACAAGATCATATTTTACTAGATTATGAAGTTTGTGCACTTCACATTAGCAGTACTAATACCTCAGAGGAACAAAAGAACATTTTTAGCATTTCATTTGCATAATGGCTGAAGTGAGAATTTGTTCCTTGTTGAATAGGTACCCTGGGGGTCCTTTGATTTGCTGTAGCACTCTGTGCAGCATGAAAATAACACAGAAGTTAGTAGCACCAATGGAGCTTAGGTACTTTCCGGCTTGTTGATGTCTTACTACTCAAACTCCATTAACTTGCCACCTGCAGACTCGGTAGCTTCATGTATTTGTTTATAGCAATGCTGATTAGCCAACCGTTAAACACAGTGAAACCTGTGATTTCAAGTAAGTGCCATCCGAAAGGCAGATTTAAGTTGCATCAGGGGAGGTTCAGGTTGGACATTAGGAACAATTTCTCCTCAAAAAGGGCAGTGATGCACTGGCACAGGCTGCCCAGGAAGGGGTTGGAGTTGTCATCCCTGCCGGTGTTCAGGAAAAGGGTAGGTGTAGCACAGAGTGACATGGCTTAGTGGGCATGGTGGGGATGGGTTGATGGTTGGACTTGATGAATTTAGTGGTATTTCTAGCCTTAATGATTCTATGATCTCGACTTAAATAAAAATATATATTTGCTATATTTGAGGATGTACATACAGAGATTTGTACAAAGGTCAGTTCTTACTGACAACATAAGGGAAGGCTGCAGACAGCAGTGTGTTTGGGAGAAGGGTGCTGAGAGACCTGGGGCACCTGGGGTGGTTTACCCATATTGGAATGGGCAGGCAGAGCTGGTGCCTGTGTTGTGCCGTAGCCCCACCTAAAGATCATGAGCCAATGACTCTGGTAGACAGTGAGCAGGAGAAAATAAGTCTTATGGAGGAGATGAAGAGAACCAGGGAACTGGAGGGAGTTTCTGCATCATGCAAGGTGGCACAGCAAGTGAACGAACCCTGCAGCCAGAAGCTGTTTAGCACAACAGCTGTCAGTGCAGGATCCCAGCGAGGCTGATGCTGACAGCCCAGCCATGCCCTCAGCTATCACATACCCTCCAGGCTTATCCAGTGTGGCAGAGAGCTTTCCTTGCAAGTGAGAATCTGAAAGCCCTTGCTTGGTGCAACAGAGTGACCACAAGCTATCCTTGTCCTAAAACGTGTTGACAACTGCTTCTGGCATGGGAACAGTGGGCTCAAGTTGCTAACCCTTGTGCAAAAAAGAAAAAAAAAATCCTATAAAGTTGTGCAAGAACTTCTTGCTCCATCCAGGAATGCAGCATCTGACCTGTTATTGCATGGTATTTTGCTTATTGCTTGACACTTGCAAACCCAAAGAAGGGGGGGAACATATTGTGGTGACACAAAGGGAAACTAATGAAAATTAAGTAGGTGCGTTTAAAGAGAATTAGTTAAACTGTTTAACCTAAGTGTGAACAATCACTTAGAATTAGTGAAGTCTTCATTTGCTATGATTTACTTTGAAAGTGGATTAAGGTAAATTGAATTAAGGCCTCTTTAATTCTAAATAGAAACATCTACGTAGGAATGCAGTTTAACTAATCTGTTCTGAGAGTTAATTTGAATAATATATCCAGGCCTGCAAAAGGAATATAGGGCACGGCCTCAGTTTGAAGGATCAGATTTGCTTATAGGGAGGGCACCGGTAAGTGTTGAAGGATTGTTAGAAAGAGTTCCCCTTCCCAAGCCATGCAGGGCGCTCAGACACCATGAAGTATTTACAAGCAGCTCTGCCTTGGGCTCTGCAGCCTCTGGCACAGCTTTCGGAGCCGTTTGGCTCGGTGGGCCTTCCCTTGGTAAGGACTAACATGGCAATGGCTGTTATTCTATGGGACTGTCACTGAAAATCTCAGATGAAACTTCAGAAAAGAGGCTTTCTAGAGTTATAAAAAAAAAAAAATCAGAACTTTTTTTAACGAACAAATTGCAAGGAGGTTATCATTAACCCTTTCTGGCTCCAGATCACATTGTAAATGCTTGCTTTTTTGGCCAGAATTTTTTGTGCATTCCAACCCAAGAAGGAGCATGCAGGTGTAGTATCTCTACTGCTGCAGATTGATATATTCCTCCATTTCCCCCTCCCCTCCAAAGACTACACTTGTCTTAATTTCCTCTCAATTACACTCAGGCATTAACTAATACTGACTAACTACAGCCCAAAATAATTATTGCTATCTGTTCCCTTTGTAAATATAACTTCAGCACTGAGCTAGAAGAATAATGGCATATTTACAGAAGGCAGCTAATTAAATTGAGCTTCAATTGCTTTCAGTTTGCCAGAAGGAGCCATTTTCACAGCAAAAAATGTGTGCAAGCCTGCATGCTTACCAGGAACAACTCGGTATAACATAATTCAGAGTTCCCAAGACAAAAATTCAGTTCAAGACAAATTTACACTGGCAATAAAAATCTCATTAAGGAAGATATGAAGATCTCTCTACTACACCACGACAGTTAAAAGAGGTTATCATTTTTTTCAGTTTATTTAAGGAACAGTATATATTTCATTGTTCCAGAGCAGCTGTAATTGCAAGTGTCTTTCAAATGCTGCTTGCAGTAATGCATTTGTCTTATGTCTGTAACTTCAGAACCAGCCTCTTGATGTGTCTTCATTAGGAAGAGCTCCAGCAGAAGATGCTGGAGTTTCCAAGCTCTTCAGTGTTCAGTTTTTCCCAATTTTTCCAACCTTAGCTCCTGCACTTTGGAAGTTCTCTCTTGCCCCCGCAGTTCAGCCACCTGCAGAGATTTCCTGTGGTCACAATTTGTCTCCAAATGTTTGCACCCTCTTTTGTTCCTTTGAGATAAAGCCATTCACGATAATTACAGAGCAGCAGTCCTTGACAAATCAAAGTTTGAAAGAACCATTCTTGTCGGAGCCCGTTACCAGTCCCCAGGGCCCTTTCTGTTTTAGAAAAAGCAGAACAAAGCGAAACCAAAAATAAGGGGATTGTTTCAGATTTTTTTTTCTCTTTGTAACAAAGAATTGTGTGTTTCTTGTCCCACTGTTCAAACAAAGCCTGGCACAGAGATTATTTACAGTGTTCTCCATTGCAATAGTTCACCGAGCTGCTGGATTGAAAGCTGATTTTCTTCTCCTGTCTGCATATCATTCCTGAATTTGTTTTAATCTGTTGGAAGCAACAGTTTGGCAGATATCAGCACTTTTCCCATGTTTAATTAATTCCTTTAATTTTCTGGTAAATGAGAATAATAGGGCTTAATTTTGCTTTTTATGTAAAATTGATTGGTAATTATGGAGATCACAGGAGATTTGGCTTTACAAACCAAAATTAAGTGACCTCTCAGTGAGGATGACTTGGCACGTCTCCTTCACTTGTCCTGTGAAAGCAGAGATGGCATGGAAGCAGATGTCACCGAGCTGCCTCTAGGTTACAGGAAGATGAAATATAGAAGTTTGTTACTTAAAAATATATTACCTGAAGGGAAACTAGTACAAGTTTCAAGAATTAAACATAACGTGCTGTACAAAGACCATTTCTGCCAGTTCCTTGTTGGATATGATGCTGTTTTCCTTTACTTATCAAGATGTGACACTGCCATGTCTCAGAGAGCTGAGGAGAAATCAGATAAATCAATTGCAAGAACACTTGAGCTTGAAAAGCAGAGTTGGGGTTGAGGCTACGTGGCTTCAGCTTCTGTTTCTACCACAAATGACTTATTTTTTTCAAATTACTTGTTTCTTCCTCTTCCTGCAACATCAAGTTTCTAATACTCTTGGTCTGCTTTGGCTCATTTGAGTGTCAGTGCTCAGTGGAAAATGGTGTAATAGAGCCAGGCTGGAGACCTCTGTGTGCTGCTGAAGCACAGATGGTGAATTGTATCATAAGATGTGAACCAGCATCTGGTGTCTTGTGGTTGTCTCTAGTGGCCCCAGGAGCTGATGGGACTGAGATGCCTCAGGTGACCTCTTTCTGTTCTATTTTTTTATTAAATTGGGTTTGATATTATGAAAAATTCCTTCCCAGAAAATGTGGGACGAGGCATTGGAACAGGCTGCCCAGGGAGGTAGGTGGTGGAGTCACTGTCCCTGGAGGTATTCAAGGAAACGGTGGATGTGGCACTGAGGGACATTGTTTAGTGGTATGGGTGCTGATGGGTTGATGATTGGACCAGATGATACTAGTGGTCTTTCCGACTTTAATGATTATATGATTCTAAGTCTGGGCTTAAGTTTGCATAGTGAACAAACAGGAGCAGAACGGCACTTTCCTCTCTGCTGAGAGCCCAGGACTGGGCTGGCCTGCTCTGGCCCCCAGCTGCCACCTGAGTTGATGCCACCCAGATACTGTCCCCTAGTTGAGGGTGTTTGGTTGTACCAAGGCTCAGGGGATGAGATGGGGCGGGCTGAGCACAGAGAGAGGAAAGAGCTTTTGATGACCTCTGTTGGAAATGCCACGTGTACTTACAGGGATGGGACAAGCTACAGGGACTTCTTTGAATTTAGCTTCAAAATCTAATTTCAAAGGCAACCACTTGCAAATTTCCAACTTCTTTTAGTCTTAATGTTGAAAGCCCCTCATATTCCCCCAGTGGCAGTGCTCAGCAGCCCTTGAAATTATTTCCAGAATGGATCTTAAGTTTCAAAAGAGGAGAAACATGAGGAAAAAAACAATCTAGATTCTCCTCAGCGATGCTACATCAATACTTGGCTGATCTGTATAATGCTAAGCACAGCGAAGCAGAGCTGAGCTACCAGTTGCTAGCTAACGAGAGGATTAGCGATGCCTGCAGATGGGCTGGCATAACTTAAGCAAGAGGGCAAACGTACAGAAAGTCAAACTCTGACTCTGAGGGAGGGAGATGCTGCTTTTCCCCTGAAGAGCATTGGCTGCACAAAGAGTGGGCAGGAAAGCAGAGTGAAAGCAGTTGTTTGGCTGAGGCTTGAGGAGTTTTTATAGTGAGTCAGCGCAGCTTTGCTTAATGTTTGTTACTACTAATAATTGTATTTATATTCTTGGCCAGCCCAAGTACTTAGAGGTGTATATGTGATAATCAAATTCAATCAGAATGTATTCACAAGCTCTCGAGTAGGATCCATTTAACAAATCACATCCTCCAAGGTGGGCTGGAGAGCAGGGAAATCAAAGGCAGTGACAACAAAGAGCTTTCAAAGCCAGGAAATAGTGCAGTGATGCCTTCTGGTGATCTGGGAAGGGGCTGGGTGAAAGCCCTGCCTGGGTGTGGGAGGGGACAGGAGCAGTGGTAGAGCAGTCACCTGCCATGACCAGCATTGGCCAACAAGCCAGGGTCATCTTGTGAACTATACATAGACTTATAGAGTGTCTTATATCGGAGGAACCTTAAAGATCATCCATTTCCAAACCCCTTGCTATGGGCAGGGCTGTCCCCCACCAGCTCAGGCTACCCAGGGCCCCATCCATGGCCCTGAGCACCTCCAGGGATGGGCATCCACAGCTCCGGGCAGCCGTGCCACTGCCTCACCGCCCTCTGAGTACAGAATTTCTCCCTAACATCTAACCTAAATCCCCCCTCTTTTAGTTTAAAGCCATTCCTCTTAACCCTTCTCTGTACCAGTACAATCTTGTATTGCCTGTGGCTTATTGGGGTTTCATATGACTCAAAAGGAAAGCAGCTGTTTTGGAGGGATCTTAGTTGTTAGAATAGCTGGGAGAGCAAATTACTTAATCCTGTGCTTAAATGTTTACATTTAACGTTTGTTTAAAAACTTTCTGTTCGTGTTGAAATACAAAGCATTGCCATGCCACCGTAGAAGATGAGCAATATTTCCATCTTTTTAAATACGGAACATAAATGTTTGCTGTTTCTTTCTGCATTTTCTGCATGGTGTCAGACAATTTTTTTCCATCCTTATCTAATATGAAATCTGCAAACTTGCTAGGATTTAATGTCATGCTATTATATTAAATTTCCATATTTTTATTATTCTACAAGTCATAGAACTTCCATTGATTCCTTTCGGTTCCTTTTTCAAATAGTCTGCTCTCCCTTGTTGCTGATTTATGCTCCTTGAGATCAGAGCTGCTATTTTTCCCTTTGTGATTGAATTTTTAAATTGTTTTTACAGCTCTCATTAAACTGGATGTATTTTCCTTTTTAACTGAAGAAGCCTTCTTTCATGATTGTAGGCTTTTATTTATTTATTTATTTGTACCTCCCAGGCATCATTTGCTCACGCTTTATTTGCCTCAGAAGCATTCTGGGTTGGTGTTTCGGTGGGTCTCTTTTTTCAGAGCACCAGCAGTCAGTGTTAATGGTTGAGATTATATCTGCACAAAAAGAATGAAATGTGGTTGTGAAGCTGCGATGAATATTTAGGTTGGTGATTTGTTCTTTTTATCTGTTTTTTCACCCAGGGAGATTGACTGCTGAACCACCCTCATGCAACTGCTATATTTTTTTTTTTTTGTTAGAAAATCCCAGCTTCTAAAGCATTTCCCAAAGTTGGGCCCCTGTGGTAATGTAACTCCTTCAGCATATTACGGGAGGTGTATTTTACTGGGTCTGGAGGGCTCTCAGAGTGATGACTCTTAATGCACTGTGGTAGCCTAAGCTAACTGGGTCTTGAATTTATAGACAAGCCTGTAATTCTGTTTTCTTTGTGTTCAGGAGGCTAACATGGCAGTTTGAGTCAGGACAGAACAGGAACTATGGCCACGGGTGTCTTGATACAGGTGTGAAAGATGCATGTTCAGTAGAGGACCCAAGCAAGCTGGGAAAGGAGAATGGTCTGGAAGCACACTGAGATACTTAGCTGCTTTCTGATGTTGGCAGGTCTCCTGTAGTGAGACCATCAGCACCACCAGAGGAACGAGCAGAGGCTGAAGCTTCAAATACCAAAATGTGGTGAGCTGAGACCTGGGATACTGCTGCCTGGAGGGGATGGGTTGGGGCTGTGCAGAACACAGCTGGATTGGCTCTGCTGCTTTCTCACAGCAATAGGAACCATGAAACAGAATCATTAAGATTGGAAAAGACCACTAAGATCGTCAAGTCCAGCCATCTACCCATCACCACCATGCCCTATAAGCTATGTACCTCAGTGCTGCATTGACCCTTTTCTTGAGGAGTCTGTGATTTAAAGATCTTCTCTGTGGAGTGGTGGGCGCTGGTTTAAGCATGGAGGTATTGGTCAACTGTGGGAGCTGGTGGCGATTCCTAAAGGCAGTCATACCCCTTTGCCTGAGGAGTTGGTAGAATGATCAGATTTTGGCTTCAGAGAAATCCTCACTGGCTTGAACGAGTGAGACATCCATGCTGCTTATTCTGTGCTTTTCATGTTCTTACTGGCTGTTAATTTAGCATTTGACAAGTGAAGCTAGGAAGAGATTATATTATTTTCCATTTTCACGTTTTTTCTATAAATCTATTCTTCATGGCCCTGCAGAAACCAAGTTTTCCCCCCTATTGTTCTTGTTATTGGCATTATACATAGATAAAACAATCTAAGAGAGTATTTTTCCTAGTTAGGCAGAGCAGAGATACGATGTACCATGGGCGCATCTGTCAACATGATGCCCCTGCCTGTCTTTATTTTTGCAGTTTGCTTGTGGTCCATTTAAAATTAGATTACAACTGATTGGTTCCTGCATTCAAACTACTTCACGCAACACTCCATCCACCGGCATATAAAACAGAGCTGAGGTGACTGGAAAGCCCAAGGGATCAATTCCAAATATCACTGTGTAATAAAAACCGTATTTCCTTAATTTTTTATTGATTCAGCACTCATTCTCCTGTAATGCTGCTGTGGTAATATTAAAACTCAGTGACTGACAGTGGCATCACATGGAAGTGATTTAAATAGCAGTGCAAGGGAAGAAAGCAGGCTTTGTTTTTGCAACCATTTGGCTCAAACTGGCCCAGAGGATCTCCCTTGCAGGGAGAGAATAGACTCTGCACCTTTTCCCCTTTGAAATAAATCCTTTGTATTTCTGTCAGCCCTCTACCTGCCTATGAAGTGAACAGGATTCCTGCTGCTGGCACTGCTGGGTGCAGCCTGCAGCCCTCAAAGGCGAGCGTGAATATTTGGTTTGTACACGGAAGCAGGGTTATTTGTGTAAGGGAGGGTCCTGATGTTTGCTCACATGCAAACCCTGCGCGATACACATATATATCATGTATACACATGTAAAAGAGCAGTCCTGCGAATTGCAAGGAGTTTGGTAATTAATAATTGCAAAATCTGTGCTGCTTCCAGAAGATCTCATGAGGTTTGGAAGCACAGAGCCTTTCAGTGAGGTGGGAGCCGAGTGTTGAGCTCCCTGAAGGGCCTGGAAATCCCGGCCTGCCTGTGGGGAGTGGGTTGAAATTGTGTTATATGTTGTGAAACCTCCGGAGCCTGCAGTGCTGTGCTGATGGGAGGCATTGCTCAGCCTCTGCTGCCCGTGAGGCTTCTGGCTGGGGAAGCACAAATGAAGGAGGTGGCTAAAAATGAAATAAAACTGGTAAGAAGATGTATGGGAGCTCCAGAGGCTGCTGGATGCTAACTGGTTTCTCTGTCAAGACAAGTTAATCTGCTCTCATACACATTCCCAAACCATAAAGAAGCCATGGCCTAGGGTCTGTGTCTGGCCTGGGAGCTGGTAATGGGAGCAGCCTGCTGCGAGGTCTGGCAGATGGTATTTCGTGTTGGAGGAAGCATAAATCTGCAGTGTTTACATCCAAAACTTGAAAACAAAACCCAGGGCAAGTTTGATCAAAATTACCCAGGCTGCGATGTGCCCAAAACAGCCACAGAAACTGAACTTGGATTAATGTGCACGTGGCCCAAAACAGCTCAGTGCCATTTATGGCAGATATGGAGGCAGCCCGCGTTGACACCAAGTGACCATTTCACTGGCTGTGCACACTGGCTGTGCACACTGGCTGTGCACACTCCGTGCTCGCTGTCGATGCCGGATGCTGACTACGAACAACAAAAGGTGGCTCAGCCCTCGGCCCACGACTTCCCACAGCTGGGAGCTGCTTCCGAGCCACAGCTCTGGACTTGTGTTGGTTCTATTGATACTGAATGAATATTGAGTGGGCCTCTAAGATAAAGTCATTATTTAGGAGCTCATTAAAGTACTAGCCTTGAAAAAAATTTCCCACTGCTAATAACTTCTTCCATCACTGTGTCAAGGATTGCAGCTTCCTCCTTCCCCTAAAAGGCAGCTTGGGCAAAAACAAGTCGTTGTGTTCCCGGTGAAGGATCTTGGAGCTGTGGTTTTGCTGCAACCAGGGAGGTTTCCCGCTCCTCCCGCTGGGAGCCCACCTTCCCTCTGGGTGCTGTATAAAGGCCCGCCGCAACTTAAATAAATACTAATTTGCACTAATGGCATTTAATCCTCTTCAGACTGTAATTTACAGTATCAGATTATTATCATAATATCTGATATACAGTTCTTAATGCTTTATTGTTATCCCATTACGGGGAGGTTCTGCTGGTGCTGCATATTGTCTATTTCTCTTACAAATGTTCTACAGAAAGCTTATTAATTATTAGTCTCATAAAACACCTGTTAATGTTACCATTTTAATAAATCTCTTTCTTAATTAAATTAGGTGGTTCTGATAGTAATCCTCTAATGTCCACTGCCTTTCTGTTCTCATCACAGTCTGATTGTACAGTGGGAAGCAGTGCTCAATTATAATTGATGTAGGCCATAATTCAGAACCAAATTATAACATATAAAGCCATATGATCTTTGAGGAATATAATAGATCTCCACAAGAAAGTGTCATTTGGATTGATTAGTGCTGTTTCTAGAGCCTTGTTAGAGGTGAGAAAAGGCTTAATTCAATAGGATCTTTTTTTTTTTTCCCATTTTTTTCCTTAACTTCACACACTCCGTTCCCTCCTTGATGCACAGCCCCAAACTCAGATGCTGTGCTGGCTCACAACACTTTCCCACTTGTGTATCAATTCTACAGCTGACTTTTTTTTTTTTTTTAATTTCATAAAGGCAGACTACATGGTGATTTTATTTAATGATTTAATAAAACTTTTCCTCCTGAGATAGGTGCAAGAAATCTTGCTGATCTATTACTGCTGCTACCCAAGCATGAAAGTATGGTTATATACGATACAGCAATACTGAAGCCATAAGCAAAAAAATTAAAAGCGTATCAGAACGAAGACTTTACCCTGGCTGTGGAAGGTGATTGGGCACCAGGAAGAGTTCTAACCATGGAGCAAACATGCTGCTCACTTGGGTCCAGGTCAGTCTCTCTCTGCTAGGGTATGCTGCGGGGGAAACCTGTGCTGGGGACCATGCTGGTGCTCACCCCGCTCACATTCCCTTGTGTCTGGGCACCTCGTGGCCTTGACTGCTTCTTCTCAGCTTTGTGAGTGGGGATGTGCTATGGGATTAATGAAGGTTGCTTATCCTCAGGACACCTTAAAGCAAAGAGCAGAGCTTTCCCACTGGTGAAATCCTTTCTCCAGACCTATTTTGTAACTGGGGAAAGCCTCTTTACACTGTTTTGCTGCCAGGCTCCCCTCCCATCACACTCGTTTGCATTCCCCACAGCAGCTGCAGTCATTTATTGCCCAGAAAAACAACACAGCAAAATGTTATGTGTGGTTTTAATTGATTTTAGTATAACTCAGAAGCTTCCATTTGCAGCAGTTCCTCCTCGGGGCCTCCCCTTGCCCTGCTTCCTCTTTTCCCAGTTCTCCCACTTGTTGTGGACTTCCATATTTGGCCCCAGAAAACCACCTCAGTACACTGCTGGCTGCTGGCTGCTCCATTTCATCAGGTGGGTCCCATCTCTCCCATTAACAAAGGGAGTCCTATGGCTGTGATTTCTGAATCACTTAGGAACGAACCAAAAAGGTCTCGTGGCTTCTTTCCTAGGTGATGTGACCCTGTTAAAATGGAAACCTGTTACTTTCTTCTTTTTAAGACTGAGTTGTGCACCAAAACTATTTTGATGAGAAAAAGCTGTGAGTTTCATGTGGAAGATGTTAAAGGGAAATGTTTCATTTTTAAAAATCAAAACATGTTGACGTTTGGATTATTTGCTTAATGTTTTCTCCTCAGTGGGATCTTTTATTGGTCCCCACACTCTTTGATGATAGCTTGTTGATGCCATGTACTTTTGATGGCATGATATAGTGGACATGGTGGTGATGGGTTGATGGTTGGACTGAATGATCTTAGTGGCCTTTTTCAACCTTAATTATTGTATGATCAGCTTTGATTTCTTGTTTGCTCAACTACAGATCTGTTGGATTTGGGGTTCCCCCTCCTGCCTCTAGTGAACTTTACACCCAGGCAGAGACTGAGGGGCAGATAACAGCGAGGGCTTCAGTCTCATGTCACTGTAAACCAGAAAGAGTTGGAAATCTACTGAAAGCATCTGTGGAAAATGGGCTTCTAAGGGGGCAGGTGTGACACAGGTAACTTGGAAGTGCTTGAATACCCCATGAACAAAATGAAGACCTGCTTTGGCCCATATAACCAAATTGTGAGCTTTTCTCTAGCACTTTCCCAGTGCTTGAGCTGCAGCCACTGCTTGCGGTGGGGCTGCAGGAACTGGGAGGAGCAGATCCTGCAGCCGCGGCATGCAATGAAGCCTTAGTTCTTGGTGCCCACACTTGATCTTCCTGTGGGAAAGAGAGGATGCTCATTTCTCCATCCCCTCCTGGCCCGGAGCGGAAGATCCCCCATTCACATGCACACAATGTGATAATTGACAGCAGTTTCCTGGAGCTGAATGCTGCCTGTCCGGGGTCAGCGTCAGCTCTTCCATCTTGCCTTTGCTATCCAATAGGAACTTCCAGTGTGGCACTGGGTGGGATGTGGTTCTTCAGATGATGAGCCTGTGTTGCTAAGAGACAGATTCTGAAGGAGCAACAGTCATTAACTTGTTGGGAATGGATAAGAAACCATGAATTAAAGTAATTTGAAAACACTTCTACCTTCATACATTAATTGCAAGCAGAGGGAGGTTATCCTGAGATCTGGGGTGCTCTGGTCGCTCTTGCAGTGTGGCCGTCCTAATGGGTTTTGCAGATATTTCACAGTGGGGTTGCAGCTGTGGGAGATTACTGTTGTCTTCACTGCCTCCCTGAGTGCATTTAACCTGTGCAAAGTGTGACAGAGCCCAGTGTCAACTTGGTGCTGCCTCTGCTCCATCCACAGAGAGGCACGGGGCTATTAACCAGTTAAATGTGGTGATGCTTACAAGCAGTGTGTGGCCCAGCCTTACTGAACTTTGGGAGACGATGAAGCATGTCCTTGCTAGAGAGAGATGATGCAATAGGAGATAATTCATTAGTTATTTTGGTTTCAGAGCATTTTGTGAGAGGTTGCACATCTCTACAGGGAGAGGACAGCAGGGAACCGAGTCAGTTCTGTCCCAGGCACACACTACTTTGTGTCTACAATAATTCTTTGGACCATTTAACAGCACAGATTCACACCTGGCAGTCTTTGCAAGAAGCAGCTTCTGCCTCGGGAGGGCTGATCCTGCCCAGCAGCACCTTCCTGACCAGGAGAACCTTTCTCCCTCTGCTTCGTTCCAAGGTGCTGTGATGGGATGTAGCAAAAAATTTGTGTGATTTCTCTCTGTTTGGGTCGAGCAGAAACAGCATTCTGTGAGAGAAGCAGGCTTCGGCAGAGCTGAATGCCTCAAAGAATGGATCCTATCAAGGCTGATAATCTTCCCTAGTGATAGCGCAGTGGATTATACAGCGATTGGATGTGGAGAGTGTGCTGACCTTAATCTCCCTTAACTTTGGTTTTCTCTCCCATCAGATAATAATGGAGAAATTACAACGCGTGCCATAGAAGATTACACACATCCTGCCGCACTTTGCAGATGGCTGATACAAAAATCAGAGACAATGCTAAAACAATTTAAAAACCCACAAATAAACCAGTGCATTCAGCTTCTTTGTGAGGCTGTGGCTAAGGAAACTGAGCCAGCCGGCCTGAAATGCACAATATCAGTGTAAGCAGATCTTATTAAGATTCTGTGTGGCTGTTAAAGCATCCTCAGCCATTGCTTCCAGCTTAGCATCGCTGCTAATGGGGGAGAGAGGGAGGGATTAGTTTAGACTACTTTGAGGCAGCACAGATACGTGCAGGAAGCATCCTCTGTTGCTTGAACTTGTTTTTTGCTGACCTGCTATGCGATGAGAAGAGTGCCAAAAATACAGAAGAGTTGGCATGTAAAATCTGTGTCTATCTACAGTGTCAAGGCTGAAAAGAAGTCCTGAATGAGCCTTAGAGAGTCAACAAATCACTGAAATAGCAGCTAAAGAAGGAAGTTCAGCATGAGTTCAGCTCATTAAAATTCCCTCTAATGTATGCTCCTGAAAACCGGTGGGCTGAGCTTGATCCCGGTGAGAGGAAGGACGTGTGTGAACTTGTACACAACTAGAAAGTGGACAAGGTTGACGTGACCGACCTTCAGCACTGAAGCCCAATCGTTGCTGACATCTGAGATGGCCGTGTGGAAAGAAAAGGTCAGTGGTGCTACTCTTAGCTGGACGTGGTAAGAAATCAGAGCTCTGTACAGCTTGCTTGGGCAAATCCACACCTGTGTGCAGGACTGTGTGGCATACTGTAGAATCACAGAGTCATTAAGGTTGCATAAGACCACTGACATCATCTAGTCCAACCGTCCACTTACCACTAATATTGCCCACTAAACCGTGCTTGTACCACATCTCCACTTTTCTTGAACACATCCAAGGATGTGATACTGCTGCTTCCCTGGGCAGCCTGTTCCAGTGCCTAACCACTCTTTTGGAGAGGAAGGTTTTCCTAATATCCAAGCTGAACCTTCCATAGCACAAATTAAGGCCATTCCCTCTCATCCATATTGATGATGTGGGCTTCTGGTAGTGTTAATGTGAGGCCCCAAAGGAGGAGGAAACTGGGTGAAGGAGCGACCATGATGAAGTGTGAATGTAATGGTTCATTTAGAAAGCGTGCTTTATTAATGGCAATATTTGGTTAAAAAGTAGATGATGCCTATGAACAGTGAAAACATTCCTTTTCCATTCTTCTATGCAGACAATGTGGGAAAAAGGAGACTTGAGCCTCCTGTGTGTACCTTATGCACATTTCTCATCAACTCCAGTGGGAGCTCTGCTGAGGAAGTGCAAAACAGGGCCGGTGACTTGATTTCCATTTATTCAATAGTTCTGAGATTGAAAACGATAGAGACTGGGCAGAAGAAATAACAGGGGCATCTCATATCCATGCGTCGCTTCATTAAACATCTAAAAAAGGCAATGAAAAAGCAGAGATCGTAGAATAAGATTTTCAGACAGCAGAATGATAGCATAAAAGACTCTGTCCTCTGCTTGTACAATACACGTGGTCACAGAAATAAGGGCAGCAAGCTATCTTACTGTATAATAGACAAGAATTTTCGTAGCTGCTGTTTTGAATGCGCAGAAAGTAGAAAACTGCTTTACACAAGAGAGTCACTTGTTAACTTTGGAAGTGTGATATGTGAATGTGTAACTGAGATAAAAAATCACGTGGTCTTATCCTTCTCCTTGACATGAGGTATTTGCATTCAGAAGCTCAAGAAGTTACACTGAGCAGCTAAGAAATATATGTCAACGTATTGTAATGCTAACTGACATTGTGTGCAAGAAAACTAGTCTTTGCAAAACTTGTTTGCGTTTGTTGCAGTTTTAAATAGAAAATATTTGATCAAGCTTTGCCCCCTGAATATAGTAAAATAAAAGTGATGAGACCACAGATTTCTGCAGAACTCCTGGGAAGTGTGATGGTTCCCAAAGGCAGGGATTGCTCTTCTGACCTGGCAGAGAGGTGGCCATGGAAAGCAGAGGAGTCCTCCCATTTTCAGACTCATCCTTTGGAAGTGGTGTAATCCAGCCTCTCATCCCCTCCTTTCTGAGTCTGAGTGGTGGGAATGGTACAATCCTGTGTTTCATTAAACCTAAAGGGCCCAAGTCTGAGGGGTTTCTGTTTCTCCTTGATTACTTCTCTTTTTGCTTATGAAGGGGTCGATGTGGAAAGCCCCCTTTGTGTGGGGGTGATTTGTTTTTTAGTTCATCCCCAGTACCGCCTCCATGGTTCCTAGGCATGATGGAGATGCTCCAAATACTTTTCTGATTGTGGGCAGTTTGTAACATTAACTTGTACTTCAATACCATGGTGACTGGTTGGTTTGTTAGTTTTTGAGGTTTCTCTTTTTGTTTCAGGAAAAAAGGAGTATGTGTTGTGACTTGTGCTAGCTAAGTGCCATCAGGTCCTGCAGCAGGCAGTGAGTGCACTGATTCCAGCTGTCTGTACATCAGGACAGCTGCTTACTCCTGCCCACCTGCCATCTGCCTGGCTCAGATCTGCTGTAGCAGGTCAAGCACAGTGGGACTGGAGAGGGATTCCCTGGGTGCTCCCAGCCTTGTAGTGGATCCCTGCTGGTGGTGCCTCTGGGTATCTGGCTAAGGAGGTGATGAACACATCTCAGTCCCTGCACTGGTGTCCAACCTTGTGGCCCAGTGCTGCTGCTGGAAAGCAGCATGTATCACAGCCACAGCAAAGCTGCAACCTCCACAATCCAGATGTATAACAGCTGAAAGAGGGAACTGTGCTCCCTAATGGACACACGCCAGGTTTTTGAGCATCTGCTATCTTCTCCTGATTGTCCTTGTGTCAAGGAACACTGTGTTCACTGCTGAACACCAGCAGAGGCTCTTCTGAACTGTGGTGTGATTTTGTCCGTGCCCGTTTCTTGGTGCTTGCAGGATGAAATGGAAGGCAGCAAGAAGGACGGAGATTAAACGAGCAGCATGAGGAGCCTGAGCTGAATTTTGGGATGGCAATTAGTGGTGCTGGTGGCTCTGAGAAGTGTAAGGGGTTGTGCTTTCTTCTTTGATCTGTGTGATGCTGGGGGAACACCAGGCAACTCCCTCTTGATCCTTCTCTCACTAACATATTTTTCTGGGGAAGGAGTGCTTCTTTATCATGTATGCTGCGGGGTGGGACAACCAACTCCTGTGTTTCCTGCTAATGCAGGAGAGGAAAGCAGGGGCATTGCAGGAAGATACTACAGGTACTGCAGCTCTCCTGGGGCAGCTATGGGAGAGTATCCCATAAGGGTATGACCTGGGGATACAACCTCTGCTCCCAGCTGGGTGTCCCAGCACATAACCCATCACTAACACAAACTGCACACACATGGAAGGGAAATGATTCAGGTTGACCCTAAAGGATTTTTTTTTTTTTTTTTTTGAAATATTGTCTGAAACTTCAGTATCTAATATTATTTTTTTTTTTTAATGAGCTTGGTTAAAACAAAATGGAAAAAGGTGGCTCTTTTCCTGTGATATGGAGTCTGTTTTTAAAAGATACGTTTATAAGTTATTTTACTGTAAAGCTAGATTTCAAATGGTGCCTCCAAATGCTAAAAGAATGTCAAATTGTATGTGTGTATATATATGTGTGTGTACATACGCCCAACTTGGACAACACAACTGTTCAATAGCGTTCCAGAATACTTGTCTGATCTCTCCATTGGCATCACCTCTGGGTTCGCCCTTGTGGCGGGACGGAGGTTGGTTCCTATCCTCCCAATAGACTTTTTAAATTTTTTTGAATTTTAATAAGTAAAACTCATGCGTAGTGTAAACACACCAAAAAGCACACGCCCTATTGAATTTCCAGAGATAAGTGTTTTAAATCCAGTCTTTCCCAAACCTCCAGACATGCGTTATTTACAATGGAGAATAATAATATAACAAAGCTGTATTATATTAAAATTGTTCCATAAAATATTACGATTATCATTTTTTGTGGTTTGACTTAAGGTGCACAGTTTATATAAAACAATATGAATTATTTTATGTTACAAAAAATTATTCAGTGTGGGCTCTGTGTATTACAGTTATTAATCTTTCTATTTAAATGCAAATTTTTCCTTTCAGTGGAGAGCTAAAGATACTTTTTATATAACTAATAAAACACAACTTTGATCTTCTGATCCCTCATCAGGGAGATGGCTTTCTCAGTTGTGCTTGGGCCGTCTCTGCCAGAACATGGTGTTCTGTTACAGCAAGAATGCTTTCTTCGTAAACACACTGAAAAATGTTTTCTGCTAAAAATGAAATGCTTGTGCAGCAAGGTATTACTTGGAAAATCCTCAGTTGCTTTGTTTTTCTAATGAGAGAGAAGAGCCAAAAGAGTAATGTCCTTTTTGTGGGGAGATGTGAAGGAGGATGTTTTATCCTTGGAAAGTCTTTGAGTCCCAGTGGATTTGCTGCTTTGAGAAACTTTAAATCAAGGCTACTTTGAGCAGATTGGTACCTGGTGGAATGGCTCAGTCCTGGGGGTCAGACTGGGTGGTCAGAGCTCATCCTCATCCATCCGTGGTCGAAGAACCATCAGGCTTCTCCATTGCCAAAATATCTGTGCTAGTAAGCTTCGTGTTGGCTGCGTAATACTGTACTGTTTGAGGGACATGGGTGTAGTTAGTTCTCTGTGAGGGTTGTAGACTTCTGGTTGGTCTTTTTGCTTTCTGTGGCTACAGAAGATGAGAGAAATGGCCTAGTCAAACTAGAAGGAGGCTTCCAGTGTTTGATCCCCAGGAGCTGCCACAAGCAGATGTTTGCACAGGTCTTACCATACGTGCAAGAATGAAGCGATGCTCAAGGAGAGAATTAACTCATAGCTATCAGACAGCTTGTGTCTCAAAGCAGAAATTATGTGTAATTTATGTGATTTTAGGCTAATTTCTGCTGGTTCTTTTCTGATAAGTACTGCTATTACTTGGAGCAGCTTCAAGGAGCGCCTCCTTCATGAGGTTTCTAGTGCCTGATTTCCAGCTATCAGCATTACCTAAGGATGTTGAAAGCAATAGGGCACCTCCATCTTCCAGCTTTGCCTAAGCACGGGCTGCTTGTTGCATGTCCTGAGAAATGCTGTGTCCTGCAGCTGGGATCTTTCTCATTTTCTCCCAGGTCCTGTGTGGGCATGTTGTTCTCTGTCCGCTGCACACCCCCAGTCTCCTTGTTAGTTTTGGTCTGAGTAACCCAAAGTGAGAGCTTGGCTGCTTCAGCCAGTGGAAATACATGTAATTGAAGAGGCTAAAGCAGGGAGCAGTGTTATAATTAGCTGGCCATATTAGGCATTTTACAATTCTGACACCTCACAAGAGTGGAAGTTTAATGAGAATGGAGAGAGGCTCAAAAGCAATCCATTTTCCTGGTAAAGAGTGTAATGAAGGTGTGAAATGATGCACAGCTAACTAAACCTGCCTGTAATAGCCTCTCTGTTATAATGTAGTGATCTGACAGACATTAGAAAAAACAGGACAGTGTGTGTGTTTGTATATTATGTATATTCCTTTCCTTACAGTGACAGATATAATACAGCATTGCATGCAGGTCAGATGTGAAATATGTAAAGAGCTACTTACGGACCAAAGAACTCATTTACAATGAGCACAGCCCAAGGAATGTGCTGCAGAACTGTGTCCTACAGAGGATGTTTGGGGGATATGTGGCTCAGAAACAGCCAAGGCTCGGCCAGCTCTGCTGTGGCACAGTGTGGGTCTGTGACCCACTTGCAGTGCCTGCAGAAAACCACAGTGAATTCCCTGCGGATCTGCCAAGGTGGAGGATTCACATAAAGGTGTTTTCTGACTGTTTGCTTGAGAAGATACTGCATCTTGGATTGTTAGTTTAGAATTAAATGGTAGCAGCTGTATGCAGTGTACTTTGCATGGTGAAACCCTGTAACGTGTCCCTGTGATCGCATCTCTTTGCCTTCACTTGCTAGTAAGGCATCACATTAAGGTGTGTGCAGAGGGAACTGGAATGAGCAGGGCTCCTATGTAGCTTCTGATGGCACATGGGAGCAAGCAGCCCTCTGAGGGGCCCTTTGCACCCAGTGGTGCTTTGCTGTGCAGCAGGAGGTATTGGAACAGGCTGCTTAGGGAGTGGTGGAGTTACTGTCCCTGGAGGTGGTCAGGAACCATGGAGATGTTGGACTTGGTAATCTTAGAGGTATCTTCCAACCTCTGTGATTCTATGATTCCATTCTAGGAGCCCACCTGATAGTGGGAGAAGGGGGCTGAGGGCCAGAGGTCTTGCAAACATGAAGCGTGGAGGTGAATTATGAAATTGGGATAAACACGTGGTTAATTGTGATCAGGGTGTACATTCCAGAGCCAGTAAATTCTGTCTCACACAATTAGTTCTATGCTGTTTCCTCTACTTGTCAGCACTTGCATGATATGGCTGAGTTTCCACATAGCTGCCTGTGGCAGATGATGGAGGTTTGTCAAGTGCAATTGCAGAGCATCCGCACTCCGGCCCTCCTGCAGGGAGCACTGCAACCTGATGGGTGGCGCCTCTCAGCAACACCCGAATCCCATAGGAAAGAGGCTTCTTGTAATGATCTCCATCACGTTATTTATGGTAAGCAACACTTGCGTTTCCCCACTGTGTGTATGCTCTAGAGGCTTGCCGTTGCTTGTGCTCAAATTTGTTTTTGTTTAGTATGTCACAGGACTTGGAGCAATGCAGTTTTGGCAAAATATGTGGGAAGACTGTGTAAACACCGCATAAGCTTTCTTACGTACTCCATATCTTCTCCAGTATATTTAAATGATCCAGCTATGCAGTTACAGCACATCTATTAATACAAGTTAGTACAAAGATGTAATTGTTTTATGGGCTCACTTAAGTTATATTTTTATGAAGAGAACAAGAGGATCCCCTGGGACACTGTTGTACAAATAACGAAGACAGGAGCTCAACAAGTGAAAGAAGAGAAAGGAAAGGTGAGGCATGAATAATGTAAAATAGAGCATAACTCAGCAGGCATATCAGTTTGTATAATATACTGTTTCTTATACATTAAAAGGCTGCGCTGAGGAGTGAAGCTTTCCCTATGGCAGTTTTCTAAACTGAGGTTGTCAGAATTTTTTTTTTGCAGTTTTCTGACTCGAGACAAGAAAAGTCAATTCCTTAATTCTAAATTGATGGAGATGTCACTTTGATACTTCTTCTTACCTTTTTCATTTCAGAAAGAGCCGAAATTGTCCAGAATTATTTCTTCATTTCATGTGCCCTTGAGATTCCAGCAAGGAGTGTTATTTTTTGTCCGTATGATTTTAGATTAGTATTTTTCAGGTGGGGATATATAAAAGTATGAGCCTCGACAGTTGACCAAAAAGTAAAGAAAATCAAGAAGTGAGTCTACAGAAATAAACCTAATCCCTATCCTTTTTCCTTAGAAGCCAACAGCATGTTTCCAACAAGGTGAAACTGGATAACAAAATGCTGCACTCTGGCCCATGCCTGCAGAGCTCTTTGGTGTTGTGACTTCTGAAGCCCTTGATGCCTTTGCTAGAACAAAGCCCTGGTTTCCTTTCTGATCTCCTGAGAGAGCCTAAGGGCTAGCAGGGCCGTTTGCGGCATGTGCAATACGGGCTCTGCGCTGAGTTCAGAGACTTGAGAGGCTGATTTCATGCAGCTTCGCGGGCTTTCATCCTGCTCTCGTGGTAGTTCTCTCTCAGGGACTGCCAAGCGTCCATACTGGCCGGCGGTCCCATGAGGAAAGTGCATCTCTGCGGAGTGCAATGAATAATCCCCTGAAAAGTGGTGCCTAAGAAGAAAGGAAATTATCGGCATGTGTGTCATTTCCATCAAAAGAGCTTCTCCATCAGCTGGCTCAAAGTGGTTGTCGCTATAGCCTTCTTCTGTCAGTCACTGTTCCCACATATTATATAGGCTTAGTGGTGAAACTGCTTCGGAGCAAGTGTGAAAATACATATTTTGCAAATTGACTCTTCACCAGCTCTGTAGGAAAACCGAGGAAGATGCTGATGCAAGCGGAAGTGGGGTTTGTAAAGGACCTTTTCCAGGATGGAGTCAGAGTGGTCAGCACCAGCTCATGGCTTAGGGGAAGGCGTGGGGCGGTGGGACTCAGATGAATTCAGCAGTTTCATTGCAATCTCAGCATTCTGCTGCCACAGGAAGAGAAAAGGTATTTTCAGAGCAAAGGTTATCTTTGCAAAGCATCTTGAAAGAATGCACGAATGTGTCCCGTGCTGAAATGGTGGTTTGTTTCTCAGTCACCTTTATGTTCTTGCATGGAATTGGAAATTATGCAATTCCTTTGACCTCCTAAATTGCCATTATATTGCTAAAATGTCAAAGCTGGAGTTGCTTTTTTTCTCTTTTTCCTGTCACCAAAAATTGACGTTGCCCCTGCTGCAAAGATGCTGTGAGCCATGGTTTGCAATGGGCTTATTTTGATTAGAGTCGGTAAACAATTCTAGCATTTTTATCAGTATTTTGCCAACGTTGCCGTTGGGTTTGCAGGCACAAGAACACAGCCCTGTTCTCTGTTTGAACAGTAATTGTGCTGGCTCCCTGTGCGGGCAAACCCAGAAAGCAGTCTTGAAACTTCGTTTCAGAACATTATATGCTGCCTGTCTGAAGTCGACAGGCAGAAGGGAGCCAACAGAAGAAGCCTTGCTTCGTTTAATAGTGTGAGAGCCTCACAATGTTTCAGTCTATATTATTCTAGAGATAAAAATCTTCAAATACTGAAGGAGCATACAGCATACAAGTATTCTATTGACAGTTTTCTTTGCTATCATAACCATGGATTCATCTGCTTGTCCTTATGTTAGCAATTTAATTTTAATCCACGGCAATAATGAAAAATTGCATTACTAGGGAAACGCAAACTCTCCGTAGCCCGCCTGCATTCCTGATAGTTTTAGGGAAGGGAGTTGCATTTTGTGTTGACAATAACAGACTATCTTTAGGTCTTGTGTGAACATCTATGAGCAAGAAAAATAGGTTTGCTAATGTATTGTCAACCAGAGGAAAATAGACGGTTTGTAGCTCTTGTGTCCCAGTGCGTATCTGGACCATCTGTACCCTTGGTGCTTTTTCCCTGCAGTTTGCCACAAGGAAGGCTGCGCGAAGTTGTTGTCTTGTGTGGGGCAGCTGATGTGGCTGAACGGCAGGGCGTGATGTGGACAGGGAAGAGCAGTTGGCAATGGTGGCTTGGGAAATTTGTACCTCAAATGGTACTCATGGTACCCATGGGAAAACGTGCTGCTTTTGAGGGTCTGGTGTGGGCGCCTTCCGAGGAGCAAAGGCACATCCTGGAGGCTCTATCGCAGATTTTCACCATCACAGTGCCACTGTAGGCACAGGCTTGTTGAAAACTGTGAAGAATTCAAAATCTGAAGCTATTCAGATAAGAGAGCAGACTTGAGTAAGTGCTCAAGTGTATTATCAAAGAATAATTTGGATTCCATTTTTTCATAATTTCATCTCTCTCTATATACTCTACTCAAAAATCCTACAAAACGGAACGCACAATGAGATTTCTTTCCCTTAGTTTATTTTTTTCTCAACTCTTGCAAAGAATCTTCTATTACAATTTTGAGGTTTATTAAAAATAATAATCCTAGGGGAAATGTGTACTCTTCTTTATTAAACTACATAGGACACATTTGTGAGAGATGCTCACGCTACTCCCACACACACCTTCCTACATATGAGGTAAATTAAGAATGTCACTATCTTTAATGCCAGAAGTATTTTCATCTTCCACTGCAAATATGTGGTAATGTATCTAGAATAGCACTATCAGGGGGAGAAATCTTCACTTGAACAGGATTTAGCTGTTAGTGTTCCCTTTCTACATACACTTAGTATTTTATCCATAGGAGGCAGTGAGATCATGTTGACTGCAGTTGAAAAGAGGAAGAAAACTTATCATAAAGACTGGGAAATACCTCTAAGATGGTCTAGTCCTACCATCTGCCTGCTACCAATATTACTTACTAAACCATATCCCTAATTACTACGTTTCCCCTTTCCTTTAAGACATCCAAGGGTGGTGACTCCACCACTTCCCTGGCAGCCTGTTCCAACGCCTCACTGCTCTTTCTGAGAAGAAATGGTTTCTTTATATCTAAAAACGTTCTGGGTCCATGCTGGTGGCCCGGTTTGGAGCCTTGCAGAGTTCAGGAGATGTCAACCATAGACACTGTGCTTGCTGGTGTGATGGTGGGTGCTGGGAACTCATCCATCACATGAACACTGCCTTCACCAACTGGGTCTGTGCCAAACTGCTGGCTGCAGCGGGGCAGCAGAAGGGAGGAGAGACTTGAGAGCTAACCTTGTGTCTGTGCTCCTGCCTCCGTGACTAATTGCTCTGAAATTTGCACGTGTAATAGCTCTCGCTTTTCCTAATACCACTTACTAGGTTAGCATTTAAAAAGGATGTCTTTTCTTGTCGTTTAAAGTGCTAGATGCAAATGGAGAAGCAGAGATAGCTATGCTGTGCTTAATAATTAAAATAGCGCTGCAGATTTCAGGGAGTGAAGTCAGGCTCCAGAGACTGCCTGATCCCATGTCCAACTTGCAGCACAGGACAGAAATTCACCCTGCGCACCGCTCCTCTGTGGGAACATACAAATTAGAAATTTCAAGGGCTGTTGAACATTGTGAATTTCCACTGTGGATCAGCACAAAGTTATTCGGCATAGGAGATTCGGTAACTGTGATACATTGGGGAAGTTCATATTGTGCAATGGCCCTAAAACTCACCCTTCCTCCTCTGGTATGCAGAGACCCAGTGCTGAGATGTATTTAATACAAAGCAGGTAAGATACCAGCTGACGCAAGCGGTTTTCTTGTCTCTTGTTGCTTTTTCATTATTCATCTTAGGATCATCTCCTCTGCTATTTATATTCAACATAAATAATAATTAAACATGGGGGCAGAGGTGTGGTGGTGTGAACGTGAAGGAAAAACTCCATGTCCCTGAAGGGGAACCGAGCCACAAAGCTAGCTGGGACCGGAGGAGTCTGGGAAACATGGTTCATTGCAAGAACTTGATGGAGAGCAGGAAGGCATTAACGTGTAAGTGCTACTCTTAAGTGGCCAGAATATTGTGATTAAAGTGCTCTCGCTGTGTGATCTTGGGCTTCTTGCTCTTTCTGCTCCTTAATTAATTTCCTCTTTCATCTATGTATTAATAAAAACAAATCACCTACTTCATGGGAGGTGAGGGGTTTAATTCATTTATGTTTTGCAAACAGCTTGGAGATCCAAGGAAGGGAGGAAGAGGCTACAGAAGCCTGTACGTAGTGCATGAAAGATATATGACAAGGTTTATTCCTTGGCAGTCTGATAAACTGGCATTTTTTTTGGAAGGCTTTTTCCTTTTTTTTTTTGCTAAGTTTTCTTTTTTCTGATGCTGTCAAATAAGACACAACTTTTGGCTCCAGTGTGATGTGTAAATGAATGGGTACTCTTTGGTTTTGGAACAGTCGGTACCTTTGTTTCAGCCTTCTTTCTTACACGGGTGTGCATGGGGAAGAACGCTGGTCAGCAACCACAGCGTTGTCTGTCAGCAGGTCATGTTTAAAACTGTGCTGCTATTAAACATTGTTCCATTGTTCAGTTTTTATGGAACAAACATGGATTTATTTCCTGGAGTTGAAGCTCTGTTTTCTTTTGTTTCCAGTAAGGTAGCCGCTGCAGAGCTTATCCTGCTAGGACCAAGCTGTACAGATAGGGAGTTTCCTGATAGATATCTAGGTTGGTTGTTCTCTTCAATCACAAATTATATATTGCTCTCAAATTCAGATTTTTAATGTTTTCCTATGAAAATGAACTTGATCAAGATCTTGCAGCCTAGAGAGCTGACAGGCAGTAGCTGGCCAGATGCTTCCTATGTGTCCCGTATGTTGGCTGAAGTTTTGTCTGGTATTCAGTGAAGGCTGACACACACACTTGAGAGGAAAAAATGTGCTATCAGTGGGTAGCACTGACATCTTCTCAGTGAGTAATGCAAACAAAAATGACATTCCTTCCTGTACAAACCAGTCCCAGGATGGAAGCAACATTAAAAGCCAGAATCTCTCCTCTTGTAATGTCTAATAGCAATGTCTAATTCTGGATGTTCAAAGCTATTTCCCTTAAGGTTACCCTGTGATGTGGAACATGTTTTGCACAGGCGATGCTACGAGAGCAGCTCGGCACGCTTTGGTATGCGGCGAGTTCCTCGGTCAGGGTTCCCCTTGGAGTTCCTCAGCAGGCAGTAAGTATGTGTCATCCTTTGAGTCATCTCTTACCTTTAAAGCAGCATTCCTCCATGAAAGATGTTTCGTTTTCAATTCTTAAAACTCTGCGCAGAGCATTGCATTTCACAGACCCGTGATACACATTTTTGAAGAGGGACTGGGGTTGTGGGAAGAAGATGAGAGCTGCCTTTGGGACTGCATGGGTCTGTCTATCTGTGGTGTGCAGGTTCACACCTTGTCTGTGGCATTACCTTTTTATCAATGGTTTTCTCTGTGCCCTTCTCCAGTTTGCTTCTCCCAGGGATTTTTAGATGCAGTCACTGCCCTTTCAGACTGAGCAGACAAATGAGAGCTTAAATTATTCCTGGGTGTTTGCAGTTTACCTCTTTTAAATCCCTCCTCAGATTATGCAACTCACCCCCATTTCCCGCCTTGGACTGAAGCTCAGTGTTGTGATCTTGTCTCACTTTTGAGTACTGGGGCTTCGTGTTTCCCTTGTGCTTCTCCTGGGCTCCTCCTGAGGTGAAAGCCTTCAAGAGGTCAGGGAAATGAGGAACCATCTGCCTTCATAGCTTGGCAGCTCATTCTGGGGGAGATTTCCATGTTTTCTCAGCAGCTGGCATTGAAATCTTGCTGGAGGCTGCCAGGACCAAGTCCCTGGGTATCCCAAAGTGGTGGGGCCGTCAGGGCCCAGGTCCGGTGAATGCTTTGTGTAAAGACCTCCCGCTGATGAGGCCATCCATGCAGTTCCAGAAATTCTGAGCTAATTGCACAAGAGGTGAAGCTCCTATATGGCAATGATCGATTTGGCTTCAAGCCCTGCAGAGCAGACAGCAGCTGAAGAAAACCAAAGCCCAGGCATGTGATTGCAGATCCTTAATCCAGCTAAAATACCGTGATGCTTGCCCTCATTAGAAAAAAGGCCATGAAACATCTCTCTCTGGGTTGTTCCTTGCTGTGTCCAGTGAAATACTGGGAGTTTGGCCAAGTATTCCTCTCTCTCTTGTGAAAGGCTGTGCTTTTATTTCCACCTTGGAAACACTCATAGACTCAGAATGAACTCCAGGACTGGCTATTTGAGGTCTCTGTACTGATAGGTTGCATTAAAATTCATCTATAAGGAGAGGTAAGAAAATGCCATCATTTCTACGTGCGTGGCTTAAATTTCTGTACTAGTTGTCTGCACCCTATGGATAGTGGAAGAAGAGCTTCTACAGGGTGACCTGGTTTTTACAGAGATATCTCTATCCCAGCATACTTTTTCTTGTCCTTCTCAGTTCAGCATAGATCCCAACAAAGCAGAGTAATCTTGCCTTTCACAGCTGCACTTCAGGCAGGGGATGGGGTAAAAGGGGTTTGGCTGGCATTTGCAGACCAGAGATGACTGATATTTCCCTGTAGCTGACAATACTGCCTCTTGTTTCACCAAGGAGGATTAGAGCAGCTTGGTGAAAACCAGCCAAGCGTCATCAATGATTTGTTGTGGTCATTAGCACAGCATGCAGTCCTGCGGCCGGGGGCTCCTGATGGTGTGCAGCACAGTGGGGTGCTGCCTGCAGGGATCTGGGCTCCCCCAGGGTACCCACCTGCAGTGGCTCTGTCTGCACCGATCACTGTTAAATGTCAGTAAGAGCCTATGAGGGAGAGACCAGGGGAAATGGAAATGGCAGCTCAGTAGGCAGTGACAGATAGTGTGCGGGGCACACTGGAGGATGACTGATGGATTTATTTAGGGCTCAGTTCAGTAAAGATTCAGTTGCATGGAGCTTTGGCTTAGCGTGGGATAGGGAGATGCTAGGAATCCAGTACTCCAAGCTTTTCCCAGCACAGCACTACTAATCCCTTGCATAGCATCACAGCCAGCCCTGTGCCTCAGCCCTTTACCTTGCCACCAAGCTCAGTTGCTGTGAGATTTTTAGATGCTGCAGCAACATAGAGGGGATTTTGAGACACAGGGTTTGGGGGCCCTGGACCTGACCCAACCTCATAGTAGTGATGCTGGGGAGCTGCAGGTCTGCAGTGTAAGCTCTGCTTACTTTCCAGCTTTTGCTGGCAGCAGCAGGGTTGGAGTGGTGCTGGGACAACTTCACATAGGACCAGTACCACATTACTAATCTAGGGAACCTCTCTTGCCCCACTGCTAATAGAGACAGCAAGACACAAGCTGACCACACCCTGCAAACCTCTTCTGTGATGTAGCCCATACTCCATGCCCAACTTTTGCTATGCATCCTCATCCTCTGCATCCAGAATGCATGTCTGCTATGGTCCATCACAGTAGGAATTGCCAGGCTTAATCAAATAAGTGCACCCTCTGGGAGCCTTTCTGGGGTGTGGGTTGGTACCAGCTGCTTCCCACGGAGGTGTGAAAGGGTCCTGGCAGAGAGCTCTGCAATGTCCGCAGGGATGTCATGCCCTGGCATCAGCATTTGGCTGGGAGATCAGCCTTGTCTCCTGTGAGAAAATACAGCAAAGCAAGCCTAGACACAACGGGGACATTGCTGTCCCTCAGGGCTTCCTCCTTCTTCCTCTGCCAGCACATGTGCTGGGTGAACACCACACTGCGTGAGTCCTTGTAGCTGAGAGAGGCAGACAGAGGCCATCTGTGGGGTCGTTGCTTCCCCACAGCCTTCTGGTCCTGATGCAGGCCTGGCCGAGCAGCCCTCCTTCCTTGCTTGCCTCCTGCAGGCCAGGCACTGAGGCTGGGCGTTGGCACAAGCTGGTGTTGCCGCTTCACAGTGAATTTGTAGTATCCCAAGAAAATATATCCCTTTTACTGAAGATTGCATGAGGCGGAGCAGCACTTTAACATTACTTATTTTGCAGGCTTATTTTTGCCCCTCGCTGTGGCGTGCTGCCTGCTCACCAAGCGCGCTTTGTTCACTGCTCAGCTGCTTTAAGGTCCTGCTCACCAGCTAGGCTTTGGAGGGATTAATAATGTCTCTTTTTTTCCCCCGTACAATGTCCTTGACAAGCCAGAAATCCGCCCATTCGCTGTTTCAAGCAATTAAAATGATGACACTGCCATCAACCCCCACGCAACCGGTTGGCGAAAGCACTGTGCGACGGAAACTCCGGTGAATTTGTATGTAACTTGGCACAGAGCAGCCCCGCTGACTTCCCAGGCTTTGTTGCTCAAATACAAACATGTAAAACCAGTGTTAGGCACCGAGAGCTGTGCCAAAGTCGACTGCTGCCGTGTACAATAAAACAGCATGTGGAGGGTTGCTGTTCTAATTGGGCAGCCAGGAACCCCGGCGGACGGCAGGGCTTATTTATTGATTGCTCTTCAGATCAGGAACTGGACGGCACCGCAGGGAGCTAGTAAAGGAGGAAAAGTGTTTTAAATACATTGTAAATGCTCCTTTGCAGGATTAATGAGCGGGAAACTGTAACGTGTTAACGGGATGCACAGAAAAGTAAAAGCTGGTAAACCTGCATGGCTTTGCCTTGCACAGGAGAATTCTGCTTCAGTGGAGATGGGGAAATACAGGTGACGATAAATGTCGCTGTGCTGCTGGGCCCTTGCAGTCGAAGAGAATCTGTTCTTTCACTGATCTTCTCACAAAATTGGAAACTATTAGAAAATGCAATGGGAAAATGAATAAATGGAAGGGGGAGCATCAGAAGAAGTGAAAACCTCTTCTCTTGGCTGCTTATTCCCTCAGGGCTAGCTTGCAAATGGCACAAAATGCGTGCTATGCTCTCTATCTCCTATGGAGCAAAAAGAGCTGAGGGTGCCCAGTGGGGACTGTGCTGGGGCAGAGTGGGCTGTCACACCATTTATCTCTTTGCTGAGTGTTTCGATCTTCACCCAAAGGCTTTGCACAGCTCCGCTGTACATTCAAAATGCTGAGGCGGGGGGGAGTGAGACACTGATGCACAGATGTGCAATGGAAGTATTAAAGCCTGTGCTGTCGTTTTAGGAGCGTGTGCTGTTCCCACAGTTTGCGAAACTCTTGTAATTATCTGAACACCTGCAGCTTGCCTGCAATTCAGTCCTTCGTGCTTTTTTTTCCTGCTGGATCAGCTCATTTCTAGCTGCCTGTCATATGGGAGACACTCTCTTCAGCGCTGCAGTTATTGATAACAGAGCAGTTCCTGCAGGTTGGCAGGAGCTGAGGTGCAATTGCTTCCCTGTGGTCGTGGCTGAAGGAGGCAAATGGCAGGCCCAGGCTGGGAATAGCACAAGTTTTGAGGAATTTGACGAAGTCTGATGTCTTGGCATTGATCTGATTAGTTGTAGGACCACTTATAAGTGAAGTATAAAGCAAATTAAGTAAACCAGAGGGAAGTGGGAATTTATCTGTATAAAGGGCTAAATTCTGCACGGGAAATGAACTTGTCTATGAATCTCATTTTGTTTTAAAGTGTTTTCATTTACTGTGTGCTTTCCCTTCCTGTTTGTCAACTTCACATCCAGTTTGAAATGTGAGCAACTTGCCACATGGGATGTGTGCTTGGAGGTCTCGAGCTGTGGTGGAAAGGGGCCCGGATAGACTCTGGTGGATCTAAACCTGATACTGCATTGATGGACTGCCACCAATGCCAGTGGGTCAGGCGTTCAGCCTTTAGCAGCTTCAGACTTCTGCTGTCCTTTGATGGGTAAGCTGGGGTTGGCAGTGTCCTCTGGGAGAGCTGTTGGATGTGTACAACGTGCCTGCCTGTGGGTATCTCCTGGGCTATCCACCCAGGAAGCAGCTGCCCAAAAACCACTACGTGCTTGGAGATGTGCTAACAGGGCATCTTGGCAGGCTTGAATAGAATGGGCTGGGATGTCTCCACAGGGCTTGAATACTTCACTGTTGACATGAGTGCTTCATTGCTGGAGCTCCCTGTTCAGCGCTGCTTAAGAGATCTCCACTTGTGCTTAGACCACTGAGGGCTTTTTCAAATGAGAGGGCTCTGTTGTTTTTATCCAGTCCTTCTCTGTATAGAGAGAGGGATTTCTTAAGCACACAAAGGTTTGTGATGCAAGTACTCATTATCCACCACAGTTTGTTACAAATGAATCATAAAGTAAACTTAATGAAACAAAGCACACAAAAGTAGATTGATATTTGACTTGGCTGGGCTTGATGTTTTCTCTTCTATATTTTTTGTCAGTTTGGCAAATACTCTAGGATTTTATCCTGCTTTGTTCCTTCCATGTCATCCCTTTAGAGGTTTTCACAGATCACTGCAAATGAAGGATGAACCGTATGAAATGTGAGACAGACAACAGAGAGGTGAAAGCAGAGGAAAGGTATGAGAGTGTATTTTTATTTTGGTCAAAGTCTATTTAACCTGAATGGAGCATCCTGACAAAGAAGTTTTATTTCTAAAGTTGTGTATGGTATTTTCAGGGGTCTCCTCTCTAAACTGTCAGTTACAGGTACGCATTTTGCAAGGATTGATGTGTTTGTGGACAGTCACTGCTTCTGACGGTAGCTTCATGGGTTGGGTGGAAAAGTCAAGTAAAGCTTGTAGTAATAGCTATGGAAAAAGTACATCTTATGATGTTTAGCTGAGTCCCAGGACCGGTTTCAACTTGTTGCTTTAGGTTCATCATCGAGAGGATGGTAGTTGTTGAGAGAAGAGAGCTAGTCCAAGGAGGATGTAAGGATATAAGACATACATACCTTATTTTCATTTTTTTTTTCCCCATCTCATTAAGGAATTATAATACTGTAGTGAAGATGGGGTGTGATGGGTGGTGGTGAGCAATGTCTGTGGCTGAGCTAAAAGCCATTGAAGGCAGTTGCCATTGTCCATCTGTACCAACTTGTGGGCCATGGAATGTGGTTACCCTGTTGATGTGCAAGGCTCTTATAGGGCACACCAGGAGCTGAAAGCCCCTGTGTCTCCCAGTGCAGCCAGGCTTCCCTTTTCCTTTCTGGGAGGAAGGGGGCAGGAGGGATCTTACTGGGTGGAGACAAGCAGAAATAAAAGCTATCAGGAAGAGGAATGGAGGGTTATTTTCAGGTCGTGTCTGCACTAGCCAACAGTTCTGTCTCCTCTTAAAAGCCAAAAGCTCACTGGAGGCAGTCCTCTGGCAGCAGGAAAGCAGCTTTGGTGAGGCTTTCTCTCTGGTTCTCTATCAAAGCAAATCTACTCAGAGCATATCTCACTCCATGGGGAGGGGAACAAGTAAATAAATCCAACCAGCTCATCTATGGGTGGTTTTCAATACCTTTTAGCGGGAACCTACCTGCCCAGGACATCTCTGCTGCCCTGCTGAGTGCAGAAGTGCTGACTGCCTGGTGCAGACACAGCTCTGCTTTGTGTCCATCTATCTTCGGGGGTTGTGGAATGGCTTGAAATAATGTAGAAGTACAGTTCTGCAGGGCTGCTGAGGGCTCTGTGCTTGCTTGAAGCTTTGGGAGGGCTTAGTCCCAATCTTAAGCACCAAGCACCTCAGAAAACAGAATAAGTCCAAACGTGCCACCCTTGAAATCTATGGAAAAGCCAGAATTGATTTCATGGGATGACTGTGATTATGTTTGATGCTGGTTTGGGTGCATCTGGAGTCCAGGTGTTAAAGGCAGGCGCCAGTGTCTCCTAGCTGGCTATTTTGCAGGCAGAGCATTAGTTTGGTGAAGCCAAGCCTTTAGGACCAAATCCTCTACAGGCAGAAGCAGATGCAGTTGTTGTTAGTGTTTTTGGAAAGCCGGGCCATTAATTATGAATGGAGCATGTGTACTTGCTTACTTGCAGGGGACATGGAGCATAAGGGTGTCTGCCTTTGTACAAGATGTGCAGGCACACAGTGAAATACAGCAGTAGTTAAATGTTAATGCTCATGATCAGATTTTGGCTGTCTTCCTGCATGACTGTTTGCAGATGTTGGGTTTTGTGTGTTGGTTTTATTTTTTGTGGGCTTTTTTTTTTTTTTTTTTTTTTTTTGCCTATGTATGTGCGTGTGTTTGTTTGGTTTGGGGTTTGGTTTGATTTTTAAAGTCTTGAAGAACAATGAAACTGAGAGCTCTCGCTGTGAGATTTGAAAGCTCTCCAGATCAGAAAGGAGGGGGAATCATTCAGAAACAAGCCAAATAAAATTCTGTTACCTATTAAAAACTAGAAAACTGATACTTGGAGTGGTCTCTTGCATCAGCAGACGCCTTCCAGTTCGTGCATTCAAGAGTCACTTTTATTGGCATGGACCTGGTGGCTCAGACCAAAGTGTTTCCTCGATGCATTCCCACAGGTGAGCTGGACGTGGCCAGTGAGCAGCCAGCATGTGGAAACCACAGCCCAGCAGGTGTGGAGGTACTGCATAGCCCTTTGGGGAAGAGCAGGGCTGGGACAGCCTCCATCCGTCTGTGTGCAGATGGTTTTCTTCTGCTCTGCTCTTTTCTGAGCAGGAAATTGGCAGAGAGCAGGGGCTGAGCACACTGCTGGGCTGCCTTGTGAGGCTCCGGGGACATCTGATGAGATGCATTGTTTTTTCCAAGTTTTTCTCACTTCTGTGGTTTTTTTTCTTCCCCTTTGTATTTGTATCTAGTGACTGCTATCACTGACTTTCAAAGAACTCCTGTTCTGGACTCAGTATGCAGAAGCAAACACCAACAGCCCACAGAGGCAACATTCCTGTATGACACCCCCATCATCAAGCCCAGATGCTCTGGTGGAGTGCAGATGTCCCACAGAGGTCCAATCTAATGCGCTGAAGTGACAGAGAATCTGCTGCATCCTCAGGTAAATTGTTCCGGTGGTTAGTTAATTGCCTTAACTGTTCTGCACCAAGAACAATTTTATGTCTCTGTAGAAATGCCTTTGGTTTCCAGCCACTGGTTCTCAAGATGCCTTTGTGTCAGATTAAAGAGCCTCATCCTATTACTCCTGTCTCTGGTTGGGCACTTGTTGACCACTCTGAAGTCACCTCTTCACCTTCCTGGGGACAGGCTAAATGGACTGAATGTCTCTGGCTCCCCGCTATTTATCAGCCTCCTCCCATTCTTCTTCCTTCTGCTCGCTGAAACATCTCCAGTCTCCTCTCAAATTCCTCTCCAGCTGATGCAACAGGGCTGATGTGGTTGTTAATGTCTTGTACTGTTCTTTAAAGAGCTCCTGGCTGGTTGCTGAGCCTGGCCCCACTCTGTGCATCCCAAAGCCAAGGCTGTCCTAAGTTCTTGGTCCTGCTTTGATGTCTCCGTGAGAGTGAGATGGGGAGTATGGAGAAGGGAGGCTTTGAGCTCAGGATCAGCCTGCTATAACCCAGATGCCTATGTGCCTCTTGTTGGACACCTGTCTTGTCAGTGGAAAAGGAAAAGAAAGGTTCTGAGACAGGCAGCTGTGCAGGGCAGGGGGAAAGGGACAAGGGAGCTGGGTGCTGTTTGGACTCTGCTCATGCAACACAGTTCACCTGACTCCAAGTGAGCATAATTGCAGAGACAAAGTAGGAGCAGCCTGAAAATCACGGGGACACCATAACTTCCAGCTAGAGAGAAAGGGGACTTTATGAGGTCCTGAACCAGTGTCCTTACCTGCTTTGTGCTGTGCTGCAGTGTGTGAGCGCTCAGCCACTCC
This sequence comes from Alectoris magna, assembly GCA_030625065.1. NCBI lineage: Eukaryota > Metazoa > Chordata > Aves > Galliformes > Phasianidae > Alectoris > Alectoris magna. The sequence continues at coordinate 11,479,659 of CM060572.1, forward strand.
AGCCCTGGTTAGAAATGAGAAATTTCAAGGGCTATTGAGCACTCTGTGAATTTTCACAGTGGCTCAGCGCAAAGTTATTTAGCACAGGTGTTTTGGTAATTGTGATGCATTGGGAAAATTCACAGTGCTCAATGGCCCTCAAACTTCCACCTGCTTGGTGTGGTGGTTAAGTATTAGCGCAGTGGATTATAAGATAAAATATGCAGGAGAGAGTTGCTGGCTGCAGGACTTTTTCTGGTGCTGGTGATATTTCTTTGTTATTGTACGAGTGGTTTGTTTATCTGGCATCTATTATGAGGACAGAAAGTTGACTTCAGCTGCGCTTAGAGGGGAGTGTTTCGCACATAGCAAACCTCAGAGGCCCACATTTCCACACAGAGAGAACAGGTGACTTGAGCCATCGCCTCCAGCATCCTTGGAGCTCCTGGTCCAGGCTGTGTCGCATGACAAAATACCCAACCTTGTGTTTTGGGAAGGGGGAGAGGGAGGAGGGACCCCTACCCACACCTCTCTGAATGTGTGACTGCAGAGGCCCTGAGAGTTTTGTTTTAATTATCGCTTTCCAAGTCACCTCTGCTCTCACGCTGGCTGTGCTGGGAGGACCCTTTGGGGAGGGACATGATGTTTGTCCTTTAATGCACGAATGAATGAGCTGGGCTGCTCTGCAGTGATGTGATGTGGAAAAAACTTAAGCAAGCCCTGACCTCACGACATCATGGTAAGCACATGCGCTGAGCTGATGAGAGTGACCAATATTACCAAGTATTTTAAATACAGAAAACATCATTTTCTGCTGCAGTTCTGCTGTCTCCTAAGCTGATTTTTCATACTGCTCTTGCAAGCTTTGCTGGCTTTTACTGTGCTGTGGGGTGGGAAGCTTAAAGCACAAAGACCTGCAACACTGTGGATGAGCTTTTTGGCTGCTGCCATTTGTGGAAGAAAGTGATTTTATTAGTTTATTAGGGTTGTGGGATTTTTTTTTAGGTGATGAATGGGTATTAGCGAGGATGCTAGTAGTGTGATTTCCCTCCTTCCACAGCTTCCCTCCCAGATAAGCACACATAGGTGCCCAGCCTCGTTCCACCCACATGTCTCCATATGTTCACTCACTTATCACGGGGCTGTGCCCGAACACAACTATTGAAGTTTTCAAAGAAGTGAGAGTTCAGTATCTGAAAGCAAAAGGTGATAAACAAGAACATGCTGAAAATCCCAAATCTATGCTGGGAAAGGAAGAGTGGCTGGGTCAGCAGAGAGCCCGTCGCTGTGTTCGTGCATGGTGATCTCTGTGCAGGGGAGGAGGAGGAAAGCACATCTTCCTTAATGCAAGCAGGGATGCAGGCTGAGAGATGCTGGCAGGGCAAAGGAGTCCCAGCAGTGAGCTCTGCTCCTCTGGGCACAGGTGGGACTTCAGTGATAGAAAGGAAAAAGAGAACCATTGAGGCTGTCGGGAGTAAAATGCAGCCACTTGCAAGAGCCTCCCAAAGAGGAGAATTAGACCTGCAGGAAGGTTAATGGGAGGATTTTGTTTTGAGCATATTGGAAAAAGTTCAGAGTTCCCAATTCTGACAAGATTTCAAATAGAAATTTCAAACATCTCCTCTCTCCCTCTCACACCGTGCTTTTTGGTGTTATTAACATGTAAATTAAGTTCCTTTATAGAAAACAGCATCTCGAGAAGCTGACAAGTGTTGCATAGGGATGAGGTCAGGAGGTGTTCCTACTTGTACCATCACTGCTGTTTGCTGGGATGGATGTGCAGCGGTGGTCGGGGTGCTTAGGCTGCACGCTCCCACAGTTCACTGGTCAGCACAGAGCTGGGATATACGGGCACTGCATGAGGTCCCTCTGGGTCCTACCCAAGCCAGCAGGCGAACTGCACCGTTGCCATCCTTGGAATCAGGTTGGGACCTGCATTACATAGCAACCTTAAATTATTTTAAGGACCCTCAAAAGAGTATTAACACAACTCATGAATATTCAGTTTGTCTTGCTGATGTTTATAAGTCGGTTTTATGCCATTTCTCAGCCAAATGAAGGCTTTCGTTTTTCCCAAACAATTAAACTCAAGTTGTTGCCAGAAGACTGGTAGCTTGGATTTCACTTTAAGGAGGACTTCAACTTGTTGCTTACTTGCACTGCTGATCAGGCTCAGCTCCATTTTGCAAAATGGTTTCTCTGTTTTAGCGGAGGCTTGTGTTTCAGGTGTGGGTGTTTCATGGGTGGACTCGTTCCCAGATGGAAAGTGCCTGCAGCTTGTGTGTCTTCACTGTTTCTAGGAAGAGCCATCCCTGAAAGCAAGGGATGCATTGTGCCTTTTTTCTCCTACTCTTTGAAAGCTGTCAGTACTAATTTAATTAGTTGTTGCATAATCACAGTTTAGCATTTCCAAGTCTAATGTATTGTAATATTGTTTATACTGATTTGGTGATTAAGGGCCTTGTCAGAGTCTTTGTTTCTCTGCGAAAGGAAAATGCATTTATCACCCTTATAAAAAGAAAAAAAAAACCCAAAACCTTTCTTGCTATGCAAATGGGACACAGCAGATTAAAGAGGCTGATTTCACCTGGAGAGGTATTTACAAGGGTTTTCCATAGAACTGCTGTAATTTTTACTTGTCTACAGCAGCCATGTGGCACTGGGGCTGTGCCCAGACTTGGCCTGGTGAGATGAGCAAGAGGAGCAAGTCTCTTCTGCTCAGCCAGGGCACCATGTAACCCCTTCTGTTCTGGGGATCACTCTGTGTTACTTTGTAAGTGTAGCATTGTACATGAGACAGCTATGGCTGCAAGTTGTGTTTCTGGTCCTCAAAGAAAGCAATGTGTTTCTTCCGCACTCCTGCTGGAGCCTTAGTTGCGGTTTTCCGCAGCTGGGTGAATGACCATGTTTGTGTCTGTCATCAATTCCAAAGTCTGTTATTTAAATTATGAATCTCTTTCTTTGCATCAGTGTATGCACAGCAAGTTAGCAATCTCTGCATAAAGTCCCAGCAGGCAGTGATTGTCTCCTAAGGAAAGCAGAAGTAAAGACAGCCCACTGGATTGACAGACGTATGGCTGAATTCAGATGTGTTCCTGGAACAATTGGGATTGTTTTGAATAAAGTTGCTGTTCAACACTGTTGCAATGGAGCAGAGGTGAGCAAGGTCTTGGAAATCAGGCTGAATTGCCAGCTCAGTTAGAGTGTGGCGTAATAAAATCCAGTGTCATCAGCTTGTAAAAACAAACCCAAACCTGAACAATTATGGTAATTCTGCTTTGATTTACAGCAGTGATAACCAGCAGATACACGAGCTGCCTGGCAGAGGAGCAGACAGAACTCTCCTGGGACTGACTGCAGTGTCAGTGTTCCTTGATGGGTCACTGAGGTTTGGGTTCTGGTTTGCATCCCGCCCTCTTCGAGCACCTCCTCTGACTGCAGGTAAGGGTGATGCAGTCTCACTGACTGCTGTTTACTACATGGTGGGGAAAGGGGGCGTGGGGAGCTGCACCCAGAGTCAGCAATCGTGGAATAGAGTCACAAAGTCGTGGATTTGGAAGGGACCTTTAAAGGTCACGTAGTCCAGCCACACTGCAATGAACAGAGATACCTACAGCTGGATCAGCGTGCTCAGAGCGTGGTCCAGCCAAATGAGACAGGAAAAAGAGGGCTTATATTATAATAATTATTATTTTATTTCTTATTTCTAAGGTATTTTTTTCCTCCCCTCTCTCTCCCATTCCCTCCCCCAGGGATAAATTCACAGCAATCAATACAATGGTTTTGATTTTATGGGATTCTCTAACACAAAATCTGGCTCCTGCAGAAGTTAAACTCGCTGGTGGTAGTTTCTGTACGCTTCTCCAAGGAGCCTCTGAGCAAGAGGCATGTCTTAGCATAATGAGCTTAAACACAAACAGTTATTATTTCTAAATAAGTACATGCTATTAAGTGCTATCTAACTTCTATAGAAAATATGAAAACATTGGATGAAAAACATTATAAAAGGCTGAACTCTCACCTGGGAAGTAGCACATAATGTAAATCAATAGAGTTGCATTTCTTTACTGCTTTATTGACTCACAGACACACAGCTTGTAAGAGTCCTTCAGGATCCTTCCCCCTTCCCAACCCTATTTTATTTCCAAACACTGCTAAAGGAATGTTTTTTCTCTCAAGGTAATTGCATAACTTCCTTCTGTTTCACACTCAGAAAGCACCCATGTGAGTCAATGAAGCACAGAGCATGTTTAGATTATCTCTTACCCTTCTCTAATGATGTTCAGCAGATCAATCGCTGCGAGAGTCATTTCTTTCTTTTTTTTCCCCCTTATAAAGGATCTTGATCTTTCTCTAAGGGGAATGACCTTGACTTGGTAGCACAGCTAAACTGGGAAAGCTGTTTTGCTATTCAAACTGAATTCAGGCAAGCTAAATAAATAGTAGGCATAAGAACAAATCTCCTCCCTTAAATGAATGTAGGATATTAAGACCTGGCTTTGTCATGATTACAGTCTAATACACAGCTCGCTGAGAGGCGCTATTTTTTTTAGGCTGCGTCTCTAACCTTGACTCTTCCATTCATCTCTGTGGAAACTCTTTTGCATACGTTTTGAGCACACAAAGAATTTAAAACTTACGTGGCGTGGTCAATCAGAGGTACCTGACTGGCTCTTTGGAAAACACGAATCGTGCATTTATTTGTTTTTTAATACAAACACAAAACAAGTCAGTGGCACCACATTAATCATTCAAGCCGACTGGAAAGCCTCCAAGCATCAGCTGAGTTTAAAAAAACCAAAACAACAACAACAACAAAAACCAACCGAAAAGCCCCACACACTTTGATAAGGAAGGACCAACTGGGAATGAGATTTCTTTTTTTTCCCCTAAGTTTCAAAAAGAGCAGCAACAACAACAACAACAACAAAACAATTTGAAGAATTGGCAAGAAAACAAATTGAACTATCATGGCCGGTTGTAAGGGCCGTGCTTCGGCTCTGGAGAAAAGATTCATAAATATTCATTTACCTGGGGAAACATGAAAAACAGGATTAGACTTATTCATGGGAGTTCATCTTCAGGGTCAATGCTAGGGTGAGAGAGCCAAGACAGGCAAATTGCAGTTTTATAATGTGTTTCCTGGGACAGGCAAGATCTGCAGTCTCTCTTAAAAACGAAAAGGAACAAAAAGGACAAAAAAAAAAAACACCCTCAGAAGACAATGAAAAAAGGATTTTCATTACTTTACGCAACAGAGGTGCTGCATACAGATGCGTCCCATGGGCAGTGCGCACCCACTTGCACCCCAACAGCTGTGTCATGGGCAGGGCTGGCTCTGGCCACGTGTGTCCCCTGGTGGGCACCAGGCTGTCCCCACAGACTGCGGAACTGCTCCCTGTGATGTTTTTGCCCTTTGTCTGGACCTCTTCACCTTGGGACATGGGAGAGTCCCCTCCTCGCTGCTGAAAGCATCCCACAGGCAGCTGGGTGTTGGTGGGATCAGCAGCATGATCCAGCCCTGGGCTGCAGTGGAATTTTTACTGTAGGAAAACATCCTGCGGTTTTGAAGCTGGCAGCTTCTTCCTGGAGTCCTTCCCCTTTGTGTCAGTGCACAGTGGGGAGCTAATGCAGTCACAAGGCAGATAAGATGGGAAGAATCCGTGATGCTTCCAGGACCAGCCCCCACCTTAGCAGGGGAAAAGAAAGGGCTGTGACCTCTGGCAAAGCAGTCAGGAGCACGAAGACTTCCATATGTCACCTATCCACCAGTGAGATGAACAGAAGTGAGTCTTAGGGAAATGTAGCCAGGTCCAGACGATAACTCAATATTCAGGGCTTGGAGTTGCTGTCCTCTGCTTGCTCCTGCATCCTTTGATTGCCTGTTTAGAAGGTGGCACTGTCTGCTGCCAAAGGGGCTGTGTGATACCTTAGCACAGTGGGTCTCTGCCGTGGAGCTGGATGGCTATGTGCTGCCCTGAGACAGGGTTGATATTGGTAGCAGTTTTGCATGACCCCCTGTGCTCATATTAATAGAGAAGTACAGCATGAGCGCATGCAGTGTGTATTAGGATGTCTGGCAGTCTAATGACCACTAGCAACAACCGAAAAATCTGATCTCCTCTTAGCCACCCTCTGCAGCACATTATGTTTATCTCACTCTAATGCTGCTAAAGCAAGTGGATAAGTGATTTTGGTGACTTTATCCATCACTGCTTTAGGACACATGCAACGTTTGTTACTCCTGCCTAGCTGTATGCCATGGCCGGGAAATGGGCTGCAAAGTGTGGTGGTGAGATGCATCTGGAGAGTCTTGCTGGAATCTGCACAGGTTTTTTGGACAAATCTGGCAAAAACGAAGCTGAATTTAGGAAAAAAAAATATTAGGTATAAATATTTTCTGCTTTGCTGTAAGCAACAAAACCACAGAAGCAAATCGGTTTGTCTGCAGGACCCAGCTGTTAAATATCAGCTTTCCCAGCTCTGGGAAATGCTTTGCCTCATGGTTATGGGAATGCTCGAACACTGCCTTGCATTTTGGTCTCTTCTATGTCTGTAGAGCCACTCCCTCCATCTTTTCAGTTACTGCTGTCATCTCTGGTGTCTTCTGTTCTGCCAGAGTAAATAGCTCTTAGCATAAGCACCAGTGGCTGAGGAAATTGGACTTTCTCTGAGCCTTCTGTGCGTGGCTCTCTGTTTGCTGATTGTTATCTAGAACAAGCAGGATTCTGACAAACAAAGGCAGGAAAAGATGCTGAGCTTTTGTGCCTTCTGTGTTGTTGTCCATAGTGGGCTGGCTTGCAAAAGATATGATCGCAATGCTTTAATACAGTGAGTGGGGAATTCCAGCCCCCCAGGCCAGATTTTGTTGAACAGTTCTGATCTTGATGCGAAGGGAAGGCAGAGGTGTGGGATAGGCTGTGCTGTGGCTTTGCTCCCTTGCCATGAGCACTCACAATGCTGGAAGGTCCAACCAGCCCCAGCCAGACAGGGCCAAACAGTTTAGGGTCCTTTTGTTATAAGAGGACTTAATTACTTAAAGCTCTGCTCTGCCCTGGGTCACCCTGAACCTGCCCTTTATTCCAGCCCCCACATCCCACGGCTCAGATGTTTTGATACCAGATCTGAGCAGATCGTGGGGCCTTCTCTCCCCACTCTGTGCTCACTGCAGTCTTGTGCAGTTCTCTTTTTCTTGCTCCTTGATCACCAGCAGCCAGGGCAGCGCAGCTGTCTATAGCAGTGACGAACAGTGAGTGGCATCTCCTCTCCCGGCAGCGGGCTGCCTTGCTTTCTTCTCCTCTCCTTCGATAAAAAGTGACAAGTGCTCCTTCACGGAGCGCTGCAATCAAAGGCGCTGCTCGAAGGGAGCTGACAGTCGGCTGCGAGCTGGTTTACCCGGGGACTGCTTAAATAGAGTTCACATCCTGCCCAGCTCTCCCTCGTGTGACACCCTTTCTGATGATACCACAGCTTATCTCATTGTGCCTTTATCTGAATAATCAGCTCAAGGGCTTCTAATTCTCTCAGAGGGATTGCTGTAGCTCTGCAAAGCTTTCTAAAATGTGGCACGAGGTGCACCGTACAGCTTAGTGCTGTGATCTGCCCCCCCCCAGCACCCTGCTCATGGCCAGGATCATGTGTAAGTGGATTTCCCAGACATTTCAGGCTGCACTGGTGTTGATTTAGCCCTGGTTCAGGCAACCACAGTCACGCCTTAGCAGGAGGATTGCACCTCACAGGTTGTGCTGGGGGCAGCTCCACTGGAACCGCTGCCACTCCCAGCAGTAAGGTGCCAATGAGCTCCTTTCTCTCTGTAGCAGCTGTTTTTCAACACAGCAGCTGATCCAGCAGGTATCTGTGACAGGGGATAACGGATGCTCTATTTTCTATCTATCTATCTTCTACACCTTTTTTTCTTTCTTCCAATGAGGTATCAACTGCTAACACACATGGGTTAAGAAGATGAGGAAAGCTACTTTGTGAGGATTCTCCTTTTGCTGCTATGCAATGAAAGAGGTACTATTTCTTGCAGTGGTCTGTGTGAGATAGCCAGACTTTTTAACATGTCATAATCATTTTCTGGATAACTCTCCATTAATATTTTCATGCTTGATTCTATGCCAATGCCCGCTTTTGGCCAAGGTCTCTTTCCACTGTCCTGTTTTGCAAAGTTGGACTAAGCCACCAGAGAAAACTGCTTTTGCTGAAGTCAGGGAAGCACATTTGCTAAGCAGGCCAGGGAAGCAATTTGGTAACTTCAGTAATTAGTCACTCGTTTCTTGAATGCTGCTTTATGCAGCACAGAAATGGGAAGTAACCTTTAGGAATCCTCACAGCGCTTACACCTAACTTACACATTGCAGTGGGAAGGGGAATGCATAATTTATGAGCTGATATTATGTAGATATTAAACGAGTATGTAGTAAATTTTGACTTAATGTAACTGTAATCTAAGGAAGGGTGTACACCTACCTTCCTTCCCTTCCCTTCCTTCCCTTCCTTCCCCCCTCCCTTCCCTCCTTTCCTTCCTTTTCCTTCCTCCCTCCCCCACCTCCAAGGTGAAAAGCAGTGGTGACATCAGACCATGGTCCGCTGCAGTTACAACTCCTCCCTGTTGGCTTTCTGGATGTTCTAGCTCTGTTTTTTTTCTACCTGCATCATATGAATCCCTTACTCTTCTGCAGCATGAGGAATACTAGTTCCCCAGCCTATGTTATGTTATTTTCTCCTATGTCTCCATTTTCCCACTATCCATCTTTAGAGTGCCAATGATTGCTCTACTCTGTCTATATATTTAGACCAGTTGGCTCAAGTAATTACTTTCTGCTTCCTTCAGTTTGCTTGTCTGCACCAGTTCGGTTTTTTCTTCATTTTAGTCCCTTCTGAGGAAGATTTCAAAGCAAGGAGTGTGGCTTTTAACTCCCTACAGCCCACTGAATGGGAGGCCACTGGCTGCTCAAGTTTGTGAAACCTGAGTTTGCTCAAAACACAGCTGACAACTCTGTCATTCTCTTCTCTCTCTCTTATCCATGTTAAGTGAAACTTTCTGTGATATAGCTGCAAGTGCCTTCCTGCCTGACACACTGTGTATCTGCTGCTGGGAAGGGACCGTGCCACCCATCACTCTCACCTCCTCTCTGCAGCAAAATTGTGGCAGTTGTTAGGGGCAAAACATCCCTTCACTCCATGAGCAAGGAAAGGAAAAGTCCCATTGGCTGAGTCACTGTATGTGAAGAAACCCACTACGGTGACTAGGGAAGTTCCTGCTCGCCTCTTGAAGGATTTCCTTTCCCACCTAAGTATCTGTTTAATTACAGCTATCGCAAAGACAGTTAACAGCTGATGAACATGCCAGTGTATTTTAATTGAATATATCGAGCGCACTGAACAAAACCTCAGCTCTTGACCTTTCCTTTGAGTGAAATGTTAGGACAATTTTTTCTGCATCGAGAGCCCAGGGAAGGCATGGAGGGGACCACACATTGCTACTAATGGTAGTCACCCATGTAAATCCCTCTCCTGTCAGCATGGTAATAGACTGCTTAGCATCCAATTATTTTCATTTTGTACAGTAGTTGTTCATGTTACAGGGGAAATAAAGTGGGAGCAATGATCTGGCCAAAGCACAGTGCTCAAAGGCTACACTTCCTCCTCCAGCCCCTCCAAATGTGCTCATCCCACACTCACACTTTGTCACCATCGTGAAAGGCTGGGATGATTTAATGGCAGTGGCTACCGTTTGTCATTGCAATGGGATAGATCTGTGAACCAACCAACCCCTCCTGCTCTCTAGTATCACGACGGGACAGAGCGAGATTTATTCCAGATGCTGGGAATTGTCGGCCCTTTCACTGTGCAGGTGCAAATGCTGCAGGGGTGTGAAACCAACACCCCCCTCAAAAAACGGCACTTAAGACCTTGCTTAAGTCTTTATTGATTTCTAAGGAGCAAGAGAGCTTGTGATTAAAGTTTGCTCGTGCTTAGGCTCTTTCCTGAATTGGTGCTTGGGTCCTTACCCCAGCAAAACTCTCATTGCTTTGTGCAGGAGCAGGGTCTGGCTGAGCCCTCAGGGAATGGCTATGTATATAATTTGCAGCATGGTGCTCCTCAAACACTTGACAATTTCAGAGCAATTTTGTAACATTACAACTGCATTACTGGTGTGTTTTAACTGGCCATAAATACAAAACTGGACTTAGCTATTGTGGTTTGATATTCCAAGCTAGGCAGGAACATTCAGTCCTGGCTTGCAATCCATTCTGTCATGTAAAATAAATTTTGTAGGTTAGATAAGTCAAGAGCTTACTCTTGCAAAATATCAGCTCGTGTCTGAGAGCTGCAGGTAGGCTGCATCGAATATTCAAGTACAGGGAGGAAAGGGAAGGCTCTTCTTAAGGCTCATTAGAGATGGCAAAAAGATACAAAAAGACCACCACCATTTTACACTTGTAAAAATATCCCTAGTAGATTCATATTTTTAATCTTCAGTACAAAAGCTCCGTAACTACAGCAAGGCATTAGTTTCTGATGACTAGCTACCTTTTCTTCTATAGCCTCTGGCATTGAAGCTCTCAGTGAAAAGACACTTTAGAGCTAGTTCAGGCAGTTCATTTTCTGTCAATCATCTCTCAGGCTGTAAGTATAAAGGCAGTAACATGACAAGATTTCTATTTTAATATCTTTACTCTTGATAAGATAATCCTAGAGGAATGGCAGTGATCAAATATTTACAGGCAGTGCTCACTGGCACAGTCTATTGTAAAATTAAATACACAAAATTATGTGGGGATAATGTTAATGTTGTGATATGAGGACAAAAGGCAGAATACCTGAATTGAAGGTTGACTGTTCTTAATAAATCCTCCTCTGCAGTGGGGATCGGCGCTGCTGGAGCAGAGAAAAGAGGAGCAGCTTCCATTTTGTGACGCTTTTCAATGGTTTGTTTGCTATTTCAACATATTTAATTATGTAAGAAGCTTGAGTTTAAAGCATGCTTTTGTGTGTGTGCACCGTGTGCATCTATCTATCTCCCATGGTGTGACTAAAAGCGGTCACTGATGAGGACCCCAGGGGCCCCGCATGGAGCATCCTCTCAGAGTACAGACATAGTAGGCCATATGCTGACAAGAGTTGAGGCCAGGACTGGTCTACCCTTCCAACACCTACCTTCCCCCAGAGGACTGAGTCACAGAATCAGGGGTCTTTTCCTTCTCTAACCTCTAACCTCATCCCCTCCAACCATCTTCCCATCCCAACCAATTCATGTCACTCACTCGTTAATGATATTTCCGTGTTTCTTGAATGCCTCCAGGGACAGTGACTCCACCACCTCACTGGACAGCCTGTCCCAGTGCCTCACCACCTCATTCTGAGAAATTTTACTTTTAATATTCAAGATAAACCTTTCTTGGTGCAACTTAGGGCCATTACCTCATATTTGGTGGTTCTGAAGCTGCTCAGTATCTTTTCAAGACAGGAGACTGAATAGTAGTAGTAAAAAGCACAGGTCCTCAAACAAATCACCCGTGAGCACCACACTGAGAAGGTGCAAGCAGGTCAGGGCACATCCTGCAGCAAGACTCCCAACCTTGGAGCCAACAGGAGCTCATCAGTAGGGCAAACAACAGCTGTGTGGCCACTGGAAATGAGAGTCTCATTTTCCTGGAGTTGCCTTCCAAAAACTTGGGGTGGGGAGGAATGAGCACAGAGAACAGCAGAGGGTGGTGGAAGGAACAGTGGATGAAATCTTCTTCCTGAAATGCAGAGCTAGAAAGACTCTTGACCCAATAAACTTTTTTCCCCCCAAGAAGAAAAATTGCATTTTCCAGCCAGCTCTATTCATGAGTGTGCAGAGCTCTGTTAATGGGCTTTGCCAGGCTGTGGTCACCCTACAGAGCTATTGGCAGGCGAGGTGGCAAGCTGGACAGGACTACAAGGGAACTCTGCATGATATTTTTTGATGAGCTGATTATTCAGGAATTTCTCAACAGCTGAAATGCATCACTCTGTTCTGAAACTCACAGCTGTGCCAACACTCAGGAGAGCTCACATGAGCAGCAGCATTTCTTCCTTCTCAGTGATGCTGGCCTGTATGTTCAGAACTAGATGCAGGACATCGACCAGCAGCCATCGACCACGGTGACAGCTAAAGATGGGGAGCAGGGAGGGAACAGAGAGCTGAGATGATAGATTGAATTAGGTATTTTTATGGCTGTCACTGTCTGTGTAGTTGTTATAAAGTTTTCCTTCAGCTCGGTGGGTAGCAGAGCACTGATTTTTATTGCTTCACAGACCATGTGTGACTTCCTTAGAATTCACTTCAGGGAGTGCTTAGTCCCCAGCTGCTTTTCAGGGTGCTGTCACAAGCCACAGCTGACCTCAGCTCCCCCAAATTCCAGCCAGGAGCCTCCATCTCAGACATCTTTCTTTGTGTGTCTGCAGCCAACGCTGGCTACAGAGACCAAACTCTCATATTTCCCTTTTTAAAACATTAATTAAAAACAAAGCACTGTGCTATCTTAGCTATTGACCGAACAAGAGCCCCGAGGCACTTGAGGGAAGGACGTGTGTGTTTCTGGGGAGTTACAAGCAGCATGGAGCTGATTTCTGAAGCACTACACAAACAGTTCCAGAAGTGGACACTGCACATTCCTAGTCCCTTTGTCCATCAGGCTGTGAGGGCCTTTGAGCCATCCGAGGTAGCACTGACCCCATGTGAAGGGCTGGGGGCTGAATCTGGGAAGGATGCTCCTGAATCTGGAGGGAGAATGATGCTGAATTGCTGAAAAAATAAATAAATAAATAAATAAAATCCTCCTTCTATACTCATTAGAAGCACTAGACTACACTACCTGACTGACTCAGTGCCAGCAGATTTGCCACAGGACAAGTAACCACCTACACTGCACGAAGAACCGTAATTGTGGTCTAGATGAGCATCCTTGGAAAACCAGGAGTGGATGTGCAGAAAAAAGGTACCTGTAACCTTGCATAGCACAACACAGACCCAGGCCAAAGCCTTCAGAGCTGATTCCTAATGTTTTTGTCCAGCCCTAAAAATCTTTGTGTGAACAGATGATAGTGCCAGGTGGCTTCCAGATGGGACTGTACACCAGGCCTGCCTGGTGTGGCAGGGCCCAAGTCCATGGACCAACAGTGTCCCCAATGGATCGGTGCTCTCAGACAGGCTGCTACGCACACTCCCAGTAAGCTGGCCATGCTCCTGTTTACGGGACTAATGGTGCAAGAGACAGCTTTTCTGCAATTTCTATTTCAAAGCAAGCAGGGATAAGAGGGCAGCTGGAGCCACGTCTTTCTCCCAGCCTGTTCCTACAAAGTCAATGAAGAGCAATGCAGCTGAAACACAGCTATTTCGCTAATGAAAACAGAGGCATGCGGGCATAGTCACTGGATCCCCTTGGAGGAACTGCTCACTTCAACAAAGTAAACTTTTACTAATGGAAAAAGCTTAGGAAATTTGCCTGTGTATAAAGTCAGGAACATGGTCCCAAGCCATTAACAGCAAGCACAATCAGCTCTGCCCTGTGTTAGGAAGCCACAGCATTGGGACTGTTTCATTTGCACGACGTCCACCTAAGCCCTGTACAGCAAGCTGCTCTTCACCTTTCTGATTTTTCCTGTTTGCTCAGTGGAAGAGCTCAGTAACTTTCAGCATCGCCCAGTTAAAGGCAAGCCCTGGGCATACTGGACATGACCCAAGTCCCAACATAAGTACAAGTGAACGAGGCTGAAAGCAAAACGCTTGGTTACAAAGACCAGCAGTGCCTTCAGCAAAGGGTCTCTCTGCACTTTAAGCAAGTGTGTGAAGAAAAGTAAGTTTATAGGAAAGATATGAATGACCCAGACCCCATCCTTAAAGCTCAGGTCTTAAAAAAGGGCAGGGGAGTGACTCTAACATACTGCTGGAGGATGTCATGTTCTTCATGATCTGCCTTTTCTAATCTCTTCTTATCTCTCACTCCAATTCTTTCTCTCGTCCCTCATCTATTGCAAATTCCCTTTTAAAGCTGGAGCTCAGCACATAAATATTTTCATGCTGCATAAGTAGGTTGTTTTGTGCATAATGCCACAGGAGGCTTTTTTTAAAAGGAGGATCTTTAATGCTGTGATAGCGGCCTCCTCATTTACACAAATGAAATGTTCCATACAGCTCAGTACTCATCTGCTCAGCAGCCCCCATGCAAAACGGTTGGCACAGCGCCCGCTCATCACGGGTTACGGCATTAAGATGATAGAATATTCCATACTTAACAGGAAGCCACTAAGGTTTGGAAATACTTTGCAAACGTAATGGATGCTCGGGTTTCCCATTTAGCATTTTCCCACTTAGAGCAACCTTTGTTTTCTATCTATATCTTCACAAAATCACAGATACTTTAAATACTGAAGAAGCGCAAAAGGGCTACCGGTCATGTTGGCCCATTTGCCAGCCCATCTGCTCAGTTTTTCTTCTCCGTCACCTCTTCCTCCCTGACCTCATTTCCTGTTTAGTCAGCCCTTGTTCAGGGTCCAAAAGGTGCAGAAACCATCAGAACGGCCTTTTCATTTACTCTGCCTGGAAAAAGAAATCGCATTACAATAGCTACAGCTTTTCAAAGGGCTCATGAAAGATACGGGTTGCCACATCACATCATGGTAGATCTTTGAAATCAAACCTGCTTTTCAGAAACAATGATTTAACGGCAACGCAGTAAAATCCGGAATTAAAATCAGCGATTTTCCTCTGGTGTTTCTACTTAAATTTGATCAGCAGAGATACTTCAGACCAATGAAGTAGGCACAGAGGCTGAATTCCTCTGTGCTGTATAGTGCAAAGAAACTTAGGGAAACACTCGGGGGAAACAGCGCTGTGTACGCGTTCATCCATTGTGTGTTTTCATATTGCTCAGGTCAGAGTGTGACTCCACGGGACAGACTGTTTTGGAACGTTTGTAACAGTGAGCACACTGTGCTGCTACGCATGCAAAGCACTGCCTGACTCTGGTTTGGACCTGACCCTAAAATCCCCCAGTGTTTAAGTAAAGCCTGCACCACACGTCCCCCTTCTGTGCGGCTCTTATTGAAGGACTCGGAACACACAGGGGACGCAGAAGCTTTGGCTGTAGCTCCCCCCCCAGCTCAAGAGTAAGATGATGGGTGCTCTTTTCATGCACGTCTTGCAGACTCATTTCTTCCCCCATCTGTTGACTTCTTTTTTCTTCATTACGTGTTAGCAATCAACGCCTAACCCATGGCACGTTCCTTTGCAGGGCTCTGAACACAGCATTTCTTGCCAAGGGAGCGTTCCACACGAGTGGCTTCTGCTCAGTCTGTTGCTGCAAGTGGGACTTTCATGCCAGTCTAACCCTAATGCGATGACTATCACATTAGCAGCTTTACATATTCATTGATTTGCAGAAGTGTTTTGTATTGCCTTAAGCTCCGAAGCCTTTGTGACAATGCATTACAAACAACAGACAAAGGAAAGATCTTAAGAAGGGCTACAAATTCCTTGTTCTGCTATCTTATCTGGCAGAATAGTACCTCTCCAAGTTTATCTTGTCTAGCCTACAACAAAGCCTTGTTTTTTTTATGAAATGTCACGCTGCTAAAGGATCTAATTTTTCTTTGATACAATAGCCTACGTACAATAACCGAATCTCAAAAAGCACAACATGGAGTAAACACTCTGTAATGTATCTAAACACAGCAGCTATCCAGTTATGCTGGCACTTTATTTCAATTTAGACCAAGGGACAATTTTAAAAGATTTGCTCCCAAGTACACAATTCAGAAAAATATGACTTACTACTCAGAGCAGTGCTTTGAACCAACGCTGTTAGTTGTCTCAGCTGAAATTCATCCTTGATGATATCCAGAGGTCCAATAAAATTTTTCATGGAAGAGTCCCTTATTTGTAGAACGTAATAAAATCATTCAGCTGCAGCTCCAGGGCCGCTGAGAACTGTGGAGTGAGGTCTTCCTTATGTCACGGGATGTTTTTCACGCATGTTGTTACCTGAGAAATATCAAACGCGCCAGTTAAATATAATAGTATCTTTGATGTGCGTTAGTAAGACAAAATGTAAGGCTGTTTATCGCTAACGAGTTGGGTGCTCATTAGTGTGCTCCATCAGGAAACACTGACAGCAAAAGGCAAAAGGAAATGTTCAGTGTTAAGTCCACACGCAGCACATTTCAGCTCCTATTATAGCCTGTGTTATAGGAAGAGGAGAAAACTGTCTCATACAACTACTTCAGAAGCATATATCAGAGCAAGAAAGAGAAGCGTTTGATTTATTATCTACTTTTTTTTCAATAAAGTTCACTTCCAAATAATACTAACGCCTTTCTTTCACATTGCGCTTTTCATTCCTAACTCACAAAGCACTCCAAAAAAGGTCAGGAGCATTTTATAGAAAACAAACATGAAGTGAAGCACCTCTCTGATGTCACTGAGTAACACAGCACTGTCCCCAGCTCTGTTGACTGCTAGTCATAGGAACAAGGGATTACAAAGGGCATCTTGTGTCATCAAATCCAGCTTCTTACTCTTCAAATCAATTTTGCTATAATAATCTCATGCAAGACACTTTCTTTGGAGTGCCTGATCCCTTATATAAGCTCCTAAAATGCTCTTTCAAAATCATCATCCCTTGTATATCCTCACCCATCTTGACCCTGTTGTGGGACTCTCTAGGTAATGCCAAGGCATCATGCATCAACGATGAGGGATCATTATTCTGACTTCAGCTATCTCTGACACTGGAGTATGAGCTGGGATCCCGTTCCCCGGCTGCTCCCAGAAAAAGACCTGTACTAGGTGCCACAACAGGCAGGTGGAAACGAAGAAATGCTGAGAGCCTGGCAACTGCAGCTGAGTAGAACAGTAAAAACCACACACTGTCCCCGTGCTCAAAGTCATGTTATTGCAGCACTAACTGGAGGCCTGCATTAGCCCAGGATGCTAACACAAATGGGGCACATAACTGTCCTTTTGTGTACAGTCTGATATCCTGGCAAACAACAGAGCCTCAAATACACTCAGTCCAATGTATTTCCAATGCCCATCGCACCTCTCCTTTTTCAAATAGCTATTTACCAGAGGAATTGTATTGCCTTCCCACCCTCACAGCCTCAGTACAGAAACACAAAGACAGCTCTTAAGCTTCGAGGTCACGTTCAGGTTGCTGGTTTGAGTGTCCTTGTGGGCCGTTTCTTTATGCAGCAGCTACAGCAATAGGATAACTCGATACAAACCTTTGCTAATAATTCAGCACGAGGTAGACATTTCGCTTGGTATCTTCAGCTTTGTGTCTTCACTTCAGACCATGCTTAGAGCTGGCTTCACTAGTCAGAAAGCGGTATCAGCTTATTAAACACAAAGCATTACACAGGGGTGCGGCCCCTGAACTTCTTTCCCCAGGCTGCTTGCAAGGCTTGGATCCTTGCTGCTGTGAGGTTGCAACTCCCCAGCCACCCACTTCGTTTGATTGTCTTTTCTCACTGAAACATATGCTTCCCCTTTTCCATGGCATTTCAAGCAACCGTATCCATTGTACGCCCCTCTTGACTGACAGCTCGGTGGCAGCCTGTGAATTACTCGGCACGTGTTTTATGAATTGGTTTCAAGGAGGGTCTGGCTGCTTAGTGAATGCATCGTTTTGCAGCTCTGAGGGGCAAGGGATTAGCACCATTTTAGCATAAGTTTGAAAAGTTAGAAAAAGTCGGTATCACCTTTCTTTGAATCTCAGCATTGTCTTCTCCCTTCTCCTCACATACAGTGCAACACAGACAAAACTTAATGGATCACACTAGAAAACACTTGGTGTTTGACAGGCAGCTCAGGTAAGCATTTAGGCTTCTGGATATGCAAGTTAAGAGAACATCTGGCCCTCTGTTAGCTTCCTTTGCTAACAGTAATGCATTTGCAGTTCTGCCTTCATGCAGCACAATCTTGCCTGTGTCTCTGGTCGTGACATTTCTGCTGTAGCTGTAATTGCAGGATCCAAGCGGTGCAGTATGGAATTCATTGTACCCTTTACAGCTGAATTAAATGGCCACCTACAGGGAAATGGAAGTCCAGAGAACAAGATATACAACTTTCAGCACAGTACCACTTACTTTCATCCTCAGAACAGAGCTCTGTTCAGGTGTGCGAATAACATTATGTTTATGGTGGTCTCCTGCAAGAGGAAGGCACTTCACTCATAACCACAGCTAACTCTATTGCAGCTTTGTTTCCATAAGAGTAACAACATGCTTCAACTAGAATTATCAGCTTTGATGCTGAAGCTGTTGTGCATTAACATACCACGTTGGCTTGGGGAAAGCCTTTGCTCTCAGCCTTCCAGGGTGGGTATTACTGCTATGCTCAGTCGCTGCATTTCTTCTTGCTGTTTATATCTTCCCTTCAAGAGATAATTTAACTCCTGTGCATAAACCTCCCTGCTACAGAAGTGGTGGCTGTGGATGTTTTACACTTCAAAAATACCAGCGAGGGCCCCATTATGTTTGTCTGTGGAATTTCTGTTGATATTAACCTTCCTTCCATTCCACTGAAATGATAGAAAAGATTATATATACTCACTATGTGGGGAAAAAAAAAATGGGGTGAAAAAGCACAGGCCCTATGATCCGATCCATCTTCTCTTTGCTATTTCCAACTACTTAAAGCATAATGTCATTCTAAAACACACGCTTGGAGTGTGGCGTTCTGTTCTGACAGATTGTTACGATGTTTTCCAAGGTGACCTTCATAAAGAATGTTTCTTTTGAAGCTTATATTTCACTCTCAGGTCATAATAGTTTCACACAGACAAGCAAACTGTCAAGCTCCTGCTTTCTAATTAATGGTTCTTGGAGGCTGCTGAGTGGGGGATATAATTAATAGCACTTAGGGCTGGAGTGCAGCAAAATCTATAGCTGATTACTAGGATGTGTGTTTACTTCAGGATTGTATGCAAACAATTCCTAAGTGCAGCCATGAGCAGCTCTCAGCGACGCTCTTGGGGATGTTCCCAGGACCCGGCACACCTCAACGCTTACTCCAATGTAAGCACTCCAAGAACTGCCATGCGTATGAAGCAAGGCTCCCACAGCTGACGGGCACTCACCTCCACTGATGCTGCTCCCCACAGCAGAATCCACAGCATGTTGTACTTTCTGTGGTTGCATGGTGGGCGCACCCCAAGGCACAATCATCATTCTGCGGTTTTATTAGTTCAAAGTGCCAGAAATAACGGGAGGGCTTTTCTTAGAGTAAAGCTGCCATGGAGAGGTTCTGTGAGCCATCTTGTCACACTTGTCTAAATGTAAGGAAAGTGATGTGATTGCTCTGGTGCTCGCGGTTGCACATGCAGCATGAACGATCAGACGTGCTGGAGCAGGACCAGATGCGAGTCAGATTGCCAGTTTAAATTCCCTCTGGTCAGCTGCTGCTAACGGTGGTAATTTCCCTGCTGAAGTCAATAGAATAGCATCTTTTCATGCATGCTGATATCTTGGTACAGAAGAGGCAGTCACAAGGCAGGATGAGTGCTCTCAAAGAACGAGATCATCTCTGTCACAGTGGGGTGAGAAAAATGAACAAAATTTGTATTCTCTGACAAAGTTTAATAGACTGTATTCTCCAGAAACACTGCCAGACTGGGGATGAAGGGTAAAGCTGACATTAGAAATCCTGCACCACTGTGCAGCCTGTATTATTTTTGAGAGATTTAAAAATGAATTTTGCATGTTGGATGACAAATATTCAGATGATCAAGCAATTAAAAGTTATGGCATATTTGCAGCTCAAAAAGCACTAGGCAATGGAATATCACTGCCAATCTCCTTTATGCAAAGGGACATTTTGACATCATACTTAAGACTGAACACTTTTCCAGCAGCACAGAAATACGACTGCAATTGCACATAAAATAGGAAGACTTTTACTGACACTCGTGCAGCCTGGTTCTTTCTTCAGGAGCCACACTACGCACTGAAACTGCCTTTGATGAGAAACATCCTTCATTTCCTATCTGAAGGTTAGTGACCCTTTTAATCTTTAGCCTTTTGGCTGTCATGTGCGCCATGATTTAAAATGCACAAAACAGACTATCAAAACAACCAGCTATAGATAGAAAAATGTTAAGGGTGCAACTGAAAACAGGCTTGCAAATTAAGATTCTGCATCAAATATGGCCCTTTCAGTGAGGACTCCTTCCTTGTGGTTCTTCCTCAAAAGAGATACCAGTTAGCAAACACAACCAACGCAAGAGTAGAAACAGCACCTAAAGAGGTCAAATCTTGGTGCTATTAAGCAAGAGAGTGACTAACAGGAGCAATGACATTTTAAATATCCTCTCCATAGGAAGTTTTTTTTTCTTTTCCTTTTTCTTGTCCTTGTTCAGAGTGACATTGAACTTCAACTTGGATATCTCCAGCAATTTGGGTAATGATTCAGCCATTGCTACCCGCCAAAGAGGGATCAGCACCAGCATATGTAATAGGAAAAGGATCAGGAGCCTCTTACCTTTTCCGGTGTTTCTTATGAAAAAGAAAGTAATCTAAAAGTCCTTATTGATCAGATAATCTATAAATACAGATAAAAAAGTGTCCCTGTACCTAATCAAGTCACACAGGAGTTGTGACAGTTGGTGAAGGACTTGTGATAAATGTAAGGGCAGCTAGGAAGGCTCCAAGGCGCTGCTCAGTCTGTCCAGGCTAATCTAGCTGAGCTGGGATTCCTTGAACACAACACTTAAGTAGAAAAATAATGCATGAGGCCTTAAAAATTGCCATCTGTTGGCTCCAGAACACACACATTCAGCTCTTTCTGACTTTCCTGTGCTGCATGAAAAAGCTCAAGTCAAACAGTGTCCAGGTAAACTTATAAATGGCAAAATAAATCCTTTGTAGGTGAAAAGCAAAAATAGCTTTGAAGGAGAATGCATATAACCTTGCTAATTTGCCAAGAGTTTTCAATCTTCATCATTTTAGAAGCAAGGTTAAGAGAGTAAGTAAAGGTTGACAAATTCAGAAGATGCTCAGATACACCTTTATCAGAGGTTCAGAGCTTTAAGCCTCAGAAGCAAAACAATGTCAGGGAGAATAGATTGACAGTGATGTCTTGCACTGGGAACCAAGGGTTGGAAGGACTGTTTGTACTAAGCAAAATACTCTCATGATAATGATGCTGCTGAGATTTAATTTACCAGCCTGTTCTAGGAAAGGTAATGACCTTAATATCATGGACAACTTATCAAGAGGTCATCCATGCAGAGACACGCTGATTTATTTTCATAATAAATGAAAATAAAAGTCCTGTCGCATGTATAAATTCATTCCTGCAAGCCAGTTCCGTCTATAAAGCTACGTGCTTAGTATCAGGAGATCCTCAGAACGTATTACTAATATGTGGGTATCTAATTCCAACCCCCTTGAGAACCTCTCCATAAATGTACTTCAAATTCATTTCTAAACAAACCAAAAAACCTTCCTAAATTCCAGACCTACCCACTATATAATGGGGAACATCACCACTGCAAAAGGGACATGCTGTTTTACTCTAAATACTATTCATGCCATGGAAGAAGCACTACATAATGCCTCTGTTTGTAGAAAGGACTGCTTGCATATGTATTAGCTAAGGATATGGTCTTCCTGCCTGAGTCACCCACTTTTCTGGCTCTCAGAAATGCACATCTCCAAACAAATCCCACAGTCACAGCAGAAACTTAACTGTGTAGCCCAAACCCTATTTCTGGCCCTTGATCTCCCTATGTGCCCAACTGGATCAGTCCCAGGTGCTGAGGACAATCTTCCCCTGCTCTTGCAAACGACATGCATTACACAGCTTTCTCTGCGCCAGCCTGCAGAGGTGCTGCCATGGTTAAACTGCCTGGAGAAGCCGGTGATTTTGCTGCAGTCATCACACAAGCGAAAAACAGAAAGGAAAGAGACCAGTAAAACCAGCCCAAATGGAGAAGACAGAACAGCAGAGAAGATGAAGTTGTCACGCACAGGTGCCGTGTGTGTCATGTAGTTGAGATCAAGATTTTTCAAGCTAGGCTGCAAGCAGTGAGTCACAGGCAGAGAAAAGGGATATTTATGGGATTTTACTTCTTCTGAGGAAGAAATATGAAAGTCAGAAATGACAGAGAAATGAGAGTGCTGGATGGTGGCAAACAACATATGGGGAACAGGGGGGAGGGAGCTTTTGGCATCACTGCCGCAGCACACATCCCAGCGTAACTCGTATCGTTCTCCGGGGGCCAGTTCATTCCTGCAGAAAGAATCTGGCTTCGGGGACTCCGGGTACACAATGAAAACCTTTCTGTTTCTAGAGCACCAATGTTAGTGTTTGCCAAGTGTTTCCTCTTTCCTTTTCTTCCCTACACATACTTCTTTAAGGCCAAGAGGAATTTAGTAGAACAGGCTGTTTTCCAGCAGGCGTAATTTTGAATGTTGAATTGACCAGATGATTTAAGATGTGCAGGAGGAAGTTAGCATTTGCATGTACTGCTCTACAGCCTGAATTCTGCTGGGATCTGTTACGTGTATGCAAGCACAGCAGTTTTAAGCTCATTGTCTGGGTATCGTGGTGGCTTTTTGCTGTTCTAAAAGCAGAAGGACGTGTTAGGACAGGCATTCACCTGGAGCAACTACTGACGGTTCTGATTCCTACGCGTGTTACTCTTTTGCTCTGTGGTAACTAAAAGCTCTAAGATGGCTCTTACTGAAGGATGAGGACATTATTTTAGCTACTTTTGGAGCACTGCGTCCATTTCGAAACAACACAAACCCGAGAGCTCTCATTTCTTGTGTTCCATTCTACATAGTCTCACGTGTCCTTAAGAAGCCTAGAGAGGACTGAACAATTCTGGGTGTTGCAGGAGTGTGTTGATGTTCAACCCATTACCTTTAATTTTCTTGAAAATACTTCTTCAGAATTGCTGCTTCAGCTGCCATTTCCTCTTCTGTCCTCCACTTGTCAGGGGAATCCTCTTTGTCATGGCTCTGCAACTTTTTTTGAGGGAAGAAGAAAAAAATAGCTTGTTTTTTTGTTTCTTTTTTTGAGTTTTATTGTCACAAGCAAGGCACATCTGACTGAAACTATCGAAGTATTACATGGGTTGATGGGATGGAGAGACCTGGAGATAGAAAGATGAAGGGTGAAGGTTACTGGTTTTGGACTGCGACAGCAGCAGGATTGGGTAACTGGCTCTGAAGGATTTATGATGATAACACGGCGTGACAGGATGAGTAATAGGCAGTGACAAAGTTCACCTTTGTGAGCTGATGGTCAGATACCTTGTGAGTCTTTGATGCAAAGCTGGTAGGTAATAGGATAACAAACCCTCTGGCAGCTTGAAGTGCCCATTACATTGGCGGAGTGGTCCAGGCAGGAGCTGCCTGGACACCTTGTCAGTAATTCATGTAAAATTTTCTCTGCTTTTTCCTCTTCCCATGGGGCCAGCTTTCTCATCAAAGACCTATTGTGATAACAAGGCCCCGTTGCAGCTGTTTCCATCAGCAGTTTATACCAGCAGTTTTCAGAAGAGATACATTACCTCCCTGCATACAAGTTATTAGTCCTTCCTTGCCCTTGCTTTAGAAGTGAGGTACAGCCCTACTTTAGAAAGGAAAATTCTTTTAAGAACACTATATTTCATGAGTGATTTAATGGGGAAAAAGAGCAAAAGTTGTGAAACAGTTAATTTTTCAATCTAGCTGCAAAACACACCTGCAAAAATATCCCATATGTGGTAAGAATTAAGTGACATTATAGCAGACCTGAAAATTTCAAACCCATCTACTGCTTCTCCAGAAGAGAGTGTCCTATTTTATGGCAAATATTATGTGGTAGCACTTGAGTGCCTATTTGTACACATGTACGCTCAAAGAATTTCTGCCACTCATCAAGGGAAGACTACATTAACAGCAGGCAAGAGAAACATTTGCGTTAATTGCTTAACTATTGAGATTTCTAGTGTGTCTCTGGGTACAGAGACAAGTACAGATTGTATTAACAGCTTCCATGCTTCTGAAGAACATTATAATATCAACTCATTGTTAATGCCACAAACAAAGCTGGAAGCTAAATGAATTTACACCTTTTAATCCTGGGCAAATTTTAGTACAGAAGATGAAGCAGTTAGAAACAAAGACAAAACAATATTGTACCTGCCAAGCAAACTTCATTACTCTGTATGGCATGTTTAGCAATAAACTAGGATTGTTAGCATATATCCAACTCACACATACTTTTGTGCTGCGTTTCTCCAGTTCTAAATTTTGCTGCCAGCTACAGTCCTGTGCATTTTTACATTCTGCAGTACAGATTTCTTTCTGCTCAGCAGATGAAGCTGCTTTAGAAAGCTATTTCCTTTCATGCCAATATGATACAATAGCTGTAGGCAAATTAAAGTGTATTACTGTTTGACTAGTATAGAACTAATCTTCATTGTTATGTTAGCTCTAGGTATGTCATAAATTCATCTTGTAATAATGCTATAGAATTATGGAGAAAGACTTACACACCAGGAGCAGGTACACTGTATACACAGTCAGCATACATCATTTCTGCCACTGTAGGAACCTATATGGCATACGGGTACCACAGCTAAGCTGGCAATGGGAGAAGTAGCACACATCACCTTATACTTTCCATTGACTGTGAGTGCTCACACTTCACAAGACAACGCACTAGGACGAGCCAAGCGATGGTAAATCAATCGTCTGTCTGAGGTGTGAGCTGGTTTTCTAAAAAGCAGTCTCGCTCGTTCGACCTGGTGGCAGCAGGAGACACAGCGGCAACAGCTTGAAGGCGAGGGAGGCCAGCCTCCGCTCCTCCAGGTCTCCTTGCTTAGCTTTTAGTGATGTCTTTGGTTGCTCTTTCCCCTCACTATCCCGTTCGTGCAATTCAGGCAAGAGCCAACTCACTCGTACAGAGATTAATAAGGTAGGGATTGAACTCAGCTTTTATTTTAATGTTGCTTGCTCAAAGAAACAGAAGTGCACTGAATGAGTTGCTATGGTATTTTATACAAAAATGAGCTTCACCACCTAACTATAATCAACTCCTTCCACGTTGTAGGAAGGAAGCAGCTTTTCTTGGTATCTGGACAGCAGTTCCCTCTGCAAGGCTTGGCAGAAGCACTGCGAGTGGGGTTTGCCTACATGGAGCCTTGCATCACTGCAGCCCAGGGTGCACACCAAGACGTGGGCAGGGCAGTCACAAGCTACAGATCATTTTCTGCAGAGGTTCAAGCTAATTACCGCTTAAAAAACTGCTGGCACACGAGGGAACATAAAAACATAAAAGAAAGGTGACACAAAAACACCACAGCAGACAAATATGCTGCTGCTAACACTTGAAGCCCTAAATTCTCTGAAACCAAACGCAGACCTATTGCCGTATTACTGGGGCAGATAAAAAAAATGCAAGAATGAGCAAAAGGGTAAGCAACAAGATTAGTGCAGTTCAGATACCTCTGAAGAGACAGGGCAGGGTGGGAAAGCATATATGTGCATATGTAATATTCTGGGCAAACACAGATGCACATTAGTCAATTCTAATCGCAGCTGCCCCAATTACACACTGTATCTGGTTCAACATCCTTCAAGCACTGACTCTCATTTATAACAGTACATCTTCTTGCCTCGCAGTACAAATAAATGCACTGTTTCTAAGATATGCCCTTCTTCAAGTAGATCATTACTGATGTCTGACTTCTTGGGCTTCCTGATAAATTATCCTCTTCTTTCACCTCAAGCAGAAAATGTTCTTCCACCAATAATCTATGACTGTCAGTCCTGATTACTTGTAAACAGTGAAGCTCTTTGAATATTTCTGCTTGTGAAAAGCGTTCATTTTCTCACTCATGTCTCCCAGTGTGAGATGCTGGCAGACCTGACAGCTGTGCTTTATGTTATTTTATTAAAGTTGTTAGTGCTGCAGAATGGTCTATGTTTTTATCACTGCAATTCTTAAGGGAAAAGCAATATTGTTTTATCACACATTCACATTGGGGAACCTTTGCTTCTTGCCCTTTGCTGTGGAGCCCAGAATTCACACTGCAGCAGGCTGTGGTGAACCCAGGTCCAGGACTGGCTGTTGCTTGAAATAACATCTGTATTGTGGTGTTTTCTACTTATGTCATAACATCGGCAGAAAAGCAACCTATGTTAACAGAGTACTAGCTCTGTTAACTATTGGGGGGGGGGGGGGGGGGAAAGCTCTCATGCTAATTAACACTATTGTCACTCCCCATGAATATTTACTGTTGATACTTAAGAGTTTATAACCCCCAACACATTTAACTAGGAGAAAATTCATGGTGGTAGAGAGTAATTATACCAAACCACTGCAACACAACAAAACCCAACTGCTCTGTCAGTTACATGATACAACGCTGACAAAGCCCACAGCTGAAAAAAACAGAAAAAAGGAACCAATATTTGCTAGCAGTTTGGATCAGGTATCTGGCATTACCCTGCTGGCACTGTTTGTTATTATCAGTACTCCTTTGGGTACTGTCATGACCTGCTCAAAAGGGGCATCATTTTGTTACTGAATTCCCACATTTGGATGAAATCTGCACATTATTTCAGCACCACATTAATGTGTGAACCATAAGAAAGAGGAAAGTCCCATTTCCTCTCTCCAGCAGCAACCCATTTCCAGAGACTGGAGGCAAAGGCAGCTCAGGGCTGCTGCACGTACCTCTTCCTCCAGCACCCACAGCTCCTCATCCATTCGGTGATACTAAAGATCTCAGTGCTGATTTCCTCTTGTTCTGCCTTTATTTAACTTAATTTCTGAATGGCTTTCTTTGCCCTTTTCTCCTTGGGCTTGTCCTGGCTCTTTTCCCTCAGTGCTTTCTTTCTCTTTTTATTTAGCTTACATCCTCCTGGTAAGACTTCATTTTCACCTCTCCCCGTAATGTAATTAACTGCGACTGTCATTGCTATCATCTGCAACTCCTGCTACACTGTACCCTTTCCCCAACCTCTGCTGTCTTCCCAAAGGGAGCGGGAAGCCTCAGCTTGGCTGTGCCTCCCATCTCCATCCCAAATATGTTTGGTTGGTTGTGGCTTGAATCTTAACTAGCAATATAAAATGAAAGCATGATGGGCACAACAGTGCTTGCAGCCCAGGGCATGCCCTGCTCCCTGCCTGAGCAGCCCCAGCAGTTGGGAGTTTTCTGCATCTTTGGGCCTGCCTCCGTATTTAATTGCTGCTACAAGAGCGCTGTAATTTACTTCCCTTATTTTTCAGTAAACACTGGAAAAAAACAAACAAAAAACCCCACACCCTATAACTAACTTTCTCATCGCCAATTTTGCTTAAGATTCTGTTACATCAATATCCGCACGTGCATGAAACAAAGCTCTGATTTGGGGGTATTATTTACTTGCATCACATACCAGTTACTGAAGGAAATGGAGAAGAAATCCAGCTGGAGAAGAATTCCTGGTGGCTACTATTTTTTTAATTACTTTTATATATATATATATATAAACATATTACTTATATATATATATATATAATATTTTATTGTTTATATTATTATACTTTATTATTTAGAAATATATGCTATTTATTTTTTATTTATTTACTTTTAAAACTATCCCCTGGAAGAATCCTTCTACAGTTATCTCACCACTTTGTGAAGTGGTGCTGCCTCAGCTACCGACGTCACCCCTGCAAAGCGTACCTTGCGTAGGAAATCTCCGTTCATCACAGCCATATTTTAAAGAGGGTGTTTGCTTCTACTTCTTATCAAATCGTTGTCATGATGGTTGTAAATATACATATATATATTGGAGTTTTATTGTTTAGCTTTGGGGAAAGACTTGAAACTCGTACTTCACATGGACGTGAGTAACCGCGTGCTTTTTAGCAAATCACTTAAATGAAGAGAATGTTGTGGAAACATGGAAAGGTTAAGTAAAAACCCTGAGTGCATGTGCTGAAGTGCTTTGCTAAAATACACACTACAAGAGCAAGTTTCCAACAATTCAGTACAAAAAAAAAAAAAAAAAAAAAAAAAAAAGACAAGGAAAAAAAACCATAGAAAAAAACCATAGAAAAGGTATCCTGGGCAATTTCATTTTTAAAGGATAAGAGACGAAAATCAACCACAAGCAGAATGATGGCTGTTTAGAAAACACATTTGCTGTTCAGGGAAATACACAGATTGCACTCTGAAGAGCTGAAATCTTGATGGACTTCCAGTTTGGCTCCATCTGAGAGAAAATTCTTGGAAAGAAAGTACGTTACAAAGGAGATACTTGAAGGAATATCCACCAGGGTTAGCAGTCCTGCCAAAGACTTGGAGAACTGCTATTTGCAGTCTGATATGAATCCAGGCAAGGACCCATGAATGCGTTTGGCTGCAGTTTGTTTTTAAGTAGAAAAAGTTGCCCGTTATCCTCCCAGGTAGCAGATAATGTCACCAGTTACTCCTGGAATGACGAGGGAAGAGCGATGTGGGGGGACTTCCTGAAAGCATTTTCTAGTGAGAACTGTCTACACAAAGAGATGTTTTGCACAGAGTCCTGGGTAAGAAACGGCAGTGTCATCAACGTGATAATGCTGAAGGAAACGTTATACTGTGTGCGCAGCCTGCCATGCAACATTACTCATTTGGAAAAAGGCTATTTTTAATCAAGAAAAAGCACTTTAATCAAGGATAGAGTCAGTGATTCAAAAATTTCATGCAGGTGCATGTATTACTTGACTGAAAGCATTTCCCCCAAAGGTCAGAGCTGCAGGGAGATGCGCGTGTCCCATCCCAGCAGTGGAGATAACCTCGGGGTGCCCATATCAGCCTGATGTATTCTGGCTCTCGGCTCAGGGAGCCTCAAAGTCAGAGCTGCCCCCACTAATCCTCTTAACTTTAAACAAATATTTGCTGTACCCTAGGCACACTCGGTAAGATTCATGGCATGCCAAAGAAGACACATCTGCGTTAGGGAGGTTGATTCAGTTTTCCTTTGTATTTTTCCACCCGCACAGAAGAGATCGGCTGCAGGTCCTACAGCATATGCAGAGCTGGTTCAGCAAACAGCAGGGACAATAGCATGCCCCCAGCTCCTGGGGAGCCCTTCCCTCCTCCCTGCATCTCTGGGAGCTGCAGGAAGAGCTCACAATGGCCAGAACAGAGAACAGATTTCTGCTTGGCAGGTGAATGAGCATACTTCAACCCAACAGCTCCTATTGAGCAAACCTCCCCGCCTCTCCTCCCCACCTCCCAGCCCCACAACTCTCTGAAATTAAAAAACAACATTCAATCAACGTTTCCTGGAGTAGCTTGTACTCTGAGTCACTCTCTGGGCTGACTGCAGGAAGATTTTAAGATTTCAAATGTCAGAACTGACACATGCTGCACGCTGGAGGCAAACCCCTGTGGTTCCAAAGCCTGCTTGTGCGTGCTTCCAGGAGCACTCAGGGACCCCCTCGCCTGCCAGCAGACCTCCCCAGGACAGGGCTGTCTGCCTTCTCCTGGATGCAGCTCCATCCCCAGGACGCCCTTTTCCTCCCAGGCACCCCTCTGATACTTCCTTAGCTTTCAGCCTGGCACACACAAGGCTACCTTGCCTCCAAGATTGCCTCCCCGGGATTTAAGTGGCCAATACCATCCAGTAAGTAGGCACTAAAATAGGCTGAGGAATAAATTGCTCTCATTTAACATTCACTCTGAAAAATATGGCTGCATTTATTATGCAGTATATTGTTTTATATACTGTTTTGTTATAATAAGTCATGTTTAAAATGTCATGACATTTAAATCAACAGCAATAAGAGGGAAATACTGAAAAAGAACAAGATCAAAAAGGATTTGAAAAAATCCTAGCAAAATGTTACGGGCCAAACTCCACGGTTAGAGTGAAAATAAAGTGGTTGTTCCCAGGTGTGGTGGCAGCGAGGTGCCACCACCAGTGGGGTGATGGTGGTTGGCTGTGGCCAAGGGATTCGGGCGCTTGAGGCAAAGCCGTCACAGTACTCTGTGTCCCCCTGTGGTTTTAGTTTCTCTGGGCTGTCCTTTGCTATCGAGTCACCACAATACCCTGAATACGTCCTTAGAACTTGATAATGCCATTTGTCTCAGTGAGGAGCTTTATTTCAGTGCCTGTGCTAAGTTATATGAATGAACTTTATATAATATAGTATGAAAGCTTACTTTAATGTGGCTTCATAGCCTTTGAGAAAACACAGAGCCTGTCAACCACTGATGATTTACATGCATAATGGCAGATATTCACCACAAAGACTTTTGATGTTAAAAAGAAAATAACTTGGATCAGAGGAGCTACTGTGTTACTGGAGATTTTATGCTCATTTTTCTATCAGGTCTGAACCCGTATGGAGCATCCCTCACTGCTGCCTCCGTGAATCCTCACCCCCCGCCAAGGGGAAAAACAACAACAACTGCAACAACAAAACAGATGGTGATGCAACGAAACATTAAACCCAATCCCAATACCTGAGCCGTACCATGAATATTTCACTGAGGCAGAGGGTAGAAAAGACAACAAAATGATCTTTTCTAGCATCTTAAGGGATATCTAACCTTGTAATTGCTATAGACACAGAGGACACACAAGATGGAGACCAAGACTACTTAAAAGCTGTGTGTATTTTCTAAAAATTAGTAACTCAATGTTCCCATTACAACCTGCCAATACGAATGACATTTACTCTTGCTCTGAGGAATGAAAGAAACTCTAAGAGACAGACTGCATTAAGAATCTATTGATATTCCACTGACCTAGTGCCATATGAACCAGACAAGTTTTGTCAAGGGCAAATGCCCCAGAGTCTGAAAATTCATTTCTTAAAGTAGCAGCAAAGGAAAAAAGAAATATGTATGTATCTTCAGTGTCTAGAATACTTATAAAATCAAGTGCTGGCTTGCATTGTCCTGATGCTGCAACAGCAGTATACAGCACTAGACCCAGATACGTGAGCAGAACTGGAGATATCAGTTGTTCAATCACCTCTTCCAGTTTTCCTAGCGAGTTAGTACTGCTATGGCAGTTGCCATATTATTAAGTTTAAATGGGATGTTCCCTTAAGAGGTATCACATGGGTTCTAATCCAGTTTATTTTGTCTTATTACATAAACTTCACAAAGCTAAGTCGTCCATAGCAGAATAGGGTCTAAGACTTTCCTTTGCAAGGGATGGATGCAGAAGGCATGAGCTGTGCAGGACATCCCCACCTTGTACAGTGGGGGCACACAGACAAAGTAACTGGAAGGAGAGTGAGAACAACTCAATGCTGTCCAGGCAGGCTCCTCCATCCCTCAAGATAAACCTCTTAACGTGTACACTAAATCAAATGAGAACAGAAAGTCACAGACAAGCGACCCAACGCAGAAGCAACACGAGAACCCCTATTTTTTTTTTTCTTAGTGAAGTTGAGCCTGAGATAGCAGTGGCTTTTTCAAGGGGTGGAGGAGCGCAGGCTGCCTTCATTCGAGGAGGAGGAGGAATATATTTGCTCCTCTTCCAAGCTGCAATGTTGGCCTTCTGTTCAAATTCTTTTTCTGGGGGGTAAGACCACAGTTATACCCACGTGAGGCCCACACTGAAGAGTGGGGATGGCATTATAGCCTGGGAATATAATATTCTGTGATAGCTTTCAGTGAATGGACTGAATTTGGGCAAAATTAATTTTAGCTGGATACATTGTGCAGTTAATTAAGGCTGATAGCTTCCACTAGAAGAAAGGAGTTTTTGAAGAAAATACATTGAAAATCTTATTAAACTGCACAGTAAAAAAATCAGTTGCCATAGCCTGTGCTGCATCTTCCCAGACACCTCCATGTTTCTATACAGAAATCCTGTACTGATACCATTTGCATAACAAGTAATATTTAATATGCAGATTTGAGTATCATTGCTTTTGGACAGAATTAACGTTCAGACCTTTGAGCACACACATATTTTAGAAATATTCATCTTGAAAACTCACTGGAACTTTATTTGCAGCATTAGTGTGAGTTCTGCTCCTGGGAGCCTCATGGATGAGGTGGTCACATGAACATGGAGAGGCAGAAGGCAGAGAGGACATGGAGACGGGAAAAGCAACCCAAACATTCCAAGTTTTCAGAGATGAAGTAACTTTCTGTTTTCAGTTCACTTTGTTCATGCCTTAGGAAATGAGATCAACAGAAATGAAAGCAATTTCCAGCCGAAATGAACACTGCTCATGGCTCAACTGAGAAGAGGTGGCATATTTTTCCAAAAGCTCAACTCCAGTACTTGCAGATCAAATACCCTGAGAACAGATCTAGCATGAGCTTGCATCATATCAGTTTGCCAGTCTGGGAATTTGCAGGTTTTCTGCTTGTTCCTGAGGAAGCTGGTTGGGAAAACAGGTTGCACTGCCACATCATGTGGTGGACTTGCAAAATCATTTTATTCACTTAGATACAACTCAAAGTCAGGCCAGGGTACCTTGGTAGCAGAACTACTACAGACGGCCTACCGCTCCCTTCATTCCTCTCTCCCATAAGCCTTTCATTTTTTTTAGCTAGCCTTCACGCAGAATTCCCAGGAGGCATATTCTGTGTTCCCAGGGCTTATCCTGTGCATGTACTGATGTGTACGAAGGTGCCCAAGCTTTCCTCATTCAGACCCGTAAGCATTATTATATTACATTTAATTGCAGAAGACACTGTCTTAACAGCTTTATTTCTTATATGACATCTTGTGAATTGCCTTTAAGAAAAGCCATTTACAAGACTTCTATATATATGTAAACCAGTATTCTAATGTCACATTCTTGTTTGCACATAACCTTGTAGTCACGTCAGCTAATCCGAATGCAAAAGCAAGTGGCCCTTCACAGACTCCAGTTAGGAAACAGTAGCATGGGTTGTCATAAAACAAAAGCGTTTGACTGATACTGTGCAAAATCTGTTCTGCTGGAAAACCGGCATCTTGCCCATCATCTTCTACAAAGTTCAGTATTTTTGTCAGTGCTCATCTCCTTGACTTCTTAATTGTCTGTGTTCACTGACTGTATCAAATGGAGTTTTCCTTTGCCTTTACTCACTGTGTATTACATCTTTTAATCGGTATATATAATTACTTACCACAATCTGCCATGCCAGATTTTCAAAGCATTAGTCTAATTAACTTAAGCTTGATAATTATGTTTCAGATATCATAACAGTACACACAGAACTTGCAGATTATGCTGTTAGCTTAGCTGTTTCTGATAACATTTTTCTCCCATTCTTATTTTCACTTTTCTTTTTGCACAGGGTGGGAGCACAGGGGGAAACAGAAGCTGCTACTCTGTTTAAGCAACCGGAGGTTGCCATAAAAGCAAAATCAGGCTGTTTATAATAACAAGTCATCAAATAAGGCAACACGAATGAGAACAGATCCAAAAGGCCAGGATTTCATCTACTTGTAAAAGTAGAACGTCAGCAGAAGAAGAAACCTGAGCTTCCAACAGCACAAATCATAGAGGATTCAGACACAATCTCGCAGCACTTACTGCCCAATTACAAAAGTACTCAGACTTTCCACAGGTCTCCAGCCTCAGCTATTCTAATTATACGCCTGTTGGCGACAGCGTGCCACCAGGGAGGCAATAAATAAGTGATAACATGCATGGGACCTGGCACACATACCTTGCCAGCACAGAAAGATCATCCCTCACAAAGTGATGTGGGCCATCTGGGCATGTGAAATACGCAAGCCTGAGACTCCAAGTAACAGTAAATAGATGCAGAGAACACTTATGTCACAGTAAGAAAGGAAAGCAAAAGAAATCAGTAAGAGGTAATGGGCTTTTATTTGGCTTTCTGGTGCAATACTTTTCTTCTCACTTCTGTCCAATTCACTTTTTTATTTTTTATTTTTTATTTTTTATTTTTTATTTTTTACCTTTTCAGCCCATCTGCTTGAACTGCTTGAGTGCAGTGGTCCACAGAAGCTGCCAAGCCTGCTCAGAGAACCACAGTGAGGACGTCGCATTCACTCTGAAGTTACTGGCAAGGATTTAATCAG
Organism: Alectoris magna; assembly: GCA_030625065.1. Classification (NCBI taxonomy): domain Eukaryota; kingdom Metazoa; phylum Chordata; class Aves; order Galliformes; family Phasianidae; genus Alectoris; species Alectoris magna. The sequence continues at coordinate 11,513,658 of CM060572.1, forward strand.
CTACAAAACACTGAACCACTCCTATTTTTAACACAGACTTAATAGATATGGAGAGGACAGGAACATGCAGTTCCTCTTGCAAAGGTTCCTCCTTCCAGCCCTTATTTTCAGGTGACTGAAGGGCTGTTACCCTTGACAGAAAAATTACCAGCAGTCAAGGAAGTAATCAGAGCAGCCAGTCCATAAATAAGCATAGCATAAATCTGAATATTAGTAATTAGCATTTGATTCAATCAGACCAGAAGCGTTAGACCACTGTAGCAGCAATTCCTTATAGGAAACTATTTAACGTTCCAATTATCTTTAATGGATTAACCTCAAAGTACGGCTGAGGTGCAACATCCTAAGAATCCCTTTGCTCATCTGCAGTCCACTTGCAACTAATTTCCCTTCACAACCTTACCTCAATTAACATTTTTCTGTATTTCATACATGAGTAACTGCAGTACTGAAATATGCAATCCTTTCCCAAATTTAATAGCTGAGATACCTTAATTTTGATTCTACAAATGAAGGAAAATCATTTTTTTTTGCTACTATCTCAAACCAATTAATTTCTCCTTTTTTTTTTTTAACTGACTTTGCATCTGCGATGTATGTATGAACCAAAAAGGTCCTACATTTTTCACATCATAATTGCTTGGGAACGATCTGTCAGGCAGCACCTCGAAGACAAAAAAAAAAAAAGGACTTAAAAATCAGCAGATTTTGAACTTCGCTTTGCATTTCCCATCACTAAAATTTTTGAAGAACGTTTGATAGTAAGAAAGCAAAGCTCAACTGGCATAATTTTAAACTATCTGAATGTGAAAGTCTTGGGAAATGTAATAATCCAGGAAGGAAAGAAGAACACACTCTTACTGGCCAGCGTGCAACTGTAGTGAGATAATTAAATAAAATCACTGTAAAATAAAGATCATGTGTGAGATAAGGTGCATTACGTAGCATGGGTAGGATGAGGGGCAGCTAACTGCATGAGCTCAGAGTTCTCAAATGCCCCTAACATAGGCAAACACGTGCCCAGTCTTAAACTGTCTACGCAGCGGGGCAACAGCTGGACCTCGTGACCCTTTCCCATTCTTCATGTATGGTGAGGAAGCTCCTGCTTTGTGCCACGGTTGTGGCAAAAGGAGCAGCGTTCTCTAACAGATTACAAATCTGACATTATTTTCCTTTTCACTGTATGTTTGCAGCATTATTTTAGCATTAAGAAAAATGAACACACACGCAGATAACAGCATCCACAGAGCAATATGGCATAGCTGTTTTGCTTCTTACAAGCATCCAATTTAACTTTATCATCAAATACCACACAGTGTTTCGCTCTTTACTGATTTTAACCTCTGTTTAGAGCTAGGCATTGTGTGCTGTGCATATCATCTAGCGCTCACTATGGAGGAGAGCATTAACAGTAGAAAGACACACAGTGACGCAGTACATGAGTTCTTATTTCAGGACTGTTGGATTTAGTTCCCCATCTGACACATCCACGCGATGCCACAGAGCTTCACTGCCACTTCTCTGAGCTACTAATGTCACCATGAAGTGACACAGATAGGGACACAGACATAATATTGCTTGTCCACACAGCTACATAAACACACTTTATTTTGTATATTAATTTCTATAACAAATAGAGATATGCATGGCCTATTTGGTTACACGAACAAATCCGTGCCCTGAAAGATGATGTTCTCATTAAATGGAGTCGCATGCCCAAATCTTATAAGCGCTGTTTACTTTGCTGGCAGCACAGCCAGCACGCTATGGAGCATAAATCTGTCGCTATTGCCACTCAGACTAAGAGCACCCCATAGCGAATTCTGAACGCTTACAAAAATTAAATAATCCAATAAGAGGAGAATATATATTAATAATCAATAACTGCTTAATTTAGCTAACATTGTGAGCACTTTCTCTCCAACCCTTTAACCGCTTGCAGAGAGCACCCAATACCATAGCATTTTACCCTCAACTTGGAGCTTTGTTTTTTAATCCAGTTTTGTTCCCTCCCCCCCCCTAACCCCCCCCAGTGTGTTTCACTTGGGATTAATGACTGAAGAGTAATTAAAAATAGAACTGTAGATTATTTTGTGTTGGAAAAGACCTTACAGACCATCCAGTTCCAACTTTCTGATGCAAGCAGGGCTACCACCTACCAAATGGTGTTCCCCAAAGCCCCATCCAACCCGGCCAGGGATGAGGCACCTACAGCTCTCTGGGCAGCCTATGCCAGTGCCTCACTGCCCTCATAAAGAATTTGTCGCTCACATTAAATTTAAACCTACCCTCTTTTAGTTTAAAACCCTTACCCCTATCAACTACAGTGCCAGATAAAAATAAACTCCTCTTGCCACTACTTCTGTTTTTAAGCAACACACACTGCATTTATGCATGAAAGCTGTTCTTATTTCAAGGACTGTTTCAGGCCTGATTCTACTGATGCTGTTTGTCATGCATTCATTTCCTGTAATGGTTCTGGCCCACTCGCCAAGAAGGGGAGAAATTCTTTACATCTAGTGGGCACTTTTATATCTCTGGGCAATCATCCAGGGCCAGGCCCTTGCCTGATGCTCCACCTGAGCTGATGGACCCTTCCTGACCCCTCTGCATCTTCCTACAACACCAGAGCCAGCCAGGCCAGCCTTGCTTCCAGGAAAGCAGTTGTAAGTCCACCAGCTGCCTTACAGATTGACTGAACGCAGAGGGCAGCAGGCTGCCACCTCCTGTCACAGTTTACTGGCACTGCTATCTGAATTGAGATATATATATATAAATATATAAGGCTGTGCTCTAGATGACAGTGCCAAGCATCTAGGGACATTTCAGGAAATAGCCCTGAGAACATCAGAAAAGCTATAAATACTCCGTTAGGGATTATCTCCGTGACACGGATTAAATCGAGGGTTTCCATCTTTCTGCCTCATCTCTGGGATTTGGGAGCACCAGTAAAAGTTTGGATAAATGCTACTGCAAAAAATAGTTTGTCTGAGTTCACACCTGAAACACATCTGCTGAAAACTAGCATGGTGAACCATCCTGGGTTCAATCTCTCAGAATGAGACAAATGTTGAGAATTATCTAAAGAAGGCAAAGTAGGTTTCACCAGCTTACTACAATAAGCTTATCGCATGAACACAGATTTTGTGCTGATTCTGCTACCAGTAGGAACAGGTCATTATTGACCGCAACTTGAGCCAGAGGAAAGGAGGACATTTTCTCTAGATAACAACAATTTTGTGAGCAAAACTGAATCTCTCACGCCCCAGTTCAGAAAGGTATTTAAGTAAGTTCTCTCTCAACACTGGGTGCGTCTAAGATCCATTTCAACTCAGGTTGATCGCTTAAATGCCAGAATGAGATTGCACTTAATACCAACAGACACCTGTGTAATTAAAAACACACACACTCGAGCATGACACGCAGAGCTGGATGTGTTTTACTCACTACCCACATTTGAGGATAAGAATTCTTTCTTTAATTAAAGTGAGGGAAGATGTCTGGATGCTCGCATATTATGGCAGTGAGAGCAGTACAGGAAGAGAGATTAAGTCATGCTATGAGTCAGAAAACTGTGCACAGCCAGATTAAAACCAGGGTAATAATTATGACAAATCAGTTGAAATTATTGCAGAAAATGTTATCTGCCAGTTCAAAGCTGAACATTCTGACAAATTTTAGGAAAATAACATTCTTCCTTCATTCTTGGCATCTCCTCCTGCATCTTCAGGAGCTGTTATTGTTATAACACTCAGTTTTTTAATGCCATTTTCCAACTGTGGCTATGGAACATTCGGTATTACTTACAGTATTCTTGTGCTTCAACACAGTAAATACATATGGCACCTAAGGGGTAAAAAGAGATGTAGCAAGGGAGGATCACGTGTAGTGACTACTTGTAGTATCATTCTAATCCATTAGCATTGCCCTTTGACCCACTGTGATAACTGGGGTCTGCATGTCTCCCATAATTGTAAGCTCAGCATGGGAAAATGCAAGGTTTTGAGCAATAGTCTGAAAATGTCATAACTTTTGTTGATACAAACAGTGCAGAAGAGGAGGAGCATGAATTCATCTGAACAAGAGAGCTTTGTATGCAATCACATTCATGGTGTCTACAGCACAATTTCTCCTAACAGTGTATTCAAATGGATGTTCAAATGGAAGCTCCACACACCACTTAATATTGATGTCAGAAGTGACATGTGGAGCTAATTAGATGTATTTATCTGTGAGAAGAGGTATGTGCTTCCATTTCTGCCTAACACTTTAAAGCTGAGGAATCCTGTTGCTCCTACATGCCTGCGATGGCAGTGGCCTTTTGCAATACCTAGAGGTCATATTTGTAATAAAGCTTGGAAGAAAACCGGAAAAAAAAAGCTGTATTTGCATTCTTCCCCCGGCATTCACTCCTGCATTAGATCAGCCCTTGGCTGCCTCAGCAAAGAATGAAATTACAACAGGGCTTGGTGAGGACCTGTGGATAAAGCAAAACAACCCCCATTCTGCCAGGCAGCTGCTGCACAGATTTAAGCCACCGGTAACAGGAGGGCAGGCCACTTGCTGCTGGTTACTTTGCATTATCCAGGATAACCACCAGAGCCCGTGCAATGACTCTGGATTTGCAGAGGTGACATCAGACCAAAGCCCCATTACACAACAGGCAAAGGCAGCAAGTCAGCCCCATCAGCAGCAGAATTCGACCCAGCTGGGTTCTGCTGCATTCAGTGGAAAAATACCCATTGCCTTCAGTGGAAGCGAGTTCAGCATCTCAGTGCCAGCAGGGAAAAAAAGCTCAAAAGGTCACACAGAGAAAACAAAGGGGAAGTTGTTCCGAGGCACCGAGAGCTGCTTCCATTTTATTTTACTTTATTTTTCTGTTCGGGATTTCATATTGGTTTGTTTTTCAGCAGAGCAATGCATCCCACCATACAGCCTCCCCCAACTAACCAGGCAGGAGCATGATCTGTTTTAAAGAAAATCGTGAGTTTGTCTGCCAACAACTCAATGTTTCACTGCATCGGGCCCTGTTTCTCATACTATTTTTTATTGATCAGAATACCTCAGGCTATTAAGTTTATTAATTAAATGATAATTTTTTTTTTTTTTCCTGGTGAGAATACAAGGAGATAAATGTCTTACAAATAAACTCAGAGCTCGCAGGCTGAGTCATGTGGTGATTTAGAAGTCATTTATCTTTTCCTCTAACCCTCAGCAAAAAATAATCATTGCCACAATGCTCTGCGAGTCTAATGTGACTGTGAAATGTGCAACATAAAGGGATATTTTTCATTTCCAGCACAATTATACCAAGCTTTTATGTGATACTAATTTGTAACTGCAATGCTAACAAGAGGATATGGATAGCTGTTAATCCATTTAAGCACAAGCTGCCACCCTTCTAAAGCAGGGAGTGGTCTGACCCCATCAGCTGAAGACAACCTTTACAGAAGCTGAATTCAGACTCAAACGTCTGTATCTGTCAAAGACACACAAGTTTGCATATGCCTGAGTTTTCCAGCGCTTTATTGCTGTTCTGAGCCAGGCCTGGGGTTGATAGGTGATGCTCTAAAGCTGAGAGATAGCGGCTCTTTGAAGAGCTTTCCTTCAGTGCTGCTTTTCCCAGGCTGAGCTGCTGGAGAGCACTTCTGTGGCAAACAAGTACCTTTGACTCCATTGCCCACCCCAGAGCAAGCAAAGGAGCTGCTTGGGCACCCTGCTAGGTGTGCAGGGAAAACACCACAGCTCTTTGATCAAAGCTCCAGGCAAACTGGGTGCCAACTGACACCAGGTAGAAGGGCTCAGGGACAGAGGAAACTTGAAAGGCAAGAATCCAGGTGGTCAGAAATGAAGAAAAAGGTACAGATCCCTTCCTAGGAGGGTGAGAAAGGCTGCCAGGAGCACAAAATTACATGTTCACATGCAACTGTACGTCAGCACCCACACGAGTGCTGTCGATACAACAGGGCCACCTCCATTTAAGTCCCTGCACTGCAAAGGCAGTGGGCAGCTTCGGCGTGCAAGTACTTTTAATACATGGGAGCACAGCTATTGCTTTAAGTAACACTAAATGCATTTCAGAATCCCTTATTTTCTTTGTGTTTCATCAACAGTATTTTGATTTAAAGAGACTGTCATCAGGACAAACACATGGGGCAAGGTAACAGCTGAAAGCATCAGGAGAAGAATGCTGGAAGAGGGGCGGGGGGGGGGGGGGGGGAGGGAGTATGAACAGACAGCAGCCTAAATAATTCATCTGAAACAGGACTTCTGCATCCTGCCATGAGACGGACCAGCAGCAGCTGAAATCTACTACGTGCAATTTGGATGCCAGCCCATGGAGCACAGGGCAGCAGGAGAGCTGGGTCTGCAAAGGTACGCTTTGCTATTCCCAGTGACAGCAGGTAAGAATGCAAATAATGGACCTTAGTTTTTGTCCTAACCTTGCCAACCTTTCAGGTTTTCTGTTTCTTCAAGAGGAATATGCTACCACATTCTTAGAAAGTGGCTTTGCTCAGATCAAGAGACTAAGAAGCCTTCAAGGTCTGGCCTTTAGAAGTTATGCCACTGGATCACCTGCACTTTGAATACAACATACCACAAACTAGTTTCTTTTCTTGCTTCTCTACTGATCTGGCCCCAGATGAGGCGATTCGCAGAAGGAATCAAAGAGGCACAAACAGCACAGGCAGTGTTTGCAGACACACACTTTTGGAAAAATGATGGCGCATGAATATAGACTAAGGCCTCTAATTTTTCATACCCCTTTCTGCCAGAAAAAAAAACAGCTGCAACAGCACCAGCCTACAGGTGGTCAAGGGACATCTGCACTGCCATGCAGTGACCTTGGGTGCTGCTCCAATAAAGTGGCTGACAGCAAGCTCCAGAGACCTCACTGACATCTTCAATAGAAAGTAGGGCACAACATCAGCAGCATGCACGTTTGCACTCCTTTAGCCCCAAGCACAGATATCCACTCTCCACAAACCCATCACTGTTGGGCCTCTGCTGGCAGCACGCAGGAGGTCAGAAAGCTCTGTGCACTTTAACCCAGGCTCTCTCCATCAAAGTAACTCAGGGCTATTTCTTAGAATATCCCATCCCACTCTCTGAAGCTGTTTACTTACAGTTCCAAATCAACATCTGATACAAAATGAAAGAACCATAAAGTGTTCGAAGAAATCGAGATCATGAATGCTCTGTGACAGCTACACCGAGAAGCAGTGCTGCTTCTTGGCATCTGAGTGCTAGTTTGTCAACCTTTGCTATTTAAGCAATTCACAGCCAATTTAATTAAAAATATAACAGATCTGAAAGCTGCTAAATTCTTGCAATGACTATCAGTCATTTGATAATGGTATGAAAGAGCCATCAGAAGGGAACCGTAAGCAAACTTTGTTGAGATTGAATAATAGGGGCATTACAGCTTTCAGCCATTAATGTCATGTTTTTTAAATAACCTCGCTGTCCGTATCAACCTAAAAAACCTGGCGTTTTTATGTCAACACACTCATTTACAATCAAAAGATATTTTTAGGAAAAGTACAGTACAGTTAATGGTGACGAGCTGCCCATTTCGCATTCTGAACACTAAGACAGCCTCTGCTGTGCTCACTTCATCATTTAGTTGACTTAATACCAAACTTCTTTTCCTTCCCTTTTCTGCTTGTTGCTAACATGAATACCCTGTATTCATTAGTAATCAAATACAATAGCAACTCTAACACTGTTGCACAGCTGAACTCTTTTTATTACCAACACCCTCATGTTTAAATTATTTCCTTTAAATAGTTGTCTCTTGTTATTCTAGTTCAGCTCACAGGGGAAGTTCTGACTGTGACAGCTTGGGTGAAGGATGCCAAATTAAATAAGTGAACAAACCCAGAATCAACAGATACTGGTTTCATCATTAGAATAAAGTCACATTCAGCCACATCCACAAGAGTTTGGGGTTGCTGCCAGGGAATACTGCAGAGAGAATCATATGCGGTCCTCAGCTCAAACCACGTTCAAATTCTTGTGACAGCTTAACACTTACACATCAATTAACTTCTGGGCATGGACACAAGTGCATTCGCAAGTGCAGATGTGAAAAGGAAGCCTGCACGCACATAAGATGCGGTAGATGGACTGCAAAGCTCTCCTGGTGAGGACTCATACTTTCGAATCAGCCAAAAACATCTTTGAAAGAAAAGGGAATAAACCCCTGGAGGCTTCTTTTGGTCACATAGTTCTGACATCAGAGATTTGTGACAATGATACTGTGTCACACACAAATGTAAACATAAACACACTGCAAGACAAATACAGAAAACCAAGAGCTAATAAACCTTGCTTTGGAGGTTAACCCCTATGCATAAAGTTCCTAAGCTGCTCTGAAATTCATTTTATACATCTAAAAAGGAAAATTTGCTGTGATATGAACTAGTCCAAATGTTCTTTTTTTTTTTTTATAGACACGTTGCAAAATTACAATATTTATATATAGTAGCAGATGCTGCTCTACAATATAATACAACTTTATATCATACACTGCCTTTCATACCAAATGCATTCCCAAGCACCGAACAGAATTAAGTACAAGGAAGCAGTGGATGCAGGCAGTACACAGTATAAATTATAGAAACCAGTGGTGTAAAGACACTGTATGATGAATAAATTAAGGCACTGAGCCATAAGGCCAATAAAAGAGTGAGAAAAAATTAAGAGGCATATGCAGATGAGAAAACCTACTTTAAAAAAGACAAAAGTTGAAGAGATGGAGAGTTGATGAGGCAGAAAGTTACACAGAGGCTGCTCCAGATGGTAAAAACAGCAGCAAAGGAAGCAAAGGCCACCAAGAGTGTCACGGCTATGTGCAAAGCAACACAAGGTGGCTGCAGAGTCTGGGGAAGAAAAAAGGGAAAGAAAAAGCAAAAGAAAAGCCAGAAAGGAGATGCCTGCAATGCTGGATGTAGAAATAAGGAAGGATCCTGAAAATCTAAATATCGGGATCAGAATATTTGAAGGCACCAAAGACTGTGGCTGTAAAACATCCTTCAGCTGTAGTGCTTGAGGAGCCTCCTGCCCTGCTGGCTGATTTAGAAATATGAAGCTTGGAAGGGAAAACGTTCGCACCTTGTCTGATAAATGCCGATTCACCGTTAGGGTACAAACACCTATATGAACCCACATGAGTGCCCACGCACACAAGGAAATGCTTGTCTATGTCCCAAATATGGAGTCAAAACCATTTGCCCAAGTACACGGTTGACCTGACATCCACATCACACATTATATTCTCCTTTTGGGTGACACGTATTTTATGTACATGACGCCCGGCTACCCAAATAGTTTCGAGCAGACTGAAATGATGCAACAGCAGCACCATATTGTTTAATGTTTTTGAAAAATCAAACACGACTCTGCTATGCTACACTGTTTTTAAAATACTAATAAACAAACATTAAACAAACTCATATTTAGCTCTCGGGCCTGAAGCTGCAGTACACAAGAGGCAAGTTGGCATAGATGTGTTGGCCAGAGTTTACTCGGCTCTGAACTAAGTGGCAAAAGCAATGATAGTGTCATTTAAAGTCACCAAGCATACATATTTGTGGATCCCTTTCACTCTGACTGAGTTGTCAGTGTGAGAATAGTGCTGAAAATAAACATCCCTCTGTCGACCTCCGCCGACAAGCCTGGGCAACCTTTAGGCTTTCAGACTAGCAAGGTCTAGTGCTCACACGTAGCTTCTGCCGTGGCATTTTCAAGCAGAGAATGACAGCAGTGACATTTAAATCTTGTTCATCTCCTCTCCATATCCAGCTTTATTTCCTTGCTCATCATCTGTAGTCTCTGCCAGCCTAGCCCCAAGACAACCCCACTATATCAAACCAGGATATAGTCACGATGCTTATACAGCATCTTACTTACCTCAAAAGACTAAAATACATAAATGCTGTATTTAACATCCTGCAGATAGATCCAATAATACAATAAACAAGAAGGAATTAAAAAGATTTTCTAGGAGTAAGGCTAAATAAAGCAACTGCTTCAAAGATCAAGACCTAAACCACTGAACTCCCACTACATGGAATCCGTCACTCTGGCACATCTAGGCACACAGTGTGCAGAAATGAGCTCAATTCTTACACAGAAACCTGGCAAATAGCCTACTGGTAATTTAAAAGCCCTCAAGAGGGCACCTAGGAAAAGCCTGAGTTACGTACTGAATTAGTGGTGGGACTCTGTATGGTGGGTAAACATCTATCTCTCTGCTATCAGCTACAGAAGGCAGTAAATGTAAACTATCTGGTGCTCACAAGCAAAACAGCACAGAAAGAATCAGAGGCTGTATAGATTCACTTTTCCAGCTGCCCCTTTTAACTTTTGAACTCAAGTGTAATTTTAACAACTTTGGCATTATCACCTGTTTGTGGCCAACTCAGACAACAAGTAAATAACTCAAATCTTAGGTCAACTACTTATTTCATGCTCAGTTGTGAGGACGGTGTGTCATTCCGAAGTCTCTGTGATACACAAGTGCTATATGATGTATTCATACCAACCTGACAGTCTAGAATATGAAATGCAATGGGAATGGATGCACTAAGGAAAACAACAAATCAAACAAATAATCAGCCGTAAGGCTGAAGGCAGGACAGGGTTGGTTCATACGAAATAGCCTTTGGAAAACAGTTACATTATTTACCTGTGATCTAACTTGGCATTTAAATAAACTTCAGTTAAATACTGACACACTCAGAGATACAGTTTGTTTGGTTTGCTTCTACTTTTCAAATAAAATACTCTGGAGTGGACGATCGGATCGATTATTTAATGGGCTAATGACTATTTTAGGGCTTTAAGAAACACGCAAATGTCATGCATGTCTGATACCTGTGTGGCATAAACACAGAAAAACCCCATGACCAGAAGATTCACAATTAATTTAGGATACTGTCAATCACAATCCCTTGCTTGGAATCTCATGCTGAGATGCTGGCTGCGATCCCCAGACTGAACAGGAGCTTGGGCTGTCAGAGCAGTCCAGATATGAACCCTCTGAAAAGGATTAGGTCTTCCTCTGAGTCAAGGGCAAGAATGCAGTACGGTTCTTTATGAAACTTCGTAGTCTCTATAGCAAACTACAGCAAGAGCACAATATCTGTCAAATTTAGAAGCAAGATACAAGTGATCAGGGCTAGGCACATTCATAACTTGGAAAAAGAAATCATCGACCACAAATAATGCACTTTAGGTGACCTAGCTACATTTATTCAATCTGACTGAGCAGAAAAAAAGCATTATTAAAAGAATTAACGCAACCCATCCTGAGATTTATTTGTATGGAACCAGCTGGTGGGTGAGATCATGTAAGAATTGATTTTTCTGCCTTACTGAAAAAAAAAAAAAATAAGGTTAGGTAGAGACTAAAAATCATTATCTGAGGTGCCCAGAATGTCTTAAGCAAAACTAAATCACAGCCACAGTTCTCTCAGTGCAAATATACAACTGAGCAAGATATGGTAAAAGTTAGGTTGTTCTAACGATGAAATCGCCAAAGATGATCTATTTTTTAAAAAGTATATCATATTTTGAAGATGTTGGGACAAGCATTAATTCATTTACTAACCAAGTCAATAAAAATGTCTGTAGCCAAGAGCTCTATTAAAAGTCCATAATGTTACCTTAATGGAGGAAAACTAATAGAGTTCTTTTGGAAGTTGTCCATAAAATTAATATTGTAGAATTTTAGTGGATGTCTTAAACAGTTTAAATATACATTTTTATTAACAGACCTAATAAGAGAATTAAGTTAAAATCATTACTTTCTGTAAGAGGAAGTATTTACATTTTGAGAATCTTAACGGAGCTTATTTCTTAAGAGAATTTCGGAACAATGCTCATTATTCAACACTGTGAAGCAGCAATCGGCTAGCTGGCAACCACGCATAGAATATCTGCCAGTTTGCAACTACTGCAGCACTCACTCGGAGCCTCTCTGTCTAACCCACTTTGCATGGCAGCTGTCCAGGACCTCGACCTGCAATACAATCCACTTCCTTGTCAAGAGCCCTCCTTGGAAGGCATTAAACTCAACCAAAAACCACGAAGCAAGAAATAAATAAAAATCTTGCTAATCCAGAAGGCAGACAACTCAGAACGGTCTTATATCAGATATCAGCTCATGGCATCTTTCAGTGAGCATTTCACCGTTCAAAGCCACATACCTGTGACTGTTTACTGACGGCCTGCATGCATTTGCAGTTGAATGAAACCCACCTATTTCACCTAAACTGATTACTTGCATTGCAGGGCTACAACATCCTATGGACAATGCAGATGAGCTCAGAAGGTGCCATAAAGGATTGTCATGGTTTAAACTGGACAGCTTTCGAGGTGCTGCAGAAGGCACGTGCTGCAAAATGAGTCACAGGACTGGAGGCAAGATTTGGCAACATATTTTGGCTCTGAAGACAGTGAGGAACGATGATGCTTGCACGTTGGAAGGGAAGTCCCACGCTGGCATAAAGGTACTTTCCTGTTTACTTTCCTACTGAAATCTGTAGCGTTCAGTCTGCAAATGAATGACTTGATGAATTTCTGATGAAGTCACTGTGTATTTAGTATCTAACCACCACACCTGGGCATCTGAAATTAATACTTTCGGAGTTTTATTACCCTGTGACATCACAGGTCTCAGAGTACAATTTCTTGACATGTCAGAGTTGGTAGGAGGCATAACAGCACCAGTTTTGTACATCATGGTAACGCATGCATGTACCTTCCAAAGCGATCAGAAACCCATGCCCTACTCACATCTTCCTCACTCCATCATACCAAAGTGAGGGGACTCAATACAAAGAAAATGGCAAATTACAGAATATTTATCACTGAGTAATCAGTGCTGATAATCAGATCTTGCCTCTTGTTACCAATGTTCAGTTAGAATAGACACTGGCAGGTGTATCATATCACACAGTAATTGCTACTAGCACTGGAAGATTTTCTTCCCCCCTCAAACGGCTTGCCAGATTGTTAAAACCCTTCCAAGGAAGCTGGCAGCAATACAGCATTCACAGATCAGACCAGAGCATTGGAAATTATTTCAACCATCACATTACCGGACGCATTAAAGGACCAGATCCAAAGGCCATAAAAGCTCCAGGAAACTTTTCATAGTCTATAATGAGGTTTGAATCAGGCTCCGGGTCCCAAATGGCTATCTAGTTTTGGTATTCATGTTTGTGAAAATTACAGAATGTCCTTTCATTCCAGAAGAATCTTATCAGAAAATTGATCTCTTTATATATAAAGTCTTCAGCCAAGGTAAAGTCCTTTCAGGAGCTTTATGGCTTTCTATCACTCTTTTCAAAACCCTCTGGAAACGGGAAAATATGCTGATTCTGTTTCTATGCCAAAAAAAAAAAAAAGTTAAATAAAAAAGCCACATATGTAATTTGCATAATTCTCAAGTGTTTGTGAATATCAGCATTCCATGGTTTCTTCAACAAAGGCGGCAAAGGTTAATAACAAACAGGTAAAAAAACCACCCAGGATTACAGGATTATTTACAGAAGCACCTATCTGAAAACCATCTCACTCATTTTCTTATTTATAAGACCTACCACCGTGTTCTCTCTATGTATTTAAATTAAATTATCTAATGGAAATGTTATATATGAATAGCTCAGCAAGACGCTGTATTGAAGCAACCCACCTTATTCCAAATAAAAGCTGATTGCTAGTTCTGGGCCTGTAAATGTGTCAGACAATAATTTTACTGCTTTGCAGGTAGCAGAACACCCAAGGTTCTTATTCCCAAATGGTGATTGAGTGATAGCTTTTAATATTGCCTAATGATCACAAACATGTGGAGTCTTGTGTTAACATCTGCTTTATGGGTAAAGTCGCACACTAGAACTACTCGCAAAACAAATAACCCCCTGCCCTCCAAAAGCTAGAATTAATAGAAAAAGCACGTGCTCTTTTATCACTGAAGAAAAAGTAGTAGGGGATGCCGTAAATATTTCTAGGTGTGTTTTATGTAACGTACCTAACTGAACGGATGACTTCATTCAGAGAGTTCCTGGGAGTCATGAGCTCTGAAGAGGGGGAACAGTTTGTCAGGAGCATTGGAGGAGCCAAACAAGCACAGAACAAAACCCTTCACTGCAGATAAGGAGAGCTTTGCCTGAGGACAAGCTTTTCGTCATGCTAACTAGGATGGTGAAAGGGTGCTTAACTGCTGCCCTTACACACATGACCTAAGATGTATGTCTAAGCAGACACTTTCCCATTCCCACTGATAATTCAAGCATCTGTAGTTGGCTAAGGACAGACTGTGCAGTGTCTGTACACAGAAGCATCCTGGAGCTGGGAATGCATGGAAACACTTGGCAGAGCAGAAGCTCTGCTCAGGGCTGAGAGAATGGAAACAAGTCCCCGCATCCACAGCATATCCCATCACATAACTCAGGCCAACTAGCCCCTTCTGTTGGAGTAAGAGATATATTCAAGCACTGCAAAAACTGCTGCACTGCAGAGAGCGGAGAGGAATTCATTGCAATTGTTCAAGAGAGTACCAAGGGGGTTATGGCCATTCTGCAGGCATTTAGAAGGGAATCATTGCCTGCACAAGCAGCTTGTGAAATCCAGATGATGGATGAGACTGCAAAACTACTATCTATAACACTGATATGCAAGAAAGGAAATCCTCCTTTAGGCAGAGGGTACACAAAATGTTTGCTGCACATACCCTGTACTCACTTGAGATATCAAGTCAGCAAAGCCCTTGCACCTGTGGCACAGATGCATTATAAAGACCCACCAAAACAAGCAAATTTAAGTACCTCAGGATAAATTGCCTAATAGCTGTACTAAGCTGCAGGGCTCTGTGAGCCACTCCAAGCCCTCACAATAAACTATTCCAGTAGATGATGCTATGAGAAACATAGTGTGAATTATGACATGAATAATATGGAGACCAAACTTCAGCGTCATTAACGCTGTCACAAGTCTATCTCTTTACCTGTAATAGCAGGGCACACATGATCTTCCACCTCAACAGCAACAAGCCCTTACTATTTATTGCTTTTCTGTAGAGACCAGATTTCACGAAATCCCAAAGTGCAATAGCTGAGATCTGGATGAAACTTAGCATCTCCTTCCCTAGACCCTAACATATGCATATATTCCCTTTCACTCTCTCATCCCTGCAATTAATTGAAGAGACATATTTTAACATACTGGCTAATTGAACAGAGCTAAGTTGCAAAATTTAAGAAATTTGCCACATTTATATACGTAGTAATGAGATCAATTACTTTCTGCACATGTAGACGTATTGAGAACTAATGAGGTACTTAAAACATGCATGGAGGAAGTCTACTTTCTATTTCCATGCTGTAACTTAGAGCTTGTTAGGGATTTAGCTCTTTATCAGTCTGAGCTATGGCACTTACACTGATAGAAGGCCTGTTAGCTGTGGCTCCCTACTGCATTAAAAAGTCTTTTAATGCAGCTCTGTAGTGCTGTATATCTCATTATAGCACAAAAGTGGGCAAACACTGAAGACCACGTTGCTGGAAAATACTTTGACAGAGAACATAGCAAGCAGAAAGCTTGCCCTTTGAAGGATAGCATCCACCTCACTTGTAATTTAGCTAAGTAATCCAGAGATCCTTATAATAAGAAAATCTTTATCATTTCCAAAGCTATTTAAAAAGACCTGCAAAGGTAAAAAGCCAAGTTCTAGAACTGTTATATTTATGGGTCACTTTAAACAACAAAACACTCTTTCTCCCAGTACAAAACACAGTGGTAATTTATCTCTTCAAAGAAATTGGTCTGAGAGAACATCTACACACGCTACACTTCATGCACCAAGCTCTGGGTTATTGCCTGGGAAGCCAATTTTCAGGCAGTGATTTCAACATTGAGTACAGCCCTGGATGCAGCTCCAGGCACATCCAAAGTTTCTCATTAAGTCAGACATGCAATGAAAATGTTGAAAGTTGTTTAACGGGGAGGAAGAAGGGATACAGATATTGTAAAGGTTTGAGAAAGAATCCAAAGGTGTGAAGAGGCCTCAAGCTCTAGCATGGAGAGCTGCAAGTGACGTCAGCCCAAACCTGTCTCACCTTACAGCATGCCCCTACATGAACTTTCAACAAAAGCATGCTGGCCAAACTATATAGCTTTAAATTTTTATATTTAGGAGACTAAATAACTTTTGTTTTTTTTTTTAAATTAACCACACTTCTGACCATACACTGTCTGTTGTACCTCTAGGTACTTCCTTTCCATGGTCCAGATGTTAAATGACACTCCATGAATATGACAGCCCTCAGTCATCAAGCTGCTCTCCAGGTCAGCACATCCTTCCCTGACCAAGACTCCTTACACATAGAAGAAATGACCCTCTGAAAGCACAACAAATCAGTTGTCCTCCTGAATTACTCCATCTGTGGTTGCAATCTCAGATCCGATGCTTCCAATCTGCCCTCGTGTTTCAACTGAAAAAGGAAGACTCCCCTCCTAACCAAATCTGTTCTGCGGGATTTAGCAGGCTTAGGGCAGAGCATCAGAGCTCCCAGTATACCAGTAAGAATTAGGAGCAGGCACGTTTATCTACCAGCTGTTCTTCCCTCTACTGGAAGACAACCTGCAGAACAGAGGAGGAGTCAGCTATCATTTCTTCATGCTCAGTATGCATACGCAGTACTTTCAGCCTGAATATATTGCTTTCTGTAGCATTGATCATACATTTGCTTGTCATTACAGTGCCTATAAGTAAATACTGAGAAATAAATAACAATACTTAGCACTTTAAGCCCATTAAGGAATTGGCAAAGTTTCACATGAGATGGTCTTTAAAGCTGGATGTGTGGCAATAAAATCAGTTCAAAAAGAGACAGCTGCACAAAAACAATGTATGTCTTCACATAAAACTGTGAAAAATATTTTGACTGGCACAGGCTTTAAGGTAGGCTTATTTATTGGAGCAACGCTTCAGTAATTTACAAAATAAAGAATCTGATAAGCCTTGAGAAAAGAAGACTGAGAGGGGACCTGATCCAGGTCTATAAATATCTAAGTAAGGTGTGGGGGACAAAGTGGCGAGGCCAGACTCTTTTCATCAGTGTGTGGAGACAGGACAAGGGGAAACGGCCAGAAACTGGAGCATAGGAAGTTCTGCATGAATGTGCGCAAGAACTTCTCTACGGTGAGGGTGACGGAGCACTGGAACAGGCTGCCCAGGGGGGTTGTGGAGTCTCCTTCTCTGGAGACATTCAAGACCCACCTGGACGCCTACCTGTGCAACCTGCTGTAGGGAACCTGCTTTGGCAGGGAGGTTGGACTCAATGATCTCTGGAGGTCCCTTCCAACCCCTACGATTCTGTGATAAACTGGAGCATCAGTTCCTTGCAATGGGGAAGTCCAACATACACTGATTTTGACAAAATACATTATGCCCATATTAAACATTTATACTTGATGTTGGGAATGATCACACTTTACAGAAATAAACAAGGGAATTAAAATTAAGTGGAGAAGTGGTCAGAAAAGATGGAATAACTAATATAAAAGGAATATTGAATACATATGGATTAATTCTTTTTAGAAATCTGGAAGCATCAAGTTTAAGTTAAAACTAAGATATGCTTTAAACTGTGCTTTTGGACCACCTTTATCAGGAAAGGAAAAACAAGCATTCTGTCTTTGTCTTTGATCCACTTAGCAGTAAGAGAAAAAACTTATCTGAACAGCGGTGCAAAAGAAAAACAGATTCATGAAAGCCTCTGCTCTTTATTTATACCTTTATGCAATTTTTATTTCATATCCTTCCTCCCTTCCTTTAATTGAAACACAAAATTTATACCTAAGAGCAACAGTGCAATGAGAGATGGTGTCTGTGGATTGGATTTGAGTCTCTAAAGTGAACTGCATCACATGAATGATGCAGTGTTCTAGTTTTGGTGTGCTGTTTGCTTTGTTGTTAATGATACTGTGAGACAAAGGCTCAGGACCAGCAGCAAGAGGCTCAGCTACCTCTTACTTACCCTGGTTTTAAATGATAACTGTAGTGGTCTTAATTCACTAAGCCAAAGAAAAACAGAACATTTTTCTCTCACTGGAAATCAGAAAATGAGACTTTGTCTTTTTAAAGAAATGTTAAAGGGTTTTGGGCTATAAAACATATCAACAAGACTCGTGGCTTATGAAATTAGATAGATGTACTTTTTCATATCAGATAAGAAGATTCAAACAAAGACAATTCATCGCACCACCACTCTCACAAGAGGAAGGTCCTATTCATGCACTCTCTTAGTTGCCTATCATTCTTATTACAAATTGAAGCCTATGCTGTTACATTAAAGACCATCTATGTTCTGATATGTACACAATTCAGATCAGTTTATATTCCTGTAACTGTGCAAATTAACTGCTCTCAGATGAATTTTACAATGCCTTATTTCTAAGGGTTTCTCCTGAAAGTACACAAAAAAGGTCATCAACACTACCAAATGCTACACTTTTCAACATACTTTGAAGATAATTACGGATAATTAGAAGCTTTTGCAATTAGCACATATTTTAAGTTTCCCATTCTATGAATTAGTAAGATCCTTTTGTACTTATTCACCCTGTCAACGATTTCTGCATATACCACCCAATTGTGTTGCTAATGGACTATTTCAGCTCACTGAAAACAACTGGATGTCATTGTTATTTGATATTTATTCTAGCACAAGTCTGCCCAAAAGATTCACCCCAAAGTGTCTGGCCCAACCAAGAATCTTGGATTAGAAAAAAAAAAATACCAGTACCAATGAGCTGATATTTAATGTCATGTATATTTATAGCACTCTTTATGCAATTTTTCCCTGGAAAAAAAGAAAGCTGATATGAGCAGAAACTACAGAGGTACTGAGTACTCTGTGGTGGCTGTCGTACATAGCCACTAAGTAAAGGAGAGGTTCAAAACCAACTAATGCATTTAGGAGTCTGCCACAAGGCACAATTTTCCCATTCAGAACTGTACAGATAACAGATTAGTATTCCAGATATTGGCTGATTTTCAGCTCTTCTCTGAAAGCAACACATGCACTTGTACCCCAGAGAGCACTATAAGAGCAAGACTGTCAAGCTTCATCTTTGCTGCAGACTAATTACAAAACCTAGGAGTCTAGTTCACAAAACAGAGCTTCATTTGCTACCTATCTGCTGTTTTATGCATTGTAACAACAAGGGGGATATTTTATCAGTAGAAAAAGCTGGCAACGTACTAAGTTTACCTAGGATTAGTTACCTGCTGAAATCACAACAACAATTAGTTTGTTGATTTGATTTTACCTAGGATACAAATGTGTAAAAAGAAAACAAAATAAGCAAGAGGCAGTAATGGTGAAATTGGGGTTTGGCTGTCACCTCTTGGACAGGGTACAGCACTAGCAGTCCAACACAAACATACGTGGCTTTGATTGAAAGCCCGCTGCTCTCAGGAAGACTTGATTGCATTCCAAAGAAAGAAGCATCATTCCTCAAAAAACTGTCTTCCAGAGGATACCTGGGGCTTTCACATCACCATTCATTTTAGGGTAGCAGCTTACAACCCTGCTGGTCCCACAGCAGCATCGTATCAAACTTCATTTAGAGAATGGTTCAACTGTATGTCTGCTGCCTGAGTATGCTGAAAACTGCCTGGAGAGCTAATGATGTGGAGGTTTAACACCTAATGGGCAGCTAAGCACCACCACGCCCACTAAGTATTAAAACACCACAAATGACTAGTTTAATGATCAGACTTGAATATTCTTGGACTGCTACTACATCAACCCTTCTGGACTGTCTTAGCACATGTCCTATATAGCCATTTGTGTATCTGCTTGTATATCCTTAGGCTTTTGCTTTTTTTTTTTAATTATTATTAATGATTTGCTCACTGTTTTAGATGCTTTATCTCTTTGGAACACGAAGAACTAATTAAAAACATAAATGACAATAAAACGCCTTTTAAACCTCAAGACAGATTCCCTCTGAACTTACATATATTCAGCATATATGTGGCTTCCGTATCTCAGACTGAAGAACTACAAATGTATTGTTCTGTTAGTAAAGTTCTTCAGATCCATTTATATTCTTCATATTCACATGCAACCAAATCAAATCTCCTTTTGTAGGATCTGTCTTTGTCCATCAGTGATGCTGATATGAGAATGTCTTGCCATTAAGTAAACATAAGTCAGGTCTCATACTAGAACCGTTCCATTAACTACGTCTTAAGTTGTTCAAAAAGTCAAGAAAAAGTGAAGTTTCATACACTGCTCAGGTACAACCATGACACAACTTCTAATTGACCTTGACATTTGAGAACTTCACAAGACAGCAAATTAGTAAGAGGACCTATAAGTCATCCAGGTTAAGAGAAGTCAAACAGTGAATAGCAAGAAGGGCAACACAGCCAACAGTATGCAAATTAGGAATTGTACTTAAGCCAACATACTGCATTATGCATGAAAAGGTGAGTAACAGCAAATAGTTTAAGATATCTGTCTACAATTAATGAATTCTAAATAGCTTTATTAACGTAGGTCAAATTCCATCTTCTTGTGGGAATTTGACATTTACTAACGTGCCTACATATGAATTATTCAAAGAAAATATATTTCATATATATACATATATACACACATATACAAAATTGTATTGTGAGTGTGCCCTTCATAAAGGCTGCATTACAGTTCCATTGTAAAATCTACAGGGGCTGCTTAATTTCTAATCCTGTAATCGTTAATTAAATAATATTTATATCATACTATAATATATCTAAACCCAAACATTATGCAGAAGTCTGCAAAATATTGTTTCATTTGTAGCCTGTAGCACAATGTCATCACCCATCACAGAACAGGTATTCAAATTTTGTCTTTTGTTCTTGTAAAATATAAACCTGGTATCAATTCCCACTGTGAAGAAAAACTATGATTAGTAATTAAATTATAGTGCATTAAACTTACTTAACTTAAGTTCACCAGCTGGGAAAATTCTATGCCTCTGGGCCTAACAATAGCTCGTAATCTTACTGTAGTCTGTGCCTATTTATTTATTTATTTTAAGTTGCATTATCACTTTCTTTACTGGAATTTCATTAAAAATGGTAATATCATTACTCCTGTTAATACTTAAAACCAACACCATAATCCTGAATTTTAATTAGTAATTATAATTAATCATTATTTCATTAATGGAATGTTTAGTTGGTAATTGTCTTTGAGCATCCCAGTCCCTAGGCTTATAAGCATTTCACAACATTTAATCTCTCGCAGTTACTGATTAAGTGGAACCGTCAGCCCCAGTCACTTTAACACTTTCATGTAGTTATTATTTACACCTGTTCAAATGGATAACTTCAAGTCTTGACTGGTGTTTCATTAATGGAGAAGCAACTTGTAGGCAACACACAACACAAAAACATCTAGGAGGTAAAATGCATGCTTCCAAAGCTTTTCC
The DNA here is from genome assembly GCA_030625065.1 of Alectoris magna. NCBI lineage: Eukaryota > Metazoa > Chordata > Aves > Galliformes > Phasianidae > Alectoris > Alectoris magna. The sequence goes on from CM060572.1 coordinate 11,535,159, forward strand.
CACTCACTTGGCTTTAACTGTAGCTGCAGATCTTCATTCTGCACACTTTTGACATCACACAGGTTTGAGATCTTCCACCTAACATTCAGCAACACAACAAAGGGCCAAAATTAGCACCCATGCTCCTTATGGAGGGTGAGGGCATGGGCAACTGCATCCCAACTACAACAGTCTGGGTGCTTGAAATTACGTTGGGGTAATCTTAGGCCAGGCTGGTGAGGTGCAAACACATGGAGAGGTAGTAAAGATGTAATCTGCTTTTAGAAGACATGGCTCAGGCCTAGAATGACTGCGAGGATAAATGTGCTAGTGCTGGGATCCGTATATGCCACAGATTTTGAAAGAAGGAATACAACACAAAATTCTGTAGCAAGTATCTTTTTGAATTATTACAAGAATTTCATGAAGCACGTTCCATTTGTAGGTTACTAATAGAAGTCTATAAATTATTAATCATTAATATACTACAGACATGAGTATTAAGCATTAGACATGGTTCTACAGGCAAAAAAAAAAAGCTTTAAAGACAATTTCAAGTCATGATGATAACTAATTTTTGAATAACAGTTGGCTAACTGATTGAACAAATCTATCACTGGTAACACTAACATATTAACTTTGATTTACAAATGGAACGCAGTATGAAACGCAGCCAATTTGATCTATAAAACAGGCTGTGAATCTTGCTAGAAATGACTGATAATCATGTCACTATTTCCCGAGTTAAGGTTCACAGGTTACTGACAGCCTAAGCAGCCCTTGCTGGAATCCTCACCTGGTCCGGAGAGACATAACACCCTTTGAATAGTTTTAATTTAATGTTCCTAGATAAGGCTGCATGCTATACCTAAAGGAATTAAGAGGACTTACAAGGGGATGTGGGACAAAAGGCTGGAAAGCCAGGGCTCTTGGTTAATGCTGGTATCACTGTAAACCTGAGCCAGCATTCAAAACAGAAATCTCTGAACTTCAAAATAAGAATTCTGCTGAAGACCCCATATTTTTATTTCTGCACTCATCTTATTTCAAGAGCAGCAAACAAGAAAAAATCTTAGCATTTTTAAAAGCATGCATCTTTTGATAGAGCAATAAAATAGCATTCCTATAGTTAGACAATTTGAGCGTCCGTTTTGCCTGCAAAAGTTGCACATCCAGGCATGTGCTGCACTCTTGAGGCGGAGATACTTGTGAAAATGGTTTGTGCTTACTTGAGACTGACATGCTTAATTATATCAATTCTATTACAAAGCGGCACAAAGGACAGATTTCCTAACCTTTTTCAGCATGCTACGCTAGACACTCAGCGGATATCCAAGAGTGAAAGTTCTGAAAACATGGTGGAATTTGCAACTAAAGGAAGTGTCAAGGCCCTGGGTAACCCTAGGGCCAACTATCCCACTGCATCAAGAATGGCTGGTGGGCTGCATTTTGAAAGAATGCACTCGCTCAGGAAAGCCTTGCTTTCCATCAGTGCTCAAGTCCATTGACACAAGCTGGAGTATTTGTCTTACGGCAGAAGGCTCAAAATACTGATCTCAGCCCCAGTGCACTCAGGGGCAAGAATTACATGAACTATAGTGATAAAAAAAAAATAGCTTTTCTCATGGTTGACCATCTGGATATTACCTAATTATTAATTAGGAGAACGAAGATACAAAGGAAACAACCTCTCTGTAAGGTAAGGACTAACCCCAGGAATGCACACATCTCAAACCATAATATTTAGATACAAGGCCATTTAATTGAAATGTATATCTTCTTTTCTTGGCTGCACAGGAAATAAACATGCATAAAACCAAGCTAATTTTTCTGTTTCCTGGTGGCTGAAGGATGACAGCAGTACATTTCTACTTACTGCATCTCTAAGAGCAACCGGGATGCTGTGCTCCATATAATGTTATGTTACTAATCTAGTACTTGATTCAGTGAGAGAAATTCTTAAAAGATCATTTTGAAGCAGATGGGGGATCAATAGTTTCCTGTACAGTCTGTACTCTCTATAGACCAAATAGTATTCATACATCTGAAGTTTAGCAGATGGTGTTTTTGCATTAATTTTCTAAACTACCAACTGTAGGATACTCTGTTTTCAGAAAACCAGTTGCCTTAAGGCTTGAATTTTTAAAAGCATTTCAGATGTTTTCATGTGTTGTAAGCACACCTCTTTCTCAGGTTTTCTCTCCCAAAGGTGCCGTTCTGATTTTGGATCTCAAAAAAACAAATTGGCAACAGACTCAGACACGCAGGTTCATACCATGTTTATAACAGAATGGTGGAATGTAGCAGCTGTGTTTTCTAGAGGGCATTTGCTCCACTCTGTCCAGCCACAGAGCAACCTCCTCTGCCATCACAATACATTGCTGCTTAGAAGGAAAGAAATCAAACTGGTGTTTGGACAATATGATAGAATCATTCAGCATGTTTGCAAGATGCTGAAGACTGCTTCTGTTTCAGTTCAGTCTCCAAAGCCCACACCACAGTAGGAGCACCTGGTTCCATCTATCAGCACTTCTTTTCTGATTTAAATTATTAATTTAAATAAAAGAAAGCTTGAGTATTTATAAGATGACGTGATGCCCTCAAGTATTTTAAAGGTATGGATTCTTCTTTGGTCAGCTATCACAGGCAACACTTGAAACTTTGACTACAGGTGTGTGTGTGTGTATATATATATATATACACACATATATATGTACATATATATACTTGTGTGTGTATATGTACACGTATCAGGGCAGAAAGACCTGCATGAAGGTCATTGTCTTAAGAATTTTATATGAGTTCCTAAAGAATCCCCCAAAACTGAGAAGTCTTTGATCCACAGCAAAGGGGCAGAAAAGGAAAGCTTCAAAGATGAATAAAAATCCTCTTATTTTGTACCTGACTTAACCGCAGTCAGTGTGTATTATTTATCATCCTCACTTCTCCATTGCTCTAAGCATTCTGAAGTCATTCAATTTAGCTTTACAGTTTGGTCAACTTGCCAGGAAGGAGTAATCTTGCCTTCACCTTTTCTAGCCCTCTTCTGAATGTAAATATAGTGTGACTGCTAATTTGTTGATTTATACAAGGTTTAATCCACTAGAGTCATAAAATATTAACGGAACCTTTCTTCAGTAAATTTACAGCTAAATAAAATCTCTGCTTTCAAGACTTGCAAGAAACTAGAGTGACATTTTATTTGCTTGAAATACATTTTCTGATTCAGTGAGGTGGACTGACATGGGCAGCCTGCTTATTGAAACTAGAGCGTATGCAACGTGCTTGGGTGGTATCTTCTTCAGAGAGAAAATTTGTTTCCTGATTTCACAGAATAGTACAGCTAATGCCTTCATCCCACCCTTTACTGTTACTATTAAGTAATTGTAATGAGAGAGCAGATAGCTTCTGCTACAATTAATGCATTTACAAAGTGGAGACATAGAGAAGCTGCTGTTATTTATTATGTTGCCTGTCATGCTGGGTTCCTCTTAAAGAGAAAACTGACTTACTGCCAGATGGAAGTCCTGCTGAGTTGGGTTGGAAAAACATCCTTGAGTGCCCCAGAAAACCTTGAAATAAGATCTCTCCTTCCTTCTCCCACTTAACAGTTAATGAAGCTGGGATCTATGCATACTGCAAAGTGAAAACTACAGTGTAAATACCCAAAATACTACATAAATGACATTTAGATTCCTACAGTGAGCACCAAGAATTTCCTACTATTAGTTTTGTTGTGACAGATTATTCAAGTTTCTTAGAAAGATAGTGAGCAGTAAGCTCAATGAATGTCACAATATACAGACTATCAATGGGAAACCTAAGAGTTTCCATCTTTCAGAATCTTCATCGAAGTGTTTATTTAGAGGCCCTTACTGACAAAGCTGAAAATAATAAAAGACCTTAAATCTCCATATGCAGTTTCCCAAATGGAATAACAGCATGGCTTTGCTGACTTTTAGCCTGAAAGGCAGAACAGTCAGTCCTTGAAGCCCAATTAAGAGCCAATGCTACAAATACTCTGTTTCCTACTTAACTTTCAGAATATGGCAGCTCCCAAATCACAAAACTTTGCAGTATTTCAGAGAATCCATTCAGAGTACATCTGTATTGCACAGGATAATCTCTTTGATGTAACAGAAACAAAACCACAAAACAAAAATAAAGGTCTGTTCTCTCTAATGTTTTTTAAAAAGAGGATTAAAAAATTACCATCTTTAGCTGCTCTCCTAATATGCAAGCCTGCATCAGAAGGAATAATCTCCCCTGCCTCTTCATCACAGCAACAAGAATGCTTCCTTAAGTATACAGCTCTGTGAGTATAAGCTGATGTAAAACTAAGCTCACTCACAACTTTCCTGTAAGCTTTCAGAACTTGCAGTGGGTGAAGCACATTCCTGATCCTCTGCATCCACCAGACGTCCTAGCACTGTTACTGCTCAACTCACTCCCGGGAATGCTAAGCTGTGAGCTTTACAGCCCCACAGTACACTGCTATTTCCCAAAATGCTGGACAACAGAAGTATTTAACTGCTCTCCCAGCAGGATTTGCATCACTTAATGAAAATCTACTCTGTTTCAACCTCCATAAAGTATTTCTTTTTAATACTAATTTCATTTCTTTAGGAAATCACACTGTTAAATTAAGATATTTGGGGTTTACACAAATGTTCACACAAAGCACATAAAGCCTGCTACATTCTTCCATCTTGACATTTTGCTGTTCTCTCCCTGCATACTGATGTTTTTCCACCCACTACACAGGGAGCCTTGCCACCACGTCAATCAGCTGCATCACTTCTTAAAGCTGAGTTTCAGACTACACTTTCTTCTGTTCTGTCTTTAAAAATCAACACTCAGTCACAGCAGCAGCCACTCTCCTGCAGACCTGCAAGCAGGCTGCATCATCGCCTTTCATAATAGTTGCATTTATTGCTGTTCACTTCCTGCTCAGACCTTGCACGCTTCCTTAACAAATGTTCCTGTAATCTCTTTTTCTTCTTCTCCCCCAGTCTGAACAGGAAGTTGCCAAGCTTCTGCAAACCTCAGTGTGGCACTAGGCATAGACGCCAGCTCTTGGTTACACTCAACCTACTTGAGCTGAAAGCCCTGGGCCAGTGCACCTCTGTTCTTGATTCCATGAGTCACTGAAGGCTTTTGCAGCACCAAGACATCTCAGTTCCACCCCGACATGCTCTCACTCTTTACTGATTTTAAGTCTTCTGGCAGATCAAAACTCAATTTCATTTAACCTGTTGCCAACTGCTACTCTAGGAGACTCCAGCTATGAAGATACGGAGGATGTGCACGCATGTTCTCCATAAATCAATCCCATACTAAAGGCCAGACCAAGACCTGATCTCCTACTGAATTTTTTTTTTTATCATATTCATGACAGCGGAGGACAACCTGATTGGACTCTTGTGCATTATCACAGTAAAGAAGATGCAAACTTGGTTATACCAGTTACTTGACTTTGTCACACAGGTTTCACAGCCCAGTTCTCAGCTATTGCGGATACTGAAACACTTCCAAATTTTCAAGAACTCAGCTGCAAAGCACTGAAAACACTAGCTTCTGCTGTGAGTGACTGCATTGTACTTTCCACTCAACCAGTGATGGAATTTCTTTTTTCCTGTCAAAGCATGCCTTTCCTACTACCAGCACTGTAGCTCGGTCTGACACCATTTCCATCACACTTCCCACCACCTATTTACATACAATATTGCAGCAAAGATGGTTAGAACAGCTAGCATTTGGGGATTCTTTCAATGGGATTTATCCACCAAGAGACAAATTTGATTTATACATTGCAGGCTTTACACCTTCTGCTCTGTTTTGGCGTACTCTCACACACTGAATATTAATTCCTTTCACTGTTATATTTGCAGTTGTTAAGTTTATAAATCTTAATCTGTCTCTCTGGGACGGCGAGGTTATACTGCACCTTGTGTGATTCCCTGGCTCTCTCGAGATTCATAACATTTATTAACCATTCGCAGAAATATGAGATCAGAAAAAAACTTTAATGCAGGACTATGGATTAATCACAGTTATCAAAGCTCCTTTTTAAAACATGGATGCAGCAAAGCATACGCACTGAAGTTTAAATTTAAACTGCAGCAGACATTTGTATATAAATTATGCATCTAAACAGAAGCGTTAATAATTAAAGTTGCTCAGCTAACATCAGACCTTAATTAGTCCTCAGTATATCTGTAACGTATAAATAAGCTGATCAGAACTTGTAAATTTATTGTACGTCTTTTCAGCTTTTCAGCCCTTAGCACAAAATGAAAGTTTGTTTTTTGTTTGAGGAGTGTCTCAGCCACTGTGCATGCTTGAAACGTCACTGTTACTTTTTCATGTAGACAATAAACAGGAAGGAACACAGAGAGATATTTCAGCAAATTCAGGTGCCAGCAACAAGGGAATATTCCAAAGCAACACAGTGAATCACAGCGGAATGAGAAGCAGAGCTCCAAGTTCAACGGCATTGAGGAAATGATGGCAATGAGAAAAAGTGAATGACCTAAGCACCAGAAAAGTGTTTCGCCTTCACAACCACAATTAACACAATGAGTGCTGCTATACTCTGCCAGGCTGTCAGCTGCTGGGAACAGAGCCCCTGTTCTGTGGTAGTGGGGATGCTGAGCATTCTCTAACATTAACAGCTCTGCTGGTCGACACACCTGAGCCATTTCTTGCATCCCAGCAGGCAGGCCAGAGACCCAGATCCCATTTTACTGGTTGTATTTGCTCAGTTACAGCAGGTCCTCTTCCATGCAGGACTGCAGCTCTGAGAGGCTCAGGGCACTTTTCTGTTTTTCTCTTTACAGTCAGTCCTGTAGCTCTGCTGCCCTTGGAAGCAGTTTCTCTCACAGCATCCAAAACTGTGATTTTTGTGTTTGGTTGGTTCTGTTTTGTTTTTTGTTGTTGTTGTTGTTTGTTTTTTTCTTTCAGCATCTAAGACATCTCCTTGGACTTACGTGTTGTATTTTCAGTACAACGGCCTTCTCTGTGAACTGTAAGAGCCCTTCTCTTTTAGACCTGCTTCACCCAGTACTGGTACTGCTGCAATTTCAGATTCATTTTTCATCTTCTGCTTTAAGTATATTTTTCAGGCAATTTTGAAGAGACATGACTATGGAAGATTTCTAGACATCGCTCTGTCTAGTTTTCTAAACTAACTTCTCTTTCCCAGCTACAGGGGAAAAAAAAAAAAAAAAAAAAAAGTAATGGTAACTGCTAACACAAGGCTACCAGTACTTCTATGAATATTATAAGGAAGGGTCACTTCTACCAGCCAAACTAGAGGAGTCTGTCAGCCTTCATCCTACACAGACAAATGTTTTAATTTGAAAGTTTTGTCAGTAATTTTCCAAATAAATATGTCCCTTTATCAGTGACTACCTACATTCACAATATGAAGTCATGAGCTGCCAAGCATCCTGTGGGGCAGAGTCCTGTCCCCTGCTGAGCTGCAGTGCTAGAGTAAAATTCAGATGCAGCCCAATGCCAAAGCCCTCATGTAAAAATGATGTACTGGTCTCTTCCTAAACTATAGGAAAGACATGATCTCTCTCTCATCAAGCAATAAGGAGACCTAGAAGCTGAGCTATTACAGTTAATGAGACAGTCCCAGATCGAGTATCCCAACCTCAGTGTTCAGAAACTGAAAAGATGCCCATCACTTGTGAACTTTTCAATTCAATATTTCAATTAAAAGGCTAGCCTTGAAGATCTCTTGCAGATCAGGACACTTTGATCCAAACAGGGAATGTACATATAGTGCCTCTGTCATGCATTAGCAGCCTCTCTCGCAGTTTTACTGAACTAAAAGCCTAGCTACACCAACGTGGTCCATGCCAGCAGTGTTACGGCACACAGCAGTGCAGAAACTTGGTCCAGGAAAAACTTCTCAATGGACATTTTCTTGAAAAAAAGAGAGAATCTGCCCTTGGCACTGTTGACAAATGTCTGACTAAGAAGTTCCTATGGGAGATTGCTTGGCTTTTTCTCCCAAGCTTAATGGAGGTTATTAAGAAATACTGCTTCTATTGCCCCCTCCCCTCCACCCAAATTTAACCCCACACTTTCCATACAGCATTCATTACCTAAAGGTCAGGGATTTTCACTCAAACTCAGTCACAAAGCCTCTGCTACAAAAGAATCCTAAAACAGCATACACCAATTTGGCCGTCGATCTGCAACTCAAAGGGGCACATCTTCCCACCCAGATTTGGGCTTTCGGACAGCCCAATCCCAACACAGCTGCCCTGACACTTTCTGCCAAAACTACTCAGAGCAGCTTCTCCACAGGGTGAGAAACCCAAGCCCTCACCAACACAAGTCACATCCTTCCACCACCTCCAGTTCCACCCCCCTAGAAAGCCAGCACAGCTCCAAAACTGCCTACAACCCCCACAGTTCAATCACACATCATCTATTTCTGTTATTTGTCTCAAGCTTAATGCTACAATAGAGGTCTCCCTGACCTCTTTCTATAGAGAAACAGCAAATAACCATCTTCTAGTCACCCTCTCTACATTATCCTATGATTTTAGAGATCTCTGTATTTCATCCCTTTGTCTTTTTTCCATCTGGAGACCCTCAATCTGTTTAAGTTTGCCTTCCCAGGGAAATCAGGAGGATTTTGTTGTTTGGTTGAATAGGTTTCACAGAAATTCCCCTACATCCAAAAAAATCAATTCTGTACTGAACCCAAATATAATAAATGCAATATGCCCTAGAGAAGGTTTTGTTTATAGAAAGCAGCAAGTTGCTGGGAAGAAAGGGGAAGGAAGATTTTAATGGATGCCACATTTCGACATTAATTATATCAAAGATGTTTCTGCTTTCTTGTGCAGTTTCATATTTTTGTTGTGTGTCCCAACCACAAAAGTGATTTTCATTTATTCTTCAGTTACAATTCACATATTTCTCCAGCCTTTTTTAATTAACAAGAATATTTTTTTTAGAAGCTGTTGTATCTAATGAAGTTACAGTGAACTTGAAACTTACATAACTGCTGTCTCACTAAATAAATAATCAGATCAGAAAAGGTGTGATAGCTTAAGTCAGAAATTCACCTGCTGTCCTGGTTTAGGACTGAACTACAGTTTAAGCCATTTAAGATTAAAAGTTCCTGGTAGCCGTGGATGATGAGAAAGTCATATATTTTTACAATGAGTTGGAAGGGATGGAAACAGCTTGAAGATTCAAATCAAGGATTACACAGTCGACACACACCTGTACGACTGATTCTAATTTACACCTCCAAATTTTTTTTTAATATGTAATGCTACGAAGGGATACCATCAGTGTAAGCAATGAATATTAACATCTGCTAGGCATTTGTTCTTCTTTTATACTGAATGAGTTATTTAAATTATTTACTTAAATTTCTTGCAATTGAATCACACCTTGCTCAAGCACTTTATCCTTTCAAGATCCAATCGTATAGAAGGGAAACCAGGTCTATGTAACCTCGTGGTTTCCACACAAAAATCACAAGCAGACCTCACAGGCAGGTCATCCTCACTGCTTCCAGGGGACTCACTGCAGCTTCAAAGCCATTAACGGAGCTCATTTTATCTCAGAGAACTATTAGGAGGTTACCACTCCATTGACTTCATTTGCCTTTGTTATTGTTACTGAAGGAAAAAAAAATTACTTTCCCAGGGCATACCTCCCCCTGGCACTACCACGTTGAAATCTCCTAACTTGTTCATTTACTGGTAGAATCGTCACCATTTTGCCCTAAATTCTACACACTCGTGTACATCACATACGCTCCAGACCAGCGACATATCTCGTCCAATATCTTGCAGCCCATCAGGTTCAGTAACAAGAGCTTTAAGCCATAAAAAACTACAAATCTCATGGCTTTATTTCAAGCTTTGAAAGACCATCAAATGATAGATTATAAATTGCAAGTCTTAATATCTATAGGCACTTCTGTGTCGCGCATCTATGTGCAAAAAAAAACCTTTCTGATCTCTAAAGTTCTAAAATATATTGCTGTCATCTACTTCCAAGGTCTTTTTGGTGGAAGCTAGAGATCCAAAGGAGCCAAGGGCTGCAAATGACACAGACCTGTGAGATAAAATCATACAAAGAACCAAATTGCTACCCACAAGGACACAACGCTCTGTGAACAACACCATCTACACCAATATCGCCTGTCAGCCAGCCACGCATGAAGACGGCTTTTCCTGGACTGCAGGGCTGACACACCAGAGACAAGCAATGGGAATGCCCTGCACAGGCATCTAGAGCATTACCTCACTGGAATCCATTCCACTTGTCCAGCACCACCAAAATCAACCCTGCAGTACAAACTACTTCATTACCCAACATAATGCTAGAACATGATGGAAAGTACAGCAACAACAGCAGAGTAGCATAATCCCAAGCTGCAGCAAATGAGAACAAGCCCAAATACACCTCTGGAAGGCCCTTCATCAGGCAGGGATCTCCAGTAAGTTATTCTTGGCACAACTGCCAGCCTTTAAATGAGGGCTGGGAGGGGGCGGATCCTGGCTCCACCACTTCTGGTTAATCAGGGCCACTGCATGCACCTGAGCTCCCCTGGGTTGGCCCTGCCTTCCCACCAGGTGCTCAATCACTGCTTCAAGCTGTGACAGCATTTTGGCCACACCCAGAAGCAGGAGTTTAACAGGCCACTTCAGCCTTTATAGGAAGTCCACGAAGCTTCAGAAATGAGATCTGACTCTAGATCTGGCTTCATAGAATTACGGAATCCTTTGAGTTGGAAGGGATTACAAGCTATCTGGTTCAACCCCCCTGCAATGAAAAGGGATGCTCACAGCTCCATCAGGTGCTCAGAGCCCATCCAGCCTGACCTTGGCTGTCTAGGGATGGGCATCCACCACCTCTCTAGGCAGCGTCTACCAGAAGCCTCTGTGCTTCCAAGAAATGAAGCCAGGAGTTCCAGGTTTGCACCCACACACTGAGGTGAGGGGCCTGCCAGCAGCTTGCCCAGCTGCAGTGCACAGAAGACAATGACAGCTGCAGACTTGATTTCAGAACTTCAAATGACTTCTCCCCCCACAGTCTTTTTTTTTTTTTTTTTTTTTGTATTTTTATATCAACTACAAGCCTGACCAGAATGCTTAATGCTGGCACAAAGCTTCGACAGTGCAAGATTTATGATTATTTTCATAACGTAGGCCTTGTCAGGGATTTTTTATTTGATTTTGGTTGGATTATCTATTGCAATGCCAATAACACATTTCGCTTTTTTTTTATTTCTTATTTTTTTAGGATGCGATGCAGTCAAGGCTGATGGAAAGCAGGGCCAGACCCACTTAAACACGATTTGTTGGCGTCCTCAATTCTCAGAGCTGCTCCCTAGGGGCAGCAAAGTTTGCAATGTTCTACAAAGGAATTTCTTAATATCATTTTTTTTTTTTTCCTAGACAACTGCTTTCATTAATTATTGGAATAAGATTTAACTGAGATGAAAGACTCTGGTCTGCCTTTGATGTGAACGCATAACTATCATTAACATCATTAACATTTTATTATTAACGGGAGTTGCACATATACAGAGGGAAGAATAGATCCCTACTTTTTAAGCTAAATCTTTGCTTTTTTTTTTCCCCTCTCTTTTTTTTCCCTGTTTCTTTCACCTCTAATGACTGAAACAATGGATGAAAAGCTGCAACTTACACCAGACTCACATTAACAGCCCGCAGGACATTCTTACTGCGATAGGAAGTGTTTGCAGAACAACACCCACTGAAGTTTCAGCTCCAGAGCGATGTTCTTGTGTGCTCACTGCAGATCTTGCATTTCTCCCGATTGACCCTTGCCCTCCAGCTAAGTTTGGCTGGGAAGTTCAGGCAAGAATTTAGTGGTGATTTTTTAACTTCAAGAATGATAAAAAGGGCATTAAAATCCAGACTTTTCCCTTGGAGACCTATTTGTTGAAGCTATGTGCAAGCTGTCATCTGAACCTTAGAAACCAATTATCCCATGCAAAGACCTTGCCTACATCAGAGGACTGGACTACAACCAGGACACTGACATTCTCTGCACGAGAAGACTATTTTAGAAAAAGTATTTAGAGAAGAGAGAGCCACATATACCATATATATACCATATATATATATGGTGTGTGTATATATATATATATATACATATATATATATACAAGTATATTACAGAGAGCTCATGATCTATCCATAGGCGCGGATGGGCTTTGAATCTGAGGCATTTGTCAGGCTTTAGGAAAACAAGAACACAAGCAGTGGAAGCATTATACTATGGCAGAATTATGGTTGACACCTTTCAGGAGTTTAGCCAAGTCTTAAGCAAGATCCAGCTTCCTCCTAACAGAAGAACACATTTTGCCTGCATCTCTATCCTCCCAGTTTAGATAAGGAGATTGTTGCTTCTTTTATAGAAATACAATGTGAGCAAATTAATGAAGCCAAGAGAAACTTAACTTTTTCATTCCCAGACTATATCATTTTAACTGTGCTGGTTTTATGGTGCATTAATGTTGTTGTTGGCATTTATATGGCATATTAATTACATTGCATTCAGTTACTTTCTCTGCTAAACTTAAAAGGTCATATCCTTTGTGTATGCTTTTCTGTATGGAAATTTTATTTCTCTAGCATATAAAACAGAAACTAAATCAATGAAATAATGCATTTCCTATGAAACAAGCAAACACTATTCAGCGAAAAGACAGTTAATCTACAGGCTTGCTGGGAATTTTTAAGAAATAAGAGTTCAAGTTTTCTTCCGTTTCCTGCAGAAGAGGAATGGTACTGCTCCTGTGCAGCACTAAACACATTCTGCCAGTGCCAAGAATGCTTACACCTGAGAGAGAAAAAAAATGAGGGAGCGTGTGTAGTTTTCTATGTGCATAGGTTTACACGTTGTACAGAAATACTTTCCTCAAGAAGATGGCAGCATAGAAGACATCTGATATACTACAAGCCATTAAGTTGTCACTAAGCCTACAATGTATATCGTCCCTCGAGTGCAATTCTGGGTTGTTTACCTTTTTTAAAAAAACTGGTTATATTTTACCCCCAAAAAATTCCCTGTGAAAATGAAGATCAATCGGGTGAGTGGAGAAGTGTAAATATTGTCTAGTGGAAAAAGCAGTCAATGCATAAAAGTTATTGACAACAGCTGGGAAAATACAATGATTTTCCACAGAGAAGAGACCATTTCATCATGAAAAGTTCATATAACAGAAAAATATTCATTCTGCTAGGGATCGGCTGCACTTTACTTTTCACAGGTTCCCTTTGTGCTGCAAGCTGACACAGGACACTAGTATGAATTGCAATGATGATGTCCTTTTTGATTCTTACGTTTCAGAAGTACATGATCCACAGCGCGCTGCTCCTGTGCTTAGGCTAATGCAAGGAGCTTCTCCAGACTGCAGAGGCTCTGTGATCTGGGCACCCAGACCTTGCAGGAATGACCCCATGAAATTCCCACAAATTTTGTCTGAGAAAGACTACAGAAGCTCTGTCTGAAGTCATGGGATGAACCACTGCCTTTATTTGCCAGAAAAATGGCTCTGATCTATAACAGGGAGACGCCATGTTTGAGCCTTCATTGCATCACACAGGGCAAGTGCCCACGTTGGCACCATAGCTCTTAACTACTCGCGTTTCCTGTAAGCAAAGGAAATGACATCCAAGCATTCTTGTGCTCACCAAACACAGCATGGGTGAATTATGGTATTTCTTTTTGGCATTAAAATTTTTTAATGAGGGGAAGGAAAACTCCTTTCTGACAACATATTCCTATCCTTCAAGGCATCAAACTGCATCTTCTCACCCCAGAAGTGCAAGAAAGAATAGATGAATGTAATGACCACATGGTTTCTTCAGGCCATATCTGTTTTCCTTGCAACTGCTGAGTGATTTTTACTATTTCTGTTGCGATAGTAAAGGCTGCAATTAAAACATAAATATGAACTAGAAAATCAAACAGAAACTAATGACCTGTATACAAAAACTCAGGCAAGCACACTGAGTTACAGCCACCCTTCAGCTGCTTAGACTTTTTAAATACATTTCCTTTAGAGAGAGGGGTTCCCTCCTATCACAACAAATATCTTGAAGGGCAGGAAGCTGCCAGCAGAGGCAACAGCAATATATGAAATTGCTTCTTCATATCTCCAGTACGCCAGCAACTGTAAATCTAGCAATGTAAAAGCTGCCCGAATCCACAGGGCTCCACTTGTGCTTACTGTAGTGTGGAATAGGCAGAAACTAAACTAAATGGATAACCTACTGATCACACGTGTGCTAGGTTCCCGCGCCCTGAGTAACTGGTGCCCTCAGAAAAACGTTGGGAAAATATCATTGCCCATGCTAGAGCTGTTTGCTTCTTTCCACTTGTTTTGCACCAGGACATTGTTTTGCTCCAAGCCTGCCTACTGTGCTGGGTTTAGGTCATCAGGGCTCATGCTTGTGCTTGCATGCAGGAACATACGGAAGGAGCGAGACACAAGCACTGAGCTTTGCTGCATCAGCAAAGAAAGACAGGCTTGGGGTGGGGATCTTCTATAGCACCCGCTGTGCTGCCAGGTAGCTCTGTCCACAGCCATCAAGTACTGTTCCTGGCTCCAAATCTATCAGCTCCCACATCACAGTTTCCCAGAACTTCAGCTTTTTTAAAAAAGTGAAGAAGAGGCCCTGAAATCAGAAAGGACATCTCCCTTGACACACTCAGCAAGTTATCAACATCTGAATTATTTTAAAATAAATTAGTGATACCACATTAGTCCCACAATGGAAAATTAATTAAAATCTTTATTTTAAATAAAATTCAATTTATTCTGCTGATGTCACTGTGATATCAACAGTGCTGAAGCATAAATCTGTCCCTCCATAAAGCCCGCATAATTGCGTGCTGCATGCTAGCTATTCTGCTCACATCGGAAATGCATCCTTAAAACATTTCAGCTTAAGCCTTGTCAGTACTAATCCTAATGCCTGATGCTGAGATGTGTATTTTATTACTGTGTATAAATGAAAACGGAAAACCTTTGTGGAGGATTACAGGGTGTAGTAATGACCTCCGCAGCGCTACGGCACGAAGATGTTCCCAGGCACCAAATGGGATTCTGGAGTAAAAGTGACATGTGTCTATATAACCTTGGCACCCTCTCCTGGTACACATGTACCTACCAGCTGTGAGATTGTAAACATATGTCCTTTCTACTGAACTGAATCTTAGTTTATGAGGAGGCTAAAAGAGAGGAGTGAGCGGGGAAGATGGTTTTTGTCTCAGGCAGCTAATGGGCTCCTTCTTGCCCCTAGCTGGGAAAGAGTTGCTTCATGCTGCCCTGAGACCATGGGGCTAAGAGATGGAGGAGAAAACAAGAAGAAATGGCAGGCGAATGAAAAAAAAGGAAAACAAAGTAGGAGTTTGCATTTTTTGGGGGGGGGGAGGGAGAGAGGAAAGAGAAGAAAGAAGCAGGAAGAGAGGAGGTGGCAAAAGGCAGGGGATGGAGGATGTATCTCCATGTCCCCCCCTCCAAGGACACAGCTTCTCCTGTGTGCTTTGTGAGATGCTGCAGAGAGAAGCAGAGTGCCTGACCCACTCTGAGCTGGGTCACTCCAGCCGTGTTTGGGATTGCTCCAAAACAAGAGGGGGAAATGCTGGGGGAAGGGGAGATGGAAGAAGGAAAGGTTTCTGTCATCTGTGCTCCCTACAGCCAGCCCTCACTGCCCTTTTCAATAGCAGAGAAATAGAAGCGAGACACCTCAAAGCCTCATTTTATTTGGCCCAGGTTTACTCTAATCTACTCTGGGCCCAGAAACACAGCTTTTCAATCTGTCAGAAAGTTGTTCTGCTGACCCTGAAATGTCAAACTGTTACAGGGAGCTGAATCCAAAATTGATTACTTCAGAGGTCAGACAATACCCAGTTTTATAGTGATTTTTTTTTAAGAAGTCTTTTTGAACACCCCTCCCCCTCCCGCCCCCCCCCAAAAAAGAAAAAAAAAAAATATATATATATATATATCCAAAACCCCTCCTTTAAAATAAGAGCATGCAACCAGAAGAACAGAGATTTCTGAGAAAAGAAGATGCAGATGAATACTGATGTGGCCCTGTGCCTCTGTGCTGTGCGAGGGAGAGTGTAAGACCCACGGGTACAGAACACAGGCGGGCTCTCAGCCCAGTACCAGCAACACACACAGATTTGGAGCTGGTTGACTGCCTTAACTGAATCCCAGTCCACCTCCACCACGAGCGTACCCCTTGTATGCTTGCACAGACCCCCATGCCTTTCCCCTTTGGACCCCATTGGTTTTGGGGTTCATTCTGCAAGACCCACTCTAAAAGGGGAGAGCCATCTCCTACCTGCATCTGAAATTCCCTCTGCCAAAGCCCCTCATTCCAGATCCCCTCGAGTGATGAGAAATGCCCATCAGAAGCACTGGGATAACTGTCTACAGCTATCATAGAGCCTGCCACCAACACTGTAATCTGTATGTTTATTCTCTGTAGTAAATATGTGGTCTTGCTAAATTTCAGCAATTACAAGCGCTTCATCCTTTCCTTTAGCTAGTCAGCAATATAAATACATTTAATTAGTTAACACCCCCTGCCAATTACAACATCTGAGGAAAGCATTGCTGAGATTGTTGGTCCTAATTATTTTAATATTCAGGAGAACCACTTTAACATAACAAGATAATTACTCAGGGATAAGGGTTTATGAGAGCTGCAATCCTTTTCTTTATTTTCTACAGTGCAAGCCTGGGCCTACTTAAATTTCTGGACACATTTTCAATTTAAGATTAAAAAATCGTAATTTGTGAGAAATCATCAAAGCACCACATGTTGGAGGAAAAATAACTGTATGCAATCTCTGCTAACACTATAGCAAAATAAATTCTCTGTGCACATGAGAAGTGGAATCTAAGGGAATCAGTTTATCTCTTTTTAAAAAGATCATTTTAACGTACTGAATTGATCAGCTATGAAAAACACCGACTGTTCCTTACTTTAGCCAGAATGTGAATTGTTCTTTATTAATCACACTTGCATCCTTTTAAATGACGTAAATCCTCCTTCCCTTCCTACAGTCAATGGAAGATATGAGCTACCTTATCTTATGCATATCTGAGAATTCCTTAACTCAAATCTCTGCTGTTTGCAGTGTGACCTTCAATGGAATAGTCACTCAGCTGAGGAAAGGTTGGTCTCAGTACCTGCTGTAATAACTTACCCACACAGCTGTCCCACCAGGGTTCTTCACAAGCTGAATCCCAGGAATACATCCATGTATTCATTTAGAAAGCATCTGTCAAACAGCTCTGCTGAACATTAAATCATGTACTGTTCCTTGCACGTGCATTCATAAGGAAGCCTTTACTGTGATGTCCCTAAAGAGAACCTTAATACATATACAGTGACATATTCCTATGATTCTTTCTCTGGCTGCATTTGTACTTGTGGAAGTACACCCTGTTTACATCAGAAGCCCTCTCTCACAGCCAATTTTCCTTTAAGCAAGTCATTTGCCCCTAACTCCTGCATTACAAACTTGCTGGGTCTCTGCACAAAGCACCGGTGTGAAGACACAAAGATGAAAGATCAGTGCCACCAGTAAATGCCTGCATCTACTCCACAGACACAGAAGGCTCTGGATGACAGAGCCCTTGCTCAGGAGGATGGACTGTGTGGGCTTTTGGGTTACCCTACTCGACCATTTGACTTCAGACACCAACTAGAAATATGAACTACTCATCACCACTGCCAGGTATTACAGCTAACCTTAGGTGAAAGAGGTTGGCTACTAATTAAGCGTTTAAATATTTATATTTAAATATATTTAGAATTTGACCCAGTAAGTGAAAATGCCAGCATTAACCATTACTTTTACTCTATAATTAAAATGATTTTAATTTATTTACTAGAATATTTGCCATTCTTTACAGCAGACTGCCAGAGTGCCTTGGAAAAATCCTAGGTAATTTTCTAGTAACTGAGAGAGGCAAGAAAGCTGCTTGATTTAGTGAAGCAAACTTCGCCTTTAGCCCAACAAGTATGCTTTAATTCAGTTGCAAGTGTTATAAAGACAATGCATATCTAAACAGTGGTGATAAATTAGTGAAATTAATTCAAATAATAGGCAAAAGTTAAGAGCAACATATGCAGAATGATTGCAAAGTTAGATTAATTTAAAATAAAACCCTGGAGTTATGTAACCAATTATGAAAATTGCATTTAGCAGTAAAAGAGCAATTAAAAACAACAAATGCCCTAACCCCAGCCATTATGTACTGGGGACAGGGATAGCGCTCAGAGAGAACATGTGGATGAACTGGAAAAGCAATCGAGCAGCAAGTTTGTCTGATTTTACTGTGTTGCAGAATCAAAGTGCTCAGATATGGCCTCATAATACACAGATGAAAGGATCATTTCTCCTCAGATGGGGCTCAGTAATCAGATATGGAAACAGCTATTTTTAATGAAGACCTGCAAAATCATCAAGGCTTAGATGTTGCTGCCTGGGATAAAGCAACGGGAGGCAGACGAAGCAATTTGCTAATCTGCCTGGTGGCACAAAGTCAAGCCCGTTCAACACATTTTTCATAGCAAATCACATTACTTCAGTGGGGCTGGCCCAGGAAGGCAGCCACGTCAAGCAATTGGGGAGTCTGGTGCCAACTGGCACATGAGCCTCTCAGGTGGGAAAGCCTAGGCTGCAGCACACAGCCATATACATTCAGAAGCAGCAAATACCTGCTATGTATTTCACTCCATCATCCTGACAAAATGTTCCAATCCGTTCATCTTTTTTTTTTTTTTTTTTCTATATCTCCAGTCCAGTCTATTTTAAATCTTTCCAACTGGGAAGTATTGATTTGGTATGCAGGCATACATCCCAGTAATTACACCAAGACTGAACATCACCAAGACTGAACATCACTCTCTTAACCCCTTATTTTCCATTTTACACATTACATATCTGTTAAAGTCAACATGCAAAGTCAGTGCTGTTTTTAAGAATTAAGTTTTTAAGAATGAAGTTCTATATTTCCAAAAAGGAGTACTTTGGAACGTGGTGACAAAGAAGATTAACTTGTCTTATGCCAGAGCACTAACCCTACAGACACCAAAGAAACAAGAACTAAATCCCTAATATAAATTTTAGTGTAACACTGTTTCAAGCAAGTGAAATCATTCTGATGGGACTGACTCATAGATTTCCACATTATGCAAACACATGGCTGAATTGCAATCCAAACCAAGAAGAAGCTCTGAAAATGGCTCCTACGTGCAGGTTCACTGTGATGCCTGCAGACACAATGCCTGCAATGGGCACCTGAGATTCAACATAATTTTCCACCCGCTGTAAACAAACATAGGTAACTGCTCCATTAAAAAGAAATGCTGTCAGGTTTCTGGCAGAAGTGACATACATTATTCTTGGCAAAACAGAGCCAGGTTGGTCCTGCCAGAACAGAAGCGGAAGCACGGGATCTGGCAAAGCAAAGATAGTAGTAAAACTACTTTTCTGCAAATAAAAATTAATAAAACAAAAGAACTTATGTAATTCTTGGCAACAAAAGTCTATTGTGTGGGTTTGCTTTCCTGACAAGGCAATCTGGCATTTGCAGACAAATAATACCACAAAGATATGGGCAACCACTCAGCTCATACTACAGAATTGCCAGCCCACCACAAAAACAAAAAAGCAATCATAAAAACCACAGTATTTCCGCAAAGGCATTTTCATTTCTTTGTGAATCCTGTCCAAGTTATGTATCTCATACCCACAATAAAGTCTGTCTTTCCCATGAGAAGATTTTGTTAGGAACGGAAAATGTGTGTGTGTGTGGGGGGGGAAATGCACTAAATCCTTAATTTCAGCAGTGCCGTGGCTGTAATTTTCCTCTAAAACTGAAATGAAGAGACACACCAAATTTTCCTAGAAATGGTAAGCATTACTAGCAAGAAGTCAATGTATGGAATTCTCAGCCACAGTAACCTCAAATCCACTAAAAAATAAAGTTGTGGCAATTATAGATACAGAACATTACCAAATCTCCATTAGCAAAGGCCAGTGAACTGCTATAAGTGGGTTGTCAAGTTTGAATGAAGAAAACTCAATATTTATCTATAATCTCATTCAAGCTCAGTGTTCCTCTCACTCACCTGTGCAAGCATGTGGTTTTCAAGCATCCTGCTCAGACTTTTTCTGCTTCAGACTAAAATCTACCTGCTGATGTTGGATGCCGGGAAGACAGGAAGAAAAGCACATGCACAAACACTTGTCTTTGATGAAGACTTAACTTGCTGTTGGCATGATGCACTGCTTTCACACTTGCTATTTCTTCCTTGTCAGGTATCTAAGAATAAGATGGAGGATGTGCGAAGGACAAGAAATTACAGTGACTTACAGCTTTGTACAGAAATAATTTTGATTTTTTGATTCTTAGTAAAACAAATAAATAAAAGAGGGGGGTGTGGGAGGGTGAGGACAAACACCAACACTATGGACATGGATCTGAACTGAGAAAATGAGAGGCATGCAGCCAGATTCTGAAGAGCTGTGATCAACCTAAGGAAAACTCTTTGTAGATGCAGAAATCTTAGCAAGGAGATCCTGTACTGGTTCCCAAGGTTTTCGAGGTTTTGATCTCTGCTGCACTGAGATAGATTGTAGCAATGGAGAACGTGATCCAAACAGCCTCAAGACCATCTCTGTCAGGACAGAAAGTTTTTGATTCCCCTTAGATGCCTGCCTAGCTTTGTGAATACCAAAGCTGTGAGTCGATGTAACTGCTATTTAAGATCACAGGATCAAGCCTTCTCTGCAGTCTGTTGCCAGGTTTTCCAGCCCAGTAGCAATGAGTTACCTAAAGACATTGGAAGCCAACGACATTCACTAAATGA
Source organism: Alectoris magna (assembly GCA_030625065.1). NCBI lineage: Eukaryota > Metazoa > Chordata > Aves > Galliformes > Phasianidae > Alectoris > Alectoris magna. The sequence goes on from CM060572.1 coordinate 11,556,062, forward strand.
CACTTTATTTCAAAGTGTGTTTTTATTTCCCCCCCCCCCCTCCCCCCTTATTTTTTAATGGTAGCTAAATGAATTGCAGCAGCAATGAATTTTTTCCACCTAAGCCTTCAACTCCCTGAAAGTCTTCCTTCATGGAAATTTGTGTGTGAACATGTTTACTCATTCCCTAAACACTCAAACAAGCTGATCAGACTGTTAAATATTAGATTTTGTTTTGACTAAATAGTTAAAAGCTAAATGACTGAACAAAACTCCTAAAGGAGAGAGAGAGTGTTATTTGTAAAAGAGATGCCAGCAGCCCAGGAGGAACGGTGGCATCACTTGGTTAAAGAGGGAAGAGGAGGTTCAGCTATATCATGAATACTCACCGGAGAATTTTTAATTCAAGAGCCCAGTTTAATGCCTAACAAGCTTAATATATCTTCACACTGGTTTAAAGAGGAATGGGACTGGAGTCCAAGGAGCCTACAAAAGGACAGATGTCCTCAGCTCCCAATGCACTGAACAGAAGCTGGCGGTCCACATTCCTGCGATCAGGCACTAACCACCCCCATATGCTATCTCAGTCAAAAGTGTTAACCACCTTCAGAGTTTAACATTAACTCCTGATACAGCCATAAATGAGATCCCAGCAATAATTTGCTTTGCAGTTGGTTTTTTGGGGGTGTTTGTTTTTTTTTCCCCCATCTTGCTCTAATTATTAAGCAGCACTGATTAACAACACTGATTGCATATTCTAAAAAAAAAAGTACCTCCCTCCAGCTGCTCTGCTGGTGAATCCCCAGCTTCTGCTTGTTGGGATTTACTCTCAGCCCATTGCATCTGAAACTAATTACTACAACACCATCCTCAACATTAATTCCCTTCTCCTCTCTGGAATCAGAAGCAATATGGTACACTCAGAAGATAATTTTTCATCTCTCTTCCTGAAGGGAAGATCTCAGCTGTACGATGGAGATAATTGTAAATGAGACACCAATTTCAGAAGGTGAAGCTTTCCAATGTCCCTTTATCAAAAACCATTGTCCAAAATTTCAGCTGGTGATTCAGGAAAGTTTTTTTATATGAATGTCACCAAGACCTAGAAAAATCTGTCAGCTCTCTGTGTGATCTCAAAGACAAATTACTGCAATATCTTGTCAACCAGCTCTCTTAAACTTACTTCTCTGCCTGTTCTCATTGCACCCGTTCGACTATTACTTCTTCTCCTGGAAAAAAATTTTCTCAACTTCCTTTTCTCCTTCCTGGAAACAAATTAAAAGGGAAGAAAAATACATATATCCCTTTGCATTTAGTCAGAAGAAGCATTTGTTAAGTGACCAGAATTATCATGCGGTCATATTTATGGTATGACTATTAAATAATCATGCAGTCAGGCCCCAATCCATCAGTGAGATGCCATACTGCAACTGGTTTCAGGAATGAAGCCAGCTCCAGCTCGTGCTGGAGCTCCCTCTTGTCACTTCATCAGCCCAATTCCTATGTCTATCTGATGAGCTGTCCCTCTGATGCATCTAAATGTACCCCCCCAGCTCAGAGATCCTCAGCTCACGCTTCAGTGAGCAGCAAATGTGCTGCCGCCCACCTTCTCCCTTGGTCCAGGTGTCTGAAGCAGCTTTTTGAAAGGCAGAGTCTTTAGCCCAAGATGTATTGTTATAGCAAACATGCACTCATACGTGTTTCACTACTGAACAGGATGCTAAAAATAAAAGAAAATGAAAAAAAAATCTGTAATTCATTCAATTCATTAAGCAGATGTAACTTGTGCCCTTCCATATAGACTTCCCTACGTTAAATATTAATCATAACAATTAGCGCTTCTAGTAGATAACACTGTGCTTTCTCAAATTGCTGCAGAACATTACGACTGCTGCTCAAGTTCTCTGGTGCCTGAACTATTGCATTGCTATGCATAACATTAGGAGAATTAACAATTCAGAGCTGTACTGTTATGACCAAAGTGACACAACTGAAGCAGTTTCAGCTCCGATGTGTGACCTATGAATACAATCTAATCTTTTTCAATAATATGTTCAAAACATTTATATCCTGAGGGTATATTATAAAGAAAGTTAGAAAAGCAGCAACAAGATAAAACCCAGCTGAGGATCAGATCTCCCTGGTCATTTAGGTGACTGAGAATGAAAAGCTGTATGTATCATTTCAACACAGCTCTAGCACAAGTACTCTTGAGATACACTTCTCCACCATGTACAGTCTGCATTTTCAAAGCTATCAGGTTAAAATGAAGAACTGAGTGCTACATTGCTTGCTTGGCCCTGGTTTTTTTTTCCTTTATATTGACTGAGAAGTTACATTTGGTACTTGTCATCTGTGGCACACTAGTATTTGAAACAGAGCAGTCAAGAAGTTTCCAGTGGATGAAATTGAAAGAGATTAACTGAATGAAAGTAACTTCCCGCTACTGGATTCATGTAGGTCATAGAAAGGCTTTTTCTATTATTTTTAATTTGGTTTGGTCCTGACCCTAAGCTTGACTCATGCATACATCCTCCTGCTCAGGCTGATGTCACAGAACCATGAAGTTTGGAAAAGACAAGTAAGATACTCCAGTACAACTGTCAACCCATCACCACCATGCCCACTAGCCGTGTCCCTCAGTGCCAAATCCACAATGCTTCTTGACCACCTCCAGGGACCCCACCACATCCCTGGCATGTCAGTGCTGCCCTACACAATCCCTGGTGGGGACAAGCCAACTACTGATGTCCTGCACAGAGACAATGAAGAGACGCATTGCTCCAAGAGACAACATCCCACTCACTTGCCCACTTCCTCAGATCCGTGGGCTGTGCAGATGAGTCACTAGGGCCCTGAGACAGCTCTTAAATGTTGGAAGCTATAATTTCTCTGTGTAGTCCACTCTTGCTTTAAGCACAATTTTCATGACCAGAATGAGCAAGCTACAAAGTCAAGAGCTGAGAGTGAGCTCTGACTGAGGATTAGATGAAATTTGCAATATCAGGTTTGCAGTATTTTGTACTCTGTTGTTCCCAGAGATAACACCACTTTTACTTGCAAGATCTTTGTGTTCCCCACTACAATCAAGGAGACAAAATCTGACTGTAAACCTTTTTGTTCTATATTATCATTTCATGTTGGCTTGGTGTGTTAATCAAAGCGTCAGTAGTAGCTGCAAAGAGAACTCATTCAATCCTCAAATGAAGAGAAATCTAAGCTTTCTAACACCAGTACATTTTCCAGTGGATAAGCTTTCTCACAAAGTAATTATTTCATTTTCCAGAAAGATTACTGATTACATCACAGTGGGAAAAACTAAGAGAGGGATCCTTTATCTTTCCCATGTTTCTGCAATTCTTGTACAAACTTATACTCGTTACCATGAAAAATGACAAATTTGCCATCTGATCAAAATGTTAACAAGGTAAGTGTCAGTGAGATGGATCGCTGACTGTCACTGCAAGCCAGAACATGAGGATACATTGATATTTCTCAATATATTCACTGCTTCCCCAATGTTCGCTAACAACATTTCTACTGTGAGTGTAATAAATCACAAAGAAATAACAAGCTGCATAGGATCTCCAGGATATGATAGATTTGTCGTAATAGCAGTATCTGCAAGGTAGAAAACAATTGGTAATGATCTATAGAAAGACCTAATCAACTGTCATTTGCTATAATGTGGCAGATGAAGCAAATATATGAAATCCATAACACTTCTTTAGCCACTACCCTCCCCCTACGTATACACATGCATCAAGTAGAAAATAGTAAAAAGAATGAATGAGTTTTGGGGTTGCAGAAGTAGAAAAGAAAGTTAATAGCATGCCCTGGATGCAATCATTGAATTATACACTACTGAACAAGGCAAGGGATAATCACAGAAGCTGCACAGTCCTGTAACAATGATAAAGGTTTCTGCCAAGCCCATTCCTCCCCTTTGCTTTATTTCTTTTTCATCGATTTCAGTGTGTTTTAAAAAGTACTTACATTGAAGTGCAACCAAACGCGAATGAGGCTGAATAACCAATGGAAATGCCCACCCTGATTTCACAAGGGATCCCAGAGGACTCAAAGCAAGATGTTCCTTAGGTATTTAAGTGCAGCTCCAGAAATCAAAACCAAATGTTCTGCACTGGGTTGTGCCAGATCCCCAACTTGCTGCTGAAGCTTTCGCATTCCTTTGCCTTCTCCCACTTGGCAGCAAAACACCTCACCTTCCACCAGACACATGCACAACATTCAGTTTTAGTTTGCTGAAATACAAAAGTTTCTCAGAACTACTTTCCATGGAGCTCAAGCGCTGCCTCGGGTTAAAGACCTAAGTCCTGCATTTTTATGTACTGAAACACCTCTCTTGATCACATTCTCCATTGCCACCTGCCTGCAACAGCACTCAGGTCAAGAACTAACACCCATCTATTAACTCATAAGCTTCCCCGGCTACGCAGACTGCTCTGCACAGATTTTTCTTCCTCCCCACATCAGGAATGCCTCTCTGGAGGAGGCAGTGCAGTGAACACGGTAGGAACCCTGGGTTTAAAATTTCAGCAGAAAGCTTAATTCATTCTTATAAAACGCTAAGAAATCTATATTCTTTTTCTTTTCTCCAGGAAGGTGGGAGAATAATGTCTGCTTTGCTCTACTTTGCTTGCAAATCACATTTTGCTAAGTGAATGCTTTTTTGGGAACATAGGAATTGCCAAGCTGCCTCAGCACAGCGGTACACTGCTCCAGCATCCTGTCTGGCAGCTGCTGCAGGGGAACGTGCAGGAAACCTCCTAGTGGGCAATTACAGAAAAACCTGTTCAGATCCAACAATTTCTCCCAGCCCCTCCATCAGTCAGTAAAAATTGGCATGTCTTGTAACATGGAGGTTTACCTCCTCTGAAACTCTTCTTCGGGTCCTTCAGGAGTTTGTGACTTGGTATTTTCCACATCAGAGTTTACTAAGAGCCGTATTTTCCAAAGCCCTCATCTTCTGGCTCAGCTCTAAATAAAGCTGGACAGATTTTGGAAAGGGCTCATCCCCTTGGTGAAAGGGAACTGCTGAATTCTTTTGCAAATCCACCCTTACAGGGTCACAACAGGAACAGCTCTGTGTTCAGCAGTTTTGAAAATCTGGCCCCAGGTTGAGTATCAGGGGCCAAATTATGTGATTTAGAGGCAGAAATTCCCTAGTGACAGCAGTGGAGATTTCTGCTCAATGATGAATACCTCAATAGGATTCTGGAATAATAGAGCCATGAAAAGTGGATAGTGCCAACAAATAAACATCAAAGGGTAGGACTTTCCTTTTCAATCACGTTCCCTTGTGCTCTACATAAAAGGACTGAAATCTTCTGAGATGAAAGAGGGAGAAGGAATGGTTAACAATACAGTCCTGCATTTCCTTCTAAGATGAAAATACAAAGCATTTTTCAGGTGCAGCCTATTCATATAACGTACAATTGGTAGTTTACACAGTATATAAGATGCTGGTGGTACTGGGACTAGCCTTCTTTTCATATGCACCAAAGAGAGAAGAGCACTGATTTCTTCCATTCTTTTCCCCATCAAGAGCAAAATTTTCTGTCTTGCTCATCTCTTTCTTTTTTTTTTTTAAATAAACAAATGACTTCCATCTCTCTCCCTTCAATATTTTCAATATTCAGCCACTTCAAATCCACAATTCTGATCAAAATGCAGGTTTGTGCAGAATTATTTCATTATTTCTTGTGGCCTTTCAGATAACTTCAAGGGAACTTACTGGTAATCAGCTGAACTTGAGCCCCACGTGGCTTAACCCTCATGTAATTTCCCCCGATTTCTGTGACAGTTTTGGCCCTGCATGCTGCCATCATTTAGACTTCTGTCCTTCAATTCTGCTGGAATATCTGACTACTACTTTACTGGTGCATTCGGAGAGCTAACTTTCCGCACAGAACTAAGGAGTATGGATACTGTCAGCTGAATGGGAGTAAGTCACATTTTCTTGAAGCCTTTATGTCTCTTCCAAAGCCGTTCACAGAACATCATAATTCACAAGTCCCTGCAGCAGCTGCCAGTATTGCAAAGAAATGCACAGGTTTCCTGGGACCATAGAAATATGCTGTCCATAGATGCTGAAGACACTGCCTTAGGAGGACAATGGAAAAAGATTAAGGTTGCACAATAGGGAGAAGATGCAGGCACTGACTTGTACTTAGGAGAAGATTATATACCAGGTGTTGATGTTAACTTCCTGCTCCAAAGTTTTTTCTCTCAGTGAAACTGTGGACTCAAGCAGAAGTGCTTGAGACATGGAAGGTATTGCACACACCTTCCCCCAAAGGGGGGTGGAGAGGTCTTCATTTCATCAGAGAAAAAAAAAAAGGTTGACAAGATGCAATTTGCTAATAAATGCTGTTCTGTGTAATTAAAAGAAACTACCAACAAACAAAAATTACTGTGGACCAGCAGGAAACAAGAAACTCTCAATGGAGAATGGTAATTCAGAGAACACCCACCATGCAGCCCACCTTCCCCATTCTCCCTCTAGAAAGAGACCCATTTTATAAACGGTGATTAAGGCACTGAAGAAAAAAGTATTAACATGATTCACATGTAGAAAACAAGGTTATTAGGAATAGGGATCATTTCAGTGCATTGTTCTCCTTAATAAGCATAGCAACGAGTAATTGAGTTTCAGGCAATCTCCAAGGTGGTGCTTTGTAGAGAAAGCGTAACTTGGCATGATGTCTACTTTTCCTTTAATTACATTGCCCTAATGAGCAACTTTCTTTACTCACAGCAAATCTATTTCTTGAGAAGAAGCAACAGTAATAAATGAGTGAGAAGGATCATGAGGTAGTACCAGAGAAGAAATATCAGGAGCCTGAAATGAAAAGACATTGTTAAAAGTAGTGTAAAAACACCAGACAGTTCTCAGCTTCACTGTTTATTGCACTTAATAGGGGAGTAAAGGATCTTAATCAACAGAGCATGTCACCCGATCTGGGAACTGCCCTTATTCTACTGCTATTTCCCTTCTACAAGCGTTTATGAAAGTGACCCAGAAACACAATGTAGCTGATACATCAATCCAAAGCTCCTTTGCTCACAAGCAGCAGAGGGCAATTCTGCTTCATGCCCTTGTGCAGACATTGAGAAGAGAAAACCACATGCCAATAACAGCCTACTGAGTGTCAATACTGCTCAACACGACCAAATACAGAAGGATAAAGAGCTGGTTGTTCCCAAGTCTTTAAAGCTTTTAGACAACTGATTCTTTTCAAAAGTCAGTGATAGGCAGGGCCCTACCTATCTTGCATGTCTTTTTTTTTTCAGCTTACAGCAAAGAATCTCCTGGATGTATCTTTATGGAAAACAAACAAACTAACAACTTGTGTTCATTCTGGTAATTGTTTCCCTACACATCTGCTAGAAGGCATCTTACCAGTGGAGATAGACCTCCCAGCTCCAGTAAAATCACTGCAATCCACAGGCAAGTGAACACATCACCTCTTATAAAAATACCTAGGTGTCCACCTTTGGTGAGTTGCAATTGCTACAGCTTGAAGGCTTTGACTGAATTAAGCCAATGTACTCCCAGTTGACTGCCCAACTTCTTTAATACCAGCAATATTATTCTACAGATAAGCAGTGATGCAAAGTTCTTTAGCGTCATTCAAGTTCTCAATGTCTCTTAATGCTGAAAGCACATCCCAGAATATCTATTGAGAGCCTTAGGGTCACAGCTTACATAAAGAAACACGATCCTCATTTGCTGGTTTATTCCATGTAGCCCTCTCTTTTTGCTTGTTCAGAGATTCGTGAACATATCTGCAGTCAATAGCTTTATCTCTCTCACTCCGTAACTTCACAGTCTTCCCTTACCTCCCTGCATGGCACCTTTAAGCGCTACTACTTAATGCACTCACAGAGCTGGTAGAAAATTTAATTAACATATGTAAGAAATACTGTCAGGTCTCCAAAACCAGGCACTTCAGATGTAAAAGTGTGAAATGAAATTATCCTCAAATAAAAAATTTGAAAGTGCCAGTGGAAGCAGGCACCTAAGACCTTAAGTGTTTATGCAGCTTTATATATTGTTATTTCTTCAGTAAGACCGCCACAGAAATGGCAGGGGTACGGGAAGAAAGTATGTTAGCACTTAGACTCTACTCGTAAATGCATTAAGCGCAACAATTTTAGTAAGGAGAAAAAAAAAATCAGGAAAGCAAAGTCCCTTCTGGGGAGCTAATCTCAATTACCATTCCCAATCGCACTGAAGAAAACCCTGCCTAACTGCCATACTGTACACGACCCGGCAGCTGCGTGCACTTGCCACTTCAAAGACACTAACAGAATGACCGAGGGGAGATTTCTCCTCACAAAAAGAAAGAAAAAAAGTGATCCTTCAAGAAAAAAAATATCTAAAAATAGACCTTCAATTAAGAACGATTTATTGCAATACTTTCCCACTTCCACAGAAATCACAGTCCCTAAAAGCAAGTTGTCAGTACACAGAAGTAATTTACACTCACAAAAAAGGGGGGTACAAGCGTTTAGCTGGATCTGCTTGTATGTTTAACTCAAATACATGAGCAATTTTTTGCAATTAAATGCAGAAAGAGGTTCTTAGTCAGCCCAGTTGCACAATGCTGCAACTACCCAGGCAATGTGAGACAAAGGCTGACTTTCCTTGCTGTCCCTTATTGTTGGAATGCCTGCGCTTGGATGGCTGTAATTAGGTTGCAACTCACTCAAATGGGATTTTGAACCTTGGCTTTTCTTGAAGCAGTAAATTCAGCTGCTCAGTGTGGACAACAGCAAATACCTTCTCCATTCTGCAGAGCGCAAAAGCTAAAATTTGAGAATGCTACACTATACTCCTGGAAACAATTCCTGAGGCTCCCTGCAACACCTGAAGGCCTTTCCACCCAAAAGTGGTTCTTAGCACAAGGGGTAGTAGTCCGAAGGATACATTTGCTATGCAAGGCAAATAGCAACAAATCTTTTCTCTTTTTTCTTTAAACAAATCATACATACCCTGTAATCAATCACATTTTGGAGAAGTTCCATTTTTTGCTCCCCAAGGAAACACTTTCTCTTTTGTGGGATGTGGGAGGTGGGCATGGGTTGATGGTTGGACTGGGCGATCTTAGTGGTCTTTTCCAACTTTAATGATTCCATGGTTCTTTTGAAAAGCCCGCATGTTTTCAAACACATAATTCCACAGAGAATGAACTACTTAAGACTTTGTGGCGACAGCAGTATTTTAAGGCTCCCTACAATGATCCATCACCGCCCCAGTGCAGGAGTTGAAGCTCTCCACTCCCACTCTGCTGAGTACCTTGTGGATCGGGGCAGGGAACTGAGGTCACTGGTAGGGGAAGGACACCCCCAGCTCTACCGAAGACCACCTGCCTCTGCAGTGCCACCTAACCTGAGTGCAGGGTTATAAGCACAGCTTAATAAATTTGAGGGCTGGAGAACAGTAGGAGAGAGGGGAGCAGATTCTCATATCATCAGGAGGGAAATAGACTTTTAAAAGCCAGTTGTGCCTGTGCACAACAATGAAGCTTTATGTCTATACAAACTGACAAGTCAAATTGTACTCCTGGGCCCAGTTCTCAGCATCAGCGCCATTTGATGGTGATAGCTCGCCTCCTGCTTCTGCAGCCTAATGGCTCTGTCTGCCAGGAAGGGCACGCAGGATGATTAAAATAAGCATTAACAGAACAGTTTGGTGATTAGCTTTTTTCCTCTTCTCTCCCCCCCCCCCCCCCCCCTTTTTTTTTTCTTCCCCTTTCTCTTTTTTTTTTTTTTTTTAACTACAGAGTTTTGGTCTGCAAAGGACTGCTAAAGCCTTTTGTTCATTAGCTGCATACTTTAAAAGTGTAAATTTAAAGAATTCATATTCTTAAAGCCGAGGATTAGAACAATTAAGGAAAAGCACTCCAACCTAGCACTCCAGTCAATCCATAACATGGAAAAGAAACAACAGTGCTTACAATATTTAAACAAAACTAAGTGGTGTATAATTATCCTGATGCTGTCAAACTAAATTTTCACTGTGGTGCAATGATTTCTTAAAATTTCCTTTCTGAAATGGAAATGAACATTTCCTTTCCCAGTATGGGGACATCTCTGCAATCTTTTTAGACCTCTCTCATGGCAAAAACATTGCAGAAACACCTAACATCCACTCTCACTTCTTTCTGCCATCAGCCTTCTTTCTCCTGTCTTAACTGCTTACTCCATCACTGGGTCTGCCCAATGGAGACACATGCACTCATCCCAGTGACTGCCCCATGTACTTGCATCATCAAGACTTAAAAAAGTAGAAATTAATTTGAGCAAATGCCTCTAAAAAAGCCATTTGCCTGCAATATTTTACACCAAGTAATTCTGTACCTCTGTCTTCTTATGTATCTTAAGCCCTTCTTAACATATGGCAACGAAGGTATAGAATGTGGCCTGAGTTATATTTGGCAGTGAATTTTTTCAATAGTGTTTTAGATTTCTGAAACTGAGACTTGCCTACGATAAACTCCGTAGCATTTTTTTTGCCAGAACACAAACTGTAATGTAAAGTGTTGTCTCCTACAGAAAGAGGTGAGGTGTTAACTGTGAAACCACAGTATGCTGGTTACAGAAAGGTGTTGCTTTGGAGCCTCAGGGATGGCAGTTTATATTTTGGTACTGTTAACTGTTTCACTGATTATTACTGTACCAGAAATACCGAGCAAAGGCATGACATAATCAGATCTTGATTTAGCCACATCCCATGCACTTCTGTGCAAAAGAGAAGGCCTAGAAGTTCACACGAACACTAAATTTGTGAATAAAATTTAGATAGCTCTGTTATCTGAGAGGCCACTTTGCTAGTGGCCAGCATAGAGGAAAGCCAATCACACACAGAGATAAGACACTGATTTACTGCAAAGCTGCGCAAACTTATGTGCTAGGTGGTGTTCCACAAAGCCAGTGCACCCCAGGAGTTTCACAATACTTTTTTTTTTTTTTTTTTTTTTAACAGATATTCTTATCATTTCATTACCACTTTAAAAAGTACTTTTCTTCAATCTTCATAACTTTCACTTTTATTACCACAAATATATATGCGTTTATTTAAAAGTGCCTAAATAAAAGGTCTAGGGAACTTTATTGCAACTCAAACTGCCAGTGTGTCATTTTGGTTTTGGAAACCATGAACATTCTGTTCCCCATTTGATATTTTAGGACTGCTGGCAGTATTTTTCTTACTCTCTTTATGTTCAGCTTCCTTCTATATCTTGACTCTTGCAGAAGAAAAAAAGATAATGGAAAACAGTGGGCAAATACATAAAGGAAAAAGAAAGCACTTTTTTTCCCCCCACAGAACAAACAAAAGCAGAACATGAGCACATATCTGGAAAGCTTATTTCTCATATCTATATATATTTTCACTCTTTTGACTCAAAAGATAAATTAACTTGACCTTGCAGATATTGGTAAACTCATCCCATCAGACTTTTATTTACTTTCTAACGAAGGAAGAATGCTTGGGTCCATTAATATACCTCCACCTTCATTTAGAAAAGTCATATTTAGAAAGTGAGGGATAGCATCAGATCCGAATCACTGAAGCTGCTGATTTAGTGCTGGGCAGGTCAACGAAACTGCCAGCAGCAACCAGCTCAGATGGTGTCACTTCCAGCTACATGGTCCTTGAGCCTCCTTTAGATAAATCTGATCCCTCAGGGCAGTCATCTGCATTTGGAAGAGAGCCAACAAAGTGATCTCTTCTTGGGGGGTCACAGTTTAACACCATAGTATCTTTAAGTATGTGCATGTGGGTCAGAATGTTGGATCCTGTTTAGCCATGGAATACGGTCCTATGGAGTGAGAAGGCACTCTCCAGTTTTCTTGCTCTTAGCAGAACAAGTTGCAGAATTAATCTGATGCACTGGATTTCTGCACAGTTTGGTCTGGAGGTTATCAAATAGCTGCTCCCATATCCTGACCCTTGCACAGAATGCAAGGGAGCATTTCATTTTAAGCTTATGGCATCATTTCAATTCAGAGAAGAAAAATCCCTTTTTGGAGGCTGCCAACTCTCGGATAGTTTTGTTTACTTTCCATCACATCAATTCCAAAAAGCTGAGTATATAGGATACTAATACTGGGGGCATGTTCACTCCACCAGCAAGAATTCAGCTTGCACATCAGATGACAACCAGAGGTCTGGAGACAGCTTTACCTCAGGGACTGTGAGTTGAAGAGAAGCACCTGAGCAGAGCAAACAGGCCTGAGAGACCATGTTCACTTTAATCCCCTTATCAGCAGCTTGTCTTTGGTTGGAGGCTCTCTGTCGCTAAGAAGCTGCCCAAGGAAGTACCAGCAAGGACACAAAAGAGCAAATACTCCACAAGCTAAACACAGTAAATATCCCATAGCAGTATGAGGATAGCTGTAATGCTCAGAGTAATTTGTACATTTTAAGTTAAACATAAGCGACTTCTGGAAGCTGGCATTTTTTTACCTATGAGAAGACCTTGAGGCAGGAAATGGTAAGAAACAGCAAGAGAAGTAATGAAATGCAGAGAGAAAGTTGGGCTGGAGGACAATAAGATTACACAATGATACATAAAATGCCAAATCTGTATTACCTTCCAGATAAAGTCTAGGTGTAAAGGGCATGTGTATAATCATGAGGAATGGCTGCCTAACTGGGAACCTTCCAGCCACTCCTAATTTGTTCCTATAGCTGGACTGATTCCACTTCTTTAGATCTGATGTAAGATATCAGGGAATGAAATAGTTCTTAATCAGATTTTACTATGTTTTCCTGCCATCTTATGATATGTGCAGCAGTGCGCATGTGGCATACAGGAAGGTCTCAGAGATTTCAAGTATCAAAATAAGGAATGCTTTACGAGGTTGAAAAAGAGTAGAAAATACCACAAACAGTAGGATTTCCATCTAGGGAGACATACATGATGATAGGATGTCTTCCAGTATTCTTGCTAGACCCTGCTGATGAATTTATCATTTTTGTTTAATGTAGGCTGGGTGCATGCAAGGAGTACCAGCAGTCTCCAGGGGATTTCAAATTATAATCACATAAAATATCATGGTCCACAAAACAGATCATCTTGTTTGACTCAAAAAGGAAATTCATTTGTTGGAAAAATAATTTCTTTAAGGTCAACTCAAAATGACTTTTTGTCAATTCAGGTATCAAATTCAAAACATAATTATTTGCACAGCTGTAGCTTCTACCACAGTACTCTCAGTTGGAAACGTTCATGCACAGTTAATCTGACTTGCCCGGCTGGAGTCGCTGTAATATCACAAGAGACATGAAACAACTGGGGAAGGCTTATGCTCCTTGGCTACCAGAAGCTCCTCTGATGCTCTGTCAGTCAGAAAGAGCAACACTGGCAAGACCAGGATAAAATCCACAGCCTGAGAAAGAATAAAAATTTATTCGCTGCTTCATCAGAAGAAGATAGGGAAGTAGACTTGTACCTGGGGAAAACAGAGGCTTTAAAAAAAAAAATAAATCCAATTTAGATTCTGTGCTGCTTCCCTCCTTTTCCATGAGCTTACCCATGCAGGGCTCAAAGAAAGCAGAGTCTGGCCCCAAGGGAGTTCAGATGCAGCAGACTGATCTACCAGCAGGCTACAATATGTTCCCAGAAGGTGCAATGTAATTCTGAGGCCAAGGAACAGCCTATTAGCTCTGCATGCTATTAATTTTCATGAACAGTTCAATCCAATGCTCACAGAAGCTGTTGGGCATCTTTCCATTTTGTCTAGCAGGGCCGGAATTAGGGCTTATTTATCTTTTCATTCTATACCTTATATTTAATTGTGAAGCAGTCCTAACAGTTTAGTGCAGCTTTGCTCGTTTCAAGCCCTTCACCAGGCTCTGTGCCCAGCAGCACGTGAGGTGCTGTCTGCAGGTCAGGTTGAAGGCACGTCACAGTCAAATCCACTCACGCAGAATTAAACTTCAGGCTTGTTTGACTAAACTTCTCAATTCAACACAGCTCCCCAGTTTTGCCAGGCTGAAAAAGCAACCCAGCAGGTTCTTGAGTCATGTGCCAAAATGCCTCCTTCATCCTCCCTGGAACTGGAAATGATTACTAATAGGTATTCTTGCTGAAATGATTTAACATAATGTACTGAATGAGATCACTAAGTCAAAATATCTTTCCCTAAGTGATTCTCTTACTGTGTGCCTGAATGCTAGAGGGGAAGGACAGCATGAACTGAATTCTTTTGCCAGCTTCTGCATTTAAGAAAACCTCCAAGTTACCAAAGAATTCACATTAGGAAGTTTCACCCAGATTCATTACAAGAGGCCCGTGAAGCACATCTGGCAGGCAGCAGGGCATGAAGACAGGAGGATTCAGGTCAGCGTCTCTTATTCAAACTTTTTCCTTTTAAAGCGTTTAGAGCCTAGGTTGGGAACAAAAGATGGGCAAGAAGAACAGGTAGGCATGGAAGCAAAGCTGGTGAGAAAACAGCACTCTGCCTTGAATGCACAGCCCAGGATGCATGTTGCTGTTGTAGCATCCATTATAGCAGGCTACAACCACCAAGTGAAACATGGGCTTTGGGAAGGAACATAACCTGGCACCACAAAATGCAGTGCTACATAGCAGGGCGCTCAGCGTTCTGCTGACAGGCTGAGCGGCCCTCACCCATCCAAGTCTGTCAGCCTCAGAATTAACTTACTGAGGTCAGTACTCATAACAGCAGTATTGCAGACTTGATTCACTCTTCCTTTCAGAGAAAGCCCCATACTCTCTGCCCAGTATGGCTATTACCTGCCAACCTAAAGGATGATGAATGTTATTTATATTGCGGTAATGGCTAACCACTCTGTGGAGACAGGGGACAGGCTGTGCTATGGACTTTTCAAACACGCACTGAATGGGAAGTGCCCACAGATGCCTGAGTGTATTAAAGTGCTAAGACACTTCAGGGTAATGTTCTTCAATGCTTTGGACACGGTGACCCACAGCAGCTCTGCAGCACTTGTGCTGACTGCCATAACACAGGGTACTGTCCTACAGTAAAGACACTCACTAATAACACACTTACCAGTTACTGTGACGTGCCCTTCCAAAAGGAAAAAATCCTCATTTTCTTAGAACGTGCAACTCCTTGATGAGAAGACTGTTAAAGTCTTCAATTGATAAATTAAAAAATATTTATATTCCAAATGAAAGGAAAAAAAAAAAAAAAAGAGGAATAAGAGGGATTCTGGTTAAGTTTGCCTAATATTTAGCTGTCATAGTTTTGTTGTATAAGAAATAAATTTATAAATAAGGATTACTCAACATGTAGATGAGAAAAGTGATCCAAGAAGAAAACATGAAGAACCTGAATCTATGAAACAAACTATCAGACCAATTTAACTTGGACTTGTGCATACTTGCAGGATTAGCTTTACATAATTGCAAGAAAATGTAAGAACTGAAAAACTATGTCTTTAGCTTTTCACTATGGTGAGCGCAGGGGACGGATAGCTAACACTCCCTAGGAAATAGCCTCCCAAAGACTGCAAAGATGACAAGGAAATAAGTTAAAAATATCTGATGTTGTCTTTTTTATTGTTAATTGCTCTCTCTCTGCATATTAGGAAAATCATCTCATGACTTCTTTCCTATGCATCAATGTATCAAGACCTAAAAGATTAAGTGATGTATTCCAAGAACTGCGTCAGAGAAGGTGCTGCAGAACAGGTTGTGGACCCCTTTCATTCCTTTTCCACCTAACGTCCCAGTATTGAAGATCTAAAATTATATCCAGAAAGTAGTTGGCATTTGCGCTCATCAGCAGCCTTTTCACAAACCAAGTGCTAAAGATATACCTTGCCTTTAAAAATACCCTTTACACTTTACAGTTCTAGATGAGGCTGTCTCAGAACTTTATAGCCAAAAGACTGAAGATACCAGAGCCCAGTAAACACTTTACTAAGCAGGGATCAACCATATAGTTTCTTTTTCTATCTTTTCAGTCAGCAGGATGGTCACTCTCAATCCAAATGGGACAAATAAAGCACACAGCAAGAGCCAGTGAGTATTTTCTAGCAGCCTCAACCATAGATGTCTCCTAAGAGGATTGATGTCTCAACATCTGGACATTCTCCTTCCTGTCAAACACTACCGAGCAATGGGATTTGTCAACAATCTGCTCAGCATATACATATGACAACTGCAGAGTTTGGAGAGCTCAAGGGCATTTACAGATAGATAGGGGTTTGAGATAGATGTGTTGAACTAGGGCTAGACCCAGAATCTGTGAAAATTATACACAATAGTGGTACAATTTTTACCTGCAGTAATTAAACCAGTCACCATGACGTGCAAAATTTAGCCCAGGTGTGCTTTACAACTACAAAAATTGTTTCAGAGAGGCTAACAGCCTCAGTGTCATATAACATGACAAAAAGGAAGGATGTCTGCTGCCTAAAACACAACTTTGTCTATCACTCAAATACACAGAAAGCAAGCTTCATTTATGAACAGTTTATAGATTGTCCTAAGCACAGATTTCATGGATGATGGATTTAAAGCACTTCCCTGCACCTACACCTCACCTAATGGTACTCTACTGCTTGTAGGTTTTCAGTATGTTGCTCCACTATGACCTACATGAACTTCCTTCAACATTTTAAAAGGTCTTGACTAAGAGATGTGTCTTGGTACAACACAAAAAAAGCATCATATAAAAAAATTTTTGCCTTACTATAATAATTTCCAAATAATTTCTCAAATCAGCTGTATTTTCAATAATCAGTCCATTTTGTATGTTTTAATACTGATTTATTCACTACCTTTATGACAGCGTACTGCTTTAGGCCTTCTACCCTCCCAGTCCAGTGAGTGATAGAACTTGGCATCAAACTTTTATAGCATCAAATGCTGTAGGTTTTTTTCCTGACAACCTAACTGTATAGTGAAATCTTTGGTCAGATGCAGTCTGTACAAAAGCATATGTTCACTCTTTGGTATTCAAGAGTAGCTGTTTAGACTCTGAGGCTATACGTTGCTCCACTAAAAGATATATTATCACATCTGTGTCTAAATATTGTTGCTTCCCGTGTCTGCTACAAGCAACACCTACAATTGCTATAGCTGAAAATGACAAGATAAAAATAATTTCCACCAACTTGTCATGCATTTTGCATTTAACAACACTAAATGTATAGCCTATTTCATTAACAGTTTTGCTTTTTTGTGTGTTTACATATAACAAGAGAGAAATAAGCACGTTAAAAATAACAAGATGGCATTGTGAAAATGACAAAAATGGAAACAGAGTTTGTGGATTGGTGCAGAATTGAAAAACCACTTAACACATTTAAAGAGGAAAAAAACCATTAACTTCCACATTGCCTCACTTTACTGCTTTTAAGTACAGCATTATATAGGATGGGCATCACGTATTGACATTTGATCTCCTTGCTCAGCAGTCTCATTATAAGGTTATGTTAGAAGGGTTCTCTATCTCTGTCTTTCATGTCAAAAGCAAACAAGTTTTCACCACCTTTGAATTAAGTCATAGAATCACAGAATCATTAAGGTCAGAAAAGACCACTGAGATCACCAAGTCCAACTATTATCCCACCCCCACCATGCCCACTGACCATGTCCCTCTGTGCCACATGAACACCTCCAGGGACAGTGACTCCAGCACCTCCCTCGGCAGCCTGCTCCAGTGCCTCATCACTCTTTCTGAGAAGAACTTTTTTCCTAATATCCAACCTCAATATCCCCTTAAGTCATTACAGAACTTCAAAATACATTTTTTGAGAGTGGCGAGTTGTCGTCATGGATATGTCACAAAGGAAACAATACAGAAGCATAAAATGTCATGAATTCTTCTTCAAGCATAAGGTATTGCAGGAGCATTGAACATGTTTACATTAATTACTCTCAAAAAGAAAAGGAGATGTCACATTTGAGATAGAGAATCCTAACAAACTCACTAAGAACCACACATAAATCTAACAATAGTGAGATTTTTTCATTAACTCATTGTGACAGCTGTCAAGCTGGGAAAAACTTCTTATTAATACCAACACAATTGTGCATTTAAACAAAAGCCAGTAATTCAGTCACAGCTTATGTCCCCAGCTCTGTCGTACAATCTGCACATATGCAGATATTATATCTACAAGCAAAGTTGCTCTTCAAATTTTATTTTTGGGGCTGCAACGTGACGTGCCCTGAGCCTGGGCAGAATCCTGCAGAAAGCAGGCCAGAAGGCAAGCTGTGAAATCTCAGTATTGGGCTTGGTGCTCAACACAGGCTTTCTGCAACCAATAAAGATGCAGAGAGCCCGTTAAATAATTCCATTAAAAGTGAGGCTTGTATCTCTGATGTGAGTTTCTAACTGTGAAAACCACTCTGAACAAGTAATAGAGTGCAGCTCTTACCTCCTTGTAGACATCATCGTTCCTGCTGAAGTCTCCTGACCTCCTTGGAAGGACATGGACGTGAACATGCTAGAAATATGAAACCAAATAATGGTTATTGCCAAGACCATGACTTTCTTTTCCAGATTATCAGCATTATCCTCCACTCGTATCAGTAACTGTGAACAGGATTCCGCAGAATTCCACATGTTCCATAAAAGTACCTTAACCCTTCAGAGATTATAAAAGATGGTCAGGCTAGTGGATGGAGGAACCACTAGTACATTACTGGAGACCATGCAGGTACAATGGCCATCAGAAGACACATTCTGGGCTGTCCAGCATTCCCATTATAACATCTTTTGCAAGATCAAAAAGAGCTTAATACTTTGCTTTTCCTCCCATGAGACTGTAGCCCAAACATAACATACCCAGTGGTGCATCATGTGGCCCCAAACCTGCAGGGCAAGAGAATTAAAGGTCCAGATTTACAAAGCCTGAAGCATAAGCACCATTCTCCTGACGGCAAAGCCATTGCTCAGTGTAGCAGAGCTAAGGGAGAAAAGTGGCGCAGGTAGCTTTGGGTTATCCAGCATGGGGGTTATGTGAGGGGCAACATATTTTCTCACAAAAACTCATGAGATATGGGGAAGAGGAACAAAACTAAGGACAAGTAAGCAAATATATCATGCCACTTTGATGTTCATTATTACTACCACTATCTTTGTTTGTTTATTTGTTTTGTTAAGAGATTACAGGCCTCCTCATGGCAGATAGGAACAAATTACACAATTCAAGATTCTCATGACTCAAAATCTACTATGATTTTTAAAGAATCCTTGAGAAATCAAAGAAATGCTGATCTATCTGCCTTTCTGCAGTGACTTCAGCTACAAAACTGTAGCTGCATTCTTTTATCTTTTCCCCTTTTCTTCTATTCTCTGTAAACACACAATAAACAGAATTTAGATAGCTTGCATCTGGTTCAACTTGGTGAGCTGGAATCAGCTGAAATTCATGAATCCTGCTAAAACCTTCTCAAAACACAGCTCAAGTCTCTAATAAAGACAAAAAAAAACCAACCAACCCAACAACTTCGTCTATTTGTAATAAAATCCAAACACACCTACGTCATGCTACCCTAATCTACAAGAACATTTGTTCAGTGAATAAAATGACATCACAAGGATGTTTCACTTAATGAAATACTCTGAATACCACTTGCTCTTCTTAGCTTACCCTAATGAAACCAAATATGCTACTCCTTAAATCTACCATTATCCACAGCTTTCAGGGTATTCAGCCTAGAGATGAGGGTGCTTCTTGAGGGTTAAGAACAGTGTTTTTGAGTAATACATCAGCGATAGTGTTCTGATAGTGTATTATACTAATATATCATGAGAGTGATAGTGTTCTTGTGATGTATTAGTGTAATGTATCATCTGAACATCACTGCTCTCATGACAAATGGCTCAAAATCACAAGGTAAGTTTAAAGATGGTCTTCTGAAACCCTAGGCCTAGAATTTGGCTTTAGGACAAAGAGAGACTTCCAAGAAAAACAAGAGTGAAGATTGTGGTTTGTACCAACAATGTGAAATTCTATCAGCCTGCCCCACCTAAATCTCAATCTCTTTAGATTTAAAATGTATACCTAAAACTACAGAACGATCTGTCAGTTTGTTTCTCTTCTTGTACAAAGAATGATACCACTGCTACAAATACTACTTTTCAGGATCTTCTCTTGATGATACACACAGAGCAAGCCTAGTGTCAGATATCAATAACCACTACGTCCCAAAAAGGCTATGCACTTAAGAGTTATTTTTACCTCTGTGGCAAAATGTTTCAGTACAGAGGAAAAGAAAGCAGGATGTGGCCCAAAGCTTAGTGCAGAGATGCCGCACTGCAGATGCGCAGAGCAGCACAGCAGGTAACAAATGAGCCTAATGCAAGCTTCTGCCCAAAATGGGCTCATGTGATCAGCATGAAAAAAGGAGAAGAGAAAGTGTTTATGAGAGCATATGGGCCACTTGGCATCACTGGGGACATTCTCATGGTTTGTCACCTTTACCATGCGCATTATGTTCTTACACAACGCCCGGCTGCTCAGCAAAATCTGTCAACTGCATCAGAAAACAAATGGGTATTTCCAGGTCTGGGGTAACTATAATCAATTTTATGAGAGAGCAATTTTTTCCAGACATTCCAATTATTTTTCTTAATATTGTGCCTGGGACATACATACAAATCTGAATTCTTCATATCACTTGTATAATAGAAAAAAAACATGATTGGCAATTATGTCCCAAGGAGATTCCTTCTTTTTGGTTTTGGGGGAAGAAACAAGCATAGAGCAGAGCAACAGTTCCCACGTGGGAACCACTTGTTTGCCATTCAGCTCATGGCTTTCCCAGCTTGGGGTGCTGATATTTTGATTCATTGGGAGTTCTTTAATTGATCATTTTTAATCGTCAGTGTTATTCACTATGGCTGAAGCCAGACAAAACAAAAACCTGCAAATCCAAAAAGCCATTTGCAGTTGACTGAAATGTGTCAGTAGACACAAACAAAACATTTGGCTGTATACGTTTCTTTTTAACCGAACAAACAGATTTAGGCAAATCTTCACTCAAAACACTGTTTAGAGAGGAAAAATCCAAACACTGTCTATATAAAATGTCAAAATAAAGCATTTCAGCTCTTCCTTGTTATTGTGGATACCCTCATGTCTGGCGGGTAGCAGACAGCACCAAAGCACTCCAGCAGGCTGCATTCAATCACTGCTGATTGTACTCCTTTTCTCTTCTAAAAACTGCTTTCCCCTCATTTTGCATTGTTTTGATTAAGAAGCAGGAGAAGCGACACACAACAACCAAGACATTCACATTAACAGACCAATCCATATCAGCGTATAAGAAAATGCAGACACTTCTGCATTGCTTAACACGTTAGCTGCCATTCCCTCCTCTTGTCAGACACTGATGGAGAAAGCTGTGCACCACTGCAGGAGACAGATATACTAGATGTCACAACACAGGACATGGCATCATGAACCCAGGTGGTACATCAGGTACACGGACTTTGACACTGGGTGGTCAAAGACAACTGAGCCTCACTGGCTGCTTCTGATACCTAGAAAGAGGCTGTGAGAAAAGAACTTTCAAGATCTTTACACCCAGACTGAACAGAGAATTAGAAAAAGTAACGTGAGGAGCAAATCTGCAGTACCAAGAGGTGCTCTCAAGCAAGAGATCCCCACATTCCCAGTGGGGCAGGGAGAGCTTGAAGCTGCTCCTCCTACCACTGCTGAAATCTGGCAGCAGCACAAACATTGGTGGGACTTCACATCTAAAGCTGATTTCCAATGAGCCAGAGATGCAAAATGCTCACAAAAATCTTGACAAAAAAAACTCTACAGGCTGTTTTGTTGGAAAAAAAGACAAACGCCACACATTCAGGTCAGGTGAGTTTTGCTTCAGCACTCAAGGCTATGGAGAAAGCAATGTTCTTAGTTATGGCTGTTTTTATATACTGAATTATGGTTGAATAACCAATGGGTCACCACTGCGCTGGATGTAAAGTAAAAACACCAGGCAAAAATAAACACTGAAAGAGATTTCCTGAGTAGATCAGAATACTGAAGATCAGATGACCCTGCCACACACCGCTGGGGAGAACATGGCCATCGCCTGCAATAATTCATGAACATTATGTTGTGCTCACTCAGCTGCCGTGCTGGTTAGCAAAGCAACAAAGCTCTTCTTCCACAGAAAGCAAGATAATAGCCTTCATGAGAGCTCCTCAGCACTCACCCTGGGACTATTAGCCATACACGTTGCTACAGGATGAACGCATAAAGCCTGGCAGTGGGTCACATGGTGCTGAGAACAGGAGCTTGCCAAAATGCTGGCAAAAGGAGGACTGATTTGCCTCAGCTGCAAAGGCAGCACATGGCTGAGCTGTGTCTTCATGCAGCAAAACCAGATGTCTTTCATCAGTCTTAGCCATTCCCTTGTCACTTTTTGTTCTTAATAACAGAGACAATATGGGTTTCCATGGTTCTGCAGTAAAGCAACATCAGGAAAGGCATGTGGAGCATGGGGTGGTCAGAAAGAGTGAGCTCCCAATTCCATGCCATGCACAAGCAAGAGGAAGGGCAGGAAGGACACCAGCGATGGCAGTCTGCAACATGTGCTGGCCACAGGACCTGTCATCAGCTGATTCACAGGCAGAAAGGATTGAGGCATACAGATAACACCTTATTTGCTGCAGAAAGTCCCCTGTCCGTTGCAGCAACATGGGCTTCATACAGGAGGCTGTGATAATGCTTCTTCTAAACTACCAGATTAACTGTAGAAATTCCAAACTAATAACCATTCTCCAAGTAAGGCTGTCAGTGGGTGATAAAGAAAATCAACCATAATACTCAGATAGCCACATGAAAAATAGGGCAATTTTGTCCTCTCTGTAAACTGGGCTTTCGTGGAGCCCTTGTTTGCTATTCTTGATTAACTGCTCAATTATCCCTGTTACAAAATTATTCTGCGGAAAGCCCTGCCTGTATATCCATAGCTCATTAACAGAAAGCACTCCCTCTGCTGTCTGCAAAAATATATTGCATTACCCGGATGCTAGCAGACTCGGCACAATTGCTCTCTTTGTTTTGTAAGCCAATTTCTACAGCCCTTGACTTGCAGACCCTGGCAAAGACATCTTCATGGCAAAGCAATTTCTGTTCAGTGAATATTTTCGAGTTCTTGACATTTTTCCTATTCCTGAATTGGGTTGGGATGGAGAAACATACAGAAAAAGAGTCCTATTCAACACTTAAAAAAAATAGCAATTCCGTACCAATCAAAATATTCAGTTTCCACAGCCTTCAATATTATTGCCATTATAATTTTTTCCTGCGTATCCAGAAGTTATGAATTACATTACATAAGACACTTAGAAAGACATAAATGTTATAAAATATTAAAACATGACAAGAAACTACTTGATACAGTTTCTTCCCTACAAAAACGCCCAGTTTTCAGGAATTGATGTCTTCCTTTATTACAGTAGGCTGCTCACAAGATGCACACGTGTGCTGCCTTCTACCAGAACAGCAGCTGAAGCATTCTGGTGCTAAGGGTTGCTGCAAACCCAAGAAGACTTCACTGACTAATGATCTCTCACAACACATTTGCTATGGCTCTAGTTCACTAAAGTACAAAACCAAATCCTACCTTTCTACCAGCAGAAGTAACGTATGAATATGATACAGACAGACAGACCAGACACCACCAGGCTGACACATGAAGAAGCCCTTTGGGATCCACGTGTGTACGCTCAGTGTGACACTGCACTGTACACATAACCTAGGAGGGAGTAGAAAAAGCTTTGCAATGATCATCACCAATGCCTATACCATGGGTTTGCCTCTTGGATTACATCAAAATACTTGGCCAGCACTGAGAATATGTACTTGGGAAAGCAGAAAAATGGAAAGAATTTGTGAATATATCAGGAACCAAACCAAGTGAGGGACTGGCAGCAAAGTACCTCTTCAAACACACAGGCTAAGAAATGTGCAGATCCAGCATCCTCAATAAATAATGTATCTGTCAACTACTATAAAGTTTCAAAGAAATGAGCTGCAAATGAGCTGAAGAGAGACCTAGACCCAAGGAAAACACGTGCAGACAGATTTTTAAAGCCTCTTGAGATCTGAGGTTATAACTTCCACAGCTGAAGGCAACTTTACTGTTTACATGAGAACTGCCAGCCTCTCCCCCCAGCCCCAAGGCCAAGCCAACTGGCACAATAAAGAGGATAAAGAGTCTTTTCATTGGAAGTGGTGCTCCAAATCATCTCCTGAAAGGCAGTATATAATGACGAGGAAATAAAGGTGGAATGATGCTTCTGGACTGGTATTTTCTGACCTCTATACCAGTCTCTAATTCCAGGAATGACAGTCCCCACACGGTGGTAGGAAGGTCAGGCCAAGGACCACCACCACCAGTTCCTTCCCAGCTGCCCAGCAGCTGCAACTTCAAACACTGCCTTGAGAACCGATAGGAAGAACCACATACTGACCCAACCAAGGACACTGACACTGAAACTGCCATGCAATCATGTCAGCAACAATAAGACCATAACACCATGAGACCTGCACAGCATCATCTGTCCTAAAATGCTAGAGAACTACAGAAACAACCCTAAGCCCTGGCAGCCCCTGCAGAAAATATCACTTCTATTTTGTAGATGGGAAGGCTGAGGCACATACCAATGAAGGTGCCACAGGCTTAGGAACAGCTGGTGAGCACCTGCTTTACCGCTCTGCTCCTTCATCTTCCTTTAGGGTCACTTTGCCCAGGTGTTTTGTTGCAAATTTGTTGTTGTTCAGATGCAAATGAAATAGCAATTGCATTTCCCTTCACCTCTGATATTTAGTTAAGTCTTGATAAACGCATATTGTTTTAACACTTGTGATACATATAATTAAGGTTCTTTATGTTTCAATAAAATGTTCCATAATAAACATTTACTGCTCTGTGAATAAACATTTAAATGAAGCTCCTAATGGGGGTTACATGTTTTGAAGCAGTTCATGGCTTTGCTGAAGTCTCTCCCTATAGTTAATGAGAGTCATTTCCATAATCTGTGCATTATTGCTTAAGCCTTCCTTTAGGAATATTTTACAAAGTAAAATTCTGTGAAATATTATCAGCCAAAAGAGAAAATGTTAAGAGGATTATCAAATTGTCCCGTTAAAGGGACAGTACAAGCTTTCATTTTCCCCGTGAGATGCTAACATTATAATCACGAAGAATCTACTTAGTAATTATCACACTGCTGCAGTGCATCATTACTGTGTTTTTCCCTCAGAGATCCAGTCTAAATAAAAAGGATGGGAGACCCCAGAAAGGTCTGATTTGAAGGGCAGTATACTACTACTTTAGTTTCTCAAATTAATAAGAGTGAGGTTCAGTAACCCCCAGCCAGACCTTACAGATGCCAAGAAAGGTCAAGCCCCTCAGAGGGAGCAGAGGGCTGCATGCAGCTGCGTGCGCAGCTCTGTACAGTTTATCCCAAAATGTCAGTCCTACCGCCATGCGATTTACACCCAGGGGCTCAGCCCATTTTTGCAGAAACTTCAACCTGTTTTCTCACTGACTCCAGTAACTGCAGGGCTCAGTGCCTCGGGTGAGATATAAAGTACACTGAGGTCCAGGGAAATATTATTGTTGGAATACACTGCGTTTTCAATTCTCCAGCGTACTTGCAATGATACAAGCACCTGTAAGGTATTTCTTCCATGTGTCTGAGTACATTTGAAGAGACCATAAAACTGAAATATATCTTCTCTCCACTAGCAGGGAATAAGAGCACTGCAGCAGTAATGGCCTACTCCTCCTTTAATGCAGGGGGCAGGAAACTTGGAGGAAAATGAGAGAAGATAAATCAGGAACGGATGTGATGGGGGGGAGGGGGGAAGGCAAGCTCTACGTACTGGTTTCTTATTCTGAGTGGGAAATGATTCTATCTCATTTGTGTGGTTATTGTCCTTTTAAACAACTATTGCAGCCCCATTCTGGGATTATGAAAAGTTTCCTGCAGAATTAACATACCATCTCTCTTTCATGAGCCAAGGATAGAAGAGAGATGCTAATTTAAGGAGAAAGAAGAGGTTTCCAATGACAGTAAAGACCGAGCCTCCTAACGCCCTGTGCAGGATGAAATGTATTCAGGCCACAGCACTTTCCATCACCGTATCTATCAGTGTTAGGGGAGATTTCTGAAGCTCTGTGTTAGTATTGAGCCATTATATACCCTTAAGGACGCATTTCCCAAGAACAAGCATATATCTCTGTGTATACATACAGCACTCACAAGACTGTATTTAGTTATTTATAACATTAAAATTACACATAGCAGGTATGGGTTCCAAAACATGGGCTGTTTTCCTGTTTTATTGCCGAATATGCACATTCATCTCTAAGGTTTAGCTGCTTCAGTTAAATCTTTTAAATGTAAATTATTTTCTGTTATAAAAAGCTGATTGTGGGAGTTTTAGTATTTCAAAGATGGTAATTTATGTGACTGGAACAAAATAAAACATTCAACAGAAACAGAATTTTACTTGATCAGAAACACTTTTATGTTTCCTTATAGCTTTCTTTTTATATTTTCGTCCTGCAGCAGTGGCCTCTGTCTTTCAATTGGCTTGAAACAGAAGATCTTAAATAAAAATCATAATTCAATGCAATTTGCACATGTGTCATCCCCAAATTCTTCAGCTTACATCAATTCCTGAAATCCCCAATGCCAGTACTCAGCTGTTCACCCCTCAACGGTCCACTGAAGTCCCTGGGACAGAGGTAGCAGAACCAGCCTACAAGTCCTTCCTCTTGGAATCTCAAATCATTTCAATCGCGTACCCAGTGAGGAGCTTAGAATCAAGAAAGGAAGTTTCAGTGATAGACTGTGACCCCAAGCTGATTTTATTTTTTACTGACTGACTTCCTCCCAGCACTGTTGAATTTGGGATATAAAATGGTTTTGTGGAAGTAAATAGCCTCTTTGAAAATCAGACTTCATAGGCCACCTATTCTATCACCCAAAGGTGACTGAAATCCCTGGAATGACTTCAGTCTCAGAAGCTATTGGGTCAACCTTCGCAGAATAGGGCAGTATCAGCACAAGTCACCTTTGAATATTTTGACAACAACCTATGCAATATGGTATGTTATCCCAGGATAACAGTGCAAATGTGCTTTCATTCTCAGTTTCTCAAGCACTTCCCTGCTCCATTTCCTCTTCTGCTCAAGCCAGTGGCAAAACTCCTACTAACTTCAGGTTAAGTCCTTCGTTGTTTGAAGAGACCTGTCAAAGAGATGAGTTAAAAATGGCAAAGGATATACAATACCGCGTCCCCAAACTACAAAATAAAGCACATTCCACAGTCTTTATTAAGGGTGTAATAATCTGAAATCAGATTAGAAAAGGTGTCAGCGTCCTTGTCTCAAACTTTTTTATTTTACATTTAAAGTACTTTTTATAAGTCTTTGCATGGCATCAAACATCTACACATTGCCCACCTAGCTCTAGTGAATGGCAACAAGAGCAGTGCTGACAACAAACACACAAAGAAACTCATCTTCCACCCAGTGTTCGCTAAAACAAGAACTCAAGTATTTTAACTTGGCAATTTAATTACAGAAATGTATATTGATTTAATCTTTCTTCACATTCATGAGCCAGCTAGAGAGAACAATGACGTGTTCTGCTTAGCGCACTTTTACCTTGGTACGCACAAAGTACCTTTGTTGGAAAAGGAGCTCTCCCAAAATTGTGTAAGCCCACAAATTCCTTTCAGGCAGAGGTCTTCGGCCATTTATGATTCATGCCAGCATTTGCCAGAAACCCAGCTGAAAGCACCAGACTTGCTGTCCTGGAGACCTTTCAACAGACAGTTTGCCCAAATGGACTTTGACTGTGACTAGCAGGGCCATATGGGCAGAAGAGTAGCAGAGGTGAACAGTTTGTGATTACGTGCTTAAGTCATTTAACCTTCAGAATTACGATTCCGCACACTCTACCACCCAACAGGAGGCTGTACAAGCAGGTGAAAAGATAGATGTCTATTCCTAATGACTGTTTAGGAGACTGCTGAGCTCTGGTCTGTGCCCATGTTGGTTCAGTTCATTAATGTAATTAACCAACAATCAATCTTTTTAAATTAGTTACACAAAAACAGCTACTGCCAGATCAACTGACATGAAAGTTAGGTCACGCTCCATTTCTGCACGATTTAACATCCACATTGGAACAGAATACAGGGACTGGAAACATCAGAAACTGAAGCCAAATTCATTTGAAGCCCTACAACTTAATTAAAGTGTGCAAAATCTGTGCAGCTGGCTTGGTCTTATTTGCATGGCCTTCCGTGCTTGCAGCTAAACACCTTGGCAATAGAAGAGGTGCTCAGAAAACAAAAGACAGAAAAAACGATGTGCTCGCAAGACACAGTAGTGAAGGAATGTAGATAGTTTTAAACAATGCAACTTTACGAAGGGCTTGAAATTGGAACTTGCTTCCACAGTTCACCAGTGGCTCTGTCCACAAAAACATTTTAGATGGCAGATGAAAGCAGGAGCTGAAGCTGCTGTTGGCTCCCGTTCCCCTTCTGTGGACTAAAAAAAGACCAGCAAAGCAACCTTAGTTTTCACTGAACAGAGGGTACCTCAAAGGGTTACAGCAGTTTCGTCATCGGCCTCTGCACACAGATCTGCTGTCCTGGGATCAGAGCTGAAAGCAGCTTATAACAGGCTCACAGACGTCTCCCTCCTTCTCCTTCCTCCAGGGACTGGGAAAAGGATTTGGTTGGCCTAAACGTGCTGCAATGTGTTCTCCAGAAGCGCTGGCTGAGGGGTTGCTAAGGTGACCGAATCCTGTCCTGCTGCTCACCAGCCCAGTGTCAGAGGGACAGGGCAGGAAAGCAGCTCCACAGCCTGGTTTGGGCTGTGCAGGCCTCACACTGCTCAGCTGTAAGCCATGTGGAGCACAGGCCTTGGGGGAAGCAGCTCAGTGACCACTGGCTGTGTGAGCCACAGCCAGACCATGAGCAGGAGCCCACACTGATGGGTTAACTCTGCCTGGGGGGCACAGAGGATCTGCCAGCTTCGTGTGGGTGCCGTCAGCCTGGCTTGAGACTAATAGACAATTTCCTTTTCAATCTTCTAAGCTGACCCTGAACTAAACTGCTTTCCATTTCCCCAAAAGGACAGGTTTGCAAGTTTGCCTTATGCTTGACCATTAAGACAGCAGCTGGTCTCTTTTAATCCCTTGCACTGACTGAGTTGATCCAATTGCTTCCACCAGGCCTAATACAGACAGAACAGCTGAGCAACTGTCATGATAGTGAGTTCATTCTCCTAAAAACACCTCAAAAGGGATGGGCTTGAGTTTCCCCATGATGTAATGCTGCAGGGGTATGGCAGCACCCAGGCTGTGAGCACAAGGATGAGCACAACCCTTAAAGCACTGCACACCTTCCCTCCTGTTTGCATTGCGTGTGGCAGCATCAAGCCCTTAAGTCAGAGCTTCAAATTCCCCTTACATGAAGGGTAAGTGAAACCCTTACCTGGACTTTCAGTCATGAAACCAGGCAATTAGGCCGCATTTAAGGTTTGATATTAGTAAAAGTCCTCTGAAAGAATAGTCAGGCACTGGAGCAGGCTGCCCATGGCAGCATTATCCCCAGAGGTGTCCAAAAAGTGTGTATATGTGGCACTGAGGGACATGGTTAATGGGCAATACTGGTGGTAGGTGGATGGCTAGACTAGATGATTTAGAGGTCTTTTCCAACATTAACAATTCTGCTACTCTATGATTTTGACAGGGAAAAAAAGCAGGAAATGAGACAAAAGGGGAAGAAGAAGGAGGATGTTTCATTTATAACTGCATGTAAATTAGCATGACTAGAGGAAAAAAAAGCCTCTTTTAGGAAACCGAGGAATGTGCGACCTGTCACTTAGCAGTCCCCACCCTCCACAGCACTGCTGCCAAAAGCCACCAGAGCAGGTGCCTCCAGAAATAAGACTGAAGCAGACATAAGTGAATTTAAAACTAATAATAGCAAGGAACTTTAATGAAACTCCCTGAGTAGTTAAAGCAGCTTTTCTCATATAGAATTTTTTGAGCTTTCATAACTCTGCACTCAGAAAGCATCCTAAAAAGTGACAGGCAGCATATTGTCACTTTATGCACCTCTCTGAACACACACGTACCTCTCCTGCAGCATATATGTAACAGCAAAATGCAAGGAGCTCTCTTTCAGAAATCACTTATTCATTACCACAGTGACCTGCCTATGCAATTCTTTGCCACTGCCCCATGATATACAAGCTGCTAATCACCAGTGGGCTGCTTCTGTGTATGGAGGACCAAGTTACGGGACCTGGGGGAGCAGAGCTTGTGCCCCAGGGGAAGCTTGCAGGTTTGGATCTGCCTCACTCCACAAGCTGAGTGGGGAGCCTGAGCTGTTCATGGGTTTAGTATCCAGCATTGCTGCCAGAGTGAGAAGCAGGCTGCAATGCATGAGGAATACAAAGCAGAGACCTAGAGGGCAGGCAAAACTTTCATAAATTCAGCTCATCTACTAACATTGAAGGAATTACTAATCAGAGAGAGAAAGCTACAGAAGTTTTAACATTAATTTTACTTTGCCATAAGCCACGTGGCTAACACTCTGACACCTTGCCATTTACTGCAAGAGAGCTATTTATTTATGTAACCTATAGCTCACATTTAAATAATTAGTCTGCCTGATAAATTTTAGAACTTGCAATCTGTGTGCCACGTTTTCATAAGCACGGCATATTTAATGCAGGTCCATTTGTTTAACATCTCCAGCATCATATTAAAGAGTTTCAAGTAATTAGCAGAGTTAGCCACTCCAACTTTAGACCAGTTACAAGTTTTTTTTTTTTTAAAGATATGCTAATTGTACAGAGTGAAGTGGCTGCTGCAGATATGTTGCCCACACTCCTAACAAGGGATGTTCAGAGAGCAATATGAGCTGTCTGGGAATTAGCAAATCAGGTCAGATAAAAGAGAACTCGATCCAAACTTTCCCCCTAACTTTCTGTGACCTCCAAGAATCTGAACACTCCCCAGATCAGACTGTCATCCTTGGGTTTCTCTCAGCCCACTAGGCAGAAGGGCCCGATTTTAAGAAGTATTGACCACTTGTGGCTCTCTTTAGAGTCAGAAGCTCAGTGCTTCCTTGTAGTCAGATGCCAGAGTAACCCCTGCAAGACCGCACATCAGAGCTGAGTGGCTTTTACACCATGACACTCATGCTCCAGGCCAGTTTTCTAGAAAGTAGAATAACACTCCTGGGATGCTATTCTGAATGCATAAGTTTTGATTCTTCTGTAAGCAGCAGCAGGAGTTGCATAGGGATGCAACTAATGAGCTCCTCAGAAGAATGGTTCTCCCTTCCAGAAAAACCATTGGAGTGAGCTAGATCTTTGTTGCTATTATTTTGACATTGTCAAGTGAGCTAATGCCCAGTTCTGTGAATTAGATAATGGCAGTCTCTTGGCATCTCAGCAGAACAGCAATGCAATAAACACAATTCTTTGTAGTTCAGATGGCATACATGAAAATAAACCTGAATTTCAGCTTAAAATTTGAATCAATTGAGGAACCTGAATGAAAGCCGTGAGAGAGTGGAGGCCAATGTCAATTCCTGCCACCTCAGAATTTGCTAAACGTGAACCAAAACAGCTTGTATCTTAGAGTGTACAGAGTGACCATTAGGCAGCAAGTACATATCCTAACAACTAAAGCACAAATTCAGATATTAGAAATGTTTACTTGAGAGCTGTTCTTCACCCACTTTGTGTGAAAAGAAACTTATTTGCTTCTCTGGTAACTGTTGCTCTTAGGCCAGACCTACAGACACGAAAATTTAAAGTCAAATTTCTGAAGTTATTCTGCAACCAGCAGCAACGGTGACATTGACACTTCTCGTCAGATTTTCAAACCACTTCGGTACAATTCTAGGAACCCAACCACCTACATTATTGCCAATCAGTTTTGAAAACCATGTTTCATCTATGTTAAGCTTCCATGAAAACTTCCACCGACAGTCTTTCCCAAATGGTGCTTAGGCACTTCAGAAGCTTTTGTAAGTTGAACTATTTTGGAAGCATGTCAAGGTCCTTTGCACAGGGAGTTATTTTCTTATTCAATCGATACAAAACTGGAATTAACCCCAGCATGCCTGTTTATCACAAAATCTGTAGCATCACATAGCATTAATCCCAGGCAAGTAAAGTGAAGTCAAGCTTGCATTTAAAAATAGAACTATGCAGGCTTCCACTTTGGTAACGTAGCTGCTAGGAACATTTACCTCTCTATTTTTCTACCAAGCTCAGTCAAGCAAATAAATACCCTCTTGCTACTGAGAGAGAAAGACAGAAGAAAGCAAGATACGGTAAAAGAACGTTGATGTCTCTGGCAAAGTATGTTCTTATCAGGTGAGGTTTTAATGACAGGAATATATTTTCGAAAAAGAACTACCATGAGCAATGACTTTCGGCAGAAGGTGTTGGGGGGGATACTGCACTAAGCTGGTAAACCATCCTTTGTAATTAGCAGTTCCCCCCCAAAAAAAACAAAACCCACAGCCACCCAAGAAGGTATTTCAAAGCAGCTTGTGAAGCTGTGTTTGACACAACCTGTCCACTTCTGAAATGCCTATCATGTTGCAATAAACTAAGCGATCAGGGAAATAGCAGGCTACATTAGGACAGGAGGCCAGCAGGAGGTTCCAGTCTGGGAAGGTTTAAATAGACTTGTTAACATCTGCTTAGGGTGCGCTATAACAAAGCGATCTCTTTCCTTGTTTGAGATTTTTGTTTGTTTTGGGTTTTTATCTTTGCTCATTTTATACCTTCCCAGTTCTGACAATGAATTTTCTATCAGAGCCCTGTGGGAGCAGAGCAGACTTCAGCATTCACAATCAGCAGAAGATCATGGCAATGGAAAGGCAGCTTAGTCCCCGAGTTGTTACATTCTTTCAGAAGCTTTTCATTTTAGGAATACAAATCTCTAAGAATTCCCTTTGCTCAGGGATTTCCTTCCTTGGGTGGCTGTTTTAGCAAACACCCAGGTCTCCACAAACCACTGTTGCTTATTTGCTCATATACTCTTTCTGCTGCCTCACTATGTCAGAAAAATCAGTTAATGAAATCAATCCATGTGTATGGAGAATTAAAAGCAAGTCCCCACATTCTGCAATTCACACTTGATTCCACTCTCCTCCAAAAGCACGGATTAACTCAAAATATAGGAGTAGAGTAATAGGTTTAACAAAGCACTGAAACATTTCAGGTTTTCTTAGATTTCTACTCCTGTTGATTTAAGAAACAAAACAAGAGCAAAAAAAAAAAAAACAACCCTCACAACACCGCTATTTAATTGGTCAAAGCGACTCTCACAAGACATTCCAAAATGATAGTCTCAGTGTTTTATGTTACTTTGAAGCTTTTGTAGCGCCAGTTGTTCATAAAACGTTTTCTGAACAAAAGGATGAAAAATCTGAACCAAACAATGGAAGACCAGCATTTGACAACCATAAGTTAATGGAAACCTTTTAAGGCAATACTTAAAAATGCTGGCTTCCGCTTTAAGCCTAACAAATATTTTTAGCACTTTGGGAGGAGAGCAAAACTCACTGAGGAAGCCAGGATGACATTGCAACATGGACAACTAAACAAAACTTCCAGTCCCATCCCTGAAAGGAAAAGGAAAACAAAACAGAAGTACAGAGAGATAAGGAACATCATCCAAACTAAAATTAAAGGACTTGCTTGCACCAACCCAGTTTGTTCACCAAGGTACCTGCATCTAAATTTAGCTTCCTGAATGATTGGCTTGATTTTCAGAGGTAATGAATGCCTGCAGCTCCTGTAGGTTTCAGGTACCCATTATCTGAAACATTTGGCCTTTAGTCTTCAACTCAGGATAATCAAAGGATTTAACATTTCAGAGCTAAGAGGTTTATCAAATCCAAAGTGCCATAAAGCTGCAGTTCCCAGGGATGACAGATCTGACACACGAGCAACTCAAACGCAAAGCAGGAAAAGATGATTATTCCACAAAGTGCATGCACTTGAAAGACAGACTAATGAGTTCTTAAATGACATAATTTAATCCCAAGACTTCTCAAACACAACACTCAGGTTTTCCCTTCCTCAATTGCTAGAGCGCACAAGGAAACTTTAACTGTATTCCTGCTGGCCTTTGAAATACAGAAATAAGGTACGCCCCAATAGACTGTATT
This sequence comes from Alectoris magna, assembly GCA_030625065.1. Lineage (NCBI taxonomy): Eukaryota > Metazoa > Chordata > Aves > Galliformes > Phasianidae > Alectoris > Alectoris magna. The sequence continues at coordinate 11,590,275 of CM060572.1, forward strand.
TGCCAACAACAGCCCTACATCACAGCTAGGCAAGGAAGCAAGCCAGAGGAATCTTGTCCTCCCAGAGAGCACAACAGACAAAAAAAGAGCCTGCAAAAAAAAAAAAACCATTGCCAGAGGCTGCAGCAGGCTCAGAGACACCTTGCAGACAGCTGTCTGGAGGGGGGATTCTTTCTGGTGCTGATGGTCCTACAGAGACCATGGGAACCCTGCCTACTAGAAGCTCCCATGGCTTTTGCACAAGCTTTACTTGGGAGGATTAAATTTCCACTGTCTATACAATGATAAGCAATACAGTACAGATACTTAATTATAGATGAAAGCATTTAGTCAAAAGCAACAACAGTGAAAATATTGTGTTTTAAGAAAGCGATAATATGTAAACCTCAAGAGAAAATTCTAGGAACAGACTGAGGCTAAGCAGTGCTTTCTGAGCTGCGTGGTCCCTGCTCTATCTGGTAGAGACATCTGAGAAAAAGAAAATTCCATGCGACTGTTAGAGGGAAAAAAAAGAAAAATGTTAAGAATAAACGTGTAGATAAAGTAATCAAATACCACCATACAGAACTGAGCCTATCCCAGTTTTGCACTGCTAGGAAAGTCACCTCAGCCAGAACATCTCACAGTTGGTCACTTTCTGGGCACCCATATGAAACGTGGTGGCCTGGACTGTAGAAACATTCTGCAACAAGTGTAACTGTACTCTCTTTGAGAGATGAGCTACATCTGCCATTTAAGTTCTCAAGTACACACACACAAAAACCCCACCTAAGTTGTCACCAAAGAGAGCGAACATTGCTGAAAACGTGTAATAATGCTTTGGAGACTTTGAGAAATTCTGCTGAGATGGTCTGTATGAAAGCTAAGAGGACGTTAATAACCTTGTATTCATAGCAGTGTTTGGATGGCATCTCAGCATTGAAACTGCATACTGAATGATAAAAACAAATACTTGATTTATCCACCCTTTGCACAGAATAAAGCAGCAGCTTATGATCAAGTCCTTAAGATTACATCACATCCAGATCAAAGATGTGCAAGTAGTCTTAATTCTGCCTTTTCCTAATCCAGCAGAGTTTAATTTCATAGTCCTAACACTTTGCACATCAGTAATAGTTTACGCATCCTGGGCAAGAAAGATTTACACCCAGTATACAAGCACAGTAAATTATAATGAAATGATCCCGTGAATAACATAGTACTGGTTTTAATCTCTACATTCATTAAATAAGATCACTGAAAATTTTTGTAAAATAAGAAATTTTAAGGTGCTATCAAGTAAGGTTATACTAATGAGATAAGACTCAGCTCAATATGTAACTTGTATAAATAAGGTTTTATGCTGTGCTAGATCCTAGCTTGATTTTAATTTGATTTAGGACATCAACATCAAACTCTGAGCTTTCAGATTTGTTTCAGTTAATTTCATGCTAGCTTTAAGAAGCTATGTCTAATAATAATGGCATTGATATCAACTGCATTGATTTCTTTTCCTATTACAGGTGAAGTTTTCTGAGAAACACCCCTGCCAGCACACAGACAATACAAGAAATGGGCAAGACTTGCTAGTGGCAAAGGAGGGGGGACTGCTAATACCGAAGGCAATAGAGAAGCATATACAGAGAGCGTAAGATTGACTTTGTTGAACACAGGGGACTTCTTGAGGCATATAATAGCAATCCTCACCTAAGCACAAAGCTGCCATAAGATGGAGGACCCTGCAGGGACAACAAGAGACTGGAATGCAGACAAGGTTTTTCCTGATGCATGCTTGCACAAAACAATTTCTGTGTTTTTTACCTTTGTTAAACAGTGCTAGTAAATGATTATTCCTTCAACAAGCAGTGCAAGAGACCTTTACAGTACTCAGGGAACTGAGCAGGAAACTACCACCAATTCCAGCTACTGAAATATCTTATGTTTTTCTCTGACCAACCTGAATGCACCTTCGGCCACTACACACTCAGCAATTATCTTCAATTATTAATTTACTCTCTGTAATGTGATGGAAAGCACAGCAATGACAGCAGAGCAACAAGGCCCCAGACTACAGCAAGTGAGGATCTACTGAAACACAACAGCCACAAGCACAGAAATAAAAAAGAAGCTACTTACCAGCAGCAGACCTCAAGCATGCAGGGATCTGCAGCAAAATACCCTCACCACCACTGCCAATCCTTAAATGAGGGCTGGGAGGGGGTAGATCCTGGCTCCACCACTTCTGGTCAATCAGGGCCATTGCATGCACCTGAGCTACCCTGGGTTGGCTCTGCTTTCCCACCAGGTGCTCCATCACTGCTTCAGGCCGTGACTCAGCATGTCCACTACACTCTCAGATTGCAACCACAGAATTTACAAGCATTCATTTCAATGACGATGACATGCTCTTGTTTCTGTTTTGTGACAGGTTCTACAGATGTCCAACAGGAAAAAAGTGAAGAATACAGTGACCGATAAGAACCTGTCTCACAAATGGAATCACTATCTGCAAATGCCCAGAAATGAGAACACAGAAATAGGGTGCTTCCATTATCTAGTGGGTATTAAGAGTCAGCTGCAAGCTGTTGAAATTAGACTTGAGTTAAATGGACAGAGTAATTGAATAACAGGAGACCATGCGAGCAGCAGGAAAATCAGCTGTGTAAACTGAGCAGCCCACTGGGGCAAGGTACAGAAAAACAGGGGGGCTTCTGAGAAGGGAACTGTGGTAGCTCAAGTGCTAAACAATCTTCAACTGAATCATTTTTGCAGCTGTGGGCAAAGCCCCTTGATGGAGGACTTCGAAAGCATTAAGCAAATGCTGCCTCCAAGTCCGAAGAACAAAGAAGGCACCAAACACCAGCAAAAGTCACCACTGAAAATTCCCTCAAGATCTTCATCAGCGTGACCGGAGAAACAGATAGACAGCATAGTAGCTTAAAAAATAGACACGTAGATTGTTTCATGCGCTTAGATTTTGCAATTCATGCCAGAAAAGTGATACGGCTTGTACTGATGGTAAGCAATCACAAGAAAGCTCAAGGACATCTCTCTGCTGAACCTTTTCTTTCTAAACGCACTCCATGCAGACATAGCCTGAGCACACACAGTCAGTTCTACGAACTTCATCATCCGCTGAATTGTCAAAAAAGGTGCACTTCTTGATTTCAGCTGTTCCACGGTACTTGGAGCTGTACAGTCAGGCACAAACTTTTTAAGAAGCAGTAAATACATGTGCATGCCTAACATTGCTCTGCGCTCTTTACTATGCCCATTAAAAAACCCAGCAAACAAAAACATCCACGAGCTAACAAACAAAACCAAAAAAAACATACCACTAACCATTTTCAATTGTCATGGCTTTGTTCACGTATCTTCAGGATACGAACATGAAAACTGAACAAATCCAGGGCCATAAGTTCTGTTTCTGTAATGCTAGGATTCTTGCATTCCTGCCATATTACTTGCAGACAGATAGATGATATTGGGTATGGTCATCTCTCTTGCCTAACACATACAGCAACACAGCATCACATTAACTCTCTTGTTACCGCACGCCATAGCTTATCAACCCACCTGCAGAAAAAAAAACCTCTTGAAAAATAATCCCTGTTTGAACCAGGGAAAATACATCCTCCCCCACACTCCCCAACCATGAAACGAACAAATCAGTGCACACCATTGGACACCGTATCAGAGCTTTGGATCAGCCTTCATAATAATGATGTCTTTTGTTTTTACAAGCAAAGTCACAACTATATTAACATTCTGAAAAACCTGAATACAAAGGGTCTGTAAAAACATGATCCATCTAAAATCTGGCAAGATACAACATTTGTGAATAAGTTCTCCCAGGTCTTTTTTTTTTCATTCAGCCTGCATATTTTGTTGGAAGAAATAATTCCCAATAAAATGGAAACTCTTTTTGCATTTATGCATAACATTCTTCCATGTGAAGCTCCTCTGGAGAACAATATGTGGAAAATAGAGACAATAAAATTGTTCAGCAGTCTCTCTGACATGCAGAGGTACCTTATCATAGAAGAGATGCATGCGTTTTTGATAAGAGTATACAGCAGGTCATATTGATACTGAAGGTTCGGTAACTCCCACAGTACAGAGCTGTCACTTACGTGCTCCATACAGCAGTGACTTATGTCCGATATACAGCAATTTACTTCTGTGAGACAATTCAATAGAGCTAATGGCTAGAGGATTCTCTTACTGTTGGTTACACTGACTTTACTGCTTCAGAAGAAGCTATTAGCTAATGACAAGAATTTCCTTTGTAATCATCCCTTCGTTTTTGGAAAAAAAAAAAAAAAAATCATGTTTTGAGTACTTCAGCATTGCTGAGTTCATTATTTCTGGTTTATTCTATGTTTTGCCTAGGTTTCAAAGAGAGCCCACAATATGTGCATTAGTTGGCATAAGAAATAATCTATTAAGCAAAAAAAAAAAAAAATCTTAAACTCTCATATGGAGTTAACATTTATCCTATTGTCTGAATTCTGGATAAGAATGTTATCTTGATTGCTCTTTACTGCCCATGATTACATCTGTGCAGGTCATGAAGGGCTGCGCTCGTGTAATCTCCATTGAAGCAGCAGGAGTACTTCGTCTGCTTTGTGTAATGTCAGAATGTTACAACTCCATTTGTGGCACTTCTGTGCATTTTTTTGTATTTCTAGCCTCAATGGGGGCTTTTCTTGTTCCTTCATGAATACCTTTATGGTGGTGGTGTTCTATCTCATTGACATTCAGTTTAGCTCGCTCTTTCAGTTTATGCATGGGATTAAATTGAACAGAACTGTTTATTTAAAGGAACCAACCTGCTGTTCATCCAGGCCACTCTAAACCTGAATAGCACCTCACTCCACAATAGGACAATTCGTGGAATAAAGAAGCACTCAGTGTTACTTAGGTCAAGTAGAATCCAGACCTTTACACTGGAGCTTTTTAATGTGGCTATTTGTGATCAATCCAAGAAAAATGAAAATGTAAGTGCTTCATTTTTTACAAAGTAAAACCAGCTTCACCACAATCACAGCTCAAGTAATTTGCTACTTGGTACATTCCATTCAGGTGTAGGTAGAAAGAATAAAATCACTCAGTCAAAGGTGGCAGAATTCAGAGCACATAAAAATTCCGTAGAAGTAAAGGAGGAAGATAATTACAATCTTTCCAGCTCAGAACCATTTTAATGTGTACAGAACAGCTTTACCTAGCTTCAATCCACATATATTTTCATTTAAATACAGTCCTTTGCTAATTCTACCACTCTCTAAAGTTTACTGCAGGGAGCATGAAAAAGATGGTCTTTATGAACAGATGGTCTTTTCAAGGGAATGTAGTTTCATTTAAATACAGACAAATGTACTGCAAACTAATGGTCCTGTTAGAATGCAGGTTCTGAAAAGGGAAAATATAGGACCACATAACACGCTAGCTCTTAATTATGGAGGGCTTTTTCCCCTTCTGAAGACAAACTAATCACTAATGATGCTTAATTAGCAGTAAACAGGTACCAGTGTACAGTCATTCATGTACAAACAGATGTCTATTGATCGTATTTGACTGAATCCGAATGCAAGTAACTGTTGTTCTGGTATTAGAATAGGATGGGAAACCGCAGCACAACTGCTACTGACTCCATGACAGGTGAACAAATTCACTCTGTCACGTACAGCTGCATTCTTACTTTAAAGGCTTGGGTTACAGCTGAGCATTTGGTAGCAACTTCTTTGTTGCTTCTTTCCAGCATGATGTCCAGTGAACATACGTGTATTTGAGAGAGAAGGTGGAAAGAGTTTTTCACACCCTAGTCCAAATGAGCAAGACGCTGTGCACTTTTATGCCCTGAGATACCTCCTGATATTTTCTGTTTTCCGCTGTCGCGCAGAGATTCCGCAATTTCGTGCAGACCTATCAAACCTAAATCACTTCAACTAGAGGAGGCCAGGTATTCTCACTGGAGTGGAGTATCTGGGGAGTAAATGCTGTCACCTGGGGAAGACAATCACACCAGGGTAAAGATACAACGAAACCCAGAAATAGAGAAGAAATCCCAACCTTTAAACTATACTGGGGTTGGTTGTTTTTTTTTTTGTGCTGGTGTTTGTTTTCTTTGAAAGGCTCCATGCACTCACTATATGAAGTTTAGGGCAATGCTTTTCAATCCTCGGCAGCCAGAATCCACTTTCTACTCTACAAATACAATAAAATTAAATTATGGAAGATAAAGGTCTTCTGAATTCTTATTTCTACTGACAGTTTCATGTTAGAGATAATGGTTTTCTGAAAAACATTTGAACCAAAGTAGCCAAACTCACAGGTTTTCTTTTTCAGTGCCTAACGAGAACAGTGAACCTTTCACCTTTGTAAGATAAGCCCTTTGGCCTCCTGTATGGATCTGTGGAAAAGAGCAAAATGATGTCAGCGCTAACAACAGCCAAGACCATCCTCCTGCTGTGTTTACAATAGGAACAGAACACAATTTATCACACTTGTTGGTGTTCCCCGCTGCAGGACTCCAATTTCCAGAGATGAAAAGTCAGCGCAGTTTGGAGCTGCATCACCTCCCCAAGAGCCCCCACTCGCTGCCTGCAACAGCACAGATGCACTGGGGTCTAAAGGCAACAAAAGCCTTTCTGATGCAATGAGGTGGGACAGGTATCAGGAGCAGTTCCCACTCCTATGGTCACCCAGCCTCACTCAGGAGGCTCTCTGAGTCAATGACAGACACTTGAAGAGAAGTCAGTACCACAGAAGTCCACGTGACAAATCTTACTGACTTGGTTTTTTTTTTTTTAATTTGTGGTGAAAAAGGCAGTGAATCTGTAATGAATGTCAAAACTTTCAAGAACTTCAAAAATACCAACTGGTTTCAAGTTCAGCCTCAGGCTTCCATCTTTAATCTTCAGCCTATCACTTCTGTGCCAGCACCCCTCCTTAGAGCAAGATAACAATGCCTCCGTTGTCTGCTTAAGGTCTATTCTAGCACTAAGTATAGCTACGTATTTCTTCAAGGTTCTTCCCAATATGGGAGCAGAGCATTCAAAAGAATTGAGGCTGTCTGAACAGCACATGCAGTGTTTTCAATCGCTACTGCAATATTAATATATTAATATTAATAATTTATTTAATAATAAAGCAAGTCGTATTTGAAGATGCTAACAGAAATATTAATATGATCAGGTACATACTTATTACTTTTTCTAGTATTATAACTGAGTGAAAAATTCATTTTAAAGTCACTTAACGATGAAGTTTGAAAGAAAAAAATCTGTGATGAACATATTGAGTAAAGAAATGAATAATGTAAGACAGTGACATATAACATGAGAGAAACCACCTTCTGAAGTCATTTATTCTGTCATATCACAGTATCGTGTTTCTGCTCTTTTTGGAGTAAGGAAAGAAACAGCAGTACTACATTCTCCTTAAAATCATACAAGTGGATATGCTCATAATTATCTTCTCATTCTTTGGGCAGCCAAGGTGATTTGGTTAACCTTAAGACAGAATTTGGCAAGATAAAACATGGAAGTTGTAACTAAAGGAATGCCAGAATTACTAAGATAGAGACAAAAGATGCGTAACGTGTTATAAAATAGGGAAGCAGAAGAACAGGCAGATACCACGTCAGAGTTCCTATCTTGAAAAGCAGTGAATCAGGACTCAGTGACAGCCATCTGGGATTCTGCTACTGATTTCTCATGGAAGTCACTTAGCTTCTTGAAAGCACAAACCAGATGTATTACGCAGACACAAATACAGTCAGTCTCCTTTTTCTGTTCATGCTTATTTGTTACACCCCAATGATGCACCAAATCTTTTACAAAAAAAACCCTAATGTTTAACATCTCTATCTACGTGATGGATTTTGACTACAAAGTTCAGGAAAGCAGAAATGAATCTCTTTAAATGTAGGCACAGTGGAGGCAAGCATTGCAACTTGTACAGAGTAGGCAAGTATTGCATTGGTTTCAGGTCCATGCCTCAAAGCACTTCCAAAACACAAATAACATTACCACATTCCTGTGTGCGTTCTTCACACCTTTACCACCCTATTTCTAACCTACATCTGAAAGTTATATTACAAATTAATGATCTTTTCGTTTGCAACACAAACACGATCAGTTATGACAAAAAAATTAAAAAAAAATCAATTTTCCAAGGAAATAATTACTGTGAAAGATCTGCTTTAAATATTTCTTTTTGTTCAAGTTTTAAGCCATCCCAATGCTTACTATAGATAAGTTTTATGAAAAATAAGCACTTTGTCCTAGTTTTATTTGTGTAGGTAGAAATACCTTGAGCACATAATCGTTCATTATTTACTTGTAGTTGATCAGTCCTGAGCTAATTTAGCTTGCTCAGTTACTGCTGAAAATCTGACTATAGAAGACAGCTGAATGGACAAAAGTTGATGATAAATACTTGAAAAAATCCTTATTTTATCAAGTATAAATATATGCAACAGTATCAACGCTTTGACAGCTGTCCTGTGAGAAACTATATTTTTCTCTCTTAATTTGAAAGTAATCAAGTAGAATGTTGACGATGTCTTTAGAGTTTTCTTATATGTAGCCTAAGAAACCACACAGAACAAATAGATTAGGGAATACTTAAGAGCCTCCAGTAATGTTCCACATTTCCCCTCAGACTTAACTTTGATTCACAAATACCATCATTTGCACTTTCTGAAATGTGACAGGAGAAGTCTTGCACAATTTTAGGTTTAGAGACTGGAGACACATTTGTAACTGATTCTGTAGCACAGCCCCAGATCAAAGTGATGATTAAAATCTTAGTTCTGGTGGGAGTTCAATCACTTCAAAGGCTGCACACAGCAACATTAACATCCAACCATGCATAGTTTAAAGAAGCGTGTGGCTGGTATGGGAAGTCCCAGAGGGAAACAAGGCAGTCTTTCTGCGCAAGAAGATAGCACTCATAATACTCAAAGGTTTCTATCTTGACTACCGCTGGACAGTAGGAAGTCCTCTTGTGCTTATCTCAAGAAGAGAAGCCAATTTTCTTTTACTCTTGCTAAAAAAGTAACAACAGAATTTCCATATATGAGATTAGACACACTGCTGTTAGCACACACAGTACGAAGAGCAGTCTTTACGTCAATTGCACACAAACATTTGCTCCATAAATAAATTAGGGAAAAAAAAAAAAAGAAAAAAAAAACAACATTAAAATCCTCATTTTCTACTGCAACACTCAGGAACATTCCTATTGTATTCCTTTGTTGTCTCATCCAATAATTCCTCTGCACATAAATGGTACGAACACAATCAGTTTACCTCTGCTGTTATTTATTATTCATGTTGTGGGAGCACACAGAAACCCCCGCCATGGGGCCTTGATCTTATTTGTACTTGCTGAACAAATACATCCTAAGAGACAGTTGCTGTCCTCAAGAAACATCTTATTTACTGCCTAAACAGGCAAGACAGACAAAGAGTGGGAGAGGAAGGAACAAGGTGAAATGGCTTGCCCAGTCACACTGCTAACCACTGACATATTGAGGACACACAGCAAGCCACTGTTAAGTCCAAGAACAGAAATCCGGTCAACAGGATCACTGCAAAGAGCTGCACTCCCCAGCTTGGCCCCTGGAGTACAGAGTGCTTTGACTACAGTCGCCCTTTCACAGACATTGCCCCGAATGATCTTATAAAGCAGTTGCACGGTTCATCACATCTCAAATACTTTTGCACTGAGACCTTGAGGAGAAGTTACTGGACTTGAGCACGGGCTATATGCTGTCACAGTTGGGAATCAGCAGCACAGGTTCCCTCTGTGAGATGCCCAATACCTCCAGCTTTCATATGCATCATTCCAGGCAGAACTGAATTATTGGGATGTCTCACAGAACTACTTACTAGACACTGGAAGTCTGCCTGGGCAGGACTGAGAATACATTTATTTATTCATGCCTATCTCAGTGGCACAAGGAGCAATTACTGCTTATGGGGATTGAATGTGGAAGTCTGCAGTGGTTAAAGAACAGAGCATAGAGAACAGCTCAATCACCTTCACCACTTCTGAAAGACTCAGGCTCATTAGGTTCATCTGCACATGCAGAATAGCGTTAATTCACCCCTCCCCCCCCCCAAAAAAAAGGATGGTGGGAGAGGTGGAAAGCCTGCTATGCATCCCCAGAGATTACACATGACACTCATAAGCTATAAGAGATTACAAAAAAAAATTAAGAAATGGAAATGAGTGGGAGAAGCCCTTCGACTGCAGTGTGACTGGAAGTGAAACATCTGTCACACACAGCTTTCTGCAGAACTACAGACTCGTTTATTACTCAGTTCTCCACCCAGAGATTTATACGCACATCTAATTAAGTGAATGATGTAAGGCATCACAGTCGCACCTTTCAGTTGGAGAAACTTAGGAAACCCTTACCACCAAAGCCATAAGACTGATGTGCTGACTGCTGGTCATCTCAGGTTAGATTGCAGGACTTTTCCTTGTAAGCAGACAGGTTAACTCAAACTGTGGTGGGAGAAGCAAGATCCTACCTAACAATTTCCCTCCCATCAGATTTTTCTTACCACGTTTTCACATGCTGCCTTAAATAATGGCACCATATATTTTTGGAGATGTAGCTGCATTTTCTGGCAGATGAAACAATCTTAAATATTGTTTTACCTGCCTCACTGGGGAGCTTTGCAGCATAATTAAAATACAGGACAGATGAAGAGGCACAACTACTTCACTGCAACAGAATAATCACTCGAGTGTCACTTAATGCTTCCTGCTTCGCAAGGAATGCAAGGATGCAGCAGACAGTGTAATGGTTGCTGGACACCAGGCTGTTTGAATCTTCCTGGTAAGCAACCAGAGGACAAAACTAATACAGTAATTCTGCCCCATAGTTGCTTGCTACCAGCACAGCATTCAGACCTCTCTTGGCTACTCCTATCCTAAAACACTACCTATATCAGAGAAATCTCCTCTACCAGAGGGTAAATGAATCATGTAATGAGATCTCACAAGGTTAAGTGCGGGACAGAGAAGAAACAAATTTAAACATTCCACATGAACACGTACTACGCTATCTGATCACAATCTGTCCACAATTCAAGCAAAGGGTGAAAAATCAGAAGCAGTTAGAAAGAAACAAAGAGAAAAAAAATCAACAACTACTAAGCTGCTTTGCTCTCCTGGTGTAACTCTCAACCTACTGTTATCTATTAACACTGAGATTTTCAATGAAGCCTTCTAATGAGAGCTGGGCATATTGCTCTCTCAGTCTTGTTTGGAATACCAACCCAAAGGCTGTCTATAACCTTTAATATTAAGAGTAATGTTATGTGACTTTCAATACTAAAAAAAACCCCAACAAACAAAAAATATCCCACAATCCAACCCCACAGACTCCATATGAATTTAGAAAGAGCTACACTAGTAACATTCTTAGCACTGACTTAAGCCAAAATCAAAGAGCAATAAGGAACGTATCTGAAGAGGTAGTTATCATATTATTACCCACAGTAGGGCTTCATCTTGAAGTACATGAGATTGCCATTGTTAGTGGGAAAGTACTTAAAGAATAATAAAAAAATAAATGGTGTAAGCCAATGTCACTGTTCACGTTACCATGCTCCTCCTATGTACCATGCTGACTTAAGAATCTATAAACAAAATTCTAGAGAGCTTTGGAGCAAAGACTTCAGATTATTCCCACAGCACTGAAAAAACAGCTTTACATCACAGGACAGACAGATGTTTCTTGTTTTGTTTTTGTTTCTTCCTAACCAAAGGAAAGTGTGGAAAAGTGGAAAATTTCAGGGTTTTTGTGGTTTTACTTTTTTTTAATTGCTTTACAATGGAAATTAATTATAAGGTCTCTCACGAAGTTGGCAAATCACTGGGAACTGGATACTTGGATAAAGTTCAAGTGAAATGCGTGTTCCAAATAGACACAAATAGATGACATTAATTTAAAAATCCATTAAGTGAAAAACTGGAAGATCACAGCTGAGCCATGAAGGCCTTGTACACGGATGTTGTTATTGAGGGCATGCATTAACATCCCACGAGGTCTGTAGGTATCAGTTCAGTAGTGTGAAGATTTGCAAGATCAGCAAACCAAAATATATATATATATACTGATTGCTCTACTATTAAAATTAGTTGACGCAAAGTCCACTGTGAATAGGCAGCACTTAGTACTAGAGACCATTGCAGGTCTTTCTACTGACAAGATGAAACAAGAAATTGACTATTTAGACAGACCTCTTCTCTCACAGTCACCTTGGAAATACTGGTGTGAAGGAAAACAAACCACCAAGGATATTCTTTGCTAGACAACACGGAGCACATAACTCATTTCACTGAATTTTACATTGTCACAATTGTAAGCTAAAAAGAAAATATCTGTAGAGAAAAGTTCTACAGATGACAATTACAAGGAGCAATGTATTAGGAAAAAAAAAAAAAGAAAAGCAAACAAAGAACTTTTTGTAGTGCAACATCTAGAGGGAGCAGAGTGAAAGAGTTTGAATTATTTCTACCTGATAGCAAATTAAGTTAGCAGTGTTGTCAAATAAGTTCTTTTGTTATGATTTTATTTTTAAATAATTCATGGATTTCTTTTCCTCCTCCTTTTACTAACAGTCCTTTGTTTTCTCTTCAGGTTCAGCAAAAACAAGGAGCATATTTTCTCATGCAAAGCTAAAAACGTTCCAGCATGGTTGGTTTTCTGACATGCATCGTGACGGCTCCTCTAGAGAAAGCATTTAAGATACAATGGGAGAAATGCAGCACTCGGGGACGTGTTCCTGTTTAGCTATCTGCAAAAATCAGATCTCAGCAAACCTACAGAGTAGCTGGATACCTAACGAGCCCTTCAGCCATAAACAGTTTATTGTTACATAAATATGGTAATGTGAAGAGTTCTTGGATGAGAAAGCGTGAGCCTTGTATTTCTAGCCATCTTTTACTAATAAAATGTCTGTCCCAGCCTGTATATCACTCCTTGAAATCTTGTCTTTCCCTTGCCACTCTTAAATCAGCCTTCCCTTTGTTTGCTTTCTACTGTCTGATCTTTCTCTCAGCACTCCCTTAGAAAAGCTTTCATTTTCCATTTTCCATGTCATTTCTTCTTCTTCACAGCTCTGACAGTACCATCGCTCCTTTCCTGGACATGCTGGCTCAGCTTCCCACTCTCACACCATGATGTCCCATTCTGCACTGACCATTTTGGTAGTCCTCTTGCATCTTTGCACTAACATGATCTTTAATCTACATGAAACTGTTTTCCCATTCAAGACCCGCTACAACCTCACCTTTTAAGACCAAAATCAAGAGATTTCCCCTTATCACCAGTTCTGATTCCCCTTATCAACCCTCTCACTCTATTCTATGTTTTTTATTTCAAGGTAAGAAAACATTTGTTTAATTGCAAGCACAACCGTAAGACTTCTGCCACAACAGGCAATGCTAAGTAATAACTTTGTTTTGCTTTTTAAGTAAATCAAACGGTTGTTCTTTGCTTTTTTAGTCGAAAATCAACTCCTGCCAACATTTTCAAAAGGTCAAAATGACACGAGCTAGGCACACAGGAACGTGAGACAGGCAGAAGATGAAATACTGTCAATCTCCATCCACAGAATTTGTATTATGGAATAATAACTGTGCATTACTTCTTTTTACATGTGACAGATGTTCATTTCTCATTCTTGTTATACAGCATAACTTAGTGGGAATTACCACGCGCTTCCTTTAGCAGCAAAATTTAACCCCAGATTTTGCCCCCTAAAATCACAGCGTGGCTTTTATACTAACTTATTCTAAAAACAGAGTAATCTGCTGCTCTCTGTCAGTTAAGGAGTGTGGTAACAAGCAATCTGTTGCAGTCACTTCTCTGTTCAGCTTGCCGGGTGGTAGCACAGCCATCACCTGGGAAAAGCAGCAGTGTAAGCAAAACCACTCAGCTCCTTTCACTCATCTGTAGCACAGAAAAAGCAGCTAGCACAGAATTGGTACAGCCCGATGCCATACTAATCAGATATTATTTTCACATTTATCAACAAATTTTTTAGAGTAAGGCCAGATACTGCTCTGTCACTATTCGCTCTCTGCAGCCTTGTGCAGGAGACAATATTAAAACTGAAACAAGTGTGGTGTAGTTCTGCACGTGCCCAACCAGCTAATTCTCAGCAGATGTGGCTGCACGGAAAAAAACTGAATGCCTCGAATAAAAAGCTGCCAAGGGATTTTCAAGAGCTATAAGACAAATGGAACAAGTGGTGTGTCATGGTAAGAGTTCTTCTTTTGATCAAACACCTTCCCCTTCTTATCTGAGATGCAACAAACAGGCAGCTCTGACTTCTGACATTTTGAGCACTTGGGCCCAGAGGAGAAAAACGAAAAGCATCAGTGAAGCATTACAGCCCATACCTACATCATTTATGCAGAGATGAGCACATGCAAATCCTACAGAGATTTTGCCTTCTAGGATGTGTTGGGCTGTGGACTGTAGACAGGAGCCTAATTGAATTTCTTTCTGAGTATATGCAAGCACTTTTAGTGTACCTCTTGCTTGGGGTGCTAAGCTTAAGCATCATTAAATTGACATAAATGCAATAGACTTTAACTAGGAAAGCTCAAGCATTAGAGCTAGGACAGAAGTCTCAGTCCATTTTGTCCAAACCCCTCTGCCTTGAGCACTGCTCCCTGTGACGTACTCTGAAATGCTTTTTCACCCGTTCCTGTTTTACCTTTTTTGTAATTCTGGTATGCCATCAGTGTGATTCCTACCTTGTTAACATTCAAGCAAAACAATATTTAGTGCTTTAGCAGCACCCTGTCCCGAGATGCAAACCTGTTTAGAGACATTTGTAAGCCTAAGCTGTGGCATTCACTTTTTAATTAATGAAGAAAGCTTAACATGCAATTTTTTTTTTCATCCATCTGGCACTAAAATCGCTGAGTTGCTTCCATTGCATTTTCAGGAGGAGTCTGGGGCTATTAGAAGAAAATTACAGTATATTTTCTATCTAGATCTACTTGCCTATTTCAAAGTCAAATGGTTTTTGGAACTGAACAGAAAATATTAGAGAAGGCATGCGTACATTCATGCAATCTTTCTATTGGCAGTCATTGGACATATTTTAAATGTAAGCAGAGATAAAGGAGCTTTTTCACCTTTTGTATGTTTACGCTGCTCTGTGTCCACTTGAAAAAACAACACTTAAAACAATAAATTGCCATTCACGCACTGTCCATAATTGGTAAAAGGTCAAGTTTCTCCATTTCAGCATAAAGACCCTGTTGTGGTGAGACGACTTAAAAGTGGAATATTTTTACACTGCAATATAGCAGTTGTTTTACTGAGCAATTCCTTTATTCTCTTGGGGGCATCTTCAGGGATAGAATTATGAGTTTTTATATGAAAATCCCTTTTTTTCCTTCTGATACTTTCAAACTTATTGCTGAAGAAAATGTGAGTTCTGCAGAGTCTTCTATAGTAGTCTTCTATGCACATTTGAACTTGCTTGTTACATCTTTACCAATTACCTTACTATAAAGAAAAACTAGAAACAACTTTTTTTTTCTAAGTAAAATCAGAGAAGAGAGAACATATTAGGAGCATGACAGGAACTGCTCTTTTTCTGACACAGATTCATTGGATATTCTGGTGGAAATGTAACATGGAAAGTATGTTCATAAATAAAGTGAACATTTGATTAATTCTGTTTCTACGTTTTTCATTGATCGATTTCTCAATACTAAACGCATGAATTATCATAGTTATGCTGCACTGGAAAGCCTGCTTGAAACCCTCAGATAGATGGGGGAACAGGCTTTGGGGAATTGTTTCGCAAAAGATAAGCTTTGACTCTGTTCATTTTTCCTCCGCATCTCTGAAAGGCATTCAGCACACCCAGCCTAACAGCAGCACACTGAAAGGCATCACCTGTGACGTCTCCAGCAGCAGAAGTACCAGCACCTCCCAGCCTGGCCAAGTCATCCATCAGGGCTGACCTCCTGCTGCGGGACTGGCAACAACCAGATGCTGCACAAGCAGGTGAATGTCTCCTAACAGTACCTCTAATTATCTGTATTATCCAGGGGAGGAAAAAAGGTTTTTTAATTTTTTTTTTTAATCTCCACATGGCAATCAATAGGTGCAGAACTCAGAGTTATAATCTTTGACTTAACTATAATTCATAACTTGTCTAACACAACCACAGAGGTTATTCTTCAAACAGCAGCTACCAAACGCTAGGTATGAACTCGAGTTCATTACTGAAGTCGCTGACAAAAACATCAGTATTTTCCTTCTGTGGAAAACAAGGGTGTGTCCGTACTGCTAATGCTGCCATGTTGCCATCTATCAAAAGCATCCCATTAATTACCTTCCCTCAACAAACTCTTAGTTGAAGACCAGATAGTGTCCTCTATAAAAAGAATAGAGAAAGATGAAACATGTAGAGCTTCAATGATTTTTTTTTTTTTAGATCTATTTTATGTCATCAGTTTCTAGCGCTAAAGAAAAAAAAACCCTCAAAGTGATGGGTCTCAAAAGGGTCAGGAAAACTCCAGGATTTTTAGGATGCCCTTGGATAACTAGGATTTTTCCACGGAGATTTGTTACTTCAAAAAAAACGTCATGGCTATGTTGATCCTCAATAGATCGTGCTTATTTATATAACTCGGGATTAAATATTTCAACATTTACAAGCCAAAGTTTTGAAAGGATGGGAAAGCAAGAATCTTTGTCTTCTATCCAAAGAGGCTAAAAAGCAAAAACTGACATACCTAAACCTACTCCAGTTTCTATATCCGAGGTGAAAAAAGAACTCAAACTGATGCAGTTTATTCCCCTGGAAAGAGGAATTTGTATTTACATTCATTTCATCTAAATACATCAAAAGGAACGTGTTAAAGCAGAATGATATTCCACGGTTCACATGGCAAATACTATAGGGTCATGTTGTCCATTACTGTGGTCCTTCTCCTGCACTGTATATTTTCACTGCTTAGTAATTACAGGAATGTAGAATCAATTAAGAGAAAATAATGAAAGGGAATATATAATTTCCATAAATAAAAAAGAGACACTTTCTTTAGAAATATTATATAAGCAAATGAAGGAAATCAGCTTTAATTTCACAGATGGCAATCCATTTGAAGACACTGCTCACCACTAAGCCATACTCTCTAATTAGAGAATTTTGTCTCTGTGAACCTTTATTTATTACTGCATCGTGATCCTTCCTGCCTAATCTGCTATGAAGGGCTAATTAATAATAACCCACACCAACCAATGCAGACAGACTAAAGGGAAAAGAGAATTAGATATACATTATCTGGAAATAATGTTCACTCTCTGAAAAACAACTAAAGGACTTTATTGACTCAACTTGTATAACAAATGACACTTAAGTAATTCATTGACAAGCCAGAACAATGGCAGGACTGAAAGCCTATTAAGTCATTTTTCCAGCAGACATCACACTGCACTGGGTGTAAATTTCTCGTTAATTAATAAAGACTTAAATATTTAAGTGATTAATTTTTATGAAAAAATCATAAAATATAATGGTGCTTAGGATAAGAGATTGAGGTTACTCACATTTATTGACTGGGCTGTACAAGAAATCCATTTAGAAAAAAGCTTCCAGTTGAGACTCACAACACTCAAAGCACTCATTGCAAACACTGTGAAAACAAAGCGCTGATATTGCTCTTACTTTTGGTGCATTTTCATTTTTCATCTGATGACTGCTTTTAGCAGACTTTGTTTAGGGAGGAATATTCCATTCAGCTTATACACACACAGCATTTCCAACTCCCATCACCCCAGGCCTATTTACCTAAGGATTTTGCTTAAAACAGTAGTGCACCTTGCTCAAATAACACAGCCCTGTCTCCTCTGTTCCCTGCTGAGTTTCCAACCCAATCTGTAGACATATGCACGCCAGCGTTTCCCACCTAACCTCAACTCTGTGTCAATCTTCAAGATGTCCTCAGCCTCCTCCATTCCCTGCCTCTTATTTCAGTAGTGCCTGCTTGGAGGGAGAGGTCCTCTCTTTGGCTTTTCTACTTCAGAGCAAACCACTAAACTCATCCTGCTCTGCTAGAAACTGATTATTTGCTTCCATCCTTCTTCCACATTTAGGTCCCAGTCTCACTTGGGATCCACAGTCCCGTGCAAAGAAGCACCACGGAGGTGCATGACGCCTACATAGACAAAATTTCCTTCGAATCCACAGGAGATGCTCAGCTTTTAAAACCTGCTGGGTCACTATATTACCCACACTGACCTCTGTTTTACAGCACATTAGGCTTTTCCCAATTATTATTCCACTGAGATCTGCAGGTTTAGTCCAACCAGCTGACTTTGCAAGATCGGGGCTAACCTTTTCCATCCCAAAGGAAGTAATAACAAGAAAAAGAAACTTAGAGGAAAATCAAAAGAAAATAATTTCCTGACATTCTAGCCTTAGCTGTTATGAACGCATATTGCATTTCACTTCATCTTCTACACAACTCTTAGCATATTCAGCAGCTCTGATGGAAATCAGTGTAGTAAGACGACAACAAACAAACCCAGGGCTCTTCAGCCCTCTTGGCTGTATCATTTCTATTTATCTGTTGTCTGCATAAGTCCCTTTATTATAAACTCGTTCTTGAGGCTAAACATTAATGAGAGATACTGAAAGCTCAAAGCTCAGATTTCTGCCAGCTCAATAGAATTTATAATCATTGCAAATGCTTTTCATATAAAAAGCTAATATTTTTAATCTTTTTTTCTTTCTTGAATTAAAAGCCTCTTTCATATTTGATGTATTAACTGTATTAGCATTTGTTCTCTACGGATATCAAATCTTGATTATAATTATTTGCATGTTAATGCTTATTAGTACAACCAACTGGATATGAACAATAAATAGAAAAAAGTGTAAAGTGCAGAACACTTCACATTGTATATTCCTAGCAAAGGATGGGAAGCTGTAATTGCCAGAGATTGCAGCCAAGCCTATAATAATTGGAGTGATATCTAAGGTGAAAGTAATATGAAATATGTAATTTAGTTTAACATAAGTTACAGGGCCAGATTAGTTTATTAAATTTGGCTAGAAAATAGAATAAATCTTGTTTCTTTATATTTCCTCAGATACAGCATTCTGAGCAATGTAAGTAGTTAAATAATGTCATCCCCATAGTCCTTCTTAATTCACTTGATAAAATCCACCTGATCTGTGAAGAACACAAATGTGCCAATGCCCCAAGGAGCTGGAGAGCATGAACATGGCTCCGATGAGAGCCAAGATCTGAGCTGGTGGGCACCGTCTTGGACCACATGAGCTGGGTCCCACAGGCCATACCTTCAGCTCCTCGTCCTGTTGGTATATCAGCACCAGTTCACCCACAACTGCTTTCAAGCCAGTATTACTGTGGTGACATTGAGGTTTTGGCGTTGCTGTTATTTTATTTAAATTGTTTTGGATCAATGTAAACAGCTGGCAAGTACAGAAGAATCACGCTTACTTTACTCTTTGGGGTCTTTGCTTATCCCTGCCCCTTTCTCTCAGTTTTTCTACTCAAGGGCAATTACTTCCCCACTGCCACAAATCACTGCAGGGTTTCCTCTCCTCCTTCAAGGCCAGGAGCTTCCCACCCTTCTGCACACTGTACTGAGCAGTGAAATTATTGGTTCTTTGGGACAAAACCTCAAATGAGAGGCTGCCTCTGGATCCCCCAGCATTATGAGGAGCTGCCAGCACTGGGGAACAGACCAGCCTGGGTCTGTAGCACAGTGATGCACCACCAGCTGCTTTTGATTGCTCTACGTGGGAAGGGGTAATCTGCTTAGGATAACAAGGCTATCCCTTACCAAGCAATTGAAAAAGAACTGCAACAAGACATTGAACAATCACTTGAATGGCCACCAGTAGGATCTGAATTCTGATTCTAGGGCACTTGAAAATCTCTTAGCACAGTCCTAGTGCAAATACAGCACTTCAGTCTGATGTAGGACTTCACCTCAATACAACCCTGGCCTGAAGGCAGGCGTATGAGCCAAGCAAGGCACACTAACACCTACGTTGTGACAAGAAAACCTCTTCCTTTTTTTTTTGTGAAAACTGAGTTTAATTGCAGTTCCATTCATGATAACGACCTACATAATTTTCAATAATTGGATACAATTTATCTTTTCTTAATGAAAAAAAGGAAATTAGCAAAAAGATAGGATACTGGAAAATTCTTCATCTAAAACCTCTTCGTTAATTATTAGGATGTCTAAACACCATTTTCAAAACTGTACTTACAGAAAAAGAATCCAGCTTACGTATATTCTTTATTCTTCTACGGTCTGTACTGTAATACTATACTTAAAATACAGCCCCTGCTCCCAGGAGGTACCCATTTTATTTGGATACCATTAGCCCCACTTCTGAAGTGACTGATAACTCCACGTACACGTTTTAGAACAGGTAGTGTGATCACCAATACAAACTCTAACATATCCTCTGAATTGATTAAACTAAGACACTTAGGACTTACTGCCATTCCTCTGAGTCACTTGACTCTTTCCAATTTTTTTCAGTGGGCTTCGTATCAACTTCAGCATTCAAAAATCCTTATTTTTAAAGTTATTAATTATTATTATTGGCATCATGTTCCTTATCACTAGCTCTGATATCAGCATTCAATAGATGAAACAAAACAATCTGGACTTTGAATAGATTGGTGTATCTGCTATAATCTTGCAGATGACAATGATTAATAAAACTCAGTATAAAACACCGTATTTACCAAGTCTCGTTTTACATTTGTTGACTTACTAAATTACTTTGACACATCTCCAGTTTATGTACTATTACTGAAGAATAACTACACAACAGATGGCAGTGTGTTTGCATTGCAATTTTTTTTCAGCAGGTCATTCTACAAGGTGGTTATAGAGATTGATACATATTATTAAGCAGTAGGACTTTTTTGGTAATATGAATCAGATAATCAGCATCAACAAATTAACTTCCACACTGGAAAGGAGACACATATCATTGGAGACAATGCTTTTAACAGCAAAACTGTACTATCAGGGACAGAGATTGGAGTAGAGCCCACATATAAAAATAGAGACTTCTACAGACAATAATTTTCTGAAGAGAAACTTCAGACCTTTGAATCTCCCCAAAATATTAGAAGAATTACTATTAAATAAAATTGGAATTAATTTGGCATATAATTAAATGCCTATAGCAGTACCTATCGCATTTTTCCATCATGAGCAATAGGTGGAAAAATTACTATCTCATGTCAACGAAAAATAATACCTTACAAAAGTTGCAAATGATGAAAATTATTGCAAAGGAAAGCTATGCTCCTCTGAGAAACATGCTAGCTATTTCTTCCTTTCTTTTTCTAAAAGAAAGCAAAAACAAAAAAAAGCAAATCCAAAACAAACCTCAGAATCCTTGATTCCTAGAACAGAGATAAAGATATTTGAATGAAAAGTTACATTTCCACCCTGCTGCACTGCAGAGTGAATCAAACTTTTCAGTCTAGTGGGAATTACTTCGGTTCTCTTGCCTCAGCCAACACTCAGCAATGCTACACAATGTGTCAGTACTGATTAATAAATCAGAACAGTTTGAACCTGAGTTGAGACCAAATGACCAGAGAAAGGAGGCAGAAAAAGGCAATCTGCAGCTCACAATGCCTGCCTTCCACTCCCACTGTCACCCCATGCCCTAGAGAAGATATTTGCCTTTCTGGGACCTATAAATGTAAGGCATTATATCAGAGGAAAGTACAGTTGTTACTTGTAGCTGATACTGTAAGCAGTCCTTTCTGTTTTGTCTGGTTGGTGAGAACTGATATGTGACATTTCAATTGATTTTCAGACAAAGAGACAGCTAATATTAAAGACACTCTGTCAACGTCTTGAAAAGAAACGATAACGAAAGAGTTAACAAAACACTGTGACCGCGTGTTCTTCCTAGGAACAATAGGAAGACAAAGTTCTGATGAAATAGAGCATTTTTTAAAAAGAACATCTCTTTTGGCATCCTATTACAATATAAGACTGCCACTGGGGAGGGCAGAGAACAGCTGTTTTCGATGAGAAATTCTAGCTTGTCTCTGTGGGTGAGTATTTCTATTTGTGATGCACCCTGCCTACTGTCAGACCACTAATTTTTGGTAATGCGGGCTCTGTCTTTGAGGCACAAAAAGGGTGAAGTGGTGTAATAATTTGGAGGTTGAAAATTCACCGCTTGATGTCTCCCATAGTAAATTTGACCCTGGAATATTAAGGGGCGTTAAATAAATTGGACAAAGAGGTGTTTGGGGAGTAAAAGTGCCAGACACGCTGCCATGAATGAGCAATTAGATGTTCGTGAACCAGCTTATCACAAATTACATGCCTACAATATCTATTACTGTAATGACCTTGAGAGTTGACTCATATTCTCCCTTAACCTAATGAGCATGCTGAGTATAATCAATTACGTCTGCAATTAAAATTATAATTTGTCTAACAAACTCTTCTTTGCTTTCAGACATTTTTAACAAAGCTTGTTACATACTGGTAAAAGATAAATATTAATTTTCTGCTGGGTTCTCGTTTTTTTCACTTACTCTGTGGTTAATATATTAAATCACATTACCTCTCACTATTTTTATTTTTTTTTAATATTTTCAGCAAAATTTAGTTAAGTTTCAGTCTTGAACATCATGGGATAATTACAACATTTAACAGCAATTTATCATTTCCCAATAGGGTTTGCAGCGTGTCTTTGCCTGCCTATTGAAATTTGTTTGCACGTTCCACTCAAGAATTACTGCAAATATCCTGCCTTTAATTTCTATGCACTCACACATGCACTTGTCCTGTTCTACTGGAGTGACCAGAAGGTGCTCTGCTGAACAGAGCTGACATCTGCATGCCAGCCTAGTCTTGCTGAGGTCAAATCAACCCAACAAAAGCTAAAAACAACCCTAAATATTAAAGAACAGGATGTCATTCGTTGCAATCTGCTGCTAATTATACTGTCAACCAGGCACACAATTTTTTTCCTTATGTATCCACACGTTCAACAAATGCCTCAAAACGTCAGTATGGAAATTCAACATATTAATCATTAGAAAATGGAAAGAACTGGAAGAGGTGTTTTAAGAATGCCTGCACGCGTTTTGTGCAAGGAATGAGCAAAGCAAACTCAGTCCTCAAGAAAGGAAAACCCCAGCAAATTTAAGGCACGGCTATTTAAAAACCCTTGAAATGATGAATTCCCACATGAGTTGAGAGAACTTTCAGTGAAGCCACATCTCTCCTAAGTAGGCACTGCTTGGACACTGCTTGTGTAGGTAGACTTAGCTCTTCCTACAACACAGCTAGCAATCTGTCTCCCAGCTTCAATCAGCTGCCAGGCAAGCCCAGCAAACACAAACAAAACACAGCCCCAGCCGCTAATGAACATGATGCCACTGCTCATTTTGCAAGCTGCTGTTAATTAGAGAGCCAAGCAGGAAGGCAGTGTCTGAGGCCCAGCTGCTGTCTGAGTATTGCTACAGCACAGCGCTGCACTGAGGAATTGCACCCAAGGAATTTTCTCACCTGGGACAGCAGTGTTTTGGCACATGGCATTTTTTATGTAGAAGGGAATTAGGGAATAAAGGAAAGACTCATTTCCCTCTCCCACAATCTGCTCTTAGAACTCCCAATTACATGAAAGTATGTCAATCTGAAGAGCATTACTTGCTTATTTTCCTTCTGCAACACACCTTCCCAGAACCTTCCCATGTTCATTACTCTTAGGGCTTTCCATGAAATATCTACGGCTACCTCAGAAAGGAGGTATGACAAAGCTGTGTTATTTCTGTGGAATAAATTAAATTTCTAACAGAAATGAGTTTGGTTTCCTCCAGAGTTTGGATCTTTGTCACACAACTACACCTGGATTGGGGCCTGACTGCAGGGAGACACGGCTGGAAGCGCAGAAATGAGGGAGAAAAGGTACTTTGGCTGCAGCAATAGACACAAGTCACTCTTCCCCACCAGGTACAGATAATTAATAAACGATCCTATATTTTGCATTTATTTTTGTCAACAAAATCTAATCAAGGTGTTTGGTGTTTTTTTAAACAACTCAATATTTACACTAAACAAGATTACACAGCAAATTAAATCATAAATCCATGCAACTAGGCCCTGTTTCTGCCCCTCTGCACCAAGCACAGCTTTACTCTCCTGAGCACCTCATTCAAGTCTGAGAGCTTCAAAACTAGTTAAGAATTTAATCATTTAATAACATGCATGAAACAAGTAATTGTGTGGGGGAAAAATTTATTATTTAATTAGGCTCTGGCGGTAATCAATAGTAATCTATTAATTCATTAATTTGCAAAGCCTTTGCCTTTATGTATGTCCACAAATTCTGTTAAAAAGATTTTTATTTATTTATTTATTTTAATTTATGAACTTCCCACCTTCGCAATGCAAGAAGTGCTCAAACTGTATATATTAAGTAGAGCAAATAACTGCGCAGCAGGAATGCATGTATGCCCTATAGAACTGACTGCAGGATAAGATTTAATACTGAAAACAAGGAAAAGAAATAAAACAACAGGGCCCATTCTCCCCAGGATGTATGCATAATTCTCATTAATGTTAATGAACGATTCTAAATGTATGTGCACTGAGGGGGAGTTTATTAGAACCTAATAAATTCTGGGATTTTCCGTCATTTTATTTTGTTTTACTTCACAGTTACTAAAGCAGTGAACTTTTTTTAGGTGAAGTAGAAAATACTTAAAAAATAAAAACACTGCATCAAAATTTGCTTCATAGGTTGCTTTCTTAAAATGCTGCTTTGCATACACATGACTATTAATTTTAGCTTCAAATTATAAAGTACATGAAACGAAAAGAATTGCTTACACAAATAGGGTAAAAAAATGTATGGAAATGACAAAATCTCCACTGATTTAGCCCATGTATTTTCACAAGTGAACTAAATCATCTGTATGGGAGAATCTCACCTTCAGCACCAAGGTTATCCTGTTTATCTGGGACTTAGAGAACTGAAGGTATGATACAGACTCACAGAATTGTAGAGGTTGGAAGGGACCTCTAGAGACCACCAAGTCCACCCCTCCCTGCATTATTCTAAACTCACCCAGACTGGCTTCACCAAAAGGTCCCAATTGAACTAGTGGTTTGGGTTGAGTTCTCAAAGTTAATTTACAGATATGAAGCATCTATCGTATACAGTCTGAACTGATCATTCTTTATCTGGGCAGAAAGTCTGCCCTGTAACGGTAATTTCTCTCCAGAAGACTTGAGACAGGCTGAGTGGGAAAACGCAACAGTCTTCACAGTCTAATTGCCTATTCTGCACCTTCTCAATGGAAAACTAATGCAGCTCATTCATAGATCAGTTAAATAATTAAAAAAAAAAAAAAGAGAGAGAGAGAGAGAGAGAGAGTGTGCTATGTTTGGGTATTATCTTTCTTCTGAATTCTGAAAACTAGACTTGAAATCAGACACAGAAATTCAACATTCATGAAATCAAGTAGAGAAATTCACCATTTCAGATTTTAACGTTTCTAACAGCAAGATCAAGACAATAATTCGCACAAGCACTTTCCATCTGGTCTAGTTTATTTTCTTCCAGCTTCTCACAGAAAGAATTTGGATCAGTGATGTCAGGCAAAGAACTTCATTTTATGTTGTCTAAGGCAGCAATGGAGGAGGTAATTCACAAAAAGCATAAATGAAAATGAAAAGAAAATGGTTTGATTCTTCAGAGGTAATAAGCTAGGAGATTACCAAAGGAGAAACCATTTTTCTCCTTCAAAAGACCTGAGCAATTTGGCAAATGCAAGACGTCTTTCCAATATTCAGCCTTTAGTACTGGGTAAAAATATCCTTGTCCCTGGCAGCACAGCCTGGCTCTGCACTACAGGGAAGGATTTGTTTACAGGAGATGTGAAGCACACACCTCACTTAGCCCTGGTACAGCATATGGGTATGGGCAGAAATGGATTTCTGGTGGGACCCAGTGGTAAAAGAAAGGATCGATTTTACTCATATGGCTAATTATTATGAGGTGAATTTTCCTCTCTGGAAGCAGTCTGTATTCAAAGAAGGCAAGTGTTCCCTGCAAGAAGCAGGGAATCTAAGCTGCTCTTCTCATACCTTACTTGTTCACTTCAATTTTCTGCAGAAGGGAAAAGAGCATGGTGCACCTCAATGGCCTAAAAAAAAAAGCACCTTGGTGCAGACAGGAGAGCACTGCTTGATAGCTGTCACCAAAACAGTAAACAACCTAGAAAAATACAGCAGGGAACTGCAGACCTCTGAGAACCACAACTAGTCCGGGTGCTGCCATGTGGAGTCATCACATGAGCAGCATAGGATAAGCTGCATGTTTTAACTCCCATCACAACAAGAAAATGAAAGGAAAAGTGCTCAAAATACTGAGCACCACACGAAGTGCCCTTACATCCATTCATATTTAACCTCAGAAAATGTTATTACAGCCATGTCTGCATCACCAGCCAGCTTGGGCTTTTTCTACCTCTAACCAAACGAGGAGGAGCCATTTGATAAAGCTCTTAGAGACTGGTTTTTAAAGGTATAGTTCATATTTTTCCAAACTCCAGATTGGCTTTACAGAGCAAGCAGTGACCCTGTCTATCAGAGGTCTTGTCAGAGTGCACAGAAGCAGCATTCAGGTGGCATGAGGGAAACGAGGCTTGAGAGAGGGGGTTTGCTTTCTTTTTACTGAATGCTCTGGGCTTATCCAGCCTGGCTTGCAGCAAGCATGATACAAGAACTGCTGAAGTGCCCAGAATATGTTATTTTTATTTAAACAGTAAAAATATTACATACCCTTCACCTTGTCATCCTGTCTGGAACTTACTGAGCAAGTTATATTCTATTATTTTAACCCTGATTTTCCATTTCTAAATCATTTCCAACAGAGTCTTTTCTTTCTCTAAAATAAAGTCCTCCATGGGCTAACATGGTGCTGCCAGAATAGATGAAAATGCATGCCCTGGATCAGACATGCTTACATCTCAGATGTGCTTAGATTTTCAATAGGTTCCAGGACAGTGTAACCACCTACTCTTTGATGTGATAAAACCTTTCTAGGAATAGAGCTAGGAAAGATCTCAATTCCCTTGCTACCACGTGCAAAAACATTACATGCGCTCTCCCTGTTTACTTGAAATTGTTAAGCAACAAACTCATTCAAGCTGTGCAGGCTCTCTAGGGGGCTGCAGAAAGTTTTAGGTAGACAGCTTGTTCTTTTTTTGGAAGAGGAGGAGACTTCAAGGGGAAAATCGATCCAGCTTAATATTTTCTTCATTCGTGCACTGATAAGGCAGCCTGAGCTCTAATAAATTTCAGCCCTCTTCTGGCTGAAATTGGGTCATTAACACGAGAGAAGCAACAATTCTCCCCTTCCCTGGGAGACTAAGATGTCACAGCATCCAGCCACACAACTGAGGCACCAAAGTTTAACGCAGGTCAGTCAAGTGAAAACACTTTGGGGTATAAACACCCAGTAAACTCAACAAGAAGACTGGTTAAAAGTGGCTAAGTGCCTGATTATGGAAGGCATGCAATGGAAAGAAGAAGAGTTTTCTATTTCACTCATGACCTCCTAGCACGCCTTCTGGATCTGTGGTCAGCACATGAATATTTTTATGGTAGATTTTCGGAGAATGTAACAGCAGTCCCTGTTACTTTATAATGAAAACACAAGGGAAGTTGGAGCCTGGAGAAGATGCGCATGCCCATCCCTGGAGGTGCTCAAGGCCACGGATGGGGCCCTGGGCAGCCTGAGCTGGTGGGGGGCAGCCAGCCCATGGCGTTGGGTTGGAGGTGGGTGGGCTTTAAGGTCCCTTCCAACCCAAGTTAGTCTATGATTCTATGTGCAAAATCACGAAGTCAGAGCACTGGGACACAGTACTGTGTTATAAATCATTATATTAATTTTTAGAAAGAGTTATTCAGAAGCCTAATAAACTGAAATAAACCTTGCAACACTTTCTCAATAAACAATTTTCACCTAATACAAAACATGGAACAGCATCAAATTGTATGTCTGAATTAATAGGAATGCTTTAACAAATAAGATGTTGCACATTTGCTGGAGAGCTACATGTTTCCCCCCTGTTAAATGAAGAGGTTTATAAGATACCAGCTTAATACAGAGAAGTGTTACAGATAAGATGGAGCCTGGAAAGAAATTCATACACTAACCACACAAAAATTAATCAGACATCCTTGACTATGCTATTAATGATTTTAGACCTCTTGCATTGTCTGGGATTTCAAGAGGTTTTGCATTTGCAGCACAATAGGGTATTTGTAGGACCTGTACTCAAGAGTGGCAGTTGATTGATTGTACATACTCCGGGACAGAGAATGATTTAAATGCAAAACATATTGCTGTAACATGAGAACAAAGAAGTGAAAGACACTTCCTAATTAAAACATAGGATTTTTGATCCTAATCTCAGTCATTGTGGGGGCAAATGAAAAGCAGCATCTATCACAATTCATGAATTTCTCAACATTCCTCTCCATCTTGTGTTTGTTTGTCTTTTCTTTTCTTTTCTTTTTTTTTGGCAGAAAATGCCAATTCAGTAAAACAGAAAGCGCTTGGAGAAGAGATTTTCTTTCCATGAAGCAAATACTTTGATGGTTTCAAAATACCCTCTTAAAACACTTGCAGAGGAAAACTTCCCCCACCTTTCAGCCAGAAATATTTTCTCATTTTGAATTGTAACTCCGTTTATAAGGGGAAAAAAAAAAGATTGAAGTGCTTTCAAACTCTCAAATAAACTCTTCTGAATTATATGTTCAAAATTCTTCTGACATAAAAATTGTAAATATATGAACACACTCCAGGAAAAAAAAAACCTGCAAACAAGAACGTATATTTAAAGCATTCGTGTTAAAGCAGTCACAGACTCCTGGAGATGCAGGTGGAAGGGCAGAGCACAGGGAGACCTGGCAGGATTTAACCCTCCCCTGCTGGAAGCCACCAGGTTGTGGTGGCAGTGTCCCAACACAAACAGGGCACACATTCCCTGCAGCTTAGCTCTCACTCCTTGTCCTTTGGGAAAGCAAAGAAGCCAGCAGGCAGCACTCTGCAGGTCTGCAGCAGAAGGCAGTCAAGCCCAGCAAGGGATGAGCGAGATGCTGGCTGCAGCCAACTGAGCTGCATGACTTTTAATATCTAAGAGTACATTAAGGCAAATTAAACAAACATTCGAGCCCACTTACTTCCTTATTATGGTTTAATTTAGACAGTGTCAATAACTCTGACTAGCTCTGGGGGTATTTTTGGAATTAAACTACCTAAAGAGAATATTCATCTAGGAAATCCATATGGTAAGAAAGAAGGGAAGAACTGCTACCGTAGAATAGTAAAATCTTACTTTGTTACCATTCTTCAATTTAGATCTTCTGAAAACTCTCTTGCTTTCCTCACTGATAGTCTCACTTTAAAAATCCTAGGCAGTTAGGGTTTGGGTTTTTTTTGTTTTGGTGTTTTTTTTTAATTATTTGTTCACTTCATAGACTGGTCCATTCAGATATTCTGTTTGTCTACAGACAGCGAATGGTACTACTTTTCAAGTCATGTCGTGACGCTCACTACTGGAAATTCAAAATCATTCAGATTCTGAGTGGTGAATTTAGACATTAATTTACTGCTAGAGAGATTTTTTCCACAACTTCTGTCCCCATCCCTTCAGGGAACCTCACCACCTCATATTTCTAGCTCAGACTTCATTACCCAGGTCCTCATTTCCATTTATCAGTGCCTTGGAGCCTCTGATATTCTTAGTGAGGATGGTGTCATGTCCATCAATCACTGGACTGTTTCCAAATTCCCAGTTTTCTTTCATCTCTTTCAGCTTTCAAAAAACCTCAGCAACTGCACATGGGTGTTACCGGGCTTTTTGTACCTGTTGTAGTTTCCACAGAAATAAATAGGAGGCATTACTTTCAGAGCAATCTATGTGTATGTATTAAGGGCAGGTCTAAAGATACATCTGGAACCAGTGCCTTTTGGGACTGCTAACACAGAAAACAAAAAGCAACACGATGTATATAATGAACACAAGTGAGGTCCAATTGGGACATTAGGGCTGTATCTGTTGGTTTGCCATAGAAAACACAGGCCTGGCTAAAGGACTGCAAGGAACATTAGAAAAACACAATGCTGATTTTGAAAAGGTTTTTAAAGGAAAGAGTAGGAATTATTATTTAGAGCCAGTAGGAAACAAAAGCTAACAAAGGGCTTCAAGTGGTGGTTGGCACGAGTCAAACAATCTAGATGCCCCAGCTGCTTTCCAGCTGCTGTAAGGGCCACTACAGTCCTAGCTTTGCAAACATTCAGCATTAACACCCTACAAACACCTCTCCAACCTAAATACAGTACCATAATAGAAAGAAAACCCTGATCTGAAAACAGACATCCCAGCCTTAGAACCACTGAATTTGCTGCAATACAACACATGCTCCAACCAAATATTAGTGAGGTTTTCAAAGCACTTTCAAGAGACTGCTGTACTGCACCAAATCATTTCTGGGCATCCCACAAGCTTTCACAAAAATCACAGTTCTTAAGAGTAAAGCAAACAAGAGCATTTGCTCATGTTTCAGTGCAAACTGTTTTTCTAAAACTTGCTTCTTCCATGTCTTTTCTACTTGAAATTTTACATTCATTTAGAGGTAAGACATTTTTGCATTTCTCAAATGCCATTTTTTTCCCCCCCCTGTTGTTTTAAGGGAGAAAAAGGTAGCCTCCAGTACACCATGGAACAGAGACTTACATCTGCCAGCCTGCAGGGAAAGAAGGCTGAGGCATCAGGAGTACCGCAGTTGGTGAATTCAATCCCTCTGATGCAATCAGGCTGCAATGTGATCTGATTACATTTAACGACTCAGAGCTGAAGTCCAGTACTCCACGTCCAGAGACAAGTAGACAAATAGTACAGAAGAGCTCCTGTGGGCTTAAATAAACCCTACGCTCCACAGTTCTGGTGAAGATTTCTAAAGAAGGAGAGCCAGGTGGATTGATTTAACACAGCATTAAAAAACATCTGGGAAAGAAAAACACGCACATCAAAAAATAATGGTTAGGCAATCTTCCCAGTGTAAAATAATTAGTGGAATGAGCGACACACAATTTCCGCACGTATTCCTACACTGCCACCATCAGCCTCAAATTCTCATTTCTTTACGTGAACCTGTAATTGGCAAACAGGCCATGGATAATAGTGAAGGTGCTGAGCCGACAGAGACTTCAACACAGCTGCAAAATAGAGGATGTGTTCATATGTGTTAGCACAATGGATACTTGCTGTGCAATATTATCTTGTCTCTACAGATAAATTAGTTGCATCATGCTCCTGCCAGCTTGATTTGTTTAGCCTTTACAGAGCACAGAGCGCACGGAATTTCTTGTGATTGAATCTCACATAAAAGGTAAACCTGAGAGTTTATCCTGCGCTACGCTATACATCCACCCAGGCAGCCAGAGCATTTGCTGACTTGATGTTGGAAAGAAGGCTATAAAATATACCGGGGAAAATCTTGAAACGTCACTCACTTGACATAGCAATAAGAGCTCTGCATTAAGATGCAGAGCTGATTTCCCTGATCCATGAAATTGCCTGGATATTTAAGGCATTCTCAGATAGAACCAGTGTGAAACTCATCCTCCACTCCTGGCGGAAGGACACTGTAGGTTTTGCATTCACTAAGAAAAACAGAGCTCAAAATTGCAGATATAAATATTCTTTAAGATAGGAGCTCAATGCAATTTCCTCCTTCTCTCAAGTCAGAAGAAATAAGAACTCAGAAAGCATTTAATACTGGAAGACTGTTATGCTTGCTGACCCATTGCTTAGAGATACTCAGGTTCTCTGCTGTGAGTTGGTACAAGAACCTCTTGTGCTTTATAAAGCACCAAGTATGCAAGTCTGTGAGCACCTTCAGAGAGAGACATTTGTCCCTGCCATAAATAGGTTAGACTGCGTACAATCCGTGGGCAGCTGCAGAAAAGATTATGTAACAATACTTTGTGTTTCTTTATGGTCTGAGACCTGCAGTGTGATTCCTTAGCAAATGTATTCTTTCCAATTGCAAAAGCCTGAGAAAAGAGCCGTCTGCACTTCCAAAGTAATGGTGAGCTGAGGATCAGCTACAGCGTTTATTCCAAAGACAAATGCACAGAGCTCATTTACAGGAGAATTTGGAAGGACCATGAGCTTTCCTGAAATACCATTCTGCAGGCTCTGATATCTTAGATTCAAAGGCAGATGGTATCTACAAAGAAAGGAGCACAACAATTGCAGAGCTACCTGTTAGAAGATGAACAGGTTCCATTTAGATAACTAGTAAGGTTTCAGTACAGGCACCACTGAAGTATCCGACACTGCAGTATGTCTGTCTGAAAGCTGCACACACCAGCAGGTTTCACACTGTCACAATGAAGATCTAACACTAGCAAACAATATCTTACTGATGATTCTATCCAAAAATCATGCTGAAAAGTAATCTCCTTTAAATCTGGTGCATAGACATATAATTTCAGGCATCTCCATAGCAAAGAAAGACCTGAGATGTACTCAAGCTGAGGTCCAACCATACCTCCTTGATGAAAAAGATTTTCTTAATCTTTTTCAGATAAAATTTCTCAGTCAGCTTTTGTTTTCTACTGAGCTGATAGCTCTTTCCATTTTGTAGTGTGGTTTTGCAACTACCAGTTTAACAGCCAGTACTCTTTTTATTTCCTGTAATTCAGTTCCTATGGAACACACGCTGCAGCCAGCATTTATACAGGTATATGGAATTACACAAAACACACATAGAAAAGACTCTTCAAGCCATCTGGTATGTGCCTCCATTCAAAGCCAGATCAGCTACACCTAATTAGCTCCTGACACATGCTTGCCTACCCTGTTGAAACAGAGCTCCACAAACTCCCTTGGATACTTATTCTGATGCTTTGCTATTCTTACTGTTAGAATGTTTTTCTAATATTAAGTCTGTTCCAGAAATTTTAATTACAAGTTCCCTTAGAGGAAAACTGGATTAGAGTGAAGAAAAAAACACATTCATAAACACACGACACACTGAATTCAAAGTTCATCAATTACTCGTGGATCATACAGGTGTTCTTTCAAACTTCTTGATTCAAAGGAATTTAAGCAGAACCAGCTATTTATGTACCCTCCCAATTGTTCACTTTAAAGAAGATCTTGATCATAGTAATTTCTTCCCAATTTCAGTTTTGAAAGCTCTAAGTTCTCTGAAGAAAATAGTTGTTGGCAGTTTCTGATGATAAACATCCTAAAGTGATGATGATAAATTACAGTGTTGCTCAATGATGCAGAAAAGTAGAGAAAAGCAAACTGTTAACCCCCAGTTTAGGAACATACAGACTTTATTATGGAGTCTGGCATACGCAGCTGTAAGAGTGGGTCATTTTCATCTCACTGCTCATTAAAAGTGTGAGATGGAAGTGCTAAGGGTGGGTATCATTTGCAGGGTACTAGGTAGATTCATGCTCTTTGTCTCCAGCATGAATTCAGAATTACACAGAACTTTCTCCCCTTTTAACACTTGCAGAAACATCTGTTATTGTTCACAGTCACACAAGATGAGGATTTTTGCATCTGGTTTTGTTCATTCAGCAAATTTTCTCACATTTTAATATACTCATCCCATAAACTCTTTTTTTTAATGCAGGAAAAAATACTTGTCCAAGATAGCAAAAGAAATCCTGTGATCCATTTGCTAAGACATGTTGGTGTTTAATAATGAAACATATTCAGGGAAGTATTTAAACTGTGACACTTTCACCCATCAAAAAGCATTCCCAGTGAAACCCACCCAATACACTCTAAGCCATGACCTGAAGAATCTATTTTATTGCAGTACTGCAGTAAATTGTATTACACTCCTTTATCACAGCTCAGCTTTCCAAAGCTTGGGGATTTTCTAATTTCTTCTTTTCTCTCCCTATCACCTCCCTGCTAAATATTCAAAGCAGACAACAAAAAGGCACAGGAAAAATAAGGTCAATACAGCAAATTGGAAAGAAGTAAAATGTTTCTATATGCTATTTCGTTGTTAGAGTTATCTTAATCAACCCAAACCAGCTTCTCTGAGCCATCTAATCTGATTTTACAAAGTACTAAACCATAGCCATATTTGACTTTGCTTTGATTCCAAATGTAAAAAAAAAAAATAGCCTTTATCTCATGTTTAGGCATACAATCTAACTACACATGCATTTGCATTACGAGGCAGCGAGACATGGCTGGAGAGCCATCTTGGATGTTATCTATGTTATTATTCAAGTAGAGAGTACAGTCATAAATCCTTTTCCCCTCCATCCCTTGCCTTTTTTTCAGAAGTACACTTAAAATCTGTTTTTAAGCTTCACTGGCTTCATTACATTTGAAATTGTGCAACAAGAATGTGATATGAATATTTACAGAGGGAGCACAGACAAAAGGTATATTTTCATAACGTGGTTTTGCTTAACTGTTCCTATAATTAGCTAGAGCTCATTAGGTAATAAAAAGACAAACAAAGAGATGATGAATGGAAGGGCAATATTTTCCTCTATAAGACAAACAAAAAACTTAAAAAGATGCCTCTTTCTACGGCTTTCCTTGCATAAATACACCCAGCAGTTTGGAAAAGATATTTTCATCACTGAAAACTTCTGTCTAGAAAAAAAAACCTGTAAACATCTTCCTGTGCAATTTCAATAAAAAGCATTTACAGCTATTGCACACTTGGGATCTTTTGATCTCAAGGATAACATAATGGTACAGCAATGGTCTGCAGATGACTAGCTTTGATTTTTTATTAGTTCTTATAATTGTCTCTTAATTTGTATTCTGCATAATAAGCACTCACCTTCACCGTTTGTCCAGCTTCAGGGCCATCCTGTAAGCAAAGGGAGAAGTCTCAGGTTAGAGGAACTAACAAGGATCACACATAGGGATTCAGAAATATCACTCATTAATCATTTACATCCAATTTCACTGTATGGTAATTTAGCATATTCTCCAGAGGACCCTTCCATCCAAAGTTTTCAGACTATTGCCTTTCCACATCAGGCCACATCAAACTGAGAAGCTGCATCTTAGACCACAAAAACCACAGTTAATTGTTAATTGTCATGCTTTCAGATTGTGTTTTTGAATAGCTAGCAATAGGTTTCTGATCCTTGTGAATATAAAATCAGATGTGTGAGAATTTAATCGAAGCATGCTTTTTTAAAGTCTTATACTAATAAAACTGGCTTAGTCCCTGACATGTTTTAAATAGAGCTCTTTTTTGGAATACAAACCCAGTACAAATCTGAAAGGTCTGAATTGATAACATATTTACATGGCCACTTCTACCTTCCTGCATATGAACAGGGGAAGCAGGAGAGCAGGAATTCCCTTTTTCCACCCCAAGCAGTGGGTTGTCTTTTCTAGAAGGTCAGTCCTCTAACATTGCTTCCCCTCCGCCCACTCCCTTTAATTGTTATTTTGCATTTACTCCCCCCTAAAGTTTGAACGCCCTTTTGTCACAGGCCTAGGGAAGAAGGTTGGAAGCTTGTTAAAACAAACCATTAACCCTCCTTTTAGCTGACTGGTTTACAAACCTGAATTGTGATGGTGAGCGAGGTGGCACAGAAGTGTTTCTCCACTGCGCTGCCAACCCTTTGCGCCGTGCAAAATAAATCAGCCACCTCCTCGGGACACAGGTCACGGAAACGCTCCACCGGCCGCAGAGGGCAAACGAGAACATCTGAAGGTGGGATTGTCAAGGCACAAACACAAATCTGAGCAGCCCGGCAGGACAAGTGTCTCACCCCCCACTTCATAACACGTTTCTCAATTTTACATATCTAAATGTGAAGAACTGACATTATACTGATAATAGCAAGGAATCTTTAGGAAAAATTTCTTCTCGGGAAGAGTGAAGAGGCAGAGACTCATTTTGCCCAGGGAGTGGCGGAGTCATCATCCCCAAAGGTGCTCCAGGACCGTGGAGATGTGGCTCTGAGGGATGTGGTCAGTGGGCACAGTGGAGGTGGGTTGGGCTTAAGGGCCTTCATGGTCTTTTCCAATCTTAATGATTCTATGATTCTACAAATGCTCACCTGTCATAAATACCACATAATGTTAGAAACACAGTAAGATATTTCAGACTTTTCCCCGTTAAGCACTCTGTTGACAACACTGCAAACACTTCGATTTCATTCTACCTTGGTAACAGTGCTCCATGACTCAATGAAATGAAGCTATAAAGTAAACAATGGAAAGCACACAGATGCCATTCACAGCCACCTGCCCTGCTGTGTTCACAGAAATTAATAATTGCTACGGTTCCTCACTTGAAAGTCAGTTTCGTAATATTATTAATAGTGTCCAGAATTCTTTGCAGAGCTTCAGTTGTGTAAATCAGACAAGAAAGCACTTGGGATTCATTTCTAATTTCTGTTCCCTGCAGACAGGAATTTTTTTATTCTTTTTTTCTGATTTAGTTTGTGTTTGTATTGTGTTCTTACAATCACCTTTAACGCCAGTTGAACTCTCATGACCAAAGGCAAGGAAAATTAACAACAACTTGTGTTTTCAGTATTAAAACGGGTGCTCAAAGGACTATTTGAAGAAAATTAAGCTCCATGCCATTGTACTACAGTAATATTTATTTTTACTGCATCTTAAAGCCTTCAGGTATTCAGGAACAATCTCCATGTTCAAGAAACATAACTAGAAGCTGCTCTGTAGCCGTAACAGGTTCACACAGAGGTTACACTGACATGACTTAAGATGCCTCAAGAACCTCAGGAGACATTTGAAACAAAGAATGACTAACAAATGCAAACGATGCTTTATTTCCACAAACAGGGAGATATGTTTGCATTCATCAAGCTTATCACCGGAATCTCAATTAAAATTCTGGCTGGAGGGGGAAATCAGACATTTTCTGGAAGCCAAGATGTAGGGGCAGATTTTGATAATTTTTTGAGTCCAGATGAGGACAGACAATCTTGTAATGGATATTTGCTTAACTGGGAGCAGATTTTTCCAGGAAGCCCCACAGCTAGCAGCTCTCTCTGCTCTCAACAGGAGAAGCCTAGCCTCAGCTGTGGGCATTAATCTGCTTTGAGAACTTGGCCCTTCCTCACTCAGTACAGCAGCAGCTATGCCACCACTACTCATTTCCTCTTTTTATAACTCATGGTATTAAAATATTTTAAGGAAGAAGAAATACGTATTTAGCAAACAGGTACTTAGAAATGAACCAATCTTGATTGGGGAAAGAAGTCTCATTTTGTGGATTTTTAGTTTTGGAGGCTGTTTCTCTGGGCGAGCTACTGGGCATAATAGAGCTCCTGTAATTTATTTGTGCCTTCCCAGCACACTGTACAAAGCATCTTCACAAAGGATGCTATTGGCTGAACTCAGGGCCCAAGGGAAGAGCTGGAAACTTGCTTGGCAGACCTGATTTCCATACCAGGAATAAAGGAATAGAAAAACTAATTAATTCTACTCATAAAAAGGAAATCCATGTCAACAGTAAAACAGGAAAAAGGACATTCGTTTAATCTGAGTTCATTTTTCAAAAGGAGAGAAGGGAAGCTTTTACCCTTAGGGCATCTGATACTTAAGTAGATAATTATCCTTCTTCTGCAGCACTGCTTTATTATCATGGGTCAACGAACCATTTATAAATGAAGAATTTCCCCTCACTTACCTCTAGCAAAACTGCTGCTTACATTAAGACAATTTCCTTTCCTCCTCCAGAATTCCTCACTCCCTCTCAGACCTGCTCATGCCTCACCAGCAATTGTTTGTTCTCTACCTGGCTCAGGGCCAAGGCCACAGGTATGAATTTTTTGCATTAATCATAGTTTCTACAGCCATATATTAACACTGGACTACTTGTCACTGTGATGCATTGCAAAAACCAAGGGCTAAACACCCTTGTGAGGGCTCACTCCCAAAGCATGCAGTAAAGAGAGCACAAGCCGTGCGAATTCTGTTGCTGACCAAGGCAAGACATCTGTTTTCTCTTCTTAATTCCATCACTAATCTGTTCTGTCATTTGTGCAAGTTGTCTCTGTATCTCTCTCTCTTTCTCCACTCTTTATCTGCCTTATCTGCTCAGATAGTGTTTGCCAGTTGGTGCAACGGATGTTTTCTTATGAGGCTCTCTGCTGACGTGGGGCCGCGTGATGCTCCCGCATTATCAAATGATGCTCCCATAAACCACGTCCTTCTGCAAAGAGGAGTTTCACTTCCTCCTTACATTACCAAGGCTCATTTACAACTCAAACTAGATTTAACCATATTTCTGTCTTTGAGTGTGATAAATAATTCAAAGGCACAATCACACACTGGAGCATCGTTACTGAACTTTCCATCATTTCAAAATAATTCTACAAAGAATAATGATAGAAATTCTGAATCAGAGCTAAATTAACATGAGAATGTAATTAGGACAACATTCAAGTTATATTTAACTATGAATATATAAAAAGGCAAATGTTAGAATGTATTCATGGTTTTGAGGTCATTAGGAAAACAACCACTCACTGCAACTTTGAGTCATAGATTTTAACTACAGTTTCCAGCACTGGGAGAGTTTATAACATTGTATCCTGGTCAGATTCTAATCTAAATAACCGTTCTATTCATCTCAAAAATCCTCCTAAATTTCAAATCAGATAAACTGTTCATTGCTTTCTGCAATTACCCTCTGCAAACACTGCTGTGAACTACCGAGATGCTTCAGGTGACTGTGTATTAATGATGCAAGAGAGAGCGAGTCCATACCTCTGTGTACATGTGATCACTCCTCCAACAGCAGCAGCTGCTGCCATCCAAGATGCTTTGGGGCATCCAGCTGCTGCTGCAGAAGGACAGGAGCCTTCCCTATGCCCTGTGTCGCATCTGCCAGCCAAGGGGGTGGCTGCATCAGCTTGGGGCATCGAAAATAGCAGCAGGTGCCTACGGTTGGGCAACAGCTCCATCTCTACAGAGCAGCCCAGCAGGATGAGGGGCTGATTTCTGGCAGACGTGCTGCTACACTGAAGGCAGCATTCTGCCTTTGGAGAGTTGGGACTTCATGTTTCCTTTCTCTAAAAACCATAATTAATAATTTCATGATTTCTCCATTCATTCTGAACTGCTACTGACTGATGAAGTTTCTATTTCTAAGCTTTGATGCGCGCAGCTGTTATTTCCTTCAAATTCTCTGAGACAGTCCAACATCATTAGAGGGTGTGAGATTTAATATGTCAACTTCTCCATCCTAAGGAACGGAAAACCTTTACACCTCATTATAATTTGTGTATGCTCCTCTCTCTAGATCTTTCAGGAGACTCTCAGCAGCCTTACTTTCTTGCCCCAATACCTAAATATGCATACACAAATCAATATGCACATCCTCTTGCACACTAAAAGCTTCATTAATGATTTATTAAACAATTAGGAATGTCAGTATTTTCCAAAAACTGGCAGTAGACAGGGCTAAAGCTCCAGCTGTATCAGTGGAAGTGTGGAATCATGAAGTAGCAGTAAAACAACAGTGGGTCAGACCCACTACCCTCAAACCACTAACCTCAAATTGAGCTGAAACCCAAGGATGACCTGCAACCTCAACAAAACAGCTTGTCCTTACACACTGGGCACAGCAGCCCAATCCCCACATAACCTTGAGGAGATTGTTTAATGCACTAAAGCCTGTAAAAACCCCTTCCATAATTCAAATTAACAGCCTTTGCCTTTCTCCCACCGTTTGTATAATTAAGATGGTTACCTGTTCAGAAAAGCTCAGACTCAAGGCTAAGTAAGCACAGTTCAACAAGTCTTTGCGCACCAGCGGAGCCAGGATGCTGAAATGTGTCAGCTCCCAGCACTCAACGTCGAGGCTGCACACATTTCTGTAAATCTCTTTCACTATTTCATTGACTTCTTAGACCACAGTAACTGGAGCCCTTGGAGACTGGCATTCAAGAGGATTTACTGCAATGGGTACCTGGCTGGACACAGTCAAAGCTATGCTCAGTCTTGCCAAGTACAGTTTCCCCATACACTTCTATGCATTTAAGGATACATTTGCATAGGAGACAATGGGTCTCTAATGAAAAGCAATCATTTGCTAACCATGAAACGACTAAGTGGATCACACAGAAAAGGCTTCAGATTCTAGAAGAAATGCAAAACACACAGCCAATATCTGCATGCTAACCATTTTAAAGGCGCTTTTCCTTTTACTAGTAGACAGATTGGAGACCAAAACTCAAAGGCACAGTAGTCATTTCTATCGCCTCTATCTGAATTACAACTTTGAAGCCCAAATTACAGCAATCCTGTATCTAAGGTCTAATCCAGACTCCATATTCCCTTTAGCGGGATTCTGATCAGCCCCGTAAGGACTTTACAATACATTTTCATGCACAACTATGCAATTATACACATTCTGCAGGTCTGAAACTTTGGGAAGGTGCTCTTTGACCTTAGGGATAAAAAAAAAAGAGAGTAAGAAAAACAAAACTAAAAAAAAAAACAAATAACAAAAACAACAAGACACCAAAAAGGAAAACATAAGAGACTAAAACTTCTTTTATGTGAGAAGCTTTAGAACTAAACACAGGTGTTTTTTTTTCCTGGTTGTCTCTACTTCGCTATATAGAAAACTTACTTTCAATTTAGACTTCTGTTCCCTGATTTCAGTTTTCAAACAGAACAATTCAAAGCTTCATAAAGGAAAAAAAAAAAACACCACGATCTGCAGGTACAGACATTCTAATAATAGGAGTAAAGTTGGATTTTTCCTTCTTTTTTTTTTTTATTTTGAGGAGACAGTTAAAAACACTAAAAACTGACAAGCTTTCCTAACATGCGAGGCTTTTAAAGAACAAAACATACAGAGAAAAAGGCAGAATGCCTAAAACTGAAAGGTAGCTGCTGCTTTATGGCTATACTGGGTTTGGCCAAGGCTGTTAGCTTTCTAAACCATTTGCTACAAAAGATTTTAAGTTAGGAAAATGATTTTCAACGTGGTCAGGAATCCACAGAAGGCACTGAGGCAGAAATGCTACTGTTGTACTGGAAACCTTAAAAAAGATTTTAAAAAATAAAAGTTTTCCTTCTGATATCAGCACAAGACTCAAAAATATCAAAAACTCCCACATATTTTGAAGGTGAAAAGTAGGAAAAATATTCAAGTTAACTTGAATGCTTTGAAAACCTAGAACATTTCAAATCTTCTTAAAACCCACATAATTTTTCATTAATAATTTATGTTTGGAAAACTCATGAAAAAATTATTTTGTCATTAATATTTTGGCTTTGACCAATTGGTTTGCAATACAGACTGCAGCACCACGGATACCATTTCTTCCTAAGAGGTGAAGGCGTTTGAGAGAGGTGCAGGAATTGTGCCCTTTGAGCACGGGGCTGCTCAGCAGCCAGCCCAGACTTCACCAGGATGGGGAGATGGGACCTGGACATGGCTGCTGGGAGCTCAGGGGGTGAGAAGAACCAGCTGGAGAAGACTGCAACAAATGATTATTTATAACCATCTCATGCATCTGTATAAAATAACCCTTCTGCACATCCATAAGCTAGCTGATAGGAATGTTGAAATAATGGGCTTTGGGGAGCTGGGAGAGGGATTATTCTTTTCTTACTCTCTTTTACATGAATTTGCATCAAGTGCCCCAAGCACAGAGAATCATTCAGATGAAGCTTTGGGTATTAAAACTCACCACAACGTTGTCCCCACATTCGACAGGGGACTGTAGGCAGGGGTATTGAATTCATCACTGCGTCTTAGCACAAGTTTTCTTTGTTCAAAAACTCTAATTGCTAACAGAAATCAGTCCCACAGCTCAGGAAAAAAAAAAATAAAAAATACCAGGAGAGTGCATGACTAATAAAATTAATATAGCTGGAACACAACCGCTAGTCATTTGTCTTATTCTGCCCTGCCCTTGAACAATTTGAAAGCTACAGGAGCAATTCCTCTCTGCGAAGAAAACAACAATGGTTCCACAGACACTGCGCATAGGAGGAGTGATGAAGGAAGCAAAGACAACTGGAAAAGCACATTTATGTACACAATTACATACATACAAAAGCTGTATCAAAGTAGCATCAAGAAAGCCTTTAAAAAATGAACCAAATACACATTCTCCTGCATTAGGACAATAGGTCAATGCATCACTTCAGCCCCACTTAACCCACTGAACGGGGATGTGCACAAGTAATGCAAGAACGGATGCCTTGCCCCCAGGATGGTTCTTACTCAGCAAGACAGTGTGAGTCACCTCTAAAAGGAAATCTGTAGAGGCTATCCGGATTAAAAGTGAGCACTTCATAACAGGAAAAGGTGAAGGAACGCTTCAGCAGATTTTATACATAGAATTGGATTTAAATATATTTTAGAAGGATGCTCTGGCAACGGTACATCACAGAACTTGTCAGTTTGGGAGAAAACATATCTATAAACAACAAAGATGAATAAGGGCAAATAAAAATGAAATAAAATCACAATAAAAACTTATAAAATTGTTTCAGACATTTAAAACAACACACATTTTTTCTGATCTTGCTATGCCATTTCACCGCATTAATAAGAAAAAGTCATTAAGATAAGACAAATTATCTAAACACAACTGATTTTGATAAGGCAGCTCAGTACACATTTACATTAATACAGAAGGCCAGATTGAAGCAGTAAAACAGAGAATTAGTGATTGCAGTGGAACAAAATGTAATCAGTGTAAATCCTTGACACAGAGCTCTGTGAACCATGATAAGAGAACTGTTTTAAGACCACACTGCAGCTTTCATGTAGGTTTGGGGTTTTGTTTTTGTTTTCACGCTGCCTGATCTTTCCACCCTACTGCAGATACTTAAAATAATTCATGTCAGTAGAAGGAGTGCGAGTTGCAAGAAATTAACAGTATTATTTCACTTTCTGTAGTACAAGTCAGTATATCTTATTTAAATGCAGATGTCAGATAGCACACAAAGTTAAAAGGACTGCTACTCAAAGCAGTGACTCCATGAGACAGGGGGCTGCAGCAGGGAAATGTGAGATACCGAAGTGTTAACTTTTCATTTTAAACAAGCCTTTCAGGTATTTGATTTCCCTTTACATGCCTTTAGGGTATGTCAAGTAGGTCACTAAGAGCTCAGTTCTTCATAGTGAGTGGTATCTTACTGTAGGATTCCTCCCTTTCTGCTAGTGACTGACCCCCAAGGGCAGCCTCGGGCAATAGCGGGTGCCTAAGCAGAACCAAAGTGAGAACAGCAACAGGAGGTTGTGGCTCAGAAATATGCATCTGATCCAAGTTTCATTTGGTGCCAATTTATTGCAGAACTAAACTTGTAGTATGGGGAATCATAACCACATTCTAGAATCACATTAAGCACTTGACCTTTGAAGATCCAAAAGCAATAACCAGTGGCCACACTGGGAAAGTAGAAGCCCAGTATGAAACCACTTCATCTGCAATTGCAACTGCTGAAACTCTCCCGTAATGACACACTATTGTACAACTCATTCCAGATAATGACTACGTCTATATTGCTCTTAGCTGATACACTCTGCTTCTAAATAAATGACAAAGCCACTCATAGTTAGATAGAGCTATCCATGCATGCGTATCATCTGTAAATGTACAAAACAACTGAAAAAACAGCCACAGAATCATAGAATGGCCTGGGTTGAAAAGAATCATAATGATCAACCCCCTGCTATGTGCAGGGTCACCAATCACCAGACCAGGCTGCCCAGAGCCACATCCAGCCTGGCCTTCAATGCCTCCAGTGATGGGGTATCCACAACCTCCTTGGGCAACCTGTTCCAGTGTGACACCACTTGCACGTACTCTTTGCAATGCTGTGCGAAGTCTATGCTGAACAGCATGCAGAAAGACGTGCTTCTGGTAGCACATGCCAGACCAACAGTACCTTCATTTCATAGCCAGTGAAGCATCAACAGGAGGAATGCGGTACAAGATCAATTACTGGAGTACCACTGGGGACAAAGAATAAGCTTGGATAATCAAGGATTCAAATAATGAAGGTAATTTTGAATGTAATTGATAGATAATGAGGAACATGAATAACAGGGAGTTCTGGAAAACGGAATTTGGATAATTCAGACTATCTTACAGTAAATGTATTCCTCAAAGAATATTGTGATGTATGCTGGGATTTTCAAAGTTTTTGAAAGGAATAAGACAACTGATTCCATTAATTTCTCAGAAGTGGATTCCTCCCTTGTTCTGTTGAGGGGTTCGCAAAACAGCTCAAATTAAAGTCAATGGAGAATTGTGTGGCTTCTTAAACTGAAAGCTCTCATGGCATATTTTACAGGCTATGTTACTGATATTGCTACTAGAGCAACAGGATGGGCTATGCTGTTCCAGATAATT
This sequence comes from Alectoris magna, assembly GCA_030625065.1. Lineage (NCBI taxonomy): Eukaryota > Metazoa > Chordata > Aves > Galliformes > Phasianidae > Alectoris > Alectoris magna. The sequence goes on from CM060572.1 coordinate 11,634,755, forward strand.
CCATGAGATTAGAATAAGCTTAAGATACAAAGGAGAAAAACAGACTTCAAACAAACCAAGTTTTCTATGTCTCTTGCAAGAATGTGTTAGCATTCAGAACATCAGCACCTGCAGAAACATTTTGAAAAACAAGAGACCTTTCTATTAGCTTTATGAAAGACTTGTTTAGTGCACTTGCAAGTCAGGAAGGCAATCCTTTGCCTTTGTAAGATCATGTGTTCATCTTTGCTGCTGCACCTAAATATAACTCTGCCACTGCCTTTCAATCAGTTCCTTTGAATGCTAAAAATTACTTAGTCCATGAGAAGGAACCTAGATGAGTATCTTTTCCACATAGGCTAATATGCAGTTGAAATGGGCACAGCAGCGAAATGGCTCTGCAGGTGGAAGAGTCTCTTATTGTTTTGCAAAGGTTACCACTGCTTTGTTGTTTAGAATAACCTATGGAAAATAACGTTATTGCCATCCCAATGAGTTTCACATTGCTCACCAGTGAAGCGCAGGAGCATGTACACACTCCTCCATGCCTTCAGGAGACAGAAGGTCACCCTTAGGTATGTTAATAGTTGGGGAGCATAGAAATGGTAAATAAGGGAAATTTAATTAGGGTCTGGTGGAGATATTTCAAAATGAAGAGGAATATAAAACAATAGCCTCTTCTGCAGTTTATATATATGAGGGTTACATTAGCTAGTGATGCAAAGTAGGTTCACTCTGCTGCAGTAAAGGGAAGTGCAGGGTGAAGATATCAAAGACCCTGTGTAGCACTTGAGACTGAGAGGCAGTCCATCATTGAAAGAAATTATTTTAAGCCACAAACTTAGCTGCTTAATTTTGACAATTCAATTCATATCCACTTGAAATGAACACAAAAAGCTTGATATCTACAAGAACGTTCACAAAAAGTGCATTTGTCAGAGCAAAACACTCCCAAAGATACATTTTCCCTCACCTGCCAGAGAAGTCAGTTTTGGGTAAGTCATACTTTAAAGCTGAGAAAATGTAAAACAGATGTAGAGTGTGCAAAGCAGTCCTTTTAAATACAGCATAAAACTCAAGCAGAGATGGTAAAGCACCAGAGATGATGAATGCTATAAGGGAGGAGGGAATCAGAAAGTAGGTTTCCCCCTTGGTTTTCACTCTCATAATAAGCCCTCTTCGATAAAGGACAATAGAGCCCTGCGTCATGATAGCCTCAGTAGATGCTTTTCTCGTTAATGCTCATTGTTCCCAGCTCAGAGCATCATAGCTAAGCATTTCAGCATGCACGGTACATAAATTCATACCCTCATTCAGGACTCCTGCAATATTCAAGCACATGAGAATCAGGAAGACAAAGTAGCAGTTTAACTCAGAATAACCTTATTTTGTGTGAGTGTCATCTGAAACCATTACTTTAATGTGATTATCTGTTTTTATTATTTCCTTTCTGTGGACTTGGAATAAAGACACAACTGAGACTCTCTCAGACACGGTCGTTGGCACCATTACAGTCTTTCCACTGTCATCAACAGAGATCTGATCTGTAAATCAAGTTAGACTGTGAGGGCTACCAAAGAGCAAGCCCTCTTTATCATGTCATTACACAGCAAAGCTACCAATTCCTCTGTCTCACTCAGAAAGACAGACTGTTTTAGTTCCTTTACATAACCAGAGCAGTTCTTAATGCACAGATTATTGACTTAGTGGGGTTTTATCATGTCCCAGAGTATCAGGGGATTCCTTAATCCAGGCCTTCTTTGCATGATCTATTTTCATGGCTCTTTTTATTGTCACGGTCTGTCATTACAATGATTTGCAAATCCAGAACCAGAGCATGCTCAGCTCAAAGAATAGAGGAGGAGAGGACATATCCTCCCCTCTCACACAAGCACTGAACCCCATCAGATGCAGTGTGACAAAAATTCCTGCATGGCTGAGTGTCACATAACACACAAGGGGAAATCCTGTATTTCTTGTATTTGTGAGATCAACTCAAAATCAACTGAAAAAGGGATATGAAAAGCTGGCAGAGGTATGATGTCCTGTGTCTCTCCCAGTGGGTCTCTACTCAGTAAAGAGACCAAAGCCTGCTCTCCTCCCTCTCTAATCCCTGCTCCCCTCCAATCTATCCAGCCCCAGTTGTGTAGGCTCAGACGGAAACACTCTGATCTCCCCCACCCTGCATGAAGCTCCCTGTGAGTCTGCACACAGTGCAAGGACAGGGTTCAAAGTTTCCAGGTGCTTTATGCCAAGGTCCCTCAATGCAAACCCCTGATTTACGGGCCTTATCCCTTTACATCTCACCTCACCCTCTTTAATGGGTATTTCCCCTGCTAGTGTTGGAAGCAATGTGGGATCACAGGCCCAGAAATCCCACTGGAACAAGGCCTGTTAATGTATTACTGCAAGTCTACATACCCGCCAAGATCTGGGCTATGATCGATGCTTTGGACCTCTCCATGTTACCATAATACAAGTTGATCATAACAATATGTTACAAGCATATGTTCCTAGCAGACAGTTCCTTGAAGTGAAGAAAACACAGTTTTAAATCTGACATGTTATCAATGATTAAAAAAAAAAGAAAAAAAAATTATGCCAAAACAACAAAGAAAGATGACAGCACTACAACCACATCCTGGGTGCGATGGAGTAAACCGGTGTTGAATTTGGTATCACGAACTTTGTTTCTGCAAATACGTTTTATAATCCAAGTGTTTCTTCCTTAAATTAGAAGCACACAGAGTTTCTTGGTGGTTTATGATCACCATCAAAAGGGTCTTGCTGAGAAAAGTGGATGTCTTTCTCTTTCCAAAGGTCACAAAGTAGCTATCCCATATCTAGGGGCTTAAAGAGCAGGAACATTTGGTACTCCTCCACATGAAAGCATCTCCTCTGTCAGTTGTTCAGCTTCCTCTTGTTAAGCTGCTGGATGTGAATCACCCAGTGACCTTGCCACATGGCAGGGATGGCTGCAGAAACTGCTACAAAATGGTCTTATAAAAGCCAGGCACATGCAGGTTGCTCTGGAAATGAAACACCATCTCTGTAGAATTCTCTCGAATTTGCCTGCCTGCAATTCACATGCAATCCTCATGCAATCCTCTGCCAGTACTTGCCACTGGTATGAAAAACGCTTGCAAATCATTTTCCCTCGGCTTTGCATGATTGTCTCAGGCTTCTCGTCAGACCAGTCAGAAACCTGTGGCAGAGTCATTCCAGGCTGCATGTCACTGACACAGAACGGAAGGCACAAGAGATGCCTAAGTGGAAGCAGCAAACTATCATCAGTATAACTAAGAAAGGAAGGAAAAAAAAACCCCACAAAAACCTGCTTTTTTATTGTTTATAGAAACTTCAAAGTTCTCCTCAGTTATAAATCATTTCAAGCTACAGCCAGCCAAAGGATGCTTGTGCTTTTGAAGGTGAAAGCTTGAAGATCAGACCATGGGTGATAAAAAGAACATTGGTTCCACTACAGACAGTCAATTGCAGAGGAGATAAAATGGTGCCCAAGAATATAGATCAGGCTGAGATGTTTCTACAACTAGCCACCAAGAGAGGAAAGTACACCTATATGAAGGATTTTCAGTCGGAGAATATTAAGTTATTTTAAGCCAGATTTCCCACAAAAAAAAACCAAAACAAAGTAAATAAAATTTCTATTTTACTATCTCTTTCTTAAGACATCTGATTAGTATGGAAAGTTACTGAGTAAAAAACCCAACCTTTTGAAACAAATTAAAAAAAAAAAATCTTAAACCAATAGTGAACAATTGAAAAAAAGCCTTGCAGTCATGATGCCAGACCCAATTATGTTTATACTACTTACTCATAAGTGCAGGATAAGCAAAATTATTGAAAGAGAAAAGAAGCCCAAAAATTGTAAGAGGGAATTGGAATTGTTCTGTAGCAAAACTCAGGATGTTCTCGGAAGAGGAACCAAAAGGCAATTTAATGTTGTTTCAATCTCTTCTCTTCCAGAAGAAGCTCATCAGACTGAGTATGAAAACAAAGATCTGGTTCATAAAACTTTCAGACAAACTATGTTTAGAAAGCATAAAAAAAAATAAAAAAACCCAGACTTTTCATGGAAGAAAGTGATTTGTATGCAAATATACCCCAACATTTGTCACCAAACCTAAAGGATTTTGAAGTGAGAGAAGTTTTTGAATATAAAGTTTATCACTGCTTTGATGAAATGAGATGCCAGCTGTGAGACTGCTGCTGTCTCCTTTAATATCAATTAAAAGGATGGAAGATGGAGCTCCAGCCTACGCTCAGAGGGAGAGAGCTGACACTGCACGTGTAGCACAACTTTGACACCTAAACCTCCCGTGGCAGCAGCTAAGACATCCAGAGGCCTAAATTTGAAAGTAAAACACCAGACTTTTTGGCAACCTTCATGACCTAAAGTATTACAAAATGTATGAAACACTCACACATTACTTAGAATAATTTAATGTTTTCTAATGAAAGGAACGCAGAGCCAACGTTTGAATAAAATAAGCTACACTGCAGAAAAAGGATGGTCAAATTTGCGTAGTTTTACACATTTTAGACCTTCTTTCAGTTTGTTCAAGAGTGTGTTTGCCCTTGGGCCTCTTGGTCGGTTTCACTGGAACGTTCCAGTCAAGCAAGGCCCAGGCAGAGAAGCACCACCTGGAAATGGTCCAGCAGCCAGGCCCCGCAGAAAGGCTGAGTCTTCCAGCACTGTTGAAGGTCGACAGGAACAGAGCTCAAAGCCACGAGGTCTGCCCAGAGGATGCCTTGTCAACAGCTCTGCCTTTTTCAGATCTTACATTTGCAAACATTTGATAACCCCTCTGCTCCTCTTAATTATACAAACTGCATTTTTATCTGTACTTACAGAAATCCCGAAACAATGAAATCCTGTAGAATAAGGATCCTCCTCCTCTCCCACTCATTTTGACCTCACCAAGTACTGGAGAAGGCAGAACTTCAAAAACTCTCCACATTTCTAGATGCTATCACCATTGCTCTGCAATAGTCAATTGCTAATTGATTTCCTTTAAACTTGTGTAAGCTATAGATATATAGATGTGTACGTGCATTGAAACACAAAGAGTGCTCCCTTGTTCAGAACTCAGATATCAAAACATCTACAGTGTCCCAAGAGCGCTGTAGGACAACCTGCAGGACAAAAGTAAATCACTTTTAACAAAGCAGGAGATCACTGGCACAGCTGCCCAGAGCTGTGGGTGCCCATCCCTGGAGGTGCTCAAGGCCACGGATGGGGCCCTGGGCAGCCTGAGCTGGTGGGGGCAGCCAGTCCATGGCAAGGGGTTGGAGCTCCATGATCTTTAAGGTCCCTTCCAACCTAAGGCATTCTATGATTCTCTGATTACTGGAGAAGTGAATATCTCCTTAAAATACCATTTTAACAATTATTTTTCTGCCTTAACACCTCTAGTCACAAAACAATTGCACTTTAGGGACAATATTTCCAAAACTGCCACAGATACGTCAAAAAAACTTCCCAATAACCAGAGAACTCTCTCTGGGTTGCACGTCTTCACGCCCATACCTATTTCCAGTTTGCACGCTTTAAAGATTTTCCAGAAACATGAGTCCCAAAAGGTGAAGTTTAAGTTCATTAAATGTCATTTTGAATACATCAGAGAACAAAATGCTCCCACAACCGCAAGCACAATGCAGAAGAATAAATCTGCGCATAACAGCAAGGAAAGCACTGCAAGAGCTGATGTCAGGAAAATGGTTTTACCTTGATTCATTCTCCTCAAGCAGAAGGCTCTCACAATCTGTTTTTCCAAAGAACAGCTTAATGTGGTGGGCCAGCTAGGGCATCAGCAGCACCCCTCTCCCACAGTGCAGCTGGGCAGGTGACAGCATGTCTGGATCACTCACCCTGCCTTTGGTACATGCAAGAAGAACACCAAGCATGGCCACATGCAACTTACATATCTTTAACCAAAGACATAGACGTCTGCATGGATCCAAGCCCCTCTACAGGTGTGAAACCGGATTTGAAGCCCAATTTCTTTGGCATGGGGCACACAAATCTCCTCTGATAGCTAAAGGAGACCCTTACTGAGGGCAAGAGATGCGCGCTGATGCTGTTTGCTTTGCAAACAAATCTGCTGAAAGCAGAAGCGGTGCTGGTACTTCAGCTTTACAAAATTGTCTCACAATTCAGAAATGCTAACCCTTGACATTAAAAAACAGCAAAAAAGTTCGGCAATAGTAAGATACCAACTTTTTTTTTTTTTTTTTTTTAAGCTAAAAGAATGCTTAAAAGAAAACAACAAAAAGTAGAGAAGAACGAACCTCGCATTCCATCCAGCCCTGCTCCCTATACTCTCTGGACTGCACACAATAAGGAATAGATTATTATTTAATATTTTTGCCTTACATAATTTAGTAGAGCACTGGGTGTTGCACAACCTTTTAACCCCTGCATGTTTTCACTCTCAATTTCCAAAAAAAACCTGGTGACTTTTCTCTAAGGAAATCGGGTATACAAGACAACAAATCAAGTAGCATTTCATCCCCACATAATAAAAATTCATAAGGAATTCTTTACAAACAAACAAGAAGAAATCCCAACAGAAGAAAATCATTAGAGCTATAGTTTCAACGGGGAGCAATGGAGAAGATCTCCTTGGAGCACAGTCCCTCGGTCAGATGGGAAATGAAGGGTGTCTCTTGCTTCTTTTACAAATGCAGTTTGGAAGCCACAAAAAAAGCAGTTGTAACACCATGTCAGGCAATGTAAATATGCAGGTAGGTGTCCAATTACTTCAGCTTTAAAGACTGGTGCAGTATATCACTGTTTAAGCAGACAAGGCGCACACAGGTTTTGATATGTATGCTTGATGTATTTACCTTTGAAATCTGGCGCTGTTGGTGACTGTTGTTATTCAACCAAAGTGTACGTATGCAAAAGCTAGATCATTTTCATCATGCTGTGCAGTGTATAGCTGCGCCTTTCAGGCTAAATATCTATACTGCTGAAGAAAATGCCCTTTATCCTTTGAAGTAGAGGAGTACAAACCTCAAAGGCTCATTTCTTTGCAGTGACTAAGGCCCTAATGAGCATAAGCTAACCAACACATTATTACAGCAACACCGGCCCCAGAGCTAAATGCAAATATACCCAAGGTGGATCTTTGTCAATACACCTCACAGCACAAATCCACACTGCAGAGAATAAAGTTGGTATAAACTATGTTTTCATATATTACTTCATACTGAAAGAAATATTGGTGACCTTATCCAGCATGACTGTTATAATAGTAATAAAACTGAATCTTGGAAGATTACACTTTTGGTCAAAGTAGTAAAATGTGACCTTATTCTATTCAACACTGACATTTATTATATTAATTCAGACACAAAAACTGCATTAAAATGATGTTAAGTGTCTGGCTTTCAAACATAATACCTAAGAAATTCGATCTGCAAGTAAGATTTCTTAACCAACTCCATTTTGCATTTCACCACTGCAACATATGTGGCACAAAATTCTTAGGATTGCCCACAGGATCTGCAGCCTAATAGTTGGGACCCCTTAAAGAAAAACTGCTCGTACCTCAGCCAAAGGGATTATGGCATGGGTGGCACAACGTGCAGTGTTGATATGATGATCCTCAACATAGAAATGAAAAAGCACAAAATACCCAACTAGAATCAGGAGCTCATGATTACTTGTCGATCAGGTGGCAATACAGAGAGCCAAATGCAAAATACCAACCACTGGACTGCAACAAGAATTTCTTTCTTTCTTCTTCTTCTTCTTTTTTTTTTTTTTTTTTCCCCACAGAGATTTTTAATATTGCAGCAGGACATCCATTTCAAACAGAAAAAAAATCCAAGTCTCAGCTCAGCGAGGAAGATGGAGGATTCTGCAGTCCCACATACTCTGACCTCCCACTGATTTCACTAAAAATACAGGATGTACATAGAGAGCAGCATATCAGAGCAGAGATGTGCACTGCAGATCTCAGAGCAGAATGAGGTCTGAAGCTATTTTGGGATATAACCTAAAGTTGAAAAGTAGAGCTATCTGGCATTCCTTTTTATTTTTCTTCTGTAGTTGGTGTTCGTTCATGGGCAAATATTGCTTTTCCAAGGAATAAAATAAAATAAAAGATTTCCAAGGGTTACAAGACAATTCCTGGTTTAAAACATGCATACATAAATTATAAAAGGACCCCAGAGTCTGAGCCATCTCAGAGCAGGCAGCAGTACAGGGGTTAGAGCATTCATTTGGAGTGTGATAGTTCTGCACGGACACCTCTCTCCTGTGTGGAGTACCCTGACTGCTCTGTGCTTGATTACACGCTCACAGGGATTTTTAATGAGAAACTCAACACCCACCTCAGGAACACCAATAGAAGGACATCAACTTTGGTTGTTTTCATTTTTCCCCAGAAGAGAGCTCTTGTTTTCTGGCCAGTCTTCATTTCTCAGTAAGTCTAATTATAGCCATTCTGAGAATTAAATGAGACCACCAATACTTCTCACTGTTGCAAACTTCTGTTTCAAATTTCAACCAGAAAGAAAACTAGAAAAAGCTGGATTTTTCTAATCAAGTTGCATAATCTGTCAAGAACAATGATTTGTGCCTGGCAAATACTGATGCATGTTTTTAGCAGAGCTAAGCAACATCAGCATGCCGAAGAGAGCAGAAAAACTCCTGCATGTGGGCCAGACATGACAAAATGAAGCCTTAAAAGAAAGAAAGAGACAAACAAAACACAACAACAACAGGGGTTTGTCATTGGGGTGGCTGACAACTCCATGTATTTTATTTCAGTAATCTGGACTTCGTTTTTTTTTTTGGCTCTGACTGACAGAGCTGTAGCTCCCCTGCAATAAGGGGGACACCACATGTTAAAGGCAGCTCCACTCCAAGATGCCTTTTGGGTACGTGCATCAGCCTACAAGGCTCTGCTGGAGCATCCCTTCAGTGTATATGTTCAGGAGCTGTTCTCCCAGGGATGGGCTGACAGCACAGCCCCCTCTATTTGGTTCCCTTCCCCTCTCAGAGGTGCAACCACATCAGGCTTTTCTGAAATCTCCTTTTTCCCATTTTTCAGCCATTTTGTCCTAATCTACCTACATTCACGGCTCATCTCCGTGTAACTACTGCACAGCAGCCCAAACACCTGGATGTAAAAGCCTTTCTTTGCTCTTAACCTCTTCCGCTATATTATTTGCATCCCACTATGATCCATCTCCTCTGATTTAAAAGAGGACAGAGATGTGACTAGTAAGGCATGTTATGAACTACAGTATTTCACAAAAAATCTGCCAAGCCCTCCATGGCCAAACTAATTATAACTGCACTCTGTCTGGCTTGATGAAGCTAAATGGAGACATACAAACTGTCTTTGAAAATAGAAAAACATGCAAGTGAAAAATGTGCACATGGAGAAATATGCATAGAGCATCAAGGCTTCAGGAGAAGCAGTTTATAGACCCAGTTACTACTACATGCATTTTAAATTTGAATGTCTCCTCAGTATTCATGAAGTGTACCACAGTTCAATAGTTGTTTTCATGAGTTGTGCCTTCATTAGGTGAACAACATTAAGCACCTGGGATACTGTTCAAACTAGTCCTAAGGGGCAAATTTTCATGACAAATGAGTTGAGATAAATTTTACAACTGAAAAAAAAAATCTCAATTTTGCAATGGTAAATTTACTACTTGTTTCAAAGAAATAAAATAAAGCAACAAAGACACCAAGTTAATATTAACATGACTGCTACAAAATCCCCACAGAAAACCTTTCGGTTGGCTATGCAAATAAGAACGTATTTAAATACCAGAAGGAGAGTAAATATTTACCAACACGTGCTTCCTCCCTTCAGGTTAATGGGGTTAATTCCCCACCATCTTTGGAAATGTTGGTACGTTCGTTATCAGGATGACTTCTTATGCCTTCGTGCCTCTTGAAGACTGTTTAAATCTGTTTTCTTTTTCCTAAAGCTTGTCGCATGTCTGTTTCAGTTCTTACTTGGATAGGTCACATCTCCTGTGAAGCATGAATGTTCATTTTCAGCTGCCCTTGCTGGGAGCCTTCCCAGTTCAGTGCCCAGTGGGAAGTGCCTCAGTGCAAGCATGGCCCTCTGGCGCACTCAGCCACAGGTGCTTTCCCCACCCAGAGCTTTTGGGAAGGAACAGAGACAACTAACTGGGGAAGTTCTCTTGTCTTGCTGGCTTGCCATGACATCCCGTGGCTCTGGCCATCCACAGTGCACATGAAATGAATGAATGAAAGGTTCATTCATGACATCAGGAGGAAGAAATGTTTGGCAGCGGGGGTTTTCTTCTCTACACACAATGCTGGCCCTGCCCAAGTGGCTGTTAACTACGATAGCTTACTAAACAGTAAAAAGATACGAAGTAATTCAGACTGGAGGTTTGTTAGCTCAGAATTTGCTGTCATCCTGGTATCAAATGACTGCTGTACATTCTGCGTTAGCCAAGGCCAGTCCTTTCCAGATGGTTCTATACACTTCAGGCAGTACAACAATCTCAGTCTCATGCCCTGCAGAGAAATACTGACACTTTCACCTAGACTGAGAATTGATGCTCATGTGGACACAGAGATGGACCAACACCTCCATTCTGTTCAGACACCAAGGCCATGGTGAAGACAGGGTGGAGAGGAAGATGGGGCAGGAGGTACAGACTGGCTACTACTCACACTGCCAAAAGTGTTGCAAGAAAATTCACTTTGCAGTCCGCGTACCTGGTGTCTTCTCAGCAGCACAGTTGCAAATTTGGAAAACAGCTGTATTTTGAGATAATTTTAATTATGATTTCTATTTCAATAGCTAGCCTCCTAAGTAACTGTTGTCACCACCTGCAATGACACCATCCCAGTTAGATAACACTGTCTAGCCGAGTAATGTATTTACATGCCTAAATGCTTACAGCGTGATAGAAACTCTCAAGACACTTTCTTCTCTCTTTGTTTTTCTGGCTTCTTATACCCTAAAAAATCCTTCCCTCGGGAGGCCCTCAAGCTCTCTTCCAAGCAGCCACTGAGCTTTACATACTTAATAAAATAAAAATTAAAGCAATGAATATTAGAAATATCCATCTTACTCGATTAGCTACTCCATAGTGGACTGTAACCCTTTGAATGTGGTTGGCTAATCCCATTAGCTTGTCAAGCAATTTTCTCTACAGCTTCTAAGAGGACAGAGCTCACTAGAAAATACATTTAGAACCATGCTCACCCTTTAGATTAGATTAAGCTGCCTATACAACTCCCAAGTATTTCCTTAAGGTTTAAGACCTACAGAGTAATCCCCATATTTTCACAATTCAGTGGGTATGCGCTGTTCTTAAAAATTATTACAGGGTTATTTTCACTCAAAGGTTAGATCCTCCTCCAAAGTACTGATTATCATGGAATTACAGGCTGAGGTAACAGGGACCTTCTGTAAAGATTACTAAAATGATCTCTTTTCCTCATAATAAGAATTTCCCCAAACGTTGGCTTGGACAGGATCAGGCTGCTTCCCCTCATTGCAGTTCAATGAGCAATGGCCTTTGCTACTGCAAGCTCCAATTCCAGTGTCCCTTTGTGCTGGTCTCCATTCCTAAGAACTCTGCAGCTTACTGTTGTAAGGACAGAGAAAGGGAGGGAAAACATTTAGAGTCTGCCTCCAAATTTCTCCATCCAGTTACCAGGGAACCTCTGAGAGCACAATATTCCCCCTATCCCTCCTCACTGCTTGAGATCACTTTCCTATCAGTGTTGGTTAATAGCGTCAAAGAGTGTGCAGGCTCCAGGGGATGCTTGGATCTGAATTCAATTTCTCCCTCAGCTCGAAGGTGGACAGAATGGTTCATCATCAAAATCAGTTATTTTTCATCTGCACTGGAAAATACTGAGCCTTTCAGGCCCCAAAAGCACAACAAGCAGCAAGGTGCCAGGTTCTGCACAGACAGAACAAGGAGCTGCCCCTGCTCCAAAGTTGCGCACAGTTGATAAGGGAAGGGAACAAGGAAGAAGAAATAAAACACGTTCAAAGAAGAGGTGTACTACAAAGAAGAGGTGTACTACAAAAGGATTATTTCCCAAGGAAGTTCTACTAAGAACCTGTCATAACCTGATTTAGCAAAGCAGGTTGCAGACAACTGAATACAACCAGTGGTCCTTGCAACGTAAACCCTATCCGTGTGCGCTCATTTTAAAAGTGCAAAAAAGCAATTTAGTACCAAAGTTTACCTTTTTACGCATTGGACAGTTGTGCCAGAAACACGTTATGTCACTCATGTTCAACATCTAAACAAAGGCTGCTGGAAAAGCAGAAGGAGAATATTTAAAAATCAGTAAAAAGAAAGGAAAATTATATTACTTTTAAAATACTGACATCACGAAATGTGTTCTCATGAAAGGTTTATAAATTGGTGGGACTATAGCTGAGTTCAGAATATTCTTCATAGGTGAGCCATTCAAATGACATGGAACTACTGAGAAAATACTCTCTGAGCTGAATCCTAATTATAACAGAGTGAAACATACCACTTTACTAATAGAACACGGCTTTCAGTGATGGGTGTTCTAAAAAAATGCTACTTCTCACAATATGTGTGAATTCTTTACATTTTCCAAGTTGCAGCAGAGTAACGGTAAATACTGGGCTGGCACGGCTTCAGCACACAGATCACATACTATGAGACTGGAGGGCTCTGAATCAAGAAAATGCTACAGTGAATGCTTAAGTTGGAATATTTACACGTCAGCCTTCTCTCCCCACTGTTGCTCCCCACAAGGCCCCGTGTCACAGCACAAGCCAGTAGATAAGACTACTGATTTAGCTCCAGCTAAATCAAAAGCAGGCAGCGCTGTGAATCCAGGAATGTCTGCCGAACAATGTCTGCCCTAAACCAAGGATGTAAGGGACTCATTTTCATAAATGAAACATTTTTCTAAGTGATACATGAGTGAGGACTTGAGCAGGAAAAGGGCAGGCAGCAGAAAATACGCCACATCACAGGTATGCAGAAAAATCAAGTGTAACATTTGCTCAAGAGAGGAGATAAACAGGTCTTTGATGGGTAGGATTTTAAATAATCCCCACGGAGATCTTTAATAACAAATGCATTTAGGAACACGTCTGTCTGCTTTGAATAACAAGGCCCACATCTTCACAAAGCGAGGCACGCTGAGCAGAGCACACACAGCACGGAGGAAAGCACACAGACACGGATCACAGGCACTTGCTCACGCCTGGCACAAGCAAAGCAGAGCACTGCTCCTTGAGAGCATGGGATGCTCCACATGGAAGCGGGGATGCCTGCCCACACTGAGCCATGTAGCGGCAAGGAGGGCAGCATTATGGCACAACCAGAGGGAGGTGACACCTGCTGCTGCTTCACCAGTGCCACAGTAGTTCTTCCTGGGGCCCCTGGAGCTTCACACAGCTCCTAAGTAATGCCAAATCCCAGATCACACATATCTTCCAAAACTTAGAAGCCTGTGCCAGTCATAATACAGAAACATGAATTGGCCCTTGTGGTTCTATAGTCTTTGACACATATTTGCCATGCTGTGATGGCACGTTTTAATATTTCGACTTATGACCCAATCTCTCACTGCATGGGTTTTTCAAGACCAAGTTACACCTAAAGGCATCAGCCTGACCTGCCAAATCTGCCTGGGCCATTTGGTGTCACAGCTGCAGCTCTAACCCACCCTAGGCAGTGCCATAAGAAGCTCTAAGTAACACTGAGGCAGCAGAAGTCTGTTGATAAAAGCTGCTGTTGGCTACGTACACTGCTGGGCTGCTGCTTTGCCATTACCAAGTACAGAGAGATTCACTGCAGTTGTGTGTAACCTGGAGGGGTCTGGGAGCCAAAGCACCACCGCAGCCTGGAGCCAAGTGGAAGACGAATAGGTTATTTCTGGCCTTGAACCTGGGTCACCTCTGGCCTTCAAAGAGCCTGGCAGAGCTCTGAGGATGTGAACCACAATGGATCACTTGGTATCAGAAATGCTGGACGCTGAAAGAACCGAGTCCATAAAGGGATGCTATGAGTAGATTCATCTCATTGCAGACACTCCTTTTATCTACTTAGCGGCATTTGACATGTTAAAGGAGCCAACATGCGTGGAAGAGGGAATGCATTTCAGCCGTTGACATTTTCACTACAATACTCAGAGTTAAAAATGCATTAGCAGTAGCTTTCCATCTATCAAAAGCATGAGGCAGGAAGCAACACTTGCCTGGCAAAGTCTAAGAATGCTATTAAATGCGCCAGAGGCCAGACTCCGTCCTTTTTTTTTATGATCCATTTGCATAAGTAGGACATTTTCACATAAGTCTGCATGGCTCTAGGGCAGCATAACTTGCCACCTCTCTACCTGACTGCTACTTGGATTGCCTGACTACTGAGCACCAAGGACTGACTAAACACAGTTTTTAAAAAAACATTTACACCTTGCCCTACGCAACATTTGCTCATTATTTAAGTGCCTATAACATACAAATAGCAAATAATTAAAAGCTCATATGGCTGGAATGATTCCTGGGGGTAGGCTAACACATCTCAGCTGGTCTGCAGGAGCTTAGGACCATGCATCCATCCGGCCTGCAGGGCAGGCCCTCTGACTGCTGCCCTCTGACCTGGCTGTCAGAGCTCCACCTCCATTAGGTGCTGCTTCCCAGGGGCTTCTGCATTTATAAAATAAACACCTACCAGAGCCTCGTGTCACACAGTGCTCTCAGTTAACTTTTATCTGCATATTTAGCTCTCTACAGAAGTCTGGCGTAAGAGACTTTCAAAGAATCTCCTTTGAAGCATCATAAGGTTGGACCCAGCCACAGGCAGGCTCACTCTGCCTCTCCACGGGAGGAAAGGAGGAGGGCAGCAAACACCCTGGGTGTCACAGCTCCTTCTGCTATTCTAATGAGTGCTCCCCACAGCCACCTTCCCGACAGAAAGCCAGCAATTTCTTTACATAATGACTTCAGATTAAATTGCGTGGGGATCAGAACAGAGAGAAAATTATAACTCACAAGTACAGCTCTCTATCAAAGGCTTCTTAGCCACCACTTTATTTGTAGCACGCTCCCTGCGTTTGATGATACAAACACATCAGGTGTGCAGTGCCTTCACCAGAGCAAGCAGTTACTCTGGAGTAAAGCGGTGTGTGTGGGCAGGCACGTGAAGTAGCTGGGCACCTCACTGACAGATAACAGCAGGCTGCCTTGCCATATCTTCGGGGTCCCAACAGTTAATCATAAAACCTGTTACCTGACAGTGGATTTTAGACACTACTTGACAGCAGCCCACAGCTTCACAAGTAGGGAAACTATTTTTTTCCTTTGTCTTCTTTAAACATCCCTGTTGAGCCACGTAGACCACAATTCTCTAGGAATTGCTATGTGCATCTAAGGATTTGAGCGACGTATATTCCTCTCAGATAATATTGTTCTCACAGTCAATGAGAGGGCCAAGAGCTATTGCTACTGGCCTCCTGGCACATGGAAGGGAAAGCCTCACTGCTATCTGTGGGGGTGGGGGAAGGAACTGAGAGCAGTTGTTCTGAACTGCAGCAACAGCCCAGGCAGCTTCCTGAGGACAAAAGATCTCAAGATGCTGAAAAAGAGAAATCTCATTCAAGAGATGCTGTAGGGTGAGCCAAGGGAAAATGCACTTTTAAATGAGGTAGCATGAGAGTCATAAAGCTCCCCCCACATTTCTTGCTATTCCTTAGGATCACTTCACCCATCTTTAGCCAGCTAAATATTAGGGTAGTTTAAATGTGTTCAAATCTAGTTTAAACCTGTCCCCAGGGGAAAGAGAGAGACTTCTCCAGAATGCAATTTCCTGTCCTATGGCAGCTGTCTGAGGTAACCAGGATAAATTGCCTACTGGAATTATGCATTTCTTCTCAGCCTCGATGACTGCCAGCGACCAGGGCTGACCTGTGTGACATAAACCGCTGGGCAATGGTATAGTCAGGTTTCCCTAAAAGCAGAGAACAAAGATTTTGACTTATCCTAGAAAGCAAGGGTACCCTGCCCTGTTCCTGGTGTTATCGCTAGGACTGCTCTCTGATCAAGGAAGAACAGGCTGCCTCGGGCTTTTAAAGACCCACAGATCCAGGCCTGACAGACTCCAGATGAACAGCAAAGCCATCAATTCCTGTCTTCAGCAAACAGCAGTGGGGCAACAGAGGAAAGCAAAAAGCAGAAAAAGGTGGCAATGTCAGGAGCTTGTGCTGAATTATAGTGTAGAGGAATGGGACAGCAGCCAGGCAGGCAGAGCGAGCTGTGGAAGCAGTGCCAATTCCAGGAGTCAGACCTGATTTCTAACACTTGAATTAGGTATTGAGCCCAGGGTGCTTGATGTTAGCAAGCTGTCCTTTCTGTCTCTGTGTGGGCTGTATCATCTGCAAAGCTGATTGTCAACAGCCCGGTGTTTCATCCTGACCACTGACAATACTCAAAGTGACACGTGATACGAAGTTAATGGATACACAGAAATTTTACACCAGAATTATTTGCTCTACCAGCACAATTTAGAATCAAAGCCCACCCAGCCTCATAAGAATGATTTTCTGCGCTACCTTCCTTTAATTTGATAAGTAATATAAACTGTATCTTATATCAGTCACTTTTATTTTATCACAGAAGTCAAAACGATAATTTTTAAGCAGTGCCACATTAGTTTTGCTCTGGCCCCCTGGAAATTGCACATCCTTTTGCTGGTACCATTGATTATGAATACAACTCAGTTTTTTAAAAGCCCATGAACGTGAGCTACCTGACCACATTATATGTAATAATCAGAAACAGAGAAATCATGTTTGGCTTTTGCTCGTGTACAAAACTGTTTTGCAACATTTTTATTCACTGAACTGTAATTCCTTACCAACCATTTTCATGTGAAAATTCACTGATAACAATGCAAGGCTTTCTTTCTGTCCCTGCCCTTCCCCCAGTGCATTTCTACAAGTCCCAGTTTCTGACTTACATCGAAACACTGAGCATTTGGGGCTTCATTTAAAGTTTCATGAAATTATAAGACAGGTTGTGAATTTGGTTGCTATTTTTGTCCCTGGTTACTTCATCACAGGCCATAATTTTTTTTTTTCTAATTTGATTTTAGAAAATTATTAAGTTCAAAAAACCTAAAACATTAAAGATACAAAGCCAGCCATAGATTCCTAGCTACATTTTGGATTGCTAGGATACATAGCTTAGCAGGGAAGGAGAGAGCGTGCAAGCATGCAGAATGGCAGATATATTTGTAGGAACCACATATATGTCTCAATTGATAAATATATCCGTCTCCATGGCCATTTATCTAACAAAAGAAACAGAGATAAAATGTGCAAAGAGAAACAGTAATTGTAAATAACAGTCTCTGTTGCTCTCGCTTCTTTCTAAAATTACTCAATTTGATTTCTGAGGTCTTGATCTACATTTTCTATTGCAGACTATTTATTCCAAACACAAAAAGTCAAAGCATCTATAGAACGTAGTCTGTTATTAACCTTGGGACTGGTGGCTGATTAGAAGTCATAGGCTGGGTATTCCAATTATCAACCGAGGAGATGGAAAGAAACAGATTAAACACTATGGCAAGCAACAAGGGTCTTGTGGCCCACCGCAAGCAGTAAAATCTTGTTTTGTCTACTGTCTATTATTTTGGAATGGAGTTCTCAGCTGGAGATTGGGGATATTGTGCTCTTATTCAGAGCTTCTTGTACAATTCGTCTCTGTTATGTAAATCTCTACAATCATCAGGGATAAGAGCTATTAATAGAGATCATAAGGACTCAGAAAAAAAAAAGCATATTTCTCTTCCTGTACTACTCTGGCTCCTGGAAACATGTATGTACGTTAAAAAAATAAATAGAAATATTTGAAGTACTTAAAGGAGCAAGCATCCATGCCAAAAGGTGTGCTGCATTTACTACCTGACCTCTTCACCTGCTCATGAAGTCACTTCCTCGTTTCAAACATCAGACTTTGGTATCTCAGCATTTCTGTGCCCAGAATCTGCCAATTACACAGGCTATATGTTATATATGATTAAAACCCATGTGTAAGGTGCCCCTTCTGGTAGCCTGATAAACCATAAGCATTGATGATTTCATGTCAAATAGACACCACAGTTAGCTTACATGACAAAATCTGTGGGTTTGGTACAATGTGTGTGTATAGGTGAGGGAGCACTCGTAGGAGCACTGTTTTCCAGCACTTTGATTTCCTGTCTTAAATTCCTCAATGTTCTCATCTACAGAATTTTGTATCCATAATCATGTATTTAAAGTATTCCCTGCTTTCATCCGACCAGCATACTGGTGGGAGGATAATAAAAGCTTTTTCTGAAGAAAAAAAAGAAGTGGCATTGAGAAGCTGAAGATGCTATTTCCACCTACACCAGCCTCCGCTCAACCACGTGCATTGCAGCCCTTGACCCTTTATGGTGAATTCATCAAGCTCAAACAAAATGGAGAGAGTTTCATCTTTCCTTTCAGTGAAGGAAATTATGCTTAAGACTAATTGATTTTCATTCACCAGCACTGATAACGAACTTGCAGCTTTCTACCTAGTATCACATAGCAAGTTTGCTGAAGATAGCGCTGCTACAAATGCTGATTGATGCATTAGAGAGAAATATTTCAGATATGTTTTTCCCCTTAAAGAACCTAAATCAGTTATCTCCATGGACCATGACGCATTTTTTTGTATTGACTTGTAGTGTGCTATAGCACAAAAGAATTTCTCCAAATCTTTACTCAGGTACACAGTGAGCAATGGCGGTGTCAGACTGAAAAGGAACAAACAAGATAGAACAGAAAATGGGGAACTTCTTGAAGAGAAACCCTTCTTTCCTAACTGGAAGGCACAATTGCCATCATACAACTGTGCAACTTCTGCGCTCCATTTGGATCACAAATTCCTCAAAGAGGTACCAGTTAGGATGGGAGAATTATATAACAGTGGCATATGAAGAGTCCTATACATCCATAGCACATCACCATTCTTAAGGGAAAAAAAAACCCACCTATTTTCTAATACTAACTTCTACTTTGTACACCAGTTGTAATACCTTCTTATATCCAAACATATGGGTTAGCGATGCAGCACAAAATAATGCTTTTTTTTTTTTTTTAAATAGCCAAAAAACCCAAGAAAGCACAAGCTTTCTTCTGTTACCATGCCACAAAACTAGGAATAAGTACTAAAAAGGGATTGTTCTGCTAAGCAAATGGAGAAGCCCCCTATTGCAGAACAGCTGCATAGCACAACAGTAACAAAAAAGAGTAATAAGATCTGAATGTCATATTTTAATATCATTCTCTACAGAAACAAAATACTTTATGAATAATAGAACATTCCCATTCAGAATTACAGTCTTATTCTTTTGTGTTTTTAACCTCTCTTTTTATGTGATAAGGAAGGTACCCTTGACTGCTTTGTACTTCTATTCTCTTGAAGCTGAAATGCACTGGCATATCATCTATGAGGCACAGAAGAGACTTCATTAGCAATTCCAGGTTCAGGATGCTATGAACTGACATCTCTAGTGTGCATCTCCCTGTCACTTTACCCTTCCCTAGCACAAAATAAAAAAAAGGCCTGTCAAACACTCTTCTAGATACATGAGTCTCTAGATGGAAAAGAACATTTTAAAACCAAATCTTTTAACCAGAGAAGGCAATGAGATACCTGGTTGGTAGCGCACAATGGTGATATTCCACACTGATTATGAATCTTCAAACCCGGCAATATTACAATGAAAGCTTCTCTTCCTCCATAGCTATAGCAAAAGAAACTGCTTAAGAAACCTACCCAAAGAATAACTGAGACATCTGTGAACAATGAAAACTCCACAAAAGTACTCAAGGTAAGAACTAAGCATGGCATATGTCCAATAACACCCAGGAAATACAACATGATAATCAGGGAATAAGCTTTTAGTTCCCCAAATCCTAGAGCAAAGTGCATGGAAATAAACCAGTTGGTTGATTGAATCTCTCTCACTCTGGTCCAAAGAAGGCTTCTGTTACCCAGTCACATCTTTTGGCTTTAAAATACCTTACGGCCAGCACGCGAACCAGGAGCTGCTCCCAGTGCCAACTGGCTTCCTTCCACACGGAGCAGCGCTCAGAGCAGCGCACCCAGTATTCAGAAAGCAATCCTGCATGGGCCCGCTGTGCCCACATGTGCAGGTACAACTGTCAGTCACAGGGAGACAGGTCGCCTCCGGTGTCACATGCATTTAAGTCTTTTTTAAAAACCGGAGGGGTTTAAAAATGTTTTTCCTTGTAGGGGAAATTCTATAAGATCCACGCTTGCTTTCACATTGAATAGACAAAAAAATACAATGCCAATGTTTTGACAATGAGGGGGATGCTTCTTACATTTTAAAATAAAAACACAAACTTGATGGAAAAATGTAATCAAGTCAGATATTACATGATTGGAACATATTTTTAAGCATAAATGACTGGCAGAATGACATGGTAAGACGATCTATGCGTTTTAAAGCAAAAAATAAACAAACAGAAGAGAATTCCATACACAGTCAGTTCTGCTTTTTTTGAATGAAAATGTTCAGACCAGGGCTAATACCAAACTTGTAACAGCATCCTTACATTTCAGGTTTATATGTTCCTGCTAACAGTTTCATCTAGAAGATAGATGGCACTTTGCATTCACAAAATACCACGCGGAACATTAATCACATAATCCTCACTGTCTACTTTGTAAAATGTATTAGTAAACCCATTTCACTAAGAAAGAAACTGAGAAGCTGACAGGTCAACCCCAGGAGAAACTGCCGATCATACTTAAGCCTTTCTAATACCACTCTCGACCCATTGTGCACCCCAGACTCTGCACGCCCCTCTCCAGTAACACATCTGCAAGTTCTCAGTGCTCACAGGCAGTCTCCTTTACAGGTACTTCTGAGCTTCCCAGAAAGAGGAACTGAATGTTGGAAAACAGCAGCTCTGCAAACTGGAGATACTTAAAAAAAAAACCAAACCACACACACACACAAAAAACCCCACACACAAAAAAAGCACATAACATAGCAAGACTGAGGATCAGCCTGTTACAAGAAGCAATGGAGACCAAAGCTGTCTTTCCCTCCTGCTCAGCCAGCAGAGACCCAGTGGTGTATCCCTGTCAGTGGTGAGCATACTAATGCTAGATACTAAAGCCTGCAACACAATCATCCTAGCTCTCCTATATCTGCATTATGCATTAAACAGCTGGTGTGTCCCCATACCGCATCTATCATGCCTGCTGTCCCTCTCTGCATGGGAAAAGATGCTCAGAAAAATAGGGACCTCAAAAAAGGAGGGTCACAAACATAAATTAGAACTTCCCTAGTAAATCCTACCTTAGGATTCAGGGAGCTCAGTCACACCGAATGGCAAGCTGGAGATGGATAGAATAACAACATGGCTATAAATATCCGTTAGCAAATTGACTGGGAAAGTCAGTCAAAGACAGCTTCAGGCCTGGGATGTGCATGTCACACACAAAGTACGGGGGATTTGCAGAACTGCCTGCTTGGACTTCCACTACATTCATAACCATACTATCCCCAGGGAGGAAAGCTGATGGACTGTACCCAAATGCAGCATGCTGTCATGGTTTAACCCAGGAGGCAGCTCAGCACCCAAGCAGCCATGCACTCAATTCATCTAGGTGGGAAGGAGGAAATAATTGGAAAGGTAAAAGCATGAGAACTCATGGCTGAGATAAAGACACTTCACCATGTAAAGCCAAAGCTGTGCGAACAAGCTAAGCAAAGGAAGGAATTCATTTGCTACTTTCCATGGGCTGGCTGATGCTCAGCTGCTTTTAGGAAAGCAGAACTCATTATATGTAGTGTTTTCTGGGGGAGACAAATGTCATCATTCCAAATGTCCCCTTTTCTCCTTCTTTCCCCCAGCTTTTATTGCTGAGTGTGATGCCATGTTTTCTGAGATGCCCTGGTGGCCTGTCTGGGTCAGCTGTCCTGGCTGTGTCCCTTCTCAATCTCTTGTGCAACCCTGGTCAGGCAGTGTGAGAAGTGCTGTCTCTGCGTAAGCACTGCTCTTCAACACTTAACATAACAGTGTGCTATCACTACTGTTTTCATTACAAACAAAACAAAAAAACCCTAAACTAAAACATAGCATCATACAAGCCTCTACAAAGAAAATGCACTACCCCAGACAAAACCAGGCCCCATGCAGAGCTATGCCAGGCAGTAAAGGAAAACTTCACTAACCGGCTCAGCTGGGAGCTGCATTCTTGATACCAGAATGCAAGAATCTCAGTAGCCCTTCACTGTCACAGAAAAAGGCTCAGATCCTAAATACCTTCCCTTGCAGAAGAAAGAGTGGAGAATATCAAGCAATGTGCTGCTGCCCCAGGGAAGGAACAGCTGCCAGTGACCCACCATGAAACAATCAGAGGGCACTTCTGCTGGCATACGGGGGAAGCAGGTGGTGCCAGCAACAGGCTCGGCTTCTTCCCAGCACTCAAAGGTGAGTGAGGAGAATCATTTCCCCATTGCTTCACCACCTATGAATCCAGCCTCTGACACGAGAAGCATTCCTCCTTGCTCAGATGGAGGTTCACTGGTGCCACATCCCATCTCACAATCCCAGCACCATTGCTTGTGAACTAGAAGTGAAGCAGAAGGTCTAAAATCCAAATTGGAGTCCACGAGAAAAAAAAAAGAAAAAAAAAGTGAAACTATCACACAGCTTAGGATTTTATACAATGAAAAAGAATTAGTGGGATAAAAATATATAGAGCAACATTAGTGCCTGCCAGGAACGTTTGGGATTCATACACTGTTGGAGTCTGTAATGAATAGAGCAGAACAGATAGATATCCTCCCTAACATATCCACTGACAGGCAGGTGTCCCTGAACATGCCCTGTTCTCCATTCTTCTTCAAGCCAGCAAAAAATTGCCTCCGGTGAATAAGAAAATACACTCTAAGCTCAATCACCTGTAACTCCATGGAGTGTTGAATGATGTTTGGCTTCAGGTGTGAAAGCAAAGTGAGATATTTTAGTAATGGATTTGAGTAGGTTCAAAGAATTTGCAAAAAATTCCACTAGTGAGACTGCAGGAGCATTAGAGGCCTGCACAACATCTGAAAGAAACAGTGTGATCTCCATCTCTCCAAATCCAGACGTGATTTGAAAGGCAATTCGTTTCATTACTGTTCATAGTATGGTAGTGATTTGTTTGTACGCCAAGACATCGGATCCAGAGCTGAGGTAAATGGGACACCCTGGAAGTCAAGAACAGGTGACATCACCTTTTCCCCAGCAGACTTAGAGGTGAGTTTCTCAGACATTTCTTTCTTTATTCCCTGTTCAAAAGACAGTTTGGTAAAAAACTGTTGGCCGGACCAGCAGAATATGAACTGATAACACATGACACTGATCTGAACTTACAGACTAAGGTACTGAATTTCTAGAAACCACTTGCGATGCAATTTAATTTCATTTCACTTTCTGTGGTGCCCTTTCAGCGATAATCAGCTACAGCTTACTGTACTTCTAGTTGGAGTACTGGGTCTCAAAGCTGACTTCACAGAGCTGGGGAACGACTACACAAAAATGGGAAGTGGGCCAAAAAGCAGTTATTTCTTTTTTCTGATGCTTCACTATATTTACACAGAAGTGAAAATGTGCAGCCAAATATTCCAACGTTTTCCCTAATCAGAACTAAACAAGCAATGCTCATCGGATGTCTAGTGGGCAACCATCAATGCAGTGTTATGTCTTGGACTACCGTAGCTTTCCTGACTGCCCCATATCTTTTGATTTCTCTTACTACTCTTTTATTTCAAACAGTGAGATCCCCTGCACATTGATATGTACACGTTTCTGAAAAGGCTTCTTAACCTGCACCAGATTCTGATATCCCAGACCGAGCTTTGTAGTTAGTACCTGACCATCTTCTGTAGGGATTTTTGGGTGTGTTTTTTTATTCTTTCTCCCCTGGTTTGGGTCTTTCCCACTCTGCTTAGCATTTTCAGTGAGTTCTGCAAAGCCAGTGGAAAGGTTTTCAAGGAATTGCCTGAGTTTCTGGTCAGATGAAGCTTTCTAAACAAAAGCATAGCACAGTTCCAGGCTCTGAGTACCAGGGAAACAACCGACAGTGAGTGACGCATTCACTAGGCAATTGTACCTACTGATTTGCTGGGGCAGGAGAGAGAATATCTCAAATAATTTTTAAATACTGCGAGTTTACATGATCAAGCAGACAACATGACACAAGATAGAGGATATAAATATTATACGCATAACAAACAACAGCTCAGCTGCTCATGGTCTCTGCCTCGAGCAAAACAGCCCAATCTGAATAACTTAATTGTGGATATCACCTAAAATATAAATTAGATAAACTATTTTTAAATAATACATTTTCCATTTTAATGGTATATTTAAGTAACCTATTTCCTTACATGTGCCTAACGCTTCACTGACTGTCATTGCAGCAACAAGAACTACACCGGTAACATTCTGTAAAAGCAATGTTTCCAGCAAATAATAACAATAATTAAAAACCCAACAATTTCAGGTGCAGACAGCTGTCCATTTCTATTGAATAAAACGCAAAATAGCTTTTTTGCCTTTTTGTCTATATGCTACAGTGAGCAAATTTTAAATAGCTTTGATTTGGGAAGTGTCTGAAAACAGGAGCTTCACGTCCCTTTAGTGGTCTATTAGTCTTCAGACACTGCTTAAAATCTCTATCACAGATACTGCCCATGAAGCAAAGTCTGATTTCAAACATAGTTTAAAATATGCTTGGCCAAAAATTTCTATGTGGTTCTATTAAATTCCACCCATATGGGGAGACAAACCATATCCACTTAATGCCAGTGTTGGACTGGGACCAACCTTTGATTCTTACTTAGTTGCTTTCAGGCAGACTTTAGAGGGAACCCAGGAGCTCTCACTGTCTTCGTGGGACCCGTTAACTGGATATGCCCCTATCCACATTTCAGTCAGAGCTATTAAGCATATGGAAAATCTCTGCTTTGTTAAAAAGCCACAAAGAAATGTAACCATTTCATTTTGTACCCAACTGATCAATAGACAGAGACTGTATTTAAGAAATATACCTTCCTACGAACAACCTTTTTGAACTTAGCTTTCCACTGGCATCTCCTAAGCGATAACTCATTGCTCAAGACACACTTCACAATACTGTCCTAAATAGTGTTAAATTGGCATTCTCTGCTCCACTGGGCAACTTATCTAGACGTGTAAAGAAAAAAATCAAGACAGTTATTTACAGATTACAGACACTGGCAACAAGAAATTACAACATAACTCTTGGAACATCTATACCCTGTTTGAGTGATAAAAAAATGAACCTTCACAGCCAATTCATTATTATGATTAGAAGGAAAAAATAACCACCCTCAGCCAAACAACTACCGCAGGAATCAAGTGTCACTTAAATAGCTTGATTTATTTGATGTACCTTTAATGCAAGTTATTAATGTAGTAAATGAAGAGTACAGCCCAGATTTCAGGAGACTGCACTCCAGTACAGCCTGAGAAAAATCAACTTAAAATGAATTTAGATCACAGAATCAATATCTAGAGATTAACTAAAGATCACTGAATCCTTCATTATTGATCCACCAAAACACTGTCCTTTTGCAATGCAGCACACAATTATTTGTTATTTTTACAAATTTACACAATAAGAATCAACAAACTGTGTACTCATTAAAATTCAGTGCTGAATGAATTATATGAGGAATTAAAGTGGTCTTATAGATAAAAGCTTGTTGTTGCAAAATTCATAGGTTTCATGCTTTAAACTGGAAATGAAATGCATGCTTGCTTCCTTGTCATCTCATTTCAGTCTGTCTGGGGTTCTGATGCTCACTAGTTCTCTACAGCTTTTCCTAGCACAGAACACATTTTAAAATGAAAATCAGGCAAAGAAACTCCTTGGAAAGTTTTTGCTATGCATTTCTACTCTGTAGAGGCAATTCTTTTGAGTTTGTTTTCTGCTACAAACCCTGTGGCCAGATTACACTGTATTTGTGGCTTCCAGTCTCCTATCAGTGACTTACTGCACTACACAATAAAAAGCAAAAACCACCATCAACAACAAAACAAAACACCAAACAAACAACAGCAACAAAAACCACTGCAACTCAATTCACGTCGGTAAGGTGTATAAAGCCAGAATACATTTTTCCTCTCGGTATTGCACCTTAACTTTAAAAACATGAAATGGGGCTAATCTGGTAAAGAAGATGCTTTTTGCCATTACTATTCAATTTAATCAAGCTGCATTCTCCAGAAGGTGGCTACATCTCTACAGAATGTGCAGTTTTTCACTGCCAAAGCAAGGCCCAGTCTTGCATTCAGCTCTGAAAGGCCTGGGCTGAAAGAGTTGGGCACAGATTGCTTAAATCCACCTGAGAGCCTTCCCATAACAGAGGGGACTTGAATGAATGACACTCTGAGAAACACTTTCATTTAAAAATCCACCACATTTGTAGAAGTAGCAACTGCCTTAGAAAGATACATCAAAATGCTTTTCCACAGGAGTTTCTCCTGCAAAAGCCCTAATCCACCAGTTATGTGTTCTTTTCCCTGAAATAACAGCTATTGTTTATTCTGTATCGGAATGACATGGGCATATCATCAGCGTGTTAGCATGTTTTAATCAGCTACTTGGCATCAGTCGGAACAGCGGAAGTGAAGACCACACCACAGTTCTGATTATTACAATAGCCTCAGCCAAGAACAGAGACAACATTTCATGTGTATTCGATGTTCTTCTGTTTTTGTATGCAAAGAAACCCATCGCTACAACAAATTCCTGTGTTGAGACCCATTAGCTATGAAGCCTGTGCAAACAAAGACATTTGCAGTACAAGAACTTAACGTTTAAGAAAGCAAAACAGCAAATGAATGTTAAACACATGAATGGTTTTAGCCAGACAGGTTGCACACGTTAAAGTACACGAGGTCCCAGAGCACGCAGGCACACAGTAGAACATGCATCAAAACCAGGAAAAACACAAACAGTCCAAGAAGTCCAAACAATATCTGGATAGTGACATTTTGAAACATATCATTCGTTCATTTCCTAATAAAAAGAATTAGGAAAGTTTCAAGTATGCAGAATAATGACTTCCCACAACATATAAATCACATAAAACATAAAATGAAAGTGCTTTATGGCTAATTTTAAGAAATGGTAAATTAAATTAGGCAGTTTGGGGAGGCAGATACTCCCACTATCCTGCTAAATTATCCTGCCTTATATCCAGAAATCAGCCGCCAAAGCTTCTCAAATCTCACCTTGCGAGGCACAGCTCCCAAAGGATGCCTATAAATACAGTCCTGCTTGACAAGCTTTCCACTCAAATAAAAAAGCTGTTGCATTGCAAGTAAATTTAACTTCTAAAATTTAATTCCCTAGCACAATCCCTCTATCTTTTCAACTTTGAAAGTAAGACAAAAATATAAATTATTACGTGGAGGCAGTAAAACAACATGGTTTATAATTTCCCTTTTTCTGACCTTTGAATGTGTGCAGTTCTCCCTGAACTTACTTCAGTGAGCTGTGCAGTGGTTGGCATTTTTCAATTCAAAGCAGTAATGAAGGAGTGTAACTATGACTAATGTGCCATAGTTGCTTTGCTCTATTCTGTCATTTCCTTCCATCCTAAACAGCAATATCTGTCATGCATTTTAGAAGTACACAGCGAAGCTTTTCAGCAAGTTCTCCATACCACCATGTCACTGACTTCAGCCCTGCTGCAAACAAGCCACAGTGATATTCACCAAGGAAAGCAGGCTGCACT
Organism: Alectoris magna; assembly: GCA_030625065.1. Taxonomy (NCBI): domain Eukaryota; kingdom Metazoa; phylum Chordata; class Aves; order Galliformes; family Phasianidae; genus Alectoris; species Alectoris magna. Next base: position 11,662,580 of record CM060572.1, read on the forward strand.
GTGCTCCAAGGAAAACAACAGCCACTGAAAGGAGCAAATGCAGACAACAGAAGCTGTTCACTTTAATTCTACTTATTTTCCTTTATTTCTATTTACTTTTTTCTTTTTCCCTTCTGTAATTGTTGAGGTATCACAAAAGACATGACACATTTTGTGTCAGCTTTCTTGGGAGGCAAAGCACTGGATCCTTTGCAAAAAGTAAGTGCCAACTGGGAAACAGGTACCAGTGGGCTCTAACACAAGGTCCTCTTCAACGTCTGAATTGTCCGGTAATTGTCCATGCCTCCTTATTAGAGAAAGGCAGTTTAGCAGATGGCAGCACGTAAGTTATTTCTGCTGAATTACTTCTGGAGATACTCCATAGCTGGGAAAAGTCCCAGCATAAAAACTCACAGATATTTCAAGGGAGTCAAGCAGGCAGAAGGCTGGAGAAAACACCACTCTGAGAATGGCTAGGGACATCCAGCAGCTGAGAGCTGTCAGACACAATGGGCTGCGTGGCTTGCAGGCACATTTGGGATGTCAGAAGACACATGTTGGGATGTGTGCACCATGTATTATTCCGTTTGTGAGCAGACGGCTGGTCTGAGAGGCATGCGATTTAGGGGACAGCATGCAAAGGGAGGTTGGGAGAAGCCAACATCTGTGCTTAGAGGGCTGCCACTAACCTTGATAGCCTGAAGATGCACAGAGAAACACCCAACACCACTGGGAAAAGGGGAACATCCAAATTCTCTGGGCAAACAGACAGCGTGCAATAGGCAACACACTGCAGTACTCCTCTGAATGAGGCACATGTCTTCCCTCAGACATAGAAGCAACAGTCACTCTCTAATTACGAGTGTCAGAATAAGAAAGGACCGCTCTCATTCGCTCTATGATTTCTCCTGCAATGACACGACTGAAAGAAATGTGTGAAGCTGGAACCATTAATCATATCTGCCAGGGAGCCTGCAGTGTGAAGTAAACATCTGGCTGGTTGTTCATGATACTCGTTTGCCTGTCTTGAAGGTTGGCATACAAAGGTGATGATATTTGCATGGTTCTTGAAAATCTATTTTATCAGCGTTGAATTCAGGCAGTACTGTATCTCCTAGTTCCCTTCATACTGTCAAAAAAGAGAGCCCTGCGTTTTGCAGCATTCTTGAACAAACACCTGAAAGCAGAGCACTCTCTGGCCTACAAGCTGGTGCTGGTCAGCTTGCCCAGCTACATCCGCTCTTCAGGATGAACAGCCAAAATTAAGGAAGTTGTTTTATTTCAGCAGGGAGTATATTAGAGTTTCTAATACTATTAGCCAAAGGAGGTTAACTAGTGGGAATCCACATACTGCCATATTTGCGGAGGTTTTTCTCAACACCTCATTTCCCTCAGGGCTCCCATAAAATTAATGTATTAACTCAAAGTGGTATCAATGGTACTGAAAATAACCCAAGAGTGCAACCTATTAGCTATAGGGAAACTCTCTGTGACTGATGACCATAATAGGTGGCCTTCATTTAGGATAGTAGTGGAAGATTACTGAGCTCACTTACAGACTCAGGAGGAAAAACCATATCAGGTTCCAGCCCTTGAACACAGCTCTGTCTCAACCCAAATAAAAAGTCATGTTCTGAATGTTATTTATGTTTCTGGTCACACATGTAAAAGAGGTCAGAAATGGACCGAAAGGAAAACACAGTCCAGCCCAGTGGTCCTGAAGCACAAGAACAAATCTGGGGGTCATAGCATTGGGAGCAGCAAAATTATTTCTAGCTAACTCATTCAGTGCAGACTAGCATAGCTTTTTTGTGACGTGAGCAATCTGCAATGGATCAAAGGATCCACAGGATCAAGAGCCAGTCTCTGATTCTAAATGCAATTACCCCTACGCTGTAACAACATTTTAAAATCAAGTCAATAAAACTGTTTTACCTGCACACTCCATCTTATATAGCGACTCTGGAGCATCGCTTTCACTGGCAGAATTACCATATCTATATCGAGAGAAATAACTGGTGAGACAAAGTTCAGATTTTGTTCCAGGTGCTCCAGATTCTGTACATAGAAGTCTGTAAGAGTATTTTTTGGTTACCTGTTCCCAAAGAAAGTCTAGATGCTTCCAAGATTGGTAGTTATCTTCCTAATATACAGAAATAACATCTTCTCAGTATTTAATTACTCAACCTTAGTAAGAGAGCAACACAGTAAGGGTGGAGGGAAGAGAGGTCTCTTGGTTGAAGCACTAGCAGAACCGCCAGATCAGCACTAAATACCATAGCACACTATATATTTGTCCCCAAAACAGTCCCCTCAGGCTCCATGTGTAGTATCCACCTCCAGAGACATTGTGACAAGAGCTTTAGTAATAACTATGAAGTGTAGAGATCCTACACTAATTTAGACGCCTGGTTTGCTGGCTAGTTCAGTCGGGAGCATTGGTCATCCCTTCAGGCTCACACAACATCTGGTTTATCCGTAATCGTGCGATACATCTGCTTAGTGTTTCTGCCTAAGAGGCAGGATAATATAGCTGACCACTCTTTCGGAGCAGTGAAGTATGCTGTTTGTCCTCAGTCTGAAATCTTTTATTATTTTTACAACATTCAGAGTAGCCTGCCAGGAGAAATTCAGAAGAATAATAAATCTTATTGGTGCTAGGGATGTGGTAGAAGGGCTCAGGACTAATGCAGAGATCTATTTTATGGGTGTCATCTGTTCCTTTTCTGCCAAAGGAAGAATGGCATATTGAAATTACTCCGCTGTAGGCAAGAACAGTTAGGACAGCGCATTATCCCCTCTTAGCACCCAGGGGAAAAAAAGGGGAAAAAAAAAGGGAAAACACTTTGATGCTAGCGCTAAGAAATACAGCAGCTGACAGGGTGTAAGTTAAAATATTAAGTCACTCTGTTACTGGAACAGCAAGAAGGAAGCCCCATAAAGCAGTCTGGTACACCTGCTTTTTAGGTGGGAGAGATCCTCCGTGGCATTTCAGATGTAAGAACGATATCCTATAAGCAGGAGACAGGAAGTCACCCAGTAGTGGAGAATGGTCTCTTAACTCACACATCTGCTAATGGAGGCACAGCTGAAGCAACTGACACAGATCAACTGTTCACAAAAGGACATAACGAGCTCAGAAAGATTTTATTGCAAAATTAAAGACATCTTGCATGTCTTTAATCTCGCTTGGCAAAGAAACTGCAGTGAGGGCAGCTACTTCTTTCATGCTGTATGAAAGAAGGCCTAGAAGATGTGAATATTTAAGTCTTCAGGGGGTGGAGGGAAGAGAAAGGCTACAATAAATAAAGCCAAAAATAAAGAGATTTTTCTTCTCCTTTTTATCAGGTTTGGGTCAGCACATACAACACCTAGATTGATGATGTTCATTTATGATGAGCATGCACACACATCAGCAACCACTGATCTCTTTAAGACATCTTCTGCCTAAGGAGGGTGCTGGAGACTTTAGATAAAAATATTAAATGCTATCGCCATTAATGGGCTACAGAAACCTAAAGAAGAAAATGTTGGAACGTAGCAATCGTGAAATATAAACATTTCTTCTACAAAGAAAGGACTCCTTGTTCTCCCTGCCCCTAATGGTCAGAAAACATAACCAGGTTAAGCTGTAGCGTAGAGGCCATTGCTAAAAGAATTATCTTTGTATTACAAGATGGCCTTTGAGGTTCTGGGATAGATGTGTCCAGAGAGCCTGCATTTACACTTATAACAAAGGCACGAGTGACCCTGCCCTGGGACAGGGAAAGCATTAAACAACCCCTGAGAGTCTCTTTCTGAAATATATGCAGAATTTTATCTAATTCTGACACAAGAGCGTGTTGCAGTTATCATGAGGTGGAGACTGTAACATCCGAGAAAACTGTGGTTGGATGTTCCTATACAAGGGCAGGGAGTGGATGAGCTCTCCACAACAGAAGGTGCGGAGGAGAAGTGGAATTCTAAGGAACAGTATCATTTTCCCATTGAATAAATCATAATTTGGAGCAACTGGCTACAAAAATTGACGTCAGTGGCAGTGAGACCCAGGTAGGGTCTTCTACTGGGCACACAGTGCACACAATGCTGCTGAAACAGCCAGTGTTGCTCTGTCGAGAGGAAAGCATACGCTACAGACTTCCCTATGATTTTATCTGAGATTTTGGTCTTGTATTTCTTTTTCCCCAGAGGCCCAGGAAAGCTTAAAATAGCAGGCTGTTTTCTTCCAACTGCAAGATTTAGTATACGTATTGACATACTTCTCAAACTTCAAAAAGGAATAATTTTAGCCTGCAGCACAGGCTTGGCTGGTTCTTAAGGTATCCACACCAAGCGACCCATCATCAGCAGAAACTCATTTTCAGAGACACAGCATTCAGGCATGACTTTCATCTCCTGGGGAGAAGAAGAAAGTTGCCTTTATTTAAAGATCTTAAACCCAGCACCAATTACTTATACAGAATCAGCCAGAATCTCTTCAAGCAGAGGCATGGACACACAACAGGTGGCATTTCAAGTGAAAACATCTCCTGTTTTTCTCAAGAAACCCTGGAAACTGAAGAGGGGAGCTCCATATGGGAATATGTTCCCTGGATTCGCAGCACTCCTCCCCACACAGCTCCAACCAGCTGCATTTTTGTGCGCCGCAGTCTCAGTGCTGCTAGTGCTCCTCGTACCAACTCCTGTCATGGCGTGCTGTATTCCAAAACAAAAAACTCTGCAATATCAAGGCTTACGTGTAACAAAGTAAGAAAAACATCAAGCCATAGACAGGTGCCACAAAGTCCTATTCTTTTAAAACAAAGAGTATATTTTTTGGCATACCAAGTAAGTGATGTTCCCACTGACTGAAATGGGATCAAATCCTCAGACAACACAGCACAGAAAAGCAGGCAACCCTCACTGAACCATTCTCATTAAAGCACACTCCTCTGTCAATGCTAGCATTACTCTTTTCAAAAAGGAAAAAAAAAACACCAAAATCAGCCTTCATTTTCAAGTGACCATTTTTTAAAAAAAGGTCCTTTCTATGAAATATTAAAAGCATTGTGGGGGAAAAAACATCCCTCTTTCTGCGCTGATAAAACCACAGGTTGATTATAAACCTTTGTGGGGTTGTTTTTTTTCCACGTATTAAAGCAGCACCGCAGTTGTTACTGATCTGGAATGAAAAGAAACAAACCAAAACCAAACAAAACAAGCATAAACACGCAGCTATCATTAGCCATGTAGCCTCACTACACAGATGCTGGGATATTAGCTTGGATTGTGCAACTATGAGAGAGGAAGAGACTGTGATAGATGAGGAGATAATATCACACAATGTCACCTAGCAAATGGTGATCACTGCGCTCATAGGCAGCCAAACAGCCACGCTGATATCCAGCAGCAACATAATTATATTTTGAATTAGTTTTCTGCGATGCAAAAGGGAAAATACGAAGGACCATCTGATGCGATCAAGCTACAGAAAAAGACTCGAATAATATATTTGCTTTCTAGCCCATTATTACATACAGAAAACGAGGCTGTACAATTCCAGCTCATTTCTGAAGAGTCAGGGTCATCTTATTAGGAACAACATATTTACTGTGAACGTGAAGAACCAGTATTGATTTGAATGTAAGCATTTATGCTTGGTTCTAGGATCCTTCTTTTCCCGTGCTGTCCTAATGAGCCATGAAAATAACCTCGGCTAAATCAGAAAAGCCCAACCATAGCTAAAATACACCTTGTAACTGCGTTATCATCGTGACACCAGTAACATGGAAGGAACAAATTTCCAGTTCAGTGGTTTCTAGGAGATACAAGAGTACAGAAAGAGGAATATGGGAATAAGAAGATTGATTTTCAGAGGCGGAAGCTTAGCAGAGGCATGGTCCAGGCCTGTAACTACAGCAGCAGCCAGTTCGTGTGCTTTGTCTCATGTTTTTCTGCACTGTCTCAGAATATATAAAAGGCACCATCACACGTGTCATCAAAACCAGATATTTGGACCAGCTCATAGATGTATAAAGCAAAATCACATTGTAATACAGCAATACCTGAACTAACACAGCTTTGTATCCTAACCTCCATGATGGGAAGACACAGGCAGGTTTCTCAGTGACGGAAATGATGTTCTACAAACCACAGCACCATCCTTGTTTGTTTTGTTTGTTTGTTTGGTTTGGTTTTTACTAGATTAATTACAGAAGTAGAGTCATTTGAAGGAGTGCTTTTAAGTACTACACTTTGAAATCAGTATTCTTATATTTATTTTTTACTTTAATGGATTTTCTACTTCTTGCAGACATTTCTATTTCCAGCAAAATGCCAAACATCTACACAATAACCCTAAGCAGTGGGTCAGCAAGCTATTATTATGGGTGAAATCTTTTTGAAGCAGAGGGGTTTGGCAGCTCCATTTAATTCAGAATGAAAGTAGGAAAGAGAATAATTGAAACAATACTGATCTATCCACCCAAACGCAAACCTCAGGAAGGGCGACTCAGGAATAGGACTATGAGGACAAGAACTATATATTACTGTAATGAAGGGTGTACACACATAGAAAACAAAAAGAGAGCAGAAACACTTTTAATCTTCTAAGCATTAGTGAAAGAAAAAACATTCCAAAAGTTATACAATACAAACAGAACTGGGAAAGTTGCTGTGCAAGACAGCAAAGGGAGCGTTGAAGCGAAGCAGAAAGAGGCACGGCCCCACAGACAAAGAAAGCAGCCTTGTTATCTGCTGCTTAATGTGTCTGGGGAAATGGGTCATAAGGTGCTCTCTTAGTAAGTAAACTTGAGCGTAGCAAAGAAGTATCAGACGGCATCATCAGTTTCTCTTCATCCATACCATCTGCCAGACTCAGAACACTGGCTACTTGCTCCAGCCAGAAGATGCTGCAGTACTGATTTATGCCTACAGCTATTTTTAAGCCTAGGCATCGTGCTTAAGTACCTCACTGCATAATGACAACTGCACAAAATAAAGGAAGAAAATGTATTTTTGCAAGTAATTTCCTTCTGTTCCGTAGCAAGTTGTTATTTATACAAGGAATGAGAAACGTCACTTTCATGCATAAACACAAGCTGCAAGGTAATGTCTTTTTAAATGCAGTCTCTTTATCCACCACCCAGGCAAGCACTGATCCTACCGAGATCGCTGGCAAATCTGTTGCTTCCTGCAGGACGAGGGTCTGACCCATACTTGTGAATCCTGTCACACAAATAAGCTCTGTAAAATCACAACACAAGGATGGCAGCTCGGGGCACCACGAAGCTGATGGGGGCAGAAGGCCTTATTTCATTTCATTTTTGAAGCTTTTGAAGACATTGTCCTGTCTTCTTCCTTCCGCATCCATTCCTTTTCTTTCTTCTGTCTTTCCATAGCCTTTCTGTCCATTCAGACTTCTACTCCATCTCTCATCTATTTCTCTGCTGTCAGCTGTCAATTTTGCCTCATCCCAGACTCCCACCCTCTCACCTCACTATTGCCTTTTTGGATAAGCGCTAATTCAAGGGCAAAAAGACAAAGAAGGAAAAGAGAAAGACATGGAAAAGCGCTGAATATCGCTGCTGCTGTAGTTTATAACTCAGTTCTGTGGCTCCCCTGAATCCTGCAGCATTTACAGTCATCAGGGAGTCACAGCAAAATATAACCCCGGATTATGAGGATGGGAAAAGCAAGTGCCATGGAAAAACTGATAATTCCCATCTAGAAGCTGCAACCATCTACTGGCAGCAGGACTGCAGAGCCACAGTCCTTACTAGAATCCATGCTGGTGCAATACCAACTAATAAAGAGTTGCAATAGAGATGTGCTAATTATATTTTTCCACTTCAGTGTGTACTGAGCATTGTAAACTATCATTTAGTGTCATTATTTTAATGATATATTATGTTGATAATACAATCTGGGTTAATTCCCAAATGTGAAATCTAGGGAGAAAAAGATACTCTGATATTTTTAAAATGCATTTTCTCATTAACCCTAAACCAGAAACAACTATAGTCACAGCTTCAGAGAAAGCAGTCATTTACCAGCAAAGGTAGCAACTATAATTATTCCAGAAACAGTTGCCCCAACCCAACTGTAATCTCTGTTATTTTAGTAGGAAAAAAAAGCCAAAGAGGAGTGAAAAAAATCAGTATTTTGTATAGTAAGGGATGTGATTAAGTGTTTTCTTTTAAGCCATCTCTCATCTTTTGCTGAGAGAAGGCAAACAGTCAGCTGTGTATTCAGTGCTGGCACAGAAGAAGAAAATAGACATACTTCTGTATGCCTGTCTCAAAGGTGTTAGGACATCAAAGCGTAACAAAGTGGAAGCAAAATACATAATTCTAATCACGCATGTTCCCCATCATTTTAAGCACTATCAAACATTTGATACTTTAAACAGCTTTTATATTTCCTCCTGTAGGCTACTGGCCTGCAATCAGCAAGTAATTGTTACCTGTGAAATTCCACCTGAATCAGAAGATTTTCTTATATACTCAGGCAACGACTCCAACACAACCCACAATATGATGACAGACCACATAAGCCCCGACCCTGGAGGCGTTCAAGGCCAGGTTGGATGGGGCCCTGGGCACCCTGGTCTAGTATTAGATATGGAGGTTGGTGGCCCTGCCTGCTGCAAGAGGGTTGGAGCTTGATGATCCTTGAGGTCCCTTCCAACCTAAGCCATTCCATCATTCTACGAAGTACTTGCTTGCTCCTCTACACTCCCCTTGTTGGGTATCTCTGAGCTGCTACAGAAACAAGGAGACCTCTGTAGGTTCACTGCCCACAAATTATTTAACTAGCTGCTCAAAGATGAGATGTAAAGTTTATTAGCTTGGCTATTGTAATGACTTTGCCTTCAGATAGGTAGTTTTAGCTGCTTCAGTCTTATGCTTTCATAGTTAATATCTACATAAACATCTAAAAAAATTTAAATGCATGCCATAGATAAACAGAGGTATCTTGTACATCAGGATAGGAATTTAACTACCAAGACATACAAATGGGATATTACAAAAATTATCTACCTTATGCATTGGAGAGCTGAACTTTCCCTTGGAAAGACTTGATGAATAACTTCCAGTACATACTCATTCAGTATAGGCTCACAATAAGATTATTTTATCTTTCTTCCCCACCATGGCTTCACAGAACTGTACGTAAGATTTAAGCACGCTTGAATGTCTCTAATAAAAAGAAATCCTGAATGTCTAAATGTTTGAGTGGTCCTCTAGGCACATCCATCCTGCCAAAAGTCTGACTCCCTCCTCCCTAACACTCAAAGTAGGAATAACCACCTTGAATAAAACGGAGGTCTACTAACAAGGATATGCCACAGGGACAAATGAATCTCAAGTCCAGGACCTTCACCAACCTTCCTGCATAGTGGCAGAGCACAGATCTCCTGCACACTGGCAGGGCAGGCTACCAACTAAACCCCACTCACCTTCGGTGCCATCTTGTTAATAGTCCCACTAGATTTGATCAGTGTTTATTGAACCATGGAAAAATCGAGGGTTTTTTTTTTTTACCTCCAGGCGCAGAGAGGCAAAAGAGCATAAAAGGACTCATGAAACATTTACATTGGGCACTGCTGGCAGCAGCTTACTTCACTTCGGACAGAGTGAAGGAAGGGCAGATCCCAGAAACTGCAGGCAGCGACAAGTCTGAAAAAAGCCCTCCGTTTTAGATATTCAGAGGATGCTTCAGAAAGTCATTAAGGCATTTCACCACAGAGTCAAAGACAAGAGTTTGAGCCTCACTTCTGACTGCCCTCAGCTGACTACAGCACAAAGAGAGAAAACGGAGATCCAAATCCCTTCATTTTATCTGGTGCTGTCCTATTTTCACCCCCAAACTACCCCAGCAGAGGGGAGATGTGAAAGCTTTCAGGTTACGCAACTCTGCATTTTCACAGTGTTGTTTAGCACTGCGATGGCTATAATTGTGATACACTGAGAACATTTGCAACTTTCTGCAGATCTCACACTCACACTTCTGCCCAACTGGTGTGATGTGCTCGTGTTATAACAGCTCAACGTGTTGCAGCTAAAAGCTGTCAAGGACATTGGCTCAAATGATTTTCTCCACACATTGTCCCTTGCTTAGGCCTTTATATCTAGCAATCAGAGGCACTCCGTGCTATTTGCAACCTTTACACTAGGAAAATGATTTAATCGCTGTGTCTCAGCATCCTCAGTTGTCTGTCCGACATACTAATACCCCCTCTCACACAGGAACAGGAACTTTGGAAATGAAGGACCAAGTGGGTGGCACCTCCCTACAGATAAATGAGTTATGTAAATCAGAGAGAGGTTTATGACAGATTAGGTATTCCAGTCTATCTAATGATCTTGGTGATCCTGGTCATATTGCAGAGCAGTCAGCTGCATTTTCCATCATCTTACCGATGCCTTGAGGCAGGAATAAGAAGAAACGTTTCCCAGCAGCTGCACTCAGACAAAACAGCGAATGTTTTTAGTAAAAGACCCAAACCTTGCAGAGCCTGGGAAAGAACTAACAACAGAATTTTCTCAAAGCTAGCCATCCCTTTCCCTTCTTTCATCCCAGAGCACTGCTGACATGCTTTGCCTGGCTGGTGGGGCGATTTGTTTGAAGCTCTCTGGCTTGTCTGTTGTTTTTTTCGCCCCCACCTCCCACCCCTTATCAGACTTCTTGACCCCTTGGGAAGCTTCTGCTCTAGGAGGTGTGTAATCAAACATAGGGGAAGATCAGATGGGCATGCTTACACAGTCATTACTGGTCTCTACAAAGCCCAAGGGGCTCCTTTTCTGATGCTTTAGAGATCTGTAAAATAAATCAGGAAAGAGCTGTGGAGCACTCTGAAAAAAAGCAACGAAGAGGAAAGTTGGAACATATGATTGAGGAGGTCTACCGGAGGCACCCCAATTTTTGCAACAAATCTAGCAGTCTCTGCTGATATTTGCTTGAAGAACAGAGACAACAGATCTAAACTTACTCATCTTTTGCAAAGGTTTTTCAGTCTGTTCCACATGTATCACCTGAGCGCTTTAGCCACAGACAGCTCAGGCTTTTCCCCCTCAATAAACAGTTTGCCTGAAAAGGGTCAGGAGAAAGGCCATACACTATTAAGAAGAGCTGATCTATATTAAGATCCAAATCTTGCTCCACCCTACACTTAACTGAATCTATTGACTGCAAAATAAACAAAACTTTGTATGGATTGGCTGCAAGGTTGATCTTGAATGTAATGGAAATGTGCCCATACCACAAATTAAGCAATAGAAAATTTTACTTTAACAACAGGTTAGGAAATCAACTTGAGAAATTTGCATTCAAACAAAATGAACAGTATGTATGTTATTCTCTACGCTGTGTCCTTGTATTATTTCTGTAAATGAATTTCAACTCCTCACCAGTCACACAAGTAGACAACAGTGAAGGATTTGTACATAAGCATCTAAGAAAAAAAGCTTGATGAGTTGATCTGCAATTTGTTTTGGGAAAAAAAAAAATGTTATCCACTTCATATCATCATTGGAGAAATTGCTTTTCAAATTTATTACATCTCAGGCATACTAAGTAGGCTCTAATGAGTTCAAAAATGTGTAATGACACTGTTAATTCTATGGCTAGCTTGGAATCAAGCTTCTTTCTTTTCTTCAAAGGAAAATAGGATTATCAACTGCACTAGGAGAATTTTCTTAACATGATTGATAGGAAGAAAGAGTAATCACCTTTGAAGTGCCACTACATATAACACCTCTCTAGTGTTCTCTTTTTCCTCCTGACATCCATGAGTAATTGAAAGTAAAGAAGCTGCTTAGTGTGATCAATGAAGCCCAAATGACAGCCCCTTCTACAACACCTACCAGCACTGTTGGGTGACAACAACATCATCTTTGATACTTTACAGTTGACACAGGGCAACATCTTTTTGAAGTACCTGACTTCAGTTTGGCAGGTATCACATTTTCAGGAACACTAATGACTTGTACTGGGTGCTCATCCATCAGCAAAGAAGACCTCAGGCCTTCTGAGCAATACTGCTGGAAGCTGGGTTGGAAATCCAAGTCTGACACTTGGGCTTGGACTCAGCCTCAAATCGCCAGGCTTCAGCTATGGAAAAGCCTCCAGACCTATTCCACAGACAGTGAATATAGGGACACTTTACTGAGCTCTTCTTAAATATTATCTGCCCTGTGTTGCCCAGGCAGTTCTGCACAGCACCATAGAGATCTCCAGAGACAAGATGGCCAGGCACAGCCATGCTCCCCAGGTAGACTAGAATTGACTCGCTGCATATTTCTCAGGGATTATGTTGTCTTAAAAAGCAAAAAAGAAAAAAAATAAAGCAGAATAGCACTGATTCGATTTTTTCCTATTTATCCATGTAACTTCTCTAATATTTTTTTGTATTAGCAGCTTAGATACTTGCAATGAATTAAACTATCTTTGCATCAGGAAGCAGCAAAACAACTGTCTCTCTCATACTGAATTCTCTGCAGAATGACGGGCTAGTGTGAGATGACTTTTTTAAGAATAATTCTCACAGAAGATAACCCACAAATCAAGCAACTGTGAACACACTGGGCTTCCATCTTGAGTACCAGGAAAAAATGCACCTACTCAACAAGCATCTCTTAAAAAAAAATATATTAAACGTAACTTTACTGTAGTTTAAACTGCTAAGATCAAACCTATTGTTTCACCTAGGCACTGAAATTGGAGGTGGCACACCAAGGTTAAATCATAGTATTGACAGCTTCCTGTGCCAGACATCTGTCAAAATGTAATAAGTAACCCATGAAAAGAAATAGGATGCCAAAAGCACATCACAACAGAGTTTTTTATTTTCATACGTCAGGATTCATAAATCAGAGAAACTGTATACTTATGAAAACATGGTGGCTGCTGCATGCTAACAACTTGTTTGGGTCAAACTGTGCATGCTTTAGAATAATGCAAAATCCCACATGTGGGAATAACCTGTAAGTCTGACCAAATCAGTACCCCAGCTCAGCACATACCTGTTGTCACCCTTGCAGCTATTCCATGGGTTCCCCTTCTCACCTGTTTTCCATGACTCCTAGTACACACCACAAGTCCAAGCTCCATTTTGTTTACAAAGAAACTGGTGATACATCATGTTGTGTTGTGGATGTTGTGTTGAGGGACATGGTTTAGTGGGACCTATTGGTGATAGGTGAACGGTTTGGACTGGATGATCTTGTAGGTCTTTTCCAACCTTGGTGATTCTATGATTCTATCAACCCAAGCCAACAAAACTGTTAGAAGAGAAAGAGGTACCAACCGAGCCAAGTCAATATGCTTACCAATACATTTGGTTAATGCATTATGGTAAGATCAGTGCAGTAACTGATCTAGCAAAGCCGGGTAAAATAGGAAAATCCTGAGAAGATGGAGAGTTTCAAAACTGCAGATAGGTCCACAAGCACAGGAAGAAAAGAGGTTCAGTACTGTGGTACTGACAGCTTCTCTCTAAAGGAGATTACTGTAGTATCTGTTCTTTGTAATTAAAGTGAAGTGACTTTAACACAGAAGGGCTTGCTGAATGTTATTGACGTTATCAAATGATGCAGTCACAGAATAACTTAAATACCATGCACATCTCTTGGCTGGCAAACTTGCTATAATGAGTTCTGGCTTTACAGCAGCAAATAACCTCTAGTAAATCCATTTCCCCCTCTTACATTAGCTATGTTTATATGAGAAAAATAATAAAAACAATAACTACAATATGTAAATACATTATGTAAAAGAAACACTTATTTCCATGCAGAAAAAGATGATTTTACTTTCAGAGCCCAATAATAATTTTCTGGTTCATTTTTAAATAGCCCCATTCTGCAACATAAGACAGCACAGTATTTGCTTGAGAGTCTGCTTCCTGAAGCTGATTTCCTTGCAACTGGGAAAGATCCCATCTCAAATACCTATGTAGTGCTTTGGCAATGCCACTCCCACCAGCAGGAAGAGGAGTTCATAGCCACAGCTTTGCAAGAAGAAAAGTAATGTCTTCCTGTGATTATTGATTGCCATCTATTTTTGTGACACATCTGTGACTTTCAGTGACTTACACAACAAGTGTTCTACATTAGTAAAGCATCTTCTCTGTTTATTTGTTCATTTACGTGATAAATTAAAAATTCAGCCTAGGAAAACAAATCTAAGATTTTTGACAGAAAGAAAAATATTAAATGAATATTAATTTATGAAAGGCCACAGAGTAAAACCCAACACAAGACTAACTTATTGTGTGCATACGTGCACAGATATCACCTACGTGCACATATCAATGTATATAAAGCATGTTTCTTTTTTACCCCTCCCTCCCCAATTAAGTGATTCAGAAACCTGCTACCCACTCTCTCTTGCCAGAGGGGCCAGCAGCAGGGCTCAGCACCGCCCGCTTCTGCAGAGGGACCCAGAATCTAAGTAAGCTTTGGGGCCTCAGGCTTGACCCCTACCACAAGCAATTTGAAAGGGACAAAGTTATCAACAGCAGTCATTTCCCAAAGGCTCTTTGTGCCTCTGCTGCTGGCAGGATTTAAAGACTAGAAGCAAAATAAGAATAGCTATTTACTATTTTTTTTTCCAGAAACTTCAAAACACCTCACTAAAAAACATTGTAAAAAAAACCCAAACCAAACCAAAACAAAAAAAAAGGCTTACTATGCCTGATGCACACAAAACAAAAACCAGTCTCTGCCATGCAGTTTGCAAGCCAAGTGTCTTCTCCTACACATACACATTGGTTAGTCTCATCCTCACCTGCACTCTAGTCAGTAATGTCACATTCTCCATGGCATGGACTGCAACAATATGCATGATTTTGTAGTGTAACAAGGCAGTATTTAGAAAACACAACTCTTAGGCTGAAATAATTTGTAGCATCTCTAGAAAGCTATTTCCCTCAGCAGCACCCTCCTCTAACCTGGTGCTTATACTATCATGCAGCTACATTGATGCTGTGCTGCGTGTACCCTCAGCTCCCTCTGGCTCCGTGGGAGTTCACTCTCCCAGCAGTGCTCACAAGTGCAGCAGCCTGATGCAGCACTGCTGAGATAGCCACAGCTCACCTAAGAGCTGATCTGTTACCAAAAGGTCCAGAACAAAGGCACTTGGGTGGTGGCTTTTGCATTTAGAATTGCAAGAGGTCAAAGCTTATGGGAACTTCATTATCTGCACAAGCCATCGCACTTCAGATGAAATGCAAAAGGACGTGACACTCCAAAATTATGCCCTACTGCTCATCTAATGGTAGCTACGGCACACAGAAATACCCTTTAATCAGTTATCCTCAACCATCTTCCAGTGCTCTGACTTTTATAATTAAAACATGCTAGCCAGAAGGAAATATGAGATTAACTAGCATTCACAACATGCCTTTGAGCACAGATTTACAGAGAACAAGTCATTTGAAATTGAAAAGATATTCCAATCCTTTCTGAAAGTTCTGAAGAACATGAGCAGAAGTGCAAAGAGAATAACCAGAACTATTCACACAGACTGCTAATGTCAAAGATGACAAAAATGCAAAGTTTTGCATTCCTGTTGCAGGAAGAGAAAAGGCTCTGCCTGGCACTGAGCTCTGCTGGTTAACCCTGAAAGGCCATTTCTCCTCCTGTATCTCTGGAGTGGAGAAATTCCCGATCTCCCCACTCTTTGCTCATAGGACTGCTTTCTCCTTTCTTCCTTCTAACATCAGACACCTTAGAGAGAAGCCAATTCAACTGGAGTCCCTCAGTAGTCTGAAGGAGAAGCGTCACCCTGTGGAAGCACCTCTGTCTCCCTGCAGCTGGTAGGAAAAGCCTTCTGCACTGAGGTGCTTCCACTCTGCGCCCACTAAGCCAGACAAACCCCAAACCTAGAGTTAAACATAGTTAAACACCCTATTCTGTATTACAGACAGGCATTTCTTGTGATGCTATGAAAACTACTGCATTCCTCTACATGGACTCAAATTGAATATCCTCTTCTACAAGCTAAACTTCCTACTCTTCAATGTTGGCACCATTATGGAAATGGATGCTGACAGAGTTTGCTCTTGACCTCAGTTCAAGCTCCTTTTATTTCTCTGTGTAGTCCCAATAAAGGTAAATACTAAAGATGGCTTACAAACACTAACATCTGGGGAAAAGGTGAAGGGAAAAAAATGCTTATACTATCACACTGGTGTCAGGTAAACAGTTAAAGCAAGGGACTAGGTGAGATGCTGCATTTAGCCTGTTGTAAGTCTGAAGGTTCCAGTCTTAAATCTCAAAGCAAACGCGGTTCAGATACCCCTTATGTTTCTAGTTTTAACAGCTGCACCTTATGCTCAGTCCTTGATAACATGCAGCTATGCAAAAGCAGAAGGTGCTACAACTCAATCACAGAGCCCCTTCTCAGGAGACAGGTTTCCTTTCACACATTGCACTACAAAAATATACAACATAATACAGCCAGGAAAAGAGTAGGGGTCATTACCTCGTGGGTCCCATGGTTTAAGCTTTTGGTTTTGAAATGTGTCTGCCTTCCTAATAGGACAACGGTTCTGTTACTGTTTTTGTAAATCGTTTCACATATCTATTTGCTCAAAACTTATTAAGATGAGAAAATGGGTTACACCTACCATTGCAGAATAGATATTATCTACCCAAGTATTATTTGTATGCATATCATGCTGTCACAAATATTAAAATGAGTGTTTCACCAGCATGTAAACTAGATCACAAGAGAAGAAAAAGGAGCTAATTAGAATACAAAAGGTGCAAGGCAAAATAAACAGAACAAGCAATGAGCCAGATGACAGCGTTCTTTAGGCCTTTACAAGGAGGTTATTTCTCCATACTTGTTTGGCAGAAGCATCCATCACTGATAGCAAGATTTGCATTGTCTTCTGTAAAGGATTTTCTTTCATTGGCACCAATCTTACTTTTCAAATATACATTTCCTAAGTCAAATCCATTTTGGACCACTCATACAGCATGTCTCAAGGAGTGTTTGGGTTGCGTGCTTGACCTTCCCCAGGTGCTACTTACTGTTGCAATAGCTGGATTTTAGCTTGATTGCCGGAAGCAAGGGCTTTCAGGAACATTTCTACTTTTACTGAAAGGACAGAGCAATTCTTACATCTTCCTGATGGATCAAAAAAGCCTTAAAGTGTGTCTAAACGTACCCATTTTTTTTTTCCAGAAACTAAAAGGCAAACAATAGTAAGTCCAAGGTTAGTCTCGCCTGTTAATCTCTTATTTTATTAAGTCACTTCTATAATTTTAGGAGGCCAGCTCCTGATTCCTGAAAACCTGAAGGCAGTAATACCCACCACTAAGCCGGTCTAGTAACAGCTTGGGGAGATCACTTTAGCAGAGTAATTATCTCGTCCTGAACCAAGGAATTTTGCTGACCAGTTAACTAGAGACCTGAACACATTTGTTACAAAGAGTAATTTGTTATTTCTTGCTCTCTACATAAGAGTTACAAATTGACTGCACAGGTAGGCGCCTTAAGAGACCATTTCCTGCCTATCATTCAGTTCCCTTTCCATACTGGGATACCCCAAGGTTGGGAAATCTTCCAAGCCAGTAGGTGTGTGCATGGCACAGAGCACAGTCTAGACCCACCTGGCAACCCGTGTGCACAGCATCTCAGTCCGGTGTGCAAACTCTTTTCTATATTGATTTAAGGAAGTGCTGGATTTTTAACCACGTAGATGAGTCATAGGAAACCTCACAACCATGGGAGTTTGCCATTCCTGCCATTACCCATATGCTTGCAGCCAAGCAGAGAGGATGCTAAAGGGAGTTTCTCTCTTAACTCTTCAAGCTTTTATCAATACTCTTTACATAATATTTTAGCTGCTAGATATCCTCCTGTAAATCACTAAATGCCTGAAGTAGTTACCCTATTCCAATTTATATATATATAAAATATATATATAAATTGGAACAGGACAACTATATATGTTTCAGTCTGTGGCATATACACATATGATGTGAAGGCTGATTGAGTTATGCCTTTATATATTCTGACAAGGTCTTCCCACAGTGCTCAGGAATATTCTGAGCAAGAAGAGGAAACGGTACTGAAATATAGAAACTTGCCAGCTCTCACCCTCACAAATAGTTTGTCTGGAGTCCATCCTGAATGCTAAACACTGCAAAAACAGATGTAGTATGTAAGAAATAGTTCAAGAGACGTAGCTGAGGAAAAAAATGGGTATACCTGATGCCTAGCAATAACTGCAAATACACAACTGAAATTAATTAACTTCTTTCCCAAAATAAAGACGCATTACATTTATAAGTTAACTAATATAATCTTACTCTGAGAAACCTGAGCCATTCTCACTGACTCCTACTAAGAGAACACAGCTGTGTCATTTTGTAAATGACACTTGGTTGTCACTGCACTTCAGAGAGCTGAATAATAAGGGATTTCTGAACTGTAGGTACCGTGAGAAAGTGACAGGATTTTAAGTAAAAGGTGAAATTTGCATCTAGGTACCCACTGAAGGAAGGATCAATGTCCATTTTGACTTCAATGTATGTAAGGCAGAAAGTGCTTTTTTGATAAAGCAAAACCAGGGGGATGTTCTAAGCAATGCTCTTGTCTTCAGAAGAGGTG
This sequence comes from Alectoris magna, assembly GCA_030625065.1. Classification (NCBI taxonomy): domain Eukaryota; kingdom Metazoa; phylum Chordata; class Aves; order Galliformes; family Phasianidae; genus Alectoris; species Alectoris magna. Next base: position 11,681,165 of record CM060572.1, read on the forward strand.
AAGGGGTAGGATTTTGCCCTACGAGCAGGATAAAGTATAGCCAAGTTACCAATTTCTCAAAGAAACCTATCAGAATTTTGAGTATATGCTAGATTTTACTCATTTCATCTCTCTTAAAGGGGATCTATTGCCTCCCACGTCCTTAAACTAAAAAGTCAGCAAAAGGATGCTCTGAATCCCAGATGTTAATTGCACAGACTCACTGGATTAGAACTGCAGATAATTAATTGTGAAACTTTAATACATACTAAACTAAATGGATGATAGGATTTCCAGTAGGTGGTTCTGAGGTCCAGAAGGGGAAGATTATTTCTTAAAATATGAGAGCCCTAGAGGCCAACATCATCCACAGTGTCTGATTTCAGGAAGTTAGAGAAGTTTGGGAAACAGCACAAGGGCCAAGTGAGGAGCTGTAGTGCTTACACATACAGCGCAGCACCTCAAGGGGCTTCATACACTGCAGTTCATTTTGGTAAGAAAGCAGCAGCTTTTTAGCTTTTAGATACAGTGTGCGATTGTTCACCACGTCTCCTGTAAGGTCAGCTGTAGACAAAATGATCCATTACATCTTGCTTTAAAACAAAACAAAAAGCCACCACCACAGCATTTACTGCTATGATACCACAATCTCATTCTCCCGATTCTTAAGAATGCAGTTTGTCTGATAAAGCTCAGAGTAAAGCAATGTAAAGACAGAACTAAGATAAAGACCTTTTTAGGGGAAAAATGCTTACTTTTGTGAGGATTTTTATTATTTTTTTTTAATCTGGGAAGCACATAAAGCAAGAAGAACATGACTAACAAAGCAATTATTATTTCATTTATACATGGTAGATCTGGAAGGCCTCAGACACAATAAAAGTCACACAGTACCTGGTGTTACTTGCTCATTAAAATATGAATTGAAAAGGAAAGGCAAAAGTAAAGAGTGGCAGAGGGTTTAAATCGTGTGCCATCTATAAGAGATTAGGAAACTGAATCTGGCTTTGAGTTCCCTCCTCAGTTTCTTACCCTCACCATTTCTCTCTATCTCCATGTACCAGAAGACTTCACTTTTGCACACTGCCTACCTGGTGTTTCACTGATACAAATGAAACCAGATACTTTTTTCCTCCCAAAATGTGCAATAGTGACTTTCAGACCTAAATTTTCAGGTGTCTGCTGTGTGCTCCTGGGATTTTATTAGGGATTGTGACCAAGAGGCATAATTTGAAACTATTGTTATACTGATAATGCCACAGCTTATTTTCCTATTACAGGTGATCCAAGGGAAGTAATTTCCTGTTTGATGAGACACCTAAATGACATGTAGCTGTGGGTATCAGAAAAACATGCCCTGCGATTAAATTTAAAGAATATTGAGCATATATTGGCTGGTGCCTGATACTTTTTAAATGGCACTTCATGCTTTGCAGCTCCATTTAAAGGAAGTTTTACAGTGTCTCATTTGAAGGTTCACGACCTCAAGGTCATCTTTGATATCAGCCCATCTTTTGATTATCAGTTTAGCTACGTGACAAAAACTTTTACATCTACAGAGGACAGTAAGTAAGGCTACAACCAAGGCTGTCTCAGGAGGGTGCTAGGCTGTCATTCATGCTTTTATTACATCTCAGCTGGATTATCGAAACATATTGTTCCCAGGCCTTCTGGACCAGGCACTTCAGAAGCTGCAACACAGCAAAAATATTGAAGCTGGAGGGATTAAGTAGCTGTCAGCGAGCACGGCCCACAGCAGCCATGCTGAGAGCTTAACAAGAACCACAGGTAAGGCATCGAACTGCATTTCTGTTCTCCCAACCCAACCTCTAATAATAGTTCACCACACCTGCACCAGGGGTGAGCCCAAGAAATAGATTTGGCCCCTCTGTATTGCTATTAGTGACGGGGCAGACAGAGGTTGAGGACTTGCTGAGCACTGTGTGGTGCTGTGTACATCAGGCAACTGTAGGGAGAACAAATATGCCTTCCAACTGCCTCAGAGCACAGGGATTCTTCAGCCAAATTTAACCAACAGATCCACTCTTCATTCCTTCAGCATTATTTACTTAGTCTAAGGAAAAGCTCCCAGCTGCACTTTCCAAATTCTCCTGGATGTCACCCAGACCACCTAGGTTCCCCAGCTCCCTACTCTAGGATCAGATCTATTAATATCAAATTTGTCATTTTATTTTAAAGTCAGTGTATTTATGTAACATGAAGTAATCTACTAACAAACCAAGAGCTTAAGACATTACTCAGCTGTAAGGTTAAAATACAACCCTGAACACTTGCTCCATTAGTAGATGGCTGCAGCTACTCCTCCCTATTGGACTCAGCTATGGATCCAGTGAACACAGCTGCCTGCAGCAGTCTTACATCAGTTGGGCCTGAGATACAGGTGTTGTGGTCCAGCTGCACTCCCATCTCCTGGCATTGTGGTTAAAAAGAGATTGCACAGCTACTTTCAGTCTGCATAGAAATGTAATGCAGAGACATACTGAATACTCATGGAGAATAAAAATGGGACAAATGAGACCTCAGTGAAGACTTGTTAACAGAGTCACTACAGATAAAATAACTAAAGCTTATTTTTAACATAGAGGTTTTGCATTACAGAGTTGAGCCACAACTCACTGAGCATCACATAACAGCCTTTGAATACTTTTAAGCAGAGACCAAAAGTATTTATTGAACCACATGTACTCTCAGTGGTATCTCAGTATCTCTTTCATACAAACACCTCCTCAGTTCTCATTCTGTAGTTCGCTACTTCCATGGTTCTCCTACATTTGAAGGGCATTTGGAAATTTACTGTATGTTGTAATGCATTGGTATAATTACAAAATCTCATTAAGGAGGACTCGATTATTGATTTACTGGTTTTCTATTCATTAAATTTCACCATAAAAAGCATTATTACTTTTTAAGTCAGCATGCTTAAACACAAATGGAATTATCATAAGAGAAACAACATAAAATGGAGCTATTAATATTAAAACAGTTATAGTTTGAAGATTATTCATTTAATAAATCTTTGTGATATTAGCAAGATTGATGAGTAGTAGTACAAATGAGGGGAACATGGGAGAGATGATCATTTATTATCATTACAGAGATATAAAGTATGATTCAGTGTTTCATAATGGATGTTAAATTTGATTTAACATATGGCTGACTCATTCTCTGAAAACTGTTCTTAAAGACAAACTCATTGAAAAGTCAAATCCATTGTCTTAATAATACACTTGAATTATCTTTTGATAAGAAAATAACTACCATGTCCTAAGACAAATCAGGCAGATTGTGCAAGAGCTGCCACGCTATACGCCAGCAGTACAGAAAATCCACACTTATGGTTAGAAATAATGCCTCAAGCATGCCAGGGTGAGAATAGAAAATGAGTGCAAACCATCTTCCGTAGCAAACCCGTGTGCACAAAGGGCTACCCTGCCACCTCCCCTATGCATGCATGTTCAGTATTGCTTTTATTCATGCAAAATGCCACAGCAAGTGTGTATCTGAGTATGTACAGGAGGTGACACTTCCTGATTCTTGCACTGCACAATCTGAGATGGAAAAGAGTAGTCTTAAGTTAAAACATCTGCACTACTCAAGCATTATAGCCCCCAAAGAAATGCTAAGCAGCAGAAACTGACTGTTGCTGCTCTGATGACACTATTCAATACCTTATTAATAGAAAGTCAAACATACTGTAAGAAGGGATAATTAATTGCTTGATCACTGCTTTAAGTGGCTGAGCTGGTTAACAAACAAGTCATCTTAAATGAACGACTGATATTTCTTGGTGAATAAATACCTGGAAGACATTTTTGGTGTGTACATCTGAAGTACTATCCAAATTAACAGCATGTTCGCAATCTCAGCGCCATTGTGGTGTTTCTTCCAAGCAGTCTTGCCACAAAAACTTGGAAAAAATACTCTTGTGGGTCCATCATTATTTTGCTGAGGATTAAGAGTAAGAAAAATTTATTTTTTCCCTGCCCTGTGCCCAACACCTTACACACATCCCCCATGAACAGGACATCAGCGAGACTGAACGAATGCTCTGTAGCATCCTTGGCACATTCAATGCCATTGTCATATATCCCCTGTCAAAAACTGACATTTTGCACTTCTCCATCTTCTATGTCTGCTGCCTCTTTCTTTGGTGGTAGTTATTTGCAATAATTTTTGTTTAATTAGGGAACTAATCAAATCAATACCTCACCACCTCACTGTTCCTCTTGCAGCACACCAGAGGTTATTTATTATTTATTCATCCTATTGTGATCATCCAGTCCTTGTTAAAATACTGGCAGCACAAGTCCCAGTGGTGTGGTTTACTGGAAGGTTTACAGTTCTGGCCCACCAGGTTCCTCTTTAGAAATCATCCTCATAAATAGACTCCAGTAAAGGTCTGATGTTTTAATTTCCCAGCTCTACAGAGTTTTACTTGTTTCTACCCTCTGTCACATGCTATAACTAATCCAGACTTGTACTTAAAGGAAAAGGATTGTTGAGCTGCTCTGCCCTCCCTTTTTATGAAACAATTTACATCTCTAAAGGAAAGGTTTTGTCTTGTTCTAACAAACTGCAGGCCTAATGCTGGGTCGTGTTGCAGGATCTGGCCTTTAATAACAGATATATTCCTGTACACGCACCTTCCCAAATACCACCTCACATAAGGGAAATGTGACAGACTTAAATATGCAGAAGAATAATGGAGTATTACAGTCTTTATTCTTCAAATATCATAATCAGATAATGACCTGCTAAAGTGGCCTGTTCACTTACTCTTGGCTGAAAGAGTTTATTTGGGAAGGAATTCAATCTGCACACCGACCTTTTGTACATCTTAGATGCACAGCCTTCACTCTTGTCACTTTTTCTCCATCTCTTCCATGAGAATTTACTTTCTCATACGTAGCACTGTTCAAGCAAGCTTCCCAGTTGCTAAATACACTAAGGAAGTATTAGGAGAAAACTGTGACAGGATGAAAATGTCTCAGAACATTTGGCAATGAATGTATATGCAGAGAGTCTACCGAGGCAGAGAAGATTTGTAATAGGAAAATTCTAGCATCTACATAGGTTCTAACTCTCTCTTCTTTCTAATTTTACAGACTGACAACGGATTCAAAAGCTCCCTGGAGAAACTGAGCATGGCTGAAATGTAGAAGGTCTGGTACAAGGATGAACAAGCCTTGTTAAGCGAAACCTTTGAATATGTATGCCCTTTTTGATTTGCTGCAGTGAGTTTCTCTGCTGCTAGTAATTCACTTCTGCTTGTTTACATTTAAAGGATAACATTCGTAATAGGAAACACAAATGAAAAAATGGCTTCTGCAGATGATTAAGTGTTACAGAAGGATAAGGTTGCAAGCTTACTGCTAACAGCGCATTTACCCCAACATCAACAGCATTGTCCCATTTACACCTTCCTTCCCTGCAAACCACACAAGAAAAAGAACATTTACAAGACATTGAGGCATAGATATGTTTTCCAAGTGCTTTTCTGGACTCTCTGATGCTTATTCTACGAAGTTTCTCACCAGTGAATAAGCTGTCCGAAAGTAAAACCTTAAATGCTCAGCACAGTGCTGAGGAGACAGAATTAAGAAAAAATAATAATTTAATTGCTTTTGCTTAATCTGTAATTAATCAAGAGCATGTCTCTTCTCACCATAGCATCATAGGTACCTAAAAAATGTTACATTTTAATCAAATACATATACATCTTGGGCAAAATTAATCAATGGTGATTGAAATAGCAGATCAACCAGATTCTACTACAGTAAGATTTTTCTGAAGTGTGCAGAAGCAGTAAGCATATCCATGAGATTTGCACTAAGTGGCAATTTGTTGTGTTTACAAAGATCATAAAGACACTAATCATGCAAACCATGGCTTCAACCACTCTTTATCCCAGCATCATTCATTCCAGCGTTGAGCTCATCCCAAGTCATTACCAGCAGCTCTTTGTTGAAGTAAGCATGTCCTGCAAGATTTGAAGCACTTCAAAGCTCTCTTGGACTGGACAGACTGTCAGATGCGGGGGCTCCCACTGCTTTTACTTCTCTTTTTCCAGAATTTTACTGATACGTTTAGGATTGCTGGTTTTATCTCTATTGCTGCCAACAGACACACATGCTTACTTTTTTCACGTGATAGGGATATTTTTTCTATAACCTCAAACTTCTATCTTTTATTTCAGCCCTTTGAGCATTTCTAAACAGAACAGGTGTCAAGTGAATATCTGAAGAAAGACTGTTTCATAGCGTTCAGATATTTAAATAATGTTGATCTATCTTCAATGCTTGTCTTTGGCCAATTTGTCATAGATTTGTTCATTAGTATCCAGTTTTTACACCCACTGTAGTTTTTTTCCTACTTCTTAGTATGGCACATACGTATAACTATGAATTTCTGAACTGCAAGACTCATCATTCACTTTAAATTATCTGATTACAGCTCCATTGTTTCTATGAGCTTTCAAGGATGAAGACATCTGAAAACAGTTAGTGGCTCAAATGCTTTAAATACCAAGGATATAAATTTATAATCTTGACTGCTGCTGCATCTCATCCTGCGTGATTGCCTTAAAAACCTACGCACCCAATCATCACCAAACATGAGTTTGTAGCAGTAGGAACTCAGGATGCTCAGGGCTACTAGCTTGGGTGAAAAGTTGCAAAACTTACCTGCACTGACGTTAAATTACTATCAGCCTATGGAAATGTTTCACAGTACCAAATACATGAAGTACTGACATCTGAAAATGTTAAGCGCACATGTTGTTAATTACGCTTCTTCCTTCTCATGGCCATAGTTTCTAAAAAGTCTTTCCAAACAGGAGGTGAGATGTAAATGGGAAAGCCTCCTGTGTAGCTCCATGCTTTATATGGATCTTTTCACCGCCTCCTAGCCAAGTTTAAATGCCACATAGATGATATTCAGAATATATGGCTTTTCTGTTCTTTTTTTGTTCTTGGGCTTCCAACACTGATGCTATTGTTGAGCACTCAAAGGCTCTTTGTAGCCCAAAATAGCTGTACCAAGACTTTGCCGTATTCAATCATTTTTACCCAGAACCTGATTTCTATTCTGTAGAGTAGCAATAACTCTTCTAAACCCTGCATGCTTTTGCAGACATGTAAGGTTCAAAAGCCCTGATGCCTAGTTAATCAATACTTTAGGAAGACCTTGTATAACGCTCATTAAAGCCTAACACATTGTATTTCATCATCTTGTCTGCTCTCTGTACTCAGAATGCCCTGCAGCTTCTCTCCAGCTCAATGTCCTTCAAGTTCTTCATGCAGCTTGTTGGGGTGTTTTCCTACCCACTTCTCATTGACACAGCTTAACATCTCAAGTAAATGTTTTGTCTTATATCCTCCCTCCTCTACAGACAAGAAAATGGGGCAGAGTGGGGCATGTGAGGAAAACCAAATTCCCAAGTATTAATTCCTGGTGCTGCTGCTGCAGTTTTTGCTCTGAAGTGAGAAACCTGCAGGCTGTCAGGCATCAGAGCACGAAGCAAAGACATCCTCACACAGTCCCAGTCCACATGGCTGAATAGCCAGATGGCTTTGAACAACAGTTATTTTCTCCATCTCACTCTTTGAACTCAACTGTGGGCAAAACTGACAAAGGCTTTATGGCCAATTCTGTCTGCTGCCTCCAACACCAGGAAAAGAGATCCAGGCAACACCAGTCTAAACAACACTGTGCATCATTCAGCCTTTAGCCTGGCCTCAGCACTGTGGGAAGGGCTGGAACAAAGCTTATATCCTGCCTATTTACAATTTCCAGCCTACTCCAAGCATTCAATTTGTTCACACAAAGTAACAGTCTCCTAACTGAGGAATAAGGATTATAATACAAATAATATTATACAATCATGGAATCACTCAGGTTGGAAGGGACCTCAAAGATCATCAAGTCCAACTGCAGCCTAACCATAGTACCCTAACTCTAACAACCCTCTACTAAATCATATCTCCAAACGGCTCTTAAACACATCCAGGGACGGTGACTCAACCACCTCCCTGGGGAGCCTATTCCAATGTCTAACCACCCCTTTCTGTAAGGAAGTGTTACCTAACGTCCAACCCAAACCCACCTTGGCGGAACTTGAGGCCATTTCCCTTCGTCTTGTCACCTGTCACCACTGAGAAGAGACCAGCCCCGCTCTCACTGTAAGCACCTTTCAGGTACTGGAAGAGAGTAGTAAGGTCTCCCCTCAGCCGCCTCTTCCCCAGACTAAACAGCCGCAGCTCCCTCAGCCTCTCCTCATAGGGCTGATTTTCCAGGCTCTTCACTGTATATACATATATATATATAATATTATAATATATAACCAAACCACCTCCTGTCTAATAACTAGTTGGACAATGCTTAGAAGATCCTCTATTATGTTGAAATACACTGCTCTCCCCAAGGCAGGCCAGTGTTTAACCTCAGCCTATACTTGGTTATCATGCAAAAACCCTAAACTGCAAACTACTGTCACTCTTATTTGTAATTACGTACTTAAAAGAGCGGCTCAGGAGATGCATACATCCTTTGCCAACTCACCTGGGCAGCACTGTAAAATGACCACCAGTCAATCTCTAAGCAGAGCTCATAGCATCTGGGAATCATATGTCTGTACTACCAGCATAATTTTACATTCAATTGACTTTTAGGAGCAGATTTTACAGAAATCAAGCACCAGTATAATCATGCAGGTAACAGCTTCACAACCTAAGTCAGGATACTTTTTGGTGCATAAAGGCACTTAATTACAAGACTAGATGAAAACCACATGCAGAACCAGATGCTTCTACTTTCAGATATTGTGTTTCCATGCCTGCCCCACAAGTCAGGCAAAAATCCTGGTTTGATGAAGCAGTCGTGGATTTAAGAACATGAAAAACATGAGCAAAATCTATACTCCCACACACACATCCAAAGCATTTCCCCAAAGACAGCAGAATGATCTCCGTTCCACATAATACGTATTTGCATTCTTTTGTTCTGAATGATATTAATAGTCTGATGTGATAAATTATTAGAGAGGAAAAACACAAAATAAAGCAAATCTTGATGAAGATGCCTTAGCACTCATACCTACAGGGAAACATTCATGCTCAACCCACTTTAAAGCTTCCTTAATCAGAGTGGAGCTATACTAACATAAAAGGGAAGCATCTCCGCAAAAAAGTCAATTACAACCAGAGCAACACCGCTGGCCACAGGACAGGGTGCAGCTTCCTAATGACAACAGCTACTGCAAGCTACCTAGGAGATGTTAGCTTTAGACATCAGCTGACCCGAGCTAGTTAATACTGTCAGAACTAACCCCTTCACCAAATTGAATCACAATTCTCCTCTGGAGGGTGACTGGCATTTCCAGAGCAAGTTTGCTCTGTTTTCTGCAAACTCAACCTCAGACATATGAAAGTCAAGCTGTGCTCTTTCTGGTTCACGCCCTGAGGCAGCAGCAGCAACAAGATTCTCCTGACCAAATCTTGCCCTCAATTAAGCTTGTGCCATCCTGGCTCTGCAAGGCTAACTGAAATACAAAGCAAGCGCAGATGTGCTGTCTTTGTCACATGTGGATCAAAATACACACGGGGCTGGTTTCTTGGCACAGGAGGAGATATTCTTAGGATTTTTTTTTCTGATCTACTCTAACTTTTAAACAAGGTCTGTAGCAAGCAATCTGTAGAAAAGAGGAAAAAATTGCTGCAATTTGAAGACAGCATAGGTAGGGAATATTTAGATGATATCCATTCCAAACTCTACAGAAATCCTCTGGGAATATACCTGAACATGTTTACTCATGGCTGTAAAAACAGTGATAGAGGGGCTATTTGTTTTTCCAGGACTCAGCACAGGGGAACTGACTATGCCCTAAAGAGTGCATAGTGCTGATTCACTCATTCATTAAGTTATACAGGAAGGAATTCAGAGTTTAAATTCCCCTTCAGCTCTTATTTTCATTTCAGAATGTCTTGGTCTGAGACTGCCAATGCTCATGGAAGCAGCAGGTGCCAGCTGTTCGATTCCTTTCCTTCAAAATTTCACCTATGTGGTTGCTTACTGCAACCAAGGTCAAGTGGAGTAGGCATGCAAATCTTGGACCTATGTAGCAAGTTTCCAACCCTTTCTGACTTCAGCTCCCAGAGCATCATAATGGCTTCCCAAGGCGATGCCTACAAATGAAGTGCTTAGGTTTGGTTTTCTACTAGAGAACAAAACAATAAGCCTGGTAATTTTTTAAGTGCTTTGGAAGTGATTGCTCTTTTACTTAGATGATACTTCTTCCTGTCAGTCACACGCAGGTAAATACAAAGCAACCACTTGAAATCAGTAGAATAACCTCTTCAATTTCAGCCTTTGTTTTCATAAGCTTATACAGAATTACTTGGCTAACAAAAGCTACAAATTATAAATAATAATCTACAATTTTAGTTTAGTACAATTACCCTAATATTACACTGAAGTGTAAAGCTGTGCCCAATGCTGCCAGAAGTTAATGGAACTGTGCAGCAATAATTACAGGAGCAGCAAAACAAGAATAGCTTCAGCCCTGAGCAAAGATACAAGCCTTTCAGAAAAGTCAAATCTCTGGCTTCCCACACAGCTCTGCAGGATGTAGACTGCCCTCTGAACAAAGAGCTTCCTAATACCTTATAAAGCAAAGAACACTATTTCACCATGACAGCAGTATCCTGTCACCATCCAGGTGGAATAATCCTAGGCTCTCTGTTCAATAGGATCATACCCATATCCACTGGTTCATTATAATACTGAGCTTCTCCCTTGCCTGTTTCCATGACCTTCACATTTCCATGAGACAAGACTAAGAACAGTCACCCTCATTTTCCAATTATTGCTTTGATATTTTGCTGCTCAAAGCTATCAAATTCAGTGCAATTCCAGTCTCGCAGAAAGAAGGAATGTGATTATATCTGGGAGAAGTCTCAAACCATCTGCAAAAAAACAGTAATAGTAATGAAACACCCTTTTCCAAAGATGTTGTATATCACCTTTGTAATATTTTGTCAGTTCCACTTAGAAAAATTAATGCCTTGGGAGAAAATAATTGAAGGCGTCTTTCTGGAGTACCATAAGCATCCCCTTGGGGTCTTTATTATTCTAACAATTTCCCATTTTAAAATACACAGGTACTAACAATCAACAAATTATTACATTTCCTTTAAATGAACTGAAACAACAAAGATAATTAACTAAGAACATAAGCCTGCTTTCCATATGGTAATACACATCCCAAGGGCAAAGTACTTTTCTTTTAAGGAATTCCCCACAGATTTCTTATCCACCTTGTAAGGGTAATTAACAACTGCAAAACACAACTGAACTTGCTTGATGTCACAATATTCTGCAGTGCATTACTTTTTCATGGAAAATCAATGTGATATGTAAAATACAACAAACAACAAGGTAGGACCTTGGAGGAATAAAGCCATGTTTCCTGTGATGGAGTATGCTGCTGTAACCAGCAGTACAACAAACTCTGAAGAGGTGTTTAGAACAACATTTACATTCCTGGTTATATAAAAAGGATGGCTAAAATAGGGTGTGTGACTTCCCATTTAATTAAGAGGTAGTCAGCAGTATCTCCTACGAATAACAACTTTGGAGAAAGAAGAAAAAGGAACATGTTTGTTAACAGACATAGAATATGTTAAAATTTAGGTTAGATAAGACAAACTTTGGTTTTAATAAAACTTCAAATATTTTAACATAATTACTAGAAGCAAACAGCGCACAGAATACTAATGCTTCTTTGGGCACACAGTATTAAAATTCAAAATCATCTTCTACATGATCATTTCAGCTTGTTGCCTAGTTCAGCTTCAAAGCTTATTGTTACTAGGATTAATATAAGGAAGAATGTGGTAAGTGAAACGAAATTAAAACACAAGAGCTAAAAGCAGGGAAAGCACATGGGAACACGAAGGTATAGAGATGCGTTCGGGTTGGTTGGGGATTTTCTTATTTTATTTTTATGAGAATGCAAGTAAAGAGAGAAAATCTCATTCAAAGAAATCCCAGAGGTGAAAGATATACTCAAAGTAGATCAAACAGCAACAGGAAAAATTATCACAAGTTCTGTGCTGATGCAGTTATGGCTTCTTCAGTTTTCCAAGGAAGTGTTTCCACAACTATATAAACCCTCCACACCAACGAGATGTCGTCATTGCACAGAAGATTAGAGTAGAAATTCACCTTTATAAAGCATACCCATACACACCCACATTATTTTCCTAAGAAAAAGACAAAGCAGCACCTCATCAAGAGGTATTCGTAATGCCTGCTGATAATTAAGGCAAGCAGGTCACGTGAGCAATATAATGCTGGTTAGTATTCAAGTTTTCACATTTTATACCCTTTCTTTTGTGAGGGATTTGACAGCTTACCATTGCTGCAGTGTGGACCAGTTTTAAATACGAGAACATTTTACGTGGGATAAATCACTGAGCTGGAAGAAAGTGAATGATTGGCACAGGGCAGAAGTACTTTTTGCTTCAAGGCACTGGTCTGTCATTTGCTGGAAAATCTGTTTTATTAAATGCCATTCACACTTTCCAGATAAGTCACAGAGGGATATGCCAGATTCTTTCCCAAATGCTGCTTGATACTCAGTGCAGATCACTGATGCGAATACAACATCTCTTTTGATGTTCCTAAGCACTGAAGTGTATACATTTCCCAACACATCGAATGTTTATAAGGTTAAAAGAAGCAAAGATATCTACTCCTTACACAGAAAAGGAGGTCACTCTTTCTCTGACCTAAGTATCTAATAAGTTTATTCAAATAACACTAAATAGCATTACAATGGTAGGTACCAATTCCCTGGTTAGAGTGTAGCTTCAGTTAAACAAGTGAACATTTATAATCAGGAGACAGAAAGGAAGGCAGCAAGTAGTAAGGTCTGCTATACAACAGTGATATACTGAGAGTTCTCACCCTGGTTTCTGAGCTGCCCCTTTAGCATTGCTTTTGCAGTAATCCTATCACCAAGAGGAAGTGCAGGTTCGTGGCTCAAGTTTGCAGAAGCCAGTGGGGCAGTGAAGGCCAAAGGAGTAGGAGGAAGCTGAGTTATGCATACATTTCACTATAGATGCACACAGATGCATTTCATGGAACTAAGGCTCTTCATTTGATTTGGCTGCCTATTTGTCAGGTGCAACAGCTGAACACGCTGATGTCATTCACATCAGCGGTTGCTTTTCGCTTCTGCTGTATATGTCAAAACAAAATATGAGTTCCACTGACACTCAGAAATCAAGTATATTATTAGCATAAGTATAATCGTGTTATTTAGGGACCACAAGGGATGCTTTTCTGCTTAGTCCTCAATCAATCATATCTTAAGTTATTTTTCAAAAAACCTGCATGTTCAGATCACCCTTAAATCAGTTGTGAAGTGCATTTATATTGCAAGCCTGCTAGCACTGATCATTAACAAACGTAGCGTTTGCCACAACAAAGTAGACCTGCCATTAAAGCTACCAGTCTATCCATCACCCGTGTTTGTTTCAAATGGCCTTTTGCATGGCACGGCCTCCCATCCAAGTTTCTTAAATCAGGCAGCTCACAGTTTTCAGTGAAACAAAATAAACTGGCTCGCATATGCAACATGCTTTCCAGCGCTGTTTAATAACAATAATTTCAAAATTCAGCCAAGCCTTGTTGAATATTTTTGCCTATATCATCAGCATTACTGTTTTAACCTCCTTTTTTCCTTTCTATCAAAACCAACGATAAGCTGCACGCCCACATACACATTATCGAGAAGACTCATATGTAACCCTAATACATTATTCTAATTATTTTCTACAAAGGAACACATTATACATGATAATAACCAGCAGTAGATCATTATAAATTAAATTTACAAACAGAGGAGGCAGGATATAAACATCTACAATGCAAGCAAACACCACTTTACCTCAGATGTATCACAGATTATATAGCGAAAGACCACCAGAGCTTCTAAGTATTCTCAGCAAATAGAGTACATCCAATGTTGCAGGTACAGCCACACAGAATACTAATTATCACTTAATATCCAAGTGAAAATAACATAACACCTTCATTCAGCTGAAGGCTTTGATTCCTGGCAACTGCTATATGGGATTCTCCTCGTCTGCAAATGTGATCCACAGCGTGCCACTTCCAGGCAAGTCCACTGCTGCCATTTGAAAAGGCCCCACACAAAGATATCAGGGCTCCCCCAGGACAGGAGGGGAAAAAAAAAAGAGTTTGGTACCCACTTACATACAGGTGCTCACAGGTAAAAACAACCTATACTTGGGGCAAGATAAGAACTGACAAATCCCAGTAGGGGTAAGTTTGATCCGAAGCCTCTCATGCTTTTTGCGGTTCCTCCTTTCATCAACAGGCCCTGTCAAACACGTTAGCTGCAGTAGCAGCATGCTGCCTCAGTACATCATAAAATATGTAAGAATATCCAGGCCAGCAAAGGGAACAGCTCCAGAACGAGCACAGCCCTTGGTATCTCCAGACTTCGGGGTGCTTTTCATTCTTAGTACTGCATTAGTGTTATTTTCAAGTGTTTGATGCAGCATTAAATAGTGTCATGTTTTGAGGAATAGAGCTGTACAATACTGCCTGAAGGAAAGAGAAAATACCTTGAAATGAAATGTGTGATCATTTACAATGCCGAAAGCTTTTTAGCTATGGGCATTATTTCACAGCCAAGGTAAGCACTTTCTCCTATGGGTACAACTACACGGCTGCTCTTTGAAAAGCAGATAGTTTCTTTTTCCAGCCTGTCCTTCCTTGTTAAGTTCACACTGATGAGAATTGATCTTCCGACACTAGAGGTGGCAGAACTGCCCTTAAACCACGCCAGGAGCAGCCACAACAAGGCCTCACCCTGGGGCAGCCCCTCTGGCCTTCCACAGTGCGTTCCCTGCACACAGATGTAAGGGCTGCTGTAGGGAAGCCCACAGACTACCTGATCCAAAGAGAAAGAGACGAAATCTGCAGCTGGTCCCGTGCTGCCTCAAGGCAGAAAGGTGCCAGGAACCAACCTCTGGAGCTGAGCTGGTTTAACCACTGGGGGAGCAGTTGCTTCACCCTCACTCACATTGCTTGGACACAGCAGGAGGGGCAGGTGCTGCTTCCAGGTTTTATCAGCTATCCCCAGAGGCAACAAGCAATAAGCCAAAATCCACGCAGAGAACTCAAACGGGGCTGGGACCAGGCTGCATCTCGGCCACACAGCCAAGACTCACCTAGGAGGCAGAGCTGGAGACAAACTCACAGCACAACTCATGATGAATATAACGGATCCCCCAAAGCAAGGAGCTGAGGGTGCGTGGGGTATACATAGAGACCCTGGGAAGGCAACCCAGAACAATTAAACACTATCAGACAAAACCTGCACATGGATGCATGAGCCTTGGCAGGGGTGTCTGTGTGTCCAATGCAGCAAGCAGTGGGAGGTGGTGACTTTCAGCTCCCCTTCTTTAAATATGTTCTGAATCATGGAGATAAAACAAAGAGCTTCAGCAAGCCCTTCCTTTGCCTTTGGGCTCTCCAAAATCCACCCTAGTTTGTAGGAAGCACAGCATGAATAAGCACATGCAACCCCTCTGCATAAACAGGAGCACACAGTCACACTGAAAAAAAAAAAAAGACTTAACATTTGAATTAAAGTCATCAAATGCTTATTGAATTTCCTAGATAGACATTTTATTTAATTTCTCAGCTTCCTTATCCCTGAAGAAGAAATTAAGTTTCATCTCATGAAGACCTGAAAGCTGGACAATCTCTGGAAAAAATCTGCCTTTCATGAATGTTAGAAATTGGAAAAATATATTCTAGGCAGCATAAATAAACCCCAGCTTACAGAAAGGCTGCCTTCAGCTACATATACATGAATGTGCAAACATATAATTGATGCATAAATTTATTAATGCAAACTCAGAAGCTTTACACCTTGTAGTCAAGTTGACATACAATCATTTTATTTTCAAATAGGAGAAAAAAATAGTGCAGAACTGATAAAACTGTTTAAGATTAAATTGGATTTTCCACTACAGAAAGCTGTTTGGAGACAGGTATTCCAACGGCGAGACACGGTACAAAAAAAGTCTCTCAGAGCCTTAATGAGAATGACAAGGGGGAAAAAAGTGTCTCTGCTTTTCTAGAATGTTACTCCGAATGCTGCTTTTGTCATAAAATACGTCTGCATCATTGCAGAAACTATTTTCTTCTTGTCATTATTTTGCAGTATTTAGCTGAAAGGTTGGAACAAGAAAGCTGCATTATGTAAAAACGTCTTAGGTGCTATTCGAGCAAAATGTGACACCAGTTTTGGTTGTAGTGAGAAATAAAATTCTTCAGAGATTTCAGTTCAATATAACAAATGGTACATTAGGCTTAACCCGACAATACCAAGGAGATGGGACAATTAGCATAGTTATCATAAGTGGTTCTTGGCTCTGAAGAATGAGTTCACTGCAGAAGTCGAGAGCTTCCTCCAGGCTCCCTTCCCTTGCTCACTGCTCACCTCCTAGCTAGTCACTTCTCCCCTCCCCACACCATCAGGGCTGCCTGAAGGCCACAGCACCCACTCCACGGCTGAGGAACAGCTTGTATCTAATCCTCTATTTCTTCTCCAGGCAGAGCCAGCTCATGTCCCTAACACACTCTTGCTCCTCCTGCCTTTAAAGTTCTCTTTTTCTCCTTTCAAGGACTTTATTTCACTTTTATATTTCTCTTTGCCGCCAGGGAGGGCTTCCTATTCTCTCCCCTGTTTCAAAACAATGCTCATTTCTCAACATTCACCAACTTCCAGCCCACCCCAGGACTTCTCCGTCTCCAATTCCACATCATCTCTGAGCACGCACATTCTTCCTCCACCTTCAGGATCCCTCAGTTTCTTGTTCTTGTGGGGTGTGTTTTATTCCCTTTAGTGCTTATAGTCACAGTTTTTGGATGAAACCAAAAGGACAGCCACAAATTCCCAATGCACATGATAAGTAGCAGAACAAATGACCAATATCCTTTCCTGCTTCCTACTACTTCTGGATCTCTGCAGGCCGATAAGGGATGAACTCTCATTAAAGCTCAGACAAATTGAAGTCTCATTGAAGATCTGACATGCCTCACAACCTCAATCAGTCTCTGATTCTATGTGAAGTTGATCTACACTAAAGCTAGCAAAGAAATTGTAGTTCATGGACAACTGGGGTGGAAAATTGGTGTTAACATTTTTTTGGTCCAGATCAGACAGTTCCAGTGGCACTGCACGTATAGAAAAGTTCACTGAGCCAGGAAGGTTTCAGCTGAAACACACTCAGCTAAATGAACCGGTATTTTCTGGTTCAACTTTGTCATTTCACAGAATAACTCTAAATTTACGAAGATCAAGGAAAACTTCGGCTTGAAAAAAGAACGTTTGCAATTTGATTTTTCTGAGCTACAGAAGGATAGCAGGTAGTTGCCAATACTTCTAACTGTGTAAGAAGTACAATGAAAGGGAAGCTGTCTTTCAGCGAAGAGCTTTTGGAAGATGAATTATCAGTTAAATCCATCAAAATACTTTGAATTAAACTCTGAGTATTCAGAGAGCAAACAGATTGGTTATGCAAGCTGCTAAAGAAGCTATTTGTGGTGCCATTCACCAAAGACTCACATTAGTATGTACTTACATAACCAAGGTTGTAACACAGACGTGAAACCATTGAGATTAATTGGGTCTACTATGCAGTTAATGATAAGGTATATCCATGTGGCAACACTGTGCTTGGAGTGCCTGGGAGGTTTCAATTGTAATATAATAGAGTTTGTCTTCGGTGACTAGCAAAATCTCATCTGAGAACTGCCATTTTCTGAAGAATAATGCAAATACTCACACTTGTTCAGAAAACTAATTGTGTTTTTTTAAAACTTTTTTTTACTTTCTAAACAGCAGTCATTACACATTTTACTCTACAATCTCCAATACAGGCAATTGTTCTCCTCCGGACTCCTTACCTTCTTCAAAAACATAGCCCACAGTCATTTATGCTATTTGTTCCCCTTCGTATATAATGCTTGCTCCTGTAACAGACCAGTTTCTTCTAGCAGCAGCACATTAAGCAACAAAACACATCATGGTAACCACCTGGTTTGTTCCAGGTGATTCAGTGCTTTGTACCTTAGGCATTTTCATTACAGCTTTATTCATTAGAAACTCTGCAACAGCAACCTGTTACTGCGTGACAGCAGCACCTCAGCACAACGTGCCATGTCTGGCTGCATCCAGAATGGGACTGCCCACACCGTCAGTGCCATTGCTTCCAACCCTCGTTTGGATCTGAGTAGTGATGAGAAAGAAGCCTTTTCCACCTAATTGTGCAATCTTCACTCAAGAATTTCTCGACTCCACTTTGCTTCTTTGGTATGTACTTTTAAAATCATTTTATGCACTATGTAACAAACAAGAATGTTTTTAAAATGAAGTTCATGCTCTTAATGCTTGACATGTGTTAATAGTTCAATAATGCAACTTTACTTAGGCACAGATAATCACTCAGAAGGACAGTGGTTACTGGTAATTACCAACAGTTTGCATATACATTATCATTTACAGAAACTATTGGTATTTTTTTTCTAGGCACTTAGCAGTTATTTACCCAAATTATCCTCAAGTAACTATTTTTCAAAAAAAGGAATTATCATCAAAATTCAGTGAAACAACTTCAATGAATTTCAACTCCCAACAGAAAGATACATTTTCTGAAAACAAAAGAAATGGTTGGCAATCCTTTATGGCAAATTTCACCTTGACTTCTTGTCAGCTTGCATTCAATAACCGCCCTGAATAGCACTAACACATTATTCAAGGTTGTCTTGGCCCTACTAATCTTCAGCATTTCATGACTTCTGAGCGACTATTATCACTGAGAGATGGATGATACTAATAACTGACTACTTTGGAGAATGTATTTTAGGGATTTCATTTCCACTTTCAAATATCATTTATTCATAGGCTTTAAGGAAAATACAGATACTGAAATTAAGCCCCATCAGTAAACTCAATCAGATCATTTTCTAACATATAGATAATGATTGGGAATTGATCTGACTCAAGCTGAAGTCATTGGAAGAATAGTTAATAACCCTTAGGTTATGCTCTCTAGCGAGTGAATGTGCTTGTTAAGTACAGTAAAATAATTACAGTGCATGAACATCCATATCTAGCCGTCGCTGAATAGGACTGTGATGTGCACTGTGTGTATTTGAAGTGTGTGGAGCCTTAAATTACTGGTGAAAAACCTTAGAGGTTGCCTTGAAGCAATTCTCTACTGTCTGGACTGACTGTCCATTAAGGAAGGTCAGACTGAGCTCCTTCACATAGCAGGAGCTGGAAGCAGTGAGAGCTGCTGCATACACCACGGCATCATTTGACAAGCTTTTGGAACTTTAATTCACGTAAGAACAAGAAACTTTTACTGGAGATGGGCTGAAAACTCTGAGATTGTCCTACACTTCAAATAAATGAAAGTAGCAGATGAAAACAGCTATTGGTAAGGCTTCAAGAGCAAGAGAGCGAGTTCCATGGGCAGAAAGCCTGATGGAAAATGAAACCTGTTCATTTTAGGGGAATGTGTGAAAAAGAAAGGTATTAAAGGAACACACAACTTCAGTCTCTCCTAAGCTGAAAAAGCCAGTCAGCATTCAGGGCTCCCAATGGTCTGCATGTACTTTGCAGTAACTGTTTAGAACTTGAAATCTGGGCTTAGTTTGATACAGTTGGTCATCTCATTGATGGCCACCTTACAATTCTTTTTTTAGCAAAGATATGTATCTGTTGTAATCCAGCACAAAGACTGAATCATCACAATTAAGAACGTAAGTTTCCATCTATCTGAATATTGTACCTTAGCTGCTAAGTATTCACTTCTCCTACAGCCAACCTGCCTAGCACACATGTTTGTTAAACTAGTCACAGGGAAAGTTAATAAGCAAACAAGGCAGACTGCCAAAGCAAAGTTGGCTAAAAAAATAGAAGAAAACAAGTGCAGAAATTTTGGAGCAAAATGGAGCCAAGGGCAGTGCTGTTGAGTCCATAAGACTACCACAAGAATGATAAATTAGAAAAAGGCTTTCAGCACACTATTGACACTAATTATTTTACTATTTCATGTCAATAACAATTTATTAGAAAGTTTAATAAATTTGTATCAGCGACTGCTCCAGAGTCAGAGATTTTTAATAGGTGGATTTCAGAATATAAACTACACATTTCATGGTCATGAGGCATGCATCTTCTTCGCTATCAACGCATACACAGAAAGAACACAATCATTTTTTACAGTGAGCAAAGGTAAACTGAACAGTGTTCAAAAGCCATAGAGGTAGCGTTTTTAATTGTTGCCTAGTAACGGGTACAGTACGGGAATTGACCTTCAGCTAAAATTAAGAAAAAATATTAAGAAAGAAAAAGAAAAAAAGAGGAAGAGAAATTAGAAAGGAAACTATTTTTAAGTTGCCGTGCTACCATTTGTAAGTGTTCATTTAAAATTCCTCCAACTGACTTGCTTGAAATGGTTAAATCATCCCCCATTAAGCCATTCCGCATTTCACCACACAAACTGAGATTTTAGGCAGGGTTGACACAGAGGATGAGCGTCACCTTGTCAGCAAAAGCCAAATTCAAATCTAAGGTAAGTGGACGTCAGATGTCTGAGAAACTTCAAAGAAACACAAAAAATGGACCATGTGGACCACAATTACTAAATGCATATAACTTTTCTTTCCCCTATTGTTAATCACGTACATGTGAAATTTGCACTCACCAAAAGAAAGAGATTTTGGGGAAGTTCTAACTTGTCAGCAAGCACTTTCAAGCAGCTCTGGATAGAAATCCTTTTATGTGACTAAAGAAAATGCATTCATATTTTTATAAGAATATTTTTAGATGAGTTAAAATCTGATGTACATCATATATAACATCCTAGATCACAGTTCATCTTAGCTATGAACTATTCAGTTAAATACGTTTATATTAATGAACAGGTCACAACACTAAGTGTAGTTCTGTATAGACAGTAATGGCATTATTTTTTTTCTGCAGCTGTTGTGTACTCTTGCACTAAAAATGATCCCTCAAATTCAGAGGTAAAAAGGCAGTGGTTCCTTGCAATCAGTTGTATAAATAGGAGAACACACTGCCCCAAAGAGAAATTGCATGCGTGTGAGGGTAACCTTTATGCCAATTGTCTGTATATCTAAAGGGTATTCCTAAAATTCTTGTCTGTTTTCAGGTCAGTTCCCTTGTTTAAAAAGCTCGGTTTTAATTGAAGCAGTAAGTTAGCTGATTTTACACATTTGGATGG
The DNA here is from genome assembly GCA_030625065.1 of Alectoris magna. Classification (NCBI taxonomy): domain Eukaryota; kingdom Metazoa; phylum Chordata; class Aves; order Galliformes; family Phasianidae; genus Alectoris; species Alectoris magna. Next base: position 11,702,524 of record CM060572.1, read on the forward strand.
AAGAGCAAAATGGCTTTTGTGATGAGCATCTGCTGTTTTGTTAAAAATGTGGTTAAAGACATTAACAAAAGTGACATTACCAGCTGTTCTAATGTCAAACAGCTTAGTAAAACTGTTTTTTGTCAAATGACAACATATGACACCAAAATCAATTCCAAACCAATAACACTCTCTTAGTTGCAAAACAGGCTGCAATCTAGAAAAAAATGTTAATTAAAGTACAAATTATACTTTTTCCCCTGAAAGAATGGAATGCCAGATTTACTGACAAAACTCAACCTCTTTTCTAAAATCATAAGAGACAAAATATACATCAGAGAGCTTGCTGTAGATTATAAATAACACCTTATTCCCATAATATACTCATAATAGCAATAGAACATGACAGGCTGCGCCTCTCAGGGCAATTAAAGCATGCCTCAGGTGGTTAAAGTACCTTGGCCTTTGGACTTGCAGCATACAATCTCCCACCCTTTTGCACTGTAATCATCAGGCAGGCAATGCCTGCTGTGTGCTGCTGTTCAACTATCCCACGCTTCTGTTCCCATCATTTATAATTATCAGATTATTAGAAGGTGACACGCTAGCAGCCTTGTCAGCCAGTGTTGATCTCAAAGGACAATTATAGTCACAGCTAAACTGAGGATTTGGGCCAATACCCTTTACGTTCTCTTAAAAAAAAAAAAAAAAAAGTTACTCAAAATGAATAAAGCAAGAAAACAAATTACCAAAATACGAGTGGCATCATATAGACCTTAAATTCAGGTTCCAAGTCAGAAGCGGACAAATTTGCCTTCAATATGTTAATCAACCTGGGAAGTTTGGACACAATTAAATCCTACATGCTTACATATCTTATTGAACGGGTATACCCTGCTTTTCAAAACTAAGGAAAGACACATGTCAGAAGTGCTTGGGAAAAGTGCCTTCCTGAACCATACGGTGAATTACGCAACTAGAGACTGTCAAGGTAAGTTCAGTCCTCTGAGACAGCAATGCTGCAAAAGGGATTGGTGGGAGAAGCAAGCAAACAGCTGTGTCTTCTTGTTAACTAAATAAAGGACAAATGGCTTTAAATCATGATCGATGTATGCAAACTCACAAACCCTGAAAAACGTGGCAACTGGAATAATGGCTTACAGATGGAATTACTGCTAGTGCTTTGGTGACCAAGGACAGAAATCTGGTGGCATCCACTGGATTTTATGCTCTGAGTACATAAGCAGCTCATACAGTACATATCACAATGATTTTCAGTTCCATACTAAAATCATTCTACTAAAATTATTATTTTTATTATAATATTTTAATTGGATATTTCCCATAAAAACCCAAACACATTTCAACACATGTTCTTATACAACTCCAGCAAAGAAATAGGATACATAATACATCAGTGTTTGTTGCTGTCCCCTCACACCACAGCATATGTTAGGTGAGTTACAGGCACTTGTGTTGCTGCTGCAGCTCTTCACAGCTAAATTGTTACATTAAAATCTTAGGCATATGCTATTTTCAAGCTGTAAAATACCTGCTTACTTAAACACACAGATGCCAATAATCCCCATATGTCTTGAGAAGATTTTGAACCACTCTTAATAATTGATTAGCTCTGCACCACACAAATTTGAAAACGTAATAAGAGGGAAAATTCTCACATTTGTTACAAATAACTGATACATACCAGCTGCTTGAAGAAGATGGCTGAGACTTGGTAGCAGCAAGATGAATCTGATCCTCCGGTGCACAGCTCCTATTCAGGACAGGTGACTTTACCCTGACTAGCACCTCCCATTACAACAACCCAGCATCCCGCGTGCAGCCCAAGACTGCAATACCTAATTTCCAGACCAAAATGATGGTTTCTGCTCTAAAGAATTAGTTTTCAGAAGTGTCTGGGGGGGAAGCGGGGGGCTCTGTCAGGAGCTCTCTACAAATGGCTGCTACCACAGGCCCAGGCCACATAAAGCCTCAAAGACAAGACTTGTGTGCACCTAGAAGATGCCAGCTCTTCTCCACATGCAGCAACCCATGATTGAGGAAGAAAGCTACTGTGTTCTGCCCATGCTGTATTCTCAGCAAGGAGAGCCAGACAATTTCAAGAATAGGCCTTACCTCCTTCAAAGATGCTTCTAAAACGCAAAGTTGAAGAACACAACCATTGCACTAGTGCAGGAAACCTGGAAAACAGTTTCCTAAGATCGCCCCACTGAACGTTCCCTCGTGATTCTTCTGGAAACTGCAGTTAAAGCGAGAGTTGCCTGGCAGAAACCTCAATTATATGAATGCGCCGTCTCCACAGATCACTTGGCAAGGACCCACTTAAGTATAAGCAAATCATTAGGTACAGAAAATATAAGGGACTGAAAACACACTGTGCAACCATTCATCTAATGCTCCCGCTGCAGCCACCCAGCTAATGAGATGCTCTCTCCAGCCATCTGCAGAGCTGGGGATTCCCTGCCCTCAACTGGTTTTAGTTTGCTCTAAAACATCAGGCATGCAAAGACAGCAAGGAAACCAACTAGGGATATATATTCTGTAGTAATTCATTAGGATTTCCTAGTTGCTATTACTATTAATCACTAATTGTTTGCAGCAAGCGGAATTTATATTCCACATGAGGCACCATCAAAGAAGCTAAAAAAGTAAAAAAGCAAAAGGCTGACAGCACACATCAGACAAAACAAAGGACACAAAAAGACAGCAGCAGACTATGTAGAAAGCAGAGAGCCAATCCACGCACTTAAAACTGAACTATTTTGCATGCTTTGATCAGCACAGTCTTACAGTAATGTGTGCTCTGGGGTCTGCCATTTCTCCCCAGCTGTGCAGTGGCATGTTACACTGGTGAAACTTAGAAAGCAACGTAACCTCAGCTGACAGGTTTATTAAGACACAGAAGACATTACACGAGGCCCTCTGACACTATAATCGCTAACTCAGTCAGGAGGAGAAAACTACTTGCTATCATTACAGGAAATAATTGGTCAAAAAAAGAAAAAAAAAAAAGAAAAAAGAAAAAAAAGAAAAGAAAGGAGAAAGCAAACAGTCTTGTAAATGTCACGTTAATTATTTAGAATACAGGTGCTCTCAGCCACATATGTTGCGTTCCATCTCTATAGTTTTCAATGACCAAAAGTAAAGACCCAGAAAAAAGATTGTAGTTTGACCTTGCTTCACTGGCTCAACTGCTTTGCCTTCTATTAATGAAACTGTTTGTGCTTCTTTTTCGCAGCTAGGGCTGCTTCACTGCTACTATGATAAGTCTCAGTTTACAGTGATTCACAGTTAAACTACACTAATTTACCCTAGTCTGGATTTAATACACACGGTCACAATACAACTCCTTCTCATCGTTTTCTCTCCCTGTTAGGCTTAGCTGTTAGGGAAGGAGAAGGGTTTGATGGTTTGTAGGACTTCATGTAACACTCCTACAAAAATGTCAACTTTTAAGTGTGTCAGAAAAAAAAAATGAATGCGAGGGAGTCAACATTTTGGGGAAACACGTATGGCTCTTCACCTTGTGAGACACAACCTAGCACAGGTCAGAAGAAAACAAAAACCTGCTCCCATCCCACGTTGAAAGCCCTGATATCCCCATGCTGTTCCTGCTGTGGCATCAGACACTGAACAACAGAAAAAAAACCACAATTCTTGCTTATGGATTCTGAAAAATGCATAATAATACCGAGATAGAAATAGGTCACTGAGACAAGGAGAAACCCAATTAACATTTTTGCTGACAAAGCTCAGAAGCCATGCAGCTCCCTGCAGTGCTTGGACTGGCTCCTCATGCCCCATTTTGTCTGAAGAGTGGGGTGGAAGATTGCCTAGCCAATACCTTTCCTTTCTCTACTCCTTGACTCAAGTGATTGAAATGCTCCTCATCCTTTATTTCCACAGCTCTTGAAAAGACCTGAAACGAAGACCAGGAGACATGTTTTTGAGAATGTTCAGACACTGCTGCTCCCTGTCACATATGCATGTGAGCTCATGTGACAGTGCAACCCAGAGCACACAGTGCCAACTACTCCAAATAAACATACCAAAAATTGAGGGTGGTGATCGAATGAAACAGAAACCAAGTTACTAAGAAACTATTGCTTCATAACACGGAAAACCAAACGTATCGGGAATAGATCACTTCCACACACAACCAGTTTGTATTCTTGCCCATTTGCTTGAAAGGAAGCATTCTTTCAGAGGGTACTACAAAACACAACCTGCACAGAGCTACAACCAAATAGTGGATAAACACTAAGTATTTCTTTTCCCCCTGTTCTAGGCATTTAAACCAACCGAGTAACATTTCAAACCTGACCACATTCTTTGGGGAACCAAACAATTTCAGTCTGAACATGTTTGAACTTCTGCTTTAGGCAAGCTTTGTTCTGTTTCTCCAGGCAGGACCTCTGTTGCTCCCTGTGTCCTGAGAGAGCCTTGAGCTGCAGGCACGTCCTGCACAGACCTACAGAAGCTACTACAAAACCAGGCTTACAGCCCAGCAATCAGTTCCCATCTGCCTTCAGGCACAACACATGAATCCAGCACAAACTCCAAAGGCCAGTGCTCTCCTCATAAAGAAGCACAAAACGTAGACTCTCGTGTTTGCAGTCTCCTCCATAAATTTCTATAGGACCCACAACCAATTCACTGACCACCCCAATTCAGTTCCAAGAACATCAGAAATCAGACATTAGTGAGTGCAGGTAATTGCTTGCAAGTTACTGAACTCAGAGCACCTCTATTAGCTTCAAAAAAGGGCCCACCTTTGGAGAAACATCATCCTAGTGTTACTGCAGTATGTGTGCAGAGGAAAGGAGATATGAAAGTTCAGAGCATGCTCTCTATTTATTTTATCTTCAAACATTTGAGATAACAAATGCAAAGCTAACAAACACCACACTGGATCTCCTGATTTCTAATACAGTGTGCCACTAGGGTCCATTTAATACAATGGAATTGCAAAGACTTGAATACGAAGCAGCTTTTGATGCTAAGCAGCTATTGCAAGTATTAGGTGCTCAATGTACCTGCAAATATGCTTAAAAGATGTTTACAAACACACGTGGTGACATGACTCAGCTAGCTTTAATTTAAGATGAAAACATACAAAGGTCTCAGGTACTCCTGTTGATAGACATGATAATGTACGCCAACACTTGTGCCCTGGAGGGATGTAGTGGATGATTTAGCCGGTATGAAAATGCTTATGTTAGGGGATTCCTTTAATTTATTTATTTTGCCTTTAGAAGCTTATACCGAAGAGTGTCGCTGGGAAGGTCATATTGCTTGGATTTTTACACCTTGTACAGAAAGTCCTCCAGAGAGCTCCCTGCAAGCCAGCAGTGAATAAACATTCTTTAGTGATGTTTGCTCCTAACTTACCTCTCCAGTGTGTGAGGCAGGAGCAGAGCTCAGCTTCCCTTTACAGGATGCGTGTCTTTCATTTTAATGTCTGTGAGCTGAGATGAAATCTGCTTTTTGTTTCCTCTCATTTTCAGCTGCCTTTTTCCTTTGTCAGAACTGACAACTTAAAGGACAATCAAAACAGAGAAAGAAACCTTGTTTGACCTTACTGCTAAGAATCTTAAAAAATTAATGTTTGCAGCTATTTATATGCATCAGGAAATCACTTTTGCCTTTGAGTTTAGCTGTTTCAAAACATCTTTTTCAAGCTCTCTGGACACAAACTTTACAGAGTTCTCACAATTGATGTTCTTCACTATAAAATAGACAGAAAGACTGATGAGAAAGCGATACCCAGAGACCAACCAATGGATAGACTCACTCCAACGCAATTCCAACTTGGAAATGCTTTCCAAGTATTGAATCCAAATCCACCTGCATTACACAAAGTAACTTCTATTAAAGAAGTATTCCAGTGCCAGTCATTAACCCAACAATGCTTTCTCCATACCCAAAATGAAACTGCATCTTCCTGTTCATCTTCTTAGGAGTTCCAGCTTATCACCATGCTAATCGTATCACTTGAAGCGTTTTACAGCCCTAGCTTATCTGAGTATGGTGCATTTGCCAAATAAAACATTCTGGTAGTAGCAGTTATAAGTATTGACTGTTCAGTAAAAAAGTAAGAAGAACATGGGAAAATAAAGCAAAAAAAAAAAACCCGCACACTGTGTTCATCATTGAAAATAGTATTTGTGTTCAACTTCTATGCATCCATACTCTTTAGCTTGTCAGTGGAATTGGATACAAAGTCACTTGAAGTTTATAGGTCAGAGAATGCTTCTTCAACAATTGATAGCGTAAAAAAAACACTTGAGCTTCAACAGTCACATTCTCTCGCTCTTTTTTAAAGGAGTCAATGATGTCTTGAAACTCTGAAGGAACAGCATTGAAAGACCAGCAGAAATCAAACTAGAAAGACCAACTTGACATGCTGGGATTCACGAAGCAAACTTTATCAGTCTTCAAGCTCTCAGACAGTGCTTGAAGCTATGTGCCAGGATGCTTTATAGCACCAGATGAGAGCATGAATATGACCTAAACAGCAAACAGGCCTAGTGGCTGTATTGGAAAAAACAGCTTAATCCATTGCTCATGTCGATGTTAAGACATTGCATTTAAGCAGAAAGGGGAAAGAGATAAGGAAGGCAATGTACAGACTTAATAAGGAGCAGATGTCATTTTCTCTCTAGTAGGAGGCCAGAATCAGGAAGATGTTTGAAAAATTGTTAAATCAACTGCTGTGGCAGCCGAACATCCTTGAGGTTAGCCAATGTGATCTAAGCCTTCACAATGTGATTCAAAGATCCCACAAAGCAGCCTGGATTGGAAATTGCAGCCAGGATGAAAACTTAGCTTCTAGGTCTTTAAGTGCCAGGTAGAGATTGTTCTTTACAATTGCTTCCTGCAGAGGAGGAGTTGGAAATACGGGGATTGGGAAAGGAAGCACTGTCAATCAAATTTTACAATTTATTTTTTCAAAGGTTTATTTCCACCCCAAAGCAATTCAATTCACTCGAGTGGGAAAAGTAGCTGAAAACCTTTAGAAATGTCAAAGACCACTTCTGTACAAGAAAGGGAGGAAACAAGTCTAGTGTATGCCATTAGGCTGGTAGTCAAGATAGCACCACTATGAAGTGGTTGATGGCAAGGATGTTGCTTTTTTTTCTTTTTTCCTTTTATGTTGTTGTGGGTTTTTTGTTTTTTGTTTGTTTGGGGTTTTTTGTCCTCCAGCAGTAGTGTTCCAAAAGAGCCATTAGTGAAAAATACAGGTGGAGTAAAAAAAATATTCAGTATCGATTAATTGAAAAATAAAACTGTATTAGTTTTAGAGGCATGGTTGGATTTCTGAGTAGAATATTAGGTTTCCATAATGGCTTTAAATTTAAGTGCTCTGCAGAGTGCGCACAGAAGAATCACCATATACAAGCTAACATACAGCCAGCTCTAGGGTCAGAGCAAGTAACTATTACAGAGCTCACGCAACCTCTCTGAGAGTGGCTGCAAACGTTCAGTACCAGGACCAAAAAAAGACACTGCATATATTCTCAGGGGGGAAGCAGAGGAAAATATGATAATTACAGTGCAGTAGGAGGAATATAGATAATATAGAATGTAATCCTGAAGCTTGTAATTTAGCCAGGATATCAGATTTAATATATAATGTTCAGCAGGCTTAGCAAAGAGCAATACAATTTTCATGAATTAGAGGAATCCAGGAGGTCTTCATTTGGTCTCTATTAGACTGAAAACCCTGGATAAGCTTTGAGTCCTCAGCATTCTGCAATAGTCATCACACATATGAAAAACTGTTAAGGTGCATTCTAAGAAAATAAATGGTGAAGAAACTCAGTGATGTTTAGACCCCAAAATGAAACCCCAGGCACATTTATTCCTCCTACATCCCACTGTTTCTAATGATGGCCATGCATTCCCCACATAGATTGGAGTCCGGTAGGGTGATGCTGCAAAGGGGGGAGATTTACTACCTTGCACTGAACAGCAGTATCACAGGATGATTGTTATTCCATTGGGTTTGGGTTGAATATTTACCAGCAATTCTGAAGCCTATACAGGAGTCTCAGCAGATGAGCCCATTCTCTGCAATTTTTATTTTTTATTTTTTTAGCTAGCAAAAAGTGCCAGCATATAACACAAAGCTTAAGACTTCTGCTGCCCTCCACTTACAGCCAGGAGAAATCTTCCAGTTGTCTCCTCAGCTTTTCTGTTGCCCTCTCCTAAAGCAGCATTTACACTTGTCAGAAAGCTGTGCTATTACTACACTCTCAAATTTTATCTCGCATAGCCAAAATGCTATGTTATGCCTATCTACAAATTTCAGCACAGTGCATTGCAGCATGTTCATAAAACAAAAGTTCGTACACACAAAGCCAACATTAATATGCAGCGGTTGAAAATGGATAATCTCAGTACACTGAATGCCAATGTTGTAAAACTGTGAGATACACTAAACATAGATATACTGTCATATTAAATACAAAACTAATGTTACTTTAGGGGTGAAAGAGAGGATTGGAATTACCGAAAGCGTGTTCCTACTGTTACAGAGGGACTAATTACAGAGTATTGAATACGTTATAGAAGGGATTGGAAGATGTGAAGCAATGATGTAACGAGGGAAGTGTTTCCACACAGTTTCTGTTCTTCATTCCCTTGGGTATCAGTGATAGAAAAAATAAAGAGGGTGAGAGACTCAGAAAGAACACTAAACTATTTCTAATCACCTTAAGTGTACGTTAGAGAATCTGACTGCAACATTAGTGAAATTACACAGCATAGCTCAGATCAGGGGGACTGGATTTAATATACAGAAACCCTTTCATAGGCTGTACTGAGGATAATATAGTAAGGAACATTGGGCTGGAAATTTGCAGGGTGAAGAACCCCACACTCTACAGTCTCATTAAAAGTATGAGAGCATTTGATAGTCTTGGTAACAAATCTTTCAAGAAGCCGCAGCAGCAAGAAGTACTCACATAGCCCTAAGCTACTAGGCATTGCACAACAGTTTAAACACAATGCAGGCTGGGCCAGCACAGTGATTACCATATTCACAGACAGTCCACGTAGCCTATCCAGAAGACACAAGGACAAGCTTGTGACAGAACCCAAAGGTGATCCTTGACAAAACCAACATGGAATGAACAAAAGCACTGAAACTTTCCCAAAGCATAATAGCCAAACAGAAAATAATGCTGACTTACACTGAAGTCCCCAGGCTCAGACAGCCACTTGACAATCAGCAGCGTGCACTTGATTATAATGCCTCTCAAAAGAAGAAACATCTGCAAAGGCAGAGGGAGCTGCTTAAGGCCATATAGCACATTGTGCATCTGTGGGCAAGAGGTGGGGAATGCAGAGTGCATAGAATATGTGCACATATTATGCAGACAGAAGCTGTAACTTAGCTTAATTTCTGACTGCCTGAATATATCTGGAAGAAGCACACCATGCCATAGCTCAAAGTACAGAAGCGCTGTAGTAAGCACTATAGGAATTACACTTATTTATGTCAGTACCAAGGCTATCAGCCCTGGCAAAGACCATTGGACCAGCAAATGACAGCAGATCAAGTCTGGCAAGGAGGATCCCAACATTTGTCATACCATCTCTCCATAGCTTTCAGTCCTTTTTACAATTATCATTAGAAAAGGAAGCACTCGATTTTTCACTACACAGATCAGAGACATGTAGAAGGGTAGAGCACAAAGATAAGTATATGGGCAAAGGTACAGAATGATGGGCAAGAGATAGGAGCAAAACATCAATAGAAGAACAGGTTTGTAGGGAAAAGAAAGATTCACAAAGACACATGTTCAAAGGATTTAGGTGCTGTCACACAAGTAGAAAGAAGAGAAACACACAAAGAGCTGGGGAGGATGAACTGATCCAGAACAAAAGAACAGGCAAGGAGATGTGTAGTAGAAACACAGAGAGAGAAGAGGGGCTGGAAGAGAAAGTGTTTGCATACTTTTTTCCAAAGGGGGAAGAAAGTTCATGAGTATATATAGTAAAGGACCAAAGGTTGAAACCCACTCCTTCATCCAGTCTCTAGGACCAAATCAACTACATGGCTAATCTATATTGCTGCAGTCTTAGGTGCAGGCTGTGCAATGAGGAGAAAAGTTGAGTTGATGGTTAAGATAGAATGGTATTTTACACTGTGTAGGAGAGTGTTGATGTAGTATGATGCAGTGTTTACATTTACAGGAGTGTCAATAACATACATGCTTTATAAAAACAAACTACGCACATTTTAGAAGTCAAAGGTACACCGATATGCCAACACAAGGCTGATGCTACCCTTGTCTTTTCTAAGAGCAATAAATGGCCCATTCACACAAATCAAAGGTGGTTAAGGCAAATAAAACTAAACTAGGCCAAGATTAAGATTGACACATTGTCTATTTAAGCACTCTGAGAAGAAATGGAGAGCTTTATTTTCAAAGAGTAGTGCTTACAACCTGGTCATTCCCCAAGGCTAGAAGTCTGCATTTTGTCCCTGACGGAAAGAATCCATTTACACTCTCAGCTATTTGCCTATATCTTACCCTTTTCTGGGACAATGGTCTATCCAGCACGTAAACAGTGATGACACTGTCACTTTTCTCAGCGTTAAGTTTGACTACGTTAGAGTTCTAGCAGAGCTAACATGGACATCCTCAGTCCTCCAAAGCAGGTTATGAGTGACTAGCATAACCAAAGGCTTGCCAAGTTAAAGGACAGCTCCCGAGTAGTGGGGAAAACACTTAGTATCACAAATACCTGAAAAAGTGCTAGGCAAGCAACTCTCATCAGACAGGGTGATGAAGGACGTGAAGAATCCAGGAGGTGCACATCTGTCCTCCTGCCCATGCAGCACAGAGATCTGTCCTGCGAGGATGAGGACAGCAGTCAGAGCTCTGCAGCTTTTCCTCTTTGTCCGAAGCTCAGCAAGCAAAAACAAAAAAGGATTTCAAATAGGTGGAACTGCTACTTGAAAAAGGAAATGATTTCTGCATATGGTCAGCCAGAAGCCCTTTCTACCTACCCTGCGGAAGGGTTGTGGACCTGAACAGACCCCCACTATCTCCAACAGAAAAAACAAACAAACAAAAAAAACCTGAGCAACTGAAGTTTGGAAGAGTAGAGGCACGTAGGGAAGATCACGGAGCATCATCTCGAAGGTAACAGCCAGGACAGATAATGCAGCAATTTAACCAAGTGTTGTCAGATCAAATCTGAAGCGCTGCTGCTACCCAGCCTCAAGTTAATGTAGGTCAAGGCACTCCATTCCTCTCTTCTATATAATCTCCCACACTTGTTATGTAGATAAATGCAAAACAAACAGCACGCTAAAAATAGGCTGAAAAGCCAAAAAGATTACTCAGATTATGCCGTGAGCATGTAAGACAGCAGGAGAGCAACTGCTCTCAGATTGAGGAGATGAGATATATTAATGTTTATGATTATTTCTCCTTTTTTCAGGGTGTGTTTTAATTGCTCTTTGCTGATGGGTTAGAAAGCAGTGCCACAGTGTACGCTGTACCCACAGTAAATACATATATAATCAATGCAAAGCCTCATAGAGGAATTTACAGAGGTGATAAAATAGGTCACATCAGAAATGCAGTGACCAAACCAAATTACCAGACCTTACAAGATAGAGCATGCACTCAGTTACACATAAATTAAGTCACACAGAAACAAACCCTTTTTAAAGCAATCATGAGCTAAAAGCAGCAGGAGAAGCTTAACTGCAGCTGCGTCACATTGTTATCAGTTAAAAGGCTTAATTCAAAAAGATTAATTCTAATTTTTAATTAAAGATAGAGAACATTGTTAGACCAGCTAAGTAACAAGGAAAGGAAATGGTGCATAAAGTACAATTGGAAGGGGGGGATGCTGATAAAATAATAAAATAAAATAGATCCTTCTGCCTTGCGCCTGCTGTGGAATTATCACAAAATGACACCAGACATTTTGGTTAGTGTGAGTTAAGGAGCCATTTGCTTCATTCCTTATTCCTTTTCTATTGTGTTACTTGAGAAAACATTGGGGAAAGATTTGCAGAAATGAGGCACAGAAAAAGCAGCGATTGATTGGGCTTATAAGAATTTCTACTACTCCGTTAATGGTTGCTGAGAGCACTGGGTTACACTGCTTGAAAGTCTACCTATATGGCAGCTTTAAAAACAATGATATTTTGTAGGTGACATCTTCAGCATCACCCCAGCACTGCTTAACTCTTTGCCTCACAGGCTTCTCCTCCCCAGGCAGTTTGTCCAGCTGCAAGATGCAGCAGTTCTGCTGAGACACACTGGGCACATCAAGGAACAAAACCCTTCTTGGTACATCTCAGGGCACCCTACTGTGATTTACACTCAAAGAGCCTGGACATGCTCACGATTTCCCTTATGAAAGGAGCAGAAATTTCCAGCTGCTATCTGCCCCAAACTGCATTTTCACATGATTTCACTTTTGGGAAGGATGAGCATTCATTCCTAGCTGCAAGACAGTTAGGACAAATGCTTCTCTTTGGGAAAGCTCACAGGCAGTTTTGCAGCTGAAGTTACTCCACACAGACCCTGTTGTGATGCTATGTGTTGAATGATGTTAAGATCAGTGCGGCTAATGTGGGAGGGCGGGGATGTTTCAGTGTCACTAAGTTTACTAAAATCTTTTACTGCTGGTCAGTACCATTAATATCTTATGAACTGCAGTGGAAAACAAGTACTTTTTCTTGCAAAATAAAGGGAAAACAGCCCAGGTGAGCTTAAAAGCTTTCAGATGGAATGCAGATCATTTTAGTGGGGGGAAAAACAAGGGAAGTATTTTAAGACTGTGAAAGTAAAAAAAGCTGTAAAAGATTTTAAAGGGGGAAAGTAAGTAGCCTTCCAGCTGCCTTCTGCAAAAGGCAAAATATTAGTATTAGCTCACAAAACACCAAATGGATTTTAAATGTTTTTGATGTACATAGGATAAAAAGAAAAAAAAAAAGGCTTTAGAAATCAGAGTCAGGTAGATGGTTTTGAAGTACTCTGTAAATACCAGGAATAACCTAAAGCAATATAACAGAAAGCCATCTCCATCTTCGCGTATTATTTTTCAGTTAAACCAATTACACACAAATCCACTTTTGATGGTTATCAAGAGCTGGCAAAAACATTCCATAAAGGGATATAAAACCCACATTCTACAGGTAAAAAAAACCCACCCACGGTACATAATTTTGTCATTTATTTTCAAGTAAGCATCCCATGAATTTGAAATGCATAGCTTAGGCTGGAATTTGACAGGTAACATCAAATTATGAGGTGATAAAATTTTTAATTCCCGATTTTTAATCAAATTTTCTACCCCAAACATCAAACAGATTTTATGTCTAAAACATCATGTAAATATGACACTCTTCCTGAGGAGATTTATTACTTCAGAGCACAAACACAAAATCCGATCCTGCAAATGCTCCCAAATGAGTAACCTCTCTGATACAGGTTAGGTCTTAGATAGCTTAATGGAATTAATCTATTTACCATTGAGTCAAAGGTGGTGAACGCTGACACTGTCACAATTTACATCACTTGATCATCTATCTATTTCTGAAGAATTAGACCCATGAACATGGGTCCATAACACAGCAATTGTTTACTGTTGACAATGATGGCAGCAGATAGCTGTCAGTTGGAAGATATGTACTGAAGAGTACATATCTTCCCACACAGTCTTCAATCCCATTTACCAGTATAGCAGTTTTCCAGCATAAAATATGGAAACATCAATTAGTTCTCCTATCCGATACTACTCTAAGAAGTTGTATCCTGATAGAACCAGGGGAACTATATTAAGCTACCCAGAACCAGTAAATATGGCTGAAGACCAATTTTTGCAGACATTAAATGCACTGCAGACTCATATTCATTCAATCACTATTTTGAAATGATCCCAGTCTATCTCATGAAAGCAAGCCACCAGAGAACTGATCTAAACTGGAAAGAAGTCACTATGAGCAAAATGCCTGAGACTTAGCAGTCTAAAATTCCATATATTAATTTAATCCATACAGCATCATGAGAACAGGTTATTGATTTGGGGTATGGAGAGGGCAGAGGAAAAAAAGCTGCCCTGACTCCTCCATCTCAAGAGCAACCCATCCCAGCAGTGAAGATTCTGCACTGCTTCACACAGGGTGCTGCACCAGCCACCACTAAACACAACAAACACTGCCAGACTGTTTCACCTCCCCTTTACCCTGCTCCTTCTCAGAATATCTCTCCCTGTACACCCAACTTTCCTCCCACTTTCCCTTGTTCTCCACATGCATGTGGAAAACAATTTTATAATGACTGTACTACAAGACTAACATTTGGTCACTTGGCTGTAATTATAACAATTAGTTTCTTGGTTTTTACTGACCTAGAGAGGTCAGAAACAGACCCACTTGATGAGCACCTGCAAAACAAATCACAACAGGAAGAGATATTGTACCTACCATCACCCTCACATTATGGTAAAGGAGCAGATTTTAAAGCAATATGTCTTTTTCAACATAATTCTCAGCAACAGCCTTCATAAGCACAATGACAAGACGACAGTAGCATTTCCAGTGATGATCCAATTCCAATTTCAAGCCTCATAGGGTGCTGTTATAAACAGCAAGGAAAATTACGGAAGATACTTTGGCACCCTTAACTTTTAATAGACATTTTAATGCAGATGATCTCAACATAATTTTACTGTCTATTTGGTAATCTTATTTGGAAAACAGAATGAACACAAGATCATTTTGAAAAATACAGTAACAATTTTTTTTTCCAGTATCCATTTTCCTGAGCATCCTTCTAAGGGATCTTATCATAAATCAGTATGCTCTGAATTGCTGGAATTTATTTGACTGTGTTGGCACAGCTGGTGCTGATAACTACAAATGTGAGTCACAGAACTGTAAATTAGAATATAGTGCATCAGTGGGTTTCTTTAGGCGGAGGTTTTGTAATAGCATCACCAGAGTGACTGCTTTTATGGCTCAAGTGGTACCCTGAGTTTTTTCACATTCCTTGCAAAGTCAATTGAGCGGCAATGGGACTTCAGCAGATTCCTCCCCCAAAACGTTTGTCTGTAAAAGCTCACAAAATAAAAATGAAAAAGAAAAAAAGTATATATTTTCAGAGCACTCTGAACTCCTTCAGGATACAGCTACCAACAAGAAGAATCTGACAGATCTTCCTAATACCTCTTTTCAGGAGAAGTATATGTAGGAAAACGCAATAATGAAACTGAACCTCTTCACCATAAACGAGTGATGTGCCCACATGCAGGCTACAATATATTTTTTTAATAGAGATTCACATAAATTCTTATGATCTTGATGCACTTCAGCATAAAGATGCTAGAAGTATAAATAAAACTTCCGTGCACAACTTTACCAATAAAAATACTTAGAACAAGCAATACAGCTTTAGCTAAAGATGCCATGCAAAATCCCAAGGATGATTTGACATCCCACACATTCCTCTCACTGCCTTCTGGAGATACTGATGGGCCAAATGGTATGTTATATATTTACCAGTGTTTTTCCCATGGCAGCAGGACCTCAGAACCAGGCTCCCACAGGGTCTCTGTTTACATACACCCTAGAAGGAAAAATTTCTCTCTCAAATCTATTGAGAGAACTTAATTAGAATGAATATCCTTTGCAATGTATACTAAATTAAACTCTCATACATTAGAAATCAGAGGGAAAAACAAACAGATGTTGAGAACACTTCGTTATAAGACAAAATTTCATTCCAGTCGAAACTGAAATCAACAATTTATTTTCCCGTTGCTTTTTGTTTGTTTTTAATGACAGAACTGAAAAATTCACAAACTGGTATTTGTGTCAAATGAAGTTCATCTCCACTCCATCCGGCCTGTATTTCAAGTAGCCCGACTGCTTCTACACTGACAGCAATCAAAATGCATGCTATCAGTATGCATTACCAAAAGAACCCACTCCTGTGAACGCTCAGAAAACTGACCAGGATGCCTTGTTACACAGGATAGTATAATTCTGTCTGAAGTTTCAATAGGGAAAAAAAAAAAAAAAGGAAAAAACAGCGAGAAAAAGAAATCAATTTTACTTTCACAATGAAAACAAAATCCTGTCATTTGTCATTGTATTTACTGTCTTCTGTCAATTTCAAAATAAAAATAATTTTGAAATATTGTTTCAGTGTAAGAACAGCACAGTAACTATTCTCATATAGGTCAACCTGCTAGGACTCAATCTTTTACATTAGATTCTGTTATATTAAAGGGGGTTAAGAACCAGCTAATCTTTCATGTCCCTTCTAACCCAAGTCATTCTATGATTCTATTGATCCTCTAAAACCAGCCTAGCATACTCACAATGGCAACAGATAGGAAGCCAGTCCAGGTACTTGCTTGGGGACCCTATTTTCCTTTACTGTCCTGTTCTTTGGGGATGGATCATTAGGATTTTGCTATGGAAAAACCCCAGTTCAGTGTTATAGACAACTGAAAGAGTCCTATCTCATAACCAGGGCAGAATGGCTTAAAGTCAGGCAGTATTAATATTTGTTAGATACCTCTGCTGCTGTGACAAGACTAGTTCATGTAAGATCTCTGAATTTTAAGAAAAGTATATTAAAATTCTAAACACATAAACCACTTCTCCCCCACCTCAAGGTCACAGATATCTAAAAAAGCAGAACTAAGAACATCCTCGTTCATGTTGTTTTCCAAATCATTAGTCTGCCTAGAGGAAGGCTAGTGTATCCACTGATACTGAAGATGGGGGATAAAATTTGCTATAAATTACCATTTGGCAATATGAAGATAGCAAATAGTAATAATAAAAAGTATATTATATTCAGAACACTATGATTTAAAGAAAATGTAATTTCATTATGTTGATACCTTTAAAGTAACAACATACTGCCATAATTAAATCACACCATCAGCTAATTTATCAAATTCTAAGAGTAAAACTCTTATTAAGTTATGCGATCCTTTTGCATCTCATTGGTCCATATCTGCTCAAGAGCTAAGACTTCTTTTTTTTTTTTTTTAATAAAAAAAAGAAAGAGATCTTAATTAGAGTTGGCTGGAAGCAAGTAAATCCAAGGCAAGGTCAAATAAATGTTTTTCTGTCCTGAGGGCACCACTGGGAATGAAGCGGTGAGAGTGCTGAACTGCTTCCCTGTTCTCTCTGCCTGTTTACAAATGATAAAAGATTTCCCAGCCACTCCTACACCTACAGAAATCACTATAGAGTAAATCCATCAACAATAAGGCCTGTAATATCATCACACTGGATTCAACATACTATACGTTTAGCCCCGTCTTCCATGCTTTGTGGAAGAAAGATGGATAAAATTACTGAGATAATGCAAAAGGAAAATCTAAAGACGCTAAAGTTCTGCTAAAAGGCTGTCCTTTGAGAACTGAAGTATATAACTTTGTAATTAGACTTCGGATGAGAGGACTACCATGTCTTAGTCTACTGTTGTTCTTATCAGAGGTCTCTAGAGACCGTGGACAACATCCAGTAATGATTACTGAATTTGATCATGTTTCCAAATTAATTGCACTTTTGCCTATTGGGAGGATGCAGTCATATCCAAGGGAGAGGAAAGGAATAATACTGTATTGTGCCAAATAAACCCAGATAGTCACTGTACTCAGCCTAAGCTATGATCTTAATCAACTCAATTTACATAATCAAGTTGAATGTATTAATTTACATAATCAAGCCTAAGTACAGTAATGGTACGTACCTGTAGCATAAACATATCCCATACTCAGAATCTGCAGTTATATTCAGAATGACCTGAAGTTTTAAAACTTCAGTTTTAAAAACAGTGTCAACATAGCAAAACAGGGATTTATTTTGCTGAATAATGGAGAAATGAGTGGAAGATTAAAGAGGACCAAACGCTAATTTTTACTTTCTATTTCTTTGTGTCTGATCATACAGTGCCTAATTAAAATGCATCTCAGTATGTATGACCACACAGAAGTAAACACTCACCAGGAAGCAAGCAGCTGTAAAACCCCAAATACAAACCAAACCACTGCAGTACTTCAGGAGAAAAACAGAAGACTCTAGAGTTGTTGCATTATCGAGCAATCTCAATTCTTTTACCCATTGGAGTCTTGTAGATTTCTGGATAAAAGGACCAACTTTATCTTTCAGAAAGAAAAGCAGCCATAGATAAGTTTTTAACAGAATAAGCCCCTTGGAATCCTTGAAGATACTGTAAGTTCACATTCTAAAATTCCACCCCAAAAATCACATCAGTGTTCTACCAAACCCCTGCAACTGGCTGTCCTTGGCTAAAGATGGCCACCAAGGGGCACAGAGGACCAGCTCATACACACAGCATGCCTGAGGAAGAGTTGCCCTGCCTAAGAGGATGGAACGCAGTGCAGGGAAGCCGAAGGGAGCACAGAGCTGGGTTTCCTGTGTGCCACTATGAATCTCCAAGCACAAATGCTGCCTGCCTTCTATGCTTGGATGGACTTTGCTTGCTCACATAGCACCCAACATTTATTCAATTGCAGTAATTCTTGCAGTTCTTGGGTTAGGGCACTTTGAGCCCATTAGCTCCATCACAGTCAAGAAGAGCCAGCACAGAAGCTGCATCTTCCACAAAGTCTCAGAGCTCCCTTCATAGTGCTAACATGTTTATTCCTCCTATTTTTGTTCCTCGAAAGCACCGGGACTAGCTCTGCCTGGGCTCCCTACGACAGCTTCTCATCAAAACCTCCCAGTACTAAACTGATAAATTTGTTTATTCCCAGCACCGCTTCAGAGAAGCCCTGAAATTCCCCCTTTGGCAGCCGTGCCTTCCCTTGCCTAGAACGAGCCCATGGTATTGCAGCTGCTCATGCATTAGCACATCAGCTGTCTGTGCCACATGTCCAGCCCAGAGCATCTGAGCCCTCCCAGCCAGTGCTTCACCACTCCCAGCAAATTCTGTGTTTCCGGGCTCCTTCTCATGCTAGCCTCAGGGCACCCCAGGAGATGCTAGGATTTGATTACATGTCAAGTCATTTCTGAAAGAAACACTGCTGTTTAAAATGTGAGCAGTTCCATTTTGCAGTTGTTTCATTAGGGAAAAAATAAACCTAAACCAAAAAAACAAATAGAAATCTGCAGCCCTGAATAAAGCCTGATTCACTTACAGAGTTTTCTACCGTTTCTACCCTGGCAGTGCCTTTGAAAGCCACTTTGAAACAACCCCTGCCTACCAAATTGCAGAGGAATTATTCTCAATTACAGTCCTCCGTCTGTTAAAAAGTATAGTCACTGATCAGTGCTGACCTTTCCTGTGACAGGTCAAACAGATGAAAAATTCTGACAGCTGCTCAGTTTTGAAGCTCCAGAGAGAGAGAAATTGGAGAGAAGGAGAGAAATAAGGTTCTCTTGCACAATTTGATTTTGGTGCCTTTTGCGTTTTTAGTAAAACCACGTTTGCTTTCTCTCTGTTGAATAAATTGCACACGGCAATGTAATTTTCTTTAAAGTCATTAGCTTAATGTTTTAATTTTGAGGAAATCTTCACACAATCAATCACTTCAGCTTTTGTTTCCCAGTTCTGGACAGTTTTGCTGAGCAGCACAACTTTGCTCCCTTCTCTGTTCCAGAGCCTATATAACCAGGCTGCATGCAAATCCACTCGGATGCAGCGGTGTCACACTGCTGGGAGAGGCCTATTGCTAGGAATGCTTTGCCAAGTTACAGAGTAATTGCTGAAAACATTACTTCAAAGCAGATTTGGGTTAATTAAATTTAACCACAAGGAGAGAGTTTTTCCTTAAAAACCTGACATTTAGCTGTGACCGTTCCCTTAAAGAACAGGGTTTCATGAAGGGAATGGACACCGACCTAATGAAAGGTAAACACAAAGCAGTCTCACTTAAGACTTAGTAAAGTCTATATGCTTCTGCATCTGCAGGTAGAACTGTTCATTAGGAGTGGGAACTGCTTACAGAGTGGGACTGCCTCTTCTGAACGCTTCAAGATCAAAAGGACCAAAGGAAGTAGTGCCCCCTCAGGAGTAATTCCAACCTATATTTAGGTCAGCTCGTGACTGATCCTTCAGCTATACCAGATGCGAGCTATTAGAGAATACTGTGTTCTGCCCCAGAAGAAATGCAGGTTACTTCATCTCACTGGAAAGAGCACAACTCAGCTGGCGCAGTCTAAGCAGGCCAAGAGCAACAGAAAAGCAACGCTCAGACACGTTTCTTATGAATGACAGAGAAATTCTTAGAGAAAAATGCTGATATTCATATTCATCTCCTGCTCTGCTATTTATTCCTCAAAGAAAATAAACAGGAAAGGGTGGTCTAGAGCTGTCAAATAATAGCTCTCCTGAATCACTGGCAAAGCAAGGGGGGAAAAAAACAAAATCAAAGAAATAATTTCCAGTTTGGGACACTGCATGTGCATAGAACTTGCTTAATTAAATCAGACTGATTTCAGAAAATGTTACCCTGGAACAAAAATCAAAATCATTTATTCTTAACTTGACAAATGGAGTATTTTCCTACAGCTCTGCAAACCAACCACAGTAACATTTTCTCATTGACTATTTTAAGCACACAAGTTATTTGTGTGGAAAAAAAACCCAACCACAAACTGGGTATCTTCAAGATGGCAAGAAACTGTTCTGTTATTGCTTTTGTCTTTTAATTAATTGTGGAAAAGACTTCTGGATGAAGCAGATATGTAAGGAAGAAACGGATACGCAGGAACAGGAGGAATCCCAAAACATGTTTGCAGCTCAATGGTACCAAGGCTAGCAAGGCACTGGTTGTGTGATTCAGCCCTAGTGATTTGGTGCATGATTGTTTTTGCATCTGAGATGTTACAGAGGTAGGAGATCACTGCACAGAAAGGTTGGTGTTGAAGAGTTTCTCAGTACAAGATTTAGAACAAAAAAAGTTAGGATCTGAAGAATTCCTGTTTGTAACACCTATAGCAATTAATATGCTTTCAGGGATGGAGATCTTGCCACTCTGATTTCCAATTACATTTTGATCACAACTCCTTGCTTTATTTTGGATATAAAAGCTGATATTTTTCCAGCTCTTACATATTACTGGGTCCTGCTAAGTTTTTCATCTCTTTTTCTAGGAAGGATGAGTAAAACAACTATTGTTCAACTCCTGGAAAACATCGAAGTTACATCTGTTGAGAGGCTGTCCTAGGACTGGCAGAAAATGATCTGTGCTTCATCCAGTCCTTGAAAGCAAAGATCCTAAAATAATTTTCTTGACTGTCACTGCAATTTTAATAGTCTGACAAGAAGCATAGCTCAGAAGATACTCTTGAGAGTTTTTAATCAATTAAACTGACCTCCTTAGTTACTACTGCAACTCACACAAAGTCTATAGCATTTTTAGGTTTGCTGTCTTGAGTGGAGATAAATATTCTTTTATGACTTTCCAGATGTTAATGTACAAAATCCCTTTCATTATTCATGGTCCATAAACCCATACAAAGAGCTAGACACAGATCAGGTATGTAAGAAACTTAATTCCAAATACCCTACCATATTTTCAAAGTAATTTAGCAACTACATGCTCCGTGCCCTTATTTATGAAGGTTATCTACTTCAGAAATACATAACGTCTCTACTTGTCCTTTTATTGAAGTTTTTCAGTACTGAAGCTTGTAACGCATCATGATTGCATTCAGACATGCATAGAGTCAGCAAGGACTAATGAATGTATACAGCAAAGAGTCCAATTTAAACTAACAATTCCTATTCTGAAAGCAGCACTTCTCGAGGAGGTCAGGCCTAGAACTTGACCTGAAGGCTCATCTACCATGACTTCATGTTGTCAGACATGAAAGAAGCAAAGACTTAGTCATATAACCATGGTTATAGTTCTCTCTCCTACCAAGAAGTCTACGGGAAAAGGAATATCCCCAGTTAATCTGATAACTCCCTCACAAGCAGCACACATGAAGACAGAAGTATGTTAAGTCATAGTCAAATACGATACCAAGCTTGCAAACTGCCCAGTGGAATGGTGAGAGACCTAGTGAATTCTGAACATTAGGACTAGAGCAACAAGGACCTACAGGATAAGCTTTATTCTTCAGGTAGTTCTCATTCTACAAGATGCTGCCAAGCAGAACGATGGACACGAGGCCCTTGCAGACTCAGTCCGTGAGCTATATGAGCAAAACATCTTTTCTTGCATTATGCAACATTTTTATGCATTTTAGAAATTCCTCCAGTTAAATTCATAACCTGCTATTTCCTCTATGCAGAAACAAAGAGTGCAGGGAGAATTCTGTTGTTTAGTAGTAGAAAATGAACTAAAACCCTGCACTATTTGTATGTAGGTGGATGCTACCTTTTAACGTGCAGTGTTTTATTGCCAAGAGATCAGTAAGAACATATGTATCAAATCATCACTTTCATAGAGCCAACTGCTTAGAAAAAAAGACATTTTGTTCTCATTCCTTTAAGGGACACGATCAGAACAAAATAATTGCAATCCTCTTCCCAGAGTAAGCATTCTTCCACGCCACTCCTCACCCACAGCTGCAACATTCCAACTCAAGGCAGCATGACCCTTTACACTTTCCAGACCAAAACCTCCCAGGACCAAACCCACAGCCACTATCAGTGTGAGCTCTGGCTCTCAGTCCTCAGCTCCCTGAGCATGTAGTTCATGGTTTCTGTCCTCCCTCTGTTGCTGACATAATCCCTACAATACACAGCAGAAACGTGATCTGGGTTCTCTGCAACATTCCATAACGTTCTGCAGAAGCATAACAAGGTCATCGATACTGCAGTCAGGGCTGCCTGGAGCAGAGGGCTAGATTTGTATCAACAAAATGAAAAACCTTAATATTGAATGAAAAAAAAAAAAAAAAAACTCGCTTTGGCTTTTAAACTAAACCAAGACTTCATTTACTTCAGACATGTCCTAGCTTTCAATACTCAGATACAACTGAACATCCTGTCTTCTGGTCACTTCTTGTTAATGGCAGTGCTGTAGAAATGAAAATGATGAGTATAGATTCAAGAAAAACTAAACCCTTGAAACAGTCAGTTTTTTTAGTGATACAGAAAGCCTTCCAATGATACATAAATTTAGCAGGGGCATTGGAACTAGATGATCTTAAAGATCCCTTCCAACCCAAACCAATCTATGATTCTACAATTTCATAACTAATTCACTGAAATTAGGATCAGTTCAAAAGTTGAAGGAAATGTTGAAGAACCACATTTCTCATGTATAAACTCAGTTCTGTTATTATGACCTCTAGCCTCCTTTTTTGATGATGGGCATAAATATATGGTGTTCCTCAGAGGAAAAGCAAAAAATGGAAAAATACATTAATTCATGCAAACTGGGAGCTGGGATATGGCCATTTTGTTTTGTTGTATGATTAAAATATTTTAAACAAGATGAAAATGGTGCATGAAACACAGGTCCTTAAGCTCCTAGAGTGTACTGCGGTGTTCGGACAAAAATAAAATCCATTTTACCCCAAGTATGGCACTGGCTTCTGTCAAAAAATTATATGTTCAGTCACAAATGGTTATTGTAAAATCTTTATTAACCTAAGTGCATATAAAAATTGTGAATTCTTAATACAAAGCAGTATTTGACTTTTAAATTTCATTTTAAGCTTGCCCTGTTCACTTGGAATGTGATTACAGAGTAAATTAAAAAGTAATCACATGTGAATTACATTTCCTCATGAATGTAATGACTTCAGGAGACTGATTAATGTTAAGCAGTGCCTGTCCTACCTCATGCATACCTTCCCAGGTGAGATGTGCAAGATAGCTGTCGTGAGTTGATTTAATTTCCTTTCTCTGGTAGTCCAGTGAGAAATGCTGAACAGAAACCAATTCAGTGCATTCATTAGATCTGTATATGTTCACTTCTTTTGTCCATCCAAGCACCATCTGCAAAATGCTATCAGTGTCAGTTTATGATTGTGAGCAAGACCCAGGAGACTTAGCTCATCCTGTACACTGTATTCTAGCCAGGAAAACTCTTTACATTTAGATAGAACAACTCAGCTAGAGCATGGAGCAAGAGATACATGTGTGTCAGCATATCAGAGGCTGATGAAAAAGAATATCTCACCACTAAGTCAGGAAACATACCTGTGCAGGAATAAGCACGCAAAAATATACAAACATGCACGAATTAAAAATAAAAAACTCAAAACACCTGAATGGTTTTGGGGGGGGTGGGGGGGGGGGGAGGAATTTGGACACATACATTATACTAAAACTCAAAATATTACAGGAATAATTTATTACTTACGGGTAAAACAGATACCACGTAGTTCTCTTACACAACAGTCACACAATGGATCAGCTCAAACTCAGTTTCTTGAGCACTGGTTTTGTTTTAAATGTGAACTCGAAAGAACATCAGCCTTATCCTACAATTTCTTCCAGTCCCTTCTCCTTACACCTCCATTTCTTTCCCAGGGGACAACTCATAACACTCTTTCATCCTTCACTGTAATAATATACAGGAATCCACTCAATCTCATGGATCAAGAAATAAATCCGCATTTTTGCATGTTTGTATATATTATTTCTATTCAAACAAACACATTTCTGGGCACTTCACAAGCAAAACTTTCCACGACATACACAGAAAGGATATGTAATGTTTATGAGAAGAAGAGGTGAATGCAGAATCCTCCGCGATGCCTGTGAAGATGGCCCCAAAGGAACAAACCCTGCATAGCCCATCAGTGAGCTCAGATGAGGATACCAATGTTTCTCCAGTTTTAGAGATCTTGATGGATCATAGTATGAAAGAGTTTGTGAGCTGCATATCTGGAGAGCAGCATTTACATAAGAAACCTGTCACTGTGTATTTACTCCACTAAAAAAACCCAAACGTATACATGTATGTATATATAGACCCAACAATTAGACCAACCTACCAAATGGTAAAAGGCTAAAGCATTACCTTTTGCAGAATCATTCAGCCTTATAAATTCTAAACGCAACAGCATTTAGATTGTTCCAGAAAACAGTTTGTTTCTGCTGGCAAAAATGACTGTTTTGAATTCTAAGTGTGCTTTTCAGCATGATAATAAATTCCAGCATCTTTAATGATGCTTTTTACAATTGTGTATATATATAGATATACACACAGACACACACACACGTGTACGTATATATTCCTTTTCATTCCCTTGTGGTGTCACTTCCCATTATTTTTCCATCGTCTTTAAAGCTCAGCAATAAGGTTTTGTTCTTCATTGAGTTTCCTCCCCAGCCCAAGCCCGCTCTACTTCCTTCTGCGTTAGCATTCCTAGCACAGCCAACTCAACACAAGTCTACTCTCGTTCTGCAGTACCCTAGATAAAGCCATCCCCTCATAGCCCTGATTTTTGGCTGGCTCTTGCAGCACCACATTTTCTTCCAACACCCACCTGTGCCAAAACAGGTCACATTTTGGACTTATTAGGTAGAAACTGCCCCATTTAAAACTCCATATGTATTCTAAAACGCCAACAAATAGTTCTGCAAACAGAGCTATGTCCTGATAGGAAAAAAATCCCTGAAATTAATCAGGTGTTTTTTTTTTTTTTAAACTTATTTTCATGTGAAATAGCAAAACATATCTAAAACATCTGGATAAGCAGAGGTGGTCACCTGTAATGAGACAGCATGATTGTGCAACTGTTAATATAACTACACTCTTAAGGAAAAGCCTTTACCAGTTTGTGTAAATCCATACTTACTTTCCAGCTCTCTCCTGCCAAGATTATACCTTTGAACTCTTCCCCTGATACCCAGCACTACGGTTTTCGTTCCTGAGAAAGGCACACAATGACAAGGCACCATTTTTCAGACAGCATGACACTGTACTCATCCTATCTGCTACTTTTTTTTTTTTTAATCTCCTTGGACATGAAGGATCTCAGGAGACTACTCAAAGACAGTGAGAGATACTACTGCCACAACTATCCTTCTGTGCCTTAAACAGTGTATCTGGAAATTAATTGGCATTAACTCAGTTTTCCAGAGATGTTGCTTATAAACAGAAGCCACGGTTGGCTGATTTCAGATAAGCAATTAATTCAAAAAAAAGGATATCGTAAAAACAGAATCAAATACGATCTTAGCAGGTGTCACTGTAATCAGAAGGACTTAGTGCAATAATGCTGAATATTTAGACTGTACTGGCATCATCTGTCCTGCACAAAGAAAACCTTTTTTGTTTACATGACCTCTTCCACCTGCAAACATATTTGTAATGACAAATATTCAATTCAGAGCTTGACTTAAGTCGGTTGCTTACTGGAATAATGATCCAGGTTGCAAGCACAGTATTCCTCTGTGCAGAATGAGAATCCTACAGCATACAGCGCTTGCAATGAATATTACCATCACTGAGACATTTTTCTGCAAAATGTGTTTCCTGAATAATAAATGAAAATAAAATGAAACATCTAGCTTGGCACAGGTTTCTTCAGTTTGCACCTACAGTCATTTTTCAGGGCAAGATATTTTCAGAAGCAATGCAACGAAGGGGACAGAACGTTAGTGTGGCTATCAGGATGCCCAAATGTATTTGGGATCTGCCATTCATGTGCCATATGTCTTCTCCAAACACAGTGATGCACAGATATTGTGCCAAATTGCGCCCATGTTGGCATTGTGCTTTTGTGCAACACCCCATCATCCCTTTTGCAGCCAAAAAGTTTGACACTGCCTCATTCAGGCAATGTCGTTTGGTCCAACCTTATGTTTACTGACTTATTGTTCCTTCCTCCTCAAAGCAAAAACAAACAAACAAACAAACAAAAAACAAAAAAACAAAAAAAAAAAACTTGACAATTTGAGCATTTCTCAGCATTTCATGTACAAAATTACTGGGAGTTGAAAATTAACTAGAGTGGTACAGCCATGAGGTTGATGTGGCAGCCATGGGCAGCACCCGTATGATTTTGTTCCATCATAGAACAGATTTTCTGTTATATCAGGTTAGTCTGGAAGTAATACCTCCTATTTATTTCCATGGAAACAATAACAGATAGCAAGAGCACAATAACACTACTTGATAGAGCAAACTCAGTTACAAAACATGATTTTTCCAACATAGACCATTATGTATGCCAATGATGAACAAGAGCCTGCATGCTGCAGCCAAAAACCTGCACCAGTTAAAGTGATCACTGTCACTATCGGCACTGCAGAAATACACCATTCACCACCTCGCTGTGCTCACATCCACTGGCTGCTCTCAAATGTTCAGCAAGTGTCAATGAATGTCAGTGGGTGCCATTTTCTCTATGTGGAGGAATTCAACGCCACACCTTTGCTTCATATGCACTTCATGTCACATGCCATTCTGTCAGACTGCCCCTCTGCTGCCATCTGTCACACAGACAAAAACGTAAGGGGATATGGCGCAGCCTTTGTGGATTATGCACTGCAAAACTTGTAGTACACCGAACTATGCCAACTTGCAACCTGGGGAAATATTTAGGTCTAGAAAGCCTCAAATACAATCAAGTGTTCTGATTTATTTATTTTAAGGGACTGAACACAACACAGCATTTTACAATATGCATTTACAAGGGACATTTCTGGAGCCATCTTCTCTCACGTAAGTCAGTAGGTCAAAGAAAGAAGAAAAAAGACAAGCCAGCTTATCATCTTTCTGGCCCATAGAGTCTTTGAGGAAGCCAAAGGAGCTAATGGGAATCCATGTCTCAAAAAAGCCCACGTGTTCTTGTAGAACTCTGTGAACCCCTGGCTATAGCGTTATATTGCTGCAACTACAGCTTCCTAATCGAAATAAGTTCAAAAAGCCTTCCAGGAATGGGTACCCATAAAATCTCAATCTGATCCATTTTGAAAACTTATTTTACTTTTACCAAAGCACAACAAGAAGCCACTACATCTTTTATTGCTTATACTCAGCACACAGAAAAATACCTGTTTTTAAGATGACAATATACACATAGAGAAAAAGAAAGGAGGAAAAAAGACCAATATACTTTTTAAAACTAAAAACACTCATCTAAGAGGCACAAAACCCAACTTCAAATCTCTGCTCTGCATCTTTCACCAGCTGGTATCTGGTTCATGCCAAATGAATGCCTTAAGCCCTTAATATCTTTGAAGTGCAGCAGGTTACTTGCTCATGTATTTTTGTAAAACCTTTCAAAGGCCTTTCTTTTCATCCCAATGAAAATGAAACTGATTTCACAGTATCAGGTTTTTGTGCAGCTTGGAATTGGTGTCTTCCAGTCAGCCATATTAGCATTCTTCAAGATTTCATTCAAAAAAAAAGTGAAATTGCCTTCAGCCTTCTCAGAAACCTTAAAGGCAATTTGAGATTAATCTTCTCAAAAAGCTTTGATCTAAAATATTCAAATACAGATTGCTTCATTAAGGTGCTAAGTAAAGACATCTTTTTTAAACAAGTGATTCTATCTCACCATTCCACCTTTACCACCTATTGTATGAGGTTGAGCTAATACAGAAAAGCAAGGATTTCCAACAAGGAAATGAAAGCCTGCGGTTATTCTGACTGGCCTTGAAGTCACAGTGTCGTGTAAAGTAAATAAAGCAGTTAAATCCCCAGTTGTAACAACTGAAGAAATAGGCTATTTAATGTGCTGATATTTTTTTTCCTGCCTTTTGCACTTAGGCCTCTTGCTACATTAATGCTAAAGGGCAGCAGTGAAAAGCGCAGTCATAATAGCTTCAAGTGGCACAGCAACCTTTAGGCATCATTAAGAATTCCAGCTAGCTTTTTGAAGGTAACAATTATACCCTTACACTATGTAATTTTAAGACAATTGGCTGAAATGCCAATTCACGACTTGTGTTCTTTGTCTCCCTAATAAAATAAATAGAACGTACTCCACTACTAAGAGTATTAAGAGGTACGTTTTCCTTTTGACAAAGATATAAAACTGTCATTAATATGTTATAAGAGAAGATCATAGCCCTAAATGTAGCTATCCTTTCTGCTTCTGACACGTCAAATTAATCTTTGCTTACACCATTACATGAACTAGACACAAGATGAAAATTCATGCCTTTGTAAAAAATACACCGCAGGACCTCTGCAATACTCAATTTCCATTGTAAGTGCTAAGTAAGAACATGGACTTCACTGCTGCTATGAATCTCATGTGAAAGACTTAGATATTTCTGTGACAGTTGAAAATATATCCTCCTAAAACTGCTAGGAAGACAGGCAGAGCAGTACAATCACTACCTGGTCTGACTGAATTTTATCTACCAAGGACAAATTACACTGATAGTGTATATTATGTATATTTATGCCCAGCGCTGTTCATCCATGATCCAGATGAGAAATCCACATGGTTATTATCCACACAGAACTTGAACTGACTTACAAGCCCCACAGCAGTTTATAAGCCAATATGACTACCCTTGATGTAGACCTCATCTTCGCTTCTCTATGAGAAGCGTTTAGAAATCATACACCCCAATTTCAACACTTCCAGTGAAATAATGACCAAGATTAAGAATATTCATGGAATAACAGCATTTAAACAAAGATTGCCAGTTTACATGTTTTAGGAACACTAAAATAGTTCTGTCAGCTCCCTTTCACACAATATATATATATATATATATTTTTTTTTTTTAACAGAATAGGAGCAGCAACAAGCTGTGTTTTCAAAGTAGACTGTAAAGGTGCAAAAGGCTCCAAAGGAAAACAAATGGGGACTGCTCATCATAGGCAATTCCCAAAGTTCCCAACTATAGCAACATTTTCCTTTTTTTAATACACTGTTAATTAGATGCAAAAGGATGTTATTTCTGTGGCATGCACATGTTTTTAAAAAGCAGACTGGAAGATTCTGATGCAAGGCAGAAAGTTGGGGTGTATCCAGTGAGACATGAAACATACACACAGTCACCTGTGCATTGAGATTACACGCAGAAAACATAGGTGTGTGCTCTCTATAAATGCATAAAGATGTGTCAACGTACACATTCTGCTGAACTACGGCTATAAAAATCATACATTTGAAGAGAGATGATTACGTCTGATAAATCTTTCAGGATCTCTTTACATTGAATCTGCATGATGGATACAATGAGACAGCCCAACATGTTACCATGAAGAAATGCTAAGTCAAAAAAATCCAGAATGCTTTGGGAAAATCCCTAACATTATTAAGCACTTTAATGATTTATTTATTTTAAATACAGGCACTCATAACTGTCTGTCATTGCTGGAATTTACAAGTTCTTGGTATTAATAAATAGTAAGAGCACAGCAACTACAATCTTTGCTTAGAGAATATCCTTCAACTGAACCACTATAGACCACCAGTTATGCATTACAAAGGGCATCAAAAACTGAAATAGTGCCTTAACATTGTCTGCTGAGGAAAAAAAAAAAAAAAGGGGGAGGTCTTTAGAAGAGACAAAAGACAGTGCCCTGTCTCCCAGCTTCCACTTTACATCAGGGGGAAAGGCCACGTGTAAAACAGGATGGGAAGCTGCTACCACTGTGTTTAACACTCCGTTCTCTCTCACCCACTTGGTTCAGTTATTCCAAGTCTCTTCTGTCCCTAAATTTGCAGGGTCAGGATGCTAAACAGAAGCAGCATGTCTTCCTTCTGTCTGGACTGACAAAGAAAGTCTACACAGAATCACACTAATTTCCATCCACAGCAACTTCCTGCAATAGGCGGGCTGGCAAAATAGCAGAGGACCTTAAAAAGCGGTAATTAGACCATCAGAAAATCCATTTGCACCTTGCTACCTGCAAGAAGTGAGAGGCCTGGGAATGAGGAGTGAGATAACAATAGAATACGTGTGTGCATGTAAGAGAAAGAGAGAGAATGCATATATATACACCAACTAACGGAAATCATCAATGCCAATCCGTGCCATGGATCATTAACACAAAAATAAGAAAGTAACAAAGCGCAATTGATTTTCACTCAGCAGAACTCAGCTCCGTTGCCCACAGTAATGTGATTAAGTAGCCTCACTGCATAGTTTTGGGGAATTTTTTTGAATGGAGGATGATATACAACTCCCAGTGGGCAGAAAATCAAAATAATTTGGATTGCGTGTTTCTTTACATCTAAACAAGATCATTTCCAATTGCATCTATTGGCATTAGGCTGCGTCTCATTGAGGATGAAAACGAACTGCCCGAGTGCTTTTAGATCTGCCCTTTCAAAAATATGGACTGTTCTGTGTTTAATGACCTAAAGTCAATACCTAAAAATGTTAATTCAACATGTGCTATTTCACCTCCCAACAGAGATAATCCTGTGATTAAGATATTTGGCAGAAGCGAAGTACTCTTATTTCAACTTCTTTCTCTGTCATAAATTTAGCTGAGTGACACTCAGTAAATAAATTCATTCCTCAACGCCTTCATTAACCTTTCCTGTTACAAGAATTTCATGCTGTCTGGTGTTATGCATACCCTCATGACACTATTTAACACGATTATTCACAAGGATATACATACTTCTCCTGAAATTAGTGCTGGAAATTGGGAAGGAAGAAAAGCAAAGCAAGGAATAAATACAATTAAGAACTATGAAAGTAGATAGACAGAGAATGTATTGTTGAGGGGATAATGTTCTCCATATTCCAGTAGAACAAGGAGTGCTGTTAACCAGAGGAGCGCTTTCCCCAGCATTTTGTAACTGCTGCATGAACATTTGCCAGCTGAATACTGGCACCAACCAGTATGTTTTGATTAAAAGTGTAAAAGCCTAAATGAAATTGTTCTATTAATTTCATATCATAAAGTTGGATAATTTTACTAAAAAAAGCATAGTGGTTTTCTTACCCACTCCCCCCCTTTTTTAATCCTGCAGTAACTTATTTCCATGACCTCTCAGTCCTTACTGGACAAAGTAGTGCCTGATACTTGATAACTAAATGCAGTGCATTACTGTACATAAAAACACCTTAGAAACATTTACTGCACATTAAAAAAAAAAAATCATCTGCAGAGTTTTTGGTAAATTTTGTGCAACATGGCAGAAAAGCAGCCTTAGGATGGATAGCAATGCATCTAGGAACAATATGATTTCATCCACATGACTGCGTAGATTACCAGAAGACCGCAGGTAATTTTATAGCATTACCTTCAAGAAAATAAGAGTAATCTTAGCATATTGCTACAGGGAGGGGTCCTGATTTTAAGGGGAGGATGATGACCTTGAAATATAAATGGGGAAGAAGAGATGAAAGGAAAATTGTCTGTAATTTTTGTTCTCAAGCACTGGTAATTCTAAAGAATCCCCAGGTGAGCTCCATGCCTCATGCTTCTGACAGAAGCAATGTATTCTGAGCTACTTAAATATCTTACTAGTGATGGATGTGTGCTTATTCCATTGCTGTGATTTTTGTAGGAAATTTCAACCAGTAAGTAGTTCTGCTCACTGATATACAGAGAACTTGTTAGAGGATCAGGTCAATTTCAGTTGGTTCATCGAGAAACTTCTTATTTTCTTTGGGCATTATATTTACTGTTTGAGCAAACAGCATTTATCAGGAGTTATCAGACTCCGTTACTATAGCTGTTTCTTCCTTGAAATAAAAAAAAGGAATATTTACAGTGAGATTGAAAGTTAACATTCATTTCTACATGAAAACAGAATATTCTCCTCTTCCTAGCTGCATCGGTTCTGGTATTAAAAATAGCCACAATACAATGCCTAATTCAGGTTTTCATCAACCACTGTTGAGCACTTCCCTTATGATGCTGTTACTATGAAGTTTTCTGCCTATTTTCCTCTAAATGGTGTCACCTTCTCTATCAAAGTAAAGAGAACAATATTAAGTCCCTGTATTAGGTAGAAGACACATCCAAACCCACAGACAACAAAGTATTCCTAGCATAACAGAAAGGGCATTGTATATATATATATATACTACCAAAGACTAAGGAGAAATAACACTCTCCTTGAAAAAGCTGTGTCAAAATTAGCTCGTAGTCATTATTTAATGCACACACTACCATAGAAGAAAAAGAAGTAGAGGAAGAAGTAGAATTTGTTCTAGGAGAAAACATCAGAAGATAACACAGGAAACTTGTTCCTATTGCTCTTCTAGTATTTGAACCAAAATTTTAAAAAGTTTATTAATGAGCAAAAGCTACACTAAGGGATGCAGCTAAACAGCCCATTGCTTTTCCTTCTGGCATAGGCTCGACAGTGAGGAGGTATGGATCAATCACATTCCTGTAGACTTGGTAGCATATATCCTTCAGGTTGAACAGCTGCTTCAGTCTTAAGTTTGAGCCAAGAAAATGCTCAACAGTAACCAAGAAACAGCAGCATAACTTTCGCACACACACAGCAGTCTTCCTGAAATATAAAGCAATACGTGGAGAACAGGGGAGAGTGAGAGTGATGTTCATGCAGTGTATATAGAGTAGGCATCTAAATAGCCAAATTACGTACACTGTATTCTAAGAAAATTAACGATGAACTGAACTTAGACACCTCATCTAAATGTGAAATGGAAATATGCACCTTCTACGCTTATTTCATTATTATTTCATGAGCAGTCTATGCTTGTTTATGAATTCTTAAAGTATATTTAAGC
This sequence comes from Alectoris magna, assembly GCA_030625065.1. Taxonomy (NCBI): domain Eukaryota; kingdom Metazoa; phylum Chordata; class Aves; order Galliformes; family Phasianidae; genus Alectoris; species Alectoris magna. Next base: position 11,736,099 of record CM060572.1, read on the forward strand.
AATCAAGCATAATATTGGTGTAATTATCTCAAACCTCTTGCAATTCCAGGACTTTATGACAAATCTAAGTGCATTTCATGTCGCTAGCTCTGAAAGTGTCTCACCCATAAGCTTATTCCTTGCTGGGTCTCACTGAGAAAAAGAAATGCTGACTATCACTGGACAAGAAGGAAAGAAATATCTGTGTTCTTTATCACCTGAATGAGAAAGCCAAACCAGAAGAAGCGAGAACTGACAGCAGCGCCACAAACAGGGTCTACATGCACCAGCCTGAACACCATAGCAGGGATCCTACAAGATCGTATTTTTATTGGGTTCAAAGCTAACTCTGTAATGCATTTCTGAAGCTGGCATCTGTGCCTGGCAGCCAGCTTGCAATACAGTTTCCACCTTTAGGGAAAAAGGATACTGTTGGGGAGTTGGTATATAATGAAAATGATTGAAAAGAGGCTTTGCACTTAATAACACTGCTGCCATGGTGATCCCTTTTCCATTCCGCTGCTTGCTGGGTAGAAAGCACTTGCCTGTTCTCCTTCATATGTGATATCAGCTCTTTTTTAGAGACAGAGGTGGTAATGCTTAGCAGCTTGCATATCAGCAGGGCAGCATAAAGCAGAAAAGCTCCACTGGTCCATCAAGAAAAAAAAAAGGGACAAACAAAATAGAGTTTATTCATAATATGAGCAAGAAGCCCGGTTTCAATGATTACCCTCGAGGCAGAAATAGAAAAGACAACACAAGCAATTGTTTATGTCCGTATAAGACTTCCTTGGTCAATAATTTGAATATATTCCCATCAAAAGTTAAGGAAGATGGTAGGAACAAAGACAAAATACACAGGAGGAAGTGACAGCAGAGGACAGGCAAGTACCTTTCCCAAATTCTCTAGACTGAAGCCAGCATCAGAGTCCGGAAAATATTTCATTCAAGACAGGCAAAATTCGTGTCTAGGCTTGCTACCAATCAGAAGTAGACCACTTTTTCTGAGAAATCAAACGGAGATGGGTGGATCGTATTTTCAGAGAATGATTTTGAAGATGTCACCTTGGATTGGTCTCAGAGTCCAGCACAAATTATCTTTTGGCTGCCTAAAGCTAATCCAGCTAACTGAGCTCTTTCTACTGAGTAAAAGCATGGCATCAACTGCAGGAAAGATCACCTGCTGCACAAATAATTCTCAAGTTAAGCTTTTCACAGACAACACATCTAATTACCAATTATTTGAAGAATACCCAAATAGAGATCCAGAAGGCACATTTGTAAGCCTTGCCTTCAGGATTATCTCCGAGAATTACCTCTGCTCTAAATTCTGACGCACACCTTCAAATGTTCAGCCTTGTTGTGGTACAATCAAGACAAATGGGAGGTGACAGCTTAGTAGCAATGGTTCTTCAGTATAAAATGAGATACATTAGATGAACTTTCAAAGAGTCAATGTCCTGTTTCATAGTGAAAAAGCAGCTTTTCTAAGGCCTGTTTCAAGACTTCCAAGACACTCTTGTTGCAAGTCTGGCTGCAGGGGAGTTTGTCAAAAGATTCTGAACTGATACAATAACTGGATACACAGACATCTACAAGGATTAGGAGGTTTCCTTTACAGTGTTACTGTAAAAGGATTAGTTCTTTGGTTTTAAAGTGTAAAAATACCTACGGGGAGTTTTTTTAATATATGACCTACCAAAAAAAAAATATCACAGCATTTCTTTGTCAGATATGAACTTGCTGCAGCTTTTAAAAGACTTCATCTTTAATTTTATTGCTGTACTCCAATTGGCAAACAATTGCTTTTAAAAAAAATCTCAACCTTTATTAGCTTTTTAGCCCTAGTTCTCTCCTTCAGGTGATATTTGATTAATTTGTGATCACTGCTTCTGGGCATCATGTACCTTAAGATACACTATCAGGATTATGAGGGAAATAGCATCTTTTGTATTTATTCTGTTTATTAACCTCTCTCATTGTTCAGTGTCCATTTTTTCTTTTGTACCAAAGATACTGTTTGACTTAGTGCCAGCCACCAAGTTTGGGTCTCTAGCAATTGAAAACTTCTTTATCCACTGTTGTTGCACTTATTGAAGTCAATAGCTTTACACATCACACACTCTTGAAGTGCGCTGAATTACATGGGCGAATAGAGGGTCAGCCATTTAAAAGAATCATACACACCTGCTTTTTTATTCAGCAAAGCTTCTTTGAAGTAATTAAAGTCACTGTACTATCAGAAAGAGTTGCTAAGATGCTCATATTAAAAGCACAAAGATTGAATTATCTGCTGTAACCTACAGTAAACTTATATTACCAGACACCAAAGCCATCTCTGTAGGCATAACATAGTCCATACCATCAGTACTAGGGCTCGTAATTTCTCTTCTACCAATATTGCAGAAATAAAATACAATGGGTCTCACTGAGACACGAAAATCATAGATACACTCTGGGATCAAATACTGCTGTATGTTAAAATACTTATTAGAATTTAAATGACTTTTGTGTATTGTTTTAATATGCCTTCACAGCATGCACCAGAACTGTTCCTTTGCAGCTATTACACCATACATTGGCTGCATCAATTAACAGAAATATACTGTATATATTACGAGCCTATATAATACCTAGTACACCTTTCCAGTCTGTTTATTCTTCTTCATATACACTCAGAAAATATACTATGAGTACTCTTAAGAATAGCATGCATCCACAGATGCAGTTACTCCAGGAACTGTGCATGTATACATATATCTGTATCTAGAGGCTCTAGCAGCTCCTTAGAAAAAAAAAAAAACAACACTATTTTGTTCCCTTCCACCATTCAACTCAGAATCCAACTGTGTTGCTTTTAAAATATACTTTCTAAACCACAGCAGCAAACCAATGTTTACAGGAAAACTAGAGGCAAATCCTTATTAACCAAGTGGTACAGAGAAAACCCACGTACAAGTTCAAATAACTTCACAAGTAAGAAAGCTGTCAATTTCCAGTCAATGTGACTAGACAGACAAAAATGTCTAAATATAATTCACTGAATTAAAACACTGAAATGGGCTAAGAGATCAATGTTAAAAAAAAAAAAAAAAGTGTTTTAACATTAAACTCCATCTTTGCAAATTTCCCTCAAACAAAAAAAAATATATTTAAAGCAGTGCTGCAAATATAAATTTTTAACTTTGACCATTTAAAAAAAATTGTTCAAGTGAGTTTGAAGGACTTCAATTACGTAAATGAGAACTCTGTTCGTACACTTCAGACAGAACAAACATGTTCTTTGGTGGCCTACTAGTATTGTATTGCTAGACCCAATAACATGACGACTTCACTCTAAAGAAGTCATATGTATTATGCCACTGTATGCAAAGGCATTTAAATACCTTCAGGTTGGAAATGAAGCATACATTTGCCAAAGGAACAAAAAATTTTCTAAACTCTTTGCAGAGGACCAAGCAGTTCTAGCTGTTCAAAATATAATAACATACTTTGTATTTCCAATACTGCTGATTCAAATTCAGCTTGTGATAGAAATGACCAATCTCCTTAAATCTGAGTTTGTATCTATGGAGCAAATTGGTGGCTTTGCAGCAGTGGATATGGATGACTCCCACTCTCAAAGTTTTCCTTGCCAGGGCTGGAAGTCAGGGACAAAGGCCTAGGAAAGTTGCAGGTCCTTTCTCTGTGCTACAGTACAACACAGCCTGGAACGCTCAACACAAATAAATTTGTAGTCAGTAAAGAGAATGCAACCTTTCCTCCTTGTAGTTATTGTATATTCAAATCTGTTTCATGCGTTCTTGTGAGATCTGGATACCAATTTCAAGACCCAATCCCATCCACAAGGAAACACTGAGATTCAGTCAACTTTCTCATCTTTTTGTCTCAGTGCTGCATGGCAATCTGCTAGAAGGCCAGAGCTGGACACAGTCTGTGCCCTGCAGAGCAACATAACTGACAAAAGCCATGCCTTAATGCCTCCATCAGCCTTTTCCTAATCACTGGTTAGCTCTTACTTTATGAAAAGACCGTACGCTAATAGAAACAGACATTGTCTCAAGCTCACTTCGTATAGCATCTATAACAAAAACAATAATGGTTTTGCTGGCTCTGCCAGAAGATTTTGATAGTGGCATAAGCAGAGTCAGCTCAGAAAAGGATACCAAAGTGAAGAAGTCCAGGCTCTCTCTCCTGCTCAAACACCCAGCTGCACAACATGTTGGAGCAGTTAAGGCATTGACCTGCTCTACGGACCACAAGCCATACTCATTAGCACCAGGACACAACAGATGTTTTGGTGAAATGTCTGGGGTCCAGACTCATGGTTTACAGTGCATCTGAAATCTAATGGCAGCTCATAAACCCCACAACATGAGGGTGCAACCATCTAAAGGTCCAAGTACCAAGTGCAGTCCTTCTGAGGCCTCTAGCAGTGATTTCAGCACAGATGACAATGTGAAGTCTCCTTTGCCCTGTCCAAAGGACGTCCTAGTAGTCTGCTATATGGATTTAATGTGGGCTGAGCAGAGTACAAAGGAAAAAAAGAAGTGGGTTCACAGCACTTTCACAAATCCCTCTTTTTTCCTGTCTCATTCCCCTCCTTTAATCTCTCCTTTCATGTTTCTCTTTTCTTCTTTCTCTCTTTGTGCCAGAGCAGTGGTGCTGAATGCTAACAAGGCAATACAAGATCTGACCCAGCCAGTTAGTCACTCCGGATAATTTCTTGGGGTATGAGCCACGTGATTGACTCTTTGTGTACTCCCCCTAGATACCACAAGGTTAGACCTTTCATTGAAAGTAGTGTTCCTGGTATCCAGTCCTCAAAACCTGCCTACCTGATAGCGATCTTCTGATTCCATGTCTATTGTAGCTTCGGTTCTCTTTCAGAGAGCCTTTTTCATTTTCTCTTCACGAAAGTGCTTCAATCTATCTTACATTTTAATTGAATCAAATTTAATTTAAACCAAATCAAAGGTCCTTTCAATACATCTACATAAGAAAGCACTTAATCTTAATAAACTACCATTTAAGATGGAGAATCTACAGTAGCAGTGAAATATATAGCAAATCAAAATTCTCTCTGTTCATATAAAGAAATGAAGCCAAAATAAGCTCACTCTACTGTTTAAACTGTGCAGCATGCAATGTGTAAGGAAGAGAAATGTGCTGCTAAAGTAATGCACTGTGACTGCGAACTATTCGCTGAAATCTGAAAAGAATCCCATTTCCCAAAGCAGCTTAGAAAATGACATTTGCTGGGACCCTGTATTAATGAGATGAAGATCCTTACCCCCTTCAGATTTTATTACATTTCAGAAGACATTTCAAAAAGTCAAATAATTTACTTTGCTTAGGTGAGGAGGAGTTAACCCTCCGGGATTCTCTGTCTCTTCAGCTCTACACTTGTCTAGCATATGAATTTTACTAGAGCTGTAACTTTTATTTCATGCAGTGCATGGATATGAAATACTAACTGCTCCTCCCTCCTCCTTTATACCTTTGCATTGGGAAGTCCGTACAATTCTTCAAAACCAAACACTGTACAGCACTACATTAGCTGGCATATACATTCATATATTATTTACTGCAATTTACATAAGGACCAGCTCAAGCTGAATAAAGATTTGTGGTCTTTCAACAGAAGTGAACAAGAGACATTAGTTTACGGTAGACAACTCAATTACCATTGAAAGTCCTGCAGTAAGATTATTAGACTTTTCCTCTAAAAACAAAACATTTCTGCCTACACTTAGTGAAGTAGCAGCACTAGGCACAACTCCTGAAGTGAAATCCTTCATAATCGGAAACAAAACCCAAACCTGAAACCAAAATAACTAAATTATTTGGGGAAGTTATAGGTACCAAAGAGCACAACAATACCTGCAAACCGTGTGTTAGTTAACAGTTCCTAAACTCCTCTGCCAGGTGCTTTCCATCCACAGTGCCTGAAGGAAGCGTATTGAGTCCATGTGTACTTCCACAAACATGCAGTAAACTCTACTGGTCATGAAATAATTTCAATCTATGTATGAGTAGTTAAAAAATTCTAGAGTATTACACCTTCACTTGATTGCCAAAATCTTCCTGGCTGATTATTTTCAAGGGGTTTTGCTCACAGCACTTTGAGGACACTACCTTGCATTAGAATTACAAACTTGGAGACAAATGACTGTACTCAAAATTGGATAATTAAATACCTCAAATGTAATGAATACTCATCCTACATACATACTGTGCCTGCACAGCACATTAGCGTGATACATTTTGGACGCATCAGGTCATCCTCTCCAAGAAAGTAACCTGTCAAAATCCCATGGTTGAGTGTTGAGATTCTTTTCAACAATTCTGGATATATAGAAGGCACCAAGTTGAGCAAATGAAAAGGACAAAAAAACCTAAAACCTCTGAAATCTATTATTAATGAAGAGGATGAGAAGACAAATTACGATGATATGCTAAACCACAGAACAGAACTGGCAACAAAGTGCACCAGAAAAAAATAACGCTCAATGCAAGTTGAAACTATGATACCTCAAAAGAAAAAGAATGGACATGCATACACTAAGCATGCATACTACTGTCTAGCTAAGCTTCTCAGACCACATACTTATTTTTGAGAGCAAGAACAAATGCCCTGGAGGTAAGTTCAATCTGGCACAGAGTTACCCTAGTATTATGCAGTACACCAGCCCAGCTCTTTTTCTACCTGTTCTTTTCATTATCATCCAATCTCTGAAAAAGGCACTTTTGTAGGTCCTTTGTCTGGCAGTCCTACCCGATTTACAAGAGTCAGATGGGCCACTATCAACAACAGGCCCTTAACAGAGCTTAACTCAAATTCTGAGTGCTGATTCTTGTTAACTCCTCAGCAGCAACTAGACAGTCATGAGTGCAGAATTATGCAGATGATAACTTAAGAGATGAAAACTGAACATTGTTTTAAAACATGGATTCAGGCACCTGTCTGATTTTGAGAAACACAAAGCAATTATTAGCATACACTGAGGTCCAAGAAGATTTAGTTTCCTATTCCTGAAATTCTTGCCTTGGGTATATAAGCCTTTGTGGTAACTGCTTTTTTTTAAACACAGCAGACACAAGATTCTGCACATTACTCATATATCAACCATCCTCTCTTCTTTGCCCTTTCATTGTTGTCTTAAAGATCAGCCTTTTCTCGGGATGCTAACATTGTATTTGCTGGAGATATTTTACGTGGCAGCTAGAGACGAATTATTGCCTAGCATTCCTTTATAGGGTTACAGGTGAAAGAACAGCAGAACTTTTTCCCCTTTGTTACTTGTGCTAATGGACAAATGCTTCAATTTTACTATTTAATTCTTCCTATATAATGCTTGTTTAGGAATGGTACAGAATGAGGAACAAAGAGTGAATAAGTGATTCCGGCATTAACAGTTTTCTGAAATGAACGGTGTTTCTGAGGTTATTAAAGTGCTGACAACCTCCACAGGTGCAACCCTCACCAGACACAGTCTTTAAGTAATTACGTGAAAAATGGACATACTTCATTCCTCCATAACCATCACTCATCTGAGGTAATTTTTTTTTAGCTGACGAGAGCAGCAGAACATGCATCAGTAGAGTCCCTGTTGTTTCTAAACTTCCAATTGCTAAAGGTGCTGCTGACACCGCATTTCATTAACCATCAACAGCTTTGACGCTTGGGCAAGCAAATAGTAACACGTTCTCCCAGGAGCAAACACCCCATGTGTGCATAGCTCAAGAAGGATGTTGAGCTACAAGAAGCTTCCTGCCCAAATGCACCTCTTTCTGAGCATTTATGCTAGAAGAAAACCCTCTGCATGGTACAACCCCAACTCATCTGTCTCTCCAGGCACCTGCCGTCCCCACCACCCTGCAGGAGACTCAGCCAAGCTTCTCTGAGCAGCAGGGCGCTCACACTTGCAGACACACTGCATCGGTTCCGTTGCCCCGTTGTATGAAGTCAGGCAATGCTTCCGCTATGCATATTCAAAACAGTAATTTAGTTTATGCCTTTCTGGGACTGTGATCAGCTATAAGCCTAACAGGGACAACCAAAAGAGTTATTGGTGACAAAATTTCAGACTCATTTAAAATTCCACAGATCATAAAATGAGCTGAAGAGGGATTACATCAAGGCAACTCAAGGCACCATTCTCTGAAACAATACGGGGATGCACAGAATCAGATGTGAGGTATTGCATCAATTGGACCCAATACAGATTTATTCTTGGAAAGGAGTTATTTTAAATACAGTGAGATTTGGCTCAAATAAAACAGGAGGGATCGAGTTCTGAAAAGTAAACTGGAGAATCTTAAGTACAATACTTGATTCTCTCTCTTCCTCCTCCTTGCATTTCCATTTCAAGTGCAAGGATAAAGCATATCATAAATCACTTTCACTTCGAATTTTTAAAAAATGTTTATATTTGGGGCCAAATGAAGGTCTTTATATGAGGTAGTTTCTACTGCACATAAAGCATATAAAATACATCAAAGCAAGGAAAGCAAAATACTGCTTATGCTTTTTAGGTGGCTGGTCCTCTTCTACCTGAAAGTTACCTATATTCAAAGAGTTTAGATTGATGAAGGGAGGTTTAATGTCTAGACAGACAATTCTTCCTCTCAGTGGGCCTCTACAGTCTTCAAGTACCCTGCTATGTCCAATGCTTGTTATTGTACTGCTAATTACCTATGTTATTCACAAGAACACCAGTTCTAATAATTCCCTTAACAATAACCAGTTCTATACTTCTTTTGTGACTCCAGAGCAAAGCTCAGCCTCTACATCAAAATTCTCAAGAATATGACAGATATTAAATAAGGAAAAACCTCTTGGAAATAAATAATACTCTATAAATTGGGTCAGATTTTCCTATTTAAGCTGAAACTCTTCTCAGTACCTGTGAGCAATCACAGCAAGGGGGAATTGGGGGGTGGGAATATCTCTATCCTGTCTGACCAAAATACAGATAAAGATTAAAATAAGCTAGAGAACATCTCAGCCAAAGAAGGAACAGGCATATTTGAAAGCATTCATTTGCAGACAGTTATAATGACTATGTCTGGTTTCACTCTAATCAGACAGATGAAGAAGAATTCAGAGGCTCCCTTCAGCAATACTGAGGACATTATGTGGCAGCTGTTTGTTCATATGGTAGATGTATAACATCATGTCTTGATTATTAAATATGTATTTGCAGGTTTAGAGGAATATTCCTCAGTCAGGTTTTAGCATACTTTATATTCAGGTGCAACAGCCTTATCAAGTATTAAGCAACCTCAGCATATTAGGTAAGCTTTGATTTTCTTTCAGTTACACCATGTTGCTAAAAAAAATAAAAAAAATTGATTCCTAAGATCTTATCAACAACCTTTGAGGTTCTTTTGGGAGCTGATTCTCTGCTATCATGAGGATTCATGATGGTTACGTGTCTGGTTGCTGTCCACCATTTCTTTGTAGTGCTCACTTAATGTACAATATCTTCTGAGGAATGCTTCATTCTTTGTGCAAAATCATTTGGAAGCACTTATAAGTTCTCTTTGAGATTACTCATTCTATGCATCTTCCTGAACTATGATTTCTCCCTCTTAAATGTTAAAACTAATGATCGGTACCTGATTATACTGCATGATAGCAAATTCCCTTCTTTATGTAGATTTATGTTACTGTTCCAGTTACACAGGCATAGTGTACAGATCTCTGGTCGCATGCATAATTTCTTTCACAAAAGTTTAAATAGAAACTGCCTAAAGCCTTCTTGAAATAGTTGCTTTGTACCATGCTCCAACCTAGAAAACAAAGACCAAACAATTTCCGTTTGAAGGGGCTTCCACTGGCAACACACAGATCTATCCACTGCCTCCATAACAGGAAAGGCCAGACTACCAAAGACCCTATCTAGTTTGGAAAAAAAAAAAAAGAAGAATCAGCTGTGGTCTTAGAATAGCCATCTACTCTCACCATTATAAACAGATGTATTAACTGTCATTTTCCATGTAGTTAACATATAACTATTCATCCAATTTTCAGATGACTGCATCCAAATTAAATACGCTAACAGATCTAGAATCTACCTTTCCCACACAAGAACCAAAGGTGTAACAGCATTCCCAGTATATTTTTCATCTCAGACACAAGTGAGCCAAATCTGCTACATGAACTCCCTTTCCACTCAAGAAAACACCTATATAGGTCAAATAAAAATTGCTTTTGTAAAGACCGAAAACTGAGCAAGACCTGGTAAACAAGTTGCAGGATGCAGAAAGCTACAAGGAGATTACACATTTCTGCTATCCATCTCCATAGTGCTTGGATTTCTCTTAGCAAAAGATGCTGCAGCAGAAGCATAAAATGAAGTCTACAGATATTGTACATTTTAAATGTAGGAGACAGTGTCAATACCAGCTAAGTGAAAACAGTGTCTTATATAGAGACAAGCGTCTCCAAATGGAGACCCCAATATCTCCAATCAAGAAAATGAAGAGAAATTAAGAATACAGTGACCCTGGTTAGGAATCTCCTACTGCAAACTTGTGTAATTCTCCCCTTTTTCTAGAGGTACAGTGCATGGTCCTTCCTATTCTCTCGTCCAAAAACACAAATAACTTAGCAATGACACTAAAGAAAGATCCAAGATGGAAGTGGTGTTGGTAAACCTCTTTACTTGACCTATTCTTTTGGCCGCTTTCACAAAAAAGGCAGATGGATCTGCAACTACTGTACAAGGTCACTTATGCTCCCCTAGAAAAGAGACTAAAATGAGCTTCCGTGGGGCCTGCTGCCAAAATAAGGGAGTACAACCAAAACTTTATAATATGATATTGCCTTTGAAACATTTGTACAGCTTGTCCTTTATACAGTTTCTAAAAATTTTGATTAAATATATTTACACAGCCTTAATGACAACTTAAACATAATTGCAAAGGGGCTTTCACTCATAAGGACTGGTAATAAAGGAGTAAGGAAAAAAACGCAAAGATCTTTTTAGATTTTCTTTTCCCAGAAGTTAAAAAACACCGAAAGAGAAATATTTTAGAGTGACTCATTTGTAACCTCACAATCGAAAAAATTATTTAAAAATCTTCTGAACTTGACAGCCTACAATCAAATGAATCAGCCATGAACAGAACCCAGCCAGAAGCCTCTACCACGTATCGACGTCTGGAAAATGTGACTCTGGGAAGCCATCATTCTCTAACTACAATGGCCTGAAATTATTTGGTAAACAACATGACTGCAATGTAAAGGTACAATAAACAGAGCAATATTAAAAATTCAAGAATGACTGCAGGGACTAAGAAAATTATTACTCTGTATTTTTTGTGTTATTCAAGTGCCAACAATATTTAGTCATCTTTCTTTCTTGTTTTTCTTCCTTGCATTCTTCTCAAAATAAGCTTGTCGTCATAATGCACTATGTTAAATCCTAGAGGCATTATTGAATAACTAGCTTGAGCATCAGCTGCTGCAGCCTTTACAGTGCTTAAAAAAAAAAAAAAGTGTGGAGATCATCTTAAGTATATATTTGTTAAAAGCAAACAAACATGGAAAACAACAGCAATTTCCAGACAATGTCCATTGTTTGTATTCTGTGGGGGATTTTTTATCCAGAAGTACTAATACAAGAACTCATGCTATTTCTTTTTCTATTCGGTATAAAACATCGCATTCAGAGAAAGTCTACCTTCCCAAAGCGTAAACAAGCTGTTCAGCTGAAATACTCACCAAGACAACATCAGAGTCCAAACTCTGAAGGACACTCCTACTCCAAACAGCTTTTTAGCAGCATGACATCAGGTTCTCAGGTTGGAGACAGACATTCTCAGGCAAACAAAAAATACGAATAAACAAACATCAAATGCTCATTTCATGAAGTGCTCTCTGATGGAGCTACCAAACTAAAGGACAGGAGATGCAGCTGGTTCTCACCAGGTAGCAGTCCACACATGCATAGCTTCACTGGCACCAGTGAAAACACACAGCTGTGAAAATCAGCTGAGATTAGTCAACAGCTCCTGCTAATTAGTATCAACAGCTCATGTTTCTGTTAAGTCAAAAAAGTTCAAGACCAAAACACTGTCATCCTGCCCGAGCTGTAGGTAACACTACTTCAAGATTATACTCCATCTCCCACATCAACTACAGCAACACTTGTACTCTGTGGGAATGCTCAAAGCTTGGTCCAGTAAAATCCATGAGAACTGGGTCAGCAGTCAGGAAAAAGCCTACCTCAAGAACAAAAGAACCTCACCACAATGTCTCTCTGATAAAAGCAGGGCAAAACTGTAGCATGGCCTCCTAAGGACAAGCTAGCAATTAAAGTTCACATTGCAAAGAGTTTTTCACATAAGTGGAATGCACAGCATCAGGTTCAATTAAAAGACATGCTGTAAATTGCAACAAGAAGGCCACAGAAACTAGATTAATCTTGCTTTGTCACAACTGATGTACTTCTTCCATGCAACGTCTGCATCAGAGGACAATGGACTTCCAAAAAGACAGAGGTTGGTTCAATTCATTTCACAGTTACCCTCACTAAATCACTTTTTTTTTTTAAAAAACAAAAACAAAAACAAAAAACCTACATATTGTCATCCTTCAATAACGACCCATTTGAGTTGAAGACATACATTTCAGGTGGTAAGCCACTTCCTTTTCTTTAGTTCTATGGAAAATGGAAATCCTTTTGGTAGATAAAAGGTGATCAAGAGCTTTTTATTTATTTATTTAACACTCTTTGCATTCTCAGTTGCACTCATTTTTCAACATGAGAAGACTGTAAAATCCAAGCACTGAACTTCACCGTTCTGTAACACGTCACCTATGGGTCGAAGTCCTTGAGCTTGGAATTCCGAGACTTCCAAGTGCGCAAATTCACCTCATGCTAGGACAATGTGAATTGAAACATCTCAATTCAGTGGTGGATCTTTGGTTTCAAACTATTTTGTTGAAATATTTGCCTACTGTTACAAGTTAACGAAGAACCACCAGGAAATACTATAAATTGCACAGCCCTCCAAGTCTTCACTTAAACTCCAGGCTCTCTCCTCCTCTCAACCACAAAGTGAATTGAAGTGAAAATTATGAAATATTAGAATTAAAATGTTCAAGTATTTGTTGATTTTTGTTACATCCACCAGAAATTTAAACTAATTTTAATAAAATTAATTTCTGTGTTGACTTACGAGAGCTCTGCATTTACTTTCTGGTCTATCTGAAAACTAACACGGAAAAACATTTGGGACCTCTGGGAATATCAAACACTAAGTTTTCTCTTAAGAAAATTACTGCATAGTCAAAACCTGGACATGCTTTCCAAGTCTGCCTTTCTAGGATTTCAAACTTCTTTTTAGTTGCATCATACACTAAATCCAGAACAAGATAACCAAGCCTGGAACAATCATTTCTCTCCTCTCAGTTGAAGTCATTGCCCTCTGGCAGAAGCCCTGAAGAGTTTCCCTATTTTATTTTTGTCCCAAAGCATTTTTTTAATTTGCCTCCTTAGAAGCTCTACTGTATGAACAGAGAGTATGAAAAATAACACCATCTCTGACTAACGAAACAATTGAACTTGACTGGAGCCTTAGAGAGCATTTGAGCTCAACGCACCAAAGGAAGTAAAAAAGGACCACAATAAGGGGAGACAAAAGCAATGATGTATCATTTATATTTCACGTTCATCTCACATTTTGAAGAGGTGGGAAAAACATTATAAATATCAGTCACATCTGCTATTTTGTTTTCTTTTACTTGCTAAAGAAAAAAAGAAAACTGTCCTCCAGGTTGATGAAGGAAATCATTAAAACGCTTAAAATTTTAGTGGCAGACATTTCAGTCATTACTTTGTGATATCCTACTAAAACAAACACATTCGCTTTAAGTAGGTAATCAGAGTAAGTGAAAGGGCAAAAACTACTCATTAAACAATAAAAGCATATAAAAAAAAACATAACAGAGGCAAACATTGGCTATTTTTGTAGTTTTCCTGTTTTGCACTGACAGAAAAGGATTTTTCAGCAACAATAACAGATAGAAGGCCTGTGTGTTGAAGTTGCAGACCTTGGGTAAATATCTGACCATCCAGTGAGATTAATAAGGTTTCAACAGGGAAAAAGCCTGTGTCCAGCTCCTGTGAGATCAGACCCCCCCCAACAAAGGTCAGGGACTGTTCCTGTTGTGTACCCATTCTCACTCAAACATACACAAATGGTTCTGATGAGAATCCACTCTGCCTTTGTACGAGCTTATCCATAACCACCTGTAGCTTGTTACTTATCTGCTAGGCTCTTTATTTTCAAGATACCTGCCTGAGGACTATTTCTGAGCATTATTTCCAAGAGCAGAAAAGAAGGGTCTTAGACGTAAACCTCAACCATGTATAAGGAATTATTTCAACCAAAGATTAATTCTCATTGATAACAAATACCTGACTGATTGATTTGCTTTAAATACATGTGATAAAGAAATATTCTGTGCATTCACTGGAATGATTCTTACTCAGCAAAACTCCTAAGCGTAGATTCATTCTAACACAGTCCCAGTGTCATTTTTTGATCTGAGTTTTGATGCTCATTAATCTAGTAAAATTACCACCTTTTTAACATTACCGCAGTGTTTACACTTGGATATAATGAGACAGATAGCAGAAATTGGACAGTACACTGGGGCACTAAAATACCTTGAAAGCAAAACAAACAAAAACAGTTTGTCAAAAGCCACAAAGCAAAATTAGGTGACAGACATTTTCTTTGATAGCCTTGGCTTTTGATTTACTTCTTTCATGCTCTGGTAAAATGTTTCAGCCTTCCAGGAAGGATATGTTATTAGCGGCTGTCGATTGATCTGACTAAAGCCTTCATCATAAAAAATGTATAGCTTCAAATAATTAAAAAGTCCAAGCACTGCGAGTTGACTAAAATAGTGTGGACTCTTAAATAATTCAAATTTGTGTTTAGTTACAGCAGCTGTTTAATTAAAAGGTAGAAACTGCAACTAATCCACTATGGTTGAATGAAATATAATCTATAACAGAATTTAATCCCCCTAAGACAGAGAACAGTGATACGGATTCCAGAAGTCAGGGGCTCCATTTAATGAATCTCACAAAAGGATCATATTACATCTGAGCCAGCACATCTTTGTTTCTCTGATTATCCAAATAATGAATCATTTCCCAGCTTGATGCTGAAATTCTAATTTTATATTTTAATATTTAAAAGGAAGGTCTTTCACATGCATTATGTAAACTCTATCAGAATTTGTACTCAAAGCTTTACCAGTCTGAATAATCAGATGAACTAGAATAGAAGGAATGCATTTTCTGACTTTCAGCTAACTACTTAATTGTTCATAATTAAAACATTTTGTAACAAAATTCTTGCACAAATGGCCTGGAAGTATCTTTCCCAACTTAAAAGCCAGCTAAGGAAACTGCAGCACGCAGGAGTTCTTCAGTTGCTTGCTGTTGCTCAGCTGCAATGATTTAGGCATGATTTCAACTTCAGATCAGTTCCCAGAAGTACACTACAAGGCAGGAGCACAACAAAACATTTTTTCCCCTTACTTTTGTATTTTTAATTACAAAACAGAATGAACAAAACTAAAAGTCATCCCCATTCTGCCTTCTCCGATCCAGAAAGCATTCATTATTTTCAAATGTTTGCAATCATACTGGAATTCTGTTTATATCAAGGCAGAGAGGCTATCAAAGCAGAAAATGGTAGTTCTTAATTAGAGAGGCCAGGTGGCATGCAGAGTCACAGCACAAGTGCCTCTCCACAGCCCTGCCAATGATTGAAGACTTGACCTCAGCAACCATTCTTCAGGGGTGAAAAATAATACAGTCACCAGGTGGCCATCTCCTCAACACAGACAGCCATCTGCACCAAAATGTGCTAAATTACGTTTAGATCTCTTTAATGTGAACCATTATCCATTAGAGTCACAACAGGAAACCACGAGGTCCTGTTAATTGAAACTTCAGCTGTGACTTAAACCTCCGTCCCAGACAGAAGACTGACACTTCACCTGCTGGGTCCTTCAATCTAACACAGCTCACATTTTTTGTGTGTGTCTGATCAGATATATAACAGTAAAGGCTTGATCTGCAACGTAGCCAAGGTTTGGGGGAAGAGTCATTCTTTGGAGGATTTCTTATAAGTTTATCAGTGCTGTGTCAGCCCAAAAAAATCAGATTGATTTTGCACACCACTGTTCATTTTATTTTACTAAAAAAAGCTGAAAAACGGTTGTATTTCTAATTTGCTAACAAGTGGCTATTAAACAGTTCCAAGGAATGCCTTGAGATGAGAGGGCAATGCCAGCTGCTTGCCAGTGCTGAGATGCATACAGAAAGAGGGCTCTATTTCTGCCAAGAGAATTCAGAAGTTCTGCCTTCTCTCTGCAATCAGAAGGGAGATGTGCAGCACGCTGCTCATCCACTTCTCCAGCACTTTCCCTGTTGGAAAAGACCACTTAAAGGACCCTGTCTGAAGGCGCACCAGTAAGACAAAGAAACTGCTGATACAGCTGGAAACCTGGGACACATCCATCCACTGGAGGAGTGGGGATTGTGTGAAATGAAAGCCACCTGGCATGGCAATGAAAGCAGTTAATTTCCAAAGAGACTAAATTAAAAGTTCACCTGCAGAGTACAGATGGTATTTTCTGTGGCTTGTGCATCCAAAGTACTGAGCCAAGAGGTGCTGTACTGCGCTATCACCCACACCTTGGAGTGCCCAGGCCGTCCTTGGTACCATGGGTGTGCAGGGAGAGACACAATCACAGATCTTCGCTCAAAGAGAAATTTCTATTTGAATGAATAAAATAAAAACACGGAGTGCCATAACTAAAAGCTCACACATTAACAGAATCACGGTTCATCAATTTTTAAATCCACATTTAGAGCTTCCTCCTAAAAGCCAAAGAGAAGCGACAATAGATAGTCTCTCAAAACACAGCATCTGTTCTCTTTCATTCCATGGTTACAGATAACCTTCATAAGCTGATTTGCTCATGACAATAAATTTATTTTCAGAAATTATACTCCTGATCTAATAAGAAACAATAAATAATTCAGAAGTTTCACATTATTACAGGGAATTATATTTAGGAGATCAACTAGGGATCTCTGTAATGAGAAACATTCACCTTGCTAGAGGAATGCTACTCTGCATTTAATCTTATAATATTCCCTTCAGGGTGTACAAGACAGCTTGCTGGAAAATATAATGACTCCTTGACTGTTTTCTGATGAAAAAAAAGAGTAAAGAAAACAGTGATATGGAAATGAGATCTACATTTCATTTGAAATTCCATATGCACTGTTTTAAAGCCACCTTGTTTCAATATGGAGAAAATCAGAAGATTTTGATGGGCCTGATGATGTTATTTTCTAAAAGAAAAAAAAGATTAAAAACACAAAGAAAAAAAATATGCGGCACGTCATATTAATAAAAAGTCACTTTTCTTCCACAATCAAAAGATGCATTTCAGCTGTTTTTACTTTATTGTTCATTAACTGGAACCAGCTTTTCTCTTCCACAAGGTTCCCACTGGCCAGAAGTAAAAGCATCTGCTGAGTGACTTGTTCTGCTGCAGCAATGATGGTGAGCAGTGCAGCTCCATTCACACCAGTCAGCTTGTAGGCAATTAGCACCAGATACAGCTGAGAATTTCAGAAATGCATTTCAGACTATTGTCATGTTTGCATATTCATCTCAAGGTAACTACATTGTGACTAATTATTTTTCCTCACTCCGCTACCCCCTCTGAGGACTGTATGGTAATTTATGTTGGCCAAAAGAAAGAAATCTATTTTTTTCCAAACAAAAGCTAGTATTGGTTGTCCTCTGCGTTCAGGATAATAAATATGGATGTATTCAGCCATCTTCCAAATGAGGTAACTAAACAATATATGCATAGTTTCTACCAGTCTGGAGTCTTCAAGCAAAATCATTAGATTGTCAGTATGTATGATCAAACTCTGAAAGAAACATAAATATTATTGATGATGACAGCATGCTATTGTATCTCTGCATCATTATGCCAGAGGTGTACATTCTGAAAGCATCCCTTGGGAGGCAGGCAGACAATATCATTAATTGCCTGTGGGATTTTGTCGTGTCACTTAGATGCAACAGTCTGCAAAAAAAAAAAAAAAAAAAAAGACTAAATCTTTTAAATGTTTTATTATTTTTTAAGCATTGTGCATCCTACCTTAGAGTAATTCAAATTACATTCTTCAGTGTAATTAAAGATCTACTTACAATTAACTTCTTTTGTGGCAGAAGAAAATAACACTTATCTCAGTGACTAAAGCAAAAATCATCTAAAAGATCAGCCTTGATACTTGAGAAAGTACAGTGACACAAAGACTACAACGCAAAATAGTTCCAGGAAAATGGATCTCAATTTTTTTACACACTTAATACCTGCAGAAAGCATCACAAGGATTCTTAGGCTGGAAGTTTTGACTGAGGCACTAATTTCAGGATTTTTGCTTTGGAACAGGAGTTCAGATAAATGAAGTCTTACTGTGATTTTTACTCTATTAAGTCTCAAATACTGAGTCCCTATGATATATTTAGGCAAAATGTTTATTCAGTAACCTATGGAGTCAGCTTCAAACAAGCTTCCTGACCCTTATAAGTTTCCACAACAGTAATGCTGAGCCACTGACCCCTGGCCAACTATCTTATATTTTTCCTCATTTTTTCCTCTGCAGAATTCTCTTCATCAAATATAAACACAAATTACTACCTTGCTGTATTTATTCTAGTTAACAGAAGAACAGGTTTACTCCACAAGTTGTATATACACTGCACAACCCATATGAAAGAGATGCTAGATGTAAGTCACATCCAGATGTAATTCAATCAATAGGAAATCATAAGAAGAAAACTTATGTTCATTGCAAACCCCGCTCTTTATAGTTACCAAGATAACCTCATTTCTATTACCCTGGGAAATGCAGCTAAACTGTTTGTTACAGGTGTTGGTTAACAGCATTTGCTACAAATACGCTAAAATGGCATATATTTCAATTAATTAGATTTCCAGGCGGGTAATGTGGTATTTGGACTTTGACATTAAATCAATCCAAGCTTCACAAATACTCTTGACAACCCCCTGTAAAATCAATAGTAAAACCTTGTATCCCTTGGAAAGGACAATGATATCTATGAGAAAATAGGAATTTAAATAAAATTGGAATTGTCTGCTGCAGATAGCTTTGGGATTATTCTAGCACTCGCACGGTATTTAACATGATACCCAAGTTAATCTTATATTCTCAAGCACAATACAGGGGTTCTTTAAAGATGTAATTGACTATTGTGAATATTTCCTGCATGATACCACGTACTTAAAACTTTTTTCCTCCCATTAGTAAAGGAAAGCTAAACAGTTTTGGATTAGTTTTAAGATAGTGTAGATGTTCCGTTAGCACCTCCTCTACTGAATTGACTTCACAAATCGCACGCTGATAACAAGATTCTAACTCACCCTTATGCTATGGAACTTCTGTGAAAATCATTATGGGAAGGCTGGCAGGAGGCAACAATATCCTTAGTGCAGAACTAAACTTCCTCTTTTTGTGCTATATTATGGAAATTAATGAATATAGCCTTAGTTGTCACTGCTCACCTTCCAGTTTACCACTATGCTGAACAACAATATCAAAGAAACATCTTTTTTCCCCAGGGAAGATACCATAAGCATCTGGCCAGGAACCCAGACCTAGCAGTGACAGAAGGAACTGGTGAGATCCATTTTTGCAACCACTAAAAATATTAAGGCTTGAAATGAAAAATAAAGGGAATAGTCCTGAAGGATGCAGCTACCACAACACAATTCTGAATCTCTCAGAGAAGATAGGAATAACATAAATATTCATTGTGTTCAACAGAGAAGAGCACATTGCATGCTCACTGGAAAACAGAGACACTTCAGTATACGTTGAGGCCTCATAACAATGGGGTTTGCCAATTAAATCTGAAGGGTGTGATCAGCTCTGTTGTGATATGGTGAATAACACGCTGGGAGACACTCAGATGAAAGGTTTTGAATCACTGCAATATTCCGTTTCAGGCTTTTTTTTTCCATCCTGTGTAAATATGAGAATGAGATGTGGTAGACAAGTCTGAAGAGACTTAAAGGAAGGTTGTTTTGAGGTTGTTTTTCTTTACCTAAGTCAGCTAAACACTAAACTAATAGCAGATATATTTACTTTTCTATCAAAGCTTGTAAATTGCACCCTGTTAATAGACCCTGACGAAGTAAGATAGCTGTGTTCCCTTCGATTTGAATCTAGTGAAATTTTTTCCTATTATGCCTCCTGATTAAGTCCTGTGATTATACTGTGCATATCTAAAGAGAAAAGAATCCCTTCATTTCTTCCAGCAAGTAAACACACAGGATGGACAGTGGCCACCTTTTCACTACTGTAGTTTTTAATCCTTTCCTCGTGAACAACAACAAAACCCTCACTATGACTCCCTGAGCCTGAGGAGGGAAAGAGAGCTCCTAATGCAACCTGACAGCATGCACAGAGAGCAGCACTGGAGAGCTCACTGCATTCCTGCAGGATTCCATGCTGATAACCCTCGGGAGGAGGTTAGCTGCTTTCTTACTCCCCCCTTGTCAAAGGCTAAGGGACTGGTGAGGCAGTGAACTGACAGTCCCAAGATCACCATCACCAGTATCACTCATGTTACCATGGCAAATAGGAGCTCAAGTCACAGACCAAAACCCCTCTAGCTAAGTGCAGAATATAAAGCCATCTTGCTTGAAGACGAGGATCCTAAGAGCTAGAAACACAGAATGTACCATCCAGTACGTAAAGCAGTAGCTTGTTGTCATCAGCAGCCCTGAAATGCTACCAGAATGCTGTACTGATGACAGTAGGTGGCTGTCCACAGGATCATTTAGCATAAGTAAATCAAATACACTTGCTAATATATTGATTATGCAACTTTTTGTCTGTTAGCATGGTTATCATGACACCTTGCATTAAGTGTCAATTAGCAAAGAGTTTTCACTGAGCGTGAAGTGTCTCATTTCAGATCATGTATTTACTTCCAGTAGCCACCAGCTTCCAAGGTACACACAGCTGTACGCTAAACCACATTTTCATCTCCAGAACAATCATTCTCACAATATCCTTTGATTTCAACAAGACCTGGATTTGGCCCAGGGAATTTATCCCATTTATTTGCAAAGCTTCCACTAAGTTTGTAAATCCCTGTGGTTCGTACTGCAGGAAGAGAAAATTCCTAAATGTGACAGCGTTGATAAATTTCTCAGGCTCAGAAAAGTTAGGAGGATGCTATTGCTGCAGTGTGAGCAGTAGCCCGATGCACTGGGTGACAGCGAGCTGGTTAATCCAAATGGCTTTATGAGGATTTTTTAAAACAATTCCTCCTCCACGCCTCTGAAAGGCCGGCACTGCTACTGTCAGATTCTGTATTAATATGCATTACAGGGAGCAAGATGTGAATAAGTTAAGGACTAGGCTCCGTTTAGGTACTTACTGCTGATCCATAAGCTTTATGATGTGTAGTATCATCATTTTGGAGGTCATACACTCAAGAAATTTAATTTTGCTTCGCTACCATAAGAACTTCATTGCTGCAAAATAATTCAGATTCAGCTACAAAAATAAGCTCAGCAATCAGTTAAGACTTAGCTCTGGACACTTCTTGTCAAGAGTAATCCAGAAAGAAAAGCAGGAGAATGAAAACAACCAAAGGGTAATGACAATTTTCATAAGCAAACTAGGAACAGCTGCTCCAAGGTCAGTAACTGGAGGAACGACATTAACCACCCTGCATTAGCGACATAAAGTGTCACTGCTTAAACAAATCTAGACTGATTCAAACCATTGTGTGGCTCTACATCAGTACCAATTAAGGTGGCAGATGATGTATAAAGAGCCTGGACAAAGGATATTATTATGTTACGAGCTGTATTGATTTTTACAAGGCTTTTTGATTGACTGACTGATACTATCAAGTAATTAGCTTTAATCTTGGGCTACAATGACCAGAAGAAATCCTGAATCAGGCTATATTTGATCTTCGATCATACTTTACTGATAGGAAAGTGCTTAAATAAGGTAGAACCCTAGTTTCCTTTGTAAAGCCAGTGTTGCACAGATAGCGCAGAGCTTAGTGAGGGCATGCTGGAGCTGTGCACACATTCTGGTCACACAGAAAGCAGTCAGCAGAAGAGAACTGATAAGTGATACCACTACAGAAGGTCTTTATAATTGGTTTAACATTTCAGCTCACCCAATCATAAAAAGCTCATATCTAAAGTAGCATGCAAATCCAAAAGAGCTTTATTTTTACGGATGTTTATTATTTTTCCCAAATGAAAGCCACAGGGGATGAAGAGGGGGACGATGCCAAGCAAACCTGTCCACTGTGGCCAGTTCTGCCACTGGCACAGCCAGGATGTTTATGAAAGCACTTTCAATTTGCAAGCTCATTATCCATGAGAAAAACTAGGCTAACACATCAGGAATCTGGCATTAAAAAGGGAACCCCTCTAATGCATCTCTGTTCCTAAATCACAGGCTGACCCTTCATTAGCTGAAAAGAAACTTTATTAGTGCAGAAGATCAGGTTACAGTCACCTGCAATACCTCCTGTGCTGTTATTTGTCCTACAATACCTTAGTTTTGTCCTCATCAGCCTCTTGTAATCTTCATTTCATACATATATACACCTCATTTTTGACCAATTCCATAACAAACCTTACATGTTCAGTCTATGAGCTCACAAGTATACCTGTCATTTCCCACATACATATTTATCTTCCCTCTATTCAAAACATAGTCACTAAATATTTCATTTGCTCAGTGTGCTTCCTCAGATACCGCTTCCTTCCCTTCACACATCTCTCAGAGCCCTGTCCTCCAGATCCCATTAACGAAGGTCTGCTCTCTCCCATTCATGCCTCACCTCTTTTTTTCCTAAAGATTTATTTATAGGCTTTTCCCCTCACCCTAAGAGACAGTCCTTCTACTTCAAGGTATCTGGCTAGACCTCTTCCTTGTTTCAAGTCATAAACCCAGCAAGTTGGGTCTAAGAAACCATAGGCAAATACCAACTGAATTCCCTTGCTGCAATTTCTGTATCAGCTTCGTGTGATAAGCTACCTGTGGCTACAACCATGTCAGCATACCTGTTTGTAAAGCATCTGCCAAACATTCAATTTCATGCAAATTATGAGCAATACCACTGGAGATCATGATAGCAGATGTGCCATGAGTTTATAACACGCAGCACAACCGAATCAAAGTCTAGCATAATGCTGATGGTACCTGTCTGCCAGAGAAACTGAACATTATTTTTACCACAGTGCTTGTTACTGGCTTGCAGTATTTCCAGGCTCAGAGATAGGTTTCCTTCAGCACGATGATTTAATTTTTTTTTCCATAAAATGTAAACAGACTGAGAAAGAGAGGTAGCATGACCAAGTTACGGCTCAACTTGTCTCCACAGTGCTTGAGATGTAAAAGCAGTTAACCTCACTTTTGGTCATCATGGGGGTTTGGAATGGAGAAGGGCCAAAATACAGTACATTTTCATGTTCAATCTCTCCCCTTCCCCTTTTATTACATAATTTCTTTTTTTTATTATTGATTTGCAGATCTTTGTTCCCAGAATGAATTCTCCAGTGACATCCTTTGTGCATTGATATTTATTGTAGTTTCGGCTATATATACGTGTATGCCCCAGGGCTTCAGTTCTTATCAAGAGAGAGATTCAGTTTCTCAAATCTGCAAGTCCTGTTTTTTTTCTGGTTCAACAAATCCTCACACTGGAAGTTTCTGGGTTTGCTTGCCTCCTGAGAATGTACTAAACTAAATCAAAGCTCCAGAGCATAGATAAATGCCTGTATATACTAAAGGAAAAATGAAAAAAAAAAATCACAGTTGCTCATATCAAATAACATCAGCTCATTTGAAGACTGTGCCAACTTACACTGGAATAGCACAACCTGATGCACTCAGGCAGCCATTTTCAACATCCCTAGACCACAAACCAAAGTTCCCACCCCAAGGACCCACGCAGACCCAGGTGACCTTCAGAGCCAGGGACAAAACTTGGTACAACCACAGCCCAGCTGATGCTCTTATTAGAGCACGTGGGGGATTTGCTGTTTGCATATTTGAGTTAAAAGTCTGACAGACGATGCTGACCGTATGCACAGCAGGGCACATTCTTATACAGAAATAGCCTCTGTGAGTGCAAATCATGCACAAAGTAATCACGTTTTGTTGTTGTTGTTGTTTTTTTTAATTTAACCCCAAATATTTTACTACTTTTGAAAATGTATTTGTGACCTGTTACTGTTTTTCTACAGACAGCTTTAGAGAAAAACAATAAAGGATGATAGGTTGTTATGTGTTGTTTTTTTTTTTTACCATAACAGAAGTGTCACAGTAGCACTGCCTGGGAAAACACCAGTGATGGAGATATGGGAGTGGGGAGGACAAGACAGAAGGCAACAGCCACAGAAATCAGCAAACGCAACTGAGATTTCTATGTCTCTTGTGAAATCATCTATCTTCACTTCGAAGCACGCCAAGCTGGTGACACAAATAATTACTAAATTCTTTCACAAGGTAAACGTGGCCTACAGGAGAGAGTTAAAAGGACTTGAAATGGATAAAGGCTTCCGCCCCTGGGGACAGCATATAGAAATAGCTGCTATGTATTCTCAGGGATTTTGCTCCCATTCTCACTCAATACTGCTTTCTTGGGTAAAGTGAGATAAAGCATCTGTGCAGCTTCTTACAATAACTGCCCTTCTTTTCCTTCTGATGGGATAACAGTTAAGCTAATGGGATAACTTTAGGAAGCAGAAATCCTGCACAAACCAGACAGCAGATACTTGGCAAGCAGATTGCTCTGAAACAGAACTAATGCCACGTATTTCTCAGAATATCATAAATTTCCAATCAAAGCACTAAAAAACTATCAAAGTCTCTTGTCCTTAAAACAGGTTTTAGCCTGAAAACACACGTTACAGGGACTACATTGACTCTAAGGACATGTTGCTTTGGATTTCCTACAGCCAATGTCCAAATAAGTAAACATACAACAACATAAAACCTTAAGATAAATTTATTATAAACTCAGAAAGTTCAAGATTCAATTTGTACAGAATGAAGAAGTTCTGTACTCAGCAGGAGAACGTTAGTTGTTAAAATGGGGTGAACACATATAACCAAATTATTTCTAGGAGTGACACCCCCAGTCCCCCTGAAATCAATGGTGGTATCATCAGAGCTTCCCTATCATCTCTCAGCCTTTCCAGCTGCTAGCTCTTGGGCCAATAAACAAAATTTCCAAGCATGAATGCAACCTTAAAAGAAATGCATTCACCATAATATATTACCAAGTAAATTTATTTCAAATTATTATAACTAATATTCTAATATTACAGCATATGACTTCTTTTTTGTAATACTAAAAAAATGCAGATGCAGTACTAGGCAAAACAGGAAATAAAGGATAACAATGGCATAATGTTGTTAAGGAACAGAAAAATGTATCCCGGTGGGTTTGAGGAGATGTCTTATCTCCTTTGCAGGAGAGAACCATTTTTTGTGATGCAGCCAATATCTAATAGCTGTGGTTGTTCTTTTCCATTCTAAAATAACTAAAATGAACTGCAGATAAAACTGAAGATTCTAGACTAGCTCAAATTCCAGCTGCTGGATGGGTACTGAATTTAGAAACAGTTGTGATTCAGCATCACTACAAGAGCTGCCCCCACCTACAGCACAGGTGCACCCAAACAAATGGCGCAGCTCTTTGGCCAGAAATTCATCAACTGTATTTCCTGTTTCAGTCAGTATTGTCTCATTTCCTCAGTCAAATTCAGTGACAACGCTGTTCTTCGTAGATGAATATTATTCTGCAATCTGTTTGAAGGACACAAAAAAAAACCCATCAGTGATATTTCACATTATCTTGAGGTCTTGAAAAAGCACAAAGCCCTCTGAACACAACATCAAACCAAAAGCCATTCAAGGCTACCAAGGCTCCCCTACATACCGTGTGCGTGGAACACCACTACCTTTGTCTCCAGCTTTAGCAGGATCTGATAGGGATGCTTTTGTCATGAAAAAACCTACCAGTAATTTTCCCCCAATCACTATTTTGTTTTAAAATAAATCTTGGTTTTAAAAAGCATTTTGGTAAATCAGAACTGAAATGCCTTTGTTTCAGCACAAAAACCCTGCTCTCTGATAAATCAAACAGTAACACAAACCCAGCCAGCATTAATAACGATGACAGTCAGCATCCATTCAAGACAGCAATTAAAATAACGTTATCTCCTGAGTTTTAAGAGCCACTTACTTATCAGGAAGGGACTTCATATATACACTGATACACAGATGGCACTTTAGTTCTTATGAAAGAAACAGACAAATAACTTTCAGAAGTATTCAGAATCCAACTGGCAATTTTAGATTTCTATTCCCTAGAGAACTGTCTGTATCTGAAGACCAATTATCAAAACACATGCCTATCAGATCATGATTACATCTACACTTTCCAGTAATAAAAATCAAACTACTTGTCTGACAGAGAAAACCTTTAAACCACAGCACTGTGTCCCAGGGCCCTACTCCTCTACTGGGGACAAGGAATGGGACATGCTGAGGTGCTGCAACAAAGAGGAAGGTCATGACCCTCCTAGGTTTGCCTTGGCAAGCAAAAAGCACAAGGTACCTCAGCAACCCAGGAGGAGACTTACTGGGTAGCACAGGAATGCACAAGAAGATATTGCCTCTGGAACAGCCATGGGGACAAGCTGAGAAATGAAGCCTGTGAAAGATGTCAGTGTAAGGACAGCTTAGGAGCTGATGCAGCAGATGGTTAACATTTAACTGTGTGCTAAATATTTAGATTGGAAGCTATTTATTGCCCTCACCAAAATCAGAGGAGTGAGCAAAGCTGAGATAGAAGTCTGACTTCAGGGACTTAAGAGAAGTCCATTTTAATACTGAAGTTGCAATTTTAGTTTTAAAAGGCAATCTATACTCAATATGAAATCCAAAGGACTTAAGTCTACTGTGTGCACCTCTGCATTATCAAGTGATTACAATGCTTCCATTCCTGTCTTACTTTCCAACCAGGACTGGCTAAAGGCTTTGTCCCTGGTGGTCATTGGAAACCTCCCCTATGAGCATCACTCCCTGTTCCACAGCATGTTCTCTACAGCAAAGTACAATGGCTGCCTATTTTGGCAGTTCTCAGCTGAGCAAGATTCATGGAAACTGGCTCAGGAAAGAAAATGAAGGGGGCATGCAGAGAGTCAACAGTTGTGCTGGCTGGTTCTGTGGCTTCACTGATATTTCCTCCACTGAAACCATTCACTCTCATCTTTTAAAAGTGCTAAACCTACACTTGCACAGCTTAGATAGAGCATGAGTGGGAAGTAGCATTCTTCACAGCACAAAGAAGAGGTTATATACTTCAAGAAATTAAAATATCACTTTCCTAAGGAAAAAAAAAACACACCAAAAAACTAGCGCATTTATTGCTGGCAGATGTAGCGAGCTTCCAGACAGAACAAAATGATTTTGTGAAGAAATACCTATTTACTTTGGGTTCCTCTGCCAGAAATGTGTTAACTTTGCCACCTCCACCACCCAGCCACACCAGTGTGAGATCTTCCAGTTACTGAGTGGACACTGAGCAAATGCCATTAAGAAAGACAAGCAACTAGAAACACCAAGACTTCAATGAATTAGCAAAGATGTGCTAGTTTCTTTTCCAGTTTAATTTAGTAATCGGCTGCTCTTGAAAAGAAAACATGAGAATAAAACAGGAGCTTTATTCTAGCCAGTGATGGCTAAAAATTTCAAAAATGCCTTCAAATTCCTGTGTCATTACCGCTCATCCTGAGCTGCAGAGTATTAGGAGTGAAATGAGTGGATTTTCAACACCATAATGGAAATGTGGTTAAGTATGCTACAGTAGAAGAAAAGAGTATCCGGGACTATGCACACGCAATAAGAAATATTAAAAAGTTACTTGGGCACTGCAGTATGACAATGCACTCTGATGATTATCTTTATTAGATAGCACTGGATAGAAGAGACAATTTATTAAAAATTAATGGGATGGTACTGTCAACCATTCATTATACATATCCATAAAGAGGATGTGGACAGCTAAACGTTAAATCTGTTGGAAATAACAGCAAAGTGAGGTAGAAGAGTGTGCTAATGGGATAATGGGAATTGTGTAATGAGAAGACCATACACTGAGGAGTGTGTGTGTGGGGAGGAAACAGCCTAGCCGTGCTAGTCTGTAGGATCATTCAAGGAGATTAAAGAAAACTACAATAAACTGGAATGGAAAAGTTTCCCTTCAATGGAAAAATTATTCCCGGAAAGCGTACAACAGCAAATAAAAGAACCTGATTAAAGAGAGACACTGGAAAGTGGTGAACACAACGATAAATGGCAGAGAGAGGTTTGACTGCAAAACAGCAGATCTATTCATGAAAAGAAAACAATTTTATTGTGTCTTTTGATGAGAACTCAACAATGTACAGCATTAATATCACTGAGGTAGAATCAGTAATAGGTTTCAAAGTACACAGATAAACCTTTTATTCAATCAGAAAATGAAAATCCCATTTATACTATGTTTTCTAATTAAGCAAGCTTCATTTTAGAGCAATTTGAAAATATATGATTCATTATTCTAAAATATCTTAAAGTTGTCTTTATTAGAAAAAGAATGTGTAGCAAATTCCATGATTTTGGATCTTAGGCACTATTGAGAATACCTGCTTATCCTAGAATGATTATTTCTGAGGCTTTCAGAAAGCTTTAGTGTGGACTTCAGCTACCAGAAACAAACAACATAAATACCATTTGATACGTGCAGCCCTACGAAGAGCATTTACCATTCCAATATTTATACAGCAAGATACTTTCCAAAATGGTTTTGCTACCAAATGAGTCCTCCACAGCACAACTGGGAATTAATGTTGCTTCATGGTGGCAATGAAGAGGAAGAAATGGAACTTCAAAGAAAAAGTGTTTAACTCCAATAGAGATGTATTTTCACAAACACTCTCTTAAATCCTAATACTCCCAAGACTTATTCACAAGGCACAAAGTTAAGCACATTCAAACATTCCCATCCTCACAAATCAAATTTCAACAAGCAGACTGCATAGAGAACCTACCCCTTTACCTATGAAAGCTGATTTCTTGCAGCCGACTTTAGAACTGCAACAAATACACATCAGTGCAATTTAAGAGCATGCAAAAAAAAAAAAAATCAGCAGAACTATAAAAGCTAGCATGAAGCCAATTTGAAAATCTGACCTGCACAGGGTACAGGCGTTACTCATATTAAGAACAACATCACAAAATACACCGAAAGCAGGCAACGCTCCACTCATTTCTATTAATTTGCAACGAAGTTCTGAACCAACAGCTCTTAGAATTACCAGCCTGGCAGTGACCGCAGCAACAACAACAACATTCTATGTCACCTACAGACAACAGGCACTGGTATTTCTCAAAGGGACTTCGTGCTTTGCCTTCCCAAGATGAATTCAGCTTTTAACTATCACACTGCAATACAAGTTCCCCTAAAATCAGATGGGTGCCTCTCATTTGACCAGGACACCCTGGACAATGTCCGAGCCAAAGATCCCACCACCATTTTGCTGTTCATAGACTTCTCGCTAATAACGTCAGGTGCTTGGTTTTAAGACGTATTTATCCTCATGGTTACTATGATACTTTGATATTTCAAATACAGTTCCCTCAAACAACTGACAACCTTTTCACTCTTGCATCTTCTAATGACAGCTCTTTAGAAGATGTTAGGCACAAAAGACAGGCAGACTAATACAAAGAGAACTTGAAACACCTGTTTCGAGTTTGGGGGGTAGGAAAGACCCCTAACATTTATGGCTCTGGATAACATCCATTCCATGCCTCAAAGATCCTTGTGGATTATAAAAGTGGAAACTACTAAGAGAAAAGGAATTACTCACCACATTATTAAACATGACAAAAAGCTTCTGAATCGAAGCTTAAAACAGGCTATTTAAGATTCCAGCAATCCCTGGGACTTTGGCAACAAAAATGTTCAAAAGCCTTTTATAGTTGCTGTCAGATTTATGTAAAGCATTTGAGATTCCTGTGAACTTATTTATATAACAACCTAAAACTTGAAGCCAACTTGAAAGTCTTTCCATTCTAATTATTCAGAATTAGAGGTGCTGTACAAAAAACACACAATGTTCTTTCTTTAACATCTTCCACAATGGTGGCTAGCAAAACATAGACTTCAGGTGAACGTTTCATGGAACGGTTGTTATAGTTGATGAGCTGCTTTGCCATGAAATCTGTTTGGTGAGATGTTTTCCTGTTCTCAGAGACAACAGGGAAGATATCACCTCATGCTACATTCAACTCTAATTGACTGCTCACATTCTGCCCTACTCATCTCACAATTATTTCTTAGGAGTATGCTGCAGTACACTAAAAAAAAAGTTTCCTTTTTTTTTTTCAGAAATATAACACTAAAATACTCCCTGCAGTCAGGCTTAGGACAGACACCAAGATTTCATCAGGAATTGAGGCCCAGCTGACCTGGCAGCAAGGCACAGGTCATTCAAAACTATCTGGTTTACATCCCATATGCAGATGGGCAAAGTGAGCAGCACTGCCCTGTCACCACTCAGGGTAATTCCTTCAGCTACAAAAGGAAAAGCAGCATCTGCTGTAAATGCAGCAAGCATCTCCAGCATCGCCCACACCACAGTTAAGGGTCACCATGGAAGCAGCACCAGGACGTGGCCTAATTGGGTCTCCATGACACTCTAAGTGGTGCCACACAGTAAAATAGTCCCTACCTCAAAAAGCCCATTCCATATTTAACCTTCAGTGTTCTTTGAACATGCTTTTGCTTTCACCTTCTCCTGCCCAAAAGCTCTCAGTGCCATTTCTTCCCAACTCACACTTTTCCTGTCCCTGCCATTTTGCTGTTTCAGTGAAACTGCTCAACTCTCCCCCATTCCAGCATCCCTCTTCTCTCATCCTTCCCACCAGCACTTCCCAACTGCCCAGGCTGTGCATACTTTCAAACGCAGATTTGGCAGACTTTTTAGCTCAAGTTTCTTCGTATAAATGCATCAACGTGGTGTCTGCAGCTTCAGAAAACTCTACATCCAAGAAGAATTATGTAGAAATCCTATAGAACTGATATTCCACACACACCTTGTTGTGAATTACAGACACAGTGAAAGAGCATTTTCCTATGTTAGCTGGGTTTTCACATTATTGCCAAACCTGGTCAAACTGTTTTATTCCTGCATCTTTAAAACCACTCAATGCCTAAATGACAGAATTTTAACAGCAGTGCTCTCCACAAAAATACAACGATCTTCACCATTACTACTTCCTTAATTACTCTACTACTCATTTAACAATAGCTTATATGCATTATTTAAATCAGGAGAAAATTCCTAACTCAAATGTGATCATAAGCAGAAGTGCATAAGTTCACAGTTCTTCTCATTTAACTGAATTTTGCCAGATCCAGAAATACAATCACATACACCCAAGGAGAAATCCACATATACAGTACTGCAAGTCATAACCTGTTTTTTGTTGTTTGTTTTGGTTCGAGTTTTGTTTTGTTTTATTTTATAATGCTGACAAGCATGACTTAACACCCATGGATTGTTATAAGCCAATGTGGCTTCCTGTGTTTCTTTCATATAGGATTATTCCATATACATTCCGGCTGTGGGATTTCTGTGGATTAAGACAGAAGCCAGCAGCATTCTTTAGTCACTGCTTTTCACATTAAAGCACCACTTTGATTGCTTTCCTTTTTTTTTTTTTCCCCTACTTAATAATGTTTTAGACAGACAGCATCCAGATTTAACTCACCCAGGCTCTGCTTTGCCATTTCCCCTTTAGCCATTAGAGCTAGAGACAGAGGTTACAAAGACCAAGGTAATTTAGTATTTAGTTCAATGATGCCTGTGGAAAAATCCTGTGAACCTATGTTGAGATCTCAATGAATCAGCAGTGACTTATGATGCAAAGCCAGTGACTTAAATAGGTAAAGTGTTCGTGAAGTCTTTAAGAGCTTATTACCTATCAGAAATAAAACATTAATACCTCCAATACAAGTATCCTTAGGACATGCACAGCATATTGCAGGCCTTGGGTCAACCTCATACAGCTTACGCCTGTACAAAACCTGCTGAACGTGAGCAGGGTGCCAAACCTGTTCAGATAGAAAGCATAGTAGAAATAAGCAGCTATGATTTTCCTCGTGTTGTTTGGATTGAGGCATGCAAAGTGAACCCTCAACAACTTGCAGTACACAGCCGGTGTTAAGTATAAACCTAACAGAAACCTGTTTGGTCGTAAAAACAAAAACAAAAAAAAAAAAACAAAAACAAACAAGCAGTGGCTCTTGCTTCCTTAAGTAGTTCTCATTGTCCAGTGATCAGTGTGTTAACAAAGCAAATTGGAACCTTTGTATCTACCATATAGCTGTCCTACAAAAACTAGAGCTTTGAGGAAACATCTGATCACAACCCAAAATGGCAACGGTACGTAAGTCTTATTCCTCCTTGAAGAATACATGGTTTTAGTTCTGGCAGCAAAGATATCCAGCGAGACTCACTACTCCAGACAATAGGAGAGACCTTCCTAGGCATGGTGATCCACAGAATGTTCATACATGCTTCTAGGAAGAGTTGCTTTCTTGCCTTATGATCAGCAGTGATTTACTTTGGGGGATTCTATGATACTAATCGCTAATAAGATACAGAGCCTTTCACCGGTAGGTCAGTATCCTCTGCATCTCCCCCAGCTTATGAAGTTTGATCTGGCAACACACTGTGTGCTCCACAGCAACCACCCTTGGCTCCCACGGGCACCAGGAGCTGCTCAGGGCACTCGGCAGAGGACAAGAGTGCTCAGCTCCTGGGAGAAGCCAACTTCTGCTGACCAAAAAAAAATCAAGATGAATTGCTCAGAGAACATATGGGAAATATGGTTCTGTACTCAGGTTTATTCCCATTATATTAAAAAAAAAAAAAAAAACCAAGGCATCAGGGCTGTTTCTTGTTTCTTTATTGCTTCTTCTTTCTAAAAATTTTTTGTACTTTGATGTTGTTGCATTTTTTTAAAGGAAAAAAAGATGAGAAATTTGACCACTGTAACTACTTAACTCATCTGTAAAGCAAACATGTTTAATTTTGACTAACTGAAGTCAAAGTCATATGGCATTTTAAGCCAGAACTGCAATTATGACAATAAAATACGATCTTATTCTGTATTTTAATCTCAAAAACTGCTTTAAAGTACACTGCAAGTCAATATTAAATTAGTTCAAAATACTTTCTATAATAAGTACCAAAGAGTATTTTGATCAAATAATTATTTCCCACCACATGGGAAAATTGTTTTGACAAAATCATGTTTTTGGTGTAGAAAATATCTTCCACAAGTAATATAACCTACTCTAACAATAGGTGTATCTTTTCCACATAGACTTCATTTGGCACAGAAGAGGCTGCTCTTCAACTTCCCCACTTTGCTGCCCTCTCCTCTGCAATATAAACTCACTGTCAGAGCTGCCAGCACTGAACTATCAAAGAGCAGTTGGCATTAACCAGCCCAGTATTCCCACACTACAAAGACGTACGCTCGTGCACATGTGAGCTGCAGTAGGATTTGACTGAAAAAAGACTTCTCATGTCCAGAAATAATTTTAAAAAATGCAGTAGTGTGTGATTTCATAATTGCATTTTTAAGTGGAGAAATGTATAATAAGTTACAAAGCTACTGCCATCAGAAAAAGACAAAAATACACATAAAATGCCCGCTGCTATATCAGTTCTAGACTTGTGACTGTGATATTTAAGAGCTTTCTGCTTGCTGATATGTATTCTGCTAGCTGTCACACTGTATTTCTAAATTGTTAAAAAAAAAAACCCTTACCTCTCGGCCCCTCAGGCATTCATTTTTCCCTGGACTTTATAAAAACTAGAACATGTTTCCGTAATATTTCTTTTACAATAGGAGGCCTGTTAAAAACAGCATCATGAATATTCTAGTTATGACAGATATGAAAGGACATAATATCCAGGAAACAGTTCTTTCTTAACATATTCATGAAGAGGTCCTTGTCAATCACAGCGAGTGAATTGAATAAAAAAATAAGACTGAGTCTTCGGAGGATACAACTGAGTTTTACATGCTGGAGATATAAAGACTGAAGCGAGACCTGGTTCCACTAACAAGATTCCTGGCCTGGAGTGCCTTTGTGAAATTATTCAGAAACCTGCCCATAACGATATTTCAGGATGCTGCTCTCTCCTCCGCTGTTGTACTCTGCATGGCTCCACGTGCTGCTGCCACACACTTAATGGAGTCTCCCAGCTGGTGCTTTAAAGGAACAATGTCTCCAGCTGCCCATTCATCTTGGAGCTTCAAAACAACATTTAGCACACCTGCCTTTTTTGGATATTAATCAATTTTGAAATCTTCTGGAAAGGAGAAATAAATGGACAAATGCCTTGAGCAGGAGAAACCCAAGGCTTCTTACATATATTCTACAGTAAAAGCAACATTGCTTACTATTTATGCAGTGTTGCCAACTTGTTCAGGCATAGATTGTTACAAAGACTTTTATATCAAAATAGATTTTCCTGCCGCTGCTAGTTTTCAAGCAAGAACAAAGTATAATATTGAAGAGATGCTGTTCTGAAATATAAGCTACTTTTTTTGAAGACATATTGAAAGCTAATTTGAAGCGTTCTTAATGCATGCAACATCAGTCTGCAAAAATCCAGATGTGTAAGATTATCAAACAAGCACACCTCTAAAACCATGCATCCTTATCCTAACTGAGAAGACAAGCACTTACTCCAATAACATTAAAAGCCCATTTAAAAGGTTGAGTCTTTTTTTCCCCCCTACTTGCCATTTTCACTTATGATATAATTACACATGATTGAAAGTCATCTTGTATGAAAATGGTAGGTACCCCAACGCTCAGGTATAAGAAATACATCCATTACTTCAGTGCAATGGAAACAAAACCATAATTAGAATGGGTTGATACACACCCTGGGTTTCATGGCTGACCACTATACCCACAGCTGGCAAATACCAGCTTAAGTTTCCAAGATACTGATGTTACAAAAAGTTTCCCTGTAAAATGCACGTGCTTTCTTCCCAGACAGCTTCCTGCAGGCACTCCAAGTGCCGCTCAAGGACCTCTTTTATTTACTCATCCAGCTGAAAACACAGCACCTTGTTTCTCCTTCATTTAAAACAAGCTATAAGAGACACATCCTGAATTTTAAGAAGAGCCAGTCAGATTGCATCAACAGTAAAAAGAGGAAACACAGGTAAATTTGTAGACCAATGCAAGCAGCAAAGTAAAGATGCATGAAGTTGCAATATGACCAACCCGGGCTTTGGCAGGGAGATCCATCATACAAGTAACACACTAATCTGAATATGTAAATGAAACAAAAAACCCACAATGCTTAGTGAATATACAAGTCACCTAAGTTTGAAACAATTCGGTAAGTTCATAGCAACCTTCAAACTAAAACTAACTTGATGCAAAACCACTTTGGTTAATAGGAATACATGGCATTTTATAGCTTGACTTCCTTCATGGAAATAGAAAATATTAACAGACCCAGCCCAGAGCATAATCTATGGTGTTTAAAACTGGCTCACAAAGGAGCAAAAAAAAGCACCTGACACGCTTTTGGTGACAGCAGGCAAAGTATTTGCAGGTGGACCAATAGACATACAGTGAAACAAAAAACAAACTCACCCAGTTGATGAACAGGCTCTCTGGTTATGCAGCACTCCTTCTCAGAAAGCAGCCTAGGTTCAAAAGATACTCTCCCTTCAGTGCCCGGCCCTTATCTGAACCCAGTGGACGTCCACCCCTTCTGGCTAAGCAGGGAGCACAGGTGCAAGCAGTTTGCCCATGTTCCCCGTGTCAGCCACACCCCTTCACCAGGTGCTCAATCATTAGCTCAAGCTGTGACCTAAGGGTTCCCCTACAATAACCTTCATAGATTCAGTGTTTGCATCCTTATTACAATGCATCTGATTCCAACTCTTCTGAAACACATAATGTAGCGTTCCATGTCTAGACGCCAGAAAAAGGCTGAGATTTGTCAACTTTTATTGTAGAGACATCTTTAAGGCTCACAAATCTACTGCAAGTATTTTTTGTTGTTGTTTTGACTGGAAAACAAAAGTAGCAAGAAATAACACCGCAGAGCATGGAACAATCTGACAAGCAGGTTACTGAAGTCATGTGGCATAACACCAAACTGCCAAGAGACTTTTCTAAACAGAAGCATCTTGGACTTTTCTCTCCGCCTACTTGCAGCAGGTACACTGAACTGCAAACAAAAGTATCCAAGTACACTTTAGACTCCATACTCCATTTGCAAGGTATCAGTGGATTGTCAAATTTAAACAGCAACAAGAAAATAGATCTGTCTGGCATGCCCCCACATCATGATAGCACCCATGTGTGAGTCATCCTGTTGGAAACAACGATGGATATACACCTGACGAATATTAAAGTCATGGCTGTATGAAGCCCTGACCTGGTTTCAGTTCCTACTCATGTTTCTGTGTAAATAAATGCCCAGGCTTTCTGTGCCAAAGAGGTATGATTTAATCATGTTTTAACAGTTTAAACACATGCAGTACAGCATCAGCATGTACCAAAGTGAAAACCACAAGAATAATGAGGAACCATGCCTTGAAAACAAAACAAAATAGATCTGAAAAGTATGAATGCTCTGTGCGCAGAAGCTATGTATTTAATACTTTTCTACTGGGAGTCTAAGTTGCTTAACCTTTGGCAAATTTGATTCATTAGTGCCTTAATTGACAGTTGTTTCCTGTTCTAAGTGATTGTTTTGTAGTTCTATTATGTACTGTCAGACAACAGCACATGATTAATTACAAATAAACCAAGAATTAACTTTGCTAACAATGGGATATTTCAAAGCCTTCTACCTTCAGGAAAGGAAGTCTGCTACTCGTGCAGCTGTGATGATTTCTGGAGCTTCCTCCACAGAGTTTCAAACACATTCAGCTGCAGTGCTCTCCTGAGATTTTGGCTTACGTGAGAGGTTGAAATAAACAGGTTCTTTTCTATTTTGTGCCTAACAAACTGACCCTGTACATGCACAGAGTCATATAGCATTAGTCAGTGCACAAAGCATCTATCAAATGAGAACTTAGATCATGTATTGAGGCCAACAAAAGATGAATATATAGCAACTTCAGAGACCTTCAGCATGAAAACCGGGTCCAACAGAAAGCTCTCTTGGCCATATAGCCTTCCAAAGAATTCTCTGATCAATAGCGTGAAATTAAGATACTTGACTTTGCTGTCAATCTAATTAGTATGAACTCCACTTAAGCGAACAGCTTATTTATGGTCTCACTGCACACCAGAAAGAATTGGAAACTTAACATGTTGCAGTAGCAAAGATAAAAAGGAAAAAGGCTGGATAGAGACCTCTGAGAGGCTGTTTATCACCTACTGCAGCCCTAATGGCAGGAGTTCATCATGATTAAGAAGATATATTCTGTCTAAGGTTGAAACAGAGGCTGTTATACTTCCCTTCCAAACCTGTTAGCAATGGATTTCCAGGGCTCTTACACAAATGGTTACTCAAACTGCAGGGCAAATAAAAGTCGCTTAATCAAAACCTGAATTTGAATTCCTTTTTTAAAAGTTCTGACCAGCAGGTTACCTGGTTTCCTATTATGGGCATGAACTACAAACTCTTTTTTCTTTTAATAAGAAAGAAAGTTCCTCTCTGTCTATAATTTTTGGAGGGCTTATCTGAGAATTAATTTCAGGAACTGACAGTCCTGAAATTACAACAATAACTCCACAAACCATTCACTGTTGCTCTCTTCTAAAGCCCATCAAGACATTGAAATAGTTTGCTACTTCTATTTTCAAAGGAATAGAGTCATTGTTACTTAAAAAAAAAAAAAAAGCACACGTTCCATGAGCAAAATATTTCTCACCAATCCCAATAACATTAACAGAAAACAATTATAACATGTGAAAATGGAATTGTGGAAAACAATTATGGTCTTCTATGTCATGAAAGATCCAAGATGGCTGCAAACTGCAGAAATGGAGACCACCACATATTTATTTTAAAACGTGGAACACAGGAATAGCATTTAGTCCTCTAAGTATTCACATGAAAAGCTCTGATACGTCCACCATGAACATTTTTTGATAGATTTAATATGGCCACTATTAGGAACCACTGCAATTTTAAGTAATTATTTTTTTTTCCCCCTTTCCAGAACTGTCAGATTATAGATACAAGAAAAAGATTGCTTGTCTTGGTGTGTTGTATCATAAAAAACAGACGCAGTTAACTGGATCCTTCCACTAAAAGCTGTAAAAATACATACATCAATCATCATTTGGGGACAGTCAGTACAACAGGAGTAAAAAAAAAAAATACCCTGTACTTCAATATTTTATACAAAATTTTATTTGTAAAAAAAAAAAAAAAAAAACCACCAACCATGAAAACACAGCCAAGTGAACAAGCAAAGATCAACTGGAAAGTCAAAATAAGTCATCTGTCACGAACGACACATTTTCGAATAGTAAATGGTAATGATTCAAATGTTGTTGTTGTTTTTCATATATATATTCTAGGGCAATTATTTCTTTTTTTAAAGTAGTTTTATTCAAAAGAAAGCTTAGTGCATAGCTGCCAAAAACTGCAGAAACAAAAGATCCTAAATTTTTTTAATGTACAGACAAGGATTAATTATTTCAACTACCTTTAAGATGCAAATATGAGGCATTTTGCTAGCTGTATTTTTCATTATTATGTACCATTAAATATTATTTACTAAACTAGTGAGAAACTGTGCTGCATAATAAATGGTGGCCCTGTGATCATCTCTAAGACTGTTGCTTAAATTTTGAATAAAAGAACATTAGACACAATAGCATCACTGGGACCACTTTCATAACTATACAAGTAGAATTTAAAAAGTAGGAGAAAAAGAGTAAATGAATCACATGTAAAAGCATTCCTCCTACCACCAGATCCTTCTTTTTCTGACAGCATTTTTTCAAATAAGTAACAGTTTATTGCCACAAAGAACTAAATGCTCTTCCAAAAAAAATAAAAAATAAAAAATCCATCCACATTTTAGAAGAACATTGTCAGTTTTATAAAAAATATTAATCTAAAAAGTTTATTATTAATATTCTCAAAAACACTCTACTTACACCCTTTCCTAATCCATTCCTCCGCATGTTTTTTTCTAATTCACTGATTATCCTCCTTTTGGGATGATTCGCTCCAATCTCATCACACTTCTATGTGATATCTCATTGCTGACCTACTTAGGGTCAGATGCTAATCCCAATAAAGTTAATCAAGCAGCTTTCACCTAAAAGAGATATTTTTGGGCTGTGATTAATCTTGAAAATTGCCCGTTTTTTGTTTTGTTTTTTGTTCCAGCACTTCTTGTCTTGAGTTGCACTTCTTCTTTGTTGCCTTGCTTATATGCCTCCATGTTCAACTTCTCTCTAAAATCTCCCAAAGTGAAAGATGGTGAAGACAGTGAGCCAACTCATCCACTGAGGAAAACTAAAACTAAGGCTTGTGGGTTAAGTGTATTTTTTTCAAGGTATCTTTGTAAAATTCTAGAAATGACAGATAAAGATGAACTACTCCACTAATTTTCAGCAGGAACTTACCCCAACACACAAACCTCCACACCTGGCAGTGACTTTAAAAACCCAGAAATGCAGGTCTTATTGGCTACAAGTCATGGAAAATTATCTTTTTCCCAAAATGACTTTATGATACATGCAACAAAGTTTAGCTTAAAAAGGCCACATTTTAAAAAATAATGAAATGCTTATGTACATATTTTAGTTGGTTTAAATCTTTTATGCCCAATGATGTGCCACACTATAGGAGGCACGCATAGCGAACCACCTGTTCACTGTATTTCACTATTCTGTAATTATTTCTTTTTTTCTTTTTTTTTTTTCTTTGTATAAGTAATTTAAAAAACACTTTTTTTAATTTGAAGAAATGCAAGCTTTTTGAAGGATGATTTGGACGAATGAAGCAGCAGATAAATTAAAGTATCAATTTGATGCAACACATACTGATAGAATTTTTCGTAATTCCGTTTCCCAAATCAGCTACAGAACTTCACCCTGTGCTTTCTCAGGAACTGTCAAGGACCAGAGAGTGAAAACATAAAGGATGAAGTATGAAATAAATGGAATGAAACAAAACAATGCATTGTGCGTGATGCAGAATCACTCCTTATCTTTACAGCTGACATTCGCTGCTGTCAGGGAACAAGTATCTTGAAAAGAAAAGAATCAAACCAACTCCTGCTGAATTCTTCTGAGCTTTCAAATCCAGATTTGGGAACAAATGCCCTCTTTGGGCATCTTGCAATCACCGTGAAAGATTTGCACTGGGTATGGGCTGCAGGAGCTCAGTGGAACAGAAGGCAACCGACAGTTGGGGGTCCATGAGATATACAGAACCACAGTTACACCTCATGCTTACAGGAGAGCCCAAGTCTTTCTGTATGCATTCAGTTTGAGTTAAATTAGTATACGTAAAAAGATATGCATACATATACAGAATCCAGGAAATGACTACACAACCAGCAGTGTAATTTTGGTACCATTATAACAAGTCTGCTCTTTATAAATAGCAGAGGACTGTTTGTTTGCTAAGACCACAGGGAGCTCAGTGATACCGTATTAACCTGGATAACACAAAGCCCAGGTCAGTATCACTAGCAGTCAAAGCCAGCTCAGGCTTGTCTACATGCATGCTGGTGACATACTTAAACCATCCTTTTTGAACACTTTCAGTGCGCTGACTGCATGGGTAGGGGAACACTAGAATCCCCTTGGCCAATTGCAGCTAGACATCAGTGTTCATTCAGTGCAACACCCGAACTGCCACAATACCTGGACACTGAGGCCTCACTCAGTGCATGCCACTTCCAGGGCATCGTAATTTATTCTGCTTGGATCCCATAAACAAGAGAGCAAAAAGGACAAGCCTTGTTTATAATTCTAGCGTGGCTCTCACTAAAAGCAGAAAGGTCTGAGTTGTAACTGGCCTCTAACACTTCCCAGCAGATTTGGAGGATCAGTGGTTGGAGGAAATGTTTCCCAAGATCAGCTGTTTAAAGCTATATGA
The DNA here is from genome assembly GCA_030625065.1 of Alectoris magna. Classification (NCBI taxonomy): domain Eukaryota; kingdom Metazoa; phylum Chordata; class Aves; order Galliformes; family Phasianidae; genus Alectoris; species Alectoris magna. The sequence continues at coordinate 11,777,407 of CM060572.1, forward strand.
AATCTTGAAGGAACAGAACTAATAATCTTCACCACATTAATATTATAGCCCAACATCTAACCCATTCTAAGACCATAATGTAATTTTCCTCTGTTTCCATTCAAACCATTAATGACAAGCCAGGTATCACCAAAGCACCTCATATTCCTTCATTCATTTAGACACTTGCCTCTTTCAGGCAGGAACTGTATTATTTCCCATGAGCAGCTAGCATAAATAATGGAGTATGTACAGAGATACAAGGAACATGGTGCCCAAATAGCTAGGTATCTTCCCTGTATATCTACTACCATTCACAAAACCTGTGCAGTCAAGTTATATAGAGAAAAGACAATTTGAGGAATTTGACAATTTGAGATCCTTGCTACTGCACAGCAAAATGTTTAAGTAAAACGTGCTTTGGGGAAATATTTGGCTGTCTGTTCATTATGAAATAAAAAGTTGCTTTAGATTCTTTTTTTAATACTAAATACTGGAGTAAACTTAAGCTGGAAGCTGTTTAGCAAATTCATGCTTTAGCTGCTGCACTGCTTATTTTCTCAGGATAAATGGAAGGAATAGCAAAATCTGGTAATACAATTTTCTATCTTAGCTGCTTACTTAAAGAAAAATAAATACAGATGGATTCTGGAGAATTGACAAGACAGTCAGGTTAGATGCCAAAGAGAAAAAAAGCCTTCTCCCAGTGTAGTCCCAAATAAACAGTAATATAACGAAATAGATTTGTGTAGCACTGCTTTGGAGCCTCCATCATCAGAGATCTATGCAAAAGGTTAAACAAACATCTGAGAAGCAGAGCATCAGCATAACCCAACACAGGCTGATACTGCCCTGGGATAGTGGGGCACATCTAAATACCTTCTAAGAGACCTTCAAGCCTATTTCTCTGCGATTCTAAATTGTGTTTGTGTGTGTTCTTCCCACAAAAGGCAAACCTACATGGCCCAAGAGAAAGACAGCGTTTTGATTTCAAGATATAAAAGAAAGTCCGTCTCCGGGTGGGTGGAAATGGGAAAGGTTAAGAACTTCAAATACAACCAAGAGGATAGTCAGATTTTCCAACACCGGTTTGAATATGTTTCAAATTGATGCACAACTCATATATAGATATAGAAATAACTCATGCAAAAGCAGCTTTCTTTTGGTTCATCCCACACACAAGATCCCGGATGTTACAAGCTGATTTTTATGAGAGGTTGCTTCTGTCAAGAGAATGAAGCAGAGCAAATAGCATGGGTTCTTTCAAGCAGTCACATTTCTGCTTCTCCGTGCACCAGTACATCCAGTTATGAGTAAACCACGTGTAAGCAAAAGATTTCACCTCATTTGGTTTCACAAGAGCCTCCACATCACAGCAGCTGATGCACAAAACACAGCTGCCTGCATTGCCGATGGCCTCTCCTCACCAGCTATTAATATTTATGCACAGAAGTTTGGTAGAATATTTTTTAAAGTTCCTCAAGCAAAGAAGGAAGGAAGGAGGTATAACAGGAATTCTCCAAGAGGTAGGAAGGTACACATGAGGTCTTTGCATCTCTGCCTTTAAAGTGTCCATCAAACCTTCCCAGAGACCAGAGGGGATTTTTCCCTAAGCATGCAGAGCAGCAACCCCAGGCTCCACAGAGCAACACTGGAATTGCTCCTCCACAGCGGAGGCTGAAGCCTCTCAGGATAGTAACAGTTTAAGATATTATTCCTGTATGATTTCTAGAGCCAGAGACTGGTATAAATTAGACATGTCATGAGAAATCTGAATTATGTTTTGCGTAGTGCAGCAGAGGGTAATATACAGACCTTTATTATGTAATAAAACAATTGTGTGCTGGGGAGATATTTATGGCATAATCCTGTATGTCCTCATAGTACTCTTTGGAAACATATAATTTAATGCACGCTGTATATTTTGTCTGTGTGTTTACATTTGAAGTAATGCAAACTTTATTCTCTAAAATCCCGGTAATATATCTGGATAGGTTATTGCGCGGTGTACTGGTAGGCACTACCAGAAGACATACACTCCTGAAAAAGGCCACTTACTACTAGGAACTCGTTCTGCATATTTCTTTAATCTTTTGCTTTTTAGGTTAGCCAGCTTCCCAAATGCTTAATGAGTAGTCTCTAAGGCTTTAATTTTCAGCCAATCCTAACTTTATTACGAAAGTTTATCAAGCTATAAACACACTACTTCACTACGCTGTCATGTTTTTATAAAGTAGTTTATAAAAGGTGACATCTGGCAAAGAGGCAGATCTATAAAAATCATGCTGGTGGATGTAGTGTCATTTTTTCTGCCATCCTCCCAGAAAGAGTAATATTATTTTGACACACACATTCATCCCTACTGTCAAGCTTCTATTTTTATAGTTAGCTTACTGCACATATCCTTAAGCTATACAAAACCTTTGGGCTAATGTAAAGAATGACATTTCTGCATATTTATTATAACACTTATTTTAGGAGTTGACTTTGCCTGATAGGATTTTTCCAAGTACAATGTCATTTTCATGACAATACGCTTTGTTCAGAAACAATAAATAAAGATGCACAATAAGTCATGAAAGGCCAAATATGCACGGACAAGTTTACAGCAGCTCAGCTTAGCAAGCCCTACATTTGTCCTTCTTTAATATTTTATCAGGTGTGTGAACCTTATGCTGGAGTTTGGTACGAACTTCAATGCACAAAACATAATGAAATCTCTCTAGGACATTATAGACTCCAGCAGAGTATAATTTTAATGCTGTGGAGTTTCTCGCTCTGACATGTTGGGGGATATTTTCATTTGAAGAGTTCAGCTTTTTCTGTGTTTTGTGTTGGCGCAAGCACAGCCAGGATATAAGCAACTGAAATCAGGAGACTAAGCATTTTCTGTGATTTAATTACAGAAAATAACTGATTAATAGCTGATCTATGTTAGGTTATCTATCGAAGTAGATGTTATGACACCAAGCACACCGCAGACAGACTGTCATCTGATTGTGCATGATGACTTGCTCCTTCCAGTCTCCTTCAATACAATGGATATTTTATTTTTTTTTAATTTGATGTCTACCATTAGTCAGCTCTGCTGAAAGCCATAACTCTAAAACGCTTAGATTTAAAGCACATTCACTACCTATCAAAAGACTTTTGAATGCCCTTTCCCAGGATTTAAATAAGATGTGGAAGTGTGCATTCACACCAACAACCCTAGAAACTAGAATTGTTTAACTGCTTTTGAGCATGACAGTGATGTAGACAAAGCCAAAAATAGGAGCAGGAGTCTATTAACAGCAGCATTATTCTGCCATCAAAAGGGTTCAATATGAGAACGTTCCTGGGCAGAGATCATTATTGGCTTCTCACTAAATGATAATCTAGGCTAGAAGCAGCATCTGATCCTTCAGACAGAACACCATCCTTGAAGAATTTGATGACAAATATTTTGCATTGTATTTTAATGCTGTATTCAAGGCAATGAATCTCACAGATCTGCCAACAAACTAACGTCACCCTCTGAATTGTTCACTGTAATTATACAAAAGATCAAGACTTGTTTAACTTGATTGTTTTGGGTCAAAAATAAGGATTCAATACAGATTTTTTATTCTTGTTGCTGTTGCCCTTTTGCAGATGCTATTTCCAGTTGCAATTAACCATAATATCTCCCTTTCTAAGATCCCAGTTCTGCAGCTGCACATGAATAGTCAAATCTTTGCATCCGTGTGATGCCCCTATAATCTTCAATTACCAAATCAGGGACTATTTTGCTCTCTAATTAAAATAACTTTACTTAGAGCCATGTAACAGAAGATCCTCAAGTGCACTAAGCCTTGAGATTCATAGGACCTCTACCCTTACCTCACAAGAAAGGGCAAGAGACAGTAATGCAATAGGAATCCAGCAGCTAAGGGGGTGGAAGTAACAAAACTCTCCCGTTAATCCAACCTCATATCTGCTGCTGTAATGTTCTTTTTTTTTCCTCTTTATATACAGTCAGTGGTTAAAAATAGGTTCTACAGAAATACCAGACTAAATGCTTAATTATACCAATATATGCATCTATATGCTGCTTTCCATCTTGCTACACTACCTTCACGAAGTACAGTTAATAGCTAATTGGTGTCTACAAGCTCACACTTTGACCACCATATTATATTTAGCACAGAAATCATAACTCTGAAATGCTATTTACTGTCTACATTTCATGTTCACTTGCTGGGCACTTGGAACAATCCACCACTTGCAATTATTCTGGCATGGCCAGGGGAATAATCTCCTTTAAGCAAAGTCTTGGACAGTGTTTCTATCTTTTAATATCAGCAAATGCAAATCAGCATGGTGTGTTTGGGTGTTAAAAAAAAAAAAAGGGCCATACACACCTAAATGTGAAAAACATTACAGAGGGCATTGTGAAAAGACTAGATTAAAAAAAAATACTCTGCTGAAGAGTCATGTAAATGAAGTGCACTGGGAACACTCTTTATAGATCTGATCTATTTTGATTAGTTTTGTGGCATTTTGTGAAGCAGTACATTGCAGTGTCATGGCAATCAAGGACTGGAAGTATTATTACCTAGAGTCAGCAATAATGAGAACAGAACCTTTAATTTCAAACTATAAGATAACACATTGATTAATAACCATGGGATGATTAGTCAATTCAAAACCTTAATGCACAATGGAAGAATTCATCTATTATCTATTCTATGTAATTCTTCTTTCATCTTGGTGACTTTAAAAACAACCGAGGAAAATTACTGTCCCTCAGTAAAGGCTTTTGAATTTCATATGCATTTAATTAGATAACTGCCAGCCCAAGGACAGGAACCATGACAAATAGTTGTTCTTTTCAGATTAGAAGAATAGACTGTTCAATGAGCAATATTGATGTTCTCTTGTACTGAGTTATACAAGAGTTCTGCTACCACTTCCTTTAATTTATCTAACCACCTTTAACGTTTAATGAGTTTTTTAACATGGTTTTAGTTGCACATGCTAGTTGGTCATTTTTAAAAACACTGCTACCAGCAATAAACCAACACAGACATAAACACACAGCCCACCACAATTTTCATGTAATTAGGTATGAAAGTGGAATTTACATAGGAAGAAGAGCATTAGAAATTAAGAGGCCATCTTTATGTTAGTAGAAAAGCAACAGTTAATCCTGTTTAATCTGTTTAATTGCTTCAACAGCCATAATAATAAAGATTAGCTAGCTGTGAAGTACTAACTCGAAAACAAAGGAGAAAGTTTCTATGCTGTGGGGGGGATTTTTTTTTTGTTGGCTTTTCCCCCCCTATTTCTGGTCCTGGGATGTTTTCTGTTTTTGGGGAATTGCAGTGGAAAGGGACGAAGGGAGTGTTAGTTGGGTTTTTTGTTTGTTTTTCATTGCTATTTTTTGTCTCAAATACTCGCGATTACAGTTCAATCACCTTCTTTCCTTTAACACATACACATAACCTACAGACTGCCCTGCAGATGAGGAAGTTTAGTAAGATGACCACCTAGTGGCCTCAGTCACAGCAGACAAACCTCAAAGGCCATGGCAGTGCTGACCGCTGCCATCCCTGTCAGCCTGGCTTTAACCGAGCGCTCAACAGGCCAAGCCTTGCAAGCAGCGTGGGCCTGTATCTCGCTTTGGCTGCCCTGGAGGGGCGCTGACAGCTCCCAGAGAGACTCTGCTCTGGGCTTTCCACAGAGCTCTGGACACAGATCTCCTGCTCACACAAAGACAAACTGCATTCAGTAATCACCTATCAGGCACGTTTGCTTCAAAGGGAACTTCTCATAGGCTGAATGTCAGATCTGAAATAACTTATTCCTGAAAGGGTTAAGCTCACAGTATGTTTTACTTGACAAGTAAAACAGCATGCTTCTAAACATGACATACCAACACTCAATGATAAAATATTTCCCAATCTTTATACTGTTTTGATAATTCACTGTATTACACACAATCAAGCTGTACAGGTTTCAGAGGGATTCTGAGCACATCGCTTAGACTGACAGAGCAAGTATTCCAGACAATTGGCTCCCCGAGGGTCAAGACAGTGATGCTCAATCAGGATTCAAACGGGTCATAAACCCTTCATGGATCTCGCTCAAGTGGGTGGTGATGTCTCCCTGGGGCAGCTCATCATTTTCTGCTACAGTCAAGCACTTGTCATTACAGACAAACTCCCCGTCAGTCTTAGGCACTCATTTAATCGAGTCTTAGTGAGAACAGCAAATATTATCAGTGCCACAAAAACCCTAAAGAGACAAATATATTAATCATAACTGCTGTGATGGTAATTTAAGACTGTCTCAAAACTCTGCTGGTGGTTCTTACATTACGACCACTTTGCAATGCAGACTTAGATTTTCAAACCCAGGTGCTGAATTCAAGCATTGCCATTGGGGTCTAAGCCTCTCAAGACAAGTCAGCTTGAAGACGAGTGAGAAGAAAGGTGTGCCAGAGTAATCAGTTTCAGAGCACGGGAAATGTGGGGGTAGCAGAGTACTCCTGAACTACAGAAAACTGGCATGATTCAAGGTCCTCATTTTAAGTACTTAAAAAGGAAACTAGTCTTCAAACATACAGAAATGCTCAGAGTAACTCCCAATATTTGCTTTTGCAACTGTTCAGATAACCTGGCATATAACCAAGACAACCATAATACACTGCAAGCTTGGAATGAAAACCCAACACAATCCTGGCAGCTTGGGACACAATGTTTTTATTATACTGTTTTCATATCTGATTATGCTCTTATGCAAAGAAAAGGAAGAAAGAAAGAAAGAAAATGTTGTTATGTATTACAAAAGGATCTTAATAATCTAACATTGGACTTGACTGACTTCATAAAACCTTCCACTCAGAGCTTACTGGAGGCAAAGGAAGGGGGCATGCCCCCTTTCCCTACACCGTCATACAACCGCAGTACATTTGTAGAGTCCCAAATCTAATCTAGGACAAAATCTCTGACGTGTAGTAAACAACTAGTGTTTTTCAGTTTTAGACTGCAGCTGAACACATGAAACTCATTATTCACCTGAACAAGCTCCCCACTCATTTAGGTGCACATGCACAGGTGTATGGTTGAGTGTGATTTTTTCAACGTGATGTAAACCAGGTGTTTTTATTCTATGATCTAATTGAGCTTGCCAGCTCTCCAGCTGGTTCTGATCCTTACAAGATGAGTGCTAAAGATCAAGCTCTAGCTCAAGGCTATAAGCTATCTGCTAGTCTTCTCCTGCCTTTCTGGCAGATTTTGGTGCCGATGTATCCAGGAGTGCACTGATGCAAACCAGTGAATAAGCCAGCTTCTGCTTTTGCACCTAGTCTTCAAGAAGGTCAATTAAAGCACACAGCCCCAAATTGTTTGCAATTACCAGAGATCTACGGCTCAGCTGATGCATCTGCTGTCTACAGCCATGTTCCCCACAGAAAAGCTTGAACATCATTTCTGCCTGGTCACCCTCAGGGATGGCTGGCACTCCCAGGAGCTTAAAACTGCTTACGCATCAGAGATCCGTGTTTAGCACCCATCAGTTACTTTCACACACTGCAAGTCACACAAATGCGTTTTAGAGACCTCAGACTTCTCTCTGCCTGGGCATGGGCAAGTTATTCTTATCGCTTCCATTCTAAATCAAACTTCCCTCATAATGCACGTTTATCAGAGAATTCAGGAATACATAAAAGGCTTTCATTTATTTCTACATAGCAGGTGGATAAAATATATTTTATTAATGTAAAACTTTAAGTTGAAAATCTTATGACTATATTCCAGAATATTAAAGCAGAAATCAAAGCAGCATTTAGCAGGATAAACCAAATCGGAAGCAGTATTTCAATAATGGAGTTTTACAAGCTGCTTGAGCTCAGTATTCATCACTAATATTAGCAGCAAAATAAAGAGGAATGAAGCTCACATGGCCATTGCTGTTATTTCAAAGCCTTCCTGTTCCTAAACTTCTTGACGCTTTTCTTCAAAGACCTTGGATCTGATCAATACCCATAACTAAGTAGGACTGAAAATCAATCTATTTGTGTTCCTAATCCCCCGTATTTATGAAAAATAATTAGAAAAAGACCTGTATGCGAAACAAAACATAACCCCAAAGCAATCTGAAACATTTTTTTTACAATTCTCCGGACAGATTAGTGCGAACAGATTCAGTGACCTTATTTAATAATAGATAATAATGCATTATATACATAGCAACCATGCCAAAAAGCTCTGAAAATGATATACAGTTAATCATATACAACTAAAAATTTAATAACCTCTGAAAAGAGCTGTAATATTGGCTGTTAAAGCCCTTTCCAGCAAAGTACAGAAGTTTTGGATTGACTCATCTGCTCAAAGTATAGCCTAGCTTACTGGGAATTAACTACTCCTAAGAATCAATCTGAGTATGCAGTTCTCTTTCAGTCTGGGACATCATCTCCTGAAGCTGTCTAGGTAGGAGAAAGATTATCCTTACAATAAACGCCTCCACCAAAACTCAGAAAAAATAACAATAATAAAAAGACAGATTTGTAAAGAGCTGTAATTGTGCTTCAATAAGGAGCCTAGAAGTGTTGCAGAAGTTTAAGATGGACAAGCACCTATCAGTTATAACTTAAGCTCAGCTGAGCATCTCTTTGGCAGAGGGATAAACTGGATAAATTCTCAAGGTCTCTTCCAGCCTATGAGTTTTGTGAAGTGATTTGGGATCTAGGAAGAGAAGATCCATCGTATAAACATAAAAGGGCAAAATGCTGTTCTTTCTCTTGCGCGTGTAAGGCCTCAAACACAGTGGGGAAAAAAAAACAAGTTTTCACTTCAAAAGCATGAAAAGCACTAGTACAAACCCACTGCTATGATCAAAAGGAGGACCGAGGTCTTGGATCAGGTGGGTGAGATGGGAGCCTAACACCGCTGTGCAAAAGCAGGCAACAAGGAGGGCTGAGGGGACAATGCTCTTGCAAAGGCATCATTTCATGGGAAGTGTCTTCCCTTGAATTCTTGCAGGTAACAAGCAAGAGCAACTTGCTACCCAGATCCACGCCAGCTGTGAACAACTGGGAAGATGAAAAGCACAGATTCATCCTTAAAACATGGGCAAAATTCTTGAAGAGTTTTGTACATGGAACCCTAGCCAGAACGTAACAGTATTAGGTACTACGGTCATTTTAAAATATCTTCCTACTAAGGGCTTATTTTCCTGATGCCAATTATTTATCATAAGAAATCCCACCACGGAGTCCTGATTTTCTGAGTATTTGAATTCCCAGTGCTCTTAAGGGTACTGAAAAAAAAAGGACCAAAATTTTCTGGCTTGAGATTTTCCCGCAACATTAAGAATAAACATGCACATCACTTTGTCACCTGGGAGTATTTAGTAAACTTATAATTAAATAGAAAAATAGCATATTAAGTTTACAAGTTTCTTTTCATAAACAAATTACATTTCTCTTGACTAATAAAAATATTCCAGATTGATCCACGTATAGCAGGATATTGCTGTGTTGCAAAAACACAAGAAAAATAATACGATTTTAAAATGTAAACTTTAAAATAAGTATGGGAGTAAAGCAGCTTTTTAAAACCATCAATTTATTCGAGCATTAAGTCTGTTAGCTTCGCATTTCTTGTGCAATACAGGAATGTTTATTATCACGCTTGCATTTTGCTTGCCATCAGCTCCTGTAGGCTTCCTTTCGGAGTTCACAGGAATAATCCTATGACTATAGGAGGGTTTACCACAGTGCAGATCATTTAAGCAGTGGTGCCAATTCATCTCCATTCTGAAAAAGTGAAGATCAGATCCGATGACAAGCACAACCACAGCAACATCTTGGACAAATCCTGTGGGATTAGAGCAGCTCTTTTGTCAGAGAGGTTGCACAGATTGTCCATGACTTGATGTCTAGCAATTAAGACTATGCTCTTAAGAAAATGGGTACAAAGGGCACTGAAAAATGTCACAAAAAGGCAAACCAGTGAATAAAGCCAGAACAATAGAAGTGAGAACTCCTGACACAAGGACTACTTAAATGGATCAGAATTAATTCTGATGATTTTTCTCTCTTGCAAGCCATGTCTATTCACATCCATAGTGTCTCTGAGGGTAAACTATATATGATAAAAAATATCTAACATGAAATTAGCAATTAGCTCAAGATTTGGATTCATGTCAAAAATCTGCAAGTAGTGGAGCAAGGGCAGGGAGAGAGCAGAGAGTTATATTTGCAAACAGCCAGCCTTTTACTAGCTGGCTTCAAAATTAAAGCCACCATGGCAACAGAACGCCAAGCATTTTTTAGTAGGGCAGAATACTATTTATCTTTACAAAGAAACACTTACTCACTGAAATAAAAGAACAATCTTTGTGAACTGTACTTCTTGAATGGGTACTGTTTGAATGGGTACATCTGTCTTCAATATTAAGGACGTATTCAAGATTTTCTCCATTTTGTATCAAGAAAATACCTTTTATTTCCTTACTGCACTGGGGAATTAAGGATGGTTGGCAGCCTTGCGACTTGAAAGTTCTTCTATTTTCTGCCTTTTGTCCTGAATTTTTTTCTGCCTGTATGAAAACTAGCGGTGGTAGCTATAGCTGCTTTACGCCATTGAATAAACCTTAGCTGTGAGTGCATGGAAAGTTCCCCTAATGTCAGGAAGGGTGATTTTTCTATAGGATTTTTACTGAAGCAGATAACTAAACTAGAACAATAACATATGCTGGAGCACGTCCATATAAATCCTGATTTTTTCTATTTGAATTGAGCTTACCGTACTCTTCTTTGACATGAAATATTCATGGTAAAAATGCAACCTCTTTAGTATGGGGTTAAGCTTTTAAATACTGAGAAGAAGAGTTTTAAAATGTCATGGCAATGCAAAAGCAAGCTATATAAATATTATGAGTTCTCATAAGTCAAATCTTTGGATTTTCTGTTAGTAACAGATTACGTTCAGTATCATTTACACATTAAGGGTTATGCTTCAGGTAAATTCTATAGGTCTTTCTGAGCTCAGAATTACTGCACTACCCACTAGCCCTTTCTTTTCACAAAATCTTCAAAAGTTTCCTACAGAAACTGCATGAGGGAAATGCCCAAGGAGACTGAGCAAATGGAACCTTATCTGCAAGCTTCCTTTCTTCACACAGAATTGTCTGTTACAATGGGAAGCTTCAGTTCAGGAAGGAGCTGCACAAATTCCAGTTCGTGAGATTAAGAGGGTTCAAATTTAGAATTGACCAAAAAAAAAAATAAAAAATAAAAATAAATCCTTCTAGATATCATAAAATCCCCTTTTTTGGAAAATGATACCTCTGCCATTTAACAAAGCACCATATCTAGGAAGTACCTTTAACATTACCAGTTGCTGCTCCAATCAGTTTGTGTTCACACTCTGCCCTCTCCTCACTCTTCCTCTGCCTGCTGGAATTCCATAAGGGTGGGTTGTCCACTACCCAACAACCAAGAGAGATGACAGAGAGAATAATCCACCTTTTCCCTATCAGACCTCTGCTTCTAGCAGTGAGAATATGAAAAGATCAACTGTCCATTTACTGCAGATAGAAATAACAGACATCCAGCAAGTATCCAGATCCTCAGAGGTGAGATTACATGTTCGTTTTAAGACTTCATTGATCTGTCTGTCCTCGCTCACTCACAAGCCTGAAAAGGTACAGAGGAATAAAGAGAAACCCAGCTTTGTAATCAAGCTGTTTTGCACTTCGAATCAATATTTTCATATTCACTGCAATTTAAAGATGTTCAAATCAGCATACATTACTAAGCTGACTTGGTTATGCATAATTTTAATTCTTACAATTTGTCACTTGCTTTCCAGACAATAATGTCATGTTGTTTCTAAACACGAATCAGAGTGACTTTCTCACTTTACGTGTCCTGCAAATTGCTTTGTTTTACAGAAGCCATAATTTGTTCTATTTTCAATTACAGTCACATTTTATAACTTTGACAATCTTAAAAGTATTATATGTTAAGATATTAATTTAAGCAACGTCAGATGAAGTGTGCAGACTTAGTGCAGAACGCATTCTGACAGACCTGACAGAAAACATGAAAAATGTGTGCTTTCTATCATAATGATTATTTTTCAGATAACACCAGCTGTGCAACTATTAAACCAAGTGACTGTTTTTCCACATAGCACCAAGTACCAGCATTCAATCATGAAAGAAATATAAATCTCCATGGGCTTTTTCCACATGCTTTAAATCAGCAGCAATCTGTGCATTTGTATCTGCACTAAAAACGTGGTAGAAACAGGGAATGTCTTCCAGCTGGAAACTCTTTGGCATCTTTATTGATAGACACTCTGAATAGGGCATGTAGTGCAACATTTATTGGGATGTAGTTCAGTTTTAAACTAAGTTCCAAGTTAAATATCACACACACAAAAGCTTTCACTGGTAACTAAATGACACGAGCGACTCCAGGAATTATCAAATCTTCATGTCGCCCTTTCCATTTTCTTATTCTGGGAGGGTTGGATTTCTCCTCAACCTTGATTAAAACGGTTCCGACTGAATGTATGACAAAGCGTGTCATTCCCCTTATGAAACTCAGAGCTTTTAAAAGGGGCTTTAGTAATTTTGGGGTATTACAAGCTTCTGTCTACAAGCTGCATGTATAAGTACAGCCTTTCCTGACAGCTACCTAATTGGATAATGCCATCCTATAAATCTCTAACACCAGATGTTGCAGGGCAAAAACAGTCTTCTGGCTTTTTCCCTCCTACTCGGTAGAGTTCAGATGTGCTTATTACACACCTCTAATTCTGCTTTACGTTCATCTCAGGCTCAGAAGCACACAGCATCACTATATCTCAGATCCAGACGAGATAAAAAGGGAAGTGTTTTTTTTTCTGGACTCACTATTTGCGTACGTGGTGATCTATAAATTCTCCAGGGCAACAGACTTTAAAGATGATTAAGTTTTGAACTGGTTTGTGGCCTCATAATATGATAAATGGAACAGATTAAAAAAATAATAATTATGTTGAGTTATCTGCTTTGGACTAAGACACCAATTTTGGGCTTAAAAAGGGCACAAAATGCTTTTTATTTGTGGAAAAAATAGCATGGATCAGGTTTGGCTTGGTACTGCTCATGCACGTAGGGCATCTAGCTCTGGCTTGTGAGTAATATTGCTCATAAAAGGCCTGATCACATTGAGTGATAAACACTTGCTTAGGGCCAGAATGAATTAACCAAAGAAAAAGAAACTAATGTCAAGAGAAAGCAAAAGCAGCATTGTAGAAAGCAATGAAAGATGAGCAAAACCCTTCCCTGGAGCTTCTGCTGGCTCTCTCCCAGAACTGCCAGATTCTGTTGCTTTTTTCTCTTTTGTGTCTCCGGAAGAGAAAAAAAGCAAGATCTTTTACAAAAGTTTTGAAACTTGGCTGTGTGGAGCTGGCAGCTTGCCACGCGTTGCTTCCTCCTGGTAATTCACACAAATGCTGTATTAGAACAAAACTGAAAAGAGGAAACAATACAGGAAAAAGCAGTTCTCTTAAATCCTTTTTTCCCAACTAACAGCTCAGACAGCCGCAGGGGGAGAATGTCCTAGAAGAGTAAATAGTCCACGTTCAGGTAAAACATCTCAGTTGAAAATCAGAGAATCTAAGACAGGATTAAATTTGCAATGGTTTTAAAGCAAATACTCTACAGTGTCCTCATACTTGGACAGAAAACACAGGTGCATTTAAGCCTATCTCAGATTTTCAATGACCTTTCCCTATAGTAGGAGACAAAAATGTACTCATGATCTCCCTAACAGGCATTCAAGACACTAAATTACAAGCCCTGCTAAGTCCTGTGCTCTGTCTGCATTCTGTAACATCCCAAACATTTTCAGCATTACAGTTAGACACCTTCTCTCCAAGCGCAGCTTGTTTTGCACGTGTTTGTTCTCTAGAAGCCCTGTGACTCCCTCAGCATTCACCTCTACCCAAGCACCACAGCGCAACAAAAACTCTCTTAACAGCCCACATCAAATCTCCGCAGCTTCTTGCAATGTTCATCTCTCTCTTAATGGCTCACAGTAAGAAGAAAAATCCTATTAGCATGAAGAAAAAAAGAAAAAAAAACAAACAGCACCAGAGTCTGGAACCAACTCAGCAAAAGATGATGCTCTGTTTCTTAACAGTTGTAAGTCAAAGTGTGAACAACTGAAATTAACTGCACTGCTGAAAAGATGTGCCCAGGATGGCCCCTGGATCTTTGCTACCATCCACCCATAGCTTCCCCAAGAAGATCAGAATGTTCCATTTCTCTTTACAGCTCATTATTGCTCATAACTTTGGTAAATTGTTACACTATTTGGAATGTCTAAGAACAGGGATTTCACTATGATTAGCAGACATGTTTCTCTTTAAAAACAAACAAACAAACAAACACACAAAAACATTGCAGCACACTGCCAATCAGCTAAAGCAAGTGTAGTCTAACTAGATGGGTTACACTCCTTGTGGTGAATTTTCACACAAATTCTAGCCTAAGCTGGCTCACACACTGTTGTCTTTCCAACCTGTCTGTCCTACGCCCTAGTCAGATCTTGTAAAATCTAGAGCCAGAGCGAATTAGTTTTAGGGAGTTCTCTAAGCAATGTTGTTGAATCACCGCCACATCTTTTGCACACATAGATAAAACATCTCTAATAATATCACCTGCAAAAAAACTCTTCAAAGCTAAAAGCACAAAACTGCTCAACGATCAACTTGCAATTTCTTTCAATGAACAGCCCAGTAGTCAAGATATTCAGCTTGGACAAGGTCACCAAGGTTCAATTCCCTCCTCAGTGGGTGAGAGCAAAGAACAATTTCCAGTCTCTTACACAAGGTATCCAAGTCATCAAGAACTAAAGTTTCCTGACAGAATGAAGCTCTCAAGACTGCCCATGGAGGCTGTTCACTGTGTAAGAAACTGAAATGTCATTGGAAACGACAATCAAGAACCAAGAACCTCTTGAGCCAAGTGAGTTGAGTTCAAGCAAATGTTGCTTCCAATTCCTTTGATTTGCATGGAAACAAAATAAATTCACTACATTCAAGCCTTTGGGAGAAGAACTTTAAGTCATGAAGGTCTTGAATCTGCTTTTTAGCACCAAGTTTGTTCACTCTTCAGATTTGCTTTTTCCTCTCACAGTCTTCGTGGAATTTGGCTTTTTAGATGGTACAAATTTCAAACCAGGAGCTAGCCTCCTATTGTACATTAAGAAAATGAAACATCTGATTTGGACCATTTTACTTTAACATGACACAAATACTAATAGGCACTTCTCTGGGTGGCTTCTTGATTTTATAACTGGGCTAAAGAAAAAAAAGAGAGAATACACTGCTCTTATAATGTGAAGTTAAAAACAAATGAAAAATGGCATGCAGTTTCCTAGTCCATTGTGAGTGAACACTGTGGACAAATGCATGGAACACAGGCGCACACACACAGGGTTTCCAGCTTCATAAGCACTCATTTGCATTCCCCATTAGCAGTAATACTAGGCATGGACCCATTACAGTAGCAGCTACAGTAAAGTACCTGTTATAGCCAACCAAACAGAGCAGCCATTACACACTCAGCAACCTGACCTACAGCCATGAAAGCCAAGTTGCTGGTTTATCATAGGATTAAGTGATAAAGAAGTTCTAGCTTCTTTATCTGGTCTTTCTCTGAACCCTGTCACACTATCTTTCAAATTTATCTAAACTACCATGACACACAAGCAAACAGGCTTTTAGTTTTCAGCTGCACCTCAGGCAGCTTAATCCAGAGCACTGTGCTGTTTACTGCCAGACATGAAGCAGTGAGTATGTGTGGATGGTCACCTGGAAGCACCCAAGGTGGACCAGGTGAAGCTTATCCACTCATTCAATTTTTCTGAACACACAGTGTTATACACTCCAGATTTTAGGTATAGTGAGAGCATCAGCAATCATGCTGACAGATCCTCTCCCACTGCTCTTGGTGGTACTTTGTAAACTTCTATTCAGTCACTGCCTCTTGCACTACATATTCCTGGTCAGCTGATGATGGCAGAAAATACCTGCGATACACACAGCACGGTGTCTGGTCTTTAACAGGGAACCCCCAACTAATAAACCAAGAACTGTGATTACATCTAGTGATTTCTCACATCTTGCAGAAGGCTAATATCAGTACAGTGTGCTTCAAGTATTGCATGTCTTTTAGACCTTTTTTGTAATATGGATTTCACACTTCATATCTACGTGAGCTAAGAAGCAACAATACTTTCTTCCCCATGATCAACTGTATAATAGAGTCTTCTGTGCAGAACAGTCAAAATATTTCTAGATAATAAACATAAATCTGTCTTTCTGATGGATGCTTAAAGGAGAGTAGAACAGGATACTCTTTTATACGCAGACACACGTATATATAGGTGTGTGTTACATGTTATATATAACATATTTTCCCATAAATTCCTTTGTCCAGGTTTGACACACTGAATGATTTCTGCAAAAGATCTGGCAGCCTCAGAAGTGCAGTATTATGTGTTTCTCCTGCCAGCATGCCTGGCAGATTGGTCTAACAGACTGTTAATACAATACCTCATACAACACCCAAACGGGTGGAGTTCTCCTGCCCTACCTTCTGCAAACAAGCAAGACAAAAGCCTACCTTTTCCTCACCCATTTGAATGAAATTTAATCATTCTTGAAAGTTGGTAAACCAGTAAAACAGCCTGCAACATTTCTGGGTTTTTCAACAGTGTTACGTTTAACTTTGCTGCACAAAAATTATTTTATGAAGTGATTCAGCGCTCTGTGCAGACCTCAGTCCTCTTTAGAAAACTGGTGCTGTTGACTGCAGTAGATTTTTCAACAGAAAAGTCAAACAACACGAGTGATTTGCAACACTGCAGAACACAGTAATTCCCACTGTTCATCTTTTCAGAGAAGCTATGAATCCAATGAAGATTTATAAGAAGAAAGTCACTTTCATTCTCAAAAAAAGATACAACTGGCAATATAATGCGTACACCTTTATCAGCCCCTGTTTATAACATGCTGCATCACTTTGTGTTATGACACACTGTAAAGTCTGACCTAATTTGATAAGACAGCTAAAATTTAAAGGACAACATTTCCCATTCCACTTCCAAATGGGATAACTGCAACGTTCCAACAAAAGCTGGCCAACAGCAGAAGGGCAGACGGGAAAGAGTCTGTGGTCTGCCAACTTCAAATCACTGCTGAGTAGTTCGACATATCTCTAGAAAAAAAATCCTTTAAAAGAATAATTAATCATCATTTAGGAAAGGTCTTCAGTGAAGTGTTTATTATCTTCTATTCGTACATACCAGTTTATTAGAAATACTGAACTTCTGCAGCCATGCACCTGTATTTACATCAATTCAGAAGAATACAGTCATTCTAGAAGCTAAAGCAAAATTAATCAGTGGTACCTCAACATTCTCTATTTGATACTTCTTTACAGAGATGTTTGAATCCAGAATGATTCCAGTGTCCAATGATTTGGACGCTTCTCCATTATTAATGCAGCACCTGCGATGGTACTGCTTTCCAAGTGAATCCAAATATCTCTTAACCAGTCAAAATCTTCTGCAGTATGAGCTTGTCCTGCAGCTGTGCACCCTAAGCACAACCGTGAATGATTTCTCCTTCCTACCAGGATATGGAATCACAGAATCACAGGGGTTGGAAGGGAACTCAAGAGATCATCGAGTCCAGCCCCCCTGCTAAAACAGGTACCCTACAATAGGTCACACAGGTGGGCATTCAGGTGAGTCATGAATGTCTCCATAGAAGGAGAGATTCCACAACCTTCATGGGCGACCTGTTCCATTGCTCTGCCATTCTTACTGAAAAGGTCTTCCACATGTTTGAACAGAACTTCCTACCCAAGACCTAACATATCCTTGCTGTATGCAAGAAAATTATTAAATCTACTTTAACTTCACTTAATTTTCTTTCTCTACTGAAATACTCACAGACATTTGAGAACAGCATATCAATCTAATTAACTTGTAGAAAATAAGTGAAAATAACACTTTGAACCAGTATATTGCTTTATAAGCAAATATCTACTCCCTTGTACTGAAGGAGGATGTTTTAAAAATAAATTCTTCATAAACCAAAAACTTCAACCTAGCAACCTCAGCCTGCACTGTACTTCAGTCCCCAGTCAAGCAGACAGTACAGTTCAGAACACAGTCAAAGCCTAAGAAAAGTGCCATTCAATCAAAGTAAATCCTAATCTTTTGTGCATTTCATGATGGTGGGACATTTAGAAAATGGGATAATTTTCCCAAATCATCTTAATGTGTGGAAGTCATATGAAAATCTCCATTTTCTATCACCTCTGTACTTCCTTCTCTGAATAAATGCCTGAGGCAATCATTTTAAAAAGCTAGTAAAAAAAAGAAAAAAAGCTGGGGCAGGAGAAGCATGCTTGCTGGCAATGGTTGCTATTATCTGCTTCAAATTAGCAGTGACTGTGGAAGAACTTATAAAACAGTAGTAAATTCTTTTTTTCATCCTTAGTGGCAGCTGTCTCCAGGTTCTTGGGGGAAGTGAACCCTCGCTTGCGCTGCCTGGCAGAAGTCTTCATGAACCACTTAGACCAGTGTAAAGGCACTACTTCTCAGAGAGAGGTAAAGTAATAATTTTTACAGTAACTCTCATTTTTTAAGTGAATTAATAACATTTCAGAGAAGACTTCTGACCTATCCCTTCAACCTAAATTATCTAGTTATAATTACCTGCTAAAATATTATGGCATTTCCATATGTGTGGCAAAACCTGGCCTTCTCATGACGAAGTTTGATTATATTTCAGACCTGTGAGTTACATATTTCTGATATCCTTGGAGAATTAAAATATATGAAAAATAAAACGAGACACGAATCTCATTAGAGAGTCATCTGTAGTAGTTCAAGCAAATGTCTAATTTATGAGTTATAACCAGTTTGATTTTTTATGCTGTTGGCACAACCCTAAAAGCTTTGCACAGTGACATTTCCTATTGATCTCCTGTGAATAAAAAAAGCCCTCATCCCTCCACTAAAAAAAAATCCCCATTTAGGATGGCAGAGGCTATAGTTCCGTTCTAAATATTCATCTCCACCTTCCACCTTGAGTCCTCTTAGAAATATTAAAATAAGGCACTGAAAAGCTAGAATCATTTGAATACCTTTGTAACTACCTTGCCACTGCTTGTTTTAAACAGACTTACCTGTAGCTGTAATGCTAACTCTCGTGAGTCAAAAGAAGTGATGTTATTTATATCCATTTATAAAGTGTGGGATGAGAATGTGCCAGGTTGTCTCTGTTTCACCATCCTTCCAGTATGTAATTTGCATTGATGACCCCTACCAGATGCCTCAGAGGAATGAATAAGAACTGCTGCCACATGCTGAAGTAAGACTGTTGGCATCCTCCAGTGAAAGTCTCAGACTCAGCAGTTCAAGATGGGCAGTAACCATTGAAATTGGTGCCTTTATCTACCTTGCAAACCTCCTTGGGTTATAAATAACTCTGAGTACACTTTCTATTCTTTTAAATATACAATCTTGCTAAGTAATTTTCTTTAATAATACTTGTTGTAAGTCCATATTTGCCACATGACAGCATTAATGAAATAAGCTCCAAACTCACCTGTGAGACAAAAAACCACCATCACTATTTACTTTTGGAAAAGATGGCTCCAAATTTGAATGTGGCAAATATGGCAGTTTCTCATTTCACATACTTCTCCCACTCACATGGACCTTCTTGTTCACTCAAGGGAATGCTTCCCACATTTCAGAGCCCTCAGATTCAGTAGCTGGATCACCTCTTTTCAGAGATGGCTTCAAGCAACACAATATAATTATATATATGTGTAATCATAGAATGGCCTGGGTTGAAAAGGACCACAAATCCAGTTTCAATCCTCCTGCTATGTGCAGGGTCACCAGCCACCAGACCAGGCTGCCCAGAGCCACATCCAGCCTGGCCTTGAATGCCTCCAGGGATGAGGCATCCACAACCTCCTTGAGCAACCTGTTCCAGTGCATCACCACCCTCTGTGCGAAAAACTTCCTCATAATATCTAACCTAAACCTCCCCTGTCTTAGCTTAAAAACATACCCCTTTGTCCTACCACTATCCACCCTTGCAAACAGTCATTCCCCCTCCTGTTTATACTCTCCCTTCAAATACTGAAAGATCGCAGTGAGGTCTTCCAATATTATATTTTATAATATATATAATATATAATTATATTTTATATATATATAAAATTCAGTTCCAGTATTTCCACCAAAGTCTAGTTAAAGTGAGACCTAAACCAACCGCGATGTTTCAGATACTACTAAATTTAAACTTATATTGCAATCAGGTTAAAAATTTTAAACGCCAGTGTATGTAAGTTATAGTTCATGACGTTCTTTGAAGCTCTTCGACTGAATCTAAATACAATGATTCCCGGTCCTCCTACAAACTGTACTATTTTGGTCATGAGACATTACCTTCCCAGCATGTGGTATGCCTATCAGCAGAAAAGTGGTGAAAAAGAACTGACTAACTTTATTTATTACATTTGTATTGCTTACAAAACCATTTATATAATGGATGAGTATCATTAGCAGTCCAACCACGAAAAAAAAAAAAGAATACAATGATGTGTTTCATAGGTTCATTAAAATAATATTTCAAAGCAATCATTAGAACAAGATGCTAAAGATCCAACAGACAATAAGTTATCTGCAAATAAATGAGGCAGAACAAACATGTTTTGAAGTAAGTTAAGAAACATGTTTACAAATATATTACATCCATAACAAAAGCAGGAATGAAGCTTAGAGACTGCTGCGTCTGATTCCTTTGATTCGGGAGTCCTCAGACTTGTGGTCAACACGCTGTGCCTGAGCACACAGCATAAAGAAGTTCATAACAGAAGGTAAAGTCAAGGTTACACGCAAGAGTGCCTTAAACTAAGGACAGAATACTACGGACGTTTTGTGTAAAGAAACAAAAGAAAACAAAACAAAAACATTAAAAAAATAACAACAAACGAACAACAACAACAAAAAAAACAAAACACGCAGCACTGCAGGAACAAACAGACTTCCATAGCAAAACAAAGCATTTCCAGTACACAGACAAAGGGTACAGAAACACAGAGAGAGTCTGCCCCTATGGCAAATTCATTTCTAGAAACATGAATAAATGTTCTTGAGCATTATATTTATTTACTGCAATAGCTATTGCCATTCCCTTTTGCATCTCCGACTATCTTACTCTCTGCTCGTGTCTCAGGTTTAAGCAGCCCAAACAACACCTTTTACAGCTCTATTAGAAGAGACAGAATGAAAAATGCAGCTAAAAGTCATGCCTTCGTTAGTCCAAATGCTGTTCCCATTCATTAGGCTGGAGAGTGGCTGATCAGACAGCAAGACAAGAAATAAACAGCACCTGAGCCTGCCCTTCTCGAGTCAGTTGGTCGTTCCTGCTCTCCAGTATGCGCTTGGCTTCAAAAAAGCAGAATGAGATTTGCAGAACATAGTGATAGTAGTTCCACTCCATCTTGATATATTCCTTTCCTCTAAGAAGGGACAGTGAATATTGCTTTGCATGATGATTTTTAAATCCAATTTAGCCTAACTAGGGGGAAAAGGAATAAAGAATATTATTTGCATAAAATCTTTTCTGATTTCATTATCTGCTACATGCTCTACCTGGATTATCATTGTTTTTCTGAATCTTTAAAAAATGTAAACAATTGTTGCTGTGACGAAACTGCAAGGACTAATAACTCTAGCCTATAATCAGCTGCTTAGAATTGTCAGTGCCTTTAATTTTCTGGACCACCTCATATCTGATGAAATTAAGAAAGCTGTCCTCCAGACATCAAAACACAGAGCGGCTGACTGTCAGAGAGGAACTCTTGTGCTCCCAAAATCACTTGTGCTGCAGCTGTTTTGCTATGGGCCAGCAGTTGCACAACTGTGCCCGAATCAAGCAAAAAGCGTGATGGAATGATTTAATAAAGAGTATACTGAAGGAAGGAGCACAGACATAAGGGGAAGGAAATAACGGCTCTGGAGTTAAAGCTGCAATCAATTCCCATTACAAAGCTCTCTTTCAGTAGTCTTATAATCAGAGCTAGATTGGAAAAGGTGTTCAGCTCAAAAATTGTCAGATTTACTCTGAAAACAAAATAGAAAAATTTAAATGGCTTTCAGTTCCATCCTGTTGAAATATTGTCACAATTCAGAAATGCCTGTCCCATTCTTTAGACACATTTAGACCCATTATCACTTAAAGAAAATAAAAATCTCTAACCTTTCTGCTACACCTTTACATCTAGCAGCCTTACACCATACCTAACATGACTTGAGCAGATGAACAGTCATTATACATTGTGATAAGCAACAGAAATTAATTGGAAGTCTATGTATCCTTTTGCTGTGCATAGTTCAGGTCAAATATTACATATCTGGGGCTCTTGCCACTTGCTTTGGTAAGATTTGGTGCATGCATGAGTGTGCACTAACTAGCTGAAAGGGAAAAAAAAAAAGATAAAAAAGATACCCAAGATACCCAAACCAGAACAATGCTTAATAAGTGACAGAGCCCTTCCTACAGAGCGAGCACAGAAATCTGTTTGGAGAAGAAGGCATTGGTGGTCCTAAGACATAGCTGTGTGCTGTTGTAGAGTGTTAAGTTACAGGCTTTCTACAAATAGCAGGACAATTTGGATTCACTTAAAATTCCAAAACAACAAATTTTATAAGAGTTCGTGGAATTGATGTTTTTAAGTCCAAAGAGGTCTCCAGAGTGGAAAAGTCTTGTAGCTGAGTTCAAACAACTAGAGTGTTACCCAAACAAATCGATGAAGCCTGAGCTTAAGACAGTGCTTTCTGAAATTTTCATGACTTATATAAAAGTTCCTTATGAACCCACATTAGCCCAGCAAATCAAACACTGATTTTGCTACCAGCAAGAGAACTGCCCCACTCTGTTAGGGATGATGTAACCTTTCACTCTTCACACCCACCCTGCTGTAAACCCACAGAGTATGAAGGGGTTGTTTGTTTGTTTGGAATTAAGTTATAAGAAATAAATTCAGCCTGCTACATCTACATCTTTGGAAAACAACAGCCAGGAATAAACCTGCTACCTGCAGCTGCTTGGGTAGCCTACGCTGTAGGGGAGGGCAGGATCTGCCTGGGGCGAGGAAAGCCCTGCTTGGCACTGCCAGGTTTGCATGCAGCTGCCTGAGGCAATCCCCATCAGATTTCAGTCTTCATGTTTGTAGTCTCAAGACAACCGGTGGGTACACCTGGGACCTCAGCCTGTGCAAGAATGCCCCAGGGTCTTTATATAAATAAAACTAGAAAAATATGAAAGAAGCGAGCAAGCAAGTGACCCATTTTGATCACACCCTTTTCAGTAAATTTGCCCTCAGGCCAATGCAGATTAATCCTTTCCTCTGAATAACATCATAAAAGAAAATAAAGTTCTCACAGATGTGCGGAGTGTCAGCACCTGCATATTTGCACAGATAGCAGCGTCAAGAGCAAGCAAATGCAGGGCAGGATGGAGCGTGGGTCACAGTGACCTCCAGGCACATCTCTGCCAGAGAAAGGATTGCATACATTTGAAAAAACAAATTCAGAGCCTGCAGAGCTCCACGAAAATTTGTAGAAAAACAGATGAGGAATGTCATGAATTGTTTGATTAGAGTTACGGGCTCATTGCTGGAGAACAAATACATAATTTTCCATTAACTTACACATCACCAAAACAATTAATTAAAATATAATAAGCTTCATATTTGTAAATGTACCACCAGCTGTGAATTAATAAGAAATACTTTAAACTTTTATTTGTGCTCATAAATGCTACAGGAATACTTATCAGACGAGGATCAGCCAATTCAGGCTATTGTACTTTCAAGACCTACCATGTCAGAAGTATCTGTGATTCTGTCACGGAGAACACCGTGGAAATCACTTGGCACAAAACATGAGAAACTTTCATATGTGACCTGAGATTACAGGCTGAGCACTGTCCGCAGGTGCCAGCAAGTCCTACCTCCATTGTTGGCACTGAAAATATGACAGGATATAACTAAGCATCATTTACAAAATTGAAAAGAAAAAAAAAAAAAAGAGAGAAAGCATTGGGACCCACCAGCATGATATAAATTCATATATGGATCATATCAATTTTTAAATAAGACCAGATTATCGTGCAAATAAATCAGTCGAGATTATCAATCCTATCACTGATAGGACACAGATTCTCAAGAAATAAGATGCATTTTTCTCAAAAATGTAGCCGTCATCTGGCAAAATTCATTAAACACAAAACTATTTTACATAACGGGTCAATCTAGCTTACAGAACAATACAAAATAAACTTAAAAGTCATTTCTATCACAGTCATAACTGAAATTTAGGAATGAATAGAAAAAAAGGGCATCCAAAAAATAAGACATAAATGAATCGTGAGGGTACTATGAGAATTTATGTCCTGAATTACCAGTGGTTCCAGTCGATTTCACAGATTCTAAAATTATTTATTTTCTCAAGGAAGAGCTACCGCTGTCATCCTGTCCTCTTTGGAAAACTTCCTAAATAATTCAGCTTGTCAAAGGAAAAGAGAGAAATAAAAAAGGAAAAGAATCCACCTTACCTGCTCTAAACTCTTCTCTAAAAAATCACCTCCAGTGAACCCTTCAAAAAGCCAGTGCCAGAGAACTACACCAACCAGCTCGTAATTTATTGGCTCACTCACCCAGTGAGTGCTTAGAAAAATCCAATACTGAATTCATTAATAATATTAAAGCACTAAAGTGTATGCAAAAGTTTACTGTTTTGAACAACCACAATTCAACAGCATTAAATTGGTGTATTCATAGTAGGTGAGAACTAAAGAATGGGGTTACTAAACTAAGCAAGAAAAAATACAACAAACTATTTCTTTTGTGTCACACCTCCCATTCATTTCACAGCTGAATATGGGTAGACACAAGTAAAAAAATACTAAATTTTTACTAGATACATACAATTATTGCCTACCTCAGCAACAGAATTCAAACACACTGACCAGTGTGAATTCTCTCATCGAGGTCAATAAAAATGTGATGGCACTCACAGCTTCTGAAAGAATTTGATGTGTGGATATTACAGCTATATGAGAGTAACTGCATTTTCTCATTTTAGAAACTTTTCTCCACCATATTTATTTTGAATCTTAGCTCTTGAGAAAGAGAGCAGGTTTGGGGAGCAAAGTTAAGGGCAAATGATGAATGAGAATGCAGACGAGAGTGTCACCACTAGTTTCTAGCAAGAAAAAAAAAGTGTTCTCCTTTGAAGATGTGGAGGCAAAAAGCATAGAAACATCAAGTCATAAAAGCTAGGGTTTTTATTAACTTTATGTAACAATCACAAGAAATCTCAGTCCTTTCAGGTAGAAGAACCACCATTTTAGAAAACTATTATAGCCGGGAAAAATAAAACCAGATGACAATGACAGCAAAACGCATGTAGTCAAAAGGCAAAGCCTGTTCCAGGCACCATGATGCCACCAGTTTGAAAAAGGTTGAAACCCAGAAACTTCTGCTGTTGTTTGGCATAGGAAGAATGCTAGAAGGTAGAGGAATAGCCAAAATACTTTATGACAGAGAATTTCAGGAGAACAAAATGTTTTGATGTCAACTGGCAGGTTAGTGTTCAATTCATACTCTGCTGCACGACTGAACCTCTTCTAAAGAGGCTGATGAAATTCTGTCAGTACAGAACAGGGATTCTGCCTTCATTACATAGGTTAGCTGTGTTAATAAATTCTGTCATCCTTTTAAAAAAAAACTTGTTTCAAACAATACATCATTTGCTTCATCAGTGCACAGAATTTGTCGATATATTTTATCCCTAAAAACTATTAAACATATGTTTGAAAATTTACGGAAAGATTCCTGGAAACAAATCCTCAACAATTTCTGTCTTCAATGGAATGGCAGTACTTTTGGTTTTAGCAGAAAACAGTATTGTCTATCACTTTCTTTTTGTCAGTGGAGTTTTGGGGAGATTTTGGGACAGTAGAGAGAAGGGAAAATGCAAGAAGGGTGGAAGTGACAAACAGCTGTACATTCTCTTATCAAAGTAACACAGAATTACAAACATAATTACAAAAAATTGCTTAAATTGAAAGTTGACAACATTTCTTTCTTCCCTTCTTCAATGGAAACTAATTAAGAGGCAACTGTGAAACTTCTTCACCTCAGATGATAAAAAATTATGACATTCTCATATAGGATCATAGAATCCTTAGAGTTGGAAGAGACCTCTGAGGGCCATCTCCTCTGTAACACCTCTGCAATGAGCTCTTGCTCACCACAGCTAAATCAGGTTGCCCAGGGCCTTATCCAGCCTCATCTTGAAAGTCCCCAGGGATGGGGCATCAACCACATCACTAGGCAACTTCTTCCAGTGCCTTACGGTGCCATATATCTCGTCACATATCTGTAAGCACTATAAATGCTCTTACCCTTTGTTGAGGCAGTAACTCAATGCAATACCGTAATGTGGGTAAGGGCAATCAATTTAATCACCCCTACCATAGGAAGTAACTGGAATTCACCTCTGCTTATCTGCACAGTAGTGTGTTTTATAAACTATTACAAGCCTGCTATACAAAAGTGAATCTATTAAAAATCACAGCATCACTGACTCTGTAAGTGTCAGAAAGGCCAAGAGAAATGTGACACTGCAAAAAACCAATTTGATGAAGTGAAACATCTGATTTTGAGTTAATGTCATTCTTTTCTTGGTTGTAGATGGAGCAGAAAACATAAAAAGCACAATAGAAAAATCTATTCTCTTTAAAGACCTCCCTCCTCCCTCAAATAGATAGATGCATGCATACATACATACATACATACATGATTGCTTGTGATATATTGTAGAGCTAGAATTATTTGATCTGAGACTTTTTTCCTTTACTGAGCTTATGTCACATAAGATGGATATTGATTAATCAGTTCAAATGGACTTCTGAACTACAGAAATCAGAGCTCTGTGGCTTGGCAAGAATGCATGATTTGAAAAAATATCAAGGAACTTCATTTCAGAAGCAAAGAGTGTGCTCAGTAGGAAGAATGAACAGGGTGAAGTACTTTTTCATATGCAAATATACATGCACACACAGACATGCACATGCTCTATGTATTCACTATTTGTTCCAAGATTCACCGAGCTATTTTGCTCAGAAAAAAAAAAGAACAAACAGGTATGTGATACAGATCAGGACAAGCAAGAAGGCTCTGACAGGTTGTGATGCTAGTTCACTCTCTCAGCAGTTAGTCAAAGGCTCTGGCCATGGCCCTCCTTGTGTACAACGCATGCAATTAATAAAAATCCACTGCTGCTTGGCACAGCCCTCCAGTTCCACAGCCTTAAAGCTTTTCCACAAGAAAAAAAATAATAATAATAAAAAACACCAGAGAATTAATAAGTAAGTAAATAAATAAGAAGTAGAAAGGAAGGAAGGAAGGAAAAAAGAAAAAAAAAAACCAACAAAAAAAACCAAACCATCAAACCATTTCAAGGATCTCTTTCAGTATTAGTGACTCCCAGAGACCTGTGTCAGGGCGTAAGAGGAATTAATTACTCCATGAGGTACACAAGTACAGCATCACTTGAAACTATGTGACATTTTTGGATAGTTCCCAGGTCTTTGTAGCCAACAGGTGCCCAGTAGTTGCAGGATTTTCTAATTAGTTACTGTGCTGTACTTCAAAACTAATTACTAAAATGGCTGGATTATAATGTTGCAGAGTCATTCATGTGCCACCTACCATTAAGGGGAGGGAAGTTTTGTGAAGGTTAATTAGCATTTTTAAAGTACTTCGGAGATGAAAAGCTTTAACTATATGCCTAATAAAAGAAGTAAAGGTAATACTTTCTATTCAGTGAACTCCTTTTTGCATCAACAGTGAATTGCAAGGGTTGCCTTAAGTTTAAGAACATAAATTTTCACTTACAAGGAATTAAATCGACTCCCAGCAAAGCTGAATGTCTAGGGAGGGGACAACTCCAGAAAGACACAAATCAACGGAGGTGACCTCACCATCCTAGTGCATTGGTGAGGTGTCAGCAGTGGGGTGGCTGCAGAAGCTGTCACTGCAGTCCCCAAGGTGAGGACAGGAGGTGCTCTAGGCGCCAAACAGCAGTCCCCAGCAGCCCATGAGAGACCCATGGGGGAGCAGGCTGTCCTTCTGCGGTATATGGGGTACCGCATGGAGAAGATCTCTCCATGCAGCCCATGAAGGAGCCCAAAAAATATCCACTGGCCTCTCTCAGATAGTGATAGGACAAGGGAGAATGGTTTTAAGCTAAGACAGGGGAGGTTTAGGTTAGATATTAGGAGGAAATTTTTCACACAGAGGGTGGTGGCGCACTGGAAAAGGTTGCCCAAGGAGGCTGTGGATGCCCCATCCCTGGAAGCATTCCAGGCCAGGCTGGATGTGGCTCTGGGCAGCCTGGTCTGGTGGCTGGCGACCCTGCACATAGCAGGGGGTTGAAACTGGACGATCATTGTGGTCCTTTTCAACCCAGGCCATTCTGTGATTCTATTATACGATTCAATGATGTGATTCTATGATATTAAATCTCTACCTGAAACTGTGTCTTCAGCATCCTGGACTCTGCAGGCCTACTGTTAAGATTTTCACAGTAATAAAGAACATTAGACACCTTCTCTATAAACATAAAATTTATTTTCCCCAGGCTTAGAGTTGCATATAATTTTTTAATGAACTTCTTGTGGGCTTGGGAGATAATATACAAGTCAATTTTAAGTATATGCACATATATTTTGTGTAAATTATGTTTCTGTAAAAGGATAATAGAGAAAAAGGAATATTCACTAACTACAAAAAATACATTTCAATTATTTGACTGAGATGATTACGACTTATGCTGTAAATCCAGAATTGTCACTGACAGAAATTTAATATCGTCATCAATAGAAAGATTATTTTAGTGCTACAGATGGTTGTCCTTTTATAGGCCATTTTAATGACTTGTTCTTATCTCATCTGTCATGCGTTATTTTGTTGCCATTATGAACTTTCTAAGATTCATATCAATCAATCTCTGATGTTTACTAAACAGATGGTGTTATGCAAAAAAAAAAAAAGGAAAAGAATAATAATGACATTTAATTCTCACAAATACTCCAACAGCTACACATTGATTTTGTCCGATATGAAAACTGTATAATTTCTTGTCTGTTTGTTGGTTGTTTTTTTTTTTTTAAACACCTTGCAACTGAAAGGAAATTATTCATAAGTTGCAAACTCAAAGAGTTTACAAAGCAAAGTATGAAATCATCACATTTCTGAAAGGAGGTTATAGAACTTCAAAAATGATTGTCAATTAAGATGCATTAGGACCCTATTTACTGTAGTTCTTAGCACTCATTTTCTTCACACAAAGCACTATTGGCAAAAAGTTGCAATGATTGCTAAGTGATGTAGATAATTATTTAATACACAGGTGTGACTCAGGTCTGTTGCTTGAAATCTACTTCTGAGATGTGGTAATTACTTAAGCACTTCACTGAAAATTTTGCCTCATCTTTGTAATCGTTATGACTCCATTGTTTAATCAGCGCACTGTCATCAAATAGGCACAAAGACTTGGAGAGCTGGGCTTTACAGCAAACAAAATTACTCACACCTAAATGAATTAAAGAGTTTGGAAGATTGTCAGTAACATCCTAGATCAGAAGAATTACACAGTTCAATCTCATTTCCCCAGCATGAGCTGAAAAACCACTCCCATTGTAACTTAACACAAGTTTGCTGAAAAGTACCTCAGAGCACAAAGAAGACAAAGTGAAACACTCTTAGATGAGGAAATAACAGTCAGGACTTCTAAACTGAACATCTTCCACATATGCACTACATACAGGCTTCAATTACAGAACTCCTTTCCCCACACATACAATAGCTACATTTCTCCTAATTTCATACAGCAAACAGAAGCTGCCCATAGAGTTCAGCTGACTGATCCTTTTTCTAGCAAATATTAGAGTGGCTAAAACAGAAACATTACAACGTGGGATCAAGGCTCAGAGCCCTCCCGCACCTAGAATCACTCCAAGGATGAAGACCTCTAAGCAATACTTCTACGCCCCAGTGCCAGTTCATAATCACTGCTACCAAGAAAGATATTTTCCCTGAATTCAAATCAAAATTTCAGTTGCTGCAGCTTGTGCTTTTTGTCCCTTGTCCTTACACTTTGCTTCTCCAAGAAAAGCCCCATAAAAATAGCAGAGGACAACTGGATCCCTCTCTTTGCCTGCTGCCCTCCTCCAAGCTGAAGAACCTCTGCTTCATTCAATACATTATTTCTAAAGAGTTCTGAGGGTGATGTATGAGATATTCAATAAATACATCCAGTCCTACTGCTCACCACCTGCACTCAATCAACTTCAGGTGGCAATAATTACTTGATGGAACTACAGCAGTAACAACAAGGTTTCAGCTGGTGAGTCTTACTGTGCTTCACAATGACCAAGCAAGGAAGACAGGAGAAGGAAGAAAGAAAATCAGAAAGAAATGGATGTTCTTTGTTAGAAATATTCTCTCTTAATAAGTTTGTTATTCAGCTTTTGATAATTTTAGGTTTTTATGATTTCTGATAACCTGTGAGTAAAATGCAGCTAATTAGCTTTAATTGTTTACTGTGTTAAGTAAACAATATTATATATTGTATATAATATTATATATATATATATATATATAAAATAATACAGTATGCTGCAGTAGAATAGGCATCACTGTGTATCTACTTTCTCATATAGCCAACAGATGTGTCCCCAGCAGGACATTCCTTCTACTATATAAACTTAGCGTGGTGATGATTTCCACAAAATGTAGATTTTTCCTGACATAAGCAAAACATCTAAGGGAGGGTTTAAAAAAAAAAAAAAAAAAAAAGGCATATTCTAGAAGCACTTAGTTTTTCCCAGGAAAATTAGTAAAACCTGTCCATTTGTCCAATCTGGATGCCCACCTGTGTGACCTACTGCAGGGTACCTGCTTTAGCAGGAGTGCTGGACTCGATGATCTCTTGAGGTCCCTTCCAGCCCCTGTGATTCTGTGACTTGGACCAGCATAATATGCATTCTTCATTAAACTGTGCTCATTCAAGGCACCAATTACCCAGAATAAAAGTAAGTTGAAAACTTTCCACTTTGTTTAAATAAGATATGTAATTCTACAGCACTGAAGACAACCTCAGACATTACAGAAGCACAGCCCTGAGCCATCTGTAAGCACACTGGTACAGAAGGGGATGGAAGACAGAATCTGTGGTTACAGGATTGTATTTAGTGAATGGAATGCAGTTTCTTAAATGGATGAAATCAAGTTCTTTTAACTGATCTGATCAGTTCCCCCTATTTCATCTCCAAAGACTTGCTCCATTTGCATGCCTGGTGTGCCAACTGCTATTCTTTAAATTAACGCAATCATCTGTTCACTAGGAAAAAAGAAAACACTGAACTATATTTTACAAGATGAAAGAGCTGGATAAAAGACATCTCAGAGAGAAGCTTTATGTTATGTCAATGACAAGTTTTGCCTCAAATAATACTGGCTGTAAACATATTTTGTTTTAACATGCATTCACTGTTCTTATATTTTATCTGGGCTGCATTGAGTGGCATGAATGCAATGCACTGCACTTTAGGCCATAGTGGGAGGCTAAAACAAGACTTATATTCCCTCATCTACAGGCTGGCAGCAGCTGAATATGTCACAGTCAAAGAAATATAAATGCTGTTTATCAGAATAGACACATGCAATAGTTATCTCTTGAAAACTAGCCAAGCAGCAGTCAAAAATCACATCCTCAGCATTAGACTGGATGCTTAAAGAAGTAAAGACTTACTGTATACTAAAAGCTTATTGCTTCCCACAAGTCTCACTTCCCCAAGGGCTTGAGAAATGCCTCAATCAGAGATGTAATCACATTCCCAGTCTTTGATTCCACTTTTTGCTTTGGGTTTTTGCCTTTACACTGTGTATTTTACCTGAGGTGGAGCTCTCCTCATGGCTCTCTGTGCTCAGGCTTTGCTGACCTGGAGAGTTCAGGACCCACTGTCCCCAAGTCCCTGAAGTTGATCATTAGAGGCAAATAAACATCACCTGAAAGAGCAGGACTAATGCAAACACTTCCAGAAATGGATCCCAAGCACAAGTGCTCTTATCAAATGGTTGTTTCAGAGTTGGTCTTCTGACAAAGTGCAGAGCGCAAGATTGAAAGAAAGAATGACACAGACCCAAAAGCTCCCCAGGGCTTCACAGAGAGCCTGCAGTGTTCCCATCTTCAGCTTAAAAACAGCTAAAGTCCACAAAAGTTGGTGCCTAGCCATTTCTCTCCGAGTGCAGGCAGAATGGCTGCTCCTAATATCAAAGTCTGCAGCTCCTTGTCTCTTTCAAATGAGATGGTACAGCTGGGATCTGAGCAAGCTGCCCTAGTACGAGGAAACTTGTCATGGATAATGATTCTTCCATGAACTGGGGATTGTCTTACAAAAATTTTGCTGCACCAAAAAGAAACCAATCACTATTTTATAGGGTTTTCTTTGTGTTTATCTTCTACAGAAGGAGTGCCCGCTAAGTTGCAGTAGTAAGGAGATACTTTCCATATTACTAAGGCTCACACAATCAAAATAGGAAGAAAAAAAATTAATTCAGTTTTTTAACCATGTTGGTCATTCATTTACATAACAGTACTTCCAGTTTGCATGAAACTTCACCAATAACTCGGTGAACTAGGTAATAAAAACAGGGTGTGAGGAATTATTGCTGCTGTCTCAGGTAATTCAGCACAATTTCATGGAAAGGTTAAACAAATTTTGCCGGCTGCTTGATTTAATTCTGCACCAAAGATAACAAGATCACCTTGCTGTCTGTAATTTTCCATTATTATTTAACAAATTCTCTGGCAGGTCTGTCTATAAATATTTCTGTTTTCCATAATTCTGTGACTTTCACAGCCAAATCCATTAACTAGCTTTTTTTTTTTTCCTCTCTAATGACTGTCCATAGAAGCAACACTTGGGTTCAGAAATTTATTTTAAAAGGAGAGGTTGAAAACACGTGGAATTGCGTGGAAACACAAAATAAAACCAATCAACAGCAAAACAATAGTCTGAAAACTCTAACACCTTTCTGATGTGCTTTTTTCTACTCTAGAACTTCCACCAGTGAGAAAAGCTTCTCTCTGATAATGTGACTCAGCAACAGAATTCCACCACCCCTAGAAAAACTTTTCAAAGGAAAGGTCACTAGAACATACAAAGAATATATTCTTCTTAATGTCACTGATTAACACTGTCACCAAATTTTGCAATCTAATCAAATAAAAGGCAAAAAATACAACAAAAACACTCAGCTTAAGATCCAAAATGTGTCTGCATCATGCACGAAAGGGTCTATTCCTAAAGGCAATACCCTGAAAACCTACAAGCAAATGAAAACAAGATGTCTGGATGGGATATTTTGGATATGTCAAACTCAGTGCTAAGATAAAAATGGCACTTTGTGATTTTAGAGCAGTTCTGAATAATATCTGCAGAGCTGGGTGCCCATTATGTGAAGTTGCCCACAAGTATCTGTTTAATGAATATGGCGCTCCTATTCCATATAGATTTTTCTACCTCAAAGCAATTTTGAAGTATATCAGTGAAATCCCTATGAACGAACAAAATCAGATGCTGCTAAACGTTACAGGAAATATCACTTGAAATTTTGACTTCTGCAATGCCCATTTAATGTAAACTGCATAGGCAGTGCTTGGAGTGCAGACTGGATCCTGGGGCTGTAACTAAGTTCCCCAGTCTTCAGCATCAGGCTCCTCTTCTCTCTCTCTCTAGTTGACCTAAGCTTGCAAATATTTATAAATGTATAAACACATCCTCACTTTGTTTTTTCCTCTGCAGAAGACACAGATTAACCTGGAACAGCGAAGCATGCCTTTGAGGCAGAACAGACACTGTCCTGGTAAACAAAGACCTTTCCTGAAAGACAAGAGCTGAGAATGGACTTCCTTGACAAAACCTGACATCACCGGGGAGCTTCATCATCTACTTGTTGAGGACTGCTGCCACCCCTTCAAGTTTCTAATTTCTGCTTTTAATGATATGAGATCTTAACACAAGAGGTTTTAGTCTGTGATTCTCAATCAGGAATAAGGACATTACCACACACACGTACAAGAGCCCAGAGCAGGATTTAAACACTTTTCTTCAGTGCTCAGTATGAATAATACCTGGTCACGAAGGTAGTGGCTGTTATATCCCACTCTCCCACATTACACTATAGGAGCCTGAATATTAGCTTAGCACCAAGTCCAAAGACCAATTAGGCACTGTATCCACTCAGTATCACCAGGTCCAAGACACTCTGTAGATTTGGTCAACAGGGCACTGTAACAGCAGCTATTCTGCTCTCCCGCATGCCTTGAAGAACTACTACAAGAAATAATTAAATAACCCTGTCTACTATGAATATGTAAATGAAATGTTAAGTGGCAGAAGTATATTGTGCCTTGAAGGCACAAAATAACTATGGTCCATAAACCACTGTTGGCTCACACACACAGATCTCCCACTGCTGTCAGTGGGAATCTCAAATGCAGACTGAGATCTGTATGTGCCCCTGAGAGTCTTTATTCAAATAAGAAATTTAAATGACTGGTATGGCTAGAGGAAAAAAGTCAGAACCTAACCTTACTATCTTTAAAACTGGTGAGTTAAAAGCATGCACTGTGCCAATTTTATCTCAAATTTCTTTTTTAACTTCATGAAAACACAGAGTAACTGCTTCCAGCTTTCCCTACTCTCCCCAAAAAGCCATGCTCCATCTGTGAAAGTGATAAAGAATCACCCTGAAAACAGCAAAATTCTACTGTGGGCCAAATATCTAATTTTTCCTACAGTAGAACTTTACTTATTTAAAACTAAGAACAATGTCCCTAGCAGATACATCTCCTATTAAATTCAGGTCTGCATGTCTCACAATTAAGAATTTGACTTTCATCAAGGACAGTTTTCTCTTTCATGCAGTGGGAATTAAGCAGTTTGCCAGTTAGTACTGCCACCTAGAAAAGTGAATGATTTCTAATTGGAGAAAACCCTCCACAGTGTAGACTTGGGGACTACAAGCCAATCAATTAGACCTTGGTGGGGAATTACTGAGACAGTAATAAGTATTTGCTTTCTGTAAGGAGGTCTGTAAAAGTGTTCTGGAAAACGTAAGCCAACAGTGAACTAATTACTCTGTGTGTGTATGTGTGTCTAAGTAAAATGAGGATAAACCTAAAGCTAATGGGTATTTAAGGAACTCCATCTCTGTGTTGCCAAGACAAATTCACTCTATTCTTCAATAGCAGGTCAGGGATTAATTCTGGGAATTCAAAATCTCTCTGAACTAAATGACTTAGATCAATAGGAGTGAATGTAGAAATAGTGAAGTACTGACCGCAGTACACGCAATCAGTAGCAAGACTGTTCTACTAAATTTCAGCATTAATTTATAGAAGATAATAAGAAATTCGCCGCCAGCCTGATCAATGCCATCCATATTAGCTGTTCATGATCCATATTACTAAAATACATTGAAAAACTGTCATTATATTAAACACAAAATATTGTTCCCTTTTTATACTAATATAGTGGGCTTTGTCTATGCAACATCTGTCATTCTGAGGAGGAAGAATACAATTCTATCAAAAAAATAATAATTTAGTAAGAAAACTTTTCCAAAAGCAGTCACCAAAGTACTGAAACTTAACATGCTCTATTAGCTAATGAAATTATCTCCAGAATACTACTGATATACAGATATCAGAATATATATATAGCACGTATATATATCCATATATATATGCTATCTTTTCTTTGAGCCTAAAATAGAAACATGGAAAGAACAGTCTAGAGTAGAAACATCTGGTCAGCAAGCAGACCTTTCGAATAATCTGACACTTGATGGAAAAGCTTATATTGAAGGCTAGGCCAATATTTCAGGTTTAAGAAACGCTTAAATTTATCATCTATATTTTAGAACTAAAAATCTAACTTCTGTTTCCAGCAGTTTCCGTTGGCCCCTGTTCTCACTCCCTTATTTTGTGCACCTGACTGAAGAGAGAAAAAGGCGACAACATTCTTCCACCCCCGCTTCTACAGTTACCTTCAGAGACCTGGAAACACTGGATGTTATCTTTTATCCCAGGATCAATTTTTGCCTTTCAATTTAGGAGTTAGAAACTGCTTCAGACAGCAGAGAATTTGAAGGAAAAGTCTGTTCCTCCTTGCAGAGATTGAAAAAGTACAGAATAAAAGAGGGAAACAAAAGTCTGAATGGAACAAGTCACAGCTTAAAATTTTTATTTATGGAAGTCATGCTATTGAGGCAATTACATCCGTTTATCAAGTCACAGTTACTCCTGAAAAAACACATCTAGAAATACATTACTAATATGCTGTCTTTGTAAGACAGCTACTAGCGTGAAGCAACATGGATGGAAAGAATTATTTAAAAACACATTTCTTCCTCAAGGTGCCAAATGAATGACTATTAAGGAAAATAATACTGAGAGATGAGAAGTGAAGTACAATCTTTGGCCAAAAATTGTCTAAAATAGTATAGACATTAATTAAGATGACACTAATTAAAATGAAAGTGAGAAGTAATAACATGTAACTCAGATAATACAGTTGAATTCTTCTCATTACAAAGGAGCACTGAATTTAAAAAGGTTAGAACTTCCTGAGACACCCATTCCCCTTACTTCCCTCCATGGACCAGAATGTAGAAGATAGGGGCTGAAAATGTTTGGAACAGCACCTTGACAGAAATAAGCACCAGACTGGATATTTCTAAAGGACATCAAAAAGGCAGTAAGAAGAGGGAGAACTGAACGCACACATTTTAATGGCTATAAGCCAGCAATGTCAAAATTTCTCTTGCCAACCTCCACCAACGAGCATGCCACTTTGTAATACTAGAACAAAT
Source organism: Alectoris magna (assembly GCA_030625065.1). Lineage (NCBI taxonomy): Eukaryota > Metazoa > Chordata > Aves > Galliformes > Phasianidae > Alectoris > Alectoris magna. The sequence goes on from CM060572.1 coordinate 11,814,466, forward strand.
GGATTGTTTCAATTTCCTTTCAGCATTTGATTTTAAGCGCTGTTATAGAAAGAGAATAATGGACAAGACAGATCACTACTGTGATACTGTGAAACAATTTTTTCCTTCCCAAGGTGTATTAAAAGGATCTGTTAGCTTTTAATCGCAGCAATTAAGTACAATTGTTTATCTGACTTCACACTACTGTGACTGATTAACAATTGATGCACACAAGAGAAATTAGACAACACTACACACAGGAAAGATGTTTCTGATACCAGTTTGGCATCTGAAAGCTAGAAATACTGTAATCATTTGGAATGGTGGATATATTATGTTAGCAACAGATATTCTTTTAAAAAGCATGCTTTAAATGATATTAAAAGGGGTTTTACTGAAAGCTTTCACCAACAGGAATTAATTTTGTGGTCAAAATTCATTGCTGAGTTAGCACAACTCCCAGTCATTTCAGCCCATTCATCAAACTAGATCAGTATATTGCAACACCAACCTCATTAAATCCTTGTAGAGTTCCCAAAATTTTAAAAACACAAACACCATATAATTATTGTACACTATCACATTGTACTCTGTACATATACTACCATTATATTGTACTGCATTGCCTTATGGCACATCTCAAACGTGATGAAAAAATTTCAAGTTACTTAGAGCTTCTTAATGAGGCTCAATTTTTGCACATTGCCAGTCTTTTAGAGTCGAGTTGAACACCAGCAGAATGGATGGCAGGTGGGGAAAGAGAAGAGGGGAAATGAAGCAGCTGCCTGCCTTTTCTATGCTTCTGAGCATCTACTAATAAAGGAAAAAGAAAACAAAACAAACAAAACAAACAAACAAAAAACAACAAAAAAGGAAAAATAGTTCAGAATCTTCAGCTCTTCTTCTGACATTCTTCACAAACCTAAACCTCTCTACCATCTCCCTCAGAGAAGGCTTTTAAAATGCCGAATTCACAATGCCAAAATATGTTTAAACTCTTGGGAAAAAAAAATAATAATAATAATTATCACTCCTCAGACTGCCAGAGCACAGGGAAACGTTACCTGACCAGAGATTCCAAGAGCCCTGGACATGCCTCCAAGTATTTACACTTCATTGAAAGTCATCTGTGAGTACAAGGATAATCTGAACCGTCTGTCAAGGGAAGATAAAACATATTGACTGCTTTTCTTGGATGTTTGTTGTCTCACTCAAACCATTGCTTTCTTGAAACTGTTTCTAGTAGTTCAACTACATTTCTTGGTTCCACGCTTCGCCAAAAATAAATAAAACAAAACTCCTGAAAGACAGAAGTTGCAATTACACTGTTTTAGCCATAGGAAATCTAATTTATGCCAAAGAACATATTATTTGAAAGTCTTTATATTTTTCATGTCTTCACCACATCTTCAATTACAACAGTTAAAGATACTTTATTTAAAAACAGAAACAATACAATCATGCTGAAGCTAAAAGCATGAAAGAGTTCCAAGTACAAACCGTCTCCATCACTGAAACCATCAAAAGTAAACAAGTGAGACAGAATCACAAGTGACCTATCAGCTCACCTACAACAGCAAATTAATTACCCCTTGGCATAAGTATCTTCTTTATGCACAGAGTCTGGATCATAATGAGGTCTTTACTATGCAACCATATTTCAAGTAATTGTCACCTTAAGTAAACATGTTTTAATTACTGTCACTTTTTTCATTATTCATTCTCAAGCCTACAATACCTGTCAGGATTTAATGGATTGTCATCTCCTGCTACTTTCCTCTGGCAACATATGTCCCCGTTTATTTCACCAGCAAACTAATTAAAATACCTAGATTTTACAATGAATTTAGGGTGATTTTGATGGTGATGGTGTCACAGTTGTCCATCCTAACAAGTATTCAGAGCTTTATATCTGCTTCTCTGAACGCTTTCCTAGTGTTTTGTAACTGGAACTAAGGTGCTGTGTGACTGTTGTTAAAGTGACATTTGCTACAAGCACTGTCACTTTGAAGAATATCCAAGGAACAAAAATGGAATCAATATAATTGCAAGTTATCAACTTTAAATTTTCATTCAATTACATGACACAGAATGGTGTATTGAAGATAATTCCAATTTGCCTGGTGCACGGAAACAAATGCACATTCTAGAAAAAAAATACTGCTCTGTTTTATTTCATGTCTAATTCTTAATATTGCTAAGGGTAATGTAAACAATACGTTTTTCAGCTAGTTATAATGCAAGCCATTTACTTATGTGTTGAAACATTTTAATTTTATTGTTTTTCACCTCTAATGTCGATCCACAGAGAACTTGAAGGCCAACTCATTCTGGCACCTGACAGTGCTCTGATCATGTTTACTACTTACATTACAAGTGAAGGATCTCAAATGTTATACTTGCTGCCATATTCATACCAAGCACTTGTTGAATTCCACCTGGTCTGGCCATCCTTCACCAAAAGCCAATTCCTTACAGACATCTTCCTGGAGACCAAAAAGGCAAGCGGCAGCTGGGGACTGGCATTAAGTCTGTGACAAACCTGCAGCCCTAGGAATTACTGCTTCATTTATACAAAGAAGGAAGCTTCAAAACCCATGTGAAATGCAGGTTAAAACAAAACGTAAAAGGAAGGATAGCTGGAGTGAGAGAAGAAGAAAAGAAGGCGGCACCGTAGCCAGGATTACATGTACTTTAACTCCAGTGTCTACAGTGTCTTTACATAAGCGATGATACCAGACACATCCTGCTCCTGTAGCCATTAGTGCCATTACAAAGGTAGCTACGTACAGTGAATCACATTTGACTCATTTTCAACATTTCTGTTCTGAAGGCAGAATGTAAAAATAAATGCACGTGCTTTATTGGTAAAAATTCTGACCAGCACTATAAAGTGAAAGATTAATTTAATCCTTTAATCACATAAAATCTCAGTGAGTTGTTTCTGATAAGCCACACACAGCCTCTTTTCCTTAACCTGACACACAGAGAAGTGTCTACTTGAAAGTCAAGTTTTGAAATTAGCATCTGTCTGTTTTTACCTATCAAACACAATCATGCTGGGTATGGCTGAAACTTTTATTGCTCTCCTGACAGTCACCTGGAGCCAGTGCTGTCATTGCTCCCTTTTGTAAGCAGTGAGAAAGTGAATGAGATGGACAGTTCTTCATAGAAATATTTAACAAAAAGCAGACTGAAGCCTTTTACAAGGACGTCACCTTTTGCAATTCAGAAAGGTTCTTTTTGTTTGACTTTCTAGCATTGTCATATATAGCTGTTTGTCTTCTCTCTTCTCAGGCAGTTTTCCCCTTTGATGAACCTATTTTATGAAGGAGACTAAGATAATCACCGAAAAGCAGACAGAGGAATTCAGGTCAGGTTATGAAGGTGATGTATGGAGAAGACTGTGATTCAAGCAGAGCCCTGAAAGGGCTTTTACAGCTCCTGGAGCAGAAGCAGAAACCCTGCTGTACTTCTGAGTAGCGCACATGAGCTTCTCCTTCAGTTTCAGGATCACTGGGGCAAGCTGTGGCAGTGGTCAAGGCTCTCACTTTCCCTCCTGCTCTTTGTGGGACAAGATCTAGCCAAGAATGACACTGAGCAAGTCCTGTGCGAGTACAGGAAGCTCATAAAATTTTCCTCTTTCTTCATCTGACCCCGCAGAACCAGGGCTCTATTCATTTTTGATAAAAGCATACCAATACCACTTCTGGCTAGTGGGCAGCTACATGAATTGTGGAGGTAGCATTAACCTCCTCCTGTTCAGATGCCCTTCCTCTATGTCAAATGGACTACGCCGACTACTGTGTTGATGTTGCAAACATGCCTGTAGCATCACAGAAACATTTAAAAGGGTTCAGTCAAACCTCTGTTAGTTTACATGCTGAAGAGCTGCTGCCAGAAATGTCCCAGCAGAGGGAGGATCATAATGCCTTAGTACAATAACACCACACTACTGAATAAACAGAAAAGAGTCATTAATATTTTGAAACTGCCCAGAGGAAGAATACTTGATTCCTAGCTATAGGGTATTTCTAATCACTGCTGCCTCTCCAAGTGATAAGAAGAATTTGTGTTTCTCCATCAGAAAACAACAGTAGTTGCTGGAGTCATGGTGAATTATTTCTTTCATATCCTTGGAAACATATTATACAGCCTTAATTAAAAGAGATTTCTGAAAGAATAGCAAAATGCTCTTAATAGAAAAAGGACATTCTGGTTTTCAATAGCAAGGAAAACAGAACACATTTGTTTACTTCCTTCCATATTTTAAAAGCCAGGAAAGTCCTTCGCTCCATATGTTGCCTTCTGAAGCTTTGATTTGGTCTATTCTGCAGTATTTCACTTCCAGCAAAGATCAGGGCTTGGAACACACCATTTTCCTCTTATAGTAATTTTATTTTTCCTCACTACCTAGAAGCCATTGTCTAGAGAGAAAAAGAAAAAAAAAAAAGTCAAGAAAACAGCCCTAGGGTCCAGAATAGTAGACGGAAAAATCTCCTTCAATAAAGAAGAGCCCAAGAACACATTGGTGGTATCACAAGCCAATTTTACTAATTTGGAAATCTCTAACAAGTCCTTTGGCAAGCCCCTGAGGAGACACGCACAAGCTATAGGACGGTGCAAATTATAGATCACTGGGTAAGTCAAAAAAGTGCAGTCTGAATTGCATTCATGTCTGGGTGAGAAGGGACGTAGGAAGCCACTGTTAATGCAATGCCAATAAAGCAAAAAAGGTCTGGGAAGAGGAAAAGCTAACAATAAGAAGCAGTTACCCAAACAAGGCTTATGGCCCAGCATTGTATCAAATGAAAGAAGCAAACACACAGCCTGTGGTCTGTGATCGTTGTTAGACCATCGTTCTCAGAGAAGGAATCATTTCCTTCAAGTGAAAAATTCACTGATCCTAATTCAGCCAAGAAAACTGTCCAGTATTTCATTGTTCTGAGAGAACTTGAGCTTTCCTTTAGAACTGTTATTTCCTGAGATCTTTTTTTGATTAGTAAAAAAGACTTGGAATAAACATGTAAGTCACTGGTTGTTCAAGTTGGAATACATGGTAAGGAGAAAACACTACTCTACTGACTCATCTCGTTGTTCATCCAAGAGTAACCACTACTGGGTATTATGTTCTTTCATTCTGTTTCAGTTATGTATGCATACTTGGAACTGAACTACTGACCGCTGTAGCTGACAAATATCTATAAATACATATCCTTAAAAGTTCATTTAGTAGTTTCAGCAAAGCACTGTACAAACTGAAGTGGAAACACGAGACAGAAGCACCTTAAGTTTTGGCTTTAAGTGTTTTCTGTTATAATGAAACATCTGAGGATATGTCCAAGAAAGATGGGTGCAGTTTTCCAAGTTCACAAGAACACTTACATCCATAATGAGGCCATACATACCAAGTGTTTCATGCTGAAAATATTTACTCTATCAGAGCAAAACATCACAGCTCTTACATAATGTGTTTGGGACAGATAGCTCTTCAAGCCACAGACTTGAGAACAGACTCTTGCTTTCTGCTATATTGCTTCAGTATTTGCAGTAAAAAGATACAGCTAAAGAGATACTAACTAGCAGGTTAACAGATCAGTTAATTTCATTTCAGAAATGTCCTTCTTCCTTTTGAGGATGCTCGCAGGAGCTGAGCACTGTTGTTGCAAAGACAAAGCATACTCCATTTCTCCCCCAGACATGCAATCAAACAGGGACTTTCTGAAACACATTATAGCTTGTCTCTCAGACATCTGGAGCCAGGGCTGCCACAGACTCTCAGCTATTCAGAACAAAAGTGAGAGAGACAGGCAGCACTTCAAATAAATCAATGGCAGTTATTAGCCCCCACTGCTGATGTTTTTGGGAAGGAAAGGACAGGAGAAGAGAGGAAGAGTTTTTTAGCATTTTCTTATTTTCTTTGCTATTTAAAACTTGTGTTCTTTCTAGTCAGATCAATGGCATTGTGCATTTTCCAATAATTTGTCTGAGATAATACTGGAGCTATAAAAGCTTCAGGATTTACTGAGGTCATCTATTTCTGTTCTAAGAGCTAAATAAAACCGGAAAGAAAAATAGATCAATCGGAGCCCAACATAGTTGGATAAATACTTCCATTTCCGCACACTGAAACCTTGTAAGACTCTCAGATTTGCCTTGAGGAAGTTCAGAATTCAAAACTTGCTTGCACAGATTTAAGGTTATTTGCAAGAGTTCACGTCTTGCTCCATACTGTCTCTTTAGGAGTACAATCAAAATCCATACGTTGTAGGAAACCTATTGCAGCAGCTGCAGTACGCCAGAAATGGGGTTTTCTCCACCTAGCAACAAAACCTGAATGTTTTAAAAATTCCATAAGGAACTGATCATTAGAGAGAACAAATACAACATAGGGACTAGACCCAAATACCATAGTTGTGTTTTGTTTTGCTTTTAATCTTGTTGGATTCTATGAGTGCATTGACATGCTCAGGGCTTCATGCTAACAGCCGAAATACCACATGCCATTCCTCAACCCAAAATGAAATCTCCTAGTCACTCTTTCAGGCAGTAAAACAAAATCCAACACGCTGTCAAAACACCGAAAACTTCTGAGCCATACGTAATTGCATTTTCTCATTTCTCTTAAAATAATAATAATGCTTGTCAACACAAAGACAGAAATAGAACAGCCAGTTCACTGGGTTCAGTTTTCCTTTACACTAACAGCAAATGTGAGAAATTCAATGAAATAAACTGAGCTATTTCCAGATACGTACTGGTGACAATCAGAATCTGGATTAAATATGATCATCTGCTAAAACACATGAAATAAGAATTTCAAAACAAAATAAAGTCTTCCTACAGAAGGGTCTGTGAAAAACAGATGTCTCTTCTGTAAGCATGTTCAGTTTGATGCTGTTATAAGAATTATGAAAACCAAGACACATGGAAACTTCCTTCCTGTAGGAAAATATAATACGGTTTGTTTCGCTAAAACAAAACAAAATTTACCACGGAAAAAGATCAAGCAAACCCACATTAATATTGCAGTCATTAACAGTATTCTCTGCATACTAAATTTCACTTTTCACAATCTGAACCAGGTCTCAAAAGACTGGAAAGTTAATTATTTTAAAATATTTGTTATTTCATTTGGCTTCCAACTAAGTGATTTGTGGAATGAGAGGGAGTAGAATGGGAAGGTAAAAAGTGAGATTACTCTAAAATCATTTTGGATAAGAAGGTAAAAGTGTGAGGAAAATGTCACAGTAGGTACACAATCTGCAGAACAGGACAACGCTCAGTTCCATACAACTATGTAGAACAGAGGCAGACAAATTCTGAGGCTTTACACACACTGAGTTCAAGGCAGTCCAGAAAATGAGTCTGAAATAACTTCTGCAGAATCAATGCGCACTGCTAAACAGCAAACAGGGAAAGAATGGAGGCACCTTCCTGATATCTGCAGTACTTGTCGGCATTTCCGTGATGCGTTACCGACCACAGTTACTTCAAAGTAGGCTCAGCAAAGCAATCCATGTTATCTCCAATATTTGTCCTTCAAGCTCTGTGAGTTCTCAAGTCTGCTTGAAGCACCAGAACTATTATTTCCACACCCAATGTTTGCTTCAAAAATTCCTCTGCCCAAAGACTTTTCAATGTAAGCTCTTATGGCTTTACTCCAGCTTTCATGTTCATGCATGTCAAATATACATCAACTTACAGATTGAAAAAACCACCTTCTTTCTCTACTTCAATTTAACTGAAAAGGAAGCATTTCCATAGTCTTAAAAGCAGCATTCAAACCAGGATACAGACACTCTCCTTCCAGAACCAATTGCCAGAAAGAACACCTTCTGCTTCCTCTGCTTCAGGTTGTTCAGACACTCATCATAACCAGGACAATGCACAAGTTTTAGCCTGAGCCATGCAAATCAGCCCATACTCCTGTTATAAGTGATGGAGTGACTGTGACTTGGAAATAACAACTTTTATCTCAGAAACCTTGCCTATAGAAGAGTATTTTGAGATCTTCCGCTCAGAGGAAAACGACTGAAACCTGTTTCAGGAACAGATACTAGTTTAAAACAAGGAAGTGATTTTCTTGGTTGGTTGAGCTTTGCACTCACACTTCATAGAGATGCCAATATCAGCTCAGCAATTCCTACAGAAAAACTTATACGGGATTTATACAATGCTATAATTGTTGACTGAAACAATGCAGTTAACATATTTGTATTGTTCTTCTGACTAATGACCAGCCGTTTACCTCCAAAGGGAGCGAGAAGAGTGAAACACCCATAAAATTATTTAAACAGTATTTGAAAAAATTATGTGGAAGCAGTTTTAGCACTGAGTTTTGTGTGATCATTTAGACTTCTAGAATTCTAGATTTAGACTTCTAGAGTTCTAGATTTTATAATTGGCAACATCAGAAATACGTTACAGAAATCCAGAGGAAACTAAAATGAACTTAAAATTTGTTCTCAGTCTTGACAGGCCACGGTACTATCCTTATGTACACTGCAGTTTGTGTGTGTGACTGGGAGGACGACACATCTCCAGTTTGTACCGAGTCTACTACATATTCCTTCTCAGAGATATTTCAAAGTCAAATTAATTAAATCAATAAGAGAAGTGAAAGCCCTTATGAGGAAACTTGTAGATGTCTGTAGAGCTCCATCTTTGCCACTAAAAACTCAGAATTTGAAGGAAATGAATCACAGCTATAGCTACCTCCTCCTTTGTGAATAAAGGGGAAAAATATAGCATTAGGGATTCTACTCTATCAGCAAGTTAATTCATGGCAACCACTGGACAATAAAAATTACTTTCTGGAACCTACATTGCTTCCAGTGAAACAGCATACAGTGCTATTTAACTCTAAAGAACCAATGCTCATAAGATGGAAAATACACACTGCATCTCATTCCAAAAGCAATTTCAATATGCAGGCGTAGGAAGTCAAAATCACGTACTCCTTTGTCACTATCTGTTATTAAAGCACTCAGAAAACAAGAGAAACCTGAAGTGCAACAAAAATGAAAAGGGAAAGAAAATGGCACTGGTAACTCATAATATATGAATGGCTAAAGAACTGCCAACCTACTTTACTTAATGAAAGCACTTGTACAGAGGCATTGCTGGGGTGATGGAGGGATGGAGGTAGAAAAGTATTTTCAGTTGTCTATCAGTCAAGTGATCCATCTTTTGGTTAGAGGCTCAGAAGAGTAGACGGGTTAATTCCGAATGCAGGAAAGAAGCCGGCAGAGCCTGTACTGCCTATACAGGCAAAAATAACACCAAGATAAAGAGATCCCAAGTTTTGACATGTGTTCCCAAGTTTTTTATCCACAAAAAGCAAATAATTTTCGGTGTGATTCCCAACAGCGGAAGGTCGATGGTGTGTTATTAGCAAAAGGAATGGAATGTGCTGTTATCCAGATGGTTGAAAATGACAATTATGCAGAACCATCATCCCTGAGCTTACATAGGACAGAGAGCAACTACGTCTCCAGATGAAGAGGAAAAAGGAATAAAAAAAAAAAAAAAAAAACCAAGAAAAAAGATCTACAGAACCCCCTCTCCCTATCCCTCCCACCTAACAACCCTATAAATTGTAACTTGCAATAGTGACACAGGTTAATAACACACCTGTCATGAGATTACATGCATATTCCCCCAGGGTCTTGTAGTAGATCACTGCATTGCAAACTAAGCTTTTTAAAATGAAATTTGGCAAGCGATAAGTCCATAATAATGTCTAATCACTTTTCATACTTTTGAGAGGAGGAGAAAAAAAATTTCAAATGTCAGCTTTGAGTTATGGCTACTTGGAATTATGGCTAGTTTGCATTCATATTAGGAGCTCTCCCAAGAAATTTTACCGTACCTTTTAATGTACATAATGGACAGAAATGGCACATTAGGAAAAAAATATATGTCCTTAATAAAAACTTATAGAAAGATATCTACCTAATAAAACAGCCAAGCACCACTCAATATTGAAACCTTATAGATGACAAAATTAAACATAGTATGCAATCCTGTTACTGAATGGAAAGCAGCAAGCTGTGGATTCTCTTGCTTCTTGGCTCTGCTGCTGCATCTCCACTACCCCCAGAGGGACAGCTCTCTTGCCCCGCCATGTTACTAGCTGGTCTGCACACCTCTCCTGATTTTCTCTAACTAATGGTTGCCTGAGGTTTGCAGTATATGTGATTCTTCTCTTCCTTGCAATTTCTGATTGTACCCACTTTTCTTCCTGTTCCCCCTGTAGCTGTGAGAAACCTTCGTTTTCCTCATTCTGAATTCCCATGTACTTATTTTGGGCTTTTTTTCTAGCCTCATTTATTTCTTTATATCAACTGATCGAGTTCCTCTGGGCTGCCTGGGTAATATCCTAAATCTCCTGATGTCAGTAGGAATTAGCTGCTGACTCCACTGGGTCAAAATTTTACATTTTGTGTAGCGAAACATTGACAAGGATTTTCTAATCCTGTGATCCAATCAGGGATCAATACCTCCTATTTGAAATCTTACATAAAGAACACCACCATAGTATCTCACACTAACCAAAAGACATGGAACAAACAGCAATAACAATAGAAAGTGTTGCTAAGTCTTCTTCCACAAATACTGGACAAGCAGTTGGAATCATCCATTTGCAGTAAAAATACTTAATCTTTGCACGACACTAATAATTACTGGATAAACAAGTGCACCTTTTGCTAACAAATGAATAGCTGGAAACATCTATGAATTTGATCGCACAATTACCACAACAAGTAATTCATAGAAAACCCCTGGAGCAAAACTGCCACAGCTACAAGCTCATTTACTGACAATAAGAATAATAATAATCATCATCATCATCTAAAAGCCTCACAATTCTTTAGAATTTAGAATTGTAATATCCACAATGTGGCTCAGATTTAACTTCTGCTTGAAGTAGCTCTGATTAAGCTAAGTAAGAGGAATGAAATGAATGTTTGGCTTACTTTTTCCTTTTTGGTAGAGGTTGGATGCAAAGGCTACATCAACCACACCTGAGAAAAGTGCTATCAAAACATGAAGCCATGGGAACTCATCCCCTATTCAGACAGCATACACATCTCATTCACCTGTATGACAGCCCTTGTCAGTGCTAATCCAGGAAGGACACTGGGGCTTCTTGTCTATCTCACATCAGTCATGAGAAAATCGTAAGGGCAGAGGCAGATATGACGGAGTATCTGGTTGTGCACATACAGGAAGTCAGGCACCTTGGTCAGACACGGTATGCTGGGACCTACCCATACTGCATGTATCTCTCAGAGCACCCTCAGCAATGCTGGATCCCTCTCTGTGCAAACTGACTGACCCAAGTGAGGTCCCAAAGAGTGTTCTGACAAGCAGTCCTGTTAGCCAGCACCAGACCAGGCATCAAGCTCTGAGCTGGAAATATCCTTAAAAACTCACACCAACCAATTTGCAAGAAGATTGCTGGGAAAACCACGCACCTAATGGGCAAGGCAATGAATTAAGCTTTACACAGTGGTGAAAGTGCTAAAAATGTTACTTGGTGATGATGAATCCTGAGGCATGGAACTCCTAAGTGAAATCATTTAACACAGAATAGAATAGTAAGTTGCAAAGTTTGAACTGCAACAACAGTTTGGAAATTATGTAGTAAAAGTATCTTTACATGCTATTTTCACAGCAGTCCTCTATCTATACAAAGTCCTAGTCGTTTTACATTGTCAACACTTACAACAACTCATCCAACTTAGCCAGTGAAAAGCTTTCAATTCTGAGAAGACCTTCATGGATTTTTCTAAGAACAGTCTTCGCAGAACACGCGTTCATTAATAGCTTCCACTTTGGGAACTTTGGACTGATTCCTTTATGTATTCCTGTTGTAAATGTCATTCTTCTTCCATGATCACAAGACTGATTAAAGCACAAGTTAAACGCACTGTTGGATCTCCATATAAAGCATTCTGGTCTCCAACTGGCACAGGGTTCTCTAACCACATTAGAGTGAGAGATTGGCCACAGCAGATGCCCTGTCTTGGTTCATTACTGAACACCTGCTAAACTTGATTAACAGCCCCAACTAATTATCTGTTAAGAGTAACTCATGCTGTAACAGATCTCAGAGGTCTGAAAAGTTGACTTCATTTACATGTTTGCCTCCTTTCACAAGGTCTCAGTTTAGCATCAACAAAAAATGCCTTCCAGGATATAATAACAGCCCTTCAATTAGAATACCATTGGCACCCATACAATCTACAAAAGCTGCTCTGAAAATAATGCCTTCTATTTTATTATGTTGGCCCGTGACATCAGAGGCAGATGTTGGTGAAACGGCAGTAGAAGTTGAACCTTCCCGTCCATATTCCATTATGTTTTGTTGCCATGCAATAGCTGGCAGCAGAGGGGCAGCCTGACAAAATGACATCTGACATGGAAATGTGAAGCAAAGGGGTGGAATTCAGATCTGCCATGTGGAAAAAATTGCACCCATTGACATTCATTGACACTTGCTGAATGATTATGGAGACCAAACAGTGGGTGCTGGCCCAGTGGGTGGTGCATTTCAGTAGTGGCAGCAGCAACATGAAGGTCAAACCACATTTTGGATAGACATTCAGATTTTAATAAGCTCAGCACACAGGCTCTTGTTCATCGCTAGCAATAATGCATAGCTAATTGTGGTGACTACATTGAAAAACAGTGTTTTGTAGCTGACAATTTGCTCTATCAAAGAGTGTTGTACTCTTTGTACCTGTTGTAGTTTCCATGGAAGTAAATAGGAGATGTTACTTTTGGAGTGACCTATGTATGTAACTATGTACAGTTTCAGATGCATACTCGCATGGAAAACTTTATAACAGGACTTGAAATGCTCAAAACACACAGCTGTCCTGCAACTGAAATAGACTCTAACCAATGGACAATAAACTACAGCCATGTGCACTGCATCAGCTGAAACAAATGTCATGGCAGCCAAAAAATAAAAATGTTCTATCTTCAAATTCATAATTCTGTGTTTGGGCATAAACTAATTTCCTAGCAGAATAATTTTAAAAAGTGTAAACATTGAATGAGAGAACCCCAAAGGCATATGGCTCCTGAGAGCATGCACAAATGTTTGTATACGAATTCTTTCAAACTGTCGGGTTATTTTGCTTAAAGTTCAGACCCAACATCAAAAAAGGTATCTGGGTACTAGCCTTATACATGCAGGTGCTTGATTTCACATGCAAGTCTATCATGGTTGCATTTATAAAAGCAGTGGGTCACCATGCACTAAAATCAGTGGTGACACTCTAAATTTAAAGCTGACTAACAGCAGTGTATATGCTTTTCCTTTGGGCAATTTAAGAAAACTCTTCAGATAAAGCCCCTGCTATAGATTAGATTATCTTGACTTGCTGCACCTCTTGCAATTCTTCCCTTATAATTATACTAAGCCTTGCAGTGACTTGGTAAGAAACTTATGCTTAGTGCATTCTCTTTATTCAGTCTATGAGCAAAGAAAACATTATTTTGTAGATGTTTTGTCATCTGTACAACTCACTAAACGAAAGCAGACATGGCAATTTTAGATCATACTCACAATAGTGAAAAAGACAGTAATTTTCAGAAGCCACAATATTCCCTCTGTGCTTCTAAGAGCCAATGCCTTTTAGCAAAACCGACACGTTACGGTACGGATGTTACAATAGCATGCTATACAACTGCACCTCATAAGGAAGTGAGATACTCAAAACTACATTATTAGTATCATTTAGACTTAATGGGCCACAAAAACTCTGAAGACAAAAGCCTTAGCTCATCCTAACAACAGATGAAATTTCTCTGAGCACCTTCTCTGTCTGCTTAAATGAATTTTAAGACAAGACGCTAGAAGTGGATGGAAAAGACACTACAAAACCTGGTAACAAACAGCTACTTTACTTCATAATTAGCTATTTATTACAACCACTCATCACATTTCCAAAGACTGAATGCAAAGAAGAGTCCCCAGAAAAAATAAAAGGCGAAAGATACTGCACAAAATATTCTGGGTAAGAGCATACTATGTAGATCAGGTTATATATACAGTAAGCAGGCCACAGCTAAAGAGCTGAAAAAGTACTTTTGTCTCAAAATGTATCTTTTTGTCCCCAGCAATACCAGCTGATCTAATGAAAGATGCTATTACTTTCCACCATTACATTGCTTATGACTATTCTAGCATTTCTTTAGTATCCTAAATGTCACATCCAATCGCTTCTACCTGTTCTTACTCCTTTTATGTATTCCATCCCCTTGACATACTGGAATTGATCCAGCTACTCTCAGGACTGTTATTCCTTTTTTCATGCCCTGAGTGCAGTTCTCAAGGCACAAAATAACAGGTTAAGATGAACTGTAAGAAGGGTAAAAAAAAAAAATAAAAACAGTTATAGATATTGGTACTTTTTTTTCTTTTGAATTTTCCAACTTCCAATTACAAAAGGGAAGAATTATATTATGGCCTCACTGTAAAAACGGACATAACACACATTCATTTCACACCTACAGCAACATTTTCCTGACAGAATATGATACTCCAAGACATGTGTTTCTTTCACAAACAGCAAATCATAGATACATAAAAAGACGCAGCTTTGAGCACTAGGGGCAGGAGTGAAATTATCATGTCACCATTCTAAATGTCACCTTTTATTTTACCTCCTACCACCAGGTTCAGTTTCAAAATGCATGTGTTTGCTAGCCTGACAAAGACTTCATCACATTTGTTATCCTCTTTCATTCATTTGTTTCTTTAAAAAAGGAAAAGTTGAAAAGTTGCCAAGCATTTGGTCATTACCCTTGTTTCTGAATCATGAGAAACACTTCTACTACCCTCATGTTTATGGAAACATTTATTGCTACACAGCATACACATCTCTATAAATACAGAGGCGTGAAATAGTCTATAGAGATAATAGTAAAATCAAGACAGCTCGTTTTGCTCATTATTATGTCTCTATGGAGAAAAAAAAAGCAGAGCGTAATTTAAAGATCAATCTCCTCCATGAATCCATAGCAGAAACAAGTGTGATTTGGTCATGGCTTAAAAGTTGTCTTGTAATCCTTGAGTTTACTTTTCCAATTTACATGAGATGAAGACATTTTGATTTAAAAGAAAAAAAAAAAAAAAAAACTTCTCCCTAAAAATGTTTTAAATGCACTTTTAGTTGTGACACAACAAAGGGAAAATAAGAAACTGAAATAAAGATGTTGGTTTCAAAGAAATAATAAGGATCATGCTGATTTAGTTGGAAGACAGAACTAGTGGAATGAAAAAAAAACCAGTTCATTAAATACATGTACTCATAAAGCAAGATAGCAATAGGAAAATAAGATTATTTTTTATAACGACAAGGACAGTTAGGGGGAAGTTTTTCACACAGAGGGTGGTGACGCACTGGAAAAGGTTGCCCAAGGAGGCTGTGGATGCCTCATCCCTGGAGGCATTCAAGGCCAGGCTGGATGTGGCTCTGGGCACCTGGTTTGGTGGGTGGCAACCCTGCACACAGCAGGGTTGAGACTGGATGATCTTTGAGATTCTTTTCAACCCAGGCTATTCTATGATAATATGAAAAGGAATTGAATGCTACCATTATTTTTGTTTTTCTAATTTTCAGAAAAAGAGCTTTCGTTTCTCTTCACGACTCTGAAAGTCCTTTATGCAATGCCAAATACATCCAATTCATTTTGGCAGAAAAAGGAAATGCCAACAGTTGTTCAGAGCATGGTTCATCTCATGTCTGAGCCTTACATCTAGAGGGTTCCTGTCCCACTGTAGAGTAAGCTACTAGAGGGGCTGATTTTGTCTTACAGGAAATAAAGAAAGAGATGTAAAAAAAATAAGACTGCAAAAAAAATGGACTGCAAATAACACCAGGGGTAGAAAAATGGGGTGGATCACAATGTTAGAAAAGTCACAGACTCAATGTGGCAGAGATGTGTACAAAGATAAAAGAAAACAGAAAACTAGTAACAAAGATATGCATTAAATGGGGCATCAGAATCAGGTTATCTCAATGCAGTTATCTCCAAAAGAGAACTAAAATTGGTGTAATCCAGCCTGCTCACTTTAAACTTCTAGCACTTACTTGAAGATGTACCTGCTCATCTAGCAACATCCTCACTGCAATTGCAATTTACATTACACGAGCAACAAAAGAGAAATCAAGCTGAAAAACACAAAGTATTCTCTGTTGCCCACAGGCATCATCAAGATGTGAAAACAGACGATTTACTCTGTACCTATCCTAACTTCTGCTCCTAGTCTTAATCAATGGTATTTCTGCAAAAATGTAATGACTGGAAGTATCACCACTTATCACTTGTTTTCTGTATGGAGAAGCCGCTTGTGCAGACAGAGCCATTTTTAGTTTATTTTGATTTTATCACTTCCGTTGAAGCTCAGTGTGCACCAGCTTGTATGCTTGCCAGGCCCACAAGAGATTGACACATAAACCACAAACACCTTCTGCTACTTAACACCAAGCTTAACACACAGCACATAGAAACGTGCCCAAAAGTATTGAAAACCCTCTCCTTACATTTTGATGGACGTTAGGGTAAAACTGGTAGGTTAAACAACTTCAGGAAAACTGAACTCATACTGAAAATTCTGCATAGTTTTAGAGATTATCTGCAACACTTCCAAGTCTTGCTTTGAAAATCTATCTGCCCGAGACCAGCTCCTTCATAGAATCATAGAATGGCTTGGGATGGAAGGGACCTCAAAGATCATCAAGCTCCAATAGTCCTGCTGCAGGCAGGGCCACCAGCCTTCATAGCATCAGATTATGTGAATATTTCCAGGTTAATGGAAGCACAATTATTTATACCTGCTGGGACTCTGGATACTGACTTTACTAAAAATACCTTTTTAAACTGTGCAGATCATTCAAAAGCTATATAAGCATCATTTTCTATGCTAAACTCATGGGCATAGAGAACTGCTATTCTGTATGTAACATGCCATGTTCAATATTTATTTTTTTCCCTTTACTTTCTTCCCTTTTCTTTCTTTACTTCCCTCTATCATTTTATGCAAAACCCTCATTTGTGCTTTATGTATTTTATTTTTAGTTTAAAAAACTGCAGCCAAACTTTGTCACTTACACTTTTATAAAGAATAATGCACGTGTACAACTCAGAATATCAAAGTAAACAAGCATTTTAATTTACATGGGTAAGGATGCATGAAGGTAAATGCCATTTGTAAGTTGATAAAGGTAAATTCACTCTTTGGAAACACTTTATAATGATGATAAATGAAGATGTAGAGGATGTTTTTGAAGTATATTGGGTGACTACACCCTCATACATCGAGGTAATTATGTTTTCTTGTCACTTTTTTTCTTATTCTAACAGACCTTATGGTCAACATGCAAGTTCCACTTGCCACCCACCATATTTACGCTTCATTTTCTTTCTTGCTTTTTTCATTTTATTGTCTTTGATATTATCTGGCTGCAGTGCTGAAAAAAGTTGCTATGCACAGGTTCTGGTACCATCTTTGGTTTCTGTATTGCAACTAACAGGTTTAAATAAACATACAGAGTGTAAAATAAGATCCCATTTCCCTCATGAAACATACCAACACTTCATTAAGCTGAAGACAATGTGGTTACATGTGGTAGCTGCTTTCTCTCCCATTCTGTTACTTAGGGCACAAGCAAGCTGCAGGAGGTTGTTGTGCAGCACACCACTGTTAGTGGATTCCTCAAAAGTAAGGTGGGTTGTGAGCCAGTTCCTGATTTGATAACAAGAGGAATAGTGTGAATAATTGATTCTCTGGGTGAACATTGAAGCTAGGAAAAAAGACAAATAAAGAACAAAACAAAATAAATCAAAACCTTGCAAACCAAACCAAACCAACCCAACCCAAAATGACTAAAGAAGCCCAAACTGGTTTTGATTAAGCTATTCCATTATTTATCTTGTTTTTCCCCACCAGACTGCAAGGAAACAGCACAAGATTTTTTCAGTTCAGCACAAGATGGCTAATTCAACCTGGCATAAAATATTTATTGTGGGTATCTCTAAGAAAAGCAAAAGGAAAACAAGAGCATGCTTCACAAAACCAGAAAGTGGGTAGAGCCAGTTCCCTTTTAATGGTACAGTTCAACATAAGATGCCCCTCCACGAACCTAAAGATCTATGCTCTTTCCTCCTTGTTTTGTGTCTTATGATCCACATATCCCACTTTACCTCCCTGGAGATGTATTTTCAATGACTCTGCTAAGAGAGTATTTTCAGTCCCGCAGTCAATGCTGTTCTGCATTCAATGAAGCACAGTAAGATACCTGACTAAACTTCTGTAGATTAAGGAGTTATGTTTTCTTAAATTATTACTTCTCTATTTCATGCCAAAGAAAGCATCTCCAGAAGGAACCAAAGGTGCTCAGAGAGTTACACTGTCTACCTCAGTGGAAGAAAGTTTCAGCTCAATCATTACTGTACTCAGCCAAAGGCAGAGACTTGGGTTCCAGGAGTCTGGCAAAACCGTTCTCTGAAATGATCTGAAACTGCAGCTACACAATGCTGCAAACTTATCCCATGGAGATTTGCAAAAAGACTTTACACTGCCTTATTAAAGAAAGTAAAATGTTGCTTTCTATGGAGTTATTTAGTATTTTTCTGCCATGATTGGAGAACTTGAGAATTAACAATTATATAAATATCTATCTTCTTAGACATTAAAAAAAAAAAAAAAAGTAATGAGAAAATTATATGTATTTATATGGACAAAGAAGACCTAACTCAGAAAATACAGGGAAGGAAAATGCTACAGTATATAGACACCATTTAACTACTTTGTTATTTTTTTTCACTAAACCAAGTTGTAGAACTAGTAAACTAATACCTGACTTACATCTCTTCATTTGTTCAAATGAAGGTAAATTTAATAACTGACCAATTTTAAAAGCAACATTTTTATGCACAGCTCATCAGAGTTTGGGGCACTCGAAGACAGCAGACCTTGAAAACAGTCCTGCGGCATTTTGCAAACACAGTTAAGACTGTCTCTTAACATTCCTCAAGACAGAATAATCTTATTTAGCTTGTCCTGTTTGAACCTCACAAACAAATACAACAATACAACTTGACAAGTAGCATCATATGTTATTGTATTTTTATAGAAAAAAAAAAAAGTTGTTTATATGCAAAACTACAGCAGCAGATAAAATTTGTGACTAGCAATGTGTAAGAAATAAATGCAGACACTCCTCTCAAAGATGATCTCATCTTCAGAAGCAGTAAAAACAATCCTACCTTATTTAAAGATGAAAAAAGAATCTGTATTCTTAGATCACTTAGACAATGGGCTAAGGGACAGAGAATGAGCATTCAATTGATTTATCATCTAAATTTGTTCCCAAAACCTGATCTTCCTGCAGTATTCCCATCATGAGAATGGCAAATTGCTATATATATATATATATATTTGATTATGATTCCATTTCTTGTACCAGGTAAACAAATACAATACAGAAAATGATGTCCTAGTTATTGTCTAATGAAACAGTCTCTACATGAGTCCTCTGGTCACTTGCTTTAAAAATAGGCAAGAACAGAGGGAAAAGGACAAAAGGAAATGCAGAACACTGGTTTTGAGTGAAAATGTCTTTCCATTGCTACTGACACAATAACGCATCTTGCTTACACAGCAATGTCTAGAGAATTAACTTCTTTTTACTAGGTATTTTACACTCAAGATCAGTAGTTTTACTTTAGGTTTATTTTAAATAGTCTCACTCCTTCAATATCCTACATCACTTTTCTTCCTGTGTTGTTTATGTAATCAGAAACTAAAATCGAAATTTTTGTTTCTCATATCTTTCAGTGACTCAACTTACCAGCAAGCAACAAAGTGCTTCAACCATTACAAACATACTGGATAGACCTTATAGAATGGAAAGGATCTTCTGTAGTTTTTGCAGACAGGCAACTGGTATTTTTCCAGAAATGTTTCCTCCCCATCAAAATAGTACTGCTGCCAGTTTGCTGCACAGAGTTTTGGAACTTTATAGCACATGGGCTCTTTTACACATCCCCCTACCCACCTCCATTTGCCACAGACGTACACACACACATGTCCACGAACACATCAGCTTGCACTGCAGCTCACTAAGGGCTACAGAGAAAGTTAGCAGATGCCCAAATGAGATTACTCTGGCTGTCTGCTTTCCCCACACTGGGTGTTAAATATCACGGTGACTGCAGGAACTTACTGGGGAAAAAATCCTAAACGGATCTTTGCTGAAGACTGATTTACTGTCCAATATGTACAGACAATACTAGAATGTGCTTTCTGCAACAAAGAGATTAAAGCCAAGTTTCATTGTTGCATATACTCTGTTTTGCAAAATGGACTATTTGTATACATTCACTAACTAAATTATTGTTATTCTACTAGTAAATATGATTCACGTACCAATTCTAAAGGAGCATGTACAATTACAATACTACACAATGCACTCAGCAGAACTGTGCTTACAAAAAAGCTATCACCTTTTAATAAATTAATGTTTATAATAATAAGCCTACACAGAAATGTTCAAGACTTAGTCATATTCCTTAAACTACCAATTTCTAGATTTTACACTACAATAAAATCTTGAACTGTATTATTCTAATACCTCACCAGAAATGCAGTTCTTTATATGGTAAGTCCCAGAATTAGTGGGTCCAGATCTTTCCAGGCTCAACCCCAAACAAATTGCTTTCTTCTCACACTCCACTGTAAAAAAAAACAGTCTTTAAAAGAATTTGAACATTTCCTCTTCTGCAAAGAGCTCTTAGAAACACATTGCACTTTTGCATGGGGACCATTATCCAGCTAAACTCTCAGCTAGTTCCTAACCCCATTGTTTCCAAGCAGCTGGCTTTTCAGCTATTTTGGTGAATAAGCTTTGTGGTGGATAAGTTTCCTTTACTTACAACAGTTTGGTGACCCTTTCCTTGATCACCCTCCTGCACCTTAGGCATTAGTAGTGGGATGGAGTGGGATGGTAGAGGTGTACCTTCAGATAAGAACTGTAGTGAGAAAAACCAACCAGCTGGCCAAAAAAACCCAACACATTTCAGCCTCTTTGTCCTGCTAAGAGCTCAGAGACCAAGAAAGTAGTGGAAAAAAGGAAAAGAGGGACAACTATGAATAAGTTAAACGCAGAGATTTCCATAGGGATCAAGTGAGGAAAACAAGTTTGGTTGGGAGAAAAGATAATTATCTAAAGTGAACGGAATGGGAGGACTGCAAATTATCTAGAAGAAGGCAATGGAAACTGGAACCACTGAGTCTGATGCAGAGTTTCTTCAGTTTTTTCCCTCACTGAGTATTCACTTTAGTGGCTCATTCATTTGTGGTCCTGAAACATAAAACTGCTCCTTCTTCATAAGGAAAGGTGATCTTTTTAAGCATAAGGCTACATAAAACACAGCTCTAAAAAAATCACATCTCAGGTGGCTCAAATTGGGCTCCTTAAATTAGCCAGTGCTTATTCTCAGAGTCTGCCTGCTGCACTTGCATAAGTGAGGATAAATACCATCACATCAGCTCCCAGTAGATGTAGTGTGAACAGAAGTTCATTACAATTGTGAAGTTCATACATACAGGTGCTATAAGTGTCACAGAAAAGACCAGAAAGCGAGTAATTCTGCAGCATGTCCTGCATTGGGCATAGTATATACAAACTGGGGCTGCATACGAAGCCATGCAGGGAGGCAAAGCTCTTAACAGCTGCTCCTGAAGCTAGCACCATTCTTTCTGCACACTGAATGATGCAGAGATCTTAGAGAAAGAAAGTGTGATCAAGAAATTAGAAATGGCACATATGCGCAGGGGACAAAAAAGAAGGAGAACACTCCTATCCCTCACAGACTGCATTAGTTGTGGCTGGATTTCATGAAGTATGACAAGCTGCATCCAGCAAATAAGTGCTATGTTATTTTTCCGGCAATAATAATAGCCTAACTTATTCTAAACAAAAAAAGCCACTGTTGTTGAATTTGTTTACAGGACGACAGACATGCTTGCATCAACTGTACTGGAACAAGATCATTGCTGCTGAGATTACAAT
Organism: Alectoris magna; assembly: GCA_030625065.1. Classification (NCBI taxonomy): domain Eukaryota; kingdom Metazoa; phylum Chordata; class Aves; order Galliformes; family Phasianidae; genus Alectoris; species Alectoris magna. The sequence goes on from CM060572.1 coordinate 11,836,545, forward strand.
TAAAGCTTTCAAAGTTGACAAGGGAGTAAGAGGAATTCTAAGCAGTTTTGTTTTAGGAAAATAATGATAGAATTGTCATATTTAAACAAAACACTCTTAAATACAAGAGTGGTTGCTGGGAATGGTGCATTTGCGTGTTACATTTTAAAGCATTGCCTTAAAGTATTTCATATTAAGTAGAAATCGGAGCAAGAACGGAAAACAAGTTGAAAACAAGCTCATACAAGCTCAAGCGGACTTTAGCTAGACCCAAGGGAAGGCAGTTTGGTGATGTGGCACCTGCTTTTCCAACATGTGCCGTTTACGGCTACAAGGAGGAAATGTTGGTATCTGACAGCAAGCTTGTTGCTCTTGATAGGCTTTGCAGACAGCAACTGCAGGGAGGGCAAGGGATTGGGAGCACTGTCACTGAACAGTATCATTTTGGATCTTTTTGTAAAAGATTTGGCTGCAAGTTAGTTGGACAAACAGAAAGGTAAAGGGGAAGGATGATGAAATAGGAAAAAAAAAAAACCAACTAGTGCTGTAAATTATTAATAATCTGAAATACCGTGTTGGGATAACTTCTGGGAGCACCATGTAACAGCATCCAGGTTCAGTTCTAGAAGAAGGGCTGTGCACAAGAATATTCAGCAAAAAGTGAACAGAACTGATTGTGTTTATATATATATATATATATATACACACACACATATATATCTTAGTAAAAACAACTGCCCTTATAAACATTGTAAATCATCACACTCCCCTCATTCTCCTCCTCTCCAGAATGCAATGTCCCATTGGTTTCAGACTCTCACAGCCAGGCAGTTCCTTTGCCACCTTGATCATTTCACCCTTCTCTATTTAAAAGGAATGTTTATATTTTGTTAAGAGTTGAAAAAATACATCGGAAAAAGCCTACAAAATGCTGAAACTTCCAGATCACTATCTTAGCTTGTATTATCTGTACCACAGAATGAAACTACTCTTTGCATCTCCCCACAGCCATGTAAGAAGGTTCTTGACAGTATGAGTAGCAATGCACACCTCAGCTTTGAGGTCAAAGGCTTCATATTTGTTTGGAAGCATTGCACCAGAAACTGTCTCAGCACAGAGGGATCAGAGGTACTTTTGTATTGTTGAACCTTTCCTTTGAGTGAATAGTGAGCTTCTGTACAAGAGAACTGAAAGTATATATTTCCTCCCCCCCCCCACCTCAGTGCTCTGTGGCTACCAGGTAATATCACTGAAAACAAGCTCTCCTCTTGTAGGCCAGTTCCACATTTTACAAAGTACATTCTTGAAGTAACTGCATAAGATTATGGTGTTTCTCAAACCACAAAATTCTCTCGCCATACGTATACTATCAGCATCCCGAAGAATTTGTCGCTGAAATGCATAAATCCTAACGAGCGGCACCTTTGCGTACGAATTTATCTTCGATTCTTCTGCCAGAGAGATATGGTTTCTGTTTGTTCAGAACAGAACACCACACACAGCCTGGATACAAGCTGCTGCTTAAGATAAGCTGCCTGTAATTTCAGTATACAGAGGTATACTGCTTGCCCTAGAATAACCTGACTTTATAGCAGCTGGATGCATGCCTGTTTCTAATTGTTTGTCGTTAGACTGCTGGCTTTCTTCTAATTATTCTCTTCCTGGGATACTTGGCTCATCTACTCCTCATTCTTGTGCTAAACATTCCTTATGAAGTCTTTTTAAGCTTCCTTACCTTCTTCTATGACTAGTATTTTCACTATGAAATAAAGTCTTTCATTATTCTAAGCCTGGCAGCCAAAAAAGCTTATACTATCTCTTCTTCTTCCCTCTAAGTCAATAGGCATTTCAGTGACTTCTTGGCATTTGAAACCTGTAGTCCTCTCTCATCTAAATAGTTCCTAGGCTTTATTTTTCCTGTAGTATTTCTTGTCCACTTTGATGCCATGTACTGGTAAATGTAGACATCTTCTTGACACTCAGATTATACCTTGTCTTTCCATAAGTGCTGGCCTGTCTCTACCTTTTGAATGTGATAGTATGAAGTAATGGTATAAGCATCCATTTCTTGGTATGGGCAAAGCCCCATACATAGAAAAGGTCAAGGAACAATGGGCATTTACTGTTCATCCACACCACTATTAAAGGAACTATATATAATTGGCAAATAATTTGTGCTCTCATCTTCTTGGGGCAGGAACATCTTTTGTTACGTGTCTACGCTGTAATTAGTATAATAGCACTCCTGATTTCTAGGCTGGGTCCAGAGAAGCTAACATACAATGAACACACACTGTTATTAAGCCTGTGAAAAGAATCAAGTTTTTTTGTTTTTGTTTTTTTTTTAATGCTACTAGTCTGGTGGCTGGTTCTCCTTGTTGATACTTTAGCATCACATTCCCCTTGTCCACTAGACAAACAACAATAAAGGTGTCTCAAGAGGTCAATTACAGACAGAGATATGAGTAGCTACCAGAATTCTTGAAAGAATCAATGCTAATAGGAATTCTGACTCGTTAGTTTTTCTTCTTGATAACTGCATCCTGCATTTTATACCCTCTGAAACATAAAACCTTTGTATACAAACTTTAAGCAATCTCTCTGGCTTCCACAGAAAGCATGTGTCTGCTAAAGAAATTAACTGGTGTTATTCATCCTTTAAATTCAAATTATTTATTAATTTATACTAAAAATAGCTCATTGAGGATGCCTTTATGCTTCATGCGTAATAAGGGGGAATCTGTCTCAAAAAGGTTACCATTTAATGAATACATTTTTAAAAAGATGGGAGGGAAGCAAAACAATTACACTGTCCTGGTATGTGGAGAAACTGAGACATTGAGGGGTTAGTTTCAGTCTAATTAACAATCCTGCTGCTTAGGTTCATTCCATCATCTGTGGAAAAACTGGCACTTCTTCCACTGCATCATTTCAGAACCTGAGAGAATTTGGAGCTCTTGGAACTTCTACTGGCTGTGATTGTCATTTCACTGCTGCTAGAACTGAGAAAGTGAGGCTGGAAAAATCACTTCAAGGTCAAAGACTGCTGGTGGAAGACCTCCGACTTGACTTCATGTCTAATATGATTGAGTGCAGCTTTAACCCCTAGTTTACATCTCAACTCAAAGCCTACTGAAGTCAACAGCCAGAGTCTTGTGAGAAACAAAGATTAAATCTTACACAAAAAATACCATGCAAAGTTACTCATTTCATATGATTAATACAACTACAACAAATAGGATCTTTACATAGGTTACAGTTTCAAAGATAGCACAGTAGCAGTTAATCATAAACCTTCACTATTATGATTTCAGGAATAGAGTTACTTTTAAAAATATTTGCATAAAGTGAAAAAATCTTAATGATCAAGGAAAGCCCCACATATATACTTATAGCTATCAAGGTACATCATCATTTTTCTTAAAAGCCTCTCACTTTTTAAAATCTAAACAAATGAAAGCATAGAATGGACAATAAAAGCCATGTTAGACTCTTGTAGAGACTAGAATAGAGTCAAATGGGACTTCTCAGAATGTATTTCAAAGAAAAAGCTCTTCCCAACACTCACTATTTCTGCATGCTGATTACAGACCGTAGAAGCATGTATTCATGTGAAAAATGAAATAACTTCATTCTGTGCTTTGGCTGCTAAAATCTAAAATTTAGATTTAGTAAGTCTAAAAGAACTAGGTTACTATAACTCCTGCATGTTTATTAGAATCGGAGAGAGAGATCAAAAGGAATGGCAAACTAATGATTGCATTATCAAACCGATTTAGAATAGCTGTAACTTACATAGTTCACTCAAACTTCAAGAGGTTTTCTAATTTTTGAGGTTTGAAAATAAACTCAAAGCAATTCCCCTGGGAAATGTTAAAATGGAATTAAACATAATTACAGAGATTTTGACACTTTGGCCTCCATTGATCCAAATTACAGAAACAGGACTGTGTACATAATGATGTAATTACATGCAGTCATGAACAGTTTAATTACTGTATGCCTGAGAAAGCTATTTTATTTTATTTTTAATCTGAGGGCACTGCTGAAATTTTCTACTTTTTTATGAATGTTTATATCTATAATATATTTCTTGATTACAGTGTCAGCATACAGAAAAAAAACCAACATTTGTGACACATAAAACATGTTTCCCTATGGACTGTACAATACTTGAAAAGAATGGTTCCTAACCCCATTTTGAGACACGCTGATGCAATGCTGCTTGTTGAATAACAAAACTGTAATGTCATTTATGTTAAAGAAAAACGTGCATCATTATGTGCTGTGAGGTTTGTTGGCAAACTAGTTGCTGCAAATGTGCATTTGTAAGAGATTGTAATGTGGACTATGCTGTTAGAGCCTGGCAATAACAGGTTTTCCCGGAATTTGCCTGCTTTTGGTAGTCACCTTTGATCTACAAATGAACTTGAAGATCATCTATTATTATTTTTTAAATCGTTTCATTAGTGCTTTCAGTGCATTAACTGAGCCCAGTGAGAAATAATTTCATAAAACTGCCTACTGTACTTGAAACAGCAAAGAACAAACTGTATCACACTGCATAGCTCAGATGGAGCACTAAACTGATTGTCCTTTATTATGACAAAATGCCAGTGGGGTATATGGGTGAGAAAAGGAAGCAAAAGGCAGCCTTCAACTTTCTATTAAGAAGATAACAGTCACGTTAATGCCGTAATGTTCGTACCCTTACTAAAAGGATATCACAAGTGTTTTTCCTCCTAAATATTTTGCAGCACTGCAAGCTACAATTAAGTCTGCAGTATGCTTAACTCATTAATAAATTAGAATTCACAATGATGTTTCATACAGTAAAAATAATTCCTCATTCATCTAACTGTCCCAAAATTTCTCAGAGCTATCCCTCAGTGCTATGCTAACAACTTACAACCATTGTGGGGATCCCCACCTACTTGCACATCTACTCCTTTGGCAGTGAACTGGCTCACACAACCCATCCCTATCAGGAGAAATATAGAGGCTTGACAGTGGCTGTCCTAAGTCCTACAGCTACCAGCATGAGGTCAAACAAAATGAGAATGCATTGGAACAGTGACAGAGAGCAGGTAGAGGACAATTTAAACTCTAACCCAATAAGAATTTCTTTTTTGTTTGATTCGAAGTTTGGCTTAGCGTCAAGCCAATTCTCATTATTAAATGAAATGGTTTCATCATTCCATATGTGGGAGTGTGCATTGCCAAAAGGGAAAATGCCCAGCTTCACTGACCAGTAAATTGCTCAAAGGCTTTTACCAAGGAATCATTTTTCTTGAAAACATCATTAATTTTTGGACCTTGATTAAAACAAAAAAAAACACCTTATAACTCCATTGCTATTGCCACATATTTAAATATTAATACCAAGAGTAAAGTATCTTCAAGACTGAAAGAAAGGCAAATCTGATTGCTTTGAGAAGCATCATAACATTAAAATTCAAAAACATTCCTCAAGCTGGAATCACTTCAGACCTGCACAGTTAAAAGCACTTTCTGTTCAACAAGAAGTCTTTTTTTTCCTCCATGTAATCACTTCCTTACATTTCACTAATTATTTAAGCACTGCTCTGTCCACTAATTAGTTTTAAATGCAATTAGAAGTGCACCAGTACTGTGAAAATACATCCTTGGGTGGAAAAACATCTCAAAATTCAAACTGTAGGTTTAAAAAGAGGAGGATGGCAGCAATAAGGCCAGTGATAGAATTTATCCTCACCACACACACAATTCGCACAAGTTCTCTTTCAGCATTCTGTTGGGTGGTTTCAACTCATTCACTGGAGATACTGCAGGACATGCTGGAATAACTGGTGGTACACTACAAGGAAATGCAGATGATAACTTGTGTCAGCTCTACTGGGGTCTGCTTTTAAAACGTATTTTAAAACAACACTAATTGCAGAGAAAACCCTATTTGCCTTAGATTTTTTTTCTAAGGGTTCAGCTGTTTATCTCCCTGCAGATCCAAACATTTACTGTACTCTGAGAGTTCACTGTACTCTAGCAATTAAATTAATGGCTGCAGCAACAGCAAGAAATCCTTTAAACCCCTGTGGGCTTGTTCCTTTGATTAGACTAGATCAGTGAAGCTACAGCTATTTGCAGGCAGATTATATGGGCTAGGTTTTTATTGCCATTTGCACTAGAGATTGAAAGGTCATGTTTGTTGACATCTTACCAAAACCCATCTGTGAAAGTTTACTTTAAAAGTTATTCTTTGGGAATATTTTTAATATTTAAAGAGTACCATATGGAACTGTGCATAAGAAATGACCCAGCCACACCAACACAAAGCAGAGTTCTCCAGCCCACATGTATTTCCTCTTCTCTAGAAGAAAACTTCGAACAAATGACGAAACATAGGAACTATTAATGTTAGTCTTTGGGGGTGAATCATAAGGTAGATCATGATCTGCTTCTCTCTCTGATTTTGTTTTGGCTAAAGAATGGATTCATCATACATTCATATTTCCTGTTTAATTGTGCCAAGCTATTTTAAATGGATACACTCTTTCCCAGCAATGAAGAACAACGTCATAATTAGCAAAGAGCATCTCAGAACACCTTACTAACACCTTCACTAATGTTTCTATGCTATTTGAGATACCAAATGACAAACATTCTGGTATCAGAAAATATCTACACAGCCTTGTGAGAACAGCACTGCAATTCCTGATTTCCTGAGACAGTGATAAAACAACACGAAAGTTACTGGTGAAGATGGGAAGTGAATCCAGCCTTCTGAAGACCTTATCGGTTGCCTTTACAATGAGACCGTCACTTTCTCCGATTATTTCCTTCTCTGCAGTAATACAACAGTTGTGCTTGGAATGGTAATAATGCTTCAAGCACTTCCGCAACGAACAGCAAGATGACAACAGAAGCTAAACATCAATCTATATAAAAAAAGTGAGCTCCTCATATTTCCACTATAGGGAAAAAGTAGCAAACTAATGGTGTTTTGTCACAAAATGTGTTACATTCCACACAATTAACCAAACCAGCACTTTCCCCAATACCTATTAATTCCATAAGCAATACAATTCAGATACCAATTGAGCATTAGTGCTCAAACTGCTGTCCTATTTCTTTGCTTTAACTTCAATACTAAAGCCAATAATACTTATTAAAAACATCATGGACTAAATCCAAAGCACTGTGTATTTTGATAACCAATTATTTATAACACCAAAATATTTATTTCCCTATCCAAAGCATTTCATCAAAATAAGTATTGTAAAATATGGGAATTCAATCCTCCGAGTGAGATAACCAGAATTTGTGGGGAATTTTTTGGTGCTTGTTTATTTTAAGAAATGTGGTACACTTTACGATGTTGCGTGAGTTCCCAATCCTTGTTTTTCATTTCATGTCTAAACACATAAAAACACTAATTGTGTAGGTTTTGAAGCAAAATATTTGGCACTTTGTGACGTGCCAGTTTCACAGCAACTGGTTCTACTCCTACTGCTCTGCCACTAGCAGGACTCTTTCAAGAAAATAAAATTATAAATGAAACTCTTGAGAGATTAAAAGAAATTACAATTAACTTTTTCTTAGAGAGATGAATACAGGTCTCCCAGGCCATGGTCTTACAACCCAGGAATCCTGGTCACTGCTTGCACTGCTAGAGAGGGAAGATATCTTCAATTCTATTCACAAAGAGACTGCTATTTCTAGGAAGTCTATGTTATGAGATTAAAAGTTTCTACTTTTATTTTGAATCATGTGAATTCACTTTAAATTTTCAGATTTCAGACTGCCTGCCCATGCAAGATATTCATCGCCCTGCCACAGATACTGCTTTGCCAATTCTAGTCATTTTCTGCTCTTTTAATTGATAGCACGTGGAATTATGCTTGAACCACAGTTTTAAAAATAGAAAAAGATAAAATGTCACGTATACGAAATACACATATAACCATTTTCTAGAAGTCTGAAAATTATTTAAAGACTGGTCTAAAAAGACCACTGTACCAAAATGTAATTGGGAATAGCTCTTGAAAAATTCCACTTTTGCTGATACACCTGTTCTGCTCCTTAAAGAAAACTGAGGGGAAAAAAAAAAATTAAAGAATTCCTTTAAGAATGGAAACCAAAACCACACATCTTCCCAACAGTCACACAGATTAAAAAAATTTGCCTGAAATGCCTTTCAAAACCTCCAGTACCAAAATTTCCAGACTCTTCCCTACCTACAGCTGTATCAGCACATTTTGTGAACATGTGACAATTGCAACCCATGAGATTTATAAGAAAGATTAAAGAAAATTAAGATGTGAAGATATTAACAGTAATTTAATAATTTGTTCTTGTGCTTTTAATTAAAAAAAAAAAAAATAGAAAAAAAGAAAGAAAAAAAAAAAAAGTAAGGCAATGGCCTGTACAGAAACTGCACAGCGGATGCATCACCTTCCTGAGAGCAGGAATCAATCTGAGACCACCAGCTGTTCCACACTGTCTTGCCTTCCTAAATAAGCGTTGTGAATAGCCAGTGCTGAACTTCAGGGACTAACTCCCAGACTGAATTTGGCACAAGTCCCTCATGCAGGCACAACCCACACACCCTTATTTCCACATGGATAATAGGGAACATAAGATCTTCGAGGAACAGAATTGAGCTCATAATAGTTATTAGTTGTTTTCAACTTCTACATACTACACTTTCTTAAAATAGAGTGTTAGTACTTCACTGCTTGTACTTGATATTTTTCAAATATTTATGTGGCATTACAGAAACGTGTTTTTACTGAAAAGGAGAACACAACAAATCTGACTTTTCTTACTTCATGTAAATGTTTTTCAATTTCAAAAACTACACAAGCTATTATGAGGTTTATATTCCTGCAGTTTTTCAGTTCAATATCTGCCCAGGAACCCACCAACAACAGGTATCCAAGCAAACCACCAGGCAGTGAGAAATCTAGGTTGTGACTTATCTCCTGATGCCATCACTCCTTCATTTCTTCACACCCTCCAGCATGGCCTCAATGCGATCACACATTTGTTAAAGAGTCTTAGGGAAGGTGTTATTATTTTGTATTATTTGTTGTTAGTGCCAATGTATCTCCTGGACTTAATTTTTCTACTTTTTAGCTGTGTGCTCTAAGGGAGCAGAGGAAGCAAGAAACTTACTGGGTAGAGCCTCTTAACTCAGAATGACTACAGACACATGGACCGATAATTTCAGTTTACAAAACATAAACATGATAGATGTATGAAATAACTGACACACGGTGGAAGAGGAAAAAATATGTCCTAGAAATCACCACATGTGCTCCAGAAGTGAAGCGTTACATAACATCAGCATCACATAGATGCGCTGTCTGGGAGCTTACCCTAGCCCTCTCTCCAAGTTTCTACACTGACCAAGTTTTAAACCTTGCCAGCTGCTCTTTTTGCTTCAGTTTGGACTGCAAGATTTTATCTCACACTGGAAAGGAAGTTCTTACACCTACGAAAGCCTATTTGCTATTGCTTTGCTCTGACACAGCTTCGTAGAAAATTCATCAGAAGTATGACACATACCAGACATTGCTTCTCGGTAGGAAGCCTCTGCAATTGCCTAGAAAATGTTACCCTTATTTCTAGGTTGCTTTTCTTTTTTTTTCTCCACAGAACCTTTTCCCTTGATTTTATGGTTTTAAAAGACACTTCAGATTACGTGCAAAAGGTAACACCATGCATATTAAAATATTTAAGCGTCTAGTACACAAAATTGTTGGGGTCCTATGATATCATTAGCCTGGAAGGCACGTTTTTGTACCGTTTTCTATACTAGCCAATCCCCGGCTTAATTCCCTCATGCTATTCATCCTAGAAGACCTTTTTGGGTTTATTATCAACAATTAAGAGCTCTCTTTTCAAAGGAAAGTTGAATGGCATTTCAGTTCCATGTTCTTCCTGCTTAAGCATACCAGAAAATTACATTTCAGTTTGCACACAATTGATATTTTAATACACAAGCAAATAGGTAGATGGGAATGAGGAAATGCACTGGAAATTTTGTAGTTAACTGTGATCAACAAACGGCTTAAAAATTCAGGTTACTAATTTGTCATGTTTGAACTTGCTCACTTTGTGAACTGCAGTATCAGCTAAAGAAACACTGCTGTAAGAGGACACAGATGCACGTTCTTTAACTCTTGTCTGATTATAGTTAATTGTTTTAATCTATAATCTGGTTGCGTTAAGCAGGGCTTTTTTTCCAGATCCTTCATCACAATTGAACATTAACAAGCTTAGCACCTAGGATAACAACCTATGGACGTAATATGTAATGAAATAATTTCCAAAGGGAAGCACCTACCACCTCAGCAATTCTGAGACTCTCACTGCCCAAACCGCAGAAATTTCCATTTCACCCAGCAGCTCTACAAATCCTTTGGAAGGTGCCAGGAAGCCACATAGTGCTGATCAAGTTGTGCACCCAGGACGGCCTGTTTGCTTTGTCCTGGCTGAACGACTGAGGAGCAGGCAACAGATCTCACACCAAGCGAATGGCAAAGAGAAGGGATCAATCTCAGCATTAAAAAAATTCAGAAAGCATGTGAAGGAGGATGCACTGAGCTGCTAGCAATAAGCTGTCCTGAGCCACAAGTCACAGCTTGATAAAACTTCAGAACTAGCTAAAGGAGGAAGCATTTTTCACTGTTACTGTCACTAAACCAGACAGTGTGTGACCAGCATGCCCTCACCCTGTACCCCTATGTGGCCTCACAAGGCACAGCAACTTATCTAGGGAAAGGCTGCAGACACATCTCCCGTGCTGCAGAAAAACCATCACACTTCCCTTGCTTTGCAGCATATAGCAACAGGATGTCTGTATGACACCTGCAACAAAGAGACATTTTAAAAAGGAGATTCTTGAAAATACAAAGATTAAAGTACAGCCCTACTGCTGACTGCATTTATTTCTAGTCCATAGATAGCACTTTGGGAATATTCTCTTCATACCATCTTCTCTTTTCAATTTCAATGAAGCATCATTACCAGCATGTTAAAGAGTTCATTCATTAGAATTACAAACTTTCTTATAATTATGTTTCTTCCTATAATAGCTTTTTTTAATCCCTAACTGCATTTTGTACATGTATACATCTTCTCCATTGTAGAGGCGTTATACTGAAACACAGCACAGATATTTTTCTTCCAATATTGGCAATTGATGGATTTCTAGCGCGTTGATTCTCCCCTACCGACTAAACTCTCCATGATATTCATACCACATACAGAATTATCACATTTCATGCACTCCTTCAAACATATTACAAAATTTGGGGACTTTTTTTTAAGCCTTTGTACATTTTGGATTAATATAATGTCCCCAAATCCCCAAAGACATTAGTGTTCAAATGAATAGGAATAGCTTTTTGATCTTAAAATTGCTGCAATTATTGTATCTCATAAATTGCAGGAAAATCAAGTGGTTTGAATAAAAGTATTTGCTTTAAAAAGGAAAAAAAAGAAAGAAGAGGCATCTAACATCTGCCTGAACAAATGCTGCAGTCAACAAGAGAAAGGGGTTCTTTTTTCCTTAGTGTTATCCTATGTAGATCAAGTGTCATTAACAATAGGTGCATATTATAAAAACCCCAGTCAACATTCTTGCATTTTAAAAAACAGTAGATAAATCAGGATTATTAATTCTAATTTGTTATTAAATGCCAAATAATAAAAAAAATAAGCTGTCTGAAAGCAGAGTACTTGTTAGAATTGAAGACCTCAGGAAGGATGTCTAATGTGCCTTAGACATCAATGACTCCTGAGAATTTAAAAACTACTTATTAAATCACCTAATGGAACTTCTCCACAAGTGCAGGACTCTTCCTATTATGCCTCAGTGGTGTTTTTAACCCTTAAATTTGAAACCTACAAAGCAGACATCTTAGACTCAAACTTTTTGGATATTCAAGATTTCTGATTACTCTTTTTCTTACTCCTCATTATATCTTATTTTTAATCATCTTACATCTTGATAAATCTCTTGTTTGTATTTAAACCTTCAATAGCAGTCCATCATGTTCTGTCAGGAGGTTGTAATACGCACCTCACTTCAAAGAACTACTTCATTTTCTTCTTTGAGCGTGTCATTCACTTTTACAGTATTTAAGACAATTGTCTAAAATTCTCCTCTGAAATGACAGCTGAGGTGGAAGAAGTTACACACTGTAGATTAAGTTGAGTCAATATGCCAGGTAGTCTCAATATACACCAAATGTAGATTGTTGTTGGCTTGGTATCACTGCACTATGCAGTCCAAAACCACAATTAGTTGATCAAATCACATGACAAGTTTGTTTATTCACCATCTGTCATCACCTCTAGGTGGTCACCTTCTTCCAGAAGAACATCATTGCCTGTATTCTTGCTTTCCCAGATGTTATGGTGATTTTTCCTACCTGCATCCTATCCATCAAAGCCATGTAACAACCTGCTGGAAGCATACACAGCGATGTTGGACAAATTTACCAAAAAGCCTTGTCCTCTCTGCTGGGAGGCAACAACAGATTTAGCACAATTCAGCTTAACGATACTCAAACATGCTCCTCCAGCTGGAAGGATGAAAGATGCACTCTGAGCATTATGAATTGGTTGGGAAGACAGAAAGCAATTTCAAGACTCTAATTCCTATAATTCTGCTGCACTAAAGACAAACTGCCCTTCCACCATGTAGAAAATGCATTTCTTTTACACGACTGGGCTTCAGGAAAGCTAATGGAGAATATGGCTGTTGCGCGGGAAAAGAAACCTCTTGTTTTCCCCTACCACTCCAAAAGAACAGATGTACAGGATTTCTTTTTTGTTTTTTCTTCCTGTCCTGTATCTACAGGAGCACATGGAGAAATGTTCTTATAGTCTCTCCAGAACAGATGTAACCGCAGTGAGAATGAAGGCAGACATTTATGGAAACGAATGCTAAAAGGGAAGGATTTGAATAGAAATTCAGACCAGATGAATGGCTGGAGGAGTATGTCAGCAAAAGAGAGTGCTAAAAATGTTCCCAAGAAAATGGAAAGTTTCCTGAAATGAAAATCAGCTGGAACGAAGAAAGATATACTAATATACTGTTTATAAACAAAACAAAGTATTTCTTAATTTTCAGAAATAATTGTTCTAATAGCTGTCTGTAGCTGTCTGCTAAATTTGAAAATATATTTCTGATAATATTTTAAACGCCATTATATGCTCAAGAACATAATAAATCTTTATGTTGGAATAGAAATAAATGTTTGGAAAACATTGCCTAATGAAAAATTTAAACTTCCATTTATTTATTTTCATTCTAGTCTCCAAAGGAAACCAATGGAATTAAATATATACAGGAAAATAGGGTTTCAGATAGTCAACTATCTGAAGCAGCTCTGGATGGTTATGACTGTTAAGACATAAGTTCAATATTACTTTCAAAAATTTGACCAGGATTTTGCTATTATCTTAGCTCCTGAATTTCTCAGTCAGCAAGATTTCTCTACTCAGGTCCTCCCTTCGTGTCCTGTATCTCCTGGCTTTTTGGTCTTAACTTATCAAATGACTACAGAGTGTCAAAGGGCAAGCTGAACAAGCAAAGATAAGCAAGCAAGAGGTCACCATCACCCCTAGGTGACAGGCAACCAAATATTTTCATGTATATGCACTCAAAATTGTAATTTAACATAATGAACAAAAAAAAAAAAGATTTAAAAATGCATATTTTACTTTGTGACAATAGTATGGCTTGGTTATGATAAAAAATGGAAGGCAAGTATCATTTTGATTTGCAAAAATGTGATTTCTGATCAACTAGTTAGCTGTGGTTTTGTTTTTAAGAGGGTATAAAAGAGCTAGTTTGAATTCAGTGTTTCACTTGCAAATTTCAACATGAAGGGAAGGTTTAGGCATATGACTTTCGAACATCAGTTCAATGTATCAAAGGTAACTTGTATCGCATGAAGCATTCTGGCACATCAAAGGGAAATGAAAAGTTACAGCCATCTTGTAATACTTATCAACTTAATCTGATGTACTTGACTTATACATATCTCTTGCACTACTTGGAAGCCTTCATAATCCATCCATTTCTTGCTTAACATTCAGCAATGCAAAAAGGCAAGTGAATGCGATTCAGCATTCAGGCACCACAGCCCTGGACAACTTCCCCTGCACTACTGATGCACTGCCCCAAGGCACACCCTTCCAATGGTCTCTGTTAGCTCCTTTCATACAACTCACCAGATGATTGCAATTTAACATATCTTTATTCAAAAATCAAAAGACAAAATAATTCAAAGTCCATCAGATTCTTACAGCATCGCCGAGCCACACAAATTACTTGCTAAATATACGCCTTGAGAGAAACTCTTTTACTTCTCAATTTATTCCTTGGTGATACTACTGTGAGAGAGCTGGACAGAAAAGCAGCATAAAGTCAGTTGAGAGGTGACTCTGGGGTTGTCATGGCAATTTGTCTGTGAGTGTTCTTCTGTGTGTACCAGGCGTCAGGAAATTCTGCATTGAGCAAAGCAAGCAGATAGGGAGGTTTAGCCTATTTTAGGTTAAAGAAGCTTGGGGAAAAAGCTTGCAGCTCACAGTCAAATTATGCAAGTCAGTTTGGTGCTAGTAATGTATTTTTTAATTTCTATAAGCATCTTACACCTATGAACAATTGATGTATAAAGTCAAGAGAACCATATCACCCTCATTCAACCAGAACACCCAGGGATGACTTCTGCCTCCACCTGTGTGGCACATGCTAAGCAACCACCAATATGTTGCAAGTCATCACATCAGGCATCGGTAACACAGCCATCAGTCTCTAGTACTAATGTAAGAAACCTAAAACTGAAAAATAATTAAAACCTACTACTTTTAAATTGCTCATACATATAATGATTCCCTTTCTGTCTTGCTGAATCCTTTGCTTCCACCATTCAAAATGGACCCGTTGTGTGTCACAATTCTGATTTGAAATGTATTTATATATCAACTCTGAGTTTGGATGCATAAACGCAGCCCTGCAACATACAAGGTTTCATGCAGCACATCCCCACTCCAAATAATCCAGACTTTTAGAAGAACATTTAGTAGAAAATTCCCACACAAACTGAAAAAATGGCCTCTTGACAAGGACTGGAGCTTCCTCAACAACATCCTGGCAATCTGCTATTTCTAAGCAAACCTGCACAAATTCATTTTGTTGACAAAGTTACTTTCTATTAAAAAAAAAAAAAAAAAAAAAGAGCTGTACTAAAATGGATACATCTTGCAGGTTGGTTTGAATAATATCCCAATGAATTCTTATTTTGCTATACACTTTACTCTTCAGATTTATCATTTTCGTTCTTTTTATGTTAGTCCTTCTAAAAACTAAACCATATCACAGTTGAATAACACTGATACTTTATATGAAATATGAACTTCATCACCAGGAGGTACTTTTTCATACCACAGGCTAGAGTTCCTGTGGCAGAAATTTCAGATGCAAGCTTTTCCTTCTGATTTACTTCCAACTAACTTGTTGCTGTTCTTTTGCTTAGATAATGAGCAGAACTTACTATAGCATGGTATTTCTATTTTCCCTGAAGATTTTTCCCTAAGCTATGTTAACAGCATTTTACACCAGAATTATCACATGATGAAGATATTCCCTATTTTATAAATCAATATGTCTGCGTGTTGTAAGCAAGAAGCACCACCAAAGACCCAACTGCTCAGTGTAAGTACAACGAATTCTCTGAATAATGTGTGTGTACTTTTCTGTCTGTATGTACGTGCGTGTGCACACACGCATGTAGACATACATTTTTTCAAGTAAAAATTATTTCAGCTATTATATTAAACTTTCGTTTCCTTGTTTAGAACTTATCCAACAATTGGAAAAAACAAACAGATTTAAGGAACAGTTCTGAAAAACACCCCAAAATGTGCTGGAGCAACACGCTGCTCTTAACAGCAGTACTGAAAAACCCACCTTGCATAGTACATAGCTGAAAGGACTCAGCGCCAGGAGAATAGAAGGTACACCTCAAATAAAATTTCTACATATCTGCCAGAAGAATGTAAACACATAGCTGTGACCATGAAATGAGTACAGTTTTCTTTCTTGTGTTTCACTCCTCCGTTCACATGGCAAAAGTTGCAGCTTCTTTCTCCATGTTCCTGCTTGAGATCGCATTTTAACACACACCTTTCTGATCCCACTAAGTGGTATAACATGTCCTTTTCAGATCTATGCTCTCTGGAACAATGTTTCCAGTCTAATTACAAAATTCATAGGAAATCCTGATACCACCTAGGGCAATAAAGTCCTGGTTAATAAAAATGGCTTCTCTATTTATTTTCAGGGAGTGAGAGTCAATAATTAAAGCCTGGAGCTTACCCACTTCCCTGAGCAGCTGTAATAACCAAAGGAAAGCTCATTTTGTTGGAAGCAGCCTGGTGAGATAGGCGTTTTAACAATAGGCAGAAAAAAAGAAGTGAGTACAGTAGTCCTATTTTCAGCTTTTAATTCATATTTCTCTAGTGAAAAGGTCAAGCATGGGCAGCAGCACACAAGTCTTTAATGAACAAAACCCTTCGTGCTTTCTCAGCTTTCTTCTTACAGCTAAATGTGAAACATCCTTCCTTTTAACTCAATCAAATCTAAAACATTTTGATGCTGTGTTCAAAAAGTTTTTCTCCCAATTTCTTCCCCAAACCTGCCAATCCCACTGATGTCAATTACATTTAATTACTTACATCACGCGAAAGCTGCCTTGTAAGTATTGTTAAAGTACATTTCACCCTCAGACTAAACACAAACAGATCCCACCGCAATACCACATTCAGTAGTGTTCTTCCAGTTAAAAGCCTAAATAATTCACGTCAAAAAACTGAGATGTTTTCTTGTTAATGGACAGTGAACATCTTATAATTTTGAGTTTGCATTAAAACACAAAATCTCCCACTAAAACCCAAACAAATCAGATAACATTGTTAGTAATAAGTTGGCATAGATGCTCTGATGCTTTCTTATCCAATGTTTATTCCAGTGCAGCTTCTCAAATAAACAGATTTTTGCAAGAGCTCTGTGCAACTTGTTGAAAATGCATTTACTGTTATCACAGAGAGACCTGTTTGGTCACACATCGTGTCATGGTTAAGTTCACAGGTATATATTTTTACAAAGATAATTCAAGTGCAGTTATAAACAGATGTGTGCCAGACAGTACAATTTTGCTGGTAAAAATCAAGGATTTATGGCTGCAGATATCCTCACTATAATTCCCATTTAAAGGCACACTTTTGAGAAAATTAAGCCTTAATACTTGAGAAAGCAAACCTCTTGCACTCTTAGTTGCAAGAACACTATCAACATTTCCATTATATGAATGATAAACAGAAAAGAAAGGTTCACATGATAATTGCTGCTTTTAAATAAAAGACTTATTTATTAATGTAAAAAATGATCAAATAAAGACATCAGGATTAAGGTCATAAAAGAGTCTAAGATTCTCTGTAAATTGCATAAAGGGGATTCCAGTTAGACATTAAAAATCTTTTCGCCATGGGGAATACTAGTTGTTTAGACTAGCATGATTTTGGCTCTACAACTCATAATTCCTTTTCAAGCAAAAAGTAAAGAAAATATTCTCAAAATTAAGGACCTAAAAATGGAGCTTTGCAACTTCTGAGTATATTCATTATGGTATCTAAAACTGAGGACTTGATTTTGTGCTTCTGTTTTCTTTGGAACAGAGATTCCTAAACTGTGGACGGCTAACTAATAACTCTCCACTTTTCATCCTGTAGCTACCTTGACTATATAGCATTCTCCATTAAAAATGAGATTATATAAATGCATGCAAAAGTAATCACTGAATTTTTGTATAAAAAGTCATGAAATCTCCATTGTGCTCATTTTCTTTGTTCCCCTTTACTGTAGTCAAATTATCCTAGTGACAGTTATGAAAAGATTTCCCAAGTTGTGTATCCAGGCATACTCCACTGTTGCCAGTCTACTCATTTCTTTAATTAATAAATCCCTATAAAATCTGACTCATTTCCTCTTGTTCTCCCCTAAAACATAACAGTGTTTAAATAGTAATACATGAAAGATTTTAGGTTTTTGCTTTTTTGTTTTTTTTTTTAACCAATAAAGGGTCTGATGGCTTAATTTTATAGTTAATAAATACTATGTAGAGAATGAAATCCCATATTTGAATGGGAAAAGGAAAGAATGGAAGGAGGAAAGATTAATCAGCATGTAAAAAAAACACTGAAATTGTAGTTGTTAACTCTGAACATATTGTTATGCCCAAGTTATAATTCTTGGAAAAAAGAAATTTATGGGAAAAAACTGCTGACATAACAATAAGGCCATTCCAATCACAACACCATAATTACGTCTTTTGATTGCCGACTGGTTGTAAGAACTACCATCCAGAACAAAAACGTAATTTCGAGCTAGAAAATGTCAGAATTCCTGGATTATAGAAAACTCGTACAACACACTATTATCTATACAGCCACAGCCAGGGGATGTCAGGGAATCAATCCATATAACACGCCAGCTTAATAAAATATGCATACAAAATTTATGAACACAGTAATATTCCTTTATTTAACAAGTTATTAATGGTCAATTTAATGAATATCTACAGCTGAAGTGCTTTGGTCCTCTATGATATTTTAATTATCTTTAGCAATGTATTTAAATACATTTCATTTTATGGCCATCAGCTCCTTACAGATAAGACAGACTTTACATTCTCATGGAGACATTTGAGTTAGCTACTAATTCTGTCTTTATGCTTTTATTGATTTCATTAGAATTTACTACATCAGGAGCAGAACTACACGTGCCATTACAACAGTATTTGCTTTAAAGCTAAAACTGGACTTAAAAGATGTTTATGAGGAGTACTACAGGCACAGTCTTTCTAATATTTCTTTATGAACACAATGCACAGCTCTACGGTACTGAAAATTCAACATTTCTTAAGACTAAAAAAAAATAATAAAGATTTAATTCAAACACCAGTATCAAAATGAAGCGGTCCTTATGCCATATTTACATCAAAGCAATGAATTTGCTTATTTTTTTTCTTATTCCATTTTACTCAAAAGTTCATTTTGAAACAAACAGTAATGAAAATAAATAGTTGTATAAGTATCTGAACCTTCTACTTGGATACATGGTAGGGCAGTAAGGCAAAGTAAAGAAAACAAGTTGTAGGAGATAGGAAAACAGCACCTTTTAGATCAAAGCAAATTACTGTTCAGTTGAATTCACTGTGAAAGACCTGAAAGTCCCTGCAGGACATCAGAGAAGACTGACACCTCAAGATGGGATGAATCTACAAAACAAGGACACAACAAATTCAAGCTCCAGAGAAGATTGGGTCCAGCTAAACACAGAATGCACATACATAAAAAAAAAACAAGATCAAAATACTGAAACATAACAGCCTTCAGGACATGGGTTCATTGAATTCACCATCTGAAAGTGGCATCAAGATATACTGGGTTCTGTCATTTGTTTTTTAAACAGACACATCTAGATTGTCTTTTTGCTACAAGAACTCTTTTGAAATGGTAGCAATCTGAAACAAACAAACAAAAACAACAACAACAACAAAAAAAAGACTGTGATCAGCAGTAGATAAATGACAAATCTCTTACTAATCAAGTTGGCTTACTAACCTTAAAAAGGGCATTTCACCCATAAAGAGATTTTCCTGGAAAACATACGCTGTAGCAGGAAATACATGTTCTACTCATAAGCATATATAAACTTAAAAACTGTCTAAATTCTAGAGCTACTAAGAACTAAAGTACAGAGTATATGCTGAATATGGCTGACTCTAATAAAATCCACAAAAAATGATCAGATGCCATTTCCATTCTGCCATTTTTGAGGTAAGTATGTCATCATGAAGATAAGGCTATTCTTTGTGCTGCCTGTGTCAATCTAATACACATAAAGGCAAAGAAGAAGAAAACAACTAGGCAAAAAGCGATAAAGGACATCTGGTAAAACATTGAGGCACAATTTGTTTTGTCTACAGGAAATGCAAAGTCATTTGAAAAACCTGAGTCACTTGCACTTGAAAGGATAAAAGACTGAACCTAAATCTCATGCTTGTTTGCCATATCACCACACAGTTTCTCTTATCATTCAGTTTGAGCTAAATATAAATCTTTGTACCTTTACGGAATTCAGATCTGCTACTGTAACGCTAATGGCCCACAAAGCTATTTCTTCTTCAATATACGTTATGAATACAGGTAATTATAATTCATTAAAATTCATTTTAATCCATTTCAATTTTCCGCATCTCATCAAGCAAGATAACATATGCACAAGCTATTGGACTACAGCAACAAACTATCCTGAGAATGGAATCAGCTAAATTATAAGAACGTTTGTTTTATTTCTGAGAATCTGCCGTGGTAATACATGTGCTTGATAATATCATGATTATACAAATATATGAATCACCTCTTAGAACAGAAGTTTATATTCTGCATTTAGGCCAGTGAGAGTAGAGGATGAAATTGCAGTTCCACTGCACACAGTCTGAATTGTATTTTTCTTTGGCTCCCATCAAAAATATCACCCAGAAAACAGTTCCTATTGATATATTCTTATGCTACAAATCCCCATATCTAAAGATGTTTTCAATATTTAGTGGAAGTCAAAGTAGAATTGAAGATAAAATATTATCACAAGTAGTTACTTTTAGACATTTAATACATGACCTGACCTACCGAAAATCCCTTCCTGATATTATTGACATTTGTTTAACCTATGACATTAATTCTTTGTAGCTCAATAAATCTGAGTATCTTCCCCCTGTATCATCAAGAGAATGGCACTGACAAAGAAAGTCAATCTGCAGCCCACACACAAATAATAGCTTTCCATTACATTTGCCATTTCACCTGAATAATTCCTGATAATCATGAATAATGATGTTATTTGACATTCTAATGATATCATGCTATGCAACTTCAATCCATCAGTCACTGTCAGGAAGGTCAAATATTTGTATTCTATTACATTATGCAGAGTTCATTAAACAGTTAAATGACATTATACACCTTAATTATACTTCCAAATGAAACTAGCACATATCATTCTGACTTTAGAGTCTATGTGATGCATCTCCGTTTAAAAGAAGGATCATGATTTTGAATATTCATTGGTGACAATGAAACAGAATGAAACCTCTAACAATAGTTTTTAAGTGCTATCAAATCCTGATGTAAAATGAGTTTACACCTAAACACAGAGTTCTTCACGGTCTAAGAAAGTTTATCATATTTTCTACTCTGTTATTATGGGTTACTTGTTGTGATCCTAATAAAGTCTCAAAAACAGGATCATAATTGATATAGGAAAATGATTACTGACTAGAGCAACACAAAAGATAATAAAACATAATATTTATGAAAGATATGAAGGTGGGATTACAGATGGGAAATCCTGTTGTCAGCAATGTCCACATTAATTTCTAAGTACATCCCAACAAAAGCACTGAAAACCTACTCTGGCAACCGAAACCACATGATAAAAAGAAAGAAGTATATTCTTTCACAGAAGAACCGTGGCTACAAGGAGTGTTATTGTAATAATACTTAATAATCCAAAACCATTAAAAACACACCAATTTATCATTGTAATTAATTTCTAACAAACTCTGCTTGCAAATAATCTAAATGATGACTTTTGCATGAGTCCATTTTTCTTGTCCCCATCAAAATCATTTTGCTGGTCAAAAAAAAGTAAGGTGCTCTGAGGCAGTCATTAAGTAGCCATCAGAAGCTAAGTATTGATTTAAGAAGACTTTAAAGAAATCATAGCCTTTGTAATTGTACTGAGCATTTCCACTCTTACATGATCTCATAAATGAGACACACACAATATCCAGAGAAATGGAAAGATGAGTACATAGAAGAATGTATTTAAAATTCACTAAAAATATGAGTGAGGATGAGACATTTTTATGACCTTACAAAAGGTGTATTAAAATACTACTTTCCTCTCAGCTACAAATCAGCTGCAGACTAAAGCATTACTAGTCTTTGAGTGTAAAATGACCAACTTGAGCTTTTCATCAGATTTTCTTCAATTCATTGTCTTGTTTTACGTATGCAAAAGAAGCAAGTTCATTACATTACAGCAGGCACTAGTTGAGTTATTCAGTTCTTTATCTGTCTTGAACCACTGATGGGTAACGATTTTAAGCAAGCAAAATGAACTCAGTCACATACAAAGGTTTTTCACCACTACTACCATATATTCCTCCACATATTGCATTCATGACCTAAGTCTGATGGCTACGTAGGTGAAAATCACATTTGAAAGGTCAGTCTTGCTTATTCTTGCAAAATGATTATGTTTGAATCATTACTTCAGCAAGGTTTCTGTTGAACAAGACCTAAGGAAATAATAGGGTTTGCTTTTTAATATTGGCTTACTCTTGCTTATAGGACAGTACATGTATGTTGGCACACCTAATTTATAGAAATACAGTTGAAATATCCTAACCAATGCAGTTTTTTGAAAACCAATTGAGGCATAATAATTAATAACTGCTGTCACATAGACCTTCCTGGTCTTAGGAGAAACAAGCATTAAAATCATTTCTCTTTCAGTAAGCTGTTTCTTTGCTTTCAGAAGAACTGGGAAAAATATTGCTTTTGTTCAGATTGCCTGTTCATTCACTATTCTAAATCTCCCATAACTGCCAAAAGGTTTTGGAGGGAACTGGGAAAGAATTCCCCAGTTTTGGAGTTACTCCTTACTGCTTCAATAAACGACATTTTCAAATAATTGGAAACTACTTCCAAATGCCCATAATTCATGTTTTTTTCATATTTTAAAGTGAGTTGAGCTACACTGTCATCCACAGAGTCAAACCCAATTAATTACTTTTCTATTTCCTTTTGTCAATGTCAAATGCACTCTCACATCCCTATCACCAAATGCTAACAGTGGAGAAAACCAGTCTTCCACATCAGTTTTTAACAGAGCATTTTCAAGACCCCGAAGTCTTGAAGGAGAAAGCTGCACGCAATGGTATGACTCCAGTATTTACTGTGGCTAGCACAACTAATTTCAAGGAGTATGATGGAAAGATAACATGACTGCCTTACTGTTTTTTTTTTGGGGGGGGGGATGGGGATTTTAAACAATTGTCAACTGAATCTGCAGAGAAAGTTTTGAAATTCAATTAAGCTTCAATAATGTAAAAAAGGAAATACATTTTTACATCAAGAAGCAACAGACAACTAGTATTCAATGAAAAAAACATGTCCCTGAAATCAATCAAACTTTGCTAATTGGGCAAATTGAATTGCTTTCAGCATATGCAGCACACTTGTGCTTTCCTTTACTTAAGAGGCAAAATACAGAGAATCCAGTAGTAACTAAAGGTAATGATATATAATTACTCCATGTGAGTGGCAATTTTTCAAGGTTTATCACTGCATTGAATATATTTTGTTTCTATTAAAACTAAATTTGAGAGTTTTCTGTTTCATTATTATTCAAAAGAAAGCAGGACTGTCATGAAATATAATTAGCAAGTCACAAAGGATCTTCTTAAACAGATATTCAGAATTCTGTGACTCTGACAGCAGATGCTTTGCAGAGTGCAGCAGCTCAACTGACAATGAACAAAAATTAGATTCAAGATGTGGAATAACATTAAGTTTATGAGTCTGCTGGCTTTCATTGCGCTCCAATTCTATGGGACAAGGAAACCACGGGGAACCTCCTCAGCCCTACAAGATCAGCAGCAATACTTCTAAAGTCTCAGCTTCTTCCAGCTCAGCTCTTCAGGCACATGGTAATGATGGCTCATTAATGGAAAACTATTAGTGTCACAAACTAGGAAGGCTGCTTAAGAACATTCCAAGAAGAGAATGAAAAACAGACAGGTCAGAACATCTGTATTTTTATTTTTATTTTTTTTCCAGGTTCCAGAAACAGTTCTTGCCAAGCTGTAAGTTTCAAATCTGTGGAAATAAGTACGGTTCATCACTGCCACAGGAGTGTGCTCAACTAAAATTAAAAATGCAATCACAGTGTTAATAACTGCATAGGTCTGGCTTTTGATTCTAGTTATAATAAACACTGCATTGCAGTTGACTGAGAGTACATTAGCATTATATTTAGTTCTGCCATCCTCTTCAGAATGAACCAAACGCTTATCCGCGTCAAAGTGGATTTTTCTTTCATCAGTTTATTATTTTATAAAGAAAAAAATAATTGTTAACATTCAGTTTTTGTAAGGGTAGCAGTAGCTCAATTTAGAACTATGAACAATTTGATTAAAAAGTTACTAAGTAGGGCATAAGATGATACCAAATAGTTGCCTTAAATTCTTCTCTATTCAAAGAATAGTATTTTATCACCATGCATAATTCTCCATCACACACAGTTATGTGTAAAATAAGAGAAATAGCAGATGATAATTTGACTTCTCAGTTTGGACCTATTTTCCCTCCTTTTTTTTAGGGATGGTATTCACAAATTAAAGCAAATTGAAACTATCAGCACAGAGCAGTGTGATTCAAAGTCATTAAAAATAGGCAGACTTTCTTCTAGTGTGCATCTCACACTCAACCAGCTCTGAAAATACTTTGATACACGTATAAGAACACAATTCAGCATTATTTTGTACATGGTCGTTTTTTCTGTCCATCTGTCCTGCCAATAATTAGGTTATATGGGAGATATTTAAATGATTTAACAGCGAGGAGAGTCAAGCAACCCCTCAATTTCCTGAGGAAAAAAAAAAAACAACCCTCTATTAAACCTCCAAATTATTTCTCTTCCTTTTCTGTCTAGTATTTGTACTGGCATTCTTAGTTTTCAAATGCAGTATTTTTAAATATACGTCCTTATACATACTCGATATTTAGGTCATGTGTTCCCAAATACCTAGACAAAGACTTAGCCACTACTTTAAACAATCAGATGAACTAAAACCATCATGACATTAGATAAGTCATTACCTTTCTCCTGCAAGGATAAGGAATGTAGTAGATCTCTGTGACAATTCAGAATGACATAATCTCATAAACATTACCAATTCAGTGGTTTCAAAAGCAAGCACGTATCATGGAATCATAGAATGGTCTGGACTGGAAGGGACCTCAGGGATCACCCTGTAGTTGTGCAGTAAGCGTGCACAACAAACACTCAAGATCTACAACAGCTGACAATTTTTCAAGCTAAGATTAAAAAGTTCCAGAAGGGAAAAGGAAGTAACGAGATGAAAGGCAGTAGTTATTGCTGTTGAATCCTTTGACAGATCAGATGACAATCCTGATCCAATTTTAATTATTTAAAAAGACAAATAGAGCATTTCCCTGTGCCTTTTCAACCATAACAGAACACAATCATCAAATCACGTGATATCCTTTATTCTGAAATCTTGTAAGCAATTTTGAGCAATCCCTTATGACCAGCACATTAGCTGCTGCACAAAGTTAACTTCACACAGATACAATATGACAGTTTAAGATCAAGGATAATCTGAGAAAATCTCACACAAAGCTTGGCTGCACTGTGTTGTCCCACCCCCGATCACATACATATTGGAAAAGAAAAAAAGCAGTAGCTTTTGGAGCATACAAAGACACAACAGCAATCCAGCCATTGCACGGAAGGACCATTTCATTTCTATTGGTTGGTTAAACTACGAATTTATTCTCTTTCATTTAGCAGCATCAGACTCATCGTATCCATTTCATATCAAAATACTTATTATTATGCATCCTGTTATTTAGTTTAGGAGGATCAAAACTTACTACGTTTCTGAACACACCCCACGTACAACATTCCTAATTCTGAACTAAGCATCATTGATTTGATTTGCACACAAGAGAAACCCCAGTTTTAGCAGTCAATTAAAACGGACTATTCTATATTCTTCAAGTGCTGTAATGTATAGAAATGACCAATAAAGAAACCAAACTATGTACGAGGGTTTGGCCATCAAAACAATGTTGCTGTGAATGCCATATAAATTGATCCAATTTTTTTTGTTTTTTAAAGGGTGAATAAAGCCTGATTTGGACTCTCACTAGAGCTTTGGATTAAGTATATCACTCACATATACATAAATAAAAACCTCATCATGACATCTTGTGTCCCTATTGGTTAAAAATGGGTCAAACAAGTTTAAGCTTGATATTGAAAGGCTTCCACTGTAACAAAAGCAATAAAAACAATCATCACAAGGAGATAACTCTGAAGGCATTTGACAGAGCACAGCACAGGAATACATGTATGCACACAGCTTTACAGCCCGGCAATCCATTTATAACACTCAATAGTTCCTTGCAAGACATCTTCAGAGACTAACCTGAGCCTGATAGGCTTTTTAACTGCCTGATTTGTTCTCTATCTGGTGCCCAGGTTTGAATAAAATCTACATGTCGACTCCAGCGTCAACAAAATAAAACATTGCCTCCAATTTCCAACTGCACAAAGCTCAAGAACCATTAACCAATGGATGACAACTTGAACAACACGATCAAAACTGAGCTGTTGCAAGCATTAAGGAAAGCAGTTCAGTTTAGTTGAAACTGAGTGCTACAGTAAGCTGTTTCTGTGGTTTTGCCTTCTGCAAACATCTGATTGCACCAGATTCTTTCAGCGAATATCTTATTTTCACATAATAAGCATGTTTCTCCACAAGTGCAAAAGATGATTCAATAGCACTGAACTTCTAGATACGTGTATATATGTATTTATAAAAAAAAAAATTATAATCAATATTAAGCACATTTCCTATTTCATTGAGGAGCTGGAGAGGACACTTACACTGTTTTTTAAGAGAAAGGAAGTTCAGCACAACGTTCTGCTCAGTCAGCAGCATTCTATTAATGCTGCTGCATTCAGATTAAGATAAAAACAGAATTATTTTGTGTTCAGATTTTTGTGGTTTTGGTTTTGTTTTTGACAGACAAGAAAGTATACATTATTTTCTTAATACTGATAGGGTCATAGGAGGGAAACTTTGATTGAGCAGAGATGCCATTAGCATCCATCCACATGACTAGGGACTAATTAGGTGTGAGGGTTTTTGTTTTGTTTTTAAGCCTTCCTGCTACCTAATTGCGTTAAATCCATGCTTCATATGCATTGCAAATGACAGAAGGAAAAAAAAAAAACATCCAACAAATCTTCTTCAAATACTTTACTTCTTTGGCAACTCAGCAAGAGCAGCCATATCTGATGTCTCTCACTAAAATTTTAAAGGAGAGTCATTTGACAAATGTATTGATCCTATTTCAAAGCGATTATAAAGTTTTTGCTTGCTCTCACATTAATTTACCCACCCCCCAACAAAGGAGCTCTGCAAAATAGAGTCTATTAAAATTTTTGCCTTCATTTTTTATTTGTGCTATCTGGAACTAAATTAATTGGGGTGCGGAGAAGAGAAACATGTAATTTCATTTTTTAAATATGATAGGTGGACTTTCTGCTAACAAACTTTAACAGTATACGGAAACACAGGGCTTTTGGCTCTAACTAGAAAGTGTTAGACTGTTTTCAATACTGATGACTGTCCCTGAAGCATTCATCAGGTAGGGACCGCTTGCTAAATCATTACAGAAGGGCAAAATGAACACCCCAAAACACCAGCAAGTTTTAAGGTGTAGTTCAAAGCAATTCAATTTTACTACACTGGTGTTTCCATATAGGCAGGCATGATCAAGTGATTTTCTAAATCTTGCACTCTGGCTACTTTTCTTGTATTTGTGCAACATGATCACAAGTCTTGTTAGATTTTGAGCTCTTAAAGGTTCTTCAAGATGTGACACGAAGACCTCAAACCCTACTTTCATTCCCCACTCTCTACACTTTTTCTCTAAAACAAAGGAAATTCAACAAGTATGCCGCAAAAGAACTATATCCTTTGCAAGTTCTGTTTGATAACTTTATCCTTTTAGTATGAATGTACCAAAGTGACCTGCACATCAGGTGAGCAAGGCTCTGAATGGCTTGAATCATCATTAACAAAACTGATCCTAAAACAGAGATGCTGAAATGTGTGCTTGTAGTGATTAAACTGCTGTGGATTCTGGCAACATTAATTTGCATACTGGCATAATACACATACGTAACATGTCACATGTAATGACATTCTTTCCTTGCAACCAGGCATATTTTCCCTGGGAGAGAAAAAGAAATGCAGAGCCACACAATGACACATTTGTAGAACAGCATTCATAGTTACATCTTCACATGCACATCAAAGCAAAAGCTCATATTCACCTCTGTCGAGTCCATCAGAAAAGACTGCACAAAATAGCAGTATTTCCAAATTCACCTATTTAAATCCATACTTGTTTCACGCAATTCTCAATTTTACAATGCAAATAGCAATGTCATCTCAATGCATTTACACTAATTAATAGGTAAAGATAACAAATCCTGAAGTAAAACCTTGAAATATTTAAAGACATCCCGGTAACCATAACCATATCAAAATGTATCATTATAAAGAGAGAGAGAAACAAAAATGGGTACTGATGGAAAATTAACCGCTCTTAGGTAGTTTCTGTAGAGGTCACTGATCTGAATGCAGATGTTAAACTGAAGACTATCAATAAGGGAACTTTGAATCTTTTATCGTATGACATGAACATCTGCTCAAGTGAGCTCACTGTGAGAGTGCTACAGTAATTATTTTTTATCAGAGACAGAATTCAGCAGGTTATAAAGAACAGTAAAATACAAAACAAATAATAAGCAAATGAGATTGTTCATTACTCATAAAACGTTGGAAACTTAGATATGGTGTGAGTGATAGAACAAAATACGTCTGTATCCATAAATCAGGTACTCCATTTTCTACTGTAGTCTCATGTTACAGCAAAGCCTCCATTGTGTTTTATGTTCATATCTAACTTTGTACAAGACAACTTATTAAAACATAATTTACCCAATTATCCTGCTCAGAGAAGGAGCTCGACCCTCAGCTGAAGCTCCGCAAAGCAATTATAGGGCCATTTAGAATCACTGTTTTGATATTCTCACCTGCCAGTTCAAACCAACAGAAGAAAGCCTTTCCTAAACAAACAAAGCAACAAACTGAGAGGCTCTGGGCACACAGTAACACAGGAGAGACCATCTGTGCTGCCTTGCTGAATGGGCAGCGGGGGAAAGCGTGCTTCTGGGCAAAAGTTCACTGTGCTGTAGGGGTGGCAAGGCAGAAGAGAGGGAGGAAAGGACTTGGTCAAACATCAAAAGCAATAGATACCAGAAGGGGTGAAGCCTTTGGGGTCTCGCATTTCAGAACTCAGTTATTTTGCACTCAGTTATTTAGTACTGCTGCAGAGTAAAGCAATTGTGTTTAAAATATTCCTTTTGCCAACTGTAAGTTGTCTCTGAGGAAATCAGGATACAGTAAACGTTGGATTTACCCTCTAAAGATTGACATCTACACCGTGTAGCTGGGAGAGATAAGGCTATGGCAATATTTGTTGTTACTTTTTGCCCCGAAGAAAGTACTGGAATCACACCACAGAGAACTACTCCTTCACTTCTGCCTGTTTAGAGAACACTCCTGATCACTTTTCCCTGTACATGGCATGCCTTTTCTCCCTTCCTCTCTGCTGGCTATCCCTAAATATAAATAAAAGATGATTACTGGTGAAATATCTACTTTATTTTATAATTATGTTCCATAAAGGAATATTTTGCAGCAAAACCTCCAGGTTCAGAGCAGAGAAGATAAGACAGTTTAAACACTGTATCTCTAAGATGTTGTTTTGGCTGTTGCAACAGGAAATTCATGTCAGATACCTCTCAGAAATATATACTTGAGGAAAACATTAAGTGCTGTATCACACCAAATAGCACAAAATATTCCAATATGCTAGAAATAATAAGGAATAAATGAAATTTTCAATTGACTTCCAGCAAATCTATTTTCATTACAAATGGAGATTTTGCATGAATTGCATTACTTATGGTAATTGTGTGACATCTATTATGAATAACCATGTATTCCAATCATCTCTTTTAATTATATTCCACCATAAGAGCAAGCCATGCAGTACCTTACCCAGGCTGTTAACTCTGTGTGTGCTGCATATTACATTCTGATGGCTGTGTTGAAGACTAACGTTCAAGATGTGCACAAACCATAACAGGAACAGTGTTGTAGTAACTGTCATCTCCTTCATTAGCCAGAAACTAATATTTTAAAAAAGCTGAATTTACATCCAGTTATGTGATAAGAAAAATAAAAACTTTTCATACCTTTCTTTTACAAAGTCCCTGGTAATAGGTGCCCAAATGAAAAGCACACGGATATCTGCAAGTTGATGCAGGGAAGTAAGTTGCAGAGTTTAGGGTTCTTAAAGAACCGAAGAAACCCAAGTTTAAGTGGATTTAAGTTTAGGTAGTGATACAAATGCAGTGGCAGCACGCTCATCTTTTGTATTTGCTATCCATTGACTGTTTATGGCTGTTGAATTCGTTTGGGTTTACTGACGCGACAAAAAGTATAAAATTACAGGTTTGTTCAATAACCGCTCCAATTATAAATTTGCTCTCTACTAGACTAGAAAATAACTGCTGGACTAAAAGTATTCATTATCTATAAACAGAACTTCACAGTTTTTTCAGTAACAGGAATGCCAATTATGGGTTAAAACTCAAAGGAAATATTCATTTTATCTGTTCTGAATCCAACCTTGGTTTTCCTGCCATTTTTCAGACAAAACTTTGCTACCTCTAAGTTTTATTTTCATCCTTATAGCTTTGCCTCTCTGTCTTTTAAACTTCTTACAGTTCCTTAGGAGGAGGCTTTTCTCACTCCAAATTGGTGATTCTATGATTTAGCCTGGTCTCTTGCTGTACTAAAATACAAGTCAATTTCTTTTTGTTTTTGCCAGATGATCTCAGCCACCACAATGACAGGAATTTCACAGCATATCTAAAGATGTAAGCTGATACGGAAATGCTAAGCTGCTCCGCTAATTGTTAATGACAGTAAACAAGAGAAAACGGGAGGCTGCAACTAAGCCAACAGAGAAATCTTTTTAAAGAGGAAAGAGAATCCAATACGTTTAACCTTCAAAAATACACCGCCTTCATATAAAACTGGATCTTAAAAATTATAATGTAAAACATAAAAATCACAACATGGGGAAGACAATAGGGAGCTGCTATGAAATGTGACCTTCATCAGCTATCAGCAGCCAACTTATTTAAAGTGTTCAAGTACCACATTTTTTCCTGATGACAAGAACAGTCTTTCTACACTGCTCATTGCTTTATGGGCATGGTGTAAGTGTGCACAATAGGTACCACAGCAGTGAAGTGAGCACTCGTGGACTAGCTTCAAAAATTCTTCTGCAAGTCCCTGGAGCACGTAAGGACAAACAGTGCCACTTTTAGAGGACATATGTCAGTAACACAACTTCAAAACTGTACATTGCATGCCCCGGAACTACTCATAGCAAGTGCAAGCATAACATGTTGGACTTGGGGTTAAGTAATTTAATAATTAATTAAATTTAATAAATTTAAATTACTTGGGGTAAGTAATTTAATAAGGCCTAAGCAACAGTGACAAGTAACAGGTGAATGAGGGAATAAACCAAGCTGTATTTCACCATACGCTAGCAACGTAGCCTAGAACCTGATCCATTATGAAACACAGCTTATTTATTTTTTTCCTAAGCCTATCTGTCTGAGATCCGATGACTCTCTATGAGCAAGGCTTTAAAGTCAGTTGAACACATAAAAGACTGTACATCTCTCTACAGCATTTGGCAAGATGGACTTGATATCAAGAACCAGAATCTAACCTGGGAGCTACTGTGTCTCCCACATGTAGCCTTAAGATAGATTTTTTTGCTACATCCTGAGAAGTTCCTATCACTACCCTGCTAAATACATGTAAATGAGTAATCTGGTTAGCAAATTACTCCATTTGCAAATTAGTTTAAAAAAAAAAAAGTTTGATTACATTACTTCTGGTTCTTTTTTCCTTCTGAAATCGTGCCACAGAGCATTTCATCAATGCCACCACATTAATGTAAACATAACCACACAAACAGAATAGGTGAATCCTTATCACGAAGTATATCTCCCTCAACAGTGAGCACTTTTCAAGTGCAGCAAAATTTGAAGGGAGAGAAAGTATTCTTATTAGACCAAATGATACAGTTGGAAAATAAACATGAACATAAAGAGAGAGACAGGCAGACAGACCATCAGACGAGCTTTTGCACACAGAATCCCGAATCTATTATCTCCTGAAACAGCATTTCCTAA
Source organism: Alectoris magna (assembly GCA_030625065.1). Lineage (NCBI taxonomy): Eukaryota > Metazoa > Chordata > Aves > Galliformes > Phasianidae > Alectoris > Alectoris magna. Next base: position 11,868,820 of record CM060572.1, read on the forward strand.
TGTGAGTCAAACACTATCCCTTTGTTTGTAGTCTGCAAACAAAATGACTCCAGCTCTGACATAATTAACTGGCCTCTCTATCACCACTAAATTCAAGTGGCTTGCACACACAGAGCTGAGCAGTCATTCTTTGAACTATTTGAGCAGAGTATTTTTTTCCCAGAAGGTAGGCTGTGAATACAACGAAGCTGACCTACTGGCTTGATATTGCTGGGGGTACAGTCACACCTGCCCCTTGTACAACATAGCTCAACTCAGCTAAAAAACAATAAGCATAGGACTTGTTTTTCTTATTCTCATTTGATAAGGAATCAAGACTGCTCAAATAAGGAAGATTCACTGAACAGTTTTGCTTGTGATCTAAAACCAAACCTAAGATACTTTCTCAAACAGAAATTATCAAAAATTGACAGTACAGAAAGTAATTCTGAGTCTCTTTTCCATTCCTGCTAAAGAAACATACTCTCTATTTCCCCCATGTTTTCACATAAGATCCATTACTTATATCTTCTCACTCATAGGGTATTTTCTATGCCAGCAAAGGTACTGCACCCCTCTTCCAACTAATGTCTTCTTCCAGAGCACCCAAAAAAACTGAGAAATTCAAGGAATTCAAGTTCTCTCCTGTTGCAGTTTAAGCCAGCGGGTAGCTGAGCACCACATGGTTGTTCGCTCACTTCTCCTTTCCCAATGCAAGGGGGGAGAGAATTGAGATAAAGTAGAACTCATAGGTTGAAATAAAACAATTTACTCAGAGAAAAGGATAAAAATTATGACAAATATATATATATATATAAATATATACAAATGTATATAACAAGTGATGCACAAGCAATTGCTCACCACTCCCTGAATGAAGCTCAGCTAGCCCCTGAGCAGCTGAACAGTGAGATGAACTCCTGCCTCCTTCAGAACTCCTTCTGCTTGATGTCACATGGCATGGAACATCACTTTGGCCTGTTTAAGTCAGCTGTCCTAATTCTGTTCCCTTCCAGCTCCTTGGGCCTTCGCTTCAGATGGCCTTGGCTCTTTATAACACTGCTTAGCAGCAACTATAAACATCAGTGCGTGATACATCAATGTATCAACATTATTTTTCTCATAGAACCACAACTTAGCATCATACCAGATCCTCTGAAGAAAAAAGAGTTTCAGTCCCAGCTGAAACTAAGATGACAACTCATCGTAACAAGCAACATCATCTTTCTCAATGTACTTTACTGGTTGGCAGTCCTGCCCAGCGCAGGGAGGTTGGAATGAGATGACCTTCGAGGTCCCTTCCAACCCAAGCCATCCTATGATTCTGAGTCCACACTATCTCTAAGGACCCACTTAGATTGCAAAGCCTTCACGGAACAAGAAATCATTTTAGCTTTTAGCTTGAAAGTGAACAGACGCACCGTGGTACTGATTCAGAACTGCTCTTTAGCATTGCACTAATGTGAGCTAATAACAGTAATGCATATGTAGCTTCTGTAACCAGCACTAAAAGAGTACTTTCCCACAGGGCTGGATATGTTTAATGTGTAGTTGTAACGGTGCAGGGTACATTATTGCAATATGCAAATGCAAATATTTATATTCTGCAATAACTGGTTTTTATTTGCTGAAGCTTAGTTTTATAGCAAATATTAACAGTTCTTTGGGCTAAAAAAACATAAAAATCATAATTATATACCATAAATACAGATGTGATATATGTGCAATGTACAAGCCAACTAAATCACACTTAACAGCAGCTCTGTAGCTTCAGGAGGAATTAAAACTTTGTATACATGCAAAACACTTGTTTTCAACCTAAACACCACAGTTTTCAACCAATGTTGCAAGAGAACCTGTCTGTCTAGAGCCAGTGTACTATCTTCAAAGGAAAAATCTATCAGAACTGTAACTAAAGATTCCTTTTAATATATATTATCACACAGTGCTGATAATAGTTTTTTGTGTTTTTTTTAACTGCAAATATATTAATTAAAGCATCAATTATGTTGTGCAGAACACGTCAATCTCAAGTAACACAGCACTTCCGATAATATGTGTCAGGGCAGCTTATAGACATATCAATTGTATAGCAAACCAGATGCTATTCTTACACTGGATGACCCTAGATCCCATCCCACCCATGAAACAGACCCAGAACAATTACACTGCAGCTTTGGGCGTTATCAGATCTTTGAAGGAGCATCTGGTTCAACTAATGTTTTCTCTAGTCATTAACAAAGGAACAAGCCACAGTAATTCACAGCACAGCATGCTGCCTCAGCAACAAAAAAAAGACCACCAACTTTGTATGGTAGGTTTTTATATAAGCTCTATTTCTTATAATCCCTATAATCATAATTCTTTCTGGTAGAAGACAGCAGATCCCTATGGGAAGACGCAATACTAAGTAGTCCGGAACCACTTAGAATATTACAGTTAAACAGGGTGATTTTTTTTTTTTCAAATGGAAAGCCTTTTTCATAATCAATTCCAGATGAAAAATAAATGTAAAGTGTTCAATTTATTACATGCACACACATGGGCATGTCCACTATGAATTACTATAAAATCACGTGGGCCTGATAACCCCTATCTCATTCCTCCCAGATGAAAAGTGTTGTGTGTTTTTTTTAATAGCCAATTCAATAAACTGCTGAAAAATGCTTTGTATAATATAGTATTGCCATAGATCTGATGTTTGTCTCTGTCATTACATTTTGCATTCAATCAATTTACAAATGTTGCTGTGTTCCTGTTGTGCTAGTTCTCCTTACGGCATCCTGAACAGAAATCCAAAGATCAATATCTTGTCTGCTGAAAAAAATGTGGGACATAACAAATGAATAATTTTATTTACAATAGAAGTGCTAGCCCCAAAGTGGATTCTGCTAATGCTCAAAATCATTTTTCATGTTTAACACAAAATGGAAGCAAGTACCCTGCACAACGCTGTGAGAAAGTGATAAAAAACACAGTTCACTTTTACTGAAAATGTGAGTGAAGCCATGTAAAACCAAGGTGTATGGCTAGGAAAGGATCTATAAAATAGTAAGCCATTCACAAAGTATTTGTAGCCACACAAAGTTCATGTCAGAGAACAGATGGATTTTCTTAAAGAAGACACTAAGGTTGTGCTCTAAACCATGGAAGCAGCAGTGCTATCAATGAAATAAACTGAGAAGGCAGGGAGAAATAGTCCCTGCCAGCTGCATGACCTGATCCACTTCTTGACTTGTGCATTCTGTGTGAAGGAAGGATGGAATCTGCTGACAACAGACACATCCCCCTTGCACTATTCCAGCTACTGAAAGCTATCTTCTCATATACATCTAAAAGTTGTTCAAGACAGCCACAGATGGCTTTTGACAATCCATCTTCATAGAGCATTTCCATTGAAAATGGTATCTGAATAAGCTTGCTGGGATATATACAAGAGGCAACTGCCAAACTGCTGAGATGAGTGCTGCACCTAGACTCCTGGCTCCATAAGAATCCACAGGGGATGCTGAAATGGTATCATAGCACTTCTGTACAGAACAGGGGAAAAAAACCACATCCTAAAACAAAAGCTCATTCAGCAAGACAGCCCCCAGGACAATATGCCTTGCTGCTCCGAAATAAGACAGACAAGAGAAGGGAAGATCCATCTTCCACTTACAAATATAGGGGTGAACCAAGCAGGTATGTATTCCTCCCGTTGTTGTGAGACTTAACTGATTTGATGTCTTCACAGAGACTGAGAACAAGCACCTCTTGAGCCTAAACTGCTTTTCCATTGGGTGACAGCAGTGGGACTGGATTTCCAGAGAGGAATAGACACTAACCCTGCACGCTGGGTTATGTGCAGCTTTCCCTGTCAGGTTGTGCCACAAGAGTTGAATATGTTTGCTACAAGTGTCATTTGCAAGAACATACTTTAGCTTGGACTGCAGAGATTGCAGTTTAATGTCAGACTCCCCTCACTCAATATTAAGGTACCAGTTAACAACAACCTGCAATGATCAGGACATCTTTCATTGAGAGGTTTCTACGACAAAGAGGTTTGCGCACCTATGAACTACTGTGCAGCTGTTAGAAAGAAGCCTAATCCTGAGCCAGACAAGGCATCTCTCTCTAGTAACAAAACTTCCCTTTCCTTACCAGGAATTCCATATTCTTGCTACTTCTACTCCTGGTTACTATTAGCACAGTTTGATTTTCAAATGTCAAGCTGAATTCACAGCACTGACAGCTAGAAAGAAACAAAACAAAATGTTTAATGCGTAAACTGAGCAAGTATGCTCTAGCATTGCTCAAATCACAAAACTCAGATCTCCACAAGATCGTTTTTCTGAAATTTCTCAGACTACAACAACTGTATTTTAAACCTATTACAGCAAATACACCGCTCCAATCCTGTGTTCTGTTTCAAGAGGGAATTTCAACCTTAGAAGTTAATTAAAGCCACCACCTGGAGTGAGCTGGCTTCAAACTGATTTCCTTTGTCTCTCTAATGCACATGCATTAATATTTTATTTTCTACTGGAAAAAAGTATATAAAAGACAGGAAGAAAGGAATGTCACAAGTATGCCAAAGACAAGGCAGATAAAATTATTGCAATAAAACAAAGAAGATACACTTGTTACTGCCAGGTCTTGAGACAAATGCTGCATTACACAGGCATTTTAAAAGCTTACAACTGCAAATTGCTCTATTTTACATACTACATTCCAGCCTTTTATTAGGCTGGAATATGTACTTCTTTTTTTCCCTGTATTTTCCTATTTATTTTTTTTTTTCCTGTAATGAGGAAGAAAGTGTTGGGGTTTTATTACCTGAACATTTATTCAACGGAGAAACAAAGACTATATTATATATTACAATGCACAAGCTATTAAAACAACGTGACACTCTAAAATATGCTGCAATACTCATTACGGGATAACAAAGCTAAATCTGAGCAAATAAATGTATCTGCCAAACAGTCGGCAATAACTACGCAACTAGAGTTTATAATCTTTAATTATTTAAGAAGGAAAGAAGCTTGTAATAATTAAGTTTTACAAGCTCCTTAAATTGACACTTCTGGATGCTCATAGAACTTTTTAAAAAAGTCTCTTCCAGCCGAAATCTCTCTTCTCTGCTTAACAACAAATGTCCTTGTTCACTTAACTAACTAATAAAATCATTAACTATCCCTTTATAAGCTTCCTCTTCCAGCACAAAACATTTTGTTTACTCTCTGGAGTTTATGCCTGGACAATGCATAAACCAATGTATAGGCATTTACAGGCTCACAGCGGCCAATGCAATACACTCTTTCAACAGCTCTGAAAATATTTTACAGTTTCTTCATAATTTTAGGGAAATCATTTTGATTTACATCAGATACTTTATAAACTTTTAATTGAGAAGAGCAGCTCGTTTAATTCGTTACAACATATTAGTGAGACAGTAACGTGTTTAAAATTCCTAGGAAATCTTTGCATCTTTGTCATACGTTTATAACCAAACGATCTGCCTTCTGGAATGAACAGAAACATTCAAAACAGGTGCAGAGAAGTTCAACACTGAAGAATTGTAATAGACAGGAATGATAGGAGGAGATGCAACACTTCAGGAGGAAATAAAAAACATATATAGAATAAAAAAATATATACAAAAATAAGTGAATCACACATTAAATTATGAAAGAAAAAATACAGAAGAACAAGAAGGCTTTAAATGAACTCCAGACTTGTTTTCAACATGCATTCAGCCACTGTTTCATTTGAGTTCCCATGAAAATGTTACCATAAATCTCTACAAAAATGGACGGATCACTTGTGAGTGTTTCTGAAAAGTTCAACTCTAGCCACTGAAATGAGTACAAGTCACTCAGTTCTGACTGTGAAATAATATGCAACACTACAAAATTAAATAAATAGAGGCGCTTACCATTCATGCATAGAGATCTTCCCATAACGTTTCTAAACAGAGTTTTACTTACAACACAGGGCTTCATATTTTCCTCAGAAAGCATGTGTTTGCTACACAGATGGTTTGTTTAATCCATTCCCACCTAAATAAATAAAGCAATCTGCGTCCCCTCCTCCCACCCACCCTCCTCACCCCTCAAAAAAAATAATAGCCTTCATACAGGATTCTGCTGCCATTTGACAAATTGCATACACTTAGCTACATGAACATTCTCCATGAAGAAGTTACCACCGCTAAAAATACATGACGTTATTGAAAGGGAAGCAGGACGTGTTATTTAGCATAATATGGAACAGTAGCCCCTCAGATACACTTTAAAATGCTTTTAGTAGCACCTGGCTGTTTATACATCTTCCGTGGTGAAAAGGTCAATAGAAATTCACCTCTAAGGTCACAGTTGCTAAGCAACTGTTTTCGGCAGTTCTGCATCACCAACCAAGCATGTTAGGTTCCACCGCCTGGCTTCAGAATAAATCTGCGCAGCACCTTACCTGGTCTGAGGAGCATAACGAGCTTCCCTGCTTCTCCAAGGAGTGCAGGTGCCCATGGTCAAGGCACTGGTCAGAAGGATACGGCCCGGGACCACCGGCTTGCGGTTCACAAGAGCAAAGGAGAGCTCAGTCTTCAGGAAGACCACAGAGGGCTTGATGAGGTGCTGGCCAAACCGCAGCATGATAGACGTTATCCTTTAGGTCTGAAAGAGACAACAGTTGGGATGACTGGAGCACAGACTTTGCTTTTCTGGACAACAAGAATAAGACAGGCAGATTGTCTGAGTTCATTCTGAAAGAAAGCGCTATCTGTGCTATCATTATCAATGGGCTGGGTCTACAGAAAGTCCTACCCATCATTCTGAAATCTTGTGTGGTGTGACTTCCATCCAAAGCAAAAAATTTTACATGGATTCCTTAAACCCTTTTCTCATCATCTCAGCTGAGCTACAAAATTCTAGGCAGGATGTAACTTTTTCCTCCCATTGTCATTTGTTCGGTATTAAACATGTTTTGAGTCAGAGGTGCTTGGAAAAGGACAAATGATATTTCACACGCTCTTTGCCACAACATCCAGTGCACCCAAGAACTTAGAAAATACAGAAACTACATCTTCTAAAGCAACGTTTCCACTAAATACCTCAACTGAAGGAATATCAGTGACTAAGGAAAACATATTAGACATGTTCTGTGCAGGCTTTCCAGTTTGAACAAGTGAAATGTGAAGATCAATAGATGAGTGCAACATTTTATTTTACACAGAAAGCCAAAGATTTCCATTTTCATTCATTAAAACTTTCTCTCCTTTTGGCGAGAATGGAAATCCTTAAATAGCTAAGGTGCAACCTCCACAGCATCTATTTTAGGTCCTTAAGTCCAGAAATATTTAAAGTATTTAATTCAATCAGAAATATCCAAGATGCTGCAGGTTAAAATATGGAGAAATGTAGAATTTTATGTGACACAATACTTCAGACACATCAAAAGCACTGCAATAACATTACCTTGCTTGAACCAAATGACTAACCCGAAAATTCAGTTTTATATGTTTCTTCAGTTGAGAAAGACACTATTAAGAGTCAAATGGGGTCCTTTGCTGCTGTTCTTTTCTTGCAAGCCTATTGTGCTTACTAGACCCAAAGCACTGGACATATTTTAGTTCCTCGATATGGATTCCATTTTCACGGTTCTTAAAGATTTATTCGTATTTAGCATCCCACTCCTTGTGTCTGCTCCAGCTAAAGGTACAGGTACATAAGTAAGATGTAAGTGCACACACTGTGAAAGTGAATTTGGAGAGTGAAATACACTTGTCCTTTCAATGGAAGTTCTGGCTTTTTCAACTGATTCCATTAAAGAATTTAATTAAATTAAATATAAGTTAGAGAGATGCTCCAGTCAGTCATTGCATCACAAAATAAAACCTCGTACAAGATACAAAAACCTGATCAGATGGCTGCACATTCAAGCAGTATATATTCTCTGAGGAAGCAGCATGTATTTTTTTATTTTGAAAATCACAACACTCTAGGAGACCAAGGGCAAGCATGAAGTGCAGCCATCCCTGTTTCCAAAGACCTGAAAACATTCTAAAAATATATTTTTTCCCATAAATTAACAGTAAATTAAGTGTCTGAGAAGATGTGTTCTTCACTGGATATTAAACTCAGAACTTGACAAGACACAAAGTCTCTTTACATGCCAGAAGAATCCCTTACCAGAGAAAACATGTGCTATCTTGTACTGACGTCCGGAAAAAGCAGTTATTAGAGTCTGCAATCAATCTTGCTCTTTTCTCTTAAAGCAGCCCATCAACAACCTCACTGTGGGGGGGTTTCTCATTCTGATTAAAATACTTACATATTATATGATAAAGTGACATTGCTCCATAAGATTTTATCAAGTTGAGCCAACATCCTGCATGAATACATCCAAGACACGTGCCAAAGTAAACATATGCAGCACTACTAGGCAAAGAGTTTGGGTCACAACTGCTCTTTCCCTGAGGAATGTCTTCAATGCTTTCAATAACAATAAAGAACTGCTTTTTCACCAATTGTGGAAAGGATCCATACGCAGGGTTTGACTATAGAATTTAGATCAACTATAGCATGTATTTGTAATACACCTGCCACATGCATCATTAACTCATTTCTTTGCCTTCCTTAGATATATATATATATATATATGCTTAATTTATAATACTATATAATAATGTATCTTTCTCTTGACTCAGACTAACTAAATTCAGCAAGCGTTTCAAACTTGTGCTGGTTGCACTATACAATACTGCAGACCTCTCATCACTTTTCTCTCAAATTAGGAGATTATGGGAATTTTTCCTTGAACAATTATTCATACCTATTAGACATACGTAAGCTGCTTTCTACCCTAGTTATTCTTTGTACTTTTTTCTGTAAAGCGCGATCGTCTCTAGTTGATATCAATACAGATATTTTAAAAAGCATTAGGGAAATGACTAATGGTGAAACAGAAAAACCCATGGTTGTGCAGCAGCACACTGCAGAAAGGATAGAGTATTCTAGAGTGCAGTGAAGCAGGAAAATGCTTCCAGCAGAGCAGCTTCTCAGTCATCTGAATCCTACCTGCTTATTGCCTGAATGACCTGCAAACAAGCAGAAATTGATGCAGTACATGTGTAGGCATGCAGGTCACGAGATGCAAATAGTGTGTGCACAGGGTTTCCCAGCTGATTGCAATCACCTCACTAAGTCTGCTCTTCCAAAGAATTCAATTCTTCACATAATGAGGAGGTCATTGCCAGGTGGAACCAAAATCTAAATATAATTGGTAAAAGATGTTTCTTCTTTAATGATAGTAGCCTTTCTAATCCCAGTAATAAGGAGGACAATTAGGTAGCAATGTTAGAAAATGAAAGAAATCCATTTCTGATAAATGAAAATTTCAGCCCAGTTTAACATAGTTTCTGTTCTGACTATCCAGATGAAAAGTGTATTTACTCTTCCTCATATTGCACATATACATTACACTGCCTATTTCATCTGCCTCATTTTCCTAATTAAATTTCCTTCAAGCTGTGTTCTTGCAGTTGTAGGTGGGAATACAGTACTAAAGGCTAACGTAGCAAGTGGACTAATTTTACAGCCACGGCAGATCTGAGATCTGTATAATCTCTACTAAAAAACAAAACAAACCTCAAATTTATATTGGCACTCTACACCCAGAAAAGTAAGAGTGCTAAAATTAAACAAAATGTTCAGATTCACTGACATATATTTGATGCTACTCATGCATTTATCATAATTTTGAGATCTAAACATATGCTTCAATTCTCCAAGTATGTTTAGTTTCGGGGGTTGAGAATTTTGTTTTGTGCTTTTATAACCATAGAATGGTTTGAGACAGAAAGGACTTTTAAGAATCATCTATTTCCAATCCCCGTTGCCATGGGCAGTCAAATCTTCCACTAGATCAGGTTGCTCCATGCCCCATCCAACCTGAGCTGGAAATCATGGAGGCTGCAGAATTGATGGAGTGAAATACACAAGATAGGTGTATACTTCTCATACGGCAGCTCCATAGTAAAGACCAATATGGTATCAAATGTCTCTATGGCCCATAAGGGGTGATGGCACTAATTTTTCAGGCTGTCTTCTTCCTGCCTTTACAGACCAGCTGGATGCTCAGTGGAGGCAGTGGTAATACTCCACCACGCCCTTTTATTTTATCATACAATTACTTGCCCTTAGATAGGTGTTGAGATCACCGCCTGCAGGGAACCAGGCTTGATGCTTTCACTGAGCAATCACATGAACGCTCTCCTAAGGAACAACAAATCTGGTTGTAAGGACAGAACACACAAGAATGCAAAATGGGCTGATAACTTCAAGTGTGTATTTTGAAAAAAGACAATTATAATGCCATTATCGCTGTTCTAACGTAAATGAATATTTCAGAAACAATCTGAGTATATTTTAAAGTTTGCCATTTTACAGTATTACTATCACCTTCTCATTAATTTTGACACGTCTTATTCTTCTACTCAGTTTCACTGTAAAAACACAGCAAAATGGCAAAATGTTTTAAAAGCCTTATACAAGTATCTACAAGACAAGACAACTTGCATCACACACGCTAGTTAAGGGAAAAAAGTAATTCTTCAGTATGTAATGCTTATGACTAACTTCAGATTTCTCCATGGCACTTTCTAAACTACCCTTTATCTTCCACAATTACATCATTGGAGGCACATCTGGCATTTTTCCAAAGTTTGTGTGGAATGGGCTGTCTGTACATAGACACCTGAATGGTGCATTATATTGAATGAATGACAGACAATGAAGAACTGCTATCTCTTGTCTTGCAATGCTTACCTGTTCTGTAAAGTGATTCCCTCCCCTTGCTGCCTCTTTGCGAGGATGAAATCCACACAACTCAGAATATTACTTAGCGCTAGCAATGAATTTTCTTGTTTTGAGCAGCCAGAGTTTGCCATTCTGATCAAACAGTACTTTAAAATAGTAATGAAATGAAAGCATATTATTCTGAAATCAGTCTGTTTTTATACTATCCCTTCATCCCTGGAGTGGCTATATCTCTCAGCATCCTCTACTCCTACCCTTGTAGAAGATTTAACTATGTATTTTGAGCCAAAATACAGCATCCTGCTGCTATTTCTCTTCTGAAAAACCAAGAATTATTGTAAAATTAGCAAAGGTGTGATAACCACAGCTCAGTTTCTCTCAGTGAGGTTAGTACTTAAAGCTCTACACATAGCACCGAAAGAAGCTTGAATGATTATTTTCCATTTTCACCACCTACAGAAGCTACCAAACAGAAAGCCCATTAAATATGATGCATGCAGCCAGTCCTGGTGTTGACAAGTACTGATTTCTCACGTCATACACAGATTATGATGGACTTGAATCCACTACACGTGGCTTCACCTGCTTAATCTAGCAGCAAAGAAAACATCAAAATTATTGCTATTTAAATACATTGCCATTTTCTCAGCATGGTCAATCAAGCTAAATTATCTACATGTAAGATGAAAATAGACTGTGGTCTGTTGCATACTACCAAAGCACCATAATATATATGATGCTAAGGACCATCCATTTGCAATCCCATAGCATGCCTTCCACTCACAGCTCGGTTCCCTTTCACCCAATCTGAAGCAGCAGTGTTTCCAAGTCCTTCTGGGGCTGTGTTTTTCCATTCTGCTCTCATGCTGTTGGCCTCACAGTCTTGTACTTGCAAACTCTAGTACTGCTAGAGCAGATTTTTTTGAGGTGTGACCATGACCTCTGTAAAAACTGCCCCTTCCTCCCATTCATCTCCAACTGCCTGTATGTAGCTTTCATTACACCAGGAGACCCAAGAATACATCCACACAAGGCTTACTGACCAAGCAGCACCCAGACCTGAGCTCAGCACAGTCTCAGTAACACTAACAGCATCATAAACAGAGCAGTTCCTGCAATGTCCAAGGGTCTCCGCAAGCTTTTTATCTTACTGAATTAATAAACCCAATACAAACATTTAGAGGAAAAGGCAGGCACTGTACTTAATTTAACAGTTCCTCAGGAATACAGATGAAGAGTCATTTAATGAAAATATATTACCAGATTTATATTTATACATAGCTAAGACTAGATAATGGGCTCTTTACATTTATGTGTGGTGCATCTGTGTTTAACGCTAGATGTTGGAACCTTTAAGACATCCCATTACCTTTCACTTTATTATCTTATATATGCATATGCACTCCGAAATAAAGCCATTTGAAACATGTTATTCCATGGATACTGGAATTAATAAAGTCTTGTTTCCAAGGATTTATGTCTCTCTCTTTGCCATAAATCTCTTTGTTCCAACCACTAAAATAAGTTCTCCTCCATGGCCCTTACAGCATCCCCATCAGGTAAGTGACAGCAGTGCTGTGGTTAATTCAGTCTTCTGCAGGCGATGAGTAGCCAGGCCAGAGGTGCATGCTGCCTGCTGCCAAACACTGTGTGTAACAGCTGGGAGGATAAAGGCACTCCCACCTCAATGAGTAGGAGCAAGGATGTGCCACAGAGAAACAGACTGTTCCAAATGTATGGTCTAATTCTATAACTATTACTGTGGTGTACACCCATAACTAATTATACATTACACAATTAAAAGATGAACCGTTGAATTCTTATTTGAAGGTTTATACAACATTCACTGGCAAAATGCAAATGTGCATGGCTTCTTTACTATTTCTGCAGCGTTTAAACCAGTAGGACTGCAAACTGCATGCAAACAACAGTAGATAGAAAATAGAGGAAATTGCTGTAAACACAGAAAATAGCTTGCAAATCTTTCAAAAATACAGACTGCACATTTTAGTGAACTGCTGTGAAGAAGGGTGGTTGTGGGTAAAGGAATTAGTCTGAGAAAGAGGCAGTACACTTCCCTAGGCGTTGCTTTCCCTCTCTGCCCATGTTTTCTCTGATTTTCCACAACTCATGCTTTTTGTATACATAGTAACTACAGGTTATCCACCGCAAGCAACTATAGGCCACGGTATGGTTACCCAATACAGCAACTGTGAAACTTAAGCTCTCTAACTGGAATAATGGAGAATGGAGAAATAGAACAGGAGCTGTGCAACCCCCTTCATGCAACAGTAAGCCTTATCTAGAGCAAGATGATGAAAACTATGCTACCCACTGCAACAGCAATCGCTGTCGTATGCATCTCCCAAAGTATTTTATATTTCAATATGTCCCCCTGAAATTATTATGAGGTTTGTAGTTGGCTTTTTTTTCCCCACAGCGGATGGTGAAATCTTCATAAATTATCCACTAAAACGTAACACTGAGGTTTCTAGCTTCAGCAGATGAGTCTGAGAATCAGGATGTATAATCAGGACACAGCATTTTCCTCTTGGTTAATTTTCACAAGCAAGAGAATTCAAGGGTGGTCTCGTCAATATTCTTAAAATTAAATTTCAAAAATATGGATGTTGGAGGGTATTTCATCCTCTGCAACACTGTGCAGCATAAATATAGCTAAGTCAAAATCAGAAAGGAAAGTCAAGAGCCTAAATGTGCATCTTCAAGTATGCTGGTCTGCATTTTTGGTAAGGGCTGAGGAATGCTTAAAATGCTCCTTTAAACGTAAGAAAACTTTTAAGAGCGCATGATTTCTCCAAGTATATGATAATTATGACATAAGACCATTAATATGTCATGGCATCTACTGATCAGAACTGTAACTGTGTGTGCACACCATTCTCCGCCTTGCTTTTTATTTATAGTTGCCAAATATCCTAAAAAGCATGCGATTTAATCTGCCTATAAGTACCCTAAGGTTCCTGAATTTGTTTCCTTTTAGGCATTCTCAGTGATTATTCTTGGGCCTACTTTCTCTGTACAGAATTGCATGAGTCACGTAATGAAGCTATAAACCAAGCAAATAATTGTGTATGCTTTTGCTGCATTTCTGCCTTCCTTTCCAACTCCAGATCACTAAAGACATGAACAAAAATGTTTTAATGTTACTCTTTTTAACTTCTCAAGATTAAAGAAAAAAACAACAACAACAACAACACAAAACATTTATGGTCACACAGTGAACTGGAATAACTGAGACAGTATTATGTTCTCATTTGTCAGTAAACTCGATAACATTTAAAGACGAACTGGGTGCCAGATGACTGTTCTGCAACTAATTCGGGAACAAATTTCTGTATAATCTACTGAAAGTGCTTTGGAGTTCCTTGCCAGCAAGGCTTTCTAATAAGATATTCATGAGTAATTAGAAATCTATAGACGTGATTAAATCTTAATCTACAATCTGCAGGATGAATGTCTAGGCTGAAGCTCTGCAAACTGGCAGAGAGCTGTGCCAGAGGTCCCTTGGTAGGTTCAAGAATTTGGCTGACATTTGTCAAAGCCAAAGCTCTGATTTATTTGTGAATTTCTCAGACTGCACTGGTTTCTTCTGGACAGATAACTCATAAAACAGACCGCCAGCTCATTTCCACAGCTCTCCAGTACAGCCCTGACTGCTCAAGTATCAAGATCAAATATTTTACAGAAAGTGGGCATAAATTGGTTGTTTCTAATGAAGGATTTGGACTACCACCGCACCTCTTAAATAATGGATTTAATTTGCATTGCCTTTATTATTTAAAAGATCATTTCCGTGATCCATATGTACTACACTACACAAGCTACCCAGTAGGTGATTCTATTCAGTAAAGCCAAGATCTCACTAACTCTCGTTTTTTTCCCAATAGCAAGAAATGGTTACAGACTTAAGCGTGAGACTCTGACTGAACCTACTGATAAATTCATTTTCTCTTGTTGTAAGAAATTGATTGGCTTACGCAAGCGTATTTCCCAGGCAGGATAAAACATCCCAACTTTTTACACATAGTAGCCTTCCCGTTTCACAAAATTTATGCACTTGACACAACAGGGTGAATGTAGTCTAATAACAAGTGACATGCAGGCTAATGTCAAAAAGGCATTTAAAGAAAAAGATTATCCAACTAGTCTGGCATTGCAACATACGTAGCCACCGCTCTGATGAGCGAGAAACATTTCACTTCTGTGATCAGCCAAAGATATCACAGAACTTTGGAAAAGTAAATAGATATATTATGAATGGGAAAACAAAGCAGAGAGCCTTTACAGAGCACAAATTGCCAGAAAGGGATAAAGGAAAATCTTTTTTTCCTTGGTCAATCTAATCAAATTCAAATCCTCTGAAGTTAGCTCCCAGATCACTAATATTTAGCCTTGGGTCAAATCCATACTACCGGTATTGAGAGACTACAAAGGACTGCAACATTATCTTCAATGATCTCTGCTACTTTTCCAGCAGCCAGCAAGCCTAAAACAAGAGCTGGTAAAGTAAACTGCCAACACAGAAAAATACAGGCAAAAAACACTGAACCATCTAACAGTGTTTTCTATCTAAAATGAGAAAGCAACACATACACACACTGCCAACTAACTTTTGCTAAAGAAAGGAATGTCATTTTGCTAGATCCACTCTTGAATCTTCTGGGATGTAAAATCCCTTCAGAGAGGAAAGAAATCCAAATATACTATGAAAATAAATAAAAATAAATGTGTAAGGACCCCCCAAATACATACAATAGGAAAAAAAAAAAGCAGGTAAATTTTAAGCAATGTGGTTTCTCAAGCTTTATTCACTAAATTATCTGGATCACAGATTTCAATATTCCCAATTAATCTTTCTACAATGCAAAAACCAAGCAAAAAGTATGAGAACTCAGATGGCTTGTGTAACCCCAACTTATGCGCAAGCATTGAGAAACAGTCTAATGATGAAACCCTACAGTAGTAGTGCTTTCCCCAGGAGCCACTGCCTCCCCTGCTCTGCAGGTGACTCTGAAGTTTCACCTCTTTCAGAAAAGTCTCAGAGTTACTCTGTGATGGTACACAAGATATGAAATACACACTTCCTATTAACAATCAACAATGCCACATCAATTTTCAGTTTACACTGGGGATGCTGGGGTAGATTTCTAGACATGAGGAAAATACACCTGAAGCTGAACACAGTAAGCACTGTACAATTTGAAGTGCACCATAAATCCAAAGTTAAGTCTTAAAATGTGCATCCAAATTTGGTGAATTTTTCTGACCTTAATCTCTGTCAGCTCCCCACCTGTAAAACTGAGATAATACCACTTCCCTCACTGGGGCTTTGTGGAGATAAATTTAAATTAAAACCTGTTAAGCACTTGGATACTGCAGTGATGAGCAGCATAGAAAAGCGTATGAGGAAATTAATAATTCTGATGTCTGAGCAAGGCCTGAATGATGCGCTGTAAATAATGCTCAAGGCTACACATCAAACAGTGAGGATAAAACAACATCGTTAATAGCCACTCATTAACAGTACTGTCCATCACGTGCACTGAGTAAGGAAGAAGTCTTCTGGAAAAGAACTAAGTGTTCATACAGGTAAAGACATATTCTCATAATGCACATGCATAGGAGAAGCTGAATTTAGGTTGCAATGCCAACCCTTAATGCTAACATTCTTCTCCTGACTGCTTCCTTTTGCATTATTAATCATACTCTTTCCACACAGTTTGTATGTGTAACATTTATACACAAAGAATGAATTATGATCTCATTGCAAAGCTCTCTGATTTCCATGCACAACTGGTAATGAACAAAAGCTGGTTAAAAAAACTTCCATTAGAGGAATAAAATACTGAGCTTGCCGAGGCTTGGTAAACTCAGCAGGGCTCCTACTGAGCCTTTTCTCTGGAATTGCTCAAAACAGTCCAAGTGCTACTTCTTTTAGCACTTACGATGTAATACCATAAGAGACTGGGAAGGGGAGAATGTATTGGAGGACTACCCTTTAATCACAGGCATTCCATTTCCAACTTCAATAACAACAACAACTGACATGTTCCCTTCGCTTTCTCCTGTGAAAATAGACAAATTAAACCAGAGGCATGCATGGGAGCCAGGGAGAAATACTACTGCCCCTGGATGCTCTCCAGTACCCTCCTCTCTCCAGAAAGCCCTTCTGCATCTTGTGGGAGCTGGGTAATGCTCACATTTTAAAGCTGTTTATGCAAGCCCTTCTCCAGCAGCAACTGCCTCCCTCTCCAGACCACATGTGCATGCTCTCAAGGCGTTGGGTACCACCGCAACACCTCCTGCCAACAGCGGGGTGCAACTTAGCAAATGAGCTTCATGCTAACAGTCCTGCTATCGGACTCAAGGCAATAAACTCTAGGAAGCTAGAGAGTCTCTAATCCTGATTTCTTTTAGATGACATACAAATTGCTCATCGAATGCAAGAGTAACACTCAGCAACAGAAGATGAGAACCAGATCCTACCTGTTCCAGCTCAAGGAGTACTCAAGCTCTCAGACAGCATCACGTGCTTCAAATTACAATAAAAATTGTGACCAGCTAAGACATCTGTCTCCAGAGAGTACTAGGAAGACATTATTTGTTCAAGTCAACAGTGTTTTACTATACTTTGTCAACAGATTTTACATATATAAAACAACCTTTATAGTAATATCAAACCGTAAGACATCGTACCTGGAATATTCCATCTTCTCAAAAGGGCAACAGAAAGACAACAATTTTTAAATATTTAATTAGGAGTAAACTCAAATTTACATAATGATATGGCACATTTTCAGCTTGTGATGAAGACAAACATCTCTGCATATTATCAGTACTTGAAAGCGTAGTCATTTCTGTTTCACTTTGCTTACAGAACGCCCCAAGAGATTTTCACACTCACGTGCATCATTTCAGATGCTTCTGCTATTTTCCTTTTATTTAACTAGTTCATTGTTGATATAAGTTTGGGACAATACTTCTGTAGCAGTAAAATATTTGGTACTTGACCAAAGTTTGAGGTACGCTCTAAAATAATTGTATTTGCCTTTAGCAAACAATTTATTTGAGTTTGGAACAAAACTGCTGATGGAAGCTGATGAAAACTACTCCAGCTTGAAATGCACTGACAGATGTGCTATCCAGCAAGGGATTTCCCTGGAAATTTTCTAATTTTCTTTCGCTAATTTAGAAAAGGTTCATTTAGAATCTGTTAGAATATACTGAAGTACAGGGTCACACAGTTTCTATTCATGGGAAAAGGGGAAAAAAAATGTAGCTGAGACTCCTGAGCCATAGCAGGTAGAAATCCATCCAGAAATCAGAAGTCTTTAAACGATTTCACGTTTTCTAGCAAACAAACTGCAAAGCCCACAATTCAGTCACAGAATTAATACAATGCACGTGCATTTCTCACTTTATAAGATTTCAGGGGGAAAAAAATGTAAAGAAAAAAAGATCCACAGAAAGCTTCCTCATTTTCCCTCTCTGCTGAAGAGGTACTTATTTGCTAATAAACAAATTTAAGCAAACAGCAACAAAACACAAGGACATGAACACTGCATTAAAAACAAAACAAAACAAAAAAAGCACTACAGAAGTACTGACATCTCAGATTTGTTGTATTAAACCAAACAGTATCTTTCAAGGTTATGATCTGTAGAAATTTTTGAAGAGTCCCTCCACACCTGCAGCTGCAAGAACTCTGCTTTTTGCAAAGCCAAAACGGTATCAAAGAAATTCATCAGTAATTATGAAAACCAAGATGACAACACGGCCAAAAAGGGGAAAAAAAAGAAAAAGAAAAAAAAAAAAAAAAAGAAAAATGCCTCCTCCTCCTCCTCCTTCTAGACCCTTCACAGGTCCTTTGCCCTTCTTTGGATGCACTCCAGAGTGTCAATGTCTTTCTTGGAATGAGGGGCCAACAGTGAACACAGCACTCAAGGCTTGACCTCACCAGACTTGAGTACAGAGAATGATGGCCACGAGCCTTATGGAGCAGTATGCTCTATAAGTTTTAGCAAATAAATCTTGTTCTTGTGCTCTCTGAAGCAATTGTACTAACAACCTAGTCTGAGTTAATACAGGTTCTTTAGTATTAATCTCAACGAATGATTTTTATTTTAATACATGCCCATTAACTTTGAATTACAGTAGCTGAATGAAGGTTCTCCCTTCTAGAAGCTCCACGTGCTCTCCACAGATTCCCTTCAGATCTGTTCCACAAGTAAATAACACAGATTTCCTTTCCAGCTTCTTACTGGAATAGCATTAAAGCACAGATATCACAAAACTAACGTTTCCTGAACACAACAGAAACACTTGGAGATTTTGTTGTTGCTTTTTGCCTGCACATAAAACACTTCTAATGCATTTCACTACACATAAAGAGAAACAACTAGATAGCAACATAAAGAAAAATACTTCTACATTCAGCATATAAGTTCCAAGCAATGATTGATCAGTGTGGTAACTTTAAAGCCTGAAGCTTCATTCTTTAAGTTCCTTAATATCCTTTAAGACGTAGGACTGATATTCTAATTTATTGTTTTAACTGAAGAGTATACAGGTTGCTATAGCAATGGCTTATCTGCATTCCAACATTTGAATAGTTTACATGGAATGCTCACTTCTACATGTAACTCAGCAGAATGTAGAGCATAGGACACTACACTCCTAGATGTAGGTTTCCAGTTTGCACCTGCACCCTGGACATTTGTAGGGAAGTATGCTTTTGAAATCTTTGCATTACAGATAAAGAAGCTACCCTACAAAATTAGCAATTTGGGATGTAAGGCTAAGATGGAAGAGTCACATCATCTCACAGGAAGTCCCTGAAGCTATTATTGCTTCTCTTGAAAAGGGATCCGAAACTCAAAACTAGTGCAAGGAGCAGCTATTTCTGCTGCGCAGCCACGTTTCCCCTCTGTCAGTTCTGTGCACAGGGACAAACAGGACCAAAGATCCCAACAACAACACCTGGGGGGAGCCCATTCAGAAAGGCATAGTGAGGGAAATCACATTCCGATGCCTGCTCTCTTCAGTTGGATGGGGACAATATCATTGGGAACGGCAAATTTGTATTCCCAATTTCTACGCATCTATAAAGAAAGTCTGGCTGAAGTTTGCAAAATTGCCTTGTATTTAATGAAGAAATATGTATATTTAATGGGGGTTTTTTAATTTAATAAATAATAAGTTTATTTAATGAAGAAATATGAATTACTTGGAGAACATTACTTTATGGGAGAGTTCTGAAAACAAAATCAGAGCACATTATTAACATATTTTTTTTAATTCTTATTAACAGTGGATGCACATACATATGTGTCTAAACCCACTCAGCAACAGCAGGAAAGAGGCAGTTCTACTGCAGAGATATTGTCATTGTTTCCACACTAGAGGAAACTCAGCAGAGCACATCCCCCCAGCTAGTTACACTCACCCTTATTTCTTACATATATTTCTATTCCCAAACCCCGCTGAACATAAACATACAAATACTCAAACATTCATTGGGTATGTACAAAACAAGCCAAAGCACCAGAAGCTACAACTATTATTTTCCCAAGTTCGGAATGCAGAATTTACCCACCCTCATGCAGAGCGTTCAGGGAAAAGACAGAAGAGTGCAGGATGATAGATGGATCCAGACTGAGCCATCCTTTATTCTGCAAACAGATCTTGCTAATACAGTAGCATACGAACGATCAGCTCTTCCCCAGAGGCAGCCCTTTCCCTCAACAGGTATGGAATCTGACATGACGAATATTGATTTCCCCTGAGGAATTTATTTTCCAAACACAAGTGAAGTATTATCTCAAATCAGCAATCAAACCTCAGCAGCGGTTTACATGTAAAGACATTTAAAATATTACTGTTGTATAAATAGTATGTAAATAACCAGGTATGCCTAAGCGCAATATGTATTTGCAAACAATTACTAGATATACTAGATGTGAGTACTGCAATACCTAATTATTACTGAATCAACACTGTTCATAAGTTAACATCGATATTTCAGTGTCATTCACTACAGGCGTAATCCAAATTCCTATTAACAGGAAGGAAAAATTCTGATCACGCTGTAATCAACAGACACAATCTAAGAAATCCCATTTATCCATCAATATCGTAGATCTAGTCTCTTCTGATGTAATTTAGTGCCATTTCAGTTACACAAAGTTAAACTAGGTAAATTACCCATAATTTATTTTACTATTTGAGATAATTTACGGCCTCTCTCTACAGTCGACAGTATGGCTCCCCTGGATGTGAGACTATTATTCGACTTACATTTTTGATTTTTACATCATAAAGTTCACCAGAGTTGAAGAGGAAAACAGTGAATCTTAAATGGATATACTTATTCCACTCAAGAATATCTATTTGAGATTCCTCCTATTCTTTCTTCATGAGTATATCTACAGAATAACATGAAAGGAGATGGAAACTGGAAAATATAATACTTATCTGGAATATATAGCTCCCCCAGATTCCTCATATGAAGGCAGGGCATCAAATAATAACCCCCTTCTAATTTAGTCTGTTAACTCATTTTCTACTTGCCCAGTTTGCTTGAACTGTTTAATCAGGGTAAGAACTGATGTCTGTAATCAGAAGCAACCATACATTGGCTGGTGTCATCTTGCCGTACGGTCGGAGGCACTACCAGCAGTACATATACTACACTACTGGAGCTATCATATTTTATGTTAGTTTTATAGCAGAAAATGCATGAGAAGAACAAGACCAAATAAAGTACAATTTCTTCTAGTCAATGGGGATTTAATACAAATCAAGTTAGCTATCTGGAATCTATTTTTTTTATTTCATGTTTTAAATTCATTTGAAAGCTTGACTGTTAGAAAACGCTGTATGTTCAAAATACAAATACTTCCACAGAAAAACTTAGCAGCCCATGACATTTTCATTAAGTAGAATGATATGAATTTACCATGAAATGTATAAAATGAACTTTTGGGAAAAGAAATTAGTAACAGACATTGATAAATAATCACAAATATCAGTGAACTGGTTTTAGCTAAAGACTGCAGAATTTAGCCCCACATTAACATTACTGGTAATTTGAAATAAACATTAAATCATTGCAGATAAAGTTTGCACATAACAGACTGAAGAATGCCCTAAAAAACAGGAGGACGTTGACAGAAAGCAAGAAAATGGATCTACTGGGAAGGCTGAGCAGAGGCATACAGACTGGGCTCAATATCAGGCTTAGAAGAGATACAGTCTTGTATTTAGATATTGGGAAACTACACAGAGAATGGGCAGCTTAGAAGTGACAGAGTCAGAAGAATTAATCACACAGACGTTGCAGCAAAGGTCAACAACAACACTGGCTGTACACAAAGGGAAATCTCAAGCAAAGAAATGGATGTTACATTGCTTTCTGAACTTGGCTCTGCTGCAGCAAGAGCTGGAATAGTGCCCCACTGCTGGATTTATTAATTTTTTTATTTAATCACATAGATATGGAGGAAAATAGTTGGGGAAACGGCAAATACAACCAATCAATTAGAAGACATTACTTTGCAAAAGGCCACAGAACTCCATCTATCCAAGTTACTGAAGGAAAACTTAAGGATTAGCTTGAGGGTAAAAGCAGCTACAAGCTGCATACATTTCCTAACACAGGTCTTCAAAATCTGTAAAGACTTAAGCATAAAAACTAACGATGGAGGACTATTAAAAAGATTAGATTAGAAATTAAGCATGTCTTGTTTTTCTTTTTTCTTCTTATTTTTCCCTTCCTTGAAGTTAATTTATCACTTGAATAAATTACTAAGAGCGGTAGATATTCCATGAAGAGTAATTTTTAACAAATCAAGTTAAGATGCTCTTCTGAAAGATATAATTCAACTTTGAATTCATCTGGGGACCTTGTTTGGCCTCATCCCATGACTGTGGAAGCCAGGCTAGGCTGGTGACAGCAGTGGGAAAATAATGCTTTCAAGCAATCTTTCTGCTGTATATGCCAAGTACACCAATATTTTGGTGTTTTTAATAGCATGTTAATGACCATTGGGCAGGCAGTTATGGTAGGGCACTATGATTAAATGAGGTAATTTGTAATTAAAATTAAATGCAAGTTTAATTTCTGTTACACCTTTGATTCTATTACGAATGCTAGGCCAGTACTTCCATAATAACTCACATTAATCAACATTATCTGCACTTTTTTAAGAACTTGCTATGCAATCTCTTCTTTCACTCCCAAAAGTCTGCCACTGCAAGAAGAAAAACAATACCTTATACTTACTTTCAAAACATAACTTAAAGAGCTTAGGATGATTGTTGAAAGGTTCGCTGTTGGTAATTTTACAGGCCTTTATTTGCAATCAGGTATAAAACTAAATTTAAAAGGCTGACTATAGCACAAACAGTCCTCAAAAATAACCATTTTGTTTTGTAAATAAGAAAGCAAAAGTTTGGCTTCCTCCCACGTTATTTTTTTTGAACTGGGCAAAGCAAGTTGAAGTGGAAGTAAACAAGGCAGATGGTTAACTGTCTGCATTCTTTGGAATGCCATCAACTCACCAGCTACCAAATTACTGCTGGGTACACTTACTCACCATCAGTACCAGAAAAATTAATTAATCCTTGGGGAGTCATATGAACCAGCTCATGCAGCAGCGGCCTTTCATCTCCAGTGGTCTTTTTCAAGCTTAGATTCCCAACAAAATCTACAAAATTTAGTTCTAACTTTCCTAAAGATTCAGCTGCCGCTACCACCACCATACGTTACGCTGGCTCTCTGTGTAAAGTGATGTTTCTTATAGACTTATACACTCCCCTTGCCTCCCACCCCCACTTGCTTTACACTCCCTTCATTAAGATGTGGAATTACAGCAAAATTAAGGTCCTGGCCAAATCAAGAATGCTGGACAGCAACTTCAGCATGAACTCCAAAAAACGAATTTGCAGTCTAACCCAGCATTAAGAGATGAACTAAAAAGCAGAGGCTAAAGAGTAAGACATGACATGGCCAATGCCAAACACCACTTCAGTGAAAGTACGAGTGAGGAGAGCAGCAAAAATGTGTTCCCCACATTTAGTTGTGAAATAGAAAAAGATTAGTGACTCCTAACAGCACATACATGCACTGGAAAAAGCAACAAAAACCTCCTAAAATATTTCTTTATAATTTAAAATTGAACATTATTACACTAGCATTCTAATCATCCCAGAGTTTTGAATATGAAAAGACCTTGTTAAAATGTCTCACTTTACCTAAGGAGAACTATTATAATGATCACAGTGTTGTACTTCTGCTCACGGTACATCTTCGTGCTTGAAAACTCAAGTCTTGCTAAAACGCAGCTTACTTTTTCTACCGGACCAAGTACAAAAAGAACTCTTGGCAGGAGGCTCTGTATTCCTTACAGATTCAGAAGCAAGGAAAGAAACAACCCAGAAACCTACCAGGCTCAAAGCCATCATTTGGCCTCCTACAAGCAGGCAAAGAGATGAAGAACAAACAGATAAGCAGCACTTTAGGGAAGGCTTGAAACTTGACCTTATCTATCACAAAGCAGGAATCAAAACATTAGGAAAAGCTTAAGAGGAAGCTCTAATTTCTATATCCACACTGCTAAGAATTAGAAGGACATATGGTTTCCTAAAACAGAGCATACATTCTTAATCTAGAACTTACTTGAACTATTTTGAAATGTAATTGTATCAGACCTGAGTTTTGCATCCAGACCTACTTTGGAGGCCAGTTGTCAAATGTATCAATTCCCTGTTCATGGCATCAGGGCGCTTTTTAAAAATATACATATCCATAGACAAATAATTCTGTGGGTAGAGGGACGATGTGCACTGAGGAGCACACCCTGGCTTTCTTGCATCAGATCAAACCTCAGGCAAATAGCCCTGGAGACTGGTGATGGCTGCTACCAAAAGGTTTACACCCAGTGATTTTTGCATGGTTAACAGTTTGGAGGCACTCAAAGGCAGCCATGGCGCCAACCATCCTGTTGTATCTAAAAGGCAGAGAAGCATTCTTTCCAGTGCATGAGGGTAGCTGATGCAGCTTGGTTACCTGCTTACCTCATACACTTATACAGTGAAATAGTAATCATGGATGTAAACAAAAAATCACCAATGTACAAGAGGCTAACATGTAAAGTTAAAAAGAAAGAAAGTAACACAGAAAATTGCATAGAAACTCAACAACTCCTCTGCATGAGGGAATTCACCCTGATACAAATTGACTGAGGGTGACCAGACAAGCTCTGCTGGTGGGGCCACTCAGCTCCTACCATTTATTCTTTATTAACTTCTGCTGTAATATTTCTGGGGCACATCAAAGAACAACAGAGAATGATGTTGATAATCCCTCTCACATATAAAAACTTTCATTACAGAGTGTTAAAGGCATCATTCTGTCTGAGAAATGGGAATGGATAGGGGTTGGCTTTTTTCTATCCTGGGGAAATATCTAAGGCCCTTTCTCATGGTGACGCTGAGTGCTGTTGCCAGAATTTGTTCTGAAGGCTACAGATGCACAATATGATGAAAAAATCTCTTTGATAAATGGGAGAAGGGGAAAAAAAAAAGTTCAGCAGACCACTTTTCTGTGTCAGACCTAGAAAATGCTTTCCATTCTAATTAGTTTTAAAACGTTTCTTGTAAACACTTTTCTATTTCTTCCTGAAAAGTTGTCAGCACTAATTTTAACAGAAGTGACTGTATTCAACATCTTCCCTCACAGAACCATGGCAAAACAAGTTTTACTTTTCATCCACGATAACAGCTGTGTTCCCTTTGCTGGTGCAGTTACAGCAATCAGACAGCCTGAGTTGGCTGAGGTGCACTCTCCTCATTTCCACTTCAATTCAGAGAGATATTCTTGCTTGTTTCCCAAGCCCAACTCCTACCCTACGTGGCTGCCTTATTTACACTAAGTGTACCCCAGGAAGGACTGCATCTCAGAAATCCAGCAGAACTACCTATGGGTTTAGCACACAACGGAAACTTAAGAGGTTTGAAAGGATGGCACTGCATTAATTCCTAACCTCATGAAAAATCAAGCAGTCTTGCTTTGTTTTAATATGCAAAGAATTACAAAAGGAGAATATGTAATAAAACCAAGAGATTAAATTATCCTCCCAGTCCTTAAACAAACAAATCAGATTGGAGTTGTGTCTCATCCACAGAAATACAGGAGCAAAGAATTTGGCCCCAGATTCATATCAAAGAAGTCCGCTGCCCTAGCCAGTAAAAGCTGCCAATGGTGCCTCAAGAAGTTTAAGTAGAGGGCATTGCCTATTACAGATTCCTCAGTGTAGAGGAAAAAAAAAAAAAAAAAAAAAAGAAAGAAAGAAAGAAAAATAAACAACAGCTTCTCAGATGCTGAAATCCTCAGCAGAAGAGAATCTACAGTTCTCATTACTGTGGTGCACATGAAAAGTAGCTTCCTCAACTTCAGTAAAGCCAGATGACTACAAAGAACAGACACAGCCCCTATGTTTTATTAAACCCTTTAAAAATTGATACCAAAAGTGCTCCAGTGACAAGAACTGACAACTTTGATTAACATAGCCACATTTCCTTCCTGTTCCTATATCATATCCACCATAATTTTAAAAATAAATAAATAAAACCTCATTCTATTTCATAAAGTTTATAAAACTTCTGAAACCCACCTATTTGCAAGAAAGTGCTGTGTATTCTGGGAACCAGAAAATACACCCAAAACTTTATCCCCCACAATGCACGGCACAGAAATTGGAAGGCTCTACACCCAGGAAGAAGCCCTTGCCTATGATATCTATTCAGCATTATTTCAAATACTGTTCCTGCAGAGAGTGCTGGAACTGGGGCCCATGGACTGACAGAAAAAGCAGCTTGACCCTCTGCCCCTGTCAGATCTGAAAATACGCAATCAGTGGGCAAGGGGACAGCACATAGGCATGTGGAAGAAAACAAAACATTACTTCATCATGATTATTACTTTCTTTAAATGCCTACAGGCAGAAAGAACATTCTTAATTGTCCCAAGTAACCTGAAACAAGTTTTTTCACGTGGTAACAGTATCATCTTGTAAAATCATTCAGGCTTATTTCAGATTCTCTGTTGCTACTTTTTTATTATTACTATAGTATGAACAGCTTCAAAATCATATTTCCTTGTCTCAGCCAACTGTTTGCCAACTTAACTGTAGCACTGTAGTGTATATTCTGTAGGTTCGAGCCTTAGACTTCTTTAAGTTAGCAAAAGCCACATGACAAAATAATTGCATCACACATAAATCAAGCTTCTGGAAAAGCCATGGGAAGGGCTTCCAGCATTCTGCTGGGCAGTGGGCACAAAAGGAGCAAGGAGCATTTGAATCCATTAAGATTACAGACAGTTTCTAAAGAACTTCCCTCACAATCAGCTTTTCCATTGCTTAGCTAACACCAAGAACAACTAGAGGATTTTACAATGTTTGTATTTAAGACAATTAAAATTAGTATTAGTGGCTGTGGTAGCAGTAGCTGTCAGAATCAAACTGCCAGGATGTGTGTGCATGCACACATGTACGCGCCCCCAGCATGGGAAATGATCTGCTTTTGTGGACAGAAAATATCATTTCATCTTTTACTTCACGGCAACCGTTAGCAGTCAAATTAACATCAGTGGGGTTACTTCCAGGCTTAAAACTAAACATACCAACTCTGTGGACAACACCAGATCTTCATCCCCATCTTGGGAACAACGCAACACAATCCAGACACAATTTCCCTGGGCTCTCCTGACAGTAATTTGTGAGAGAAGTACCATTAATAGTGAAAATTATCACATAAAAAGGCCACATGACATTATGCAAAAAAGAAAAAAGAAAAAAAAAACGAAGCCAAAAAAGTTGAGAGAGACCCTACAGATTATGAACTTTGTCCATGTTCTGCCCAAACTGACTAAGTTACAGTACTGCCTTAATTTATGCCCCTGTCTTTGATGTAGCTATTAACTGGATGTGCCTCTGACCTTGGCTAGATGACAGAGGTAAACTGCTTCCCAAGGATGAACTGCACTTGAACAGTTCTTTATTATCAGGCAGGCCTGATATTTCTTTTAAGAGCTGTGCCTCTATTTATTCTTTTGTTTAGCTTATTTTGATAAAATAAGTACATCTCTTTAGAAAAGAACATGCTACAAATCTATTCCATTGCCAACTTGCTGCACTCTGGGATATAGATTTTTTTTCTTTCTTTTTTCTTTCTTTCTTTTTTTTTTTTTTTTTTAATAGCTGTATGATCATTAATGAGAATTATTGGATACCAGACACTTCTGAAAATTACATTCTGCTTATAGAAGCACACAGGAGAATTTAATCTTTTTTTTTTTTTTTTAAATTTCATTTAAAATGTTAAAAAGAAACAAAAAAACCCTATCACTTTTGCTTCTCCTCATCTTAATAATTAGTAAAACAAAAAGTACACACGTAGCTCCATGGTCTACCTTCACAACTTACATCTGAGGACATGTAGAATCTTACTCTTAGAAAATAATTAATAACTTGCTCTTTCTTGATCAGCAAGCAGTGTGCTACTTTTCAATCTCAATTTAGAGGCCATGAGTGGTTCTATGTGATGCTTCTGAAAATTAGACCTGCTACTTGTATTGCATGAATTTTACCACCTTATCTGTTTATGTATCAGAAAATACTGCCAAATTGGTTGTCATAAATGACATACCTACATGCAATGTAGCAAACACAATTACCGCATGTTAGCAAAAATTAACTCTGCTACTCTGTCTGCTGTGACATCACATACATCAAATATCCCTCCCTTTCCAAGGACAACATTGAACTAGTTTTTTGTACATCTGAGGTTAAAATCATTGGCCAAAATTAAGGAGGAGGGGAAAAAAAGCACTATTTAGCTATTAGCTACGTAGCTAATAACTAGTTAACATCCCTAAGGAGGAGTTCACCACTGCTAAAGAATGTTGGTCTTCTAGGACCCTTTTCCTACCTAGGCAAAGCACCTCTCTCATATAAACCCCCAAGATGTTTCCTCTCAGTTCAAGACAGCAGGATTTCAGAGAGGAATTTGGACTTCTATGAAGTTATTTACCTGTTCACTTTCCATCCGATGTTCATTCTGCACCCTTACTTGCCTCCTCCAACATAAAGTTAAAAAAAAAAAAAAAAAAAAAAGCTTATAAGGAGCACAACTGTTCTAATTTATCCACTGCCATCTCTCCTGTTTATAATCCCATCTGCATTATCCTATCTCTATTATTTCATAGAATCACAGAATGGTTTAAGTTGGAAGGGAACTTTAAGATCATCTAGTTTTAACCCCCCTTCTATAGGCAAGGACACGTCCCACTAGAAAAATCTGATTTCTTTTCCTTCATTTCTTTGTATCAAGGCAGGTAATGTCACAAGTAATACCCTAATCTTCCAAATTTTAGTACGCAAATTGTTCAGTATTATATGTAAATAATTCATAATACATTGGTAAACTTCCTTTCAAGGCAAAAGGTTCAGTTACTGATGTACTACCAGTACTTGGTACTCTATAACACTGTAAAACAGAATGACTTTTATGAACATTTTATTGTGAGTTATTTACCCATAAGTTATCAGCAAGCCCCTCACCTACTGCAAAGCAGAGCTCCACACATTTACACCCCTTCTCTCCATAGCTGGTACAACCTTTCCCCTCCCATCTATCCTTTATCCTCACCCCAGGCAGGAGGAGATCCCACTGCATCTCTGCTCTCCCAGTGAGAAGAAAATCCTGCAGATCAGGACTTACTGTCAGCTGCTTTAAAACATGCAGCTGCTCAAACAGCCACATCAAACTTTCTAGGCCGAAAAAGTTACTTTAAAACAGGAAAGTTCTTATTCTATAATCTTATGGTGTCGCGGTCAATTCACGACTAATGTAGAACATTAGAGTAAAGCATTTATTTTACAAGACAACACCTGAGACACAGATAGCTTGACAGCAGCTAATGCAAGAAACAATAATCAGGAACACAAATAGTCAATTTATTTTAAAATTGTCATTACTTAAGCAGTAAACACAGCTCTCTGTTGTATATAATAATTTGCAAGCACAACTACTTATATTGGACAGTAATTTTAGGAGAAAACTGAATGCAATTTGTCCATATTCTAATGACATTTAGCTGCTGGAAATAGGTCATACGAGCTGACTCAAGGTTTCTACAAAGCTGGAGCCCATGCTCTTCTGACCGTGGACCCAAGTCGAAAACCAGCTGCTCTGTTACATGTGCTTACCACTGAAGTACCTAACTGAGGTTCCATGAAGGGGAAGGAACTGACTCATTTTCAGACCTGAGATTCACAAAGAACCAGCATTTACCCATATGACAAGCAATTTCTGTTATACTAAACTCTCAAGCAAGGAAGACACCAATCTCAATTAAAAAGCATACTGTTGTTTTTTTCCTTGTTTGCTTGATTTTCTTCTTCTTCTTCTTCTTTTTTTTTTTTTTTTTTTTTTTTAATTACTCCAGGTTGGGTTTGGTTTTTTGTCTTTTTTGTTTTTGGGGTGGGGAGGAGGAAGGGATAGGGGTTGCTTTGGTCCGTTTTGTTATTTTAAGAAACCAAATTCTTCAGGCTGAGGATTTCATATTAAACCATTCAAAGCATTTTACAACTGCAGCTCAAAGCTCTGCCCTAAATAAATCAGATTTCTTCCTTTATTTTCATGAGACTATGATTTCAGTGTAAAGTCATTACAACTCAAATTTTTTAAACTTCCATCTCAGAGAGGAACAGATGCTCAGCACTTTCTTACAGTGGATCAGATGGTTTTGCTTCTAATATAGCTTTGGTTTACAGTTCTGCTCAGCCCAGCAGAATTGAGTCACCTACTGCATCACTCAGATTTTTGTTTTCAGATGTATGACAGTCCCACCAGTGCAGTAGGCTTGGGTTCCTGAAAAAGTCATTGCACACACAGTGAAATGCATATTAATGCAAAGGTAGAATATCACCCCAGTGTGTGGGGAACAAAACAAACAAACAGTAGATTGGAATGTTGGGAAAAGAATATTAACCTGTTTGTACTTCGCGAATTCCACCTGCTTCTGAAGTTGAAGAAAAAACTGCAACAGAATTATCTAGAAAGACATTTTCAGAGGACATTATGGATGCCAGATTTCAACCTATAGGGTGAAACACTTAGGAAAATTAAGCGAGTTAAAAAATTTATAAGAATCCTAGAACATTTACTTTTGCTGGTGACTTTCATCCACATTATAATGTCAAATCCATTCGCTGAAACTGCAGCTGAATCTCACAGATTTACTGCAAGCAGCCCAAGAGGAAATTTCAGACTATTTGGATATTGGAGTACTTCTCTTAATAACTGTTTAATATTAATTTCTGGTGTGTCCATTTTAAATTTATATTTCAAAGTCTCATTTCTTAAGGACTAATACAGGACAGCTCTGATGAAACTGAAAAAGCTCTTACATTTCAAGTTGGTCATCTGTATTTCCAAGTCAAATCCGCAAAAAAATAAGTCAAGTCAAATTGCCTTTGATGTCTGTTGAAGGAAAAGCAAGTTCTGTCTGAGTAGTTATCACAGTACCAATATCGGGGACCTTGAGAGGAGTCAGTCCCCCAGAAAAAGTAACTTCTAAGCTCTCCAGAGGACAGAACTGGTAGACCTGAAGTCTTTCAACATTAAGCTTCCTATTTCCTGGGAAACCAAGTGCAAAACGAGCTTGGAATGCTAACGAGATGCTAAGACGGAATATCAAGTAGTTAGATATAGGCTGTATCACCATCATGTTGTCTTAAGACAGCACTTCACAAGCCGCTTTTCTTAAATACAAATATTAGGGTTTTATTCGCAAAGTGAAAAAATAATATTCTACTAGCAACCCGGATTTGAGTAGTTAATATTCCTGTTGTTGCAACCTCAGGGCTAAAATTATGCAAACTTTCCATCTTACCCATGCCCCGATAACAAAATGGCACAGTGCAGGTGTTGCATTACTTGTTCATAAAAGCCATCAGGTAGTATGGATGGAGTAGTTTCTCCCTTCAATATAGTCTGCTTGAAAATTAGGAAAATAATGCAACACACTGAGACATGCACTTCTGGGAACAGAAAACAACAACAAAAAAATCAACAAAGCTAGCTTGCTTTTGAGAAATATAGAGAAAGTAACCTAAGCTGTGAACACTATAAGGCAACAGATAATTGAGTGTATATGTTTGTAGACTGAATGTCCAAAATTGAACCTGTAAACTGCCAGCTAGAAACATGCTATCTCCTAATGGCAACTAGCATGAACTGATTGTAAATGTTGATAAGACAGACCTTCTCTGAGCAGCAGTGATGTCTTGGCTGGGAGGGGATGTTAAGACCACAGGAGCATAATTCTAGCAGGGAATGAGTGCAAGAAGCAAAGAAATGCTGTTTATTCTTGAATAAACACAAGTATCTAGATTCACTACACATTTTTCACTTGGCTATGATGGGAGCTTTTCCTTCAAAAGAAACCCTTCATAGCAAAATGTTAATCTTACCGCTATTTTTCGAACAAAATGCAGACACCCCAGGAAGAGAAAAAAAACAGTAACTAAAGGCAAAGGAAAAAAAATGATACAATCAGATCTTTGCTGAAGGCAACAAAAACTAATTATGACTTTTGGCAAACTATTAGGATTCCCTACCAGGTTCCTTCTTCGAAGAGCTGGAGTAGTATGCTATTTTTTTTTTTTTAAGATAATGCATTTACATGCATATGTGTACACATACACACACTGGCACTCCTACATGTATCTGGGTTGAGCAGAAGATGCATGATTGACTGAAAATGAGATGTTAGTTCTGCCAGAAGAAACAGATGAAAACATTTTTTAAAAATTCAGATCAAACTAGTAAACTGAAGACATCTCATTTTCTTGGTTAACACATGTACCTTGTGAGTCCAGAGCCACAGCTGATAAAAAGAAATTGCAGCATCTGTTTCCAGAGAAGCAGACATGAAACCTATTAAGCCTAACTATGAGCTGGAATTGGATAAATCTTCTGCTGACCAGCCTGTATCTTCTCTCCAATTTCCCCAAATGTCTGGCTTTTCAAATCCTAGCAAAAAGACTTTGTGGTTTCACGTGGCTTAACAGAAGGTGTGCAGATTTCAACAGCAATAGGTTGTTTTTTTTGTTGTTTTGTTTTGTTTTTTTTTAATGGAGTACAAGAAGCAGGGTGGAAAAATAAAGTAATTTCAGCCAAGTTATCTAAATTCTGAGTCAAGTGAAGTACAATTTCAGCACAATTACATGTTAGAACTGGTATGAATAAAAAACAAAGTAGGGGCACAGTTTTCAGTGTCTTGTTCATCTCCCCTCAAATATATGTTTTCACGTGAAGATAAATTAGAATAGCCAAGCTACTGAAGCTCTCCTCCAATATAACAAACAAGGAGAAAAATGAGCAGTAAACGATACAGTAGCAAGAACGCAGACAAAGAACCACAATATCTGATTTTGTTGCTTACTAACTTCTTTAAGAGGGAGCTAAGTCCAAGAACAACTGATGACTGATCGTAGGGAAAGGAATATTAAGATTAACGGTTCTTTCCTGTACTGCCACATATTCTTCCTGATAGATGTAAGGCACTATGGACATGGACAGTATACATCCAGTAACTGAACAAAAAATGGGTGTAAGTTTTCATCAAAGAGCTTACAAAATTCTAAGGTGTAACATTGCAGATCGTTGTTTGATAATGTTCAGGATTTCCAACCACAAACATATTTTGAAGCAAAAAGAAAAGGAAAGAAAAAGCCTTAAGATCAGAAAGATCTTAAGTTACAGAAAGATCAGTAAGATCAGAAGAGCTAATCAATTTTAGAATAGCTGAAGTATAGATAGCAGTAGTTAAGGTAAGCGAGTTTTGTCCCTTGAGAGGACATGGATGCGCACTGGCTTTGTATCTACAATTTTCTTCTCATTTCCACTACCAGGCTATGTTGGTTTATTTCTACTCTCTTCTTCTAGCTATCAGAAGAGGAAAATGTTGTGAGCAATTCCCCATCAGGCCTTCTAAGTAATCAGTTTATCCTAAATTTTCCAGTATCCCCGGGAGCAGAGACAACACAAGCATGAAATGCTACCCCTTTGAGGCCAGAACAGGCAGAGACTGAAGGCTTACTGACTGTGACTGTTCAGTCCAGAGGAAACAGAAATGTAAGTAACCCAGCATAGAATATAAAACTTCAGAAATCAAGCACCTAATTACCAACAAAGAGACAGACACACAAGCAGCCTGCCAGTTTAGGTGCTCGGATTCTTGTAAGCCAGTCATTATCTGGGTTATCCATTTATTGTCAATACAATCTAGTTCTAAAATAGTAAGATAAAGAGCCACTTAAATGTATAAGATGAGAAGAAAACTCCCTTGTTGCTCCCACAGCCTTACTGATATTTACTGAGGATGACCACCAACACGGAATAACAGCATGGTTAATAGAAATATGACAACAATGGGAATTTTGAAATTATAATGAAAGCAATGTCTGCTGAAATAGGGACAAGAGCACGTCTCACTGAGGTGATTTACCATTTGTTTATAAGAGACACATCTGAACTTCAGCCTTAAAACTATTTTTTTTGCCCCACTGTGGTGAGAAAAAATTTTTTCCTTTGCCGCGAAGACCTAACCAGGGATTTTCTTTTCTTAACATGATAACATCTGGCAATAACAATTCTATTGATTACCTGATCTCAGCTACATTTGCAGAACAAAGCCTTGGGCACGAATGAATAATTCTCGCCTCTCTATCATGGTTTATTATGCACAAAGACAGTGATGAAATCAAGAGAGGGAGGTTTTTGCTGCTAGTCTTAAATAGCACCTAGCTTCTTTGCCCTAACACACACACAGTGACTGGACAATTAAGTCCCATGTTAAATTTGCCAAATATTTGGGTTTCCAGGACCCATTACCATTCACCACTCCCACAGAAGCAGGGATGAAAAGAAGCCTACATGAGTAAACTGCTGAATTGCTGCACTGCCAGAAACAGTGCCTTTATGACAGCAAAATTATTCTTAAGGAGACGCAAGAGAAATGGAGCTTTGATAAATCACCATATTTCAAACCTGATCTGTTTTATAGCAAGAAAATGGACTAAAAAAATGTTTTGAGAGCAAGAGAAAAATCAGCCCTGCATTTTCCCTTCCATCGTCTTCCCACTACTAATCCATTAGGAAAGAAAACAAAAACCAAAAACAAATAAACCCACTCACACGTGAACCTGAAACACCTCCCCCACTCCAGTTTAGTGCAAACTCCTGAACAAAGCAGACTTCTCAGCCAAAATCAAGACAGTTTGACACGAGCATGTTCCACGACAAGAAATTCTGCGCAAACAATTTCTAACCAGTATCAACAAATAAATACAGCAGTCACATAGGATAATATGCAAATTGTTTGTATTTTACTGCTCGTTCTGAAAACACTAGTATCACTTTATTTTGTAGATTAATTAATAGCAAATTAAACAGATGATTTTATTACTGTACCATATCCTGCGCTGTGTACATTATGCAGATAAATAACGCTGACAAAACTACTACACTGTTATATGAAAATGCAAAACATAATTAGTATTCCACTTAGCATATGCAATTGCTGGCATACTGTAAAAAAAGAATCAAGAGATATACAACTTTAAAAATATCACCATTTGCCCTCACTCCAATCATCATATTTCACAATGAAATGGCATTGCTCAATTCAGTTTCTAGATATCTGAGTAGAGAATAACAAACTTGAGATGTTCAGGAAAGAAGGTCAGGGAATGCTGCTTTGATAACAGCACCATGCTCCCATGACAAGAGTGAATCAGCAAATCTAAGGACATGAGAATACTCACTGTGGGATGAGGACAATACTGTGCCTCTCCACTAAGTTTGTTGGTTCTCCTTTCTGTGGATGTACCTCTTGCTGCCTAAGAATTGTAGTTGAGCATTTGGGTTTTAATTATTCCACAAAACAAATTGTTCATGTGGTTCTGCTTTTTATTCTGTTTATTGATTCTAATAAAGTTTGTCTGTAGGCACTGAACAGAAGTACAAACGCTGTACAACACTAAAGCTCACAGAATGTTATTTATTTGGACACTATTCCATTTTTACAATAACAAAGAAAGAGAAATAAGAATTAGGAGGGACAGCTCTGGAGATGTCCAAGGCCTCACATGTCCAATGTTTGAGAATGCCCAAATGAAAAGGAACTTATAATACTGAGGCTGGCAGCATTAAGTATGAAACAGAAAAGGTTACTCAAAGGATACGCTGTCCAAAATAGTACCACATGAATTTTGCTGTCTTTAATAATTACAATAATTATAATAATAAATTACACTTCCTGGCTTTCAATTTCTGCCACTTTGGGAACATACTGAAGTACTATGCTACATTCTCTGTTCCTCCACAGACAAATATTAATATACAGTAAATAAAGCTATCACTTTGTTGTGGCTATGTCTTTCTATAAAAACACTTGTTGTTTAATTAACATTAGGAATAATTAGGAATAAATATTTTACAGAATTATGCTAATGTTGGGTGCAGTCTTCATACCATGAGACACACTTCAAATATGTTCATGTTCTCTGCTTCTATTTCATTCTCTGCTAAAAGTATTTTATCTGAACAACGCATATGTGGGAGAAGACAAGTAACTAAAGAACATACTTGAAAAGCATTACAAAAAAATTAGAGCATTCACTAATTCACAGTTATAAAATGCTAAGAGATCACCCTCGGCTCTTGTGGTAACAACATGTTTTAAAGTAGGGCTCTCAAAGTATAACCATTCCCCAAGCTTTGCATGCAGGATACAGATTTGGGAGTGTTCTCTCCCAAAAGATCAAAGTTGTTTCCAGAATTGAGGTTTACCAGTAAAACATTTACAAAAGTGATAGGGCCACATTATTAAGCTTTTCTCATTTTGAAAGCATTCCACAGTACTAAAGAGGTGTCATTATCCCTTTCTTACCAGACATGGCACAAAAGGATAAATAACACAGCAAGTCTTAGCAGTGACAAAGCTGTAGACAACATTTAGATATGACATCCCACTCCTTATCCTACTTCCAAGGCTACACAGCTTCACTTTTATCCGACTACTCACACGAAAATACAAAGCCTGCTGGCATTAGAGTATCTTTGAACCACGGAAAAAAAAAATTAACATATATTAGCAACATTGTGACAGCAGTCTGCAAAATCTTCATTGAACAGCTTGTAGTAGATGTCAAGCTGGCCTGTGAAAATAATTCCTTGGTCTTCTTACACAAACATATCTGGACTCAGATCTTGGGAGAGTATATTTGAAAGAAGAAATTGCAGTGTCCTATTTTAGATTTCATCCAACATCAACTCTGTGCTAGATAGAAACCTCAAATATGTCCCAGTGTGGAAAGCTGTAACATCTAAATCCTGTCTTTGAAGCACCACAGAAGGAAAACAGATGTATTTTTCCAAGGAAAGTGAAACAGCCATTGTTTTTCCTTGCATTTCCATTTTATATCAAGATATATTAATCTCTGGAGTAATTTCACTCATTAAAGTGGTTTTACATAAATTATGGATTTGGCTGGCTATGTTTCACCTAAGCTCTACTGCTACTGCTCCAGTGCTTGTTGACTTTTTAATTAGAAACACAGCTTCATCAAGCTAGTTAGAAAATGAAAATCCTCCTCAGAAATGGTAGTCTCTGTAACTGCTATTTTTTGCTTGCCTAAAGCCAGTTTAGTACACAAGAGAGCAAACTACATAAGCTTTTTTTTTTTCTTTATGCAAGAGCAATGAACAATGAGTAATAAAAGGTATCAATTATTCACATTGCTTCCCAGCAGCTCAGAATTTCAAGAGAAAAAGAAAGATAAGAAGTTGGACTGCGTTTGAGTAAAGAGTAAAAAATTATTTGGTGAAATGCAGATATCTCTGATTAGAGAATTTACATAAATATATGATTATTAATTTGGAATGAAGATAAACACACCACGCTTGTTTCTTTTCTAAACATAATATGGATTCTATGACAAAATATAATTTCCAGAATTTAAAACTAAGAACAGAAAAGCCACTAAGTAGTTCATACTTGGCATTACTAAACCAAAAACTTTGCATTGCAAGAGCTTCCAGGAACATGGAGCAACTGAAATTGACCTTCTGCCTCCTACACTTGAATGAGATGCCCTCTATTGCATTCAGGCAGCTGCCACACCCGTGGTAACAGTATTACAGAGCTACTGAATCGGAAAGACGTTCGCATTTTAAGTCTTAAAAGGGAAGCCACCCTATCCTTCAGGCATTTGATGGATTTCCTTTCCAATTTCTCTCTTCTTAATAGAACGGACAGAAAAAAATAATTTGTTTTCTTCTCTCCCCAGAGTCCTTAAATTACTAAATTACGGTGGTTAAGAATATTAACATAATGTGCTTTCCCAAATAATAAAATACAAAGACAGTGCTAGCTTTACTTTGTTATTTTCTTAATGAACTCAAGAGGGGAAAAGGGATATCAAGAGTTTATGAACTGTTTAAACATAAAGCCAAAGAATTATAGATAAAGTTCCAAGCCATTAATCCATTATATACTGTGAATTGGACAACTCCAGTGAGATATCATTTCCAGAAATGAATCAAGCAAAGCCATCAGCAAATAGTTAACACTCTGAACCTCTGAAACACTCTCTGATTCAATTCAAGCTACAAACCTCTATGTTTAGAAGCTAATTTACACTGGAATCTGGAATTTAATCATCTCTTCTCATGCATTTGAAAATGGATGACTTTACTTCATATAATCTAAATTAACTTTGAAATTTTGCTACACATAGTAATATAATATCTAGTCAGATATGCTGATCTTACCTTGAAAGAAATTAATTGCTTGATTCCTCTTCTTAATATTATACTGATGCTGATAAAATTTCCCTAAGCTGCACTAAGAGATTCACTGGACTTTGCTCAAATAGGGAAGGATGTATATAAAGCCACAGAAGGATCATCAGGAATGAAGGAAAGGAACACTTTAGACAGGAGAAGAGAAGAGATGGAAGGAAAATAACGTTTTGTTTGAAGTCCACGGATTTCAAAATAAATCAACCAAAGGTGACTGAAATAAATCAGAAAAAGTTACATTTACAAAGGGAATATAATGTTGAATTTATTTATTTTAATTTACTTCTACATCAATAAAATTTACAGATGTGCCATTATTTACAACACTTATGGCAAGAATATTACCTAAGTGATTAGCTATGGATTTCCAGAAGTGCTCTGAAAAATCCTCCGGAAAAGGGAATTCTGAGAAGCGTAAATGTCTCAGTGATAAACAAATGGAAAAGTTTATAATGACCTCTTTCAAGAAAAAAAAAATCATAATTGGTAACAAGGAAGCAAAAGGAACCTATCTGATATGAAGATAGTCTTCCTG
The DNA here is from genome assembly GCA_030625065.1 of Alectoris magna. Lineage (NCBI taxonomy): Eukaryota > Metazoa > Chordata > Aves > Galliformes > Phasianidae > Alectoris > Alectoris magna. Next base: position 11,908,090 of record CM060572.1, read on the forward strand.
TGTTCCATACAGTAAAAAGGCAGATGTGTTTTCTGATAAGACTTTTCAGCTCAGGAAGAAAAATGTCAAGTATTAGGCACAATCTAGTGGGTTTATTCTTGTTCAGCTCTTGAAGAGAACTGCAAGTTCTTCGATTCTTCCAAGCAAAAGTCCTGCCTTTCACCAAATCACAGTGCACTTGGTGCTTCTCTTAATAAAAAGTGTGATATTAAAATAAGTTATTGCTAATTTACATACTAAACATTTAAACTGGGTTATCATCGCAATGCGGGGTTTCCTCTATGCAGGAGTGAATATCAATGGTCCTTCTACAGACTAAGATCTGAGATCAACATTAAGGAGAAATTCCCAAAGAGGAAGCTCTATAGATAGATATTTTGAAAAACAAATTGCTGTGAGGGAATGGGAAGTGTTAATTTAACCTGGTGATTCTACAGTGAAAACTTTCCCATGCAGTGAAATTATATGGAAGGAGAATGCTTTCCATAATTTTCTGGCACACTGGAATAACCAAGTTGCGGTATCTTCCTAAAACACATTAGCCTACAGATTGAAGGAAAGCTTTGTTAACTCCACAAGACACATAGCAAGGAAATACCTTGAAGCAAATGTAATGAAGTATGAATTTATTTACAGCATATTCATATTATCCCTATCTCAAATATTTTTCCCAAATTAGTAGATGAAATGCTTAAGTCTGATAGCGGGTTCTTCAATATACCTTCCACAAATCACAGTGATGCATTCATATTGTCTCCATGCAATTTTGTCCAATTTTAAACAAAATTACATTTTTGTCTTCCAATCCACAGCAAGAGCAATGTCCCAAGCTGACAACCAAACACTGAACTGAAACTTATCTCTTCTCTCAAAACATCACACTGCATCAGCATTATTCTGTTAACAAGGAAACTGTAATCAATTCACTTTGAGTGCTCACCAGAAGCAGTTAAGCATGTAGATAAATAACTGAACAAGAAGTCAGATTAACCTTTATTATAGAATTATCTAGTTTGGAAAAGATGTTAAAGATCATTAAGTCTAACCATCAGTCTGACCTACTAAATCCCATCTCCTAATCCCATCCCTTAAACGTCACATTCTTTAATGGCATTATGCAGGAGGAATCCACAGCACTTGGTTCCAGCCAACATCAGAGGCATTTAAGATCATCCTACAACTTTCTTAAGAAAAGCAACAGTACCCAAAGCATCGAAATCTAAAATCATTCATGCCACTGAAAAATTGACTGAAGTTTTTGAAAAAGGTAATGATGGCTTTCACTCTGACAGCTCTTTTTAGCCATGAACAGTAATGCCTACCTTCATTTTAAAACAAATACGTTTCTGTCTTCACAAGATCAAAAGCAAGGAAAACCAAACAAACAAATCAAGAAATAATTCAGCCAAACACGTTACTTACAAAGAGGTGAACAATATCACAAAAATAAAAGGTGTACAATTTGTGGAATATTTTAATGACAACAAAATGCTATTGATACGGGATACAAAATACTCACATAGGTATGTGAACTATTTTGGCTTGGCATTCTTTTTAATTTGTAGTTGGCAGCTCCCGGAAAGTGAAAAGGTAACCCAAAAGATTTATTTCCAAAATGGATTCCTATCCCACAGTCTCTTCTGTATGCAGAAACTGAGCTTTGTAAGTATAACAACAAAAATGATTAATGACCCTTGACATTAGAATTTAAAATGTCCTTCATGCAAATACTCTGCTTCCTCAATTCTTTTGTAATACAATAGCAAGAAAATATTAGAATTGCAAAGCTGAAGAAAAAAGGAGATGCACAGAAGTTACACAATGAAGTCGTATAATCGTGATACTGAGAGGATTATGAATAGAATACAAGATAACGACACGATGAAATTGCTGTCAATGGAAAAAAAATAAAATTAGAAAAATACATATACAATTTTATCTGCTCAGCAACAGCTTAAATAGCAGGAAATAGTGATTAATTTTTGTGACAAAAATCAGAGGTTTCTTCTTAAATGGAGAGTGTGAAATTAAATTGACCTACAGCTTTAACAAAATCAAATTAGCTTTTTGAAAATATGAACACCAGATTTTCCATATTTAGAAAACAAACAATAATTAGATGTCAATATTTAATCTTGAAAGTTTTTTGCCTTTTAGTAATTTGGGCAAAAATGTGGCAGCAGTCCTCTGCTACAGCATAAATGAAAGAAAGCTGAAAATAATTAAGAGGTATAAACACAAAACAAGCATCCCCTTTTGCTTCATTTTCACAAAGAAAAATGAAACTGAACTTAAAAATCAGACGTGGATACATCTCTTGCTTCAAGCTATACACGTACTGAGAATTAGCCCCAAACTAGCTAGGATATCTAAACTATGAAATAGGCCACAGATGGGAAGAACAGATGACCCTTAAACTTTAACTACATATTACACAAGACAAATTGGACAAGTAAAACAATTTGCTTTGCAGAATTCTCACAAGGAAGTGTTATTTGCAGACAACTAAAATGTGTTCTCCCAATATTCTGTGGTATTTGGATTATCTATTATATCAAGAGGCAATGAAAAAAGCCCTTAAATATCTTGAATATCTAGGTCTCTTGTCACAAAATTTCTCAAGAACAGTAAGAGGCTCCAAATTGAATGTCATCAGAAAACAATGCAATTTTTCTCATACTGAAATGTAAATGGGAAAAGAAATGGACTATATGAAGCTTCTGAGACTTCCCTGTAAATTAGGGAGATAACCTTCCACTAGTTCTTTTCTGTAGATAGATACTCAACAAAGACCAGAAGTAATAGAATATCAGTCATCTTCTAATATGGGCTAGGAAAAAATTAGCTAAAAATTAGCTAAAATTCCTAGTTATGATCATCCATGATTCTTTTTGAGAAAAAAAAAAAAAAAAAAAAAGAATATGCTGAAGAAATTTAAAACTGAATAACACAAAAATCAATATTGAAAAACCTGGAAGCTAAAAATGAAGAAGAAAATGCTCAGAAGGGGCATTTTCAATTTAAATACTCTGAAGGGGAATAAATACAGAAAGAGGAAAAATTAAAACATAAAACACTTTTCACACAAAACATCTTAGTCAAATTTATCATCTTATTTCTGGACTATGTTTAGAAATCTGATCATCACACCACCTCTCACTTCAGGCCTAGAAAAGGTACTCTCACAGAAGACAACCACCTCAGTAAGCTATGGGTAATCTCCATTCTACATTCCCTTCTCTTTGTGCCTCTTGCCTGATTCACAAGTGAAACTGATGACATGTGAAACATGTGAGTATCAGATTTCTTCTCTGCTAGACATTCAGACAATGCTTACATAATTTCAATCATTTATCACTACTGAAACAGACATAGAAAATCACAGAATTCAGTTACCAAAGCCCACCAAATTCTCACGTAGATAGTTAGAATCATAGAATTGCCTGGGTTGAAAAGGACCTCAAAGATCATATAGTTTCAAACCCTCTGCCACAGGCAGCATCATCGACCATCATACCAGGCTGCTCAGAGCCATATTGATCCTTTTGTTCTTTGAAAATGACAAGCAAAAAAAAAACAACCAACGACAACAATTAAAAAAAACAAAACAAAAAAAAAACCAAAAAAAAAACACCCCACCAAGCTAGTGGTCCCAAGCACATTTTCAAAATCCTATTGAAAAAGGACAGAACTTCAGTGCAATAGAAGTTTACAAACAAATCTCTTTGTCTATAGATTTGTTAATTTACACAACCCAAAGACCTTCAGAGCACTCTTTGAGCAAGGTAAGATTACTTCAAACACTTGCCCACTTTCCCCTCATCCCCACATTACTGTGCTCCTTGTCACACACTTCAGGCTTGGTTACCCAACAGCCCTGAAAGGGCTGTTCATTGACAACTCACCTGTCAGAATTGAGCTAACCATAGCCTTTGATACACTTATTTACTATACTGCTGTTTGTTGTTCCTCTGAGACATAGCATAAGTCAGGTGGAACACTTTACAGAGTCTTGAGCCCCTTGTTTCACAAACACGAAGAGCACAGATACTTAACTTACTAGATGACTGCAGAGAGCAGTAAACCCATCATTGAACAGCTAACGTACACGTCAAGACACCGTATCACTAAAAGCCTAGGTGAGGCAAAAGTATGCAATTTCCCCTTTTGTTCAATAGGAATTTCTTTTTGTGCTTTATTTATGTATCACAATTGCGATACAACACAAGACATCAAAAGTACGGAAAGAAGAGTGGTCATCCATGTGTCTTTACAGAAAGGGCCCAATTCTCCTTGTAACCATGCATAACTCTCATAAAAGATAAGTGCGCTAACAAAAGAACATTAAACTTGGTGATCTGGAACTCCTTTCATGAAGACCAGTTATCTGTTTGGTGGGAGGTAAGTCATGCTGTCGGAGAAGAAAGCTATCTCCACTGCACCGAAAACACAGCTCTCTCCTAGCTTGCAGCACTGTTATCTTTACAGTAGTCTGCCTGAGAAAAAACTAGAAAGGAGTCGAGTACGTAATATACCATGTTTCTTTACATGCCACTTTCTTTTCTCCTTTTTCTTTAGTGTTTACATCCTGCTGAGGAATACTTCAGCACTAATACAGTTATCAAACCCTCTCCTTGACACATGAATTCACAGGTTTTCCAAGGTGTGCCCACTGAATCATGTCAGAGTTCAGTCATTGAGTGCCAATTGCATCACTTTTTGTTAATCCCTGTATTCCTTTAGCCCAAGGCTAGTATTTCTTTTGATCAATATAAATCTTTTCTGTCATATTATTTTTGCTGTCATTCAGTGAAGTATTATCTTGCTGAGCCAAGATCTCCATTTCTCCCTGGTATTGCCGTCCTGTCTCTCGTGACACTTACCCTGTGAATATATCATTATCAATCTCCCTGATCCTCCCAGATTTGTACATAAATTCATCTCTCAGGTATTGACTTTGATAAAGTCCCACCCCATCAAATGATACGTGCTGCAGCAGAGGCTTTACTTGAAAGTAGCTCTTTTGAGAGGGCTGTTTGTTGTTTACCATGGTGAGGAGAGCCATCACGCAACAGTCAAGTGGGGATGCAGTGAATTTGAGTCATGGATTCTGAAAGCTCCAGCTAATACTTCGTATGTATACTAAGTGGTATTTCATTTGGTACTTAGTGCAGCACCACTTCTATACTGGAACACCTCTTGCAATGAAATTGTTGCAGAAAAAAAAAAAAAAGTTCTTAATTTTGTATACTTACCATACAGTAAACATATAAGACAAGAACTTGTACATACAACTGTTAGAAATTATATACCTCGGTATGCAAACAAACATGAAGCTGAATCCTTTCAATTAAAAACATCTGAAAATTCAAGTCTTTTCTCTGCATTCAATACAAAATGCTTCACCATTGTTCATATCAGCTGAACATAACTGCAGTCCAGGGATGCAGGACTGTAATGAGCATGGCTTTCAGCAAGGGTGTAGTCACTGGAACAGATTTTTTGCTGTAATAAACTGTATCTATAAGGGATAATTTTATCACTTCTCTCGCATAGTGCAAGATGGTTTTCACTAATTCGAAAAACACAAAAAATTTGATGACTTTCTGCGCTTTTCCTTCCTTATCCTTCTGAAATTCCAAATTAAAAATGGCTCTCTGCTACCCTTGCTGTCTGTAAAACAAGCGTAGATATATAAAGAAATAAATACCCATATTTATGTCTCTATTTAAACCGATGTAAGACAAATTGAAATATTTCCATTCACCTCTACCTTAAAGCTGACAAATTCAGTAACAGTAATAACATTCTTGCCTTTATCATACCACACAGTGATAAAAGCAAAACAAGATAACTTCTGCATGGACACTGCCTTCAGGGTTTTGTAACGAAATCCATTACTATCATTTCAAGCTTTCTATGAGTGTCTTCAAACCCAGAGGAATTTTCAGAATGATCAGTCTCACATAAGACAGGTCAGTTCTTGGTCCTGGCATGGCTACAAGCACCACTCATTTTTGGTAGCTTTTCCTACATCTATTCCTTTAATTGCCCAATTAGCTCTAATTTTTGAGCAGACAACTGTATTGCCATAGCAAATAACAAGGGTAATCACAAGCATAAACAAACCAGACAAGGATACAAATAGATGTCCTTACGCATGTGATTTTCACTGCTACAGCCATTCAAGTTCAACTCTTCTCAGGCCTCCAATACAAAGCCAGATCATTAGGATCTCCTCCAACCAGTGTTCCTGAACCCTTACTTACATCACACAGCCCTCTTCATCCTTTTTTACTGAAGTAACACTACTTACTCCAGGCTGTGTTACTGTTTCAGAAGGAAAACAAACTGTCCGTGCCCAATAGCAATGTATAGCTTATTAATAGTAGGAAATTAAGTAAGGATATAAATAACAGCTTATAGCTAAAATAGGAAGCAAATGGATAGTTGATCTATTAAGACTGTCATTCAAGGAATGCCCTTATTTCACAGCACCAATATTGTATAGTTTCATCATATCTTCTACAGTTCCATTAGCTCATACTGTATTACTCTACTTTTAAAACCAGATGAGGTCTTCAAACACCATAATCTATATTCTGTAAATAATCATGGCTAGTAGGTTTCCTTTTTTTTTCCCCTCCCAACAAATGACAAAACACCACTTCTGATGCCATCTTGTTCTCACTCTTCTGAGCTCTTTAGTCAAAAGAAATTAGACAGGCTCATCCTCCCACAAGGACTATTAATACAAATTTATTTTGACATGACTGAGAAAAGATGTGATAGTTATAGACACAGACCAGTTTGGAGCTCATGCTTTGTACCCTCTTTTCTGCTTCTATTACTACAGATTTATGCATCTTTTTGTCATTTTTTTCCCCACAACTGCAAGCAACTTGGCAAAGCATTACTCCTTTACCATAACTCACAGCATATAAGAGGTTGTCTTCCCTTATAAGCATACCACACAGAAATAATCCTTGCTTGTTGCATAATGCAATGCACCACTGTCTGGTATACTGCACTGCCTAAATGGATTTTAAAAAGCAGACTTGGTTTTTCTTAGTGCACAGAAGTCATCATAACTGAGCTAAAATACGAGAATCGGACCATTTTTCATCTTACTGATGACCATGGAAATAGATATCAATCTTCAACGCTAGACATTCACACTGTGTTTCTTCTGAAGCTGTAATTCATTGAAAAAATAAAGTTAATTTGAAAAGAGAAAAAAACAAAAACCAATTATTTTACTCAAGATTCTATATCGGCAATAGGAAACTGTAGCAACTCAACAGAATTAGTATGCAGACTCCCAGTAATAACCTGCAACACTGAGAATACAGTAAATATTACTGTTCATTAAGCCACGTGATTCTTCACTCGTCACAAAATTTACACTAATGTGGACGTTCAAGTGGTGCATTCAGAAAAATGAATGGACAAAAATATAAATATATATTCCCTAATAATAACCTCAATTTGTCCAATATCTTGTGGAAAGAGAAAAGTTTCACCTTTATTATAGGAAATGGCCAAGTCAAAGCTAGCATATTCCTTCCAGCAACAATCTGGTGACATGAAATTATGGATAATAACAAATATTAATTAATTTATTTTTTTAATTTACCTTCTTTGCAGACTACCATTTTAGAGCTAGATTACTCAAGGGGCATAATCAGCAGACATCTTAATTGCATCTGACATCTAAAACAAGGAAGAAAGCCAACATGAAATAATCACTGGTTTAAATGGGAGGTATTTTAACTCTAAGAGTAACTGGGGCAGGTATAGTGTTAATAATTCAATGTTGTTTGAAAACCATTCTCTTATGACTGATTTATACATACTGAAGTATGCATATGTTATGCTACAGGTGGATGTGAGGTCATAAGAAACCACTTTACAGTCTTCCCAGAAGTACAGTGTCAAAAAGGTCACCTGTGGTAAAGGATCTTTTGGATTAGTCTTTCAAATCAATGCATGAATTAAAGGCAATTTACATATAAATGGGCTAGTGCTCTGGCTTTGAAATTAGATGAATTTAAAAAGATTTAAGAAACAGCAGAAAAGGTCATTTAGGCATTAAGTATACATAATGCGATTTTTTAAAATTGCTTGTCTTGGAACTGTATGTTTCTGGTTTATTAATATTTCGTATTCACAGGCCGTTCAGCTCAGAAAGGCTACCAGCTATCTCTGTGCAAGCAAAGGCAGAAAAGCAGTTTAATGCTAGGGACATCAGAACTGAAAAAAATTACAGTCTACGACCTCAAAAGTGAAATTTCCCCTATATTTTAAAAACACGTTTTCAAGTATTTTTATTATTATAAGGCAAAACTAATAAGTTTTATTCACTGAAAACCATTATATACTCATAACAAACAACAGAATCTTAAGAGGACTCTTCCATGTGACTTCAGTGGAATTGTAAAGATAATATGATTATCTAACAAACCTTTAGGATAGTTTTCTTACAAAACCTGTGCAGCACATAACTGAATTGTGTGACAATTATTAAATTGGTCCCTTCCCTGATATGAAAACAAAGGAAATTAAGAGATGCTTACAACGTGCTCTGCAGCAGGGCACAATTAAAAACAAGAAAACGTTGTTTATCTTTTGAAATCAAACTACGAAGTTGTATAGATACAAGCAGTGCTGAGGTGCATGAAAGGAAAAAGGTAAGACTTGGAAAATGAGACACAAAGATATTCAGTTTGGTCTTTGTAATGTAAGTGATAATCGTGCTGCTACGCTGATTACTTAGGTTAGTGTCCAAATAATCAAAAAAGTGAGAGCCAGCTCTCACGTATCCTTGTACTTCATCAGAATCAGATCAGTTTTAGCTTATACCACAGAACATCTCCTTCTCATCAACCCAAATAAACTTGGTTTTGTAAAAACTAAGGAAAAAAATATAAAGATTTTAATAGAAATATACCCAAAGGATTCAGAAGGAAAAAATATTTCCTAGTAATTCCATAAACAATTCTGATGTTACAGAAAGTGATGACCACAATAGGAGAAAGGGCACTACTAACCTTCGCTTCTAGTTGTCATGAACACAGTATTGAGATCTCAAAATAAAAACAACAGATTTTTTTTTTAAAAGTCCTTTAGAAACGGTTCTAATAAAGAACTGAGATTTTTTTCCCCCCTTTTTTCTATCAAAATTCCTACAAAACCAAAAATAGCTTAAATCACAACTGCAAAGTTGAGAGAATATTCCTATGTATTTATCTTGACAAGTTCTGTGTAGACAGACACTTTACAAGCAGGTAGGTTCAACAAGCACAGATATTCACTTGATAAAAAGCTAGGTTGCTTTTAGCACCTGAACTGACTTTTTATGTGCAGATTATTCCCATAAAATGGGTCATTTCTTTAGTTGCCAATTATAAAGAAATGTTTTAAAAATAATCAACTAGGAAAAAAAAAAAAAGACTCAAATTCATACTGCCACGGGTTCAAATGCAACAAATACTATTTATTTACACATTCTTTAATGGCTTGATGCATTAACATGTTGTAAGTCAGAGAACATTATCTATTTTACACATGTGGCTCAGAGCATATTTGAAACTTTGCTCGTATTTCCAAAGACTGCTATGAGGCAGCTATGCAAAAATAAAGATACAAAAAAAATCATCCAATCATAAAGGTACTACAAGATTGCGAATAACAGTAATTAAAAACAATTGTACTTAGAAAAATGAGGCCTACCTTTGGATAGAGAAATTAACAGCAGACTGCATCAACTAACTTACTCAAGAACTTTGTTCAGTTATTTTTAAGAGGCATAAAAAACTATTGGTGCTTGTGTCAAATACAACAATAAAATTAATGAACTTAAGCTAAGGAAAGGTCATCAAAGAAAATGTTGGAACAAGTGCTTTATATAGAGACTGGTTATGACAGAAAATAAACCACTGCAGTTACCTTGCAACAAACTTTAAAAGGTGACAAGCATTTAAAAGACAGTCTGGCCTTTTCAAAACAGAGCTCTGCAGTCCCTCCTTTAAATCACTAGCATTACATCCCTGACTTCAGCTAAGTGCACTAAAAGAGAAAGCTGACACCAAATTAAACAGAAGGATCCTGATAGCTAAAATGGGTCTCAATGGCCAGAACTTGCTCATTTCTGTGAAAGAACATAAATCTTGTCCCCACTACTTCAGAGCCTCTATTTCTCTCAATGATCTTTTCACTTGATCAAATTTTGATTCAATTATTTGGGTTTTAAAACCAAAAGCGTAATCTTAAATGTCATTTAAGTGGGAGAAAGAAAATTATGTTACATATGTATTCCAGATGTACTTTAGAGGTGATCTGATTATAAGTCGTGGAGTAGAACATTTCTCACCTGTCCAGAGCATTTTGCAGATCAAGAGAGTTAAAGAAAATCATCTGAATGGATTCATAACTAAGTCACTGCATTCAAACTATCATATCGACACAGACAAAACTGAGACTAAAAGCATTATACTTGTCTGCCTGAAATTTGGTGAATATTTTATGTGAGACAATATTGATGTTCCCGGACAATCAGCTGGTGCTCAATTTCCAGGGAGGCACCTGGTCCTTGCACACCTCCAATGTAAGTGCAGAAGTAATAGTTATCAGTATCGTTTTACTGCAGCTAGTGAACGTATGCAAGGAGAATGCACATCAATTTCTAGACCCTTTCAAGCTAATGTGTGGGAAAAGAAGGAGATAAAAACAAGTCTCAGTATTCAATTACCTCTTTTTATCTCCTTTGGGTAGCTAGTGGCCTCTGACAGTTTCTACCTTCTACCTCTTCCTTTCTATTCGTAAAGCTGGGATTGGGTGAGACATTCTTTAATGTTTCTGTCTTGAAAAATAAGTCATCTGGTCAGCTTTGAATATCCCTCTGCCAGACAAGACCTCATTTCTCTAAGGCAAAGCACTGCTTATGGAAGGAAAACTAGAAGAAAACACGACTAATAAAAAAGGAGCACCACCTTTAATTTTGTTTCTCTTTTGCAACTGACCTGTTTAATACAGAAAACATGCAGCAATTCTCAGTCATAATTAACAAAGTAGAAATTCCTTGAATGAAGCACAAAATGAAAAAGTAACTTCTTCTCAACACCAAAAAGTAGTTACTTCCAAGAAGTGGTGATGATAGGACATAGTAGGCATTACACAAGAATAAAAGGATAAATATCAACACACGCAATAGCTGCTGGTTATTAGTGAGTAATTCAGAACTCATTTACTAGTTAAGCATCTGCCAATATATCAATTACTTGAGTTGCTCATTCCACAGCTGTAGTAATTTCAAAACAATTTTTACAACGCTTAACAATTAATCAAAATCTATCCATTGCTTTTCAAATGAACCATTTTTCCTCTCACATTACACATTTAATAATGGGTTTATTCTTAAGCTGGCTGATAATTCTTTGTCTTCGCGAAAAATACAAAAGAGAGGGATTTGACATCCAACTCTGCTACAGCATGTTCGTGACAAGCCATTCAATGAACAAAAGGGCAAGCAGGTATCTCAGGATATTATCTAGTTCATATTTTCACTCCATGACAGAACAAGCCCATTGCTGTATTAGCTATTTTACTCAGCAAGAAGACCAAAGAACCTAAAAGCTTTAAGATAGCCTGCCAAATGTTTTTTCTTTATCTGTTCATATTCATAATGGGAAGATTATTAAGTTTCTGATCCATTTGCATGCTTAACGAGCATTAATGTATTTCTTATTTAACTTGAAACTTTAAGTTTCATTTTTTTCTGTTAGAGATGGCAGGCCAAGAAAACAGAGCACTTTCCCTCTTTGCAGTGGAGTATACAACCAGCATCATTTAGATTGTTCTACTGCAAACCCAAAATCCTATTGAGAAGCAACATGTAAGACTGACAAAACCCAAACGCAGGAACCTTCTTTGCTTCCCAAATCAGAAGCATCACTGTAGCTCCTTACAAAAAGTGAAGATAAGTTTGTATTAAGACTTTCTTCTAGCTTTATACTAGTAATGTTTTCAATCTCTTCAAGACTAACAGTGAAATAAAGACCTTTCAGTATTGAACTATGTAATTTCTTTAGGGAGTTAACAGCTCAGTAGCATGACTACTTCATGCCCTATTATGGGCACACATATTTGAAAGGAAAAGACAGAAGTCTTTAACACCTGGTGATGCTCTAGTTTGACTAAATATCAATTTTAGAATTTACACAGGCACTTCAGCATGATTCAGTTCACCATTAAATAACATCAGCCTGGAGGAGGATTGGAAGATGCAGCAGGCTACAGGCAGATAGCAGAAAAGGGACAGAGGAAAGGAAATTAGGGGGGAGTATTTTTGCCCGTGCCATGCATATAGTACTGAAGGGCCCATCTGTACACTTTCACATTGGATGGTTATATTCTACAGTTACATTCCCCTCATATCAGGAGAAAGCAGAAGACATTTGCAAAAGGTTTTAACTTGAGCATACATTACAAGAAATTTTAACAGAAAGGCAACATCTCTTCAGAGGTTAGGGCGGGCAGCTGCATACTGTTTTTTAACCAGTGCCAAGCCTCTTGGCTTCCTATAATCTACTTTAATGATTGGATTAAAACATTTTTGGAAGAGACAAAGGAATAAGCTCTATCGCAGATAATGAAATAACCCTCACCCCAGCTCTGTCTTCTGGGGCTGGACTCTCAAGCTTAATTGCTTCTTCAAACATGGAGTCTTACATACAGCCTTATGTCCTAAGTACCAAAAGCTGTTTTGCATTACCGGCTCTATTTTAATCCCTCTGTTTCTTTCCAACACATTCTGATGCACAAGATTGTGTTCCCAGACCAAAGGGGAAGCTTACAGATTTAGAGAGGTTCCTGTTATACCACTGATAGGTCTCATGTCTCAGTGAACAGAGAAGTATGTTCGTGTGGGAAATACAGGCTTTCATTAGGAGGCTGCAGGTTCTTTTCTCTGCATTAATCTTCTATCAGAAAAATGGAAACACGACGTAGACATATCTAATAGAGAGGCAAAAAATTATTTGATAGAACAACTCATCCATAGTTGCTCACTGGAGGGAAAGATATGCGTTCTCTATTGGAATCTTACTGAACTCATTAGAATACAACAGCTTAGTTTGGGGAACTCAATTTACATTTGGCTTTTTTTTTTTTCTTACAATTACAAAAGTGTACATTGCTTTATAATAAACATTTCCACCCTATAAATTCATCAAAATAACTTTTTCAATGATCATTAATATTTAGAGCATCAATTGTCAGCTGTTAAAAGTACCAGTCCTAAGATGTCAGTTTAGTGAGAAGAAGATTGGAAAGCATCACTATTGATTTAGGATAATCATTAAACATCAATTTTGCCACACTGCAAAACCTTCACAGATCTAATATTTGGTGAGAAACTTCAGCATTATTCTTTTTCATTCATGTTTTCTTCTAAGCTTCTGAATATCACAAAGACTACGAATTCTGAGTTTTAATTAGATGTGCTGTTTTGAACAAGCAACAATTCCTATTCCTGTTATCCCTACAGACAGTCTAGCTTGAGCTAATCAATCTTCTGAAATTGTTACATGAAATTGAAACATTAAACTCCAACTCCGACAGAGGAAATTGGCACACTGTGGAAAAAGCAAAGGTATTTCTCATTTTCATAGAATGTTAGCAAATCCCTGTTAAGATCTGTTTTAACTACAAGTATTTTAGCTACAAAGATTAGAAGAAAATCCATAAAACATATAGCTCAGTGTGCAAGGAAGAGACAGTATGACCCTATGCATTTAACTCAATTACATTAGTGTAGCATAGGAGAATAGAGATTAAACATTCCTGTCATGCACAAGATGCATGCAGCAGCCTCTTATCTGGTGAAAATCGTGAGTAATATCAAACCTATGACTGCATTCCTGTCTAATTACACATGTGATTTGACAATGAGTCATTGGGAAATATGAGCCTGATATAAGAAATAAGCCAGTGCTTAGGAAACAAGCATATGCAATAATCCACACAACTGCAAACTGGTCATGTTTTCTCCAAATGTAAATATGAAACCACCATGAAGAGACATCATACCACCGGGACAGACCCCAAGAGGTTGAGAGGGGCCTCTCAGGAGCAAAACCTAAACATCACATCATATAGCATAAACAACTAAAGTAATTATTTGCTTGCTTTTGCTAGCTATATTTGCTTGTCACTAAATAGTGCTGTTTACTATATTAGTGGTTAAGGATCAAGTGAGAATGAATTCTCCAAGCTCAAATACTCTCTAAGCACAAAACAGTTCACATTCCCTGCCCTGAGTCCACACACACAACTTTAAGGACCAACAGTGGCTCAAATGCAGCTTTTAGTATTCACAATCACGAACAAAGAAAGGAAAATAAATGCTGATTCCCTTTTTCTCAACTGGAATAGGGTACCTAAAAGCCACTGACGCAAGGGGTCCCAGGTCTCTAGAGAGATTACTATGTACATTCTGTACTCTTTCAAGCTACAGCAAAGACTACCTTTACTACAAAGCAAAGAGCCTCTGGCTAATAGAGTTTGGAAGGATAAAATTCACTGCTACAATCATTCTGATCAGCTTCACTTGAGCAATGAAACATCCGTTGCTGCTTTCACTGGTATTCCAGGAATTTATAATTTGCTTTCTCATTCCTGCCCATTCACAGTTTACTGATTTAATACTGTCACTTTGAAAGGCATTACAATTATAGAACCCAAACTGTCAAGAGAAATCTTTTAAGAAATTCTTCTCAACACATAAAAGAAAACATCAAAATATTTCATCTTCCTTACTAATCCCATTAAAAACTTCCCATTTATTATCCCATAAAACAACATCCATGTATTTTTGCAGCTAAGCAATTTGACAGCGCAAAGGTAACTTTGGAAACCTGCTCTTTTATATATTATGCACACACACTTAATATACATATACATTAACAAAGTCTAGCCATCTACAAATTACAAAGCTTTATTCAACATAACAATAAAATGCATAAAACCAAAGCAGAAAGTTAAACTTCATATACCAATTAAGATATTTTTAGATGGATTTGGCATTTGAAATGTTGCAGAGAGGAGAAATTTGTCAGAGCTTATGATTTTTTTTCCCAAATTTGGCATCTCAGTAAGATACTAAAACCACTGTAAATAAGACTTAATCTACTGTAGGAAGGGTTTCATATATATATTTATAAGCCGTTCCATTAGCATGTCTACATAATATTCCATCATTTTAAAAAATGGAGTAACAAAGAGGTTTTGTTTATATAAAGCATTGTACATCTGAAAAATTAACATATTTCCATCGCTGGACATGTCTTTAACATACTATTGCCAGTGACTTACAGCAAGATATATGGACTAGCTGGGATATCTGAATTTCAAAGCAAACTGATTTTCATTAATATTGACATTGGCGCATCCTTTTTTATTAAGTCCCAGCAAGAATGAATACAGCTCCACAACACTGAAAAACACATGCAACATTATCCGAGAGAAAAGTCTAAATGCCAAAAGCTGCTCTGAAAGCCTGTCGTGCTACTTGGCATAGATGGATTTCTTTTCTGATTTATCAAGTATTTCATAATGCATCCCAGTCTTTTGAACTTGTCACTAATTTAGTACTACATCTTGCATCAAAACATCTCAACCAATGCACTGCCAGTAGCAACAACACAACCCTCTCCCCATCCCAGACAGATATTCCTAGCTGGGAGGGGAAAGCCAAGACAACTTTGCAAACTTTTCTGGGATGTCTACTCAGAGCAGCAACTCCATGCACAGCAAAGATGTCAGCCAGAAAGTTTAAATTCAGTCACAGAGATCTTTCAGTGTTTCATTTCCAAGAAAAGGCTGACAATTGTAGCTTACTCTACAAAAATCCAAACACGACTTGCAGAGGCAATTTTGCTGTATGGTTTACTCATTGTTTTAATGACAGGGTTTGCTTCTTTATAGCTATGCACAACTAGATTCTTCTAATGGAACACTAGCAAGCAGAAAACTCTTGAAAGACATCTTAAATTTCTTTCAGTCTGTAAAGTCAAATGGGAGTATTTAACATTTAACATTGCTAAACTGGAGGCTAATCATAGAAACCTGTGACAGCTAATGGGTCTGCCTTAGTTAAACTAGTCAGAAAGGATTTAACCTTCATTTCTGTTCAGGTGATGCCCGCAAGTCATAAAAGGAGAGAATTAGCTGCCCAGTATCCAAGCAATATAGTGCAATTCAGAGATGAGAGCTGCTTAATAGCATCAAAAAAAAAAATCCTCTTCTGTGTCTTGTCAGTTCACATGGCACATATATTATACCTACAAAAAGCCGAGTGGCAGATAAGAGCCTGGGCATTTCAGACAGAAACCTGGTATACTGACTAACACTTTATTTCTGTTCTTCTGTACTTCCACCTATCTGTTCTGACTATCTGCAGCCTTCCATATGCATGACCTAAACATTCTGGGTCAGAAAACGTTTTCCAAAAAGCAAATTCAAAATACAGATTACTTAAAAACTGAAAATCTTAGTTATTTAAAGTATTTCTTCATTAACCCCAAAGTGGCATCTGCCAAAAGGGAGCATCCCCTAGAGCAGTCTTCAGGACAGATACTTTATTTAACAGCTATTGTCATTGTTTGGTGAAATAAAGTATATAAGACAACTCAGCAAGAAGATCACAAAGTAGCATGTAATTTTTCTAATATCAAAAGTTACTATTGAATTTCTTGAGATTTTTTTAAACAGCATCTCATGGACCTAATTCTATTCCAATAGTAAATGAGACTTATCAAGGTAACAAAGTCTGCTGAGTCTACAGGAGAAGAGCACCACGAGGATATTTAAGCATACTGAGTGTAATTTACATTTTGCTGAATTTACTGCTCACATGGCTTAGTATACTGCTTGAAATACCCTGTTTGTCAGAACTTGGGGGTAAAATTCAGGAAAGGTGGGAGACACAAGTTTTAATATCATTTGGAAGAACCTAACAATTATTAATCATCATGCTTGAAGAGAAGCCTCTTTATAACATGACTGCTGTATGGTCACTATGGAACCTGGAATTCTGATTTATGAAGGTAATAGAAAAACTTTTGAAATACACTATTTAGGGAACAGGAAAAGGGTGAGAACATCTCAATAGGACCAAGTTTTGGATAATTATGTATTCAGAGCCTATAGAGTTAAGATCCATAGAAGTCCACATGGCAAAACATAAAAATGCATTTAATGTTCATTATTGTTATTTGTTGGGTTTTTTTTCCCATTAGTTCCAATTTTTTTTCCCCTCTTTTTATATTCTTCCAGAGGAGAACACGATAAAGATTTCATAAAAAACACTGAAGACGAATTTGGATGCTGTTGAATACACAACAGTGAACTCTTTGAGATATTCAGCTGGTGGTGAACAGTGCAGAAATGCTGAACAAGAACACGACAAATTTGTCACCAAACATCAGGGCATTGAGCTGGTCATTGTTTTCATCATGCAACAGCTCTTCTACGATTTTATCTAAAAATCTTGTATTTCAGAAGATCCAGTAAAACAAACAAACAAAAAAAACCCAGTAACACGAGGAAAAATAATCCCACTGAACATATAGCAGTCAGTTGTAAGAAAGATGCAAAGCTTGGCCTGTCAAAACAATCGCAGCTTCCCTTTTGTTTATAGGACGGCAGAACTTTGAACTTGCACTCCCTAAACCATTATTTTCCTAATAGGCAGACTATCCAGCTGCAGCAGCTGTCAGAAGGCTTGCTTGCAAAGAATATCTTTTTTTTTAAAAAAAAAAAAAAAAGCTGGATAAAATATGCAATTCATACTTGTATCCTCAGATTTGCTGCAAGGCCAGTAGCCAGAGAACATATTAAAGAATTTAAAAAAAAAATCTGAATGTTCTCAAGATGATGAATCTTTCACGCCCAATTTGCTTATCATCCTCCAGTTTTGGGGATATACCTCATTTATCACGTGAAAAGCCTAGAATTTCATTCACTTTAAAAATAGTTTCTCTGCCTATTCTCTCAGCACCTTTAATGCTTGTTGTTGTTTAAAGATGGAAAACATCAACAGAAAACACACACTGCATCCCTGAGCATATGACTTCGACTCAGGAATCAGCTTCCCACCTGCAGCTTTACAGGCTGAACTTTATACCTGCAGCTCCCAAGAGTTCTTCCAGCAAGATAAATGAGTTACCACCCATACCCCAACTAGCAGAGAGAAGTGAGGATTTTGCTCAGAAACCTGGCCAAATAAGGCAAAAACTTCAAGTCTCTTTCTGCTCTAATTAGGATGCTTGCCAGTAATTCCATAGGCAAGGGCAAAAACACCTCAAAATGCTAATGCACTCATCTGAGGAAAGTCTGGGATTAGAGTCAGCTAGAAGGAAGCTAGTCCAACAAAAGGTTTGCATTTGAACAAATATTTGCCCAAAGGCTACAGCTGGAGTGTCCACTTAACTAGTCGCACTGATTACCTCAGACACATGAACTTATGTCAGCTCAGACTCCCTCATCCATTACTCTAACTCTGCAACTCCACTCCTGGTACTGGACTTTGACTTTCTTTCCTTTCTCCCACCCCAAGCAAAACTTCCTCTAGCTGAGAGCATGCTTGGGCCACACTGCAGATTTCCAACTGTGTGCTATAAAGCTACATACGCTCTTCTGGCCCGTTTGTGAAATCTAGGGCTGCACTGAAAGCACAGGCTTTCAAAGACACCCATCAGCCACACTGCCTTCCAGCGCGGGCTGCTGCTGTTGCACTGGCAGATCTCAATTTCACTTGGGAATAAACCACAAAATGTGCAGGAAAGAAACATCTAGACACATCTATCACATATTTCATGCTTACCTGGGGAGGCTTCTTCTCTGGTTAAGAGAGTACTTTCAAGCAAAGGTTAATTATGCACTAGATTTCTAAGAGCCTATAAAGGATTTACAACAGGTTGTTGGCAGCATGTGGCAGCATTGATCACCTTCCTGCATGCCTGCAGAACACCAGATTGATAGCTGCCTTACGCAGAGTTGGTTTAGCTATTTTCTCCTTAGCCCTATTATAATTGGAAGAAAAAAAATAGAAAAAAAAAAAAGGCTGCTCTGCAATCTAAATTCATGAACTAAGTCATACATAGCAATGAATTGCAGATCTCCTAGAATCACTGACAAAGCTGCTGTTAACTTCAAAGCAGCCCAAATTTGTCCAAAAGCAATGCAATAAAAGAACGACATCTGAGGTTCTCAAGGTTAGGCAGAAAATATGAACAAAGCAGAAAGTTCTTTTACCAGCAGCTTTTTGCAGCTTTTCTTCAGAACTGTTGTAAAAGCTTATGTTCATTCCACCAAAGGAGCCTGAGGCAGTGACCTGCTAGCAGCCATACACAGGATTAACTTAAATTCTAGAAGCAGCTTCACCAAACTTGACTTGTCATTACCCCTGTAAGTTACTGATATACAGGGAGATATCCCTTTTAGTTTTTCCTAAGTTTACTTCAAAATGCCCAAAGTTCATAAACATTAATTGTTACCAAAAGACTGCTTCATTATTGGAAATAGACTAAAACTTCCCAAGAAATAAATTACTCTGATTTAGTCACAGCAACAGAAGAAAAACAAGAACAAAAATAAGTCAATGGCAAACTAAATACGTCAAGACTATCTTGCAGGTACCATATGCACCACATATATATTCCAAATGTCATACATGCATAAATGTGGTACAAACAGTAATGGCACAGAAGAAGCATTTAGGTAAAAATCCTCCTTTAGAACTGCATCAATAGAAGCATTGCTCCAGCAGAGCTCACAGTAACCTGCACGTAAGGGAGGCCACAATGTAGTGAACAGGTAAATACCCACATGTGCATTAAAAATCTGAAGCATTAGTTATGCATTTATGAGCTAAACAAACACGTCCATGCATTGGGTTCAGATTGGCATCTAACAATAAAACGAACCCCATACAAAAAATAAACATTACCAAAAATGCAGCCAGTGTAGAATTTCTATTTTGTCATCTTGCCAGATGATAAAAATCATTCCACACACTGAAATTAGATTTTTCAAAGCTACCATACTGAATCATTTAATTTGTCTAAGTACTCCTAATGCAGTTGCACACTGCAATGAGCATTTAAATTTTAGATTAAGCAAATGAAGGGCAAGGTATTTCTTCATACGCAGTTAGAAAGAATACTTAATGGCAGAATGCCTCACAGCTTACAGAGATGGGCAATAACCGAATGCAATTTCATCTTGCTAGGCAGATGCATCTTTTGCCAATACGGTTTTTACTTAATATTTAAATTACATCCTCTTACATCTTGCTATTATATTTAACAGTGTCTCACGGCTAATCCATGGAACTAACCTGGTATAGGATGACAGTGAGCAAGGGCTGTAATTAATCAAATTTTCCACTATCTTACTATCATATAGACTTTCTGAAGCATGGTTAAAAAAAAATTGTTTTGCTGATCAATCAGAGAATTTCAAACTGTAACGTTTAAATCTTGGACACAGAGGGTTTAGAAAGAAGTTCAACCTTCAAAAAGTCTCCTAGAATTCTCTCTGCTCGTCACCCCCTTCCAAGCCTTTTTTGTCTCCCTCAATAACCTCTTACAAACCCAGTAAAGGAAATCTCAATTGCTAGCATCTAACTTTAAAATATTTCTTCCATATTTTCTAAGCCTAAGCAGCTCAATTCTGGCTTAAATCCATTAAAAATAAATAAATAAATAGAGCAGATGTCTAGTGAAAAGGTTTCTAAATTTTAACACAGAACATTTATTAACAGTTTAAGTTCTTGTTACCCTTTGTTGGCAATAATTAAGAGGAAAATAGAGTCCATTAATGCCACTTAATCATTGATCAAGCAAGCACTCATCTCTAGAGACATAATACAAAAAAAAAAAAAAAGTAGTGCCATCTTCAGTATTTCATCTAATTAAGAGTTAATGCAGAGATCAGTTACTTCCATGAGAACTGAGTACTCCATCTCTTCCTGGAGGAAAAAGAGACCACCTATTAGCTTTAAATGACTACAAATACTGTCTCCGTAAGAAGAAATTAATTGAAACATCAGACAGTTGAAAGAGTGGTATGTGAGGAAAGAAAAATTTCATCCCAATTATTAGGCAAGTCCAAGCCCACCTAATACAGGGCTTCAAGTTCCTGCTATCAGTAAGCTTCAGTCAGAAAACTGAATTCCCATTGCTAGCCGTATAAGATAAGCTGTCACTGTCAAACGATTTCTTACTAAATCTGACTGCAAGCATAAAGCATTAGCATAATTTATTAGAACAATTAGAATGCATCCTTGTTGTCTTCTAATTAGATTATTTCTCGCTGGTAATTACATTAGACAAGAAAA
The DNA here is from genome assembly GCA_030625065.1 of Alectoris magna. Taxonomy (NCBI): domain Eukaryota; kingdom Metazoa; phylum Chordata; class Aves; order Galliformes; family Phasianidae; genus Alectoris; species Alectoris magna. The sequence continues at coordinate 11,929,490 of CM060572.1, forward strand.
GAATAATAGTTTCAGATTTATAAAATCATCTGTAGAATACGTGAGGAGAGGATGATCAATAACGCTAATCTACTGGAACACAAATTGCCAGGAAGATATTTTATCACGAGTGATTTTTTAAATAATGTATGCTTCTTCTCCAAGTCTATATTCATCTTACTCATACTTACAAACAGAAGGGAATAGATACTGGAATAATAATCAAAAATAGAACAATAACTGTAAATTGAGGACTTCTAGGAGAAGGTTGCGTTGTCATCTTTTCCCACTCACCACAAACCCAGAAATAAGAGCTGACATTACATTATCCTTACATAGGAAAATGGAATAAGAAACCTCCCCCCTCCAACCCGCCATGCTTCCAATACCAGAGACATTCCAAAAAACCCAGTTACTTCTAATACCTCCGTTCCCCCTCTACCCCCCCCGCCCCCCCCCCCCCAAAAAAAAAAAAGTTTTAACATACACTGCAGAGTGTTTTGGTTTTGTTTTTTTGGGGGGAGAACATCTTCAATTATAACTGACAGTTGTCCACCCCCATGGTGTTCTCTTGTTTTCTTTACCATTCCCAAACTCTTTTGAACTTTGTTAGCACTCTGCATTGACTGTGTCAATCAAAGTTGCCCTGAACTTTAGAAATCGTTAAATATTTCACATCTTGCAATAGGACAGCAGGAAGGAAAGTATGGGAGGAACTAATAAAAATAAATAAAATCCAGCAAAAACAGGAGAGCAAGCATGAGTAAAATGTCCAGCAGAAGAGTACAAAAAGATACCTCCGCATTTATGGAAGTAACACCTCAAATGAAGAGTGTTTGAAAGAGCAAAAAGGCAAAATTGTGTCAGCTTTGATTATATCCTTGGTCCCTCCTTTCTTACAAAGATGAAATGTACAAAAATCAGCATTGGTAGGTTAATTTAACATGACAAACTGTGAAGCAGTTTGAGCACGCCATTATCCACCTTGTACTTGAGAACCAGGTGACATGAAATACTACAACTGCTATACTGCACCCTTCAAGTCATCTAATCCACTCCAAAAGCATCAGATTAGCAGAGTAGCCCAAATCTTTAATGATTCTGTACCGTTAAGGTCCTACCTTTTTTTCTCGGAACTCCACAAGTCTTTGGGAGGTTTTAGTGAGATTACAAATCTCCCCCCTTTTACCTTTAACTCATGTAACTAGATTTGCATGACAGGAAGGGAAAAGAAAAACAGTTTGTTGCACCTCAGCCTCAGATAAGTCTCCGAGCATTAGTGAAATCCGGTGACTTTAAAAAGCCATTGGCCCAGTAAATACCATCATAGCTGACAAGAAATTGCCCATGAGAAGAAGCTAGGGTCCAATGAGGGCACAACAACCTTCTAATAAAATTTATACCGTACAAAATAAAGAATGGGAAATAACTGTGAACCAGGAAAAAGAAAATTATAAAACTTTATTTAGTGGGCAAAAGCTAATGAAAGCAAACGAAGAATAGCAGAATTAAAATTAGAGCTAGAAGACAGAAAAAGTTTACTGAACTTAACTGTGTTAAAAGTTTAAAAGGGAACTTGAAAAGGGATAAGAAAGGAGAGAAAGTGAACAGAGGAAAGCAATTACCAGGTATTTTAGTGAATCTCAGCTAAAACATATTTAGTGCTTGTCTAACCAAAGACAAAAACTTTATGGAAATGCGTAATAGTTCATATCATAGATTCCACGCTTGACCTTCCTTTTGAGCAGATAATACCCCAAGCTAAATTCAAATAGAATTTTTTTCAGAAACTCAAGAAGTCAAATAATTTCCACATCACAGCCCCAATAGAAACCACACTTTTCTTTTACTCAGAACAGCATCAGGAGAACTGTTTGCTACAAGAGAGCAAGATCCACATGGAAGAGGTTTCATCATGTCCTGCTAAAACTGAATCGAGGGCCAAAGCTTTAGTCTTGCATGTTTTACAAACAGAGTGCAAAGTTTAATCCATACAGCTTAAAAGTAGAATGTACAATATGCCGTCGATGAGTCTGAAATCATTTGAAAGCTTTATCTGGGACTTTGACAATCATTTATGACTTTCACACTTAAAAAAGAGGAATCATGCATGCAAGATTATTGCAACACCATGAACAAAAAATGAAGCTTCCCTTTCTCACAGCATGTCTCTCAAACTTGGATAATGGATCTCTGAGTGAGAAGATCTGGGGATCTCTGGATCCCCAGAGTGGGGAAGGAATACAGGGAATATAGGACTTAATTACTAATCATAAAGATAGAAAGTCAAGATTATTCTTAACAGTGAAATGCTGAAAAGATTAATTTCTGCAGCGGAGAAGCTAAGGAAACGCAGACCATAAAATGGTCCTTAAAACAGTGCACTACCTGGAAGTCAAATTATCATTTTATATTATCAAAAATAAATGCCTTCAGCAGTCCTCATTAACATTTCAGCAAAGGATAACTGGAAAGAAATATGCAATTCTTTTTTCCAGTGTTCACTCAGGAACAACTGCAGCTGTTATATTCAAGTCAAAAATTCAGCCTTCCACGCACTGTACTTTCAAGGACGCCTCAGGTGAGCAGAGGCCTGACTTATCTACTGATAGCTCAGCCAGCTTCCCTAAATGGACTGCAAATAATTTTCTGAGAGCTTTATAAAAGTCTAGATAATTTTCAGTGAAGTAAAAAGACAACAATTTTGAGTTTCTTTTCCATCAGACATTTCCACATCAGCGCAACTGTGCAGCAGTAGGCAGATAGGAGATAATACATTACAGGTGATTGCACAAACCTTCTAAAGAAGGTACTAAATTATTATGTTGTATGATACTAAGGTTCTTAGATTATACGATACTTCTCAAGTCCAAAGAAATTTTACCTTCTTGAGAGTTTAGGGTTTGTTTTTGGTGGTTTTGAGAATGGGGACTGGAAATGAGAAAGGAGAGTTACACACTTCTCAGAAAGCAATTAAAAAAAAATAAATTACACATAATTTAATTGAATCCTAGGCATTTCAAAAAGACGTGGAATTAAATATGTGAATAAGCTGCAGAGTTACTTAGCACTTAAAAAAATAGATCTAAAATGTAATAGGCTCTTCCAAGCCAACAAAGGGGAAAAGACCCTTAAGTAATCCAATGGGGTTGATTGCTGAGGAAAAGTTCATATTCTGTGACCCAATGGAATTGTATCTGAAGCAAGTAACATGACTGAATGTGGGAATTTTTATCTGAAAAAAGAAAAATAAAGTGGTTTACTCCACTGTGGGAGAGATCTAAACCTTATCCTTGTCAAGCAGCAGAAGAAAAACACAAACATGAAGGAGTTGAAGGTACAGAACTACACAACACATTACTCCTCTTATTGAATGTTAGAGCTACTGAAACAGGAAACCAAGGCTGAAGACTTTTGAAAAATACATCTTATTTACCAGACTTACAAGTAGCAAAAACGTTTGGAATTTTAGCTTGCTTATCCCTTATATACTAATCTACATACTAAACTTTCCAGTTCCCTTTGCCATCGTCCTCAAAAGCCTTTGACTAAGCTCCCAGTCACAAACTCAAGTGATGTTCTTGCACGGTATCCACCATCTGACCTAAAAGTACAGCAATTTCATGTTGAGTACAAATTGCAGGGAAAGGAAATGAAATTCACTTGGCAAGAACTGATTAAAAAAACACCTGTGAAATTTGGAAATTCTTGTCTTGTCCCATTATTTACATACAAACTTCCCACTGAAAACTCATCCACAAGAGAATACGAGTATACTTCAAAGACAAAATCATGCAATAAATTTGTTGCAAGCACTGTAATTAATGATTGATCTAAAGTACCGTAAGCTTACAATGTCAGTTTGTTTCTATAAGCTTGTTTGCTAACTAAGCAGACACAGGTATGCTGCCATTTCGTTTGTTTATACATTATTTATAAATAGCTTTAGAACTCTTGCAGTAAAAGCTACAACCAATAATCTCAACAAAGTAGCAGTCATCAGCAGTCAGCAGGTAGCCTGAGAATACAAGCAGTGGCATGGAGTTGTTTAAGGCTCTCTTCTAACACCTTCCACAGTTATCTTAAATATCAATGACAGTCTCCCCACTGACTGCCCCACGGTTTCAATTTTTTAATTCCTTTATGTAATGCCAAAACGTAAAGACGTAGGCCTTCTACAAACAGAAGGAACATAAACAACAACAACACCATCACAAACACCACAAAGCAAAAAAAAAAAAAAGAAAACAAACAAAACAAAAGCTTCATACTTCTTAAAGAGCATCCCTGGAGAATTTTGCTTTCCGAACTGCCTCCTTCCATATAAAGCAATTCAAATAATACTGAACCTACACTGACTGTCAATAATTGTGAAATTGCTTAGAAACTTGCTAAAAAAACCACAAACCTACAAAACAACAGCGTTTATTTGACATGGTTTACACTTTACAGACAATTCCTTTCTCGACCTTATTCACACCGCTTGATGTTACCAATCACTAGACTGAGATTCATGTTACCTTTGGTCAGTATTTTGCTTTGTCATGAGCCTCAGGGCTAATTTTTAAGGAAGGTTCAGTAAGCAAAAAGTAAACCTGGGGATGTGCCAAGTCCACTACTACATGGGGACATTCCAGCAGCTTGCAAACTCAGACCATAATTGCAAATCTTTTCCAGAACCATATAACATACAAAGTAAAAGATGCATTCGCGTTAATGACTGTAGGCCTACATGTTGTAACAAAAGAAAAAAAAGCTTGAACACATGCTTGAAAATTTATCGGGCTTTGGACATGAAGAAGCCAAAAATAAATAAACAAACAGCGTACCATAACCTGCCATACTAATGTAAAAATAAATAAATAAATAAATATCTATGACATTAATTCTAATATTATAGACCTGCAAAACCATATGCAGACTTTCAAATAATTATACAGCTACTGAAGTCGCAACTGATTCATTCCAGTGCAACAAAATCCAAATTTTAATATTTCATGAGAGTTATCTAAAGAAATTTTATAGAAGTAAGCAAATCATCAATCCAAATTGCACAGATTACACAAAAAAAATTTGCTAGTGTTTGTTGTGTTTGTTGTCTGGGTCATGGACAAGATATCACAAATTTAAATGGAGTTCATTCTCCACATGCGTGTTTAAGCTGGTCATTACTGTGAATCAACATTGTGTAAATTGCAAACTTCTTGTATTATGAAAGTACATTAAGTGAACAAGTAACACTGAAAAATAATCTCCTATTATGGCCATTATATTATGCATTAGAAAATAAGCATCCATTGTAAGAACAAGATGTTAAGGACTCATGTGAAGGTCGTTAATTGTCGGGGGGGGGAGGGGGATGTTAAACGATTGTAGAAATAGTTGGGGTATACACACAGCAAAAAGGATCATTGAGCAAAAAGCATCTATTGAGTGAGACAGTATTCACACAGAGATGTCCAACAGTAAGATACCTCTGAATTGACACACTGAGCATCTCAAGCAGAAAATAATACTTAGTTAAATATTCTCCCATGTGAAAACATGTAGTCTAAGTGAACAGCAGGTCTATTTAGGCCACTATACAAGAAAAGCTTGAGTACCAATCTTCCTTTTAATAAACACCTCACAAAAAGACAAGTGTGCCACAATAGAACCAAAAGTCACTAATAATTATTTTTATTTCTTAGAAGTAGATGACTTCCCAAATCTATCATAAATGTCATGACAATGGTCTGATCCCGACAGTCTTTATAGGTATAAATGTTGTACATGAGCAGCCATTGAAGACACGATTAAGCTTTTATGATCCTACCTCAACCCACAAGAGCCATAGGTTACCACTAGTTACCACATCCATCTTCTGCATAGACCAGAGGTTCTTGGCTTGTTTCCCAGTCCATGGAACCAGTTGTAATTCCTCACACCTTCTACCCCTTAAGATGAACTCAAGCTGCCTCTGTTTCTCACAGCAGGCTTCAGCAGTAGTTAGCACTGCAGCCACACTTTCAGACCACATTAACTTCACTCACGAGACTCAATGCTTACCTCCATATCACATCTACCAGCTCTGGGGAGTGGATCCATCTCATTAGCTCTTCACAGAAGCAGCACAGAGCTGGCTGTACTTATTCACCCTGTTTTCACTCCAGCCTCACTTGTAACACACTCGTCTCAATGAAGTGTGGCCTACCTCAACAGCTGAGAAACAAAGCTTTCCTACATTTAAATAAATAAATAAATAAATAGATAGATAAATAAATCAAAGAAAAGCATATTATTAAAAATACCAAAATATTTCAGAAGTCTATTACTCATGAACAAGGGAATGAAAATGAGCAAATTAAAAGCATGTTCCTAAGGCAGACATCCTGTGAAGGACTAAACTCCTTTACCAGTAGCACGCTGTATTAAAGAGGTCATTTCATGGGAAAGCCATGGCGAGACACATTAAATATGGACTATATTAATTAAAATAAAAAAGAAAAAATTGTAATTTACTCAAGACTCCTAGCTAGTTTCAGATGAAAATGACATCCTGTGGGTAGCAAGTCAGCATGATCTGGTGCTATGCATTTGCAAACTACTTAATGAGCCTTTTTATTGCTGTTATTTGTAGTTTGAAAAAATAATTTGAAAAGAAGTGTTGGAAAGCATGATATTTATCCAAAATAAGCTCAAAGCCTGGCAATCACTCTGAACTCCTTGCATATCCATCACAGATTCCTAAGATGAGTAGCAGCAGAGATCATACGATAAGCAAAGATGAGAAAGACTGGAAGGCTAGAATGACACTGGATTGAATTTCCACATTTGTCTTATAAATTGCCAGCAAAATATGCAAGTCAAACAGTTGCTCTTTAGTAACCAGGTTCTATTCAAGACACTATGAACGGTCTGAACATCCCAGTGGTTGTTTATATATAAAGTACCTTTACTACTATTATGAATAACAGCAATGCTAGTAAAGCACCACCTTACACTTACACTACAAGTTACCTACATTAAGAACACTGAACAAAAGGGGAAATGTACATCCAACAGATCACATGAGCAAACTAATGAACCAGGAAAAAGCTACCACTTCACCACTCATTTTAAGTCTTCTACCTGCAGTGGCTTTCAGAAGCCAACAGGAGGTCAAGAAATCAACTCCAATTCATCTCCAAACTGGAGGAAAGCAAACTGTCTTTCAAAACAGCTCTCTCTCCTTCGAATTGCAGAGGTAGAATGTCTAAAATTCAAACCTCAAGATTTTTCTCTGTAAAAAAATGCAGGGTAATTTTTCTTTCTTTTACACGTTGATGTATTTTTAACTGTTGCACTTGTTCAGCATTCATGCTGTATTTTCTATGGGAATAGCACAGCAGGTAAAAGTCCTTGATACTTTTGCTAGACATTTCTAGTTCTTGGCAGGCAGATTCTGTTACTCTTCAACTCCATCAGCAACAGTGAAGAATCTGAGGTTTAGCAGAACTTTGATCACCACATTTTCCAAGTATTCTCGTGTCACGTACACTTAATGTAACATCTAAATAGCTTTTCTGTGAACCCATGCAAGACTTACAGTGGTGCAGTTGGAGGAACATTGATCTTGCCTTTGTTATTTTGTTGACTTCCACTAAGTAGTCAGCATTTTCCAACAAGATATGCAAAAATGAGAATCAAACAGTTAATTAATAGATTTTTTAGAAGAGGCACATTGATATTTTGGAATGTTTCACATATGAATTCATAGCAAAAACTACAGAAGCCCACATGCATGAATTTCTTGAGATCAGAATGCACCTAGAAAACCATGTGGTATAGGACATCATTGAATATATAAATACCTAAATTACATCTGATTTACTAGACTCTAAAGAGCAGTGTGTTCATTTGTAAAATACGGATGGTTGATAATTTCCCAAAGCCAACCTATTTGGTTGACATTCATTTAAAAAAAAAAAAAAAAAAAAAGAAAGAAAAAAAGGCACAAAATCATTTAATCCTTTGAAAGTCAGCTTTCAAAAATTCTAAAGTTATTAAGAAGATATGCTACTATTGAGATGAGATAAAAATATTGTACCCATTTGGCATGGAAGTATTCTCTCTGACAGGTGCTCAGTGAAATGTTACACCATCTATGTCATTTACTGTAGTTTGCTGTCAAGATATTCAGCAAACCTTATTACCTCTTCTGGCAGCTCCACTACTGCACCAAGAGCTTATCTGAATAGCATGTCACTTCCTACAGTATGGCTGAGTGATGTAAGGCCAACACCACAGTCTTTGTGTTCTGATTCCATGCTTTAATTACCATTTCTCTCAGTCCAAATGTTTCAAAGATGATTGTTACATAATTATTACACCATGGATTTCAAGCAAACATTTAAGCACTTAATTTTACAGGTATATGGCTGATATGCTTAAACCAGTTTGACAGTTGCAGTTGAAGTGCCTAAGAAAAGAAGAAGAAAAGTTGTTAAAATGTGCTTTTCAGTACAGTGGAAGTAATAACCCCATATAATGAGATACTTCAGATTTCTCAAAGGGAGTTGTTTATCGGTATCACAAAATGCTACTATTTCATTTTTCCATGATGTCATATGTCAGCTGTCTTAAAGAAATCAAACTGTGTTGCCGATATATATTTTATTGCTCCATGAATTTTCATTACACATTCTGTTATATCACTGTTGTGTTATTTTCCTAATATACATGGCACTTTTTGAATTTTTCCCATCTTCTAAAGATTACAGGTATTTAAATTCACAAACAAAAAAATCCCATAGTTGGTCACCTCGCCAAGGGAACTTTCTCACTAACAATTAGGATTTCTCTTATTCAAGGATAAATGAATAATTCACAAATCAAATTATGTCTACATTCAATTTACTTCGTTTGCTTATTTCTGAAAAGGACGCATAGATAGGTTTTATTTTTTTAAAGGATGATGAAAGCTTTTAGCCCAAGGCATGGCAATGGAAATCAGCCAAACTCTTAACCTGGAACCACTTACATGCCTTCACCCAAAGCTCTGAAATCGATTTACCAAATACGATTTTAACATATCTGTGGCCATAGGCAGAGATTACAAGTTATTTCTATCCGTTTTAAAAAACAAACCTCCAAGCCAGTAATCTTATGAGATACATAAACCTACTATATTAAAATTCAGAAGGTGCATCTTTTCGGCCTTTAGAATACTGCTGATTTTGTAGCTTTGGATAGGTTTTTCTCCTGCACATATTTCAAACTGTTATATATGGAAGAGTGTGTGATTTTCTTTAAATGTTGTTCTAAATTTCAAACCCCTATGGTGACCCTGTTCAAGCGGATGCTGGATGTTCACAACAGAAAGTCAGTCATGAAACCACCATACCAGTGTCACATATCTCTTTAGCCTAGAGAAACTTGCTTTGAGAAGAAAAGTAGCATTGCCCTAGATCCATCTCTCAGAAATGGGAATGATTTCTTTACTATTTGAACACTGAAAATTAGGGTTTCAAAGAAATATCAGCCTAAAAGCCTTTCCTGTGTTCCCTTAGGAAAGCAAAGAAACTGTCTCAAAAATAAGCTTCAAATAGCTTCTGTTCGTTCTCTTGTAGAGCAAGACAGAACAGCAAAAAATGTCATATAGACTAATGCATTTTTCAATACTATTCAAGAGCTTCCTGCGTTACAAAGGCCTGAGAACCATGATAAAATATTCTGTTGGTACAAAACATAAAGTTTATTACTAACGTTTTTAATGCCTTGTTTTTTTGAAGCACCATTTTGCCGTTTTCCCATCCCAAAGGCACATATTCATAAAATTCTAATCCTTACTGGTAGCCTTTAATGGAAGCCCAATATGAAAATAATTATGGGAAAGTCCAGCTTCCTTTAAACAATACATATAAAACTACTCTAAGTAGCACTGTCTTCTTATTTATCTTCAAAACAGAGTAGAGGTCTATCGTTACTGGCAGTGACATTCCCTCCACCTTGTTAAAACTCTGTCAAAGTAATGAAGATCTTTCACAGATATTCTCATGGACAGTTTTCCAACCTGACATCACAAAGGTCAGGAATACACAACTGTCTATACAATTTTGAAGATTATTTCAGATAAATATACATTTCTAAGTATCAGATTTCAGGAGATTAATTTTATTTGTATGTTAAAGTTTTTCAACACTTTTGTCTGAATATTTACTATTTTAAAAATAGATGCTTCTAAGAGCCCACACACTACTACAAGAAGATGTACTTATATTTTCTGTTTGTGCTTTCAAGTGTGCATAAGTACAGAAGATTTGAGAGGACACAATTTCCCATTGAAAAAAGTTCCCATTGAAAAAAGTAGCAGTACTGACACCTCCCAACTCTCCCCCCAGTCTCTGTAATTCCATACAAAGTATGCCAAGTAGAAGCGTCACATAGAGTAAGGCAATAATTCCTCTAAGGGAATGCTTTAACAGAGAAGAAAAAACCATAAACACCTCTGGATGCTTTGCATGGAATACATGGAGTCACTTAAAAAAAAAAAAAAAAAAAAAAAAAAAAAGCATAAGAAACTTGAAAGTTTAGTAAGGTATTCTGAAGGTATTCTGTGTCCTGTCAGAAAATGGCTGCTACATAAAAAGCAGAAGTTATTGCCCTAAGGAAAATTTGCATTTTCTTTCCTGTTTTTGTTTTCCATCATGTTTCTTGATGGAATGATACCTTGTAGTAAGGCAGAGTATCAGAAGGCTTCAATGGGTTGAGAATGAACACATGAAAAAATCATACTAATTTATAGATGGAGTTCATACATTGGTTAGAATTTATTAGCAGAGCCTATCTGCCCACATACTGTCAACTTCTACTTAGATGCTAACAAGCATCATCAATTAAAAACATCTGTTCTGTTTCAACTAATACCAGACTGTTCATTTGCTCACTTCAGATTAAGAGACAAAAAAAGAATCACTGAAGTCACACTTACAGTAAATAAGTTCTGCTTATAATTTAGGCACACAAAATATTCTAAAATTATCTGAAAAAACACAGCAGGAAGACAAGGGAAGAAAAGGCATATACTCCTGAGGATACATACCAAAAACCACGAGATCAAGTACAGTCAGAACAAAAAGTTCATTCCAATGGAGGCTTGAGTGAAAGCCTATTGAAATCGAAGGAAAGATAAATCTTGTCCTGTCAGATACTGAAAAACTGCTCAAGAGTTACATGATATCATTTCAAATACAAGTTAAAAGCAGACAAAAATAAACCCATGCATTGTATTTTTTCTGAGCTAGGTTAACTTCAACACCTTAACATAAGAGCACATTCACTAAAGTCCTCACTATAGCAAAAGTAAGCAAAGTTCATGATTCAATTAGCAAACTAGGTTGTACTCGGTATCTTTGCTTATGTTTGCCTCATACTGTGAAACTTACAGGAACAGAATAATCTGTGCAAACTAACAGCATTCTGCTGCTGTGTTTTCTTTCATGTGGTCATGATACCAACAATAAGCAACTTCGATGTGAAGACAAACCAAAACCAACTGACACAGACTGTAGCAAGAAAAATTCTGATGACGTGAGGAAAAATCCTTCAAAGATTGCAATTAAGAAATTCCACAATCTCACTGGACTACCTGTTGTGGTACTTAGAATAACAGAAACATAGAATGGCCTGAGTTGGAATAGATCTCAGAGATCACAGAATTCCAGCTCCTGTGCCATGGTATTGGCATACTGAATAGAGAAGGCGAGGCATCTGCACTGGCATCAAGGCAGCAAAGAAAGCTGAAGATTTCATTACACAATGCAAGATGAGGAGAGTCTTGAGTACTTTGGTAGATTCACTAGACAGACAGAGAAAAGTTACTCAGTCCATCTTTCACTATACAACATAACTGAACTCACCATATCTGAAAGAAAAATAAGTAACTTACTGAAAAAGAATATGCTTGAAACTATTTGACTATGATGATCAAAGTATGATAGAAACAAGAGAACAGCAGTTTTGAAAGAAAAAATAATCCATATTTGAACTAGCTCAAGCTTCCTTTGTGTCAGCACTTTAACACAGCAAAGGTGCTGACAAGAGTTCTGTTAACGTCACTGTGAAAGCTACTAAAGCTAAATGAGGTTTTAAAGACTGCTTACCTTTAACTGATGGCCTGAATTGCAAAAATTCAAACAAGAGGCAATCCACCATATCCCAAATTTCAACATATTTTACGTATGTAGAAAGAAAGCAAACAAAATGGAAACACAGACAATTCCTGATGCGAGAAAAATAACCCACCAGCAATTTCTGCTCCTGCCTAGTTTCTAATTCTACGTTATTTTCAGAATATCCCCACTTACTGCCAGTGCAATCAAGTTACAGCTATTAAGAGCTCAAACACTTTTTGTTCTTCATAAATACTCAAGTTTCTTTAGTGTGGTGCAATCTGTATTTTCACAATTGTTATAAAAGCACGTAACTGCTGAAAATATCACTCCAGATGTTATTGTTAATGTATTTACAAATTACAGCATAAAATCATTTATTCCCCTAACCAGGGAGAAAAATAGTTATAGTAAATGCAGCAGACTAAAGATACTGAATTGTGTTAATAACAGTGGTGTGCAATTAACTCTCGCGGCTTTCTGAACTTGTTTCTATGCCACTTAGCTTCACTTGCACTCACTACAGGGAAAAGCATGGCTCCCACTAAACCTGCTGAGTTATGGACATAGTCCAAAAGGCCTGAGAAAATCACAGAGAAGCAATATCTGGTGGTAACTTGTAAATGCAGTCCTCTGGTGTAAGAAAATAATCTGATTGCACTCCATAGTCCACAGAATATATCAAATACCTGCTTTATTATACCTGAGGGTATAACAGAGTTGCTGTTAGGCAGAGAAAAAAACTACAAGTTATTCCACAAAGTTATTTTTTGTTGTAATGCCTTATAAAGGGCTGAGAAATTTACACAGTGTTTCTGAACATCAGCACTAATATTCTGTATTGCAAGGCAAAATATCTTTTAAGTTTACCCATAGGTCTCGTGGTATCGTACATGATTTTGTCTGATTCTGTAAGGTCATTATTCTCCCTTCTAGAACACTTCAGTGGGTTTTTCTTTCTTCTGAACACTTAATCTGACATTTTACGCTTTCTGTTGATATAACAAAGAGCTTGAGTACTAGAAACACTGGTATTACCATTCAGCGTAATTAATCACAATTCAAGTCAAGGGGCTGTAACATGTTACAAAATGCAGTAAATTCACTGCATGCCAAGAAGAATAATGGTTGGATAAAACCAGCACAAAAACCAAATGGAGATACATTTTTCTGAACCAGAAAAAAAAAAAAATTGTCAATTTTCAAAAAACTAAAGACATTTTAGTATCTCCCTAAAATGCAATAGTGTAAAAAATATGCACTAAGATAGAAAAACGTAGTTAATGCTATAAAGAGACAGTATAATGCAATAATGTGATGGAAAGCACAGCAATGATAGTGAGGTAGCAAAGTCCAAGGGCACAGCAAGTGAGGATAAGCTCAAACGTAGCAGCTGTGGATGCAGAAACAAAAGAAGAAAATCTGTTTACCTTTGGAGGGCCCAGGGTATGCAGGGATCTCCAGAAAGACACCTCCGCCTCCACTGCCAACCCTTAAATGAGGATGGATCCCAGCTCCAGCCCTTCCGGTCACTCAGGGCCACTGCATGCACCTGAGCTCCTCTGGGTTGGCCCTGCCTTCCCACCAGGTGCTCAATCACTGCTTCAGTGCAGTGATTAGCATTAGACTTAGCATTTCTGCCACAGGTAAGAACAATGACAGAAGAACTGAACAGGAAGCAACATTATTGCACATCAAACCAAGTGTTTAGGCACCCGAACTATACAAACTGAGGTCAGATACAAGCAGTATGCCACAAAGTATTCAACACTAAACTACAGCAGGACTGGCCTCATATAGAAGCAATGGAGCATACATCTCAAATGATACCCCCTACAAATGCAAAGCACTTACGCAAATCAAGCATTCAGCAAAGATTTTCCCCAGCTGGTGACACAGCATTCAGTATTTCAAGTTTCTGCACTACCTTTACCATCTGAAACCTGAAAATCCTGTTCTAACAACTAGGGTATTCAAGAACTGGAATGTTCAGAGACTTTAAAATTACCTAAGCAGATCGGGAATTTCATCACTGAGAATAAGTTTTGAGAATAAATTCACTGACGATAGAGGCAATCACCACAAATTTTACCTTAGCAGATTCAGTTAAGTATTAAGAGAGGAGCATTCAAAATAGCAAATTCAACATTCTGGTTGTAAGACTGGAAAGGTACCAAGACAATTTAAAATCTCTAAGCACAAAAGATTCATCCTCTCTCTTCACCTGGCTTCTTCAGACTAATCAGTTCAACACTCATGACTAAACATATGTAGGTCACTTCACACAGCAAGTTAGCAAGAAATTGAACACAATTCCCTTCAGTACAGAAATAAAAAGTAATCATAACTTGTCAATACACAAACATTGCACAAACAACTGAGTTTAGAACTCACTTCACCCAAACTCTTAACGAACGCTTAGAGAAAAAGTATGCCTCGTTTTCGCTTTTCATAGCGCCCTTTTCATGTACCACAAACTGCAGAATATAGTTTTTAACCATTTTTGTTACTTTAAAATATGAAGTAGGGTTAAAGGTTTCATTAAAATTATTGCCATCATTACAGAACGTCAACATCATGCTTCATCACAAAGCTCAACAATTTCAGAGCTTTCTGCATTCATGTAAGCAATGGCATAAACATTAAACCTGTTTAATTAAATGCAGCATAACAGGAGATAGTTTCTGAAAATTGGCACTGACTTGTTTGTATACATAATTGCTTTAGATGAGCCACTGTATTTTAAAGAAATTACTTTTTTTCCAATCATGCTAACCATTATCTGTTCTGACACCCATTTAATTGGCAAGGATTCAGCCACTCAAAATAATTCCATTACCTATGCATTAATTATTTAAATAGTTGCTGCTGTCTCCTATTTGAACATCTTCAGCTGTTTTTGCCTTTTATACCTGACTTAAAACAAACAAACAAACAACAAAAAAACCAAACCAGATTTCCTTCAAATCATTCCTTAAGATTTAAAACTAATTTAACAACACGCAGTTTTCCCAAACATTTACAGACAAAGACTCAGGTTATCTAGTGGAAACAGGAGCACATAATATATGATCCCAGATAATAGTCAGTTCAACAAAACTTTTTCAAAACATTTTATGTTTCTAAAGAACCAACTAGCTTGTGTGAAAACAAAAAGGAGGAAAAGTCTCTTTTCTCTTTATTACCTGTATTCCTGTAGATCAGAGCTCTTCTATCCCATACCTTTATAATCACTTGCATAAACACTTTGTTTTTTCCCATTAGATGAAGACCTAACAGCTCTACACAGAAAGGGACAGGGCAAACTCCTGTATGGGCAAGTCGACAGCTCAAAGAATATAAATATTGTTGAAAGGAGATTTATCAGGTTGAAATTAGTTTGTTTTTTTTTTTAATAAAAAATTTTTAATTGACCTATTGGTCAGATCTGTCAATAGAGATGATAATCAGTTTATACAAAATCAAATACTTCTGAGGTCTGGAAAAAGCAAATAGGATAAAAATATACAGTAAAACATGAAGTTGTACACAGGGGGACTTGTAGCAAAGCAACTTAGGAGCTTAACAATTGCAAACAACGGAAGAGATTTAAGATCAATATCTATTACAGGACAGGTTCAGGAAAGGGTTTCAAAGATATTTAGATGAACAAAGGATCTCACAGCTTCCAGTTTCAAAGTGCAATGTGTAAGCAATTAGTTTATACCCAAATAGTTTGTCAGAAGTACATTCATGTTTGCACCTGTTTATCTCTAGTTCTGCAACACCTATCACAGGTTATGGCTCTCAATTTAAGATGATCTATATACAAAAAACAAGTAACATGCATTGCTGAAGTACGTTTTCTGACTGTGTCTTTCTCCCTTCTCCCAATTTTCTTATTCCTAGTGAGGATTAGCAAACAGGGCTCTTAGGTTATCGCACTTCCACTCATTTTCTTGTTGTTTTTAAACCCAGAAGTAACCTGTTATCATGGAAATTTCCAGCCATTATTTCCTCTATTAAAATCACTCTGCATTATGTTTCATTACCTTGGTTTTGCTAACGCAAAATACTTGGGTAGTTAAGAGCACTGCTGATGGTGGAGATAATCATTTTGCACAAAATTAATCTTGAGGGTCCTCAGAGTACTGCAAATTTACCAGAGAGAACGCCTATTCTATTATGCTTAATTTAAACACTTAAGAGACATAGAAAATTTTTGCTTCTGATGTGTATTCTAAGTTTGGCATCTTCCCAGAAATTACAAGAAATCACACAAGCAATATTTTCAAGTAAAGGTAACAGCAAAAAGTGTAATTATCCACATATTTTATAGCTTTGTAGCCATTTAGAGATCATATGTATTTTAAATGGACAGTGCAAAAGTAAAACAGCCTTTAGAAATGTTTATTTTCATAAAGTGGTAGCCTTCATGGAATCACAGAACAGTTGAAGTTGGACAGGACCTCCTGAGATTACCTTTTCCAACACTCCCTGCTTGAGCACGAGTTTCAGCCTTTCTTTTTTCATTCCTCATCTTTTTTTTTTTTTTTTTTTCCTTCCAGCACTCAGACTCAGCTTGGGCTTCTTTGAAGGGATCTAGTAATCTAACGTGCCTGTGTTATGATCCCTAGGTTCCAGCCATCACAGTAGGCAAAGCCAACTATACAGGTATATGAAAGACCACCTGTTTTAGAGGAGACATTTGTTTAAAGTAAAGCATACTTAAACCACCACAAGCATAGGTACTTGCACTCTGTCTTTCCTATAGTTACTGATTTTGCTGATGTATGAAACCCCTGGGTAGACATCTTCCGTATTCCACCAGTACCATTCTGCTTCAGAACACAGATACTACTAGAAAGACATAATATAGATCCGACTAGTTTTTGCTACTGGCTACACTCCACAACCTGACCTACACTTTTTTCAAGGAGATAACACCAAGGAATTCAACCTTCATTTAAAAACTTCAAAATTATTTTTGAAACACCCAGATCCTGTTGTGAATGAAATAGGATGTTTCTTCCTTAACATGCAGTGCAGTTACAGTCTTTTCTACTCTACCATTTTTTCCTGTTTTCCTTTGTTATTCTCCAAATTGTTAGAATATATATGTGTATGACTTCAGGATCGAGCTAGCGGTGCTACAGTTTTCAAACTTTCACCCTTGCTGTTGTAGCTGAGCATGTTCCATATTAAAATCTGTAGTAGTAGTCAAGCCACTACTGTGAAAATGCAACTTCTGCTTTTAGTTAAAAACACGAGCCCCTACTTCCATAGCAGTTCCAGAATTCTTATCACTTCCATAAAGCTTTTAAACATTAACTGCATTAACTAATTAATTTGACATTAGCTAAGTAATCTACTGACCAAAGAGAGAGAAACAAGCACTGGGAAATGATTCGTTTGGAGGTTAAATTAATTAAAAATAGTACAGTAGTGATGGAATTTAATCTCAGGCTTCCCATGAGAGTGGAATCACTCTCAGCTGCAGCAATTTGTGATAAATCCATGGAGAAATTTCATGATGGGAGCGGAATTAATTTGTGTCACCCCTAAGAGTACATGTGCTCGCTCAACAGTACCTACATTAAACAATATTAAAAATACACAAATTGAGCAAACCAAAAGAATCTATCACTTCAGGTAGCACATGATATATGCCTTTCAATATCAAGGTGCAATTACTTGCATCAGTAAAATTCAGGAGAGCACAGCAGTGACTTGGAGAACCAGAACATTCTATATTATCTGTTTCTACCTGTATATCCACTTCCTTGAATGGCTGACGTTCAGCATTTATATTCTACTTTTATCAGGATTGCTTTTAATTAAACAACTTGAATGATCTTAGTACATGTAAGACAAAAATCTGTACGTGCATGAGCAGAGAGAGTCAGAATTGGGGACGTACAGAAAGAAACAGGCTACCATGCTACTTAATACCACAAATATAATTACTAATCAGAACAGCTGTAGATAGTTATCCAACTCAACAACAAAGATGTCCACTTGAAGATCATCCTTAGTACCCAAGTATACCAAATAATACATAACAGAGCATATGAGCCATACATATTTTGCATTCATTCAGAGCTATTTTTGACAGTTTTGATGCTGATGAATGAAAAAGTCAGTTATTTTCTGAGAAGCTTTTAAATCAACAAAGAGATTGTCCTTCCATACAAGTTTAGTTATCTCAACACACTTACCAATTTACAAACCTATAAGAAGAGAGACTTCAGGGACTGAATAAAGAGAAGAGTAACTGGATTCACAAGCAAAATTAGTGGAAAAAGAAACATCAGAAAGCAGTATGAGAAGACAGAAATAAGAGATATTCCAACAATTAGGAGTGAGACTTCTGCAGTAACTCCTGATCTATCCACTCAACTTTTTTTCTGGAGTTTAATGCAAGAGGTCCTGAATACATGAACCTCCTACAGGTTCTACCTATCCAAATACAGAGGTTGTTTTGAATGGATGGTAGAAGATAAAAATTAACATGAAAGACTCTTACTTCCTCACCTCTTAATAACAGTACATGTTACACTTCAAAGGCATTTTATAAGAGGGTGTACCTACAACTGAAAGCCAGAGATGGTTTTGCAGCTTACAAATATATAATCTAAATGGCTTCAAATCTATTAATGCAAGTCCTAGTGACAATGCAGTTGTGGCAGCAGAGGTTCTAGCATGAATTGTACAGTTTTGCCCAGAAGCTAAGGTAAATAGTCACATTAAGCAGACCATCCATAGAAGGGGGGTAACATTCTGTCTTGCTTTCAGTATTAATGGCAGGGTGTGTTGTGTGTGCAAGCAGAAACTAACATTAGAGCTTATGGCAACAGCCACATTCACTAGGTGGTACTGTCAGACAAATAATAGCAATGCTAATAACTTGAAAGAACTATTAAGATGAATCAATATAAAAAGAAATTACAATCATATGTAAAACATTTTTGTCTATTCATTGAAAAATTATTAACTGCAGAATACAACACAGCTAAATTGTTATTGATTTGCACTGAGATTTTTTTTCCATCTCTTCTTGACAGCATTTCTAGAATTTTTATCTAACCATATATTATGGCTCATAGTGAAGACGAATTCTATTATTAATTCTGCACATCTGCTGAGATATGCCATTCTGAAATTAACTGTCCTGAAACCCACATTTTGAGCACATGAAAGACATTCAGTTTCCCAATATTAACTTCTCTTACATCAATACTTAAATTTAGGTTAGTTTGCATTCTCCTTCACATTACAGAGCAAAATTCATTCCTCTTTCTCTTTCCTCTGAGGTCACAAGAAATCAAGACCAGTATTTTTAAGCAATTGCCCAAAGAGGAACATGCTCACTTGAGAAGTCTAACATTTAAGTGGCTGAATAAATCAGGACATACATTCTAAATGAACGTATAACACAATCAAGGCTTTTGATATTCATATCATATCTTGAAAATTCAATGACTAAATCTCTTTTATTACTGATAACATTATCCCCACCTTCCTCCTCCTCCCCCCCCCCTTCTTTTTTTTTTAATAATCAATTTAAAACTTTTTAACAAGGGTTTTGGCATGTAGACTTCTAACATCTAGTATAGACCTGTATAGGCATAGGTATTCAAGAACCACAAGTACTGAAATGATACAGGGGCAGGGGCAGGCAAGCATCTCTGAAAATGATAACCCTAACATGGATTGCAAGTGTAAGCACTGCTGCAGTTATAGTAACAAGGAGAATCTGGTGAATGTTCCATGTGCACAGATACAATGCAGTCATCAACCACTATTATTTGTTGCAAACAAAATTAATTCTGGGATGAAAAAAGCTCTCAGTTGTTTTTTTTCCTATGCTGCTGTGGATGACTACTGAAAAAAAATTCTGTATTTGTCTCACAGCCACATTATTCAGCTCTCCATTACCTACTGTCAGAACTCAGCAGAGATCTAGTGATACTAGACATAAGCATTAAAACTATTAAATTTGGTGAGGGATGTAACATTTAAACTTCTCATAAAGGCAAACCGCTTTCTGATTAGTCTCCCTCAGTCCTCATCACTAACCTACAAAGGACTTTTTTTTTTTTTATCTGATTCTTGATGCTTAAAGAGAAGAGTATCTACTACATTGAAGATGCTCCTAAATTAAGTTTCCTGGTACAAATTAGAAACTTTGACATTTAAAAAGAATTTTAATAGGGTAATAAAGTCAGAAAATTTCATAACTCCATACAAGATATGAGACATCTCTGACCTACCAGCAGGTTACACGATGAAAACCATCGTTAAACTCTCCTGAGGCCGCAATACAATATATATTTTAGAGTTATTTATTTGAGTGATAAAGACAAAAACAAAACAAAAAAAAGATAATATAGCCTACTTTTATCACTTTCATCATAAGAACTTCATAAATACTTCACAAAATTGTGGAAGTTGCATTGTACTCAGAGAGGCACTGCAGAGTGCAGTATTTGACATCTTAAAAATTGCATACCCAAAGAGTTTTTAAAATATTTTCAGTCTTAAAAAGGTGGGGATTTTTTCATTCAAAGTAAAATCCAAAAGTTGAAATCCATCAGGTTAAGTGCTCAGAAACCAGGAAGTAAATAACACGACAGTCAAAACGTACATATTTCCTCTTAACAATTCCTTGGGGCTTGACTTCGCACCATGTGTTATCTGGGTAAGTAACCTGTAATACGCAAAACACCATACTCGGTACCTTCTTGGCAAGCAATACAATATAAAGCTTTAGCATTACTTTCAACGGACAGGTATAATCTGAAGTTCCATTCAATGATGCTTTGAAGAAAATAAAATTGTAATTCCCTTTTTAGTTCATCTTTTCCCTCAATTACTTGCTATAACCAACGGTTTTATAACTAGCTGATATCCCTGTTGCCCAGCGTAGGACTTCTATACCCCCATTCTGCCATAAGCATTAGGTTGCTTCAATTTCCACTGCTATACACTAGGAGAGGAAGAAGATTCCTGAAACGACTTGAAGAGAATTCTCTGCATTACTCACTGAAAAACATGAGACAGGTTGGTAGAAACATACTGATTTTAGAAATCAAATTAATTTGCTGCTTTACCAAAACTGGATACAAGTAACAGTCATAATAGCTAGTTTTAATGGGACACTATCTGTGTAACCAAATGGACTTTATTACACTGAAAGATGGAAAGGGGAGGGAAGGTAAAGGAATTAAAATTATTAGAAGGCTAAGATGTTCTCTACATGACCAGAACAGACCTTCATTACTAACAGGTTTCCTTTGCGAAGAAAGCTCAAAGCAACTGCACACACTAATTATGTAAATTTGACTCCATATCTTGTCCAGAATACCTATTAATTTAACATTACACCACTGCCATCCAAGGAAGGGAGACAAGCATTCAGTGCACGGTGCACACTGTATTTTTGACTATAAAAATTAAAAGGACAAGCTTTCCTTTATAAAAATGATTCAGTACTGGTTTAAACTGATTTACTCTGTACGCCTTAATCCATATTAAGAAGGAAAATACATGAGGTATTTACACCTGATGGTTACTGGGGAAGATGCACAATGTACAGTTGTGTGTATCATCCACCTTATTGTAAGAATTGAGCAAAATTGGAAGTGTAGTTATGAGAACTGTACCACATCCCCACACTTTGTTACTTTACCTCTCACTCATCATATTAAGAGATCACTTTATTGATGTTTTACAATCAATGTTTGCAGCTTTTTTTTCTTAACACTAACAAAGAAAAAGATACAATAAAAAACTACTTTAGAACAAGCCAGATAGGGTTCACTTGCAATTAAACACCTTCTGTTAATCCAACGAAAATCCAGTAGGAAGCAGAGAAATACTAAGGAGAGCTGCTACTTAGTTTGAATGCGAAAGCAGACACAACATTGGAAATTAATACAGATACCAGAGCAACAATAATGAACACTTCTTGCAGGATCAGAGCCTTTCTCAAATTTTACATTGTGTAAGTAACGTTTTTAATGAAAAGTTATTTCTCAGATTTTCATCTTCGACGCTCCTAAGATGCAATGACAGTGCAGTGTAGCTATTTCTTCTTCATTTGATCACAAAGCAGACAATATGAATATAGACAAATTCGAACAAATATTGAGAAACAGGACAAATGCTCTCAATTCTTGTGCACCTTGGAAGCTGATTCTAAGCAAAGGACACGAATTTAAACAGACAAAAAGCAGTAGAAAAAACAGCACCTCTCCTGCTGCACCAAACAATGATAATGACACGAGGGGCAGAACATTGTGACTACACTTGGGCAGCCCCGGGTAAAGGATGATTCAAAAATTAGGATTACAACATGCTCCATGCAGAGAGGAAACAAGCTATTTATTCTTAAAACGAAAAAACAGATAAACCTTTAAGGTTTAAGGTTCAGTTTACAAAATTCTGTATGCTTAGTTAAGAAAATGAAATTTGAGTTTTTATATTCATAGATGTTAAACTAGGAAAGAAACATGGCATGACTCCTGAAATTTTTCCTGCCCAATTAATCTGTTTGAAAAGCATTTAATTGAATACAAAAGCAGCACACACATACTGTCTACATTTTACAAGATCAGTCTCTTCTTCCGATTTATCCATGTAGAGTGTGAGTTTGTCTTGGTATTTCAATTGGTTATTGTTAAATACCATGCTTATGGGGAAAAACAAAACAAACAAAAACTCTAGATTTTCTTAACTGTCAACTTTTTTTCTATAATTGTTTTCTATGCTCTTTGAAAACAGTCTCTTATTAAGAAGACCTGTCATTCTGGCTAAAATTTGCCTTTGGAGACTAAACTTGCTATGTCAGATTCTTGGTAAATAAGGAACAAAACAGCATACCTCAGTTGAGACTGCAAAAGTCAGATGAGAAGCTTAATAGAAGCAGTGAAATAATATAATTGCCGCAGACAATTAGCATTAGCATTAGCAAACCTGAAGCCTCTGTGATATTAAGAGTTCTAAGACAACTAACAAGCTAACAAGATACGGACAAATTTCAACATAGGTAATTCAATAGGTGTAGATTCATTTAATGGGAACCATTCCAAAGTGTAAATGGCAGCATGGCAGAAATCACAAAAGGTGCTTACCAGTAAAGTTAATTTTGTACAACAGCATAAGTTTCAGTAAAACTAGTGAATGTAAAAGCTGAGTTGGCAATCAGGGCCAATAAAGGTATAATTACGTATCTTTATATAGAACAACTTGCAGCTCAGGAGTGTAAAGAAGCCATAGCAATAACATCATGGCAGTTTCCTGGGGACATCAGTAGGTGTCTATAGTATAGTTGGTATTTATTGAGTCATGTTTGAAATTACATCTCAATGAAACAAAAGCACACGTTGATGAAGCAGGGGCAAAACCCAAGAATGTAATCAAAATAAGTGCAGGAAGGAGCATTCTTAGAGCAGTTAATTGACAAGTTTTCAGGCTAAGAGGTGACTGGAAAGGATTGCTTGCAGCTGAGGGCAAATCAAAGCCTTTTGCTCAATTCCTAATGCATTAAGGGAAATACATTTCTTTAGCCTTGCAAATACATGGATGTTCAAATTATTATGAATAAATCTATTTCTTTCAATAACTTCTGGACTAAGTAATTAAAATAAAAGTATTAAGCATTTGCAGGATAGAAGTTGGCATCATCAGAGACACTTGCATCTCAGCAGAAAGCTATATAGAGGAAGTTCGTATAGCAAACAGCTTGCTCCTATGGTTGCTGTATCTCATTCTTGCCCTCTGATCCACAGTATACTCTCCTGACATGCTCCTGGACTTAAACTACGAGAACTCCACAGCAGCAGCAATTCTACGTGATCAGAGATGGACTAATGAGTCGCATTTGAAAACATGGCCCCTGTTAGGACAGTGTTATCTTCTAACTTGTTCTAGATCAAAAGCCACATGAAACAACACACAAGATTTCTGTAAAATGTCAAAATTAACAAGGTTCCTTCCTGCTTCTGCTGACTAAAGGATTTAAAACATTTGCTACACACCTAGTCACAGACTCAGTACACAATACTAATTTTTCTTCCTCCTCCCCATCCAGTACTAATAAACGCTTTAATTTCACCCAGATTCTAATGTGAAGATATTGAAGAATATCTCATTGGGCAGTCTGCTACTCCACATCTTGAAGACTGGAAGCAGTAATATCTTGATTGTAGGAATTGTCCTTTAGGTATAGATCCAGGGTGACAGCTCCTGCCTTTTTTTTTTTTCCCATTTCTCTTTTCATTACGGCACACCACCTACTCACAGATATTTTTCCATTATTCCAAGTGGAGCTTTTCTCACTGCCCTCTTTTCCTTTTAGAACAACAATGAATTAACAGCCTGTCAGAAAGATTTGATGGTCAGGGACAGACAATGACAAAAAGACAAAAATAACAGAGGCGGAGATTATACAGGATCATAGCAGACAAACATGGAAACTTCAGAGCATGGAGATGTGGAGAAGGGGTGGCAGAAGGATGAGGTCAAGAAACAACTGAAATGCAAGGACAAAGATCATAGAAGAAAAAAGCATAATAAGAATATGACTAACTTCTGGAGCTGCAGCCCGTCTTATATGATGACGAGCCATGTGAACTCAGATCCTGCTTGCTTTGTGACTGCAGGCACCTAGCAGACTGTTACTTTCTGTTGGTGGCTTCTTTTTTTAATGTCATCGAAAGAAAGCATCTCACCAGAGATTTTACAGAAAACTTTTCTTTAGAGAATAAAACATGCATTCAGAGTTTTCCAATGGCTGATAGAGAACAAATTGTTCATTATCAAACACTGTTCTCTGCATTAGAACAACAACCACGCCCTAGAATTTAATAATAAAACTTTGCTTTTTCTTTACATTGCAGTATTACAGAATGGAGTAGGCAGAAAGAGCACCAACATTATGTGATCTCTGTTTAACTCATAAGTCCTTGGTTGTTACAAGTAAGCCTGGTTTTCTTACCTGAAAGGAGCAAAGAGTACTGGCTACCATGAACAAGTAACAGTGCAGTATAATTGCACTCTGGGGATTCCAAAGCTTTTAGAGATGTTATAATTATTTGAAAAATTTCCAGTAAGCACTAAATATCCAAAACAGCACCTGCACTCAGCTAAGTTGAACTAGCTGTGCACCGCTTCTGAGAGTTAAATCATTTAATAAAAGATTATGCAAAGTTCACTGAAAAAGCCACACAAGAGACCAAAGATCCAGAGACCTTTTATACTTTTACAAAGTATTAATTTGGTACACATGAAGTTGAGAAAATGGGTTAGAAACAAGGCGCAGATGGTCTTATCAATTGGGAAAAGAAGTTTGTGTTAAATTTTTACTGAACGAATTAGGCTTTAATGGCCAACTTATATAATATTCTACAAATTGACAGCAGAGTCTGGCAAAAAGAGCATAATAGTGAAGGATTTAACACCATCATTTTGCTAATTGAAAGGACCTGACCTCATCAGGATCATGCACTGCAAGTGAGAACGATAACACTGCAAATTATCACTGCTTTGCAGATGCCAGCATCTCCTACTACTAAAGAGAATGGGACTAAGCACATTAAATTCTATTGATTAAAATTTAAGTTTTTTCCCACCAATATATATGGAGTCTTAGAAGCTTTAGAAACAGGTAGGGACAAAGAAGGTAAGGCAAAATGCTGGTGCTCGCAGTCTTTTCCTCCAAAATTAGAGTAAATCCCTCACAACTAATAATTTCTTCCTATTATCTAATATAAGCATACCTTCTTGTACTGTAAAGCTATTACCCCTTGTCCTACCACTCCCTGATAATGACTCTGTCCTCGCCTTCCCTGTAGGCCCCCCTTGAAGCACTAGAAGGCCACAACATAAGAACTCCCTGGAGCCTTCTCCTGCCTGAATCCAACACTCACATTCTTCCTTTGCAGGAGAGGTGCTGCAGCCCTCTGATCACCCTCACAGCCCTCCTCCAAACCTGCTCCAACAAGTGCCCATTCAGGCTGGAGCCCAGAGCTGAAAGCAGTACTGCAGCTCAGGTCTCACAAGAGCAGAGCAGAAGGGGACAACCATCTCCCAGGCACTGCGAGCTGCACTTCAAAGACCTCCGTCATTTAGAAAATAAGCTGTTCCACATATCATTTATATTGATACTCAAGTTAGTTCCACAGTATTCTGAGAGATGACAGATGACAGGCTTGTAAGCGGTGATATACGCACACAGTATCGACCCAACCTTACAAACTTTACTTAGGCACTTTGCCTTTACTTATACAAATAGTACTACTGAAGTCAGTAAGATGACTTCAGCTAAAAACCTGACTCACAAAACAAAGAGTTAGAAAAGAATCATATGGACTTCACAGTGTAGTTTTAGATGACTTCGACTCCAAGATTTCTTTCCCTGTCTTTGAAGAACAACCTTCTGAATATACACAACCAAGAGGATGTGAGTGCTGGAAATAAAGTTTCAGTTCTCTCTAGCTATTTTCCCCTTTGATAAAGGTATATTCAGTGTATGCATACACTAAAAATTTCACATTACTGTTCTTGGCATTTAATTAGGGGGTAAAGGAAAATGTGCAGGACTAGAATTTTAAGCGCTGGTTTAATAACCTTTATCCAGCTCATTTCTGAATGATTTTCTTCCTCTCTAGAGAGGCTTCTAATGTCAAACACTGGTATTAAGGTGAGCCATGGTTACTGAAGAGGCACACAGAAGGCACATGACAAAATTATTAATTATGGGAAGGAATTAGGGAAGGAATCTGAGTATCCATTTCACTCAGTAGGTTTTATCCTAAAACAGTATTTAAAATTGAACTGAAATATACTTTCAGTAGCCAATAGCCATTAAGGCCTTACTGGTGTCAATATAAGCAAAGGATTCAGGATATCATTTAAAAACTTATAAATGAGATTTTTAAAAGGCAAGAAAAACTGAGAAAGGAAAAAGATTATACAATATAGAAATACAGAAAATATAAATAAATACAGAAAAAATAAATCAGGCATCTCTATATCTAAGACAGAAAGTTAAACAACTTCAATACAATAATGTTAAATATACTCATCCACTGTTAGTTCATTCTTCAGATTTCTTTCTTTCACACCAAATGTTAAGAACGCCAACAGAAGAAGCTGGCCAAGCCCATTTTCTGCTCTTCCTGCTATACTGATATCCAGCACCTCATTCTCTTACACAAAAAGGTATATGTTCAAATACATTATATACATACACACGCATATATATCCTGGAGGAACAGGATGGAAAAGATAGGAAAACGAAAATGAATTCTGTAGGCTGGCTCAATACAGTGCATAAAGCCTGTAAAATTCACTGCCATTGGCTGATATTTCTTTCAGATGCCTCTTCTGTTGACATAGTTGTAGGAGCTCAAGCACATTATGAAAATAATTTCTGTGTATCCCAAGTAAAAGAAACAACCACAAAAAAATACCTTACTCCTATGAAGCTTTCCAAAAATGGAAAGCTTTCCACAAAGCTTTCTTCAGAAAAGTATATTTGTCATCTCCATTGAAAAACTATAATGTCAGTCTTATGCAAATAAACATTTAGAATGAAATCTGGTTAACCAAATGTAAAGCCACATCATCTCCACACCACCTCCAGTCACACTTTCAAACAGAAGTTTCACGTCCAATTAAAGTAATGCTATTATTAGGAACACAGTTTCATTAAATGTAATTTCATGAGGCTATCACACTGCCATAATTAACAAAATGAGAACTAAAGCAAAACAATAAACAAGCACAGAATTTAGCCAAGGACTTGCATGTCAACAGTGACCATCACCAAAACTTGATTACTGAAATAGAATAAATTTAAATCTTACAGCAAAACCTAAAACAGTATTCCAATGCAAAATTTAATTCATTAACACTGGACAACCATGTAAATAAATCCAATTACATGCCATCTCACTGCACTTAATCATACTGTATATATCTGTGTACGTCATAACAGACGATGCATATTAAATCAAAGACCATCTTATTTCATAAATTTCCTTATCACATGTTACAGAGAAAGCTGTTCAGTAGTTACTGCTAGGTTATATTTCTATGCTAGTATGAAAGTTTTTTGATGAAAAAATGTGAAGAATTCTTGACTACAGCATTGTGTACCACTGCAAAACATTTAAAAAAAAATCCCGTATGTTTGTAAAACGCGCAAGAGTAAGCTCTGCTCCCAGTCACACAATTGCTAATTACTACAATTAAAACAAGCATCTCCTGTTCCATAGAGATGTGGACTAGAGGTATAGGCCTGCTAATTCCCTCCTGCCAGACCTCTAGCTTGGTATTTCTTCCAGTCCTTCCTCTTCCCCATCCTATTCGTCTTCTAATATTTAACTAATTTTGATCATACATGTTTTTTCATTGTTTTGCAATTGTTTTCCTTGGAACAAACGTGAATGTGCCTTCTCCTCTGTGATTTTCATGGGTATCAAAGTAGAAATTCTTTAGCATCATCATAACAATCACCTGTCACAATTATACATTAAACATCCCACTGTTCTCACCTGGTGATCCGTATGAACAGAACACCGATTTATTTTTAATCGCTCCTTTATTATTAAGTCCAGAGGTGAAACAATCTCTGCACTACTGGAATTCCATCCCAAAAAGTGTTACATGTCTCCTATTTTATGCAGTCTACTCAGCAGGGACAACAATCTCCCCCCCAGAACAGAGTATCATTATTTGTAATTAACATTTTACATCTCACGTAAAATATTTAAAAGGATTCAAAAAAAAATCCAAAACAAAAAAACCCCACAATGAGTCAAGAAAGAAGAACACACATTTAAAACAAACTCTCTAAAACATCCCAGTGGATATCTCCTGCTTCCCTCACCCATGATCACAGAAATCAAAATAAACCTCTCCAAATACAGTACAAAATAAGTAAGCCTCCTCCCTCTTTCCCACTAACCTTTTCTGTATCATTCAAAAAAGGTAAAATACATTCTTTTCAGTGTGCACATCTCAAGCTTACAATGGCAGATATCTAATATTTCATTGGAAAGCTTATATTGCCAATATTTATTTAAAAGATAGAATTTGACTGCAGATCAAGACAGACATCCTTAAACAGACAAATATCCAGCCCTTGTACCTTAGGTACCTCAGTACCTTAAATGAAAGCTTTATACCAACCCAAACTCAAGCAGCTGGTCGAAATGAATAATAGCCAAAGCATCACTTGGAGTTGCTTGTATATTATTAGTGAACAAAGCAGATGCATATAATATATTCATTCTTTCGGAATAATGACAACAGAACATGGTAATTTAATAAATTTTTGGAAAGCTATAACAATGTACTTATAATTAATCTGTTATAATCTGTAAGTACCTAAATCTATGCAATAATTTCTTACAAATACCATTTATGGTGGTTTAAAAATCAAGCAAACTCTCTTTTGCTGGATAAAAGCCAAGATGCATTTTAGCCTTCCAAATACACTGAGCAGGCTTCATTATGAATTGCATCATTGAACACCCTAATCCCAATTTCAGCAGGAAGCTCACGTAGAAGAAAGCATATAACAATGTTAGCCTATCAAATATAATTTAGACTTCCAAAATTAAGTATTTCCACAGCAAGTCCAAAAAAAAATCTGATGTTTTGCTCCAGAAAACATTTTATTTGCACGACACCATCCTAATTCTTACAAATATCAGAACATTTAACTTCACTAATGAATTGTATTCACAGAAAGCCCAAGTTGTGAATGCCAAAGGCCATGTTTGTCACAAATAAGAAAAACAATACATTCTTTAAAAGATGACAAGCAGTTTTTATGAAAACCATTCCTGCTCTTCCCATTACAGGGAAAGAAATCACAGTGGGACTACTAAGCTCAGCATATATTTGGCAGTTCAGTAACCAGATATACTATAAACTACAGAATCAGCTATTTCTGAACTTCATTAAAGAAAGCTTTTATTTTTAAAGATTACAGATCCAAAGATGAATGCAAGTGTAGGTTACTTATTAGAAATAACATAAGTATATCATCATCCCTGCACTCTAACATTTCATCATCAAATGTCTTTCTTTCATAGCTTTTAATACACTACTTTAGATTCCATGGTACCCCTATTTCTCATTGCCTACACCCAGCTAACTAATTTTCTACCAGGCCTACCTCCAAGAACCCTTTCTTTTTTTCATTCTAAAGCTTGGCAAGTCTCCTTTGTTGCACGCACCTTTGTAAGCACAGCCTGTTCTCTAATTATGTAAGCTCTCTGACTTCCTTCAACAATATTCTATCTCTTCCTTTGTGTGATAGCGATCATTTCTGACCTTATCACCAGGAGCCAGATAGTTTACTGTGTATATTTTTGAAAAACAATAATAAAGATAAAAAAGGAAAATTAAAAAGGTTTTATAAAAATAACAGAGCAAAAATTTGGCTTGGTGTTTACAATGAATCTTCATTTACCAGTTGATGGTCAGCAGAAAGAGATATCAGTAAAAATAATGATTTACATAAACAAATACTTTTGAACATTAAGGTCCAGACTTGCACATGAGACTACAAAATAGGACATGGGCATTAAAATATTCTCAGAGGAGGCAGAGAAGAGAAATGCTGATTGAGGTTTCACATTCCTAATGATTTCTGCTGCTGAGACAGCTGGCTGCTGTGTTCAGCACTTTGCAGGACTCCCCTTCACACCTAAATGAAAAAATTTAGGAAAGCGAATACCAGATGTTACAAGGTGAGGGATCACCACAACCAGATCCAAGTGCAGAGTATTTGCATATAATCTTGTGGTTGCATACAAACGACATTCTCTTGGGTTTGCATTTCCAAGAAAGAGCAGCATTTAAGAACTCTACATGCTTGCAGATAATTATTACAATCCAGTAGCACATTTTAAGATGCATGAGGCTGTTCTCTGACAGTATTAAATGGAATATGGAAAAACTGTACTGCAGCACTATGTGGTTTAGATGGATTTGTCTGTGTTATGGGTTTAGAGACAAATAATTCCTTTTTATTTAAGCATGCCTTTACTGCTGAAAGAACACATCACAAGTACCCACGTTTAAGCACTACTTGAGTTAACCACCCATGAATTCAGAAAATAGGAAGGCTGATATAGCCTGATAAAGCCACTAAAAGTCTACCATTCATACAGCCACCAAATGTCTACCACCTTCCTCGTCCCTGTTTCAGTGCAAATCTTTACATCTATATTACAAACTCCCTAGTCAAAACAAACTGGAAGTGAAGGAAGTACTCTCCAGCAAAGCAAAGAATGGTCAGTGTTTAGGTAAGCCAGGAAGAAGCATTAGAGGTCACTACTACTTTTAAATAGGACAGCAGAAGCAATATGGCAGCCTCTGCTCTCCTCTTCCTCTATTACCCTTCGTTCTGCTCTTTCAAGACAGAAAAAAAATACATCACCTATTTCTGCTAACAGACTATTTTGCCACAGAAAGAACATGAAATTTTTAAAGCATTTATTTCTGATCACTTTTGCGTCTTAACTTCAGAACTCTTTCTCAGCCTCCGTAGGAAGAGAAGGCTTTGCAGGACACGTGGGAAAAGACCAGACTAAATAAAAATTTTGACTTTGTTGTAATGCAAAATTGATTTGGAAAAAAGTGAGCTGTCCACATCAAGCAAGGTGGAGGAGTCAAGGAGAATAGAGAACGAAGGATAACTCCACCAGCAAAGTTCAGGTTGACTGGATTTAAGGTATTTCTTCCATTATGTTTATCACAATGAAATTAATATAAAACTGCAGATCTGTATACAACAGATGCTCCTAATGAACAGCGAAACACGAAAATAAAACCAACCAACTTGAGGTTTTAATATTATCACAAAAACTCCCAGGACTTCCTCATGTTTGATAGCACTTCGAAGGGCTTACTGAACCAAAGAGAGGAACGCAAATTCAAAATGACAGAAAAGAGCACTGTGCATGACTTAGTTATCAAAGTTTAACATTTCAAAAAATTCATCCTAGCAGCATACAACATATCCAGCTCATCTAAGAATCGTTAACAGTTTGTCTGTTATTGTTTAATTTCCTTTAGGTTTTGCAGGGGTGGGGAAGAGGACAGGGGCGATTTGCTCTATTTTATTAGATGAAATCCTATATAGAATTTTTTCTTGCACTATTTCTTCTTGCTTTATGTGTTTTGCTCAGGCAGCTAAGGGACTAAATGAGCACTTTCAGTGAAGAGAGAAAAAACTGGTAAAACACTGAGTTCTTTATGTTCTCTGCAGCCGTCTCTGCTTCTCCACAGATCCAGCACAGTGAAAGCTTGGTCCAATCCACTCTAAGTCCGTGTCACAAATAACAATGCACAGTTATGCTATTCTAACCTCATAAAATCTGGTTGGCTCAGAGTCCTCCTTATTTCTTCTCCCATTCCACCATAACCCCATCGCTAAATGCAGTTCTCACAAGTATTTATTTAAAACATATTTTAAATAAACAAATACAATAAAACATTAACAGTTGCTATCCCTATCCCTCTCCTTTTTAAAAATAAGTTACACCATAAGGCGCTGCATTTTTCGTAGATTTTACAGATAAACAGTACTTTAACAGATCTTGAACAGGAATACAGAATCCCCTGAAGAAGTTACTAATGTTCATAATTGTTGGGGTTTTTTTTATTAGTGACCAAGACAAAGCAGCCTCCTTTGATTTGCTTGATTTACAGAGGTAAAAAGGATTCAACCAGACACTCCATTTAATTAAGTGTTTCCACTAATTATGATTACTGTCTAAAGCAATTCTCTTCAGAAGAGGAACTTTCACCAGTAATTAAAAGATAAATGGAGCCTTGTAAACTCCACCTACGAAAAAAATTAAAATAAAAACCCTCAACTTAACTAATTAAACAATTCTTCCACTTCATAATGCCATAATATTGGGTTTTAGACTCAAAATGTACGTCAGGATCCACTGTATTTAAGACATTAAAAGTGAAAGCAAGCCTGCTATACTGAATAAGATTCTCTATGTGGAATGATACTACACAAGCGATAACATATTTGAATCATAACAAAACCAATGGAGGATTTTTGTTCTATATTTTATTGCTTTCGATATTTCCTTAGCAATCACCACTGCAGACTGTCTAAACAATACTTTGTGCACTGACATTTACAATAATGTGTTTTCATCAGCAAGTTAGATGCTGTCATTAGGTTTAGCAAAAGGCTATACTTTACAGTTCCTAGCCATTTATTTTTTTTTACACTTCACTACTACATTGGGATTTGAATGCAACAGTTTCTACATCTGTCATCTCTAGTTATATTTACTTGAATGCAAGTATTAATAACAGATTACGGAAAATCGGTAGAGAAATGATTAATTAGTTTTGTTCTTATTGCCCCACACTGGAATGGGACCAAGAAAGGAGTTCTGATCTGACAAGAAAAAAAAACCATCCATCAGCAGCAGCATTCTCCAAAGCTTGAGAAATGTAGTGTGTAGAATACATAACCCATCTTTTAAAAATTCTTCTACACCTCCTGGAAGCAGTTATCAAATCCAGAAACTTCCTAACAGAGGAAAGCCACCAAACCAGGAGACATTCACGGCAGCTTAACTATCTGATGAGAATGCAGAAAGTGACTTGATCAACAGAAAGCACGCTGGTGGCTGAGAAATGATTGCCTTGAGTGCACAGCAAACTAAGATCAAGCACCAGTGAAGGAACACCAGAAAGTCATTTAAAATGAAGTTCAACGCACCTCAGACCAAAAAGTCTGTTCCAAGCCATCCCTGCCCCTCTTTTCCCTCCTCCAAAAAAGATTTTTGAGGGTTTTTTCCTCATAAGGCTCTATACTGAGGAAATTGAATCACTGGAGTATAGCTACAAACAAAGAAAATCTCACCAGACTCCAAGAAAGGGAAGAAAGGCATTTCCTAACACACTGCCATAGTCCTTGCTATATTAAAAAAAAATTGATATACATACACGGATGAAGAAAAAAATAAATCTGTTTTAAAGACTGGCAGATTGAGATAACAGCCTCACAATTCTAGAGTGCAGCTGGACTCCATGCCCTCAACTGCCCCCTTCTGAAACCACAAATGATAGAATTCTGAACAAACTTAATTCCCTGTTTTCTTAGATTTCATCTAAACAAGCATTTTTCTCACTTGTTTTCTTACATATGTACATACACACACTTGTATTTCAGAACATTAGTTTATTAATGGTAGAAAACTCTCAGATAAAAACTGGGGAAGAAAAAGCTTGAATAAATGTTGTCTTAGGGTTCTTTAAATCTCAACCAATTAAGCATTGATTGTCAGTGAGTGCAAGCTGCTTTGTAAGCTTCTCACAGTTATGAAAAGCCTCCTCATTTATTCATGTCCTCAGTGAGTTCTGCTCCAGGGACAGCTGCAGTCAGGTAACCCCACCTTCAGCAGCAAGTGTCATTTCTATGTAGCCCAATTCCTGAAATGTTCAAAAGAACAAAGGAAGCTTTTGACCCAATGAGAAAAAAGGCTTGACAAGTTGAACATTAAACCAAGAAACATTTCTTTCATGTCTACCTGATAGCTGAGGCTTTTTCCACTGCAGTGTGTTACTGACTGTAATAGCAAAAGAAACGGTCATCATTTAGTCAACACAGACAGTAATAAGGCAAATCAAAACCAAGCACAAATATACCTGACTGACAAAGGTTTTAACTATAAAACTAAATCATTTGAGAGATCAAAACTGTGATAATTGCATCCTAAACAAAGCCTGAGCAGTATCACAAGAAAAGACAGCTTCCTTACTTAAACATATCTTTAGTTCAGCCTTACAAGAGGGACATCTTCCGCACTGCTGCTGAGACATGCAAGACCAGGTTCACTCCCAAGAACCTTATGCTGCAACTGCTGCACAGATTGCTCTTGAAGACAGGCTCACCGACTACCCAGCAGCAGAGAAAAACAAGATATAAGAAAGAACTAAGCTTAAAGACCCACCACCACACTCTTTATATCAGAAATGAGCTTTGGACGCAACACCAGAGAAGCCTCATTGCAACATTCTGTCTCAGCTACCTAAGGAGCAAGGAAGAGAGATCCCTGAGTGGAAACCTCCTTATTTGTGCCTTCTGTCCATTTAAAAATTGGGCAGTATTGAGGAGGAATGTGATCTTATTCCAATATGGTTAAAATCCATCTGAAGGAGCCCCACAGACACCTTTTGCAAACAGCTTAGAATCTCTGCAAAAGAGATCCTAATCCAAGTATTGAAAGCTTTTAACCTGAAACCTTCTATTCGTGTAAAGATGATACTGCTTTGAAAATACAGCGAAAGAGACAGACATAACATCTGCTTTGGTACTGATATCTGGGGCTTTCTGCACATCTGTACACAGCAACAGCCCCAAGAAGGTCTAAACTCCTGCCTAGGTTCAAACTGCTGCTAACCCCCTCCATCTTGTAAGGACATCCAGATGTAAGATTAATTCTGCATAAGAAGTACATTCACCTGCACAAAGGCAGTACTTGGAGAATTTATGTTTCAGAGACAAGGAATATGGGAGAAAACTCAGGACATAGATCAGACATATAAATAGCATCTTTGTACTTATGAAGGAAGACACTATCAAGGCAAATTTATTAGCTAATTAAATTTGGTACCGTATACAATTAAATTCTTAGTCACGTTTACTATCACTATCAGCACAACAGAAACCACATCAGCTCCAGCTGCAGGATAGCAGTGATATATGCTATTGAACAAGCTGAAGTAATCCTGCAACAATAGGTAAGAATTATTTTTATTAGTGGTTCAATAGAGGGGCTCATATTCCTTCATCAGCGTTAAACATCCATCTCTTAGCAAGGAACTCTGCAAACCTACAGCTCACAGACTAAACACTATTGCGTATTTTTAAACAAGGAGATCTAATCTTGCAAAGTTTACTCCCTGACCTTGCAAGTACCCTTGTACACTTACACAGTTAACAGCAGGCATTCCTACTGTCAAGAGCATGAAGTGAAAACTGGAAATTATATGCCTTTCCAACACTGAAGTCAGCTTGAAAAAAAACAAAAATAATAATAGTAATAGTCTTCATTATTTTACCTGGTATTTTTCATATTATTCCAAATGGAAAAAAAAAAGATTAGACACGTTTTTACTTTTTCAATATAAAGCAATAGAAAGAAAACCTCCACGTTTCTGATTCAGTGGAGTTAGTTCATTTTTAAAGCCATTCTAAATGCTGTAAAGGTCTGTAGACAATTCGGATTCAGAAAGCTAAACGGAGAAAAGCGCTGCTACACTTAATGCTACGCGTAATTGTGTCACACTGCCTTCACAGATCTGATATTTCTTACATTTGCAAAATGAGAATAGTAAAACAAAATCCATAGTAAACAAATGGATTATTTTACGAACATTTCAGCATCAGTACCTCTCACCTTTTCTTCATGCTTCAGAAATTTTTCCTACAACAGTGCTCTACCCAGCCAAGAGTCATCATCCTATTTCCCCGATACATGCTTATTTTAAGCAATTAATCTCTTTTGTTAAGAAGTAAATCGTCTGTTTAAATGTGTGAGTGAAGAGGAATAGAGAGAGAAGAAATAAACCTTGTTTTTAAAGCTAGGGACATGTTGGCCTTGCTATTCTGGGGGATCTCTTTTTCTTAGGAAGCATGTATCTATTTATTCCTGTATCATGGATGGGAAAAAAAAAAAAAAGAGAGGAAAGAGGAAAGAAAGAAAAGAATCTTTAGGGATATGATGTCAAGAAGCTAAGAACCTCAAAGGCTACATTAATCAAGGAAAATCTATCCTTTCAGCACTTCACAGCTTCCACAAAGGAAAAAAAAAAGTCAAGAGAATGACAAAAAAAAGCAGTCTTCTCAAAATTCTTGAAGGCCCTTAAAGCATATCTGTAAGAACAAAAAATCTACAAGGAGTAATATTCACAGATAAACCATTTTCCTCATGTCACATTCACTCTAAGAACAAAATAGTCCCCAGAAGAGTGACTTTGTGGTCAGCTGTCAAAGTGAAATTTAATTTAGCCATAACAATAGACAAGGTATGTCAGTCTACATTTTGAATAGAAACCATGAAGAAATCCTTGAATGAAATGCTTTTAACATACGCCGTATCCATAATAACAATTTTAGATCTTCATCTCTGCAAAGATTAAACTACTATAGAATAATTTATTCTCAGTATAAATCTTAAAACAAATTATGAAAATTATTTTTCCTCTCTCCAAATATCTTTTTAAAAGGTTCTGAGGCCTCTTCCAAAAATAGACCAACCACGTAGACAGTCAAATAACTCATGTAATTTTCTGACTTGATTATTTTTATATTAATTTATTAAACCTTTTTTTTCACTAAATGATATAAGCACTCATTAATACACTCACATAGCTGGAATAACAGAAGCTGCTTAGCCAGTCATTGAATCATTTGTAAAAGCCTACGGTAGAAGTTATTCATGGAAAATAACCAGGATTTAAATGGCAAAAGTGGGGTTTTTTGCAAAACCTGGGGCATTTTACTAGTTTAATAGCCCCTTATGCTTTATGCAGGTGTCAGAATAAGAAAGCTTTTTAAGGCCAAAAAGCAATTATAGGCGAGAAGAAAATGGTACTTAAAGCCAGATCTGGAAACAGTGTTCAAGGATTTCCTTACTGAAGTTGCTACACTCCCAGCTAGAGAAGGAAGTCTTTATATTTTATCAGAAAGAGGTCAAAGAACAGTAGTCAGTGATCAAAGAACTAGCTGACTCACGTAATCCCATGTGAACCTAAAGAGGTTCAACAAGGCAAAATGCAAGGTGCTGCACTTGGGTCACAGCAATCCAAGATTTGAACAGGTTGGGAATCCTCTGAAGCACCTTACCCAGGAAGAAAGGTTGAGGGAGCTGACAGTGTTCAGCCTGGAGAAGAAAACAGACCTCACTGCAGCCTCCCAGTACTTAAAATGTGTTTATAAACAAGAGGGAGACCAATTGTTACACGATCAGGGTGACAAGCCGAGGAGGAAGCTGCACGCTAAAAGAGGGTAGATTAGATTAGGTGTTAGGGGGAATTTTTTCACTCAGAGGGTGGTGAGGCAGGTGACACAAGCTGCCCAGAGAAGCTGTGGATGCCCCATCCCTGGAGGCGTTCAAGGGCTGCTTGGATGGGGCCCTGGGCAGCCTGATCCAGTCTCTGATTTAGTGGTTGGCAACCCTGCCCATGGAAGGGGGTTGGAACTAGATGATCTGTAAGGTCCCTTTCAACCCAAGCAATTCTATGATCATTTTCTCCTGGCAGAATACCTGCAGGCCAGAACTTAGCTAACTACCAAGCCAAAGGACAGTGTGCCAGCTCCTGAATAACACTACTCCTATGATAGTCAAGTATTTCTGGAAGCTGAACACTACCATTCCAGAGAGGAAACAATTCTGTTTTGCTCATTCTGCTCCTTATTGCTCAAACAGTAAAACGTGTTTGGTGGTTTTTTTTCTTTTTTTAAACAAAATACAGATCTCTTCCAGTAAAACGTACTAATAAGATCTGAAAAAATACAGCCCTGTCAGCAATTATCAAGAGGTTTTAGTTGACATGTTATTTAAGATGCTATTATAGTCTCAAGAATTTCCCATTTAAGGGAATAGGGAGACAAGGATAACAGCTCATCAAACATGCTTCCTCTTCAGTTAAACTGGAGAAGACAACTAACTTCTTCTGCATAAGATACAGTTCTCACGCTTACTTTTTACCTTGTTTCCATAGGCTTGTTTTCAGATAAATATAAGTAATTCAGCCTTGGTGATGCATTTCACAACCTCTAACAACCCTCATTTGAAAATACATTACCCTACGGTGACTCTTCCCACTCTAACATTACAACGTAAAGACTGGACAATTACATCAGCTTCTCTGACATTATTGTGGATAGAGATGGAATTTAAAGAAGTGAAAGGAACTAGGAGGAAGAAGAGCTGACTGAAGATGGAATGGCTTACTCTCCTTCAAATACTGACACCATTTCCCAATGCACCCACAGACTTCAATATAGGAATTTGAAAATAACAGTCATAGGACATTACTGTACTTTCCAATTAAGGCAAAAGTTTTCCTTGGACACTGGATGTTAAGACTTCAGGTTTACTTTACCAAACCAAATAGTAAAAACTTCCTGAAATTAAAATAAAGTTTCTGAAATATGACAGGACTAATTCGACCAGGTCTAGAGCTTCAGCATATCCTCTAAAACACTGTAAAAAATAAATAAATAAATAAAATTGAAAAATACTCTAAAACATCTCTATGACTTGACTCAGGAAGTCTTTAATTTTAGATTAAACTTAAATCCATGTTTCTGTACTGTACTCACAGTGAAAAATTCTATATTAAGGTGCGTATGGTTTTGATGTTGGGTAGAAAGAGACTGGAAGAATTTTCAGGTCTGTGAAGACAACTAATTGAGTAAGCAGCATGTATGTTCTGAGAACAATGGCCTGAAGCACTTCCCAAGTAGTCATCTTGCATGTCTGACATCATGTGAAAAATGAAAATATTCTCAAAGCAACTCTCAGATTTTCAATACTAAAGTAGCAATTTTTCAGTAAAAATATGGAACTGAACACAAATGCAAAGAGGGGTAATAAAGATAATGAGAAACAACCAAAAAATTCAATGCAAGTAATACACGCTTATACAGGACTACCTCTTCCTGCTCATAAAGCTACACAAGCGACTGTCAAGCTTAAAACAAACAACCCACCCCACCAAAAAAAAACACGTTCAAGTGAAGTTGTAATTGTATACATCTTTCTCAACATGTAGTAAAAAATCTGTGCTTTGAGCAGCTCAGAGCAGACTTAGGAATCTTCTGAATTTGGAGCCTACAACTGCTACCAGTTCAAAGCTCCCAACTGTGATCAAGTTATATCCCTCCCCATTTTAACCTGAAGAATTCTACTGTCTTGCTGAAATTCAGCATGTATTTAAGAAATATAGGTAGACATTTAGATATGAAAAAAATGTAAGTCTATATTTCTTTCTTTGTACAAAAAATGCATAGCTTCAACGTCACATTTTAAAACATTCACTTACTCTTCTAGTAATCTTACATATATGGGTAAGATAGGAGACTGCAAAATGGGGCAACTATTAATTATTCCTTTCTTTTGGCTCACTATTTTAAAATGAACATTATTTCAGTGTTGCCCACTGAGTACTTTATTTCTAGAACACACATCCTCTGAGAAAGCCATACGTATTCCCAGCCTTGGCAACTGATGCAGGATCCCATTCCAATCCACAGTTGTCTTTACATTGCACTTGCAGTCACCCAGGTAAGATAAATGTGATTGAGCCAAGATACAACAGAGATTACAGGTACTGGAAAAAACTATTCCTTCAAGAGTCACCTTGCTTGCTGTCCTAACAACCATTTGGGATTTTCTTTTCCCACTAGCTGGGAAACCATTGGACTTGAGGAATTCTCATAACATAGAAGTGAAGGTGCTGCAGTGGCTGAGAAAATCTGTAACTGCTGTTTGAAAGAAATACTGTGAGGAGTGTCATTATGCAGAGGTGCACAGTTCCCAACTGTCTGCCTTCTACTTCTCTCCCCTCGGGTCACTTCTATTCCTTACAGTCATTTCTATTTCATGTGGATTTGAAGGAGAAGATTAAACCCTATTTACAACCTTTCCCCTGTTCAGGTGAGCTTGCAGTATAATTTTTTTCTTCACAGAGTGGAAAAAAAAAAATCAGTTATGCTCTCTACACTGAGTAATAGAGGCACATCATGAATAATATTCTCAGGAAATGAAACTTGGATAATGTTTCCTATTCGCTGCCACTTTGAATATTAGTATACATTTCTTAAAAACACAGGAACAAAACAGATGAACACAGGTGACAGAGCTCACCTGCAGATGGCTGTACTACCAGAGAGCTGATACCATACATCTGCAGCACACAGAAGCGTGAACAAAACTTCAAAGTCAAGTGAACAATCAGTGGTGGTTTTGGTGTGTGTGTGGGGATGGGAGGGGGGGCTGTTGTTTTTCTCCTACAGGGGGATTTTGTAGGTGCAAACATCCACAGCAACGTTCTAAAACTTTGATCTATGGCACTTCCCAGAATTCTAGTGCAGGTTACTGTTATGCTTCCTAGGTATTTTGGGGCAGGACACACTTACGTATACCAGTTATAATAGCAGCACTCTCCAGAAATTAGAAGAAAGATGCTTTTACACTACATTTCTTATACTTGGAGACATCTATTTGTTTCAAGCTACAAATCTACATTACCAAACCACTGTGAGTGAAAGCATCTCCTCAAATTTTCTGTAATATCAAAACCTAGTAATGCTGGGGTCTTTATGCCATCACACACATTTATTTTTACTTAAGGGCAAAATAAATGGCTGAAGTTACCATAAGCAGAAAAGGACAAACTTCTCTCCAACCTGCAGCTTCTATCTATGAGTTTTGTTACCACCAACAGTGTAGAAACAGCCACTGTTATAATTTATTGCTATGAAAACCTGATACCTTTCCAGAAAACTTGTTAATATGCAAAGGCAATATTCAGCTTGTGTCTAAACATCAAATTATAGTTAAATTTCTATTGGAAAACTGAAACATATCAATTAGATTGAATGCATCTAAAATTAGAGCAGAACACAGAACAAAATTACTGCTATACTATGATGTCTTGCTTGGACAAAAAAAAAAACCAGAGAATAAAAATATTGTATTTCATGGTAGTGAACTCGATTTATTTTTACAAGTTAGTAGTATGAGAAAAAGCAACTCAAAGTTGTACAGGTTAAGCCCTTCCAAGGAAAAGACATGCCTTAAGACCTGAAAGTTCCAGGAAGGCCAAAGAAAACCTAGAGTTACACAGATGATCTGTCCAGATGAAAGGCCTATCAGTCACTCATTTTTGTCTTGTATCCGTAAGTATGAGTGAGGGGCAGAGGACAAAAAGAGATAAGCCTTGTCCTCTTTGTCTAGGCAATGCCTACATTCCTGCAACTTGCAAAAGCTTCCAGTGGGGTCAGTTCCTAGGTCTTCCAGAGACACAACTTTGGCAAAAGACAACTACAGACACCATCACCACCCCAAAAGTAATTACAGCAAAAGGCACAGGTACATCTTAACAATCCTCACTCCCCTGTTCGAATGGCCAATATGCAGCACAGTACAATCTATGAGGGTCAGTTTTTTTCATAAACTTATCCATAGAGCACGCACAGGGATTGCCTCTTCCAAGTCATCACTCCTCTATAATATTTCTCTTGAGAGAATAGGTTTCACATTAGCGATTCAAAGCTATGAATATATATCAAAAACTAATCTCACTGTAGCTCAGAGAGCCAAAAAAACACTAGGAGTACAACATTGACTGTCCTGCATTCTCACCAACTTATGGTCTAAAAGGCTTTTTTACCGTGATGAATCTGTTAACTAACTTAAGCAATTTGAGCACAGTAGGTAAAAACATTGTTGAGAAATAAGAATTGTGTCAAGCCCCTAAACTAAGCAGCTCTAGTGAGGAACTGACAGAAGTGACAAGTCAGTAAATGAGCATTCAAATGTTCACATAATGTCATGTGGGTACGATTGTCATGCCCATTTTACAAGGGTAATTTCCAACATGAGCATGGCTAACCAGGCCCAGCAAAGTTTTTGTCTCTGTAGTGAAATACAAAAAGGTCACCTTCAGTGAATTAAATTAAATGGGCAATAAATCAGGCAGCAAAGCTGCGTATCTAGTGCAACCTGTTTAATTGTCCACTGTATATAATAATTAAGGGATGGGGGAAGGAGGGAATCTACACACAGTATTTCAGTTGAATTTTGTCTTATTCATTCTACCCACACCCCCAGAAAAACAAACAAACAAACAAACTTTCTAACATTCACTTTTTTGGCATTTACAGTATTTTACAAGTTTGAACAAGATTAAATGAAGGAATGTTTTCTAACGGTACTATCAATACACAATTCCTGAAATTACCACAATGATTTTATTACCTGGCCACATAACACGTGATACCATTTTTTAAATTCTTGAATGGTCTTTTCAGATTTCTTACCAAGAGGCTTTAATAATTATCCAGAACCACAGATAGGTTCCGCATACACACACAATCCAGACAACTGCATCCTAAACATTAGAATTTTTAAGAAACAGCTGATGTAAGACGAACATAAAAAAAAGCCATTGTGCAGCACCATAAATAAATCCCCTTCTGGATTCACTACTAAAATCCTTAATATGTTAAATCTCTTTTACCATTATTAAAAACCTTCTCTCTCTTATCTAATTTTAATAGCTCTTACACAGAAGAATAAATTCATGCAAGTCCAAAGCGCACATCTATTTTGGTGTAAAAATGAAAGTGCTGAGAAGACATTTTGAAACAGAAGAGCTGATGGCTGGGTCCAGGGCTGAGTGCTGTACCATTCTGACTGGCACAACCAGCTGTCTACTTCAGCCTCCAGTTTCTTTGATGCATCATACATTAAAGAAATTAATCTTTAATTATCAAATCATTCTGATTTGAACCACTCAGTTTTCTGAAGACACCGAATGTATTTCCCGAGGTCTGTAGGAGTCGTGATGCCTCAGGGAAAGGCAGCATTTCCTGGAATTCTTGACATACCAAGGCAAGAGGGTTATTATTCTTATTGTTCCTTACTGAGAGTTTTTATTATCAGTTCTGCCATTAACTTTGACCAAAATCCAATTCTGGCTAGCTCCCTGGCAGGACATAAAGATAACCAACCACTTACAAAAACTCTTCTTGTACTTTGTGAATTCACAGTTGAGTTCTTGCTGCTAGTTTGTGTTTTGCCATTTTAATTTTCTATCAGACAGCTAAAACAAAGCCTTTCTGCATGAAATGTTCACACAGAGAATGCAGTTGCCAGGAAAAACTAAACAGACTGCAAGGAAACTGCACACATATTTAATATCCATCAAAATCTGTATTACATTCAGCTTTGTTTTCTTCAACTAGATTACTGTTCAGAACACCTTCCAGACCTCGGCTGACACAATAACTTCTATCACACTGCACTAATACATTCAGTACTACTCTGTACCAATACACTTCAATAATAATAATAAAATGCCTTTCACTTGCGGTTTTTGTATCTCAAACAGTTTTTAGCCTAACACAATGCATTTCCCATTTGTCATGAATCAATCCCCTGTAGCTTTACAAGATCTAAACTGTCTCAGTCCTACTATTGGTCGCCGCTCACGTGCAGGGGTAGAGTTCCTCTCTCCAGTGAGCACAATGCAAATAAAGAAGTTCATGGAATTATCATCATCTGTCTCATAAATGGTAACAGAGAAACAAAGGCATCATTTTCAAAGCTATCTACTTCCACATCTACGTTCCTTTGACTTTGAAAGTCA
This sequence comes from Alectoris magna, assembly GCA_030625065.1. Taxonomy (NCBI): domain Eukaryota; kingdom Metazoa; phylum Chordata; class Aves; order Galliformes; family Phasianidae; genus Alectoris; species Alectoris magna. The sequence continues at coordinate 11,974,024 of CM060572.1, forward strand.
CCGAGATTTAAAAACCTCGAAGTACTGGACAAAACTGAAATGAGTTCTCCAGTCCCAGGAACAGAGCTCCTATCTGCTGAACTTAAATCTATTACTTTCACCTCAACCTTTCTTTAAGCACCACTGTGGTATTTGCAACTCTATGGCCACTTTAAAGGCTAGAAATAATCCTAATCCTAAAATAGCCATCCATCACATTTGCTTAGAGAAATGTAGAGAATTAGAGAAATGTATTCTAGAATCCAGGTTAGACTTAATCAAAAAAGAAATTTCTCTGCAGCAGAGTTAAAACCTCTATGAAAAGATTATATCAGATTTAGAACAGAAAAAAAAAAAAACTTCAATATCCAATCGTGCTAATGGGAAAGACATACTATGAAATACTTCTTTGATTAATTTTTAGTGGTACAGTTTAATTCTCCCTAAGCAGCTTTCACTGTTCCCCTTTCACACTGAGCACAAAAGTTTATAAATTTAAACTTGGGCTGTAAGATAGCTTTACTGAGCATTACTGTGCCAGTAAACACACAGCAAAGTATAGCAGTTACTAGCCTCAGCATGTCCAAACGCCCAACTCTAAAGCTGTGTCTGTTCTCAAAGTAATGATTAAAAGGTCTGAGCAAGGAGGTTCCTTATCCTATAAAGAAGCCAATCAAAACTAAAAAAAAAAAAAAAAAAAGAAAGAAAAGAAAAGAAAATCCATTCAACCAAGAAAAAAGCCAGCACTGATTAAGAGTGGAAAAACAAACAGCAAACTGTGTGCACAGCAAACCAGATTTGTACAACTCGTGTAACTGACTTCTTCCAAACCACAGGCACAGCCATATACAACAAACACTCACATAGCACATGTATGAAATGAAACAAATTTCTCCTCCCTTACACACAATAACTGTTTGTAAATAATGCATTCAGTCTTGTAAAAACTTAGATTTAGTATAATTTGTGGTGATTTTTCTAGCAAGTAATAATTTCTCAGAAAACACATTTATTTGGAAGATAAAAGTTTGTGTACAAGCACAACAGAGGTGATTCTGATAAAAAAAGCCTATGCATACAGACACATCCTCCACCTTTTAAAACTACATAATTTATACATTTATCTTCAATGTATAAGGCTGTTTTCTACTACAATGTACAGCATATTCTTTGATTCTTCTAAAAAGCATTAAAAATACATTTTTTGCTTAGGTCAACGTTTCTTTCACGATCTATACAACATGCTATATACCTTGTACATTGTGATATTCTTGATGCACAATTCAGAACCGCTAGTTATAAATAAAAAATAAAATAGAATGAAAATCAGAACGAAAACAGAAAAAGTCTGAACTGCAAGAAAGGAAAATAGAAGGACTGGCAGAAAGTGGTTTGTTTGGGTTTGGAGGCTGGGTGATGAGAAAAATACTCAGTAATAAACCATAACTAAAAGTTTCCCCAGGGAAAAAAAGCTGCATAAATCTGTCCAGAAGAGTGAGGGACTGTTAGACTGCAAAAGAAAACAGTACACATGAGGATTCAGATGTGAAGTGACGTACAGAATGCTTCCATCTGACATAGGCACTGAAGACTTTTAAAAGACGTGAGTCACATCTACAGTCTAGCTACATAGAGTAAGATGTAAAAAGAATCGTAAAAAGAATACAACTGCCTGTAACTAGAAAAGTAGTTTCAAAGCGCTTGAAGTACGAAAAGACAGAACTCAGCTGGTAGGACAAAATCTAGGAGTGATCAAATACATGCTTCTCAGGTACTCGGGGAGATTGGCAGAATACAGCAAAGTACAGCTTAGTCTGAAGGGTACGAATTACTACAACGGAGTCAGCGCTCTGAACAAATGCTATTTGAAAGAAATAATTAGAGACGGGCATACAGCCCAAATCAATAAATGCAGCTAACTCCAGGGCAGAGTGTAATGGTCACGTGGGATAATCTAAAATACAGGTATCTTTGCATTGAAAACGTACCACCAAATGCACCGCTTCCTCAGGCGCTCTGCAGCTTTGGAAGTTTTACCTACCAAATGCCTGGGTCCCCGCGTTACTCTGCTGTCACTTCTCCGATAAACTACATACCCCAAAGTGTTCTTCCCCTTATAAAGAAAAAAGTCACTTCATGCTAGATAAACAGGTTCTATGTGGACTCGATCCAAAGCTGCTAGAACTTGATGGAAAGACATTACTGTCTTTGACAAGAAGTGGGCTCAGGCACATAGAAATAGTTCCCTGTGTATGAAATTAAACTAAATCTGAACGCCTGATTTCTAGAAGTACTTGCCTGCCTCCTTTCTTTAGGACTGATAACTTAAAAATTGAACAAGCTTAGAAATCCAAAAACTTATCCATAAATAATGGGTGACAGAGGATAGGAATCAAACGTACAATTCTCATTAAGGGAGTGTTATATGAACATATCTTGAATACATCATGAGTAAGCTAAAAAAAATAATGCAAAATTAATTTTAAAAGCATCAGTAGATGTGCACAATGCAAAGAGAAGGGAACATGAAGGAAATCTAAATGTAATAGCAATCTATCAAGTATATTACTGAAAAATCTCAACTTCAACAACAGGCATATTACAGCTGTGCCTATACTGAGTCCCTAAGTAATTATAATATGCAGTGTTTTGGAGGAACATTTATTCAACTCCAACTGTTTTTCCTGCTTGGCTTACTGTATTCATTGCACCTACAGGCCATAGTTTCCCTCATACGTTAGTGAAAAGACAGAATTTAAGTTCTTACAAGAAGCACTAAGGGGATCACTGCATTTCTCTGCAATAATCTTAGAAGTTTTCTCAATGCCTGGGCAAAGTTAAAGTGAAACACACAAGTCTAGAAAACAACAGAACAGAGTTGGTGAACTTGAGATATGTTTGCCAACTTACAAAAACAAGGTATGAGAAAGTACAGACAAAAAGAAGAAAGCAAAGAAAGGGTCACTGTTCTCCTTATTTGTAGGGGGAGGGAAAGGTGAATTCTCTGAACATATTAATGTGGATGTTAAAACTTTACAGCATTTGAAGCTATAAAAGTCAAATTAGCTGAGAATGCCACGTCACATGATTTTCCCATTTATAACTGTAGCGCTCAGTTACATGCTTATTGCATGACCTTAATAGTAGCAGTGCTCCAGCGAAAGATCAGGTTGTGCCACAATGATGGGCTCTATATACGTGCTACACTACTGATACTGAGCAGTCACAACAATAAATTTGCATGGCATTTCAAAAAACTTTTATGCCCTAATATATATATATATATATATATATATAATTTTTTTTTTAACTGTGAAGAAATACCAGTTTTCAAATCAGGTATTTTGGAGCTTAAAGTCAAGTGCTGCTAATTAAGAGAAAGAGATGAAACCTGGCATTATTCATTAAACAAAATTGCACTTAACTTCAATTTACTAGACTGAGTTTTGAGTTTGAAGGTTATTCTATTTTGAAAATCTTCCAACACTTCTCTAATAAAAATAATACCTTCCTGACTGCAACCAATTTAAAGTGTCAAAACATTTTCTAAGTATTGCACCAATTCTGTAAATCCAGAATGTTAAAGTAAGTTGTAACAACCTGTCAAAACACAAAAAGAATCAACAGCGGGGGTCTAAAGAAGTCACAGGTTTCTTCAGACCCAAGCATCACTTTTACTACTAGATCTGAATACTTGGGTATAATAGCAAGGGACACTGCATTATGAAACAAGCAAAGGCATTTAGTCCCATGTTACTTACTTCGCTGCCAAGGCAGTAAAACTAGAGAGACAAATTCTCCCAGAACTTCTACTAACAAGTTTCTCCAACTGAAGTTATATCTTCTGATACTAAGAGTAAAAACACATAACAGTAAACATTTATTTATTTTAATTAAGAGTGGTGTTTATAGAACTTAAATAATTGGAAACAGTGGAACACAACACCAAATGACTTTTAAAGTTATTGCTTTCTTATCACCAGCTTGTGACTAATACCTTTCTTGAGTGATCCAAAAACTGGTCAGATGCAACTAGCAAAGCCTCTGTATCATTTCAATACAGCCGTAAATCCAGACATTTTGAAATAGAAACTGGAGCCATTCAGTGACTGGTGATGAAATTGGACAATTAATTTCCTGGCAGTACATGAAGTTGGGATACCTGCCTTACAGTAAGGCTTAATTCATTAATGCTTATGAAATGCTGAGAGATCATTAGCTGGATAAAAAAAATAGAAATCTCTAAAGCATTCCATTTGGACTGCCTCCTCCCTTAAATCAGCATACGCTCTTCTACTTCTGAAGTCATTAACGTGTGCATTTACTGCCTATTTGGTTTGTTTCTTTTTATATTACTAGTAAGTACAATGATTTTTACTTTATTGCATAACAATAAGCTGTGGCTGCATGACACGTTATATTTCAACAGCTTTAGTGTTCCACTGAGCCTTCACAATCTCTCACACATTTAAGGTCTGGAAAAATACCTATAATCCACTAAGTGTGCCTATTTCCCACCCCCCAAAAGAGAGCTGCTAATACAAACATTGCACGTGGGTCATTCGGTGCACTTTTAATGCTTCATTTGACATCCTTACCAAAGTTAATTTAACGGAAAATAGCGGCATATAAAGAAAAGCCAATCTAGAATGATTCACTATTGAAAAAAAAAAAAAAAAAAAGTATTTTCAAAGTTTCCTCTCCAATAGGAGACTCCTTGGGAACTTCATGATTTAGCCTAGGTTAACAATTTGAATCTTAAAATAGTCCCAACTATTACAAATTTCAATGCCAACAATAATAACGCTCATGGCAATGCTTTGCCACAACTATATGGACGAACTGGTTAAGTCAAGAGCAACAACACTACAAGACAAAAAAGTAACAACTGCTGTTGTTGTTTAAAACAAAAAAAAGTTCCTCAATCTTGCAGAAAGTAAAACAAAAAACAAAAAACAAACCCACAGATGCAACATTGTTAGTAAAAATAGGAATACTTAGCAAACGTTGTTAAAAACACAACTTTGTTTAAGGCTCTAGTTAATGCATTTCATACAGCCACCCTTCACTATACTATGTGTACTGCTTTCTCCTGATGCTCTTCAGCAAGTTTTCATAAAGGTATTTTAATTGGTTATTGAATGAAAGTACCATAATTCAGGGAAAACTTTCAAGCACTTTTGAAGTATCTTCTTACAAACATTTTAGTGCTCGTGCTTCAATCACTATGACAGAGAGCCTGAGAAAAAAAAACAACTGAGGCTACAAAGCCATAGGAAAATTCTTCCAACAAGTATAGGATTTTTATCCAGAAATAGAGGATATATTAATTATATGACCATGTGCCAACCACCTTAAGCCCAATCATTAAGACCACAATAGAAGATTAATAAATAAACTATCAAGGAAGCAGACACTACCTTACTACAAAGATAAGGAGGATATATTTTAAAGAAATAAAAAGGAGTAGCTTGATTTTATAGATAGGCCTGACAGATTTTTTGTCTACTATTTAGTACCGCAAAGCTCATCTTCGCATATAATTTTCCTATGTAATATATGCTTTAATGTATACTTTTATTATACTTTAATGGGACTAGTATAAGAAATGGTGCTAGCATCTTAAAAGTTACAGTTGATAAATAATTCAGGCTATGTAAATCAAAAGATGAAACTGCAAAAACAACAACAACAACAAAACCTGCATGGCTGCAGCAATGCTATTACTCCAGTTTGAATTTCTCTTTAGTAGTACACAGTTGGTAATGTTCCAAGTGTATGTACGTATGCCCGACAGATTGGAGAGTACTGTTGTTCTATTTTGGTAACATTTACATGAAATATCATTATAACAATGTTCAACGTATACTGTGCTGTTCTGCAGTCCCCTCAAAATGTCACAAGCATCCAGGACTGAACATATATTCCTAATGTTCAAGAGGTAGAATATACATGTAAAAGCATTCATCTTGGAAGATGAATGCAAGAGTTTTTATTTCTGAAATTCTTGTGCATGTGCCTCTTCCCAAACAGCGTTATGCTTCAGGACCAGAGTGTTTACAGTAAATGTCTATCTAATACACATTAACTACACTAATGGTAAATCCTTTCTTCCCCAAGCGTGGAAGGCAACAAAATTTTCCGTAACTCATATGCTCCATAAAAATTATCTTCACTGTTTCTGTAATAACAATGTACAGCATTTAGAACTCCCACCAGCACCACCACCCTACAAGAGGAACAAAACAATGCTAAGACATCAGAAAGACAAATGAAATGATTACCATTCTTTAGGGCATGGCAATTTTTTTTTTTTCTCCTACTGAAACATAATTTACAAAAAAATAGTTTTATTAGTGGTTAAAGAATTTTAGCATGGAATTTACTCCTGTGTATTACTGAACACCTCAACACAACAGCGAATGATTATAAATGCACAGTAATAAAATGACAAAAACAACTGAACTATAGAAATATATCATTAAGGCTTGGGAATGTTTCTTCTGTTGGATAAATTTTTCAAGCAATGAAACACTTGGCTTTTGAAAAAATAATTGAAGTTTCTAACTTTCTAATACCAGGGAAAAGAAAGCATAGGCCAAGTATTTGGGGGACTCTCTCTTAAAAAGCAAAAACTTTTCTGATCAAAGGAGTTAAAACACACTTGAAGGTACAACAGATAGTAACATCAAGTAAGCAAATCTTGTGAACATCATTTCTACAACATATAAGTAGAGGGGGCTCAATAATGCATAGGAGATATGTATTTGCCTTTCATGACCTAAAGGTAGAACAAAAATTAAGAAATTTTCTATGAAATAGCAATGCTAAAGACAATTACACGTTGTCTACTTTCTTCTAGTATTTGTCCCACTGCTTCAGAAAGTTATTTCAGAAATCAGGCAGACAATGTATTTAAAGCATTACCAAGATAAAGGCAGTTACTTTAAATAAGGAAGTATCATATGTAGTATTTTTTCAGGCAACTAAACCTTCACCTTTTAACTCTTTTAACTGCACCACTATAATACTTGTTCAGCAATACCTTTACAAAGTTAAAAGAGCAAGTTCCATTCTCAAGAGAAGGTAGCAGAACTTTTTTACTAGCATTATAGCAATTTCACTTTTAGTACAAGATATTTTTCAGAAAATCTTAAGTGATAAATCACTGATTTTTTTCCTCATAAGAGGAAGTAAATTTGCCCTTTTATTTGAAGGTCAGAGTTCCGTCTTCAGAGCAATGCGTTTACCAGTGTGTGGGGAAAAAAAAATACGCTTGTGAAGAGCTTGGATTACCGAGTCCAGTTCTGGACTCCCCAGTAGAAGACAGAGTCCAGCAGAGGGTCAAAAAGATGATTAGGGGCCTGGATCATCTACTTTATTAGGAAAGGCTGAGAGACTTCGAACTATTCAGCTTAGAGAATGAGGAGCAATCTTATCGATGCTTATAAATATCTAATGGGCAGGAGGTCAAGCGGATGGGGCAGGCTCTTTTTAATGGTGCCTGGCTAGAGAACAAGGAACAACAGGCACAAACTGGAACATAGGAATATCCATGCAAACATGAGGAAAAACTTCTTTATCTTGACTGTTACAGAGCACTGGAACAGGCTGTCCAGAGAGGTTGTGAAGTCCCTTTCTCTGGAGATATTCAAAACCCACCTGGACGCTTTCATGTGTGAACTACTGTATGGAACCTGCTTTAGCAGCAAGGTTGAACTACGTGATCTTCAGAGGTCCCATCCAACCACTAAGATTCCATGAAGACTCTTTGTTTTTTAGCTTCATAGAAGCCCTAGTGCTTATGCTTCCAAACAGGGGCTTTAGCATATTTCACTCAGTCCTCAGTTTCCATTCAGATCTGCAAAAATGTTTTACAGACATCACTCCCACTGCTCAGAATCTACGCTGCCACTGGATAAGACTTCAACATCTGCAACTTTTTTTTTTCTCAAGCATTTGTACAAGTTCTATTTGAGATGCCAGTGGGGGGATTTAAGTAGGAGCAGAAAGTCCATTCAATAAACAAAACACAACTTTGAATCTTAGAACTTATGAATACATTCATAATAACTAATACTAGGACTGAGCATGTGACTTCATTTTCATGGATTAAAAGCTTGTCTCTGTTATGGAGTTAAACCCTTGCAAAATGGTTCACAACTACTTGCAACAGTCTAACTTAATTCCTATCTGCCAGTCTCAGAATTGCTTTTACATAAAATAGCCAATCAATCAAATCTTCTTGCATCCTCCTTTGCTCCACCACACTTATTCCTATTTTAATTATAAAACAACTGAACACTACATGAAGCAGTTCCAGAACAGATGTAGCTTGAGAGTTCAGAAGCATGTCAAGTGGGTGGTGACTTTGTATTTTTGTGTTTATTGGAAGGAAAATAAAAGTACCTTCTTTAACAAGTAAAACAATCAACTGAACCACAAAACTAAGAATAAATCTTTGACTCCTCAGTCAGATTTCTATTAGTTGTTTTCATCTACAAACTAATAGCAATGAATAGTCACGCTATTTGTGGAAGCAGCCTGCTCTCCAAGGAGAGATCAAACCGTTGATGTTAATTGCTGTAGAAAATATGACAATGTTTTTTTCTATTCCTTTTCTCTCTTTCATGCTGCTCAGTACACTTGGAATACTCTTTCAAGTCCTCTTCATCAAATCTTTAACTCCTTGAAACAACTGCTCCCAAAGAGGTTTCTAAAATGTTACTTTGATGAAGATAAACTAAAATCAAGTTGGGAGGCACATCCATGACATTCATGTAGTTTGCAGCAATGCGTGTGGTACTAAATTGCACTACTTATGACTGTTTTTACCCCCAGCTGTATATTAGAAGCCCAAATACCTGTCAAATCCAACAGAGGGCAAAATCCCTTGGACTTGGATGGATTGTTTTCCGCAACATCTTTAGCGTGAGTTAAAATGATCACTGAAGTTGTTAGAAGAATCTACCTACTCATTTCAGTAATTTAACAGACTTCTGATATAAAGCTAGAACAGTTACGTTAACATAAATCTAATTGGTCAGAAAGATATGAAGCCTTAAGTCATCTAAAATTTACCTATTTTCCTTAAAATCAAGTACTATATATTTAAATCATCAGATTAATAAATATAATTACACTTAGCGTTTTCACTATACAACAATACTCTTGACCAACAAATAAACAACTCTCAATGTAAGACTTCAAAGCCCCAAGCCTGTTAGCACCACTAAATGAAGCATATGTTTAGCTGCGAAAAAATTACTCTGCTAGAATTACCTCTCTGAAATAAGTCAAATAAAAACATAACAAAATAGTCAATTTTGACATTTCATATTTTGTTGAATACCATTACTGCACAGACAATCACTGTCTCTTACATATAAATTAACAGCCTACCATCTGTCAAGTGTTCAGATAATCACAGGGTTTAATGCACAATATGGTTATTAGAATGTGACCTGACAAAAGAAAGAGAACACAACCTAATTTGGACAACGAAATCTATGATCTCACTTGCAAATGACAGTTTGACAAGCTATTATTCTGCATTTTGGCTTCTACAGTAAAAGCAATTTTACGCATACATAATTCTATTAGTCATACAGACAACTGCCTGTGGAAGATTACTTCAAACTATCAAATTTGCTTGGTCATTCGGGGTTTTGAACTTAATTCTTACACAAACATTTGCACCACGAATAGGAGTTTATGGATCTGTGCACAAACACCGACGAAAAAAATCATTAAGTAAAAATAATATTTTGATGCTACCATTTAATTGCAACTTCCCATTTTAATTTTCAAGTAAACATGCAAAAAGTCATTAAATCCACTAATTACCTATATATCAACTAGTGTCTGCTGTTACAAGAGTGAAGCGTACATGACGCTTAACAATATGCTCTACATCTTTTCTATCTGCTAATGAGCATTGTTTTTATTCAGAACACTACTTACATACTATCTCTATGAGATATTCCATATGCAATACCTTGGTATTGCCAGAGTAAAGATTAATGACAGCTGCTACCACTCAAGGTTCCAAAAAATACAAATAAAAATCCTATTACTGTCTACTACAAACACCCTGTTCCAGACAAGTTTCACATGCCCATGACTTCTATATTTTTCAAGGACTCAGTAGCACTGTTAATGCTCCAACATGATGTATTTCCAAAGGATATCATCTAAAGATTACTTCAAAATGCAAAATAAATGTTTGAGAAAGATTAAGTCGTGTCTTCAGGAAATAATAATTAAAAAAAAACAAAACCCAAAAAACAGAAAAAGTATTCTAAGACAGTGACAAAACAAAGGAGTCCAACAAGCTGTAACATTACCTGCAGGACTTCAGCAGGATAACAACCATGTAATTAGGAAAACCAGCAATTCAGAAAATCATTTCTTTGCCTTCACTGTTCATCTATTCTTTCAACATTCATGTTAGTTATGAAAAATCCTATTTTCTTCTGTCATGTTGGGCAGATGCATTTGTGAGTCAGTGCACTGAACCTGTGCAACAAAGAATCATGGGATCACATTGACACTATCAAACACACAAACATGAAAGTGAAGAACAACAGTATAGATTTTTCAAGCTTTAGTAGAACAGAAGAACCTGCCTCAATTGTCAAGGACCACAAACAACCCTAGAAGGCAAGGAAAAAAGAAAAAGATCATGGTTTTTGCAAGGCCCTTCAGCATTTCCGAGCATAATGCTACTTACAGCTATACAAAAGAACATTTAGCAGACAACAGTCTGCTCTTCTGATTAGTTCCTGCTAAAAGAGATTTAAGAAAAATGAGAGCAAACTACAAGGAAGGAACACTTAAGACTACATCATTCAGGTTCAGCTTTACACGTAGTCAGAAAGTTTCCCCATTAAATGCCACAAAATATCAGTTGTACCAAATAAACATCATGAAATACCATTTTCCAAAGCACCTGAGTGACCTACAAGTCTTATCCTTGTTTTAAAGATCTCACACAATCTAATCACCGTGCAGGTCAACAAGCTCTCAAACGTCTAATAATGCACATAGTGGAATTCATAAAACATGCTTAGCTGCGTCATCGGAAGCTGTAATTGCTTTGTGTGGCTCCAAGTAGCCTAGGGAGGTTATTGTGTGGTAAAGGTAAGAACAATCATTCTACAAGCTCCTAATTGGCTGGATGTCTCTCAGTTTGTAGTAACCGTAAGGTGGTGCATCACATAAAAGCATCCTACATTAATGTGAACTACAAATGTTTACCTAGGGAATGACCATAGAAAAACCACTAAGCAGTTAATTCAGTGGGATTTAATTCAGTGAATTCATCAGGTAAAGAAGTGTAACCTTAGCAAAAGACAAGCCTCTTGCAAAATTGGGGCTTACATTCTTCAGTCAGTTCAGTGCATCTGAAAAAATTACCCTTTAACTGCTCAGAACATTATTCTTAACAGTAACTGACAACTTCCAAATAATTTCAGGATATAACTAGAAAACACTGCACATCAAATCCTGGATTATGAAAGCTAGATTTGCATGGAATTGTATTTGCGTAGTTACAGCTTTCAAGGTTTGACACTTCAGGGCAGGCTTGCAGTGAGACTAACACTGAAGTTAACCTTCTATGATGGCTGCTAATTGCTAGCTACTCAAGTGACTGTGGAAGCTGATCTCTGTGACCACAGCTGCTAAACGACATCCCATCAACTTCACTGCTGTACAGGACACTTCAAACAGAATGGAGTTGGCCAGCTTTAAACAACATTTCCTATGATGATTTCAACTTACTCAATCCCACTAGGATGTTCAAGGCTTCACATCTCACTTCAAGTGAAGTGCTCCTGGAATACAGCCTCTGCTGCGCTTTCACAATTCACACTAGGGTTTGCAGAAGTAAGGATGGAGAGCAAGACTTTTGGGTCAAAGCCTGCCTGACTGGTGGAAGGAAAAGCTTCCCATAGATAGCGTAGCTCTCAGGTGAGAGCAGAACAGCAGGGCTTGACAAAGGTGGTTTCCAGCAGACACGGAATGGAGCTGGTTCCGGAACTGTTAGTTCTAATGAACACCAAGGGACTTCCTCCAGCATCATCACCAGAGCAGTGGCTCCAGGGAGCACCGTCCTGGGACAGGATGCACTTTCCAAGAGGAACTGGCACAAAATGAGATATGCAGAGGTGATACGGTCAGAATAACACCTTACAGCATTCTCCGCTTGGAGCTGGCAAGATTTCTCTTTATGTGCGCTAAATCTATTACATTTTATGCTTAGAGACAGAATTACTACTAGAGTTCTGTGCATGGAGTTCCATGGATAAAGCTTGGGTATTTAAAATTATATTCTTCTACTGGGCATCCAAGTAACAACAAAGTAAATAAATAAATAGGGAAAAAAAAATGCTTAGCACACCTCAAAATCCACTGTTTTCAGGATGTAATTTTTGCTTCTTGAATCCTGCAATTAAGACTAGAGAAAATAGATATACATATTAACAAACCATTTTCCCTCCTGAGACTAAGTACAGTCACAGATATAGACATCATAGATGCAAGAGCAGGAGCTGACCTAAAGTAGCCTGTTAAAATGACCGAAACAAATGGCAAGGAGACTTGTACATTGTGTAAGGAAAATACTGTAGGTGAGAGGAAGGAAAAAAACACTTCAAAAATAGTACTTTGTAATCAAAGAAGCTTATGCTTCTCTTCCTCTCAGAATATTCTGGCATTAGCACTGCCTGTACATTTGCTTCTCTGTAATAATTTAATTGCTAACAAGATCAGAGAAAATGATTTATTCCACCCCCAGTCTTCCTACGTTTGTACGTCATCCTATGGGACGCTGGCTTTCTGAATTGCTTTTGGCCATCTGATATTATATTACTGCAGCCTTCCTCAGAAGGAGCCAGGAAAAAAAAAACACAAAATAATTACATTAATCCTAGGAATCAAAGCTTATTGACTTTCCCTTGAGCTATAATACAAAAAGCTGGTTACAGAAGTTGCCAACTTATTTAATGATACCACCAACTTCTCTCTGAACTCATCAAAACGTCTTCTGAAAAAATTCTCAAGTTGTTGATGTATAGCAATACATTATTAACTTCAGTTCATCTTAGTGCTGAAGATAGTAACTCTGCCTGCCTCTTTTCCTTCTACCTGTTCCTGCTTAGCAAAACACTGAAAAAGACTGTCAATGCAGTGAAAAAACCTCTTCAAATGTGTTCTGTATTGTTACATTCCCAAACAAACCAAGACCCCCGTTTCATCTCTCTCATTGCCATCCTCTAACTTGTAGAACTAGCAAAAAAAATCAAGCAAAAAAAAAAAAAAAAAAACCAAGCCAAACTAAGGCAGTGCTGTAGTAAAGAGCAGTATAAATCGAAGAGATATTTTCTTTGCATCCCGACTCCCAAACACTGTAAGAATTTTAATGGAACTTCAGAATATGTTCAATTCTACCTGAAATAGATGTGAATTTATGCCAGTCTTTCAAAGAAAGTGTATTTGCCTTCAGTTAGTATTGACTTGCACCTTCATTTCAAGAACCATAAGTCAACTTGAAGCAAAAGTAAAAAGTATTAAAAATTTAAGATGGAAATGTTGCTTTCTATTGAAGCAGAAATTCATATTTTTTTCTCCAAAAGCCAAATCAAAGAAGGTCTGACTTGATTTTGTTGTCCAAATTCGTGTCCACTATCTGATACATTTAATTAAACATTTCTAAAACTCTGATTTAAATAAAACATTGATCAGCTAAGCAAAACATTGGTAATCTAAATATCATTTTTATAGTAATGAAAGTAAGGAGGTTTGCTTATATTTTAAATCATACATGTGAATCAGGGAAGGAATTTATGCTCTCTTAAGCTGAGTACAGAACACTGAGATCAGTAAAAAGAAGAATCAATTAGGTACCATAGCTGCTTAGTTCTAACCATTAATGACAGCACAATGGAGAGGTGAAAAACTATGACATTTCATAACAAGGGCATGGCAAAAAGCCATCCTCGCTTTGTAGCATTGAATCCAAGCTTGATATTCACCACAATGAAGCCACTCCTCAGCACTCCACCTCATGGAAACCTCAGCCTGCCTCAGATAGGTCCGCTGGGCATGGAGGGACAGCCTTCTGGGAAAGCAGCAGGAACAAACTGCTAAGTTTCTGCCTTCTTTACTCTTCTCAGTCTACTAAGAAGATTAGCATAGATTCCAACAAACTCTCCTTTCATTCAAAAATGTGGGGGAAAGAAAATAATTAAAGACACAGAAGAGTGATGCGAGCTTAGAGACGGTAACAAAAGGTTTCTGGAAAACTATTAAATGAAAAGGAATTTACAGTATTACTGTGGTGTTACTGAGTAGTCGCTGAATTTTAGGGATAACAAAACACTGCAGCTTTGATTTAAATGGTTGTAATTTTCTGCTTTTAAACCTGAAATACTATAACTTACAATAAGGCTGTAGTATGATTATTTAGATATTAAACTTTGCCATCATACAGAAGTGGCATTACATACATCTAGAATGGATAAGCAGGAATAATGGTGAAGCGGTGCATAAGTAATGAAAATTACACTTTAGATGTAAATTGAAAATCTCATTGAATTAAGCCAGCTTTTTATGTTGACAGTATATAGTATGAGATACAAAATTAGAATCTTCAGTTGATTTCTCCTCAAGAGTTCAAAACAGCAATTTCAGAAGTGGGTGATAATGTCCTTTTTTAAAATTGATTTGCATTAACCTTTTGTCAGTCTACCTAATTGAATTAGCTTAAAGGGTGTCTAACATCTGCAGTGACATGTACTATCCCTGCTGCTAATCCTAACAGAATTCTCTTGCCAGGGTGATGATGCATGCCAGTGGTTATTCCAGAACTATCCACCCCCAGCAGGTGGAAGCACAGTTGAATTAAGTAAGTCTCTCTTTAAATTTTTCTGATAGCCTGGCCCTCAATGCCCAGTCTTTTGATTCCAGGTTTGGGCTTGCATCTGCTCAAAAGACAGTTGAACGGTTCTACATATCTACTTCATCTTTATCCTCAGGGTATCACACAGGGAGTCGTTCTAATATGTCAAGTTTCCCTATAAAATATTCAAAACCCTTTGCTAAATTTTAGCATCAGTAGAGGTTCCTAGTGACTTGAATACTTTCCAGGTAGCTTTACGAACCTTTCAATAAGCAATTTTTAAATAACATAGAATGACAGGGGTTGGAAGGGACCTCAAGAGACCACTGAGTCCAAAACGCAGCATCCACACGGGTCTGGACTATCTCCATAGGAGACTACACAACCTCTCTGGGCAGCCTGTTCCAGTGCTCCATCATCCTTACCATAAAGTAGTTCTTCTGTGTGTTAGTACTGGACTTCCTGTGTTCAAGTTTTAGGCTGTTACTCTTGCCCTAATAATCTTTGTGATCACCCTAGGCCCTTGATCGCCTTTGCAGCCCTCTGCTGGACGCCTTCTAGGAGATCCCTGATTTTTTTGAACAGGGGAGCCCAGAACTGAACACAGTAGTCTAAATTTGGCCTTATCGGAATGGAGTAGAGGGGGAGGATCACGTCCATCAACCTGCTGGCCATGCTTCTTTTTAATACACCCCAG
This sequence comes from Alectoris magna, assembly GCA_030625065.1. Taxonomy (NCBI): domain Eukaryota; kingdom Metazoa; phylum Chordata; class Aves; order Galliformes; family Phasianidae; genus Alectoris; species Alectoris magna. The sequence goes on from CM060572.1 coordinate 11,989,602, forward strand.
GATTCCATTGGCCTTCATGGTCACAAGGGCACACTGCTGGCTCACGGCCAACCTGTTATCCACCAGGACCCCCAGGTCCTTTTCCACTGGTCATCCCCTAACCTGTACTGATGCATGCTGTAAGACTCTACAGTTGCTCTTGTTGAGAAACCACATCAGGTTCCTCCCTGCCCAACTCTCCAGTGTGTCCAGGTCTCGAGAGTCTTTGAGTCTTTCTGCTATCATACAGAGTGCCTAAAAGTTACACTAACACACCTACCTTTCTTAACAGTAAGAAACGTATAGGAGTTTCCAATGGATGAAGACCTGATCTTATAGGTTTCATATGCGGACAGTTTTGAAGTACATAAAAAATAAACAATTGCTGAGTGATTTAACTACCATAAACACAAACGAAGAGCAGACTGCTTTGTAGTGTAAGCAGAACATACTTAATCAGACCAATGTATTTTGCTGCCGATCTTCTAGTGCTTAAAAAAAAAAAAAAGTAGGCTAAAATACTGAATTCAGTGATTAAAGTCTAATTTCAGATCAACTGTGACTAAGCGGAATCCCTTTAAGTGTAATCTGAACTTCTGTTTGTCATTTCTGCTCAGAAGCTAAGGCTTCGAGAGTATGGCACAGAGAGAATTCTGTTGCATATTATATTCTCTCTACAAAATCAGGCATAACTGCATTTTTCATGTTTAGCCCAATGAACAAGTTTGGGTTTTTTTCCACAAGTCTAAGAAGTTAGCCCTTAGCAAATGCAACCCAGGGCACAAGGATTATGAGAAACACATTGGAATTTTGAACGGGCTTTAAGGCAATCTAATTATTAGCCACACGCTCCAATTTGTGAGAAAAATAACAATCTAATAACCAGATTGTCATCAGAAAGATAATGAAAAATGTGTGCTAGCACTGAAATACTACATCTTTCTATGCCATCTGCATTCTATAAAATTCTGCTGATCTCTCGCTTGGCTGACAGACTATCAACTGAAATAGTCTTGTCTTTTTTTTAAGAATTGATAACATTTGGAAGGAAGGTGATTTTAACTTAAGAATTACCGGTCTTATTTAAGGCTTGGCTCTACAACGAACTGCTCCTTGAGAAAAGACTGAAAATTGGGTTAAGTAGCATCTTTCAAAATAGAATAATCCAGCATCTGTTAGGTGTAGATTTTCAACTTTGTAACTACATTATTTTAAATTACAATGTTTATGATGAGACAAAGTAAAACTCGTTGATAAGACAAGAGATATTAGTTACACATCTTTTTATACTTGAGAAACGCATTATTCCTTAAATTCTGTTCTTATGTTCACCTGATTCAAGGTAGCAGTTTATAACACCATTAAACCACCTTCAGAAAAGCAAACCAAAGATGTTTCCAATGATAACAGCTTACAAAGGTTAACGGTTTTATTTCACTCACAAAAAATAGTTCCGGCTGATTACTACAAATGTTTCCATCTTACACAAGACATACTGGTATAACAATGGAACATTAATCCTGGAACAACGACAATTTCTAGTACCCTCTGAATCTCCTAAATCAGAAAGAAGCGTTACAGAATTTGAATTTTGGTAAAGTTCACATTTCAGGTAGTATGAAGCCATTGGTTTTTTTCCCCTATTATAATATAGGGAATTTTAATGTCATATGATGCAGCTACCAGGAAAACATGCTACCACATCAAGTAATCCATACCTAAATTCAAACATAAATTTGGCAGCTACGATGTAGAAAACCTGTACAGCCTCATGGCATGTAGCCTGAAAGGTGTAATCCTCATTTTCAAGGTGTTGAAAACAATCTCTGGAAATCTGAAAGACAGTGCCTGCTGGGCTCTTGCAACAAATTTACTGGCAAATACGAGCAATCATAAAATCCTTCCAAGCACTGTTTCTGTACCAACATTCAGAAATCTAAAATAACTCCTCCATAAAATGATAAAAACCACCAGCACTCATGGATACTTTAAGAAAAAAAACCAACACAATATGTATCTAAAATCCCTATAGCGTATGTGAAGTACAAAGAAATATTTCTACAAGCTACTGGCACCTATATTCCACTCTTGGTAGAAATTCTTTTTTGTGTTTTTGAAAAGGAACAACATATGTAACCTAGTAGTGTCCTTGGCAAAAGCCATTTTTCCATACTATCTACAACTCAAGACAAGACTCAGAACTCACCAGCCATAATCTGTGAACAAGAAATTAAAAACTGTGACCACAATATCACCTTAGTTGTACGTGAAGTATCTAAGACAACACAAGCAAATGAAAAATTACCTCATTCAGCTATTCAACTTATGCATACGAAAACGTGCAGTAGTCAACACAAGCACTAAACCTCACCCACTATTACTTCATTTTCACTTCCTTTCTTAAGAATCCATCTTCCTCAACTCTGAAAAACACCCTCTGTAGAGTCGCTGCTGCTAACACAGTTTGTGCTGAGCTAAAAACCTATGGCAAAAACTTGATGATAGAAACATCACGGCACAATTCCCTTCCCACCTCTAGGAACAACCCTGTTTGCAGTGTGAAAACCCTCTTCTCTCAAGCACTCTATCTTAAGATCATTTTCTTTCTGTCCCAGTTATTTAAAACTACGCATTTCTCATCAAAGCACAGCAAAACTTGCATTCATGCCATTTCTATTGCTTCTGTAAACTAGACACCATAGCAAGCCCTTGTGCAGCATTACTTTGTTTCATCTGCTAAATGGTATGCTACCACTTGAATACTTCATCTTGAAACCAAAAGCTTCCGAAAAACAGCCATTTAACAGGTACTATATAACCAAGTACCGAAAAAGTGGGGAAAAAAATGTAAAACACAGCTTGCTATTCTAATTCAATACAGCAAAAGAAAGACTCCTTTATTGTCTCATTTCAGAGACAATATATCAAAGGCAGAAAATGTTGGCTTTATAGCCATTGAAAATATGAAAGACAATTCTTGATTCTAAGCATAAGATTCAAAACTCATATTTACTGAGACTTGAGGAATAAAAGGAATAAAAAGATTTTCCCCTCTTCCCAGGAAATAGATTAGGTAGGCATGACATTTTTCCACTTCAGTGTTGCATGCGTTTATAAGCTTCCCTTTTGTAGCATTTATGAATTCAAACGGTGCTAGGGTTAAGCTGAAGGAAAGCAATTTGGCATGCTGGCTTCTGCTTTTATCAAAGAAAGCAAAAGCAGTCCATGAGGTCTGGACTGACCTTAAAGCAGAAGTGTTTATCAGGGGATTGCTAAGGACTTACCAATTGTGTTTGGGAAAAGGGAAACTATATTTGATGACACTTGCACACAACATGTCAATACTGTAATTGTTATTCTATTTCTATAAGTATTCTCTATGTAAATAACTTCTACGTGTAAATTACAAGGACATATTAATTCAATATTTTACAGGATGTAGAGACAGCTTTCTAAGGTCAGCTACTTCCAAATTCAGAAAATTTACACAGCAAAATTCAACCTCTGTGGTTCCATGCAATTATATTTTCAAAGTGCGTGTGCATACATATATGTATGTGTGTATGTATATATACTTACACATACACATATATACACAAGTAATTTACCACAAACAATTTCCCAAGGAACATCAGGTACATGAAGGAGGTCATCTGGGAAACAAAAAAAAGCATCTTAAAAGTACTACAGCTATGTAAAGGATGTAGACACTGAAAGCAATCTTTACCAAAATTAAAACTGGATAAAGGGAACCAGGGGCATAGAAATGCAAGCCAAGGCTCTAAGCTGAAGATGAACACAGTAAGGATTAACACACGCATATTTAGCTTACAGGTCACCTAACACATGCAATACAACAGGTGAGTGCCTGCTAATAACTATAATTAAACAGAAGATGAAGCAGGTACAAACAGCTACAAACCTACGCACCAATGCTGTCACACACAAGTATACTTCCTTGCACCTCAAAAGTTTTCCTATGAAAATACTCACCACGAATATCTGTTCCAATTTCAATTTTTTGTGTGCATTCATCTACCTATGAACAGCTTAACTGTGCATATAACCATTAAAAATCAATTTACCGTGTCATAAAACAATAACAGGCATAGAAAAATATCAAACTCATACAACATGTTCATTTCTTCTATATCACACAAATCTGTTGTTTAACAAACGTTTCAACAGTTGATCACAGTTAGTTACGATTCATGACAACACACATCTATACTAGTTTAAATTTCACTGCATAATGTGGCTGTCTCTCATTTCTAAATCTTCCTTTTGTGCTGCAGACTCCTTTAATTATCACAGTTCTTTTCTGGGATATTGGAATCGCTGAACTGTGATACCAAAGTTCAACTTTTCCTAAGCTGACATGTGAAAACCTCAAAATGAAAGGAAGAACTTATTGAAATCAGAGGTGAGATCACGAGATGAAAATGAGTCTTTGCCACAGTGCTTAATGCATTATACACTCTTCTTTTTTTCCTAAAAAGAGAAAAACCAAACAACCCGTATATTTCCATTTTAAATACAAATCAAAGAATGAGTAGTTCTACGCAGAATGCTGAATTCTCTTCAGATACTGAAGTTACCAGGACACTATGTACATATTTAACTATCATCCTCAGTTACTTTAATTTCAGGGATTTATCCACAGAAATTACCGAGTACAGAGTGCGGCAAGGAGGAGGAATGAGATCTCTGCAATATTATATATCTTATCTCCAGCTTCCTGTAGAATGCAACTATACAGGCAAGCCTCGTGTAAATTCAGAAGAACCACAAAAAAATACCGCTTTTAGCATTTTTTTCCCTACCTAGCACTATTGAACTAATGACCAGAAGCACAACCAATGCATTTATTTTTAAATACACCTAGCATTAATCTCTGCAAACATAACTACACCAGAATACCTTAACTACTGTGAACAAAGCTAAAGTCAGCAATCATTCGCCAAGATTCGGCCACCCTCAGCACATCAACTTTCTTTACACTTTCCCTCTAACTACCGCTCAGCAGTTTTGTATGGTAGGAACACCAGGTGGCTAAAGAAGTTGTCCCGTCAGCTTTATCTTTAATCCATGAACTTTAGATCTGTGAATATAACAGCAAAGGATGTGTGGCAATGTTTGTCAACAGGACACAACAAATGCACTTACCCTTACAGTATCTTCTTCTTCCTGTACTCTGAGGCTTTAAAGGCTTACAAAATAAATATCTGGAAGTAATTATTTATGTATCAGCAAAAACAGAAGTTACAGGGGAATTATCCCATACCTTTGTCAGTGAGACAACTAAGCAGAGCCACAAGATCAATTTGTACAAGCCAAAATTTAAGCTAGAAAGGGTTATCAAATGGATTAAAGTGTGTTTTTTTTACCAAACCAGTGGGCCTTTAAATTATACAGATGATGTCACTTATTATTAAATAGGCTAACAAGTTTCATCAACAAACTGCCCTGTGAGCAGTTATTACACTCCCAGTCTTCGAGGTGACCAACATCCATTCTGGTGCCTTGTTAATGCTCTCATCTGTGCGGCTGCCTTCTATAAAGACCAGGTGAATGGAACCCAGCTGAATGCCTTTATCTCATTTTTCAAACCTAGGACACAGTATCCCATCTCATTTTTATTAGTCTTATTTTCACATTTTCCACACATTTTCTGAGTATAAAGAAGATTTTTGTGTGTGTGTGTGTTTTTTCACAGCTCTCCAAGCTACCCACAGAGCTCATCAGCTGGAATGGCATCAGTCGTTCCACTCTATGATAGTCATATTGATTGGTATCTCCCAAAGGCATACTGTAATCATTTTATCAGTGATAGGGTTCTGAGCAGACACACACATTGACTTTCCCCTTAGATATGACAAATGCAGTCCCCATTTTTTCAAATCTTGTGCAATTCACCACATATCCACTACCACAGGATAGCCCTTCTACTCCTACTAAGTTGTGAAGCCTACGTATTTATATTTTTCTAATTCACATGTATATCACATCTTCCATAGTGCTTTTATAAGTTTATGATGGTTCCGCTTATTATTTCCTCCATGAAAGTTTCTACACTGACGCCTCAGATCATCATCAGTTCTGGTAATTGTCTGTTTTCTAAACAACCCTTTGTGTCCACCATCAGTACAGCTTGTTAGTCTCATGATAAAGAAAGTATATTTTGTATCTACATCCGGACATTTTAAGACACACAGCACACTTACGGCAGCAACAGATAAACACATGATCAGCACACTCCTTTAAATAAAAAAAGTCAGGAAACAATTCCACAAGTACTTCAACTTAGTGCTGTGCATCTCCAAACACCACACCCAGCAGCCTCAGCATTTCACAGTCAGTTTTCTGAGACTACTGCCTTAAAAAAAGAAAAAAAAGTAAAAACTGCTCCAAGAGTAAAACAGAAAATCCATACCAGCATAGCATGATTCGTTTTCTGTATTAAAATTACACTTGCCGTCAGTTTTGCGCTTAAATTAGTTTAAGTTATTCTTAAATATCAGGCAAACACACATCTAATTAGATGCAAGTTGATGTAAATTTGAAAAGGCAATTCACAGCTGTATCTAAAAAAAAAGAAATGTTAAATAACCCAAGGATATGACTTCTCTCTAAGAAGTCACAGTCTTGCAAGCATACCTTTGAATGTGCACATTTTCTCGTCACAGTTACCAATATTAGCTGCACTGACAAGCTACATATTTACATACACATTTTTGTATGTATTTAGAGGAATGACATCTTAATGTAGCAGAAAAGTAGGCCAAAGCAGAAAGTTTAGTATGAAAAAAAGAAAATCATAACTGCATGAATCATCTCATTATTGAAAGACCTGTAATGACTAAAAAAAAGTTAAGTATTTTATGTCTACCACACCACACCTTAATGTATTTTAAAATTCAACCCGTATTTTCCCTAAATACTTAACATCATCAATTATTTTAAAATACAGTTGTAAGCTATCAAACAGATTTTAAGGATACACATTCATTACCAATATTCAAAGTTAAGTGGTTTCTACACATAAATACAAGGATCGATGAAAGACTCACTTTCCAAATTTTACTCAGATAAGAGTTAAACGGTGTATTACTGTAAAATGAAATATTTAGTTCAGTGGAATTCCCATCAAAGTTGAATAGCCAAATTCAAGTGAACACAAATTGAAGCATTATGTACTTTCCTATAGCGTTCAATTTAATTATACTAAATGGAGTGTTACTACTGATTACTGTCTCTCAAGCTGAATAAGACCATTTGACAGTTACTCTGGAAAAAAAAAAAGCATTTTTAAAAAAACCTATCATAAATTTGAAAGGCTAGAAAAGAAATGTCCTGTTTGATATGGGAAAAACTTTAATCAACATTTACTAACCATTATGCTTAGTGCTTCTTTTGCCAATACTCTCAAATTGAAGAATGCTAACTGGTCACCGCAAGAGTACAGCAGTCAGGCCGCTCCCATATAAACTTCAAAGAGCAACCTGCACAAAATCAATGCCATAACATCACTCTCAGAGAACTTCAAAGAGCTTTGTGTTGAGATTACAGTAAGATTATTTGGCCTACAGCATAAGAAATTCTCAGCTATGCTATTTGGGGAAAATATAATAAAATCTCCACAGTTCACACATTTCAAATGCTAAGGAAGTGCTCACCATGAAGACGCAGATGACTGCCACTGCCCTGCTGAACCATAAAATTGTATCTCTAATGTACAATGCTGAGGACAACTAAAAGAATTTCATTTTTCCTTTCAGATAAGGTAATCAAAAGCCTTCCTTGGAAATTAACTTTCCATGTAATCCAAATCCTTCTATCTCGTACCTGGAGATTATTTCTGTTTTTTAAAATCACACGCCTTTTAATTTTTACATGTGGCTTACATTTGCATCTCTGGAAATACAGTTAACTCCTATTTCTCCAGCATTTTGTTTCAGTCTGTTACCAGAGTGTGAACACGCAGCCCAGTACACAGATAAGCAGGGAGCAGGGGGAGTACTTTTTCCCCATTTCATTCAGCTATTAGAAATCTGAAGGCTGCTCAATGTGACAGATGAGCTATGTGAGCTAAAGCAACTTGTTCCGCTTGTCAGCCTCCAAGAGCCTACAGCAGTGAGATACAGTTGTGATGACACCACGATCGCAGAACTGGGTCAAACATACGGTCACTTTAAAACAGAATGTCAAATGCTCTTTCTACTTGAGAAATTTGATTCAGTGACACTAAAAGCTGTTAGATACCATTAGCTTTATATCTAGGTTCAAAATGAAACCGTTACTTTGACAGTATTTCAAGAAGCCTCTCATGAGCCCTACATTGCCATTAAAGCTCGTAGGAATCACAAACTGCCAAACAACATTCACTACTGCCCATAGGGATGGAGTACTTTATGACCAGGACACTGCGCTGTGTTGCACTAGGAGAGCAGTGCCTTTGAAACAATATTTACATAACTTCATAGACTAAATGGATTAAAATCCTTACCGAAATTTGAAGACCAAACAGGCAAAACTTAGAAGAAAAAAAAGGAATAGAAAAGTAAAAACAAAAGGTATCCCAACTCATGCCTACACCTATTATTAAGTCCAAACTACTTCATACAAATGAATCACTTTGGGTTTTTTTTCCACTCCAGTGGAACAGAAAATGTGCTACTCAAATATATGCATTTAAAGAGGCCTGACAAGTACTACTTAACAATCCTTTCAAATTATTTCCATGCATCTTTGAAGTTCAATTTGTACTGTGTTTTGACAACACACTATTTACTCCATGTAACACCAGCAGTAGGCACAGTTCAAATTTTAAATAACTGCAGTACAGAGTTCATGCCATAGGTACATGTTTATAAAAGCAAACGTTAAGGTGAAGATGATTCTTGACATTACTCTTGCATTCAATCTTAGAATTTTTGTTGAGTCACATACAAGCTCTACAACTGAATGACTAGAGTTGAAATATACACGTACTGTAACTTTTGTCCAGAAACAACAGAACATATAAAAGAGAACACCAAAAGTCTCAGGCATCAAAAGTAATTTCTTTCTTGCTATTTCACTAATCTGTATTGACACAAAAGGCAGGCCAAGTCAAGCTCAAGTTATGGACTCTGCTTAAGCTCCAATTCCCAGCCTGCTAAAGCCCACAACTGCATTTATATTGTACTGAATACACAATATTGAAACATTTCTTATATAAAATATATACAGCGTCATCTGAAATATATCTGTTTTGCTTACGTTCCATAAATGCCCATCTAGTTCTGCAGAAACGTATTTCAGGAAAAATATTTCCAAGGAAAGCTTCTCACGGAGCCATTCAGCGAGCAAGATGCATATTTCTGTGTAGCTCTAAACTTACATAATTTTTAAAAATAATTGTTGTTTACTTGCTTTGATTTTTAAATATGTCTTTGATCTCATTCATTAATATTCATTAGTCCTCTGATGTTGGACTAACAAGAATCTTACGCATTTATGAGAAGCTATTTAAACAATGCTATCAGACAGGTTTTTTCTGATTTATGTTTTTCATCAATACTGACAATGCTTGATTCTTTGTATTCTCCAGCGTTTTCTTTGAGCTTCCTGAAACTATAGTTTGCACATTTCAAAACAAAGCAGAGCTCAAGAAATGCATAACTATTTCCATCAATTATAAGCACAGAATCCTAAATGGATAAAACAGCATAAACACATTATACATGTGGACAGAATGAATAATGCTCATACTCAGAGTATAATTTACTTCCATGTTTTACATATATTATTTATGTTTATGATGGAACGTCTCTGAAGCTAAGAAGAAAAACACAGCCTCAACTTTTCAGCTTAAAGAATTTGCTTGAAATTGGGCCCAAGATCAGCACAGTATTGTTGCCAGAACACAATACCAGCCACTCACAGGACCATCACAGGCACACTAAAAATAACACGCACAAACTGATAGTTACTTGTCCTCTTTGCAATAAAAAATAGTTGTTTTCCTATTTAGTTTCATCTGCTAGCATTATATATAAACCAGAAGTTGAAAGCAGGAGTGTCCTATGTGATATACCTGTAGTACATACACTGAGAGTTACAAACACCCAATCCAAATGCTGATATGCACTAGAAGTAACTTTGGCAAAGCAGTCCTATGCTACTACACTCTGCCTGCCTGCAAAGATAATGGAGATATGCAATAACATTCAAAGAAACAATGCCTCTTCAGAAGAAAGCGTTCATGAAGTCAGTTCCAGTAACTCTTATTTCTCTGAGGAACTGAAATGCCCTTTTGCTGAAATATCACTTTGTCTGAAGGACAGAACTGACCTGGCATAAGCTTCAACGCTAACCAAGCAGTGCCACCCACACGTTCACATTTGCTTCACTGGCACATGGATTTATCTGCTATTAAGAGCGGTCAGTTACTGTGTGTCTGTTACTGTTCTTACCTTCTGGGCTCATTGCTATTTCCAAATTAAATCTTTAAGAACAAATACAACGTTTTTAAATTTCCGACTCTTATTATTATTCATAAAAATTCTGAGATAAAGCTACACCAATTTGAAGCCACCTATTACTGCACTCTATCTAGAAATCACACAAAAGTATCCATTAGAGGCTTCTGAATGACAGTACCATAAATGCATGCCAGCAGTGAAGCGCACGATTATACCTTGTCTGCTACAGAATTCAGAGATCAGAACATTTGAGTAGGCACACGTACACCAGATTTTCACACACAGAGAAGCAGCTGCTCTTGTCTCAGTTGGAAATAATAACAAAGAAAAATTCAAGAGAGCTGAGCATCCCCAATTACAGGACTTCTGGTGTCTCACAGGACACTCAGAACCCAAGAGAACTGGAACCTACAAACAAGAACAAATATTCTGAGTGTTATTATACATCAGAAAGTCGGACCATTTCTCACTAGTATCAGAGTTGGTTATGTATAAAGCTATGGATGTTAATATGAATTGAGAACTTGGGAAAAGATGAGGAAATAAGTATTCAGGTTTTTTTAGACTCTTTAAGAATTATTCAAGGTATTTACATAAACCACATGCTGCGGATAATCACCCATTTCTAATTCTGATTAAGTGCAACATCAGGTCTTATATATCATCCTCATCAAAGGATGAGGACAGGATTAGTTCCCCTCCAAAGAAAAATATTTTCTCACTCTACTTTTTCCTGCTTTCCACTACCCTTGTTTCACTGCATTGCCATAACACTCAGCTGGATTAGGATTCAAGTTTACCAAAATTGGGCACACAGGACAAAGTTTAAACACCTTACAGACGCAGGTTCTTTCTCCTCTAAATGTCTATAAATATACTTTTAACAGAGCCCACTTCCTTACTGATCGTTATTGGTTCTTGAGTGAAAACAGCAATTAGTTATGCACCACTGACTCACGTATGAAACCTTCTGTGGTTATACTGTTCAACGTGACCATTAATAAGCAAGCCTTACAAATTCCAAGGGAATGCAGCATCACTTTATTTTGGTTTTTTTTTCATTTGTGGCAAAAGACAGTTAAATACTGTATATTCTATAAGCTCGTAACACCAGAGAGGAAAGTTAGCCTGCCATACGAATGAAGTAAGTCAAGAAACAAAAACAAAACTAGCTTAACTTGTGCATGCGTTATCTAATTTCAAACAAAACAGAAGTAAATAAATGCACTGCCATTTTATTTTAAAATGGAGCTCCATAACAAGTGAGCTTCACTACAAAAATAAAACTGATGGCAAAAAAAAAAAAAAAAAAAACCAAAGGAAAACAATTTTCATTAGTTCAAATGAAGCTAACAAGGGTTAGCAGCAGTAAAAAACTACCTTCTTTACATTCTAAAATGAATCTCTCCTCCTGACCTTTTTAAAGCCCAAGATGCATACGTACACAGAATAAACAAAGTAATTTGAAAGCAAATTCACCGATTGCACCTGACCTTTGAAACAGCACAGATAATTTGAATCAGATTTGCACAATGGTAGTCTCAGTTTTTGGGTAACAGCGCAGATAAGAAAAAAAAAAAACTAGTTAAGGAAAACTGACAACATATAACCAACACAATAATAACTTTACATTTTTCTGGAGATAGACAACAATCTTAGGAATCTCAGGGTCAGGAAAGATTCCTCTGCATTTCCCCGAGTACCCAGCCGGAGGCACTCAATTCAGCTCTAGAGAGAAAAGCCCTTCCTGGCAGTTAAACAACTTTCTATCAGATAAATTGAAGGACAGAAAACTGACAATAATTCACAAGCAAAAGAAAAAAAGTAAGTTACACAGCTATATAAAAAGATTGGTTTCGATAGGAGTGGCCAACAGTTCCCCCCCAGACCATTTAGTATACAGGAGACAGTTTAAACATCTCTGGCTGATTAGCTTTGATTTTCAGAGCTGAGGAGCAAAATCAAGATCCACAGCATAAATAATCTAGAGAGCAGTGCTGACAAGTAAGAAAACATCTACTTACAAAGAACACATTCTCAGATCCAAACACAAATTAGCTTTAGGTGAAGCTAGCTGACAGTACTTTTCTTTGTGGACAGACAAATGTCACGAGTTGCAAACAACTGATTTATCAGCACTTGGAAAATTAAACAAAGAGGCATTACACTTCTTGCAAACCTTAAACTGGCTTACTTAAACTCAGTGACTTCAGAAGGGAGCATTCATATGGAGAGCTAAAAATCTGTTTAGATTCAGATGAATCTAAACACGAGCTCCATCAGCAGAGTCATTCCGCACTGATGGTGACAACAAGGATCCATTCAAGCTGGCAACCACAGCAATAAAGTCTAATACAACCAACAAAGGCAGTTATGAACAACTGAGGTTGGACTTTGTTACTTTGGAGAAAAGAACAAAAGTGGGTAAAATAGAGAACCTCATTAACTTCGTAGTTACCCAAAACTAAACTGCATTTGCACAGGGATTTGCGTCTCGTTTCAAATAATGCATTTCAACAGCACTAGTTCTGATTCTGTACTACTTGGCTTTAAAGCTTAACTTCTTTGCATTTACAAGAAATTATTCAGTTTAACAAAGCACATCTTAGAAGAATCATACAGAAAGTACCAAAAAGCCCTTCTAACGACATGAATTAGTAACTGGATATAGCAGGTGCTTCCCTCCACAAGCAGTACTACCGCAGGGCTATCCAGCAGCAGCAACCTCAATCGTGTGTGTCGGGTCGCTTCATCCACACTCAGATCTTTGAAAGTGAACAGTCTAACATCTGACACAGCCTCTGAGAGGATAAGCAGCAGAACAGAGTTTACAAACATTTGAAACAGGTGTTACCGAGAACTAAGACACGTTGAGGCAGGATCATGCATAAAGCGGTCCTCCACAAATGGATTCTGCCATTTCTCTCTGTTGCTGATTCATTATTTGATTTTGCTGAATGCCAACCAAGTCTATTCTGACTATGGCTACAGTCATATTCCTCTTCCGCCAACTGTTTCGATGTTCTTTTATCTCCTTTGTTCACAGTGGATTTTATCCTAGACAAAAGACAGCTTGTCTTTTGACACAGCTATCTGATATCCTCATCTGTTCCTAATAAGGAGTTTAATTTATTTAGCTTATCACAAAGGTTGAGAAGGGAGTTGATCACTGTGTACAGACACTTACACAGCCTGACAGCGTAAAGCATTCTGACCTTGCAGAGGCATACAGGACCTAGCGCCTCAAAATACACGAGAGAAACTGAAACTTGAGTAAGGGCCAATTTCCAGACAGAGAGTGCAATTTAAATTAGAATAAGCTGAAAAAAAATTCTATATAGATGTTGAAATAACTTATGGCTGTTGTCGCATTGCAGCTGATTACCATGAAATGAAATCTCCTTTCTCATTAAAGTAAACCTCAGTTTTGTTCCGTTTGGAGCAGAAGGAAGTCCTGTACTACAAACCTGCAGGTATCGCTAATTATTAGTTTCCACCTAGGAAAGCTCCAATTTATAAAACGCTCATAAGAGTTTGAGGGAAAAAAGCTTAGTACAGTCATCCACATCATGAAAGGAAAAATGTTTCTGTAAAAAGATGCAAAGAGATGAAAAACAGGCCTGGAAGAGAATGTTTCTGTTGCTTTGGGTTTTTACAACATCCGTGGTGAACCTGACTGAAGCCCCAACCTCTGCCTGATTTGTAACATCCTTACAAAATCAAAATAAACAATTAGGTACTGATTTTAATAGGAAGCAACATTAACAGTAACATCTTCCTTAATGAAAAAAAAGGAAAGAGAAATACACTTAACTGTATACACACTATATAGATTTATTCTAATTTAGAGTCACAATAAATTCTCCTAAATTTTCTAACAGTTTCAAATAAGAGGCTACTTCTAGGAAGCCTAAATATTTATAGCTGTGTGTATTTCAATAGATTTTTAGACAAGGCAATTGAGAAAGCATATCCAAGAAAAACTGTTTATTCACTCACAGTTTAGGCCACGGATCTGTTCATAATCCACTTAACTAGTTAAGCTAACAATACAGAAATTGTACAGCCAATCAATAATGAACATTAATAAAATATTTTCATTCTGAGCTTCAGTACTTGCAAAAATCTGCCTTTGGTCATTTGTAAGGCAAGGGTGAAGCAGAACCAAACTTAGCTGTTGGCTGCTTTAAAATCACCGTGTGTAAACCATTTTTTCCTCAAGTCTGGGATCGTAGAAAATCATGAATTTTCTGGAAAACACTTTTACAAAATACTGGAACATTAATGGCTCCTCTTCTCCAACATTTTAAAGACTTTGAACTTTTCCAAATTAAAAACATTAACAGGTTCAGAACTGCAAAGGACAGGGAAGTTTTGTACCGTTCCATAGAGTACAAAGTATAGAGCAAATGCTTCCATATATCATAAAGCAAGAAAACTGCTGCTCCTTTACATGACCACATCCCAGTTTGATGCTAGCGATGAATAAATCCAGTTTTGATGCATAACTTGTATGGTGAGAAGTCTGCAAAAAGTGCCTACAGAGAAACAGCAGTATTTCAGCTTCTCTCTTCTCAACGGTTGTTGAGCGCTAAGAAGCTGCTGCCACCACCCAATGAGTAAGAGATCAAATTAGTACGTAGTTCACTTAGGATCACAGTCATACTCCTTTAAATAAACCTGCTGGACTAAGGGAAGCACACGCACAGGTACAGTTAAGCTAGAAGGCATCATCACCTCAGCTGGGACAATGCCTGAGCAAAGCAGCACTTTCTCTGCTCTACTGCAGAGCACACCCAGTTCAGAGGATAAGAGGAACTCTTATTTAGAGTTATTATCTTTTATCTTATTTTATTAGTTATCCCAAGTTTCCAAGAATAATTTTCTGAACTGTAAGGAGATTCACCCAACTCAAGTAACTTCCACTTGTCTCTCCAGTCCTTGTAAACACCTATGCAGGCAAGAAAGAGGGTGCTTTTATTTTTCCTAATACTATCTTCACACCTGCATTTCAGTGTACTGGCAAAGAATGCTTAAATACATTCTAAGTGTACCTCAAAAAATGAGCACTACACTAAAAAAATACAAGCAAATACACCTCCAAATTCACAGAAATAAACCTCTTTGCACTTTGGTATTTTCTTTGCTAATTTCAAAACACTCGTCTATGTCTTCAGGCATACAAATACTCTAAAAATATTTGTTTTCCTAAGAAAGCTCTTTCCATTTATTTGACTAGTCCTTTAAAAATACTCACAAAAATACCCATACTAGAACGTCCTCCTACTTAGTCTACCTACAGCAACCTGTACCCTGTCTTCAGAAAACACAGAACAATTATTTGCACTCTGCCTCATGAACACCCAACCACAGTTAAATGTTTCCTATTTGAATCCAAAATATTTATATAACAGCTGAAAAGACTAACCCTCATTTTGTTATAGTTCCAGATAGTAAAGGGCTGCTCCAAAATTAATGCCTCCTATTTTAGTATGTAGGCCCAGGTGGAGACAGATGTTGGTGGGGTGGCGGTAGGGGTTGAACCCATAAGCATGCAGGCTCTTGTTCATCACTGTTGAATGTATATAGCTAACTGTAGAGACTATGCTGAAAAACAGTCATTTGCAGCTGAGAATTTGCTCTATCAAACAGTGTTATCGTGCTTTTTGTACCTGTTGCCATTTCCAGGAAAAAAAATAGGAGGCATTACTTTCAGAATGACCTACGTACAATGAACAAAGGACTGCAGTCCAACTGCCAAGAATAACAGACAACAACCGTTATAAATAATAGCTTTAGAATATTTATTAGTTTATTGTATAATAGTTCATACTTAATAAACAAATGGCTACTTTTATACAAATGTGTAATGCTAGCTGAACCAAAAGTAGTAGTCAATCTACATACAGCAACAGTCTAAAAAAGCAATAATTTCATGAAGTAATTTCACTGCAGTTACAGGATAAATTAAGTACCTCTCCTACGAAAACTGGTATAGACTCAAGTGTAGGGTCATGAAATCTTCTACTGAATGCTGTGGAGGCTATTAATACTTGATTTAAGATGTGCATGTCTGTATTTTGACTTCCTCATAAATACACACACCTAATGTCTCAAATATGAATATATATCCTCAGCAAAGCACCTCCCTAAACAAAAGTGATGGAAGAGATTTTTAAACCTTAGATTTGGTCAAGCTCCTTTATGTCCTCTCCTCCTATTTCCTTCCAAAACTGGATATTTTAAAGACAAATTTGACCTGAAAACTCCTCCATAATGAATAAAATTCTGCTATTCTGAAATAGTATGCATCACAACTGTATCATTCTTAAATATTTAATAACATTACATACACTAAAAAGAGACTGGAAGCCTGAAATCATTAGATGTCCTTGCACAAGAAATAAAAAGGAGGCATGTATTTCTCTGCAGGTGTAATTTCAAAATCCTTTCACATAAGAATCTAAAGACTTGTCAGCTTGGTTACTCCGCTGCTGTATATTAAATAAGCATGTAATGAAGCTACCAGCTTTGATTCATTGAGATGCCAAAGATCATGGGTAAAGCATATGAAATTAATGAATGTTTTTTAAAGTGGAATATCAAGAAGGCAGTACAAATCAGGTACAGCATCAAAAAGAACAAAATAATGACTAAAAGAAACCACAGAAAATCCAGCACCACTTCATTTTAGTGACCATTAAGAACAACAATAAAGCATGAATGTCATTTAAAACTGATTGCCACATCCAAAAAGACCATCAAATACTTCACACACCATCAGTCCAGGGCATCACAATACTGTTCTTATTAACAGAACACCAATTTCCAGTCTTAATATAAACTGAATGAAAATTTGAGCCTTGTATATTACCTAGTGCTTTCTAACATGCATTCATTGTCTCTGTTTTTCAGGTAAGACTTGCACGTTAATCCAGCAAACCAGTTAAGATGTTACCTAATTTTCAGCACTTGCGTAACACCATTAAAGTGAACAGGACAAATAAGTCAGTGTTCAATGATTTCCTAACACCTTCCAAGGCCAATATCAGATCCTTGGAAACTTAAAGCCTTCACAAATCTGTGCAAATGCTAAGGATAAAAAAAAAAGTAAAAACTCTTCAGAAGAATTAATTTAAATGCTTCTGACAATTAATACCCTAAGTCACAGTATTATTTTGATCCAATAACAGGCAGCAGTACAGCTCAAATACAGAAAATCTACACTCCGGAATATCAATAGACATGATGCTGATGAAAGGAGTTCCTTGGCTAGATGCATTACACTGCAAGTTTGATGAGCTATAACAGGATTATTAGGTATCACTGGGAGAATAACACATTCTGATTAAAATGAAAAGTTTTAATTGTGAGATGTAAATAAACATTTTCTCTATTTTTGCCCACAAGATTACAAACAGCTCCTTTACCTACTCAAGAACAGTCTTCTCTGCCATCCTGAACCACCTGCAGGAAACTACCCACTGTTTCTGAAGGTAACCTCAGCCCTCCTGGTCCAATACAATTCACTTAAGTATTACATTTCACTGAATATGCACTTAAGGTCCATTTATGGTACAGGATTTCCCTTACAAGTGCCTGAATTATGAACAGGAGACTTCTTTTAAGCGAGTGTCCAAACTGTTCCTCCTAGGCACACAATCAACATGCATAGCTGTTAAATCTATGCCTGATTCACCCCACCCCAACCTCCTTAGTAAAGGACTTCTGAAGAAGCTGTTTCAGCTGCTGAGTCATTCATATACTGGCCCGAGACAGCAAGCAAACTGCTTTTACTCACTGGTAAAACCACATCAACTGGAGAGTCATAAACAGGACCAGCTCCAACTTGCAGAGACAACCAACAAAAGCATGGGAATCAAGTTCAACTAAACCACGTTGCATTTTCACTAGTAAAACTTACAACTGCTGAAGGTTGTGAAGCTGTTTCTTATATATCCTCATTTTATACTTACTTTGTGTGACCAAATATAATTCATTAAAAACTTCTTTAAGGTGTGCATCTTCTCCTACCGCTAACGGGAACAGCAAAGCAACAGAAACATGCAACCCTCTAAGAACAGTCGAAATATAAGTGCAAAGAACCCATGCTAAGATAAACAAGATGTTTAAGCTATAATTAAAACAAAAAAGATGATGAAAACATGGATGATATTGAGAAATACAAGTACCACATAAAAGTAAGGAACCATAATGCACAAAATAAAAACAGTGCTTACAGATCGGCACCAAAATCATCAGGAATAAGCAGCTCATATTCAGAATAATGGTAACACTACAACTTGAGCTGGAGAAGTCAACACAAGTTTTGTCACAGACTTAATAACCAATACTTGGGCCACTTAGCACTAAACATTCCTGACTTGTTTGAAGCTGTTCATCATATGCACACATTCCATACACAAATCAGCTGACAAGGCTGAAAAGTGGCAATATTTCCAACTTTCTGAGAAAGGTAGTTATATCTACTGGTGTAATTTTATGTATTCGTAACGGAAATAAATTAATCTGTAATCACAGCGGAGAAGAAAGAATGACATTGACAAAATTCAGTAATTCTATTTACTGCAAGTGCACAAAAGGATTCGTGTGACAGATGACAAAATGAATACGACAGGATTATACACTGTAACTGTGAAACTGCAAATCCTATAAAGTACACCCACAGCTGTAATACACAAGACAAGGGGATAATCCTATTCCCAACCTGAAGTTCTACGTGTTGACCCAAGCCATTGTTTCCTCTATCATTCCTATATCCTCCAGTTCTCCCAAAACCTAAAAGCATTAACGTAGTCACTGATAAAGTCAATAGAAGCTGCAAGCATAAAATTTCATGGCTATCAACCTAAACTTCGGACTACTATGCCAGCTTCAGTTTGACACTCTTCTCACTGCAATAGGACCTAGAGGTACACACTGCAACAGCGGTAACAGAATGATAGGAAGTTGAATGTCTGAAAAAAGAACTCAACTAAAAACACTTTTGTGTAAGAAATAAAATAAAACAAGTAGGCTCTACAGTTTTCATGTGTTGTTGTCTTTCCTAGGATTCCCCAAGACTACAATAACAACATAGCATTAATACAAACAGCATGTTTCGAAGAGTTTTAATAAGAACTCACATAGGAAGTGCCATACAGCTGATATTAAATGAAACTAACAACGGTTCTGCCCAAACATTACCAACCCACCTTCAAAAATGAAAGGGGGGGGGGGGGGGGGGAGCCAAAGGAACACAGCTGAAGGCCTCCTATTAAGTGCCAGAATTGATAAGTGAACTGAATTCACCTTTATGAGCACACTACACCTAGCACTTAAAAGCAGCAAAGCAATGTGCGTGCGCAATTTCTTTCCAGCACACAGAATGCAACTTTTAAAGGCAGAAATGGTTCTCGGCTGTCAATCAAAGATTTAAGAACACTCAGAAAAAAACTAAAAACGCATTTGAGGGGAAATATGAAGGCAGGTTATGAAATCAAGGCAGCTCCTATGTGCTGGAGATAACAGACATCCTGCCCTGAGGAAAAAGGTTAAGCGTTTCATGCACTTTTTCCACTAGGCAGTTCTGTGACTCAATTTAAAATTAAGCAGCCGAGATCTCAGGACGTATTCCAGAATGCTTTATTGGAACCACTGACATCCAGGTTCAAAAATAAATTACTGGGAAACCTGCCTACAGATAACATATTGCACGCAGTTCTTTGAATTGTTAAAAAGAGGAGAATACGAAGTACATCATCATTTAAACTTAACTACATTCATCCCCAAAAGGGTCATTTAAAGCAATTCTTTTTCTCTTTTCTTCAGCCCAAGTGTAGCTTGCACCTCAACACCTCCCACCGTATTTCATTTCTCCCTAAAAGAAGCAACTAAACGATGCTGCCATCCCGTCTCCCCTCAGATTCCAGCCGTTTCTTCATGGATTCAGTACAAACTTGCAGAGCAGAGCCGCGCCTCAGCCACGTGCCATCCTCCGGAGCACGAGGGGCTGCGCGCACCTCACCCACCCCCACCCGCCCTCACACCGCCAGCCCCACGCGAGGGAAGATGCCCATGCATCTGAGATTTCCCAGCCAGGAAACCAGCGCGAAACACATCCAAAAGATTTCAGAGCATCCAGCTCGGAGGAAAGAAAGGGGGAGGAAGGGAGCGGAGAGGCAGCCTAAAGCCCAGCACTGGGCGGGTAACGCTGTGAGTGCAGCGGGAGGCGGCAGCGCGCTCAGCCCTGAAGGAACGGCGCACAGAACGGCACGGCGCTTCCCACCCGGCTCTCATCAGCAGCCGCCCCCTCCTCCTCCCGCAGGAAAACCCAGCGGTACCCGGAAGGAAATTAACACAAAATGGAGACTTACGCTCCGTCTCCTAGCACGCATGCGTCCCTCCGGCGGAAAGGGGTGTGCCGACGGCGGCCCGCAGCAGCTGAGGGGCGGGCCGATGCTCGGCGGTCGCCGGGTGTGGTGCGCTCGGTCGGGCGCGTGCCGCTGTCCGTCAGCCTGACCAGCTGGCGGCCTCGTGCAGCCCGCCTCGTGCACCCCGCCTGGGGCTCGGCTGTGCGCGGAGCTGTTCGTGTGTAAAGAGTCCGTAGGGTGCGTGGGTGCTGCTCTTGACTTCTCAGAGCCCCACCGTTGCAGGTATAGAAACAAGCGTCACAGTGTGTGCCTGGTGGTGTTGCCAGTTCCCTGCATTTGTTGCACACTGGAGACAGCTTAGGTCATGTTTGAAACGCTGTCGGTTTTCCTTTCTGCTCGCAGTTTTTCTCGGCAGTGATAGCGAGGCTCCATGCAGGCAGTGCTGATTTCGCAGCTGAGTTTGCTGTCCGTGCTCCTCCGTTGTGTGTCAGAGCCACAAAAGGCATCCAGCAGCAGCAGCCCCTCCGGAGCGGTGCCTCCAGCTCAGTGATCGGCTCTCAGTGACCAACCTTTTCCTAAAGGGAAGAAGCCTGGTTAATAGATGGCTTTGTTCTCTTGATCTGGGCGTTTGTAGTGAGGACAAGGCCTTAAGGCATAAAGCAAAGCTGCTTTGGTCTGTAGGAGAATTGGTCTTCAGCCGGGTATCTGAGAAAGTTCTCTTTCTTTGACTGATAATTTAATGTATATGAATTGTAGATGAATGTAGCTGCTGAACATTACTGTCAAATGGCAGTGCTTTGGGCAGTCAGATATGCTGGCCTCAAGCCCAAAACCTTGAACTTTATTTTATATTCCAAAGGAAATGAGTAGAACCAACAGAAGATAAAGTTGATATATTTGCTGGAGCCAATACAGTATTAATGAATACTGCCACAAACAATGGCCAGTGTTCCAAGTATCGTAGCTTCTTATTTTACTTACATTGATGACAGTGTTGTCACCTACCCATACATGTGATGCCAAGTGTCCTTATTATTAATACCAGCAGTGCCAAGATTCCCCTTTGATGACACTGTCATGGATGGTGCTTCAGCATCTGTACTTTCATACAGCAAGGAGTCCCTTGCCTAATCCCCTAAATCACTCCACGCAGAAATGACAGTATTAATAACCCCTGCTGTTACACATTTTGCTAGCCCTTCATGACAGTGCACAATGACAGCTCCCTTGTGTCAACTGCCAGCAAAGCTACCCCAGATATGTCCCTTTTACAGCGCATACACCTGTCTTGTAGGATTATGCAACTGATAATCCACTGCTGGCAGCATTTCTTGACATATATCTACTTGATTCTGAGAAACATACTAAGTATTCATTTTGTTTACAAAAGCAAATGCTGTGTATACCATTCCCATATCTAGTACAAGTATTCTGCTGGTACTGGATTGCTTTTGTGCAATTGTTAATGATTATCTTCTGCATTTGGAGCCTGGATGGCATACAGCTCTTTCCCCCACATTATGTGGTTATCACAGATTCTAATTTCTATGTAGTAACTTTTGACTCTGAAGATTACCGTGTACTTTCTAGAAGTCCTAACAAGAGTTCCTAGTGTTGTTAATGACATTACTGTTGTGCATTGATTTTATTACCTTGCACTGATTTGGTAGTTTTCCTCGTGTCTTATTGATCTCACTGAACTAAGTTAATATATACAGCAGGCAAATAGCAGAGATTCTATTTCCCAAAATTGACTCAATTTGTCATAAAGGAAAACGAATAAAGTGAAGTCAGTCACTTCAACAGCTTAATCAGAATCACCTCACTGCCTTTAAGTTATTTGACTTTTCTGGTCATCCCACCCTGCAAGGATCTTACATTTCCCTTGGTGATATGCTCTACTGCCGTTAATTGTTAAGGAGACCGTATCGCTGGTAAAAGCAAATAGTGTCAGACTTAACTTCTACATAGACAGTTTCACTGCCATTGTCAAGTGGAAGACCATTCAAAGCAAGAGGTAGTGTGTGAGATGATGTGCTCCTCAGCCCTGATGACAGTGTGCTCATTTATAATTTTATACATGTTGTCTCTCATTTTCTACTCAGTATTTTAAAGCTCTGGCCAAATATATTCTCTCTTTTGAGAACTTGCAAGCAAGCAAAGATAAAAATTTAAGACTGTTTTGTTGTCCCAGGCAATACTGTGAACACAAACACTGTACTGAAGCATATGCTGAATAGAAATTAGCCTTCAGTAAAGCAGCACATCAGAAGATCAGATTAAATTTGTCAGAAAGTTTTAAAACTAACAAAAGAAGGAAGAGCCCTGAATATTTTTTCAACAGTGTTGAAAACAAACTGCAAATCCTAATCTCTTCAAAGAGCTCTAGTCATAATTCTCAATTTCTACCATTGCAATCTGTCTGTAACCAGAGATTATGTGTTACATAAACATGTGCAACTGCTAAAATATGTAAAAGGCAGATGAAGAGGTGGGTTTTTGCTGGAGCAGAAGCTTTTGCTTACCAAAAAATAGCTTTAATATTCTGCTATTAACAGAAAAAAACAAATGCAATACATAAGCAAAAGTGAAGTGTGTTGCTAGATAATCTGCCTCTAACATTCAACTGAGCATGAAATCTCTTGACTAAAAAATGAGTAGGGATCCCAGGAAAACATTCTTTCAGCTCACTACTGCTTATTTGTTCTATGGGACAGTGTGCTTTCTTCATTTAGACTGAACTGCTTTACAGTTATGCAGAAACAAAACTTTGTTCTCCCTCTAATCCTTAGCAGAAGAAGCCCTTTAATACCTTCCCAGTCTTGCAGCTTCAGTAAGTCAAGTCCTTATAAAATCTGTTCTACCTGCAGAGTGATACATGAGAGCCTGTCTGGCTCTGTGCTGCACAGAAACTGTAGTTTATTTTTCAGTGAATTCCATTGCTTCCACTTTGAAACTACTTTTATCTTAAACTATAAGTCCTAAAGCTATGATGTTACAAACCACTTATTTTCAAACAAGCTGTCCTTTGTCTTATACCTTAATATTTGTTGTGTATGCAAGAAGGAGGAACATTGTAGTTCTGAGGGAGTAATGATGTTGATAGTAATTAAAATTAGTGAATCAATATCTTGAAGTTTCATCGTCCTTCATTTTTGTGTTTAACCTGTCAGGCAGCACTTCAGGCAGCAAGTACCACACCGCCCTTCGTTCCCTCCCCCTCAGTAGGATGGGAGAGAGAACTGGAAAAGAGCAAAACCTCGTGGGCTGAGGTAAAGACAGTTTAATATGGTAGAAAAGGAAGGGAATAATAATAATAATAGAAGAATGTACAAAACAAGGGATGCACAGTGCAGTTGCTCACCAACTGCTGACCAATTCCCAGCCACACCCTGAGCAGCAGCAGACCCCCTTCTTCCTTCTTCATTACTGATACAGATTTGCTCTTAGTAGGTATTTTCTTGAAGCCACTGGTCAGCTCAACATCTACTTCTTTAAGACCAATTGGCCTTTTTCTCTAACTCACTATTAGTCATTTCTCTTTTAATCAAAAACGGGAGCCGTATTCATGGTTTTGTCAGAGTAACAACGATACTGCACCTAACCAAAACAGCCCCTACTGTGAAACCAGTCATTAATTCCTCCCTGGTAGCTTGTCATCACCAGATGTCTGCTGAGTTTACACCCTGAGCATTTCCCATGGCTGCACCCACAAAGCTTCTACAAATGATTCTGTCTTTTCAATAGGAGCACCCCATCCTTTCATGAACTTTCCTCTTCACTACCTCAGCAGCTGCCGCTGCTGCTGACCACAGAACTGCAACCGCTCTTTAATTTACACCTTGTACCTCTGTCTTGATTGTGGGAGTCTACAGACGGCATAAGGAAATAGTGTCACTTTTACTTTAAGGATAGGATTTCATCACTTAGGATTTCAGCAAGTGGGTTTTGTACAAAACGTAATGAGAAGTATTCTACATCCAATACAGAAAAAAAACAAAACATTTCCAGGCTTATATCAACAAGTAGAGTACAAAATGTTTTTGTTTTTCATAAGAAATGCTGGCAATGAAGTCCAACCTTGCCAATAATAAAGCATATCTGAAGGAGGACTCACACATCTAAGCATGAGGGGAAGCGTAGGCACATTTCCCTCCAGAAATCTGCACTCGCTGAACATGATCGTCAGCGGTAGATGCAATTAGCTATGTCCAATTTACATTTTGAGCACAAGGGACAAGCTTTCACAGCATGCTTAATGCGGTGAGCACAACAAACTGGTTTTTGTGAGCACAATGCAGTTTCTCAGTTCAATGGGAAACTTTACAAAATATACAGGCAAGGTATAATTACAGCATGCCACGTATAACATTTCAAAAGGATAATTGAAACAACACTCGTATCTTGAAAATAAACTGGTTTATTGACACGGGGCCATAGACACATGTCATAGTATGCAAACAATAAATAAAATATAAATGCCAATTTTCAAATCAGCACAGCTGGATAATGTATACAAATTTTAGGAACAACAACCAACAGGTAAAACCAACCCTGAACAACAAGAGCAACAACAAAAACCACAAGATAAGCCCTAAATGGCAATCATTCAGATAACTGATAAAGAAAAATGACAGATTTGGACAACCGTTAATATTTTTCAGACTCACAAGGGCTCTTTCTTTTATCTGTTTTTGTTCTCATTCTGTGTGGCCATTGAGGCTAGCAGGAAACCAGCCCATTAGTCAGAGAACTTTGCAGCATAGCAGGGAGTCTGGTTTGTCATCACATGCAGTAGCAGCTGCCTTCATCAAGAATGAAGTTAATCAGTACAGACTATATAAAGTATCTGATTCTTTAGATGGCTAACAATGAACTTTGAATGAGCAAAGAGCAGTCCTAGCTTACTGATACTTGGAAAATTCTCTTTCGAATGTGCTGATTTTGTGGTTTGAAACTAAAAACAATGACATTCCTTTGTGTATGATTGCTTTACCCAAGTATTTCCAGTAAGTGAAGATAGATACTCAGTTTATATAACCGCTATGTAACTGTTGCATACAGTTGCATACAACAGCTGCACAACTGTTTTAAGGGCTACATCCAAACTTGGGTTTTCACCATCTTTCTTCATCTTCTTCAATTCTGTTCTTAATTATTTCAAGTAGATATCTTAGGTCAGATCTGAGAAATCCAAGACATAAAAATGATAAGAAGTGCAGGACACTGAAAGAATAAGGCTGAAAGAATAAGTTTCTTCATATGGATAACTGAAATGTACTGTGCTCAGTTAATATGTTGAACATGTGGTCAATAAGGGTTTTGCTACTTTGGAATATGTCTCTGGCCTGACAATACAGATAGCAGTAGTTAAAACTGCCCTCATGGACATAAATAAAGGAAGAATCTGATTGCATAAGATTTATGCGTCCTCCTTTTACCTGTTCTGTGTTTGTTGTAGAACTTATGTGTAAAATAAGTAAATAATGAGGAAAGAAAATCTGACCTGTTCTGTAACATGAATTGCACGCTTAGAACTGTCCTACAAGCACAAAAGATTAGTTTTCTCACACTTCATTCCTTTCTCAAAAGGTCTGGACTGGATGAATTTAGTACTATAGAACTCTGTACTATAGAAGTATGTAATATTCATAAAGAGCTTTTGTATCAGCATTCAATTTCGAGAAGAAAGCAAGGATCATATTAAAAAAATAAAGAAAGAAAAGGCTTATACTGACGCGCTGGTTTAAAGGAACGCCTATTAATTGTTTGCATTATTAAATGACCTTATTAACTCTGTCACTCAGCCCACGTTGCAAACATAGGCTACTGGAAAAGGACACACTGAGGGAGCTGAATCATGGCTGTAGGAATTGTGTATATTTTAGACATGATGGTTCCTCTGAATGCTGCTTGCCTGAGTGCACAAAGAGGCTTTTCCAAAGATAACATAAATGTGGTATCACAGATAAGTGATTAAGATCCTCAGTGACTGCTAATAACAGAATAACAGCATGAAAGACAGAAAAAGAAACGGGTTTGTAAATAAGTCTTTTATTATTTTCCTAACTCTTGCAGTAATAGCTCATCACCTCTTTTTAAAAACAACAACATTTTTCTGTTTGGTTTAGGTTTTATTTTAGTTCTTTCTGCAAGGCTTGCAAAAGAAATTAAAATGTACATAGTGCCTTTGTAAGTAACACAACTTTAAGCAATATCCTTTTAATACAAAATGAGCTCGATCTTTATCACAAAAAAAGGAAGGCAAGGAAGATCTCATACATTACAGAAGAGTCATTTAGTCATCAAAATCTGCTGGGCAATTTTGTGAGGAACCACCGCAACTAAAATGCATATAATTAAATATAGAAGTAAAGGCTGGGCAGCACGTATGTTATCTTCAAAAGTCATTAAACAATGGGTGTGAATATTAATAGGAAAACCATCCATATCATGGTGCAGTGAGGAGCATATATCAAAGTGGAGTGCTTGTTGAAGGATGCAGGGAAAATTACTTTTGTTTTGGCACATGGCGTGATATGGCGTGTCAAAAGAATTTAGATAATGTTTTCAAAATGTACAAAGTATATTATTCATGAAGTTCTGTGCTTTACTGGGAAGGAAGAAACAAAAGGCAGCAAAGTGGCAGGATACCGAGTGCTGAAGGCACATAGGTAAGCACTGATACAATCTTTGATCTTTCGCAAGCTACCTCTGGTCTCCACCCACAAGCTTCGTGTGAGGAGAATGGCTCATATGAACTTAGATAAAATCTCAGATTTCTTATAGAAAGTGCTTTCATCCTGATGAGCCTTCAATTATATTTTCCTCTTGAAGATTCCGGATGTTAAGTTGGCTTCTTGCTCTGTTTTACCTAGAAAAGTGCTCTAAATTTCTCATATAAGCATCTCACTGGGAGTGACAAAACTAATGATAGGGTTGCTAAAATTTATTTTAAATTAGCAGATGAGCTAATGGTGTTGAAGGACTGCTTATTGGTATGCATTCGCTTTCGTAAAATTCACTTCTATAAAATCCCCATTTTGTCGGTGACACATTTAAGGACCTTTTGTTATAAATAACACTGATTTAAATCAGTCTGTGGGTGTTTTCTTTTTCTTTTAATGTGCTCTACTAGTCCAGTATAGAAGTTGTCCTTTAAATCCACAAGTCACTTGAAAGAAATTTACCTCGAGTACAATATAATAAAAGATCAACCGAGGTATAACTCAGCCTTTGACAATTCTCGGTGCTTGTGAAAAAGGTTTTGAGGTGAAAATAGCTGTGCCAGCAGCCACTTAAATGCATTTCCACTCTTATTTGATCAGAGCACAGAAAACTAAGAAAATTGAAGACTTTCCACACCCTGGATAATTTCGATGTTTCAAGTTTTTATTTTTTAATGTTCCAATTTTAGTAGATAAGGGATATTCCAGTACTTTTACATTTCTTCTTCCTCTGGTTCCTCTGCTGGTTTATTTCTGAGTGACAGGAGGGTGTTTGGAAGTGAGTGAGTGTAGGCTTTGTAAACTTTCTATTCACATACCTGTGTGAGCAGATGTACACTCAACAAAGGAAATATCCTAGAAAAAAAAACAAACAAACTGAAAAAAACCAGTAATGGATTTTAACCAGTATTAAAACGCTGTCTTGTAGTCAATTTTATTACATGTTCTGACCTCTGAGGAACTGATGTTATTACTGTAATTTTTGGTAAGTGGGAATCAGCTCTCCTTTCTCAAGATTGTTCTGAATGGTTGCAAGGACAGCTGTATCCGTACAGTCCGTTCCTGATCAAAATTTGCTCCTTGTACCAGATAAGGCAGTGTCAAAGTGGGAGCAGTAGTCCTCCGCTTTCCATCCTCCAGACTGTCTCTGTGATCTGTATCTCGGTATCACTGCTGGGAGGGAAGATTGTGCTTCTGGAGTAGAAGTATAACAGTACAGATACACGGTGTGAGTACAGACTGAAGCTGAGTTCTGCAGGAGGAGCCTCTAAACCTGGTGTCAGGATTATGATGCAAACATTAAGAAACCTGGGTTTTGTGCCATTCCTAACCAGTATAAATCACAGATATGAGTCAACTGGTAAATTATCTCTTTGGCATCTATAATGAAGCTGTGAGCGTTCTCAACCCATCCTCAGGATGTTTAGAAATTATGACTTTAAGCATAAATAAATTGAGTAATTGAACTCCATCCCAACAGTCATTTATTGAGCAGCTGCTTTGAGGTGTCTGCTTTTGATTTGTCTGTAGAGATTTCAGTTAGTTTTATTGATATTAATAACAATTTATTGTTAATAATAGTTCTAATATGTCATCTTGTATATGGTTGTGTGTTTCAGTAAGGCACATCAAATTGTCTAATATTTCTTTCAATAAGAAGCCCGTGGAGTTTTGAATAGATGTTCTGTGGTTAACAGAACACCACGACCAGTTTTCTCTGTTAGTGTAGGGTTCTTACATCTGGCATTAATCTGAGAATGTTGTCTGCTAACAGGAAGGATGTATTAGAAGTACGGCCCTGTGCAAGGAGTGAGATTCCATAACAAAAGTTTGCAGCACACCATGTCACAGTCTCATTTCAGTCTTGTCACGTTATTCTCTCCCATTTTCCTTTGGAGATTAGAGAGGAATTCAAACTGGGATATCAACAGAAGCTGCCCCTACTGCTGGTTGGAGGTGAGGGGAATCTCAAGGTATATTGTTCTATGGATGGTTCGCAGTAATTAGCCATAGCTGGCACTGTGCTCTTATCCTCATCAGTACTCTTTGCCTGTGGCTGCTGTGTGTTCCCCAGCAATTGTGCAGGAGTAAGCTAAGCCAACTGAAAACTAACCTTATTAAAAATCAAGTCTGTATGATCAAAAATGATATTACTGAATTTAAGAGGAAGGCCAAGACGTGTAAGGATTAGAGTCAATCTTTTATAAACTTCCCAACTGGATCCACTAGGAAGTTATTCACCTTCCAGAATGTAATGATTAAATAGAGAAATTCACAGGCCTTTAAAGTAAATTGAGCTTTTGCTTTCATGCCTTTTGCACAAAAAGATTAGACTACAAAGTGAAATTGCATAGCTTTCATAGGAAGCTTCTAAGCAAAGTGAAATTAACATGGGAAGCAAGTAGAGAATTACAGAGAAAAATGGTGCTACTCAGGAAACAGATAGTACTTTTAAGATCGCTTAGTTGGCAGGACAGCAAGCCTAGACTGATTGCCAACAGAATGACAACAAAAACATTCAGATAAATTCCCGTCTCACAATCATCAGGCCACATGGGAAGTTTTAAATGAAATTTAGCATTCTTCCCTAAATAAGTGGTGCAAAAAACTGCCCATGTTATTTTAGTAGAGTAGAATATTGCCCAGTCTGACACTGAGAAAAATGGCTAAAAGCTATAAGCGGATTTTAAGCCTGGACTGACATTCTGCTTAGGCTGCAAGTAGGCAAAAAGTCTTGTCCTAGCTGGTAAAAGACGCAGAAGGATTCTCTGCTCTTCACTAAATCTGTAGAATGCACAGATTGCTACTCTGTACTTATAAGAGAGGGGCTTGCAGCTTGATATGGTAACATGGTAACATAATACATGGAGTATGAAGGCAATGGGAATGAGAGAAACCAACCTCAGTAAGAGAATATTCTGAATTTATAATGTTCAAATGTGTGCATCCTAACCCTTGGGCACTGAGAAGGAACCAGAACCAAATTATTGTGCTGAAAAAAGAAAGTCCATGTTTTTTCCCATTGCCTATTTTCAGACTTCTACCCTTTACTGCAATCTGCCTTTACAAGAAGTAGAATCTAGCCCCGACTGCTCTAATTTTCTATAGGACGGTTAATAAACAGCTTTTGGTTTCAGTCTCTTTCCCTTAAAATATAATTTGAATTTTAATATATTTAGCATAAAATATAAGTCCTGTCTGTGTGCGGGTATAACAAAATGTGCAGATGTTGCACTCAAATGCTGTGGATGATAACACCTGAAGAATGTCAAGAGTAAGTTCAAATACTTGTACTCCATCTCTGGAAAACATTCCAATGGAAAAGATATCACTAGAGGCTGAATGGTAATTTTAACCTGAGGTTTCCATGTTAGATTTGGGTTTAACTAATTACAGCCTACTTTAGAAAATCTCCTTTCTCTGAAGTATCCAATGTGGTCATCTGTGGCTTAGAAATCCCAACGAATTTCATGCGGGAAAGGACATTTTCATAATCTTAAGCAGCAGGAAGTATGTTGCATACAGTATCACTGCAAAGAACTGAGCATAACAACCCAAATGCAGCAGGGGTTTCAACTCTGAAGTCAATACACTGTTCCTGTAATCAAACATGGATGGTATTAAATAATAGATTACTGTTATCATGGTGAAATATTTCACTTCCAAACAAATTTTATGTCCATTACAGTGGGCGGTGCATTTTTGCAGCACACCATAAATTGTATCTGTTCTGCATTTAATATTCAGTAAGATACAATGTGGGTCTGCAAGAGATGATTTGTAAGAACTAACCTAGATCAGGTTCTCCCCTCTTTGCATGACAATAAGCCATCCCACTTTCCAGAGACATGGAGGAAAATGCAGTGAGGAAACAATGGCTGAGAAATGGAACACAGTGTTTGATCAGAGGTCTTAAACATCGTGCTCTAACAAAGAAGCTGGGTTGGAGACCGAGTAGCACCCAGTAAGAAAGAAGCAGGCCCTGCGCCACTGTTCTGTTTACCTCAGTATGACACCTAGTAGGTCTCAGTAATGCTATAGTGTACTAAAGACACTGCTGAAGCTGCACAACACTGGAGAAATAGTGATAAGTCGGTCCATTTCTCATAGGTGTTTACTGTTTAATGCTGACAGCCACAATTGCTGATTTACTTAAATATCACTGGCATTTTTCAACAATCCTTTCATAAATATTTAGGAATCTTCACTTTATATTTAATTGGGCCCCAATAATATCTCTATTGCTTTAGTCATCCTTGGTAGATAAGGGATTTTACGTACATAAGAAAGAAGACAAGCAAATTGGAAAGTGTCCTGCTGGCACACCAACATTTGGGAAAAGATGCAGACAGTGCATAGATGTTTATATTTATTTCCATGCTACAAACTGGCTAATATATTTTATTCTACACAAACACTGGCAAGAGATCAAAATAAACAAAAAGATCCCAGATGAACAGCTTCAGCTCACTGTTCTGGCCATTTCTCATACAACTGCCAGTTGAACAATTGAACAATTGCTGATATTCCTGACTTGAAAGTATCAATTATTTTACTGTGAAGAATCTCACAAGCTGGCAGTAAGCAACGGTGGAAAACTGTATACTGTGATAATATAAACAATATAAAAAATAATGGTTTTGATGATATTGTATTTATAAGCATAATTTTTGTGCTATTGCATCTCTACTTATCAGACTTCATAGAATGTCAGTTTTCACATTCTTTTGGAACTACAGATGCTGGCAGTAAGAGAAATACTCAGGATCTCTCTCAAAACGTGCATTTTTTACAACATAAGCTAAATCCAGATGGAAACTGCATTACAAAAGTACAGTAATAGCAATCCATATTAATAACCTGTAAGAGTAACTGAGTCTTTGAAGTGTGGTCTACCAATAGTTCTTTTGTGTAGTGTCTGAAGTTCTTGTTTTATTTATCGATTCTGAAAGAAATGCTTTTTTGTAATTAAAAAAAGTTACAGCTGGACCCACTTTATTTGTATCAAACATTGTTTTCTGTTACATTGATGTCTTGTCTGTTGTTTTCCATATTGACTTTCATTTTTAGGAAGTTCAGAATTCCTCTTACGCATAGGAATAATATATTGCATTACAGCTTCTGCTAAGTTTGTGGACCTGCTTCTGATGTTAAGGTTAAATCTATGTATAAGTGCATAACCAGAATAAAATCCTAATCCGAGTGAAGCAAATGGCAAAATTATCACAGGCTTTAGCAATGCCAATATTTAAGCATACAGTGCTCATATTCAAACATCTGCTCTTTAAATTACTGTTTCAAATCCTATTATTTTAGATTATCAAAATCAAATAGACACTGTTTATATTTATCTGTATATATGAAAAATATATCAAGTACATATTTTAATATTTTTATCAAGCCATCACATTTTAATAAGTTCTACATATAAATGCCCCTTAATCATAAATATGACAACACATTCCATTTACAGAACAGAAAGGAAAAGGAAATATAGTAGATGAGAAATATAAGTTCAAGCAACTACTTCTGTAATATAGAACAATGAAAATAATATAAAAATAATAATAAGGAAGAAAGAGGGCAAATTAAAAATCAAGTTAAGGGCGTAAACTATGAAAAGAGATGAAGAAAATAAATACACTGTGGATAAAAGAAAATAAAGATTATCCTGAATGAAAAGAAAGGTCAACTGATACTGGCCAGAGAGAAAAAAGAATTGCTCAAAATCTGCTTTTTTTCGGTCTTTATCATAAAAGAGGAAGGAAGCATGGAGCTCAGTGAGATAAATATTAATGAGGCTTTGGGAATACCTTCCAGAAGATTAATAAGAAGCAGGTAAAGGAATATTTAGATAATTTAAACATTTATGATTCAGAAAGTCCAAATCATATTCAACCAAAGAATCTGAAGAAATTGGCTGAGAAGGATCTAACAGACATCTCTCTGACCTCGTGGAAAAAGGTTAGGCACCACTGGATTGAGGAAGAATGAATTTCAGAAAGGAGGAAAATGTAAAAGGAGAACCTTGGCGCGCAAGTTGCTGTCATTCCCTACTATGCAAAATGCAACAGTAAATACATAATCGTGCATCATTTGATACAAGTAGTACTGAACTCTTCTGAGACTGTAAATTC
This sequence comes from Alectoris magna, assembly GCA_030625065.1. Taxonomy (NCBI): domain Eukaryota; kingdom Metazoa; phylum Chordata; class Aves; order Galliformes; family Phasianidae; genus Alectoris; species Alectoris magna. The sequence goes on from CM060572.1 coordinate 12,023,285, forward strand.
GTTATCTCTGTCCATCTCTCTTTTTGATTAATGTCATTCAGTCATAATCATTGCTGAAATATTTTACTAGCTAAATAAGTCAAATTCTCTACATTTTCTGTACTCATTTTAGTAATCATGTCCTTTAAGCCCATGTCACTATGAATTAATCTTTCTTGTTGGTGCCCGGAATGTCTCTCATATCAAAGACCAGGTTTGCAGTACTATTTCCCTAACTCTACTAGCATCCTTCTTCTCTTGTTACTCCTTTACGTTGGTCTGTAGAACAATTTTGAAGTTGATTGAGGATCCCAGGTCTCCTTTTGTGGGCTCCTACCAACTGAAAGTAAAAATTCTTCTGTTTCTCTTTGAACCCACGACTTTGCAGTGTGCAATATTAAATGCCATTCTATTTGTATTTCTGAGATCATCAGTTGTCTAAATTGCCCCACATGATGTTCTGGTCCTTTTCTGTGTTGATGGTATCTCCCAAATTTCTGTTTTCAGTTCATTACCACATTTTTCCTATCTGTTTCATGCTCATTAATGGAAATATTAAATCAGTCTTTGAAGAACTCCATTAGCATGCTCCTTCCACTGCAGTATTTTCCCTTTAAATTGTAATCTCTTCTTTAGATATTTCCTTGCCTACTTTAGATTTCTTGTACTATTCCCCAACTTCTCTTGCTTAACCAGTAATTTCCCAAATGATATTATATCAAAAGCCTTTATGAAGTCCAGATAAATGAGACTTACTTCATTTCCTTTGTCAAAAATCCGTTACTTTATCTGTGAAAAAAAAAAATATCAGATGTTACTGAGAAGTTACATCTTGCTGGCGGTTATATTTCAGTTTAATTTTTCTTCTGCATTTTGATGAAACTTATAGTACTGTGTGCTCAGTTTTACATGCTGCGCTTACCCGCTACCTACATGTTGTTAAAATTTTCATGAGGTTTTTTAGTATGCAGAGGCAATACTCATGCTCATAGGCAACATTAACACAATGGCTCTTTTGGAGCCATTACAGTTGATCGTGCCAATGATCCATGGATTATATACTTTTACAAGGTCTGATGCACTTGCAAACAAAAGGATTTTTTTCCTTTGCATCTCTGTTTCTCAAGAGACATTTTTTCTTCCCCCCCCCCCCCCCCCCAAAACCCTGCAAAATCATCCTTTAATATTAATGCAAAGCAACCAAACAAAGGAAACCAAGCCACAAAAATTCTAGCTGTGATGATGTGATGAATACACTTAATCCTGGAAAAGAAAAGTAATTTCTGTCTCTTATGTAGGATCTTTGTGGCTGCTTTTCTGTTCTCTGCTTCTGTAGAACAGAAAAGCTCTGACCCACTCTTGGGATCATAAGCACACATGCAAATGTCCTATCTTTAACCTTGACTCCAGGACAAAAACTGCTCCTGAGAAGAGCATAGCCATAAGTACTTTTATGTCTTTATTATTATGTGTTGCCACTTGTCCCTGATCCTCACTATTCCCAGATAAAATCATGTTCTGAAGCATGTCCATGTTGTTCTCCGGCAGTGCTCTGGACACATCCCATTAGCTATGGCCTTTGGAATCCCTGGAGACTTAGATGATGTCCAACAATGCACATTGGTTAAGTCAACATATTTCCCGAGTATTTGGAACATCTTTTTGTATCACCTAATGGTAATTTTCGGGCCATACTCTAAAGCTGAGGCAGACTGAAAAACAAATACAAGAGGAATGGTGGCATCAGAGAGATTTCTGTGCTTGTCCTCTAGTAATCGTTTCTGCTGACAATAAGTCTGTGAGGATCTCAGGGAAAAGGCCATGTTAGACTCAGACATAAGTAATCCCTGTGCTGAGTGGAAAGCCTCAGTGAGCATAGCTCATTGCCGCACTGCTGTGTTGATTTACTTGTCCCTCTCTTAGCAGAAGGCTCCCAGTTGTCCTTCTATGGACATGCTAGTTTCTTGCCTGACTCCATTCTGGATGAAACCAATTCATTCCTTGGACAGAGACTCCAATGCAGTTTAAAGAACAGTGTTACAGTGTATAGATATAACACAGTCTGTCACAAGTGTTTATCCTGCCATGTGATACAGAGTTTCAGTGGTAAACCAGCCACCTTCACACACTTAGTTTATCCCAGATTTAGTGCAGATGCTGCCAGTCAGCACCACAAACTACTGAATATGTCATATATACACAGGCCAGTTACTTGTCTCAGGTACCTGCTGCATGCATCGAAAGATGCTATTAGTATAACCAAGGATATTGGCCAGTGACAGGAGGACAGCGAAGCTTGATGCAAACAAAACAAAGCATCTGGTGGAATCTGAGTGGGGTTTCATCATACACACAAAAAAACCCCAACCAACCAAATCCCAGTGGTATACTTGAATACATTAGTTAGAACATCACAGAAGATTCCCATAGAAACCCTGCTGTGTGTTCCTTGAAAGAGAAATATGATTTAACAAAAGAGCTTTAACATCCCTGCAACTCACAGTTCATAAACTCCTCACCAAAGACTTTGTTTGGAATGTGCCTGTGCCAAAGGCCTCCTGTGTGACCATAGGAATTTATCTTATTTTCCCTTTACCTTTGTTACTTATCTATAAAATGGGTAATACATTATTCCTTTCTCAGTTCTTTATCTAATCTGTTTAGATGATAGTTTCTTTGAAGAAAAAAATTGCCTCCCCCAGCAAAGGAGAACGAGTGCAGGCTCAGTAATAACAACACATGGGCCTAGAGACTGGCTGACTAAGGAAGATGATTTCCTCTTTGTCTCCTTGCCCATCAACCAGATGTATCAGGATGTACGATTCTTATGAATCAATGGGCACATGATGGAAGGCTACATAGCTTTGTAACCACAGGGCCATTCTATGCCTTTTACTAAGGGATATAAACTGTGTTTGAATTAGGAGCAACTGACATTCAGGGTCTCCAACAATGTAAGTAATTTGGGCTTGTGCAAGAGAGTAGGAAGTACTTATTAAATAGAAAAGTTGTGCAGATTAGTGAGCTGAAAAAGAATATATAAGGGCTATTGTCAATAAGTCCTTGATGTTATCATCCTAGTGAATTGGAAAGAAAACCCCACACTTGATAAAATACATCAACAGAAAGAGGAAAATGTGGAGACAGAGAATACTAATGAAAAGATACAGTATTGTTGAAGTATAAAACCTAGTTCCATCTGCAGTGTTGCTGTCAGCTTTGACTCCCTTATCATATGTGGAAAGCCATCAGTCCTGGAAGGGTGCAGTGCTGGGAGACAGGATGGTTCCAGATACTGAGAGACTTCAATACAAAGCAGATATGAAAAGGCTTGTTTTCCCTGGGAAATATCAAGAACACTTTAATACAACTGAATTCAAGGTGACACAAAACTACTGAAGTTACCTATGTACTCAGAATCAGATACATTTGAGGAGCACATAGCTGAAGATCACAGTCCAAAAGAACTGAATGGAGAAGAAACCTAATCAGGAGAGAAACTAATTCATTCGCACAGGAAATCTCCCTTGCTTTTGGGGATCCAGGTCATTGTTCAGTCTTCCTAGTGCCACCTTGCTCTGTTTGCCTCTCTACTGATGAAAGGAGTTCTTGAAGAGCATTAAAGACACTCAGAAAAATTCCCATCGCAGGAACAGCGCACTATTAAATCTCTATATTACCTTTTCTTGTTGTGATTCCCATATAGGTGCACGTCTGGGTGATAGAAATGTCACAGAGGGATATCAGAAGCAGGTTATCAGAGCAATAAAAATTTTCATTTACTGTTCTCATCCTCCTTGGCTATATACACATCTTGTCTTGCACAGTTCTGCAATCTGGTCTCAATTTCCTAATTAAGAGTCATTTAGTGATGCAATGAGACAAATCTCCTCAATATAAAGACTAGACTTACTCTTATCTATCTTAATATACAGTAGATTGCTAAATCCACTGTGCTATGGAAATATAATTGCAAGATTTGAAAGTCTTAAACATCTGATTTCAGTTACCTAGGGATACACAAGTTATTCCTCCAGGCATAATGGGAGAATGGGACTTATGTGTAGAGCACAGATCATTTTATCTTCTGATATCTTCACGGACTGTGGAAATGAATGTATTTGGTTCCAACTGATTTGTCCAGCAGTCCAAGAAACTGTTGTGGCAAGCTCAAATTCAGCACTTCCTGAGTTGCTTAGTCATTACTTTACTGGTAAACCAACACAATTACTAATTCAGACCTCTTGGAAGGAGGTATACACTTAAAGTTCCTTTTTAAAATTACTCTAAAGGACTATACTGGAAACATATTTCACAGAATAAAAAATGTATCTTAAAAGATACCTTAACTACCTAAGCTGGCAGTGCCATAAATGATTTCACATTGAACAGCTGTTGAAGAAAGTATAGTTTCATGCAATTAGTTGTAACAAACTCCAGACCTTCAGTATTCATTGAAAAGATTGTATTTTTCTGTCATTGTTATAACCATAATATAAAATATTTAAAAGGCAAATAATTTATCGTCCACATGCTATAGAACGGAAAAGAAGGTGCCTCTTTCAACAAGGACAGTTATTGAAGGTACCCATAGATGAGAGCGTAGAAGGCACAGAATTACATCTTTTTAAAGCCCTAATTATTCTCTTGATGTTGAGTAAGGACAAAATCTTCTGAAGCATTCACCAGGAGTAAAGTTTCTAATTGCAACTTTAGACACTCATACTACACTGAATCCTCAGATTCACTGTTCAGATACCACCTAAAGTCTGTAAACTTAAAACTTCTCTACCAGAAACTGCCTTTTGCCAGTTCAGAATCAGCCTCAAATTTGCTGAAATTCAAAAATGCACAAGCTGAAGTTAAGGACAATCCACACTGAATTCTCTTTTCCTGAGGACTTGATTCTGCAAATTCCATTTTATTTTCCTCAAAACCCAATTATTAAGTATTCTGAGAGACATTACCCATCTTGAATTTGTGGCACTTTGCGTGTCAAAAGTGAATGTTAATGAAAAAATGCAAAATAGAGAGAAATAGTGAGCCCAGTTTCATTAGCCAGCATCTTATTTAACGGCCTCGCTTTGAAAGATTCCTACTTTTTCCCTGGCATTGGCACAGGGAGACTAGTTATCTACTCCAGGAAATTCCAATTGTGAGCCAAAAAATAGGTATTACATGCCGAGCCTAGGTCACCTTTGTGGAAGAGTTATTAATTATTTAGTAATTCTGAGGGATTCTGCCAGCTTCAGTTGTTCTGATGAATTTTTAATAAATCACTATTAACATAAATGGGAAGTATAAATTGCTTGCATTACGCTATATGTGGTAGTAGCAAAGAGGGACTTCTGCACTAAGGTCCAAGATCTGCTGCTTACCTAACAGAAACTGACAGCTGAATGATCCAGCTCTCCTGGGATTGGCCTCAAGTATAAAATCTTTTCACCACAGAGGAGTTTTATTTTGCAGTTGCCAAAAAGCACCTGAAGTAGTTGGTCTGTATGTGAGGAACTGACAGAAATAAACACTATTCTAGAGACCCGCTCGAAGGATTTACCTGGAGATGAGAGTATGTGCTAAGAGAAAATTCAATTGAGTCAAATGAGTGCTTCCTAAAAACAACTTCAGTCAGGAAAGCATAAGTCTTCCTGAAGCACAGCATGTACTGGAGATGCTTTTCCAGATAAAATCCATTGTTCCTGGCCAACAGTTTCAGAATCAAAATAATAGGTTATGGATTCATTATCGCTAGAAGAACTGTAGTGCTTTCTGTTTTCATAGACATTTTCATGGATATTTTGTAATATTTCATAAGCTTTTGCATAAAATTAGATTATTGACACGTTTTATGTTTTGGCTTCTGACAGTGAGTCAACTACAGCCCTGAGCTCACTGTGCCCATACCTCAGAGCTTGAACTCGAAGCCCTCCTTTTCATACTGTGTCTCTTTTGCCTGTCGCGTGGAGCCTGACAACATTTCTGTCTGAATAAACTCAACAGCTTCCCTGAGGAAGGAGCCTGCTCACCCTCTCTGCAAGGCTCCGCCCAGACAGGCTTCTTAAAAGAACAGTTGTGAAGACATAAATAAAACAAATACCATCTGTCATGCTAGTATTGGCCCATATGTGTAACCACCTTTTCTAAGTCCTTTCAACTGATTTTCCACCATACCCAAATACACATTTGGCTTATTAAAGAATTTTAGCACCTTATGGATGCCATTCCCAAACATTTTAAATACAATCCATGCAAGTACCCAAATAAGCCTGGATTTATTTGCTCAACCAACTACAGCCATTTCTACTTCCTAATCAGCTGAAGATCAGTTGTACCAGCTCAGCTCCTTTTATCTGAATGATCTGTGATTGTTTGTTTCCTTTCTGTCTGTCTTCTTTCTGAGCATCCTTTATGCCTCACATAAAGAAAAAAAATGAATGGGTCAAATTTATTTGGCACAATTTTTCTGAAATCAGCGACGTTGCAGTTTGCGTTGCTTTGCTGAAATCTTTTTGATTTATGAAGCTGAATGGATCATTGACTGCTGATGAGTGGCAGAGAATCACAGGAATGGTACATCTGCACCAATAGGTTGCAAAGCCGGGGGGATAGAGCATGAGTGAAATGCTCAGGAGGTAAACTGATATGCATTGTGCTGCATATCAGTTTACCTCCTGACTGGTAATAGAAATGTGGTTATCATATGTGCAACACCATTGTGCTGCAGTCCAGGGGAACAAAATTATGAGGGAGCCTGAATTGCGACATAAAGCTGCCTGGTATTTCCCAGGTTTGGGAAGTATTGTAAAAACCATCTAAGCTAGCCATTGATCCAAAAGAGACATAATCACTGAGCAAGGTAAACTTGTCCTACTTACTGAGATTAAATTAAGCATCAAGTCAGCATTTCACATAATGCAGAACATCATGTTTCATATAACTTATTAGCATACATGACATAGTTTGCTGGAGAGTCATACAGTAGCTTTCAGACTGACAGGTGGAAACCAAATGTTCAATAGCAGTCCATCCACAACGAAGGTAGAAAACTTCTGATTGTAGATACCAGTTTGAACTTAAAATTAACCATGCTTACATAATAATATGCATCTCAGCTATAAATTTGCTTTGAAAAATATTCATGCTTCAGTTAAAGCTATATTAGTTCTGTAATACTAAAAAAACCAGTGTGTATATAAGAAAACTGTGAAAATTTGACTGTTCCTTGTTTAGAGATGGAACCTTATTGAAACTAAAGAAATTCTGAGAAACTGTTTCATTTAAAATTATCACTTAAAATTATTTTTCCGCATAGCACAGGAATTAAATAAGAACTTGTTCTATTGAGAATCTGGCAAAAAGAATTATAATGTCTAAGGGCTATTTTAAATTTCTGCTTGCTATTGTAGTCATGGCCCAATTTGGAAACATAATATCACAGCAGGAAAGACAGGTCACAAGGCAACTTGAAAATCTGCTGACTGCATAGCACAGGGGTTTTCAAAAGGCTGTATGAAATATGGAAAGTTGGCGCTGCCACAGACTACTTGTATGGCCTTGGGCTGATCATTTACTCTCACAGAGACCCAGAAGGTCTATCTGTGTGTAACAGCAATTCTGCTTTTCCCTATCTTTTGTCTGTCCTGCCTATGTAGATTGCAAGCTTCTCTGCCAAGGACTATGGTACCAAGTGAAGTCTCTCAGCAGTGATGTAATGCAAATCCATGAATGAATAAATAAGAGGAAAGCTTTACTGTCTAACAGCATGTGTCCTCTGGCATTAGAATTTGTCATGCCTTGATAAAAATTTTCTTACCATAACCTTATTAACATGATAAACTCCTGATTCTCGTGATAGAAGACTGCAAGTGAAAATGATAGCATGCAATCTGTCTGCACTTTGGCTCTATGGGACCTATATAGCTCTTGAAACTGAGTGACCACTGTAGCTGCAAGATCAACAGCAACTGCACACCGAGTGTTCTGCCCTGGAAGGACGAGCTGGCTGGCCACAGGTAGAGGAGAGCTCAGGACTGCGTGGAAAAGAAGTTGAACTGCATGATATGTAATCAGAAGAGGCTTCATTTTTCCCTCACTTGTACCTGTGTCAGTTGGCCATAATTCCGCAGCGTAGTTGTATCAGTGTTAAACCATCCAAGCGATGGAAAAATGAAGTTTGGAGTCAGTTGCCACAGGGAGACATATGATCAGCAGAAGTGCTCACCTCAGCCTCAATTACCATTTAGCAGACATGAAATAGTTCCCTTTCTGCCATCACTTGTGTGGCTTTTTCTTATCGTACGCTGATATCTTGTATTACAGGCACTTAATTTTCTCATTTATTATTGCAATATCGGAACACATTACAGTGTCACATCATAACACGAGAGAATGTTTATGTCTCTCTGCAAGCACAGCTGTTTTGGTTGCTTGGTACTTTGTGGCTGGGAGGAGGAATGACAGTAAATAATAAGTAAGGAAAATAAAAACAGATTTAAAAGAACATAACATTTTGGTAAGGAAATTTTTTTTATAGTCAAGGCTTTGGGGAAAATTACTTTTACGGCCAGATTTTCAGCAGGCCCGCACAAATGTGCCTATAGTGTTTGCAGGTGCTGCAAACATTTGCATGCAAGGCATGACTGTGTGAAGGAAAAGCTTTCAGCAAGCTGAGAGAGCTTCTTTTTTCTTCCTACTTGCTTTTAAAACACAGGTCTTCTAGTAAAGAAATAACAACCTCCAGCTGAGCTCCTTAAGCTATGTGGTTGGAAAGAGTATGAAAGGCTCAGCATCTCAGGTGTTAAACTTCCCAAAGAAACCCAGGACCAAAATCTTCTGAATGTCACAGTGGATGCAACTGGGTGCAGATGCTAAAAGAAATCTATCATTAACATCTTGATGAAACTGTCTAACTTGGCTTTGTTTTTCTTACTGTTATTCTTCTCCTGCTCCCCCATCTATATTCAGGCATACACACACATCTACACACACGTACATGTATGCACATATGTCTAATTTATTGGGGTGTGTGTATACACATAGGCACACCTTCGGAGCAAGAAGCACAGACTGCATTTCATAAGATGCAAATCTTTCCCTTTCAGCCATAATCTGCCTGTAAGCAATGTGTTTAATCATGTTGAAAAAGATACGAGTTGATAATTTTATTCAAATGATGGAGTCGAACAGGACTTAGAGGTTAGAAATCCTGAAAACTGATTGCTAGGGTTGAGAGCATGTATTTATAAGCAATTAATGGTATGCTTCTTTTTATTTTTCTCATACACATTTTTTGCCAGTGTTAAAGTACTCCCTGTATGGCACCTACCAATTGCATTATCAAATAGAAAGAAGTAGATGAAAGAAAAAGCCACCAAATCCTTATTTCCTGCCCACACACAGCTATTCTCTCCTCTTTTTCCCAGTGGGCTGTAATTTCTCCTTGCCCTTTGAAAGAAAGTAGAATTATGAAGAAAGTTGTAAACATGTTTAAGATTGGTCACAAAATGCTAATAACTTACCTTTTTTGTCACAACCTGTATGTGGTGAACACACATATGCAGTAGAACTAATTATTAGGAACACTGACTGAAAGTAGAGGTAAGCAGGAGCAAATACTATTTTCATTGAGCATTAGACATGTTTTCACAAGGACAGATAGGGAGGACAAACAAATTTTTAACTGAGGTTTTAACGTGTTACATTCAAATTAAATCCATAGTTCTTTTTAGTGCCACAAAGAAAACCATAAACCTTCTCTCCAGCTGCTGGTTGGAAAAAGACTTGGAAACAAAGGAGTATTTCTTGAAAAACAATGGTCTGTCAAAAGTGCCATATTTTTTTACCATCAAAACTTAACGTCCTGGGCTCACAAATTCTGTCAAAAAAGGTGAAGGAGGAAAAAAGACCATAAGTGGCTCCAGAATAACTTGAAGATAAAGCTCTGACAAAAGTGGGAGAACAATCCAAGGTTTCACTTGAAGGAGCAGTTTATTACTTCTAGGTTATTCCACCATGAAAGACTCGCCTCATTACAATCTGGTGTTGAGCCCTATCTTGTGATGTAGGAAAACTGACTTACTCTTGGATCATCCTCCTTTGGGAGTGAAGGATTAACATAGCTAAATGTTGTATTAATCCAAACTCAAGGATTACAGTGACTTAAGAAAGAAAAACAGAATTGGAAAGCAACTTGATAGATTCTATATTCTGCATTGAGCATACAGTGAGTAGATTCAATTAGAGCAGTTTGGAGAAGGGACCTGTTTGTGTGATTGCTCTCTCCTTTCCCATGTTGAAAACTACTTATTTTGGAAGAACAGCATAACTTGGATTGGATAAACTATCCAAAAGTAATGTTTGTGACACTGAAGCCATGGATATTTCCCTTCTCATTCTTTATTTCTCCTCAGGACAACTGACAAATGTGGAGTATTTTATCACATGTTCTGCCTTTGCCAAGAAGCATGCATGAAATAATGGCAGAATTGTGTTGTTTTCCAGTCAAAAGCACCTGTCAGTACCAGAGTTCTCTTGTCTCTCAGTAGGTAGACTGCAAGCCTCCTGTATCATTGGAGTCACCAGAACTGCACTGAGGAAAGTCTTGTTAAACTAACACATTGGAAGTCATCTCAAAAGTATGCATGCCATTTCTTTGCATATTAAGTGCTATCCTTAATCGTTTGGATTTGGTAGTCATGTTTGTATTTTGGCATTAAGAGTTGCTAGACATCATCACATTCTCATACTTGCCACTTGATTTGTACAGACATGAGGAACTGTCCTGATGCAGAGCTCTTAGTTGTGTGTAAGACTTTTTGTCCTGCAGCAACACAGCAGTCATGCAACTCAAGCCAGTTCCTTCTCAATGTTCGTATTGGATGATGAAGTCTGAAGACTCTGTAGGACACAGAAATTTCACATTTTCTCTTCTTTCTGTGGGGCTAATCCTAAAATTCACGAGTCCTGTTTCTCCAGGAATTCTTAACCCATAGCAAAATACAGATTTCTTCATGGATGCGTGTTGCTGTGCTGTCATCTAGTGGCAAGGATGAATTAGACGTCATTCGGTGTCATTCAGCGAAAGTGGTTGATAAAGTGCCCCCTTACTGGAAATAGACTCATGCTGTTCAAAAGCTCTCATCTTTGCTCCATGCAGCACCACCACACAGTCACTGCCCAGGTTTGTGCTCTGCAGAAAATCACTCTTGCTTATGGCCCATGGAATGGGCTGTGCAACAGAAACTTTCTTTGCAAACAAGTTCCAGAGGACTGTGGTGCTTCCTGCCACATGGTCTTCATCTTCTGTCATCCATCTTGTCTGTCAACTATTCACAGAAAAATACTCAAAACTGAATTTCAAACAGTATTCTTTTAACTACTGCCATTCAGAGAAGCATCAACTGGTGAAATCCACAATCGTCTTAGATCAAGAAGATGTAAATTGATCAAAAAGTCCTTCCTCTTGCATACATTTTTATTTGGATCCCAGGGAAAAAAAAAAAATAGAAGTGCCATAACACTTTCTACATTCCAGTAGAAAACAGACAAAAATACCTTCCAGAATAAATGCACTTGTTCAGTATGCAGCAAGTTGATGTCTGTGAACAGGCTTACTGCCATTGATTTGGAAGAGCTTTGGCTCAGATCTGTAATGTCACACGCAGGTAACAGTATACTTGCTTGTCCTTGGTTTGCAGTGGTGATTATATTATTAGTAGGTACATACGTTTACAGTCCTTACTCTACGTTCGAACCACAAAGGCAGTGCTTGAATTAGTCTTGTGCTGCTTTTTGTAAACTGTCTATAAAAAGATGTAGAATGTAATAGAACCTTAACAATTAAACCGGTCACAAGATCTATAACATCTTTTTGGCTACAGCTACTTCGCAGTGCTGGGCTTGGCTGGATTAGATAAGCCATTTGTAGCATATTCTTTGCTCTTGGAAATGTTGAACTCATTACTGTTTGATAAGAAGCCTGGCAGCTTCTTTCCAACGCTTACTGCCTTCTTTAGAAATCGAGCTTCTCATGTAACCCAACCGTCTGAAGGACAGTCCTTCAGGCAAAGGTGGGCATTTCAAGCCCCACCACATTTGCCATTTTACAAATGCATATAAATGGTTTTATTTTCATCCCTGCTGAATGGGTACAACAAATAACTAATAAGATTCCCTTTTATGAGGAAGCTAGAATGTGTGTTGACATTCTGTTTTCTTACAGTACAAATTGTGCTCTATCTCTGAATTTAGAAAGACTCCTCTGCTCAACCAGGCACATTAAAAAGATACAAGAATATCCAAGCAGAGAGAAAAATGCGTTGAGTTCACTGACAGGGAGACATTTAAGCTTGTTCTCAAATACCTTGCCTCTCTGAGGACTTAAGTAGATTTTCAAAAGGAACGATCCTCCACGTTGATGACCTTTCTGGTTTTGTCCAGTTGGCAGATTTTCATCTCTGTAGTAACAGAAAATATTAATGAGGGTAAGAAACATTCTGTTTTCCAAATTAAATATAATTAATCAGAGGCAGTGAATCAATGACCTTTCACATTGGAATATGATAAGAGATTTGTTTTTAAATAAATTCCAGGGGAGGTTTAGTTTAATTTTGGCTCAGAATTTCATTTTCCTTAGGTGCTTTATAGAAACAATATTGCATCTTTTTAATTGAGAAATAAAAAGACAAGCTGTAACAAGGTCAATCAGGTTGAAATAGCTGCATCCTCATTATAATGTAAATGCTTCTTCTCTTAACTTACAATAGCTTGATACATTAAACAGCCATTTAAATAAAGTGTTTAATAAAAATTGAATGATTTTGGTCAAATACTATGAGTAGAAGTATAAGTGGCTTAAAAAAAAAAAAAAGTATAAAAATACAAGTTCTTTGATAGCAATAGTTAAGAATGATTTCACATACACATATCTAAAGAAGGTGGAGAAAAGAGCCAAAACATTCCAACATCTCCTTCATGTATTTGGTCAGAGCTTTATGGGCAATGGCATCTGAAACAAAGATCAGGTTAAAAGCAGTATTTGGGGAAAGATGAGAGCTGCAGTGTTCACTGTCACAGTAACTACAGTTCTACTTTCATCCCTGAATAGAGCTTTTCATGAATGATCATTGGTACACGTGTTTTATCCTTTTTGCAGTCATTCTTCGTAAATTCTCATTTCTTTAAGTGGAGGTCCTTTATGTTTGTTCATAAATCCAGCCTTGCTCCAGATGTTCACAAAACCTGCACAAACCGTATAGCAGTTCTGTACAGCAGCTCTGATGGAAATAACATGTGAATTATTATTTTAATCACTTGTAAATTTGTAATTTCCTCTTCAGAGCAGCAGACAAAGGAGAAAAGAAGGAAGAATTTTTTGAATTTGACTTGATTCTGTTTCTCCATTCGATTACGTGTGGAAATAAAAGCATAATTATTCCATTTAGTGTCATAATCTTCTCATAGCCTCCTACTTAGAAGTTTATTTTTCTTTGTCTCAGCATGGAAGGAGGCCCATAAAATTCTATCCTCACTGATGATTCCTTTGTATAGATAATCCTTGTTTTGACTTGGTTCTTTCTGAAGCTGCTCTTAAAATGTAGATCACAGCTACTGTTACTTACTGTATGAGGCAGCTTTCATATTTTTCTTCTGTTTCACATCTTTCTCAGCAATTCTCATTTGAGTTCTAGAGGAGAGCTTAAAACTTTTCTTTATAATCTTATTCAGCTTTGTCTTTACATACATTTGGTCTTTGTCATACAAGGACATCACAGCTATGCTGTGCATAGCTTCCCAAAATCTTCATCTTTAATTAATAGATGGTTGGTTGATGAAGACATGGTGTCTTAGAAACATGCTCAGGTCAGGGTATGAGGCTTTATACTCCATCCAAATACCATTTACGTCTGGCCCTTTTTATCTGAGATGCACTCATTTTGATACAGAAGGTTTGAGTGGGCACCACCAATAATTCAAGCAGAAATGAAGGTTCTACTACAGATTCCTCTGCAGCCAGCTGCAAATGCTACACGACCAGCTTTTTTCTAAGTATGAGACCTAATCATTAGATTAAGGACTGAGCTAATGTTTGTTGTTGTAGAAAGGAATCCCAAAGGAACTCTGATGCATTCTTATCTACAATGAGAACGGAATCTATACAAATACTTTATTGCATTGCCTTTGACAATGGCAACAGGAGATGCTCTCCTGACTCAGTCTATGATTTGTGCACGTGCTCTGCAAGTCTTTCTTTGTAAGTAAGAAGGCTTTTTACTTCAGTGATTGATCGGTGCTGTTTTCATGGCCACAGTTAATTCTGCAGTATGCCACCATGAAGGCTATGTTATAGGCAATGAAGATTTTATTCCTTGGGAAGGCTGATGAAGGTATTGACCAAGATTTTCTCCTCAGAGTAATTAAATGCAACAGTATTAGGAAAGTTGCTCTGAGTTACTGCAGACAGAAACGTCCTCATCTTTCCATCACATTTTGCAGTGGCCTCCATGACTTTCAGCAGTCTCTCTGCAGTCAATGGCAAAAGGTAAAAATATACAGCATGTCTTCTGAAAACCCGTAAGGTAGGCAATGAGAATGTCTCCCAAGGCATCAAAGAACCCAGATAGATGTAATGAGTGTAAACAAACAACTGATTTGTCCTGGAGTGTCCTGGAAATGCCTTAGGATGCTAATTCCTCTTGGAGTTCTTATCAGGAAACAGGATTTTTCCCATCTTCCTTCTCAAGTCAGGAAGTTGAAAGTAGGGATTTTGATTGCTGCAGCAAGGAAAAAGTGCAAAGAGATTCCAGCCCTTTATATCGAGATACCCAGTGTAGGTGGTATATTCACTGTCAAGTGCCCGTGGGTCTATACCGTCAGCTAGAAGCAATGAAGCATTAGCATAGGGAACCCTATAGTATTCCAAGTGGTAGAGTCAAAACAGTAAACAGTACAATAGGTCGTTCTACTTTTAAATTTTCAGCACAAAGTGCTAACTCAGGAAACCACTTAAGTTTGTTACTTGCAGGTATGTGCTTGAAGATAAAGAGGGCGTATTATTAGAAACATAAGTCATTTGAACATTTCTGCTTTGGACATGAAATTGCTACAAGAAAATTTATACATTCTCCCAGTGATTAGTTTTATTTTTCTCTCTCTTTATTTATTTATTTATTTATTTTTTGTAGTAGGAATTTCAACTAAAAATAGAATGCAGAACCACATATTGAAATACAGTCAGTGTCCTAGGGACCCAGGCTGTAAAATCAGAAATTAGATATGGAAAAAATAAGCCCACAAAACACTGAGAATTAGATCAGCTAGAGTTGCATTGTTTGTCCGTTAAAATATAGTAATGAATTTCAACATTAGTCAAGATTTGCATTTTTCTGCACTGTTACAGACAGCCACTTAGTAGGTATTTGCTACCAAGTGTGACTTGCTAATGCAAGATTCCTATATTAATTTAATGGAAATGTAATTGTGTTGTAAAATACATAATCTCGGGTAACCTACTATGACATTTACATTTGATTACCATATCAATGGCTATTCCTTTGCATTACAGATACCTTTGCTGGTGTTCTTTAAAAAGTGCAAAGAGATAATGCATTCCGCAGTATTTCAAGCAAAAAAAAAACCAGTCTCCATTAGGAAGGAGTGGTGGTGGTAAATGGCCCTCCAGTGCTTCAGCACTTTAGTTGGGTTGCTTCACTATTTATCTTTTCCTTTCTTAAACAAAGTATACAGATCATGTTTCACAAATAATTGCACTTGTTTTCTGCTGCTAATGTCACAGATATCAGAGAGGAGTGCTGGAGCAGGCAGCACAACTGTTGTGTGCCAGCAGTGTTCCACCAGTTTGGAAGTGCACCATGACCCCGCAGCATGTATTTTTTAATATTCTTATAGCTTGTGCCATGAGAAATGCAGTAAGAAAAAGAACACAGCAGGCAATATGCAGCTGCATAGGGAATGCTCTTCATTAACCTAGAACACTAGTAATAAAGCTAAATTAGATTTAAATATTTCCTGAAGCATCATGTAATCATTATTTTGGGGAACAATTTCATTAAGAGATAGATATTTCGTATCAAATATTCAAGTCAATTATCAGAGAAGGTATCACTTGTTATGTCTCCTATAAGCTACACATTTTGTCCTTCAACTTATATTTTCCAGAAAGAGCTTCCAGAAGGCTTCAAATCATTCAGTTCTCTTTAATTGGCGTTGTTGCACTGAATGCAACTGCACGTATAAAACAAACTTCAACAGTTTATTTCTGTCAGTGGCAATAACATTATGAACACCACCTTGAAGAGGTTGAACTGCTAAAGGAGGGCAAACTGTTAGAGTTATGAGCAACCATAGGTTACCTTGCAGAAAAAGTTTCAGCTCCCCTGGATGCATTGCTTGGTCCTTCCCTGGCTTAAGGTTTCAGTGGTGTTTTACTTGCTGAAATAGGAAAAAATGCGCTATTACAAGTTTCTAGAGACACAAAAATACCACAAATATGTTGAGATTGGTCCAGTTCTGTTGTTGAAGGTACTCTAAGTGATGCAGATCCTGGGTTTTTGTTTGAATTGAACTGAACTACAGGTCTACCGAAGTGTAACCACAAGGCATCTCATAGATATATTGTGTCTGCAGGATTTGCCTGAATAGACGGGCGGCTTCATTGACTGCCTTTACTTCTGTTTCTCTCTTTATTTTTGTTCTCTCAAAGTGAATGCAACTCAACATCCTCATCATTCTGCATCCACCCAATGTTATTGCTGCATCTTTCAAGACTCGGGGGATTGAATCCATGAAAACTTTCAGCTAATATGAAAAAATGATAAAGTTAGGCCGTGTACTGTCCTTGGAAGAAATGATGAATGTCCTGGCTTACACTATGAATTTCTTCACAGGGATCTGTTGTTACATACTGCTCTGAAGGAGAATTTTGGAAATCTGAAATTGAAATGAAGAGTTTTCACCTGAAGTTTTTATAAAGGGAACAAAATAGGAAATCAGAAATGCAAAGTCCTTTTAATGATTTTTTTAAATTATTATTATTATTTTAATAAATGATCTTGGCATTTAAAAATCATGGCATGTAATGAAGAATTTTCTTTTTCAAAGTAAACTGAAATTAGTTTCCAGACCAAACATTTGGGTGTTTTTTTTTTGTTTGGTTGTGTGGGTTTTCGGTTTGGTTTGGTTTGCTTTGGCTTCTTTTTCTGTGCAACTAAATACATTTAACCTCTGGGTTTTCTGAGTTGCATCGTTCCCTATACTCAGATGGTCATTAAGACTTAAGGCTGGTGATATAGATGTTGTTTTGATTTTGTATTGATAGAGAAGGAGGAATTCAGCTTTGCAAAGACTGACTGCAAGGCTGTCAGGAGAACCAATGCACTACATGGTTAATTATTACTTCAGAGCTGAAACACTTTGACCAGCTATAATTACTCAATTCTAAAACTGAAGCAATTAAATCTCTTCAGACTTGTTGCTGTGGAATCATGGTAGCTGTCTGGCAGCAGTTTTGCAGTTTGGAAGGACAATTAGATGCATTATTTTTGTACAGTTATGTGTGGTCAGCCTTGCTCACCAACACATCCTGTCCCACTCAGCCCCAGAAACGTGCACACTGCCCAGATAGGGTCTGCTGGGCTGGGATTCCTCTTTGGCTCATGATGCCCCAGAGAGGCTATATCTTCTATGTAAGCCCTCATACCTTCTCCATAAAGTTTCAGTAACGTTAAGCATTTCCATAAATGCAGAGCATTGTATACCTACACTACAGCTACCTCCATCGAGGCATACACAGCTCGCCTCTATCCCTCACCTGGCTGCTGACTAGAGATAAAAGCATAGTGCTTTAGGAGAACGACTTTTTACCAGCCATTGTTACTATTTCTTTTCTTCGTTTAGAACATTACAGACATTCCAATTAAAATTCAGGGGCCTGTAGTTTCAGTTACTGCACTGGTGCATGCTAAAGCCCCTATCCTACAGAACTTAAAGCTTAAGTAGATGAGATAGAGAAAGCTTAAAAGAGAAAACAGAGCAGAAAGAAATTCACACAGTGGAGACAGGAAGACAATCCCCAAGTCCCAGTCCAGGGACTTTGCCTCTAGACATAATTCTTTTCCTTTGTATTAGTCAGCTGATAACTTCCCCGCCTTCAAATTAAAAGCTTCCATTACTCAGGCAGACAACCCTCCTGATATCTTGTAACATTAGGAAAAGGTTACTTTTAATGTTTTCCCAATTCCTACATGAGGAAGAGCAACTGAGAAGAAGAAAGGGCAAAGTTGAAGCAATAGTTCAAAGGGGCAAATTACGTGAAACCATTTAAACTTAATTCCAAAATTTCAGGAGTGTTTCTTGCTCGTGAAGCAGCTGCTTTCTGAAATGATGATCTCTGGGATTAATAGCTGTATGTCTGTCTGTTCAGCACTTGCTACACATTGCACATCTGAGCCATAATCACTGCATTTCCATGATGGAAAGAAGCACAGCATGGCATGGGTAAAGGTAGCTTGTACACACATGTGCTGGGAATGACACACTGCAGGGCAGCCAGAAACCTGTAAGCTTCACAAGCACTAGGGTGCCTGAGCAATAGCATTTCACTGTCTGCACTCAACATCGCACCTATCTGTGACGCACAAGGAGGGGTCAGACAGCTTCACCCTATTGCACAGGCGTGTTCCTCAGCAGTGCAGGAAGCGTGGCTGCAGCCCAGCCACCACTTTGCACAGCTCACTGACATAAAATGGTCACGCATGATTCAACATCTGAAAGGCAGCTGCCTGCAGAACTGGGGAGGGTCACCCCACCATTTAGTTGGGCAGGGTTTGGATGCCGCCCTGGAGGAAAGCTTCTGTTACCCATTTACTTTCTGATTGTTGGCTTTTGGGTTAGAAATATCGCCACAGAGGAGCAGCCTGGCTGACTGCAGCTGTCATCTGAGTGCTGCTGAGTCATTCCCCAGCTTCCATCTATGCACAGATGTACAGTGGTAACGAGACAGCACTCTGGAACCTAATGGGCTTATTTCTTCCAGGATAAGAACAATTAATAATAATTGAGTAGTCTTGTATTAAGGGAATTTGTAACCAATTAATAAAAAATTGGCTGTTGCAGTTAGCCACAATAAAAATTACTCTTTATGCACTAAAGGAAAGACACATGCACTTATATAATCAAGTCCGTGTCAGCACTGCTTAATGTATAAACAGCTTTGTGTACATGCAGCTACATTTACTGATAAAGAAGTAATTATTAATCAGAGTTTGTACAGTATTAAACTAAGTATATAATGCACTGATCTGCTATTGAAGAATGAGCTTTTACAGGCTCAGAATTAAACCAGAAGAAAGCTGCTGCACCGTACCGGTGTCAGGGACATCTGCCAGGGGTGACTGCCAGCTCTCACCTGCCCAGCTCACTCAGGCTTGCAAGCCTGAGCGAATCCATTAGTTCTGCGACGAGCAGTGAACCCAAACTAAGCTACAAATAATGAGATGTAGTACCTCGGTCAAAACAAAAGACTTCAGACAACTAACCGATACCTCAGAAAAGGATATGATGTGGCATCAGTTTATCTTGTTTCATTATTTTTGTGGAGAAACAGCTAAACTTCAAGAATCTAAAATGCGAGGACTAACGGGAATCTCTTGGGAAACCCTCTAGTGGCACATTATTGGAAACAAGAGAAATATCTTTATTTTCCATTTTATCCAGGGGATTCTATTCATCTTTTTGACCTTCATCTGTATTTCTGAAGAAATAGGGGCCATTTTTCATCTCCTCTAAGACTCAACAAGTTTCTCAGCACATTAGCACTTGTATAGATTTAGTATGATTTTCACTTGGAGTTAGCTCATTTTTTTCCCAGCAGTGATACCAAAGCAGGATTTGCTGGAATGCTAACGGTGGCAGTGAAAAGCACCTGGCACTACAAACCTGCAGTTATTAACCATTGGGCATAACTCTGAAAACCAAAAGCTCAGTTCTGATTCGTGTGTTCTTGAACTGCAAATGAACAACTTGCAGAAGGTGATTCCCTAACAGAGAAGTAATAGATCAAACAGCGGGAAATCAGCAGTTAGCTTTTAGCTTAAATTAAAATAGAAAAGAAAATAGAAAATCAGTACAGCATAAGAAGAGCTTGCCATTGTCTTTTAAGAGTAATTGTAAAATAATCTATGGAAGCGATGCTTAAAGTACAGAGAGTATGAACTTCAGCTTAGTTTGGGTAAATATAGAGCTTTCAGAATAGCAATTTTTGAGGAACCACCTTGTCTTGCATTTCTTTTCTTTGAGTGTCAGGAAAGGAAATCTCAAAAGTAGAATCCTAATATTTTAATCTGATTACTGTCAGTGAGCAGATGATTCAAATCATGACAAAGCCTGAGCAATCGGAATGAAAGGGGATAGGCGGGTGTTAGGAAAAGTGTAGAACAGACAATACTTCAATCTGATGGCATTAGGAAGAAAGCTCTGGTTTCTCAGAAGTGTGGGCAAAACTGATTTTTGCTCTTCTGCAGAAAAAAGCTGGGACTGAGGAGCAGGGAGAAATCTGTGGAAAGTAAAGCTGCACCGTCTGCTTTTGTTGGAGAAACAGGGCGCTTGGTGCTGCTTCCCAATCCCACTCACATGACTTCTGCCTGCCCCATACTCTCCTGTGGCACCTGAATGAGCTATCAGCATACGTCTGGGGTCAGCAAGCAAGAGTGATGCCAAGACCTGACACCAAACGATAGTCAGCAGCTCTAGATGTCTGCTGATTTTTCGCTCAAGCTCACCCTGGGTGGCACTGGAGCTGGTGTTGACAAAAATAGATGGCCAAAAATCAATGAAACTAAAATTCAAACCCCAGAGAGACGAAGCAATATTCTGAAAACAGGAATGTAGCAGATCAGAAGCATTTGGAAAGGAGTGGAGGATAGGCAAGTACAAATAGAAAGAGCAGAACACACCACAGAGGTCATTCTTCATTAGATCAAGCCATAAAAACATACAAATAGAGAGTTAAGTACTCAGTACATTTTTCTCATTTGAATGAGAGTGCTAGAAATCATCAAGGAATGCTGAGGTTAGTCTGAAGAAAAGTAATAAACCCATGTAGCAAGCTTCTTTCATATAGCTGCAGTTCCAGTGCTGACTTCCAGTAGGTGCTTTTTTGATCAATGATGAAAGAATCGGGTAGGAATTAAAAGTGATTGTTAAAATGGGGATGGTTATGGGCTGCCAGTATGTTGAAGTAACAGGGTAGAAACAGGAATAAAATGTGAGAAAGATGTCTACATTTCTCATAAGCAAAGGCAATCCTTGGACATCAAAGGAGTAGTTTGCACATATTGGGAGGCAGAGTATGTCCAGGAAACATCCTCTGAGGCTCTCATCTAAGCACCTTTCAAGATCTTTAAATACACACTCCAAGATTTATCCCTCACTGCACGAAACCACTTAGCAAGAACCAAGCCACATACCTTGGGAGCGCTCTGCAAAATCAACATCTAGGCAACTAGGTGTACATTTTTTCCCATTTGTAGGTGAATTCAACAGTGAAAATCACTTCCGAAATACTTAACTAGTGAGACTTCAATTCTCACTTCTATATTCATAATAAGTGTTTCCCTGGGCAGCCATAGCAAACATCTCTTGGTTTTCTGTGGATTACACTCAGATTGTCTCTGTGCAGTTCCCAATATCTAATATATGAGTGAGTCGTGGTGCCAGTTTTTCCCTTAGCAAAAGCATTACGGTCATCTCTTGGCTCTCACAACATCCTTCTGGGTATAAAAGTCATAGGAGGTAGAACCCTTCATCCTTGTTCCTACCCCCACAATTGCCTGGTCCCAGGAAAGCAGTCTAAAACACTGCTTTGCCATGTTACCAAGCATCATAGCACTGCCTGCTGAGCAAAAGCTTTCCGGTGGACTTTTTGCAATGGTTCTGTGTAGAGTCCCCACACGTTCACAGCTCTTTTTTAGAGTTAGAGCATTAAATGTTCAAAAACTAAGTTTTCAGTGTGGTGACCTGGGAGTTGTTCCAGGATACCAAGAAAAGGATATCACTTCAGAGAGATCTACCAAGTCTACGTGACCATTTCTTTTAAGCTTTTTTATGTCTGTCTTTTTCTACTTTATTTCCCTAAATGTTGTCATTGATTTCTTTTTCATTTTATGCACAAACTGAACACAGTTAATGAGCAGATACAGAAGGAGTCCTGCAATGTTGCCAGTAGCCTACCATAAAGGGATTCAATTGCTGAATTGTCCTAAGATTAGGCTTAAGCCACAGTGTAAGCTTCATTGATCCAAGCGCAGCAAGGTATCCATTCAATAATATGTGTTTTAGCAAGGTTTTCCACTTGTAAAGACTTCCTGCAAATTAAGGCTCGTCCAATATGTGCTATAAACACACTGGATCAAATTCCGGATCGGTTTAAGAAGCATCTCACTCCTCAGGAAAGAAGCAGTGTAACTGGGTGTATTGTGTAAGCAGAGACACGTGTGTAATGAAGACAGCCAGATCCGCAGAGCTGCACGTTTATAGACAATGTGCTTCCCAACCAGTTGTCTCTGGAAACCTGAAAGATGAAAGAGCAGACGAACTGCTGGTGTTCACAAAAGCACTGGTTCTGTGAAGCTGTTACCAGCTGAGCAGTTCTTGAATGTAAAGTGAATGCAATGGGGAAGTTACAAAATTGTGCCAGTCCCTGGTCATTGTGCAGCTCCTTCCCTGTAGCACCTCACAGACTCACAGTGCAGAATGTTCCATCACACCACCTGACAGGCAGGAGCCGAAGGAGGTGCCAATGGATAATTAGTCTGGGATAGACCCCTCACGGCATTTAAAGTTTGGAATCATTCAGTTCCTCCATACAGAGATCCCTCTGTCAGCTGGAAGGGCAAGAAGAACAAACAAAACACCACCAACAGAAGTAATCTTGACATATCCCAAGGGTTGTATCTTCACTTACAGTGTTCCTCATCCAGCACAGGCATGCAATGATGTGGTTGTGACTAGACTTCAGAGCGAAGCCATTAGATTATCTTTCTCTGGATTTTGCCCAAATCACAATTCTTGTTCGGTAATTTCTTACCAAAATATAGGATCTTTTTTTCCTTTGTTCATCCCAAAATCAGCATAAAAAATTACATGTAGACTTTGCCATCAGAAGGCATACTGATTTTACAGATACATGAGGCTTAAAATTACCACCAGCATGGTCTTATTCACTGGATGATGCTTTTGAAAATAAATTTGAGTGCTGATAAACATATCCTTGAATATAATCTCATACTAATACTGTATCATCCTCCTATGCAGACTAAGAAAGCTCTTTTTTACATAAATGCCCCCATTTTTTTCCAATTGGGAATGAATAGCTTATGTACACTTAATTGTTGCTGTTGCTTGAGGAATGAGTCATCCTTATTTCCACTGAGAATTCCTCCCAACTACTTTAGTTCCATGTAGGGAGCTGTATTATTTTGCTTAATTATATAAAGGTTTCAGATCACTAAGATTTTATATTATTAACACAAATGTCAAATGGTTTAAGCAAGTTCCTAGAATACATAAGTGGAAAAAATCAAAACAAGGGCCTTAGAGGAACTGCTTTTTGAGTTTTGAAAGGGCGGGCAAATAAAAAAAATGCCTTAGTCAAGTATTTTGCTCACAAGGAAAACCAATAAACAGAAAGGCACAGATATCTACCTCTGTTTGGAGGTGAAACTTCCCTTGGCTGATGTTCCACCTTCTTTCATTCAGCCTAGATCCCCACCCTTCTGAAGTATAAACAGATCTTAAAATTTATGAACTTGACAAATCTACCCACAGGAGCTTTTGCAGGATCGAGACCTGAGAGAATGATTTCTGTTCATAAAGCACTTTTAAAGTTTTATGTGCCAAATTTTGAGAACAATCTATTTTCACCCACCCACTCTGACCTTATTTGCTCAGCAGGCACTATTTCTAGAACTGCCAGAAGCTTCAGTGTGGCCATACATTTTGCTGTCGACTTGTGAGGAGATAAGGCTAGTGTTTTCAAATGCTTTATGCACTTAGTCAGCTGGTTGAATGGTTCCTCGTAGAGGTGCTGGGTATGGGATTTCTCAGAGAATGCAGATTCTGGGAGGCCCTACATAGGTCTTTTTATGCTATGATTACAGTCCTGGGACAAGTTTTCTTTGAACATGAAGTATGTCTTGCACAGTCAGAATGGGGAAAAATGACCTTAGATAATCCTTAGTAGAGCAGAAACAGATGAAGAGCTCAGGTCCTTGCTCAGCTAAAAGGAAGTCTGATTCCTCCTCCCTGTCTTCTCTCCTGCAGAACCAGGTGGCTTTTGTCACAGCAAAAATCAATCATACTGTTCCCTGCTCCCATCTAGTCAGTGTGTGTGAAATAAACTCTATTTCTAGGGTTTAAGTGGGATGACAAGGAAAAATGTAGCTCTCTCCAGCCTATGGATAAAAATATACAAGGTAATAATCTAGTGCAAGATCTGGATTCAAGGGAAAGATCCCAAATACATGTTTGCCCAAAGCTTCCACCTTTTTTTTCTAGGAGTCCTATTGTATGAGACAAGGCACTGGCCTTACACCTGCTTGAGCTCTACTAAGACTTGAAAGATATCAGCCGCGCTTTACTTTTCAGCATCTCAGTGTTTTATTAAAAGACCGCCCTGCACTACTCAATAAAAAAGAATAAGAGATAAATAACTAATAATGGTAAGGGGGCTTCCTGAAACATACCTTTCTTCATTACTGTTTTCTTCTGTTTCTCCTCCTGAAAGATCCTCTCACTGTACAAGCAAAAGGACAGCTTCATTCAAAAGAACAAAGTACATCAGTTTGACATTCAAAGTAGGACCTAATTATTAAATATAGTAGATTGTTTGGGCCTGCTGAGAAATCTTCCTAAAAACAACTGATAAGCACAGAAGTTTCCCCCACCTTCTACATCCAGAGCCTCTGAGTTGTCCTCTGTAGAAATTACACTTTAAACAGGTTTGTTTACTTTTTCTAAAATTCTCAGAGATTTCAACTCTTGCATTGAATGACTCTTGCACTCTTGATGAATGGCCTGCAAAATCATTTCCATCTACCCAAAATCTTCCATGAGGTTATTGAAGCGTGTAGTAAAATGAAATATCACCCTAATAAATAACAAAATTCAGTTCTTACAGTTCCCTTTATCCGATGCTAAATAAAAACTTAAGTTTGAGCATGTGGTCTGTGGGATCATTCCTACAAAGAGTCGCTATAAGACTTGAAACATTTCCAAGGCATACTGGCAATTGCAGTATCTATGATGTATCACATTATGGAAGCATCTTTTGTAGGCCCTGCTTTTGTTGCTCTATGGAAGGGGATATCACCTGAGAATTCACTGGATCCTTGTGTTGCTGAAGCAGAATTTAGGGGATGCAGGGAGTACTGTATGGGGAACAGCACCTAACAGGACTACAGGACATACCACAACAGGTTCCCATTTTACAAATGAATCCCAATTGTAACTACAGCGAAGCTCAGCAAGATCCCCTGTGGTGACCACCCATCAAAATTCACATTGTGCTTAGCAGCCTCAGTCCTCACGGGAACTCAACACAGTTTCAGTTAGCTGAAATAATTGCAAGAAAACACAAAAACATCATTGCTGAATAACCTGAAATAAAATCAAACCATTCCTATGTTACAAGTAAAATTATCTCCCATTGGATTATTACACAGAAAATGGAAGAGTTTGGGCTACAGCTCAAAAGCAGCTGAAAGGAAGATTAGACAAGGCTCAGTTTCAAATTCCAGGTTATCTGATTCACCAGTCCCAATTAATTTAAATATTTTAAAACTTGATTTTAATGTAATATAAAATATTTATAGACTGTAATTACAAATGACAGCGAAAACCAGTTGGCTAGTTCAGACAAAAGTGTCAACAGACCGAACTGGGGAGCAAACACCTCCTCTGGGGTTGTATAGCTTGCTAAAATATTGATATTGAAAGCTCAGGAGTCTTCCTTTGTAAGTCCTAGGATTTTTCCCAGGTGTATCCTACCATAGGGATCAGGCAATACTTTAATGCATATGTATCTCACGGGAAGGTACTCTGCTAGAAACAGAAATACGATATGATCTCTCTGCAGGGCATGACAAAATAAAAGGTTCCAGAAGGTCTTGGAGCTATCAGCTCCTGCCAGTCTAATCAGTAACATAGCTTGTGTTTTTCTCATGTGTACACTTAGCCATCAGCATTAAGCTATTGTCCAAGGGCTGACAGCAGAGAGGAAATGGGAAGTAAAGGCTGGCCGGATGTCATGGCGTGCTGCTCTGAGCCTCAGCACGGGGAGGACTGGGAAGGAACATATTTGGTTATGATCAAGAGTGAGGAAGAAAAAGGAGAGCAATGTCTTTCTCTTCATCCCTTAGTTAAGGAACACATAATTTTGTAATCAGAAAGTTAACATGTAGGAATCGCTGCTTATAGTTTGTCTGAAGAGCATCTGCAAGCCTTTCATACTGATAGGCAGATACAGTGTAGGCTTTAGCTTTGATGTTTCTCTGGATGGGGCCACAAAGCTAAGATGGCCTAAAAGTAAGCACCAACACTACGAGTTGAAAAATGTATGAAATGAAAATGTATCATTCAGAAAAGCTGAGCTCAAACTCCAAATATCACCAGAATGCACTGAGAATGGATATCTGCTTTTGCATGGAACTAAGATGATGCAACTGGGACTCTGAGCAATTCAAAAGTGCACGCTGAAAGCTTGGACCATGAAGGTGGGAGTGGTGGACAAATTCTCATCCTCAGCAACCAGTAGCCATCCACACATTACATGGTGGGCACCATATAAGAATGTGGAAAAGAGAAATGTCTTTAGTGGAGATATAAATAATGCAGACAGGCACAAACACATTGGCTCTGTGAGCTGAGACAGACTGCCTTTCAGGGCAAGACAGAAGTTATTTGCGAAAGGGCAGAGGGCTATGGATTATAAACTAAGTGTTGAAAAGCTGGTACCCCATAAATACAGTAAAAGTAATTTACCTGCAAGAGGATTCAAAGACCAAAGAGAATTTCACATGCTTGGATGAATGTATTTCTAAAATTCTGCAACTCAACTGTGTGTGCAAATGGAAAGTAGAGGCTTGATTTATTGATAAACAAATCCGCAGAATAATTGAACATACAGAAAAAAAAACAGTGCCTGAAGATAGCTGAAGCAATATTGAACTACCCCCCAGCGTTTGCTGAATCTGCCATTTTTGTCCCTGCAAGTTTCACTGTTAGCACACCACTGTATGGGGAATGGGTCCTAGCACTGAGGAGTGATTAGTAAGACCACTCTCTTGCTTTCCTCCGTTGCTACTCTATAGACTCTTAACTGAGCTCCTTTTTGGGGATCCTGTGTCTCAAAACAAAAAGAACACGGAAAAGAACATGGGCATGCTGGCCACGGTGTTCAGACAGACCCTTTCTGTGCTCCTTCCAGCTCCAACAAAGTTCCTAATCATACATCACATGATGCTTGCTCCCTTTCTTGACTCTCTCTAATTCCCAGCTATGCTGAAATGCAAAAGCAGAGACAAGAAAAAGCAGAACTGAGAGTTCCTCAGCTTTTCCCAGAGACAAAGATGCAGGGCAGGCTCTTAGCAGAATAGGTACTGCTTATTCCCTTCCATCCCCACCTTCAGCATCTCTAGTCTTTCTTTGTGTAAATCCTATGCCTCTGTTAAGACCCAGCACACTCTGGAATCATCTGTCAAAAAATAAGCATCCTGATTTGTTTCACTTACCTCTCATCTTTGAAATGCTAGGATCCACTCTTTCAGATTTCCTTTTTCTTTTCCCTTTGGATTGTGTGTTTGCTTTTTAATGCGAATTGGGGTGTATATAATGCTACAAAAACACAACTGCAGCATTTCAGGAAATGCAGAATGTAGGGCTGGCAGGGAGCTAAGAAGATGTTCGGCCTAAGTCTACCTCTGCTGAGGTATGCTGATCAAGTATACCCAACAAGCTTGACAGCTATTTTATCTAATCTTTCCTTTAAAACCTCAAGTAATGTAGATTCTACAGCTGCTTTTGCAGCCTGTTCCAGTGCTTACCTAGGTTTATAGTTAGAAAGATAACCTAAATCTCCTTTGCTGGAAATTAAAGCAATTTTTCCTGCCCTGTCCTCAATGGGTAATGGATTACTATCTTCTTTTAATAGCTTCTTACACACTGAAAGTCCGTTATCATGCTCTCCTCAATCGTGTAAATGAAACAAACTCTGTTTCTCCAAACATTTCTCATAGCATAGGTTTCTATGTATTCCTACTCCTGTATTCTGCAACCAGTAGGCCTGAGCTTTAAATTAAAAAATACAGTACTTAAATCGGATTAAGTGTGAACCAATAGACATTTAATAGTTCTGAGCATAGCGAAGTAACAATATTTATCATGTTACAGGCAGTGCTACTGGCAGTCCCTTTTACAAGATTTGCTTTCATACAAGAACAGCTCACTTCTCATTTGCGGCTGACGCTATCGCCTTCACATCTCCCAGGCTTCTGCTGCCTTTTTGATCTGTGGAGATTTGGCTTCTCTTGCCTATGTTTAGTTCTTTTTATTTCACTTAAATGAACATGACCTTGTTGAACTGGGACTGTTCGCCTGTTTTACCATAGTCCCATATTGTTTCCAGTCCCTTCCCATGGTTAATTCCTTAACTGCTGCAGAGGTAGGTTTTGCTGCGTAGAACATATGCAACTTAGCTAAATCTGCTCTAACTCTCTGTTCTAGTTCACACAATTAGCCTTTTTTGAGGTAAGATCCTGAGACAGCATTTCAAGAGTGAAATTGCTACTACAACCTCTTGACTACCTTTCCCTCTCCATAGAAAATCCCACAAACTTGTGAGAAGAATAAGCAAAAAGTCGAGTAAGAGAACAGCTAAAGCTCTTATGGCAACTTGAACACATCCTTAGTTATCTCTTCATGTTGTCTGCTAGACTTCTGTCTTTGTTCTAATTAATTGGCAAACCACTGCTAAAGTCATTCATTTCTCAAAACTTATTTATTTTGCCTCACAACATTTATTTGCACAGCACTACTGTTGTGTACAAAGATTACTTGCTAATGGAGTTCAGAACACCCTTTCACAGCATGCAATTCTGTTCAGTCCAAAGAATACAATACACCGTATACGTGAGTCTTTCACTTAAATTAACCTTATTTGGTTTTACTCAGCTTGATTACTCCTTATGTGCTTTCTTAAAGTCATGCAATTTTTACTCATTATTTTGATGATTTAAAATACTTGTTTTCACAATATATTTGCAAGGATATTCTGCAGCTCTTTTCACGGTAGTTCTTATTACCTAACAGAAGTACAATTTTAAATAAAGACTTTTTATGTCTTAGGCGTACATTTGACTAAATATATATATATATTTGACATGCATATCACAGCAGGAAGACACATCTGCAAGAGGGTGGATACTTATGGAGATCAAATAAAGCTGTCTACTGGCACCGAGGATCTGAACTTCTGTCCAGTTTTGAACTTTGGTACTTGTTTACAGATAAAACAGGAAAAAAATGCACATGTGAAAAAAAGGGCATTGTGATTAGGAAGCACTACCTGCAGTAGGGCTGTAATCTTGAACTTTTGCAGGGATAGAGGGCATTAACACTGAGCCACTCAGACCTGGTGCCATCAGCCTCAGGAGCTCACAGAGGCAACACCCAGACCAATCTGTCTTGGTCGGAGCAAAATAACAGTGAAGATGGCCCCATGCTGGGACTGCCAAGCCTCTATCAGAGCCTGACATTCACTGAAGCAGTTCGAATTGGCTGCCTTGCTATCAGTACTCAAACTAGCTAGATTTGGCAACAGTAAATGTCTGCCAGTGAGGCTGGCCCCATTCAAGATGGGGAGTCTGAGGGCTGCTCTGTGCTGCAGACACACAGCCACAAGCACTGACAGCAAACTGCGTCTGCCCGAGAAGCTGCCCCAGCCCCTCAGAAGCGAGCTGTTTTGAGCTCTGGTTGCACTGGTAATGGCACCAATACCACAGAGCCTGAAGGGAGCATGGGTGCTGCAAATTTCTACAAGCTGCTTATACTCTGCTGCTTGCTTCCCTGAGAACCAAGGGGAACAGTCCAGGGCAGAGGAACACCTACAAAGAGCAGTCACAACTGGGAAGAAAGTTGAAACTTTGTTTTGTACCTTACCATTATTATTTAAGTGGTCAGTTAAGCCAAAGTCTGTAAGTGGTAGATAGGAATAACACCTACCGGATCTGAAAAATAGTAACTTTTAATGTACTACAGATAAGCAACATCTTGTTTGGTCACAGATGCATGTATTAACACTGCTATTACTGCCAGTGCATAAGAGGGCAGCTGCACCCAGCTGTACATCCCACAGATGCTACTGGTACCTATGTTTGCTAGATAAACCAAGCCAGTAGTATCAGCAGCCCTCAAGGTACTGGGTCTAACTAGCGTGGATACTAGTGACATGTGAGGGACATCACATCTCCTGAGCTGCCCTCACAAACATGGCAGTACCGCTGTCATGCGCTCAGTTAGGAGCGGAGATGGTTCCTGCCAAACATTTTAAATGCAGAAAGAAAGCCAAGTTATTTATTTCATTTTACTTCGATAATGGTGGACTGCTGAACAGCGTGTAAGCGCACTACAGTAAAATCAATACAGAATATTAAAAGCAGAAATAAAGATCAGCCAACCTGAGGAAACTACTAACTTGGATGAAAGGATCTAACAGCAGAGCAAACTATACAGCTCAGGAAAACCAACCCACCAAAATAAAAGAGGATAACTCCAAGATTTCATTACATAAATCCTGAGCCTTTCACTGAAGCACACTGCCCTTGACATGATGGTTTCACTGAAGTCTTTAAAGACAACTTTGCTCAGCTAGCACTGAGATGGGACTTCAGGATTTAGCTCCCAAAAACACTAAAGAAAGAAGGACATACTGAAGCATGCTGAAGCATAACTTTGATGAAGGTAAATTCTTGTGAAATTAATTGACTACAAGCCATGTCCTAAAAAAGTGAACCTTGCATTTGCAGAAGTTTTATAGTCAAGGACCTGAAAATACACAATCTCTACCCAGTCTGATCTCTGGTGACTGTCGCTCCAGGAGCCAATTCACCTACATTGTCACTGCAGGACTGGAAGCTGAGAAAGCATCTAATAAGTCAGCAAGAAATTCTGTCTCCTCTGAAGTCAGTGTGAGTTTTGCCATTGGCTTTAAAGTAACAAGAGAAATCTTTCCCCTCTGTACAGGGATGTTGGGTTTCTGAGTATAGAACAATATTTTCCTTTCAGATGGAAGCGGTGGTACTCTGTGTCGACATGACTGGAAGTTTTCTCTGCAGTAATCAGATTCTGAAACAAAGTTCAGCAAGCAAAGATCAAGTTGACTAGATAAGCTGTTATCTGAGTCTCTCTCTGGCCCACGGTAGTCTGATTTGTGAATGAATTACATGATAATGTACCAAGAAATCTAGAGCTATCGAAGTTAGCTACCCATTAGTGGGGGTTATAGCAAAAGTTATGCTTCAGCGAACACCCACTTAGATTGTTTGCCAGTGCTGCACCAAACCAGCTACTCTTGGCCCTTACAGCAATATTTCAGACAGCTATCATTGCAACAACAGGTTGGAGGCATCACCTGGCTTATTTCTAACCAAAGACTCTACAAAATCTGAAGGATAATATAAATACAGAAACTTGTAAGCAGGTTGAAATCTTTAACCTCAAACTTTTTAAAA
Source organism: Alectoris magna (assembly GCA_030625065.1). NCBI lineage: Eukaryota > Metazoa > Chordata > Aves > Galliformes > Phasianidae > Alectoris > Alectoris magna. Next base: position 12,055,063 of record CM060572.1, read on the forward strand.
TGACATACGATCCAAACCAATTTTTGTGGATGTGTGTGAAAACCTGACCCTTTAAATGTTTCTGAGCTTTGCTCAAAGCAAGAGGTTCTGAATGATCATTGTTCAGTGGTAGCCGAGTTTCAGCTGCCACTTCTTTCATCTTCATTCTGCTCTGCCACTTAATGTCTTCAAATGAATGATCTGAGGGTTCCATTTTTTCTTTTCAATATTGCTCCTTCTGTATTATTATTTTTTGTTGTTCTGTAGTTTTTGAAAACTAATGTCTTTGGGAAAGTTATTGAAAGTAAAAAAGATCTCTGTCAGCCCCTTGGCTGGTAACTGGAGGGTCCCAAACACCTTTCAGATGCATGTCCCAGTTCCACCGATCCCAAATCATCATCCACATAATTGAATTAGAAATGGCTCATAGTCCTATTCATAACAACTGTACCCAAAGAAAACAGTGAGTAATAAAAAAGAACTGCAGCTATGGCTCATACTGAAAATGGCCTGTACAGTGGAGAAAGAGGGGTTGGAAGGGGAAAATGTCCAAAAGTGGAAAATGAACAGTCAACTTCAAAGAGTTTACATTAGGGCTGTAAATTAATATTTGCGTAAAGGAGAGGAAGTTTTGAAATATGGACACACACAAACACACACACTTGTGCATTTAAAGGAAATGCTCATTCTATATTTCAGTTTGGCTAAAAACTCTGTGCCACAGAAAGCAATAATTATTCCAGCTTTGCATATTGTAAACCTGGTCACTGTCATTCTTTCTTTGCCTCCACATGCCTCAGTGCCACAATTTCTCCAATCATGGGGAGATTGCCTTGGCTCTCACTCAGCTGGCTCAGCTAATGCAATTCAGAGGCCTTCAAATGTAAGTTAGTAAAGTATTTAGTTCTTTTTCTCTATAACAGCTTGTCTATTAACAGCTCATTCAATGGAGGAGGGAGAAGAAGCTAGTGAGACCTCTTTTGGTATTGTTCCACAGTGACCCTGGCTTTCTCAAAGCGGTTACCAATACACTAAACAGTGTTTGTCTGTACATGTTGTTCTGTTGGATAATAGTACATTGTGCTAGCTGCAGTCTGTATCTGTTGCAGGTAACAATGAACTGGCAGAGGAAGTCTTCTCTGCGGCACTGTAAGGACATAGGAATGATGTATGAAAATCTAGGAGAAAGCTCATTAAGATGATCTGATGCAGCTGAAGGCCACCTCACAGTGAAAAATGGAATGTGAAAACGGCCTAATCCTGCCCCAGCACTGCTGTTCCAATTTCATTGTGCTGAGATGAGGTGTGTTGCCATGCCACGCCACGCAGTGAACGTGCCACATCCTCTGTTGTTCAAAAGATCAAATAAAATCTGAAGTGTTTTGTTAGCTGATGGCTCAAATAGCTCAATCTTTTCTTACCATTCCATACAGAAATAACAGCAAGTTGGCAAGAATCATGCTTGACACACATTTCCCCACCAACAAAATCCTATTCTCCCTTACTTATAAGCAATTCATTTATAGAAACATCACAGTTTAGGCTTTGTTTTACCCTGCCAAGTGTTGCAGCTCTTGTGTTATCTCTCAGACAAACTGACAACGCTGCAGTACAGAGAAATCAGGTTTCAAAGCGAGTGATTTATGAAGCAGAGGAACTTTCCTGTGCATGCAGAGAGACTCCCCCGTGTGGCACGACTGCTTCGGCCAGTGCCACTGCAGCGGCTCCACCAGCCGGGCTGCCGGACCAGGCATGCTGACATGTCGCCCATTAATATAATTAAATGTGGCCCAGCAAAGACTCCCACGTTCAGAAGTGGCAATCCGTTTGCAATTAATGTTGACCGCTCAAGAAAAATGTTGTTCTGTTGTGTTTCTGCTATAGAAAAAAAAAAAAAGGTGTGATATTTTACTAACTGCGATGCCTTGGGAAGAGTTATGAAGTCACATATTTCTTTGCCATAATTAATCTTACAACATTATTTTTTTCCTCGACAACATTTCTTAAGATGATACCTTTAATATGTGCTAAAATCTATTTGTACACCATTAGCTATTTTAAAATCTGGAATTATAAGCTCATTTTGATTAATAGAACAGTTTAAGGTTCTAAACAACTTTTAATTGTAGTCCTCTTTCAGACATTCATGATAAGCATTCCTCTTTTAGGATCAGATCTGAGAGCCTAGTTTTTAGACCTGGATGGAGCGCTTTTATGCAATATCCACATAAAAATAACTGTTAACAAAATTTCTTCTATTATCTATTGTATGTTTTATAAATATAAATATATTTGCTTCGTCTTGAGCCAGAGGAAGTAACTGTGTTCTTCCAAATCAAAGGGCTTGACTCTGCCCTATATCATACTGCCTTAAATCTACTTGCCAGCTGGATGAAGAGACATTCGATTTACACCAGCACAGATGAGAGAAGAATTTGGCCCAATGTGTTTGTTGTTTTCCATAACTTGGCACCCTCTTCTCGCATTCTCCTTTTGAAATCAGCATAAAACAGATGCTGAAATTCTAAAGTGTTTTAAACCCTCCCAAACAGTAGCTGAGAGCACAGTGCATTGTAACCACCAGACCTTGATGGCACAAAGATATGCGTCATGAACATGATATCTGGGTAGAAAAGATAAGAGTACAGTCTTATAACACTTCCAGAGTAGCAAAAAGCTCTAGAAAGTAACATAGGCAACTGCATTTCTGGGGTCTTTGGTCCTATCCCTCCTTGCATTGGCAAAACTTTGTCTCACATCCAAGTGTAGTTCCAACAAAGTGAATGCCCAGTAATGTATGTCAGTGGAGTTGTGCTCAGCTATAGTGGATATATTTGATGACAACTGTAAAGACAAGTGAAAATAATTTCAGTTGCATTAGAGGGTGTAAGCTTTCAAGGGTATGGATTATTGGTCATTCAACTTTTTTAACAGCATCTTTTCACTTCCAAGAAACCTGTTTTAGACAAGGCATCAGGAGAGGACAGGATGAACTCCAGCAAAAGGCTGTTTGCTGACAGTCAGTTCATGCTCAAGACACTGATCTTTGGTAGCAGAGTAAGGGAATGGAAAGCCATGTAGAGAAAACAAAGGATACTTTATGGACATTCTGTAATGCCAAATCTCTGTGGCCTAGACATGTTTTTGTTATTTAGCTATTTCCATCAGTGCTTATGGGTACGTATTGATCTGACTAGCACTGATGTCTATAGGGTCACTGTGGCTATTTGATTTTATCCCTTTCTTTGGAAGGTTTATTAATATTGACTCTTCTTCATTTAATTGGGGCACTAGCTATGGAATCCCTTTTTAATGGAATCATATTAGCTAATGTACTGCCTGTCCACACTCAAATCCAGAGTGCTTCCCACAAGACCATACTCGAGTAGCTGATAATGTTGTAAGACAAAAACTACAACATATATGTGAAGCCAGAGAGGAATGACTAAGGCAGAACTGAGCTGCAATCTGCAACCTGAATTTCCCTCTTGCAACACCCAGGGCCTAAAACAAAGTAAGTTACTTGCACCCATAATGCATAAATTTTATTTCTTTCCTTATTCTATCAAGACCTTCCTCTCGTACACTCACCAAGGGCTATATTCATGTCTGAAATGTAATTACTTGTACATCTAAATGCTTTTCTAAGGTATTAACCAGCTAAATAAAGGTAGCCAGGACACATAAGCTTGTACATTTTCTTATATCTGTACTCAGAAGAGTGTATCTCTCAAAGATACATTGGCAAATGTTCCTGTTTAGCTTTCTCAAACAGATTTGGAGACTGGTTCTCCCATTTACAGAACAGATTTTTTTAACTTAAAGTGCTCTCCTGGGACTGCCTAGGAAAGCATTTTTGCTTGATTGGTCTTCATTGTAGAGCAATTTCAGAAGCCTGGCTTTGGACACCATTTGCGATGTGTTTATATTAGAAGGTCATGTCTTGTTACAGAGCCATTATTGCCTCACCCTCTTGGGACTGTGGCAGGCCTATGACTTTACCCTTCACAAGCAGATTTTGACACATCCTTTTGACATCCATGCAGTAAGGCAGGAGCATGTTGCACTAACTCCTTTGATAGAAAACTGAACTGAAACGGAAGAGGGGAACGGAACAGCAGAAATTCCACCTTCAACAGATTTATATGTTCTCACTGATTTAGCTGCAGGGGAAAAGTTGAAGTCTGATGTTTTGGTTGCAGTGCAGGAGACCTTTCAAAGAGTAATACCCTATTGTGATAGTAGCTTTCTGGAGCCCTCAGGAACACAAGGGATGTGGAGGTTTAGATTATTAGAGGCAAGATAGCTATTAACTGTGTCTACAATATGTCTATACACAGCACCCTGCAGCCATGCTGTATTCCTTATAGCAGCTTCTGTTCAACCTGAGTTCCTGCTGCCTGCAGACCATGCCTGTCCTTGAGTCAACTTTCTTATGTTCTCAAAACGCTTTCAAGATATTTCCATGGGCCCTCATCAAGTTTAAGTGATGGCAATACCAAGCAGAGAAAACCAGAGGCCTCACAGAGGCTCATCCATCCATTATGTACAGAAAGATAACTTCATATTTACTGCATTAATATATTCAGGCCTTGATAGGAAATACAGACCCAACTAAGCCCTTCTTAAGAATTTTTTGATCAGGGGAAGCGAAAAAGTCTTCCAGACTCAAAGTGAGAGATGTCTTCAAGTAGTTTGGAACAACACGCTTTGTGTGCGGGTGGTTCTGCACAGGACATAAGACAAGGCCACATCCCTGCACCTCCACACACCAAACACAACTACCTACTGCCATGGCAGGATTTTGACACACCCCACGTCACTGTGTGGGAAAAAAAAAGCCCTGACAGTTGCAGTTATCTCAACGGCAAGCTGCACAGTAGTGTTAAGAACACCCAGGCCGGTGAAAGGATTTTTGCTTCCCTACATCCGATGGTCACAACACTTACACTGCACTCAAACAGTACTGAAACATACATTTATCAACTGCTATTTATATAAAGAGTTAACAAGTCTGTTGTCTGGTTAATTTCCACCTTAAGTCCTAGGGGGCTGGTGTGTTCCCTGTGTGCTGCTAGCAAGGGAGCTGGCAAGTAAGTGACAGGCAGGACAGGAGGCTGGGTCTGCCATGCTCATCCCTCAGTTCCACTCATTAACATGCTTGGCTCTGCTCAATGCTAGGCTGGTAGTCGATTTTTTTCTTCTCTTTCAAAAAGAGAGGATTTGTGAATTAAACACACTTACAGCCCTAGCAAGGTCATACCACAGGACTTTGAACTACATTTGCTTTTGAAAGAAAGAAACTCATTGCTGATCAGCCTGACCCTCCACTGCGCCAGTTGCTAGCGCACACTTCTGCAGTATGCAGTCATTCTGAGGCCATTTCAGGAGACAAAAGAGATGTGCGATTTAAAGACCGGGATGAAGCTTTCAAGTGGGTATTTCAGCATGTGACCGAGGGCCTGTTCTGAATGATTTAGCCTGAGTGCACCCTAAGGTGGTGGTTCCTTTCATAGATAACGAGGAAATAAATGTATCGGTCTTCCAAAGAAGCTATAGCAAACCCTGCAGCATACTGCTCCACCAGGACATCCTGGAGTATGACTCGAGTCAGTGCCCAGACACCCTCATTCAAATAATGCTGGCAGTGCTATGGCTGTGCAGCCTGATGACTTCTGCAGCGCTCTCTGCGAGTGTCCAACTCCTTTACCTACAGTTTGCATCACTCGTCAGCATTTTCCAAAGACTTTGCTTTACTCACCTTTCTGGGTTAGTCTATTTTTGTGTCTTTATAAATCAAACAACACAGTTGTTGTTGTGATTATATCAAAACAAAGCCTCCTTTTCCCTCACAGATATTTTGCTTGCCCTCCACCTCTGTTTCTCAGCAGCTTCTCAGACACCATGCGAGGCTTTCAAAGCCTCACAGCACACTCTAAGAAGAATGTATCTGTCCTGAGGCTAGGAACAAGTAGCTCTGCAATAATATAATTTATGAAACTACAAGCTCAGCATCCTTTTCTTCCTTTCTATACAAAGCTAGATAGGAACTATATGCTGAATTAACCTGGAAGTTTGTGCCTCACGTGACTTGTAATCTGAACTATGGCTGCTCCTTCAGATCCTTCATATTGATATATACCTTGGGGGCCAGATCCTTACCTGGTATTTTCCCCACTCCAGTCAGATTGGATGGATGTAAATCAGTGGAAATTTATCCCCCCTTTTTTCCCCCTAAACATAGAAAAACGTAACTTTCCGCATCTGATTTTTTTTCTTTCATTTTTATTTCCTCAATCCTTTATATAATCATTATACATGTTAAGAGGCCTGTTTTGGAAATGATTAATGCTATTAATATTTTTCTAATTCAATAAACCCTCTCATCTTTGAACTCCTCGCAACATTTTTCTGCTTTCTCCAGCTTTCCACTAATTCAAACACATGACAAATGTGAGCCTTCGCTTCAGTTTTCTATTATTTCTCTTGTCTGATCAAATAAATTAACAGACTTTCATTCCTTTCCCAGGAGTGATACCCATATGTTGATGAAGGCAGTATAAAAATATTACCTGTTCAAACAGGAGGGGAAAAAAAGATAAAAGTTATCTCACGTTATTCACTGTTCCATGCAAACCAGACAGAGTGCTGATCCTATTCCTTTCACCTTGACAGCGCCCACCGTGTTTAACGGTAAATATTGCAAGATTTGCAGAACACCATCAATCCGGTTTAACTGCTCTGTATTGTAACGTCCCTTTCCAGTCTCTCCATACAGTAGCAGTTATTTTAATCGCATCGGAGTACTTCAGTCACTGTGAGGGAACCAGCTGCCCTGTGTAAGCTACACACTGCCAGGCACGCGGCGCCCTTCCAGCAGAGCAGCACGCTGCTAATGCAGTTTTCTCAGTTTGGATAGTTAAAGCTGCATCTCCAGGCCAATTTGTACCTGTGTATTGTTGATAGACAGTGTGCCACAGGCAAAGAGATACTGCAGGAAATGGATTCTCATTTGACCGTGTTTAATTTCGTTCCCTGGATCTCCGTCATACATCTTTCCGTCCCTCTGCCCACCCAAATGGCTAATGTGAAACAAAGCGACTTCCGTCACCACGGCCCCTAAACTGATGTGTGATGATGCAGTGATTGATTTGTCACTCCGGGAAAAGTGGGTCGTTGTACACGTTGTACCACAGCCGAGCTGTCCGTGCCGACAGCTGGGTCTTACAGATTTGTCTTCAAAAGTTTGGACCTGAAGGGACTGCGGTGAATATCCAGCCTGAACACCTCTCTTTTATTTTATTATTTTTTTAATGGGAACGCTGCTATTCTAAAGCCTTTCTTAGCAGCTTGTAGGGGACTGAAGTCATCTGTGCTCCTCAGGAGAGACTCTCCTGCTTATGTATTCTCTATCTTACTTGCATGTTTGCTCTGAGGATGGGAAACATAATTCCTCCAATTCTACGATATGGAGGCAGCTTCAGATTGGTAATTTTCCAGAATAGAAAACCGTAAAGTAATGTACAAAATATATTTGAAATACAAAACGGTATAATTAATAGCTTTCACAAAGGATCTTGAAGCGGGGAGAAAAATACCGACACAAATAGGTCCTTGAGAAAACTCCCTTGCTTTTGTTCTTCTTTAGTGAGATTGCAATAGTGTTTAATAACTTCTCCCATGTAATGACACCTGTTGAAAGAGTGCCTCTTACATGCCAGGTGAGTCTCAGCCCTGCAGGGCAGCCTGCCTGCCTGCCTCGCTCTTGCCTTAGGTCAGTAAACTCAGGAACGCACTGGAGAAAGGGAAATAGTTTGCAGGTTTTTCCAGAGCAACCCAATGAGCAAATCAACTTTTGGGGCCTATAAAGCTTTTGCTTTGTTTCAGATAAACCCTTACGCAAGCACCTTCTCCTCTCCTTGCACACCCCAAAGGGCGGTGCCCTGAAGGGCAGAAAACATCTAATCACGTCCTTAAATCTTTAGTCTGTTAAAATCCCTATTGGGATAAACACGGTTCTCCTTAGTAAGGACTGCATTCTTAACTTCCAACTGTGATTTCTGGCAGGCACAACCCGGGCTGTAGAGAGAAAGGCAAAAGAAAACCTACGAAAAAGCAGTGCTTCATAATTAGGGGCCCTTGGGCTGCAGTAAACCCCTGATGGGGTAAACCTGTTGGGCGTGGGGCAAACCTGGATGGACACAAGGCCACCGCCTCCTCCAGAAAACTCAGGGCAAAGCACAGGTAAACACTTGGGCCTTGGGTGGCTGTGCTCTGGTTGAGGCCGGGGGAGGGAAAATCACTGCCGTTGACTGAATGAACACCACTCCTCTGAATTTCCTTACTCTGCTTCTCCTCCTGCCCCCATCTCCTGTCCTCTGGAACACCACACACGTGGGAGGCTCTCAGGTAAGCAAAGAGGAGACGGTCACAGCAAATGACAGCGCCAGAGCTGAGCGCAGCACGCACTGATAAATCCCTGCCAAACCCTTTCCCTTCTGACACACAATCTGTGTAATGGAAATAATTACCAAAGAAACAGACAAAACTACTTCTGAATGAAATTTAAGCTCCAGCAGACCACAGCAGTGGCAGGAAACGCCAAGCACAAGTAACCATCCCTTCATCCTGAATTCACACCCTTTTCTGTTTCTGTTTCCTGCTCAAAGTTATCAGTCGCTCAGAATCTGCTGGGGGTGGGCTGCGGGTCGGGGCTTGGGTATGGAGCACGTGGGGACAGGCTTCACCTGGCTGCAAAAAACTGCCTCACTTTTTTTTTTGGGGGGTGGAGAGGAGGGGGGGTCTGGAAATACCTCATGCGTAGGGTACTGGGAGGAAAAAGAGTGATTTTGTAGGGGACCTCTGTCAGTTCCCAGAATGATTATATTACTGAGCGAATGAAATATGGGAGGTTTTTTGTTGGTTTGTGTGTGGGGGGGGGGGGGGGGGAAGGGAAGGGGCATAGAGGGTGTTGGATTGTTTGGGATGGGGTCTCTTTGGAAATGGCCAATACATAAGTGGGGGACAAAAAGTTGTCTGATTTTGTGGCTGACCTCTGGCAATGCCCCGAATGATGCACAGCGCTGGGGAGGAAACAAAAAAAAAAAAAAAAAAAAAAAAGGGAAAAAAAAAGCCGTGTGATGTTGGTGAGGATTGCTGGCAACACACAGCACAGCGTTAGATGGGGGAAAAAAAAATGCTGTAGGATTTTTGGGGGGGCTCTGACAGTACCCAGTACGGTACACAGCACCGAGAGGGACGGAGGGGAGCTGCATGATTTCGGGTAGACGCCCCCAATGACACATGGCACTGGGGGGGGGGGGGGAGGAAAGGGGTACCGGGGGGACACCCATCCCGAACCCCCGCCTCCTGCAGCGAGCACGGAGAGCGGCGTAATGGCACGAGTAACTCCAAACAGACGCCGCCGGGGTAAGAGCGCAAACGGCAAACCGCCTCCGCTCCCTTCCGCGCTCCCCCCAGCACTCGCACTCCGCGGCGCGCGCACACGAGCGGGGCCCCGCGGCCAAGCGCGTCCCCGCACCACCACCGCGGCCGCTTTAAGGGCGGCGGGGGCGCGCCTCCGGGGCGCCCGGCGCGCCGCCGCCTCTCCTCTCCTCGCCTCGCCTCTCCTCACCGCCGCGCCGCGCTCCCTCTCCCTTTCGCTCGCCCCGCTTTAAAGTCTCCGCCAGGATCCGGGCTCGCCCGCCACTTCCTGTACGGCAGGATGGAGCGCGCCGGGGCCGCGGCTGACCGCCGCCCGCCCGCCCGTGCGCGGAGGCGGCTGTGAGCTCCCGCTCCGCGGCATGCCGCCCGCCTGAGCGCCCCGAGCCGCCCGCCCCGCGCTGCGCCGCGCGGGGTCCCCGCGCTCTCCGGCGCGCCGCCGCCCGCCTGCCCCGCGGCCGTGGGCTTCTCTCCGCGCTGAGGAGGCGAGCAGCAGCCCCCCGCTTTCTCCCGCAGGATCGCGGGTTGAAACTTATTTTCAACAAGTTTTTCTTTTTTTGTTCTTCCCCCCTCCCTTTTTTTTTGTCTTTTTTTTTTTTTCCCCCTTTAATTTTTTTTTTTTTTTATTTCCCTGTGCGTTAATTGTTTTAGCCCCTCTCCCCTCTTTCGATGTGCGGCTTTGGACATGCGGAGGCTACTGCAACCGTGTTGGTGGATCTTTTTCTTGAAAATCACCAGCTCCGTGCTCCATGATGTGGTGTGCTTCCCCGGTGAGTGAGTGCGCCCGGCGGTGCGGGGGGAATCCCGGTGCCCGTGACCCCCCAGTGGTGCCGGCGGGAACCCCGAGGCCGCGTTCCCCGTGCTGCGGGCAGCGCTCCCGCGAGCGCCGGGACTGAGCTCCGCTCTGCCGCGTTCCCCCCCCCCCCCTTTCCCGTGCAGCGCGGCCGCCGCGGCGTGGGGCGGCCCGAGGGGGGTCCCCGGGCGATTCCCCGTTCTCGAAGGGCTGCCCGAAGGCTCCCGTCGAGCCGCCGGACCGGCGCCCCGATTCGTCCTCTCCCCCGCCACAAACTTCGCTCCTCGCGGTTCTCAGCCCTCCCCGCCCCACTCGCGCCCGTGGAGCTGCCCCGCTCGCGCCGCGCGCTGACCTTGGCGGGGTTGGGGGGTTGCGGAGCTGCGCGCCCGCTCCGCGCCGGGGCTGACTGCACTCCGCGCGCCCCGCGGGAGGCGGCGATGCGGGCCGCAGGCTGTGGAGCTCGGCGCCTTCCCGCGCCTTCCCGCCTCGCGCTCTCGGCGGCGCATCGCTGTTCCCCCGCACCTTCCGCCGAAATGCGGCGGCCGCGCTCCGCGCCCGCCCGAGCGCTGCTCCCGCTCCGCGCCCCGCTCCGGGACCCGCGGCCCCGGCAGCGCCCCCGGCCCGGGGGAGCTCGCGGCTCGGGCCGTGGTGCCGCCGGTCCCCACCAGGGGCGCTCTGTCGCCGCCGCTGCCCCCGCGGGGCCGCGCTGCTTCGGGCTGAGCCTCCGGGCCCCCTCGGCTGCGCGCCGCCCGTTCGCCGGCTGTTGAGCGCAAACCCGTATGCCGGGCTGCCCCCCACTCCGCAGGGTCGTCCTGAAAACGCCTTAACCCCACCCCGAGCCTCGCTCCTCCACGTGGTGTCTTTATTCCCTTCCCGGCTTCGCCACCCTCCCGTGGGGGTCCCTACGGTGTGTTCGGTACGGGACTACGCGTGGGTCGTGGCCCCGCGGCTCCTCCCGCGTGCTGCTGCCGCTGCCCGGCTGTGGGCTGCTCCGCGTGTGCCGGCCGGAGCGAGGCTGCAGTTCTCAAAGCGTCGCAGCAACTTCCACTTCTTTCCTTTTTTAAAACACGCTTCCTTTATTATTTCTTTTCCTAACCTCACGTGCGGAGCTGAGCAGGTAGAGCTGCCGTATCCCGGTCTTTCCAGCAGCTTCTCGAGTGGTAAAGTGATTGGAAGCGAGAAGAAAATAAGCTGGAGAGAGGGTTAATACCTCTGCAGGTCTTGAAGAAACATTTATCTCCTTTGTATTGATTTCTTCTCAATTCCAGCCCTCAGAGTGAAGCCTTTCTCTCTGGTTCTGATATATATTGCACAGTAATTACATCTAGAAGGCAGGCTCTAGGCACGCTTGAGGAAAACAAGCTGCGATGTAGGCTTAATGTGACAATACTGTGAGCCTTGCACATTTAGATCAGTAGTGTTTGAACCTGCTAATATTTGCATTGTGGTTTGGGTATCGGGGGGTAGCGGGTCTGTGGCCGTTTGCTGTGTGTAGGTGAGCTCTTCAGTGCCAGAGCTGTAAAACAGCTGTGTAATACTTGGGGGTGTCTCAGGGCTGTCCATCGCTAAGTGTTTGCTTGGGAAGCAGACTGTTGTGCTGACTGCATTTATGCTTCGTCCAGAGAAAACCATGTCAGACCACGGTGACTGCTGCTCTTTTATGCCTTCTCCTGAAAAGCAGCTTCCTGCGGTGCCTGTGTGTGTGTGTGTGTGTGTGTGTGTGTGTGTGTGAGAGAGAGAGAGGGGTAGATGCGCTCCGGACTCTGATCATGCATGGGAGATGCCTGAGGCAGGGAAGCTGCAGGGAGGATCTCAGTGGACTGGAACAGGACATTGGTGCTGACAACATCCAATGGCAAATCATTGGAATTTGTGTTGGCGGGGAATCCCAGCTGTTGTTAACCATTTCGTGTCTCCTGCGAGTATTTCAGTTCCTTTCATACTGCTTCCTTGAGGATCTGAGGTGTGTGTTACTCTGTGTGCTAAGCAACAAGCATCTTTCCCCCCCTGCTTCATATCCAGCTCCCTTTAAATATGAGGTCACTGTTTTCTCCCTTCTCATTCACTTTGTGAGGAAGCATAAAGGGTAATTTTTCTTCAAAGAAATAAACAAACCAGGTTCCAAACAAGGCTTTGCAGTATTCTGTCATTAGGATTGCAGTTGATGCTCACGGTGTAGGTAGGTGTGTGTGTTGCTGTCCCTTTGGTTGCCCTCAGAGCAAGGAGGCATCCTCGCACACACACATCTGTAGGTAAGGTTTTGCTGTTCCTGAAGTGTTAAGTTCAGTGCGTTTCTCTGTGGGCTTGTCACTGGTAATTGCATTGCTTAATAAATCAAAGCAAGACAAGGTAGAAGAGGTTGTTTCCATGGGGTCTGTTTGCTCATTAATCTAAATTCATGGTACCAAAAATCAGTAAGACATAAATACCGATCTTACTGCGATACCCTTCTGTGTAGTTTCTCAGTGCTCTGCTGAGAGATAAATACTTTCTCGTGAAGGAAAAAGTGCACCTTTGTGCATCTGTGGCTGTTGCTGTGACAGTCCTGTCATCTCTGGGTGATTATTGTTGGTGTTTGCTTTGACAGGGTGCATAAACCTAGATTGGCTCTGCCTTAATGAATGAAACCGTCGCCGTCCTGGTGCTTGTCTGTAAATGGGTTTTGGATTTTTGAGTCTTCATACTTCTGAGTCGAGAGGTAATCCTGCTGTAACTATTTTCTGCCTGGAGGAAAAAATAGCCTCAGAGCTTTTCTTATGAACTAACCAAATGCTACTTTAGCTGTTCTGAGTGCTGAGAGGACTGCCTTTGTTTGCTCAAGGTTTTGCAGAGGAAGGTGTGTTGTGCACGTAGAGAAATACGGAACGTACAGGAGAGGGCCCTCCAAGACTTTATTTAGTCCTGTGGCTTTTATGAAGATGACACTTCTTACATTTTAATTATCCCTTATTTTCAGTGCCTTCTTAAAATACACTTTGCATTCCGGGAAGCTGCTAATGGAGTCCTTGCAGATAAAGAATGTTGAATGAGCCTTCCCAGGCTGTGCGAGCCGAGCCGGCTGGCATGCTTCTGGGGGCAGGAGAGCTTGGCTGTCCGTGTAGGAGCAGGATTGCAGGAGCTGAGTTGTGGTTAACACAGCCAGGACGTGGCTGTCTGGATTCCTCAGGTAGTCAGAAGAGCTGCATGCATGGGCAGCCAGGGGGTGAGAGGACCCCGAAGTTAGGGAGGAAACAAGGCCTCGTGGAGGGGAGGCACTTCTAAAAAGTAAATGTAAGTTAGGGGTAACTGGAATTTAGTCACATTGGGTGTTGAAGAGATTCAGGTTTGTGTGTGTTCAGGCTGGGGATGCTGCTGTGCTTGGGTGAGGGAGGGAAGCTCATGCCTCCATGTGTGAGGTACGGCATCTCTGGCTGTTCTCTCATGGCCTAGTTCCTCTCCTTTTTCACTAAGAAATGGGGATGGAAGGATTTTGAAACAAACAAACAAAAAAGTATATTCTGGTCAGAGCAGTGAGGCTCTTACTGTGGGTGTAGTGCAGAGATGCATCTTGTCACTCACTGTCCCTCCTGTATTGCGTTGGGAACCTCTGCTGAGCAGATGGGGTCTGCTGTGCTCTGTAAAGGGCTACCCTGTCACCTCTGCTCCTCAGCCTGAGAACTGGAACAGCTGAGTGTTGGGAAATTGCTTTAGTGCAGCTCAAAAAAGAAACCAGTGTTAAGCTCTTTGCTCGCCCTCTAAACCTAGAACTGGAAGCACAGGGAAATTTGGGGACCATAGAAATGACTGAAAAACACCTACTGATTTTAGTAGGGTGGTGGCTTTGCTCACAGCTTCTGTTTCTTTAGTGAAGGAAGTGGTATCTTTAGTTGCATGTGTGCCAGTAGTTAAAGCCGTGCTGTTATCAAGATGCTCAAGTTTGGTTGGGGATTGTATCCAATTACAGCAAATCCAGCTAACAGTGAGGACCCTGCTCACCTCTTGGTCAGCACTCAAGGACTAACTTAAGGTTTTCTGAAATAGTGTTATTAAAGTTGGCTCTAGATTCCGTGTTTGGGCTTCATGGTTAAGTTCAAGAAATGACTTCAGACTATTAATCTCTACTATCCTTGGAAAAAAAGCTAATCGTTTGGTTGCTGCTCTTTAGCAGCCAAATGAACATGTGGCATGATGTGATCTAAAGCCTAAGGGTACAGTAATAGCACTGTTCTTTAGTGAATATATCACATTAATCTGTGAAATTATGGAAAAAATGACACTTACTTCTGTTTGCCCAAGTTGCTGTCCTTCCATTTTTAAAGATCAGAGTTGCTGCTGTGTGTTGGCCAAACTGTAATTATTTACATTTACGTGCTGTGGTACTTAAACTGTTGGCTAGAATCAAACTTTAAGTATTTTAGGAAGTGGAATCTCACCTGAAAACAAAAATTCTTGAAAGGTATTCAGGTATCTGAGTGTGCAGGTGTGCCCTGTGTGGGTTAGTTGTGCATTTACATATCTCTTCTGAGGACTGCTTTAGCTACCTGTGTACCTTTACAGATGTTTCCCTTTTTCACCTGATAACCTCCTGTTGATGCTTCTTCCAAGTGAAACCTGTTGGCTCAAGTTGTATTGCTCTGGGCTGGCGGGGGGGGTGTGACTCCATGGACTGCCATGGGGAATCAGCCTGTGTCAGCTTGGTGGAGATGTGGGGTGTTTGGAAGCAGAGAAGAGGAGGAGAATGGTAATTAGCACATGGTTTTGTAGTGACATGAGAAGCTCAGGCTGTGACTACCTGGAGACAGCTAGCTGGGGAGTAACCTGTATGAAAGAGGCTGGTTTTTACCTTATGTCAGTAAACATCTGGAAACAACCGGAGAAGCCATCACTGGTATAGTTAGCTTTCATAGAATTAGAATAGAATGGTTTAGATTGGAGGGAACCTCAAAGCCATCCCAGCTCCAACCCCGTGCTGTGGGCTGGCTGCCCCCACCATCTCAGGCTGCCCAGGGCCCCTTCCATGGCCTTGAGCACCTCCAGGGATGGGCACCCACAGCTCTGGGCAGCCGTGCCACTGCCTCACTGCCCTCTGAGTACAGAATTTCTCCCTAGTATCTGACCTAAATTCCCCCCTTTTTACTTATTTATTTATTTATTTTATTTTAAAGCCATTCCCCCTTTGTCCCATCATTTACCTTTCCCATTACTTGGTAGCTTATGGTTACCCATGTAGCCAATTAGACTCCTGCTGTACCTGACCCATATTAAGTCTGTATGGTTCCTTCCTTCCTTCTGTCCTTCCCTCCCAGCGCTGCTCACAGACAGTGTGGCTCTGCTGGGCAGCCTAACCCCACTGCAGTGAGGACAGGTATATCCTTGGGTAATCGGCTGCACTGGCTGTGCCTCAATGTACTTGCCTTTCTGTGTACACTCTTAAACACTGTTGTTTCTGCACAGCTGCTGGGGGTGCAGTGAATTCCTGTTTGTTTTTTTTGTTTGTTTGTTTTGCCTTGAGCTATAATATGTTGATAGCCTAAGCAGAGACACTTCCCACCCAGAAAATGAACAGATGAATGGGGGCACAGAATGCGAGCAAAACAGTGAAGGTACCGAGATATTTCCGTGGGTATTGCTGTTTTGATTTTCCTTTTCTCTGGTTCTTCGCAGTACTCTTGGGAAGCAGTGGAGGAGAATCATCTCCACATCTAATTGAGGGAGGAGGGAGGACATGGCAGTAAAAAAAAAAAAAAAAAGACATTGGTGCAATCACTGTAAGATGTGTCTTTATTAGGCTGAATGGGCTCACCTTTGGGCAATTTGAATTAGTCTTTGAGAGAACTATGGTTGAAGTAAAATCAGCTGGTACGTGGCCTTCTTGTTTTTAATGTGGTTTTATTATGCATCTCTAAGCTTGCTTGGGAGTTGAAGTACTAGTGTTCTTAATTATCAAGTCATTTGAATAATGATGAACCACTTTCTAGAACCTGAAACTTGACCGCATCGTACACCTGACAGCAGAACTGACACACAAAATCTCAATTGATGTGGGTGTTGCAGTTTTTCTATGCATAAATGCTGCAGTGATGCCTGACTGTGTTTATCCTGTGCCAGTGTCTGCTTCGAGGGACTTTGCATTCATAGCATGGAGGCCTTTCTGAAGAAAATCTAGGTGTTTTGAGACTTGGATGCTTAGCTGGGGAAAGCTGCTTTGAAAAATCCTTTTCTCAGCTTGCAGATAGGTAATGAATGAGGCCTTGAGCTCTGAAGAGCTGCACTGGTATTTTGAAGCGGAACATGGGATGTTATTTGGTCTTGTGGCAGCTGTTTTGTTCTCTTTTTAGAAATAAAATGTGTCTGTTACAGTTCTGTTGGAGCTGGTTTATTCTGCTGATGCTAAGGGGCAGCTATCTGATAACCCCTCGCAAGCAAAGCGGGCAGTTGTTCAGTTTTCCCTCCTTCACTTCTTCCATCCTTTGTCCTTGCAGGAGGCTTGGGAGCAACTACGAATAACCTAATACTGCTTTAGTCACAGCACTGCCTTGGCTGTTTGCTCCTATAAAAGCATCCACCATTTGGATTGTTTTTTAGCAGCCTGCTGTCTTAGACCTGGAGTTCAGTGGCTGGTTTCTGTCAAGCTGATAGGAAAGCAGGGTTGGCTGTCCCAGGGTGGAAGAGGCCTTGGCTGCAAGCAGTGGTGAGTAAGCAAGCAAGATAGGAAGGCAAAATCAATTGTACCCTGCACGCTCAGTAAGCCGTTTTTCTACTGAAGAAGTACATAGAAACTCTTCTGTCCTAGTACTTGCTTTCTTCGGACCTTATTTGATTTCCAGAGCAGAAAGATGTCCATGCAGAAACCCCTGCAGCAGCAAGGATTGCTGCTATTTGAGTCCCTGTTCAGTATGCTTAGAGATGCTCTCTTATCAAATCTACTTTAAAGTAACAAATTTACACATCATCTTAGAGCAAGTTTAGTGTGTTGTTTGTTTGTTTTCAATGGATGGATGTCCAAATCAGCCTCAGCTTTGTGAACCTCGGTGTGAGGCTGCTCTCTCCCCCCAACCTCTTGCATTTCCATTCTCTGTGATTGGATATCTTTTCTATCTCCCACACTCCTGTGGGAAACTTCAAGTCCAGACAGCAAAGACGGGCAGTAGCTTTCAAATATTTAAGTACAGATGTACGTTACTATCATGTGTGAGTATAACAAATATTTTTTCTATTGACTTCCATTGGTATTTAGATTCCTACAGTTCTTGCAGCCTCCTGCAAACTGCACTGAGGTTGTACTCCAGTCAGAGTGGAAATGAGGTCTGTGTGGCATAACTGTCTCTGGAACATTGCATCCATTCGTAGATGGAATGAGAGGTAGGGTGGAACTTTTCTGCTTGTTGGCCTCAGTGCTACAAGTAACTAGCTTATTATTACAGTGCTGGAGTTTGTGTGTTTTGTATTTAAATCCGTGTTTAAAATACAGCATACAACTAAAATTTGCCTGTTGACAGCAGTTGCATCATCTTTTAATTGGTGAGAATTGCTAATGGAGTATTCAGGTTCTAAAATTAGTTGTTTATTTTCCTTCTCTTCTTTTGCCCCAGGGTTTTGCATCAGATTATATGGCTTCTGTAGATCTGTTTGTGTTCCAGCGCAACACCTTTGTGCGGTTTTAGCTATTTAAGTAAGTGTTAAAAACACAGGCTTGGCGACAGCGCTCTTGGAAGCCGTGACTTTTTAAATGGTTTCTTACAAATTTGTTTATGCATTGTAAAATGCTTCTCTTTTGCTTACTGTGAATTAATTCATTGTTATCTTTGTAAACCTGGGGCGCAAAACGTTGCGAGCTTACAGTGTTTTATCTTAACATAACGGTAGGTCCTCAGCTTTTGCAAATTGTCGTAGCACCGTCGTGCTACTGTTTCTGTGGCAGTTTTTGTCAGGTGAGGATTTGTGCCATAGCCCTCATGCGATTGTTCTGAGAAATGGCTGTGCATGGTCTTTACTATATTTCTACTGGCTGCCTTTGTCAAAGGTGCGTGGTTTTGGTACAGTCTCTGTACTTCACGGGGAGTCTTTCTTTTGCCGTGTGATGAAATGTAGAACCGCGTCTGTGTGATTCGTTGGGTAAGAAGCAGAGATGTGTAGTCCTTCTGTTAAAATCCTGCCTTTCTGGAGGGATGCTCATCATGCACAGCAGCCCTTGGAGTCATTCTGGTGGGCTGTACTCTGTTCTTTGACCGAAGCTGTGGCTGTTGCAAAGGAAGGTGTGAGATTTGCTGTCAACAGATGCCTTTTTTTTAACAGGGACTATTTACTTTACGCCTGCTTTGAAGCCAGACCCAACTTCTTTCCATTGAATAAAACCACCACCAAAAATGAAGAAACCGAACAAGTGGTTATTGCAAATATTTTGTGATTATCGTTCCGCAGTAACTCAGTGGATGTTAGGTGCAAAGCTCAACCTGCAAGCACAGAGCTGTATTAATAACCGCTCTGTATCTGTTCCACTTTTCTCTACCAGTTGAAAGAGCCCTCCGGTATTTTCTTCCCATGAAAGTACTTACACTCTGCAATCAATCCATATCACAGTGTCCTGATTAACTCAGTGACCTGAGCTGCACAAGCCTCTTGCTATCAGATTTTATCCGGCCTTCGAATAATTTTTACAGACTTTTTTTTGACTTTTCTCCAGGTTTTTATGCAACTTATTTTTAGAAAGGTGCACACCAGAGCTTAGCATGGCTCTTACTCATATCTCATATGCACGATGCTGCTGCCATTTCTGTTTGTCCGAGGATTTCCAGCGGCCTGTTTTTGTGCCACAGCAAGAAGGCTAACGCTGATTGTTTGCCTAGCATGACTTCTAGATGGTTATCAGAGCCAGTGCTGAAGAAAATAGTCTGCTGTTCACTGGATGTGGCCCGGATCACTAATTCTTACTGTTTTTAGCTTCATTTTAATAAACTCTTTGAATAGATCTGTGTGTTGTTTTTTTTTTTAAAGTGACTTCACTAAAGCTAGAAAGGCAACTTTACCATTACTAAGGCAGGCTGCTCTAACAGTAGTACTCTATGATTTTAATGTCTTAAATTTGTGTTTTGCTCTGTTTTTTTTCTTTCCCCTCCTCTCTAAGCAGTTTCTAAGGGAGGAGATGTTGGTGCATCTCGTAATGATGCGGATACCCACTGAACCTCAGCTGGAACTCAAAGAACGGATGGCCAGTTGGGTGTAACCCCAAGGAGGCAATGGATTGTTTAGGAATGTGTTTTTCCCCATCTATTCCCTTCCCCCCTACTGTTAATCGTCCTGCTGTTTGTGGTAGAAATAGCATTTCTTCTAATATCCTCCTTCTCTTGTGGTGGATGTAGGTAGGGGGGAAGCAGGTATTGAGCTGATGGTGAGGGCTGGGAGATGTGCCCTGTTGCTGTGACCTTCTTTCCATTAAGCTGTTCTCCCTTGGATGCTTTCAGCTTTTCCCCATGATTGTCTTGGGCAAGCTGTACCGTGCACCAGATGGGGAGGGTAGATCACTTTTCCTCCTGTTAATATGATCCTGTCTATGAAGGGACAGGTCTCTTGACTCAATGACTCAATGTCATTGAGTCTCTATGACTCAAGTAAGTCAGGGAGTCCAATGTTCCAACCTTTGGGCCTTCAGCAAAATCTGCTGATAAGATCTGATCCGCTGCTGTCAGCTAATATTGGATCAAGTTCTGTGATGATGAAAGGTTCGTAAACTTGATTGTTGTTGATTGTAGCCCATATGTCCTCTCTGCTTCAGGAGGAGAGTAGGGTGGGCTAGGCCCTGGCCTTGGGTGCAGTCTTGGGAGCAGGAGGAGCTGCTGGGCAGCATGCCAGCAAGGCTTTCACTGACATTAGAAATGATGGACTAGATGGCTGTCGTCAGAAGCCCCTTCCAGCATCAGTCAGTGCTGTACGTGTTCTTTCTGTGCACCCTTCAGCACCTGGTTGCTCCTTCACCACGAGCACTGGGTTGCTCCTACTCCGTGTCCATGCTTGCAGAAATAACGTTTACGTGCATCTGCTGCAGGCTGTGTGAGCTCCTGGTCAGCCTCTGCTGTGCACAGAAGGGGAGCGTGGTGCCCAGCGTTCTTACTTGCTAGAGCGTGAAGCCTGCAAGTAATGATAATACAAATGTATTTCAATTTGTAACCTGGCCTTCTGTATCAAGATTGGACTACTTCTGTTGCACATGTGCATCACTTGGGGAAACATGCTGATAGTACTTAACATTTAATTGCTTCTCTTGATTTTATTTGTAAATTAGAATCTAGACAATCTGTAAGAAAAACCAGTGGAGCTTAATTGGACAACGTTTTAGAGTAACAAAGAGAAAAAGACATGCATCTCCACAGCATTTGGTGCTGAGAGAAATGCAAGCTTATTTATCGATCCATACATATGCTGTCATATTTTAACTACCATCTAAGCTGGAGGTCATCTCTGTACTAGATTGCCCGAGAATCTGTCGATCTTATCGCATCTTGTACTCATTTATAGTTGTTTCCATTTCTGGCTTTGTTGGAGAGACAGCTAGTGTTTCAACCTAAATTAAAATCAATAAGAAGCAATTTCATTTGTTTTTAAACTACTTGAGCAGGCTTTTTTTTTTCTGGTAAAACTCTGTATGTGCAACTAAGTCACTTGGTTCATTCCATCAAGATAATTGCCAGACCTCATTAATTCCTAATTTTTGCATATGTAGGAATGGGTTTATTTTCCAGTGTACCTAATAAAATGTCAAATATGATTTAAAAATAAACATTTATTTTAAATCATCGCTGGGAAGTAAATGCAGTAAAGAATATTTGGCAGTTAGAAGTAATTTAAAACCAGCTGGAGAGGAAGCATATGCTTGGGAAGCTATGCTGAATGGGTAGCTGTGACCCAGGAGAGCAGCCCTGGCAGGGCAGCACAGGCTTCCCCTGGTGTGCTTGGGCAGCACTCTGCAGGGATGGCTTCCAGTGGAAAAACTGGAGTCTGGATCTTTGTGCCTTCAGTCCTTGGCTTGGTTGCGTCTGCATCTTGCTAATTCATGTAAGAAGCTGTTGTCATGTTGTCAGCTGGCTCTTTTACCACACAGCTAGCAGATTGCCAGCAATAACAATTAACCTGGGTCAAATTCAGCATGGAATTGAGACTGAAGCACTGTTGGTACTTCACGGATAAAGCAATGGTAAACCAGAGCATAAAATTAGAGTAAATGTCTGAAGGTAATGCTGTAATGAGGTGTCCAAAACAGGATGTGTTGCTGTGCTGGTAGGTTGATCACAGGCTGCACAAAAGGTCCTCCTCAGGCTGCAGCATGGGGTTCCTGAATGGACTGAGATGAGCACACTGCTGTGTAATGGTTGCCCTCGATGGCAGCTGATGGAGGTTCAGCTTTCACAGGCAAGGCTTGCTGACACCGTTGTTGCTATCTGGTGGGAAGAATTAATTTGTCTTAAGAAAAAGCATTCTCAGAAAGGGCAGACCACCTGCTATGGAGAGGATGATTTTATGTGGAAGCTTTTGGTAAGGTGTGTGCTCGACCTCTTGATGTGAAGATGGCTATGTAGTATTGTTGGGCCAGTGTTTATAGAGCACTTATAGTTTAAGCATTCTTAACATTCTTAATTCCGAATCCCAGAACCTTTCAGAGGGCCTTAGTCTCATTTAACCTCCTTTCTTTGAAGCTCCTGAGTATTATAAGTCTACCTGTTACTTAAATCTCATGTTCAGTTTTCTCTCACGTTTTCCTTTGCTTCCATTTCCTTTCATTGCGATATGTTAATGAATCAATGAGAGGGCAAACAAAAGGCGTGAAGAGGCAGGTCTGGTTACCCTGGCAATCAAAGCAGGAGTCTGTTCCTTTAAGTTACTGCTAAAGCAATGTTTTATAGGAACAAAACGTAGTTAATGACTAGATGACACTGATGAAGAGCATGTTTCTCTCACCTTTGAAAGCAACTTGAGATATGTGCATGAACTGTTCGAATATGACTTCAAAACAGCAAATGATTTCTTTTTAATTTAACTAATCACTTAAAATCACACAGGAATTTATGCTTACGTGCCAAGAAGCCAGCTGTGTTTAAAAATGGGAGCAGACCTGCTGCACAGTGGTCCAGGAATGCAAGGTAGAAGTGAATTGTCCGCACACGAGTGACACCTGTTAGAAGTGGATTCCAAGGTGGAGTTTGTCACTCGGGTAATACGTAACAGCAC
Source organism: Alectoris magna (assembly GCA_030625065.1). NCBI lineage: Eukaryota > Metazoa > Chordata > Aves > Galliformes > Phasianidae > Alectoris > Alectoris magna. The sequence continues at coordinate 12,077,474 of CM060572.1, forward strand.
AAACAGGTCTCTGTCAAAAGGTGATTAATACCTCACATCAGGCATTTTGTGTCATTAAGCAGTGTGATCTCTTCTGACAATTAGCATTCAAGGTGAAACACAGGAAGATTTTTTTTTCTGCACTGGGCCTGAGCAGCCTTATATTTTCATGGTAGTTCTGATTATACCTTCACACTTCACTGTTTTGATTGCTGTCTTGATCAGTGACTCTTTATTTCTGTAGTCTGAGATTGCATTCCCCTCTTTGCTCCTGTACTTGAGAGCCATCAGCAGACGCTTTGGGTGTAGGCTGTGTGCAGCACCAGGCACAAGGTGAGGCTTGTAGGATGCGTGCTGTCAGTGGGTAACAGCTCTGGCTTGTCTCATTTGCACTCTGTTGGTAACAAGTTCACTTGCTAAATAATTCCGTTCTGATCTTTGGTTTTTAATTTACCTGACAGTTGTGCTTTCTGCTGAACTGAAGAGACTATGAGCACCCACCGTAATAAGGCAGCGCTCTCTTTCTTTTTGAAGCTGGATGTTTTTAATCTATGTACACTGAGCATGAGTGACATGAATTGTGTTTCGATTTGCCTTTTTGCTTCTATTCTTGAAACAGTGGCTGTCCTGGAATCTGCTACATTTGATTACGGTCCTTGGAAATAATACTGAAGCTCATGGACCTGGCTGAGAGTGGTCTTGATGAGCTGGAAATAAAAAGCATTGTTTTAGAGAACACTATTTCTGTTCTCATTGACCACCTGGGCCATACGATACTGAGCAAAATAAAAGATCCAAGACAACAGCACTTCCTGTCTGCTGAAGGAAGGTGATGAGTTGTTCACTGCATCCCTTGGTTCCTTTTAGTGACTTCTGCTGCAATCGATACAAGCAGCATCAACAAAAATTGGACTCTTCTGCTAGTTTTCATGCTTGCAAATGAAGTGGAGAAAGCTGAATTTGTTTTGCTGCTTAAGCCCTTTCTGTCATCTCACCTGCACTGCATGACGGGCCTGCTCACCTGATAGCATTTCCTGACTCTTGTCCTGCCTTCCAGGAGGATGCTTCAGGAGTGCCATGGTGGTTATGAAGCTGTTAGCATTTTGGTTTTGTGCATGTCAGAAGAAAAGCTTCAGAAGTCTTTCATGTGGACAGTAAGGGTAGTACACAGAGTGTCTCTAATACTTGCAGTTTCTCCTCAGAGCTCAGGCTGAAGAATGGCTGTTATTTAGAACTGACAAAACCTTTAGAACACTGCTTTGCTGTTCCTTTGCTCATTCATCTTTACTGCCTTTCACTGAGAGTTCTTTGTGGTTATTCTCATTGTCTTTGCCTTGGTAGCTCCTGAGCCATCTTCCTTGCTGCGAAAGCAAAATCTAGCAAGAACTAAAGTGCTGCATTCCTGCTGTGTTGTCCTTGCTGTAGGTAATTACCTCTGATCTGCACAAGTGCTCCCATTGGGACTGGGGGCTCCTTTCTCTGCCCCATCCCTCTTTGGAGTAGCTGGGCCCTTATGCTTATGCAGCGTTTGCTGTCCAGGTCTTAGGTGATGGTTTTGCATTCTAGTTGCTAAGTCCTGCTGTGGAGAATCATAGAAGGTCTGGAAGGGACCTGGTTTCAACCCCTGTGGGAGGTAACCCTGCTCAGGACCATATCAAATTGCATAAACCTCCACCCAGCCTGGCCTTGAATGCTTCGGCAGCTTGCTGGGCAGCCTGTGCCAGCGCCTCGTCATCCTCAGAGTGAAGAATTTCTTTCTAATATATTTGTATATGAATACTACTGCTTTTAAAACTTGACATAATAATAATTAAGCTCCGGAGTTGTATACCTGAATAGATTTCTTCCATTTAGAGTAGTTAGTGGGTGTATTAGAGGGAGTATTCAGCAGATGTTGTAGTAGAGTAGAACTGATTTTGAATTGGGAGCTCGTAATGTGTCTGAATCGTGCTTATAAATGAAATTATGGAATTAGGTGTTTATTTTATTTTATTTTTGGAAGAAGAGTCTTCAAAGAACATACGAAGCTGCTTTGCAGAGTAGGAAACTGATAGGTATACTGACATCAGTTTGCCAGCACCTGTTGAGATTACACAAAGAGTTCAACCAGTATGGTGAAAGACTGGGTTGTGTAGTTGTGTGTAATTACACAGAACTGTTGGTTTTGGTCTGCAAAGCCTTCCCTTCAGTGTGGAGTCCTGCCTTGAACATGATGGTGCAGCGTTGGATGAAATCTGATTAGTGAGTGATTTATTGGAATGTTGAGAAGAAGAAAAGGCTATCTGCTACAGGGTATGTTGATAAAGGACAATGATATTTCATTGCAGTTTCTTCCAGTGGCACTGATGTTTTATTGTTTACATGTTGTTTCATCAGTTTGGGCAGTTTGTGTCATTGAGGGGAAATGTCTGGAGATTGCTTGTTTTCAAACACTAATACCTATAGACATTTTTTTCTTTTCAATGACTAAAACCAGTGAAGAAGCAAGCTATTTGTGCAGTCGTTTTTGCAGTCAGATTGCTCCCTCTTCCTGACTGTGCTTTGTTTTACCAACTATTCATTTTCTTTAGTGTTTTCAGAAAAAGACTCAAGAAGCAATAGGAGCTGTGGCAAAAGAATTTGTACAGTACAAGGACGGCTCTGATAGTAATGTCTCCTATTTTATTCTGTTGGCCCACAGCATTAGAGATTGATGTTGGTGGTCTGACTGCAGAGGCTGAACCTTCCCAACCATATCCCGTTGCATGTTGTTGCTGTGGGACAGATGGCAGCAGAGGGGCAGTCTGACAAAATGGCATCTGATATGGAAGTGCATGTGGAGCAAAGGGGTGTTGCTGAATTCCTCCGGGCAGGGAAAATGGTACCCATTGGCATTCATCAGTGGCCACTGAAAGTCTGCGGAGACCAAGCAGTGGATGTGAGCACAGTGAGGTGGCGGGTGGTATGTTTCAGTGCTGGTGATGACAGTGGAAGGCAAACCACGTTCCAGATGGCCATTCAGATTGCTGTGAGGGTGGCATTCAGGCTCTTGCTCATCTCTGGCAGAAATGCATGGGTAATGGTGGTGGCTGTGTTGGAAAAGAGCATTTTGTAGCTGAGAATTTGCTTTATCAAGTATAGTGTTATTGTGCTCTTTGTTGTGGTTTCCAGGAAAATAAATAGGAAGTGTTACTTTCACAGCAACCTACGTACGTACTGATGTTCTGAAAACCAATTTAATTCTGTATGTATTCATGTATTTTAATACAAACTTCAGCTATATTTTTCTTCGCCACTCCTTCCTCATTTCTGCTGTTTTCAGTTCTGTTCCAGAAGTATTTGTGAAGCCTGGAATTTTCACTGTGCGACATGTGAGAATTCTGCAAGTGACAGTTAGAAGGTAATTGCATGGTATGATAAAGCAGATCACAGGTGATTTACCAAAGGCATAAAACAAAAAATAATTGAGGGAATCTGATGATAATTTTGAAGAAGGATAAAATGACAACAACAAAACAAATAAATAAGAAGGCAATCCAAAAAAAACCAGCTGATTTTGGGGGGCAATGTGTTGTAGGATTTCAGACCTAGGGCTTTCCGGTGTCCTGGTTTGAACTTGATTGTGAAGAAATGTAGGAATTTAAGAGCTGTGGACTGCGTTGGCCCTGCAGTCCCTGTTGTCTCCCAGTGTTCCAGTATTCCTGCAAAGGTCACCAATGGACAAGGCTGTAGCTGTTTTTGAAATGACGAAGCTGGACATACACACTAAAAATACTCTCTAAAGTTGGCTTGTGTGTAACCAGCACTTCTCCAGATGACAGTCTGCATTTTCATCACTTCCAGGATGTTGCGCCAGGTTGAGTTGCTCTCGCTTTTGTTACTGGAGTTGGAGCCGACAGCTACAGAAAGGCTGAACCCAATACCCTGCCTTCCTGGTGATGAAGGCCGGGGCAAACGCATTGCACCTGTGACTTGCAAACTGAACTCCTTTGTTTTCCTTAGACCCAAGTCATTCCTGATGAAGATGCAGTTAAAACTAATTAGACCTGAATGGTTTGGGCCATGCTCATCACAACGTACTCATGTACATAGTCTTTCCTGGCTCCTTATATTTGTGTGGTGCTTGAAAGACTGCAGGGAAAGGAGACAACCACGAAGGCATCCTGTTGTTCCCTTGCTTTCACAGGTGTTGTTTTGGTCAGAAGTGTGTTGTGAGATTCCTTGTTGAGTTCTTCCATCATTGTGAGTGCGGCTTGTGGGTTTAGTTAACGTGGGAGCTTTGGTACACACTGGTAAGCAGCTCTGAGGTGTGGCTGCGCTTCATCTCTTCCATACTTACTCAGCAGGGTGCTTGCAGGCTTACTGATGGGGCTTTGAAGAGCTGCTACACTGGGGTGGGGTGTTGCATGCCCCAGCAGAGGTGATCAAGGATGATTTGCTGTTGTGAAAAAGGAAGTCGTCGTCTCCTGTGCTGCAGTTAGCTGGGCTCAGCTGCATGTGGGTGTGGAATGGCAATGGATGCTACGCCATCAGAGGAGTCTGGCTTGTTTTTCCCTTTAATAGCCTGAATGCTTTTTAGGTATGCCTGTTTACAAACCAACCGTGCAGTTGCAAAAAAGAAGCCTTTTTGTAGGGTTATCTCCATTTTCATGTCTTTCTGACCTAGAGGCCACTACTGCTGACCCTGTGCCCATCATGCTTCTGTTGTGTTCTCTTTAGGATAAGTCTGACTTGATCTTGAACTTCATAATCATGAAGGCAGTGTTGATACTGAGGAGGAGCTCGGAGAATTCTAGCCTTCAAAGAGGACAAATAGAAGTAGTGTCTCCATTCACATTTCATCAGATAGCGCTCCTCTAAGAGAGGTCAGCCTCTGGTATAAACTAATGTGCAGTGGCAAAGAGATTTTAAAAAAAAAAAAAGATAAATCCCCTAATCATCAAATAGTGTCTGAAAAAGCAGTTCTTTTTGGTGAAGAAAACAAAATTTTTCTGGTTGATAGCAATGGTGTGCTATTGATCATGCAACAACCAACTTAGCGAGTTTGAGTTCTCATTTTAAAAGGCATCCTTGTTAGATATTTGGGCAGTCGTACTCCCCCTGGGTTGATCAACTGCTTGAAATGAATTATCTCACAGTGCTGTCACAATTAGAGAACGGCGCACTCAGGTGAAAGGGTTTGTCAGTTTTGGAGACTGGAGAGAGATGCTTGGTGAAAATGAACACCCTCCCAAGGTTAAATTATCTATTTAAAACTCCTCCAATTGCATTACTGGACAGAAGGATTTTTTTTTTTTTCCCCTCTCCATGTGCAGAAGAGTTAGCAGGAGACAAATGATATAATTGGAGGGGGTGAGAGAGAGAAAGACTATATGTGCTTACTTCTAACAGAATGAGAGGGAGATGGTGCCGGGGAGCAGCCTTCAGCCGTCCTAATCCATTTTGGTTGCAGGTCTCAGTCTTTGCTGATCTGTAAAGCAAGGAGTCAATATTTGAGCCAAGTCACAGACAGCTTTCACATTACCTAGGGGTGCTGTCTGGTGCTTGCTGCCACCCAGCCTTTTTTTGGTGAGAAAAGGGTGTTTCTCACCAAAAGGGAGAAAAGCAGCCCTCATCTTAGAGTGTCCAAGCAGCCTACTTTGTGCTCTTTTGCAGCACAGAAGAGTGTATTATCTGTTGTGCTGAACTGATGTATTTCTTTGTGCACAAGATATAGCATCTTAAATGAAAATTAGACCTATAGCAAGAGGATGTGCTCTGTTTAAATTAGATGTGGAGGTTATGACAGAAAAAAGATCATTGAATAAAGAGGTTTTTAAATTAGCCAGTGAAATATATGCACCAATTCAAACTTTGTCTTGCTAGGATTTATTAATAGAATACAAGGAAGAGCTCTTCCTTTGAAGGTTAGAGAGTAATTTATGTAATTGTGTTTGTGTAATTTGACTTGAAGATATGTCCTTGTAATTTGGTAAACTGTAGATCGTGTTCTGATATAGTGTATTTTTCTTGTTCCTCATATTGACACATCTAATTGCCTTATGAATACGTACTCAGTGTGAAGCCATTGCACCGCCCTCTGCACCTTGAGAAATTCACTTTCTGGTCCGTGGTGATGATCTCTGTGTGGATCTTATCTGTGCAGCAGCTGGCCACCTTTGCTTGCTTCCTTGGGAGTATACGGCTAATTGCTATTCTTTGTAGCTTCCTTCTGCTGTCATACAGCAGAATAGCACTTAGTGTATAATGCCTTAATTTTTCCTGGTGTTGGGGTGCAGCACGCAGTGGTCACAGTGCCCATGTGCTGGGGGCTGGCTGGGAGTAGCCCAGCATGCAGGTGTGCAGCTGCTTCTCTGCTGCAGGTGCGCTTCCTGCTGGGCTGTGGGAGCAAAACAGCTTTGATCAAGGCAGTGATCGTACGCATCAGCACAACATGTATGTAATCATGAATATTCTGTTCTAATGACAGTTGCTTATTAGATGGATTTTAAACTCAGTACAAGATGGGAGCTAAAACATGTAGGCAGGGTAAGGAGAAAGCTACCAGTGCAGTGCTGTGTTGTTGGTAAACTGCTTTGAAATCAGCAGGAAATGCTGGGTGACTGATGATGCATACTTTGAAGGAATTAATACTTTGTGTTGAGCTTGTTGAACCAGAGAATCTGAGACAGGACTGCTCTTGGCTGATGAAGCAAGGAGAAATTTTAAATCTGGGATGAAAGCTCAAAACACTGCGGAGAGAAGTAAGAATAAATAGGATAAGATATGTCCATGGGAGTGTTGAGGGTACAGAGTCATGCTGCAAAGTCAAATCACAATAAACCTACCTATAGACAAAGCAGATCAGAAGTCGGGTTTTTTTTTTTTACTAGGCTCTGTTAATTTCTCCATTACTGGGGCCTGAAGAGATGACTTAACGTCACTGGAAGTGTAAAATGTCTCATCTGTGCAGTTTTAAAACTCTTTTTTTTTAACAAATGATGTTAAAAATATATCTCTTCACATTTGTATTGATTATTAAATGAATGGTACGAGGCTTCAAAAGAAACAGCACTGTTTACAGCTTACTTCTGCCCTTGGAATGAAATACTGTGTGTACGGTTCAGAGCAGAAGGCACTGAGTGAAGTTAAGCTTAATAAAAATAGACCTACACATGACTTTGCATGGAGGGGGGGGGGATTGAATCAAAGGACTAGCAAATTTGCATAGATAACATTTGAATTGTTAATTCATATTGCACTTCATTGCAGGGATGTAATTTTTAATTAAGAATAAAATGTGGTAGATATTTTAAATGGGAAATGATTATAATTGCAGATGGAAATTGAGGTAATGAGAAGTGGTTTAATTAATTGTTAAAACTTCAAGTTTTTCTTTTATTTCTTGTTTATAAACTCGTTGTCTGCGGACACCAACGGCTGTTTTTTGGGATGTTTTGCATACAGTGATTAAGGTGTGAAATATTGGGAGCAGAGAGTCAGAGTCTGAGTCGTGTCAGTGCTTGGGGCACCATTGGTACAGATGGACTTTGGAGCACCTTTGGTGGATGGACTTTGCTGCTTGCAGGTTTGGTGAGGAGTTGCAGTGTAAAAACTCTGCCCCCGAAGCGTCCCTAAGGGCATTTGGGGCACAGCATGTTCTGAACAGCTTTAGATGCTGCCGCTGTGGGGTGTGAGAGTGGGCACTGCGGAACCTCTCCATGCATGGCTGCTTTTTCTTGTTAAGTCTTTGCCATGCTCTTTTAAGACTTCCTGCTGCATTTCCCTAAATTTAAGGTTATAAAACCTATAAAGCAAACCTTTCCTGTTCAGGCAGGCTTGCCACCTGTGGTAAAGAAGAATATTTTTAGAGAATTCTTAGCAGCGGAAGATCATTCTGCCACTTGAAAGCTTGGTAAACTTATTCACCAGGCTTAGAGATTTGCATCCAGAAAGGACTTTGACGTGAACAAAATTAGCGTTGCCACTTATATTAAGAGCCACGTATGAAGTCTGTCATCTCTGGCTGCAGAGGGACTTGGAGAGAAGTACAATTAGCACTAATTGGAGTTGCATCTGAATCATCTGCCTGTTGGTGTGAGAACGGACCCTCGAAGTGATTGGCAGGAGTTACCTGTCTGCTCTAATTCCCTACAGAGCTGCTCTGTTGCATTGCAGCACATCACCAGCACAATGAGTGTTTAGCAGGAGACCAGCTAGTGTGCCTGAGTGATCCATGCAGTGCTGATGTTGAGCTTTCATGTGAGTTATGCAGTGTGCTGGGAATCAAGACTTACTAGAATTTTCTCCTCTAAACTTGAGGGTTTTGATTCCTGCAGGTTTCATTGCTTCGTGATGCTCTGTGGAGCGGGCACAAAACAAGGACTGGCATACCAAAGAGTTGTGTAACCTTTTCAATGTGTATAGTTTTCTTTTCGTTCCCCCATCATTTGGAAAAAAACACTTTACCTGAAACCTGGCTTGTGTTACCCATTTTGGTCTTGTGAAAAATTTCACCAAAGTAGATAAAAACTACGTATGTGGAAAGAAACATTTCTGCTTGGTTTTGTTGCCCCCTGGGTAAATAAAGTAGAAATGGAAAGCAGGAACCTAAGAAGTAAACTGATATTCAGTAAAATGATAACATAATTTGCTTGAATGACATCGAAACATTTTTTTCCTCTGAAGTACCCAACCAGAGATATGAAGGATGGCGATGTCTCTAGGGTAGTACACAACTGATAGCAGTGCATTCATTTGCATTTCTTCCCTTTACCTTGTGTTTCATTTTTTTTTCCCCTGAAGCACATGTGTTGGGAATTGGAAATGCAGTTTGCCTATTATACCCTGGCAGTAATCTTTCAATTTTTTTTAATGTAAAAAATAAGGCCACAAACAACAGCAGCCATTGATGTATGGGGCTATTGATGGGAATTGAATTTGCGGAGGGAAAATGGGATTTGGTTGTAGTCTGAAATGATAATGATGTCGCCCGAATGGATCTGTAATGGTCATTCATTCTTTCTTTTCTGTAAATTTGTGGCTTAACAAAACATGTTTATGCAGGTGACTATGAAAGTAGCGTAGGTTCACTCTGAGAATGAGTTAATAGCTAATAGCAAATAATAAGTATGCAAAGTCTGAGCTTGAGCCTGTTCCCAAAGACTTTGTTAGGTGAAGGAAGGTTTGCTGTGATTTATTTCCCTAAGAGGGAAGGAAATGATCGAGGTAGTGCTTCTTTGTGAGATTTAGGGAGCAATATAAAAGAAAACGCACCTTGACAGGAATTCTTAAAAATGCATGGATTTGTTGTCTCAATCTTGAGAACACTTCACGCAGTGCAACAACGTACCACACTTAGCATAGCATCTAGCTAAAGGCAGACCTTGTGCCTATGAGTTTGCGGTCTGAGATCAAACTGCTGTGCAGCACACTGAGATGCGGCGTTCTGTGCTTGCATTCCTGTAAGCCGTAGGTGTACCTCTTCTCCTTCCTTGGCTTCCCAAAACTATAGGCTGAATTTACATCTGGCTGCCAAGGGGCTGCACAGCCCGCCATATATCCTCGTTGCAGTTTTATGTGCCTTATGGTAACTTCTGTTGGTCAGGTTCCAGTGGAGCTCTTTGTTCCGTCCTGTGAAAGTGAGGGGAGAAAGGATGTGTCGGTTCTGCATGGGCAGAACAAACTGCTGACAGCAAAATGATGTTTTAATTGTGTGGGTGGGTGTTTGCCCTTTTGGGGAGACACCAGCCAATGGCATGCTGCAACTGCCTTCTGTTTTAACCGGTGTCTAATCCTTGTTAAATGCTGTACAATTTAAAAGTATGAATAGAAGTAATTATGGAGTATGGGGGAGGGAGGGGGAAAGATTCTGGCTTTGTAAATATATTCCACAGTATAAATTCTTCTATTTAAAATCAATACAGCCAGCAGTTCAGGTGCAAATGCTGCATGTGTCCCTGTAAATGTAAAGCAACCTGATCTCAAGCTGCAGAAGAGGAAAAGAGAACGCATGGGGAGAGCCAGCGTTGGTTTACCTGTAGTTAACGTTGCCCTTTTCCTCTCACCGCTGATAAAGCACAGGCTCTCCCAACAAAGAGCTTGGCTTAGTGCTCCCAAGTTGTGCTGCAGCCCTCGTGGGGCTCCCTGGGGAGCTTGGGCACCCAGAGCCGTGCTGGTGCTGGGCAGGAAGCTGCCTGCTGTGAGCAGGATGGCTGAAGTATTTCCTGCAATGGAACTTCAGCTATTTTGGCTGCAGGCCTGGCTGCTTTCTCAGGGTTTGTGTTTTTGTTGTTTTTTTCTTAAGCATTCCATGAATGGTCTTGATGCATGAAGGCTGTGAGCATCATGAGTCTGTTTATTTTAATTGCCTTTGCTATCCTGATAAGCTAAAGGCAGAACGTTGGGCAGCTCGGAGGGCTGTGGGTGGGGGTTCCATTTCTTTAGTTACCTGTTCCATTTTTCTGGTCCATTTCATGCAGTGATAAAGTTGCAAACGCCGGTGCACATTGGTTGCTTTTAAATGGTCACTTTTGATTCAAGGAAACCTGTGATGGGTCCTTCTTTCCTATGAGCACTTAAAGGATAAGTGCTGAAAGAATCAACCAACTTTGTTTTGGATGTAAGTAGCTAAACATTGAACCTGTATTCTCAAATGTTAGAAAAAAGCTTGATTTGCCACGGATGACTCTGAAAATATTATTGCATCATATTTATCTTGTATGTCAGTCTGAATGGAGTGTATTTTCTATGAGATTCAATCTTGCTTTCAGTTCCTCTATGAAACTTAATGGTACTTCAAGCTTTGACTTTGGAGTTTACTTTCTAGTCATTTATTTATGATTTACTTTATGAACCTGTATAGTAGTTTCAGGAATACGTGGATACGTTTGGAAGGTGTAAGATCAGACTGTTGATTTCCTTAGCCTCGATATGATGGCAGTGGTTTCCATGCCTGGAATCATCCAGGCAATACACAGTGGATTAAGCCTAATCCAAACTATTGTGTGTATAAGATTTATTTCAGTCGTGTGCCCTGTGAAGCATGGAGATCATTCATCTTGCTTAAGGACTGCTATCAAATGGGTAAGCTACGTAAGATGTAGCTTGATCGAAGTTCAGCCTTCTTCCATGCAAGGCTGTTTGCTGTCAGATGCTCTGTATTGTGGTGTGGGGCTGGCTTAGTCTCTCTTCCCCTTTACAGAACAACTGCAAAGCGCCTTAAAGCAAGGACTTCATTCTGAGTCAACTTGAGTGGGACTAAGTGTTTCAGAGCTCTACAGGATTGACTGCTAAACAAGCCTGTTCCTCGTGATAGAATAATTCGTGTCTGTGAAGCAGTGGTCCAGAATTATCTGAGCTGTTGTGTAGTTTGCACTTTAAATGAACATAGTCTCAGGGGAAGTGCTGGACTGAAGTTATTTAAATGTTAGCACAGTGCAGTGAGTGTTGTAAAAAGGCTTTCCAGCTGCTGGCACCTGACCTATCTGAGCCGTGGTTCATGGGTGTCCATCGGGAGTAGAGAAGTTGCAGGCATTGATGGAAACCATAAGAGCTGTCAGGTAACACAAACCCACAGGTAGACTAGGTGACATTTTGAGTTTGCACTCAAGGCACAACGAAATAAAGGTGATGGAATCATGACATTGTTGGCTGGAGGAGCTGGAAGTCTCAGTTTGTGTAGTTGACTCATCCTTCGTGGCTTCTGGTCTTGTGTTCACACTCTGATTCTCCCACTGTGTGTGTTATGCTGCAGCCAGCAGGACCCTTAGTTTTAATGCCATGCTCTGTGTGTTGGCTCAACAGCCTGTTTTCGCTCAGGAACATGCTTAAACTTGAGGTTAATCTTTGCATTTCTTCATGTTTCTAAATTGGAGCCAAAATAGTGCAAGTAAATAGTTTCTCACTAAGCAAGTGGATTGTTCTTCTTTAAATAAGTACAAGCAAAATCTTCCTGAAGCATATATAGCTGATTATACTATAGCTGATTATACTACTTGCTGTTTCTATTCTGTTTTGGCAAAATATGCGTTTTGCTTTCATAATTCACTGCTTGTACATCACAAGTGCTCCTCTGCTCACTGCAAAGGGCAGAGAGGGGAATCAGCGTGTCATTAATTCTGTGGTTTTTTGGGTAGGACTCGTTGAAGTTTCCTTCTTGTTTTGATATGGTCTTTATTCTGTCTAGAGCATCCTGTAAGGCACTGGAGGTTCATGCTGCTACAGCTCAGCTGCGAGGTGTTTTGATCAAGGTGTATTAATGAGATGAAGTTCTTGAGTTAACCACAATGTTCTGGTTGATTGCTGAAACTCTTCTTTTTTTTGAGTGCATCTGTGCAGACGTTGTTCTGAGAGCTTTTATTCAATGGCTCAGGGTTTGGTAATTTTACTGGAAGTAGCGAGTAAATTTTGTCTTTTCCTTACTTAGCATCCGCATAAAACATTATGCTCATGAAACATTTATGGTGGCAATCCATTAACAGGAAGACAAAGGTTTTCCTCTGAAGATGGCCAAAATGTCTTGCTGAAACGAAGCCTGTTCTCCAGCTGTTCTGTATGCGTTATTGCTGCCTCTTTCTGAAAGTTTGAAAGGTCCGTGTGATGTAATGCAGTGATACCTTTGTGTGCAAAGCTGCTTGGAAGCAATCTGAGTCAACAGGAAAAGCAATATCTTCTTAAAGCGTGTAACTTATATTAGTTCTGTGATCTCAGGTATGAAGGAGATAAAAAGGGCAAGGGTTTACTGTAGATTCTCTTGAAGGCATGTAGAGTTCTTGAAGCAGTAATAAATGGCAGATTAAAATTGATCTCAGTGAGACTTCCAATGTTAACCAGTGTTATGAAAGTAAATGACTTCAGCGCTTTGGCTGCTTCATCAAAGGGGTCGTGTTGTATTGTGCTGTCAAGAAACTGCTTTACCTGAAAATTTCAGCTATGGGAAGAGCCTTTCTGGAGCATCTGTAGAATAATAAGCTAAAAATTATAATGACAGATTGCACGACTATTTGTGTGTATATACACACACATCATTTTAATGGAAGAGATAATGTTCTTGAAGATGAGATTAAGGATTCAGAGGCACATTAAAAGTAGAAATATTATTTCTAAGTGATGGGGAGATGAGAATTTATTATTGGAATATGTTAAAATAGTAATTAATACTGTTAGGAAATGGTAGAAGAAAAACTGTCGGGTTCAGCTGGTACAGATGAGCAGTTGTAAAGCCATGGATTGCCATGAATCACTTCCTCCAAGTGACAGGATCACTGGGTGTGTTACGTTAACAGCAGTGATTCTGTGGGCTTGGATGCAGTAAGGGGAAGAAAGGGAGAAATGCGTCTATATATGTTGTTCTACTTTGTAGGGCAGCTGGCTTTAGAACTGCTTGGTGAACACAGTGGTAGACCTAAAATGAGCAGCTGCTCAAATGCCCAGCCTGCATGCAGAGCCCTGATGGGGCTTACGTGCAGCCAAAACAGGGATGTGGCCACTGAAGCGGGTGGAGTTGTGCCCTCCTTCACTGCTTGGGGAACTGATGGATGGCTTTCTTCTCATATGGAAGTATGAGCCTGCGGTGCCAAGCATCCAGATTTGTATGGAGAGTATGGGTGAACATTCATGGTATTCTCCACTGACCAAAAACCATTTTGGTTGCAGCGTGGGATTGAACCAATCTGTGCAAGCCATTATAGTTGCACAGAAAAGTGAATTTGTTTCAACATAAGCATAGAGGACTCTTTCTAAACTGTATTGTGTTTTTTTCTGGTGGTTGTTGTTTATTTCTTAATTCCTCATGGATGTGTGTGGGCCATAGGGGGTGGCCTACTAGTCATGCCTGACACTATTAATACCTCAAGATCTCTTATTCTCTGGAGGGGTGCTCAGAAGTTGAATCCTGTTGTTGCAGCAATTGCTCAGAAAGCTCTTAATGGGAATTCTTCTGAAAAGTGTAATGTATTGTGTAGGTTATGTGCTTCCAGAGGAAAAGAATCATGGTTGTGTTGGTTCTCGAGTCTTAAAATGTCCAAAATGAGTTACAGAAAGTTATACATTTGTAGTGAAGACATAATGTATTTTCTTCCACGGAAGAATAAAGCTGTTCTATTTTTGTTCTGCCATGGTAGTGTTAAATTCATGAAATGCAAATGTGGAGTCTACGTACTGTGCATATTTGCCTTAACTCTGGAAAGGAATAGGAGTTTATTATTAAGCACAGAACAATTTTTCAAGGTGTCGGTTTACATTCCTTTTGCTTACTAATGAACTATGGAAATTGATTACTAATGAGGTATAGAAATGGAGATTCTGCCTTTTCCCAAGTACAGTAATGTTCTCTATGCAGGAAATAAAATGACTTGTTGTAGCATGTGGAGAATATGGCTGTTCAACAGATTGCTCTTATTTCTGTGGGGCCAGAGCTTCATCAGCCCCCAAGTTTCATATTGATACCTACACTTTTCTTCTGATAGCTCTTAAAGTAAAGGTTTGACACCACTGCATAAATCTCCAACACTTCATTAGGCAGATTCTTGCGTATAAAATTAATAAGCTGAGGAGTACCGAATCAGAACTGAGCTTAAAGACGATTTAGGTTTGTGTGGAAATGCTGTATTTCGGGACGTTGAATGCTGTGTATTGATCCTTGTGTGCTGTCTGGTGTTTGAGAACAGCTGAGGTGCTCTGTCTAGTTTCTTTTTTTAGCCCTTAGGCACAAAGATGAGGGAGACAGGATCTGTGAAACAGGTAGAAGGAGATGGAATGCGGACTTCCAGCAATCTGAAAATCTGCAGGAGATGCAGAGCTTTCAGAAGAAATTTGATGAGAGCATCTCCGTTCTTGTATGTTAATTTCAAATCTCAAAGCTAATGAGTTCATGTGCAAACAAAACGTTAACCCAAGTTAGGGGTGACGAGTGTGTGCGTACACTCGTGTATGATAACGTGCATGGGTTTTGGAAGGGTCATTTATTTTTAAAAAGCCTTGAGGAATTGGCAGATTGGGAAGAAAATAATTATAAACAAATATGGTTGGAAATATCTAGAATGCTTTGTTATATGCCCTCCAAAACTGGGTGTTCTTGTCAGAGAGGCAGTAATGTGTTATTAAGTCCTGACTGGGTGAACTAGAAAGCAGAAATAATAAAAAAGGAAAACTTATGGCAAAATCTATAAGCAGAGCAGCAGCAGTAAAAGCAGCTGATAAAGGAAGGTAAGAGTCAATGACAAATTATTGGTCAGCTGAGAAGAAATATTTAGAGTGAAGAGGGAGAAACCAAATACTGAACTTTGTGAATGATGGTATGAGTAAAAGACAGTAGCGCAGCTCACCCTGATCGTCGCTGGTCTGTGCAAAGTCGTCACACTGTCTGCAGTGGGGCTTCAAGTTTGGTTGGAGCAGTGATGTGACAGACTTTGATTTCTGTAAGACATTTGATTTAGGTCTGCATGACAGTTTAACTTGAAGAATAGGAGGGGGTGGAAGGGGCGCAACACCTACAGCTGGGCAAATTCAATCCTGAAGCGGAGCAAAAATGTTCAACCCGTGTATCCCCAGTGGGCTGTAACAGAGTTGGGTTGCTGGCCTGACAGCACTGTTGTAGTGTCCCTATGACATTAAGATCCCACTCTCTCTCTCTAGAAATGGCATTTGAACAGATGCTGCTCTTCCCCTTACATGAGCGGGAAGAGCCAATGCAATGGGAAGCTGTGTCCGATGCGAGTACCATCCGTTTGTTTTGCCAGTGTAATGCTGTCAAAGCTTTATTGAATGAGCTGACTTCAAGCTGTTGATATAGTTCAGACCTTGGCAGCTCTCTAATCTCCTTGAAGCTTTAGTGTTTGATTGCATTCGTTTGCCCTGCAAATAGTCAACTGTGTAAGTTATCTCGAAGTGAGAATATATCTAAAGCCTGTGTTTATAATGGACAAGGTTCATAGGAGTGCAGATACTTTGCAAAGCGTACACGGACTCCTTTCTGAATATGCAGTGCGATGCTGGGCTCTGCTTCCTGCAGCCTATCAAACCAGATCTGTACAAGAACCTGTAGAAGCGAATATTCTAGCGGAGCTCTCCAGTGCCGTTTCCTCCTGTGGACGCTTAGCTTTAATTATTTAATGGTTTGTTAAATCATCGGAGCCTGCTGTTTGCAGTCACTGCTGCAGTTATACGTTAATATTGAACCGTGGCTTCCTACCTGCTGTGTATACATAAACCAACGTTTGTTTGGCCATTATTGGAGGAACGAGCGGTATGTGGAGTGCCACTTTTTCTGACAGACAGCGACTTTCGTGCTTTGTCATCTGTGTCTGACAAGTGTGCCATTCCGCATTTTGCTCAGCTTGCTAATTCAAGAAAGTAATGCTTGCAGTTCATTCCTCATTGATAAACTGCTTGATTTCAAATAAATGATGCCTGGCTATAAGACAACTACTGCCGTCAAGGCTCTGTAAAGAGGGGCATTCTAAATGGTCCCTTCTAGGGCCTTATCTTTTGGGTACCAATTTGACAAATCTGTGCTTAGGCTTCAACATTGCTGGGAATTGGAGTACAGATATGTTGGCTGTTTTTTGAGACTACAGGAAGAAGGACTGTACGTTTTAGGAAATGGCAAGTGCTTATTTTGTTTGTTTTTCATAGCTTTTTTTTTTTTTTTTTTTTTAATATATAGGGTTCTCATTGTGGTCTCAATGAAAAGCTGCTTTGGAGGAGGGAGGAGGTGGTGGCACTTGTTATTTTTTTTTTACTTCATGGAAGGTATTCAAGTGTTTGTCCTACCTTTTTCTACTTGCTTTACTTTGTGGGTTTTCTTTTGTAATGTTGGTCTCAAGGTAGCAGGTGAACTCTGCATGCTTAAAAGCTTTCTGTCTTTGGAGAGTTGTGGGTAGTGCAGCCATTGGAGTCCCTGCTTCTCACTTCTTGGGACTGGTAGGAAGCAAGATAACAAACCCAACTAAACAAAAATCTCCCACAGATGTTGAATGCCCTGAAGTCTTAAGGTTACTACCCAGCCTCTGATCAACAGGCTCCAGTAGTTAGGACTGTATATTCATTTTGTCTTTGGAAGGAAAGAAGGGGATGAATGGGTGGATGGTCCCTGGCCAGTGCTGGCTGTTTGCTCTTAGCTGTGTAGTAACATTCTGTACTGGATTGGCACGGGCAGTCTCATATCAGGGCACTGATCGGCTTTTGGAAGGAAATGTCAGAATCTCTAGAAACACATCCTTTTCCCAGACGAAATCTGTTGCTCTCTGTCTGGTGCATTGCACAGCTGTTCAAACTGCTGGGCTAGGATGGGGGAACATTAACTGCTGGAAAGGGGTGGGAGGTGTCTGCTTGCAGAAGTCTAAACGTAGCTTGTAGGTGTAACATTACTGTGGTTTTCTCATTCAGCTGTAATTGGTCATAAAAGTCGCTGATCGATAGTACAAGCAGGTGATTAGCTGTTGGGTTTCAGAAGGCTTCTTTTAATCTGCTTGGTACAGAGTGCTGAAAATTGAAGGATGTGGTGAAAAGCTGGTGATGGAATGAACAAAGAAAGCAGGATTTGGGGTGTTTTCATGAGCCGAGGGCTCACAGATCATCAAATTGGAATTTGTCACGTGTTTAAGATCCAAAAGAAAATCACTTAGTTACGTGGTTGCGCCTTCCAAGATAACTAAATGAGTCACTGAAGGAAATATTTATTCAGCGTTTAAAGAGAGTGGTTCACTGCATCTGATTGTACAATGGGGTCATTTTCACAGTAGGGATGTTTTCATCAAACACAGAGGTTTAAATTCTTTCTTCTTCCTGATATCTCCTTTAGAAAATATCTCCTTTAGAAATTGTGTATTTGTTAGTAACATGTACATCGGATTTCAACCAGTGAGATCACAGAACTAACTGGAAAGCAGAAACTTGAGGTCTGCCAAGGATGAGCTTTCTAAAATGCTGCAGAACTTGAAACTCCATTGGTGTGCCCCACTAGAATGTTTGTTTCTGCAGGTATAAAACTCATAGGTGGTGTGAGGTGTAATGGTACGTCCTTCAGTGCTCCCATTCCTCTTTGCATCGATTGTGGCATGAATCTTCTCAAAGTTCATCATTTGATCATTAATTTAAAGGCTGTGGTACCGTGCAGATACGGCAGGCTGGGAAGTCCCTTTTGTCCGTATTGCTTTCATGTTGCCACTTGAACATTTCAATCTCCAGCCCTAAAATAGCTTTCAAATGTAGTTTTCTGAATGGAACATATAAATAAATGCACTCTTCCTTTCCCAGAGAGGCAGGAAGGGCGTGTGTGAGTTTAACTATTTCATCAGTCTTTCTCAGATGCATTACTAACACAGAACAATACTTTCCCTGCAGCCACCCCCAAAACCGGGCTTTGAAAGAAACACTTATTTAGGTGGAACATGTGATGCTATCCTGATGCGATTAAAGACTTATTTCAAAATGCTTGTTTTTCCCCCCGAAGCAAGTAGAAGTTCACATTAACACTGCAAGTTCCAAACAGTGAGTATAGAAATGCAGAAATCCCCCATGAGATTTGTTTTATATAAAAATAGATGTAATTCAGAACCGTCTTTAAGAGAGTTTTCAATCTGAGGCTTCTGTGCAGCCCCTTCTACTGCATGACTTCTCACACTGCATTTTCAATACTTAAATCTGCTGCAATAAATTGGCTTTGGAACGTGTGAATTTCTATTGCTTAGAAATAAGCTAAGCAAACATGAAACCTGGATTTCAGTTTTGCCACCCAAATTTGTCTGGTAATTTTTTTTTTTTTTCTTTTCCCTCTCTGAGCGTTCAAGGTTAGTTATTACAGACAATTTAAATTCCTTTTCCTCCTAGTAATCTCTTGCTTGCACATACAAGATAACAGTCATATATATGGTTTTGCTGGATTACTGAATTGACAAAGCACCAGTATAAACAGCAGTGTGTTGTGAGCAGAATTAGCCGAGCAGAATTAGCTCCTCTTTAATTTATTCAGGTTCTTTAACTTTGCTTGGCTCTGGAAAAGGCAGCCGGATTGCTTGCTTTAGATCATCCTGTGGCATGCAAACCGATTACACTAACCCATCAAGATGAATGCTGGGTGTAACCGAGAGAGCCTAGAGCCAGAATATTTGCAGGATTTTTGGGCAGGCATCCAGGAGGAACCTGCTCAGTAATCTGTAAATGTGTAATCCTTTTAATGCGTCAACTTTGTTGGAACACATTAGTGTCAAATGTTAAGTGTAATGTTTTAGTCTGTAAAGCATATTGCTGAACAAAAATTAAACTGAAATTCTAGTGTGGTGATGGGGAGGGGGGTGGGAAATGACATCTTTTGGAGATGAATCTGGACTCGCTTTATTAGGCCTTCTCTGTGGGTTTCCAAGTGCTGGTGGCATTGCATTGTGTCTGGGTTGAAGGTGTTTGACCTGGAACCTAATGGTGACTGCAGGAGACCTCATCTCATCTGAAACAGCTGGAGATAAGACGGAAGTGTTGCCATCTAAATGACTGCATTGGATTTTCATGTTAAACCGTTAATTCATACTCGGTGTATCCTGATATATTTCTAGTGGAAGCTTGACCAGATTGTGGAGGTGCTTTTTTTGCTAAAGGCTTCAGTCAAAGGAATGTCCCTTTGCAGTGGGGTGAAAGGAAGCTTGTAGAGTTCAAGCTGTTATGCAACTTTTGAACTGTATACTTTCTTCTTTGTGTGTTTTTTATAGAAGAGGGAAAAAAAAAAACCTGTTCTCAGACTGCAGACCTTTCCTTCCTCTGTAATTTTAAGCTCATTTCCTCCCCTTTCTCCAAGGACAATCTAAAGCGGAGAAGTGTTTTTTTTTCTGGTTAGGGAGAAAGAGACACGTGATAAATGTTGGAATGAGACTGGTGCAGGCGGGGCCCAAACCCACCTTGGGCAATCATTGTTTTCAATTGAGTGTCCTCGTTTCTTTCTGCCCCTTAATTACTTGAGTTGATAGTGCCCCGCATATATTTGGCTGGGGTTATTGGTGACTTTCTGGTCTAGTACCAGATGTGGAGGTTGGTGGCCCAGCCTGTGGCAGGGGGGTTGGAACTCGATCATTGGGGTCCCTTCCAACCCAAGCCATTCTATGATTCCAAAGCTTTGTGTAGGCTGGGAGGTCCTGGTCTCACTGTGACATCTGGCCATGTGTAGTGTGTCACTGGTGAGCGAGGCAGCGTGCGGAGAGGCATCAGCGGGACACAGAACTTCTACAGTCTGAAGACATAAATAATATCAAAAGCTTTCTCATTTTTTAAGCAGCGCATTGGATTCATCCTATTTATTGTTTATGCTGCAGCCTCCAGCTCTGTCCAGACGCCGTAAATCTGCAATTTGCTCCAATTGCTTCACACAAATACTGAAACATCCCAACCTTTTTGAGTAAATTTATCAATGTCTTGACATTAAATATTTCAAGGTGTTGGGGTTTTTTTTTTTGTTTTTCTGAACAGAGTGTAGGTTTTTTGGTGTTCGTCTTAAAGGTTACTTCGTGTTGGAATTAAAATCGAAGGCTGGGAGTTGTTAGCAGATGTTATGATTAAATCTGACTAGTTGTAGGCTTCTTCCTCCCCCAGCTCCCAAATGTAACATTTGGGACGTTGAATAGTGGAGTTTATAAGTGATGTCAGTGACTGTGTTTGGATTTTTGCGTATATGTTTGTGAATGTATCAGTCTTCTGTGAGCAAAAGCAGAACTGATGTTTCTTATCTGGCTTGGTAACCGTTTTTAATACGTCAGTAAGTCCCCATCATGTGGGAGCTTCCTGATAATTGTCAATGAATGGCTTGATGCATGGCTTTGGTAGCCTCAGTTAAAAATAAATCACTTAAAAGACTCAATGTGTGTTAAGTCCCTTGCTTTCTATTCGTCTGGTGGGTAAATTCTATGTGCTTGCAGTTTTCAGATGGATTTTGTTCTTTTGAAGTGCAGGATCCAGATGTTACTAAATCTTAACCTCCAAAACAGTTCTCCTTATTTCTTTTTTTTCTTTTTTTCTTACAGTGAAATTGCCTGCTCTCTGGCTGTTGTGTTGACCCAGTCGTCTACTATGTGCCTCTTCTGCCTCTAGCTCTTCATCCCTCCATTTGTAAAAGCGTTGTTAAGCTGAGCTCCCGCTGCTGGGTCGGTTCCTCTCGCTGTGTGGTTTCAGTTCTGTGCTTGCTGCCCTTGTGCAGGAGCCTTTCTCTGCTCACCCCAAGGGAGGCTGTATGTTTTCCACAGATGCCTTTTGGGGATTGTGTTGGGATTGTCTGGCAGTGAAAGGCCAGGCAGAGAAGTCCCTCTCAGTGAGAGCACCAGAAGTGAGTGGTGATGTGAAGCACTCAGAGTACAAAGCCCTTGGTTTTCATAACTTGTTATCCAGCATCTGAGTGGCAGCTCTGCCAGCAGCAAGGGATGCGCCTTTAGCAGCTGAGCTGAGCAAGAAGCTCCTTTAGCAGAGTTGACTTCTGCAGGAGAGGAGTAAAATGAGCTATGTGCTTTATTTAGAATGCTTTCTTTTTGCTACTAATTACTTAATATAGCTTATCTTTGATTTTTATCACAGGGTAGCAACACTACTGTAGTGAATTATTTCCATCATGGAGAGGGGTGACTGGTAACTGAGCAGAATCCCCTTCTGCCTGAATTTCTGCTTCCCCCCTCAAGCGATCTGTATCATGATGACATTGAGATGAAGGCAATGAAAGCAGATCATTGTGATGATAGTGCTAGAATGGGGGAGTCTGTTTTCACGCCTTCTGAATATCAAACCAGGTTTTAGCTCCTGGAGATGTGAATTCTGGGGATGTTCTGAGGTATTGAGCAGCACAAGAGCCCAGCTGTTCCTCGGCTTGCTCCTGGCGATGTTTCAGGTTTCTGCTAGACAATTAACAGTTAAGAAATGTGTATTTGAGGAGCTGTCTTTGTTTGCACCATAATTCATAGGTGCTTCACAGAAGCTTGGGTAGTCTACCAACTGCTAGTGAGTTTAGTCACCTTCCGTGTGTGTAAGCATGTCTAAATTCTACAGGATATTGTGGAAGTATTTTTCTTTTTTGATAGGTATCTCCACTGTTTTGTGCTGCTTTTTGTTAGACTTCAGTGATAATTGCATTCCCTTTTTTGCATGTTATGAGATCCTCCTAGTACCTTTCGTGTGTGGTGTTTTGAGTGATATGCAGCAGTCACAAAAGGCAGTGAGCAAAGCTCACTTCTTTCATGGGATTGCTGACCTCCCCCTGCCATACACGTTGGGGAGGTGAGCACAGTGACAGGTATGATTATTGTACCTCATCACAGTTTCCTATGCATCTTCTTTTTTTGTAGAACCAGGTAAAACTGTGGCACCTGCAGTGAGTTCTAGTGCCAGCAGAGGTTCCTTGTGAATCAGGTGATCTCTAACCCTTACTTATGCTCTATATACAGTGCTGTACCCTCTCAGTAAAAGGAATGATTTGGGGCAGAAGTCCATTATTTCTGGACCAGCTTCATTTAAAGTTACTAGCTCACCTTTGAACTGCTGTTCATTGTCTGGTGGCTTTACAAAGGAACAGCTGAGGCTTTTGAAACTTAAAAATCAATTAAAGAAAAATCTGCATCTCTGCATATCCATTTGTGACCTCAAAGTGGAGGAGGCACGGAGATGCCAGATTGATTCCATTTTCATCTTGGATAAATATTGATACTGAAATATGCTTTACCAAGATCTGCTGAAATTTCTGGAAATAATATCTACCTACAAGGCATTGTTAGTGCCCTGACCCAGCTGAAGATAGAGTATATTAAAATAGTATTAACACAGAATAAAATTAACTGGCTGAGTACAGTGGGTTGCAGTGTCATTTTGTCTAGAGGGCTGCTGATGTGACTTAAGTAGTGCTGCTGAGCCTCAGCTGGGTGTAGCTGTGCAGCTCTGGGTCTGACAGTCTCAGCTAAGCAGGATGTTTGCAGTTGTCAGAATGGCGATAGACTCAACATTTCATTGGCTCTGTTTATGCAGCAACAGTTTATATTTAGTAATCTTGAATTCTAGTTAACAGCATTACTTTTTACAAGAAGAAGCAGAACCTTTTTATTCAAGTCAGGTGGTAAACCACAGCCTCCTAGTCCTTAAGGGAGCTTGAAACGGAGGCAGGTAGAGATGGAGCAGGTTACAGACCTGCTGATCACTGTTCTATTTAAAGTTGAGATAAAGTAACAAACAAAAGACCCTGAAATCTAAAGCAGGATTCCTACCCATGATTGATCATACTGTTATTTTTACTTATCACTCAAATATTTGTCTTACTCTGATTTTAATGGTTCTAGGTAGGTTATATATTACTTCTAGTCTTTAGATGTTTCTTAGATGGAAAATGTAATATAAAAAGGATTCTTTTTTTGTTATTACCTTCTGTGAATCCAATATTTCATTTGTTTCTTGGCACCTTACTTGGTTAAAAAGCTATAAAGGAAGAAGAATAGTGCTTTATGGATAGATGCGAATCTCAAACTAGGCTACCAATATAGTGAGAAAGCCTTTTGGTTCTTGGTTTAAGTATGGCCAGAATCCCTCTATCTTGATGCTTCAGTGTGTGCTGTGTAGCTTGGCTCCTTCTTTGGGATGCAAGGGACATGTTTTTTTGGAACATCTGGCTGGCTGTTCAGGAGATGCCAGTTATCTGAGTGTTTGAAAGAGATGTCCTTTTGGGTAAATATGTACTCATTCATTCTTTAATATTAATAGAATGAGACAATGCATGAAATTCTGGCTCCATCAATTTGAATGGCAGAACTCCCACAGATTCCAGTGTGGATTGGCTTTTTCCTTTTGGCTCTTGGTAGCTATTCCTCGTTCTTCTTCTCCTCTCTTATCACTGCTGCAAGGAGCTGTTCAAGGAGAGGAGAAGAGCGAGCAAACTCCACCTAATTTAAACTGTCACCCAGTAATTGTCCTGCGAGGAATATGACATTCTGGTAGTCATGGGCCTTGACGGTGAACTCAGACCCTGAGAGACCTTTCCAAGAATATGCTTCATCGGTCTCCTCCAGAGACTTTTGACATTCTCTTTTGCCTTTTTGCTTATGTCACTGTAAATTAGGCTTGTGCCATTTGATTCAAGTAAATAAATGAATCTGAACTTTTTTTTTAGTCTGCTCTTCGTGTTGATGGAAAAATATATGGGTTCAGTCAGGACAAGGACTTGAGACCTTTGAAGGAACTCTGTGAGCATCCTTACTTCACTGGTGGCCTTGTTAAATGTACTGCAAGTGGATGTTGACCCGCTCTCTACTTACAAATCTCACCTTCCTTACCTTTCGATAAAGAGTTTTCCAATATCTTGAAATAGGGAGCCAAGAGGGTTTGCATTAATGACAGCATACGTTCAGTGCCTTTTTTATGGTGGCTTTTTAAAATGTCTGGTCATGCCTGAGAATGTCAGTACCAAGCTATATGGTTTGAGGTCTTTGGTTTCATCTCTTGTACCATTGGGTTAAAGTACCCTTGGCTGGGTGTGCTGGTCTTCCATTGTTACACTCGTTGGAATTCATCATAGTTGCTGTAGAGGAACTGTTAGGTCACAGCTTGAACTGGTGACTGGGCACCTGGTGAAGGGGTGTGCCTGGCCCTGGGAGTGCAGACAAGTTATTTGCACCTATGCTCCTCACTCAACCAGAAAGAGTGGAGCCCATGGGTTCAGATAAGGGCCAACCACTGAGGGAAGGGTATCCCTTGGACCTAGGCTGCTTCCTGAGGAGGAGTGCTGTGTAACCAAAGAGCCCCTCCACCAGCTGGGTGAGTTCATTTCTTCTTTCACTGTATGACTGTTGGTCTACCTGCAAATATTTTTGCCTGCTAGCACCGAGAATCTGTCAGATGTTCTTTCACTTTTTTTGTGAGTAAAACAGCTACCTGGAATAAATGTGAGCTAGCTTAATTTCTTTAAACCTCGTATTCACTTAGCACCATTGGAAAATAACACGAGGTGCAAAGGTAATTTGGTCTCTGATTTCTCTTGGAGCATAAGTTCAGGAACCTGTCTTGTCTGCTGCTTTGAACTTCTTGTAGGAACTTTGCATGTCTGCGCATCTAATCTCTTGTTGTAAACTAGTAAAATACCGCTACAAGTGTTTAAAAACCCCGTTCAAGTAAGAGCAGTGATTCAGCAAGCTCAAGTGTATATAACGCGGTGGCAATCAGTCAATGTAATACTTACTCTAATGATGCAGATAAATTGTACTTGCTCTTCTCTCTGTTTATGCATTTATTTCTTCTTGCTGTGCACAATTTTAGCGCCCAATTTATCAACCTCAATTACAGGGGTAGAATTTGATCTCTTTTCCTGCATCATATCTATGTGCAGCCAGATGGGTGCATTGGCTGCCATGTTTTTTAAAAACTAAAAACACTCAGCAGCCCATCTGGAATCTCGGTTGGCGTTGGCTAAAGCCAGCACTGAGCAGAGATTCCAGATACGTGCCAGCAGCAACACATTTCCTACTTTAAATTTAACAAGTCTTTTCAGTTCTTGACTTAAAAGTTAAGACTGAATCAAAAACTTCATTTGCTCCAGAAATGCAGAAGTTTGCTGAAATATCTGGGACTGCTCTTCAAATATGCTAAGAATCAGCTACCGCTGTTCTAAAGCTGTGTTTTTGTTGCAGTTGAAGAACTGGGCTGCAGTATGTGCAGACATTTTACATTCTAGCTCTGATGTAGCTACCGCATGTGCCACTAAGCCTGAACTTTGGTAGTTTGGGCTTCCATGTGGAATATACTAACCTGTTAGGAGATGTGGTTACAACTTTTGGATAGCTTTCTCAGACTAAAAATGATTACTTTGTACAGAGATGGAGTGTACTGGAAAATCTGACCTGCCAAATTACTGATAGCACACATGTGAGATTTCAAGGGGTTCAAATAAGAGCTGCAATGGAGACTAAGTGTATAGGAGAGTAGGGGTGGGAATCCTCCCCTTATCTGACTCCACCTCTGGAGAGCACTATTCTTGCCTTTAGTATATGTTTAGTATATGTAAGTAAGTATATGTAGTATAGTAAATGTATATATAGTATAGTAGTAAAGTGTAATATAGTAAGTATAGTATATGTATAGTACATGTAGTATATGTAAGTATAGTATATGTAAGTGTATGTGTAGTATATGTATATTATATGAACTTTAGTATATGTTTATCTTGGACTCTGTCAATGTGAATGAAAAAAATGTGTGAAAAATGACAGAAAAAAACTTTTTTTTTCTTTTAAGGAATGCTGTTGAAAGTTAATTGCTGTAGAAAACTTATGCAAGAGTGGGAAGCTCTCCAGAATCTGGTTCTGGATTATTATTTTTTGCCTACAGGGTATACTTGTAGTAAGAAATAAAATGGAAAGCTTTATTTTGTGACTCAGTGGAGCAAAACTGACCCTTCTTAGAAAGGGCTCTCTCTAGCAAGAGAGGAAAAGCAAAGAGATTGTCCTTTCCAGTACTTCAGTGGACTGTCGTTGTGCCTCAGCCTGGTTTTGAGGATAAAGAGATGATTGAGCAATTTAGACTACTAAACAGCTGTATTAATACACGGTTCAGGTTTAGTGCAGTTTTATCTCTAAAAAAAGACTGATTTCTTTACTTGGAACTTAACCTTTGGTTTTTGGATGTCAGTGGTTCCTTTAAAGCAAACAAAACAACAAGCAAATAAACAGAATACCCTGGCAAGGATGAAGGATTTCTTTCCTTCTTATAACTAGATGCTTAAATCTAAGTTCCAGCTTTGTTGAACTGTGGCCAAATGGTGAAAAACTCCATACCCATTTTTTTAACAAAGAGCTCTGATCTGTGACAATGTATTCTCTGAGTAAGTTGCAAAGACTTGTGACGGTGTGCATGGGATCTTTAAGCTGTCTCCATTTTCATCTGTGATGAAGTATTCAGAGACTTGCATTCTAACACAAGAGCCATAATAAAGTCTGCCTTATTTACATGTAAGTTATGGGGTATAAAATCTAATGCATTGCACTGCAATATTAGAAATTAGCTCTTTTTTTTTTTTTTTTTTTTAGGTTGCAAGAGGGTTTTTGTTTCTTTAGAGTACATTTCAAGTCTAAGCGCAGCATGTTGGAGAACTTATTCCGCCTTTAAGGGGGAAGAGAGTAGATGGAAAAGCGCAGGTAGTTTGCTTCATCTGTGCATAGAACTGTGCTGACGCCATTATTACAATGCCTCTGTTAACAACTTTGAGGTTTTCTTCCTTTTTTTTTTTTTTTTTTTTTTTTTTTCCTTTTTTTAAGCAATAGCTTCCAGTATATCAAGTCTGAGTTCTCCCCAGGCTTTTCTTCTACATGCTTCTTAATGAAAGGTGTGCATCTGGGTGAAAATGCAGTGTGTGTTTGCTTGGTTCTGTGGACCGGGCTGCTGTATTTAGTGGGGTGGCTGGGGGAGATGAACTGAGGATGCCCTGCTCTGTTGAAGGACTCCTCTCTGCTGTGTGGAAAAGAGGAGATGCTATGGATAGATGTGGATCCTGCCGTTTCTAGTTACTGGCTACTGCAAAGATGCTGTGCCTTGGCAGAGGCTGATGTGAGATGGGATGCTTAAAAGTTTTGCTGTCCTGTGATCTGTGAAATAGGCTGGGCTGCTGGGTCAATTTGTAGAATAAGTGGTTGCTGCCTGGTTATTGCAGCAAAGTAAAGCTCGAAGGATTATGGGCTCATCTTTTGAAACCTGACTGGCTTGCTACCACAGGGTGCCCCGCCATCAGCTTGTTCCTTTAGTCACAGAATATTTTGTTATCATTATTATAGTTTAAAACAGTACTGTAAAATTCAGGGGTCTGATATCAATTTACAGTCTAGGTGCTGTGTTTCATTTAATGTTCTTATGAGAGCATTACGCTTAGTAAGAACATAGGACACTGCACTCTGTTCACTTAGAGCAGTATTTGTGCTTGTCCAGCTGTGGCTAAAGACATTTGAACTTCGAATGACATGACTTTAACATGTGAGAACTGGCTGGGCCAGCACAAACAGTGCCAGAACCTTCCAACTTATTTTGAGTTTCCCAGGTTGTGTTTCTTTAAAACTGGAATGACTTTGAGCAGGAAGAAAATGCTAAAGCTTTAGCATAATGATGTGTGGGTGTGGTGTCAGGAACTGTTATTTCCCTTGAGAATATTTGTCATGCTTTGAATAAGATCAGAAATAGATTTGAACGCTTGCTGCTGTGAGGTTTTCTTTTTTTACCTTCTTGGTATTTATTTATTCTTTTCTTTTGTTCGATGCTGTTCACCTTATTGCTTCCTTCTCCTCCCAGTACCTCTTAACCTGTCTGCATGCTTAGTCTCCAGCTTGTCCTGTCTGCCCTGTGGGCTGTGACCTGCCTGGGCCAGGAGGGAAGTGCTGCTGCTCTGCATTGCTCCGCGCCTGGCACGGCAGGGCTCTGATGTGTGTGAGCATGCTCCAAGGCTGTGCTCTCACTCCAAGGTAAATAGTCCTGCCTACTCCTGTGGTGTTATTTCCTATCTTCTGAAGATGAATCCAGCTTAAGAGAAAGAAAACCAAACAAAAACCCTACAAAACCACCTACCCAAAAGCAGCTCCATGTGCTGAAAGTTGTGCATATCCTCTGCTCATCCTTGCACAATGCTGAGCAAGTTCAGCTGAGAACCTTCCTCAGGAGCTGTGCTGTGGTAACTTGTTCAGCATGTCAACAGATGTGGAAGGTGCAGCCTTAGCTGGGAGCCTTTGTGATGACCTATGAAGCCTCCTGGTCACCTGAGCTCGGCTCCTGGCTTCTGGAGTTTTCAGTTGGAACAATAGAGCTGTGTGCTCACTGTTTAATCAGTTCTGTGTGTGTGATTTTACTGCATATGCATAGCATCTCAAGAGGTACTGTATGCATGGGGGATTTGAAGCAAGAGCACGGGGTCAGCGTCTCCAACCTGGAACCTGTGGGATCCCTAGGTTCTTCTGGGGTAGCCTTGGGAGCCCTGCTCAGTTGCTTAAGAGCACCTCAGATGGCTTGTGAGTGAGGAATAAGTTGATTTCATGTGCGTGCCCACATTAGACATGCAGAGTCTGTATTATGTGCTGATGGAGACAGGAAATATCTTCATCTGCGTTTTAGAATGAACCTGGCACAGCTCGGGTACTACATAAGCAAAATTGGATATCATCATCCATAGCTCATTTTTATTAACTTTGGTACTGATATCAGCATTTCATAAATGAGAGCAGCATCTCATACCAAGCCAGCTTGCTTCTCTGATTTGCAGCTGATGGGTTCTGGGTGGCAGCAGGCCACTAACTCAAGGCAGAATTTTAGCTACTGCTCCAGCTATTTTCTGTTCAGGAACTCCTGTCAATGTAAGTGTGGTTACTGGCCTGTGTTGTTTACGTGGGTGCATGGCAAGCTGCTCTTTCTGAAGTTATCTATGCTTTCAGTGTCACTTCCAACTTTTCCTTGTGGTTTTCCCCACAACAGAAAAATTATTTGTGCCTTATTTTAGGCAGTGATTGTTAAAGCGGAGCATTGAGCTTAGTATCTTGCTGGTAGTTACTTGCTCTCCACTGAGGTAGAATTCCCTGTTGCTATACACATCTTATTGTTTGCTCAGTGTCCTCAAGGACCTAGAATATGCCGTGGTTCACTATATCCTGTTTTTCTGTGCAGTTGCAGCTTTGAGACTTATTGGTTCCTTTGTGCGTGTAGGCTCCTAATGCTTTGTATTGGTAGAGGGGCAGCATGGGTGGTGGTGTGTTTGTGTCCAGCAGTAAGGATTTACGAGGCCCGTGAGAGGCTGTTTGTTATGTCTCCTTTTCATATTGGAGTGGAAATGGTTACTTGGACTAGGATCATTCTATGCCTGCAGAAAACCTGGGGTGGTGGTGACAGCTGTCATCCATAATGTATGGACAGGATAATCTGCCTTTGCTTAGAAACATCCTCTGTTTGCTCAATAATTAAGATGTGAATGAACAGTTCTAGCAGAGTTTTATTGTAAAAACTGCAACAATTGATAGGTGTGCTTCAATGCAGAAGTCAGACGGAGTGCACACAGCAGGTGTAGCCTTTTCACAAGCAGTGTAAGGACACTTGATAAATAAGCTGAAATCCTTGAGGAAAATTATGCGGTGTTTCAGGGGATGTGTGTTATCTCCTTTTATCGGGCTCTGAGCTGTTGTAGGGAGCACAACAACAGGGGATTAGTAATAGTGGGATTAGTAATAACATACCTTAACATAGTAGGGGGGGGGGGGGGGGGGGGTGTGCATCACGTTATGAAACAGGAGAGTGCCTCCAGGAGGAGGAATGTTCTGAGTGTTTGGAGGTCAGCTGTTTGGTGTGGGGATATTTATTTTCTTTGGAGGGCAGGGAGGACAGCTGTAGTCATAGGTTGGATTGTGCTTGACAGGACTGAGCATCTGATTTTGCTAGTTAAATGTGTTGCAGTAGAAGTCGTCATGGCCTTGTTTTTTGAGAGGCCAAGTGTCTGGTCCTTGTCACTTTTCCTCTTGTAAGCTGAACCGTTGCTGTTTTCAGCTGGTACGTTCTCCAGTGATTTTGAGAGGGAAGAAGTTGTTCCTTAAGTCCCTGTTCTTCAACCCTTTTGCTCTTTGCCTTGATCTTCAGGTAATTATGTTATTTCATTACTGAATCGATGATAGCAGAGGCTGTTATCTTTGTGCAAATGCCTTGTTTAAAAAAAAAAAAAAACACAACTTCTCTCTGTCCTCTGCTAACCTGCTTTTCAGTATTGCCTATTGGCTTCTTTCTGTACAGTGCCTTTAAAATGCCTCTTCAGTGAAAGTGGAGTGTTATGAGTCTCACTACCTCCTTTGGCTCCTCCATTTCTTCAGGGTATTATCTTGTCCAGGCTTTTCTCAGCTAACCGGTTCTGATTAATATATGCTAGTAAGGCTGTTTTCTCAGTCAAACTCCTGTCGGTCCATTCACAACACTTCTACTAACCTACTTGTCTGTATAACTCTTCCTAGAAACTCCTGTAAACTTCTCATCTGGTTATTGTATCTGATAGATACTTTTTGTCACTCTTGAAAGCTATATATAACTGTAGCCCTCTCCGCTTAACTTTTACTTCCAGGCTTTCCAATGTCTCTTGTCACTTCTGCTCTGCCACTTACGTGTCAGACGTTTCATGATCCATCTTTGCACTTTATTCTCTGTGGCTCCGTATATGTTAATTTGTGACCTCCCTGTGCTGTTCTGCTGATGTCCCTATCCTGTCCCTCTTAAAGACCTGTGAATACCGTGCTGCTCAGAGAGCTGAGCTGACAGGCGTACCAATTCTTGACTATTCCCCAAGTCAAGGTTCAGATTAGTTTTTGGAAAATGCCTTGTTGGCATCTTGCTGGCAGCGCCCACAAAGCAGTAATACTTCAAGTGGAAATTGGTCTGACTTGGTACGACTTCTCCACTTGTAACTCCTGGCATGGATGGCTGAATCATCATCATCTAAATAGACAGTGCTGTGAACAGATGGTAAATAATTTACAAAAAGTGAAGCTGTGAGCAGGCCTAAGATTGAACTTGGTGTCATATCTTTCTTACTGTCATAGAAGTAGACTTGCAGCTCTGAATCGCAGCAGACTATACTCCATTTATAAGATGAATTTTAAATCATTTAAGAGTAAATGAGACAAAGCTGAGTTTCTTGAATTAATCTAATAACAGGCGATGATCCCCCAGAACAGAGGGCTCTGGAAAGGCTGAAAATCATTCCGGGAATTCATCTTCTTTCTTTACCCAGGAGCCCTGGTCCAAAGTCATGGCCAAGCTACTTGTCATTTTCACTTCAGCTGTTCCACTGACGTGCTCAAACCTCACAGTAGGTGCTGTGTCAAAAAGTTCCCTGATGTTTGAAGAAACAGAGTTAACTGTGAGTCGGGAAAGGTACTACAGGAGGAACAAAATCAGCCCTTTGCAGTCTGTGCTGGTAGCTGAGTGCCTAGGAATGTTTACCGCCAGTCATACTTCTGTAAAGCTGGAGCAACTCTGCTAGTAGTTCCCACCGCCTAAGATGACAGCACCTGCAGGTGTTGCAGTGAGAAAGGCAGGGGCCTGCAGTCCCTGGGTGGGCTGTGGACCTGCTCCTGCTAGTGGTACTGGGCTGACGGTACTAAATGACTTCCTCAGCTTATCATCCTGTTGACATTTGTTTTTATTTTCATTTGTTGCTAGTTCACAGAGCTGTGCTTTTCTCCAAACCATCTTAAGGGAAACGCAGAATATTAGCGCTCATTTGATGTTGTGCTGCAATATATAGAAGCTAATTATCTTTCGGGTTTCAGGTGATAGCTTTGAAACTGGAACCAAGATAAAAATGAAGGGATGCTTTGACATTCAGCAACATATATTTGCAAATAACCAGTTGAAGGCTGCGTTGTCTCAGTGCTGTGTTTTCTCCATGCAACTCTGTTATCAGCTCTTGCTGGGGGAACATGATCTGAGTTGCTGTAACAGAACTTAGAGGAAAATAAAACTAAGAGGTACAGTATGTTTTCTTGCTGTCTTTTTGGTCAGTTAAGTCTGTCCAGATGTCTTCAGTCTCCTGCAGTAGTTAAGGTCTTGGCTGGGGATCATGCCCAGTTGCTCCCTGCAGCAAGTATCTGTTGGAGGCTGTGTGGGCTGGGGGCTGCTTGGTCTTATCTCTTGTGAAAATGAGTTTGTCTCTGCTGAAACCACTGGGCTGAGTATTGACTCTTATGGCTTGAAGCAGCAGTCACTGTTCTTTTGAGTAATTCCGTGCTCTATAAGAGACTGTTACCAATCTTTGTGGGATTCTGCCATTGCCTGTCTCCTAATGTAGAAACTTTTTCCAGTGAAGGATCTTATTTTTGGCAGTGCCTATAGATGTGTTGACAAGACTGGAGCTGCTGCTGAATTCCCTGGCTTGTAGTGCAGCCTGCTCGGGCCAGCTGTGCTGTCACTGTCCCCTGCCCCCCCAGGTCACTGCACTCTTTCTAAGCCCTGGATGTGTGCACCACGTGGACTGTGTAACCCTTCCAGCTAGTGCTTTCTTTCTTACAGAGCAAAAACTCTCCAAACAAAAATAACTTGCAGTCTTTTCTAGAAGCAAACTTAGTGCAAATGTTACCTGACATTTTGTAGTCAGCTTTTAGCTATAGGATGTAAGGGAGTTTAATGGGGATTGATCTGTGAAAAGTCTCAGATTTTTATTTCAGGTTCTTACCCAGGTATTCTTTGAACTTGCATGCTTAAATCAACAAAGTCTCTAGGAAGGCTGCTGTGCAACAGCGGCTGGATTCAGCAGTAGACACAAAGAGAAGCTTAGGTTTCAATCAAACTGATGGGTGGAAATGTTGTTGGGAATATCAGAGCAGTGATGATATAGAAGCTGTATCACTGCCGTGGGTGACTTTCTTTCATCAGCCTTGTGTCTAATAGTACAACTTTGATTACGATTCCTGCACAAAGAGAAAAAGGGTATAATTCTGCCAAATGAGAAGTTACATGATTCATTACAAGGACCCTTAATTTGCCTTATTAATTTTTTAGGAGTAATTTATGAAATCTATTAAGTGTGGTAGTCTTGCTCAAAACTTAGCATGATCTCAAAATTGCTAAAATTTCTCAGAATTATTTTTGAGATGAGTGCTGTCCTGTGCTAAAAATTATGTTGCACTGCTGCAATCATTTCTTAGCTGGATTCACTCCATCACACAAGCTCTTTATCTGAAATTGCTATAAGCCATAACATAAAGCTTTTTACTTACACACATCTAATTGAGGGAATATTTATTTGGTGCATATTAAATCCAAGCTGGCCTACTTCTGAAGGAATATTTATTACTTTAAATCTCAGTACTTTGAAGAGCGAAGTTTTAGAGCAACTCTTATTCATATGACAAAGTTAATTAGAAAGTTGTGGGTTGTGGTGTTTTTTTTTAGCTCCTATAATATATGAAAGGGAGTAGTATAGTGTTTGACAGATATGGTAAATCATGATTTGTTAACAGCGTTAAACTGTAAATGAAAATTTGACTTTTATTGGGCACATTTTGAAACTGTTTATAGCATATGCATGGAACTACACAGACAAATTGATATATGTTATAGTTCAGCGCTTATAGCACAGCAGCATCTATTCTGCTTTTCTAGCCGGATCACACTGTTCGGATGTGTAAAGTGGAGGCACGGTCCTGCTGCTGGCCTGGGAAAGCCAGTCCAATGTCTCTTCATAAACTCATGTTTTTATACATGTGAAGCAATGTAAAGAACCGAAGTGGTGCAGCCTCATCTCAAATATGCCTTAGAAGCCAACCTGTTAGCTCTTGCTATGGCTGTGAAGCTGTGCTTATGCTTCTAAGTAAATGCTGTAGCACGATACCTGGATCATTCCACTGGGGAGTTTGCAGCTTGCTGCTGTTACAGCCACTTCTCTCCCAAACACCCCCTGAAGTGCAACTTATGTGTATTTTGAGAGGAATCTGTCCCTGAGTAAATAGTGCTCCCTTTTTGGTGATAAAGATCAAGCTCCTGTGTTAGAAATCAGCAGTAAGAACAGCAGCTATTGGAGTGAGGCCATTGTAGTTATGTGGAGCGCATATTCAAAAATCGGTGAGAGAAGTAATTAATTGACTGTGATGTAATGTGGCAAAATGTTGGATGTTGCAGGTCTCATGCATCTGTGCAGCCCTGTAGTGAGCTATTTGTGCCTTAGACAGGGTGGTTCTGCTTAGAACTTGTAGCTATTTGCTCTATAATTACAGCTTCCTTCTACCCAGCTAAAAGAGCTTTCAGTCTGAAGTGAATTCCGTCCCAATCAATGTCCTCAGGATGTTACACGTTCATGGCAGGGTGCGCTTGGCCGAAATGTTGGTGCAGCTCGTGCAAGGAGTTATGCTTCTGATATGTCACTTGTGAGTGTCACCTGATTTATTTCACTTGAGGTGTCCCTAAGACTGGCCAAATGCTGAAGTTTGTTCTCTGTTCTATTGGAGTTTCTAAAGAGGAATGCTCTACTGATCTGGACAGTGTGTCCAGTCATTTTAGGTCATTAAGACATTGGAGGCATTTGAAGACTGATTTGATCTATTTTTTTAATGCAATTGCAACAATCCCAAACGTAATGAGCTCATGAAACCAAGGTGAAGATTATAATATATGAAGTATGGACTAGGGAAGAAGGGGTGCTATGAAACCACCAGGCAAACTGGGCATATGTGGGAATTTGTGGTAGTTCTGCTGTCACCTTTAATTTTTGTTGTTGTTGCTGTTGTTGTTCCTGGGATCTTCTGTTACCTTTTTCTTCTTCTGGCTTGGTGTTCTTAAACTGCAAGGTGTAACAGTACAGCCTGTACACTACAAAGCATTGATTCCCGACTTGTGAAGTAGCATAAAGAACAATTTTCTAAAATGGTAAAAAAAAAAAACCATATGCTTAGGGAAATAGCCTATGACAAAGTGACTGGAAGGCAAATACCATCCAATATGTTCTGCGTCTTAAAGTATGTAATCATAGCAGAAATGAATCTGGTGGAGAAAATGGATAACCCAACCACAAATTCAAGGTGCCATTGGCTTTTGGCTATCTATCATAATGTCACAGTTGAATTCAGCCTGAGAATATTATGGAAAAAAAAGCAGTAAGTATGGTTCAGTGATCTCTTCAGGAGGAGAGAGTAACTGAATGGCGATAATGCCAGTGAGCCAGCCTAAGTTGATGAGAAAATGAATCACGAATGGCTCTGAACGTTGCTGATGTCAGTATTAGATTTTTGGTACAGATTTTCAGGTAGATAAGCATCTCCTTGGTCATTAGCTAGATGGGAAGCTGCACATGAACAGTAGCCCTATGATAGAAGTACAGAAATAACATTGGGTTGCCAGGTTAAGCAAAGGGAACCACAGATTCTCCTGAGAAAGTTGAAGATACAAGATGCTGACTGTGTGGAGCTCACTGACCTTGTATTTTAACTACTACTTACCTTCAGTCGTATCAATAGCTACAATCTGCTACTCTCCAAGTGCTTATTTTTCAGTAAAAGTAAAAATTGTCCTTAGCTCTTGTTGCATGCTGCCTGTTGGGGAATGTTTTCTATTTTGTTGGAACGTGAGCAGCTTTTTCCATGACTGGGTTCTTAAAGATAACTGAAAAGTTACGTGTTATTTTTAATTATTTTTTTTAAGTGAAGACACTTCTGATTCCAAATGCTCTATTACTGCTAGCAACAGTGTGGGAGTCCCAAGTGTGGCTGTGTGCTGGGAGCACTGTGAAAAGCAATGAGCTTGATGTTCTGAAGATGGTCATGAGGGAGCTGCTCAATGCTTACAGTGGTCATTAGATATTAAAAACAAACAAAAAAACATAGGTGTCGTTTGCAGAGCAGTTTATTGCCTACTGAGTTAGGG
Source organism: Alectoris magna (assembly GCA_030625065.1). Classification (NCBI taxonomy): domain Eukaryota; kingdom Metazoa; phylum Chordata; class Aves; order Galliformes; family Phasianidae; genus Alectoris; species Alectoris magna. Next base: position 12,113,765 of record CM060572.1, read on the forward strand.
AAGATAATTGAGGTGAAGGGAATGTTGTATTGGATGTGTCTCCGTGACACCAGCAGACCTGGTAAGTGCATGGTTGATATATTTGGGACATTTTAACAAACAAAAGAAAAAGAACCCAAGCACCTCAGTACGATGACTTGCTTCTCATGAAGCAGCTTGTTTGGTAGAAATAACTTCAGCAAGGCACTGAGTGTGTTTGCAGGTAGGGGTGGATTCAAGCTTTTCTTGGAACAGGTGTAACTACACAAGGAGCTCTAAAAGGTAACTGTGAACGTACAGGTAACACAGTGGATTGTTGGCACATGTGAGTAGTTGCTGTTTGGCTAATGTGACTGCACAGCTTCTGGTCCGGACAGGTTTGTATCTGCCTGCAAAAGACTGAGAACAACCTGTGGGGAAGAGAGAACTTCCCCTACTGCTGCTTCATTGCTCTTCCAAAATACTGCTGCCTGTGCCACTGCGTGACGAAATCCAGCAATATACAGCAGTCTTCCCAGGGCTGCACACATCTTTGCACAAATGAGCTTGGGAAGCTCTGTGTTGGTGCCTCTTAAGATTCAGAGGCAGTCTGTACTAGGAACAGCCAGCTTCTGGCATCTCATCACTCCGGAATGTGTATCGTACTCCAGAATTCTCGTGTTCAGTGCTGGGATTGTTTGTGATGTAAGGTACAGTGTATCACAAGTGAGGGACATTGCAATCTGTCTCTTTAAATTAGCAATCTGTTAAAAAGATCAAATTAAAATTAAGGATGGATTTCCATTCTCCCATGCACGTATTTGGCTGACGTGCAAGTCAACAAGAGTTCTGAGTGCGACTCAAGATGCAATTTGGCCCTAAATTAATTTCATTAGTAAAACTGAAATTCAAACATGGTGTGAATGAGACATCTGTTAGTCTGCTGATTCATGTCTAAAGAGAAATGTCATAAGGATTTTTAGGATGCGATGCTGCATATGAGGCAGCTGCACTGACGTTGCTATCAGTCTGTTTCAAATGAAGCCTTAAACAATAAACCCTTCTGCAGTTCTTTTTGTTCTAAATGTGTCTTTGAAAATGCAGAGGAAATTAATGTGTAATGTGAGTGAAATGAGATAGGAGTGCAATGACAATGGATAGAGCCTTGCTGTTAGTGCTGACCCAGGGTGCTTTGGTAGATTATCATCCTCCAAAGTCTCTTTAAGTCCTGGTTGTGTTTTTGTGTTCTTTCCCCCACGAAGCCAGAACTTCAGGTGTGGCAGCACTGTAGTAAAGAAATCATGTGCACAGGAACTGTTGGCTGTAAATGGCTGTCTGTTACCCCCTTGCGTGAGCTGGCATTTTTATCTGCCTTTCCAATTCCATTCCATTGGATTTAATCTGTGTTGGTGCTTTTTTTTCCCTCGTTAGAAATGTATCTGTTCCTATTGAGTTACTTGCGTAATCACGAAGCTTCGCTAATGGTGTCAAAATGTTATTTATTTATGTTTATTTGTTTTTATTAGCTTTTATGGCATCTGTTTCCTTTGGCATGTGAGCTTCCCTGCTGCTAAAACCGAGATTTAGGAATGTGAGCTGAAGCTGCTGTGGGATGGCACTGAATTCCCTCCTGATTTCTCTTGGTGGATGCCTGGGTGTGCAGGGTTGGCAGGGCTGGTCCCACAGGGTGGGTAGCATTCCTCTTGCAGCGTGGAATAAGCATCAGGAACACCAGAATTTCAGAGCAATAACAATCCCGTTTTCATGCAAATTTCCCAGGAGTAACAGAGGCATATTACAGATGACACATTAGCAGGCTTGTCTTTAAATAGAATGTTTTTTCAAAGCCTTCCTTGGGGCACCACTGACTGTTCAATGCAAAATTAATGGATGCGTTCTCCTGATAGAATAACAAGAATTTGGAGATGGGGAGACACCCTAAACTTGTCTCCTGCCGGATTGTGCATATCTTTTGTTTTTCTCCATGCACCTGGATTGAGGTCTTGATGTTCTGTAGCAAGGGAGAGTCCCCTCATTTGTAGTGCAGTGACCTCCTTTAGAAGAAAGAGCCTTCTGTGTAAGCCTGAGCGACTGTGTGCAGAGCAGTAAGTGCAGCTGCTCCTGATGGCGCGAGCACAGGACATGTGCTCTCCAGCAGCTGGAGTGCTGGGAGGGTGTGGAGCATCTTTTAAATGCGGCTCTGGGGAGGTACACCTTGGGACTGGGGTGTAATAAATAACACACTGCTGGGATAATAACAAAGTAATGAGGGTGATAGTGTCTATACTGGTGCCCAGTAACCACAGGTGCTGTCTGCTGCCCCTTGTGCTGAAGCCATGTAGTGTTCAAGGGGTGACAAGCAGCTGCACCACAATTAGTGACAGAGGTAACAAGTGAACAGCAAGTGTACTTGGGCCTTATTTTGAAGGGTGAAGTGTTATTTCCCACCCTGCCTAGTCTGCTCTACTCTCAGACTTCAAGGATTGAAACAGGTTGTCATACCGCCTGTTAATCCTGTTGATGGTGGTGAATATAGACAGTTGTCACCGATAAGCGTGTACTTCTATGAACAAACAAGTCCAGCAGTCATCTCACTAGCAGTGCTGCGGGAAACAAAGTATACCAGTAAGCATATTATTCTTTCTGCATACCCTTGAATTCAAATTAGTGGTTCATACTCATCAATCACTGTGAGAAGGTGCTGATGCAACTCATGTATCTCCTGTAAGATCAAAAAGTCTTGAAAACTTTTCTTCTTCTGAAGACCATCTATTTATCTTGTCTGAAACTAATGCATACTCTGAAATGTTTGGGGGTCAGAGGCAGTAGGTAGAGACAAAAACACCATTCCCAGAACAAATGTCTATTTCTGTAGACTTGGTTAAACTGGAAGAGATATCAAAGCTGGCAAGCTTTGAAACGTTGTCTCTTGTACTTAAAACTAATGATTGACTTTCTTGGCAAACTATTTCCCAATCTCGGATTAAACCTTATTTTGAGCTGAAACCAGAGTTGGTTTTGGTTGTACGGTGCTGAGGCAGATGCGTTAGTAAAGGAGTAAAGGATTGGGAGTTTTGTCCTTTTTTTTTTTTTCCTCCTCTTTGAGAGAATAGAGGCAAAAAAGTAATTGCACTTCTGTTCTCAGCTCTTCTTCTGGATCCCTGATAGAGTTGCTTGACCTTAAGAGGAGTTTAAGTGAGCCTAATCAAGAATTGTTTAGCATCAGCAAATGTTCAGCAACTTTGATTCAATTGGTAAGGGTTCCTTGTTTGAATGAAAAATAATGAAAAGCTGGGAATTTTTTTTATTAGAGTGCTTCAATAACGACACGAGGAATTCTTATATCAGTGCATGTAGGAAATCTTGTTTGGTGGAGTATTAGTAAGCAATAAGAATGCCTGAATGGTTTTTTTTTCCCCGTGCACGTAGCATGCTCGTAGAATGCATTGCAGAAACAGTTTTGAGGTGTTCTATTATTATTCTGGTTCAATTCCATGCCTGTGTGGGAGCTGGGCTGTGAAGCCTCCTGTGATACAGAGCAAGGATGGGGGACTTCAGACAGAAGTTCTATTTTGTCTCTCTTTTTATTGAGATTTGATAGCCTGGTGCATCAGAAACTGCTTTCTAGGGCCAGCAGTGAGTTCTCGTGCTATCAGGTTTTCTTTGTTGCTTTTCTGGTTTTTGGCCTTCCTATTTTGAGAGATCTTTGGTGGGCAGTAGAAAGCAAGCGTTCTTGTGCGTTGTGCTGACACTTCAGAAGTTAGTGTGCTCAGAGCAATGGAAAAGCCAGCTGTGGGGAAGCGCAGGTTGTCTGGAAGTTGAGGGTTCAGCTCTCCCTACTGCAGGCATTGGGCACTATGTGTGGGTTCTGTGGGGCTGCTCCCCCAGCCCAGGTTGTGGGCAGGTTCATGTTGCAGGCTGTCGGTGCTGGGTGCCACTGCTTAGAATGAGCCCAGAAAGCCGTAACGCTGAAGGGACTTTCTGAAGGGAGTTTAAGCGTGATTTTGAGTTTGAGTAACGCAGGCGTTTGCTGGAGCGGTTATATAGCATCCACTCAGCAGCTAGGCTTTGTACAGCTTATGGCTGATCCTCCTGCCAAACTGGGGGAAGAGAGCAGACGTGCCTCTGTGCGGCGGGAGAGCATAGTTTATTACCCAGTAGGTGCAATTTAAAAAGATCTGAGGGAGAGATGACAGATGTGAAGAGAACTTATGTCCAAGTTGGGTCGGTTATATTTAGATGCCTTGGAATATTTGTGTTTTGAAATGGCTTTTTGAGAAATAGCAGTCTTAAAGCAGACCAAAGCAAAGCCCAACAACATGCCGTTTGATTTCACATCAAACCTTTAAGACAGGATAATATTCACTCCGGGGAGAAAGAATGGCTGAATAAATACGTAAAGACTTAAAGGTACTGAGGTTTTTGAGCGGTCAGTGAGCACTGTCCAGTCCTACCACTTGTCTACTGAAATTTCATGAAGCAGCTTTGTAAACTTAGAGTGGAATTTATCCGATGCTGTAATTACGGAGCTGAGGTTTTTGCACAAGCCTCAAACAGATTTGTACCGCAGTTTGTTGAAGCTGTTTTTTCTTCCAGTGACCTTCGACTCTGCCCTTTCAAATTTGTCAGCTGCTGAATCTTAACCTCCAGCCAACACAACTGAAAGTTTTTCAGCAAGTCTTTGCATCTCTTTCCCTTCCTTGACCTACACTGAGCACATACTTGAGTGCCTGGTGTGGTCCTCCTTCCTGCTCCCTGCTGGCATCCTCACCTATTGCCTTTCCTTTTGAAGTGGGTTAACAGCTCCTGGGAGGGCACCTGCTTGTCTCCAGCTGTGCAAAGCTGAGCCTGGTGGATTTCTGGTTCGGGGCACCGCTTGTGAACTTTGATTGTCAGAATGTGTTTCATCTGCTAATAAAATTACTGGTAGAAAAATGGTGGAACAAAAATTAATGGCAAGGTCTTTAAAAAAAGAAATAGTACTAGGATAGAAAACAGGTGATCCTTCTGTGTTTTTTTTTCACTACAAATTTAATATTTCAGTATATAATTCGTTTCCCCCATAAGGAATTTTTAATAGCTGTAGCATGAATTGTTATTTTTTAATGGTCACCTTTGTTTCATTATTTTTCCCAAGATGTACAGTTAGCATATATGCTATCTATATACTCACGCGTGTGTGTGTATGTAATTTTTACCTTTGAGTGGTGTGCACTCTAAGTTAGACTGTATGAGATGCAAATTTCGAGACCCCTTTCCTCCCCTCTCACGGCTCTGGTACATCTTTATCTGCTGCCTTCAGTCTCAGCTTGGTAGAAGTCATTACTGTTGGGGTTGTTCTTTCCTTTTGGCCATCCCATCTGTACTCCCACAGCTGTCCCTCAATCAAACTGAGAACGTCCTGGGTGTGCAAACAGCCAGCTGCGTGCAGCAGTAAACAAAGCTTTCCATCTTTTCGAAGATAAGCTACCAGTAGGGATTCATCACACTTCTGTTTTCCGTGTGCCATCCCCCCTATGTCAAACCAAGTTTCTTCTGGTTTTGTGTTGCTTTATTTACCACATCTTGCTACTGCTGCTTCATTCTCAATCCTGGAGACAAGTTGGAGCCACTCTTTGTGCCACAATTGTTGCATGCTTTCCTGAAGGCTCCATGGTGTCGCTTCTCCTGTGGGTCCTTGTGGGTGAGCAGGGCAGAGAGATGTGCAGGAAGCTGGTCCAGGGATTTAATGACCCGCTGTGATATGACATCTTTGTGTTAGTTGTGCCAATTCTTGTGATATTTAATCAGAATTCTATTGTGTTGTTTCCCAGAAGGCTTTGGTTCTTGGAGATGTGGGATTGTGCGAAGATTGTCTGGGTCTTTTGTAGTTGGTTTTCTTTGTTTTATAAAATAGATCCCTTGGTCGTTCAAGCTTTGAAGAAAAGCTTTAAAAAATGCCACCTGATAAAGGTTCAAAACCTGAATGGGAAAAACTATAAATGGCATATTATTTCTATATGAAGACACACAACAACAAAAATCCTCTTGTGACTATTCAGTGCTGTTTGTGAAAGGTCTGAGCTGTACTGTAAATTGGGAGGTAAGAGGAAGCGAGCACTGTGGATTTGTGTATTTTACTGTAGCACTTTATTCTTTCTCCAGAAAGAAAAAGGAGGGGAGGATAACAGAGAACTTTGAGGTGAAGTGTTGTTGAGGGGGGTACTGTGCACATCATATTCTTGGGGGGAAACAACAACAACATGTTCCTCTGTAAGCAGCTGCTGCTGCTTTTTAAGTGGCTTTAAAATATGAGCTAGATAGGAAGGAGGGTGGAATCTTTGCCTGCCGCTAGCTCAGAAATGAATATTTAGTCATGTAGAAAGGGTTTGTGAAAGCAGATTCCCTTTTCAAAGATGATTGTCACAGTAGCTTAAATTGTCTGCCAAGCATCATAATGGAGTTTTACTACTGTAGGGAAACAAAAGCAAAAGATAAGCTTAACTCACTGAAACAAAAAGAGAACAAAGGGAGAAAAACATCAGAACAGCAAAGACTCACGCTGATGACAAGGGAGCATGGCGATTTCCTTGCAAGTAACAACTTGAAAGGGGCTCTGGAAATAAGGTTAGCACACTGAACAGACTTGGAGTTGTTTCCATTCTGCAGCAAGCCTCAAATCCTGCGGTAGCATGCCTGGGGTGAGAGGTTTGTGGGCTCCAGAACAAAGCCACCCTCTATTTCCCACCAGGGGCTCTGAAGGCAGTATCTTGGGTCATGTACCGATCCAGAAATTTGTTTAGATGTTGAGGGCAACGGATACCCAAGTGGAAAAGTAACCCAAACCGATTTTGGGGTACTTAATTTTTTGCCATTTTTGTTTATCTGCTGGAAATTGTATCCATTAGTTCATGTTCTTAATTACCTGTTTTCAGTTGGTAATAAAGGCTAAAAGACAAGGCAGGAGAAGGTGACTCAGTAAAGCCATAGTTGTTGGAAACTGTTCCTTTCAAGCAGAGAGGAGATGGTTTGCATTTGAGATGAGCAGTTATGAGCCACCAGTGCTGTCAGAAGACTAGAGCTTGCCACCAATCTGCAGATGTCACACTTAGTCTCTGCCTTGCTCTTGCAGTCTGTAAGATTTAGTGTTTTGCTTTCATTTCTTAAATTGTTTATAAATAGTCATTATTGGATATGAAAGAGAAAGATTGTCTCCATTTTGTATGAAGTAATGAGTGAATATCAGCCAGGTGAATAGTTCCTGGGACTGTAAGGCATCGTTGATTGGTACATAGCAAACGATCTGAATCTCCAGAAATGCAGCTCTGATCCTGCATGTGCTTAGACCTTTAGGCTTCCTGTGGTGAATATTTGTGTGCCTAGATTTGAGTGCAGAGCATGAATTTGTGTTCACCATATTTCCCTGGAATAGGGAAAGACTTGCCAGGACCTAAGTTCAGTATCCCACTAAAACTCCTGTGAGCAACATGAAATGGGAAAAGCATATATTGTGTGAAGCTTTCACAGTAGCTCACTGGCCCTACTTTTCCTCCTTAAATGTTGCTTATGTTGTGTTGTTTTGTTTTGTTTTGGGGTTTTTTTTTGTCTTATGTTAAAGTTCACAAGGTATTTACATCAAGAAATGATGAGCAGGATCAGCAATGTGTGTCTGAGGCTTGCACCAAGCTTTTCTACCCTTGGAGTCAGGAGTGGTGCTGCAGGTAGAGATCTTGATGGTAGGAATCTCAGGTCTAAACTTGTGTAGTTAATTCATCCTTTTGCTTGGAAAGGGACCCCAGTATTTATTCCAGATCAATAGACCTGTTGTACAGCCCTTCATCAGTTTTGTGAACAGAAGAGGAGAAGGTAGGTTACAGCAAGGCGGATGAACTGTAGTTGTCTGCGTGTCCCAGGCTACTTGGGGACTTCAGGACATGCTGTGAGCCAGTTTGGGCTGAGCTGTCTTACTTTGGCTATTTGTCTCTCCTAAATTTTCAGTATAACTTCACAACCCATTTACTGTTATTGTAGCTCAGTTTTACGGCCTTCTGCCAAGCCAATCTAATTGTTTTACCAGTTGAATAATATCCTTTACAGATAAAAGAGAGACTGCGGTTACGTAGCTTGTTTTTGGTGTCTTGCTGTGGAACTACTGGTGGATGTTGAATGCCAGCTTGGCTGCAGTGCAGTGTTGAGTGATTACATACAAGTTTTATTTTCAGAAATATAAGGGGTAATGTATTGGGTGCAGCTTGGAAAGGGTCTGTCCTTATAACATTTCTGTTCAGTGTTCTTGTTCCCATAATGATTTGGTTGATGCTTACTAAGCCTGCAGACGAGATGAAGCTGGGATGGATTATAAATACATTGGAGGGCACATCAGATAAATAATCTTTTATTTAAAAAAAGTGATTCATTGAAGACAAACATAGAAACAATCACTTGGATTTGTGCAAAAGGCTTGCAAAAAAGAGTCGGGATTTGCAGCATGTCACAAACTGAATGTGAGTCAGCAGTGCCGCTGCTGAAAACACTGTTTTCACAGAAATCAAAGTTCCCTGTTGTACAAATACAGCAGTCTCCATGGCTCTGCCTGGCATCATCCTTCTGCCTCGAGCTGGGACCCAAGTTTAGTTGTTGGGGCTGGAATGGGGTTCTGTGCTTCCCAGAAGAAGGTGGGCTGACAGAAGAGGCTGACTTAGGGCTGCTCAACCTGAAGAAGGTGCCGGGAGGTGCATCAGGAGAAATCTGTGCTCTTTGTTGCTGGCACAAGCAGCTTAAATTTAATTGTCAGGTGTGACAAAAAGCCGAACAGTAAGGCGTGGAAGATGAGCTGGGTAATCTGAGAGGCTGTGGTATCTGACAGCCTTTACTGCTGTGCCAATGCGGCCTGTTAGGCTTTATGGGAAGTGCGGTGCCCTGCATCCCTTGTTACAGTCAGCATCGCAGCCTTGCTGTGTGTGGAAGCCACCTGTCAGCAGTGCTTGCTGAGGTGTGGGCCTGGGAGGCAAGGAGCCACAGGGCCTGCTTCCTTGGGATCCCAACTGGATTGTGAGGGTACGTGTTTTCTGTATCCGTATCCATAGTTTTGTCCAGTCCATACACCAAGAGACACCAGGAGCCTTTACAAAACCTTTGTGTTAGCTTGCTGTTGCTGCTGCCTGTACCTGAGGACGTCGTGTAGAGTTTGCAACATGCTGCAGGTCTAGTTGGTTCTTGCGAGGGCCAGCTTGTGCCTTGGGAACTTGCTGTGGGTGGGCATAGTGCTACAGGGGTGTGCCAGGAGGAAGCATAGATGCTGTCCGCCTACCCACGCAGGATGTGGTTTGCCATGTCTTTGGTGTGGGGGTGCTGCCCTTCACTGCCTCTGCAGTTGTGTTGGCACTGCATTAGGCACTGTGTTATATTTATGGTCCTGAAGGATGGCCTGAGTCAAGGAAGTGGTCTAAGCTGGATGTAATCATTAAGGAAAACTATTTTTTGCTGAATATTTTTTTTCGCTTTAATATGGCTTCCTGCTTGAAGCCACAGACAGCTGCACCAGCCCAACTGGGTTTTTTTTTGAGCAGGGGTTGGAATGAACGGAATGAAAGGACTTGGAGGATGCCTGAACTTTTACTTTTGCCAGAACAAATATGCCTAACTGCAGCCCACGTGCTCCTGTAGCCAGAGCAAATGCTCGAGCACAGCGTGGTGAGTTTTCAACTTGAGGTGTGCAGCGGTGGCTGTATGTAGCATGCAGCTACATTCTGTCAAGTACCAAACATGTAATTTGTATTCTCTTGCTTATGTAAGCATTAAATTACATGCTGTTATAGTCTTGAGGAAAGATATTTAAAGCCATCTAAACTTTAATAGAAACAAGATTTCAATTATTCTTGTAATGATAAGGATGAAAGTTTTCTAGTTTATCTAGAAGAAGCCCTGTTCTTTAATGAACCTCAGTAATTAGAAACGCGCTAGTCTATAACTGAATTTCTAATGAATAATCTATAGGTTTAGCAGCCTCTGTCTCTCTTCCTTTTGTCCTTTCTGAAGTTCCAAGTCAGCTACATGTTTCCTGCTGCGCACTCATTGAGCGTGCTATAGACTTGCCATATGGTTGCCTTCCTCTAGTGATTAATAGGATTGTATGCAAAGGCCCCTGAATCTTTGGGGACTGTATATTTGCTTGTGGTCTTGTCAGAACATGCAGCAGTTCGACATGCAGCTTCTCACGTTTATGTCCACTGAATAACAAGTTGCCCAAAAGTCTGCTTAGTAACACAGCTGTGCAGGACTTGAACAGAGCATTTAGGCTTATATGACTTTAAAAGTTTATCTTTTAGAATGGGTGTGTCTTTTCAAGCTCCTTGGGTCATTTTTAGAACTAGTTCTTATGGCTGGATGCATGTTTCATGGATGTGTGAAATCAGTTCTTTGGCAAATGTATTTACAAGGGCGTTATTTGTTGTCGTTTACCCCTGCATTATTTAAAAATGAGTACAATCACAAGTAAGTAAACTTGTAGGAATGAACTAACATGGATAGCAAAGTGGTGTGGTAAGATGAAGAGGGAGGCTGCAGAAACAATAGTCTAAAGTCTCCAAATAAAGAAAGGATTAAACAGCATTGTATTGATGTTGCTAAGCAGTGCACCTTTACCCCATTTACACGAGCACTGAAGCATCTGAAGAGTATTTTAGGTAATTTCTGCACAAGGTTTTCTTCAGAGGTAAAGGACTTTAGGCACCTTTCTAGAACAAATTTTGTTGGAATTACTTTTCTTTGTGCTAGTGGAGCCTACTTGTGTGACATTTGAAAGTGGCTATGCATGATTTCCCCTTTCTTATTCGTCTCATTATGTGGCACAGGGGAGGTAGTTCTGCACTGGAGATCCACAGCTTTTAGGAGCCTGAGCTGCTGTGTTGGAGTAACTGCTGCAGTGTCTGTGCCACTGCAGTGTGTTTCACTGAGGTTGTCCTGTCTGTAGGGATGTCTAGGAAATGACTGATATGTGAATCAGACCTTACTTCAGTAGGAGAAATGCATCCCCATGCCTATCGAACATAAAGTGCTCTTGAGGGGGGTGAAGTTTCAAGGATGAAAATAAACCTCAAGTGCTTTAGTAGAAGTGAAAGAATCTGGCTAGGTTCGTGGGTTTTGGACAGCTCAGTACAAAACTGTCCCATTGTAACTATTTGAAGTGTAGACTTGTGGAAGGTGGGACGCGTCCCCATCTGTTTATTGTATGGCATTTAGTGAAAAGGGGATATTTTTCTGTGCATTTGTGAGATTAATATTAAGCATTATTGATGAGGAATATCTTTTTGGGAGGAGTTCTTTCCTGTTGAAAGAAGTGGGGCAGGGAGGAAATGTATTGCCTCCTCTGCAGTAAAATTTTAGCAGTGTTTGGGAGGAAACGGGTTAGTAAAGCTGACACTTTAAAGGAGTTGGCAGGTATTTTAGTGCACCAGTATTATGGTGACTTCAGGGCTTGTTTACCTGCTGGGGGACTCAGGAGGTCGTTCAGACCTTATTTTCCTTCAGTATATCAGGAAAGGGGAAGCAGAGAGAATGATGGTAACTAATCCTCTTTTGATGCTGGAGATGATGATTTTACACAACCTGTTAAATTTCTCTGGGTTTGCCTGGAAACTGGCTTAGGGCAAGGGATTACAGAGTTTGTGACAAATATCAGATGCACAGTTGCAATGGACTGCCACTGGGTCCTTGCTTTAGCTTCTTCTATAAGGTCATATCAGCAGATGTTTGCTTTATCCGCCTGCCTTTATGATTCTGGTATCTTGGGGCAAACTTCTCCACCAACCTCTGGCAGCTCCCTAAAAGGGCGATGCCTTTTCTTTTCCTAACCTCTCCCCACTCCCTTCTCTTTCACTCTAATAGGGAAGTATAATGGTGCCACTCTCAGCTATGTGCTGTGAACATCAGATAGATTTGAACAGATAAGGGAAAAAAAAAGTATGCTGGGTTAGTGTCTGTCTACACATCTGTTGAATCTTCATTAAAAAAAAAAGAAAAAACACTTGGCCAATTTTTTTTTTAAATACAGAAGATGTGGCATCACTTGTTAGTTGCTGTCAAAGATGCTTATTTGGACTGTGTTAATGAGTGGGCAACATCAGCTCACTCTAAAAGACTGTTGCATCCCTTCAATTCGAGGGCCCTGGAAACATTTTGCCTTTTTAGCTCTCTTGATAAGGAAAGGAGTTAATTTATTGTAGAGTTACTGGAACGAATTCGGAGCAATTGATCAGCTCGTGTCCCCTTCCCATTAGGTTAAGTGTCTTTAGGTAAAATGAACAGTGACTGTTCCTGAACTGGGAGTTAACTGGAACGCTGTAGTTCTCCAAGAAAGGCTGATACGCTTATAAATGTCTGGTACAAGAATATCAAACAGCAAATGAGCAAATAGGAGCTGTGCTAAGCAATTTGGGACTTGGCTATTTGGCATGTGAGTAAGTGGGGAGTTATCAGCCCCCCTTCTATAGTGGCTAATTACGTTTCCCACATGACATTTCTCTCTCCTTGACACATCCCATCATTCGCATCAGCGATGATTGTCACCAGCCCCGCCGGCGTCTCCTGTGCTTGTTTGAAAGATGAAGCCATTTGTTTAGGGGGAAAAAAACCACAGTGGCTTTTTTCTGCTGTCCTAATTTTCCCTCCAACTTAGTTGAGATACTTGGTGAGATTTTTATTCTGATAAACAAGCTTATTCTCCAGATAAGCTTTTCCCAGATGTCTCAGCCCTATTAGGTACATTGGTTTCCATGTGTTTGTTACCTGCAAGAGAAGCGCATTTGACATGCTATTTTCTTAACAAGAGAAACAGATTTATATTCCATACTTAATACAGCTGTTCTGTGTATTGAGTTTGAGCTGGTGAAGCTTTTTTCAAATAGGCATTCTCTACATGTCTAAGTGTCCAAACAGAAATACTCTGTGTACATAATGTATTAAAAAATGACACTAGCTTCTTGTCTTCTGGAGGACGACAAGGCTTTTATCATTTTAAAGGCCTCTCAAGGAATAGAAACAATACAGTTGTACTGGTTTATTTATGTTGATGCTGTTGTACCAGTATCCCATTTAAATGGCTTTATTCTAGAATAAGAATTCACGTGGGAAGTAACAGTGGTCCCAGGATAACCATTCCAGGAGCAGCTCCAACTTCAATGACCACAGTGCAGCTTCCTGGGAAGATGCTGACCTCTGTGTGGTACAGGGCAGCCCTTCTGCCCCTTATCCTCTGCACAATGTCATGCAGGAATGAGACTGGCACCACGGCTTACAGGAGCATGCTGTATACTTTCTGTGCCTTCGACATAAATGCAGCATGCCCAGAAACTGAGAGAGCCCAAACTCTGACTTTATTTTTATTAATGAAAATAATCACCCCCATGATGTTGCCAAACTATGTTGAGAAGTTGTTTCATCTTTACTTAGGCACTGCTGTGCCAGCAGATGTCCAGTTTCTGCCTCTAATCGCTTTTTAAGCTCTTCCACAATATCTGCCTCCCACCTTGTTAAAAATTCCAGGAGGTTTGAAGCTTCACGGTGTTCTTACCTCGCAGCTCAGAGCTGAAACTTGGCCAAGCATCAGAAAATTAGATTTAGATCTGGGAAAAGGCTAATAGCAGGAATCCCTGTGCTTATGACAGTGCATTTGGTCTTTATTGGTCTTTATGTATGCACTGGAAAAAGGGACAGGAAATGATGTGGAATTACTTAGGCTAGGGGCCACGGAAGGAGTAGCGGGGAGGGCTGCAGGGTGGTGGGTGCAATGTGGGGCACTCAGCATAGGAGGAGTAATCAGACCTATGGCTGAACCTGACTGACTTCTGAGTTAGTAGCAGCCTCTCTGGGAATAGCAGATGTGGGTGTTGAGGTGAGCTTCTCAGCACAACATGGTGGTGAATGCTTGATGGCAATTATTGATTTGAGCCTCAGAGTGTGGTGCATGTACTGTATTTCAGAGATGGTGTGTTGGGCTGTCAGTGAAGAGCAGACAGTTTCTGCTTTCTGCCTGATGAGTAGATTGCAACTGCTGGGCTTAAGACTCAAGGCATTAATGGATCTTACTGCTGGGGCAGTTACGGCAGTGCTCTTGTAGAGGGTCTGTTTGTGTAGGGAAAAACTCATCTGAGGTTAAAAAGGCAAAGCAAAACACAGTTTAAAAACTATTCATTTATTAAAATAAACTATTAAAAACTTCGTCCTTTGCCAAAGGCACTGCTGGGCACAGTAAAGGATTATGAGGTAGGATGATATACGTAAGATGAGTATGTATACAAGGAGGATAGCAGAGGGGAATTTGAGGAAGTTGGTTCTCTTGGGAGCTGGTAACTATGTGATCCCAGCTCCTGGGTAAGTAAACTGATAGCAGGTGGGATCCCAGCATATTACTGAAGAACATAATCCTGAAAAATCCTGTCAACTTTTCTCTTCTACTGGAGCGTAAGATGCATGAGATGCAGGCTATCCATCTTAATCTTTTTTTAATTCTTAGTTAAACAGGGATGTTCCAGGAGTGCTTTTAGTCTGTCTGACCTTGGGTTCAGGATCCCAAAGGATCTGTGTAGCTACCCAAAACTGTGTTGGACTTACATGGTAGTTGATGATACATCAGGGTAGCATGCTTTTATGTTCTAAAAATGAGATACAGTTGACCTGGAGCTCTGCAGGCAGATATGAGGAGAGCAGCATTGCCCTTGGCTGTAGTGTATTGATGGTTTCGGAACAAGGTTTAGTTAATAAAGAACTCCCATGTTGCCTTCCCCCGTTTCCTCAACTGCATCTTATGCAAAATCCTCCAATATCTTTGAAAACTGGTGGATGCAGAGGGGCTGGAGGTATGAAAGGAACCCCCAGCTGCACTTCGTATCTGTGGCATTTCACATAATAAGAAGCCATATCAATGAAATACTGTTCAGCTGTAATGCAGTAAGCTTTAACAGAAGTGTAACAGTGGTTTGGGGAATTCCACTCTTATTGGTATAAATCTGTAGATTTCTGCAAGATTATTCTGATTCACAATTGTGTGGCTCAGACAAGCTGTGGTCCCCTATTTTTTCAGAGTTCTGCTCATCAGAGCACTTAGGATGAAATCGCACCCTTGTTGGAGTTAATGGCAAAGCTCCCACTTTGGTGTCAGATTTCATCCATTGCAAACTGCCAAACGTTATAGAATTCTGTCAGATGTAATCAAAATACAAATGCAAATTGGTATCATTTCATAATGTTGCAAATACAGGGGGAGTATTTTGCTAGTAGTGGTGTGAAAGACACATCTGTGCATATTTTTAATGCACCTATGAAGTGATGAACAGATTTAGATACTATGTCATTATGATCACAGTGGAGATACGTTTGCAGTGTCATTGAATGATTGCCTCTGCTTATTCCTTGTTCTTTCATAGCACGAAATCTAGGGATTATGATGGACAAGGCAGAAAAATAATCTCTTTATACTGTGAGTTCAGGTGCCAGTGATGATCCCTCTGCTGCATGGATGCCAGGTGCATAACTGAGTGGTGAGAGGTGGCACTTCCCTTCTTGGAGAAGAAGCCAAGGAAGGGAGAAGTGCCTGCAGATCACCAGAGAGTCACAGTGATGGCAGGATTAGAGTTCTGATTCAGTACTGACTGCTGCAGCACCCTGTGTAGATCTATTCAAATCAGCATTGCATTGGATAGCATTTTTGAGGTTACTTTTTACAATACAGAAAGGCTTTCCCAGAAGGCTTTTAAAACTCAATTTGATTTTTTCACAGCAGTTTACAGGAAGAAAAGTTGTCTTGAGGTAGTGAGAGTGGTGGTGATGTGAGTTAGGTTACGTCACATTGGTACAGTCAAGCAGTTCTGTGGTTAAAGTGTTCTCAGACCTCTACTGTAATCCTAAGTATAAAAAAATAGAACTTCTATTTTAAAACAGCCTTTAAAATAAAACTGGGGGGGGAAATACATCTTCTAAATTAGCTGAGTCAGCCTGGGAACTTCTGTTATCCAATGTGATTCATTCTATGGAATGCAGCTTGTGAGTCAAAATAGTTTTGGAATGTTGGGGGATGAGGGAAAAAGTGTATTAATTTATCTTCCATACAACAATTTTAGCTTGAAAGTTCTTCCTTCTCCTTGCCTGCTCATGTAATAGCACATAGCGATGGATGAAAGATGTGAATAAGTTAGCTGGCAAAGTTGGAGACAAGTTTGATGGTGATGAGATGGCTTTGGAAATGGCTGCACAGAGCTGCATAACTGTTGAGTGCCAGAAGAAAATGGGATCGGCGTGTGTCCTTAGTGTGCATGAGCAGGACTTCTGAGGAGGGGCGCAGGTGGGCTCTGTAGGCTGCACGTAAAATGTCTCTCCGAGTTGAGGAAACCTTGATTAACATCTCTCTGTGAGGCTCCAGAGTCTGTTCATCATTTCTGTCCCCAAGCAATGGGGAGAAATCACCACTGTTACTGCAGCCATGGACCTGTATGCAAAGTAAATATTTTTGCTAGCATGGTGAGTCTCCTTCCCTGTGGTTCTGAATTAAAATTTCTCTGTGGTTGTATTACTGCGGTCAAAGGAGAAGAGTCTGTGAGGTTTTTGAGCAAGCGCTAAGATGTCATGCTGATACCTATGATGGTGTGATATGAGATTCCTTCTGCACTGCCTCACCCTGACTGGAGCTTTGCCTTCCTTTGTGGTGGAGCTTGGATGCTAACCTGGAGATAGGAGCCTGTGTCTCTTTTCTGCAATGTAAATCATAGGTGCTGCTGTGGGGCTTTTAATAGTTAACTGCTTTGACGTCAGCATATTAAGCTGCAGGATGTCCCAAAGGTATTGTGAATTAACCTAATGATAAAATTTAAAAACATTTTGTAGGAGTATACCTATATCAGCAGGACAGACAATGGGGAGGAAGAGGAAAAGGAAGGCATTGTTTTCTTGCCAGGGCTTCTAATAAAACCTGTGTAATTGAATGTATCCTAATGTGAATGGCTCTTCATGAGAGCAGATGAGCAGAATGGCAATCGGAGTGAGGCACTTCAAGCTTAAAACCAGGAACAAGGGCAGTAAACATACCTGGTGTTAGGTAGCCAGATAGCAGGAAGTTTAAGACTTAATAAAAATGAGCGATGTTCTTTCTTTGGGAGCTCAAAAAAGAACTGCCTTGATTCCTGTAGCATTGTATCATGTCCTTTCTTTGTCCTTAATCAGCTGCAGCAGAGGCTTGGAGTTCAATACTTATTGACTTAAAGCATATGCTGGAGTCTGAACTACTTGGGTTTCAAAACTTCAGTTATCAGGAGCAGCATACAAATTTGGGTTAAGATATCTGTTCCTTTAAGGTTGCTTCTGTAGTGTAGTCGCACTTTTAATTCTCCCGTGTTAAATGTTGAGCTGTTTAATAATCCATGCATCCCTACCCTCTGAGCAGCTTGTTGGAAGAGCAAGCGTATAACTTATTGCAGACCTCTGATCGCCTTTAGAAAGGCACTGCCTGTGTCCATTAATCTCAGTAACATTATATACACATAATATATTGATAAAATGTTAATGACCTAACTTAATGCCAATAAAACCAGGAAATGAGGGTGTAGGAGTTCAAAGAGTAGCAGTCTTTAGCCTTCACTCTTACTGGTTGGTTTATTTGTTTGCTTGCTGACTTTTTTATTTCTTTCCCCCCTACGCATTGCAGCAGACTGTAAGCAAAAGTGCACATTGTGCCCAGATTCTAAACCAGCTATTCGCAGATCAGAGAATGAGAAGTGTCCTCAGACTGGCCAGTGCACAAATGTTTTGCTGTTCTGATCTCCCTGGCCAATTTGTGCTGCTGGTTGGGTGCCTTCTGTGCACATCAGTTGTTGCGCCGGTGCTTCAGCCAACAGCCACTGCCTGCCCTGCCCTTATTGGCGGTGATTGAGTTGTCTCAGAGCATGCCAGTCACTGACTCCTTGATTTAAAGAGCAGCTGGTAGCTTAACAAGTTTTCCACTGGGAGTAAGAGCACATGGAGCTGCACGGTCTTATTTGGAGCCTCTTAGAATACATATACTTATCAGTAAAAACAACAGCAAACGCTTTTAAATTGCTGCTGAGCCAAATGTTGCTGCTTCTGGTCCCTGCGTAGCACTGTAAACCTGATGGATTTCTGTCGCTGGAACTCAGAAAAATGCAGTGTGGTGAGGTATGCTGGCTTGCAAGTATTTCAATTAAAACTTAAATCTGAACTCTGCAACTCATCAAATGGACAGAGGAGAAATAGAGCAACAAAAATCAATGTAAAAAATAGTTCATGTTAATGACATTTAACAGTCCTGCCCTGCGGTGAGTTCTCACTCGGGGAGGAGGGAAGTGTATTGGCTATTGAAATCTTACATAAAGTGTGAAATGAAGAATGTGTGCTGGAGGGCATCAATATAAATCTCATAATATACTTTAAATTTTTTCCCTCCTAATTAAACCAAACGAAGCTTATGGTGATCCTCATGGGATTTTCTTGAGAAGGGGAAAAATGAACCGAGTCTGAATTCTGTATATTGAAAATTCTGTATGCTGAAGGTTAATTCTAATAGATCAAAATGCAGACATGTTGTAGCGGGGAAGTTATTTTCTGCACTCACCCAATTAAATGTTAGAAGCTGGATAATAGAATAATTGTAGTTAGTCAATTGCTACGAAGTCATAATAGCTTGAGTACAACGAAGACTGTAGGCAGTGAAATGCCGGTGGTAAAATAATAAAACCATTATTTCAATAATAATCTCAAGTTAATTAGAATAAGGCAGTACAGAACATTTTTAATACTGGACGAAAACAATTAGCATAGTACTTAGTAACAACAATATCCTTATTATCTGAAAGACAGAATAGGATTAATACAGCAGTAAAGCATTGGAACTGTGTGTCAACAAACAGAGAGGAAAGATAACTTTGTCAATAGCTCCGAGGAACAATGGTGGAAACTTCCACCTCCGCACGAAGGAAAGCTTGGTTGTAGCAGATGTGCAGCTGAGTTTTTCTTGATATGAATGTGGTCTTTTCCCTATGCCGAGTGTTTATTTGTGGATTCGTTCCTCAGAAAATGTCTTAAGTGTGTTCTGATTATTCCTCCCCCCTTCCTTGTTTATTTTCTTGGCAGGATTGAGACATGATATATCTCCCACATGTCCTCCTTAGTACAAAATAACTTAAAGCTTGAGGGATTATTTAAACCATGGTCTGACTTCCCGCAAGCACAGACCTGAGGATTCTGCCGGTTGCTCCCATGTTATTAGGCTGACATTTGAAGTCAGGTATCCATTGTAGATGCTTCAAGTTTCAGGACTGCTTTACAGCATACAGCAGGCAGCGTTCTGACCCCATCTCTTCTTAATGATAGGGTGAATAACTGCAGTATATTTTGTCGCAGTTGCCCTGATAGAGATCTGGGAGGCTGAGAATACATTTAGCATTCAAACCTATAGCTACAGCGAGCTTTCCTTGGGGATGTGTGAGCATGTTCTTCTTGCTTGCAGAGAATAGTCAAGAGCAAAATGCTGATTTCTTTTTACAGATCTTTATAGCTGCTTTCAAGCTACTCTACTGAATGTTATGGCCCTCACTTTGGTGCTTTTGTCCCTTGTGGGCTCTTGGGTAGCTGTTCTGTTTTCAGGTTGTGAGGTGGAGCAGGCACTCTTCTCTTCTCCATTACTGGCACTGTTACTCAGGAGGAAAATGAGATTCTCAAGAAGGGAAAACAAAGATGAGGCTGTGATTTCTATTTTTTAATTATTATTATTAATTGAAGTCCTTTAGGCTTCATTTTCTCCCTGCTTCTTGTGTGCGTTTAATTTCAGACTAACTTGAGAGCAGGAAGCTGGTTGGCTGCCTTCTCCTCCTCCTGCTGAAATTTTAGAAAGGATGCAGATTGTATGCTTGCTTGTGTCCAAGACCTATCCTAACCATTTTTGGCTTTTCTGTTGAAATCTGCATGCTGCTTTCTTATTCTAGAAGAGCCCAGGAAGAGGACTTCCTGCTTGTGTTGCTGAACCTTGCATTTGCCAAAAGCAATGCTGAAGAGGTCCTATGGAGATGCAGGGGTGGAAGTTCACTTGGCTTCCCTGCTGAGACATCCAGCAAGTTCAAATCAACCCTGCTCGTTACCGAATGTTGTAATGCAGCCGTCTAATGTAAGAGGCTGTCAGCTGTATGGTCAAGAGCCGAATGTGAAATGGTGACCTAAATGGGAGAAGCCTTGAAGGCTTACAGTGTAGAGAGGGAATGGGGAAAGGCAGTGGGAAGCTGTAGCATGAAGATTTTGTAGCTTGGAAGTTGTTACTCATCACAGTATAAATCAGCGTCTGTGACTTAGCTACGCTTCTGAAAAACAGCTCTTCCTTGAGAATCTTGGTCTTTCCTCTATCTGTATTCATACCATATGTATTTCCTTGCAAAGCACGCTTGCATTCTGGCAGATTTGCTCCTGAATGTTGGTAAAAGAAAGGCAGTGGTTTTGGAGAAAGTTGGCTGTTCAGAGAAATACCAAGCATTCCTGCATAGCTACCAATATCTGGATTATAATATCTGGCACATTGCAATTATATTTTGCAATTTAAGCCCCGAGACATAAATTCAGGAACTGCAGTGTAGTCAATAAACTAAAAAATTGCTTGGTGTGGATAATTATGGCACTGATCTTACATTATATTTTAACCTACGTGAGACCCTGCTGACTTGACAATGTTAGTTATTTCCGTTTCTTGTAATGCGTATTACTACGTTGCCTTGGTCAGAATACTGGCCAAAAAAATGGGCCATGGATCGGTTCCACTGTTTCTATCCCTATTTTACAGTACTGTTATTTCCCAACCACTGTTTTGTATTCTGAAAAAAAATCTGGGAAATGCACTGTTGGAGGAAATGCTCTAAAAACCGTGAGTGTAGTTTATGAGAATGGGATCTTAGCATTTTATTCCTTTTTTATTATCGTTTATGATTTTGCTGTGAGTTGTGCGTTCCTCCTGGGTTCTATGACTGGGAATAATGGCTGACATTTGTTTGGGGAGTGTGGGATAGCAGAGAAGGTTAGGAAACTTCTCCATTCTGTCGTGACAGTTTCCTCTTTTATCTAGATAAAATAAGAATCCTAATGAGATGTGTCCTATGATTAATTTGTAGCATTTTACCTTCTGTTAATTATAATGTACTGTCTGGGGAATCAGGAAGAGGGCAAAGTCTCGCATACAATCAAGCGTTTCAAAGAATCAAAATACATAAGCTAATTCCCACAAACCCATTTCGAAGAGAGACATCTCCCCGAGGCCCTTTACACGATGGGAAAGCTCTTATTTTCAGCAACATCCTAATGTCTGTGTGTTACTTGAGATTTTCGCGATGCTGTCAGCCGCTGCAGACATATGGCTCCAATTGATTTGCCCTGACAATAACAGTTACCAGCACTCATTTCTCCACACTCAGAGTGAGGCACATCTGTTATAAATTTGTTGACCGTCAAGGCCCAGTAAAGACCTATCCAAAAAACATCCATTTCTTCTTTTTGCTTTCCCCCACCCCCATGGGTTCTGGAGACTGGTTGTGGCCTGCTGTCCAAGAAGCGGCTCTTTAAAGGTCGTCCACATGGTAAGGTGTACTGATTTTTATCAAGAATACATTGTGACCAAATATTCCAAATATTTCCTGAGCTTACTTGCACGTTTTTATTCTGGGAGTTCTTCTCAACTGTCAGAAGGGTTTGGGGAGCTGCATTGTGAATTATTTTTTATTTTTTTCTTAAAGACCATCCTTCAGTTCCTTAGCCTTTAGATTTTAGTGCGTGCACTTCTCGCTCTGAACGGCTCGCAGAGATTTGCTTTGAGTCTGGGCTAGGAGATTCCACTGGAAGCTATTGTGGAAGAAAAGGGGCTTTGTCTTTTTTTGCAGTACATCAAATACCTTGAAATGCTTCTCCTGCTAATAAGCAAGTGTTACCCAAGCATGTGCAGCATGAGGTTACGACTCTGCCACCCAAACCCCTCTGTTTCATGTACTGTCTTCTATCTGTTTCCTCTGTGGCTGAATCCTGGGCTGCACCTTCTGAGCTAGTGCCATCCGAACTTCTGGATCACTGCGTCCAACCAACTATGGGAGGACAACTCAAACCGACTGCCTGGATGGAATGCTCCACTGGCTTTCGGGATCCGATCCTGCATTTTAATCCTGATTTGGCCGATAACCTTCAGATGATACTGAGCAATGACTTTTTTTTGCATGTGTTTTTCCAATGCTAGCCACCTTTGCAAAGAGCTGTGGTATCTGATGCTCTACGGGTCTGTGTAAGAGTAGTTTTATTTTGTTGTGATAGAAAACCTGTGTGGCTTGCTGGGAATGCTGGAGTGACTTTCTGCTGTATGAGAAGCGTGAGTGGAGTGGAACACAGCAGTGAGCAGTCTCTTCAGCAGAAGGATGGGGTTGGGTTTTGGAGCTCTGCTTGGACTGCTTTGTGTTCTGCTCAATGCTGGACAAGCACCTGAGTCACGCAGATCCTGTGGCCCTCTGCCAGTCTGTAAGATTCAAGGTGCTCCCATTGCTTTTATCCACCAGAACAAGTGAACAACAATATCCAATGGGTACGGGAGGCTTCCTTTCTTCTGCTGGCTCTGCAGCCCAGGAGAGCATTCCTGGTGGAAGAGACATCAGGAGTGGCAAGGAAGGTAGTTTGCTTCTCCTTGGGCTGGTTTGACTCATTTGAGGGTGACTTTTGTTCCCTTGCTCTGGCATATACAGCTGGCTATAATAATATTAACCTTACTAATATAGACCCTATTTCTATTCTATTTCTCTGCTTCAGCAGGAATAACTCGGGAGTTTTGCCTTTAGCCTTGGCTTTCTGGCATTGCTGGTGCTTACTGAAGTGTAGTTTTGCATTTTCTTTGAGTTTAAGTGAAAGCATTAAAACTTCCTTTGCTGGTTCCCATTCGATGGTTGAAGCTAGGATAAGCTGGGGTTCAGATTGCTGCGTAGGAAATAGCAATTTAAAAGAAAAATCCCTTCCCTCTACTTCAAATCTAAAATGAAGGCAGGCATCTCTGCTCCTCCTGTGATAATCTTTCTTTTGTTTTTAATACATTGTATTATAACATCGTAAATAGAAATGTGATCTTATTAAAAGACATGCAGCAAGTGCTACTTTATTAGAAACTTTTTAAAAAGAATAATTTACCAAGTTGAAATAGTAATATAGCTGTCTGGAAACCGTGGGATTTTACTGATCGTTTTTTGAAAGGGAAATTAAAGTAGGTATATTTTGGGGAAGTCTGATTTCCGATAGTGCTAAGCTTTTGCTAGCATAGCCTGGCACTGCTATGCATTTTTAAAATATTCTTAAAAGCTATTTAATTTAACATTTATTCAGATGCTTATAAATACATATCCCCCCCTACCCCCCCCTTTTTTTTAATAAGTAGGAAGCAAATTACCTTAAGTCTTAATTTGACCATTTCTAGGGTTTTATATAGTGCAAATAAGCTTGCATCAGCATGGGGCCCTTATTTATGAGTGACAGTGCAACACCTTCTCACTTACCAGCTCTGGAAGTGCATGAACATAGTGCATAGTGAAAAAGCTGCATTGGCTCTCAGTGGCAGTTAAGAAAATTCCTTTCCTCCCATCTTGATGTATTGTAATACTGCGACCTGAGAAACGCCTTATTTCCTTTCCCTGCCCATACAGAAAATAACCAATAGTTATTGATTTCTTGTTGCTTAATGTGCTGCAGTAAATGTACACTTAAGATTTTCAAATGAAGTGTCTCTGAATTAAATTGGGGCTTGGTTCATTTGCACTTAACACAACTCTGCTGCACTGGAGTAGCTGACAATTGCAGAAGTGGCCTCCTGCTCTTTTTTGTTACTGACAGTTATCTAAATTTGGAGAAGTTGATTACTGATAAGAAAGTAATCAGTACCATCACTTTTGTGAATAGTGCTTGGTGACAGCATGGCAGTCCCTGGCCCTACCTGCAGTAATCTTTGACATGGGCTGCTTGGGCTTGTTGCTTGTTGGTGTTGGGCTTGAGATGGAAGAAACCTCCAGAGTTCCCATTCCTTTGGGGAGGTGTGAGCTGCTGGCATTTCTGAAGGCTTCAGACCAGATAATCTTTGAGGGCCTCGGTGCTCTTTCCCCAGCTTTTTGTCAGTGTTTGATATGAGCCGTGTTTGGGCTCTCTCCAATGGTGGTGGTTGTTTGCGGAGATTTCTGTAGGTCTCGAGTGGTGTGTTGTGGTCTTGCTAAATCCTGGTAGATCCTTGTATCCATAAATCCTAGTGGTTCTTAGTATCCATCTTAAAAGGATAATGGCTATAGCTGGAAGCTTAGCTGCTGGCAGTTCCTTGGTATTACAGAAGATGTGTTTAAGCGCTAACTTCTTATCTCTTGTTTGTATCTTTTAGTTTCTTTCAGAGCAGTGCAGTAATGAGGGATATACTCTGTGGGGGTGAAGATGGTCTTCGTATGTACCTGTACCTGCTGTGTTAACATGGCTAAAATCAGCTGCCAAATGGCTTTGCCTTGTTTCAGTATTGGTCTTTATTTTCCTGCTGCTTTAAATCTAATCACATACAGCAGATAATATTTTGCTAATCGTTGCTAACTTATTTTGTATCTATTTAAAGTGCTGTGGTCGAATTGGATTTGGTTGTCAGTTGGCAAGTAGCTTGAGTAAATAGCTGCCTCTTTGTCATGCATCAGATTGTTCATCAGAGAAAACTACAATGTCGAGTCTCGTCATTCCCCCCCCCTCCCCTGGAATTTTGATGCATGTTTTTTGAAGAAGTCATGAAAGGATTTAAATCCAAAGCTGAAAAGCCTGACTGGAACTGATTGCTTTGAGCTTCTTGTTTACAAAATAAGATTCCGGGGTTAAAAAAGACAGATGAATACTTGAGGTTTTTCTTATGGCATAGTCTGATTTCTCTAGCAAAGACTGTGGTGTTATATGCAGAATGCCAAGAAGAATAACAATAAAAGCATATTTAATGGTGAGCAGTTTTTTTTTTTTTCCCAAGGAAAACTCACTTTAGATAGTCTGCAGTATTGATGGAAGCTGTCTGTAGTGGTAAGATGCAGCTTTGCAGATCCCTGTAATGAATAGGACCGGTGCCGTCACAGAACAAGCACTGGTGTGCCGTCAGTGTTGAATGCATTGGTTATTTAAAAAGTCACTTCCTTATTGTAATGTATTTTTAAAATGTTTATAGTAAGACTGAATACCTGTTGCGATATTAATATCTGCTTTTTGTGGACAAACTGGGACACAGAACATTGCCAGAAAGAAATCTTTGAAGCACTGTATGAAAGGATGAATTTGTTTTTAATGTTGATACCAGCTATGTAAGAACAGATATTGTTACAGTTCACAATGAAAGCATAAAAGAATCATAAAGTACGGAAATAGCAGCTGTGAAGCACGTGTGTTTTGGAGTTAACTCACCTGGGGGGAGCTACTTTCTTGAGTAGTTAAGCTTCCTGTGGGTAGAGAGGACCATTCTGGGGCTGAGTCAAGTGGAGACTCAGCACAGCGTTGTGTTGTAATTAAATGGCCTACCCAACCTGCCTGGGAAGTGAGAAACCTGCAGCAGTCAACAAATTTGCTTTGCAGCTTGGCTGAAGTCATCATGAGAGTTCTTACAATCCTTAAAAACAATTATGTTTGTCAGGCTGTGAACTGCTCGCTAAAGTGGTGTTCCATGAGCACAGTGCTTTTGTTGTGCATTTTAATAATTTAAATGCTTGTAATAACTGTAGGATTAGTGACACTGGAAGCTGGGGAATGCTGCAGAGTTGGCTTGTGTAGGAAGGGAGCGAGCTTCTGTGCCCGAGCCTTCCTGGAAAGAGCTCTGTAAGGGATGCTGAGCGTGCAGCTCTCCAGCTTTTTCCTGCCCTTGCTTGGGCTGCTCTCTGTGTTGGCTTGGCACGGTGGAACCTGCTGGAAGTGGCTGGGGATGCTGCTCGCCTCTGCTGGTGACTTTTGTGCTGTGGTCTGTGCCGACACTCGAGCAAAGCACGTGGTGTTGCCAAACCTTGTGCAAACTGAGCATCTCCCCTCAAAGCTGTCTCTTGCTTCAGAGGTGATGTACAAGTTCCTCCTGCACCCACCCCAAGGTGAAAGCATCTCTTTGTTCCTTATGAGGCTCTTCACCTCCTCCTCTTTCACTCTTGTGCTGTGAGAGCACTACTTGCCTGAAGATCAACAGTTCTGAGAGCTCTAAAATCTCTTAAGAGACTTGTTATGAAAATTCTTGTATGAGACAGGGTGGGGGAGTGGTGCATTCAGTACGAGCCCTCAAACAAGACAAGGCTAGGTGGGGCTGAGCAGCCTTGGCTGGGCTGTCCATGCCACCAGCACCGGAGTTCAGGGTTGGTATTGAAGCTGCTGTGATTCATCCCCTGCCCTCCCTGACCACTACCTCGCTACCTTTAGATTTTGGTTGGAAAAAGAGAGGAAGCTTTTTTTTTTTTTTTTTTTTTTTTTTTTTGAGTAATGGCCCTCAAACAGCATGTGGCACTGCAGTGACAGTCTTGCCAAAGACTGTCTAAATCTGAGTTATTGCTTCCAGTATCTCTGTGCATGTGCCCCAGGATAGCAATTGCCTTTTTCTGCAGTGGTATTGCAGCATGAACTTTCATCTAATTCATTATCCACCCTAATGCTCAAGTCTCTCTGCATTACTGCTTTCTAAACAGCAGTCTCTCACTTCATTCCTGCACTGATTATTATTTCTCCCCAACTGCATTGCCTTACATCTATCTTCTGTAGAATGTCTCACTTGCATCAGCCCATTTAGCTGAGCTTGCCAGATAGTTGAATATTTTTGAGGCTTTTTTTTTTTTTTTTTGCTTGCTTACCCCTCTTTTGATTTAGCATCATTTACATTTACTGAGCATGGCATTTGCGTTGTCCTCCAGATGGTTATATTGGTGTTGTATAGGGAAGAAGTGACCGCTTGCCTTTTCAGGCTGTGTTGCGTGCTGTCTCTGTATGATTATAAAGTGTGCATCATTGCTTGCAATTCTTATCTGTTTGCTTAATCTAGCACAGTTACTGTTTTTTCTGTTCTTGCTGCCGCTGCCTTAGCAGTCCTGCTCTCAGTAGTTTGGGGTTTTGTGTTGAGATCATTACTGCCTTCTCTGGGGACAGATGACCAAGGAACAGAGAATTGGTTTTGGATGTAAAACAGCACCAGACCTTCCTGCTGGGAAACGTCCAGAAAACTTCTTGTCTGGGTGAAACACGAACGGTGAGCTGCCAAGTAAATATGGATGTTTGAGTTGTTTCACACATGAGCTCTGTAGCATTTGTTGACTCTTTTCACTTTGAACAAAGCAGCTCCCTTGGAAGAAAATGAGGAAGTTCTCAAAATGGCAGGCCCTTGTTTTTGGGACGTATATCCCTGACTAGGAGCTCAGTCAGCACAAAAATCTCCATTTATCTCAGTTTCCTCTTCAGATTTGTACTTTGGGAAATAAATGTGGGTAAAACCCTTTGCTGTGAAATCTGTACCTGATGCAAGTTGTCAGTTTGGAAGGATTTATTAAAAAAAAACAAAACAAAAAAAACAAAAAAAAACCAACAACCCTATTTTGTAGATCATAAGCCAAATTAAATACATTTTTACACAAATAAACATGGATGGTTGTTTGCTTGGCTCGACTCAGTGTAAGTTTGATCCTAAAATAATTTCTGTGGATCTGGCTGGAATTGCTGTCACATGCCGGAGGCACTAAATCTGGCTACCTGAGTGCTGCAGATCTGTTTCAGTGCAGGGTGATACAAATCTAAAATTATTTCTGCTCAATCCAGGGGAACGTGCTTGTTTCTGCCCTTCCATCTTTCCTCCAGGAGATTGCACAGCCCTGGGTGGTAAGACCTGACTGCAAACTGAGGGAGATATCTCACAGTGGGACTAAAGCATTTCTCCTTTCTTTTCTTAAATAGTCCTTTATTGAGCTTTCCACCTTCTGCATTAATTTGAGAGCCTGAACCAAATAACCAGGAAGAGATTGATGTGGCCTCACATTATTTCACACAGTCAATAAATTGTTAAATGGGCCAAAGGACACGGGTTAAAAAAATCATTTTGTATAAAGAATGAGGGATTTTTATTAGCTGACGGAGCCCCTATCTCTGAAGACTTTATAATGGGGCAGGTTTGATCTTGAGCCATGCAGTGGGAGCAGCTCTGTTGGCTTCATAAAGTGCCTCGCCTTTCCCAATGTGAATGAAATGAGTTGTGCCCTGTGTTGTGTGCTGGGTGAGCCCAGAGTACTGGAGGCAGCTGGGTTTGGTGGGCAGCCTTGGGGAGGGGGATGCTGGCAGTGCCCATGCTGTGTTCTCCACCGGGATAGATCTGGCACCATCTTAGGCAAGAACACAGTCTGACCTAGAAGGCTTTCAATATCCTGTGTACTTGGTAGGATTGCCCTTATTTAAATGCTAGGAGGTACAGGGCCAGAGGATGCTATTTGAAGTGTTCCGGGATTACAGTGGTAATCTTGTATCGCTGGTCAGGAGAGTAGTGAAAGCAGAGATGATTAAATGTATGCTTGTCTGCTCTGTAACACCTTTGTGGTTTTAATGGGATGATGAGGAAATGGAACTGTAAGCTACCTGTGGGGAAGCATGAGTGTGCCTGGTGAGTCTGCAGCCCCAGTGCACGGTCTAGGGCTACATCACGATGCCTGTGCTTATTTTCAATATTTTAATCTTTTTATTTCCAAGGTACTTGGTGTATGACTTCCGGGGATGTGTTTTCAAAACAAAAGGCTGTACTAAGACAAATACGAGCAGTGGATACAAGCAAATCGTGTTTCCTGAGCTGAGAGGTGAAAGTGGTGATATTGTATGAGTTTGTTTCTGGGAGCATTGCTAGCTTTAGTGATGAGAAAATCGGTGTCATTCTGCATTAAACAAGGAAGTAAAGCTACAAAATGCTCCATTAAGGTCACATTTATTTGTTGTTCAGGAGGTTGTTCTTCTAATGCTGTGCATGCTGCAGCCCCTAATTATGGGAGAATGAGTGAGACAGGTGCTTCCTGCCACGATGTTTTCTGTTGTAAAACCCTCAAGGTTTACATGCTTGCAGTAGAGGAAGAAGTGAAATAAGACCCCCCTTTTTACCATTGTTAATTGAGCCTACAAACAAGTCACCATTCTATAGGTAAGGCTCATGCTTCCTAGATAAATTGTGCTGGGAGTAATGAGACCCAGCTGGCCCCTTCTCGATGTGCCTGTGCTGGTGGACTCATGACCCTCCTGCAAAAGGACATGAAGCTGCCCCTGGGCTCCAGCTGGCTCCAAGTTTGCCTTTGGGGAAGCAGCATGGGGTCACTGGAGCTGACTTTGTGAACGGCTATTTTGCTCTGATACCTGGGGTTTTGTTGTCCTGCTTCAGTCTGACCCTGCTATTCTAGGTCTAGGAGCGCTCAGTAATCTGTCCTCTCCCTGCTGTCTGCTGTGATTCAGTCAGAGAGCATCAGCTTTCCTGGGCAGGTCAGCCTTGCTTGCAAGCCTGTGCTGTGAAGTTTTATTTCTATGTTTGCCTAATGCATTCTTGTTCATAAAATTCAGAGGTGATGTGACCCCCTCTGAAACAGCATATGGAAAGGTGATGAACGAGGATGAGGATTCCACCTCTTAAGAAAAGCAGATAATGATGGTTAACAGAAATCTGAGGGACTGTACAGGATGCATGGGCCAAGAGTTTTCAAGGTTAAAGTTGTCAGGTGCTCCCACTTACTTTTGTCTGACTACGCAAATCAGAAGTGTTTAAAAGGAGCCCAGTTTTCAGGATGTAATGCCCATTTGTCGTCTTTCAGGTATCTTAAATTAGATACATAAAAAATCAGTCTGTTTGAATAACTTCATCTTGGAGAGAAATGGAGTGTATTTCTACATACAGGGAAGCATCAGGGAACAGCTCAGTACGACAGAGACTTTGAGTTTCCTATGCTTGCAGTTCTCAGTGATGTGGGGTGTGTGGTTCCAAATCCGGGGTCCTCAGCTGCCAGCACCACATGCTGCTCACAGTGTGCCCTGAGCAGCCCCCCATCCCAGAGCTGCTCTGCTCAGCAGTTCTGCATGTTCTCTGGAGAAGAGATAGTGGACCATTGTTTCTTTGTTCCAATGCGTTGCTCACACGTTGGTAAATGTGAGCTCATGTACTGCATTCGGAGAAGTTTTTGACTGAGAATACTCTGCAAACCCCTTGGCAGAAGCTGCCGTGGCGCACCGTCCTTCTGGAAGGGGTGATGTTGCAGCTGGTTTAACTTCTGTGTTTTTTTTCTTGAGATGGAACTGTTGGCACTGCTGGTTGCCTGTCTGACTTTGCCGCCTCCTAGCAGAATCACTGCAGTGATGCTAGTTGACATCAGTGGTCCCGGTTCACCAGCCATGTTGTGCCTTGCACAGCTGATGCCATGAAAATCTCAAACCAAGCCCTTTCTAATCTGCCAACAGCATCTGTCTCTTACTGGCCTCCCAAGCTTCTTTTTCTGAGCCCTCTTACTGGGGCACCAGTGATGCAACTTGGAGTCGCCTGGCTGCCTTGCTAATAAGCTTTTCTGTAAAGCCGAGGAAGGACTGTGGGATCTGGCCATGACTGGAAACGCTTGGATTTGCAGTTCCCTGGGAGGTGCTGGCACTGTGAGCATCGCTGGTGTGATGTGTGTCCTTGGTCTGCTTTGGCTCAGATGTCTCAAGTAGAAGACTTTCCGGTCACCCTTAAACTCCATCCCTTGCAGCATAAGACTGCACTGAAGATCTGTTTTCTCTTGGTTATCTACGTCAGCCATAATGCTTTGGGACTGACGCTGCATTGTTACATTGAAGTAGTAGCAAATACATTACACAACTCACTGGCTGCTGAGGTTTAATGCACCGAGTGACTGCTGCATTTGTGTTTGGGACGAGGGATTTAATTTCTATAGTTAATTGAATCCCTTCAATTTGACAGTGTGTTCCCTGCACCGCTTTTAATTTTCATGTTGCTGGCTGGTCCCTGTAAAGGCTGTATTTACGTTCTTGCTTTAGGTTTGTGCTGTTCCCACATCTATTAGACACATGAACAACAGAATGAGTGGTGTGAGAAGTCCTGCGTTGCTACTGAGAATAGGCCTGTGGCTTGTGCTCATGTAGGACTTAAGGGTGACCATCATCTGGGAAAGGGAAATAGGCTGCCTGGCAGATGCAGCGTTCGGATGTCTGTTGTTCCACTTAGTCATGAGAAGCTCGTGGTTGTAGCTCCCATATTTCATTAATGGGAAGCTGTTTGTGAAGATTGTGTATGCGTTCATGGGAGAATGGACCGTGTCTTTTATCTGATAATCAGAAGAAATCTCTGCATCAGAATCAAAGGAAGGAGTCTCGTTCAGAACATAATTTGATGCTGTCTGACCACCATATGCTGTTTTAACTTTCATCATTTTGGCAAGATGTAATCACGCTAAAATGTGGGAAACCAGGCCTGAAGAGTCTTTTAAAAGTAATGCGCTATCAAAATGGATTAGCTGTGCCTGAATTATTTACAGATTAATTTTCTGTAAAGAGTGGTAAAATATTTGAGGCAAATAGCCTAGTTTTGTTTAGCAAGTTTTACATTAAGCCTAGGCAAGTGGATCTAACCATTATTTATTTTAATTTCACAGAAAAAAAAAATCCTATTATAAATGTATTTCCTTTCAATTTTTTTCCTCCTCCTTTTCCCCTTCTGGCTCTCTTCACAACAGTTATTTAAAGAAACTGCCAGGTAGCCTAAGCCATTATCGGCGGAGCACGTGTTGATGTGTAGCACTGCAGCACCTTCACCTTACCCGCCTCTCTTTATCACAGCGCTGTTAAGAGCACCTTTACTGCTGTGCATTTCCCCTTTTTTTCCTCTCTCCCCCCCATGAGGCTTGCCTGAAGCTTTATGCTTGCAGATGGCCAAGCGTCTTGGCTCGCTGATCTCTTAAACTCCATAGCAGAGATGATATAAAAGCCCTTAAGGTAATGTTCCTGTGCTTCCATCCCTTTTAAAACACATTGTTGTGCTGTCTTCCAAAAAAAAAAAAATTGCAGTTTCCTTGGTTTTGAAAAAGTTTCTTTCATAGGAATCAAGTTGATAAGGGACCAATTGCTGGCATTCCTTATTATTTAGTGCTTTTTGGCTAAATGCTACCAAGATTTTTCCTTCCCATCTTAAGAGTTTTCAAGTGTTAACAGCTCTCCACATTCCAAGTCTCCTTCTCCAAAGACATCCCAGTTTTCCAGCAGCAGGACCAGGTTGAAGCACATCACTCCAAGCATCCCCATCAGGGTCTTGGGCTATGGCAGACTCAGCTGCCAGAGTAGCCCACAGCCAGAACATGAGCTGGGCTGCGCGTGTGCCATTGCCTCTGCACCACTGTAATCAGAGCACCTGAAAACAGATTTGGGTGCAGCCCTTTTCTTCAGAGAAGGCTTAAATGAATCTGAGTTTGGCACGCTCTCTAGGTAAACTACTGTCATAACTAATGATTTCACCATTCAGAAATAAAGTATTGATCTTAAAGAGTTTTTCTTACACAGCTGATGGCTCGATACCTTTTAAACACTAATGCCCAGGGTATAATCTCTCTGAATAGTATAATAGCTTTATGTTTAAGGTAGATTGGGGATAAAATTTTGTGTATTCATGTGAACTATGAATACCAGTAAGGTATTCAAGCAGGAATTACCTAATCATGCCTTTGAGGGCACTTATCAAATAATTTTTATTGTGAACTTAATATATTGAGACAGTGTGAATGGGAAGCTGATCAGAATGCTGAGGAATGTCCCAGCATCACACTGCTTTGCTGTCTGCAGATATGCAGTACGGGTTGATTAATTTAGCACATCATCTAAAATCATGTAGCGTTCAGTACCGATTAAAATTATATGAAATTGTGTGTAAGGGATTTCTCCATGTTAGCTGTGAAGGATCCCCTGTTCCCTGCAGAAGTCGCTGCGATGGCACCCGCGCAGCCCCACCGACTGCAGGTGTCACACTCCGTGGGCACCGGCACTGCACCAGCAGCCAGAGGACTTGCTTGGGATTCAATTTCATGCTTGTGTATCTGAGTGTCAGATTGATCCCTTTTTTTTTTTTTTTTTTTTTTTAAACTGTGTATTTGCAAGCCTCAGACCATACATTATGGCATTCCCTGCTCCTCTGCCAGCAGCACTGGCGTGTTATATCAAATCAAACCTTGCAGGGTAAGGTCTCCTGCTCTCTTTTCTCCTCCTGTCTCCTGCTGTGCGTGTATGTCCCCCCCACCCCTCTATTTTAGATGCTCCACTTTGAGCCTTCCAAGAGCATGTTCCTGCCCCTCCTATTGTCCCGATTTCCACTTCCCCACTTTTGCAGGGTTCCCAGAAGATCAGAGCCTCCCCATGTTTGCTCTGTGCCGGACCAGCCCATCTAATTGCTGGCTGTTCTCCAGTCTCCAGTTCTGTGGGAGTGGAGCAGGAAATCACTTGGCTGCTCTGTTCCTGAGCTGTTAACTGTCTCCCAGCTGAGAAAGTCTTGTGGAAACCCGCAGTGAGGAGCGTTAATAACTTAACTCTTAAGTGCTTTTTCTAGTACTTGTTCACATATTAAAGAAGTAAAAGATATCAGTTGAGTTTGTCAATTATTTCCATGTGTAACTTCCAAAAGGGTAGATTTGGAATGGTGCACCAGAATGAGGGCGTATTTTCTAATAACTGGAGTAAAAACTTCAGCTGTACTTTTTTTTTTTTTCCAGTGGAAGTGGCAGATTCAGCAGTTCTTGGATGCCTGTTACCTTTTCACTGGTGTCATTGCGTTGCCTTGATCAAAGGGCCCATTCCTGGTCCCCCCCCCCGAAACCCGAAGAAAGTAAAATCTGCCTGATGTGTAACATGGGTTTGGCATGTGAAGAAGCATTTTCTTTTTTGAAGTAATTTGGCTTCGATGCTTCTCTTCCAAAACTTTTATCTGTTTAAGGTAGAAATGAAGGGTGAATTTGGGTTCAGGCAAATGTATTTTCAGTTTTTCCATGACAGGTGAATCTGAAAATCTCCTGCATGCTCTGTCCTGTACCAGACACCTCCCAGTGTGAGAGCCCCCTGACACCAGGTGACACCAGGTGACAAAAGCTCCTCAAGATTGAGCCTGTCTTTTCCTGATGGCCTTATCAGGGTGAGATATTACCAACAATAGCTGCTTGTTTCTGCAGTGTTTTCTCCTCATTCACGTGGCCCTGTGCGGGATGTGTGGATGTACTGCAGGCAGGTTGAGGAGCTGGGCCAGCCAGGGAAGGAGGTGTTGTGTTTTCTACGTCAAAGATGGACCATTGCCTTCCCAATTCACTGCATGGCTGGAGATCTTGACCTGTCATCCTTTTCCTAGAGTTTCTGCAGTTATCCAGTCAACCTGTATCTTCTGTACATGGCTGATGGCTGTTGAGTTACTGCACGTCTGTAAGGAGACGTCATTAAAGTTGGGCTGCCTAACGTCGTTGCAGGGCTTTATTTAGAACAGTGTGATCCAGTTTGTTTCTTATTCAGTCCTACAGAAGATGTTTAACAGCAAAACCAGCAAGTTCTCTTCTTCAGCTATCTTGACAAGTACTTGAGCTGTCCTTTTGCTTTGTGACATCCTTTTTGGTGGAATTAAACCTGTGTATAACATGACCCTTCACTATTTATGGATATAAATAAACGTACAAATCTATTGTGTACATGCGGAAAACTGAAAATGCATATATTTACTAGAATACCTGGTTTTTAATTGTATAAATATAATGCTGACTAAAGCAAATGTCCAATTTCACATTGAAGTAAGGCATTCATAAAAGCCTGGATTTGCGTAATTTAATTTTCTGCACAGAGGATACTGCAGATCAATAGTATGATTCATAGCCACGGCTGACGTGTGGCTCTTTGACAGCGCAAGCCA
Organism: Alectoris magna; assembly: GCA_030625065.1. Lineage (NCBI taxonomy): Eukaryota > Metazoa > Chordata > Aves > Galliformes > Phasianidae > Alectoris > Alectoris magna. The sequence goes on from CM060572.1 coordinate 12,148,650, forward strand.
GGATTACAAAGGGCTTCACAGTTTTGGATGTTTTGCTCTGACTCTGAGCCTTTCTCCTTTCAACAAATGCAGATGATTTGAATGAGTTCCTGTCTTTTGATGGTAAAGCACACAGCAGGGCTCACCAAGACGTACCTACAGGAGCAGCTTCCTTCTTGGGGGTGGCAGGGTGATATCTTCCTCCTACCTGCAGGAATCATAGCTTTTGGGGATGAGGGGGAACCCGCAATTGTGCTCCCTCTGTGTAGAGGATGCTCAGAAAGGAGCTGCTGCTCTCTTTTGTGGTGAGGAGGCACTGAAGGTATTTTTCCCAGGACGCAAGGTTTTTCTCTTTTTGAGTAATGGGGCTAGTTTTTCTGGTAGGTATTCCGGCCACCCACCTGGGTTAGTTCTGTGTTCCATTGCCTGGCTGTTTATGGTCTCTGGTCTTTGCTTGGTTGTTGTTTTTTGGGTTTTTTTTGCCAGTACAGTTTGGGTCTCTGTATCTCTCATCTGTTCCTTCCAGTTGATGCCAGTGTCTGTTGCCTCCCAACCAGGTAGGCATATTGGGGTAAATCAGAAGAGAAAATAATGTATGTGGCATAGAGCTGCCTACAAACCCTCATAGTGCATGTTCCAATGTTTCTAGTTCAGCCTGGAGTGAATTAGCATTAGGAAAGTTGCCAGTAAATTTGGAAAACTCATTCAAACCAGAGGCTCATAATAAATTGCACAATTAGTGCCTTTGTTTGTACAAGAGAAGAAATTGATGAGAGCAAACCTGCGGTGCCTTTCCTGGGATCGCACAGCTTTTCCTAGCATTTCAGCATTCCAAAACCTGCGGAAATCCATGAGCCTTGCTGCAGATTGCAGGTTGTCTGTAGAGTACCCATTGGCTGCAGTTTGTTCTGTGCTGCTGTGGCACCAAAGGGTGTATCAACCAGAAGCTTTTTGTCAAGTTCTGGAGGTCTCAGTGCTTGACATTTGGTAAAGATCTGCTACCAGCTGTAGTTGGCCTGGGAACAGAAGGGAATCCAGAGCTTGGTGACTGTACGTGGGTAGAGATGCTTTGGGTGGTTTTATAAAGTTTTATTTTCAATAATTCAACTGATGACTTCCTGATCAAATAAATGGTTTGAGATCAGTTGCGCTTAAGTTGCTGCTGAGTCGTGTGGTGTGTATCTGTTCTTCACATTCTGTGTATGGAAGTGTAAGGGGTGTTTTTTTGTGTGTGTTTATTAGAGCATGGAAGGTTTCAGCTGTGATGTTGGAGAAAAGTCTATGATAAATTTAACCTGTTACTGACATTTGTGTAGTCACACACCTCCCATTGGGTTCAGTGAGATGTACAGAAATGCTGCACAAAATTTGCATGCACCACCCCTCACCACCCCTCAAAACCAACAGAAAAGCACTTCCTCGTGGAAGTTATGTATTTCTTTACAAGGAAAATTATTTGGGGATCTAAAAGAAAAACCCTGGCTTTCAGTGTAGGATGAGTCCTTTATGTTTTGGTTGCTGAACGTAATTCCCTCTGGCTTGTGAAGTTTTACAAGGATTCCTTCTTTGCTGGCCACTCCCTTTCATGTCAGGCGTTGGTATTGCATGCTGGATATTCGAATGACACACGCAGTGTTGCTCTGGCTGGAAGGCAGCTCTGCGTGTCTGCTTTGCTTGGATGAATCCCCTGTGCTGCGGGCTCCGGTCTGCAGGCTGTTCATGGATGAGATTTGTTCCCTCCTGAATGTGGCTGTTCTAAATGATTTAATTTAAAAGTTGTGATAGTAAGGATAAGGTGCTTTTGCATTTTATAGTCTTTCAAGGATCTTGGTCATTTCTGTGTGGATTTACAGTTGTTTGGCAGCTAGTTTTCTGAATGGCCATCTTGAGGTCAGAGGAAGATCAGTCACATCATGGCTTATGTTTACTTGTGTGTATCAGAATATCCTTATGGATAGTACTGCAGTTAAATTGGCATGTGCCAGATAAGAATAAAGGCATTGGTGTGTTCTACCTTCTCTGAATCGTCTTTGAGCATTGGGCCTCTATGGCCCAATAGGGAGGAGCACACCTGTTAATTTTCTTTAAGCGGTGCCGACTTTGTGGTTTCTGCTCAGCAAAGACTTAAGCTTTGCAGTGTAAACGCCAGGGAGTAAAGACCACTTTCCTAATGATTCCTGTTTTTCTCTTCCCAGCTCTGACTGAAGGTTATGTTGGCTCTCTGCATGAAAACAGACATGGTAGTTCTGTGCAGATACGGAGGCGAAAGGCTTCGGGGGATCCTTACTGGGCATACTCGGGTGAGTTGAATTCTTCAGAGCAGTGAAACATGAAATATGTCCAAAACTAGAATTTCTTTGCTTTTTCTTACTACTATGCTCAGAAATAGGATTTCTGAGCCTTAATTTACAGTGTATTTTCTGCTGACCTCCTTGTGACTTCCTCTACAGTAATCCATTCCTTTCCTGCATTCCTGTCGCTTACCTGCAGAGTTTCCCTTGTAACTCTGCTCCTTCTACGTGTCCTTTCTAAGTCTCTTAATATAGCCCTGCAGTGGCATACTCCCATGAACTTTACTTTCTGTCTAAACCGTGTATTTCCAAGTTTACCATTTGCTTGCTCTGAATCTGGTAGGAAAACTGTAAGGGTTAGAGTGACGCATCCAGGTGACAAGACACTGGAAATTTTACCATTAATTATCTGCATGTGTATTATCACAGTAGGTTAAGGAACTGCCAATTCTGCACTTTTGTGCAGGCCATGAAATTTCATTGGAAGTGAATGATTATAGGTAAAGTTGCAGCTTTTTTCCATTAATACACGGAATACCAGGTGTTGCATTTTATTTATCAGATCCTGAATACAAGCTGCTTCATTTGTGAATGAGGTCATGCAAGTAAAATACTTCCATGCGTTTTAGTAATGCAGGACAAACTCTGCTTTTCGCTTAAAACTTTGAGGTTATTGTCAAATGGACAAATGTTGTAAGAGTTAATTCTATGCTTCAGCTTGAAGCAACTCATTTAGATTTTAAGCCTCCAAACAGTGGAAAATAAATAGAGGAATGACTTTCGTGTTGAAATGAATGGGCTATTCTTATTTGTTGTCTTGCAATAAAATATTGTAAGTTAAGTGCTACTTGGCAGGTTTATTTTGTTTCTGTTGCTGAAAATTGTGTTTGGAATCTTCATTGCTGGTAGTTAAATCAAAATGTTTGAGAAAAACAAGACTAGTGGAATTAATCAGTTGTCATATATGTCAAAACTCTTTATTTGAGTTACTAGACTTTTTAACTCGTATTCTGCTTTAGAGACAAACAAAAAAACAAACACACAGAAACAAATCTAACAAAACAAAAAACCAGTCCTACCCACCAAAAGTCACAAAATCTCATTTACGCATACAACAGTCTTCCTAATTCTGTTTTTGTGCCGGTGTAGTTCTTCCTTTATGAGTAATATCATTTGTTCACCCCTCCAGAAGAGCTTTTACCACCCACTAATCCTTTTAGATTTGTGTCATAATAAAGCGTATAGTCCTGATGTGTAATTATACCTTTCCTGTTGGATTTTGCATCCTTTTGTCTATTGATAAATCTCCTGTTTCCATGAGAAAAATAGCCACCCTGTTTTTGGAGAAGTTAGTGGCTTCTTGGTCATTGATCGTATGCCATTCCACCTAGTTAGCTCTATCTAATTAGAACCTTTATTTTTGTCACTGTTGCTGATGAAAGGAGTAAACTAGGAAATAGAAAAGGTGTAAGTGATGTATTTACTAGTGCTTACCGAGAAACCAGGTGAAGATATAATATTTTCTCAGTATGCTTAGTCAGGCTGCCATTTGATCTGAGTAACTTAAAATGTCATTCCAGGGGGCAAGTGGTTTGGCACCAGCTCTTCCAGCTGCAGGACGTGAGTTCTTGTTGAAGCTTTCATGATGTGAAATACAGGCGTAAGCTAACAGTGTAGGTACAGTGTGTCCTGGCTGCATGGGTTCTGTGTAACCAGCATTAGAACAAGGCCACGATGGAAAGTGGCTGGAAGTCTGGTGGCCTCCTGAGCCCCTTTGAAGCCCCTGCTGCAGAGAGGAGCAGCTCTGTTCCACTGAGCCGTGCAGCAAGTTCTGGTGCATCTGCATGAGAGCAGGATGGCATGGGTGTGTGCCAAAGGTGAACGAAGGGCTGAAGGCAGCCTTTACAGGGTTGCATTTGGGAAGAAAAAGGTAGAGAGCTGAGGAAGACAGTTATTTTAGGAGGAATTGTGGTGGGAGTAAATGGTGGGCGGCTCAGCCCAAATGTCAGACAGATGTTTTTTTTCTAGTCAGGCACATTGAAGAGGATGCTCAAGTAATCTATTTCTTTCTCTTGCATCCCGGTTCCCCAGAGTATTTCCCAGAACTCTGAGCAGGTCTTGGCTAAGCAGTTTATGTACTAACGTCAGTCCTGCGGGAAGGGTTTTGGATGTAACCAGGAAGTTTATATCAAATGAGCCTACAGAGTGGGAAATTTACTCTGCAGTAAGTAATTAGTCTGTGTCAGTGGCTTCCAAGCTCTTTTATAGATGTTAACCAGTAGGCCGTTCCCCTTTCTTGTCCTCACATGTTCAGGCCAGCTCTCTTCCAGCTAGTTGTACAACTGCTGCTGGCAGTTATGGCCCCGGCAGTTATGGCCAGAGAAAAAAGCTCTGCTGGCCTGTATGCTGCTGAATTTAAGTCTCTTCTAAGGGAGTTCGCCAACTAGAGTAAATAAGACCAGGACAGCTTCTGCTTGCTGTTGGTATACGAACACAGGCTGAACTCAGTGCTGACCAGTAGGCCCACACCTCTTCTCGTTCTGCCTTAGGCTGAACTGTGGCTTTATATTGATTTCAGTTGAGCTCTACTGATTTATAGTCACCGAGGCCCCTTTACGTTTATGGCTACGCCTGCCTGCTTTGCAGAGTTCTCGTATTTTCAGGCTTAAATCTTCTATAATAAATCTTGCGGTGGGACTGGAGAGGTGTGGAAGCAGGCAGCAGGTTGTGGTTTCCCTGCCTGGGGGTGGAGAGGGGCACAGCCATGTTGCAGAGAGCCCTCAGGTCTTTATCTTCCACAGGATGTGTCCGTCCTGTGTGTGTACAGTAACTCCTCTGTAGCAGGCTGAGAACACTGCTGCTGTTCCATGCTCTTGTGGGGGGAAAATGACTCAGAAGCTGCTCTGGTAGTCTGGAGATGGGGAATTTTCCTGGTTCCATGAGGTACTTACGGGATTACCATGTGTTGCTTGTGATGTCACTCAAGCACAGGAGCTGAAAGAGAATGAACTTCAGCGACTGATGAAGAGTCAGACACACCTCAGGTCTAACATTTGTATGAGGCACTTACCTGCCTGAATGTCCCCACATTCACCCTGTGAACTCCTGTGCCAACACTGCAGCAAGCCTCAGCCTGCGCTGCAGAGAGCTCTTCCTTCCCTGTCCAGTTGTAAAAGATAGGATTCTGAAACCTTATAAAATAAGCCCTTTGTTTACAGGCACAATTCCAACTGTAACATTTCCTCCAACTGAGGAATAGAACTCAGAAAAATAAAGAGCAGATAATGAAATGAAGGCCCATTTTAAATGAGTTTTGTCAAAAAGACAGAGGGAAACACAATTGGCCTTTCAGAAGAAACTTCATTAAGTCTGCGCTAGGAGCTCTTTAAACCAAATTCAGAAGTGAGCAACCACTGACAGCAGAGCACAGTAACTTGTCTCAGGAGGAGCTGCAAGAGTGAATGGAAGCTGAGATCTCCTAGATTTTAGGAGTTTTCAGGAAATCTGACTACATTTCTAGGCAGACTTTTGTGCACACGTGTATTTATGTATACTGGCAAAACGTTTATTCCACGAGTGTGTCTCATGGTTTGCCAGAGACTTTCCTAAATTGCAACTGACCGCATTATTTGCAGTGTAATGGGAATGTAAAATGGGCACAGCGCAGCCAAGGCGAGAAGTAGGTGTGGGTTCTGGATGTGCCTCACAGCAGTCCTCAGGACTTCTCACTGTTATTTTTTCCATCAGGCTAACCGCTGCATGAAGGACAAGTTTGAAATGACTTTTAGCATAGCCTTTTATTCCCACAAAGTTCAGCGTCTTTCTAATATCCACAACAGTGACAGATAGCAAGCAGCACAGGTGCCTTCCTGTCAGTAGAGAAATGTTTTTGTCGCTATAAAATATTTCTTAAACATGAAAAGAAGTCTTACAGAAACATGCAGCTGGAAGTACCGCATCCAGGGCTTTCTGGCTGGCCCTCCCCTGTGCATTGTATGCCGTTTCACAGAGCATAATATTCCAGGCTTTTGAAGATTACTCTCAACTGTCAAGTGTTGCATCTATCAGTGCTGAAAACACTTTACCAGTGACCTGATCAGACCCTGTTTTGCCGTGCAGTAGCCTCAAAAAACGGTTAGCGAGAGGGTCAGGACTTCAGGATGATATTCAGTTATGAGATGCTGAGTCAGATGCTTGTATCTTAAGTTAGCAGCTCTAAAGGGTCTACCTATAGCCACTCTAAAAATATACCTACACTCATACATGTCTTTTTTTTCTGAAAACCTGTTATGCAACATTAATGTCACAGTTGCTGCAGTAAGATTATATAAAGCCAGTAGCTGTGGGAAAACGGCACTCTTTCCTCTGTTACTCAAATCAGGAGGCTCCTCTTGAGTTGTTAGACGTAAGTGAAGATGTATTAACATGTATGATCACAGGGCACGGAACTGGGGGGCTGTGCCGTCTGGGGGCAGGATGCTGCAGGTGACAGTGCTTTTGTCACTGGAGTTTAATGGAGGTAGCCAGTGTTTGCACCACAGGGCTGGGCCACCGTGCTCTCTTGGTGTCTGTTCTGCTGCTCAGCCCTGGTCTTGCAAGCTGACTCATTCAAGGAATACTCCCTTCTAAATAATCAAAACCATTTGTACTTTTTAGAGAACAAAAAAGTAGGCACTAGCCAAGGATGTGTATGTGTTCTTTTTGCTTGTTTATTTAACTGTGGCTTTGCAAAGAATTTTTTTTCTTTTTTATTTTTACAGAAAATGCATAGTTCTTTTTAATCTTAAGGTGTTTTCAAGGCATCTGTTTTTCCTCTTTGTACTTTTGATGGCTCTCATTTTCAATGTGAAATTATTCACGCTACTTACAATGCACTTTTATGCATTATATTACTGATGTTTTTTCCATCTGTAACGTTGGATCCCTTTCTCTTCAAGATACTACACAACTACTATGAACATTAGTAGAAATTATTAGGAGAAAAAGAGACTTGATAAGGGTAGGGATGACCTTGAGAGGGGGAAAAATGTCCGATAAGAGTAGGACTTGTGGCAACAACGTCATGCTATTGGTCACTATCAGTGTGTGAGTGCTTTGTCCTACCACACTGAGGCAGTTATTGCTGCCCTTCAAGATGCTATTATTTAAAATATAACCAGTGGTGAATATAAGAACTAAGTGGTGTTAGCAAAAGCACTTGCTGGCATTAAAACAGGAAAGATCAGTGAAAGTTATTTCCTGAAATAATAGCAAATGGTGATGAAATGTAACTCGGTGATGTCTTTTGCAAATGTGTGAATTTCTCTCTTTGCTTAGATTGTTCTCATTAAATAAGCTGCTAATGTGAATTGGACAGGAAATAATCAGCAGATAGTAAGGAAAGCATTGAGACTTTATTGAACTAAGAGGTAACTAATGGCCTGTTCACTGTGGTCAGTATTTCACTCTTTCTATCTCTTGGGATAATAGATCTTAGTATTGAGCAAAACTCTGGCATACTGCACACACGGTTATCCACCCCCCTGTTAGGGTACTCATCTCCATTAAATGCAGCGTGGTCAAAATGAGCAGTTTCTGCCTCTCTCCCTTTGCTCTTTAAAGCTGACTTCATAGAGGGGATCTAAGCTGACAGAACCAGCAAAAATATTCATGAATATCTGATCAGTAAACTGATCTTTGCGTATTTTATCTGCATTCGTCAGAGATAAATGGTAGCCTTCACTGAACCCTGCAGAAGCCAGCTGTGGTGCGTTCATTCCACGTGCAGTCTGATTAGAGTATCTAACAGGTGTTCCACATGGCAGTGCTGTACTTTGTGAGACAAACATGGAAAACTGTAACTTGAGAATTTACTGTTACCATCTAAGCGTGGGTCTTGATTTATTTTTTTAACGTGTACATCTAAGGCGGTATGCTGTTGTTTATCCAATGAACAGGAAATGCCGTCAGTATGTTTTGTTTGTATTCTGATGGCCCTTGGTCACAGGTCTTTGCGCCCTTGAGCTGGGCACTGCACAAGCATGCACTGGGGAGAGAGTTGTCTGAGGTGTCTGTATCAAGTGTGCATTTACCAGGAGGATGGTGAGGAGAATGCTTTAGATTCTTTCTTTGTCTCTTCAGAGTTTTGAAGTAACAACTATGAAATACTTTTAGTAGTTTCTTGTTATGAGAATGAAGAAATAAATTTCCAAGTTCTTATTCCTGAGAATAGGATTTATCTTCCAAACCTTAAGCTGCTGCAAATAAGGAATTCACAATAACGTGGCCATGCTGAGTATTTAATATGGGCAGTCTTCGTAGGAGAACCTGCCTGCCATAAGCAGTCTACGTAGTCTGGCATCGCTTCCACTAATCCATTGCTGGGGAACACAGCTCTGATTGAGAGCCCTGATGTTTGCTGTGTTTGTCTGCGGGCACCTTTCTATGTAGTGTGCTGAGAAACCCTAAGACAGCAGTTCAATTTCTGCTTAGGCATAGATACAACTTCTCTACTGAATACCAGCAGTACTGTTTTCTGTCTATTCTTGCTACCTTTTCTTGCATGCAGTGCTTACGGTTTATTCCAAGTACTGTCATTGTCAGTCCTGGTATCCAGTCTGTAATGAAATGGTTGACTGAGTTTTTAAAATGTTGGACACTGTGATGGTGGAATTGCCTTTTTTCTTTCTTGGCAAAGTTCTTTCTCAAAGTTGATTGTTTTTCATGCCTTAAATGCATTAAAGCAAATCCCTGGTTTCTGAACACTGTTTTTTTTTTTCTTTAATGCTTTTCAGTAGGCAGACCATTGGCAGCTGGACAGCTTTGAAAAACGTAAATATGAGGTGCGAAGAACCAGACGTTCCCTCAACTTCAGTTCTTGCATGACGTTTTTGCCTACCACAGCACAAAAGTATTAAATAACTGCAGCAGATGCTAGATGATATCTTTGGGGTTTCAGATGCAATTGTTTCAGTAGTACATCAAAGTATTTTTACTTCACACAGCTCTGGCTATCTACGATGAAATGATGAAGCTCAAAGAGCTGCTTTTGCTGGGGGAGGGGAGGACCCCTCACTTCCTTACTGTACTGAGCTTTTTGTTGTGTTTTCTTTGAATGCAAACAGTGGGACATTTGTAGAAAACCTCTGGAAAGACAACAACTACTGCACTGTTTCACCATTCTGGAAATGTGCTGCAGCACAGCAAAATCTTGTCATTTTAACCAATTTTGAGGCATTGAAATAGGAAAGAATATAAAATATTTCAGCTCTTTAGGCAAAACCAGGTGAAGGGCTTATATTTTAAACCTACCAGAAAAAAAAAGATGGAGTATTCCAAGTAGCAGCTGTGATACAAGCTCAGCAAGTGTGCTGGATAGTACTCAGAAGGTTGGAGTCTGCTGTTGCCTTGTCATTATCAAATGATGGCAATAATACGTTGAATTTCTAATCTTGGTTTAATAGGTAACGGAACGGATGTGCAAGCAGGGAATCTCTGAATAGACCTTTAGTGGGAATGGTTGTTTTATTTTTTTTTTTAAAGGAATGAAAAAGGTCGCAAACATTTTTTGTGAAGGTCCAAGCATGAAATAATCAATGCGTAAGTCAGATTCTTATCTGCAGAGCATGGAAGTGGAGCCTCTGTGTGAAAAAGCAGAGCAAAGCCAGTACTGCAGCTCATGTTAGAACTGTCGTAGTTTGTGTTAGATACTTGTAGAATTATTTCTTCTCTTTTTTTGAGGTGGTTTTTTGAGATGGCTGTTCTGTGTCCTTCCATTCAATCTCCTTTCAGTGTCTCTGCCTCAGGAATTGCCCTGTCTGTTCTCTTACCCAGTACGTGTATCAGTCTGTAACACACCTAAGACTTCTAGGTTTTTTTCATTGTGGCCCTTGGAAAAGCAGCCCTTGCACAGGGAAGGCTGGCACCCAGCCCCTCATCAGCTCAGCCAGAGGTGGGTGGAGGTGAGCTGCCTTTCTTCTAGGCTGAATGTCACATCACATCTGTTAGAGAAATGTAGAGTTGGAGAGCCTCATCTGTATAGGTTCCTAGGTGTATTGCAGTGTGTTAAGTGGCAGAGAGTTTTAATGCTTGTAACATCTCTGTGGTCAATGTGTTTATGTGGCAGGACCTGAAGGACAGGGCAGTTTAACTTCTCTGATATGCTCCATGCTGTGTACAGCAGCATTGGAAGTTCAGCAACATCCTAGTGCTTCGCACTGCTTCTTCCAGGAAGCATCCATCCTTATCAAATGCTAATTGAAGAGATCTGGGTTGCCTGGGAGACTGCCTCTTCCTGGGGAGGCCATGTCAGCAGCATGGGTGATGTGAGGCTCCTTGGGCGAATGGGGCCCTCCTGGAGGCAATCCAGCCACAGAGCGTGATTCTGGCTCTTGGTGCTTTCAGGATCTTCCACTGAGATTAGGACACTTTCGGGCTTGAGTAAGGAGACATTCTTTTCCTATTCAGTGCACTGAACATTTGGCTTTAAAGTATGAAGTTTTTATTAAAGACTGCGTATGCCCAGGGAGTTGGATGGGCACACTTTTAACTATCAAATTAAATAAATATGAAATCCTGCAATGGAGTGCAGAGCTGTGCATATAAATTACATCTTTAAACAGCTCTTGAATGATTTTTCTGGAAGTGTTTTTAACTCTCTCTTCAGGACTCATAAGGGTCATCTCAGTAGCCTTCCAAACCAAGGGAAGAGTATTGGCACTGGAATGATTTATTGAAGAGAGACATTGCTTTGTGGTGTAAAAGGAATGTCAAGTCTTGCTGAGCACCTGAGTATGCAGCTGCTGTTCCTGTTGAGCTGGGAAAGCAAGTGGGCTTAGTTCGACTGAACCCCGAATGAAGGTCTCCAAAGTATGTCTCCCCACCTGCTCTCATCTACCAACAACTGTCTGGCTGTGAGGTGAGATAGGCTGTAGGTTGGTGATGCTTCCAGGTCAGTTAGTGAAATGATTGATTTCATTCATGATGAATTAGAAGGCCTGTGTCCCTGTTGCAGAGGTGAAGATGTCAATTTCAGCTGACTTAGAAAGGGATGGTAGGCACTGATGGCTTTGCGTAGTCCTTCTGGTTGAATTCTCAATAGGGTGTGATACTTCTGAGGCGTGTAGTTGCTTTAAAAATCCCTAGGTGGTCTGAATTGAACAAGCAAGCCCTTGGCCATAGAAGTCTTTGCTGTGAACATTAGGATCTCTGTCTTTTCTCAAAACTCTTCTAAGCAGTACTACTGAAGTAAAGCCTTCCATCCCCATGTTTATCCCTGAATGAGGTCTGGATGCATGCTTGCTCCATACTGCTATAGGATTACAGCCTTGCAGGTTCACATCTGTAGTGGTATAGCTACTGTAAGGTAGGATCATGTTGTGATCGTGGTCATAAAGACTAGCCTGGTGCCGGGGCCTGTGTCTTGGATCTCCCACCTATGGTTGTGCAGAGTACTGGAGCTGGCTGGAATTCTCTGAAGCTGACTAGTGCTGGTTTTACCTTGCTGTAATTGCAGCACTCAGGACAATGTCTAAGTTGTCTAGCTGCCAGAAAGCTCAGGAGGAGCTGTTTCACCTGGAGTTCTTTGTACCTGACTCACTTCTGAGACTTTCTCAACTGTCTTAGTGTGTAAGTTTCCTTGAAAGCTATCAAAGGAATTGTCGCACAGTTGAATGCCTGAAGATGGTCAGTACTGACATATGGACTGTTTTCTGTTCCCTTTCCTGTGTGAATTAGTGAAACAAATGTTTCCTGCCTCCTTCCCAACCCATCTGTAACAAACCTGCCACTAGAGCAGACGTGACAGACATCACTTGGGTGCTGCTGATCCCATACACTTGAGCTGTGCTGGACCAGGACCTCGCAGGACCCCTTGGCTGTGTTTGTGTCACCAGGCTCAGTCCTTGCGCAGAGCTCCTGCCCCAACAAACCAGTAGGTGGACACACTCAGAATGAGGAATTTAATGTTAGGTGCTCTGCTTTGCATCTGTGTGAATGCTTCTCATGTACCAAAATAAGACTTGCCCTGCAGTAATATTGGCAGTGAAGTCAGGGAGAGTTTAGATCACGTACAGTTTTACATCCTGCCTTTGCTTCAGAGATTGATGCTGTGTCTTGGGCTGCTGTTGAAGCCTTCTGCCCCTTTGGGGTATGGAAAGCCATCTTACATGCCAGATGTTAATCTGTTGCTAACCAGAGGGGACATGAACTTTTCAGATAGATTCTAACTTGCAAGCTTCTGCAACGCCTCAGATCGCGTTTTTAACTTATATTTTGGTTGTTGGAGACTTGAGGTTGAGACAGTTGTCTGGGTGATACAGTATTGTCATACATTGATCTGCAAGGAATAGGATTTACTCTCTGAAGTTCGGTTTGCAGAGAATTTGATGCCATTTTTGAAAAGAAGTGTTTGGTGTATGTAGTTCAGATGCTGTTTATATTGTGAAGAGATCCCCAGATGCCCTTAGGACTTCGCTGCTCACAGTGCAAATGCAGAGAAGTCATTCCAGCCCTAAAACTTGTACAGGAAATGTACAGTGTGAGCGATGTCTTGGTGTTAAATGCATAAATGGCTGAAGCAGGGTGTAACAAGATGAGGACCGTGAGCTGGAGAAGGTCCTAAGAGCCATTCCCTTCCCTGTGTTGTTTTAAAAAAGTAAAAATAAAAACGGCATAGCTCTATGAACAGCAAAATGCTTCAGACTCCTGTGAAGTTGTTGATGCTGAAGAAGCCTTGAGCTTCTTTTTGTGACCTTTGTTAGTGCTCCCTGCCACTGTGCCCTGTATTGGCTCTTAGAATCATAGAATATCCTGAGTTGGAAAGGACCATAAGGATCATCGAGTCCAACTCCTCACACGTCCCCAAACGTAGTGATGCTCCAAGATCCACCTGCTTCTCTTCAGTTTGGTGAAAATTAACCAGCAGGTTCAAAAATGGCGTGGGAGAGAGTAGCAGTTGATAGACCAGATGCATTTTGAAGGCTTAGATGCATAAGCCTGAGTAAACTGGTCTGTCAATCCACTGAGGTGCAGTCTCTCATAAGTAGCTTTTTCAGAGTTGTGCCATTTAGGTCTGGGCTTCCATGAGGAGATCCCTGCAATCTCAACAGGTGGGTGCTTAAATCTAAGGAAGGTCTCGGTTGTTCAAGTGATCAAATTATTCGTGACTTTTCTATGGTGTGCTAAATGAAGTAAAGCTCTTCGGAGGAATCTGTTGAAGCCCATGCAAGCTTTCCATTTGTGCCTGAGCCCCTGATCCTTCACGCCAATGAAGGCCATCTGCGCAGGAGCCATTGGAAGAGTGCATAGTTAGAGAGCCGTCTGCTTGTCTTGAAGAGAGGATCCTAAACTAGGGAAGATGGTTGTGACATTGCCTGGTGATGGGATTCAGTGTTGCATTCCATGGTGTTTCTGTATGAACTGACCTGCAGAGTACAGTAAACATTTTCAGTTTTTTTTTTTCCCAAAGTGGTATTGGAATGTATAATAAAAAGGAACTTCTGGGAAAGTATTTTTTGCTGAGTTATGCTAATTTTGAGAATGCATAATACTCCATAGGCTTTTAAGAAGTGATACGGGGCATATTTAACATTCTTTGATGTTAATTTCCTGGCATATGGACATCTCAACTTATTAAAATAAATAAGTACTTTCAAATTTAATGGAATGATGGAGGAAATGGCCTTTTTTCACATTCTCGTCCGCTTCGCTGGATAATTTAATGTTTTAAAATGTAAGTTCATATTAAAGTTTAAAATTCAAGTATTGGTTTTTGGAATTCTGTAATAAAAAGGTTTTGCTGTAGGAGAGATGTATGAATTAGTGCATATGATAACACGATTTGAAAAGGCTGGTGATTTCCTCTGTACAAAATGCTAGCTGTAAATCCTCCTGCTATACACGATACAGCATGGCTTTAGTGATACAACGTCCTGGGACATTGCTGGAGAGCCTGGGTCGGATCGCCAGGTACCTGCAATCCAGCATGGAAGAGATCACCTACGTTATTCACGCTTTTCTCATCTTATGTTGCGTTTTACTGTCTCTTGGAGAGTTCGTGTAAGCTCCTTGGGGCAGAGAAGGTCATCTGTTTATGCTGGCTAGCAAAAGGATCTTTCATGTTTTCCTTTATGCTAGACTTGTATGTTTTGCTTCCCAGGCTTCTGTGTCTAGTTGGAAGGATTTCTTTATAGCCTTAGGTGTGACTGCATTATTAGTAGGTATAGGAAATGCACTTTCGTGCTCTCTTCTCTGTTGATGGACAGGAAGAATTCCCTGTAGGATAAGTAATGTTTAATTTAATTGACTAGAAATAAATATTTGAGGCCTAAATATTTAATGGAAATCATTGTGTTAGAGTGGAGGGATGAGCTGTGGATGGAAACTTGCTCTGCATCTTGCATCTCTTGAGAGCTGCTTACCTGCTGCGCTGGGGCCAAGGATGGCTTTATTTCATTTCAAGGCAGACTGGAAACCGAAGAACTTATTTCCAAGGAGAAAAATTGCAAGAGACTCAAATGAAAAACCTGCTCATCTGAGGAAGAGGTGACAAAGTTCACTGTGATTATATTGATTTTATATTACCATGTAGTGCTGGGACTAGCCTGTGTCTGTTCCTGCTCCTGAGGAGAAGAAAAGGAGGTGCAGATACTCCCCTCCCTCCTGTTTCTCAATATTTTGTTACCAGTAGGATAACTGAGAGCAGTTTCTTCCTGACATTCTGGCATCCCTACTGGAGCAGTAAGGGGCTAAGAGGCATAGTGGGACCATAGTGCTTTTCCTCAGCACCACCGCTGTGCTGGTTGTACCCACTGCAAGACGCATGCGATGCCCCGTGCAGCGCCCAGCAGCTGCCTCTGGTCTGTGCCCACAGCCCTGCCGTGGGTGGCATCAACAGGAAACAGCGTATCTGAGCTGGATGTGGTTTTTGTAAAAAAAAGAACTGTGATAGCCCATACCACAAATTATAACTAAGCTAGAATTAATAGCAATTAACAGCACCGATATTCATTTACCAGAAGTTTTGCAGAAAAGTCATTACTGTTTAACTTCATGCCGTTCGCTTTCATTTCACTCTCAATGAGAAAATTATTCAGTCAATAAGAGTTAATGTTTTATTTCAGACCGGTCTCGTCTATTTTAGTATCAAGTGTGCCTTTTGGGAACAAGAACTAAGAGCAAATAAAGTTAACTGTGATAGAAATTTGATACATGATTATAACAAGACTTTCAGTTACTGTATGACTGAAAGAGCACAGAAAGATGTCTTGAACCTGTACTAGATGCAGGGAAGTTGTGATGGGAGGCATTTCGACTCCTTGTTTGGTGTGATGGAGAGAATGCCTGAGGCACCCGGGTAGGGAAGATGCCTATTTCTATGTCTTCCTCATGGTTCTTTTTCTCAGCCATCTGACATAGCGTGCATGCCTGGGTCTACGCCAAGCAGAGATGCAGCATCCAAGGGAGACTTTATTACTTCAGTCCTAGATGATTAATTTTCTACCAAATTGTATGGGCCTGATTAGTCTGGAACACAGTAATGCTGTTTTAAAGATCTCTAGTGCATCCATTACTTCTGTTTCCAGTGTGCTTCTTCATAAGGAAAACATTTGTTACTAACCATCACATCTTTGGGTATGGTCTGGGCCAGAAAAATCCCACTGAGCTCAGTTTGGCTTGTGTATTTGTGTTATGTTCAACTTTGACTTCATTGAAGGAATGCTTAAGAAATCCTTGCTTTGTTAGCACTTCTGTGATACAGCGGTTTCCCCCCTCCTCCCAGCGTGTAGAACATGGAAGAGGCTCAGGCAGTTATGTGTCCCGAGCCATGTGGAAGACTGAGAACTGAAATCAAGGTTTGTAGATGTGCATCATCCCTTTCTAAGTGGTAGCACACCCATCTGATCCGGGCAGGGCAGCAGGTGCTTCGTGTCATTTCTCATCAGTGAGGCCCCAGGTAGCTGGAGCAGGAGCTGCCATTTGTGCACTGCGGTGTTTATTGAACCTGCAGGGCAGACGGGGTTGACGGTACCTGCCTGTTAGCGTTGGCACTGGGAGAAAGGGAAGAGCTGGGGTGGCTCTGCAGGCAGGGCAGGGCTGTCTCTGCACTCACAGCTCTTGGCTTTTTTAATAAAACACTGCAGTAGCTTTGGGCTGTTTTTGTAGCTTTTTGTTTTTAACTTTAAGCTCCAAAACACTTAACCTTCACTTCTACAGGAGAGTTTAGAATAATCTGTGTTTTGCAAATCATGGAATTTTAATGCCTTTATCTAAAAACCATTTGTCAGGCTCTGCAGAATCCCTCTTCATTAAATCACTCTTGAGGTTTTTCATAGTTCAAGTCTTAAAAAAATAAAAATAAAACAATCTTTCTATTGTCCCTGGAAAAGCCTTGTGCCTTCATCAGCATCCTGTGCCTTTTGTGGGGATTAGACCCCTTGTGCCAGTGCCTGTACACAGACAGAGTCCCCAGGTATTTCTGCTGGATCTGTGACCTCTTGCAGTGGAGTATTTGCTTAAATAAACATGCTAATGTGCTGTTGGCTGGACTTCTGCAATCTGGGGGGCAACGCTGGAGTGAAGCAGACAGCATCCATTCAGATAGTTGCGCTTCTGAAACAAAGCATGTTTGCTTAGTGGGGAGAAAGTAAAAATGGGCATTGGAATCTTCTTTGTGTGGAGTAAGGGCTATTGAATATTACCTGATGGCCCCATTCTAATTAGGGTTTTCATACCTGAAGGAGAGGCAGGTCAGAGTTCTGGAGGCCTCCTGGAGCTTGTTGACGTGTCTCAGGATGAGGGTGCTTAGCAGCATCAGACAGGTGACCCCCGTTTCCCAGCACATGGAACCTGTGGTTTCTGATTCTTTTAAGCTTAGGTCAGGTTTCAGCTAGAGGTGACAGACCTGGGTCTCATTATCTGTTCTTGTCAACCCTCCATTTCCTTGCTTCCACACATCTTCCTTCCTCAAACACCCATAATAAGGCAGAGCTCTCCAGCCAGCTGCATGGCACAGTCCCTCCTGCAAACACTTTCTTGAATAATTGTGCCCTTTCTCCCCAAGGCTTGCTTTCACAAAAAGTTGTATTGCTGACTTTTTAGACACTAGATCCCATTATCTTGATGCAAATACATTGTCTCACTAAACGAAGGGCAAATTATTTTAAATCAGTGGAACTCCAAATGCCATTCCTATATGGTTTTCAGACCAAAGCAGTGGAAATATCTGACTGCATCCTGCCAGCCAGTGCCTCTGAGAGGGTTTTTCAAGCAAACTATGTTCCTGGAGGCTGACAGGGAAAGCTTATTTCTTAAACAAAATCAGTTCCAAAAAAAATCAGGTTTGGGCTCCCTGGGATCCTATAATTTTTGCAGCCACCTGTCCTGACTGCTTCCTGTTGTGATTTAAAGCCATGCAGCCTGCCAGCATATGCTGATGGAGATTGTTTTATGGTGGGCCGGACTGTGGGGTCGTGCCGAGATGCACTGTAAGAGTATTTTTGCTCCCTCCGCTGCGTATAGGTGGGCAGAAACCCAAACCCTGAGCTGAAACCCTACAGGGTTCACATGAAACTGTTAGAGCGTAGGCTTTAACAGCATGCGGGTTGAACTGTTAGAAACAGGGCAGGTAAAGGAAGAACAGCGCCTGCAGGCAACTTCTGTAAGCAGAGCCTGGTTGCAAATGGACCTCTCGGATAACCAGATAAGGAATTTGATTTGTAAGATAACATTTACCTTTAAAGTACTGAGGGGAAGATTCAGGAAAAGGTTACTGTTAGATTAATTGGTGTTGATAGAATTGACACAGGTATAATGTAACTTTGCCATGGATGGAAGTCACCAAATACACAGCTGGTGAAAACATGTTGGTTTAGTTTTGTGCTCTCCTCATCTTGTTTCTTGTTGTACAGGTGATGCATGAACAAAGCCGTATGAATGTGAAATGAGATTTTGTCTTAAATGCTCTGAGGAAAAAAAGATATATGTATCTTTTTTATGCATTTCTAACTTCCTCCTCTGATAATCACTCTCTTCTACAAGTCCATGAACTCTGTTGTGGGTTTTTTTGTTTACTGAATGTGGATATGAGAGCAAATCCAATTGATGGAAAAGAGGAATGTGTATTCCACCGCACAAAAATAGAGAGTTTTGTCTTCCCTGGATTAAGAATGTGCTCTCAAGACCTTACAGCATAAATACATTCTGCAGACTTAGAGCTTTTTGCTCACTTAATCCAAAGCGATACCAGGATCTCCTAGAGAAACCGTTAATATAGAGAAAGCAAAGGACTTCATTTACAGGAAGACAAATTGGCATGAATGAATGCTACTGGAAGGGAGAATTTATGAAAGTCTTAATAAAAATTTCCAATGAGTTGAATGGCTGGTTATCTTTAACAAGGCGTAATGTTCATTATACACTGGAAACTGCATGAGTACTTACAAAGAAGAAGTTAAGATTAAGGTTTGTGTACTGTAATCTAAAACATGGATGATCTTTGTGAGGTTTTTGTTTAGGTAAGTTTCTGAGAAAAGACTGGGAGAAAGATGTTAGTGGAGTGTAGTATCATGGAATCATAGAATTGCTCAGGTTGGAAGAGAGCTTAAAGATCATCAAGTCCAACCACAACCTAACCATAAAATAATAATAACCTAATAATGAAAGTAAGTGTTTGGTCTCTTGTTAAAATCACTGTCCAGCAGCTATTGTATAAATTTTGGTTCTGATTTGATAGCATGTACCCCTGCTTTTGCTTCTCTCAGATTTTGTTTTTCAGTAGAGTATGGGGATCTGTGATGATTTACGTTCAACAGTCTTGATGGTATTTTCATCTGCTAAGAACAGAGGACATCCAGACTTCTGAGGTACAAGCAGCATGAGTGGGAAACTAAGCAGCAAAGGGCATTTTGCGACCGGTAAATGAAATGCTGTAGGGCTCGAGGCATGAGATAATGAGCCACTGCAACAAAATTGGGTGTGAAAGTAAAGCAGAGCAGCATCCTTTTAGTGAATTTGGTTTCTTTCATCATTGAATCATTAACGTCCCTACTTCGCGTAGCAGTTGGGAAGGAAGCGTCCTGGGAGAAGATCCATCAAAGGCATGTAGTGCACGCTGTCTTACCATTGCGTCTGCTTCACAGACCCACATAGGAGGGGACAGATGAGACTTCTCTGACTCTTTCAGATAAAGGAAAAGAGAAGAAAACAAGAGACTGTTGATGTGGTGGCCGGTGACTAGTCATCATCCGTCACTTGTACAGGTGCAGAGCGGGATTAGCATTCCCAGTGCTCCCCCTGCTACTTCTGCCCTCAATCTCAATTTTTTTCGAACCCCGTTTGAGATGAAAATGCAATAGTCTGTCTGGCATGAACGAACACTGATATAGATCTGTCTAAGCTCCTTTCTCACTTGAAACTTGGTGATAGTTAAGACAGGATTATAAAGAAGCAAGGAAATTCAGCTCAGATGTCGTGAAATCAAAGCAGTTCAGTAAAACTAAGGTATTCTCAAACCTTTGTGCCAATTAACACTGGGCTGTGACAGCAGAGTTTCTTTACCTCATAAAAATTCTAACTTGTGCTTATTCAGGTGGGTGGATTTCAGTAGGGGGAATCTATAAGACTTCCTTTTGATTAACTTTCCCCAGGCGTTACGTCAGATCAAGAAATGCTTGACAGCTGGATTTTTATCACTTCAAAGAAGAAAATATTTCGCATGATATAGAGATTAGATGCCCAAGCTGATGCTGTTAAGTGTGCTGAGGACACCTTTTTTTCCCTCAGCCAAACACGTGCTGCAGAGGTGTCTTTCTTGCTACCAGAAGCATCTAAATTTGGAAAAAAATAAAATCTATAGGCTTTGGTTCAAATTCTATTTATATAGAATGAATTTGAAAGCTCAAATTTTGCAGCCACTTGATCCATCATAAAATTTAATTCACATCAATAATTGTGTGAAAATTAAACTACATCTATGCCTTTAGTTGTGTCAGTGCCCTGGCATCCAATGTGCATGAAATCAGTGAGATAACCATTGTAGTTCTCTTGAAGCTTTTGTTTAAAAGTTATTGCTTATCCCAAGCGATTTCATGACTGATGCAATAGTTTACTGTTGGTTTTTTTGTTGGTTATTTTACAAGCAGACCTTTCCCAGTTTAAAGTTAAAAATACTGCATGGAATACATATATATATATATATATATATATATATTCCTTATAGAGAGAGAAATAATAAGCAGCTTTTACAAATGCAGTTGTGTTGAAGAAATTATTCACTAGAAAAGTACTGATGCTACACTGTTCTGAGTTCACACTGTGCACAACTGAGATTTCTTCAGCCAGCTCTGTGGTGAAATTAAGCAGATGTTCAGCAGCGCTTTGGAACAGCACAAAACAGATCAGGTTGTGGAATGAGAGCTAAAACTCTAAAAGTTTTCAGTGGACTGAATGTCATTTCTGGAATAGAAATTGTCAAGTTCTTGGGACTAACAGCCTGGTACGAAAATTGCCATAACATCAGTGACCACAAATAGTCACGACCTCAGTTCTATTTGGAGAGCTTTTAAAGGTCTCCTACTGACCTTAAAAAGCCAATTTTCAATATTTTAGGTAAGTGTGTAAGTGTGGAGATAGAAGGAACACAGAAGGATCTATACCGGAGCGCCAATCAGGTGCCATAGTTCAAGGTTACCTCTCCAGCCGTGGTCAGTAGTTAGTGCTTGTAAATGTTTCATTAGATGAGAACAACACTACCTGAATACAGGCTTCACATCTCCTCTGCAGGCTGCTGCTGGCTTCAGCATTACAACTGCCAGCGGAGTCAGAGTTTGCGGTGAGAAGGAGCTGTTGCCATGGGAATTTTGAAAGCCGGCGTTGTTTCACCCTTTGCTAGCAATTGTGCAAAAACGTGATGTGCTGGAGTGAGTTCTGCCTGCACTCAGTCACACTGTGATGCCGGGCGGGTGCTCAGAGTGGAATAGCTGTAAGGAGGACCAGGAGTGGGGAGGCTTGTTTTCCCGTCTAAATTGCTGATGGGGCTTTCACGTAGCTTGGTGATACGGAAACCTGCAGTTCCTGGGGTTGCTAGGCCATCTCACTTGTTTCTCATGGTCATACTTCCCCAGCAGTCTCCAGAAATGGAGACTTTAGAAGGAATTTTCTATTCCAGTAAAAAATGATTGTGAAAATGAAAAACTCTTTCTTAAAGGTCAGCCTGAGCAGGGTGCTGAATCACAGAATCGTAGGGGTTGGAAGGGACCTCCAGAGATCATCGAGTCCAACCCCCCTGTCAAAGCAGGTTCCCTACAGCAGGTCGCACAGGTAGGCATCCAGGCGGGTCTTGAATATCTCCAGAGAAGGAGACTTCACAACCCCCTGGGCAGCCTGTTCCAGTGCTCCGTCACCCTCACCGTAAAGAAGTTCTTGCGCACATCCGTGTGGAACTTCCTATGCTCCAGTTTCTGGCCGTTTCCCCTTGTCCTGTCTCCACACACTGCTGAAAAGAGTCTGGCCTCGCCACTTTGCCCCCCACACCTTAGATATTTATAGACCTGGATCAGGTCCCCTCTCAGTCTTCTTTTCTCAAGGCTAAACAGACCCAGTTCACTTAGCCTTTTTTCATAGGGAAGGTGCTCCAGGCCCTTCACCATCTTTGTGGCCCCCCGCTGGACTCTTTCCAAGAGTTCCCTGTCTTTTTTGTACTGGGGAGCCCAGAACTGGACACAGTACTCCAGATGAGGCCTTACCAGGGCAGAGTATCACCTCAACCTGCTGGCCACGCTCTTTTTAATGCACCCCAGAATGCCATTGGCCTTTTTGGCCATGAGGGCACACTGCTGGCTCATGGCCAACCTGTCGTCCACCAGGATCCCTCTCTGCAGAGCTCCCCTCCAGCAGGTCATCCCCCAACCTGTACTGGTGCATGCAATTATTCCTCCCTAGGTGCAAGACGCTACACTTGCTTTTGTTAAACCTCATCCGGTATTTGAATTGACATTTCTGCCTTTCAGAAGTTCCTCTGAGTTGCTGCTTTGTTATGTGTGATGGAGAAAGTTTGTTTAGGTGACACGAAGTCATTTTGTTTACATTGCTCTGTGTACTTGTCTTTTTTTCTCCTGGTTATAGTACCAGTATGCTTGATACCTCTCTGGGCAGTACTACTGCAGCCAGCTGTTCTGCGGTTCAAACACAGATTTGACGTTTCTTGGCAGAATTCTGCTTCTGTCTGACACTTCACACACTTTTCCCAAGCCAGACATGAATGAATACTCTTGGAAAGTCTGCTAAGATTCTTCAGCCTGCTATTTTCTGTGCTGTCTAAGAATTTAATCCAATAACCGTTTCTAGCGACTGTGTCAGGCTTTTGGATCAGACCCAAATCCTGAAGGAAAAAAAAGTAATAATAGTTTAGATGTTTCTCAAAACATCCTTCCTTGGCAGCAAGAATATTACAGGTCGGTTTGGGTCTGCCCCCCTAAATGTGTGCCTCTGCGCCCAGAAGAGGTAGAAAGTGAATACTTCTTTTTCTTCTTTGCCTGTCACCTCCAGTTTCCTAACGAAGTAATGATTCAGCTTCCAGCTGTTCCTTCCTCTGTGCTCCCACTTCTCACTTCTTTCCCATTTTCATCACTGGTGCTGATTGTCACATGCAAGTAACTCCTCAGTTGCTTTTACTTAAACCCTGGGAACTTCTTGCAGATCTTTATGGACACGTGTCACCAGGCTGCTCGTGGATGTTGTCACAAGGCTGTTAGCCCATGGCTGGTAGTGAGCTGCTGGCCATTTTCTGTGGCTGGGTACAAGTTTGGGGTACATCGGTGAAGAAATCAGTGCCTGATCTGCAGATCTTACTCATGCACTCCTTACTTACCCATTTACTTTCCCTCAAACAAAGGATGGCTCGTCATTGAGGGCTGTTTTTCCTCAGTTATCGCAGCACAAAATAAAGCAGCTGTTTATACCAATTTCTTTGTAACTGTAAGGATCGTTTAGTATGCAGGAGGCCAAAAATTTCACAAGTACCACAAGAAATCATGTGAGTCTAATGATGCCATTTAACAGACTGTTTTTCTTGGCATAAATAAGGACCCCTTAGAAAAATGGTTATAAAAATTGGAAGAAGCTGTGTTATCTGAGGAAGATGCTAAAAAAGAGAGGGGTGGATCAAGGGAAGCAGTTTTGTGGGAATGGGGCCTGATAAATCTTCAGCTGAGCAAACAGTTTATGTTGCCGTAGGTTGGGGTTCAGTAATCACTGTTGTTTTCTGACTTGAGGTGGAGGTCCTGCACTCATGGAAAGGCATTAAGTAGAAGTTTGTTGTTTTTTAGCCTAGATCCCTGTAATTCTGGGGCACTGATTGTGACTCTCTAGAGGAGACGCTGTAGAGGAGACAGTCTCTGCACTAAAAGAGCTTTTCAGAAAGCAGTTAAGAATTCATATTTCTAATACAGATATGCAAAATAAATGCTAAGCAGGTTGATTAAAATGGCCACCCGCCTCAACCTGACAACTAGAGCTCTCTAAACCATGAGTGCCTGCAGAGAAATCTCTCTTCAGTTCTCAGTTCCCTTTCTCTCCTTTTAATTATACAAAGTTACTCTGACTTTTCCATTATATTTGGCCATCTTCACTGGACTGGGATTTCATAAAACTTCCCTCTATTATCGCATGGGGTACCTTCCTTACAAGAGAATCCTTGAATGCCTTTGCCTTTATCCCTAACAAAGTTAGAATGACTGCCTGATTTGGTTTGAACAGAAACATCCCAGAATCCTATGGCCTGACTTTCTGGCATCAATTAGCTCTGTGTTAACCAGGGGGTGCTATTACTTTTAGTATGTCTTTGGAACTTGTAAAAAGATAATTGTTTATCTAGATGCCAATAGGACTTTAGTGAAGACATGTTTAGAGCTCAAAGGTTTCAGCAGTAATCGATTTGATAAAATAATGGCTTCTGTCCCCAAGCAGACGTATTTCTGTCTTTTCAAGCACTGCTTGTTGAGTGGAGGGAAGTGTCATCAGATCTAGAAGACTGCTGCAAGCAGATGTGCCTTGTTGCCTGGGACGCGCGTCTTTTAAGTCCTTTTGTGTCTGGAAGTGAGACAAAAACAAAAAAAAATCTGTTTTAGTCTCTCAGTACTTGCCTGATTCTTGTCAGAGCACGTTATGCCATGCTTTCCTGTCCAGTCTCTTGCATTTTTCATACAATTTTCTTAATAGGTTTTCACTCTTTTAAACTTAAAGTGGATGAAGGTGCTGGCTATTTTAGGCACATTAAAAATCGTGGTAAAATGGCTCTGTAAATGACACCTAAATATTCTTGCAAGCCTCCTGCACAGCTTTTTAGGGATGTCTGCACAGTGCTGTGGCAGCCTGCTGTTACTAAACAGTTAGCTTTGGTGTCCTGCACAGGTAGGAGGGCTTGAGAAGCCAAAGGGATGTATAGCTGCATTTAAGTGCTGTATTGGTGCATCCCCATGCATTAAGTAGTGATGCTGCTGCTCCTTTCCTCTTTAACACTTACGCTGCTGGTGACTGAGTTGAGTGCTTCCCTGCTGCTTACAAGCAAGCAGTTGCTGCTGTTCTGGGTGAACATTTTAAACACACGTATTGTTGTTCAGAAAGATAAAATAGCCGCAGGAATGTGTTCTGTGCAGTTGATGTGATCTCTGCTTGGCTACCGAGGATCAAACTGTGACCGTGGGCTCCAGAATCCTTCCAGATTAACAGGTTGTTCTCATCTATCTTAGGCTTTGTTCTGGTGTAAACATGGTCAGGAAAGCTTGCCTTCGTGTTGTCAGTTTCTGTGATGTGATAGAGAACCATTTAATAGTCTGAAAACGAATGGGTTGAAAATTGGATAGTTGAAGGTCAGAACCCTATAGCGACACTCAGCTAATGCAATATTTACACCTTGTTCGGAAGTAGTGCTGTATATCAACATGTTGATGCTGTCTGCCATCACTGTATAGGGTAGAAATGCATTTGTGCACTGACAAATACATAAAGGAGAAAGAGACAGGGTATTACATACAGACAGTGTATAGAAAAAATTCATGAGTGAGGCACCTGAAAGGATTGATAGGCCATGTGCCATCATTCTGTTCTGACTAAAGCAAGCTCTGTTGTTTAAGCGTTAACCACTGTCGATACTTGCCTCAGTAGAATTGTCTGGACCATCCTTTTGCAGGTTCTGGTTTGGTACACCAGATTAATGAAGTGGTTGTTGTTGTTTTTTTAATAAAAATAAATAAAAAAAATTCTTTTTAAAGCAGAGCATTGGGAAAGGGGAAAATACCTCATTTGTTTCTAGGGCTTAGTTCTCAATTTAAAAACGTGTCCTATGTTCTGAAAATGATTCCTACCTCTCCAGTATGGATGGACCAAATCAAATGTAGTGTACGAGGTATGGATCCACTAGCAATAACGCCAAATTCTAGCAAAATACAGGTCAGCATCCAACTATGCTAGGTCAGAAGCAAAACTTCATGCATGGATGTTCTGCAAGGCAGAATTCTGTTTTCTGCTGGCAAGGATTTTTTGGACACTGATTCATTGTCTCCTATTTCACCTTGTCTACTCCTGGCATCCTCTGTGAGGTCTGTGGACTGAATAGGGGAATTTTCATGTTTTCCATCACTCAAAACCTTAAATATCCTTTGTTAACCTGAAAGAAAATGTTTGATATGTTCCCTATGCATTGTTATCGATTAGCTGGATGAAGACTATGTGCTTCGCTGGTTTTAAGAAAGGATGTCTTGCACTAAACAGGTGAAAGATAAGAATGTAGGAGAGGCTGAGTTGATGATTCATGGGTATTCAGTTCAGATCCCATGATTTCTAGATTAAAAAGGAAGAGAGGAGGAACTGCAATTGCATCTGCAGATTTTTACATGGTGGAAAAAAATTAACAAAATGAATATTTATGTACAAATGCCAGTGTGAAGTGCCTGTCAAGCAGATTAGCACCTGAATTAGTGATAAACACTCAACTCGGATCTGGCTTGATGGACCTTTGTATGCGTTTATACTACCCTGCTTCAGAAGGAAGACTTCATCCTTTGCTCTGCATCCCAAGGAAAGCCCAGAACTATAAATGTGAAATCTTGAGACAGGAGTTCAAGTGGTGTTAGAAGTCTTGCTTTGGTGGGATCAGGTATTGTTGTTCTACTTTTGGAGTCATTCTAATTATTCATGGCAAAAGGTGTGAACTCACACTGAGTATTACGAGGGATGATTGCTAATACTTCATTTATTTATTTATTTATTTTTTATTTAAAAACCCACCAAACAACCTTTGGGAATCTGGCAGTGAGCTTGGGAGGTCTTGAGGCTCCTTTAAAATCACCTGTCACAGAGTAGCATTCCCATAGATAAAATTGCAAACCACATTAATGTGATCGTTGCCAGGCTAAAAACATGACATCTGCCCGCTATCTCGACAAAAAGTAGTAGTCTGTAAGAGCTAATCCACTGCCTGGATAGGAAATGATTTATTTTTGCTGGCTTTCAAAAGAACACCTTTTGCAGGAACATATGGCAGAGGATCCTTTGCAAAGGAAGTGGAGCACTTACATGCAAAATATGAGCTGAAGAAGAAAAAAGAAAATCTTCAGACTTGTTAGACAAACCAGTTTTTAAATTCTTCTTCTCTTCCTGTTAGGAGATTTTTCACCAGTCACGAAAATTAATCAAAAGTAAGCTTCCTTAAGAGGATGTCTAAATAGATATTGATTTTTTTTTTCCCTCGCACTTTGTATTTTGCACAGTTTTGTAGTTTATAAGCCCTTTTAACTCATGAAACATGGGAAAACTCATTGTGGTGTTTGACAGGTAGCTGGAATAATCATCAAATGCCTGTCACTCGTAATTGTGCAGCTGTATGTAGGGGGGGAAGGTTTTTATGCTTTCATGCCATTACTGGGCCTTGCGCGGAATTACTCTATTTGCATGAATATGTTGAAAAATGTATTGGAATGTCTATATTTTGTGTACAGCTAGAGGAAGATGGTGTTTTCCTTTCCAAAAAGATGCAGTCAGTTACTCTAAAAACAACAATTGAAATTATTATAATCTCTGGAGGTTTATCTTTTGGATTTATATAAACAGATCTTTCTCTTTGCAAAAGCTGTTTTCTTGTACAGCAAAGACTGAATTCAAATCAAATCAAAGATGTTAGGTTTGTTAAAATGTCCCTTTGAGATTCTCGGTGACCTGTAGAGAAGGAAGAAAAGATTTGCCCCAGGCTCACTGGTTTGCCAGCTTAGCTGTGTCCCTGGCCCTGACATACATGCTTTTGTGATAAGGCACTGGAAAGATTCATGTGTGAGTTTTGGATGCCTTGATGTTTTTATTGCCTTAGAGGAGCCTTGAATGTAAGGTGTTGGCATCTTTGTTTTCCTTGCTTTGTTAACAGGTGTCCACCCTGACTAACCTGATCTCCCATGACACTCCCACAGAGTTCTGCTAGAGAAACTGGCTGCTTGTGGCTTGGGTAGATGTACTGTTAGTTGGGTAAACACTGGCTGGCTGGCCAGGCCCAAAGAGTCCTTATGAATGGAGTCAAATCTGGTTGGCGACTGGTCATGAGTGGTGTTCCCCAAGTTCCTGTCCCATCCATGCAATCTTTACCTCCCTGTAGTGAAGGCTGAGTGGTCTGACTCTGTAAATTGGCTGTCTGTAGCTGGTGGGGCACCTGTGGGTTCTACTAAATCACATCACATGTGAGACATTAAAAACACTGAGTATAGTTCACGCTTTTTCTCTACCAGTGAAATAAATAAAGCCCCCCCCAAAAACTTGCTGGCAGTTTCAGTAGGGAGAGCATAGCAAAGTGGCAGATAATACTTCAGATTCCTAATGGATTTTAAAAAGAGCTTTCTTTTTTTTTTAAAAAAAAAAAGCAGGCTGAAAAGTCACTGCTGTAAGTGCATTTGAGGGCCATGAGAGGTAATAAATAATTTTCTTTCACGTAAAGCTTTAATGTTTTCATTTTCCTAAAGTAAATAACACCTTGCTGATCTGTATTTAAGTATGCCAATTTCTCCTTGGTAAGAAGGCTGTGAAGGTATTAATTACAGTGAGCAAACTAGTTATTAATGGTATTTTTATTTTCTTGCCATCTATTGGTGGCTAAAGGAGACGAGGAGAAAGGAATATTCCATTTGTTGTGTAGGTCCTTCTCTACCAGCAGAATAAGGGGATAGCAAGGGAGGATTTTAATTTTCTGTGTGGCTTAAAGGAGCTGGCATTCTTGCATGGTTGGCTGGTTGATGGAAGTTCGGGAGAGTTGCCTTTACTGCCTTTCACTTAAGCGATCCATGAACTAAAGTGTCCCCAAGTAGAATATGACACAACAACCTGTGACTCACTCATTAAAGGCTCGTATTAAGGCCTGTCTGGGAACTCTCTAATGCCAGATCACCGAGACCATGGACCGTAACAGTGCCTTTAGAGTTCCAGTGATCCTTGATGGTAATGCCTCAATATCTGGCTCATGGGTAGAATATACAGCATCGCTGTTCTGTGGAACCATTAACGACTGTTCTCAGAGACCTCTTAAGATGAAAATTATTGGTACAACGGGCATAAAGTGGTTGCCATTCCTTGTGCCAGTCATCTTCATCATGCACTGGTAAAGTCAGGAGTTAATTGACATTATTGTAGCGTAGTAACGCTGTGTATGTAATTATAATCTCATGGCAGTGAAGTATGACCAGCCTAGGAAGTCTTGGAAAGATGTATCTCTGTACTGACTTCATATTGTTGCTGCGTAAAACCTTGGTGCACCTGTATCATGAGTGCTCTGTTCAGTTCTGGTCTCTGCACCTCAAGGAAGGGTAGATAGTGTAACACCTTTGAACAAGAGCTGATGGGAATTGTCAGAGATCTGCCTTTTACTGTTCCTGATCCAGCACGCTTTTGTGTACTTCCAAAAGAGCTCCTCCTACTGCTGCTGGAGACTTAACAGCAGGCTGGCTGGGCATCAGACTGACCCACACAGCCCATTGAAGTGTGTGGTGTCGTGCTGGAACTCAGTCACAGTTAAATTTGACCAAAGCCAAATGAGAGAAAACAGTAGGTAGAAACATAGGTTTGATCATTAGGTGGCTTTGATCATCTGTTTCATCTCTGTGTTTTTGAAGATGCAGTTGTATGGTCAGCAGAAGCGTCTGGCAATGTCATTTCATGCTGATGAAGCATAGCATACAGACTGATTTCACTGATAGGCCTTTTTTTCTGTGAGTAGGTATGGCAGAACTTGGGTACAGTAAGTTGTTCAGCTCAGAGCAAAGATACACGGCGCTTGATAGAAAATGTTTTTTCTGTACAGGTGTGCTTTTAGGTGCTCTATTGCAGTAAATTAAATGCAAATAGAGTGTGG
This sequence comes from Alectoris magna, assembly GCA_030625065.1. Classification (NCBI taxonomy): domain Eukaryota; kingdom Metazoa; phylum Chordata; class Aves; order Galliformes; family Phasianidae; genus Alectoris; species Alectoris magna. The sequence continues at coordinate 12,178,278 of CM060572.1, forward strand.
ATATTTTTGTTTGGTTCTTTATTTTCTTTCCCCAACAGGCTAACAGCAAGGATTGTAGCATTTGTGTTTTAGCAGGAGCAAGGGCAGTTGTTTACATGCAGATGTAGAGCTGCATTCCTGCCGTATCTATCCATGACCAGCATTCTTATGCTGTTGGTGTTTGTGTATGTAAACTGGCCTGTGGATAAGAAAAACTCTCCAAATTACTTCATATTCAGCAGCTCATCGGGCCACAGTTAGATGCTGGTAGTGAAGGAAACAGTTGAGCTATAGCCTGTTGTTGCAAAGTGACTGCTGGGGATCCAGGACCCAGCTTGGACAAACCCTAAGTGCTGGTGTGGGTGAGGTTGTGAAGAAACAGGCTGCATCTAGGGCAGGGTCCTGGAAGGACACGGTTATGTCTGTAAACTGTAGAGGCTGGTGCTTTTACTGGTAAAAGGTTAGATAGATGGAAAGTAATTCTGGGATTTAAAATATGTATCAAAAAGGATTCTGAAGACCATAATCCTTAGTCTTGATTTCCTGGTTTGAATGAGAAACATAATGAGGATATATGTTATGCTTCAGTAGTAGATGAAATAGTGTGGGTTCAGGATCAGTGTTACACAGCCTTTCTCTTCACTTTTTTTTTTCTTGTCAGAGTTTTCCAGTGTTTTCTCTGAAGATTCAATCTTCTTCTCACTTAAAGCTGTTCTGGTTCGAGTCTCTGTTTTGTTGAGGCACATGTATTTTCTATTCCTGTGCTGCTGTTATTGCATGGTCACTGTTTTTGATCCCTCTTTACTTCCTTAAAGATAGTTATTGCTTCAATAGTTACTGTTTGGTATTAGTTAGTTAGAGGTTGTTTAGCTCAAGCTCTTCTGCATTGACTGTGGGTCAAACCTTCAGCTGTGTAAAATCAATGTAATCAATAGAGCTCTGCTGATACACATCAGTGCAGATGAGCCCTTGTGTAACATCAGCTCAGCAGAATCCTACTCGAATCTTTGCTTTATTTCCCAGTTCAGCTTTTGGAAGGCATTTATGGTCACAAAACACTTGTTTTCTTTCTGCAAACCCTGTGGTTTTCAAGGCATAGAGCAAACAGAACTCAATTAAGAATGATAGCTTCCTATTAGGCATGTCAGAAATGTACCCTTTTCTTCTGTACAAATAAATTGAAGCTTGGAATATTTTAGAGGAAGAATTGTAATCTTTTCCCCAGTGACTGAATATATTAGTTCACAAGTCCCATATTCCAGGCGTTGGCCATTTGGCATTTCAGGACACTCTTTCAAACAATAGTAGCTGTTTATGTGGAGTATAATTAGGAAAATATCTGATGTCTTTTTGTCTTTGCCTTGGCAATAAATCCCACGTACATATGTGAGAACAAGAAGAGCCAGTGGTATTCGGCCAGCCAATTTCTCAGAACATCAACCAGCAAATGTTCCTTCTGCAATTGGTGCTGCACAGACCACAGTTTAAAACCACTGGTTTAAATGCCTAACCCAGCCACCGCCGAAGAGGCAGCAAAGCTACCGGTGGTGACTTTCAGTCTCCTTCTCTAACCTTTATATATGCTGCCTCTGTGTGTCAAGAGGCAGTAATACATCTCCCTAGAAGAGATGGCTGCAGGACACGCTGGTATAGTGGTTGAGTGGCAGCATGAGCTGAGTCAGCAGGAGGTGAGTTGTAAGGAGTGGCATCGCACGCCCGAGCCCTGAGCGTCTGCATGGGCAGCTAAGACTGGCAGTGTTTGGTGACTTTGAGAGATGCATCTTCTTTTTTGAACACCCACTGTTTGCAAAGGAGGCTGTTAGGGTGGAAAGAGAGGATCTTTCAACATGTGACAGTAATCACAATTTGTTCTTGATGAAAAGCCTCTTCACTAATGGGTGGATACCCAGCATGGTTCCTTTGCATAGCACACTCACTACGTGTCCCTGTTTTGAATAGGAAAGGCTTAAAACAAAGAAGGGAAGAGCACTGATTACCAGGAAATGACAACACAGAATGAAGGAACAGCAGATGAGTTCAGACAGACCTCTCCTTCTGGCCTGAGCTTCAGTGAGTTACGGGTCACACCGCAGGATCGAATCCTTTGTCTGCATGTGCTGCTGGGGTAGGCAGAAGGGGAGTTCAGCAGGTTTCTTCTGGTGGAGGTCATCTGCCGTGCCAGATGGTGTGAATTGGCACGAAAGAAGCAAAAAAGCAAAGTTTGGGGGATGTGAAAGAGAGGGGCATCATGTTTAATATTTGTTTTGTCACTGCAGACTCTGTTTTTTCCCCCTTCGTAGTATTCTCTGAAGTCCTTGCCAGAGCAGTTATTTTGCCAAAATACTACAGGTATCTTTTTGGATACCTCTAGAGAGGCTTTTCACGTGCAAATGGAAATCTGGGCATGTCACGGGACCTCTTCTGTGTCAGACTGGTGTGTTGTCAGATTGTCACTGCATTTTTAAAAATCCTAAGTTATCTCCTTGGGTTTTCATGATTGGTGTCAAGGTTATGTTGTCACACTGAAGGAGCACAGTCACACCATTCGCTTAATGCTTGAGAAGTGAGGATTTGTTGGCAAAGATTTATGAAAAAGCAGCCTCATCTAATTCAGAATGGTGCAAATCTTGATGCAGTGTTTTCTTTAAGTTTGTAAAGGTGTTGTATTTACTGGAATAATAACCAGGGTGTGTTGGAAAGTTAACTAGTAGCCCTTTCCTTGCTGTTCCCCGAAGTCTAAATCTGTTGTGTATTCCATCAGATAATACGTAAATAAGAAGCAGGTGTTTAAATAACTTCACAGTTGCCAGCCTTGGTGGGTTTTTGGTTTGCTTGTTTCGTTTTTCTGTTCTGCAACATTTTTCTTTGCCTTGGTTCAGCTCTTTGGTTTTAAGTGGTGCCACACATTAAAGACAAAGTTTTCAGCTTCAGAGAAACGGTGTCTTGCAGCCTGAAAAACAGCATCCTAACTTAGATCTCAGACCCATCTTTAAAGACGCATTTGATTTAATTCATCGATACCTTTAAAGAAATAGGAAGGAAACTGCTCTCAGCAAATACCGGCAAAAATCAGTACCTAATCATGGAGACACAACATAGGACAATTTCAGACCATTCAGGATACTTAACAGCATGGTGTATAATACTCAGCAATTACTATAGATTTAGAGGCCTGATGCTAAGGAGCTTCTTAGCTCCTTATTATTATTATTAACAATTTTTGGGCTATATATATATGTAATTCTTTGAAAAGTCATGCTTAAGGAGAATTAGATTTGTTTACATGTTTAAAAATATTCTTTGGATCTCTAGGTGTCTGAGTGGGTATTACAGACCTGCCAAGGTTCTTTCTGCAGTTACACATTCACTTGTTAATGACTTTGTCTTAATCAATACTTTCTCAAATGGAGACACTCAGATATTCCAGGAGTCACCTTAAAAGACCTCTGGCAGATAAATAATTAAATGACCTGCTGGCTGCCTTCCTGTGTGCAAAGAACTTCTGGGAGAAACCTAATTGTTTTATTTCAAAAATCAAAACCTGCCAACCTCTTGAAAAAGGCAGTCTGGGCTGTTTGAAGAATCTTATTGCTTATAGTGGGTCACTGTAGTGATGTGCAGAGTGAAAGATGAGGCACTTCTGCTCTTAAATACTGCAAAAATGCGTAGCTTGTGGGAGTAGAACGGAAAGGGGAAATGAAAATGAACAGAGAGAGTAGACAATCTCAACTGGGCAGACTGCTAGCTAGGAGCATGGTCCTGGAACTGCTTACATTTGCACAACTTCTAGTGTGAATTGTGTTGACTGCATTATGTGTGTATGCACGTGTTTGAAAGATTAGATACATAAAACGTGAATCTGTTTGATTTATTGTCCTTCAATGGTAATAGAGGAGTCTGAGTGTTGGGGCTAGCTGTCCCACTCTTATGTTTGGTTTTGACCAGTGCATCCTAAATTCTGACTATCTTGAAGTGCCAGAAATAGCCTGGATGTAGTCATAACATGTTCATTACGGCTCACAAATGCGCCGTGTGCCCAATTCACAAATGTGGATTGGGTAATGAAGCAAGTTTGTCATTGTTGCTTGTTGGATTGATTCATTATCTGTGTGAACAGAAGTCTGCATCTTTGGGAGGCAGTGCTAGAGGATGCCAGCTGCCAGCACAGAGAAGGGATGGAAACCAGGGTCTCAAATTCCTTATCTTAAGATAAAAATATTTGCCAGGACAGCTCAGTTAGTAGTCTTGATTTTTAAGTGCCTGCTGTAGTTTGTAAACCCTTGCAGGCTTCAGCAGATGAGCATAGTCACCCCAGAGAGCAGAGATGTGAATTCAATTACATGGAGTATGTTGAATTTAATATTAAGGTGGTCTGTCAGATAATTTGGGAGATGGGACTGTTGGTTCCTCGAGGAAGTGAGATATGCAGGTCCAGATTATTAGATTTTAGGCAACATCTTGAGAATTATATGAATACAGTTGTCTATTGCATTGAGGCTGTTCTGAATGCCAGAGGACTCAGCTCTTGCAGTCTGGATTGCAGGTACCTGGGTGAGCTGGTCGGATCTCTTAGCTCAGTGTCATGCATCTGGGTGATGGCCAGAGCTTCAGGGCTGTGCAGCTCACCTTTTTCCTGTCAAAGGTATTTGTAGAGAGATAGCTTGTCAGAATGAAAGTAAGCCACATTTAGAATTTACTGATGAACAGTGGTGAAGTGTTGTTTAGCCATTAAGTGTGATGGGACCAGCAGAGGTAGAATTAGCGCAGAATCTCAATGAATGAAAGTAGTGGAATGGATGTTAATATGTACAGGACTAAGGTTCCTTTCCCCCTTTCTGTGGTTAGGTTTTTAATTTTGGGAAACTGATTCTATAGTTTCTTCATTCATGTGTATTTTTGTCGTGTAGAAATTACTGCAAACACTGCCTCTGCTTTGAAAGAAGTGAGGACATTTACATAGAAAATCAAAATAAAAGCGTATCTGATTTCTCGAGGAATTAAAATAATAATATAGCATAATATGTAGAAATCAGAAGATGTGACAGGACAAAAGTAATACCTGTGAACAATAGGAGATTATAAAAGCATGTGTGGAAGGATGAATGCAGTTGATGAGCAAACTCCTTCAAAGTTCTTCAGCATCCTATGACCAAAAAGAATTCACCTCTTGTATTTTCTGTACTTTTGAACCATGCTTCATGCTGTTTAAGTCCATGTGTTGTCCTCCTCTCTCTGACACATCTCCTTTCCTATCCACCTCTTTCTCTGCTCAGCTGTTGAGTACTGTGCTACTCAGATAAACTCTAAAAAGTGCTCTAGACCTGCATGTGTTTAGTTCCCTGCAGTTATCTGGTGAGCAGCTTGGCTACAGCGACTGAATTTGCTATGTGATATTTAAAAGTTCATGGAGACTGGAGAAACCTGAAGTCCTGTCTTATTCAGGATGTTCTGCATGACCATTCAAATATATCTGCCATTGCCAAGAAAGTAGTTGAATCAGACCTTTCCTTCCTCCCTCACCAAGAGGACCGTGCACAGAGCTGAAGGTTGAAAAGGGAGAAGTGCCTTCATCGTCTCCTGTGAGCTTGTCTGCAGCAATTCTTTCTCTAGATCCTACAGCGATGAGCTGCAGGAGCAAAGCCTGTGACAGGGATAGACAAATAGATGTTAACTTTGTTCTGCCTCTTTTAGCATGGAGGGTTGGCACTTGTGTTTAAGTTAGAAAGGTTCACTTCACATGAGGTTTTGAACCCTGCTGTCTGCAATATGCAGGCATGTAGTTGCTGTTCGGTAAGAACAGTTTTGCAGGTACATGCTTGTATTTAAAGCTTCTAAGAGCAGTGCTTTGATTCAAAATTGAACAAATAATGCTGTGAGTCTCTGGAATATGCCTTAGGGAGCTTCTTATTTAAAGTTTGTGTAAGATGTGTTTCACAGCCTTTGAATGTGATATTTGATCCTCATGAATGTGTTTGTCACTTGGTGAGTGCTTGTTATTGCTGCTAGGGGCATCATGCTTTGACCCATTGCATTGTATGATGGGCCTGCAGATGATTGTTTTCCACTTAACTCTGCAATTCAGGCTTCGGAGAATGCTGTCTTTCAGGCTGCAGGTTTGGACACCTACAATTAGCATTACATCTTTTTATGGCACAGAGCCCTCTACCCTGCTTCTTTACTGGCCCTGACTGCTGGTTCAGGACCTTCTCCTATTTCCTCTTCTGAGACAGTCTAGGTAGCACAAGGTCCTGGATTGACCATACTTTCTTTATTCCCTTATGTAGTCATGGGAATAGAAGGATCTTTGCAGACCTGATAATCCTGTAAGAAAGGTGAAAGGTGCCTGAAAACTTTCCCTCCTCCCCCTGGTATCTCACCCATCTCTCCAGCAAGGCTGAAAGCATTCAGATGCTGCCAGTTCTCTCAGCCCTAATCCATGAAAAGCCCAATCTATCAGGAGACCGATGATTAAAAATCATGCTGTTGAGAGGAAGGAAGGAAAATAATCCTCTGATTTTTCTTTGGAGTTTTCCTTGTAGTTGTTTCTGGGTGACACTGCTTTAGCTGTTCTGTCAAACCTGAAAGGTTTTATTTCCCCCACCCCATTTTCTAGTAGGAAGCTGCTAAGATCCTGCCGTAATCACAAGACCCCCGAGCATCTGCCTACATCTGTAGTGACATCAGGGAAGTAGCTGGGGAGGTCGTACTTGGAGTGTGAAGGAAGAGTTAGGCCTAGCAGGCTCTGGCCTGTGCTTCCCTGCCGGGTGTTCCCCTCGTGGTTTGGTCAGTGCGTTTTGCCTCTTCCTTATCAGATGTTCCTTTTTTTTTTTTTTTTTTGGAAGTCTTCCAGGAAAAACTGCAAATAGAGCAGTGTGATGGAATGCATGGTAACCCTGATTAGATTTATTCTGGAAATGCCAAGCATACAATCACAGTTAACCATGCTCTCTCTCTCTGTGTATATATATATATGTATATATATGCTTATATATGTCTATGTATTTAAAAATACATACATAGTTTGTGAGAAGGGGTTTTTCCTCTAGAAAACAATATTCAATTCCTTATTCGTACTGAGAAAGGTGGCATACAGTCACAGATTTAATTAAAGGTATAGCAGGCTTTGTCAATCAAGTGAGCAGAATTATGCGTTGGCTACCTTCCAGAATTGCAAAGGCTTAAATGAAAAACAAAAAGCTTCCCCCAAAGTGAGTTAACACACCTTGACCATTATTGCGGCTCCTGTTTGTGTTTTTACCTTATGCCAATAAGTGATTATTGTCATTCTGAAAAACAGATCTAGCAGTTTCTGGCCATCGCTGGCTTGCAGCTTTAGATCTTTTACTGCTGTTCTGTGTTGCTTTAATTAAGCACTAGGTCAGTCTTGGAGTAGGGAAGTCTTTCATAAGGCAATATGTAGGGAACCATCTTAGAGTATTTCCTTCAGTTCAGTAGAGTTGATGATTTGGTGTTTTTTTTTGTTCTAGGGGTGAGGTATGCATAAAAATAATGGCAGCTCCGCAAGGAAGTACACACCTTGTTATTGTGGTAATAGAGCTTTGTTTACCTGACCTTCCAATTAGTCAGATGTGGGTTCATGTTTGTATCCTGATTGCCTGATCTCAGTGGGTCTGGTTGGTTCGGGTGCAGATGCAGTTCAAAATAAATAAATGAAAAGGAAGACCAGAGCCACCCTCAAAGTTTCTTTCCCTCCCCCATCCCTCAAAGCTTGTGAAACCAAATAAGATTTCAGCGTGATATTAATGAGTAGTAACAGAGAGGCAGAATAATTGATACCTTCCTGGCTGTGATTAGGATTCAGAGGAGTTACTTAACTACTACTGTTTCTTAAATATGAATTCTGATTAATAACAGAGACCTTTTTCTATTATTAACTGTGTTTGTTAATAACATTTTGCAGTTGTGGTACTATGAAATTATATATTTCCTTTATGTACTGTCACGTCTTGAATTGTAATAATCACAGTGGGAATTTCTGAGCAGTACCTGTCACGTGACCACTGATTTTTTTAAAATTATTTTTTAAAAAGTTCTTAAATTCTTTTATTTTTATGCCTTTGCTGCGATGATTGTGGCGAATCGTGCTGGTACTGTTAAAATACGCTGCCTGTTGTTGCAATAGATAAAGAGAGGGGAAGGCTCTGGGTTACCTCTGGCAATGAACATGCTTCTAAGAGTGACTGTGATGTAAGCACGTAGATGCTGTAAGTGATTTCATTGTACTCAGTGAGTCATTAAACATAAGCTGTTAATGTCACAACAGTAAATTAGAAAATAAACTTTATTTTGCTGTGGCAGTTTATTTATTTTTTTACATGGAATTTGTACAGCTCAGGAAAAGTGCTGGAGCTTTAATAGCTGTCCTATACATATGTGATGCATTAATCCTGAGCTAGCTGTCGTATTCACTGCTCTCCTTGCTGTTAGCTTGGAGCATGTCAGTCTTCATTAACTGGCTATTTTAGGAATCTCCAACCATTCCCAGGCTGCAGCTAATTAAGAGCATTCTAGTGGTAGGAGTGCAGGAGGTCAGATGCTGTTTTATGAAGCGCCATTGTGTCCAGCAACCCTCCAGCTGCTGCTCAAATGTGTTGTGCTGTTCTGCAAATCTGTGTGAAGGGAACGGAGGACTCTGCCGATATGGTTCATCTGTTTTATTCCCAGGACATGCAGGACCCTCCCAGGACGCGTAGGACAGAACAGGAAGGGAAGGAGTGCCAATGGATTCGGTTGTTTGTGAAAGAAATGAGGGCAGGAGGACTAGAGCTGTTACTGCCTTTTCTGGTTTTCAGGATTGCCATTGAGGATATTGAGAAAGTGTAGCATGGAAAATGGATGTTTCTGTGTTTTGCACCAATCTAGTAAAAAGTTGCTGTAAAAAGAGCGAAGCATTGAATTTTTCATACCTTTGAACTTGCTACAAGGTTTTAATATAAATTTTAAAATTTCCCCACTGATGTTGGCAACAGATATTTCAGAACTTGCTAGGTCAGTTACAAGCAAGAGGTACTTACTTAATAATAAAGTATTAATATTTATGAGAATTGCATATTTATTCAGGGATCTCAAATTGTATTACAGATTAAATGAAATACTGCATACACCACAGGCTGTGGTACAGAGAAGTTAAATCAACTGCAAGTTGTCCAGGCTTGGAACCCATGAGCCTCTTCAAGGAGTGAAATAGTTTTATCCACATCCTGAGCCGTTGCATGCATGGTCTGTGATGTAGGGTTTAGAGAGTCACTGACAAGGCTGGGAGTTGAGCTCTGCAGGCCTGGCTCCCAGGCATGTGCTTGAACCAGAAGACTCCAGCTCTGCACCTTCCTTTGTCTTCTTTGAGGGCTGATTTGAACTTTGGGTTACCCAGAACAGAAAGTCAGTTTGGTGTTGCAGGATCTACATCCCTCATTACTCAAACAGCGAATCCCACTCCAGATAGAGCCATGTTCCGGGAGGGAGTTTTTATTTCTGAAAAGGAATGGAAATGAAAGACACACACAACTGACTGGAGGTGACTCGGATAGCAAGCTTCTAAAGTTCTCTGGCTTTTTTTTTTTTTGTTAAAGAATCTGTGAACAAACTTCAAAAGGAGTATTGGGAGACTTGAACTGCAAGGCGAGTGTGCTGGCCATCCAGATTGCCATTAAGAGCTGGTGCTGTGCCAGCTCATTGTCTTCAGCGTCATTTATTTTACTCCTAAAACAAACCACCCCCGTAATGGCAAACAAACAGGAAAAAAAAACCCCAAAACAACCAAACAGCATTTTTCTTCCAGATTTTGATTGTTGAATGAAAAAAGAGCTCAGGAATAGGAATTCTAACCTACTTAAATTTCACATCACAAAACTTTTTTGGAGAAAATAGTGGGGTTTTTTGTTATCAGCTCGTGCCAGAGATTTTTGGTCTAATTTTTCCACTCTGTGCTTGTGTTGGTGTAAGTATCAATTAAGATCAGACTAATAACACGGAACTTAATTCCAGTGTATTATCTACACCTCACTTGGGCATTTGTCCCAGGCTTTTGAAGTCAGTGAATTGATTGATCTTCAGCTGTGTGGGAGTTCTCTGAAGATCATCAGTCCTGTTAAACCACGGGGGTGCTCCAGTCCATACTGGAGAAGTGTCTGCTTAAGGATTTCTCTGCATTGGCAGCCAGAGGAATCGGTCCTCTCAGCTTTGCTCATGCTAACTAAAATCCGGGTAGCTGAATAAATTAGTTTGATTAGGATTTGTATTTAACGGTTTATTTTAAAGCAGAACGTAGCTGAGACGTTCAACCTCTTAACAAATACAGATTTGTGAAACAAAGTGTGAAAGCTCGGAGGCTTTGTAAGACCTGGAGTATGTAGAGATTGGGTAGGAAATTACTGAAGTATTTTGGAGTTCTAAAAACACAGCCTTGGTTGTGTTGCCCAGAAATATCCAGAAAGATGATTGAACTGAAGTTTTCTGGTCCGGTGAGCTGTGGGAAACCTTCTGTGGATGTTTCTGCTCCAATCTTGTAGCACAGATTTGAACACCTGGTGAAATACGCTCCTTAAATAAAGGTTTGTGCAGAAATATGTCTACAGTTACTTTGGGGTGTTGAGAAGTCCTATTGTGAGGAATTTCATGCAAGTTAGAGATCAGTCATTTCAAATCCTGAGTAAAATATGTATTAACTTTGTATGTGTGGGGTTGGCATTGTTTTGATCCTTTGTACATGTGTAATTTACGCCTACATGGAAGCCATTTGTGCTGCTCTTTGTGCCTTGAGAGTGGTTTTAAATGATCTTACTGTAAATGAGAGCCATACCCTGAGGTCCAGACTTCAGCAGCTACTCCCTGCGCCTTACATCCCTGAGGGTTACTGCAGTTGATGAGGTTACAAAATGTGATCCAGGGCTGCAGCTCCATACCTCGGAGAGTCGTCTGCAAAGAAACTCTCAGAGCTGCATCTTATTACTTGTGACTTATTTTTTAAGCAAATGAAAAGAGGATGCTTTGTAGCCTCCAAGGATTCTTTCCATGGACCACCCAGACAAAAAATACAGATCAGGAAAAGAGTTAAATCCTTATTCTGTATTGTATGGCTGCCATTAAAACTAATAGAGAGATTCGTTATTCTTAAATGACAGGGAAGAGTATTTTCCAAACTTTCAAAGTTTGGGGGTTTCTGATTTGATGACTTTTTTGGCCATCAGCGCGTGGGGGGGAGGGAAGGCATTTTTTAGAGCTGCTTTTAATGCAGCCATACATTTGTCCTACAAAATCTTTTGTTCTGGCTTTGCTTATCAGTGCACATAGAGTGGGATTTCTCATTTGAGGGTCAGAGCTACAGAGAGCTGCAATTGCCTGAATTTAGTGAGATGGTCAGGCCTTGCCTAGGAGCAGAAAGCCTTCTGAAATTCAGTTCTTGCTAAAGGAATCTGGGTTTCCAGGGGAAAATTTTAAATGCACCCTTCTGTTTTTTGAGTGCCTAAAAGTTGAGAGGGGTTGTATTTTGGTAGAGGTTAATGTGATTGTCTCAGTGACCCCTTCCGTGGAATTTCAAGTCCATGAAGCTGCTTCTCAAGGCTTCTGCTCTTTTGCTGGTATGTTTTGTCATGCTGGAAAGGAAAGCCTCACTGGTAACAGCATCTCTTGTGGCTGGATCCAGCCAGTTCCTTATGACTTTCAGCTTATCTGACTTGGATGCTCTAGGGTGAGTGCCACGTGTTGATTTCCTTGTCACTCAGAAACAAGGGGGGCTAAGGTGTCAGGTAAGAGGTAACAGCCGCCTGTGATAACTAGGTGTTGTTTGCCTTTTGACTCTCCTGTAGGCACTGCAGACTGTGAGCTGTGAAAAGAGTCTAGAGCCTTTGAGCTGCTGTAAAGCCTGGGTAGCTGCAGCAGAAGCTCTTGCAAATGCAGCCATCCCTTTTTTTTCAGGACAAATTGTACTGGAAATGGATACTTGGTAGCTTTAAAGTTGCATGTTGTGATAGCTTCGTTCTTTGAAACAAGGCTGGATTTCAAAGGCCGAATGTGAAGCTGGAAGCCTAGCCAGCTTTTCATGTTTGGGGCAAATTATCCTGTTTATTTTAATGTGCTGTTACAGCACCATTTGGACATACCCCAGGAAAAATAATTTTTGAAAGTCTTTCTGCCATTCACACATCAAAACCATGGGCTTTGCTTAAACAAAAAAAAAAAGGAAAAAAATATGAAAGTAAACCAGTTGTGTGCACTTGTGTGTGTCCATCTATACACACATACGCAGAGATGTTATATATGTGTTATTTCTAACATGTCTATATTGCATATAGATAAAAAATGTGGCATATAGCTATCAAAACTTTGTAATTGCGCGTTGTTATTACACCTTTTTCTTCTACCATTTTCATGGAGAACTAGAAAAACAGATAACAGAAAGCAAGCAGCTCTTGTTTCCTTTGTGCATTAGGAATTTTTATAGAGCATGCTTTGCATTTAGCTGTAAAGCCTAAAATTTAAATTGCTGCAGGCTTCCTTGATTTCCATGGTTGAAATAAATGCTGTGTATCATTTTGCTATTCATGTCATTACTCCCAGTAATCACCACACTCATCCTAGCACACTGTAGTATGCTCAGTTGAATATCTCTGACTTTCAGGAGGCTTCGTTGCTGGCTGGTGTTTGTTTCCGAAGCTGCACAGTGACATACTCTATTGGGCTAATTTGATAGTTTGCACTCTAGTTGCTGTGAGTTACGACCTGTGTTTTCTGTTTGCCATGTAAATGAAAAATTTAAATTTACAGGAAATCATTTGCTGCTTTGGTCCCTTTGTCGGGATTTACAGATTGTGATGAATGGTACAAGTTGTGTGGAAGTTCCAAACTTACACTCTTTTCTCCTTCTTCCGCCCCCCCCCCCCACCTCAGTAAAAGTTAATTGCTGCTGCTGCGTATTCAGCAGAGACCTGGGATGGGAATGCAGGAGAGTTAATTTCCTGCTGAGTGTTGTGGCACACGGCCGCTTGGACTCTCTTCCTGTGATCAGATTCATGCACTCAAGTATTTGTGTCCTCGCATGCTTGCAGCAGCCTGCTCATTTCCCTCGAAGGTGTGTGGCTGCTGGTGCTCCTCAGGAGCAGGCTGGCTTGTCCACGCCTGAAAGCAGGCAGCAGTACAGGGCTGGAAGCCAACAGAGATGCTTGTTGATGTACCAGCAGCGTTGTGGGAATGCACATGTGCAACTGAGGCTGTTGATAAGAGGAGATAATTCCATCCTATGCATCCAACCATAAGTACCGTATGGTTTGAAAAAAGATGGTTGTCCTGCTACGTGTTGCTGCAGAAGACTCCAGTCGTGGCATGGGTAGGTGAGACCCTGGGTGCCAGGAGGGCCAGTGCAGCGAGTGGGTTAATAGCTGAAAGTGCATTGTGTGGGGGAGCTTCCCTTCTTAGTGCCCCAGCAAGGGATGAGGGGCAGCAGGTACTGCAGGTGGTTGTGGTTACTTCATCCTGAACAAAGGTAGATGAAAAGCAAACATATCTTAGTGTAATAACTTACCATAGTGGTGATTTACCCCGCAGAAATACCCCCAGATAATACCTTTATGTTAACAGGAGTATTAGAGAAGTAAAATGTTTTTCAGTGAGCTTCAATTCTCAAATTATGGCTTTAGTAGCTGTTCTTTTCTTTTTTTTTCATTATGACTATTCATCCATTGTCAGCATCAGATGGACTCTCTGCACCTGCAGCATATACCAGGTTTGAACGAATATCAAAGCCTTTCCTACTTTTCAGAAACGATGTTTTATTTATTTGAACTGCATGTCTTTAAGGTCCCTTCCAGCCTAAGCCACTCTGTGATACAATTTATAAGGTTGATAATCAAGTGAAAGCTGTGCTGGCACAACCTGCCCTTCTGGTCATGGTGGTGGGAAGGAGCACCCTGTGCAGGCTGTTAGCTTGCCTGATAGGGTGCTTTAAGCAACCACTGAGGAGTGACACTTCAGGACTTTCCTGGTGAGAAGTTGGCTTGCTAATTACTGTTTCTCTTACAGTCCTGAGGTCTACACCGTGACCGATGAGGGAAGTGAAAATAAAAGCACAGATACCCCTGTATATCATGTTTATTTTGTGGTAGATGAGACTCGTTAACTTATGTCCTGCTTGTCATAACCCAATAAAGGCTTAAAAATGTGTGTGTGTATATACATATATTCATAACTGGGTTTCTGAGTTTAATCCACAACGGTATGGGGGCCTGTATTGAGAAAACAGATTTTAAATAATTAATATTTAAAGACTAATAGAGGAGAAGTCACGCACAGCTATGGAGCAGAAAGCCTCAGTGTGTTTTGTAGCTCTGTAATAGCTATTATTTATCACAAATGTGCCGCCTGTTTGTTCACACAGAGTAATGAATGACCTTTCTGTTTCCACAGCCAGACCTGTGCAGACTTCGGCTGATGGGGGTGTAGTGCAGCAGCTATTTATCATGCTTCACTTACGCTGCTCACTGGTCTAAGCTGCACCACCCAGGAAATATCTCGGACTTACGTCGCGGTTCAAAAAGGGAGCTCTTATGGGGTTAACAGCTGAGAACAGCAGCTATTTGCTGTCCGTGGCCGCTGCAGTTCAGCACCGGCTTTGCCGAAATTTGAATCAAATTACTGCCAGTATTGTCATAAGCAAATTTATCAGCCAAGGGCTTGTATGCTGTGCCTTAGCAATGCTGGGCCTGTTTTGTTGTCCTTTTTTTTTTCTGTTGTTGTTTGGGTTGTTTTTTTTTTTTGTGGTTCTTATGTAAAGCTTCTGTTTCTTACGTTGATAAATGGGCTAGGGTGCATGAATGAGAACAAGATAGCTCGGAGGTAATGCATGTACTTTTCAGCACAGAAAATGGGTATGAATAAGTTGTATTTTTAGCTGCTTCTGCTGTTCAGAAATGAGCAGCGTAAAGAACCAGAAAAACTGTAATTGGGAGGGCAGGGAAAGAGGTTAGGGAGGGGGAGGGAAGTAACAACTGTTGTTAGAAACAATCAAGGCCTCCTGTTTAGTTCTTGCAGATTGCACCAATTAGTTATGTTTTACTGATGCAATCCCTGGATATCAGAAGTTGGTCTTTTCCCCTATGGCATGTTAAAAAGCAAAATGCTTTATTAATGCTTGAGGTGGGACCTCTGGAACTGTGGTGTAAAGCGTTAAATGACATTAATTTAGACAATAATACTATCATCACACTGTTTTACAAGCCAATAACCTAGCTCTTGTTCCCCCTAGTAGTTTATCTCAAGGAGGGAAGTGGATTATTGCTGTGTAAAATAGGCACCATGTTGCAGGTGCTGTTATGCTGCTATTGTTACAAACGTTTGAGAAATGCTAAAGAGGAGAGAGGTAGCTGAGCAAAAGTAGGGAGATGGAGCACAGCCCAAGGAAAGCTGTAGCAGAGGAGCATTTGCCCAGTGTGTATTGTAAAAAAAAAAGAAAAAGAAAAAAAGGTCTGCAAACCACAGAAGACGTTTCAGCAGTATAAAGATGCGGATTAGGAATGTTTTCTCTGCTGTAAGAGCCCCTCATGCTTCTTTCAGCACAGGATTGGAAAGATTACCAAGAGCATTTTGGTCTGGACGCCTCATTGCAGCTCTGTGCGTGGTATGGAGCAGATACCTCCCTGCTGGCAGGGCTGTATCCCCAGCTTGTTCCTGGAAAGCTGTTACTGTATATTACACAGCCCTGGACCAGCAACTTCCAGACGCTGCAGGGTATTTCTGAAGGACAGGAGGAGGCTGAGACTGCCAAATTGGGCACTTGCAGTTTTGGTGACTCAGAGGCTTGGTTTTGAGGTGGAAAGGGAAGGGGAAGCTGGAGGGAGGGCTGGGGGTGCTGCTGCCACAGGGATGGGCTGCAGGACAAATTCTTCAGAGGGAGGAGTTCTCTTTTCAAGATACAAACCTCTTTCCTGTTTTCTGGCAGACAAGCAGTCTGTGGTTTGGCACAAAATACCTTGTAGCAGTACTTTTTGCATGTGAAATTAATGGTCTCTGTGCTCATTTGATCTTGAACTCCTTTTCAGTAAAAGCTTTTCAATAAAAACCTTTACAGTATTCAGTAAGATAAGTGGTAAGACAGCAGCATTCGATTATCTAACCTTCCCCGTTATTTGGAACATGATTGGGTCTCCCGACATTAGTTAATTACTCTGAAAATTACCTTGGTTATCCTAAACCTCACCTCGCAGTACATCCTGTGTCTCTGTGACATTCACATGCTCAAGGTTGTTCTTTATTAGCATAAATATCTGACCAGCCCCCAGGAACCAAACAAGACAGATTTGGGCTCACATTATATATGTGCGTATCTCAGCCAACCTCAACAAGTCTGCTGTTCTACTTTCATCTGTTTAAACTGGTGATTTTTGTATTATGCTTATAGCTTCTCCGTGCTAGATGTTGCAGAAAACCATAGTATTACGCTGTCTTCATCTCAAGGGCTACAGAGCCTTCTTTCCTATATTTTCCCTCCTCTCCAAAAGAAATTGCTACATTTAGAATTAAATCGTATTGCTGCTACTAGTCCAAAAATACCCAGCAGAGCCGGCCCAAGAAAGACAAAGTATTTGGTATTATATCTTTTAATGCTTCAGTTGCTTTCCTTTTGAGTAACTGTTATTTGGAATTAGTTTTTTGCCTTGCTTTTCAGTAAATGCTGTAGATGATGTTACTAGGCTCTATTTTCAACATTTTTTGTGTTTGTATACAAAATTTTTAAATAATATGTGCCCCTTCACACTGATTGGAATGTTTAGGAGGTAAACACTTAGCAGAGATTTA
Source organism: Alectoris magna (assembly GCA_030625065.1). Classification (NCBI taxonomy): domain Eukaryota; kingdom Metazoa; phylum Chordata; class Aves; order Galliformes; family Phasianidae; genus Alectoris; species Alectoris magna. The sequence continues at coordinate 12,195,063 of CM060572.1, forward strand.
GTTTAGATGTTAGAGAGAAATTCTGTACTCAGAGGGCGGTGAGGCAGTGGCACGGCTGCCCGGAGCTGTGGGTGCCCATCCCTGGAGGTGCTCAAGGCCATGGATGGGGCCCTGGGCAACCTAAGCTGGTGGAGGCAGCCAGCCCACAGCACGGGGTTGGATCTGGGTGGGCTTTGAGATCCCTTCCAACCCAAGCCATTTTGTAATAATGTAAATAGAAGTAGGTGCTTTATGCCACCTCCTTCCTTCCACTTTGGGACTAGAAGTAATGAGGAATTATAAAGATGATTTAGAATGTTACCGATTAAATGTGTATTTGAAAATCTTAGGATGATGTTAGCTGAATGCCTTTATTTCATTTCTCCTAAATGACTGTAACAAGGAAAATGGTTATTTAGTAGTGGAGAGCCCTGCTGCTGCTGGGTGGGATCACTGGGACAGTTGTGGATTTATGTAACTGTTCCCTGCTTAGACCCAAACCACGTGGAGTTAAAGGTGCCTCTTGGCATGAAGGTCACACCCTGTGTGTGTAATTATGCTTTGAATAATGCATCTTGATTGTTAAACATATTTTGATTGTTGTTTTTCTCGTACTGGAATAAATAATGAACTCATAATCTGTAAATCTGTTGATTTAGCAGCAGTTATTAAGTAGTTAATGTAGATGAACCGGGTTGTCCTACAAGCAATGTTTAAATATGTAACTCTGGAAATGATTTTATTTCCAACAGATGAAAGAAAGCAGGGCTGCTCACTTGGATTCCTCGTAATGTTGGAATAAAGGAGCTGGATTCTCTGCAAGGACGTGTACATTGAAAGGAGAGCAGGCATCTTAGAATCATAGAGTAGTTTGGGTTGGAAGGGACCTTAAAGATCACTGCGTTCCAGTCTCCATGCAGTGGGCAGGGATGCGATCCACAGACCGGTTTGCTCAAAGCCCCATCCAGCCCAGCCTTTGAATGGCAGCATCAGTGTATCTTTGCTATTCAACAGCCAACTCATGAACCTGATGCCTGGGATCCTGTTCCATGCTGCCATTTCTTTCTACATCCAGCTGAGGAGCTGTGCAGTAACACCTTAAACCTTGCAGAAGGACAACAGTCAGCACAGCTCTGTTTCTTTCTTTGCAGCGTTAAAGAAGCTCTCATCCCCTGCCTGTTCCAGAACAAAGAACCTCCTGATTTCTCGTTCCTGAGCTGAACTCATGAGTTATTCACTGCTGGGCAGTGGGCATTAAATATGCCATGTTTTCAACTATTCCCACATGGTTTGTAGAGAGAAAGGTGAGAAGGTGGTAGGGACTGGAAGTTATTTCACAGAGCTATAAGAATAGATGAGAAACAAAGTGAATTCCTGCAGAGATTCTCTGTGGGAAATATCAGTTATAAACAGCTTAGTCTTGGTTATAAGCACCATAGCATGAGGTCTGTTACCACAGTGGAACCAGAGAAGATTTCCATAGCAAAAGTGATGGAAAACAGTACTTTTGTTGTGTCTGAGAATAATGCTATGAAACTGCCATATAGGAATTCAAATGATAAAAATGTAACTTCTACCATCTAGTAAAACACTGTAGAAAAAGATTTTCTACCAAGATAAGTGTTATGGGGTTTTTTGTTTTGGTTTGGTTTTTTCCTCCTCGAAGTGACTACAGTTTTTTACACTCTCTCTCTGGGTAGCCGATGTCTGCTAGTATCTTCATCAGGGTAAGTTTTAAGTGCAACTAGCAATGTTATTGATGGCTAAAGCATGCATCACTGAATAGGTAGGGTCCAGGAGGACAAGCGATAACCTCCTAGCCTCTGTGCTTTTCTTTACGCTGACTTCAGGATGCTGGTGCAAAAGCTTGCAGATGAGAAGCCATTAGATGGGCTAATGGGGCATTGAACTAACCTGAGGCAATGTATGTTGGGAACTGCTTCTTTCTTAACATCTTATTAGAACTCCCTCAAGTATAGCAGGAGGCTAGAGGTAATTAAGCTAAAAATGCAAATAAACATGGTGTGATCATTTTTATGTCAAGTGACCAGCTAAAATAAGGATCTGCTTCGTATGTGCCGTTTCCATGGAGCAGGGTAAATACGAGCTTGTTGCTCATGGCAGGGTCACGGTCTCCTGCTGTGGCCCAGATTGAAAGGTGAAGATTCACAGTATTTATCCTTTCAGCAAGTGTCTGGGGTCCCCTTACAGGGGAAAGAGAAAACTCAGGACGATTTGTAGGTTATTCAGGTAGTCTTCCCACGTTTGGCCACCAGTTTACCTCTAGCAGAAGGGGGACAGCAGTTATCAGTACTGGCTCTGAGGGGACAGTAAAAATGAATTAATGGCTCTTCTCCAACTCCTAGTAGAACAACTTGCTCTAATTGCAGCCTTTAGTAGACTTTATAGAGAAGCAGTGTTTGGCAAAACAAAGAGAATTAACTGTTCTCCTGTCTCAGGAAGTGATCGATGCTGAGGACATCATGGGCCTGTTGGATGGAAGGCCACCATGCGACAGTTTGTAAGCTCAGCATCAGCTGAGAGTGAAATCAGTCCTTCACTTTGCACAGGCAATATAGCACTTCAGAGGTTCTTCTGATAGCCAGCTGAGGTGTACCAGTCCTCCGTACACCAGTGGAAGTTTGCCACTGGCATCCATACATATGGAGGTCTGGATCTGTCACGTTAGTCATCAAACCTACTGACAGAGCCAAAGCATGCTCACTCAGCTTGTGAGCTCCTTTTGGCATTGACATCACATAATGCGTGCACTCACTGGACTCACATCTTCTTATTGGGATCTTCAAGGATTAAAGTGTAGAGCTAACAGTGTGCTAGTTTCTTATGGCATCAGGTCTGTAGAGAAGTGGTCCTACTGGTAACTTGGATCTTTGCTGCAGAAGTAAAAGTTGACACAATTTTTCCTTGATGTAGAAGTCTGACAAGCTTGCTACCTTCTGATTTGGTCAAGTTGTGTTTACATTAATTTTTCTTCTCTCAGAAGGTTTTTCATTCACCAACTGACAACACAAATTCACAGTAGAAATTTGCTTGATGCTGACTGGCCTTTATTCCTGTTGGCTTTAAAACGACTTATGGGCACTAAGCTTCTTTCAGGATCACACGCCATCATTTATTTTACACAACGGGCTGTTTTACATAATAAGATTTACAACATCAAAGACAGCAAGAATGTTCTTTTTAAGAAAGAGTATGTGAACCCTCTGCACACTTAGGAAAAACATTCGTATCCTGTATGTATTTTTTAACATACTGGAATGCCTGCTATTTAACACTGTCTAGGGATTCAGTTGAAAGCTGACAACAGAAATATTTCAGACATACCTCTTTTGTAAATACCTTTAACTTCTTTTAACTGCCTGTCTTCTAGTTTTGCTTTGTCACAGTAAAAGCCAAAATGTTGGAAATGCTTTGTTTACAGGATTGCCAGAGTCGTCCTCCAGATCGTTTCTCTGTGTGGTGGAAAACCAGTAAAGATATATAAGAGCACTGTTGCAAACACACTGATGAGAGTTTATCTAGCCTTGTCTTTTCCCTCTTGACGAAGCAATTGCATTCCTATTCACTGTAGTTCAGCAGGGCTGGGCACCTTCCTTTGCAGCTTTTGCTTTAGGAAGGAGCTGTGGGCTCCAAAGTGTGGTTCATTAATTTCATGGGTCCTGCTGAAAGGACTCCTCAGCTGGATGTGCTAGAGAAGTAGCACGAAGGCTAATGAGCCTCACGTCTTTGCAGGGCAAGGTGCCTGGGTGCATCAGTAGAGAACAGAAACCTTGTCTGATCCGTTTGTTAAATCATGGGTTTTTTGCATAGCAGTGCAGGGGAAATTGAAGCAATGCAAAGAAGGTGAGTGTGATGGTCAGAGGGGCAGAAATGAAGTACGTGTGGTGGTGGTACTTTGTCTTGTTCACCTGAAGGGTACAGTGACATGCAAAGAGTGGAAGAATAGAACCTGGGGGTCTAGAGATGGTTGTGTAACTTCTGCAGACCAGGAGTCAGGAAGGACCATTCTACAGTGTAGGGATTGTTACAGGTTGTTGTTGCTGTTGTTTAGTGAAAAGAATAACCAGTGGGAATAATGGGTTGAAGTGGGAATAATGGGTGCAGCCATCTGACCACCAGATTAAAACAAATAGTTTTCAATATTTTCCTCTCTGAGAATTTTAGATGCACCATTCACTGGAGTCCTTCAAAGACCTTAGCTGCCTCGATGTTCTCTGTCATGCTTCTTGTACCTTTGGGTCTGGCTCTGCAACCCAGACACACTTCCTGGCAGCTGCGGTATCTCAGAATTGTGCATTTTGGGATCATGTAGCAAAAAGAAATCCATTGCAAGCAAGGTCTTAATTTTTGGTTTTGTTTTTTTTTTCTGAATGTTTAAACTACTTCTGTGTGAGAGACCATTTACTCATCCTATGTCACACAGAGTTGCAGGGTTAACTAATTTTGTTAAGATCTAAATAGTGCTTTTGAATACACTCTGGAGACAGATTTTGCCATAGCAGGAAATTAAGATGATGAACTAATTAGTTGTCTTTGTTGCCAGTTTTGCGATTCATTAATATGGGGCTGTGTCTGTATGAAATCGTATGAAATGTATGGAATTGTCCTTGTTTGTAAGACTCTTTATGATGTTCTGAAATTCGTATTTGCAAACCATGCTTCAGTTATAAATACATTAGCAGATGAGGATTTCATTGCCGCCGATTTCCATAACTGTTTCAAGCACAGTCTTCATGCAAATGGGGTAATCCCTTCAGTTTGCAGTCTCTAGGTCAGTACTGGAAGAATGTTTGCAGGACAAGTGGAGTGTGTTTTTTAGCTAGCTCCTATAGATGCACAATCATCGGAAAAGCTCATGACGTGTGCTTGGCAGTAAGAGTCCCCTTGGTTCCAAATTCCAGATTATAGTTCTCAGCTATGGCTGGCCCTCTTCCTGGGTGCTCATTACCTTTTCTTTTAGTCATTTTACACCCTACAGAGGTAGGCTTCTTCTGCTGAGATTTTTCTACTTTGTTGCTTTTGGTGATTTTGTCTGTTTGCTTTTTGCAAAAGCCCCAGTTTCCTCTGCGTAGTTGTGTTGGGGTTTTCTTTGTCCTTTGGGTGAGATGGTGGCTGGTAGAAAACGTATCTTTTTCTGAATGAAGAGGGAAGCATGAGCTGGGGAGGACAGTTCATGAAAAATGTGACGTGCGCCACGAGTCGTCTTGCAGCACGTAGCCTTTGGGTATACGCTTCTGTCAGAGTCAAAAACATTTTGGCCTGTACCTGCAAAGTGTCAGCCCCAGTGCTTGCAAATCTGGGGCTTGTACTAAAAAGGCAAAATCCTACAACTTTATCCCTTCCCACGTGAGCAGGTCCTTCGAGGTATTCCATCCTGTCTCAGATGCCTACAGCCACGGACCAGTCCTTTTGTGCCTGAGCAACAGGTTTCTCTGGGGCCATATGGGAGGTGGCCACTTCTCAGGCTCGTGGTCATCCTCCATTCTGGGCTGCAGCATAGCTTATTTCCAAAGAGCAGCATCATGATGACAACTACCTGCACTTGTTTAAAATGAGAATGAATAGCAACCAGAGAGACCTCAGAATGCAGCAAGGTGACTGGTTGGAGTAATTTAAAATAAAAAATGGCTCTTGTCTTGTAGCTCCTTTATAACACGTAGTTACTGTGCAGAATATCTCAGGAAACCATTTTGTATTCCGCTAGTGTAAACCTAAGTAGCAGTTTTATCTTTAAAGATTAGGAGTTATTTGGGAAAGTTTCATTTCATTGTTGTATTTAAAACAGAACATTCCTGCTGTTCTGCCATTTAAATGTGTTGTATATTAAACTAATTACTTTAGTGAAGCTCAGAGTTAAACAAATATTAGTCAGACTGCATATTTAAGTCTACTTATGGCATCAAGATAAAAACCCAGTCTTCCAAGGAGCACTTCCCTTCTCCTCCTCTGACTCCCCCTAAAGAAGTTATGTTGTTTAGTTGTTTGTATTCTTTGAAGAATACAAAGGCTTTGCACTTCAGACAAACCCATTTCCTCTCTTAATGGGAAAAACTCCAAGCATGCCTTTTCAAACAGAGCTAGAAAGATTGCTTTTGCAGACCTCTGAACAGTTTTGGACACCACCCTAAAACAGGAAACCGTGGCTTATCCTAAATTTCTTCAGGATGAAAATAGATAATGTTCCGGGCTCAACTAATGATTTCAGATTAGGGTAGTAATTTATAAGTTGTTCTACCCTTTTTTCCTTTTCTATATGAATAAGCTCAGTTCACTGTTCTGCTTGAGGTTTGTTATTGAACGTGTGCCACCTAGGTTGCTCTGAAAGTAACGCCTCTTATTTGTTTCCATGGAAACTACGGGAGGTACAAAGAGAACAAAAACACTACTTGATAAGAGCGGGTCCTCAGCTATGGAGCACTGTTTTTCCACGGCCACCAGCACTAGCTATGCATTTTCACCAGCAGTGAGCATGCTATGCTCCTAGAAATGTGCGCTGGTGGAGGTGAGCTGGTGTCACTACTGCTGAAATACAGCACCCACAGCCTCACTGTGCTCACGTCCCCTGTCTGGTCTCCATAAACATTCAGCAAGTGTCGATGAATGTCACTGGCTGCTATTCTTTCTCAATGGAGGAATTCAGTGACGCATCTTTCGTTCCACATGCACATCCATTTCAGATGCCATTTTGTCAGACTGACCCTCTGCTGCCATCTGTCACGCAGCAACAGGATGTCATGGAATACTGGTGAGAAGGTCCAGCCTCTACTGCTGTATCATCAACTTCCACCTCTGATGTTATGAACCAGTATAATGAAATAGGAGGCATTACTTTCAGAGCAAGTAATATTCCCAAGCGATCAACATTCCCAAGAAATAGGGTTGCAAATGGATCTCGACACTTAGCGTTGAGAGTAATGGATTTATTCATAGGCTAGAAAGAAGGCCAGATCTCGGTTAGGGGTGATATCACCAGCTTTTATGAAAAGAAATGGTGGAATTAAAGAAAAAATTCTTCACAGTTGTGTTGTGCAAAAGCATCTTGAACTTTCTGCTGAATCTTTTCATTTTGTCTGCTGATGAGTGCAGGTAATAAAAAGGTTTCAGGAATGCAGACTAAACAGCACCACAACTTTACAAAATATCAAAGCATTCTTGAGCATGTAATCATGCAGTGTGCTCTGAGGAAGGATATAGATGCCTACACAACTTCTAAAAACTTTGGTTTCCATACGAGGAGTCTTAAGTACTAAGAGCATGTAATGCATGCTGATGAAAGCTGATAGCCAGCTGGCTTTGCTTGTGCTGTGAGGACCTCGTGTTTCTTCTCACCATTCTGGTGCTGAGGACTGTAGATGAGTAGGCAGAAACCAAGACTGAAATGTCTCTTTTCATTCAGTAGATGACAAATAATTTTGCAATGCCTTTTTTCTCATCCCATGCAGTAGAATACGTGATTCAGTATTGGAGCCAAATCCCTAATATCTGCCAAGTCCAGACTAGCAATTTTAGGCAAAGTGGATGCCCTTGGTGATGAAGCATGAGGTCAGTATTGCAGGACATGTAGCCAATAATTTGAAGACAAAAGTGCTATTATTGAAAAATCTTCAAGACTGCAGAGTTGGGAGAAATTGTAGTTCTGTTGAAGAGGTCGTTAGCTGAAATCTAGCTGGGGCTCAAGACTCCCTTAAAAACAGTTTTGGGGCGAGTGTCATCTTTTGAACTTTACTTCCAGTATTTTCTTGGTTCATCTTATTCCATGGGAGACTCATTAAGGAAAGTCCCTTGTTTTCTCTTAATTCAAAAGCAAAACAAGCTGAAACCCTAGCTACTAAAAGGTATTACGTGATTTTTAGATAAGCACATTTTAAGAAACAGTCTGTCATTTTCTTGTTGGTTTCTACAGTTCCAGAACCTTATGCTAACCTCTTCTTTTCTTCCTCTCTTGTTTAGCTGAATGATGAGTACAAAGCAGGAAATAGCTCTCTGGCAGTAAAAGCTCTCTGGCATTGGAAAATATTTGATGGTTAAGTTAAGAATGAAAAATAATGGGATTGGAATACATGGTGGTTGAGCTGCTGTACTGGCTGAGTTCTTTCCAGGATGCTGAGGCTGTCTTTCTGCCATAGATTTATACTGTTGGATTTTCTGTGAGAGTGGGAAGAAAATACTACTTCTAAATTGGGAAGGGAAAGGCTTTGGAATGGAGAATCTGTTTCTCCTTTGTTTTTTAGATTCTTTCAGAAGTCATCATTCATTTCTTGCCTTTAAGAAGACAAACACCGCCAAATAAAGACAACACCTTGCAGTCTGCATCACACTTGCACTTTCTTCTGCAGAGTTTATTGTCATACCTATGTTTTCCACTTGTGTGCTCGTAAGGGCACCTCACCCATGGAATCTCAGAGCTGATGGAGACACATAGGTCACAGTTTGCAAATAATACTAATGCCATGCAATTTCACTATCACATCTGTGTCGTGTTTTCTGTACTATGGAATGACCCTCTTAGCCAGATAAGTGACTTAAATGCCTGCTTTCTCCCTTCCATTTGCTGTTGGAGGGAGGCTTGTTTCACTGCTCACTAGCTCTGGAAAAGGGCTTGAAAATGAATTCTTTTGCAGTCGTCACAGTGGGACAGTGCTTGCATCCTAGTGTAATTTGCATTGCTGTCTGAGGACGCTCCCATGGTTTAAGCACTTCAGGAGCCACCAAAGCAATTTATGCACTGGGCAGACAAACACATACTTTTCTGCACCCTGCTGTGTAGCACCTCTCCACAGAAATCCTGTGTATTGCCCCAGCTTCCTCGTGCAATCTTCTCCTCAGCTATACTCATCATTTATGAAATCAGCTTTCCAGCCAGACGTGAGCTCTCTGTTGTAGTCAGTAGTGCTGCTGCACCTGCAGGGTTGGCATAGCGTGGTGCTGTGGGATGCAGAGCAAGCAGTGCTGTGTGGTTACCTCTCTGTTGTGATTCATCTTGTGTGCTTGGGGAGATGGGAAGTGATGATGGCAATGATCTTATGCTCCAATACAGGCAGCCTGACCCAGAATATGTCCCGTGGAAGAAACGTGTGCATAATTACCACTGTCAACTTAGGAAAAACTTCTGGGTTTTTTTTTGTATTAAATACATGGTTTAATTCCCATTGTAAAGTGGTTATGTGCTCTGGTAATAAAGTGCAGCTTATTTTTAAACTGAAGCTGACTTTGGTGAATAAATCCCTCCTGCAGCACTGTTTGTGCAGTGCTGAGGCTGAGCAGCTGGAGAACGAAAAAAGAAGGCTGTGGTATTTCCCATAAATAACTGCAGTGCCAACAGGAGCTCTGCTAACTAACAAGATACAGTGAGGCAAATGATAGTATGGATACTTGTGCATTGATTTTTATTTTGGTAGGAAGGAACGGCGACATTAAAAGATGTAGGAAAAAGAAAATATATAGAAAGTATCAATTGGTTTACATGGAAATAGTGTCTTCTGATGGCAGGGGTGCTTGGTACCTTACAGCAGTGGATGACAAGGGGTAGTACTTACCACTTGTATAGCAGGAGTTATATGCAAGGGCCTGCTGACTGGTGCTGCCATAAGAAGAAAGGGTGTATGATTTTAACATGACCTGTCTTCCTCTGCAGAAGTTCTTAAATGCTGTTGCCTTCCCCTTTCTGTACACTCATTCTGTACTGCGCACTCGGGCTTTTCATTTCCAGAATTCCACAAGGTTCAGCCATCTGGCATTCTCATTATCTGGCCTGTTATATATTGTTAGTTCACCTTTCTCCAAAGACAAGGAAATAAAGAAATCCCATATTTCAATTTGCATAGTTGCTTATTCATTCCCTATTTGGAATCTGATTTTGTTTCTTTGCTGGTATCCTTTCGTCACGTGTTTCTTGGTCTTGCCTACTGGTACTCTTTGTTAGCTGTGCAGATGATTGCTAGCTCAGTGTGGAGGAAAACCGTGCTGCGTTATTCTGTAAACCCTTTGCCTTTTCTGTGAACCCTGCAGTGTTCAACCCTGCAGCCTGGGCAGCCCTTGGTCTTTGTGCAGAGCGTCAGTTGGCTTCCATGTGCGTCCAGCCTTTGTTCCCCATGAGCTGAAAGGTCCTGAGGAAGTACGGGAGCCAAAGATTGGGAGAAGGAAGCAAAATCCAGTGACATTAATCCAAATTAACCTTTGAACACCTCGTGTTTTCTGAATGTAGGTCTTTAAATGGCAGCAGACAGCGGTAAATGATCTTGTTTAATATCTCTGGGCTTCAGTGAATGTGAGACATTAGTATGAAATCTCCTTATTGTTATAATAAATATCTGGTTTAGCCTGATAAGAGGTGAGATGGTTCATAAAGCGCTGGATGAGTAAGCCTAAAGAATCTGTTTAATTGAATCTTCTTAGTTGCAACGTCACAGTCGTCGAAAATAGAGGTCTGGGGAATTGTGGTGAAGTGCTGCTTTGGCGCTTTCTCCTTGGTGGGTGGGATTGGTTATGATCCCACTTTGGGTCCCGGTGAAACCAATTGTAGGCACAGCAGACAGGGCAGTTCTGTACAAAGCGTGACTGTATGGAAATGCGCGTGTGTGGGCTGGAATGCACATAGCTTAATTTCACAGGTCAAATGAGGAAGCAAGGATGATTTTAACCGCAGCGTTTGAAGAAGCAGGAAAATGTGTTTCTTAATGTCCCCATTTTTTCCTTTTCTTTTAGAAACACTGTGTGCTATATTGCATAGGGAATGCTTAACAGTTGTGTCTCAGAGTCCCTGTTGTTTACTGCCATGACCTTTTATATATCTCTCAAAGGTTATGGGTTTCTTTCCTCGTGTAAAATGAAGCTTAAATTTAATTTTCCTGTACCACTCAAATTGGCGTGGCTTGGTTCTACCTGGGCTGAGCCAGTTTCCTTTCCTCACATGTGTGATCTGCTGGAGCTAGTTATGTAAGAAGAGGCTCTGAGAAAGGTTAGTCTGTGCTCCGAGATATCCTTAATGTAAATATGAGACCTTTGTTTTAGGTGACAAAAAAAGAAGAGAGAAGCACAAAAGAAGTCATTAGCTATTCACGTCATTTATAAACCTAAGCACGTCGGAGCAATTTAACGAGTAGTTAAGGGGATCATAAATCTTATGCTTAGGTAATAAATACCTACATTATACTTGCCAAATACGAAGAAATGCTTATTTCATCACACTCAGGTCTGGGCTCTGACCTGCAGTTTTCTGAGACTTCTTAGAAGTTGCTTCTCATTTTATATCGTGTTGGTGCTGTTTCCTGCCATGCTGCAGCCTGCTCATCGTCTGGGAAGAATCAATGTCAAGTTGTCAAACAGACTAATTGGTTTAATATTTTATAATTCTTTCACTTAAACTGGCTCTTAGCCGGTGATAAAATCACTTTTGTTTTAAATGTTAGTGTCTCTGGCAGATAGAAGTATTAGATACTTGGATAGGATTTTCAGAATTGCCCATGGCTTTTGGACATTTAATTCCCATTAATTTCCAAGAGGTTCTTTGCTTCCCTCAGGACACTTTTAAAATCTCAGCCTTTGTAAACCTTTTGGTAATGGCTGGTTTTAAAATCTTTTCAGCTTAATGGGAAATCTGTTCCTCACCCCGTTCCTACAACTGTAACAGAAACGCAGGACTTTTCTTCATGTTCTTGGCAAGAGAGGGAGCCTAAACAAGCACAGATAGGGTCACGGCGATGACCCTGCTGCTAAGATCTGGCCACCTCCTTGGGAGGGAGCTCTGTTCACCCTTGCAGCACAGGGTGCACATCCTCTCCTCCGGGTGAGCTGCTTCATCAGGACCAGGGGGTGAAGGGGCTGTCAGGCACAGAAGTCTCCTGGTGCTCGTGAACCAGCAAGAGCTGCTGTTGTTCCCGTTGGTGTGCTGCATACCTTCCTGTGTCCATGCAGGGAGCCATGCAGGAATTCCTGAAACGTTGCTAAAACATGATGGGGAAGGAACTGAGGTAGATCTCATCTCCTTTGAATTGTATTTTGTGTCTTGGAGCACAAGCCTTTCATAGAAGGACACTCAGCTGGAAGGCTGTGCTGCTCTGAAGAGATTAGAGAAAGGCTGTTATTAGCTGCAAAACCTTTCTTGCAGGTTTGTTCGGAAACATACAGCTTAAGGAGCTTAATAAATTCTGGGTTAAAACTAGTAAGTGAATTCAGAGCGAGACAATCTGGCCTGTGAAATCTGGGCTGATGACTGGGAGAAAGTTGCAAGTGTAAAACAACAAGGCTGGAAGCTGGGAGGCGCAGAGCTGAGCTGCTCAGCCTTAGGCTAGCCTGGGAGTTGTGATACATGTGATAAAAGCAGCCTGGCCCAACTGGGAGATTCTGCCTGAAACTTCACTCCTGCCCTGAAATCGTCAGCCTTCATCTCTGTCTTGCTGACATTTTTTGGCTCAACCATTTGACTTGTCAGTAGCAAAAGACAACGTGAGAAAAAAACATTTTGCACTTCATGTTGTTCCTTTGCATGTGTTCGAAATGGCTGCTGGGCAAGAGAAAGAAAGTCTTTTCCAAAGTTTAAGAAAGGAAAGTGCAGCAGAGTGGCTCTGGGTCATGCTGTGTAGTCTGGCTGTGTCAAGCGTTAGCAGTAATCCTCCAGGAGTTATTCTTGAATGCCTGAAGCTCCTGAATGCTTTCCTAAATGGGACTTCTCTTCCTCGCAAGGAAGGGAGGGGAGCCCAATGTGACCTTTGCAATGACCTTGTCAAACAGGGACTGCAAAAACTGCTGCTTCTGTTGATTGGAAACACCACTGCAAAAACAAAGGGTGTGCAGTATGCTATCTTAATTTTTCTGACTTGCATTTGTCTACTGTTCATGAAGCCTTGTCCTTTGTCTTCAGAAGCACTGGAGAGATGCGCCGCATAAAAGGAGCGATCGTGGGGCCATCAGAGTGTCCCGTCCTTGTTGTTGTTTATACCCAAGTATTATGCTATGCTATTGGCAAAGTAATTTTCAGCTCCAAGTGAGACAAGATCAGTCACAGTGGTTTTCACAAGATTGATGTGAAGAGCTAGAGTGGTGCTAATTAATCAGAGATGGGAGAGCATGAGCCTGCATACTCAATTAGTGTAACATTTCCTAAATTGGAAAGGAGCTCTGCCATACAGTAATTCTATAGCAGAGGCTGAAGAGTGCAGAGATACAATTTCTAATGAACTTCCTTAACTCATTACTTGAGCACTTGCACCCCAAGGCACAATTGAGTGATGAGTCATGAGTGGTTTTCTGTTCTGAGCACTGCAGTGTCGAGAATCCCCACGAATGCTTGAAAGTCAGTTTTTCCTTCTATTTAGATGTTATACACATAAGGCTCCTTAATTAATTAATGAATTTTTTATTGTAAGCAGGAAGAGGAGGAGGTGTTTGTTACAGTAAAGCAGCATCTTTGATATCAGTCATACTAGTTGCAGCTGCTTTACACTGCTGTTTGAAATCCAGCATCTTCTTAGAAAAACTACAGGTTGTGATAGCTGCTATGGTGCTATAAATAATAACGAAGTGGTAGTTCCTGTTGTGTGGCAATGCTGCACGTGGAAACTTAAAAATGAAAACTGATCTTCGCCTAAAAAAGGGAATAGTAGGACAGAGTACTTCTGTAATTGATATTAATTGACTTCACTCTTAAAATCTAGTATGTGTGGTTGGTGTTTTTTCTGCTTCTGAAAAGATGCCTTTTTCTTGCCTATAGGTAGACTATGATCTGAAATAGCAGAAAATGTGAAGCCTTTGAAAATAAAGTGATTTAGTGGTATAGCAGCTTTAATTTTATCCAGATTTGTAGTTTCCGTCAGGCACAGCTGTTGAGTAAACCTGCAGAATGAATTAGAAATGGATTAATGAAGCTGTAAGACAAATATATTAGAATATTTCAAACAGCTCTCAAGGAAACCATTTTATTTAATTTTAGTCATGTAATGGCTTTATACTCTGAGCAAAATAAAGTACAACAATAGACTCAAATTCTAAATTGACAGCAAACTTAGCTTTTTTTTTTTTTTCCATAGGCTTCTTAAGGATGCAAACCCATACGATTATTTTCTGACTATTGTGTTTGGTCCGTATGGTTTATGAGGGAAATAAGCCCTACCTAACAAATATGGTCTGTGGCAGCTGGCCCTATACCTCCTACACCACTCCGGTGGCTATAAAACCAGAGATAACGGTCCAATTTCATTTGTAGTCATACTGCTATAAATCTGCAGTAAGTTCATTGGTCCGCTTCCAGCATTAGAAACTTAAGTTACGTTTCCTCTCCCAATCTCTGTCATTTCAGTCCATGTTCTTTGTGATATAGCGTGGATGAAATGTGCCCGGTATCTCTGATATCTTAAGTCAGAAACAGGTTACTCGTGCTTGAGTCTCCAAGAGAAAAGTGCTCAGTTCAGCAGGCAGACAAGAGAGAGAGGAAATGAGAGCTTCTCGTCGACTTACCCAACGTACGAAATCCTCAGGCTGATTATGTGCCTCGCTCAAGTTTCTGCCTCCTTTCTGCTGAAATGATCCTTGAAATACAGACTCCTGATGCCTCTGGGGTTGCTGAAGGAACCTGGTAACTGCTTACTCTCTCAGTCTGGGGCTTGCGGTGATCCTCTGAGCTTGTTGCTCCTGTGGCATGGTGAATGCTGCCCAGCAAACTTAAGAATGTGCCAGCAGCTTTACTGATCTATCATACTGCTGTAGGTAAACTGCTATAAATCTCTGACAATTCAGCATATCCTCCTTTTTTTTTAGCTGAAATGTTACTACCTGAGAATTTAATTTGGCAAAAGGAAGATGGTAACGGTGTGGAAGGAGTGGTGGACTCGCAGTGGTAGATGTGTCTCTCTGAGCTGCTCTGTAGCTGTGTGAAACTGCCTGAAGATGGGTTTGTTCTGCTTATTTGTGGGGTTTGATTATTTGCTTCACAGAAGTACAGGTACTTGGGAATCTGGTTGGAAAGGTGTTAATGAGAAATAATTATCCTTGCCTTAAGTTCAAGACATACAAGTTAACATCTTCACCTGACCAGACACAGGTCAAACTGAGTTCAGCTCATTCTAGAGACATTTTCAAGATCTATGTATGTATTTAAATTATTGTGCAGGAGAGTAAGGAAGGTTGGTAGTGTGTGGTAGATTTTTATTCCAAAAATGGTAGTGTAATTAGAGATTGTGTGCAGGAGTTTGTCCCGGCCCACTTTCTTGCATTGGTTCATACCTTCCTCTTGCTGTTGAGCATCACTGATAATGTTCAAATGTTACCTGCTCTGCACCCCGTAGAATCTCCCGAGGAAGCATGTATGTATGTTTTTCTCACTTGGCTGTGCTCAGAGTCTGCATGAGTAAAAATAAATAAAATTCAGGTCAATAAAATATAATAAGTAGCATGCCTGCTATAGGTGTACAAAGTGATACTGCTGTACCTCAGAGAGAGTTGTATCGTTGTACAGCAGAAAACGCTTCTTAGATGAAATAATGATCCATCCAGAATATATTTTTCCCTACTTCTGTGTGACTTTATGGTCTCGACAGAAAAAGCTCTCTTTTTCTTTTTTTTTTTTTCTCCTCTCTTTGACCATAATTTGTCTCTTTGTTCCTACTTTGTTGAGTACCGTAATCAATCCCAATTATCTCTAGGTCTCTGCATCTGATTTCAAAGGATGGGATCATGTCATACTCAGAACTATTGGGGTTACCAATTAGATAAAATATTGCAGAGTGGGTTAATGTATTAGCAACCTTTGTTTGGAATATTTTTGCAGGTAATCTGTGTCATTAACTAGTTGAACAAGGATACAAGTTTTGTCATTAAATGCAGCTGACTGAAAATTGACTTTAGTCTTCTAATTATATGGACAAACAGCCCTGGAAGCTCTCTCTGTTCGAACCATTGTTCTCTGATCAAAAGAGGTTTGTGATAGAGCCATTTTTTTTATGAGATGGGAAATGTGAGTTGTTTGAAACATGCTACCTTAATGTGATCTGTTATGTATTGATAAGGTATGTTCAGATGTCTTGCAATGAAACATAAGATCCTAGGCAGCTATGATAACAGTATTTTTTTCCTTTGTATGGGAATCACGTATATCTTTCAATTTTAGCCTTGATGTTAGCTGTGCTATTCTGATATTTTCAGTAACTTGTGTGAAACAGGGTGATGGTTTAGTCCCCTTTCCAAAGAAGCAGGCATTAACTTTTGTGAATGCAGCTCTTCAGTTAAGAAGGGCTATGTAGTTGCCTTAACCTGTACGAAGTGTAATGAAAACTTGTGCTCAGAGGCCAAAGTCTCACAAATAAAAAAGCTTCGCAGTAGTGGACCATTGTTCTGACCCAGTGGGGACATTTTTCAAGTTCTCAAGTTCTGAGGTCCTCTCCCCAAGAGCAGAGGTGCCTGGATCCTGGATATGTGTTTTGATAATGAATGCACCAAAGGATGACTGCTGGTGATATACCATGTACCTGACAGGGAACACTTTGTGCAGTTACCTAAGCTATTTCAATGCAGAACAGTTCTGAGTATCTGTTCTGAATTCCTTTTGGTCTTAGGGACTCAGTTCCTATTTAGGACCACTTGTTTGTGAGGTCCTTGAGTTAGTAAGTCTATGTATTAACTGATAGCTCTGGGTTATGTAATCCAGAACACTGGCTGCCTGGTGGGACTGCTCAGGTCCTGAACCAGTGGTCGTGTCTGGGATTTTCTCAGTCTGCTTGCCGGAATCTTGGCTGAAAGACACAAATGAAAACCTGAAGAGAGCCTTTACTGAGAGGGCCAGGCAGATGGAGGGCAGCATGGAGACTGGTAAATGGCATAGTGTGACGCAAGATAACTTGTACTGTTGTCCTCAGGCTGCATCTGTTACTGGAGATAAAACTAGGGGTTATCACAGCGTTAACTTACCCAATATATATGGGCTGACAAAAAGCAATTCTTGTGTTTCTTAACGTTTTCACGGTAATGCATCTTATGTTTCTGCATTAGGACACAACCTAGTGGCTCTGACTTCACCTCGTAATGCAGACGCTGAGCACATGGGGTAATCGTATGTTCCCACCCATATTCCACATCAAGTGTTTGCTGTTAATCATTGATAAATTTTATGCCAGGCCAGCTGTACAGCTTAATCTCTGCCCTCTGTGTGTTTGCAAATAGCATGACGATGCATATTGAATCATACTGCAAATACTTTATTGACAGTGACTTTTAATAACCTTATACCCATCTCTATGGTTAAGCGGTTTATCATCGCCTCTATGTCTACTAAATAAATTGAATGCAGTTATTTATAACAAAATGGCTCTAAAGCTGTGAAGTGATTATGGTATTTTTAATAAGCAAAGGATTTGGAAACAACTACAGTTTCCATTTTTGCAAGTGAATTAGTATAATTACATGTTTTAGTTACTAAAATAAAAAAACAAATTGCAAAGCGTGTTTTTATTCTATTAATAAACTTGGCCAAAATGTTGATTCTTCAAATACCTAAATGAGCTCTGTTAGATAGGAGAGGATGAAGTTAATAATAAGATAGCAGCCTTTAATTGCAATGGATGTTGGATGGGGTTTTTTATTTTTAGTTTTTTATTTTTTAGTTTTTGGAACAGGCCAATGAAGATTATGATGCGGAGGTACCATGTAGATGTAACAAGCGTGGTCCTGTCTTATGAGTAAAGGTTTCTAAGTTGAATGCTTTAAGTTACAGGTTATTCTTCATCCAGTGCTGGCACACATATTACAGGTCATCTATCTATCATTTTAAACTGGCAACTTTAGGAGCTGTGACTTGAAAGTATTTTGCCCACCTCTTTAAATCTATTTTTTTTTTTCCCTCATGCTTTTTTATTTTGAAAAGTATGATAGAAGAGTGCTTAACTTGGGTTGATGAATCAGGGGTTTGGCTTCAGTGCCCTATCGACCACGGTGTCTCAGTAGGGGCATGTTTGTCAGTAGGGATAAGGCTTCTTCCTGTGCTGGGACCTTGGTTCTCGTATCAGTAAAATGGATTCTCACTTATCTCTGTGATGTTCTCTGAGCTCTTCAGGGGAAAAGCAGTGGATGTTTTATAAGTGAACTGTGTAAGGATAAGAGACATGGGAAGTGATACAGTATCAGCTGAGATTGATAGCTATCTTTCAGTTAAGTAGAGGCTGAATCAGAAGCGAAGGCCCTCAGCAGCCTTAGGGTAGGAGCTCTGCACGGTGCAGTGTGTGTATGTATGTACTGACCATCTAATAGACAGTGTGTGAAAGAAAATAAAAGTTTTTCGTAGGACTCTGGTTAACAAAATGTTTGCGATGATTTGATTTTCATTGCACAAATTCTCATCTGTTTTCAATTAGCGTCTGGGTGTAAAGAGTTTGGGTTTTTTTTTAATGTTCTTTTGTAATTTTGTACAGGAACGATCAAAATCTGAAGGGTTTCTGGGCTGTTTTTTATATTAAATCAGTGTCGATGGTCTTAATCTCATCAGTAATTAAAAACAAAGTTAACTTGGTACTTGATTGAGATGTGAGGATGTTGGTAGTTCAGTGTTTCCCTTTCTAGTTCAGTGGTGTTTGGGGGGTTTGGTTTACATCAGTGTTTTGCAGTGGTTTCAGAAAGTTGAATCTTACATCCTTGGTGGCTGTTCTATTGTTTTTTGGTTTGTTTGCTTGTTCTCTTCTAATAAGCTTTCAGCATGTGGGAAGGAAGATCCTTGGCAGTATGAATGCCAAGCCGTGAGCAGTGCCACTTCTGGTTGTTTTTTGGGGTGGCAGGTTAAGTAGGTTGCAGGTGTTTGTAAATGCAACGGAGTGGTGTTACTGCGCGGGGGACTGGGTGCCTCTGTCTTCCTATCTGGGGGCTACTGGAAGCTTTGGGTAGTCCGGTACAGTTAGTAGGACAGGCATAGAAACTTATCCAGTGATTCCAGAGCAGAGCCAAGAATTCCTTGCTGACTTTCATGCTTTGCATCTTTTTTTCCTACATGCTGGCTATACAATAGCTCCATGATAATCTCATGTATGATGTCACAATTGTTTACTTCCTTGCTGCTAGGTTAGCACCGATTTCTACCCTTTTACATTCCAGCCACTGGATTTGTCTCTTTGCTGAGTGGCAACTCTTTCCTCCCCGTGTTCTTAATGCTGATCTTAGATGAGTCAAGTTAAACCAAAAAATGACTCATCAAATCTAGGGTAGGAAGTAGGAATGAGAAGATCATTTGGATCCTGGGTAGGAATAGGGGCAAAATCCTACCTGCTTTGTGAGAAACCTGTGTTTTTTTGACCCCATTTCATCAGGGCAATGGTGCTTTTTCTACATCATCTTCTTTTTCAATTTCCTTTAAAAAAGGGGTTCGGATAATGGAACAGTGACAATAGCCTGGCAATAATCTCATACATATGTTGAACAGTGAAAACACTGTTTTCATCCTAAATGCTAGCTGTCTGCCTATACCTCCAAAGACTTTGTAGCATCTGGTACAGCACTGTGCAGGGGATTCGTGTGACCCAAAGTCTCTCTCAAAACCACTGCTTTTCAAAGCAGCCTCGCATTCTTTGTTTGACCTGCATATCTATATGTACTACGTTCCATAAAGCACTGAAATTATTCAAGTTAGAATAATTCTCTGAGAAAAACTTATCACTTCATACAGCGCTTGCTCCTTTGAGAACATTTTTAGTCATTTTAGATACCGGTTTTGCTTGCAAAATACCCATTTCCTGCAGTGGTGTTTTTCCTCTGTTTATTAAATTTGCTTGTTTAGATATGTTTTCTAAGTGTTAATTATCTGCAGATTTAGTAATTCCACTATGTACGAAAATAATGGTTTGCAGATGTTGGTTTGAGATTTTTTTTTAGTGTAGAAATCAGTAATTTGCTTTTCTTATGGGAATGAAGAGTCCTCAAAATGGAGGTCAAAGCCCCAATCTTCAGTTCCCTGATGGCTGCGGTGAAAACTTCACAAGTTGGAGGGAACCAGAAAGCTGTGGAAAGATGATGTGGTCTTTGGGGCTTGAAGGAACTTGTGTGTATGGATGGAGCAGAATCTGGGCACCTTCTGCCTTTGGAAAGTCTATCCCTATGGAGAGGTGCTGGGGTGTGCTGGAGGAAGGCCCCTTCCAGGAGCTCTCCCAGCCCTCGGCCACCTTTTGCTGGAGGAGCCTGGAAGCTGGCAAATTAATTTCTGCCCTATTGAAATTAAACACAAATAAATAATTGTTGCAGAGCAGTGGTGCATTTTAATACCAGCAATAAATTCACGGTGAATTATATTTATCCTGAAACAAGGAGGCACGGTGTATCTTTGGTGATTTATACACGCAATCTGCCAACGTACTGAGCTAATATTAATTTGTGGGAGACATCAACCTCACTCTGCAAGATAATTTAGATTATTCCTCATACAATTCCAATGCATTCATGTGAAGCTGCGGGAACAATAAAAATATAAGTAAGGGACTTAAAACTAGGAATGTTTATGGGAAAGAAAAGGTCTCAAACATCTCTAAATAAATCTTGTTCCTTACATACTGATTTGTTTCTTAATTCTCATTCTGTTCCTGTTTATTTTCTATAGTTTTCTTGCCTATGTTCATCACCATGGTGTTTGAATACTTTCAGGTAGTCCATTAAGTAGCATGTTCATCAGATCATTATACCCTGTCACCGAGGAGAGGATTAAATAGTGATATTGCATCTATTAATCTGGGAAACTGTTCTTCAATTACAGCAAGCCAGAGAATGGATGAAGAGACGAGTTTTATTGGCGTATGGTTTTGATAGCATACGGATGTTGGACTTCATTTTTTTCAAAGATAAATACATTAGAAAAATCAAATGGAAAATCATTTGAAGGTCCACACAATAGGAGTAATGTCTGTATTTTACCAGGTAATTACCAAAGAATGTAAAATAGTAGAGAATGTAGAGTAGTGATATGAAGAGAAGAAAGTTGGAACCTGTCTGTCCAAGGAGAAACTATATATATTTAAGAACTACCATGCAAAAGGGCTACAAATCTCCAAGGAAGGGTTGGGAAATAGAAAAATAATTGAAATATATTTAGATAAGAATGTATCAGCTGCAGAGGAAAATAAACCAGGCAAATGACATCTCCTGGTAGCCGAAAAGTTATGAATTTGATGTGGTAGCACCTGGGATTGGGGAGGACGAACGAACTTCAACCAAGGCGTGATTAAATATTAAATAAAAATTTACAACTATCCCCATGCAGCTTTTGCAGTTCACCACAGCTGTGTGCAGTGGGACATAAAAGACCTTGTAGGCAGATGGTGTTAGCTCAGTGGAGCCAGGTGGGAAAATTCAGAAGTTATGTAAAGGTTCTCAAACACAGACACTGCATCCCGGCAGGAGAAACAGCCGCTGAGGACGGTGAGCTGCCAGAGTTCTGTACATTTTTATATCACCACATTTATTCTAATTTTTTCTTCTTTGAAAGCTTTTGTCTGCATAATTGAAAGCTTTTCAGACTGTTGTGTTTTTCTACAGCACAACAGTCTTTGCCTTCTTTACATGTCTGAGTGCGTGTTCTGAGATGTCCGCTGACATCAGGGGGGGCTTCAGCAGTGTCTGTGCGCCCACGGTGGCATTTCTCTTCTGAGAATTGAAAGGTCCAGGTTTAATGCATGAAGATGTCCCTTAGCATGGTAGTCTGAATACTGCTTCTGCAATGACTGAAGCCCCTGTAATGGAGCCCTAGGCTGAAAGGAGGAGTGATACCGTGCATAGAATTGTGCTGCCCAGGTTTGGTTGTCTGTGCTCTGTTCCCAGTGCCTCATGACATCAGATCTGTGGGAACTGAGCAGGGGGAGAAGTTAACCCAGAGGAAAGTAAAAACAAATGTGAAATGGCCTTTGGGTTAAAATACCACCATAGGGAAAATGCAGAGATTGCTTCCTGAATGCTCGTGTGCGAATGTTTCTCATAAACGGAATGAGATTTGGTGACTGCATTACGTGTGCTTGCTTTGTAACAGAAACAAAGCTGTATTGAGAGCAAGGTGCAAGCACAGAAATTGTACTCATTCACTGTATTGCTGTACCCTCAATTTCTTGCCACTTGTAACTTGTGTATCTTCTTTTTTTCACTAGAACAATTAGCTCATCCGTACCATGCGCTCCTGAAGTGTTGGTGATGAGCAGTTAATTATGAAATAACTTTATCACAGTTTCTTAAATGCAGTTTGTTGATTGACCAGTGACAGCATACTAATTACTACCTGTAATTGTCTTTCTGATTTATCTCATTTTACAGGAAGCTTCGTGTTATAATGGCAACCTTGCTTTGCCTCCAGTCCCTTAGAGACTGGCCTAAATAATAATCACTTGTAAATGCCTCTCGTTTGTGTCCTGATTCACACTCGTTTGGTCCTTGCAAGGTCTGGCCTTTCACATTTATGTTTTCCATCTTTAAGCAAAACAATATGTTGTGCAAGAACAAATAATAATTAAAAAATAAACCAGTGAAGGATATATGCATGAATGTCTCCCCTTTGGCAGCAAGGGCTTTGCCTCGGGACTTCTGGAGAGGCTCTTTTCAGGTATCTCACTGCTGCTTCAAGGGAATATGGACTGCTTTCCTTCTGCTGGGTGATTTCTTGTTATTGTTACTGTATTTTTGCTGAAAACTTGGAAAATTGCTTTTGACCAATTTCACAACCTGGGATGCAGATCAGGTGGCTTAATTTTTCAGGCTGGCACTTCTGTCCACCTGTCTGTCCTCCCAGAAATCTTTGTGGCTGCTGGTGTTCCCCCGAACACGATGAGGCAGGAAGAATGGGGTTAGGAGATGGGTGAGTGAGTTTCATGGAAACAGAGGCCAAGGTGTAGAAAAGTGTCTCTGTTATTGTCCCTGAAAGCGGTATGGCAGTGGTGGGTTGATGGTTGAACTGGATGTTCTTGTGGTCTTTCCAACCTTAGTGACATTGTGATTCTAAGGCTGCTGCTGGAACTGTGCTCTCAGGGTCTGAGAGCGCCTTGATGCTGGGGATGACCTTAAATCACATTATGCCCATCGCTGGGCATCAGCAGGGCTGATCACAAGGTGCAGGGTCCACTGGAAATTTGACTTCTCCTAGTTCTGCTGCCCAACTTCCCACTACATGTGCAGGGGTGCGCTCCTGTGGGATGCTGAGCACCTCCAGCTGAGACAGTCTGATCATTGCTATTTATTTGCCATCAGCCTCTCCTGGGTCTTCCAGGTATTTAAAGGGCTTTATGGTGCATAATCAAACCTCTTCTGAATAGGCATTAGTGAAGTGAACATGCGAAATCATCCTGTGACAGGTTTTAGTCACGAAATTTCTGAAGTGCTTTTGCTTGCTTATGCCAAGGAAGGAGAGCTCCATATATCTGTGTGCACTGTCTCTCTGAGTAGCAATGAAAAAGATAACTGACCACTTGGTTTTCTGGGAAAGAAAAGGGCATTATCAGCGAAGATACTGGAAAAGTTAATTAGAATACGAAATGAGCAAATATTTTACTGTCATTACTTAAGCTTTCCAAGGAAAAGAGATAACTTAACATTAATTGCCTATCAGAGAAATGGTGGAGGATTATAACGGATGAATATGTGGGATGCAGGATGGACGTTCAGATCCAGGAGAAATAGGGCAAAACAAATAATAATCTGTGAATGTATACATGGTGGAAGTAGGTGAAAAATGTTTTTAAAATTAGATTAATCTTGTGTGTGCATGTACATGCATTTTTTTTATTGGATTAGCGGGGACATCTTTCAGAATTATGAAATACAAGCTGTATTCTCCAATGCTGAGAGCTCTTCTAATTGCTAGAAGTACAGTAAATGTCCCTATCATTCTCCGGGTTTAATCTCGGCATAATTAGCTCCTTGCACAATAGAGTGTTTAATTTGAATGCCTGCCAAGGCTCATTAAGTTAGAGAAGTAGTTCCTGAGATCTCTGTTGTTAAAATTGGGACTCTGGTATGAGAGAATTTTCGCTGAAGGTGTCACAGAGTTCTGTTTGATATTCCACTATTAATTTTAGGCAGGAAACTAAATATTTAAAGAGATACTGATGCGTCTTTCTACCAAATCCTGGACACTGGCCTTCACACCTTGCTCTGAAGCGTATCCGCAGCCTAGCAGATCTTTAAGAGCAAAGTGGGACAAAGCAGTGTGCAATTAGTACTGCCTTGAGAGTGTCAGAGAACATTTTTGTCTCTGTGCGTATTCATTTTTGCTGGTGATAGCTGCAGAATAATTAGTCCTTCTAATTAGAAGAGGAACCTCTATAGTGAATACTATCGTGACTTACTTGTACTGATGAAATCCTTCCATCAAACATTTTCACTCATTAAACTGATGTTTAATATGAATTCTTGACTCTGATTATCTCTGTCCTGCTTCTCTAAGTCCTTTTACCACTGCAGAAACTCCTTCTGCTGCATGCAGCTGGCAGCAGGACTGACTGCACTGTTGACTGAGGGTGTAATTGTATTCCTCGTCTTACCTGGCAATTACCTGTGACTCATTCATATCGTCACCTCAATTAAAGCGCTACTAGACCGCATCATCCTGATAGATCTCATACTTCTCCTTTTCAGATTGGAATTCTAACAGTGGTGCTTCGTGTCACTTCTAGACTGACACTGTACGTCAAAGACTGTAACTAAAATGTTTGAAGCATATCAAAAGCCAGGCAGCTAGTATGTGAAGTTTGAGGCTGATTCTTTGCAGAATCACGTTTCCTTACACCATTGGGACCCCACGTGTTGCCTGTTGCTGAGGGTGTCCGATGGCTGTGTGTACGGTGAACTGATGGGAAGGGAAAAAGCCTCTTGAAAAATGGCAAATCATGGAATCATACTCAGGTTGGAAAAGACCTTAAAGATCATCAAGTCCAACTGCAAATGACATTGCTGTAGAGCCCATCCTTCTCCCTTGTGCGTGGATGTTTCGTTCCCTTCCGAAATCTGATCTTCTTAGGTTGATAGAACAGGCAGCGTCTCTTCCTTTAGCATGCAGTGATCTCAGGACAGTACAGGTTATATGATTTAAAAAAACACAAAAACAGCAGTGGAGAATGAGTCCCCTTGAGTACAGAAATGTACTGTGTTCACTGCTGACACTGCACAAGTCTGAATTGTAGAAAGCTGTAGCAATGGCTTTACATGTACATCTTGTACTTCTTCATACCAACCTGTGTTTCCTATCTCTTGAGATTTCACAGTGTTAGCCCAAGACTAATGGACATGGTTTCTTTTTAAATTGCCTGAAGTATATTGGAGGGTTTCTGTTGCTCCATCCTGGTTTATGCATACGTGAAATAAATAAGAGCATCGCTGTGGATCGGATTTCTCCACGTGTAGCATTTTATCTGCATGAGGTTCTAAAATGCGTCTCCACAGTAGTTACTGTGGCTGTGCAAATAAAAGGCTTAGCTCCCATTCTGGTGCATTTGAGACAGCCTGGCAGAGACGTATGGGCATCAACCCTAAAGACAACAAAACCCAACCAAATGAGACCTACCTGAGCTCTGTTCCTGACACAGTGGTTTGGAGGAGGAAGGATTTGCTTCATCTCTGTTTCCAGTCTCCCCATCACGCACCTAATAATTTTTCATGTTACTTGCAGGCTTTCTGAGGCAAGAACTGTCTCTTCTGTTTGCACAGGACACAATTGGACCCTGGGCTCAGCCGGGCCTCTGACTTGTACCAGAGTGCCAACATAATTGATACTGCTTCAGACAGCAGAAATATGTATGTGGAAGATGAATTAGTTATTTAAGTAATACCTAAAGAGCTTAGATGGCAAGGTTCGTATGAATTGCACATGACTTGAAAGCAGTTCTATATGTTATCTGCTTTTTTCCAATGCAGGTGATGAAGTATGTGAGATATGCTGAGTGTGTGATCCCATTGCAAAACAACTTCTTTGTTTCCATTACTGACTCACAGTTGCACCTGTTCCTCCATAACTCTTGTGGCTCTGGAAAACACGGACAGTAGCTCTGTGTTCATCTTCCATGTGTAATTCCAGATTTTTAAAGACTGATAGTATATTCTTCTCATTCCACCCTGAATATTCTCTTTTACAGGTCTACAATATTTTTTACCCTTTTGAACCAGAAGCCACTGCATATCATAGAATGATGGAATCATGAGTTGGAAGGGACCCTTAAAGGCCACCTGCACCAACCCAGCAATACACAGGGATACCTACAGCTCCATCAGGTGCTTGGAGCCCATCCAGCCTGATGCTGGCTGTCTCCAGGGATGGGACACTCACCTCCTCTCCGGGCAGCCTGTGCCAGTGCCTCCCCGCCCTTATTGTAAAAATCATTTACTGTGGGCATCCTTGCTGCTTTTCCCGATAACTCTCCTATATCTTGTTTGGGACAAGTTTGCAGAACAGCTCTTAGCATTTGGGGACTTGCATTTCTAAGGTGATAATGATGGTGTTTCACTTTCCCCAATACTTCTGTTGCGACTCCTCACGGTTTTCTTTTCTTTGAGGCCGACGTGGAGCACAGAGGTGACACACAGAGAGCTGCCAGCCTGAGTGATTACTCTGAAATCTTCCCTGAATATTACTTGCTAATTTCAAGTCCGTCATTGTATGTATAATTAGGGTTGATTCGGCATTGATTGTCATTGAATTTCATCTGCTATTTATTGCGCAGTACTGCGAGAACCTTGTGCAACTCTTATTTTTGGTGCAATACAAGTGGCAAGGTCTGCTGATCACCAGACTTGTTTATTTTTACATTATCCCTGAGTAAGTTTAATAATGTGTTCTTTAAAAAATATATTTTTTTCCTTTTTACTCCTTTTCCCAGTTAAGAGTTAAGCACCTGGCTTGAGTGAGAATCCCTTCACTGTCAACTTGATATTTGACTGTTCATTGCCAGTGTTTGTTCCCTATTTTTAACCCATATTGCACCAACTTACTGCGCCATGTGAACTTTTGTTTTGATAAATCAATGGTGCCCCACCTAAAATGTACTTATTTTAGTTAAAAGTAGGTTATAATGTTACAGCTTAAATTAAGTGGGAACAGATTTATGTTCATTCTCTGTAAGACTTCCCCCACCAGGCTTTGTACCAATTTAATACAAATAGATTAGAATTTAATTTGATATCATAGTTCATAAGAAATCTTTACAGAGATGAGCATATGTGGAGCTGACAGTAACATTTAATTCCAAAATGTGCAAAAAAAAGAAAAAAATCAATAAAATCTATTTTTAAATAAATTGGAGCCCTAAGGCGGCTGCTTAATATATAAAGTTACTGCTTTGAATTTATAATCTCTAGATTTGTCTGAGTCATTGAATTCAACTAAATATTTCAGCATTTAATAAAGCCCTACCATGTATTATTTTTTAAGGACCTTATAAATCACCATTTAGAGATCTCCTCTTCATCAAATAATTAAGAGCAATGAGTGACAGCAACCAGTGTGAAGTCAGGATAGTGCCGGTCCCTCTGAATTGTTACTTCAAAAACAAAACAAAAATTGAGGTACAGATGCCTGTGTGCTTACAACTTCTGACTACATTATAGAGGTATGAGGATTCCAAGATGTAGATAGGGCTGTTCTTGTCTACACCTTTTTTTTTTTTCTTTTTAGCATATTGTGTGCTCTTTTTGGATTGCTGTAGAGAGGAGCCGGATTGTAATGTGCCGAAGGGCTTCTAGCAGAAAGCAGAGGTGGGCCAAGGTTTCCAGTGGCTGGTCTACAAGGGCTTGGTGTTTCGCCTTGTGCTAGAGCTGTTCGTAAAGCGAGCGCTGCGGCTGCTCTTCCATTAACACAGCGAGACGTCTGCAAAATATAATATTGATTATGCATAAAAGGGAGAGCATGGCCCATAGTCCTGCGGTTCTGGGTAGCCGAATCCTGCCGTTCCTAGTGCTAATGGCTAAATTATGACCTCAGCCCTGTCAGCCCGAATCTGGCCCTGCTGGAATCAATAATGCAGTTGGAGTGAAGCTATATTTTGCCTTTCATCTCCATTAGGTCTGGGGGTTGACAGTAGAGAGTGGGAATTGGCGGCTTGCCTCGGACTGCAGAGATGGCCAAAAGTATGAAAATATGATCTTGTTGTTAGCTCAAACAAACGCCTGCCACAGGCTACTGAATCTTATCACACTTGTTTTGCTTGTGAAATGTCGTTTGAACTGCAGTGATTACTCAGCCACTCTTTTATTTCCATTCATACTTAATCTGTATCCTTCCCCAAGGAGGAGGGGAGTTATTTTATGCCTAATTAAGTGTAAATAAGTGATTGCCTGTTTCTTTTTTTTTTCAGTTTCCTGGGCTTTTATTTGTTCATTTACGTGCATATTTTTGCTGTGTCCTGGGTGCTAAGTAAACTGATGAAGTGCTTTGTGTACCCTGCCAATAAAAAGTGAAATATGGTTTCTATTTTCTTAATATTACTCCTGGAGCTTTGCAGCTGGAACTAAATTGCTACTTTTCTTGTAAATTGAGTTGTAAGGTGCCTGTGCCAAAATGACAAGGAGTTGCTTGAGAAGTTGGATGAACGCAGGCCTTCCTTTGGCCAAATTACTGGGAGCCCAAGTTTAAGTGTATTGTGAGGGTGAAGAATGTGTCTGTTGTTGTGTTCGCTGGGTAATGTGGCCCGTGCTGGCCACGAGCCACTGAACTCCCAAAGGGATTACATTTGTTAAGAGATTTATACAAGAATTGGAGTCAGCAGAGAGGCTGACAGAGAAGGTGAGGCAGAAATTAGAGACCTCTTCACTGTTCTTTTCTGACACTTTTAAATCACTGTTTCCAGCGAAGGTGTTTCAAATTCTGGAGGTTGCAGTCTTAGAGAACAGTGGAAAGCAGCCACAGGCTGCTTGAAAATAGCTGTGTCCTGTAAGAACTAATGTTAAAAGTCACAGTTATTAATTTATAAACGTACATATATTCATTTTTATCTCTGTTCTTTATTGGGCAGTTCAGCTGATGATTCCCTCTTAGCCCTTCTAGATGTAGACAGTAAGCATGTTTGTCTCTTTCAGTAAAAGCACTTCACCTGCATGAAGCTTTTAATCTTGGTTTTATGTAGCCTCTCATTTCCATGCAGTCAAGTGACTGTACAGGAATGTTAACTTTCATTTTTCATAAAGGAATAGGAGCGTTCTGTCCTTCTGCTTGGAAATGTGACTGCAGCGCACTTATAAATTATGCCCTTCGATAATCTCACAGCAATATTCCTTCTTGCTTTAGCTTTGATTAAAGGCCTGTGTCGTTCTAGGGCCATTAGACTATTGCAGTATTTGGTGATTGAGATGTAGCAGTAATGCTCTAACATTTAAAAACGTTCATTTCGGCTGCGGCGATTGCCATGAGTTTTTGGAAAAGTGCAAACTAATGATTATGGCTTTAATAATGATTTGGGTTTTTTTGTTGGTTTTTTTTTCTTCTTTTTTTTTCTTCACTATTAATAACAGCTGTTTTGTATGCATTCGGAATATTTCATATTTATGACGCCGAGGTTCATCTTGCTGCGCAGCTCCTGTCGTTCCTTTGGGTGGCTGTGGGCTCTGCATTCCCTGCAGCTCAGCAGTGCTTTCCACAGCTTTTGTGGAAGATGTTTCCTTCATGCATTCGCTGTCTGACACGTGATAACATCGGACTGTGTCTTCAAGAAATCACTGAGGGATTGGGTGCATGGAGGAAGTCTTGGAAACCGCAGTGTACTGTGCTAGGAGCTATCGTCTGTCAATAGACAGAATCAGTGTGTGCCGAGAGGAGGGTGGTAGTGCTGTTGCCACCACTTTTTTTAAACAGACAATTCACGTCCTTATCAATCACTTCAATTTATATTTCCATTTTTCATATGCATCACTGCTCTTTAGACTGATAGAGGTCAAATCTGTCCAGTGTAAGGTCCTGGACGTAATCAGAAATAGCCAACAACCATAACTAGAGCTGACTGCAGTGGCGTTGAACGTTGCTGTGTTGCCTTATAAGCAGAAAGTGATGGAAACCTCAGGTAATAGAGCCAGGCATTCCCTCAGCTCCTACTTCTCCTAGCAGGTTAGGGAGGAAGCCTGGCTGGCTGATGGCAGTGCCTCCCTTGGCTTAGCTTGGGTTGAGTGCAGTGAAGAGCGAACCTGGCTTGCTGTCTATGGAACAAGGCTGAGGCAGTTTACTTCTATGGGACATCTTTATGACCCGGACTTCAGGAGAGCAGGGGTTTGATCTCTGTGAGACCAGTTCCCCACTCAACACAGTAACTTCTGTCCCATTACTACAGCGCTATTGTGATGGCAATGCTATGTTTGTGGGAAGTATTTGTTCTTGTCAGTCTTTTCCCTGGGATGTTTTTATGCCTTCAATCTAAACGTCAGTGTGCCTCTGCGAGTTTTGTGTCTCTGCGTGTACATATTTCAGAAAGACAATTGCATATGGTGACGTGGTGGAAAAGCAAGTCGTCCTATGCCATCTTCTTGGACTAATGTGATGTGTTCTCAGTAGTGGTGTACTTAGCAGTTAAGTCTTCTGCTTATTGAATGTGTTTCTGAAAGGTGACTTATATTAAAGAAAAACACAGAAAGATATCCTGTGCTAGTGAGAGTCGTAACTCGATTCAAAAACTGTAAAACAGAAAACTTTGATTTTATGTGGAAAAAAATAATCTCCCTTTTGTTCATGCAGAAACATTATAGGATGTGTTTTGATGCTTGTTAACATTTCAAATGGCCTTAAGGGTTAATGCTGATTAATAACTGAACAGAAGGTATAAGAGGGTAATTAAAAGTCAAATTTTATGTGTTCAAAAACTATGTTACCAGTTTCCTAACAAAGCAATGGAACAGATGTTATTGCATTCAGACTTTTATCCTGATAGGTGGCACATCATTATCAGCAACTGTTGATTAAGAGCGTTTTAATCCCCTAGGGACATCATGCTGTAGAGAGGAAGAGGCCCTTATTGGAACATGCACACATCTGTGTTTGTGTATGTGTTAAAGATTTTAAAGCTGCTCTCTGAGTTA
This sequence comes from Alectoris magna, assembly GCA_030625065.1. Lineage (NCBI taxonomy): Eukaryota > Metazoa > Chordata > Aves > Galliformes > Phasianidae > Alectoris > Alectoris magna. The sequence goes on from CM060572.1 coordinate 12,226,041, forward strand.
TTAGGACTGTTTTGGGGGGTTTTGTTCTGTTTTCAGAAAAATGAGATGCATCCAGGTGCATGAAAAATCAGCTCAGGAAAATGGTGTGTTACATCAGCTGATCTTGGCAAGGCTGGAGAAGTTCAGTGTCCCATCTGATTTCCAATACCGTCTTCATTCCTCTTGTTTTGCAAGTTATCATGATCTTGGAAAGTCACCCAAAGTTTGTGTATTTTGTTCCTTTTCTGTAGACATTAAATTTAAAATATTTTCCGTGGCTTCCTCTTCCTTTCATGTGCATAGATGTGTCATCTTTTTGTTACAGCAGTAGCAATTTGCTTTTTCAACAGCAAACAATGCAGAGTAAATGTCTTAAATTTTAAGTTCTGGACTGAGAGTGGCCCTTTGTGTTATTTCTAAGGGCAGGTCCATGGGGTGCCCAGCAAGGTGGAGGGAATGGCCAAATGGTCCTTGTGAGGTGTGCGGCTGGTCGCGAACATCATCAGTTATCCAACAAAAGAAAAGAGTGCATTCTGTTTTAAAAGGCTCTTTTTAGAAGGATGCTTCATAAAAAACAGTGATTTTATAAAGCATTGGTTTGCTATTATGCTGAACTCCTCATGTCTCGGTTATGCATTTTTGCTTATATAAGACATTTAAGGAAGCAATATAAGTCTTGGTTGCTGCCTATAAATTCAAATAAATCCTCAGCTGAACTATTTAGGGGCAATAGACACAGACTTCTGGGGGAAGTGGGACTTCATTACATTCCTGAATGCATTTAGATACATTCAAACAATGTTAAAAGTTTTGTTTAAATTGAAAAATGCTGGAATCTCTCTGAGTCAGTGCTGCAATTAGAGCAAATAGACTGTGCAGATATAGATGGAAATCCCTGCAGATTCAGGTGGAAACCACTTCTGTAGCTCCACATACTGCTGTACCACTTTCTGGCCTCGTGCAGCTTGAAAATGATGCTGGGAGGTGACTCTGTGCTCCGGCGTTAGTGCCCATACCTCTGGGTGCTGCATGGCAGATGCTGAGCACAGCCTGTCCAGAGCCAGCGAGCAGCACCCGTGGGGTGGGATGGCTTTGTGCCAGGGGTGATGTTTAATTGGCTGGTGGCTTTGTTGGGGTAAGCAGTGGTTGGTAGTTTGCTTGACACTGGAACTGAATGGAATCACCCAAATCGCCTATGGCTTTTCTTCCCTTTTCATTCGGTGCTGGAGCACAGGGTGCCTTCCATGCTTATCTGCCTGAGAAGCTAGGGGGGAAAAATCATAGTAATCACATTACAGACAACTTATTTGTGTGTGCAATTGAAGAAGCAGGAAAATGCTTGCCTTGAAGGGCAGGAGCAGGTGAGCAGCGAGAACAGGAGATAATTGTGTTTTTTCGTTCACCTAACACCTGATATTTCTAACCCCTTCTGAGCTTAGAGGTGGCCTTTCATGACCCAGAGAGGCACCGTGCTGGAGAAACGCTACTCTGTTCAGACTGCAGATTTTCACGCAAGATGATGAAATCCACATTTCAGTTAAGGGCGAAGTGTGTGTGCAGATGTGTGGTACATTCCTGCAGAGTTAGTGCAGCCGCTGGAGCCCATAGCACGTGCCTGTGGGACTGTGTGCTGGAGGGATGCCTTAGTTTCAGCTGGAATGGAATTGTTTTCGTCTGTGTGTGGTATGATGCTATGTTTTGGTTCTAGGGGAAAAACAGTGTTGGTAACACAGCAATGCTTATAGTTGCTGCTGAGCGGCGTTGTATAGAGCTGAGGCAAATTCATAGTGAAGGGTGCAGGGAGATGGGAGGGAGCAGAATTAGGACAGCTTCAACCGACCACAGAAATATTCCAAACCACGTGACATCAAGGGGAAGGAGTTTTGAAGGGGTGAGCTTGACATCAGTCAGGTGGTGGTGAGCAATTGCTTCTGCATCACTTGCTATACATGTATATATATATATAAACAGTCACAACTATTTTCCTTTTCCCTTTCTCTGTCTTAGTAAATAGTTTTATCTCAACCCACGAGTTCTGCTTTGGTTTTGGTTTTTTTTAGTTCTTTCCCCAGCCCCACTGGGAAGGGAGGGAGGGAACGAATGCCTATGTGGTGCTCAGCCACCTGCCAGGTCAAACCTCAACATCTTCCCAGTTATGGAGACTGAATCCTGCCCGGGCTTTAAACAACAGCAGGATTTTTTTGTTACGTCTCTTCCAATGACTTGGGAAACATCATGATGGTTTCTTAGGGGCTGTCCAGGCGCTGGCAGGGGCAGAGGCTGACTGTGCCCTGCCTTTGAAGAGCATTTGGGCAGCTGTGTCTGCCTATTTGTGTGTTAGCAGCCAGATCTGACTTCACAGAGGCTGACGGCACGAGTGGCATGTCAGATTCTCTCAGAGGGAAAAAAAAAAAAAAGAAAGAAAAAGAAAAAAAAATCCCACAGATTTTTCATCGTGACCTACGGGGCTGACAAGTGTCCCTAATCAGAGGAGATTGCTTCCGCCTTAGTGAGAGGGAACTAAAAGCTTCTGGGTCTGACATCATCTCGCAGCAAGGATCCTTCAGAAATTCTGCTTCAGCCTCCCTTAATTGTGCCTTCAGACTTTCCTCCTCCTGAAGTGCTTACCTGGAAGAGTTAAATTAACCACCAGGTCCCGGTGCTGCAGCTGTTTTCCTGTTGTTTTTCTTGTGCTGTGAGATGATTAGCTGGCTGGACAAGCTTGGCATCTTGAATCTTAAACTGTCTCTGGGCATTTTTTTATTGCTTTTAAATGTTGGTTAACATTTAGTACGTAGTATTAAATATTACTATACCCTGGGTGTTCTAAAAATTGATAAACCCATTAAGAGAAATGCAGGGCAGGTGAGCTTTCACATGATGGTTTCTCAGAAACATTAAGTGTATTTTATATCTTTTTGGAGGCAGTTTTTTCACAAGGTAAAACCGACTGAATGATTTGGTCGATGTACCAGTTTCACTGGAAGCTCTTGTCAGTAATACATCTTCAGGTCAGTTCAAGTTAATGATTGTTCCAGGTTTGACTTGGATTCATGCACACGAAGGGCAAACCTTCTCTCCAAACGTCGGTACTAGAAATACTCGTCCTCCTTTCTTTCTGTTATCAAGTGATTATGGAGAACAACCACTGGAAATACAGTCCTGAAATCTCCCTTCATAGATCTTTTTGTTCGCTTTGTTCCAGTCTGTCACACTAAACCTCTGTGCAACGGGTAGTAAATTAATTGGCTGTGTTAAGTATTATTTCTTCCTAAAAATATCGAGCAGGCTTCTTATGTAGTGAAACATGAACAGTAAGAATTTGGCTATGAAATATTTACCCACTGCTACGAGCAATATAACGTCTTGGTTTAAAAAAAAATACTGGTTTTCATCTCAAGCTTTTGCTTTTTTAGGAGATGCGCTGAGTATCAGATTACCTTAAGTGAGGTGAATATCTTGTTTGTTAGTGGCAAAATATTTTTGGAAGGTTCTACTTCCAGCAGATTGCATTAATATACAGTTGTCTTATCTACCAACAGTTACAGAAGTGCTGAATTCTATACATAGTCTTGAGTAATTAAGGAATCCAAGGAATGTGCCGTTGTATTCTTTCAGAATACAAAATGTACACCTATTTCTGTTGGTGTTTTTTTTTTTTTCAAAAATCAGACTGTGATCTAAGTAATGCAAGTAATGTCTTTCTGCTTTGCCTAACTTAGAGTAGGTTTTGAGCTCAGCCCCCTCCTATTGCTGCTCATTTGGTGATGCTGCATTGACCCAGAATCTAATGGCTGAAAAGCCCAAGTGTGGAAGGAAGAACTGAGGAATGCAGTTTGGGAATCTGGTCCTGCAACTCATTCATGCATGTGGTCTTCAGATGGTTTTCAGGGCAGGTCCATGTAAAGCAGCGGTCCTTGCTCTTGTATTTGTAAGTTAATGTGGATCTTTTCAGTTACTGAGGATGCAGCTGAGTGCAGCAAGGGGCTTGGCACAGTAGGATGAGATGGATTCCTTCCTCTCCTTTTCCCACCAATCATCCCAAGCACTTGGGGAAACGTATTCTGAAGGAAGGAGCTCTTTAAGCAGAGCGGTGTACCGGTAATGACTTCATGTAACATGGGAAGTCCAGTTTTAGTACTTGTGCCTTGAAGATGCAAGCTGATAAATAGTAAAGATTTATAGATTACTGGGATGTAATTTTTGAGTTAATAAAGTTCCACTATTAATTTCTGTGTTCTCCATAAGTGCATAGACATATATTTATACGGACAGTCTGAGCTATGTAGTATATGAGCCATGCTATTTATCCTACACAGAGACAGTCCCTTTCTGCCTAGTCTTTTTTCCTAACACAGTTCAGCAGTGAGCCCTAAGCATCGATCAGATAGAGCAAATAGGAATCAATTATGTTTTATGAGGTTAAATGGACCATAATGAAAAGTCTGTTGATATAGCACATATTTATTATAATTAATCTACCTAAAAATGAATGATACTGATATAAAAATAATGTTAGCAATGTCAGTGTGACCTGAATACTAAACTTCTTTTGAGGTCATAGCATTGTATATGCTCATCTTGGGCGGGGGAGGTAGGGACAGAATAGTCCAAGGACTCTCTCACGAGGACTTCTGTATTTATGTGGCTGTTCATCAGAAAAGGCTGCAGAATCTGCCCTTTTTCAATTGTGCGTCTTCTGTTTCCAAAATATGCAAAAAAGCTCATCAGGAAATCTGCCAAATTATGTCACTGCAGCGGTAAGCAAGGGATGCTCCTTCTGCAGTGGTTCTGATGCTTTGAATCTGTTTTATTTTTTCGTCCAGCAGCTCCAAGTATCTGCAGTTCCAAGTTTCTTGCCTAGCAGTAGCTTACCTTTCAAATGCATTGAGCTCTTCTCCCTTTTGCTTTTTACAATCAGATTTAGAGGTGACAGCAGCATGTGGAAATAGGACGCCTATTTGCCAAATTCCAGGTTCTTCCTGACCTGTAAGTCACATTAGTGGCCATCAGGAACTGTGCACTTAGCAGAAGAGCAAACTAATTTGATTTCACATGCTGTAGAAATGCAAACCAAGCATAACTATAAAGATAATAATGCAAAGTGTAACAGTAATATTGTATTACACTAACCTTTTGACCCAGTGGCATATAAATCTTATATATTTGTATAGTGAAGTTCTTCGAGAGGTTTCCTTCAGCATTGGAAAGCATCATGTTCAAGGGAGGAATATGGAGATGTTTTTATCTAAGGTACGGAGAAGGATTTACTGCAGAATGTCATGCTGCTCCTACTTATCCACCAGACAGCGATTGTGTTTAAGTCCCGATACTGTTGTGCTACTGAGAAAGTAAATACTCCGTTTTCTGTTCTTAAAAACAGTATTTTTCTGTGCAGCAAATCAGTGGTTTGTACATGTTTTTCTCTCTTCCATTTTAATTAAAATTTAATTACAGATTCTCATTCAACAGTTTGCCATCTTTTAGTGCTATTTTTATTATTAAATAATAAAACGTAGGCACAGAACAGTTGCCCTCTGATTTCAGATTACAGTTTTTTGTTGCTAAGATTGACTTGTGTGTACTGAGAAACAGTGAGATTGGAAGGCACTTTGATGTTAGTATTTTCTCTTAGAACTGCACGTAAAACAACAGAGACAATTTTCATTCTTTTGTTCATATGCTTAACGTTAAATCAAGACTACAGGCTTTAAAGACAAATGTTGTTTTTCTATTTAAGAAATCATCGTCGGTCTGTAAAGTTCTGAATCATTACAGAAGTTGGCAGTGGATGTATTTAGAACTACTTCTGCAAATACCGTGCATAATAGATACTGTTGAACAAAATGCAGGAAGTCAGGGGAGCCCCGCATTGATCAGATTGCTCTTGAAATCATGTTTAGCTAAGCTCTCCCTCACTTTATCATTTATTCAGTAAATAGTGTTGTTGTGCTTTTTAGCACTGTTTTTTCAGCCCGTTTGTGCTTACAGTTTCTCTTCCATCTTGGTGGGGTCTTTCTTGGTGTCAACAGAAGCCTCATGACAAAAGAGGTCCTCATCCATTTGGTCCCCACCAGGATGCAGTAAAACTCAGGGCATGATGCAGGAGGAAACCCAGGTACCGAGTGGCTGCGAGTCAGCTGCTCTGTGGCGTTGTTGTATTTACAGCCCTTACGGTCACCGGGAGGGGGGTGTTCAGGAAGAGTAAAACAGGACCTGTTTGTATTGTTGAAAACAAACGTGTTTTGTGGACCAGCGGTTGCGTAGAAGTGATTCTCCTTTCCCAGTCTGATAATAAGCAGACTCTGACAAGGTATTTTGCTCATATAGTGTAAAGTAAATTGTGTTAGCTGGAACCTTATCCAGAAACATCATTACTGAATTTGGTGATTTCCTCTCAGATGCTTCTTTTCCTCCTACTCATGGGCCCCAATGTTCCCTGTGCTCAGGGCAGAGCTACGAGATAGTGAACAGGTGGAGCCGCTTCCTGCATAATTCAAAGCTGCAGGAATCTGGAGGGGGAATTCAGGACTTGAGTCCAGAAATGGGCTATGCCCTACAAGCTTGTAAAGACGTGGAAGATGAGTCAGTATTCTTTTCTGTATGGAGATGTCTAATCCTTACGGCTGAATTCCTGATGGTGCATGGCCATCATCATATGACCCTGTACAGAGCGCGGGGCTCCACCTGACGCAGGACAAGCAGGCTCCGTGCCTAGATTGCAGCCCTTTCCAGACTCAATTTTTCCCTTTTTTTTTTTTTTTTTAAGTTTAAGTAAAAAGCAGCCTGGATAGCAATGAAATTTTATTGAAAGCATTAGCTTTCCCTGCATTACTGCAGTGGAAAATAACTGCTGAGAAGATCGGACCAGGCAGCCGGGCTGTGATTCTCAATTGCAATGCATGGCTTTTTATCTTCAATTTAAAAAGCTAGAATGGTCCATTAAAATGTATCTTTTAATTTTATCAAGAGTGCTAGTCGCAATTAAAGAGCCAATGAAGGTCAGTAGTAAAAGCCTTGGGAGGATGGGAGCCGACACCTGAGCACATCAAGATTATAGCTTCCTGCAGTAAAACTGTGGACATTTAAAACGAGTGTAAATAAAAACTTATTCTTGGCAGCCCTCTTTCAAGCTAGCATGCTCAATTCCTCCCTGGGGAACTCATTATCTCTTGAGTGTGCTCTTCTTTACATGGGTTTCTTTCTGACATTGGGGATGCGTCTTGGGCTGCTTGCAGCTGCCTTGCAGTGCTCGGGCTGCCTGTGAAGGGCTGCACGTACCTTGTGCTGTACACAGTCTTGGCAGAGAAATCCTCCTGCTAATCTGATAGGAACCTGTGGCTGTGACAGTCTTCAGAAGGTGGTAAAGAGTGAGCTCCCAGCAGGGAGCTTTAATAACCACTGCCAGGAGCATCCCGGTGGAGGGAAGATAGATGGATTTTGTTTGTTTTTATCTTTATTTCTTTGGGAAGGGCAGGCAGTAAAAGCCTATTTTAATCTCATCATTTCATCCTTTAATTTTTCCCCAGCATTTAAAGCAAGCAAATAGAAATGGATGAAAGATGGCTGGCTGCCCTCAGGGGTGTTGTGGTAATGTCCCTTGTTGGGCTATTGCAGCTACCGAGGAGCTTTGTTTGGGGAAATAATTGGCATTTTCAGTTGTGACTGCATCGACAGCAGAGAAGACCCGTAATCTGTTCAAACCCAGCTCTGTCCCACGCAGCTCACTCCTTGGAGAAGAGGCTTCTGTGCCATAAATGGCAATAATATTGATCTGCAGATAATCTGCCTCCATTAAAGCATCAGTGATGGTGTCATCTGCATTTCTTTTAAACGGCAAAGCAATGATCTCAAACAAACACGCAGAAAAGGAGAGGCCGCCTCTGCTTGCTTTTTGTTGCCCTTGGCCTTTCCAGAGAGCGAGAGCATTGCTTGGTGCTTGGTTTGAGAAGCTGGAGAATAGTGCTGAAACCGCGATGAGCACACAAGTTTTTCAATCTCCTCCATTGCTTCCAGTGTGAAAGGAATGGGCATTTGCAAGAGAAAGAATCATTGTTTAAATAGCGGTGGGAAATATCTTATTTATCTTATCATTTTTCACTGCCTTTATGATGAAGGTGAGTGCACGAAGCTTGCAGTCCTCATTTTGCAGTGTTCCGTGAGCTTTATATGAAAAATGAACAGCTGAGGCATTCATTCCTTTTAAAATGTTGATGATGGAAGAAGTGGCCTTAATTCTGTAATTTTGTGATTGTTTTTCAGTAAAAGGAAATTAATTTTCTCGCAAGAAAACCGAACCCACTGGGAACCCATTAGCAATTGCATGGGATGGCACTGCCACTATTTTGATTTAGCATTATATACCCTAACATCTGCATCTAAGGGAACAATAGAGCAAATCTTATGCAATGACATTGAACTGCAGCCAATTCTGTTTGCATTTACTGCCCCTAGCTGAATAGCAAAAAAATAATTGCAGCCAATTCCTGAATTAATGTTCCTGTGCCTCTGTGGATTAGAAAATATGTGGGAAAATAAAATACAGTAAACTGCTCATCTACTGGTGTTGGTTCTAATAAATCCAGAAGCCAAGAAGCAAAGTCAAGTTAGGGCAGAAATTTTTAATAAATATTTCTGTTCGGTAAATCAGATGATGTATTCCTATTAGCTGGTGATTAACTGCGTGCCATCACGCTGACAGCTAGGCACTATATTGGACAGGAGGTATTAAAATCAATCATTTTTATACCGTTGGGGACAGATAACTTGTATCCAAGAGTTCTTGCGGAGCTGAGGAGTTGATTTCCACTAGGGATGAGTGCTGCTAAATCCTTTCCAAGGAGACTGAGAGGCGAATGTCAGACTGCTCTCTTCCACCCTGAAGCTCTCATCTCACCACTGGGGGACTGGAAGTCCAATGTTTCAGGTTCAGAATTCAGTGACCAGAAATCAGGTGTAAGAGCTCCAACCTTGTAAGTGCCTGTGGTGTTGTCTGAGTCTAGACCTTGATGGAAGCTTAACAGCCTCAAGCTGTAGGGTGTTCTGTTTTTATTCCCACTTGAGGGATCATTGATAAAATCCATGATTTTAAAACGGAAGAGAATCCTATAGTTCCCTTTTTCTGCTTGGCTAAGAGAACAACAGAATTTTAAGAAGTGTTGCAATACAGCTTTCCACATGGAGAAAACTCTTGTCTTCTGAACTGTGCATTATGTGCAGGTCTGACTGGTAGGTAACGCAGGAGCCCTTCATTTGCATTTGTAATTCATGACGCTGTAATTGCACAAGAATAAAATCTGAAGCTCTAAATGCCTGTCTTCTCCTGTCCCTTAAATCCTTGCAAGTCAGCGTGACGTTTGTACCCCGACAACAAAGGTACAGTCTGAGTTCATTAAATATTTTAAAGCTGTGGTGGTTAGATCAATACTTCACAGCTCTGTGTAGCATACGCAGGACGTGGTAGGTACTCGGTCTCTTTGAATGCCAGCAATTAGAGCGATGTGGACTGTGAGGGTGTGTTCAGCAAAATCATCTCCTAATCAGGTGTGCTGGCTGACAGCGGTTACGTTCTAGGTCAAAGCATTATTTAATGCTTAGTGGGCATGCTGCAGCTGTTGAAACAATATGAATTTGGTTGGTGGAGACATGCCAGGGAAGACTTGCGTCTCCTTATTATGCTTCAGGAAGTGTTGCTTTCAGCGAGCCTCCTGCCCTGCAGTGGCTCAGATCATTGCATTGCTATGTCATGCTGAATAATTCGCAGCATTTAGCACTTAAATTGGCTCATTGCAGACAATCCAATTAGAATAAAGTCTATTATCGTTTTGGAACCTTGGGATGAAATAGAGTGTTTAAGCTCTGAGTGTGCCGCACAGCCGCCTGCACTCTCTTGTGATCGCCTGAGCTACAGAGGTGCGTGGAAATCACAACTGTAGATGATGTCTGTGGTTAGTGGGTATTTGTCCTGTGCCCTGGGCTTCTCTCTGCTTTAGGACCTGGTTTTTTGTTTGCATTTATTGATGACAGGAGTATGAGTAGTTCTTGCCCCTTGCTCCCAGCCATGTGCAGTTCTTGCTCTCTCGTGCCGATTTCTGAGCTATGCACGGAACTGATTTGGGTTAAATATAACTCTTTTCTTCACTAAGCTGGCCGCAGATGATGTAGCTAATGCAGATATTTTTGCTTTCATTCAATAGGAACAGCGTTATAAAGATAAACGAAAAAAGCATACTATGAGTGAGTGCCTGTGTTGAAGTGTTACATATAATCTAAAATACTGATGAGAGAGTAATATATGAACATTGCATTATAATATTAATATTGATTCCTCACGCTCAGATAAGTCTCTTGGCACTCAGCATGCTTCAGCAACAGGAGATAAGGACCAAATCCATTAGCTGGGGTGAGATTTGGATCTGCTTGCCTTTGGATTTCACGAAGCCAGGCACTTGCACCCTGAGCAGCTGTTGAGCTGGGCTAAATGCTGCAGGGAGCAGTGACATGATCAGCTCGTAATATGGGGAAAGGAGTTCTGCAGCGAGAGCGTTTTTCAGGCAGGGAGATCGGATGTGCACTCTGTACATCATTCATCTTATTGAAAGGTTTTTCTTTATGTACGTTAGATCTGTGCATTTAAACATACATGCATATAATAACGTTTTCTCAGCCCTGAAGAATGTGGACTGGGATAGAATTTGTGGTGCTTAGCATTTAAGTGTTTGCAGTATTCCTCACTGACATCAAAGCAGTTGTCCATGGAATAACAGTAAGCACATTAATCTTCCTATCCAAGATCTTGGTATTTCGTGCATGGTGTTTGACATGCAGTGGCTGCATATTACCAGCATCACTTTGACAATAGAAGCCTTTTTTCTATTTAAAACAAACGACACAAAGCAAGCAGAAAAAGGCCCGTGTGTTAACTATTTACTGCTTGGCATTTGTGCACTACAATTTTAATACGTATTTTAAAATGCTGATGAAAAAGATGTCAACTCTACATGCTGGAGAAACCCTGAATCTTGTAGATGAAGCGGCTCAAGATGCTAGAGATAGCTGTTTAGTTTGGACAATCTGATTTTGCTGTAGAAATTGGCCTTTTTGTACCCAGACTTGTGGCATATGCTGTCCCTGAGATTGAATGCCTTTGCTTTTAAGCCTTGAACACCTAAGTGTCAAACATGTCCCCCTGTCCTCTGTTGGTTCATCTGTTGCAAAGGAGCGTTCCATTACATGCAAAAGCTTTTTTGTTCAGCGGGAAGATTTTACAATCTAATTGCCTTTAAAAGGTCGTGCTTTTGCAGTGCTCAGAGGTTTCAGACCCCTGTGGGATCAGCCGTGCCCAGCAGCTTCTATATATGCATACACTGGGAGATGCCCACATCTTCTGCTGACGTGGTATGTTTGGGTTGCTTCAGTACACCTATTGGTGAGAGTTGGGCAAAACACTGCTTGTCTGCTGGGTATACAGGCTATAAAATGCAGGAAAGAAGGGAAGTTTATGCTGATTAAAAAGCCTCTTTGTTTATTCAGTGGTGATTAGCTTCGGAGCAGCGGTTGGGTTTTGTTTTTAATTTGTACAATCAGAGTCTCTCATAGAACAGCCAATTAAAGGAAACGTGTATAACAAACACTTACTATAAAATGTCCTAAAAGTAGAATTTGAGATTGGAAGTGTTAGCTCAACTTTAAATACACAGTAGCATAAGCTATAATAATGTGGTAATAGCTGGAGTTGACGCAGCAGGTAATGAATCTTCAGCTGGATATGAACTTTATTATCGAATGTATGGTTTCAGCTCGAGTCTGTCTCTTGTTGTCACAAGAGTAGCATTTGCATAATTAAATAAATGATCCTAAAACTGTCTGCTCCTGTGCGGCTGTGAAATACAACGCTTCTTTCTGTCAGTGCTCAAGCTCATCCTCATGGATTATTGGAAAATGCATCACAGAAAATTAACATCAAACCTTTTGGTCCTTATGAAATATACAGTAAGCAGACGGCTTACTAAACCAACAGCCTGGTTTTGTTTCTCATCTCACTTAATTGATCTTATCAGCAAGCCTTCACTGAAGAGAAGAATTCATAAAGGTATTTGAGGGCAATTTTGCGCTCGTCGGAAGAAAAAAAACAAAGGGAAACGTGGTAAGGAAGACTGAAGGCAGTAGGTGTTCTTGGAAGTTGGGGAGAGATAAGCGTGCGTTCCTGGTTTTTGTTTACTTTTGGTATTTTGTGAAGCAGATTATGCTGAGTCTCACTGCAGCGTATTAACGTCAAAAGGCATTTCAAGGGTGCGGCTTCCACTCTTCTTGTGGGCATTGTTTCTTTGTTTTTACTTTCATCCTCTGGCAGTTGTTGCTAAGGGCTGCATTTTCTGGTTCTAATTGAAAAATTCAACACAACCCATGTGCCGGTGTGATCCCAAGGCCAGACGGCTTTGGCTGGCCATAGCTGTGCTCTGCAAGCATTGGGTCTCTGGCTTGGGATGTAGACCTGCAACCATTTTAGTTCTGGAAGTCACAATTTCAATCCTTGATTTCAGCCAAAACAGCTCTGGAAGCAAAGCAGCATGATAGCATCACTTATTTTCCCAGTTTCTTTCCTGTTGTAAGGGTGGCTGTGCAGCTGCAGCGAGGTGTGATCCCAAGACCTTCACCTCTGCTGTGTGCTCCTCACCCTGCAGTCCCCAGATCCCCCACATCCGCTGCAGAGAGCTCTGCTGGCCGGCTTTAATTGCTAATGAAGCTGGCAAAGCACAGGGTGTGGTGTTGGCTAAAAGCAGGCATATTGCAAAAATAGGACAGAAGGTGTGACCCAGAACTCGTTTAGAGTATAACAGGAGGCTTTACTGCTCTGAGATGCTCCTGAAGAAGGAGCCTGGGACTATATTTTGTAAGCAGTGTTGAGGTGCAACATGAATAAATGAATTCACACTGAATTTCACAGCAAGTTTTCCTAATGGCTAGAAAAAGCCATTCCAGGCCCCAGCCAGAGGGAGATAGCTGGGCAGTGAGGGGAGGTCAGTGGCACTGATGTTCTCCTCTTGCCCTCTTCCAGCACACACTAATCCCATGGGACACATCTCGGGGCTTGTGTCACTTGTGTTGTTGCATTGGTGCTTCTCTGCTAGAAAAAAAAAAGAGGAGGAGGAAGCTTTGCTTCCAAGCTCTGTGTTTCTTTAAACATATCAACTGTACCATGATATTTTCCAGACATAATAGAATGTCATGGTTCTACCAAAAATCTGTGATTGATTGCCACTGTAATGAAAGCCAGTGTGCATTGATGTACACATTTTAAACTATTTTTGCCTTTATGCTTTTCTTTTTAACCTGACATTTCTGATTATGGTATCTCGGTACCTAAATATGTCAAATGTTTATAGAGCGGAAAGAACTTTTTTTTTTTTTAAGTAGCACAAATCCCATTTAAACCTGCAGTTTCTTGAAGGTTTTTCACCATTGTTGGACATGTTCTGTTCAAAAGATGTAGAATAATAATACTGCTGTGTGGCTTGTGAAAGGAGGACTGATTTATAACAGTAGTCCAATCCTCTTTGTACTCCATTGGCTGAATTCAGCTTGTTCATCCTACATTTATTTCCCAAGACAGAGAGCAAACAGTTAGTTGAGAAGCGAGTAGCTTATTCCATTTCCATATGTTTTTAATTGTCCAGTTCCTCTGAGAAAAGACCATTAACTGAACCAAATTGCAGTTTGGATGTGAATTTTTCAGTGTGGATCCTTGCCCGAAAGGTGATAAATTAGATGCTAAACTGTCTTTGATAGTGACCTGAGAGATTAACACAAAACTATTTTGAAAACAGAAGGGAAGATTTGTTAGCCAGTCAGTGGCTGTCAGTTTGGGGCATCATAAATTCCTTCAGTACTTGCCTAATTTGAAGCGAATGACGATAAATAGGAAAATTTCAAGCAAAGTTAACCCTTCGACTTCCCCATAAAACTGAGCATTAAACTTGAGCGGCAGAACTGTTGAAATTGTAAGGAAACAATAGAGCTTCTCTAGCTGGCTGTTTGCTGTTTAGATTTTTGATAGCTTTGATGGGAGTTGGGAGCACGTGGAGGGCTGGTGGGAATCCGTAAGTATTACAAGAGCTCCCATCCTGGGGGGTTTGGGCTACAAATAAAGCAATAACAAAATACAACTCGACAATTAAATCTCAAGCCCTCTGCGGGGTTTGGTTCTTGTGTTCTGATTTTCTACATCAACACAAGTATAGAGAGTTGTGCTTTTCTTCCACTGCTTTTAACAGCCCTCGAGTTAAATGAGAAGCATTTAAAGTGTTCAGTGCAGCTGTGCTGGGTACATTAAACGCACAGACGTGCTGGCTGTATTGACCTGAAAAAGGAGAAGATACGCATTCCTGTAATTTTAGCTGCTTTGTGGTCATTAGGCAAATGTCATAGTTTTTATGCCTACATCTATCTGCCTTTTGATGATGACCTTTGGTGAATGTGCCCTTACCTCTCAGCTGGTTAATGTGTGGTGCAGTGCATGGCCCCATCCTCTCATCTATGGATAGTCCACATGTGGCCATCATGGGACTCTCTGATTTCTACTTCTGCAAAGCATGCAAGCATGCTTTCAAAGAAGCTTGCTTGCAAGGTACCTGTAGCTAGATCTTACTTCCAGGATGAAACTGGAAGATGCCCGTTTTGAAAATCATTTGTTCTCCTCACTGAAAACATTTTCCCCTTTAAAGAAATGTCTCCTCCTTTGAGGGATTTGAAGAGAGCCTGGGCATGACATTGGGGTGGATAATCTTTGCAGCTGCCTTTTTCAGCAACCCTCTGGGGAGGTGGGGGTGAAGCACGCGTCTGGGAAGCCAGAAGACAGGATATGTCTTCAGACAAGTTGAGAAATAATCAGAGGCTATGGGAGGTTTCTCAGGATGAGAATGAAAAGGAACAGATGGATTCTGGAGATTACCCAGCGGGATTTAGTGACCACGTCAACGTATTGGGTAGGGGGGAGGTTATTCAGTTTTACAAAGTGCTCTGATTGCTTTTATTTAAGGCAGCCCTAAAACTAGCAATAAGGCTGGTGCTGGTGATACTGGGGTGCTGCCAGCATTGACGAGGTATTGAGTAGGCCAATATCAGAAGTATCGTCTGTTTCTGTTGGGAGATCACTGGGATTCTAGGACCTTCGTCTTGCAGCTTTCCTCTGAGTGCCCTTTCTGGGCTTATGTTGTTAAATCATTGCATTTCAGTGTCTTGGTCAGGTGTGAGAGCAGCAGGTCTGGAGCGGTGCCCTCGCAGTAAGTCCAGTGCCGCCATATCTGCTAAAATGAATGAAGGAGATCAATAGGGCAAAATTTTAATGCTTTTATGCCAGAGGAACTGCTGTAATATTTTTTACATAAAGAGCTAAATCGAATTGGGCGTATGCATTTGTTTCTGCAACAGGAGGGCCATAAAAAAAGAACCAACTTGTCAGATTATTTCTGGTCTCCCCAAAAGAGTTGAGAATGCTGAATTTTAAGATAGATTTTTTGGGGAAGTACATTTTAGCTGCCATATAGAGCCCTATCTATCAAACATTGAACAGCACTATTTTTAGGCTGTCAGCAAAGACACAAAGGACATGGGGAGACGCATTTATCCTCCCGCTCACTTCCTGATGACCCTGCTTGATATAGTGGGATTCCTATGTTTTCCCCTACCCATTTTTAGATGTGTTGTTTTTCTTTTGTTTCTTGTTGCTTGGCAAAGGCACTTGGATGAAGAAAATCTCTGCAGAAAAATGATTATAATTACATAGAAGCAAGTGCCTACAGGGCGATGCTAGGAAATAGCTTGAAATGCTTGCAAAATAGTTTGAATTGATTGGCCGGATTGGTAAGTTACTCTAAAAGCATAATGAAGAACAAAGGTAAATAAAATAGGAAAGAATATTCTCAAAAGGCAGGTAAGCGCTGATGTCCATTCTGCTCAAAATGGACTGTAAAAGGCTTGTGGCTCTTTGTATAAATCATACTGCCTTCAGCTCTGAGAAAGCTTTCAGTGGAGCTTTTGAATCTTAAACAGGCAAAGCAGTTGTATCAGATGTAGACTTTTTTTTTCCTTTCTTCTCCATAGGGCAAATAACACTAACCAGATGTAGTAGCGCAGGCTGAGCAGACAGCTGTAATCCCCACTGGCTGTGTCACCACTGTTGATCTTTTTTATCACGTGGCTCATTCTTCTATTTTTCGCAGTTCTTAACGACCCATCTTATGTGTTGCTGGATGTCATTTTTAATCTGCAGGAGCCTCCTTTTGGGTTGTCTGCGTGTATTTCTACTTTCAGCTTTGGCAAGAATGTCACATAATAGATGCGACTCATAAGCATGGTGAGTTACAGCTCCCCTGGAGACGATGGCTGGGTTTATGCTGGATGTGTTCAACAGGTTGACTTCTGCAGTGGGATCAGCCAAAACTTGTGCCACTGTAATACAGGAGCAATAAAATGTTTAGATTTGATACTTAAATCCCATCTTGCTATTAGGTACTCCTGCTCTGTAAGCCTCCAGTTGTAGTTAGGTTTTTTGTTTTTTTCTTAATTTTCAGCTTATGGCTTTTTCTGTATAATAATTGATTTGGAGCAGGTCTGTTTGTTCACATGGCTGACTACTACTTGTAAAAGTGACTTTTGTGGATACATTGTGGATACATTGGCTTTGAATGAGTGTTCCTCTTCCAGACTTCCCTGTATATCTATGAACAGTTCTTAAACCCACTGCAATTGCCTGTTAAACACTACTTTTATCTTTACTGACTCCCGGGACTACTAAGAATCTTTCAGGAAATGTAATGAAAGAAAAAGGATTCCTTGGCTTTAATTTTGAGGACAAACAGATTCTTAGCAGCAAATACTTAATGGTAACCTGGAGGACAGCGCTGTTTCTTCCTACTCGCTTTCCCATATTGGTTTCCCATTTAAATCAAGATTAATTTTGTTGCAATGCCTATTAGTGTTCTGTTTTCTTCTTTGGACTGTTGAGTTTATATGAACTGCCAATCTGTGTCCGTACATTAACTGTTACATTCTTATGTAAAGTTAACTAGATTTTGGGGGGGATTTGGAAACAGTTATGAGTTATGAGTATGGAATTGTCACCCCAATTCTGATTTCACAACTACTGAGCAGGAAACATAAGCACCGTTGATGGACAGATTGTGGAAACTTGGATCTGAGTTGCACTGTCGAGACAAACTTCCAGCTTCAACATTGGATTATGATTTTGTAACTGAAATACGGTTTCTACCCGAAAGATTGAAATCAACTGATTCTGCTTGCAGGGAAAGGAGGAGCCTTATTCCACTCCAGCCTCTCCCTTCCTGCTTCCCCGTCAAGATGTCTGCCAAACTCATCTCCAACTGTAAACACGTATCCACCAGATGTGATGGCAGGGCAGGAGTGCAGAGGGTAGCTGTTGGCAGCTGCATGCAGCCCGCCCTAGCAGTGGTGCAGAGCCCAACCTGGAGTCCCCTCCATCTCTAGGGACAAACGGCAGTGGTATTTGAGCTGTGTAGCTGGTGTTCTGGCTGGCGGGAGTGCAGCTGTGGCCAGGAGCTGCCAGAGCAGAGAATGGCACCAGGAGGCCCCTTTTCAGTGGTCCGAAGGATCCATTCTCACAGCCTTAGCCTGGAGCCAGCTTCCCCTGGTGGCTTGTCAGCAGGTGCTCGGCAGCCGGTGGCAGGCTCATCTGTCACCTGTGCTTTTTCTCACTGAGGTGATTGCAGAGATTGTGATAAAGTTAATCTAGGCTGGGAAGTCTATTTTGCCTGACGTTAGTCAATAAGCCATATATATTCTTGTACACGGGCCTGTGGACCACATGGGATGATGTATTAACAAATCCCCAAATAGATGGCGTGCCTTAAAATTAGTGAGTACTTCTTAAATACTTGGCGAATTAAGCCCTAGGCATCTTCAGTATAGCCAGCTTCAGCTTTTTCCTTTAAGGCCCACCTCAGCTGCTGCATTCTTACCCAGGCTTTGGGATGGTGAGCTCAGAAGGATGCAGTGCATTGACTTCAACCATGCCTCTGTCTTCCCTTATTACTCCCTCCTGTGATTCCTGCAGCTGTCACGATTGACTCAGTGACCTTCTGTGCATGGGTGTCTGCTTTGTCAGACAGACAGATCTCCAGCCATGCCCAGGGGCAGGGAGTTGGATATCACAGGGGGTTCGCATGGTCACATCTGCTGGCACTGCACCCTCTGGGAGCCATGTGCCCAGCGGGGCTGGGAGGAGGCTGCAGGGGGCTGCATTTCCCATGTCTTGTCTCATTGTAGGAACCACGGTGGAGTTGAGTTAGTGCTTCTGTGGAAATGCTGGCAGTGAAGGTGTAGGTGGCTGTATTTTGTAGGGTGAGACAGGTGACTGTAGTCCAAGGGGATAATACATGCCATGAAAAAGTTTCCCTAACAAGTTTGCCATAACAAGTTTGTATATGGAGGAATTGCCTCAATATATAAGCTGTCTGCCATGTTGCAAGACTTTGCTTAAGAAGCCTCTCCTTTCACTAGCTGCTTTGTAAATGCATAAAACAAGAATGTTTGCAAACCAAGTGCTTGCAGTTTGCACAGATCCATATCACACATTAAGCATTCGCCAGGACCACTGACACATGGCTCTCCCAGCAGCCAGCTGGCCACTGCCATATATAAAAGTTTTGGCAAAATTGTAGAAACAGATTTCACTCCGCAAAGAAAGATGCACTGACTTGAATGTGTCTGATGAGCAAGGTGGAGTCACAGAAACAAAAGCCAGCAATCCTGTCCCCATCCCTTCCTCTTCTCCTGCACCTCTAGCAGTTTTTGGAAGATTATAAGGTTTTTTTTAGTAACTCTGCAAACGTACCTAGATGTACAAGCTTGGTGTATATTTGCTTTGCAGCACTTTGGCTGGGAGGTTTTTTGGAGCCTTAATACTAGATGGTGCTGTGTGTGCACCCTTTGAGTCTCATAAGACCATGAAAATAAGTCAGAAATGCCCTTCAATGAGGAAAGAAAAAAAAAAAGTAGCTCTCAAAGGGATTGCTGGTGAGAGTTTGCGGGGATGCTTTATGTGAGCCTTTGGACGCCTGAAATATGAGTGCTGCTCCAAGATATTGGACTGCGTGCTTTTCTTCTGCGACGAACCTGTCTCTGGTGGTGGTAACAGTTGTTCATACCAGCATATACTGGCGTTATTGGCATGAGCAGTTATTACTGGGGAAACTGTAAGCCAAGAGTAGATAATGCTTGTGTCTGCTAGGGGATTTCTTTTGCTTTCCTACTCACATGTGCAAACACAAGCTGCACTGTTATCAGGAAACCTTTTCCCTTGGACTGTGGAGAGGAAATTCATCTCAGAAGCCTCTCAGTGAGAATCCCATGCGACATCTATGTTGTGAAAAAGGGCCGTATCTCACATTCCCTAAGCCAGACTTGACAGTCTTGTGCCACCTGTGTGAGTCTGAAAAATTCAACCACCAATATGAGTGAGATGATCATTGCTGGAGAAGAAGCAGGAAGAAAAGGGGATTGTAAAGCTCAGACAATAATGCAGCTCCCAAAGGGCTGACAACCTGTGGACGTCATCTCCTTTGCTCCATTTCTAGGTGCTCTTCCCAGCTGTAAAAAGGAAGGGCTTTCTGCCATGGCATTCTGGCTCCCTCCCTAGTTGTCTGCCAGTTGTGCTGCCTGTTGCTGGCCCTGCACCATGGGACTTTTTGCTCTTTTTCCTTTCAGACAGCAGCATGTGGTGGCTGCCTGAGGAGCAGCACCACTCTCAGAGCCGCTGGCTTTGTGTGGAGTCTTACAGAGGAGTGTGCAGACCTTGGCTGACCGCTGGTGGGATGCTCGGCTGGGCT
Organism: Alectoris magna; assembly: GCA_030625065.1. Taxonomy (NCBI): domain Eukaryota; kingdom Metazoa; phylum Chordata; class Aves; order Galliformes; family Phasianidae; genus Alectoris; species Alectoris magna. Next base: position 12,245,885 of record CM060572.1, read on the forward strand.
GGCTGTGCTGGCAGGCTGCCACCTGGAGCACCTGGGATTAAAACGTCAAGGAAATTTATTCAGTTTCAATTAGTCTGCGAAAATACTTCAGCAGTTTAAGTGAGCGTCAGAAGCTGATGTTGTAAAAGGATTTTGGTTGATGAGGTTCTTGATGCGACAGTATGTAAGAAATCCTCCCTGTTATTGGGGATGTGTGTGCCGGGAGGGCAGGAGAGCAAACAGGGTTCCTCTGCTTGCGGAGCAAACACCATGGCTGGAGGAGGGAGGATGGGGCCATCTCTTGTGCCAGTGTCCAGCTGTTGGAGGAGCTCTGCTGCATTGCTTACATGCCCTCCAAGTGTCTCCCTGAGCTCAGAATCCCAGTTTGGGTGTAAGAGTTTAGAATTGTTCAAGCAGAGGAAGTTCTGCTGGGTGTGGGATCGGTTTCATCTTGTTTCCCCAACAGCGTGTTAATATTTTCATTTAATTAATATTTAAATAACCTGGTGATTATTTCTAGGGAAATGAGGTTAAACTATTGGTAACGTTTCTGAGGAACAGAAGGAAAGACTCAATGTGAGCCAGAATAACTTCTTTTTTTAAGTTGGAAACTGTGGAACACGCGGTCTCTGCTCTGCCTTCCTCTCCTGTAAGCCCTGGCTTTAACAAATGGATGCCCTATGATTTTTTTCTTTTCTTTTTTTTCAAACATTAAGACTGTTTAAAACGAATCCGTTGTAATCCATGTAGCAAAGCCGTGTCCTCATAATGCCCGATGGGCTGGTTTTTTGAATGAAGATCCCTAATCTTTTATCTGGCTCTGTCTTTAGACTACATTTTTACAGCTGGGATTATCTCTTCTCGGGGTAGCTGGGTCAGTAGTTCATTTCTTGAGTCAGTGGCCAAACAGAAAAATAAGGGAGAGGAGGTGGGAGACGGGAACCGTTTGGATCGATCCTACAAGAAGAATACAGTTTATTCGTGGCGAAATGTAAAACCAGCCAAAAACATGTCAGCTGAGCAAAGTGTTTTTAAAAGGTTGCCGTTAATCCTTTTCCAAATTGTAGCTCCAGTGCAAGAGTAAATCGTTCTTCAAAACACGTACTAAAACATTGAATTTAAGGCTGGTCAAAGCGAACGTTAGCTTTTTAGATTTAATATTTTTATCTGAAAGCAGCAGGCTAGATGAGTTTGAATCGGGTTTGTTGGACTCCATTTCAAACTGGCCTTTTAAAGCAAGAAAACCCTCCGTGTGAGCAAAGCCCACAGACTAACTCGTGCACATCCAGGGCCCAGATGGACGTGGTTTTGGTAGCAGGGTGGAAATATTACAGTTAAAGCAAACCATCTGTTCCCCTCTTAGAAGCAGGGTTGCAAAAACTGCTTGAAATAAGGCATCCGTCACCGTCTGCCAGTGGCTCAGCAGAGGCAGTGGACGGTGATGAGAGCCAGCCTTGGAGAAACCCTGCAGAATTTGCTGGCATTTCTTCCACCTGTGAATACGGCCGTTGACGCCGGGGTCAGGGAATAACAGCACCGTGTTTAGGAAAAGATCATGAGTGGGAGGAAATTCTTCTATTAATTGCCATTAAGGTTTTAAAGAACTTGTATCACCTTGATCCAGGAAACCGAATGGTATTCAGTAATCTCCGAATATGCCCTGGAGGGATGTCTCTAAGAACAGAAGCCAGAAATAATTAAATTTATGGATGACTTTTTTTTTTTCTTTTTGGTTATGCTACAAGCACTGTAAAAGTTTTATAAGCTTCATAAACCTGACTGGCACAAACCTTTCTTCAAATCTGAAGGCTCGCTATATATTACAGTGCTGTGCGGTGATCAGTAGTACGATAACGGCAGTTATGAAAGGCTGAAGACCCAAAAGTTGCACTAATGAGAAAGCACGTTTTGCATCTTAAATGTAAATTACGCTCCCGCAGCCTGACTGCTGCTGCAGGGGAACTTTTTTCCATTCAGTTGGTCTTACATCATGTCAGGCACTAAAATTGGAGACCGAGGCAAAGACCTTAAGTGAAGGACTGCCAAAAGCTGCTTTTCAAGGTGCTTCGAGTGCTGTGGGATTCAGTCTACTGAGCGGATTGGGGTCAGGCCATGTTCAGTCCCCAGCTCAAGTATTTGGCAAACCTTTCAGAAGTTGCCTCCAAGAAATCCCCTGTCCTCTCTACAGATGCTTGGTCAGAGGTGAAGGTTCGTATCTTCATTTAACAGAGCTTCCCAGGTGGCTGGCCACAAGCTGCCAAATAGTTTGTGCAAATAGTGAAAATCCCTTTTAACAGCACTTGCAGCTATTCTATCTGGAGGTGCGTGGAGTGGCGTTGGCCGAATTTCAGGAAATTTCTGGAGTGCTTTGTGCTTGGAACAGCGTTGAACACAACAGAAAGGAGTCACCCAGTCCGTGGAAGAGGCACACTGGCTAATTCAGTAGGCAAGCTGTTGATAGTGGCCTGTGCTGAGATGTTTGCTTGCAACTTCAACGCAGGATTCTTAGCAGAACAATATCATTTAAAAATTATAATACTATGAAAACATTTCAGTAATTGTCCAGATAAGAATTGGCTTCATTGCAAGCAAAGTATTTTGTAAAATGTGTAGAGATATGGAAAAATGTTAGCTAGCAGGGTGTTTCAATCTTATCTTATTCAATACCAGGAGGGACAGTTTCACAGGCATCTTGTGTGTGGTGTCTGATTTGTTTGTTTTAACTGAAATGCAACATTTTGCCTCTTTCTTTCTTTTTCTTGCTGAAAAAATATTAAACTGAATGGTACGAATAACTCACAAGCTGTTCATTTCACTGAAGTCTCTGGCTGAAAAAGATGCTGAAAAGTGAGCTTGCTTCTATTCATGGACAGTATCAGTTTTCCTGGAGAGTATGTGTTCTTCCTTCTGGCTGTAAAAGTTAGAGGAAGCCTAGGCTTTCTTTCACGTAGTGCTGTTTTACGGGCAGCAAACAGTTATCACAGTAGGTTTTTACTCGTATTTACTCTTATGGTCTTGTGTGTACTGTGCAGTCCTTTGATGGTAAAGGAAGGAGTTAACAAAGTCATTTGGCGCCATCCACCAATCCAAATATGTTGGTATGTTTTTGTTAAAGTTCTTCATGGGGAGGTGGTGGTTCCAAATGGACTGAGTGGCCATGATAACTCTTCCTGTCTCCCCGCTGCTAAATCTGTGCTGGGTTTGGGATGGACTTCCAGGTGCCATTGGAAACTTTTCAGTTTTGTCCCTTACCATTTTCCCCCATATGAAAGAGCTCTCATTCTCACTGGGATGGTGAACTTTTTCCCTTGAAGCTATAGATTTCAGTTAACCTTCCAACCAATCCTGATGCCCATAGGAGAGATTTTGTAGATTCTATGGCAATCAAGTTGTGCTGTCTGCTAAAAGGGTCGGTGCAGAGTAACTGGCTTTCTCTTTAGCACTCCTCTCAGGCATTTCTAAGCAGTGCTGTTTATATGGCTATCATATGAGCACGGGGATGTGCATACCAACAGGCTGGATGGAGAGCTAAGAATTAAATAGTTTTCTAAACATGCTACGAAAGAAAGCAAAAACACTGAAGTTTGCTTGGCTCCTTCACGGAGATGTTAAGAAAACACTCTGTCTCTGAAACTGATGATTAAATGGGTTTGCTATCTTCCTAGCAAACCTATCTTCCTTATGTGAAATACAGATGAGTGTAGATGTAAAATAGGCCGATAGAATGCACGCATACATGCACAATAGATACACATGCACATAAACATTTACAATGTGCGCTAAACTTCTGATTGATTTAGGCTTCTAAGAGGGACTGGGGATATGGATTTTTTGCTCCTTTCTGCAATAGTATTTCTCTATTTGTGTGGAAGCAAATAGCCACTGTGAAAGCAGACTCCGCTGGAATAATTAAAAGCAATTAGGTCAGTATGTTTATAAGTGGTCTAACAAAGTGTCTACTGAAAAATAATCAGTGAAATCATGGTAGTCCTGCAGGGGAAAGTGTACAGAGAGAGAATACCCAGGGGAGCGGCAGTCAGCGAGATGTGCAGTCCTCCAGCGCTTAACAAATCAGCTGACAAAGAGAGCTTTGAAAAGAAAATCAATTTAAGTGAAAAGGATGCATTTATCAGTTTGATTAAACAATGCAAATAGAGGGAAAACCAAGGTTTTCACACAGCTGTTTAACGGTTGCAGTCCTCATAAGGAACACGGTACGTGCTGGTGTCTGTGCTATGGTGTTCTGGTGGTTCTGAGGCACTGGCCTCATGTTCTGGCTTGTGAATCCCTCAGGATGCACGGGGTTTTTTTGGTAAGGAGTCCATGAAGGATATCTAAGAACAGAAAACTTGATTCCTGGTGGGCTGAAACGCTCAGCTACTGCAGTCGTCATGGCTGTTGTGCCATGAGCAAACCCAAAGGGTTGAGGATCCTGAGCATTGCGGCAGTAGGAAAATGAGTGGCTGCAAGGTTAAGCTCAGAACCCATGGAAAAGCTCCTGTGTGTATTTATGTCCTTCTTCAGTACCTCATCAGTTGTAAAAAGTTTTGATTGTTGTTTTTTTGTTAAACCGATTTTCATGAGTTTTGTGACCCGGAGAGTTTGTTGCTGTGTGCAAGAAAATGGTGCTTCGTTTTGTTTTATGAGAAGTAAATGTTAAATAAATTGAATTTTAATGTTTTCTGTGGTCCCAAAGGAAAATAAAACCATTAGCTAATGACCATAATGATGAACAGATTTTATTTAAATTTGGAATAATATTTGATATGCCATGCTATTAATGGTGATTCTGTTTAAAAAAAAAAAAAAATCTCTCTAAAGGAATAAGTGTGATTTATGCAAATGATACGAAGTTGAAAGCAACATTAAGAATCTGTTGTGACTCGAGTTCCTTTATATGCAAGTTTGGATGCTGAATGTAGCCAGAAATGCTTCTTTGTGAAAACAGAATGGCGAATTGCCCTGCAGTTATCCATTCCTTTGGAATATCCTTTCCTTAAGTTTACCAGAGCAGTAGAGGGGGATTAGTAATCATCAGAATGATCTTCAAGGAATTAAAATTCATACTTGGGAGCATCAGAGCTTTGTTGTTGGTATTTTTCTTTATTATTATCTTTGGATGGATTATAAAATCTACATTGTAAATTTAAGGTCCGTAACACGTATACATTTTCGTGTGCCATCACAGAGCACACCTCCTGCATTTCATTTCTCTTAAGTGTCATTTTCAATCAATTAAAAATATGTGCAAGGTTTTTAAAATTAAAAAAAAAAAAGTGATGACAAAAAGGCACCTGTATGGGGTCAGTTGCCAAAGCTGCACCGAGGAACAGCATTCACATGAGTTCTCTTCCCAGGCTGCCAGTAAGTCCTATTGATGTATCTCCATGGAGGGCAAAGCCTTGTGTCATGCCTGTAAGGTTATTCTGGCTCCATTCCCTGAAGGAGGAGAGCTGTGGATCCAGGCTGGGTGCTCGACCTGCTCATCTCATCTGCTCACATCAAGCAAGGAATGCAAAAGCACTCTGCTGCTAAAGCCTCATTTAAATGTTGGCTGCGGTGCCTGGGGCTTTGCACGGCCTTCAGCTCTGCTGGAGGCATCACCTGCGCTGTTGAGGGAGCGAGAACAAGGAGCCCGGGTCATGGGGGCCTGATGGGGTCCTGGTGAACAGCTGGAATTGCACGTGGAAGGAAATTGCAAGCCTGCCGAGGCTCTGGAGAGCAGATGGAGCATGTTTCCCAGAGCTTAAGGGATGTTATCTTGAAATACAATCAACTTAAATAAAAATTGGCCTACAAGTCTTTTATTGTTTCTAACCTTCGCTGTCAAATTGCTTGCCAGTATTTGTTTATAACCACGATTTATGAGGGAATGAGGTGATGTGTATATCACCAAATCGGTGGCGCTTCAAATTGGTGCCACTGAGCCCAGCCAGATTCTGGTGATAAATCCCCAAAAAATCTTGCTTTTCTTTCTTAGCATTGGTGAAATTGGATGCGATCTGGGACAGGGGTGGGCAGGGCAAGCCTGATGTCCATGAGGCATACTTATGAAACCTTATGTTCTGTGTAACATCTGGGAGGTAAAGTCAGCATCTAGAAGCTACTTTTTAAGTGCCTCTTTAGTACCCATGTGAAGGATTACTGAGTGCTTTATAGGGGTTGAATATGTTGCTGCAGCCACTGCTGTCCTCTGTATTGTCACAAAAACGTCCTCAGATGTCAGTGCTCCTATAGGAGCTGGTGATGTGCAGCAGGGCTTCTCTGTGCCTTGTCAGGTTGGCACCCTGTGAGCAGAAGTGCTGCCTTTCTGTACATCTTTGCATGCAAACCCAGCAAAGGCAGCTCAGGACATTGGGCTTTAAGGACTTGCGTTTTAAAACTGAGTAAAAATATTGTCCTACAGATTAGAATGGAAAAACACACAGCTAGATCTCTAATGTCTTCTCATTGCTGTGCACATTGAATAATTATTGTTTTATGAAGATAGTGCTTGGTAAATATTTATAAACAAACAAGGCAAACAGTGAGATGGCATTGAATAAATAAGCGTATCGAAGCTCTGCTTCAGAACAAACTACAATTACATTCCTTGCTATAATCGCTATTTCTTTTTTCCTTTCGCAGAGAGTTGTGCACTTGTCAGTGTTCAGTTCCAAAGGGATGGCACTGCACGTGTTCTGGTGAAATTTTGGTTTAGGATCAAAGCAGCATTCTTGTTCCATGCCCAAAAACAATCTCTAAATGTAGATCCTTTTTTGGTGTAGTAATTACTGCTTCTTCACCAGCCATAAAACCAATTTAGCCTCAAGTAATGAGCAGTCTTCTATATTATAGTTATTCTTCTCTATCTTAATAACACTTATTAAATAGCTTTCTTCCTCCTTCAGAAAAGAATATCTAAATTTGTTTCACGTTTTACAGCTACTGGTCAGAAGAGCTTAGTCCGTTTATCATTTAAGGCAGTTTTACTTTCTTTTTCTCAGGTGGTTCTGTTTACATTTTAACCCCTTTTAATTTGGTTTCTCCAACCACCATCTGAGCGGAACCCCCTCACCTGCAGCCCCACCGTGGGGCTTTCATCTGAAACAAGGGGACCTGGTGCTGTGCACAGAAGGCATTCTGCTCACTGGGCAGATGCGTGCTAGGTGTGAGTTGCATTCCCTGCCTCTTTATCTGACACATTTACAGAGCTGGCTTTTCGGGTTGTTCGCTTAGCAGCCTTTTTTCCTCGAGTCTTCTTCTAGTAATTTTTAAAACGTGGTATTTTGGAACATCTGAAGCAGCAGCTAGTGAACTCGCAAGGAGCCTTGCATTGTGTGGGTCAGTGGGGAGCCGCTCGCAATGGAAATGGCCCAAAGGGGGAAGGCAGCTCTGCCGGGTCTGCTAGTTTTATTGTTAATCCCACACGATTTGGTGTTTTTTCTCAGAGCCGCAGATGCTGGAGTTCTGTAATGAGCGGAAAATTCATCAGCTCCCATGTTGAAATGTTGCAGTGGTTACAGGAGAGGAATGCAAAAATCTCTGTGTTTCCTTCACTGTGAAAAAAAAAAATGCAACTCCTGTGAAAAGACCCTGAGAACCTCTGGTCATTTTGTAATAAACTATGGGATTTTTGAGACTGAAATGCATGGTGGGACTAGAGATGCTGGAAAAGGGAGAGATGCATTCTCCAAGAGCACCCTTCCTCTGTGGAAGAGAAGTGGAGGGGGTGCAGATCACAATGCTTTCTACTGAACCCTGTTGCCACAGTTGTAGTCAGTGCTAAATCAAGGTGAAAGAAATTGTGATAAATCCTGTGGTTATACAGTTTTCCTCGTTAAAATGCTTGACGGTTTAGAACTGAATTTGTAGAAGCGTTATTAAATAAACTGACTGTGGCATATTTGCTTTTTGGACCTTGTTTAGCAAAGCACTTAAGTAAATGCATAGCGTGAAGCCCATGAATAATATTATATCTGCGCAATGAGTGGAGCGCCCAAGTGAGTGCTCTGTGTCCGAGGCGTGAGGAGCCCTTCAGCTGGAACTGTTCACACAGTTTGGGTCAAACATTTGCTAAAAAGACACTGGATTATTCAGCCATTTAAAGCAGAGCGTGCGCTGAAGCACTTCACTGAGTCAGAGCCTATAAAAAGAAACGTTCACAGAAGCATGTGCGCGCTGAAAATGGCACCTAGCTAACTGGTATGGCTAGCTAACTGGTGTTGGGTCTGAACCACTGCTGCTGGCTGCCCTGGTGAGGAAGGCTGGCATCCTGTAGGGTGATAAATCCTCCGCTTCGTTTGCAGGTTGTCACACCACGAGCATTGTGCTACATGATGGACGTGCTATAAAATGCAAGGCTTCTCTGAACCGCTTAATCGAGGTATAAACTGCAGCTGTGAGGTAAACTCCAGAGGCAGAGTGTGAGTAAAGGAGATCAATAAGATCTGTCTCAGTAACTACTAAATTAATAAACTTCTATAGCTGATTTACTAGCTCCTTTGAATAAGTGCTTACATCCAGAATTTCCTTAAGAATGAAAAAACTTTCTTCTTGCTAGGTGGTGTGAAGTACGCAGGTGTCACTTAGAATAAAAGCATCCTGAAGCAATGTGCTTTTTCAGCAAGCTGATAGCAGTGGGTCTGAGCCAAGCACTGAAGGATGGCATTTGGGCACCTGTGTGAGCTCCTTGTATTAGCCCTGCTCTTGGTATTGATGGATTTGGGTTCTTTCTGTTATTTTCCCTGGAATTAGATTGTTACTGCCAGGATCAGAAGTGATGAGGCCAACCAAAGCAAATCTGGGGGGACAGTGGTAATGTTAAGGTCCTTGTTTGCCTTCTGGCTCCTGCACCTTTCTTCTTTCGTGTTTTCAGACTTTCCTCTGAAGTCAAGGAGTCTGCAAACTTTCTGGTTGTAAAAGCTGGACATAGTTCACTCTCACGAGACCAAGACTGCATGTTCTCAAGTCCACCAGCTACATCTTTAATAAAGGCATTAAATTACCTGAGACATGCTCAATAATTAGGAGGATTGTATTTAATTACCTATTTTGGTCCATGGGCCCAAACACTGTTTCTGCAGTTACCTTGTCGTACTCAGGATCCTCTTAACTTGTTCCTGTAGATTTGGACTAGCAAGAATTTCCAGTCATGGATTTTCCTCTGAACGAAACAAGACCTGAAAGAATTTCCTCTCAAAAAGCTCCTGCCTTTGTTGTAATATAAAAGCTACTGCAGGGATACAAACCAGTGCAACAGTGCAGTGGGGCAGCACTGTTGAGCGTAGTGAGAATTGATCTTAATACAATAGCAGGCTTAATTGGCATCCAGAGTTGTGTAGGTGAGGCCGTTAAGGATTGACTTAAAGAAGAGGGGGAAAAAAAGAATGTCTGTGAATATTTGTGTTTCTTGTCCAGAGAGCGTGATAGTGTGGGAGAAAACTGATCCGTGTTGTTTGAGTAGCTCATGGATGGAAAAGCTGAAGGCTGACACCAGAAGCTCGGTGGAAGCTGGGGAGGATCTGAAAGCAATAGAACACAGACTGGGATTCCGTGCAAGCGTATGAGTATGTTGCTTTAGAGGTGTGTATCTCCATAACAAGGAAGAGCTATCTCCCAGAGACCTCCTGTCGCTACCATGGAAAGGCAAAATGCAGACCAGGCTGGAAGCTTATGACCTGGCCTTAGTGGGTTGAAACTTGGAGAGCAGTTAAACGCTGAAACAGCCTTTAAAAAACAAAACCTCAAATAGTGATTTCTGAAGTCCTGATTTCTCCAACACTGAATAGTTTTATGAAAGGTGTGAAGACTTTTTTTAAGGCTCCGTGGAGAGGTAACTTTATAAAGTAATGATTCAGGCTCATCATGTCAGTATGTGCTATCCAACTGTTTCTTCTGGCATGAAAATCTGTTACTTGCTGTAAGTACTGGAAAACTAAACAAAACCTGAGATTCCATCCCCTGGAACACAGCGAGTTTCGACAGCCTTTTGGAGATGTTCAGATTTTCCTTGATAAAGTCGTCACAGACCTGAGTAACTCAACAGGTAGCTCTCGAATACAGCAGCTCCTTTTTGCTGGAAATTAGAAATAACAGAAGCTGGTTTCCATTCTGTACATTAATATTCCTGTCAAGCAAATAGAAATGCTGTTTGAGGAATACCGAGATTGTAGCTGAATAAGGATTTAAGGCTCAGGGTAGAGTTAAAGAATGTGTATAAAGTATACAGCCTAGAAAAAGACTGGCTCTGTTGGAGGTGGAGCGTGTGGTTCTGCTTAGCAGGTGAACTGAAAATGATGGATATGACAGGAGCTATATTTAAATGAGCTGTTGAAAGCAGTGTAAGAATAGAGGAAAATGATATACACAAATCACAGTGAATTCTGTCCTCCGCAGATCTAATTCTTCTGTCACAAGCACAAATTGTTGCAACAGAACATGAGGAACGAACTGCTGTGACCGAGAGAGTAGAAACCACGGTCTGGGGCTGGCAAAGGCACATGTGCCTCGTGGTGCATGAAAGGAGGAGGAACAAATAAATGTCTTCTGGACTAAACTGAGCAGAAGAAAAGTTTTATTTTCCAGGACTTCAGAAGGATTTTTTCCCTGTGTCGAAGGAAACGTAAAGATCACAATTTCCCCTGCTTTAGGTCAATGCATTCGCAGAGCTTCTGAGCAGGAATTTGTCAGAAAAGGTCAAAGTTGTGGTTAATAGTGCTGTGAATGGGTCTTTATCCTAGCCAAGTTCCTGCTTCTTCTCAAGTATTTTTATGTGCATTTTGGAGATTTGGATACTTTTGGTTTAAAGGAAGGACTGGGTCCATGCAGAGTGAATGACAAATGGTTTTGTAGGACACTATCCAGACTACACTGGTGTGGCATGAGGATTGCATGCTTCCAGCCTCTGGTACAGAGCAAATGTTAAGGTTATTATCTGAAAATCAGTGCCAGCGCTGTTGCTTTGGGCAGAGGCTGCCTTCCACTTTTCATCCCGTTGGGCATTGCACTGGGGCAGCGCCGTGTTCTGTTGTGGCAGTTCATGCCACGACCTTCCATCCTGCAAGGAGAAGCTCACAAGTAACTTCACTCCAGTTTTACTCTTGATGTTGCTGAGATTACTTGAATATACAGGAAGTCCCGTTCCCGAGCAGAGTCATTTAGGTGAGGTGTTTAATAAATTGCACATTGTTATTCAGGGAGATTTCACTGTCATTGCGCTCTAGGCTTACAATAGCAAAAATCCTTCTCTTTATTTCATGTATGAGTGGAAATGCATTGTTCTTCTGTACTTGCAGACCCCAGTAGCCTCAGTAGCGCTGCACTGAAGTGATTCTCCTCTTTGTTTTGTTTCCTATTGCCCCCTTTTTTCCTCCTGTACCTTATGGATCTTCTGTCTGTCCTTGTCATGTGACACTTTCCCAAGGACCGATCGGGTTGATCTCCACACTCATCCTTTCAGTGATCGCCTTTTACAGCCTGCCAGTTTTAATCCCTAAAGAAGCTTCCTACACGCTGAACAAAATCGGTAGAAGTGATATATTTCCTCAGCACTTGAGGAGTTGCTGTCGGTGCGGGCGGCGTGCTGCATGTTAGCGCTGTATCAGAAAGAGCAGCATTTCTCCTAAGTAGTGCTTTGTTATAAGTAGTGCTTTGTTATAAAGTTCATTTGACTGAAAATATTTTGCATGCTTAACTACCTGCTGGTGAATTTTTCTATGCCAAGTAATGTGTCAGGAGCTAGCGGAGCATAGTAAGTTAATTACTTGTGTGCACACTGTGAAGGAAAAGCAAACAGCAAGGCACTAGTGATACGAAGAATGAGACTTCATTTCAGTCACCAGAGATTGTGTTGTTAATGAATCCCTCAATCAGCAGGGAATTGGTAATGTAGATAAGACCAGGTATGGCTGTGTACTGATAGGAAGATTAGTCTCTCAACCAAAACATTGCTTTTAGTGAGGGTTTGCTAATATTAAATAGTTTTTCAAAAGCACCAGTGAGATAGAATAACAGCCTGAATAATTATGGCTGTCTTGAAAAGACACGATGATGATGATCTCCTAATGTGCTCTGCAAACACCATATAAATCCAATATCTTACAGATTTCACAGCTAAGTGATGCACTCCAAATTCCATTTTATGGTATGTGCCACCATGGGCTGTCCAAGTGCTGCTGTGAGTAAACAGGGCAGGGAGTGCTGCATGGGGGCTGGCAGCATCCTGGGGCAGAGAGCAGTGGGTGATGGGACAGGTGGGGAAAAGCCATCCTGGTGACAAAGGCCTTTGGGTGACCTTCCCTAAAGGGATGCTGTCTGGTCGTGCAGTGCTGGAGGAAAGCACACTTATCCCAACTATTTAACATAACATATGGGAAATGGCGGGTACAGAACAAAAATGAGAAGGAATGGTAATAAACTGTTCTCTGCCTTAGCAGGCAGCCCTTCTGCTATAAGTAGAGTACCTCGAGCTGGATGTTAGGGCTGCTTATTGTCTTCATATTTATTCTCACTCCTGATGCTCTTAAATTAATGGTAGAAACATAGACTGAATGTTAATGGTGGCTGAGGGCAGGGTTCATGATGTGTTGTTAAGTAAAAGCTGGCTATCTCCCAGAACCTCTCCCGAGAGCTGTTTTACTGGTGCATATTAGTGAAAGGGACAGCTGGATTGGGAAGTCTCTTCTAAAAGGGATGCCATTAACAACTTGGTTGTTCGAAAGTTGATTTTCACCCAGGAAGGAAAAAAAAGAAAGATGTTTGTCAAAGCATAATGGATGATTTCAGGGGCCGCAGTGCTGCCTGTGATACAATTAAACAGTGCAATTCTCCTGCAGCTGCTGTCCTTGTGTCATGCAAGGACCTACAGGGGATACTGGAAAGCCAAAGGTGACATGTCTTTCAGCAGTGGGTAATTTTACCTTCCTGACTTTATTAGGACTCTTTTTATGTGTGAATTTTAAACTAGAACCGAAGCAACAAGTGGAAGTCATTTCAGTAGCAGGTTTCTTTTGAAATCAAGAGTACTTCCACTCCACCAGTGCCTCTGGATAGCTTTATTGATACCAGCCCTCCCTCCCTTTATACCTTTTCTATATTGTTCTGTGCTCTCTGTGGGTGTTTTATTAACCAGCATCCTGCAAAAGTTCAATAAAAATATACCGTTCTTTTCCTCACTTTTCTCCTTCTGCATTTTTTTTCATGCTGGCTCTCAGAGACAGAGCTCTGGGGAAGGCTCCTTTGGTTGGTTAGGAGGAACAGATGGGAATCAAGAAAAGGTACTGTCTGTTCCCGTACCCACCTAAATTGGAGGTAATTAAGTTACAGTGAGGCATCATTTACGTTAGCAGTTTCTTTGGTGAGATCAAGGCTATTAAGGGTACATGTGAGAAGTAGTAGGATTTCAAGTGTGATGCTTCGAGAAGTAATTGGAACTGCATCTTTCCCAAGTGCAGTGCAGGCAGCCTGGTGCTGGAGTCTGCAGCAGGACAGTTGAGTCTCGCACAGTTACTGTGCTTTTTTTGCTTATTTTGTTCTAATCTCTGTAGCTCTTCCCAAGTTTTGAGCAGTCCTTGCTCTGATGAGACAGGTGAACTTCTCCTTTTTTACGGGAAAGGAATGGAGTGTGTTACTCCTGGTGGTAGGAAGGAGACAGAGAAGCAAGATGGGAATTTGAGATTTCCTGACTTAAATGTCACAGCTTGTTACTGTCACTGTCATTCAGCATCCATCTCCTGAACCGCTGGGCTTGGCAGTGCGGGAGCAGTGATGTTTGAGCAGGGCCTAAGTCAGGCTCTCCAACAAGCCACGGTCCCTGGCTTTAAGAAAACTTGCTGCCAGGAAGAGGTTCCTTAGCCCACCATGGCTGCGCTGGGTGCTCCTCGTGCCTCCATCCTGCAGCCCAAGGTCTGCATGCAGAGGGGAATGCACAGCACAGCAATCCTCCTTCTGGGGCCTTCACCTCTGGCAGGGGATTCTGCAATTAGCTCCACGCCAAATTTGGGTCCTCTTTCCACAAATTCTTCTTGAAGCTCTCCATCACACAGCTCTAGGGTGGGGAAGGTTTCTGCCCTTCCTCTCATTTCCTCTAGTTTATTTTCTCAGAGCTTTTCCTGTGCCATGCTTTCTTCTTGGAGTAGCCCAGATGGGACCATGACTTCGATCAACATTAGATGTGCTTGTGTTCATTCTCGATCCATTTAATTCCATGAAACACCAGGCTTATTTCTCCTTTTATCTTTGGCTATTTGGAAGAGCTGGCAGCATTGGGATGTAGGGCATGTGCTGCTGGGTTTTCCAGCTGAAGAGGAGAAGATGCAAGGTTGTTACTCAGGGGGTTCAGGCAGCCCAGGAGGAATGTATGCTTCGAAGCCTGAGGTGCTGCACATTGGGCTGCTGCCCCTCACCTTACATCGGTCAGCTGCGAGGTTTGGAGGCAGGAGCTGCATGTTACGTGGGGCCCTTCCTTCCTGCCATTCTGGGGCACTGCAGCAATGCAAGCATTTCTGCTGCCAGTGATCATCACACAGCTATTGCTCTGTAAAGGGAAAGGAGCACAGAGAGAGGCGTAGCCTGTCTGTGGCACCCACTGCAGAAGCACGGCCTCCTCCCAGAAGCACCAACTGCTGTCGTTGGGCGGCTGCATTGATTCGCAGTGCGTCTTTATTCGGGGATTTCCATCAAGATTTATACTTTTTTAGATTATATTTACGAAAAAATGTACTTTTATGTCTATCTGTAGCTTTCATGGGGTTTTACTTAACAAGCATAGGGACAGGGGAAAGTTAATTTACAGTGTCTTCATATAAATTAATCTTCTGTTTTCTCCTTGTAACGTTAGTTATCACCTCGTTTATTACACACGTCTCAGGGGTGAGCAGCTTTAAAAGGCCGCAGACAGTTACGAAATGAATGGTGTGAGATGTCAGATACATTTATTAAAAATGAGAATTAGGAAAAGCAGAGGATGTAGACGTATATTGCCGCAGTCACTTGCCACCAGCAGGCATTTCCTACCCCAGAGCTTATCCTCCCGCTCTGGGACTTCTGCATATTAATTTCATTGATATTATTATGCTCTGTGCTCACTATAAGGTAAACATTTTTGAAGTGTAACTTACGGAACTCAGCAGCTCATTAGCAGTGTCTGTCAAGGGTTCGTTATCCAACACCCGTTAAAAAACCCCAAACTATTTTGCCAGCACAGCTGAACTTCGTACCGCTTCCACTTCTGCGTGGAGGGAAATTATTCACATCGCAAATGCAAACCCTAATGTCTGTGGAAGAATCTTGCTTTAGTTATTATGCTTTCTCCAGTTGATTGGGAGCTTCCTGCAGCATTCGTCGCAAGGTCCCGGGGTTTCCTGCTGTTGGGCCTTCATCATATGCTGTGCCGCCAGCAGGCTGAGAGGGATGGTGGGAGCTTCATGCAACATTCATTGCAGCCTCACTTTGCTGGGGAACAAAATTAGGATCCAGAAAGTATGTATATGTATGTGTGGAGGTGTATGTGAAAAGCCCAGTGTGACTGTGTGATACAGGTGTTCACGTACACGCTGAGGAATGCAATGGTTTTGAAAACGTTCACTAAAACTGTTTGCCAAAGATAATTAAGGGTTAGAAGGTTTAATTAAAGAATCCAGCAATAACTGGAGCATCTGTGGGCATTTAGAAGAACGCACACCTCTCTCACTTTGGGTTTTAGAGCGGCAGACGTTATAGGGCAGTTTATTTTAGGAGCGCTGTTTAAAGGCTTTCTTTGCATCTGCCACATTTTGGCAGTGAGACAGTGTCCCTGATACAATCCGTTCTGAAGATGAGCTTTGCTTTTGAAGCCCATGGCTGGATGTTCCTGTAGGTGTGGTGGCACCAGTGCAGAAAGCAGAAGTGGGGCTGGAGCTTCTGATGTTGCTGCTAGCATTGCTCAAAGGTTATCTAAATCCAAACCCTTTTTGTTCTGTCTTCCTGCATTTGTGTACGTTCCAACAACTGCCGGTTGAGATACCCCTTATCAGGAATTGTTCTTGGAGAAAATTTTTCGGCTTCTTTCAGTTCTCCAAAATCCTGTCCTTGGCTGCTTGCAGCTCTGCCCTGCCTTACGCACTCCATCCTGTGCTGTGTTTGCAGGCTGGGTGATGCTTACACCTGTCTGGGCCTCAGCGAGCTCCTCAGGACCTTGCTCTCTGAATTCAGGCTCATTTTTCAAGCAGTAATTGGAATTTTCTGCAAGCACGAGTGTCTGGTGTTAAACAGAGTGATGACAGGGAGTAATAAAATGAAAAACCCTTTTCCCTCGGGGTAGGAAATCCTGAAATCTTTGTTCAAAACAGCACTGTGAACTCTAACTACGTGCTCTTTTGCCATCTCTTTGAGTTTGGTACACCATCATTTTACAGCAACTTTTCCCCCTAATAGAATGATTCAGCAACTTGATTGCTTTCTCTGCAATGTGAAGGCCCCTGGAAGATGCCACTGATTTTTATACCTTTTCCCCTGCAGCCTCATGGTAAGTTACTCAGCTGGAGCCCAGTCAGTCATTCAAATAATTATTTCCTTCCTTATATATACCTTATATACCTTATATACCGCCTATAGGCTTCATCCTGCAGGATTCTCTTTATTTCTTCCTCCTCAGAGGAAGCTGGAGGTCAGGGCATGAGGGGAGGCTGCTCTGGCTCTGCTGTGCCTGCTTGAGTGGTGGAAGCACCCACCTTGGTCCCCTCCAGTTATTTCTAAATGGCAAAAATTATGAGGAAGATTTGGTTTATGGCATCAAGTAACACTTCTCATCTTCAGAGGTTCACATCCTTAGCATTGCTGAGTTGGTTGGGCAGGTTGCTGCCATCCAAAGAGTTACCAAGCCACTGCTTAGTGCATCTTCTGCCCTTTTTTGGATGAGCTTCCAAACATCCTGTGTCCTTCTGAGTCAGCAAGGGGAGAGCGCTGCTACTTCATGTGAAATCCAGGCGTGCTGCCCATGGTGTAGCTCCTGCCTCGTATGAGGGTGACTTCTGTTGGCATGGGAAATAGCAGTGTGTGAGGGAGCAGTGTGAGCCACCCGCAGGTGGGGCAGTGAGGACAAAGTAGGGCCAGAAGCGAGGATAGATAAAAGCCTTTCTGCAGTGCCGTTTTCCTTATGGTTCTCTGCATATCTGCCTTGCAGGTAACTGCTGATGAATGATCTCATGCGTTAAGCTGATGGGATAGGATGCCCTCATGAAGTTACAAAGCTAATTTGTCTTAATCACAAGAAGTGTGAGGGATTTGGGTTGCTTTGCAGTGATGGCTACCATTTTCATTCCAACATAAAGAGTTTAAAGGTATCAAATACATTTGCCTGATAGATTTTTGTTTTTTAAGGAAGATGAATTAAAAAAACATAATCAAAGAAGACGAGCAGCTCTTTTCATGCTGGACACGAAGTTTAAAGTCCCATTTTTGTGAAAGTGTTAAAAATAAGGAAAATTAAGAAAAAGAAGTGTTCATTTTTCTGCCTTTTTCCAATGAATGATCCAAATCAGATTACTCATAAATAGCTAATGTCTGTCAAACTACATCTGGATGTTGGTATCTGTTGCACATCAGTCTGAATTCGTATAGCTGATGCATTAACTGGAAGTGATTTAAAATCAAGAAAATGCCAGTGGTTATGATAAGAGATCGTTTAAACAAAAGATTTGTGGAGGAAAAAAATACAGAAGTTTTTATAAAAGCTTTAATTAGCTTTTGGTATAAAAATTATTTTAATGGGTTTTCTTTAATGAAGACTGCTCATTGTTTAGGTTGTACAGCAACAGGAAGGAAAAAAGGAATCTTGGGTTCTATTTAAAGAGCAGCCTGTGAATTAAAAAGCTATTAAAGATTCTGCAGTCATTTAGGGAATGATTTTGCATGAGAAAAGATTGCTGAATCCTAGGGAGCATCGTGTTGCTTTGCATGAAGCTGGGCGATGACATCTCCATGCTGTCAGCAGTATGCCCAGCTCTGGGATGGACACTGCTGCGTCCACCTCTGCTTGCACGTCGTCTCCACGTGTTGTGTGTTAACACTGGTTTGGTCTCTTCTCTTGTTTGGGTTTTGAAAACTGAGTTATTTGTCAACTCTCCAAAGGTCGATTCTAATTCATTCCAAATTTTATTTGATTAAAGCCATCGTGCTCACGGTTGGAAAAATGAAATGCAAACAGCCGTGAGTTACTCTGTCTCAGATGGGTAAATGTCACGCACGGAACGAAAGGGCTTTTTTGCTAGGTTTAAGTGAAACAGAGTCTTTATTTAGTGTCATGCTTTAATTTATTTATTTAAAAGCATTTATTTAAAGTTCCAAAAAACAAAGAATTCAATAAAGCAAGACAGGTGCAACTGCAAATGATTAATGATATAATTCTCGGTACTTTATAAAGTGTCTAACACTGAGGAGATTTATACAGTGCAGAATGGCAATTGTGCTTTGATGGAAGGAATAGGTAATCAATACCTGCAAGCTTAGAAAAAGTGTTCTATTTCCTCCTCTAATGATATAGGGTTTTTTGCAAGGCAAGGATGTCTGGAGCATGAGACACTTGGAAGAAGAATTAATTTGAAATCTGTAGTGGAAGATCAGTTTCAATTAAAACTGCACTTGAATGTCCATGAAACAAGCAGGCAGTTAGGCTTAAGCCTGATGGCTACCAGCAGTAAATGAATCCCACTGCACTCTTCCCGATTAAGTTTTGTTACGCTTATTTTCTCTGGGTAGGAGATAGAGTTTATTTACTTTGGTCTCAAACTCAAAACTAAAAATATCCTTCTTTCCTGCCTCCCCAGCCCTGCCTCATCCTACTAATTGTTGGAGCTGGGCTGCTGAGGTTGTGGCCTCTATTTCTGCCTGCCATCGCTGCCATAACGGTGTGGGTCATATTGCATGGAATGCTTTGCATATCAACAAGTTCCGAGAGAAATTAATGAAAAATGCGACCATTTGTACATCCTGTGCTGATTTTAACTAGCAGGTCTTGAACCTCTAAATCAGAGCTTAGCCTTGCGGCTGTAATTTGGGATGTCAGGACTTGTAGTCACAGCTGCAGTGCTTGGTTGGGGTTCTGAATTGCTGAGTTTCATTGCATTCGATTTTCCTTTAATAATGCAGCACCAGTACGGAAACATTTTATGCATGGAAACGAATGCTATCACATGAGGATAGCAGATAGCACTAGGCTTTTTGGGGTAAATTATAGATTTAGAACCAAGTGAAGCTACTGTATTTATAGAAAAGAGATGTGTTGCTGTATTAAACTAATTCCAACGAGTTAAATTGGAAAAAGAAGACAGTGTGTTCTGATGGTTTTGGGTGGTTTTTTTTAAGTGATACAAAGATTGGAAAAAGAACTGGAAAAAGATGTGTTTGCTGAGGTTTTTTTTAAGTGATACAAAGACATTAAAGCTTTTAGAAGTCAGTGCTGGGAAAAAATACGTTTCAGCAAGAGTCAGTGCAGGTACGTAAGTCACTGGAGGTTTTAACTCGTCGTGGTGCTTTGTTTGCTTGTTTACCCTTATGGCTTATTCTATTCATTTTGACAAGACAGTTTTCAGTGCAAATTGGTTGAGAGCTGGCTACTCTTCAGAGGGAAAAAAAAAAGCCTTTGTGGCAAGATGCATGGAGGTAACCCTACAATCCCTGTTAAAATAAGTTGGCTTATTCAAAATTACAATCTCCCCATTGACTGAAGGGTCACCGAAATGCTTACAGGAATGTGAGTGCTCAGCTTCCTTTGAAAGCACAGCTGAAACCACTGCGATAGCCTCTGTGAGCAGAGTGCTTTTGAAAAGCTCACCCTATGTTTACAACAAAGCCAAAAATGAGAGCTGGCAGGTTTGATGATTTGGGGCGCTACTGAACATTTTAAAGCAAATTCCTAAATTTCATGGAATAAATGCATGGTTGTGTGGAAAGTAAATCTGAATTGCCAGTTAATTCACTGCAAAACAATTGCTAAGAGCATTCTGATTCAGGAGAAAAAAAATGACTACAAGTGGAACACATTTAGTTTTCCCCATGTAGGGCTTTTAATAATTTTGTTCTCCTTAGTTGCGGTACATTGGGAAATTAACCGAAAGTGGCTTTTGCTGACAATACAAGTTGAACAATGAGATAAATGAAACTGAGCTTTTTTTAACCTGGGCAAATGATGTGAGTGATTTTTAAAGGGCGTTGCAATTTTGCTTAATTGTAGTTGAAAATAAAACACTTTCATGTCGTTTTGGTTCCCATTCAGCGTTTGCACGTGATGGGTACTGCACAACATCTTGTTACTGATTGACTGTCCTGCAGCAGCCCAAGGGAAAGTGGGGAAAGTCATCTTACACTCAGACACGCATTGGAACCCTGCGCCAATGGAGCTGGCCTTCACAACCACTGGGGTTGGATGGCACTCATTGAGAATGCGTGTTTCTCAGATGCTGGGGTAATGAATGGTGCAGCATTTGCTGCTGCCTGCCTGTTGAGCAGACGTGCTGACTGGGTAGTTCAGAAGCATACAGCAGGTGTGGCATCTGAGGGCCTGGCGGAGCGGGGGTCAGCCCTGCCCTGTAACTTGGCTGTAGTGGATGAGGGAAACCTCTTCCCTCCCATCACCAATTTCTCTATCTTTGAGTGAGAATAATGGGGGCCTGCTGTGAAGCTCTTCAGGAACTGTAAGTGAGGAGTGCTTTGGAGGAACTGTGTGCTGTTATTTCAGGAGCTTAAACCGCTGTTTGCACTCCCAGGAACATAATCTCTTAGTCTCTGTTAATACAATTTAAGAGTTGGAGTGGGAGGTCATAAGAAAAACGTGAAATTCACTGGAGATGATCCTCCGTGTGCAGAGGTTCCTGGTGTTGTATTGCGTCTGGAGCTGGTGTGTGCTGGGAAATGCGAGGTCTTTGTCTGAAACCTTTTCGTTCCACTTGTTATTCTTATTGACTGTTCTTGCTGGAGAGCTATGGGATGGGCAGAGCGAGTGCGGGCGGTGGCAGGCAGCTTCTGCGGGCTGAGCAGAGCGTGGTGCCGCTGCCTCTTGAAGCGCTGTGCCACTCTGTGATGGATCACTGCCTGCCTTCCCATGGCAGTGGGGCCAGGGCAACCCCACTGCAAAGTTTAGCTGAACAGGGGTTAGGGACCGAGATGGGGGTTAGGGACCAAGATAAACACACCAAGAAGTGATCTGGGGCAGGTGAAAGCTCCAGAAGAGGGGTAGGAACTCTGCACCTCCTGTCACTGTGAGTTGGGTGTACAGATGTGACAACAGCCACTTCAGAAACCACTTAGAAACACTTCAGTGCATGATGCTGAGTGCATCAGGACCCGCCGTACACCTGGTGTGCTGGGGACAGAGGCTGCTCTGACGTCGCTCCTCAGTGCTGCAGCTCTTCCCTTGCTGTCCTCTATGGCAGCCAGCGATGGCCTCGCCAGTACAGATGCACAGATGGCTTTTCAGAGCCTAAACTCCTCCCGGCTAATAAGTAAAACAGACAAGTTGTGTAAGAAGAGCACCAAAAAGTTACAGCATTTTCCTGGCAGATCATTGTTGTCTTTACTTCCTCCAACAAGAGATGTCTTTTTATCCTTTGCTGTTTTCTTCAGATTTACTAATATCCTATTTGTTTAATTCTTTATTTTCATTTTTTTTTTTTTCTGGCTTCAAAGCCTCCCAAAGAAATGAGATCATTAATAAAGATCATATTATCTAATTAGAGCATTGTAGAAGAGCAAGTTAATGCCTAGCTGGTACATTGTGTATCTCTTCTAAGAAGGTAAATGCATACTCATATATCATGGCTGAAGCTTTAGGAAAGTTCCTGTAAACCCATGCTAATTCGTAACACACGCATGAGAGGAACTTGGGAATTGCAGGCAGTTTTATAGAATAGTAATTAAAAAAAAAAAAAAGAGGTATTGTTTGTCACTGCCAGAGGCGAAGTTTGAGTGCTGCATGAAGCTAATGGTTTTTGATCTCTTCATAAGTTTACAAGTCTTAACCTCTTTCAGATGCACGAAGTGTAGCAGCAGTGATGTTACCTGGGGAGCCTAACGATTCATCCTCTTACTTAAGTGTTATCCAGGATTAAGGTGCCGCGGGAATGTTAATTTAATTTGCATTTGTTAACAGGTACCTATGGTCCCGAGCACTGGGTTACTTCCAGCGAGAAGTGCGGGGGGTCCCACCAGTCTCCCATAGACATCGTGGACCATCAGGCTCATGTTGGAGATGAGTATCAAGAACTGCAGCTCGATGGTTTTGACAATGAATCTTCTAACAAGACGTGGATGAAAAACACGGGAAAAACGGGTACGTTCTCTTCTGTTTGTCTCCATAGCCTGCCTGCAGTCAATTAAAAATTCAAGCCATGTCCCACCCTCCTCCTCTTTCATTGTTCTCTTGTTTGGGGTTTGCTTTTTTTAATAAAATACAATTTTCCAGCAGCTGCCTCCTATCCCTGCCTTTGCATTCTGTGCAAAGCGACTTCTGCAGATTGATTGTAAGGTTCATTTTTTGAGGGTGGTGGTTTTTTTCACTTCCCCGTATAAAATAATTCTCTTGGTAGTGAGTTGTTCCTCAGAATAAAAGGCTGTATGAGAGCTTCAAGGTGTAACCTTGAGTTATCAGCTTTGGGAGGCTGAAACATCTAATCCAAAGGAACGCTGAGATGCAAGGCTCACACTTTGTAGGAAAGGGGAAGTTTTAGAAATCGGAAGGTTTTGGAGAAGAAAGAGCAATAAGCGCTCAAAGTAGCGGGAGCTTATTAATGTGTTTCTGATATGATTAGAGTGCTGTGTTCTTCACTGAACTGAATCCTCTTCTGCTCTGTCTGTTCTGGCTTCCAGAGAGAAGAACAGCGAGAATACTGCTTATTTTTACCAAAACAGTTCACCGAAAGGTCAAGGTTGATTTATATGCAAAGCTGCATGCATTTGATTACTCTTTAATTCTAAAAATGTAAAAAGCAGAAATTAGAAGGCCATCCTCTTCATTTGACAAGGTCAAATATTTTTAGGGAATTGGATTAAACCGCTAATTAATTCAATTTTATTTATTGGAAGTATATTTTTATCTTTATTAACATTCGACATGCGTGTCTGGAGTGCTTTAGGTAACAGGTTCCTCATCAGAGGTTTGCGAGTGAACCCGGGGTGTGGACCTGCTGTGGTTTGCATGCAGCTGTGCCCGCAGCCTGACCCATTGCTCCCACGGGTCTTTGGGTGTGAGCCACCGGGTGCTTTGGACCCAGTTGCAGGAACTTAGTGGGAGACATTGCCCCTCAGCTGGGGAGGACGCAGGCTGGGATCCTGCTTTCTTTCACTGCAAAGCAAATCTGGTTAATGTAAACCACTGTTTTTTTAATGCATTACTGAGGGTTTTTTTTTTTTTTTTTTCCCAGCTTTGCTAAGAAATGCTCCTGTTTGCTCTCAAATCCTGACTTTGTTGCCCTTTGTAGCAAAATGAGGTTCAGGGGAGGCTGAATGCTGTGGAAATTTGGTGCTTAATTAATCTATACGTGCTATGTACCCTGCACTTTTGGTCACAGAGCAGCATGTGTAGTTACCAGCAATAAATGCAATTAGAAATACCAAGAAAAACTGATGGTGCTTTTCTTCCAAGAGAAATGCTAATACTGTATGGTAAGTATAATAGGAACATATTGCTGCATGTATAATAGGAAACCATGCAGAACCAAAATGTGCCAGTGAGTGTTCCAGTCTTCACGCAGTTGGCAGTGAAAGCTTTATCTTCAATCTCCTCTGCTGGGTGATTTTAGCACTGCTACTGTCTTTGATTTCCTCACCCACTGGGGTGTGGATTTTTGCTGACAAGTAACTGCTTCCTTCTCAGGGCAACAGTAACTATCGTTGCTCTTGGGCAACTTACAGATTTTGCTGGTTAGGCAAAGACTCTCTTTGCCCTGCTGTCATCCGTGACTCTTCTGCTGAACTCTTAACTCCTCCCTTGATTTATCACATTCCATTCCCTTGGTTTGCTGACCTTTGGAAGAAACTTGTCAGGGATTACTTTTTAAGGTACTAAGTGGTACAGCAGCAAACCAAGTAGGATGTTTTGGCTATGGGCAGAACATAGAAGCAAGTTGTGCTGGTTGTGATGTGTGTTGGCAGCAGTCTTGGAGTAGATGACCACAGGAGACCTTCCTGTTGCTGACTGACAGTAAGCTGCATTTCAGTTTAAGTAGTGGTGATGGAAGTAGAGGGCATTTCACTGCAGTTAATGACTGGTTAAAGGAGACCAGGGTCTGAGGAAAAACCAAAGGCCCTTGACTTTGATGCTCATTAACTGGCAGGAAATACATCGTGTGGGTTATTGCTACTCAACTGGTAGTTTTTTGTTTATTAGAATAGAGCAATAAGTTACTTCTATGCTTTTAAATATTAAAAAGTAAAAGGCAGTTTTGATTTGTTGTGCTCTTTCCTCCTTTCTCTCCATATCATCTAAAGGGCAAGCAATGTGCAGGACACAGAACTTCATTCAGAAAATGAATGTACATTCATTACGCCTCTGCCTCAACCAGAAACACTTTGCATGGGATTACACTGACAAAAGCACTAATGTGGGTTTCATCACCATGGAAGCTGGCTCCCAAGTGGTAAAGATTACTTGGAGAGTTGAGACACCTTTCATGGTTGTTGTTGCGTGTGCCACCTTGTAATTAAGTGTTAGCTGGTGTCAGCTGGGCCTGAGGCTGATGGGGCTTCTGGGCACTGCCTTGTGGGAGTAGAGCATCTGTGGGAGCAGTTCCCTCGCCAGTAGTGCATGCACTGCAGCTTTACCCCTCCTTGGATCACTCAGAGCTTCTAAAGACTCTGATAAACTCACAAATATTGGTGCCAGAGGTGTGTTTGGGTACTCTTTGTACCTTGTGTGTGTCTCAGGCTGGGTCAGAGCTGCTCTGGTAAGGCAAGGGAAGAGCTGCTTTGTATCCAGGCTTGGTTTTGCTCTCAAGAAGGTGCAAGATGCGCAGCTCCACCCCTGGTCCTGCAAACTTCATCGCACGATGGTGATCCTGATGGTTGTGCACCACCTACTTTGTTTTTAAAATCTCAACCATACATTAATTTTAAGCCTAGTAGTTGCGGGAGGGTTAATTCCTTCCTGTGCGCTCTGCATGACTTAAGGGATAAAAGCAGTGGCTCCCAAAACCCAGTTTGGGTGTTCCAGTCCCTAATACCAGAAATCACATGGAGAGGGGAGGGAAACCTCCATGCTAGTGGCAATAAGGAGGTGCTGCTAAGATAGGACGGTGCTCAAACATGCGTTGTAGAGCTCAGCAGTGTAAGGAATTCTGTAAAATGAACAATTAGATGAACATTTCAGATTGTACATCCTCCTAATTATCCTTTTAATTATTCATCTAAAACAAGTAAAATGACCCCTGACAGAGAGCCATAAATGATTTAGGAACTATCAAATATTTATTAGATGCAACTGAATCCCCACAGAGATTTTTAACAGATGCACACAAATCTGCTTTCCTGTATTCTTTAAGTCCTCCAATTTTGTCTGTGGAATTTCGAACCAATTGAGTGAGGTGTTTGGTATCTAAAATACTGCTGAGCTCATTGACAATTTAGTAAGGGAAGAGGGGTGCTTTTAGTCACTTGAGCAGTGGTGCTTTTAGTCACTTGTGTTTCAGAGTTGATGTAAGGATGCAGCAGTACCTGGGCTATGCAGTCAGGGTCCTACAGCCTCTAGAGTTCCCACACAAATGCTTTGATGCAAAGGAATGAGAACTCATGGAAGAGCCCTGTGATGTCACTGGTGCAATTAATAAAGACCTGAACATCACATGCACATCAACATTTAGATGGCTTTAATATAAACAATTTGATGTTTAGATGTTTCTTAGTTGCAGCTGAGGTGGAGCTGCTGTAGCCCACAGTCTGTACTGGCAGGGAGCAGCCCTGCCATGGCAGACAGCCCCACCTGCAGCATGAAGTGATTCACCAGCAGAAGAATAGCTCCTGGTTCACAACCAGCCTCTAGATTTTTTCCAGCAGTGAATAAAACCCTCCCCGTTACATAATAAAAATGGTTTTATATTAATGTTCCTGTTGTGATGACACAGCTGGATTGAGAACAGAGAGAAATCCTTGTGGGTTGAGCTCTTCTCATTTAGGAAAAAAAAACCAAACCAACAACAAACAGCACAGCTTCAATCACAGGATTCTGGGCAGAGCAAGCAGTGGTCAGCAGTGGCTTTTACAAGAACAAAATGCTACTTTTAGTTCTGTTTTTAATCACCAGTTTTGCAAAGAATGAGCGGAAAGGATTCTGTAAGGAGTCCTTATTAGGAGTTCTGCACGTTAAAGATGGGAGGTGCTAGAAGAGGGGGTGATCGTGTAGTGAGAGCAGTGGACAGGGATGTCAGAAAGCTGGGTTCAGTTCTTGGTGGGACTGTAATCCTTCCCGTAACATGTACCATTTTCTACCATATGACTTTGCTCTCTGTTTGCACCTACAGCTTCTACTGTTGCATAAAATATAAAGGCTTTTCAGAAGTGAAAAGAAATCACAAAGAAGATCCTTTTGACCCTTACTGAACTGTGTAACAGTAATGTCAGTTACTGTGAAAAAAAAAGAAGAACCAAAACAGTTCTGATGTGGGGCTTCTCATCAGTGGGTCTCAAAAAAGTTAGTCACTCTCCCTGTTTTACAGAAGGGAGGAGCAGGGAGGTCAAGGAAGGTACCTGCCGCGTCCAGCAGTAGAGGGGCACAGGGCACAGGCCCTTTTTCCCCTGGTAACTTAGAGGAAATGCAACAAACAGCAGATCCATTCTTCTAACTGGTTATCTGCACACCCTCACTGAATCACAGGGCCAAGCAACGTGGTCAGCCATTAGTCCCTGCAACCACATTAAATGGTTCTCGAAGAAGTTTGCCATTTCATTTTTAATCAAAGCCCAATGGTAAAAACTGCTTGCAGAATTTGGACTTGGTGATTTTATGTGGCCCATATAATCACTTCCATGATTAGCCAGCATCACATTTAGCTTTTTCTTTTTTTTTAACCGGTCCCTGTGAGGAGGATAATGATGACCTCATGTTTTACTTGCATTAGAAGAAATATTCTAATATAATGAGCAAAACCTATAAGTGCTTCAAAAAACTGTGCTAAGGTCTTTCTCCTTGTTCTGTGTGTGCAGTTGCTATCCTGCTGAAGGACGATTACTTTGTCAGCGGCGCCGGGTTGCCAGGCAGATTCAAGGCAGAGAAGGTGGAGTTCCACTGGGGTCAGAGCAATGGATCAGCAGGCTCTGAGCACAGCATCAATGGCAAGAGGTTCCCCGTTGAGGTGAGTGGAAAGACATGTGCTTCTGTTCTCCAAAAAAAAGTGAAATCAGAATGTATTGCTGTAGTTTGAGATGGCTGTGAAATAGGGCAATGTTTCCTTCAGTGAACATATCACTTTCAAGGCCCTTCTGGCCCTCACAGCACTCTATCTATCATCTCTTATGTGCTTTTGCAATGTCAGCTCTGAGCTCTGCTTTGCTTGCATTGCTAGCTCTCACGTCCCGTGGGCTGAGTTTCAAACTGCCACTTTTCTGGTTTCTCCCATAAGCTCTCCGTGTGTGGGAGGATCTCCTTGCAAATATCTGCAAAGTGACTTCATTGTCCTCCAAATCCTTTCTTTCCCAGGATGCTTACAAAAAGTAGCTAGCAGTGGTTTGGGAGCCATTGTGCCTCAGCTGCTGCCTTTCATCGGCACTGCTTCCTTGCACACGTGCGGCCCTCTAGCCACATTCAAGGTTTTGCACGGTGTACTAAAGCAGACTTTATCTGGAATTACTCCTTCTTGTTGGTAATCAGATGAGTGCTTTCAAAGCAAGACGTGTCCCACTGTGGCATGTGGCCATGACCAGTTTGTGGGGTGTTCTACTTGCCCAGAAGGCTCACATGGACAGACGTGGTTTTCCTGCGAGCTGGGCCTTGGGAGAACTTGATTCAGGCCCCAGCTTGTCATAGTGTGTCCCGTGTGACTTCAGCCAAGTCCCTTTTTCAGAGCGTGGAAACGGGATCCCAAAGCACAAAGGGGGTTGTAATAGACCCTAAAAAAATGCAGTTTACATCTTTCTGCTGCAGCTGTCCCAGTGCATGAGTTAGAGCATTTTTGCCTCTTGCTAGCACCTGAGCCTGTAGGTTGGATGGTCTGAGGCAGAGATTTATTGGTTTGTTTATTTATTGCAAGGTTTTTCTGACAGCTTCTGGCTTGATGCAGCTGTGATTTCTGGTGACAGCCCCCCCAGGCATCCAGAGCATGGGCCCGCCAGCCTGCCCTGTCTGCCTCAGTTGGCAGTGCTGCTGTTTGTCACTTGGGGTGGTGGAAGAAGCACCGTGGAAGTCTCCAGGCAGCTCCTCTTCTGAAACTTCGGGGAGTAGGGCATTCTTTTTTGGAATCAGAAATAGTATTTCCGCTGCACAAACCCTTTCTTATGATGTCAAGGCTATCTGATGCTGGCTTGATCAGTAGAAGTTACTTTGGGGGGGGGAAATTCTTAAGAAATGATTTCCCTTTTGTTTAAATATCCTTTATTTACTTGTCAGCTGTTTGGAATGCTTATTTTGTCTGCTTTAAAATTAAAAAGAAAAAAAAACAATCTGCCCTTCTGAATTCTGTCCCTGTTTATGAATGCTGTGCAAAATAATTTGCTATATCAGACAGGTTCGGTGTTAATCCTAATAATGAAAATGTAATTTTCCAAGTGATTTGTATTCATTGCAATGGCATATGAGCCTCCGACCTCTGACCTTTCTGAGTATGAATGCGTTCAGCAGGATTCCCACAGATCTTCCTTTACTGTTTTTTTAAAGGAAGAGCGTTTTCCTAAGCAAGCCTTTCCCTATTCCTTTCCTATGTACCACCTTCGAAGATTTCCAAAATTTGTCTATTTCATTAAATCCTGTGCTGGAAAGGATTTTCTTGGGTAGATTTTGAGGGGTGCTCAAAATATCCAGTGGGTCGATGGTGATAAAACTGTTTTCTACTCACAAAAGTAGTTCACACAGTTGAGATTTTGCCTCTCGAGCAGTAACTGCACACGTGTGCATGGGGCAGCTTTGAATTTGGAACACTAATTGTAGTTCAGCGTGCAACTGCCCAGCGCTGGCAGATCTGTGCCAGAGATGCTGTGTTTCATTTCAGAAATAACATGTCTAGGTAGGCTGTGGAAAGGAAAAAAAGCAAAATCCCATCCCACAGAAAGTAAAGCCCAAATCAGTCTGACTGTTCTGAGTCCCTGGGCAGAGGGAAGGGTTGTAAGGAGTGCACACAGGTTCTGACGTGTCAGGTCTGCAGCAGTTACGGTGGAAATGCAGTTGAAAGCAAACATTTTCTGAGTCTAATTGAGAAACCAGATGTGGACTGTGTAAAACCCATTGGTTCCAAAGCACATCCCAAGGGAGCGCAGATAAATCAGCATCTTCCATAGACTCTGCTCTGTACGCCTGAAGTTTGGATGGTTTTTTCCTCTGGGAAACAAACTGCTTGCTGATAGCCTTTTTTTCTTGAAGAGGATACAGAAAGTAATTAGAAATGTCAGAAATAATACAGAGCATTATTGTTTGACCATGTTGTTTGGTTTTTATTATTACAACTAATGTGTCAGATGGTAAGGCTGTCTACGTTAATTGGTTTCCTTCATTGAAGCCCATCTGGATCATATTTTTTTTGTGATTTATACGTTAAATTAGTTGGTAAGATATATGAGAACGTCCTTTTGTTTCCTACTTTAAAGGCATGTTGGATCAAAGGCGTATTATCTTGCAGTACTTTTTTGCATGTGTAGCATATTGTGATTCCTTTTTAAACCATGGCATATGTAATGGTATTCTAAATGGTTTCCTTCGTTATATGGTCTTGATTGCTTATTTATTGATTAGATTTTCCTTGATGATAGTTTATCCTTATGAAGTCATTATGAACTTGGCTTTCTCTGAAGTACCATTTACGAGTGGAGATGAACACATGTCTCAAACTTTTATCCATGATCAGAGGCCAGTCCGTGATACCAGGCCTGGTCAGCATCGGCTTCCCGTTTCTTTTTCCTGCTCCTTGCCATTTTTGCATCCTGATCGGTGAGATCAATAAAACTAGTGCTGCGATGCTGAAGATTAAAGCAAGACCATTAGTGCATTGCTGTGCAAGTGGAGCGTGAATCCTAATGAGGATGTGGGCTCTCTGCCAGTTTAGAAAAAGTCTCCCTCCTTTTCTCTTCAAGTCAAGAAAAGTTTTTGACATTGCAGTCTCTAAATTTTAATGAATTGCTGACTCCTTTGTATTTTGTTATTGTTCTTCTCCGTTATAATTACTCGGGTTTTTCTTTTGCTTTCTGAAGTTGAGGTTCTACAAACAAAGATGCAAACGCCAGAAACCATTTAAACGGCCAAGTGACAAAACTGCAGTAAAGAAGCAGAGCTTCCCCCAGGCCAGGAGAGAACCCAGGTTCCCCTCATTAGAGCCAAGAGGAATAATTGCAGCCCTTTCATCTCCAGTGCCACCGGCTGGCTCCCAGCCCTGCCTGCTGCAGGCCGTGCTGGTGGCGTGGGGGGAAGCCCAGCGTTCAGAGCTGACACAGCAGCACTGCGCTGGAGATGCTCACTGCCACCATCCCAGCATTGCTGGGATTCTGAGCCGCCTCGTACTCATTTTTATGCAAAATGCTGATTATTTCTGTGAAGAGCAGAAATCAGAAGAGTGATTTTAATCATGACTGTGTTAATTTGATGTGAGCTTTGGCTGTTTATGAGCTTTCTCTTTAATGGCGCTAATTGTCAGTTATAATGTGAACACCATTATATAGTAATATACAGTAATTTATTTAGTAAATGAGAATCTTATTCCAAGGACCATACTGCAATATGCCATAGAGACCTCATCTCTTTAATCTTACATGAACAAACTTGCACTTTCTAGGCCAAATTGGTTATAGGAACATCAGCTTGGCTTCTGGAAAGCAATGTGCTTTTGTTGTACCCACATGCACCAGCATGCTTTTTTTTTGGAGATCTCTAGTTCTTCATTTAAAACAAACAACAACAACAACAAAATACACAACCCAAAAAGAAAACCAAACCCACAAAGCATTCCAGCAGAAAATGAAGAGCTAGCACTCTTTCATGTTGAGTAACGAGCTTTTATGTTACAGTGATTGATTCATTTCATGAAATTATTATTATAAACAATCATTTGCATTAATAATTTTTGCTCTCCTTTAAGCATGTTCCTCAGAAGACCTTCCAGGTTCTAATGGTATCTTTGTTCTTGCTATTTCTTTGATTTTCTTCCTTTTCCCCTTGAGTATACACACTAACTTCAGCACTGTGTAGATCTCCAGCTAGTTGCTCTAATTTGAATGCTCAGATCTCCTTGCCAAAGGTTATCACCATTCACTATCTTACCTCTCATTATATCACTTAAATTCTCATGTTTTATATTATCACAGACGGAAGACAATCAATGTTGTTAATGTAGAAAAGATGTGTGGTACTCAGTGCACAAAAGCCTTTATTACAGGGTACGAACTGAGTCTAGCTCGTGTTCTGGGGGTCATCCTGAACGGTAATTCTTTCTGTGATCTCTAAAGTGTCGCCTACTGAATTTCTCCAGGCTTTTGTCCACCCGTGGATGATGGGATATATACTACTTAGAGTCAGGTCCTTTCTTGTTAAATTTTAATGAATTTTTTTCAAGTTCCACACTTGCTGCATTTCTAAGTTCTTTTGGGTTTGTGTGCGTGTGTTCTTTTTACCTTTTCCTTTAACGTATTAAAAGGAGAACAGATCACAGTATGTTTTCTTGATATCCGGGAGAGAAGAAGCACCCTATGCTGCTGTGGTGCAGTTAGGTTTATTATTTCTGGCATCCAGCATCTCTGGTAATTGTAATTTTGCAGAAATCTCTGGTGTTGGCTTCAAGTACAAGTAAAGACTGATGGTGAAGTAGGGTGCCAGCACTGGTTTTATTCCCTTATATTTTGTTTACTAGTTGCTCTTCAAATTTCCTTGCTTCCATCTGGCAGCATGTAGCAAAGTAGAAGTCAATAAATGATGGAAGGACCTAAAGAGGGCCCCTGGGAATACATCACAGTGAGACGCATTGACTGTCTGAAGTAATTTTACTGTAATATTCTCTCTGAGGACCAAACCCTCAGTTATATGGGGGTTCTTAGAGCTCCCAGTGACTTTGATGGGAGACATGCTGGTGAAACGGAGTAGAGATTTGGCTCCGTACCCACGCTGTCTGGGCTGTAGAGTGCTCAGGGAATTTAGCATGCACTGCTTATTCTGTCTGCCCCTCTGACTTAATCATTCAGACATGGAGATGGCTTGGGGATTTTCAAATTTGATTATTTTTTCTCTTTTGTATCAAACCGACAGTTTGCAGCATTTTTAAGTCTCTTCTCTTACAGCCTATCTGCCCTTTCTCCACAGTCTTCTAGGAGAGCCATAAAATGATCTAAAAATACAAGATACTAAAAATCCCCAAGATGTTGCTCTGCCTTTCCTTCCCCCCAGCGTTACTCCCCTTTACTTTTCAGCACCTTTAAAACTTGCTCAGGTTTCTCATCATCAGGAAATCAGTGGGATGTAATTTTAAAATACGAAATAGGTGGGTATTGGCTGAATACATGGCTGAGTTTATATCATGTTGTGCTGCAAAGACTGTGAGCAGTGCAATCAAACATAATCTTATAACTGTTCGTTTTACTGTTTTATTTTCCTTACTGTAGCTGTTGTGCTGACTCCTCGCAGTTGTCTTTAGTGCCTCCCATACACTGACAGGAGAATCAGTTGAGGCTTTAATTAATGACTTTATTGCAATCAAGGTTCCATTTTAGTGCAGAATGCTTCATCTTGTAGTAGTGAAATATTTAGTCTCCATCTGGCTGATCTTTTTTGTGAATGCCCTGTGATAATTAAGAAGAAACATGAGAGGATGGTCTGTAATTAAAATATGTTTAAGTGCAGAGGTTAGCATGTTGTGGGACTGTTTGTGTATAGACCCACAGCAAACCCAGGGATGAAACAACCCTGTGTTTTTATGGCTGTGTCTTCCTGCTGTGTGCCAGGCCCCTGTAATTTCTGGAGTCGGTTGCAAATGTTACAGTGCATCCAGAGTCTTATTTCAAGGTACCTATTCCACAACATGATCTAGATATTCTTTTTATATTTGATAGGAATGTCCTGCTTCTCCCAAAGGATTTCAGCTCTCTTGTTGAAAAGCTCTGAGTTAGTAGCACTACACTGCAATTACGGTATGTTAATGATGAGCTAAGAGTTGTACATTCCTCTTAACATAAATCCCTGATTTTCAACGTAATTAACTGGGATCTGGAAAGAGTGACAAGGAGAAGGAGGATCAGATGGGGTGAAAATAAGAGATAAGAGGCTGACAGCCAGTTCTTGTTGTAAAGGAGAGTTATTTTGAATAGGAGAAAAATCAATACAAAGGTTGGAGAATTTGACAGAGTTATAAGAGGTACTTTAATGAAAGGTAGCAGATTCAATAGGATTGTTACTTGAAATGTGGGATTGTCTAAGTTAGAAAAATAGGACTGTCTCTCCCCAGCTGTAAAGGTGAGCTTTATGTGCTGAGCTTGTTGGGTACTTAGGCCACCGAGTTTAACGTCATTCACTCTGGGCACTTGGTGTGGTGAGAAAAGCATGTGTGGGAGCTTGCTGTATTCTGTTCTTCTGGAAGAGTTACTTGATTAGACAGGGGAAGGAGGAGAGCGGCAGGTGATGGCCATTTCTGCTGCTTCACCCTGCTCAGTGGCTACCAAAGAACATCTGCAGAGGAAAGGCAAGGCATCGGTGGTGAGAAGGTCTTGTTTTCTATGACTTTGTTTGGCCCTGGATGTAAGGGACGGGCGGACTTTGGGAGGGGCATTCAGCAGGAATTCCCCTCAGTATGTCCATGTCAGTCACCTTCCCCAATGGTGAGAATGAGCGGAGAGCAGGAGGGCTGTGCACAATGGCTTTCTAACTCAGGTTAGAGCTGAGGAGTCAGCTGAACCTCAGCACCCCTCTATGCAAGCATATCTTGGTCACAAGCATCTTCTTCCTTCAGCGCAGCTGGATTTGAGTAAGCAGATCGGATCGTGTGTGCGTGTTGTGCTCAGCCATGTTGTTTGTTCCAGGACATCAGCTAAAAACACGTTAGGTTCTGTAAGTGCTCAGTGTTACCTCTTCCGTTAGGCAAGTCTGACAGTCCTGGGTCTTGGGAACATCTTCCTGGGGAGGTGGATAGCCCTTTGAAGTCATTCCAATAAGACCCCTTGAAATAAGAAAGATAGATAACATCTGGGGAAAAAAAAATGGAGTTTGCACAAATGTGTGCAGAAGTGATAATGTTTCACTTGGCACTCAAAAAAAACCACACTGGACCAAAACCTTACTGCAGTTAGTGGGCTGGTTGGTAACTTGTCTGCCAGTTTTTCCCATGGAAGCCTTTTCACTGGGTCTCAAGCAGTGGGAATAGATTTCGCCAAGGTTAATCGTGATTTAAGGAAGCAAGCAGGAAATGATTTAAATTGTCTCTTATACTTGTGCTTTACTGATTGCATTTTTGTGGGTTTTCTTTTCCTGTAGAATTCTAAACAGTTGCTGTAATTTCATACCAAGAGAATAAATTGCGTCAGATGGTTGTTTCTTTTCTCCCAGTTAGGAAACTTGGTGCGTTTATTCAGGTTTTACTTTCTTCTGTTTCACCATGCTAAAGAAGTGTTTTCCCAGCGATGATGATCAAAAGCTCACGTCAGCCATAAGGAAAGATGCATCTTGTTGTCTGGTACTCGTGGCCCTCAAAAAAGTTTTCATTAGAAGCGATTTTATAATGAGGGTGAAATGCATTCACTGCAGACTGTGCTGATTGCTGTTGTCCTGTTTACACTCAGGTGTCCTCCCAACCGGATCCCTCCTCTCTCTCATGTATTGAGTTTGAAGCCCTTTGGGCTGCACAGTGCCTCTTTGCAGGGTTCATGCAGTGCCTGACCCAGTGGAATTCCTGCTCTGGCATACAGTGTTCTCCTACTGCGATAACCACAGACTTTGCAGGGACAAATTGCTTTGTTTTTTCTACGATAAAGCTTCACATGATGTAAGAGATCAGGCAGCAATAGGAATGTAGCCCTTGTTATTTTCCCCTGTTCACAGGCATTGTATTTTCCAGACAGGATGGGAAGGTTAACCAAAGTTGAAAAAGGATCTAAAACACCACAAGTGTTTATTGTCTGGTAGAGATAAAATAACAATTGACTGGTTGAAAAAGAGAGAAAGGTATGTGTTTGCTTATGCTTTGAAACGTACAGTGCTCATCTCTGTAGGGAAAAAGCAATTTGGGTGAAAGAGTCATATCCCCAAATAACCGTGTCCTCTTACTCCCTACTTTTCTTCCCAGCTTACTAAACAAAAATCTTTGTAGTCTGATTAGTTGAGCTTTTCAGCACATGCCTCTAAAGAACATGTCCTTTTTTGTCACTCCCCCATCTGGGCTGGCTATCCTCAGAGGTGCTTTCCTCTGTGCTCTTGCTGTAGAAAGCAGGCTAAGAGGGCTTCTGCTTCCAGGAAATGCATCTCTCCTTCTGTTTGCTCATTCCCTCTGCAGGAAAACTTAGGTATAGTTTTCCTCGAAGAGGGCTTGGGGATCGTTGTCGACTGACCATTGAGTTTTTATAAACGTAGCTCCTGATTTACACATTCGTAAGAAATAAGAATTTTGGCTTCCCACCAGAATAAGAAATAGCATTACCGGGTGGGAAAGAGCTTCTGCCCCCTGCATTGAGCTAACAGTTTGTTAATAGTTTAGTCAAGCATAGAAAATGGGACCTGTTCTGCCAAAACAGTGTTAGTAATTCCAGAGGGGGCTGTTATAATTGTCCAGGAAAAGAAGACTGAAACTCTCTCCTGAATGAATTAAGGATGAATCATTCTTCTCTGGGGCTGAGGGGGGGAATTCAGTTTTTGAACAGACTCTCAGACACCAACTGAAACGTTGAGAGGCACGAGCTCCCTTCCTTGCTCACCCTGGGTAGCGAGTTAAAAATCTGCATTACCACCAGATCTATCATGTGTCTGGTTATGGAAAGGAGAGACAGCTTTGGGATGTGACTGTGGCAGGGATAGATTAAATTATGTGAATTTTGTCATTTTTGTCTTTATAGAGCTTTCAACTGCATTCTGCGTTTTGAAGTTCATACCTGCAGTACTGCTTGTGTTTGCTGTTTCCCGTAATTGGATTGCTGATTTTATTCCTACATCAAGCCCTTCCATTCTTTCAGGGTGGCAATGCCTGCAGCTAAGATCACTTCAGTGCTCAGCAGTTGTGTGCAGTGCTCTAAGGTTCCCAAAGAGTGGCAGATTTGACTTGTTAAAATGCAAAACTACCCATGGATAAGTAGCCAGAAGGGCAGAAAGTATCCAAAAGGAAGATGAAACCTCTTTTCCTTAGTTTTTTATCGGCCTGGTTGAGAAGGAAATTCTGGTCTCCTTTCTCTTAGGTCCAGAGTCCTTTAGGACAGGGTAGTGCCCTTGAGTGAGGGTGTCTTGCTGAGCAGTGAGTGACACATTTATGGTGGCACGTAGCATAATATCCCTTAAGAGAAAAAAAAAATTGTCATTATGTCTGGTTTAGAATAGGAGATTGGAGATAACAGGAATCTTAAAAAAGATGTGTTTGAAATTCCTTGCTTGAGAGGTCTCATTCTGTTTGGGAGGCAGGAATGTGAGTGGTCACTTAATGAGCTGCATTCAAAAGATGAAATTTCAAGAGAGTAAAAATAAAACCCATGATTTCCTGAACATAAATAGAGTCACCCTCCTCAAATCCATAGTTGTGCCTTTCTCCTCAACCTTGTCTATTATTCCTCTTGTTCTCTGTTTAACTAGGAAAATTGTAGAGACCTTTACCTCAAGGAGATACCTGCAGTAGATACTTTCATTCCTGTCAGTCACTGATGTTAAACCACATGCTGCTTACTCAGTAATGCTGAAATCTACATGCTGCTGTTGCTAGCATGCCATTTATGAAAGGCTTGCTAGCCCTCCCACTGAACCATATGGTGATTTATCTGTCCATTTAGTAGCTGTAAGACCAAGACCCAAACTGGTCAAAACTAAATGTGGATATTCCTCCTGTTGCTTTCTGATAAAATGTTCCCATTCCTATTCTCTTTGTAGCATGGGGGTGGTCAAACTCTTAAATGTGGTCTCTGCATTATTAGCAGAGCCATGTCAGGTGTTTTCCAGTCAGGATGAAGTAAGGCAGAAGTGGAAAACATTGCTGGTTGTAGTAATTCTGCAAGGAATCATTTGGCAGCAATCAGAAATTGGAAGTGGAAAGGGCAGTAGAAGAGAAATAATTAGCAAGAATAACTTTCAGGCGTTGACAACCTGGTATGTCTTCCTAGCTGTGAATGAATTCACCTGATACCAAGAGATAGCCATCTGATAATAGCACTCATAAGATCAATACATCGATACCTTATCCTTGAAACGGTATTTTAAGTCTATTCTTAGGTTCATTTCTTTACTTCTGTAAAGTTATAGCAATCTGGGATTTGAGATAATGCATTCATTACAGTCTTATCGGCCCTTCATTTACCGTATTTTAATGTAGCTGCCATGATTGCTGGAGAAGGATGCTCAGTAAGCTTAATCTGCTTATACGCCAAAAAGATAGGATGCTCAAATGATTAAACTCAAGCTTCATACAGAACAGGTTTGAGAGTTGGCAGTGTTTACAGTGGCAAGGTATTTTGTGCATGAGGTATTTCAACTGCACTTCCATGTTGCTGGCTCTGCAGACCTCGTGGTGGGGAGCTGGGCATACCAGAGGTCTTGCTTTTGTACATTGAGATTCTGCCCAGGCTCTCACACACCTAATAATGCCGTAGTGTTGCTGGGTTAAACCTAGCTCTGCTTCTTCCTGTTAATGTATCTTCTGGGTCTACTTCTCCTTAGATCCTGGAGAATGATTTGGAATTATCTGTGGGTTTGTGATGCACACCCAGGACACAGAAATAGTGTGTGCGTGCTTGAAATAATGCTCGTGCAGACAAGTAGTATGTGTGAATATATGTGAGTACAGAGGAATATTTAGAGCTGTATTTTCTCTGCATAGACTCACCAGATTCCCTGTATGTGTGCATTTCAAAAGAATTTAAACTGGGTTGGAAGTTTCGTGGCTAATGAGTGTTGCTGTAAGGATGGGAGATACGCAGCAGGGCAGTTTGTTGTCCCTGACTGCACCACGTGCATGTTTCTCTGTTGAGGGTGAAGCTCAAGCCAAAGACCTATTTATCCAACAGCAACAACAATCAAAATTCCCATTTCTAATAATGACTGGAAAGATGTGCAGCAGCTGACCTGTGAGCACCCCAGAGGAATTTCTCCTGCCCCGTCTCACAGTGCTGAGGGATGCCTGCCAGAGGCAACCCAACGGGCTGGTGCTGTCCCTGTCACATCACTGCGGGGTTTACCACTGAGTGGGAAGTATTCAGCACTCTCAGACCCAGTAGGTTTTGTTCATTTGAGCAGTTTGTGCCTTGGAAGACGGAGGAGAAGATCAGAAGTGGCAGGATTTGAATAGGACCTTCAGTGCGATGCACGCAGTGTCCTTAGGAGCAGAGCTGCAGCCTGGCTTCTGTTGACAGGTATGGCGACGGCTCTGAGGAATGACAGGCGCTTCAGTGAATCACTAAATTGATTTGATAATCAGTAAGTGAATTTGCTAAGAGCGGTACTACACACCTTCTTTGGGGCTTGGTTAACCCAGTGACAGCTTGTTTTATATGTACTCAAGAGGCTTTAGTTTATTTTTCTTTCTCTTTTTCCCGGTGGAAGCTGTACGCATATACGCAAATAAAAGAAGCCGTTTCTCCTCTTCGGTTGTAAAATCTACATGAAGACAGCCAGACCTGGCTTGTACAATATAACCAGATAAAGGTGATGGTCATCATCGGGCCTATCGTGTTTACTTGCCTTTGACAGGGCTGTAGTATTTCATCACCATTGCCCTCTGGGTGGAAGGTACCAGCACTGCTGGCAGCCTTTGATTCACCGGGAGCCTTTCCTGATGGAGCTGCTCTGCTTTCCAGCTGCTCTTCCCCAGCTGGTTGTGTGCCCCATTGACTTACCTTGCCCTTCAGGCAAGGAGGTTTTTTCCTTCTCCAGTGGCACAACCGTTGCTGCACGCAGGTTCCAGTATCTCCTATTTGCTGTACTGGCAGAAGCTTGACATAGGACAAGTCTGTCAAATTGAAAAGCACTGCCTCCAGCGTCAGCAATACTTATTAGAGCTTATGCTGGTTTATGTTGGAGCTATTCAGGAGGGGTATTTTGCTTCAGGCAATAAAGAAAGGAGATACAATTTGTAAAGGTTTAATATGTATTTTTTCTGGTTCCTTGGTGATGTCTGTATTGTTTGCTTGGGTTCCGATTAGAAACACCTTTTTTAGGTAGCACTTGCTTGCTCAACTATTAAATATGATATCTTTTTTTTACTTGTATACATTTGTAATTGTCCTGTGTTCTCATGACATAAATTGAAACTGTGTCCTTCATACCACGATGCTCAAACGATTTCCTTTTCAACAAAGAGTATGTAATAAAGGTTAAGAATGATTTTTGCAGTCCATGCATTTAAGTATACATTACTATCTGTTTTAAGGATGGATAATCAATGTAAAAAATGATACTTCCGTGTATTCCTAATAGGTCACTGTGTAAATATCCATAATGGAATCGATTCCTTGGGTTATGGCAACCATTAGTACAGAAAGGGGTTTCACAATTAATGTATTAGACATTTGCCTTTCATACTTACATGTGAAATGATTATTTATTGATTATTTTCAGTCCAGGTTAATGATGTTGAAGAGGTTTCAGTATCTCAATTTAAAGTACTTAAAGCACGGTTCAAACAGAAATATCACATCCCTTTCGAGAAGTTCTGACTCATAGCTGATAAGTGTTTCTTGTCTACATTGTCTCTCATTAATATATGCATACATCTATATTATGCATAAATTGTTTTGTGCACCTAGAAGATCGTGGTGACACATTCCGTGTCAGCCTGGGGCAGTAAGTTTTGCTGTTTCTGTGGTTGTGTTATCCCTGTACAGCAGTAGGATATTGTCAGGTGCTCAAGGGTTCTTCACCCTTCCTTAAAGCATGTGTGGCCCTTATTAGGGTTAATGGGAGTTGTCTCCTTACAGTCGCAAGGTGAAGATGCAGCACCTGCCTCTGCTGATGCTGTTTCAGAGGTGAAATACCACACAGTAGGAGGCTGCATTGGGTGTGGGGGTGAATATCGGGAAAAACTTCTTTACTGAAAGGGTTGTTAAGCACTGGAATAGGCTCCCCAGGGAGGTGGTTGAGTCACCATCCCTGGACGTGTTTAAAAACCATTTGGATGTGGTGCTCGGGGACATGATTTAGCAGAGGGTTGTTAGTTAGGGGAGTGTGGTTAGGCTGTGGTTGGACTCGATGATCTTTTCCAACCTGAGCAATTCTGTGATTCTATGAAAGGCTTCAGCTGAGGCACTGCTGGGTGTGTATGTACACAGGTGGCCCTGGTAGGCCATGACGAAGGGTACATAGCTGTGGGAGCATGACTGTGGGGAAGGGTAAGTATTGTATTTCATCCCTCTTCAGCAGAAAAGAGTTGCCTAGCAGTCAGCTAAATTGGTTTTCTTTAGCTATCAGCTTTTGGGTCAGGAGAAATGATTGTATTTTTACTGTTACCTACTGTTTTATCTTGAACAAACTAATTGCCACCTAGAGCTCTTTAAAACGATGAGTATGAAAAGCACGTATAAAACCAAATTGTATGCTACGACTTGCTTTGATTATCAGAGAACATTTTGCATTTATAGTGCTTTCTAACTGAATATTACAGAGCACTTGGGCAATATTAATGAGTAGTGGGAGAATGTACAGAAGTGTGTAAGCGACTTTGGATCATCTTGTGCTCCAAGTGCAAAGTGACTCATCATGTGGATCTGATACTGGGCAGCACCATGCATAGCAGCTCCCCTGGATCTTGAAAAACAAGTCTACAAACACCAGTGCAACTGCTTGCTTTGTGCAATCACAGCATTTAAGTTTTTTATTTTTCTGGTGAACGCAGGCCCTTTTTCAGTGAGTTTAGGCCTACTGACAGTAGATTGACTCTTCTTAATTATCTTCTCCAGACCCCTTTAAATTAGTCCCCCAGGGATCTGAGAACCTCATTTTGAAAATGACAGCTTTAATATTTCCTTACTAAATACTTCCAGATTGTCATCCAGGGATGCTGACTCGCATAAGATTGGTAATTCCTACTGAAAAACCAAAGTGATTTTAAGCGGCAGTGCGTACAATGGGATGGAGCACAGTATGGAGGAAGAGGAGAATGGCCATGTCTTTGTGCATACAGAAAACAGGAGAGTGTGGGAAGGGGAAATCATTTGAAGCCATTGAACTCATACATAAATGTATAGCTTTCAAATAGCTAATTTTTTTATGTCATAAAAGAAAACTGGCTAAGGCTGGTTCCTTTTTTATAGCCCTGTCATAAAATCTGAAAAATGAGGTTTATAATTTATGGTCTGAAACCACCTTAACTATTGCAATACAAACAGCATCACTGTACTGCAGTTCTAAAACGCCCCCGGTGAAAATATTGCAGTGCCATAATTAACTAATACCAGGATCCTGTTTGCTGGTGCTCTGCTCTGCTTTCTCCAGAAAAAAAAGGCACTCATTGTAAATCCTGAAGGCTCCGAAGATGGTGGTGCTTCAGGATGATCTCACATTGCCATGTCATTTAGGACAATCCTTGATGCTATGTCCATGGCTCACAAAATCCGTCCCATCACTGGTTGGATTTTATAGAAGTTATTTTATTACATATCTACACTTAATTTATATTAAAAAAATACAGAGGAGAAGGGTGTGCACGCTG
This sequence comes from Alectoris magna, assembly GCA_030625065.1. Taxonomy (NCBI): domain Eukaryota; kingdom Metazoa; phylum Chordata; class Aves; order Galliformes; family Phasianidae; genus Alectoris; species Alectoris magna. The sequence continues at coordinate 12,287,806 of CM060572.1, forward strand.
CCTCCTAATTACTCTGTTTTCTGATATCTCAGCAACATTGATCTTTCAAAATGATCTCTTGCTGGTGGCATCGGTTTTATGTTGGAAAATATTCCTACAATTCTGGCAATGATAAACTAATTACAGACTATACATTTTTAATGATTTAATCTCTTGTCATATTCGTAGAGAGAAGTGATCTTGATTCCAAACAAATCTGCCATGCATGACCAAACACTCATCACGAAATGTATGGTTTTCATTAAACCCTGTTGTTAATACAAGCTTAGGATTGTTCTGTCGAAATGGGGAGAGGCTGGGGAGTAAAAGTGTGCTGAAAGATTACTGTAATAATGCTGCAGTAAGCGTTTTGAATCACACAGAGCTCCCAGCAACATTCCTCTGACATGTGCCTCCCATCACAGAGGGCTGCTGACAAGTGTGTCGTGCCGCAGCCGCATGTGTCAGAGGGGCTGCGCTGGGTGGCAGTAAGGAAGGTACATTCATATTCCTTATCCCTTGCTTGGAATCCAGGTTTGCATCATTCACCCCATCTACATTAGTCTTTAGATTTCTGAGTAATGGTCAGTCAAGCGGGAAGTGAAAAAAAGGAGGTTCAAGTGATGTCCTTTTTTAATATGTGCTGAAATTTCTGCTCTCTGAACTGCTGCTACATGTCTGCAATGAATACTCGTGTTGCTGTCCCCATCCCATTGCTATCTGCCTCCCTGGGAGGCCTGCTTTTTAATCTCGCACATAAATACCACAACAGCAGTAGAGTATGAGGCTGGTGCTGCAGTGGGGGAACGTAAAACTATATCACCTTCTTTGTGTCTACTGGAGGGACTGGGTCTGTAATCCTGATCAGCAACAGCTCATAACTGCATCGGATCCAGAAATAGGAGAGGAGTGTGGTTCTTTTGAGAGAGTGGATGTCAAAGGTGTTGCCAGATGACAGGGAAAAACAATTGTTAGAAATTTCTTGTACTTAGGGGAGACATTTCAGGTAATTTCAGCGAGCTGCAAACATTCCTGCCATTTCACTTGCATTCGGGTGCCTTTGCCCCTTTCCCAGAGAGCTCTTTTGTTGTTTTAATGCCTTCAATCTCCAAGAAGTCTGAAGCTAAGAATGGCATTTAGACGAGATATTTAAGAAAATTCTTAGTATATATCTGGATCAGCTGAGTTCATGCTGATACACTTGGAAGAATTTGAGTCAGATGCATTTGCATGCACATAGCTAATAGAAATCGGAGCCTATAATTGCTTAACCTGGAGAGGTGTGAGTGTGGAGGGTGAACTGGTTGTGGCTCTGCTGGCACAGGAAGGATGAAACTATTATTATGAACTAGAACTCCAATTTTATTAATGTCCTGAAGTATGGAAGGAAGCAACAAATCTGATTTAAGTGAAGACATTTGTCTTGGCAGTGTGATTTACTCCAGGGTTGTAAATTTGACATGATGGAGACTAAAATGTACTGAAACTTAAATTTCTCCCATATCTCACTCAAAGTCAAATGATTTAAATAGCAGGATCTGAGAAATGACATGTATCCTTGGATGCTCATATCGTTTTGGTGCTGAATATTTTAATTTCATGTCTGAAGGAATTTTGGACTAAACTTTGAGGGAGACAAGGCAGAATCTCAGGGCATCGTGTGGGGTTGCAGCTGTAAAGAGCACATCACTACTCACTGTGGTGAGGGTTTCCTGCCTGGTAGATCCATCCAGGATCCACTAATGATAAAAGCGGGTATTATCAAAGGTGAAATCTGCTTTGCAGACACATCTGCAGAAATGTGCTTTGTATTACACATCCTGGTAATGCTTCTGTCTACCTCCCTGGCACCATACCTCTGTCTTGTGTCATAAAAAACTGTTCAGGACAATGCAGTTCAAGGCACAAATGTTATATTAATGACCCAGAACAGAGCTGGGAAAGGAGACTCAGTTGTCATTGCAGGCAGGAGACCCCCAACATGGTATTGCACTGAGAACCCTGCTTGCTCTCAGTTTGGAGATTTTCTGGCGTTCTTGCTGTTTTGTCCAGGTAGGGCCAGCTCAGGTAAGTGGACCAAGCCAAGGTCCCTTGGTTAGGTCTCCTGACCTGTGTTTCCTCTCCAGTCAGTGACAGCTTGCACCTTCCCATAGTCATCACTTGGCCTCTGAAGGAGCCTTCTCCTTCCACAGAGGAATTTATTGACTTCTCGCTCCGGCTTTGACTTCTTTGTTATCAGCAAGGGACTTCTATTTTTTTCTGATGAAGGATCTAGACCAACAGGTATATGGCCAGTTTGGCATAACTCTAATTTTCCTATTCATTTCCAGAATACTCTTTAAAAATCTCCATATTACGGAATTAAAAAGGAGAGTTCGAGTTTAATTATTTTTTTTTTTTTTATTATATTTTAAGATAAACCAGTAACTTTTACAGCCTCACTCCGTGATTCTATGAAATGGGATTAATTTCTTACTAGCACTGGACCTGCTCTGTCAATTCAATAAAAGTAATGTGGACAATTTCAGTCTATTACTTTTAAATTAACTCAGACCACATGACTCTTCCTAATACACTGCCACCTTGTGAAAAACAGAGTTGTGTTTTATTGATTCACATGATAGATGAGAATGTTAAGTGTTCCCTGGCAAACAGCACCCCAAACAACATGAGGCTCGTAGGCATGCCAGGACTGGGGAACTAATTATGCTGAGGCAAAAGGGGTTATTTCACTTCTAAGTTGTAAAATGGAAAAATAGTAAAGTAACTGCAGCTCAAAAAAAGAAAAGAAAAAAAAAAACCCCAAAAAGCAAAAACCTCTCATCCTTCCTCCACATCCTTCCTCTTTGGCTGATATATTTTGTCTAGCCACATTTTAAGTTGGTTTCTTAAAATGCAGAGTTTAAAAAGGTCACTGGGGAATGAATAAGAAAGGAATCAAAGCAGAGAAAATCTAAGAGAGGCCCTTGTGTGATATAGCATACCCGTATTTCAGTGCGTGGAGTGGGCCTGTTTCCCACAAAGGAAGAGGAGTGAGTGGTATTGCCCCTTCAAAGATATAAACTTCCCACAAAGGTTGCTTGTTAAAGTTTTACTCGGTGAAAAATGAAGTCTGAAGAAGCTGGTGTGATGATCCTTTGAGGACGTTTCAGAATAATTGTAACAATAATGCATTAAAATGTCACTAGGGAAAATGATTAATTGGAAATGCCTTCATTTTTCTCCTCCGTTTGCTTGCATTCCCATCCTTAGTTTCCCATACAAAAAGAATAGTAACATCCAGTCGTAGCACTATATATGAAGTCTTTTATTATGGCTCAGTGACATGTGAAACCTTGCTGCTGACATTCATGGACTTATATGCCTACCACTTCAGTTGCTTTATTAACGTCTTGGCTTTCAACATATAAGTTAAAACACTGAAAACCACTGAAAAATTCTGACTGTGGCAGTGACATTTATCATTCCCTAACAAATAGCATGGTGACTTGCTTGGCTGTTGGTGTGCTCTTGTTTTTCTCTTAACTGCTGTCTGCATTTAATGAGGACTAATCCAAGCAGGCAGAGTGCACAGAACGAGGATTGGTGGTAGAGGTGACTTGTGTTCATGGGGCTGTAAAGCACAGCAGAGTGGGAGGAAACTACAGACAGTTGTAATGGGAGTAAGAGGGTTTGGGAGCAGGAAGTTTTGTTTTTGTGAACTCTTGCCCGTGCTCGCTGGCTAAATCCTCCAGACCGTGAGCTTTGAAACAGGCTGCTGGGCCAGCACCAGAAACCCATCTTGTGAGGATGCTTCTTCCCTTTGTGCATTTCCCTTTGTATAATCTGTATGGCATTCAGGACTGAAAACTCATTCCAGTATTTAAAAGAAAAAAGAAAAAGCGGTTCTGTATTTCATCAGAAGAAGTGGGGGAGAGAGAAGAGAAAAGCAACATTAAGAATAAGTAAGATAAGTAATCTGCTTGTTGCTTTAGGCATGTTTCTGCTCATTTTAGTTTGTTGTCATTCAGTTTGATTCACTGAACTGATTCAATTTTAATGGTTCACTTATGCATGCAACTACCTGGAAAAAAAAGATTAAAAAAAATGCCCCTAAAGCAAATCTTATTGAGATTTTGGTCCAAAAAATGGTCATAAATAAGCGGAAGTAAGAGCAAAAGCTAAAGCAGTATGGCACACATCGAGTAGAAGGAAAGTACAATGTGTAATGGAAGAGCAGGAGACAAGCATGAGCAACAAAATGAAGTTAAAAAATCGTACCTAGAGTAAAAACTAATTTTCAGTGTGTTTTACGATTATGCAGGAGAGTGAGTTTCTTCAACCTTTGGATTCTTTATTTGGTTAACTGAAACCCGCCAAGTCTGGGAGGGTATCTCTTCCAAGGCACCAGCCGCTTTTTAGAGCCCTTGCTGAATGCAGGAAAATTTAGCAATGGGGAAAATTGCATATACTAAGAATATAACATGATGAATATGTTGTGTCACATACATACCATCTGTGAGTTACTCTGATAGACAGAACAGCTTGTGTGCCAAATCCCGAAACATGGCTTTGATTAGTGCATACGCTGTGGAGTAATCATCTTGGGGACTTTGGGGGAATTAAAGTGTGACCTTGAAGTCAGACTTTAAAGGTCAAGCCATCAGGGTCTGGAAGGGTAACTCCTTACCTCTGTAATTAGGTTTTTCTGTAACGAGTGCTGTAGAGCAGAAGTTTTCACAAATGAGGCTGACGACAGCAGGGAGGGGATGGAACTCCGGGGAGGTGGCACACTGGGTTCCTTCTGTGGACTTCATGGTGGCTGTAAAATGAGATGTTTTGTATCCAGGGCTTGATCCTGGGGGAGAGCAGCAGGGAGGAGAGTTCTGGACTCGGCAGAGCTGCAGCCACGGGCAGAGAAATGTCCAATAGCTGTCCCTGCTGCTTTGCAGGTCACTTGTTTTTGTGGTGGTCACACAGCTCCCTGCTTCTTGACCCTTCTGCAGGCACTTAAGCATGGGAAGGTGATCAGCATCTCAATGGATTCAATCCTTGCTATTCTCTTATTTAGTGTTGTTGGAAGTTAATTTCACGTGTTATCATTTACTTAAAGTTGTTAGTCTGGCTTTATAAAATCCCTCGCTTTCGTGCAATAACATGATTCAGCTCTGATGGCTGTTACAGTAATGCCTCCTGTGAAAGAGGTCCCTTCCTGAGCGCACATAAATATTAGCTTTATTTTTCTAAGTAGTTGCTTTTTCAGCAGCACGGTAGCTATAACCATAAAAATGGCTAATAAGGAATTCTTCCGAATTCTTCCTTACTTGCTGTTTATATGGCTAAACATTAAAAAAAAAAAATTAAAAAAAATAAAAAGAAAGTGTCTTCTGAAAAGTCCTTAACCTTCTGAGCATTTCTTTTTCTCTGCTTTGGGGAGAGAGTCATTCTGGAAAGTGACTCTGAGCATGGCATTCTTCCTTTTTCCTTTTTTTAATTAATTAATTAATTTATTTGTCCTTTCATTTTTCCTCCTTCTCTTCTTCAACTCCCCCTCATCCCCCTTTTTTTTCCCCTTTTTTCTTCCCCTTTTTTTTCCTTTTTACCATTTTCCTTTTATTCTTCTTCTGAGCAGCTCCGAGTGTTAAAGATGTAGATTCTGAGAATGAAGAGCCTTAAAAAGGACTCTGGACACACTGTATCTCAGCAAGCTCTTTCAATTAAGCCATCACTGAGCAGAATCAAGGCAGTTTAAAAATGCGAACTTGACATTTCTTGTTTTCACTGGTTCTGAGTCATTCTGACTCGGCGTTGTGGTTTGGAAATCACATTTTCCAGTCTTCCCCTCTTATCTCTGTTGCATGCAAATAACGGGGGGAAAGAGAACAATTCTGGCTGCCTTTTGCTAATTGTGGACAGTGACATGGGAAAGGTTCCTTGTGCCCTGCTGAGGAGAGGCAGAGGCAGTCCATACAGGTGTTGCAGGTGCCCTTCTCTGTGGGTTTCTGCAGGAGCAAACAACCAAAAATCCCAAGAAGTCAAATCCCTGATGCCTGTCGTAGGTGGAGAATCCCAACAGCTTCCTGACATGCTTGGTAGGTATGAAAGGCTGTGAGCATTGCTTGCAGCTGTCTGTTGTGGAGGGGAATCTGCTGTGATCTACTATAGAAAATGCAAGCCAGCCAACTGAATCCTGTACAAAAAGTATATCCTACCCTGTGCTGCAAGGGCAAGCGTTTGTCAGCTGTTGCACGGAGAGAGCAAGTTCTGTTTTTCAAACTTTCACTCTGTGTGTTGGAATTGTTTATTTTGGAGTCTGCATTAAAAGAGAAAAAAAAAATGGTCATCAGCAAGGAACTTATCACTTGATAACCAGAAGGCATAGTGAAACTGCAAAACTCATTTCCATTGTCTGTTTGATTTGATCCTATAAAAATTGTGACAACGAACATAAGCAAGCATAATATATTCTTTCATTATGTGTCCATATTTATTTTGTATAATGGGCAGAAAATGTAGGTATGTCTCCAGCGATTTCCTTTTTTGTGAGTATTTTTTGTTGACTTTAATATATATGCATATATAAAATCACTTAAGAGGGTTTTGTTTCACACTGTGATGTTTAACTCCAGCAGGCAGCTGTCTGCACTGCGCCCATCAGAGGGTATTGATGTTTCCTGCATAATACCTTTAAAGAAAAGCTTCAGTTTTAGTAATTTGCACAACTGTCCACATTTCCTTCAGGCACACAGGGAAAGTCAGTAGCTGTCCTGAATAAGAGATGCGATCAGAACAAAGTCACTTGTGATGTTCTATTAGGCTTCATTTGCAGAACACCCAGAGATCACCACATTGAGGCTGTGGTTAGTTATATTCTCTGTGGTGAATTTTACAGCATCGGGCCAAATAGCGCAAGCAAATTTTGCTGTTTTGCTGCTTCCATGTCCCTCTCCCTGCACCCCATTTATTTGTACAGGACATAGTAGATGACACAAATTCTGCAGAGCATTTGTTATTAGCTGTATTTTCTGCTATAACAGTAGAACCCACTAAGAGTGCCTTTGCCATAAATAGATCTTGGCCTCAGATCCTTACAGTAAAAGCTGTTCCTGGCCATGAGAACAACTCTTAAAATGAATAAACAGTAAATGCAAATATAAGAGCATTGGACACATATACAGTGATCCACTATGAAAGAGCGTCTGTCTCCAAGTGCTTCTTAGTTGCTTCCTTGGCCACACAGTACTGTTTATATGAAGAGAGAAAAAGGTTTTACATATTCTGGTTAGGACAGAGTCTGCACAGATAGACAAAAGGTATTGAAGTTCAATCCAGTTTCAGCAGAGCCCCATTCTGTGGCAGACCACCTGTTAGGAGAAAGTATTCCGGTCTTGAATCAGAAAAATCTGGTAAAACCGTATCTCAGAGTAAGCACTCAACTCCAGAAGAGCAGATGCTCTCCATTCTAGATGCAGTGTGTTGGAAGAAGTCTGCATTTTTTTAGTTGCCTCCGAAGTGTATTGCATTTCAGTTTGGAGACTCCTTTCAATTCAGGAAGAAGTTCCCCAGATGGAAGGATGTGAATTATTTATGCAATGTTTATCTCAGGGTTTACTTCCCATCACAACCAATTAAGGCTATTTCATTTCATTAAAACTAACGTTTTCACATCAGGGAAATAATTTATCTAAGGAAGATGTTATAGTATCCACTACTTAAAAGCTTGGAAGCTTGCATCAATCATATGGTCTAATATTCTTCTAAAAACTTAGAAGATAAAAAAGGAAAGAAATTTTCCTGTGTTAGAGCTTGCCAAATTGAATTACAATTAATTGGAATTTAACAAATTAACATATACAGTCTTTTCTTCCTACTTAGTAGGAAATGATAGGAAACAGAATTGATGCCCTGTGACCTCACTCTTATAGTCCCTTGAGTCTCAACTCTCTTTTATCTGTATACATAGAGCAGAAAATAAACCTTTGCTCCCACTGAATTGTCTTTAGATTATTTTTCATGAGCAAAGACTGAGATCAGGCCTCACAAAAACCAGATTGAACTGTGAAATAAAATTGGCTGTTAGGTACGTAACTCTGCATTTAAAGCAGCTGTGTTTGCGTGGTAGCGACAAATCTACTGTAATTCTCGTCTTTGTTCCTCTTCTGCCGCCAGCATCTCTGTGTGACTTGTGTAAAGTGCACCACTATGTACCTGTGATAGCCAAGGCATTAAACTGAAAGGTCTTCTTATTATTAATTTTAAAACTGTTTTCCAGTTGAGATACTGCCAGGTCTTGCAGAGGTTTGAGCAGATTAGATTAGGTGTTCTTGTGTAGACCTCTGAGAGAATAACATCAGTCTTGGGGAAGGGAAAGAGAGAACCTCTGCTATCACCTGACAACTTCATTTCGGTTCTTGCTTCTATTAATTAAAATTCCTAGAAAAGGCAAATTTTGGAATCTGAAAAAATAAGGTCTGGTCAAACAAATCAATGCCTGTCCTGTTGTTCATTTGCTTGTTCTTAAAGCCTGGAGCGGCAGAGATGCCAATCTGCGAAATATGCTATGAGAATGCAGGTAAAAATAACAAAAATAACAGGCATGCAGCTTTCGCATGGTCTGTGATTGGTTTAGAATTGTGTAGCTAACTTTTCTGGTGGCTCTTTGTGAAGTCAAGATCAACAGCATGTCAACAAGGATGTTAAGGTATCAACTTGTCCATGCGGCAGATGGGATTCCTGCATGACCTCCATCTTCTGTGGGTCAGGCATTCACAAAGGCCTTCAGAAGGCATCCAAAACTTGTTTGCAAACAGCTTAAATTTCTTATAGTTTCATAGACTGTAGCGGTCTAACAATCAGTGATTGTAATTTCACACTTTTAAAGAGAAATAAACGTCGTTTTTCACAGCATCCTGCTGAAAAACCATCTATTGTTTCCCTAAGCTTGTGGGCGTATGTGTGTGTGTTTGTTTACGTGGAAGCTCTGAAGCTTTTAAAATCCTGTGCACGTAACTGCTATTTCTTGGTGAGGTACAACAAAATTCACGTGTGATGGGGAGGATCTAACAGTGGGTGAGATCCTTAATATCACAGATTTAGTCAAATGCCTGACATTATTACTGTGGAGGAAAGTTCGTCCTTATTTATGCCTTGCTGCTGTTAACATGGAAAAGAGCAAGATGATAGTGATTACAAACTCAGATCTGTCTGTGACTGTAATGGGAACGTGATGTGTAAGGAAGGAGAAGGAAATGTCGCCTAAGTTAAGGCAGCTCCAGTAGTTTCTTAGAATTATGCATTAGGTCTTCTTTAAATTATCTACCTCTGGATGTGTTTGTATGTCTGCTTAAACCAAAGAAAATCCAGCACAAGAAGTAATGCTTGCCTCTTTTTCATGGATTTTTTGTCTGAGCCACAAATACTGTGCTGAAGCCCAGTGGTTCGGCAGCTTCTGCGGTTCTAATGCCTTTTGAAGCAGTCTCTGTGTCTGTAGTGCTGGGGACCATATAAATCCCAAGCAAAGACTGTCCCAGGTTTGTGGTCTGCGTGGTTTCCAGATCATAAAATCATTAAGCTTGGCAAAGACCACTAAGATCAGCTAGTGCAACCATCAGCCCGTCCCCGCCATGCCCACGAACGACGTCACTCAAATGGGTGGGTTCAAACTGAGCCTCCTGCAGTGAGCCTTCACTCACACCATCTGCTCTCAGCATCTGACTTCTAAGGTTTGACTTATGTCAAGTAATGTGCTGTTTTAACGTGTTTTATCTGTGTGGTTGCAAAAAAAGGAGTACCTAAGCGATACAATTAGGAAAGTGTACCTAAGCCTATTGGTTGTACTGTGTGTTTATAATTACTGCTTTCATCTGGCACTTGTCAGGTGTGCATGTCCAAATGCTTTGCTTTCTGAAGAGATAATTTAAAAGGGGAAAGACTCCGTGTGTCCATGAATACTTGCGTTTGTCTAGCAGATGAAACTTGGTATCACATAGTAAAGCTAGTGTGATTTTATGTCTGTGTGGAGGCTGTTGGTGTTACCAGCTTTTGAACATCTACAGATGGAAGTTTGGCTTTCTGAGGAACCTGTAACTACGGAAATCCCAAGTTTTAAACCTCATATGGTGGGTCCAGACATCAGAATAATGAAGTCGCTGTAATCGGAAGACAGGGTTGGAAGGAGATTATCTGTACAGTTTGTGTCTGAGTGCACCAGAGCTTCGTTCCAGCTGGTCTCGGCACCACCATAGAGACACAATGGTGCTAGGAGCCTCTTGTGTGTAAGGCTCCAAAATTTATTTTACTCACTGTTTGAATCTGAATTCACTTGAGGGTAGGTGCATACAGAGAGCGGCTGCTTCTGTTCCTCTTGATAACATACTGAGCCACAGAAGCTGCAGCTAGGTATAATTGGGAAGGAAATCCTTCACAAGTCAAGGTCAACACCAAATTGAGTGCCAGGACACATGATTACATTGTGTTGTCAGCGCGTGCTCTTGGGTGCGTGCTCCATTCCCTCCAGCTCCACTCCTGTAGAGGCCAGCAAAGAAGTATTCATGATGGAAGCTTTTATGAAGAATTTCAGACCTTCCTCCACATAACAGGGCTCAGCAGAACAGCCACACAGCTTTATTTAGTATTCAGTCAGACTTCAGTTGCCACTGAGGTACTAATGGAAATTTATTGCAGGCTGAACTTGAAGTGACATATATATATGTTAAAATGTTGTGTTTTATTGCGTACTTAAAAATTCTTCACCGTCCTTACTTTTTGAGCTTCTTTTTTTTTCTTTTCTTTTTTTTTTAATGTAAAGCCCTCAGTCATTGCTTAAAATCTGGGACTTCTGCATTAATCTTTCTCTTTTCTAACGTAACTTTTTCTAATGAGGGAAAAAAGTACAAGGAAATTTTTGATCACCAGGTTATCGAATCATTCATCTTATTTTCATTCGTCATTCAGAAGAGAATGAAGTAGAGGAGCATTTCATGACGTACTGTCAAGTGGTGATGAAACTACTTGCTATTAGGGATCAGACAGTCAGCTGCTACGAATTGGCTCTGCTGGAGTAATTTTAACTTCACTGTATAAGGAGGTATCATCTTCTATGTATTATTGATGGCCACTGTTGAAATGAAGATGGGACACTGAATGAACCTGGCATGAGAGTAAACATGATCTGACGTGGTTTGCTTTGGAGAGCTTGTCATCTCTAAAGACTTCTGAATGCCCGTGAGAGGTAAAATGATGTCAGGATGAGGAGATAAGTATTTTCGTGCCCTTTGCTTCTATGCTTATGCTTTTGACTGTGGAAAGGCAACCTTCTTCTGGATGGAGCAACATGCTGAATTGCTGTGTTCACAGAGCTCTGGGGAGCAGAGAATGCAAATTTATTTCCCCAGGTTGTTTTATTAGCAATAAGTAATATGCAAGCAGGCAGGGTTTTAGGAAAAGTGTCTTCAGGGAACATGAATAAAGGCCAACATTTAATATGAATAAGAGATCTGCATTTTTCTGATATATTCTAGAGCTTCATGCGTTACATAAAACAGGTTTGTCTGAAGACTCTTTCCCCAGCCATGCCTTGATTCAGTGGTGTGAGTTGGGATTTCATACTCTTTTTTCTCCTCATCAGTTATTCATTGGAATGACAGGGGGACATTCTGGAGGAACAGACCAATTATTCCTCACCCGTAAATCAGTGACGAGTACGGCATTTCCACAAGTTCCTGCTCAGTGTTACTTGTCCCACTCTGTTATTCTGTTTTCCTCACACCTTCCCTCTGAGTCTGAGTCCTTTTGCTCATAAGGAACCTCTGCTAATGTTTGGAAGAATAAATTTGCATATTCGGCCTTATTAGAACAAGTAGGAGGGGCTACTCCTTTATTTTTCAAGGAGCTGTCTTTGAAGTCCGGCTAACAGGTGTGAAAAAAAATGGCCTATTCCTCAGCCACACAAGGACTAAAATGGAGTATAAGGTATTTATCACCATCTTTGTTAGGTTTCTGAGAGATTTAATAGTCCCCAGAATTGTTCATTTCTTAAGAGCTATGTGCTATTAAACTGAGGCATTATTTAGCAATTGGTGCTGTCTCAAGAGGATAATTACTCAGAAGTATCTATTTGAAAATTCATCTACTGCTAGTTGTATAAATGTCTACAGTGCCTGAAGTATTTAAATAGTAAGAGGGTTTATGATTAAAGTTTCCATATTACAATATTTAACAGAATGGTGGGTTTCCATTAATATTGTGTGTGCGTAGATCCAAATGTGGGTATTTTCTCAGTGACTCGTGGGAATGTGTGCCTTCTGATATCAATCCCTGCGAGCAAAATAAGGTAAGTACGTTGTATGGCCTGGTATGTCCTTCACGTCAAGAAAACCAAGTTTGGAGGGAGCACGACAGCTGCTGGAATGTCTGCTGCCCCTGCTAGCCATGATGATGAAGTGCTTTGTGGAGAAGGGCAGGGAGAGTCTTCAATATTTGATTCACAGCAGTGAAATTAATAGGATCTCTCTCTTCTAGTTTGCCACTTAATTGCAAAAGAGCTTGGATGGATGGATGGATGGATGAGTGGGTGGGTGGGTGGATGGATGGATGGATGGATGGATGGATGGTTGGTTGGAAGGATGGATGTAAAATCTTTGAGAACTCGAGTGAGAGTCAAGTTTTGATGAAACTGCTCAATGTGCTCTATAGTTATTATAGGGGACCAACCTGTTATATGCAGACATGCACACAGAGCAGTATCATGCAAGTCATTTTCTAGTTTAGCTAGGTTAAAAAGAACACTGTGTGTGCATATAATATCATTGTGCATACAATGTTTAGTAATGAATGCTAGATTAGTTAATGGCACTCAGGGAAGTGTTCCTGGATCCCTTGGAGATAGTTCTCTGAACAAAGCTCAGTCCTTAGCAGTAGCAAAGTGACAAATAGGAATATTAGAAATTATTGTGAAAATAATAAGAGCAATGGGAAAAAATCTTTACTTTTGGTACCTGTGGCTGACTGTCCAACCTGGGAAGACAGTCAAAATCCTGAATGTGGTTTGATCTGCTCAGAGCAGCAGCAGCATGAGAGGCTACCACAGCCTACTTAGACATCACCTAAATCTTCAACAGCCCTTTAGGGTGAGAAATATGGATTCTGTCTCTTCTTTGTCTGTCCTTTTCTTCCTCCACTTATTTCTTTTCTTATCTCTTCCTTCCTTCTGTTTAAAACCGGTCTGGCATGTGAGCCCCGACACACTCCCTTGCACAGCACTGCTGTGATCCCGTGACCAGCGAGGCAGGCAAAAGCTGTGCCCAGTGCCACCTGGCAGGAGCTTTGCCAGGTGTTGTAGTGGCTGATAACAGTCTCTTCTCTGCCTGTTTTCCACTGTAATGAAGTTGCAGGTAGCAGTCGCAGCAGCTGTGTTATCTGACTGTGCATTTCTTTCTTCTCTGCTGTTACATTTTATCTGCAGCAATGAGGACTGGAGTCCAGGACTAGTTTTTGATAATCTTGCCTGTTGTTGTTTGTTTGTTTTTTTTTCTGAAGAATAGTTGTCACTACATTTAATGTCTTCTAAAGACTGTCCTTACTATAAAAACTCGTTCATTAACAGAGATGGGGATAAGGCATGCGATTCTTTGATTCTTTGATTATGCTTACGATTCTTTGTTTTCCATACTGTTGTTAGTTGTATCCTGTGTCTTTCATGAAAGGTTATATAGATGTTTGAATTATTAGTGTTGCCATGGAGTCTGAGTCTCAACTCTGTGTTTGTCTGTTCAGTGTTACATAAAGACAAGGGTCATGCTAACGCCTTAGCCTATGGCTCTACTCAACTCTGTTTTATTAGCTTGAGTAAGCCAAACTGTCGGATGCCTTTCCCCCTTGACTTGTGGGCTCTGCTGCTGGAGGACGAAATGAGGCAGTGGGTCACTGATGGATAGATACCATGATGAGAACAGGGTGGTTAACTATCTCAAGATCAAGTCTGTGACATTACAGCTGTTGGATTCAGATCATATTCACCACCTTTTCTCTACAGCTGTGAAAGGAAAATGTATAATTTTGTTAGGTGAATATGGGGATTATTGAGTAAACACAGGATTTTCTTATCTAGGCTTTAATTATGAACCTGCAATATTTCTGTCATAAATTGACCTGGAAGATTTCTCTTAGGGAAGCAGTAGCATTAGATGCTGACAGCATTTGGAGTGTGTGTGACAGGGGATGCTGTGGAAGGAAACCAGGCGTGCTGGATTAAAGAAAGCTAGCTAGGGTGCAAGACGAAAAACCAACAAAAATTGCAGTGGGACTTGAGCCACCTGTCAGAGACAGCAGACCCTCACCTTCTGCTTCTCAGGCACTGACAGCAGAGTCCACATGTGGTGCCTGGACCCAGTTTAGGATCTTGCCTTCAGAGCATACCCCATTCTGTGCGTATTTTGTGCATCTGGTGAGGCAGACTCTATTGTTCTCTTCTTGAAATGCCCCCAAGATCAAACAATAGCTTATCAGCGACTTTCACTAGTTGGTGAGGAAATAGTTGTTTTCTTAAATCTGGGTGTTTTGGAATATCCTCTCTGACTGCACAACTGGGTGGTTGGTTATGATCGAGGATGTGTGGTTAGAGCTCTGTTTGTCCCTTGTTTTGTTGCTGCATAGTTCACTGTATAGTTTTCTCTGAGATAACCTACTGGATTTAATCTCCTTTCAATATCTGAGTGCTGTATATTGCTCACCTTCTTAACTTTTATTACAGTAGTAGGAAAGTTTAAATTTAAATCAAAGCTTTAAATTTAATTCTAGGTTTTGAGCCGTTGTGTTATATTTGAACAATGTTTGGCAGTACCTTGTTGACCAAGAGTGAGATTTATGCAAGTAGTGTTATCTCAGATTTGTCATTCATAATGCACTTGTTACAAAAAGGCTAAATAAAAGAAGTATAACTTTCACAGAACACAATGTTATAAACAGACTTTTAAACGAATTAGTGATTTATAGGTTAATATTTGAATTTTTAACTTCAGTGCCACGCTTTTAATATATTTCAGGCTTTCTTGATCCAAAGCTTACTTTATATTCTGAAGGCGTGCAATTGTTTGCTGTAATCTCAAGAGAAGATAAGCATGACATCTGGTTCACACCTGTGGTTTTAGGGATAAGAGCATAGCTGCTTTATGTATTATTCAGGGCACTCTGTTGAAACTGCAAGGAATTTGACTCTTTGAGGCCCTTTGTCCCTCGCTTTTTATACTTGCCTAAAGTAAACATGAAATATAGGAGTCTTCTCGTACTGGGTATTGAATAGAGTATCTATTCCAACCTTTGCCTGCTGCCAGAAGGGAAATTAGTTATGCAGGTTAATTATCAGATTTATGATATAGGCTTCACGCGTGCAACTCCTATATTTCAGAGGTAACGTTGAGGCATGTCACGCTGAGACTGAACAACGCCAGAAGTTAGTGTGCTGGATACACCTGTACAGGTGTGTGTTTCTGGCACAGGCAGTGCCCTTCCTGCACACCTCAGCCTCACCAGTGGGGGGAACACTCTTGTGTTTTGTGTTAGGGGACAGGTGCACCATTTTGCATTTCCAGATTCTGTGCATGGTTGCAGGCACAAACCAACCATCTGGGCTGGTGGAGACGGCAACAGCGTGAGTAAGAATGGATTTGGTTGGACACTTCTAGAGCCAAAACCACCCCAAATATGGAGAAAAGTCAGCAGCTGTAATGCAGAAAACCAGAACTCACAGTCCGTACCGGGTGAACTGTTCCAGTGCGACGTGCCATAGCTTAAGATGTGCTTTCTGGTGATGCGTGAACCAGGATGGAAATGTGACTCAGCTTTGACTCCTGTTTATCATGAAAACGAAGAGGAGAGGGAAGGGATGAAGCTGACACAGAGCCTGGCTGAGCAGGGACACAGCTGTGCACACCTCCCACAAAGAATGTAGTGAAAACCGTACCAAAGCAAAGCCTGTAAAATTTGGACTCAAATACTGATTGGGTAGCACTGCTCTGTTCGTCAGGAGTCTGAAGAAGTTTGAAGTGCTTTTCTTTCAAGATCAGTGGGCCTTAAAAAATGTGAAGAGTTAAAGCACAGAGGTTGTTTTATTTATATTACATAAGGTGATGCCAAGGGAGCAGCAGGTTCAGAGGCGCCAGGGGAGTCTCAAGCTGGCATCTGCAGGCAGGTACTGGTATGCAAGCGTGGGAGAGGATGAGGGTTAGATTTGTGTTTCTGCTTCATGGGCATGGAAGAATAACTTTGACATTTAGCAAAGAATGTGTTCACAAATGGGTTTGCAGATGTGGCAGTGGACAAGGCTTTAAGTTAAAAAGGTTATGCAATTTCTAGAGCTTTAGCCTTTCTGTCAATTTTGCTGCTTGCTTGGATATTTTGCTTCTTGCTTTGTTGAAGTCCTCTTATTTTTGGTTTGCTGCCCTCAGTGTGGAATCATGTCCTTAATGAGCTGAGGCCAATAGCACGGCGTGTGTCCCTGTGCGCAGGGTCGCTAAGTCAGAAAGTTTTCCTAGTTTCTTGACACTGCAGTTCAGATGGGTGCAGACTTCACTTTTGACTCAGGTGGAACAAAAGGGTCAGAAGAGCTGCATAGCATACCAAAAACTTGGAACTGTGCATACAGAAATAATACATGCGAAGTTTTCCGAGAGACATTTAGGGAGTTGGGTAGGCAGCCCAGGGGAGGGTGGAATTTCAGTTTGAGACATGACTTTTGGGAAGGCTGTAGTGTACTCACTCCTTGCATATGAAGCCTGTTTGAGAGACCTGAAGTAAAACACCCTGAAGTAAAGCAGTTGCACTGGAAACAATCCCTGTGATGTTAACATCGTGATTGTGTTGGTTAGGGGTGCCCCAGCTGGGCCCCCCTAGGGCTGCTCCACCTTGCTCCAGGAATCTGCACATCTGCTCTGAGACCTCTGGTGCTGAGCACCCTGCTTGCTTTGTCAGAGGAAAGCCATCTTGTGGATTATGATGCTGCCTTAAATAGATGCATATTCTGCAGAATACGGGAAAACCCATTTTATTTTTACCTTCTGTTACGAAGCCCTGCAAGTAAGCACTTGTCATGGGCTAGTTCTGCAGTGGTTGCCCATACAGTTTGCAGCTCATAAACAAAAATAACTCTGCAAGTGCACAGCCCGGAGGACTTCACATCCCCTTTGAGATAGGAATGGCCTTTCGCCCAGCAAAATGCTTCTGAAAATGTGCCCCATCTGCTGCATGGCTTTGAATCCAAAGATGCAACAAAACTATAAATATCTCAGAATTTGTTCTGAGGCATTTTGAAGATCATCAAACCTCGTGGAAGAGCTCTCCTCCTCCCGTTTAAATTAAAAAATAAGTAAGAAAACAAATCCTAAAACCAAGACCAAATAAACCACACAGGACGTTCTGAATTCCACAGTACAAGAAGAATAATCTGCACAAAGATGTATGCTCTCAGAGGAATGAATACTTGTGCTACTGCATCTTTGAAAGTGAATGGTATATGAAATTGTATTAATCACACATGCTAAGAAGAGTGTGCTTTTCTGGGGTTTATTTTTGAAGTGCAGCTCCTTTCTTTTCCCCAAAGAGCACCAGAGTGTTTCTGCAAGAAAATCCCAGCAGTTCTGTCCATTCAGGCAACGCTTATTTATGTTAAGAAAGTAAATGGATTCCTTAAAGAAAAGCTGAAGTATGGACAGTCTGGGTATTTTGGAGCCTGAAACTCTTTCTTCAGTAGTTCTCTTTATAGGAAGGCCATGGGAAATGGATGAAGAGCTCTGTACCAGTCACTGCTGGGCTGAGTTCAGAGGTGTTCTGTTCAGTCAGCCCATCCTGTTTGTTTTCAGTTGCTGTGGCATTTGGTGTGTAGCCACTTCCTAAATTGCCTGTTTCAGTTTTTTGCTCCCGCCAGCAGTTAAGTACTGCTTCTAATTTTTCCACTTGGACAGCTTTAGAAAGTGAAGTTGTTTCTCCCTGAAAGCAGAGTCTCTGCATTGCACATTCCTGCACACACACACACTTGCCATCCTGGTTGAAATATGCCAGATTCATGTTGGGACAAAAACTACTATGGGTGAGATTCAGAAATAATAAATAAATCCAAAAGTCTCTAGCAGAGTCAGAATGCAGCAGTGAATTCAAAGACCAGTGCAAGACCCCAGCTTGTGTCCATGAGCCTGGGAAGAGGCCCTCAGGGTACATGGCTGCAGGTCTCTGCAGTAAATGTCTGGTCCTAGCGCCAGCAATGTCAGCATCAGGTATCACAGAATCACAGAATCATTCCGGTTGGAAAAGACCTCTGAGATCACCAAGTCTGACCCCAACCCATCCCACCATGCCCACTGACCGTGTCCCTCAGTGCCACATCTCCACCGTTCTTTAACACCTCCAGAAACAGTGACTCCACCATCTCCCTGGGCGACCTGTGCCAATGCCTCACTGCTCTTTCGGAGAATAAATTGTTCCTAATACCCAGCTTGAATGAGCTTTTGGTGTTGGTTTCAAGACGTAACGCTCCATCTCCATGAGGTGCATGACCCTCCCTTACTGCAATATCGAGCAAATGAACAACAGCCCTGGTTTTCTTTCTCCAGACAGTCCTAGAAATGGGCAGTAATTTATCCAAGATAACAGAGACTTTGGTAGTGTGGGAAGATGAGCCTGAACAATCCAAGGACTTGCTGGTTACTGCTCCTTCCCATGGTATGGAGAGACCTGGTTAGTCAGAGATAGTCGTACTTCTACCCAAAGATCAGAATATTGAGCTATTTCTCTCATTTGATTCTAAGAGCTGCTAGAACTTTTCAGGAGAGAAGCAGCTTTCTATTTTGAAGGTTTTCTCACAGCCATAGTGATGGTAAATCACAGTGAAGGTCATTTGGGATTCACTCGGTTCCAGGCCTTTGAACCTGAAGCAAAATACCACACGTCAAGACCCCACTAGGAGGTGCAAGAATGAGCAGCACTGTGTGGTATAATCTTTTATCCCTTTTCTTTGTGTGTGTGTTTACATAGCTGTATTGGTTTCCTTCCATCCCTAGGATGTGTAATCGGCATCCTTTTTACAAAGTGAGCACTCTGTTGTACCCTCATCCAGAAAAGGAATCCCCCACATTTTCTGAGTCTAGTGAGGAGCTGGGATGTATTTGGATGCACAGGAATACCTGCCGCCGGATGAAGATTTTTTAAACGTTTTTAGGAATTAGAAAAGGAAGAAAGGTTCAATTATGCTCATTATGCTTCGGCTCTTGTTTATATCAGCATTAAAGCGTTAGCGTTATGATTTCTTGTGCTTGGAAGGAGGTCAGATATGAAACGCTTGTTTCAAGGCAGAGGAGCAGCAATGAGAGGCAGTGCGTGGTGAGGTAATAACCACAGCTCTGTAATTCAGGGGTCCTGTGTGTTGTGAAAGAGACGGCTTACTGCTGATTTCTTGTTGGTTTTGAATGATTTATAACATTTTACTTGTGGCAGAGTGTTGCAATCTATGTTGTCATGGAAATTCTATTGAATTTATAGTTCCATTTATCCAAAACGATTTTCCAGACTTCATTTCATGGTGAATCATATGGCTGTTACTCAGAGTACAAAGCAATTGCAAAAAAGTTTCATCTTATGGAAAGCATAAACACTGAAACCGTTATTTTCATATTATGGAAATACAAATGAATGCAACATACATCTTGTTAGCATCAAATATGCCTTCATTGTGTAATGACTTTGTATTCACATGAGAGTGGATTTTCTTGTTTGGGACAGAAGCAGGCCTGAGGGGTATTTATTTCTGGAAGGAGACATCAGGGAAGTTTCTGGCTTGCCAAGGTAATTCTCTCTTAACATTCAGGGCTTAGCACGCCGGATACTGAGTCATATGGCCCCCATCCAGCTGTGCATTTAAGCACATGGCAATCCTGCTAGTGCTGCTCTGCTCTTCCTATGGGGCTGTTGTGGGACCTGCCCAGTGCTGGGGGCAGGACGTGGGGTGACAGGTGACAAGGGCTAGGAAATTCCTCAGCCTCACCTTTATTCATAGCATAGATGCACCCGCTGTGTTGTTTGTAGACAACAATGAAGCAGTAATTAATGCTTAATGTTAAAAGAAAAAGACTAAATGGAAATTTATCATGCTTCTAAGGCATGTGAACATGTAAATTGAGTTCAATTGTTATTTCACTCATATGATCTTTGCTCTTCCTGTTGTTTCAACTCCTTTCATTTTCTCAGCCCAGCATTGTCTTCATTGTCAAGTCATAATTATTTTAGGGCAGAGACCTCGTCTGACTCTTTGTTTTGCAATTTACCCAGCACCCTTTTAGACTCTGTAAAATACTAAGTTATGACATTCAAAATACATCTCTGTACCTGCCTAACTTTAGTTAAAAATTCACTGATGAATAATAGACTAGGCAGGAAAAACATGCCATTATCTGCTCCTGTTCAGCTTTATCTTTTAGAAAGAATGCAGCATACTCTATTTTATTACATCAAGCTCTGGTGGGAGAAATGGAAAACATCACGATTCGCTTTCCCTTCTCCCCTCTGTCTTTTCTAAGCAGATTCAGAGTATGTTATAAGTGATAAGTTGGGGTTTTTTGTTGCCTTTTTTTATTATTATTTTTTTATTTTTTAAGAGAATATAATGGGAAGGCAAACATCAGACTTGATTGCTCCCGTCTCGTACTCCAGCAGACACACCGACTGCAGGACAGTACCTCGCAATGCTCAGTGCTGCAGTGAAGATTACGTTATGTCTGTAGAAAGTTTTTATTCCAGTCAAATGGATCACATCGTCTAGTTCACTGTGCACATGTCGCAAGCAGGCATAAGTTACATACGGGCTTTCAGTTAAGAAAATGCATGTATGATTCAAAACGTTAGCACAGATTTTGGTGGGGGGTTTTTTGGTTTGGGTTGGTTGGTTGGTTGGTTTTTGGGTTGGTTTTTTTTTTTGAGAGGTTTTAAATCCAGCTGTGTAAGTGGCCAAGAATGATTTATTCTTACAGTACAAGGAGTAGAGGTACTAAAAGTTAGTATATTCATTGTTGGACCCCTTCGTTTAGAGGAAAGACTTCACATTGTTTGTTTCAGCTCTCTGCAAGGATTTGCAGTGTACCTGCTTATGCCTCTGCACTTTGCTTGTGTGAAAGTAGCCTGTCTCTAAACATAATAAACCACATCACTGTCGTCTCTGCGTCTTGCCGCCTGATTCATCAAGAAATTGGCTGGCCTATAAAACCTTTTTTTTTTTCTTTAAATTGCACGGTAGCCCTTGGATTGCTGGAAGGAAATGAGCAGAAAGCTAATTCTGATGATCTTTTTCCTTCCACCAGAATTCCTGATCCTATTGAATATTCTGTACTCCACATCTGTGACAGCACAATGAGCCTTTGTTCATTTTTTAATCTAAAGAGAAATCTGCCGTGGGAGGTTGCACAGGGTGATAGCAGCCCAATTTAAAAGTCTCAATTATTTATTTTTAAAATACTTGGCGTCTGTCTGTGGAAAATTTACTTGCTTGCTTTCCAGTCTGCTAGAATTGCTTTGAACTCGTGCACATCTTCTGGGATCTATCAAATGCTCATTGTGGCTTTTCTCTCATAAGCGCTGAATGAGTTTAGCCATGATAGTCTGTATCGGGATATAAACTGTCTGTCTTTGTAATGGGGCAATAGGAGGCATGGTGATTGCTGTCTGCATGCCCATCCTGCCAAGCAGGGAAGGAGCATCCGAGCAGAGCCCAGAACAGTTTATTTGTGGATGGGTGGTGGGTTAGGGTTAGGGTTAGAGAAGTTGTTCGTGTGATGTGTGCTCCATTTTTGCAAGCTAGTGAAGGTTCGTAGGGAGCGTTGAGTTATTCGGAGGCAATTGCACTTAAAATCAGAACTGATCTCTGATGGGCATTGGTTTTCATAATGCACAGTGCATTTTGGACAGCCAGTCTTTGTAAGACCAGAGTGGTAGCAAACCAGTTCTGAGTCAAAATCCAAAAACCTCAAATTGGAGCCTAAATTTTATTGCGGAATACCACATTCCTGTGCACTTTGGAAGAACGTGTTTGAAGAAGGGTGTTTGTGCAGGAGTAGGCTGACCCGAGCAGGAGAGAACTGCTGCCCTATGGCATAGTGCAGGACTGCAGGTGGGTAATAGGGGCATGGAGGCAATGCGCTCCAGGCTGGGAAACGATTCAGGTGTTGGATGCATGTGCTGTATTCGTTTGCGGAAGAGTTGTTGCCTGGAAAAATGCCTGCAGTGCTTGGAAACAGTAACAGCTGGGCATATTTCTGGATAGAAAAGAGTAGAAAACAAGACGTGGTTTTGTAGGGTGGCTGCAATTATCTCCTGGGTTATGGCAGAGTGAGGGTTTTTTTGCTAATCCTCTGTTTTAAGGCACTTGTGACATTCTGAAGATTTTCCCCTTCAGTGAAATTTTTCAGGCTTAATCTCAGCTGTACAGCAAATCTCTCTCAAGTCTGAGTGAAAACAATTCCCCTCTTTCAGAGTGTGAAGAGTGTCAAAGCATAAAGTTTTTCCATTAGAAGCAAGCTTTGCCCTCCCCTTGGTGTAGCTCTGCAACTGCAGTCGTCGTTGGTAGAAATTCAGGATGGAGAGAGTCATCCTGCAAGAAAAGCGCCTTTATGCGCCTCGTGCAGGTCTCTTTCAGCTTAGCCTTATCACAGCACTGAAATTTTCAGGTTGCTTGGGCTCTTCCTTTTTTTTGTAACAGATCTTCACAAGGTACATGCTTGCTGCATCGCTGCGATTAAGAAAGCCAATGTAAGCCTTTCCTGGCCTTGTTGGCTGTATCTGGGCTAGATATGAAAGACTGATAAATCTAATATATTACCTGATAGAGAACAGGGCTCGTGTGCCCCCTGGGACCTGTGCCACTGGAAGGTGATTTGGAGCACCGACAGCAGAGAAGCGAGGAGCAGGGCGTTCTGATTGCAGTTAGTGTCACGCTAAAGAAACTAGAAAGGCATTGCGGGCTTGCCATGGCTAAGGGATTCAGAGCTGTTGAAAAAGATAGATTTTTAAAATTTAGGAAATTAGAAGCTGTGAAATCATACACAGAAATGTGTGAAGCAATGGCTTACAGTGCTGAAGTCAGGCAGCGGCAGGATTCAGCTTGGGTGTGCAAGCTTGGATGATTCTCCATTAAGCATTTCACAAATAACATATCATAATAAGATCCAAATTTTCATTAGCTTGAATGCTCCTTTGTTGTATTCTGTACTACTGCTTTGAATGTACCAGGCAGAGACAGTAGAAGTCATTTATATGCAAAGTGCACCATACATTCTATATACTAATTATATAATAAGGAGTTATAATGAAAATTTTCTGGCATGTTTAGGCCACTTAAGTATGCAGTGAAATTAATTTTATGGCTAACTGTCTTATTCCTGATTTGTACTTAAAGAACATTATGCCATCCGTGGAAAATACTAAACAAAGTGTCTACCTATAAATGCATGCAAGAGTATACGTATGATGAAGAAGAGAACAGAAATCTTAGATATATTTGCATTTTATTGTAAACTGTGGGAAAACAGACGGGTCTGTGTTATGGAAGAGAACAACATGGGATTACGTAATCAGAAGATTGTCATAATACTAATGCTGAGGTGTCCAGGTATGGCTTCTTGAGCAGCTTGAGTCGTGCAGCTTTGAGGATGTAACTTTATCATCTTCTTAACATTGTTTTTGCAGTGTGTGCATGGGTAAATTCTATAATAGCAATTCCTGGGAGGTTCCACTCCTAGAATGTTCCTTCTAGCTGTATGAATGAGTCAAGAAGCTGCTGTATGACAGATGACGATAATTTTTCATACAAGACAGTTCCCCTTGACTTGATGGATGCAGGGAGAGGAACCACGTTCCCTGGAAAAGCACCAGGGAGCCGCGGGAAAACGTTTCAATGTGTTTGGTAATCAAGGCAGGGTATGGTTCTTGATTAGTCTCTGAAATTGCACTGCTGAGACGAGCGATCTGAATTAAGCGCTTTTTTACCAAAGCCCTTTGCACTGCTATCCAAAAGTGTATTGTAAAAATTAATTTCCTTAAAATGCCGTGAGCAAAATTGATCCAAAATGACTTTGGCATATGCTGAACTCACTCAGTGATACTTTTCTTCATAAGCTCCTATGAGGGCTATATACTGAGGTATTTTATATCAGGTATACCTAATTTTAGGCTTTATTTTAAAGGGGAGTAAAGTGTAATTTGCAAGTGCGTCGTGAGCTTTTGTCTGCGCTGACTTAATTGAAGTCTGAGCAATCCCACCTGAAACAAACTGTTTGTAATTTCTGCATCAGTGATCAGTGGCACCTCGGTCTGCATGTGTTCAAAGCACGAGTTAGGACCCGGAGGCAGCACCGACTTTGTGAGATATTGCCAGCATCCCGGTGTGTGCTGCGAGTGCGCTGGGAATAGGGAGGCCAAAGTAGGGGGAGAAAATTGCTTTCCAATTTTATGAAGCTAGAGTGAGTGCCAGATGATTTTTTGTGAGCAGTTTGGAGTGTGGTCTTATTTTATCCTCCTGCTGAAAAAGTACCTCCACCTCTGAAGAGACCCATCTTCATCTTGGCCTTCCCTCTGTATGATGATGTTTTATTAGATATATAGGTGCTTTGCCAGTATTATACATTACAGGCAGTGTATAGGGCCAGAAGCCTGTGAATCAGTAAAAATGAGTGGGCCCGCATTTGAGAGAGATGAAAGGATGTCATCTCATCTGGCCATACGGAAGATCTCGGAGTGTGGGAAAAGCACTTGTATTTGTGAAGAAGGCAGGATTTCTCATGCGTTGCCATCTTAGAAAAGTCCCAGCTGGTGCCGTCGGTGGGTTTGCCTGCAGACAGACTCGCAGGAGGGAGCGATGCCAAGCAAAGTGCCAGGAGACATGGGCAGTCCAAGCAGACCTATATCTGCTTTTGGCTGCACTGTGGGACCATTCCTCATCACCCAGTAACGATGTGAAAATTGCCCCGAATAGTGCAATTTATTATTTGTCCAAAATGACATCAGAATATCCATTTTTGTCTCACTTATACTTGTTGTTGTGCACTAAAGCTTTGGAAATAGAAGCCATAAAATGAAGTCAGGAAGAATTCTGACCTAAACTGATAGTCCTGAATATCAGAGGCTCATGAAAATGCATTGCTACAGAGGCACACTTTTATCTTACAAATTGCTTTAGGAGTAAAGGAATATCTCTAAACACTGAAATCGTTTTCAAAAATTCTCTATGGTTTTTGAGATAAAAATGTCTAGCACATTTAGCGGAACAGGAGATGAGCCTGCATTGAAAAAAGAAATGAAGAGATCCTGGCAAAAAAAGCACAAAGTTTGCCATCTAAACTGACTGGCCATACTGTTTATCCTGTGGTTTGTTATTAAAATGCATTGCGTTGACTCTGTTCCCTGGTTACTGTCCCAGTAGGGCGGCCGTGCTATTAATCAAGATGCTAGTTAAACAATATTGTTCAGCAGAATTCCTCCATCTCCGTTTCATAACACTGGCTTTATGTATGGCCTATGTGCACTACCTCACTCGAAGGCTGGATGAATCAACACTGACGTAATTTTGTTGTTGTTTTTGATTTTTACAGATGCAGATTTACTTCTACAATCCCGATGACTTTGACAGTTTTGGAACAGCAGTTCTAGAAAACAGGGAAGTAGGAGCCATGGCTGTGTTTTTTCAAGTAAGTTTAAACAAGGGCCATATCCGTAAAGCAAAGCTTTCACCAAGTACTGTTTAATTCATCGAATTGTTTCAGGTTTAATGGGTGCATCTGTTTTCTTGTTCCTACCTGTCTAAGTGAAAAATATTTCATATTGTCTATGTGTGATTTAAAATGTAAATAAGCATATTTAGAAATGTAATGAAGAATTCTGCATCAATTGTTCTGATTTTATAGCCGCTTTACAGATGCGGGTTGGAGAACACATTTATCATGGAACTTCCTTCACTGCTGAAGCACATTGCTCGGGTCCTCAGAATACTAACAAACTGCCATGAACTGACTCTGGGTAGGGAAAACTTAAAATTCAAACATAGCTTGGGAGAAAATTAATCAATATGTTTCATCAGTCTTATCTGCAGCAGCTTCTTCTAAATTGTCATAGTAACAAGTTCTTGAGCAGACCTGGTTTCTAAATGAGTGGATTTATGCATTCCCTTTTTTGAAATGCATCCTCAGGAGCATGAATGCTCAGTGAGCTCATCTGTTGGTTCAGGGTGCAGACTGCTGATCACGGTGGAGGGCAGGTCGGGTCACCTGGTGGTGCTGTTCGGCAGCGTGGGGTTGGGTCAGGTTTGATCAGGAATGGAGTTTGTCCTTACGCTGACATGAGGGCGAGTTGAATGGAGTGAGCTGGAGCAACTCCATACCACCAAGCTTAGAAGAAATTGCTTCTCGGGAAGAGTGGTGAGGAATTGGAACAGGCTGCCTAGGGAGGTGGCAGAGGTGCTCAGGAAAAGAGTGGATGTGGCACTGCGTGACATGGTTTAGAGCAGTCACAAGCATGGGTTGACAGTTGGACTAGGTGGTCTTGGTGGTCTTTCCAACCTTGATGATTCTACGACAAGCTTCTCAAACTAGTAAGTAGCTAATAAAGATTTTGAAGTAATTCAGGGTGATGCTTTTTCAAAGGAGAGAAGGTGAGGGAGAGAAGAGCAAGGGAAAACATCAGTCCTTTGTGAGGTTTCATACTAGTTCTTACTGTGGGAGAAAATGATCCTACTGTTATGTCTGTGAAGTCGGATTAAAAAGAACATGCAAGTACCCATATGTAAATACCTCCCTTCTCTATGATGTTAGTGACAGGTGTGACTATACTGCTTAAATTAAATAAGGTTGTCGGTTTTTTATGTCACTGCCCTTGATCAAAAGCTTTGATAAGGATAAAAGGGCGAATCCTCGTGTTGCATATATTGCTGCAACTCTGCTGACATCAGGCTAGTGGAAGTAGGCAGCACCTTAAATTCATCACTGCTGATTTCTGAGCGCTTCCGTGGCGTTTCATGTTAGAGTGAAGTTGGTGAAGCTGTGATAATTTACAGTGACATAGCAGGATGTTTCCCCAGACTTGTTAATGGTGATGTGCTGGGGGAAGGGTTGGGCAAATTGAATTTGGCCCGACGTGACAACAGTTTAGAAATAGAACAACCAAAGTCACAGTTATGTGATTTATGTCATGATGAAGAGCTGCACATTGTGTGTGTACGGTGTCAGAAGGAGCATGTGCTATGTCTCGGTGTGCCATACACATCAGGAATTTAATTGCCTGAATTCGATTGCGATTTAGTGCCCAAATATGCTTCACATAGGCTGCATGAAATGCTGCCCCATGTCCCAACATTTCCTAGTCTACATGTGACATTTCTGCCAAAAAAAAAACCCCAGTTTTTTGAGGATCTTAACAACAAGTGGGACTGTTTTGTGTTCCCCCCCTGCAAAGCCAGGTGCTGCATTACCAACCATCCCACTTTGCATAATTTTGAGGGAGCCATTCACTAAAAATACCTTAAAACAGTCTGTAATTCTGTTTAAAAAAAATAAAATAAAATCTTTGATTGTAAGAGAGCTCGGACTCCTTAAGACCACAACTGAGTGTGTTGGTCCCCCGAGAGAAGCAGAAATCTATACTTTTCATCATTTCTAGCCCTGCAGGCCACAGGACGTTGGGCTGTAAAGTCTTGATGATGGTGCAGCTGGGCTCCTCTGCTTCAGGAGCTGTGAAATCTGAAGCCATTACTGATAAAGAGTCTGTTCTCTTCCAGAGTGATGGGAGTCAGGTAATTCCTTGGCAAAGTGACCCAGCGACAAGTCAGTTTGTGGCTGAAAGGAAATGGTTTTCTTCTTTTTCTTTTTAAGTTCCTTGCCTCTGGGTTGAAATGATAAATCAGCAACGTGCCATTAAACCTGTGTGTATCAGCTGTTCCTTCTGGGTAGCTCTGCTACGAGACAGAAGGCTGCCAGGGAAGATTTGTGGAGCCCAGAGCCCCCATTCTCAAAGGGCATGTGCATATTCTGGCCTGTGACAGGGTGTGGGGTACTCAGTGTGGGAACTGCCCATCGAGATGCCAGAGCTTGTCCCATGAAAGTAAAGGTTCTGTGCTTAGGATTATTAATTGTTGGTGGTAATGCTTTGCAGATCCATGCAGTGTTAGACTGAGGAGCTGTGTGCTGTGTCATGGTGACCCGCTACTTGGAAAAGCTTACAGGCAGTTTTCTTCAGAAATACCTGGTGTTCCTTAGCCTTGCTCCCCAGGCTGCAGAATAAGCCAGTATTTCAGGCAGCTAATTTCAAAACTGCCTTGTAAAACTGACTCTCAGAAGCTGTTGAAGCAAATGTCCCTAAGATGTCCGTGTTCTTATTTTGATAAACAGTTTGATAAACTTTCTGAGTACTGTTTTCATAGTCTGCTGCTTTCCATATCTATAGCCCCATCTCTAACGCAGTTATTTAGAACACAGCATTTAAAAAATGTAGTAATGCAAGGCACACTGTTCTGGTTTTGTCGGGTTTGGGGCTTTTTTTTACAAATATATCAGAACACTGAATTGCGCGTGCTTTTCTGCGTAAACATTTTAATGTAGAAATGATTGGCTGGGTTTGCCATTGAGTCAAGACTTGGATTTTGACTAATGTGTTAATGCTGTGTTGGAATGAATGTGCACCGCACTGACTGAATTCAGGGTCTGGCAGGCGTGTTTTGTTTGACTGACGTTCACAAATGTTCCCTTGAAAATCAGGTTCTCTAGTGAGTGAACATTATACTGAACTGTATAATTATTGGTGAAACATTAAATAATTAAGAACCCTCTTTCCTGGTTTTTAAATAATTTAACTTAGACTATATAAGAATTTTCCATTTTGAATTCACTGTTTCAAGGGCAATTTCCAGGTAAAGCACATTGGTTCTGAACTTGGATAATTGAAGCACTTGGAACTATACTGTAATTGCTGCTAATCACATCTGTGCATTTCTCTTTGCTTTCATTGTAAATTCTGTTGATAAATTCTCTTTTTGTTCCCGTGCTGCAGGTCAGTTGACCTGACAAATGAAGAACATTGCTAGCTAAAATTGGGAAACAATGCTTGCGTTTCCAAACTGCTGTAAGCGCACATCTCAGTAGTTCGTTGTGGGCAGACACTCAGAGGGTGTCACATGAAGTAGCTGTGGGGATTCTGCCGCAGGTGTTTTCAATTTGCAAATGTTTTGCTGGTCTGAAATCTCTAACTGGGTTCTGAAAGCTGATTTTTGCACTGGCGTGCAAGTTTTAAAGTGAAAAGGTGTGTTGAGGAAAAGGCTCCAAGGATACGTGGACCCTTTTCTGATCATAGCATCACTTTAAGCAGCGTGCTGGGGAATATCGTACGTGCAGCAAATAACGGAGCAGCAGATGATTTAGCTCCACTGAAAATTCTTGCAGACTTCAGTTCTGTAGCTCTGTATTTGGGGCAAAATGAAGTGCCTCACTGTGCAAAACACAAACAGCAAGCAGAGAAAACCTTGACCATGCTATGCTCTTCCTCTCGGGAACCTCTCATTTTCAGGGAGGCCACAGGAATGCGACAGTAGCAAAGTGACTTAGGCACCTCTCATCTCTTTTTGGGCAAATTATTTTAAAAGCTGTTCAGATGGAACAAGCTGAAATGGGAAAAAGGAGCTCCATTCTGCTGATGCCAGGAGGTATAATGGTCATTGAGACCCATAAACGTTCTTTACTGAGGGTCAGGGAATCTGTGGAAGAAGTGGTTTTTCCTTAAGGTGAGAATTGTTGTGGAAAACACTCACTGTAGTTCAAGAAGTGTGAATCAAAATACAAAGCAGCAATGTAAGCCAAAAAGCTCTTGTGTTGGCTTTGTTTGGTTGGTTTTTGTTTGGTTGTACTTTTGTTGTTGTTGTTGTTGTTATTGTTAAAGAAAACTTGTTTGTGTTTTTTAAGCAAAGATCAGAATGTTTTGGAGAGAAATAATGTGAAATTATGCCCATGAGTTCTCTTTGCCTGCTGACA
This sequence comes from Alectoris magna, assembly GCA_030625065.1. NCBI lineage: Eukaryota > Metazoa > Chordata > Aves > Galliformes > Phasianidae > Alectoris > Alectoris magna. Next base: position 12,317,799 of record CM060572.1, read on the forward strand.
CGCTTGTCAGAACTGGACCTGTCAGCATTGGGGTTACTTGGTACATCTCAAGGTGCAGCCAGTACTGGTGGAAAACTCATAACTTCCTGTCCATTACTTGCAGCCAGCAGCATCCTCTTTGTCTTTGCTAAAGGCTTCTGGATTTGCAGAGACATTGACGCTGCAGTGATGGGACTCATTGGCAAGGCCCACCCATCCACCAAGACAAGTTGAGGTCCCAGCCTAGCAGGACACTTCAGTCTTGATTTAACAGCTCCTAACTTGAATAGTTAGTGTGGGTGTGTAATTTCAGCCCGGTAAGGTTCAGCTCATTCTTAATTATATTCTGGCTGCAAGCCTCAGTTAATTGTCAGGCCGAGCTGGTTTTGAAGTAAGCCAGGAGTGGAAGGGAAGGCCCAAATCTCTCTCAGTTTCCTGAATCATCCATTCATACACATTTGTGTAATATATATTTATAAGTCACATTTAAAATGAATAGTTACTTGGATTAAATGCATTCAGAAATATTGCACGGCCCGGTTTTAACCATCTAGCAATATAATTCATTGCACACTTCACTACTTGCTTTATTAAAGCCAAACTTAAACGTGTTCAAAACAAACATATTGCTTTTGCATTTGAAATATTCATCTTTTGGGCCTGCGGTAGATTCATTACAGCAGAGAATACTTCATTCTTTGATTACTGCTGTGAAAAGACACAATACTGATTCCCTAAGCGCCCATCAAATATTCGATAGCTCAGAAATTCAGGAGGAGGTGATGGAATTCTTGTTCCTGCAGGGAGGGCCTATAAATCTATTTTATGATTTGCAAAGAAAACCATCAGTGCTTAGTTACTGTATCTCAGGTACTCAAACAAATCATCTCTAAAGAAATCAAAGTAAAAATGAATTTAGAAGTAACTTTTAGCAATGCTTTCATCATTAAAATTATCTTCCTAATGATGAGTGATGTTGATACCTCGATCACTCATGAGCTTTAGCAGTATAGGGCTAGATTTTTAAAGGTAATTAGCTGCTTGGGAGCAAATACAGAGCTAATGGTGTTTTCAGGAGTACATGGCACGAACATCAAAAGTTTACAGGTCTTTTTCTGGGAAGCAATTTTGTTTCTCTTTTCTGATATTAAGGTTGTTGAAGAATATGTGTAGCACTTAACTTTTATAGATGGGTGTTATTTGTGTGTAAATGTCTTTATACTTGCTACTAGCTTATGTATGCAGAGATTTGCTCTTTGGTGAAACAAACAGAAATAGTAATTGTGGCTCTGCTTTTGTAAGATTTTCGATAGTAATTCTTGGTGTGCTTCATAAAAGCAATCATTAACTTGCTTTTCACAGGGCCAAAATGAGCTAAATGCAGCATAAATCAGTGGAACACCGTCAAAGTCGTTGAATATTTGACACAAATATGCCCCTTTTTGTGTGATTCTCAAATAATAGAATTCAATTTCTAACTACCCTAGAAACTCCTTTTTTCCCCCATCTTCCCTGCCAATAACTGTCTCTGGTATATTCAGTGGCTAACTGCTTTAAATGCTGTTGCTATTTGGATAACCATATCTGGTAGGACACCAGGATCTCATTGTCCCTTAGCAGTGCCCTAATTTTACGTCTTCCTTCTTGCAACACTTCTTGAAAGTCTGAGCAAAACTTAATTTCGAAAATGAGAATGAAGAGGAAGTGTGCCCTTTCCCTGAAACATTATTATGTCCACCTACATGAATCATAATCAGTGCTTCGGTGTTTAGGCAATATCTTAAAGGTGATTTGCAGTAGCTCAAATAACATGTAGCATCGTTAACATGCAGGGCATCACCCAGAGTTATTGGGAGGCTTTTCATTTATTTTAATAGACTTCAGATACATGTAAAGACCTTAAAATTAAATTACAGTATTAATTCTTTTAATGGTTACAGTAGAACTCCTGGTATTTTATTAATAGTAGCTTATGAATAATAAAACTATTATTATTGATTAGCAGTATTATTTAGTAATTAGTACAGGGTGGTTTTTTTTAATTATCTTCATAAAATGAAAATGCATGTAGGCTAAAGCTATTTATTCAATGCCTTTTGAAAGCATAATTTGTATTTGTCAAAGTGCATGCATACATATTAGTAACCCTCTGTGGAACAGAAGATGAGCAAAACAATCTGAAATGTGTTCCTACCCACTGAACTACAGTTTCCGAGTATTTGTGAATCACTGCAGCTATTTGAAGCTACCAGTCATTGCTAATAAGAGCAGTACTAGGGCCTTTGTATAGTTGAAGGATAATAAATAGAGGGAGGAAGTATGTACCCCAAGGTATAAGGGTTGAGCAAATGTGAGCAGGCAGAGTCTGTACAGCGGTGAGAATACATTTTTCTGAGGAACACCTTGGTGCAATACAACTGATACACAGCGATAGGAACCATTTCTGGAGTAGAGAAATACTCACCCAACTTTCCAGTAAATAGATGGAGATAAACCTATCAAAACATGACAGTTACTTTGCATTGTGGAGGATTTAAATGTAAAATTATGAGTGTTTCTTAAAACCTGCTAGATTTGGGTTGAGTTCGGAGTGTGAATGGCACCGAACAGCCTCCAGAGTGGTCTCTGTAGCCAAAACATGTAAGTTTGGGTGCCTAACAGTCAGTGCCCGCGCTGATCTAAGAACCTGCATTGAAACTCCATTGATTGGAAGTTGTGTTTGGGTAGAAGGCAAAAATTCAAGGGAAATGTTTGTCAAAGAATGTGTTCTACCTTTCAATTAAAGAGAACAAAAAGAATTTTTAAACTAAAACACAAAATCTTCCATGTTCAGATTTTTATTTTGTCTCTCTTGAAACTTTGAGAAATTTGAATATTTTTGAATAATTTATGTAAAGGAAGAAAGCAAGGGGAGAACAGATGGGGAATAGCTCTGTGACTGAAAAAGTAAATATATAGCCAGTTTCAGTTTTGGTGCTCACTGACTTTCAAGTGCCTAACAAGGCTTTATCCCTGCTCTGTTTCATACCTTTGTGCAGTTTTGTCATTTTTCATACTTTGTTCCACGGTAAAAAAGGATTCAGTAGCAGGGCTCTTCATCCTTTATTTTAGGACATAAATGTGTGGCCTGACTCTTGAGAGTACTAAGCGAACAACTCCTGTCCAAGCCTGGAGTTGTGCAGACTCCTCAGGCTGTTATCTGCGGAGCAGGCTGCCGCTGTGGCACAGGTTGCCCAGAGAGGTGGTAGATGCCCGATCCTTGGAGCCAAGGTCAGGCTGGATAGGCTCTCAGCACCTGATGGAGCTGTAGGTGTCCCTGTGCATTGCGGAGGAGTTGGACCAGAAGGCCTTTAAGGGTCCCTTCCAACTCAAACGATTCTCTGATTCTATGAAACTTCCTGTTGACTGAAACGAGCACTGAAAAGTACTTTTGCTTCTGGGGTGTCTGCTGAGCCCGGGCTCCTGGTAATCCCCAGCTCACATCCCATACAAACACGAGCCAAGTTCCTCTCGGTTTGCAGAGCACCGTGCTTGCTCATTCACGTGGCTGCACATTTGCCATGTCTTATTCGTGAGAAGGAGCCCATGTGGCCAAGCACGAGGCTGCTAAGAGCAGAGGTGTTCACACAGCAGCCTGAACATCGGAGCAGGCGTGCTTGGAGGAACAAGTACAAATGCGTGAGCGAAAGGGGGGCTGGATCTGGAGGCAGACAGACTGACAGGGCGGCTGAAACAGATCGTTCTTGGAAGCAAACACATCGTTCTGCTTCTGCTTGCCTGTGTTCTGCCAAGAGGCATTTGCAGTCTCTAGATCATGATGGCTGCAACCTGCTGTGTTGAAACTTTTCTATCCACAGGCTGACTGTGTGGTGTAGAAGGATAATCTACCTTATGTGCGCTCATCTTCTGCAGTGCCCGGGCGATTGCCTTCCTGTCCCTTCTTCTCTGCAGCTGCATGAACTCATGGCATTTTCCACTGAGGCAGAAGAGCAGGAAGCCCCACTTTATGTCAGATGACGCCAAAATGCAGTACTTTCAATGACAGTCTTTTTATCATGTTATGCTTTAGGGAACATGGTCAGTACAGAAAGTGATGTCATGCACAGGGTGAAATACCAGAGTGCACAGAGAGACTTTGACTTTTATTTTGTTTTTAATTTCAGGTTCATTTAGAGAAAGAAGTGCTGTTTCCAGTGTGTCTGGAACACTAAAGACGAAAATTAGATAATTTTTTCCCTGAGTGGACTATAAATGCTTTCTTAACTGCCGGGTCTCATAACTCGTGCTGCTGCTTCCCTGGTCTGACGAGGGCAGCTCCCGGTTGCGGTGTTCTGCTGGGTGACTTTTGGTTTTCGTGATGAATCACATTCCATTGCTTTTTCTTCTAATGGGAACATCACAATGACTGATGCTAGGAGGGAACTGTAAACTTTTTTTGCAGTTGAGAGGACCTGGACCCCAAAGCAGTGCAAACCTGCAAATCTGAGAAACACTTTCAGTGTGTTTTATGGGGTCTCTTCTCAATATCTTGAACGATCTGTTGTAACCATTAATGTGGGCTGGTTGTGTGCTTTGCATGGGGAATAGGTCTCTGTGCTCTTCTAGCTTAATGTTCGTCTGAATGTCAGGATCGCTATCCTTCAGTTTACAGCATTGTAAATGATTTTGACGTGCAGCTTTTTTGCTTCCCAATGCTTATTAATTGATTAATATATTGTGATTAATCCCAAGTGGGATGCCGTTATTAACTTGCTTCATTAAATTACGTACCAATTTGTTAGCCTTAATTTTCATAATTGTCCCCTTATATTTTAGAGGTTTTGTTTGAATAACTTGCCCTAAGAACTCGATCAGCACACACCTGCATATTCGTTTGCCTCCCTTTCCTTTCCCTCGCCCTTGATGTTCCAAAGTGGAGTCAGCGTAGGAACTGTTTAGCGTCGAATGTCGGCATCTGAAGTGCAGTAATTTACTTCTCTGTGATTTAACAATATCCTGCCTTAAAAAAATAACATAATTTTGTAGTCATGCAGAAAAAAAATAACGTAAAATAAAAAAATCTTCAAATTGATAGAAAAATATCTCATGGAGTTTTCATTACCAGGCTCCTGAAAATGACACTTAGATGTCTAATATGTAAAAATTACAGTCGTCAGTCTATAATCTCACCCCCTCTGTGGTTCAGGATGATTGATACTCAGGAAGTGTGCTGATTATAACCATTAGACTAAAAAACAAATTAGTTCCCTAACTGCAGCAATGCCTTTTGCATTTTTCTCCGGTGTGCTTTGTTGCTGTGTCACTTTGGCATTTCTTCAGACATTGCTGGGGCAGGATGCCAGCAAAGCTGGGGCAGAGCATGAGGACTGCAGCCTCTGGTGTGTGCTTTGGGGGGACACCAGCTCTTTGCGGAGTCTCTCTTTGTGTCTTTGAGCACCGAGAAGCCATTAAACCTGCCTTGTTTTCTTTCCTGCAAGTACCCTTTCTCATCTCTGCAGCCACTGCTTCATCCTCCGCCCTTCTCACATGTTCCCAAGCTGGTCCATTCTGACTTGACCTTTTTGTTTAAGAGAAAGGGAGAGAGGTTGGAAATAAAGCATCTATTTTTGCTCTCCAAGTCTTTGGAGAGTTTTGCAAGAATTGGTCTTAGTTACAGAATCAGTGGAGAAATAAAGCTGTACGTTCATCTCCCTTCCCTTCTCCTCTCTCCCAAACGCAGCAGCTGCCTCTGAATAACTCTGTTTTCTCCCTCTTGTTAAACATTCAGCCTGGATTCCGGGAAGATCATTTTTTATGTCTCTCTGCCTACCTCTTTTTTAAATTTAATTCAATTTATTTTTCTGCAAAGTCCGTCCTCTGCAGCCATCCAGGGCACCGGCCCCATTTGTCTCTCAGAGGACTAATCAAGTATGGGTGGTTTACATGCGGGGGTCGTAGGCACTGAGATCCAGGAACTTAGAATCATAGAATCATTAAGGCTGGGAAAGGCCTCTAAGATCATCTAGTCCAACCATCCACCTGCCACCAATACCGCCCGCTCAGCCATGTCCCTAAGTACTACATCTATCCTTTCCTTAAATGCATCCGGCTCTCAGGTCCATGTGAGGCACAGTCCTGCTGGATGTTGCACAGTGTTTGTATAGCCCTTAGAAAAGCAGCACTAGTTTTCATCCTCGGTGTCTTCCATGGAGCTGTGGTGTCTCTGGTTACCAGTTAGCGTTAGGGCACGTATTAAGTAAGAGTGTAGAATAAATGATTGCTGAGTTTCACTTTGTACCATAAAAGAGATTGGATGTAAAGTCTGAATATATAAAATAGATGGGTAAAATCGGGATTCCCTTTGCCTTTAGATCTCCTGGCTCAGAAGGAAAAGTTATTCTTATTAAATTTAAGCTGTTCTGCCTGAAGAATTATTGCTGTAGTTCTCAGATACAGCAGTGCCAAGTTTCTCCTAGTATTGGCAATAATAAACAATGCAAGCTTCAGACAGAATTTCCTGGGTAGCATACCAAATGTTCTAGAAAACCTGCTCGGACAGCAGCTAATACATTTTTAATACAAATAAAACATAATTCTTTAGTCTGGTTTCAGTCTGGTCCCTTAGGTAGAAAAGTGTACCGACAATGCATAATTTATATATTTGTTTGAAGTGTTTACTCAGATACTCCATTCACAAAGTCTCTTGTTGTTAATGGGTTGCTTTGAGATGTAAGAATCACTTAGGGCTCGCGTTGTGCAAATAAATGGAACATGTCGTTTCTGTGCAGTCAGCGAGGCGGGTCCCTCGTCATCTTAATCGTGCCCTCACCAAGCCACAGAGCAGGTCCAGCTGCAGAGTCAGGCAGTTTTGCCTAGGCTCCATGTGCTGTGAAAGCATGGAAGTGGAAGAGGCTGGGAGCAGGAAGGTACTGCCCACCCCAGTACCACCCCCATTATTACCACTGACTGACACATATGGGTTCCTATATCATTCCTATATATTGCGTATAATGCAGAGTGAGCATGCATTAAAAAACCTCTCAGTGATTCAGATACAACCCCTTGTAAATGACTGCAAATGCAGTGGTCAGGTTCCTGCCGGAGGGTTGAATTGTTGCTGGTTTTTGTCATCTCCAGTGTCTGTGCTGCAGGACAGCTGTGGGAGAGATGGGTATCGAGGGTTTTCTTTCCAGGGGTCAATGAAAGGCAACGAAAGTAAATCAGAGTCTAGGCTGGTCTCTTCCTTTATGTCCTTTTAGAGGTAGACATTTATATGTATGGCTGATGGCTTAACTGATAATGCTGATGGCATATCACCCCCCCAAAATAATTCTGCGGCTGAGATGGCGGCTTGCCCAGAGTAATCCTCCTATCTGATGTTATACCTCCTGTGAATCTAAATCAGAAATCCTCAAGTTCATAGGGCGGAGCTGAGGGTGGGTAAACCTGGGAATCCTTTTGCAGCATGTTTTAGTCGTGATCAGATGTCTTCTGCCTCTGGTGCTCACTGAAAGCACGTTAATCCAGCAGAGACAGGGAGTTTGGAATGAGCTAAATGGTTCCAGTTTGAGTAATATTGAACTCTCCTTTGTTTTAAGTTCAGGTGCGCTTAATCAGAGCTCTCTGAACAAAACCAGCAAAGAAGCTGGGATGTGCTTTTATGAGCATTAAGCTCTACTGGAGATAGATGAGTCAGGAATGCCAATCACAGTCTTCTGTGCTGAAAATTGAAATATGTGTTAAACAAAGATTGCTTAAATCTGTTCACAGCACTTCTAACAGTGAGTTTGCAGAGGTTTGCAAGATGGAGCAGGATTTCTCCTATGAGCTTGCAGTGTTTTGCAGCACTGAGAGGTCTGAGAAGCCAGAGGAAAGCTGCTAGGCTGATACAATCCAAAAGTATTTAGCTGCTGATTGTAACTGTGCAGTTTCTGTGCATCACAAATACATTGTGAGGCAGTCATTATCAAAAATAAGAGAGATTTTCTGAAAGAAGGCGTGGGGTTTTGCCACGTGCGTACTGTATCAAATGAAGCTGAACCACGGATTTGGCAAACTGTTCTTTGTGAGTAATGTGAAATGATGTACCACATTAGAAAGCAGCTTGGTTATTACAAAGCTCAGTCTTGCTTTGGATAGAATGGATTTTTTCAGCGTAAAATTCATCTTCACTTGCTGCAAGAATATTGCTAAAACAGATTAACTTTGCATCTCAGTGTATTTTATAGTGTCTCGTGTTATTTTAAGGCTGTAAATATATTAGCTGATCTGTAAGCTTCGCTTAAGTTACTGCTTTCTGGGGTTTAGGAGAAATAGGATCTCGTTATGCAGGAATCGGGATGATTGAATTAAATCACCCCTCGTGATAAATATTCTCCCTCAGGATCATGGCACCAGGTCAATATTTAAAAGCGGCTATATGGGTAAGTGTTGATTAGAAAGCATAGCTCCATAACCCTAACAGTGAAGCTTTGTGTGTTTCATCTGTGATTTGTAGGGTACCGTCTACGTGCCTGTATATTAGTAGCAGCCAACGTAAAGTTTTCTTACTCCTTCTCCCCCCACCTCCGTTGCCACCTTGCAAACCTTCTTTATCATATCTCGATCCTATAAAAACAGCTCATGTAATTTGAAGTGCTCTTGTGTGAAACATGATTAGACTACATCCATCACTTTTCAAAGAATTTATTTTTGCATTTTGCCTGTAAGCTGCTAAAAACACATGCTTTTCTATCCTGCTGCACTTCATGGGAGGTGTGAGCAGGTAGATCCCCGTATTAGGTAAATGGGCGGTGTAAAGAACTCCCCCAGCATGCATACCAGTCATATGAAACTTGAGGTCAATGTTTGGGGATGCTCTCCATTTACCAGTTCATTACCAGTGATACAGCTAAGCAAACTGGTTCCTTCTGCTGCTCCACTTATCTACAGAGACATGTGATATTTCGGCTAACACGCTTGCCTTCCGTAATAGCACACAGCCCTCTCTGCCTTGTGGCTAGACTTGTCTCTTCTCATAACTTGGACAGAGAATTAAAGGCCAGAGCAGAGCTGGCTGCTACACCTGTCCAGGTGGAGCTGTTTGATGGTCTCCCTGTTGTGGATGAAGACATCATCATTTCTGAGTCTGAACTTGTTATCAAGACCTGCTTCACACTGCTCCTCAAGTAGGTCTGGATACCTCTCCATGGACAGATGGCAGTGGGAGAAGGGGGTGATGCCTGGGCAGGTGGCACCGCCTAGAAGTGCTGCGGGGCCATATGGGCGCTTGGGTACTGCAGAAACTTGCTTTGTGCCTGCGGTACAGCTGGCTGCTACCACACCTGTCTAATAGAGTTGCTGAAAGGCTGTATAAATTCATGCTGAGCTGTGGAGATTATCTCTGTCAGCTGTTCTTGTGTCAGAAACAATTTTTTTAATGCTGCATTCATGTCATAAGTGCCCGGCCTTTGTCTGCCTTTTAGGACAGGCCGACTTTCTTCTGACGTCTGCTTCTTTTGCATCTGAGGCATATAACCAGGTTTTGCTGTTAAAAATAGAAGATTTATTATGCCTTCCTTAACATGCCATATATTCAAATGCTTGCTGTCCCCCCCCATAAATCCAAACATAGAGTGTAAATGCAGTTGTGTCCTAGGATGAGAGATAATGACTTTCAGTTGCCGCAGGGAAGGTTCAGGTTGGATATTATGAAAAACTTACTTTCAGAAGGTGGTGAGGCTTTGGCACAGGCTGCCCAGGGAGGTGGTGGAGTCACCATCCCTGGAGGTGTCCAAGAACCATGGAGATGTGGCACTGAGGGATGTGATCAGTGGGGATGGGTTCTTTTCCAACCTGAATGATTCTGTGATTTTACTGTTGCGCTGGGATTCCAGACCAGTCTACAGAGAACAGGTAATGTTACAGCATGCAGGTCTGGGAAGCCTTTCATCCTCATAGCAGCTGTTGGTGCAGTGCTCCTTGTATGCATCAAATGACTGAACTGGGATGTAAACTATGTTGGGTCTTGGTTGTTTGGGAGAGAATTGTCTGCGCAGCCTGGCAGTAAACATAACCTTTTGCAGTCCTCTGAGGACTGCTTTCACAGAGCATTGACTTTTAACCTTGCTCCATTCCAGCTCAAGTATTTGGCAGGGGAGAGCCTAATACAGCTTGTGGTGTTGGTCATAGGTCATCATATGATGGTGGTGCTGTCAAAGGGCTGTGCATCCTGACACATTTTGAGGAGATGAGATTTTTTTCTAGAGGTAGGTACCAAAACTGGGATCATGACTGAAGTGTGTGCCAGGAGTTGGGTAGCCCAGCTGACTGCTCACAGCGTTGGTGGATGGCCAGCATACATGGCCTGTGGACACTCAGGAGGTAAAGCCCCGAGGAAAGTAAACATCTAAAAATAAAAGGTGGGTACTCTGGCAAGCAGACTCAGAGAGTGTGGGAGAGGAGAGGAGAGGAGATGAAGACTTCCTGAGAGCATTCCTGTGTACGCCCACCTGCAGGAAGCTTCTCCATAGCTCTAGGTCAGACCCAACTTGTGAAAAGAGCACCTTTTGTTCTAACCACGTTTTGTTCTAACCGTGTTTTAAGTTTTGTTTTAAATCACATTCAGTTGGATTTTATTTCTTCTCTCAAACCTTTACCTGAGAATTTGAGATTCTGGCAATTTTGAAGCTTCTTCCTGTGCAGGAGGAGGGCTCTCTGATCACAGGCAGAGCACGAAGACCCCCCTCCACAGCTGGGTCACGCTCGGCAGAAGCTCCACAAAGCTGTAAGGAGCCCGTGGAGCAGAGGCATGAAGGGTAGAGCATCCTGAGGAGTTCTGTGGCTTTAAGACTCACCTACTCGCCATGATTGAACAGCATTCACTTTGCCACTGCTGAAATGTAGAACATCTTGAAACAAGCGTACATGTCATGTTAGTTTTTGTGTTTCTTTGTATTTCAAGAGGAAGAAACTGCTGCCACAAACTCAGTGTTTCCCAGGCTTTTAATGCACTTGTATTCGAAGTGCTTTTTTTTTTTTTCCTTTACAATAATTTCCCCATTTCCTCTCAGCACAAGCCACGGTACTTGCTGAAATGTTTTTGTAAGGAACCGAGTGAGTTGTTGGGTCATTCTAACCAAGTGAAAAACAAACAGCTTGACATATGATCCTCGCTGTTGTGTGTAGTGTAACACCAGTGAAATAAGATGGCTTTTCTGCACTGTACTTCTGATGCTCCAGGAGCATGAGTAGCGTAGAAGCAGCTGAGATGAAAAGTGAGGGCCACATCCTGCCATTCTTTGTTCAGTGGTTTAAAGAAGATAAAGGGGAGGACTGCTTCCCCTTGTCTTTCTTTTGGGGTTCTGCTGCTGGCACCCACCCTGGCTCAGGGATGTCTCTGGGTGCACCTCCACCTCCTGCCCTCCAGCAGAGGTGCCCTTGGCAGCCCTACAGGTGGACACTATGCCCTTTTTTGCTGCAATCCTAGTTTCCCTGGGCCTAGCCCACTTGTTGACCAGGCTACTGCATGTCCTCTATGCAAAGACATCTGGGAAGAGACACGGGGATTTCTTGATGGTGCACGAGGAGGAGAGGAGAGACAACAGAACCGTGTGAGGGATCTTGAGGGGGTGATCTGGAACGGTTTGGGAAGAGGAGACGCTGTAACGTTGGAGGAGACAGAAACAGCTCCCTGGGTGGGAAGAAGGAGCGAGGAGGATGTGGCAGGTGGGCGATGGGAGAAGGAGGTGGCTCAGAAATAAATGAGAGCGGAGGTGTGAGAGAAATTCTGAGGATGAGCTGGTGCTTTCTACCTTGGGTACCGCCAGCACTGAATGGAACGAGGGCCTGGCATTTTGAAAAGCTGCACGCATCTGCACAAAGTTAAAAGGCATTGAAAATTTACATAAGATGAGGGAAAAAAAACAAGAACTTGCTTTAGAGGGAACAAAACATATTACAGTTGACAGACTCACTTCTCCTCCTATGCCGGAAAGCTATTAATGATCACCGCTGGTCTAAAATTGGGTTCTCGTACCACAAAGACTCCCGGAAGCTGGAGTGCTCTCCCAGCCCACAGCTTCATTAGATGTAGGAAAGGAAATTTGTTGTAGCTCCCGCGTGAGTTTCAGGGATCAGATCACACCAGCCTACTTAAAAATGAGCCAAAAGGAGCAACAAGCGTACCACGGTGGAGTTCTGTGTTTCAGAGCAGGAGATAAAAATTCTGCCCTACAACAGGTTGTTTTCGCTGGTTTTCTAATCTAATTGTGAACTGAGGTGTGGTTGTCATTGGGGAAGTGGCTGTGTAACTTAATTGACATTTCTGCATCCTTTGTGTTTGTGACTCATAGAAGCCGGCTTGAGTCATCTGGCGCTGGCGGGCTGGAGAGAGCTGCTGCTGCAGTCATGGGGAAATGAGCTGAGGGCAACGCCGAGAGAGAGGAAAATGGGGACTTTTCATGTAGAATGAAAGAGAGATGTTGGGAGGCTGAGACAAATCCTTTTCTTCATTTTAAAGGGGAGATTGCTGTGACCTCAGTCACCAAAATCCATTGTTGGCTGGAAGAGAGGAAAAAGGCTGGAAATCTCTGCTGCGTCCGAGGCAAGCTTAGCTGGAGCAATTATATTACAGGCTCCTGCAAAATGCTGGCGTTAGAAATGCCCATCTGAGCTGTTCCCTTCCACCCCACACATTTTGCCCGGCGTATTTTGTTTTCTGGTTTAGCCACCGGGATTTGTTGTTTTATTTTCAGGGGGGAAAACCAAAGCTGAATGTATTTTTTTCTCATTTGCGCATTTCTCCCAGACTCAAGCCAGGAGCAGAAGGAAATGCAGGCTATCTTCCATTCTTGGTTCCACAGTTCTGAGTAGAGCCTTCCCAAACGTGTGAAGCTGTATCCCAAGGAGATGGTGCCATGTGCCGATCTGATGCTTTTTTCATTACACCATTCCATTTTCTTCCTTACTTTAGGTCACAGTGATTATTATTTTTTTTTTACCTAAAAACTCCTATAAACTGGGCAGATTGGGGGAACTCTAAAGCAGGCCAAACTTTTTTTCTTTTTTTTTTCTTTTTTCCCTTAACTCGGATGGTGAGAGCAGTTTATAACTGATGGCAGTTTTTATAAAATAGGCTCCATCCTGATAAAATGTTACCCCCTGGTGTGTCATTTTTCCAGCTGAACTGCTGGTAGGATTGAGAGATCTTGCACACTACTGCTTAAATAAGTAGACTACATGCTCTATGAAGAAATCATGTTATTTTCTCAGAGGAGAACAAGTAGGCTCAGTGCACCAAAATTGCTTTAAATAAACTTACAGCCACTCTTGCCTCTTTTTGCGCAGCTGCAGATGGTACAGTCTATCAATCAAGCTTTCTTTGGCTTCGAGAATCTGCTGCTGAAGCTGTCTTGCCTCTGTGTTGCAATTACATTTTTGTCTTTTACAGAGCTTTGTGTCTTCAATATTCTATTGCTCTTAATCAGATTGTGCTTTTGGGCTGTGCATATCTTTTGGGGTTTTTTTTGTTTTTTTAAGATATATGCTTATTAATATCTTTCAGTAATTTGTTAATTGAATGTTCTATTCACTTAAAGTAAATTAGCTGTGTTGTGCTTTTGAAGTGCAGGAATGCTTTGGTGAAATTAATGCCTACAAGTCTACCTTATCGTTGGTGTCAAACATCGGGTAGAGGAGTGGCTTAGAAAAGGAAAGGAAAATGCATTGCTGGTTATTTTTTTTACCATCCTGGGTGTTGCAAGTCTTGTGGTAGTGAATGGAGGTAATGTTTGGGGGCAGGCTGTAAGCATTGTTCAGCCATGTGCACCCACCAGTCAGTGCAAAACCTGATCAATGCTTCTGCCCGCTAGCAAAGAAACTCAGCACGCACAAGCAGAGCATAAAGTGAGCTGAGCAAAACTGACTCAGCTTTTGAGTAGTCAATGGACAGAGAAAACATACGCTGCTAATCTACAGCCTGGTTTGTCCCATCCTTGTCCAACAATGTCTGAAACTCCCTCGGGACCACATGCAGCTGGTTCAAAGCCAGCTGAGGTCAAGAGGAGCTGTGGTTGCATCCATCACAAGTGGCTGAGTTGCACTCAAACGAAGATGGGGGGCAGCCAGAACACCTGACCCCAAAGTCAGCTCAATAGCTTTTAAAACCATTTTGGACTTTTTTTTTTTTTTTTTTTTTTTTTGAAGTGCAGCTTTCTCTTTGGCACTGCTAGTTAATATCTCACTGTAGACACCCTCCAAAGCTGTGCTGAAATATGAAGTTAATACATCACTAGCAAGCTTTCAGTCAGAATGATGTATTACTCAAAGTGGAATTAGCTAGAAGGATCAATGCGCACCCATTATTCTATTTAAAATAATCATTGGAAGACTCATTAACTTTTTCCCCCCTCTTTTCAAACAACACCGTCAATGAAACATCCAGGAACATCCCCTCTGCCAGCATCTGCACCTCTGTGTCTTCAGTCTATTTTCATTCACGTCAGGATTATTAACACCTGAAAGCCAAAACCCAGGTTTAACCCAACAGAGTTTGCCTTCAGATCACTGATCCTGAAATCAGTTGCTGTGGGCAAAGGCAAGCGCGGCTCTAGTACACATTTTTTTTTTAAATCAAAGGTCATGGCACTATCTGTGTGAAATAGTGCATGTGCCAGCATAAGGTTCAGTGGCACATCTTGCCTGGGTACCTGTTTTCTCTCTGATTTTACACATGAGCAGCAGCTTGAGGTATTAAGGGGGCTGCTTCCATTTCGTGTTTTCCCTTACGAAGACATTCTGCAGGACACACTTTGGGCAGTTCACTCATTACACAGCGAATGCTTCCTGGCTCCCAGCTCACCTCCATGAGGCTGTGGGCTCTCGGCCAGGTTTGTCCTTTTGCATCAATTCTTATGGGAGATGCACAATCATAGCATATGGGAGAGAGGGCTGAATGGAAGAAAATATCATCTGTGGAGGAGCAGGAATGGATCGTTTTTGGATCATTTGGTGCCTGTGAGAGTGAAAAATTGAGAGCACCAAATCTACCCTGTCATTGTGCTGGGAGCTCTGTAGGCATTTTCTTGCCTCCCCATGGATAACTCAGTGTGCTGCAGCTTTGTCCACTACTCCTTTTCACCCATCATTTCTTCCAGAAAAAGCCCTAATAAATATTTCCCACTGCATTTCAAAGCAAAGTACATGTAAACTCTTTTATATCAGCTCATCCACATTCCAGATCCATCTGAAATATTTCACTTCCTCTTATTCAAAAGTATCTGAGAAATTAAATATTTAGAGAGAGGTGAGACAATGGGCTGTGTGCAGAGCAAAAGGGTGCGTTCCACAAAGCCAGGATGTGTATCCTTTTTACTGCTGCAGACCAATGCAGGGATAAGGCGTGATTGTTCAAAAGGACTAGGAGTACTCAGGCTATTAGCTGGCTCTAAAATAATTTGACCCCAGAGGCAAGAAAGAATTTGAAGACTTTCACCAGCAATACGCCGGGTATCTTCCCTTTGAGAAAAGTGTGTTTCTTTTGACTGTGATTATCTTGAATTTTTTGGAATTCTATTGCTGTGATGTTAAAATGTGTATACATTAGTTGAGATGATGTTTGCATTACTGGAATTCTACACGTTTCTGCTCTATCCAGTCAAAATCAGGTACAGTGCCACAGAGGTTGAGGACTGGCATCAGTCCAACAGTACTGCGCCGATAAGGGAATGCGTTGTTTAACCATGTTGATTGTCCTGAAACCTTACAGGATGATTTAATCTCTGCAACCCAGTTAATTTATAGTAGTTTTCTTTTTTTTTTTTTTTCTTAGCTCTTTGTACAGTGTGTTCAGGGACACAAGTATTTGGCTGGCGAGCTGTACATCTTAACCATGAGCTGAATGGGAGCTGAAGGCATGCAGTGAGGGGGAATATTACCCCTGACTTTCACCATTGTAATTGAAAGTAGAATTTGACACATTGGCATCTCTCCGTGTCAGCCATTGTCACTGGCTTCAGCTGCCACTGTTAAGTATGCAGTCATTCATCCTTGGCAGACGCCATCCTTTACAGCACAAGAGGATGGTCTCTGGATGTTAATGCCACCGCGCTCTGGGAGCAGCTGGCTATATCAAATTCAAGGCATGCAGATTGTCTTGGCCATTTTACTTAGCAGATGGGTAAGGCTTGATAGATTGAAGATTTAGTTTCCAAGTCAAGGGCCAAATGTTGCAGTGGGAGAGAAAAGTAAATTATATCACTATTCTGAGGGGAAAGGCTCAGGTAGTGTATCACAAAATTGTTGCCATTCATTTTCCTCTGACTTGCACAAAATGCATGTCATTTCACCTTTCAATATAGCCGGCTGTGGCGTTCTCCTTTGCTTTGAGATGCTTTGCAATACTGTCTGTGAGCCCATTTAATGAGCTTGAAAGCAGTTGCTGCAAATTTATGACAGTTTAATAAGTCTAAATGCCAGATTTTTTTTTTCGTTGGAAATGAGAGAGAAATTTGTATTTCATATCACTCAGAATGGAAGGTTTTTCTTCTGTTCTTTTTTCCCCCACACCCTTTTCTTCAATCCAGTAGCCCCATTTAAGTATATGTTTAACAGAAAAGCATATTCCTGACTTCTGAGCTGTTCAAGCTATTAGTATTCACCTACTTTTTTGCAAGGTACCAGTGATCATTAGAGAGCTCTGCTCCCTGGGCCTACAGTACATTGCTTGGTGGGAAAGTAACCTGGTTTTGGAGAGGCTCCCAAAATAAAGGGGAATGGGGGGAGTCTTTCCTTCTGGACAGAGCTCTCTAATGCTAGGTCTGGGGAAGCTGTGTGGCCTTTTAACTGCCTCAGTGCTCAGTTGGAGGTTCCTCTGATCTTTATTTATTTATTGTTTTTCCTTAAGTCATTGTAAACTCCAAATTTTTGCCTGACTTTTTTTTTCCTGCTTGACTGAACTGCTTCCAACGTTAAAACAGGCTGTGGTTCACCTATGAATTTAGCACACGTTTCAAATTGTGTAGCACGTGGTCACAATTTTTTTTGTGAAATCAGAGACTTCAATACGTTCTGGGTTTGTTCCATAACATAATCAGATGAGCGGTGAGCATCAGCTACTCAACAGGGAAAGAGTGATAGAGAATGTGGACTGTCTTCGTTGCTGGTTTGTTTGGAGGGTTTTTTTTATCCCCGTGTGTTTGTTGCTGGGGTTGGTGTTTTTATTTGCTTTTTAACTCACAGTGAGCTCAGTGCTGTGGGGCTTTCTGTGGTGGTACCTTGCCCTGCAAAGTCTCTTCCCACATGCTGTGGCTTGACACCATGCTAGCATCACCAGCCCCCTGTCCATCCTCCTGCCACACTCCTGCTCTGCACCTTCCCTGGGACTTCCTTCTTTGGGTATCGATAGCATTATCCTGAGGAAGTGCCCAGCTCCTGGCCTGCTCCTGCTCCTGCCCTGCCAGCTCTGGGGGCAGCGAGCAGGGGACGGCAGCTTGTGCTGCTGAAAGGTGTTAACGCTCTTGTCGATAGAGTTCGTGACTGATCAACCTCGTTGTTAACTGAGGAAGAATCGTTTTTCAGTGCCCACATTAGGTGCAGGAGCTGTAAGTAAATGCAGCCTTTCTAGGGTAATAATTTCCACCATGCCTTTGCTCGAAGAACGTCTCTGTTCTGTGACTGCAGAATGGGGTCACTTGTGCATGACCTTTTCCTACATTGCAAGTGCTTGTTTTATTCATTGCATTAACAGCGAGCTGTTCGTTCTACCAGAATGACGCGTGTGCCAGGTATCGGAGTCACCCAAAGGGTATGATAAACAAGGATTCTGGGCTTCCTCGTGTCATCTTCATCCCATATTTACCCTGTGGGGAGAACTCTCTTAGCACAGGAAACTGCTTAATGATATTCCCGTGTTTATTTTTCCCCTGCACTTAGCACGAGAGTTACCTATTTATTTCTGCTGAAGAGGATTACAGGCATTGTTCAATTACAAATGATGCAAGCGATCATTATTTATTCTGTTTACTGCAGACCTATAGAGTGTTTGTTTTGAATGAATGCATCATCTTCAGGAAACAACATTAGTGGTAGTGGTGCTGGGAGTATCTTAGGGCAATTTCAGGTAGGTTTTCCATCTGTCCCATTAATCCATGCTGTCCTTTAGAATCTATTCGTAAGATAATAAAAAATACACTGCCTTAACACATTATATGTGGAAAAAAATGGTGGTGGTAGCCTTGTTCTTTTTTTCCTTCTTTCTTTTTCCCTCGCCTTCCTTTTATGTCTCAGCTGTTTTCAGAGACAGGATTCTTGTATGGGCTGAATCTCTGATCTCAACCAGCATGGTAGCTCCAGGCCAGTTAAACCACAGACATGCAGCACTTGGGATAGAGTTTGACATTCTGGGTTTCAAAAACCTGCTTTTCTTTCTATGAACACAGATAGATAGAAAAAAAAGATACAGAAAAATGCAAGCAAAAAAGAAAAAAAGAAAAAAGAAAAAAAGAAAAGGAGAGGAAATCCAAGGAATGTTCTTTTCAGATCTTGAGGAAAAAAAGATGAAAGAAAAGTTTTGCTCTGCAGCCTGAACCATTCCACAAAATGAGAAAACTTTTTAGCACTTTTCTAATGGCCTTGCCAAGATCCTGAAAAGGCTGTAGTGAGATGTGGGAGAACGGTGCGTAAGTAAAGGTTAAAAAAGGGAGAAAAGCATCTGCAAGGAAAACAAGATTATATCCCAAGCAAGTCTGAACTGCAGTCTCCCCAAGTGGCACTTGTTTGCCTGGGAGTCTTAGAGAAACGTGAGATCCCACTCCCCGTACCCTCAGAGAAAACATGATTACAGATGCATGCAGCATATGCTTTCCCACCCCCAGAGAAGTAACGTGACTCTCGATTTCATGCTATTGGAGAGCACAACGTGTTTGCAGAGTGTGTTATCCAAAAGATTGCTTAGATCTATACAGGCGTACCACCTCAGCAGATTAAAGGGGTGCTGCCAAGGTTGAGGTTAAGAATTGATCTATTTTGACAGAAAATCCCAAAAGGAAGGATTTTAACCTTTAGGTTTCTTTCCATCTATTTGCTTTCTTTGAACTGGTGGTAGCTGCCATGAGAGATAAAAACAAAGCAAACAAAATAAAACTCTGTATAACTTACAGTTAAACAGCAATAAATGAAGCATTGTTCAGATCCGCTGCTGCTTTCTCTTTTTTATTGGTGGCTGTGGCTTGGAGAAACCTGAATAAATGGAAAAGATGCAAGACCGTGCCTTCCTACAGCTCTGCATTTTTAAAGTGTTTACTGTTGATTTGCCAGAAGCCAGACAGAACCTACAAAGTGGGTCATTGGGTTCAGTGTACTGTGATTATTATTTATACAGAGTCCAAAGTGTACAGAACACCCCTTTGGGCATATAAAAGTTCATGCTTCAAAGAGCTTACAGCCTTCGGGCCTAATAATATTATTGCCAGTAACATCTAAGCTGTATATATTTCAAAGCTACTGCTGCTGCTTTCATAATTTTATTGCAGATCTTGCCCTACCTGGTCGTTGTGAGTACTGAAGTACTGTGATGAGAAAAGGATCTTCAATTTCCATTTAAAACACCAAAAGAAAACAAACCTTTTTGTTTGGAAACGAACACAAGAATGTGTCGTGAGCATGGCAGAGTATTTCAAAGGCCAGATAAACAGAGGAAAGTTGGGGTGTGTTGGTTTTGAGGCCTTTTTTTTCCCTTGTTTGTTCTTATTAATGCAGTTGGCTAAAAAGATAGTGACACTTCTAGGGTTTATTACTAGCAGTGAGGGAAAAAAATGGGAAAAACTATACTCGCACTTTTTACAGTAACACCTTTTTGTATGTGCTGCAGTCATTGATGCCCTCGTCCTACAGCCACGCTCCGAGCCAGTTCTGTGCTTCACACTGAACGCACGTTCCCTGCTGGGCACAAGTTCCTCTTGTGGTTTTCTTCTTCTAGCTCCACTCCTTCCTTCATATGTCAAAATCTGGACAGAAAGTGATTAAACTCTGTTTTTCCTCTCGGTGTGAGATCATGGGCAAGCAGGAAAGCACAGGAGCCCTTTTGCAGTTGATTTGTTTCCTCATTGGGAGCAATCTGTCCAAAAACGGTGCTCAGGTTTCTGATACTGACTGGGGGCGAAAAAAAAAAAGTACTACAAAAGTACTACATGAATGAGGTACATGCTGAATTTACTTCACAGAAATAAATTAGAAAGTACTTTAGGTAATGGGACACGTTTACAAAAATTCTAAGTTATTCCTTCAAAGCCTCTGAAAATGCAAAGTCACAAAACAATTAAAAAATGCATTATTGGTTGTAAATGCCTTGGCAGTGTTGCAGGTAGATGTGTAGTAACGTGATGGCAGAGCCCAGTTGTTGTGGCTGAGAGGGGTCCAGCTTTACTGATGGCAGCGGTGGCACCAGATTTATTCCTGTACTGGTGGACTCTTCTTGGATAACTTCTGCTTCTCACAGCAGTTTTCCTCTAGGAAAGGAGAAGTAGCCAGAGAGATACCAGATCTCTGTTTTAACGCTTTGCTGGGTTATAATGCTGCTGATGTTTTAATGAATTCAGAAAATGCTGCCTTCTGGTTTAACCTTCCTTACTTCATTTTATTACACCGTGTATCTTTGGTATTTGGTGAGGAGCCATTGTACATGCAAGAACTAAGCAGCTTGTTAGATAACATCTTTTTTTCCTCTCTTTAGATGATTAAACTGAGGCTGTTCTGTCTGATGCCAGAATAGATGTAACCAATCCTGTATCCTTTGCATGTAGGTCAGTCAGAGGGACAATTCTGCACTGGATCCCATTATCCATGGGTTGAAGGGCGTCGTACATCATGGTAAGTAGCTGCTTAAACTTTCTTCTTGCTGGGAAGGGGAGAAGGGCAGGAATGTTGTCCTTAAAGGATCAGGTCACCCATAGGAGGACACGGTGAGCCTGCACATTCCTCATTCACTGATGTCTAAGGGCATTACAGCCGTTATTTGATTGGTAAAGACCAGAGCCATTTGTTACCTGAAAATGGGTTGGGGCTAACAGTAAACAATCTGTTTCTTTTCAGTCAGTGCTCTAGAATGCGTAAGTTATCAATCAAAACCTACTACAATATATCATTCGTATTAGTACTTTACTCCTGCTATTTATCTTCAGTTTGCTCTAAAAATACTCCTCTCTGAAGTTTCTGTTTGTTTATAAATTATTTGTCTTTCGAATTTAGGGAGCTGATAATGAAACAGAAAATTAACTATCTGTGAAAATTAATTAAACTTTGCAGCAGATGAACATCTTTCTAATGCTGACATAAATACGATCATTCGACTGTTCTGATGCATATAAACCTATTATCCTTGAACTTATAGCAGGTACTGAAATAAATATTAATATATTTTATACTTTTATAACCAGTTTTTACTTAGTAATTCTACTGAAGCCTTATCACAGGTAATGCATCATTAGCAACGACATCAAGATGCTCCAGTTCCAAAAGTACTCTTGTCAGGTTTTAATATAATGATTTGTAAAGTTTTAATAATCTCATTATAATTCAAAAGGCGTCTGCTGGAATGGTATTAGGTACTCTAATAAATCTCCGTCCCATCTATAGTGCTGCGATAAAACATCTTTGCACCTTTTCAGAGGATTGTCTTTAGACATTAGCTAGTGCTGCAGAGCTTAACAAACATTTTTTTTCTCTTGACTGCAAACCTAAAACTAGTCGACAGTGTTAGATTAAAACAAATAGGATTTTGGATTAATTGCTCTACTTTCAGAGTCATTTAACACTGCAACTGGGAACACTAATAAATCCAATGGAAGTGAAAAACAGGGGTTAAATGGTAACATACCATACAGTCCTTCATTCTGAGAATTGTCTATGGGTTTCCTGTTCATAAATTGCAGTGTTCTGCTGTGAAATAAAAACAACACACGTGACCAAAAAACTGTTGCTTTCCACAAAAATAGATGTTATTATCCAGTTCCCAGCGGGTAACGAAACAGGCCGGCAAAAGTAAAGCAAGGACCAGTTGGACTGCAGAGATTTTTCAGTGGCTGTGTAATTTGACATTGAAGTCAAGCTGCCATTTAACTGGACCAGGATCTCTTTGTAGCCACCTGCCTTCTATTTCAAGCCACTCCACCCTCCGCAAGCTCTGCGCCCTTTTAATCGTCTCATCATTTTTTGTGCTCTGTCTCTTGCTCCTGATCACTGCAGCTGAAATAGCCAGCGGTGGATAATCACACCAATGCATCCTAAAAGTATTATTCCATTCCCAAAAATAATTGTTTGGGTAAGATGCCACACAGTCCCAAAGCTGTGATTCCCTGACCACATAATGATTAGTCCATCTTGGCACTGCCTACCCACAGCAAAATCTGGGTGGATAAAAGGCGTTTATTTTTGTTTTGCTCACAATGCACAGAAGGGTAATAGTGTTTCAAGAAAAGGAAATCGCTTGATATATTTCAATAGCTAGTTTCCTTTTAAAAACATTAAGGGAGAAAAAGAGGAAAATCTTGCTTTCCTTCCTGTTTCAAAGGCTCTGATTAAAGGCCTTTTTAAAGTCTCTTTTTGTGGGTAAAGTAAGGGAATTTCCTTCTACAAAGTACTTGCTCAAAGAAATTGTTCTCTTTAACTTAAATATTGAAGGAATGCTTCAGTAAAGAATTCTTATATCGTGTCTCTCTTCTAATGTGATTATCTAGAATAATAGTAAAGATGTGAGCTTTTATTCCAGACACCTTATTTCTTTTCTTGATGTAATTTACTTATATCTTATGTGAGCACATTTTTAGGAATTTATCTTAAAAGACTCTTCCTGTATTCCATTTGGCTGCATTCAGCTGGGACCCTAGGGCAGCAATGGACTTTTTGGCTGAAATGCATTGGAAAACAGTGGGTTTTGAACAGAGTGGTTGAATCAAGCAAGGATTTGACAAAAGAAGTTGGAGAAAGGCAAAATGGAACCCTGAAGTTTCTTTGTATTCTACAATATTTCCATTCCCACATTATTTTTAGGTGGTCATCACAATACAGAGGCGCATCCCTATGTTGTGAAGTCAGGAATGCCTATGAATGCTGAGATAACTTGCTTTTAAAACCTTGCTTTTAAATTAGACTGTTCATGTGTCCTCCAGCTGGAGAGAACATTAGCCCCTTGACATTGCTCCTGCCGTGTATCTTATTTCAACATGCCTATTTAAGTAAGATTTTCTTCTTTTCCCATCTCCCTCCCTCTGACCAATAGAGCATCCTTGCTGACTTAGGCTGGACAGTCACTCCTTCCTCCCAGCCATTAAGGAAATTGGACAAACTCAAATGATCATTTCTCCAAGTGCCTTGCTAGAAGGACTGTCCCTAAATGTGGACTTTGCACCATGAACTCCACTCTGTCCCTGTGATGGCAGCAGCTCAAATAACCCTCAGTTACATACAAGGATGCTACCGAAGAACATTGATCTCATTTTTCATTTTTCTTGCATAGCTTTTCAGTTTTTCTATGAAATTCTGTATTTTCAAGTGCCCTACCAGGGATAAGAGGACAATTTAAGTGTCAGAAGGACTTTCTGCAAGAAGTGAAAGCATTTTTTGCTTGAAATTTCGTCAGGGATTTGAATTACTTACTAATTTGATGGAACATAAAGAATTGCGCCCTTCACAGTGTCACCAGCTCAGTAACAATGACAGAGAAACGTACGCATAAAAATCAATACAGGCTTAGTCGCTAGTCAGAGTTCACTTTATTTCCTCATCTCCAGGCATAATTTTCTAGAATCTTAATGCCACATCAAGCTTAGCTTTACATGAGCAACCATACAAAGTTTTCCTAGCTGGAAGGAAAACCACAGCGGTCCCATGCACCCGAACAATGTTTGGATCAGTGATAAGCTTTGGGGCTTGTCTCACATCCTCCCGCTGAACAGAGCGTTCCCATCGCGCCGCTGCTCCCAAACTCCCGCGCCCGCCCTCACAGAGCATTGTAAAGACGCACGAACAACGAGGAGGCTCATTTCAGAGCTGTCAGCTGCCTGTTGCTGATTTTAAAATTGCTTTCGGTTCCGTGCTCTGCCAAGGGTTAGTCACACCTCCCGTCAGCCAGGGCTCCGCTGCTATCGTGCTGCAGTCCCTGCCGCGGGGCTGCCGAGGGCTGACAGGAGCGCACCGGCCTCACTGTGGTGGGGATGAGCTCAGGTAGCACGGTGCATGTTTTCTGACGCCAGCGTGACGGTGTCTTTCCACTGCGACCACTGGGGACGTATTTCAGCTATTGAGATGTTCTCATTGTGCAAGCTGGCAGAAAAGCCCCCAGCTGTGCTGGTGCTGCTGGGATGGAGCACTTCAGGTGAGGGCAGGCTTGTTGAGTAAGGACACACGGCCTGGTTGTGGTGCTACAAAGCTGCCTCTGTTTTGCTGCCAGGTGCTCACCTGGGTGCCCTGAGCCCCTCCCTGCTCCTCACCCTTCCTTGTGGTGCTAAGCAGGAAGAGCTGCAGCTGTGCAAGGAGCCAAGGGGCTCCTAGGCCTCACTCAGAGAGAGCCCCTGTGGGAACCGGGAACATGAAGTACCAGGTTATGTCTTACACTGTTGATTTGCATTAAAATGGCTACAGAGGCTTTTATCTGCCACATGGCTCTAGCAGTATCCCAGTGGAGCAGAAACAAGGTGGAGCTGCTAACACACCAACATCCCTTTTTTCCGCCTCCAGTGTCTTTGGCTTGCCCTTTTTGGTACTGTTTTGTATGTAAGCCTCTTAGAGATGGTTTTCCCTTGTTCTTACCAGCTGCCTGAAAGGCATTAAACCGAGTCTTCTCATTTCAGCTGTGGAGGCGACGTCTGCTAATGCTTTCTCCCAGCCTGGACCCAGGTGCTCTGCTCAGTCCCATTGCACCACAGGCTCATGGCAAGCCTTTCATGCTGATGGCAAGCATGTTCTGTCACACTGTCCTGTTCTCCCTGTCTGTCACCAAGAATCTACACGGATCAGCACAAAGTTATTAGCAAAACACAAATAAATTACCGCAGCAGAAAAGCTTCTATTAATGTCACAGAAATGGGGCTCTTATTCCCTTCCTTGTCAAAAGGGAGCAGTGAAAATCAAAGAGCAGCCAGATCAAAAGCATAGGTACAAAGTGAATCGATGGCATCTGTTGCTTGTTTGTGAATGTGGGCTGGGGTGAGGGGTAGAGAGGAGCCTTTGTTTATCTAAAAGAGTGTTTGAAAATATACTTTCTTTTTTCTGCTGCTGTTGTATTATTATAGTGCTGAAACTTACGCTAAGCGTGGAGCAAGCTGTGAGCTTGAATCTCACTCAAGGTGGGCAAGAGGTGTTCAGGCAGTTTGGTGGTGACCATCAGAGTTTCAGGAGCTGCTGAGGAGACCCTACCAAAATATAATGGAAACACAATTGCTTCAACAAGAGAAAAAGAAGAGAGAATGGATATGTTGCACATCTCTCCAGCTGTCCTAAGCAAAAGTCAGCAAATAACCTGTTAAAATAAATCAGCACTAAAAGGAAGCGATCCAAACAGTGTCAGTTACCCTGTGGATCTATCACACCAGAAGGTATAATAACAAGAAAACAACATTAGCAGCATGACAGGTTTTTTCTTTTGTTTTTAACTCTAACCATAAGGCCACCTGACGAGCTGCTTGCATTCCGCACTGAAAATCAGGGAAAAAAGGCAGGGAAGAGGGGTGAGGGTAAGATCTGCTACCATGGGACCTTGGCTTTTAAAGTAAAACTTCGAAGAAAGCAGAAACCCAGTTTGGAACAACGAAGACCATCAAAGGAAGAGCAGTGCGATGTGAGAAGGAAATGTGGAGGAGCATTTCTTTTTTTTTTTTTTTTTTTCCCTGGGGAGAATCTGGATATATTCTTTTGTTTTCTGATCTGTTCTTGTGTTCACAGTCAGAGTAGCCATGTGAAAGGGGGCCAGGACACGGTTACTGCAGAGCGGAGGCAAGGAGGAGGGAAGTGGGAAATGAAGATGAGAGCAGAGGTGATAAGTTCACACCTTTATGTAGGGCAGCTCCGCGCATAGCAGCAGGGGTCTGTATCATTTAGAGGAATAAATGATGAAAGTGTTAGAAATCTCTGGTCCTTCACCTGTCTGCTCTGTGAAAAGCAGCACTGGTCATGGCTGAGCACAGACCAGCAAGCTGACATATTATTAATACATTGCACAGAAAAACTAAGTCAAGCTAACGAAAGGAAGATTGTAAGATGTGGCTGAATGTAGGTTGGTGATGAATGTGAACAAAGCACCTGCAGTGGGGAGGAGCTGCATGTTTTGCTGGTGGGTTTTGAGGATATTTGCTGAGGAAGGAGGGATGCTGAAGTGCAGTGTTGCTCAGCCTCCACTGGAGCAGATGTGTGCTGCACACACTCTGGCTGCTCCTGCCTCACTTCACCCTGCCAGTGCCGGGGCTCAGCTCCCTTCAAGATCCTCTTCCTCTCCAAGCTTCTCTCTCAGTTTCTGTTTCCTCCAGACACTGGTGTGCATTCTGCATTTTTTAATCTCCGTGTGCCTTGTAGCCCCCAGTCCACATGTAACTCTGCCATGGGTTAGATTTTGTGAAACCTGGAGAATTCTCACTCCAGTGGAACAAGCTGCTATGCCAAACCCTGCATTAGCAGTATGTGAGCAGTAAAGGTTCTGATTTTTTTTTTTTAATTCATTTCCTTGAAGACTTAAGATCCCTCCTCTCCAGCTAAACCTTTTCCTGTTGAACTGTTTCTACTTATAACTGTGTTATAAGAGAAGGAGGGAGAAAAGTTAAGCCTGTGTCTGACACCTGGCATGGAAATGTTCACGTTGGTTTCTTTTTTTCCATAGGAGACTTGCCTTTGTTTCTTTCCTCTCATTCTTTGTACCACCCCACTTGTCTCAGGTTAAATGAGACTGCAGCTCTCTGAGTAAGGAGTGTGTTATTATCTCCTTCCCTTCCTCCCAGCAATGCTCTGCTTTATGTGTCCTTATGCTTCTTTGCATTGTTCAGCAGATGCTCTAGCCTTTAAAAAAAAACAGAAATGAGAGTAATAGTTACACAGTAAGCTACAAGAATTGCACTGAGTACAAAGGGCCGTCAGAAACTGCTCTGCATGCTGGATTTACACAGCAAGTGCTCATTTGAAGATCTTTTCAGTTAAAGTAACGCATAATATTTGTAATCTTATCTTGAACATCACCACAGCGAGTCTGATCCCCGTCTCTGGTGTGCAGCCTGCTTTATCTTGGAAGTTCTGGCTCGCTGGGTATATTGCATGGTGTCCTTTGGATTATTTCTGTGTGTTTGTTTTTTAAATGTTTGAATGCAGAAGCTTTGGAATGACTTGGCTCATTGTGAAAATGAAATTGGCAGTAACACTGTTTGATAAATTTGGGAGACTTTCAAAGCTCTCCATGTTGGTATTGCAGATTTCAGTTATTCAAAGTGTAGCTGGGTAACGTTTCCACCTATCAGGCATTGCACATACATTAATTTTGGAAAGAAGCTCATTTTAAGATACTGTTTCCAATGCAGCCAAGTTCCTGTTTTCTTACAGAAAAGCACGATGAAAGTCCAAAGCATTCCATGAGATATAAATGGACTTGGCGTGTAGCTATTTTCTTCTGATCTCCAATCCAAGTTCCTGTTAGATTTGAAAGGAGGTTTGATCACAGATAGTTGTGATGCTGTTTACCTGAATATCTCAAGAACCCTCCTATTCCACAGTGATTCAGTTAAAATTCAGGGCTATCTTCTTCCAGCATTTCAGAGAATTTATTTTTAGCAAGTCAGTCCTTGAAGTCAAAATATTCAACTGATAGCTCTTGCAATATAGTATTTGTTGGCATCAGCTTCTGAAAACTGCAGTAGCTGGTGGGTATCTACCACCAGTATTGGTTTCTAGATCTGATTTTTCCTCTGCTGTGAAAACTGTTGTGCACAGCTCAGTATTTGTTCACATGCAGTGATGCTTTAACAAATCTGGAGTGTAAATAGGTCAGCTCCTTAAAGCTTGCCTGAAGTTGCTGTGGCTTTGGGTCGGTCATACAAAAAATGGCCCTTGGTCCAAAAAAGTGGGGAGATTTACCAGCCCAAAGAATATACCGAGCACTACTGGCTGATGATAAAGAATTGAAGAAAATAAAGAGTGTTTCTTGTTTAGTAAACAAAAATAGTGTCGGAAGACTGGACCTGATGTTGTTGAAACAGGTACACAGCCATCCAGATATTATCTTGGGTTGTTTAGTCCTGTGTTTTCATCTTCTGTTTCCACAGCTGATTTGGCTGAAGGGAGTTTGCATGAGTCACGTAAATACGTGTTCCCTGTTGTAT
Organism: Alectoris magna; assembly: GCA_030625065.1. Taxonomy (NCBI): domain Eukaryota; kingdom Metazoa; phylum Chordata; class Aves; order Galliformes; family Phasianidae; genus Alectoris; species Alectoris magna. The sequence continues at coordinate 12,346,082 of CM060572.1, forward strand.
TAGTGTAAAATAAAAACTCAAATGTAAGCTTTCCTGTTCATTTGCGGACAAATGCGGAAGCAGAATATGGATTGTTTTTAAGGGAGGAAGACCAAAAGGTGGACAGGAACATTGTATCAGAAGATACAAGCTGACTGGTAATTGCATTTCATGAATGTGAGAGTTAAAGCACCATATTGTCCCTTTATGCTGTGGAACGCAGTATCACATTGTGTTAATTGTCAACAATGCATATGTGGCACTTGGCTAATTTTTCCTTGGGAAGTATTAGAGTGAACACTTCTTTACGAGCCTTGGTGCTGCCAATGTCGACTCACCGGTTGTTAACTGCCAATTAAATTGGCTGTACGGTTCAGAGGGGCAGCTCCGTGGTGTTCCTGGTGCCGCTCCTTTCCGGGCTGCCCAACGCGGTGGTGGCTGCAGCAGCACTGTTAGTGCTGCTCTCAGGGGATGCTCTGCAGTTCGAGGCTCTGTAGTTAGGGTCAGACCCCAGGGTTCCCATTTCCTGCTTGTTTTTCTGTGCTCTGGATGGAGCAGGGCAGGGAGCAGCAGGTACCACGCAGATGTGGGGCTCTTCCTTGGCTCACAAGTGGGTTTTGCAGGATTCATTGCGCTGTTCACAGGTTATTTGCAGGTGAACACAGATGTTATCACTGCTGTGTTTTATTGCTTTTGTCTGCCAGTTCTTTTCTTTGTACCTGTCAACAAATGCTGGATTGTTTTTGTTGGTTTGGTTTTTTTTTTAAATTCTCCTCACACAGAGTTGTGTGGTTCCCAGCCTTGTCTGGTTTCTTCTCCCTATGAACTCCTCACCCAGCCCAGTCTGCTCCCAGCTGTCTGGGCAAAACCCCTGCCTGTCCCAACAGAGGAAAGGAAACAGGAGCTGCTCATGTGAGGCACTGACAAAAGTAGTATTTTTTCCCAACTTTATAGTTTAGTAGGAATGCTGTATATGCACACGTACACGTATGTAAGTATGTGTGAATAACGTGTTCCCACCATGTTCAGTGAACACTGTTGCCTGGCTTGCAGATGATTCTTTTTAGAGACTTAGCAACAACCATAAGTAATTTGAGGCTGGAATGTTAAGTGACTTGATTTTCAAATCCCATTTCCAAACTCAGGCTCTCAGGAACATAACTTTGTGGCATTTCCTGTTTTCATATTGTATGGAAGAAAGAGTCCTGAGTTTCTAAGTCACTTTTTCTGTAAGCTTGGCATGAAGATGTTTGTGACTCCGGTTTCTAAAGCTGCGCCATGCATCTAGGTGGAGGAGATAGATAGAAATTAATGGTCTGTTTTCAAATGTGCTGGGTTATTAAACCGTAATCAATTGATTATCATCTATTTTAAAAGTCATGGTAATCCAATTATAGGTGTTTTTTATTTTAATCTTTGGAATTCATTAACAGAAACCTACAGCGTTGCTTGTAGCCATGAAAAATGAGAGTACACCCTGTCCTACTTAAAGCTGTGCTTTAGCAAAGCTACTTTTTCCTCGAGAAATATCCTTGCTTGTAGCTGACTGTGAGTTTCCAAATGCTTAGGAAAAAAAAAAACCTACCTAATTGATAAGTAAAATTTAATCATAGTCGGATACTTCCAGTTTGCATTCAAATAAGGTATTTCTCTGTCTAAATAAGCTTCCCTTGGTTGATTATTCATATTGTAGTTCAAAATGTTTAAAAATGAAAGACAGAGTTGGATGAAATGTAGACTACTTAATACAGTGTGTATTTAATATAAAAGTCATGCATTATTCATTTTTGCAATTTGAATAACTTTGAATTTAGCATCCCTGTTCTTCATCTTTTCCTTTGATGAACAATTAATTATTAAAATATAATATTGTCAGCATATGGCACAAAAATCCTTGAAAGTGTAAAATGAGCCTCGTTCTCCTGTCACCCTTTGATAAAGGGGTACTCTGTATTCCTGGTTTCCCAGAGAATGTTTGTCCAGCATCTCAGATGTTTCCATCATTCTACATAAAAGGTTATCCAAGTTAAAAGTAGCTAAATTGTTCATTATAACCGAAGAGTTATCTCATAAATCTTCCAATAAACAAGGATGCAAGGGGAAGGCTCTTTTCAAAATGTGCCTGTACCCCTCCCATCTATTTCATTTATAGTCGTTGGCTATTAGTGCAAAAAGGATGTTTGCATGTTCAAATACTTTTGGATTCATAGCACCCACTCTGTGCTCAGCTTTCATAGAGAGAGCTCCTTAAATACAAACCACCTCATTTTGCTGTGAAGCTGCGTCTGTGCTGAAGTTTGAAATCAAATCCTCTGACTGAGTTTGCAATTTTTCAGACCAATTTTTCCTGTATAAAAATAAACCAATGCGTTTTTAATTGGAAATCAAATTAAATGCGACCTTTTGCTGTGATTATGATTTCTTGATTAGTTCTCTTTGAACTTTGGCCAATCATGTGTATTTTACTATTTATTACCTGAACACACACTTCTCTGAAGGTGTGCTGTGAGATGATGCTTTATTCTTTGCTTGCTTCCTTTTTGGGGGTACAGAAGTTGTTGATATCTGCTCAGATTAGAAGGAAAGAAATGGTTAAGGAAGATATTGCAGTATTCTGTTACAAAGTGGTATGCTTTGACTTTCATAGGGTAACTCATATTTTGGAACTTTGCAAACCGGTTGATAACATGCAGGAGAATGGAAGATCATAGAATCATAGAATGGTTTGGGTTGGAAGGGACCTCGAAGTCCATCCAGTTCCAACCTTGCTGCCATGGGCAGGACTGCCACCCACTACATCAGGCACTAGATCAGGTCAGCTGCCCAGCAGGTCTGAGGAGGTGGAAAGTTGCAGCAATGTGAATGCTGGCTTTTGTTTGAAGCACTGAGAATATAGAAAGTGAGGAATAGAGATGTATGGGAGAGCCTCACGTGTCAGCATGCCCTGAGGCAGTGAACACCTTTGCACGGATTGAGAGGGAGTGAGTCAACATAAAGTGCAGAGGATAAATGCGCAGGGATGGCAAGGAAATTGTCTTGCCTGCAGCTGTTCCCTCCTTTCATTTATTTATTTATCTTCACATTGTTAAATACCACCAGCTTGCTACTGTTACTGGAAGGAGCACATCCTTCAGCCTGTTGGACTCCAACAAGGAGTTTCTTGGGTTAGAGGACAGAGCATTTTTACCCCTGAAACGTTCTTATGGTGCTGCGCTGACTGCATCCAGTCTTGACTGCAAGGAGTGGGACCCCTGTGGCCCAGCTTTGTCCCAGTAGGGCTTTGGCATGCCTTCACCACCATCAAGCTGCAGAGCAATTCACTGAGTGCTGAAACCACTGAAAACGGTGTTATTCAGTGCTTGCATAAAGCATGGAGATAGCAAGGGCTTTGCACACCTGCATACATTCTGAATAGGAGCATATAGGATTGACTGGCGATCTGGCTGGACTTTTAATAATCAACACATCAACTCTTACGGGGTGCTCCTGATAGGGTGTTTCTATCTTTCATTACATATATATGATAAAACATGCTGTTGCCCTTACACTTTGCTAAGCTGCCTACCAGTGTGACGTCTGCTTTAAAGACATGATTAAAAAAAAAAAAAAAAAAAGTGTAACTTTGCTTGTCAAACACCCCCGCAGAGAAAGAGACCTTCCTGGATCCCTTTGTGCTGAGGGACCTGCTGCCGACATCGCTGGGGAGTTACTACCGCTACACAGGTTCCCTGACCACTCCTCCCTGCAGTGAGATCGTGGAGTGGATCGTTTTCCGGAAGCCCGTTCCCATTTCGTACCATCAGGTATGTTTAATTCATCGGTGAGATCTCTTAGAATCATAAGGGTTGGAAGGGACCTCTGAAGATCACCGAGTCCAACCCCCTGCTGAAAGCAGGATCTTGATTTACCCTCTTCAACATGGTGTTTTCAAAGCCTGTGTTTTAATGCTGTGAACAAAAAAAATTTCTGTTGACAGAGTGGGAAGTGTTGGTGAATTATTTTTTCTAGTAATATTGTTCCTGAACAAGAGCCATCAGTCTTAAGGAGACAGCATAACGTGAAACCTAGTTTCCTCTCCGTGATTTATTTGGTATTGTTTTTGTTAAGATTAAGTTAAGCTATGGTGTAAATATTTACGTGGTGCTCCTTTTTATTCTTTTTAACTGAAACTTTCTTTTCAAAGTAAAGTCGGTGATTTCAGTTCCGCTCAGATTTAATAATTTGAACTAATTACGTTAGAAAAGACATGTTTCCATTAATTCTCCATGCTTAGCTGTTTTTGCAACACGGTAAAGCTGCCATTACGTGCTTAGAGAGCTGGTACACAGATCTTTAAAATTAGCACATAGCAGCTTTTAATGCAGATAGACCCCATGTCTGGGATTGGTCTGGAGAAGAATGCTTCCAATAAAGTAATGGATAAATATAGACCAGTGTTTACCAACAAAGTGTCTTGTTGATGTTTTAAGATTGCTGTCCGTAGAAGGCCATCCTGCTGAAGTTAGTCTTTCATTCATCTAGCTTAAGCCACTGAAAACAAAGCTTTTCAATGCAGTAATCCTGTAAAACCTGAGTGAGTGGCTCAGTGAGTGGTTGTGACTGAAAGGTGTTGGGTCGCAGAGATCTCGAAAGAGTGGAAGGTGGTTGCTGTGTCCTTGCTCCACGCTTGTCTTCGTGTTTCCTAGATCCTGTTGTTCCTCCTGTGGACCCTTCCAGGCTTTTCTAAAGTGCCACGTTCAAAACAGGTCTCCATGCTTCAGCTGGGTACCATGAGATGTGCGGATTCATGTGTTGAGCTGGCTGTGCTCATTACTTTGCCTTTTTCACAACAGCATGATGTTGTTGATGGCTGACAGGAACCCTTTTGCAAATGCCTTCCCCAGAGCTCTCTCTAGCAGTGCTACTGGGTGAGCACCGTGTGGTCATGCAGGCGAAGCGTGGGACTTTCTGCACGTGGGCCCGTGGTTGAATTGGACCCTTTGTCTTTTTCAGGCTGTTTCTCTGATTGTCAGGATCATTTCGAATTCTGTCCTTGCCTGCAGGATACTTGCAATCCCTTGTAGCTTTTCACTGCATCAGTAACTTTACTGTTTATCACTGGGTGGCTGTGAGGCCTGGCCCGCGCTCAGTTTTATACCCTGTGTACAGCCCTGTGTACAAGTCGGGTGGGTCACGCACTTTTTTCTTCTTTTTCGGTTATAACAAATGCAAATGAACTGCTAAATGCTAACAAGCCCTACGGTGGTATGAAGGTGCTTTATCCTGGCATAGTTTCTTTCCTATGCAGTACAATAGTAATGGTGCCAAGTCAAGCCTTTACAATTTGGCGTTGTGCTGCTTTTTGCATGTGTGTGTGGTTGAAGGGCTGGGTATTCTGCGTGGAGACAGGCTTTCATTGATGCTACAGCACATGTGAAATAAATAATAGTATTCTCCCCCTTGGCAGCTCTGGGGATGGGTGTATTTTAAGAGCCTGCCACCCTGCCATTGCCATGATTATTATTTGTTCCTCTAACAGAAACAGTGCAGTATAATCCATTGCCACAGTTTAACCTTCTTTATCAGAAACCCCATGAAACAGTCTGTAATCCCAGAAGAGGAAAGTGATATTGTTTAAGCTTTGTTGCCGTTCCAATTAAATCCTTGCTTTTGTGCAAAATACCTTGCTGTAAAAAGGACAGTTCTGAAGTGGTCCATTTGTAGAGGCTTCTCTATTTTATTCTCGGTGCTCCATCATCATCATCTCTGCCGATGATTAGACAACAAAACAGGACAAGCCGTGTCACCCTGCAGATGCATTGTAAAGCTAAGTGCATTCAGTGACCCAAAGCACAGCATTATCTCTCATAATGCATACCTCAGAATATCTCATTGTGCTTATAACAGTTTTAGTATTTTTAATTACCATTTTTATATCCGGCCCTTAGAACACTGTGCACATCAGGCTTTAATGGTTTGTAATTACACGACTTGGAATTTTAGATCAGGTTTCTTGGTATCTTACAGCAGCTTTCTCTTACGGCAGCTTTTGATTTCTTCTTCTGAACAGGAGCTCTTGTACTCCTTGAAGAGCATGAGTGTAGCTCCTTGACTGTAGATCTTCTCTATTTTTTCCCTGGCAGCTATAGATCAATTAATTTCTCATTTGCGGTAGATAATATTTTTATAGTAAAAATGAAGTTGAAATGACTTATATATACTTCAACACATAAAAAGGGGAAGGTTAAAAATCATATTTGAACTGGCAGTTGTTAAAATGCAATTATACCTCCCCAAGGTAGCATGGCAGAAGAAAATATTTTAAAAGTTCTCATTGAAAGTTTAAAAATTCAATTAATGTCATGGAAGCGTAAGCCTAGAGCTTTGACTTGACAAGGAGCAGTTGCTATCCAGTTCATGAACTTCTACAGAGTAACTTGAGGACCTGTTAGTTGCCTTCAACAGAGCTGGTTCTCGAGCATGGAGTGGAAAACATAAGTAAACATTTACAGAGTTATGGTCAGTGTCTCCTTGGAAGATCATAGAGGAGCACAGGGCTTAGCAAGATCATCTGGTTTCTTTCTTAAGACAAAAGTGTAAGATAATCCTTTTACCTCACTTTTTAACCCATCTATCAATGCTTTTTAGTACTTCATACTAATAATTAGCAAAGAGTTTTCAAGATCTTTTTGACATCTTAAGAATCAGAGAAAATTACAGTAGAGAGCTTGGGAATATGACATTGACCCGAGCTGCAGAATCCAAATCCCACCATCAGTGCATGCACTGGAGGCTCAAAGCAGTACCTGGGTCCCCTGCCTGAGATGGAGCCTGCCACCAGCTGTCACCTTCCTGCTGGCTGCCCACTCTCCCTGTGCATTGGGCTCCCTGCTTGGACAGTAAGAGCAGTTGTCCTCAGGGGGAAGCTGCTGCTGACAGTGTACAAGGATGTGCTGTTATCTTGGAAGTGACTGCCCGTTATGAGGCTCGTTTCCCTTGTACTGTGTATTGGTGCAGAGCTGCCAACTCAGTATCTGCGCACTGAGGTCCATCCTTTCTCCCTCCTGCTGTCTGTGCACTGCTCACAGTGATAGCATTCCCATAGATTTCTCCATTAGCCAGCCTAGCACACATCCTCGCTCCAGGGAGACCGACTTTTGAAATGAAAAGCGTGAAAATTGACTCTACTTGCCCGTGGGGGTTGGAAAAGTCCTACAGATTTCAGCCCAGTAACAAGGATCATCCAGCCCAGCAGAACTGGCCAGCTGGACAGCAGTAGCAGAAAGGAGTTTCTGTTTACTGGTTTGAAGGGAAATTAAATATCAACAGTGAGCACCTCTTGATTCAGTGGAGTATCCTTAGCTGTTCTGCTACACTGTCCCTTGATTATTTTTATCAGCACCATCAGCTGAGGCTACGATGATAATTTTTCCCACTTAGAAGTTTAAAGACTCTTAGGCTCTATTCCATACTTTTAGAACAGAAGCACTTAATGAAAAGGATGTTGTGTTCACAGTGACCTGTCATTAAACCATGAGCATAATCCAAGTCCTTTTTAAAGTCTTGGGCCAGATTCTGTATTCTCCAAATCTATACTATCAATATGTGTAATTGATGTTGATGTAAACAATATCAGCAGTGAATCTTTCGCTGCTCTGTCTTGCTCAGCCTTTCCAGCAGTGACATAACTAATTCTGGTTCTTGACCTGAATGATAACAAGCTATTAGTAAATGCTATACTGACCTTGATAGCTGCGAGAACAACATTAGCTGAAAATATTTTCATCTTAGTTTGCTAGAAATGTTGTTCTAAAGAAATGCTGAGATCCAAAGTAACAGAAAAGTTTCCCAATTACAGTTCTTTCTTACAGGTTAATACATTTTATTAAAAGTAGCTCAAAAGTGAATACAGCTGCGAAAACTTACTCCCAGAGGAATGCATGCTAACTGTGCCCGTTTTGTGTTACAGTTTCTCACCCCGTAGCAGATACCAGAGGGAGCAGTGGCTGGTAGGGAGGTCAGGGTGCTCAAAGCTGAGAGTCTTGAGGTTATTCCACTCGTGGGTCAGTCAGCTCGGGGTTTGGGTGTCCATCCCATAAGGGATAAGGTAACATCACCCTCTCCTGGAAAGAGCTGTTGGGGTGGAAATGTTTTTGGCATGATACTACAAAACAAAGCAATGCCAACAGTGAGAAGGTCTTGGCAGGGCTGTCACACAGACACTCCTTCCAGACAACAGGTCTGAGGGCAAATGTTTCCTTGCCCATGACAGACAACCATGAGTTGCTCAAAGCTCTTCTCTTCTGTTGGGCAGGATAAGCCCTGTGCTGAGATAAGGCGGTTGGCAGTGGTTTTAGTGGGCAGCCTGACTTCCCGCAGGGTTTATCAGTCTTGGCATCAACACTTCCTGCCATTTTACTCTCTTATCAGCCATCCAGATTTCACCACATTGTTTTCTAATTAACGTCCTTTCTCTCCCTCTCCATGATGATCAGCTGGAAGCTTTCTATTCCATATTCACCACCGAGCAACAAGACCACGTCAAGTCCGTGGAGTACCTGAGGAATAACTTCCGACCACAGCAAAACCTGAACAACAGGAAGGTGTCTAAGTCTGCTGTGAAGGATGCGTGGAGCCAAGATATGACAGACATCTTGGAAAATCCACTGGGCACAGAAGCTTCCAAAGGTAGATTATGCTTATAAATTTTGCATTCAACTAAGGAGGGATTTTTTTTATTTTTATTTTTTCCAACTTTGTCATTAAATTGTGTTGAGGGTAGATGTGAGCTGCCAAAGAAGTAATGCAGCGTATGCAGGTGTTCTCTGCTGGTATGTGTCAACAGATGAACTAACCCTGTGCCTGCCTGCAGGTACCTGTGAAGCTCATTGTCATGAGGTACCATGTAGATAAAGCCCCAAGTATGCAAGTCCCAAACAGCCAGTGTCCCTGCTCTGCCAGCTGGCTGTGGGGTCTTAGAGACGCCTGACAACAGGAAATGCTAAGGAAAAGGCTCACGGGTAAAAGTTTAGCCCCATTAGCGCTGACTCATTGGCTGTTTGAGTCAAAAATGGGGTATCCAGATGTGGATATGATTTTCACTTCTTACGAGAAAAAAAGAAAAAAGAGTTCTGAAGAAACACCGTCCTTTTCATCAAGACTTTATATCAACCTTTAGGTAATGGTGACTAGGGGAAAAAAATTCTCTTCCTTATAGACAGGTGATTTCATAATATCTTGCTCAAGTGTTTCATGTGCCTTTTTGTAGAGCAGCTGGTACTTGCTTCTGTCAGACACTGGCTAATGAGCAGGCTGGAGGGGGCAGGAGGGAGGCTGCAGTTGTTGCATTGGCACAGACAGCCTTGGCTAGAGGAACACATCAAAAATTCTGAGAGAAATGTGTGCAGGATAAAATAAGACTGGAAATAAATATCATTTACTGCCTTTATTTGCCTTTATTTTATTGACTGCTGTTATTTACAGGTAGGAGAAATGACGTGTAGTTCCCAGTCTTCAGTCTCAAGAAGTGCATGGTGCTTAACCAGTCCTGAGTAAAGTTAAAGGACAGGGGGCAGTTTGCCAGAAGGAAATAGCTGAGCAGATTTACAAGCTGCCCTTGCGTACCTGGCATTTTCACCTGGCCAGGCCCATAGAGCGTAGTTTTCAGATGTGAATCATGAAAACAGCTGCGTTCAGCAGCCTCACCTTCCCTCAAGAGTGCTGAAAGAGTGTATTTCTCAGGGCTCATTATTCCGTGAGCGTGCTTATTTTTATATATATAATATACACGTACACAAACCCCATTTACATTAAAGGCAGCCTTGGGATGGAGAATTTACATCAGAAGTGAGAAGGAGATCTTCAGATTGAAGAGACCCTGCTACGCTCTGATGCTCTGGTCTGCAGTTTTCAGACAGTGTTTTAACAGCAACATGTGTCAATATTTATTTCTTCAGTTATATCCTGTGTACGTATTACTTACCCAGAACAGTGATGAAAGTTAATAGGTTACGTTATGTTAAAAATGACAAAACTATCTAGTTATTATTTTGAGTGCAGCCAAGGTACTGCCGGTATGCATGGTATAATATTCAAGATTTTATTGTTTTGGCCGTCTGCCTGAATATTCTTTTCCTCACTGCAAGGTTTTTAAGATTTTAAAAATGTTTTAAGTGATTTTTACCCCACATGGTAAATGCCTGAAAGCCACGGTTATGGGCATTACGAATGCTAGGGTCTGTAGTTAATGGGGTCACCTTGAACTTGGAAGGATTGATTTTGAAGGGGCACTTGAAGTAACTGGAATGATTCTCACTGATTCTGCTCCTTATGGACTCTTACAACTCAGATTCAGCCAAGTGCATGTGGCTTAGTTAACGTGATGCGAGCCAGCTCACTGGATCAAGGGAGCTGCGTAAACATGGATCCATCCTCGGATAGTTTGGTACCTGGGTGTTTAACACCTTACATGCCTGGGGACTGGCTTCCTGAGAACGTGCTCCTTGGGTCCCCTCCCAGCATTTCCAGGTCCTGTAATCTCTGTTCTTGAGCTTACAGCATGCTTCTTAGAGACTCAGGTAGGGAGTTACATATCCCCCTTCCTGTGATCTGACAACATTCAGTGTGCCATCTGATGGCAGGGATGATGCTAAAGTCAGCGATTTCTTTTTCCCTCGAGCTTTTGCTGTAGGAAGCTAATGGCTGGGCAGCCAGTCTTTTTGTACTGGCTCTGTCAACTTGTCACTTTTTGGGCTCTGTGCTCACCAAGGGACACTGAAAATAGGTGTATTTTTTTCATGAATTTAAAAATAAATAGATTGCTGCAGTGTTACTAACACAAAATGAATTGTTGCGTATCCTCCAAAGGTTACAGGGATGAGTTATAGCTGTTCTAGAGATATAACAACGTGGATGTTTCTGGCCCCTTCTTTGACAAAGGTGAACAGTGATGATGTGCCTGGACCACTGCACATTCTGAACTACTGACATATAAATAGAATGAGTTGAAGTCGTAATACTTGAGTGAAAGCAAAACCTATTGTTTATTCAGCTAGTAAATACAGTACCTCTTTATACAGTGTCATTCATGCAAAAGTACCGAGAAGCTGAGTACAGTGCTGCTCAGCCAGACAGTCTAGCATACAAATATAAGAGCGTGGGGTTAGCATAACAAATTTGTTTTATGCAGAATCTTCTGCACACCTCGCAGTTGCTTCTCAATGCTTTCCACATTGCGTTTAGCAGTGTGACCAATGGCTGTCACATGTTACCTCCTGTATACTCTCCTGGGCTTAAGTTTGTGTGTTGTAGAAGAGGGCAAGGTCATGAAAATGTGTTTTTCTACTGCAAGGTAGTATGGTTTGTGATGGTCTTCAGCTCTGGAGGGGAAGTTTGGATTTGTTTGTCGGTGTGAATTTTTGCAGTTTGTTTCTTCTGTCACACGCTATTAAGTCTGTGGGCAGTAGTGCTAATCTGGAAAACAGCGTAGCATTTGTTATGTAAGCCTTTCTTAGTTTGGAGGAAAATGTGCCCAGAACAATTTGCATAATGTACAGAATAATTTTCAGAATTCCCCGGTGAAAAGCGAGCTTCAGATCAGCGCAAAGCAGTGAGGCTCTGCAGTTGTCCATTGATAAACGCGGGATCCTCCATGCTTTGGCAGCAAACGGGAATGTCTTTTCTCCTCTTTATCAAAGCCATCTCAGGTCACACTACAGGCTCCAATGAATTTGGGTCCAGTCTGTTAGCTAAGTGTGAATGTTGCATCTTTTCTTTTGTAGTTACTCTCCTTTTCCTCTTATTATTTAAAGAGGCACTAAAGGGAGGTGGCACTGTTTACAACAACCAGAATATAAGATGGCAAAAATATTGTAGTTAACTTGAAATAGTGTAGAGGACTAAATTTTCAGTTGAGAGTGGAAACTCCTGTTTTCCTTTTGTGTTAGTTTTTAGTAAGAAGAGTTTTCTTTGGTTCTGTTATCTCATTTCTTCCTCCTGTTCACAAAAGCCAATTTAAAGCAGTTCTCTTGAGAACTGCTCGTATGCCTGAGCTAAAAGCCTACGCATAAGATCTCTGCTAAATCAGAGCCCGTGAACTGAACTTAATTCTGAAGTTGACCCTAGAGCTGTTTTAAGAAACCATACAGACTGCCTTTAAATATAATATTTCTGAAATACACCATTCAAGATATACACAGTACAGCTATATAGTAATAACAGCTGGTGGATAGATAATAAACCGTCATACCAGAGGACTCATCAGTGTTACACTACCATTTAATATAAAGTTTTGCAAATGTTGAGGTTCTCTGTATGGACGTACTTAAACCATGAGTGTATTTGTAAAATATTCACCAGATACTGTGAATGACAGCCAGTGGTAGTGCTTGATTCTTTGCAAATAACTATCTCTGTTAAAATTTTCTCCTTTCTTATCAGTCCTGTCCTCTGTGGCTCAGAATTGTATCCTTCATGAATTGTGTTCATGGCTTTTCACAGGCAGCTTTCAAAGTTACTGCGAATTATTTATCAGATTCGTGGTGTGCATCGCCCTTGGTGGACAGAGTTCTTACATAAAAGTCTATCCTGTTCAAGGTCCTAATCCTGCATATTCTTTGGTACTTTCTTATGTTGTCCCATGAAGGAGAGAGAGATTTACAGAACCTTACCTGCTTCAGTTAGATGGAGGCATGGAAGCTCAGGAGGAAAAGGTGTTTCATTTCCTTGTTTCAGGATGTACCCCGCATGCAACACTATTTGCCCATTTCATTTTGCTGCTAATTAGAACCATCAAATGTTGGTTTTTCTCTTTATGTTTTTTAACTCTGGAAGAAAAAAAAAAACCTTTAACCTTTCTGTCTCATTAAACGTGCTGCAAGCCTCCCAACACTTAAACAAGCATCCCATGTGAGGGGCTCTTGACATCAGAGTTTTCTTTCACAGATGCCTGATTACTTCCCCAAAGGTGTCTGATTACTCTTTGCTGGAGTCTCAGATGATGCTGTTTCCCATCAGTGGGAATTCACCTTGGAGTACTATCTTTAATTATGATCCTAGGCTAAGTTAAATAATACGCAGTCATAAATTCAATGTAGTAAAACTTAGCTTGGAACTCTAACAGCTGGGACATTTCTCTAGTAGTGTGCAGGTGATCATTTTCCTTAGCGCTCTTTGTAAGCTGTAGTGATACCATTTGGAAATCATTGTAACTTAATGCCACTAAAACCACCCGGAAGGTACTTGGATTTTCCCTGCCCTGTGCTTTGCACCGGAGGCGTGGCTCCCGCTATCGATCTGCAGTCCAAGATACAGCACTGCTTGAGCAAAACAGTCCAGTTCTTACGCACTACTTCACAGCTTCTGACATTGGAAAAGAAACCAAGGCTTCCTGTGAAGGTATTGTGTTTGTGGCATGGCATCAGTGTGTTGGAGTGCATCGTAGAATCATAGAACCATTACAGCTGAAAAAGATCTCTAAGACAACCAAGTCCAACCACTGACCCACCCCCACCATGCCTACTGACCACGTCCCTCAGCGCCACATCTCCGTGGTTCTTGAACACCTGCAGAGGCACTGACTCCATCACCTCCCTGGGCAGCCTGTGCCAGTGCATCGTCACTCTTTTGGAGAAGAAATGGTTTCTAATATCCAACCTGAACTCTCGTGCAACTTAAGTTTATTACTTCTTGTCCTATTGCTACTTAGAGTGCATCTCTACTGCAGCATTATCTAAAGTCTTAAGTTCTGCTGGAGATTAAGCGCAGTGCAGTGACGTTGCCATCCTGAGACAGATAGTTTAGAGCTCTGATGGCAGTATTTCTCAATAAGAACGAGTCATTTGCCTCATTTAGAGCCTTTGTTATTACTCCCAGTAATTTGTTTTTGCTTTCTAAATGCTCATGTTTTATGAGAACTTCCTAAAAACAACTTCATGGTCTCTTCATGCCCTCAGGTTCTCTCTGGGAGGCCAGGAAGGGGATTAGCAGGCAAGTTCTACTCCTACAGAATGTATATACTTTATTCAAACCTAAATGGCCACAAAATATTATATAGCATAACTGTAATCTCCTCTCTGAAACAACAGCATTGTAAATGTAAATTTAAAATAACACACATTGACATCTTAATATGGAATTGCTAAAGCAAAATGATACTGTTTATTTTCTTTAAATATCTTCAGGGAAATGCAAATGAGCAAGAACATTTTTAGTTAATTTATGATATGTTTACCACTTGATTGTTTTTGCACTTTGGAAGAATCAGTCTTACAGGTTGATTTCCTCATAGCTTAACAACTCCTTCCCCCTTTCCTTGGATGACTGGATTTTTCCTACTTTTTGATTTCATATTGTTATGAAGATTGCCCTTTCCCATTCTATTCCTCTTTCATGAGCTGTGTACTTTAATCAGGTCAGTGCCCTACTGCTGTGTGCTGGTGCAGATGAATCTATGTATCATTATTAGGATTTCAGCTGGCGCAGCAGGCTGACTGAGTGCAAAAGGTTGCACTTGAGGGTGGTAACACCACACTGCTAATTGCTTGCCCTGCATCTTCCTGCACTGTAGGCTTGCCCAGCTGCCACTACACCTCAGTGCTGTGAGCAAGTGTACTCCCTTCCTGCTGTGCTAGTCTCTTTTGACATGCACCTTGGGTACCTGCTGTAGTCTCCTTAGGCAGAAACCAGACTGCTCCTTCTGCATGTCTCATCTGTTCCATCTCAGATTTGCTTTTCTCATCCATGTCTTGATCTGCAGTGTTTGATCCTCGTGTACACTGCTGTCTCGGAGCGCACAGTGCAGAAGTGGTAGTCCTGCATTAGTCTTGCATTAGTCAGGTAGAAGACAAAGCATTATAGGAAAAAAAATGGCCCATTTTGAAAGGAAATCAGGTGCAAAAAGATGTGGTGCATATACTTGACCTCATGCTTGCCTTTGTAGTGACTGTTCTGTTGGCTTCTGCTTTCACCCACTGTAACCTTTGTGACGTTGTCATGTGAGCACTGCATGGGTCTGTACCTGAATGTAGTGGACAGCATGCCAGTAGCTTTATTAATAAACCAAAAGAGCAGGAGGAATAGAGAGTGAAAGGAAACACAGTTTGGGTTCATAGCTGCCACTGTAGCTAGAAGAGCCAAGTACTTGTAAGGGAACTGGATGATTTGTTCCACTTAAACCTGTGGGGAATTCATTTCTGCACTGTGTACCCACTGCTCCAGCTGTTTGGCCCATAGAAGGACTGATTTTGATTTCAGCCTTCGTTGTACACTGGCCTGTACTGTGCCTGTGGAACATCTTTCTCATTGGAAAAAGCCTGCAAAAGCTACAAAAGGGCCACTTTCCCACACTGATTTTGAGCACCCCTGAGGCAGGTACCAGAATGCTCTCCTGGCCCCATTGGCTCATTCCTCCTATGCCTCCTGGTCCAAGCCAGGACATTGGAAATGGCAGTTTGGCCAACACAGCAGACACGCATCCTTCCTGCAGGAAATCCCTCTTGCTCCCCATGTGGATTCAGCACATGGCACTGAACGTGATTCCATGTGTTACGTCAGACATACTGTCTATATAAGGATGTAGATGTACATTTTAAACACGGGGCACCCTTTGTGTGCGTATATGTGTGTGCAATATAAACAAAGTGCTTGCAGAGCCAATCCCCGGCAGACATCAGCTTAGCCCACCATGGCATCTGATGGAGCAAAGCTGCTCCGTGCCTGCTGAGGATTCAAGGATTCAGGCCACAGCTGTAGAACAATGTTTGTGAACTATATGAAATATTTGGGCTCAAACACAACCTAGTAAAACACATAATCCATGCCTTTCAGAAAAATAGGATCTGTTGCTGTGATGCCATGGAAACTCAAATGCTAGAAAGAGCCATACAGGAATGAATCAAACATGCTCCAAATGCTGGTTATACATTCACCTCAGGACATGGGCAGGTAGAAGAGGGGTAAAGCCAGCCTGCCCAGTGCTGCTGGGTCAGCAATGCCCCACGTGCAGTTTAGCTCAGGAGGTTACTTCATGGGGCTCAAAAAACAAGTGCAGGATCTGTCAGTGTTCCTTACACCTTAAGAAACAGCCTTGTTTGAAGCATAGTGAAAGGTAAGAGCAGGGAAGATAAATAGTCTGTCTCCTAGCTACATTCTGCCTGTGGATTGAAGTAGATCAACACAAATATTTGCGTGTACAGCATGCTCCAGAGCCTGCAAATGCCTGCTGGCAAAGTGCAGGCAAAGGTAAAGGAAAAATGCATGCTTCTCTTTAAAGCAATTATCCTTATATATTAATAATGTCATTTATAAGTACTGCAGGAAGTTAACAGCATACGCTAAAGCAAAGCAAAGAATTGCACACATTTAGTAAAAGGAGTAGGGCGAAAATGTTGTAAGTATGCCTCATAGCACTTTTCTATGTATTAGAGCATGTGTTGTCTCTGCATATGATCCTCGTAGTCGATTTGTTATCCTCTGGGAGCACAGCCCTTGCTGAACTCCAAGATTAAATCAGACAGCCAAAAGAATGCTGTTGTTTGTCATGGGTCAGATTCCCTTCTCAGGCATTTCCATCGAGTAGCACCAACACGAGGCAGCTGGAGCTGGCACAGTGTCACCACTGGTACCATGATTGTGTTGGCTTGGCATTAAAGCAAGTGTGAATGTTTTTATAGTTTTGAGGGCCTGATAATGAGAAGGAATATGTGTGTGTGTGCACATATATTATTGAAAGCATTTTTCTTCCCTTTGCTGGTGGTAGCACTGCTTTTGTCTTGTCTGCAATCAGGTCTCTGCATGCTGCCAAGCTCGGCACAGTGTTTTTCCAGTAGCACAAGCATCGATGACGCTGTTTGCAGGTTCCTCTGACATCAGCTGGGAACCTCATGGCTGAGTTTGGGCATCACTACAGCAGTGGCAGCAAGGGCTCCATCTGTCCTGCAGACCTGGCTCTTCCAGCTCCTTCCCAGCGCTCCTCTCAGTTACTCCTCTCTTGACTTTGTGGGGAAAAATGTCCCCTCCGCTTTGCAAGGAAGGAACATCTGTTTTGCTCCTCCTTTGCAGTGGAAGAACAGTTTCATGCCACCGGTCCCATATATGTCTGAAATGGGTGAGAAAAATGAGAATTGAAGCCCCTCTCACCTTCCAGCCAGCAGCTGCAGACCTAAGCAGCACAGGACCCTTGTCGCTGTCTTTTAGCTGCCTCTGAGCAGTCCTCAGGCAGCAGCATGCTATGGGCACATCCCCATATGCAGATGTTTCCTCCGTCTGTGTATGAATTGCTTCAGAAGGTCTGTGCCCATCTCACAACAAGGGATTCGGGACTTCACTGGGATGCTGCTTTTCTGTGCAGAAAAATGTCAGAATTCCATCACTCAATGCGTATCCCATGATACCAAGGAAAAGGAATGGCAAGTTTGTGTTGCTGAGACATGTAGCAGGAGGGAGAGAGTGGGAGTTTCCAAAAGAGGGCATAGCACAGCTAGAAATAACTGCGTTTAAAGTAGTGACATTTTTATGCACAGAAAAGCTAACTTAGAATATTTTTAGGGGATTTTATAAATCCTCTGAGCTCAGTACCACTGGATTCATCATGTGAGATACGTGTGTTACAGGGAGAAGATGTACAAGAAATAACCCCATATATAGCACCTGTGCTCTCTCATGCTTTCCCTAAGTACTTCTTATAACCACAGGTAGCATATGCAAAAAGCATAATGAAACCCAGAAAGCTTGGCTGCTTCTGCATTTCTCTCTCTGAAAGAGAAATGTAGGCTGCTTCTGAAAACAAACAAACAAAAAAGGAAAGCTGTCGTAATCTCTCTGACATGCCCTTTCTGCAGTCATGGGTGTATCTAAATATCAGTGGTTAATTTTTGCAAAATGATAAGCCCCCTTTTTGTCTTTCAGCTCTGTGAAATGGAGCTGCCAGGAGCTTTTGGATTAGGCTTTATCAGGCTCCAGTTAGGAAAGCCTCGTGGAGGTTACGTAGCCAAATACAACACACAAATCAAATTATGGAAGAGATGAATGTGGAGTTGTTAAATTAATTTTGTTTGTTCCAGCCCACTGGAATGTTTTTAACACGAAGAAAATAATTCTGTGCTGTATGGCTGGCCTGGCCAGTGCTTAGGACTGTATTAGCGTGCTGCATTTGTCTGCAAATGGTAAACAGGTTTTTCTCTAAGCTTGAGTGAGCTTTTGGGTTTTATTTGTAGAGGTCCAGGGCATGCAGCTCTCAGGGCATTGCTGCAAGATGTGCCCCTGGTGCAGCCAATGTCCCATCCTGCTGAGCCTCCCAGAAATGTTCCTGTGGCCCCGGAGGGGCTGTTCTGTCTTCAGGAGGGCCTGGCACTGGCAGTCTGCTAGCCCTGTCATGGCTTTGGTATCACCCTAGACCAACACAGAGCTAGTTGAAGTATCTCTGCTCTGTGTTCATAGAATCGTTAAGGTTGGAAAAGACCACTGAGGTCACCCTGTCCAACCACCACCCACTCCCATCATGCCCACCAACCAGATCCCTCAGCGCCACATCTCTGCAGTTCTTGAACATATCCAGAGTTGGTGACTCCACCACCTCCTGAGCAGTTTGTACCAGTGCCTCACCGTTATACCTCAGAGAGACATCCTGAAATCTCCCTCAATATTTTTATTACCCCTTAGGATCAGAATTTAACATAGAATGAATGTTAGTAATACTTTCTTAAAAATAGCTGAAATCTGCCATTTCCGTGTGAAATGATGTTGGTTCTTGGGCTAAGTTCTTCTTTTTTTCTGAAGCATGTCATGAGTTCATTGGATCCTTTGCTTATGTTTCCTGGTTAAAAGAAAACATTGACCAACCCACCAACCCACTCATGTTTCTATTCGGCGTATTCTGATTCAATCCCAAGGAGCACTCAGTCATCTCTTCCCTGACCCAACCTCTTTCTGCTTCTGCTTGTCCTTCAGGCACATTTTGTGGAATCAGTAGAAGCTCTTTAGTGTTAAAAAAAAAAAAAAATAGAAAAGAAAGAGAAGAGCTGCAATTTTTTTAATCTTCTGCTGAAAATCCAAGGCACAGAGAATATTGAAAGGAAAATTACCTCTGTGGAACATGCCAGTTGTTTTATAAATGGTCAAATCATTACGTTTTTTCTTGCTTTTCAGACATTTGCTACGTTATTATACATCTCTTTAATTAAATCATCAAATTGAATTATTGGATCAAATGTTTTTTTATTCCATTGTGTCCTGAGCAGGTTTGGTTAAATTAATAAAACCATATGTTTCATTTTATAAAAGGGATTTTTATTTTTTTTTTTGCCCATTCATAAGCTGTAAAAAAAAAAAAAAGCGAGCGAACAGAAAATGCTGGTTATTACTTAATTGCATCAGGTTCTTCTAAGTGCCTCCGAGGAATTGAGGCAAAGTCATACTAAGTCATAAAAAGTTTGTAACATTATTTACCGTGAAACAGCAGCAGAGTAAATTCCACCTCCTTTCGGCTGGCTGTGAAGGCAGCTCGCCCCAGTCATGCAGTGGCCCTGGTGAAAACATGTCAGCACGTCTCAGTGAAGTCTTGCAGTCATTGAGCTGCTTTAAGCGCCCGTATCCTTGGATCTCGATGCACGGTCGCAGAGGTTGTCTTAACATTGAGCCTGTATGTCTCCCTTTACCCTTGGGACATACCTGCTTCTCTCCTCTGATAGTCATGAGCTGTTCTGAGTTGCGTGGATGCCAGCTGCAAAGAGCGGTGTGGAACGGAGGACGTGGCAGTCCCCTGTCTGTTGGGTGGCTTTGGGTTGTTGTCTGAAAAAGCACTTGCTCGGGGTGGTTGAGAGGAGCACTGCAGTTAAGGTAATCTGTCCGTCTCTCATGAAGGTTGTCTGGTTGAATTATTTCTAAAACAATTTGATGCATGATTACTTTAACTGTATAAATCTCTGAATATCCTCATGGAGAAGGAGGACTAGATAGGGCTTTTAGGTCTGGGTAGTCCTTCGCCCTGGGTGCCACCTCCAATTCTCTTTGTTTAGGAGGAATGGTGAAGGCTGGCGTGGTGTTTTGAGGAGTGATTCTGTGATGACAAAGGGCTTCAGAGGGGGCAGTTATGATTTATTGGCGCTGTTATCTGTAAACAGTGATGTGAGAATTGATCTGACAGTCTCAGCAGAAGAAGGTGAGCATGGAGAGGCATACCAAGAACCACAAAGCTCTGTAAATCCCAGCAGTGGTGTCTGCTCTCAGCTGCACCTTCAGAGCCAGGTCCAGGCCCTCCGCTACAGCACCCAGGTGCGTTGCCAGCAGAATGAAGCCCTTGGGTGTTTTTCTGTTGTATTGGTAATATTGGTGTGTGCAGCACTCTCTCTCTTTTATTTAGGAACTGTAACTTATTTCAGCAATGCAACAGCAGAGCTATGAGACCAACCTGGAACTCTAGGCCTAGAAGCATACTTTTCAGTACAAGCAAGACTCTATAGAAGTGAAATAACGTCCAGATATATACCCAGTCACCTACCTGCAGCATACATATGAGCTGAATGGGCTGGCTTTAAATGGAAAAGTCGTATCAGGGAAAAAACTGAAACACTGTCAGTGCGATGGGCTGGTGACACTTTGACTTTCCCTGCCAAAATTTACCATCTCCTTTGCCACAGTGCATGTATTTAGGTATCATTTCAAGTGATTCTTCTTGGTTCAGAGTTTATATTTGGAAAGTGAACGTGAGAATCTGTCCTGAATTGTGTATTTTAAACACGATTTTTTAAAGCTTGGAAAAAATCTGAACTCCATAGTTGGAAAGTGAATGATAGACTTTTAGATAGCATATGAGTGCCATCTAGTGTTTTTCATTAGTACCTTGACCTTCATATTTCAATTGCTTGAAAGGTATGTTCTGCAGCAGCTGCGAGTGGGCTGTGCTCTGCATCCCACTCCCCCATAAAGTTTATGTGCTGGTTCTGTGCCAGAGTGTGCTCTTCCCTGGAGAGGTTTGGGTTTGGCCATGTGCAGAAGCCATAGTTTCCCATCTAGTTAAGCTGTTCTCTGCTGACCACCCCACCAACCATGGCTGGGGTCAGAAGTGACCTCTGCCTATGCACTCTGGGTATGGTGAGGGAGCCACGGCTTTTGGAGACTGGCTGGAGGGATCCCCTGCCTGTTAGCAGAAAGAGATGGCTGAGGGCCATCAGGTGCTGCTCTTTCCTGTGCTGATGATGTTTTAATGACAAACAGTTCAGAGACTATGAAGGAAAATATGTAGGAAAAAGAGCAAGAAATAAATTTTCGTGTACAAAAGATGTACTGGGTTAAGAGGAGAATGATTACTGACATAACAGTGTCATATTTTTAGAGGTTACAACTACTGCCGGAGCCTGCAGAGCACACCAGGTTGTTTTCTTCCTTCATATGGCAAGAGGCTGGGGGCTGGGGAAGGTGGGGCTCAGCTGTAAGGAAACCTGTGAATGTGGAAATACAAAACTTTATAGTGACCAGGTTGAAATATAAGTGCAAATGCCAGGACTAAAATTAAGGCAAAGCACTGAGCGGGCAACTTGCAGGGAATGGATTCTCTCTCTCCCTTTACTCTGGAGAACAGAAAGCAGCTGCAGGTGGTATTAAATCCCATTGGTCTCAGTGGATTGCAGTGTAAGCTATTACTGCAGGCAAGGGCATTAAAGAAAAAGCTTGGGTCTTAGAGCGAGGCACAGTTCTGTTTGTTTTCTCTCAGTTATTTACGAGAGTTTCATATTTTTCTTTTCCTTTTTCAGCTTGCAGCACTCCCCCAGTCAACATGAAAGTGCAGCCTGTGAACAGGACAGCGTTGCTTGTAACCTGGAACCAACCAGAAACCATCTATCACCCTCCAATCATGAACTACATGATCTCCTACAGTTGGACTAAAAATGAAGATGAAAAGGAGAAGACTTTCACCAAGGACAGTGACAAGGACCTGGTAAAACCACAGCATCAGCCCCAGACACATGTGTCAAACTGTCCTTACATTGTCTTCTTAGCAGAGGGGAGCAGAGAAGGGAAGCAGCTGTTGTGTTACAGACAGACTAACGTCTGACTTGCTGTGTATTGCTATTAGATTGTTAGGCACTAGTTGAACATTGTCTAACAGACTTAACCAAAACACTGGTGTCTGAATTTATAGTTTATGTGAGTGCATAAAGGATTAAATCTGCAGACACGCTTTCATGTGCTGTTGCTGAGAAGCAGCTGGCTCAGGAAATAGTCTGACTCTGAGTACCTTTTAGCTTCTGTTCAGCTCACAGCTTTTCACATTAAAATCCCCGATCCCCCAAAATCTTCTGCTGGGTTCAGGCTCTTCCCTGTGCATAGCCCTTTGCAGTCTTTGGATCGGTTTCTGATCAGTAAGTGCTGCCAGCCGTAGTCAGGTCTGGAGAATTATTGCAGAGTAGCTCTGTACATGCACTGCCTCACTCCTGCTGTAAGAGAAGAAGTGGGAAGAGCACGACAGCTCCAGCACAGATGCAAACACTGATCTATCTCCTCCATTTAGGATTTGATCTGCTTGTCATTCTTGTCTAAGTGGAAGCAAGTATTGTACCGGTCTTTAACATTCTCTGCATATAAAATCAAAGTGACATATTCAGGTTTGAAAGGCCTCCGTTTATTGTTAATCAAAGAAAGCCTCTAGAATAATGAAATCAGTAATTGTATATGCACATGAAAAATGCAGGAGCACAGAGTGTTATTCCTAATGACTGTTATCGTATTTTTTTTCAAATACACAGTCCTCTGGGCCCATTCAATCAGTTATACAATAATACTTCTCTTATTCCCTTAGATGAAGATTCTTTTACTTCATTTTCCATTTATATTTTCAATTTCCCCACTAGACATTGTTATCTGGGTCACATTAGGGAATGATGTGCCTCACAAAACCAGACAGGAATGTATTGAAAGGCACCCAAGGTTATGATGTATTGTAACCTCTCTCTTGTCATAACTTTGCACTCTTAAGGGAGATTTCATTTTAATCAGGTATAGGGAGGAGAGCCTTAATCAGCAAAAATGAGGTGGGCATGGAGACGGCATCCTGTTTGATGTAAAAGAAATAATTAAAAGTGCAGGGGATGTGATGGAGTGATAGCTTGGAAATAAATTGCTGTGAGACCCTGTGCTGTGCAGCAGAGCTCAGAGGTTAAGAAAGCAACGACAGCTTAGTCTATTTTAGGGGCAAGAGAGGAAAGAAACTCTTTTTCGGAGGAAAGTGCAATTTGCCTTTAGTGCTCTGGCAGAGACAGCTGGGCTGTCCCATCTTGAAACAGAGCTAGACAGTGTTTTGTTAAAGAGATCACTGGTGTTTCAAGTGACCTCCACAGCCACTGGTACTTTGTGCTTGAAAACACGAACTGATGCGATTGCAGTTTAAAGCAACACAGAGAAGTAGCTGGAAGGCAGCAAGGCAGCGTCTTGTGTGTAAGAGTGTATAGCAACATCCCAGCCGGTGTGCTGAGCCATTGCAGGCCACCAGCATTAAGTTGCCATAACCTGTTGGTTGCAGAATAGTCAGTTTGAACATATAGTCCTTTTCTGGGCTTAAAACAGATTTGGGACTTGCATCTCTGCCAACAAAAATCTCACTTGAATTCCTTTAAGGTCAAATAATTTGGAGTGTAGGTGTTTATGAGAGCAGAGACCCTCAGAGCAGGAGACTGTCATGGGGCACATTCACCTCTTTCTCTTCCTTGAGAAACAGAATGCAGTCAGCAAGGTCTGAGTGAACCATTTGTATCCCAGGGAAGTCCTTTGACCTCAGCCTTGCCCTTTCTGGGGAAACCAGTGGAAATTTCCATTAAGATATCAGTGAGGACGTTTGTGCCATGTAAGATAATGTTAGCACAATGCTTTATATATTTCAAACTGATCGTGGACAGTACTGTGGGGGTAAAAAACTGAATAATATCTATTTTTTTTAAACAGAAGGCCATCATTAGCCATGTCTCACCTGACATCCTTTATCTGTTCAGAGTTCAAGCAGTTTGCCGAAATGAAATGCGTAGTGACTTTAGCCAGACTATGCTCTTTCAAGGTAAAAAAAACATTACATTACATTAAGTGACTCTTTGTGTGTTTAACATTTTCTTTACAGAATGCTGTATGGTGTGGAATGATTTCAGATGATGTTTGAATGCATGCAGATAATGCTTGTTTCATATTGTGACCAGTGACCATCAGAGTCTTATTTCCAGTGATGGGAATTTGCCTAGTGCAAAACTTTTCTTGGTGTTAGTTTCCTAGAACAAATCCATTGCAGACTCCTCTGCATCGGGGACACAGCTGTAGCAGAACATGCGGATGATTGGTGTCCCTTTTGTGTTAAGGGAAAAGGAGATCAGTCTCGTGTTGAGAACCACATGTAGAGATGTTTTCCTGTGCGTGCAACATGGACACAGCTTAGTTCTGCCCCAGAGTCTGCAGTATGTGCTGTGGTGTTAACAGCATTGCGGGGAGAGCAGGAATCGGACAGGGAATGTCCTAAACAATCAAAATCTCACAATTTCTTAGTATATTAACTCAGCATAGCATTAAGGAGTCTACTATAGGTGCCGGGCAGAAGTCAGAAACTTACGTGTTACTGATTATGACCTTTTTATGCAGATGGTAGAATTGAAAGATTCTTCGAGGTTTGACCATGATACCTATTAAACTACAGTTAAAGGAGTAAATAGTTATTGGCAGGTTTGCCAGATACTCTGAGAACTCCAGTTCAAAGCAGTGGAAGTGATGCACACATCTACAGTGAAAGCAGATGTTGTGTTTCCTTCCAAGCCTCCCCTAAAAGAAATTTTACTTCAAATCTTCAGCTGTGTTCAAGTATCAGTTTGAGCTTTCAGAACATTATTCAGAATGTGGTGATAGTTGTACTTTAGGTAGATAGCAATAAATAAGGCTAATGTTATCACAAAGGCAGAAAAAGAGGCCAGGCCTGAGTGGTTAAAGAATAACACATCTCTCTTTAGTCACAAGTACGGAGTTAGGTGAATAATACCAAAATTGCCTTAACTCCAGACTAAGAAAGCATATATATTTTGGACTTCATTGCATGCAACAGGTCTTCTCTGACATTTTCCTGCCAAGCCCTTGGTTACCGATTTATCCATAGGCCTCAATTTCCTTTCCCTGTTGACAGGCTTAATAGTAGCAATTGAGCAACTGTTTAGCAAGAATTGTATAGTGATATGGCTGTCAGTTCCCGACTCCCTTCCCAGTCCGCTGAAATGCTCTTGTTCTTTGTTTCTCAGCTAACACTACTCGAATTTTCGAGGGGACCAGAATTGTGAAAACAGGAGTGGTAAGTTGGGGGTCATAAATCACTGCAAGGAGCTGATGGGCGCTGGGAAGTCGGGGCAGTGTTCCCACCAGGTGGCAGCACGATGTTGTGAATGCGCTGCAGCCCATGCTGTCCTGGGGTTGCTCAAACTTGCCGCAAAGGGTCTTAGAACCCACTGGTCATGTCGAAGGGATTTTGGCTTCTTCACTTCACATCCTCAGAGACTTTGACCACTGGGCACTCGTGAATTAGAAAAAAAAAGTCTTCCAGAATATGTTTTGAATGCATTTAGAGGGGATATGTGATCTTAATGACTGTGGAAACAAATTTAACTGCTCTTATTAATTGCGTAGCCAAAAGTGTATGCAACAAGAATCGTGCTTCATGCACAGCATCTTAGCTCAAAACTATCAATAACATAATGTTCTTGGTATTCAGTACACCAAACTGTTCAGTCAAATTTATGAACTGAGCTCATACTATTGAATTTGCTGTAAGTACACTGCTGCTGGTTTTATTCTGTTCCAGTCTGATATACTCCCTAGTAAGCAAGCAAGACATAGAGAACTTGAATTTGAATGATTAATGTTGGTTGAATGATGTATAGAGGTGTTCTAAAGTCTACTGTCAAATTGTAATACCCAGTCCAGATTTGAGACTGCACATGCCAGCAGTAAGCAAATCTCAGAGTGCCTTGGGGATTCACACTGATAAGTACCCAAAAGTTTAGATGCTTATTTAAAGTTTTGGCTTGAAATCATTAAAGCACAGGTTTGCTTTTGAGATCTCAGGTTCTCTATGATTGCAGCTGGTTAAAAATAACATGAGAGAGCCTTTCTTGTTTTGCTGCAGCATTTCAACTTCATGGCCTGATTGAAACTGGGAATTGCAGAGATGCAGAAATACTGTTAAGTTACGGATTTCAGTTTCAGAAATGCAGACATCTTATGGTCTTGTTCAAGATTCAGTAGGACCTATTTAACCCTGTTTGTCCTTGTATGGTAGGCACCTTTCCACCTCTCCAAGCTACCTGGCAGTGGCTGGAACTTGTAAGGGCAGGCAGAATCCCATGGGTGGAGAAAACCAAGTCCACATGTAGGTCTTTCAGTCAGGTGGTGCTGGTAGAGATAATTTGCCAAAAAGACCCTAATGCCTTACAAGTCCTTCAGAAGTGCCCAGCTGGTATTGCTGCAGCTCTTTTCTAAAGAGAGCAGTATCTCACTGTTTGCTGCAGCACCAGTCCTTAGCAGGATGATGCTCATGGGTACCTTAGGAAATTAAAACAGTACCACTCAAGGCCTTCACAGTGCATGTGGGAAAAGCCACAGTTTCCTATCAGAGCAAACCCACCAGCCATGGATGCACATGTTGGCAACACAGCTGTTATTTCAGGACAGCCCTTATGTAACACTGTATTTTTAAGCTTCTGTATTCTGAGGATTAAAGCACTGTGAGTAATGAAGCTAAACTCATTAAGCTTCATTAAATCTTCTCTTACCCCCGAGAGGAAACACTACTCACAACTCACTGGTGACGTGGGTGAGGAGTGTAAAATAAAGAATAAAGAGGCTTTTCATGGTAACGATTGTTCAGAAATGGCAAACACGGGTTTCCTCTCATCATCATTTGTGGCTCTGTTGCCTGTGCTGTTCCTGGTCCAGCCTTGCATCTGGGTGGTTTAGGTCTCTCAAAATCCAGAGAATAGCAGAATGGTGTTTGTGTGGAAGGGGAGAGAAAAACAAAAGAAAAATGACCACAGATAGCATTTTGGGGCCCCTACCAATGCTCTCTGCTCTGTTTTCTTCCCCTTTGCTCCTGGTGATCTCCTGAAGCCCACGGCCTCTCCTGCCTCCTCAGCCGACATGGCTCCCATCAGTTCCGGCTCCTCCACTTGGACCTCCTCGGGGCTCCCCTTCTCCTTTGTGTCCATGGCCACAGGGATGGGGCCTTCCTCCAGCGGCAGCCAGGCCACCGTTGCCTCAGTGGTGACCAGCACCTTGCTGGCGGGGCTGGGCTTCAGCGGCAGCGGCATCTCCTCCTTCCCCAGCAGCGTGTGGCCCACCCGGCTCCCCACGGCAGCCGCCCCCAGCAAGCAGGCCGGGCGGCCCGTGGTAGCCACCACTGAGCCCGCTGCTGCCTCCCCAGGGCCAGAGCGGGACTCGGCACTGACAAAGGATGGCGAGGGAGCCGAGGAGGGGGAGAAGGATGAAAAGAGTGAAAGTGAGGATGGAGAAAGAGAGCATGAGGAAGAAGATGAAAAGGAGGCTGAGAAGAAGGAGAAAAGCAGGGCAACAGCTGCGGCAGAGGCACGCGATAGCACAGAGCCCAGCGTGGCCACGGCTTCGCCCAACTGGACTGCTGAGGAGGAAGGAAATAAAACCATATCAGATGAAGAGCCGAACCAAGATGTTGCTCCCAAGGCTGAACATCCTGAGGAGGAGAGTTTTACTGAAGCGGACACTCAACCCCAGCCTCTCCCTTCCACCCAAGTGCCGCCAGCGTTCACTGATGAACTTTACCTGGGAAAGATCCCAAGAAGACCAGAGACAACAAGAAAACCTCTCCCAAAGGACAACAGGTTTCCAGAGGAATACCCCTCAGATAACAAATTCATCACCATTAACCCGGGTGAGTGACCTCCCGGGAAACCCTTTTTAAGCGTAAGATTGTTGGGAAGTTACACAAACCACATTCCTTACTGATTTCCAATAGGTACAAAGTTTTTTTTTGTGCTTGGCTTCCCCATTAGGCAGGTTATCACAGGACCCGACCAACAAATTGTTACTGGGAGGAGGAGAGAGAGAAGGATGATAATTTTATTTTCTTACCACAGATTCATGCTATTTCTGTTTCTTAATAGAAGAGAAAATTTGGAAAAAGTGTTTTGGAAAAAGGCTACATGAAGAGTTTTGTTTTGTTTTTCGAAAAGAGGAAATGCAGCGAACTGTAGCTGTGAAATTAATTTGTAAGAGTGGTTGCTGTGCCAAGCTGGTGTTTCAAGGGAGGCTTTCTCTGTATGCTGTAAGCTAATTTGGTTTATCTGCAGGATTCTCCCTGATAGCGCTTTGAGATATTCTCCCAGATATGGGATCATTGGTGGTGTATTCCTCACCTCAAAACGTTCATGCTCTGATTTTGCAAGACAAGGCACCTTCTGCACTGGGGTTGCCTTCTTTTATGTATGAAATGATCTCAGACTGAGCTCATGGATTTGCTACATTTGTTCAGAAAAGAATTACAGTACTGCTGTATATGTCCACTCTTAGATTTATGTACCTACTCCACATAATGTGCACAGCAAACACAATCTTTTTGCATCTATCAGAACACCAAGTCCTGTATGGCCAGGAGCTGCTTATACAAACAGGCATCCCCTGGTGCTCCCAGCTCACTGTGCAGAAGGTCCACTGGGTATAGACATATTCCTTCTTGGGGATCTCGGGGCATTGGTGAGAAAAACAGATATTTTAACTGCAAGGAGCAAATGGAGTGCATTCATACAGGCTAGTTGGCAGAGTATGGTCTGGGATTTGGATACAACAGGAAGTTTGTCTGAATGATTGTGTGTATTATTACTGCAGCATTTGTAAGATATTGTATGGGGTTTTTTTGTTTGCTATTTGATTGTTATTGTTTATTTTGCTAATCTATAGACTATTCTGTAATTCGGTTTTCCATCGAAGCAGGTCTGGAGTTAGAATACTGTGAAAAAACCTTACATATTTATTTTTCCCTACGTTTAGAAACGCAAAAATGCAGGCGTTGTGCACTCAGTTATAGCTCAGAACCAATTTAAAAAACAAAGCTAAATCCTATCTTTAATAGCATTTGTTACAGAAATGCTGACCTGACTGTAATGCTGTGAATCATAACTGTTCAGTAAGAGAAGAGATTAATGAGGAAACCAAGAAACCTACATCATGTCTTGCTGAATTTTTTATTATTTTTTTTTACTTTTAATAAATACACTGCGGTTTTTCTTCCTCCTCACATGAAAATCTTCTTCAAAGTCCATTGCTCCCACTGAATATGATGCGAGATGCCTGCCAGGCAGGTTTCACCATGCCATTTGCCCTTAACAGCATTTTAGTGAGAGGGAGGGAATGTTCCTTGCAGTGCTGTGAGTAAGCATTCATCATTGTTACCCAACAGTTTGATCTGGATCAGTAAACCTGCTTCTGGAATAGCTATCTTCAGTTCTTCTTGCCTTCTGCTTTGTGGTTTCTCATGCACCAGTTTCTTAGATGGCCCAACTATGACACCCCTTATATAAGTGCTGGCAGAAGGCATTGTGGTTGATTTTCAGCCTAATACAAATTGAAAGAAGGATGAATAGCTGGTCTTACTACCTAGATCATGGCAAAATGATTCTTATTAGATAGGGTTTTATTCCACGAAGAAGTTAAAAATCAATGAAGAGAGAAATGTCATTCATATTGCTAAGAAGTACTTGCTGGTTATATCCCCTCAGTCTGTAGCGATTTCTGTCTCTTTTTAGCATGCAGAGAACTATCGCTGAAAGTAGTTCAGTGCAGCTTTGCCTCCTACCAGACAGACTCTTTTTAAGAACTCTGCTTACTTGCAGGCTTGGAAGCTTGAAATGACCCTACCTGAAGACTGCATGCAAAGATGATTGGTCTTGAAAAGACCCTGCAAATTAGGCTTTTCCATGCTTATATGGGGGAAGGATAACTTCTGAAGATCTCTGTATATTACTCATCTGGTTTCCACATATAGGAAATAAAGTCTGAAATAACCAGCACATAATAGCTGGGGAATAAGATAAGTGAAAGAGTCATCTGTTTTACCCCAGCTGACCTTAGTTAAATCTCCGTTAAACCTCTGGTGATGTACCCGGCATGAGGGGAAGGAACTGTACCATGTTTTATGTCCCCATTCATTGCAGGGGAGTTGGACTAGGTGGCCTTTGAGGGCCACTTCCAAAGCAAACAATTCTGTGATCTTCAGCATCCCAGACAAGCTTCTTCCAGGTCCCTCAACGTGCTGGGGAAGACGTTTGGCAGCAAAAGGCAGGAGTGGCTGTTCAGAGAAGAAGGGTCTGAGTATGCCATTTTCCCTGCTTCATTCCTTGTCCATGACTTCTAGTTGGGAAAAGCTAGGCTGTTCACAACTGTCTACTTCTTGCCTAGACATTGTGAGGCAGATGTTCTTCAGTTCTGCTAAGATTGTGAGATACTTCTTAGTGCCTTTGGGCAGAGGAATTCAGTCTGAATCTCTGTACCAGCTGTGAGGACCTTGTCCTTCAAAGTCCATCCAGGCAAGGTTCTCCTCCTTGCATCTTGTGCCCAGGCTGTGACTGTGGAGAGCTGAGGCCTACCTGAACAGAATTTGCCCAAATATTTCACTAGATGTGTCTGAATAAGAGAGCAGAAACTTTTTTGGATGCATTTTTTTTCCCCAGGAAAACACTTTTAAGAAAGCTGTCAGAGTTTCCAAAATGTCTTTGTGAGAAGAAAGTTTAATCATTTTAAAGGGAGAAAATTGTTTCATAACAATGTACACTAGTAAAATTAATTCTATAGCAACAAATTAGCAGTTGTGAGGAGATAACTGAGTGGGGAAGTACCCATGAGTGTTTGGATGATTAGAAGGGAGAGGGGAACACAAGAGAAATTACGGGGAGAGTGCGAGGCCAATTAGTACAGCAAGGCTCATTTTCCTTTAGTGCTTATTTCACACGCACATACACACACCTCTCCTGAGGCCATGTCATTATTTTCCAAATGGCATCGGCCTCTTCTTGTCTGGTGGTATTGGCCAACACTAATGATTTTCTTCTGTCACTGAGCGCTTGCTTGCATTCTCCTCTTTCATTTTCCTGATCATCCCTTTCTCTGTTTTGTTGCCCACATTAGGCTAATTGTACCTTTGATCTGCAACTGTTACACACACAGCTGCTCAGCATTGTCTGTGACTCCGAAACCTGAAAATTAGAAAAGCAGCAATTAGAATGATGCTCTACCCCCCCCAAAAAAAGAGAGGGAGAGAAAAAAAAGTAAAGGAAAAAAAATAAAGAAGTAGGATGATTCAGTTTAATCAGCTTAGCGGAGATACAACCCAACAGAATTTTGGTTTGTTGTGCCAAAAAGTTGAGCAGATCCTTTGTTTTTGATAGGAGATGAAGAAAGGGATGTTGTGAGCAAGGCAATACATGTCTGGTTGGGGCTTTTAACCCGAGTCATGAACCAGGACTTAGAACAGAGGCCTGGGCTTGGCTCTTGATGGAAACTTCACCTGGGTCCTCCTGTCCCTCAGCACCCACCCACTTATGCTGAGTTCCTCCCCTGAGAGGGCCATGTAGAGAGATCACGATGTGCAGATTAAACTTGAAGCCAGGCATATAGTTTTAGCAGAGTGAATTTTAGTTTATAAAGCAGTCTTTGCCAGGCCTGAGGTTACAAAAGCCTTTTGGGGGTAACCTCATTAAGATAATTAAACATCTGTGTAATTCTTTCTTTCTCCATACATGGCAAGGATTATTAAACCGTATTTTCCTGTGGCACATGAGCCATTTTGCATGGCAATTTATATGAGCTAGCAGTAAAATGGCTTGCATATAAAAGAACTGGATTACTGAAAGCAATTTGAGTATGCAAGCAGTATGAATCTCAGTTATCCAACATCATGGTTAAACATGATTGGCATCTTTTTACAAAACAGTGAAAAGCCATGCCTTGTTGTGTTCAAACTGTAAGTATGAATACTGCAGAAAGGCCTTGAAAGAAATAGAAAGAAAATAGCTGTGCAATAATACAAGCTCATATGGAAGTAATCTTTTTAAAAAGCATATGTTTTTGCAGTTTCATATTTGAAGAACTCATAGCTCTGTGTAAGTCAGTAGTTTTGTTTACCGGTAGCTGACTTTCTTTCAGGTGACTAGATGGTCTGAGACGGCTCTGCGGTGGGGGTTTTCTTTGGGCATGCAGAATGTGTATTGTCGTAGTTATCGGGATCCGTAACGGTACAACAAACAGAACTTTGTACTGGTGGTTTGTGCAACGTCAAGGAACGATAATGAGAAGTTTCAAAACAAAAAGGTACATACCTTATACATTGCAGCTACAGTTGCTTACTATAGCAGGCAGTGCAACTTCAGGGATATAAGCTTTCCCATTCTCAGTAACCAACTACCAGGAAGACACAGAAAAACAGTACGTTTCGTAGACTGTAGAATGCCTTGGCCTTTGTACACAAGTTTCGCTGCCCACTACTCTATAATACTGTCCATTCCATGGCTTTGCTGATTGAGTGCTTTGCAGAAAAGCACAAGTTATGGATTTTTGCAGACGTAGAAGTTGATTTAGCAGTGCTGAGGCTTGTGTCATATGGGACCTCCTGAAACAAATACACTGTAATAATTTTTACTCCATCCTACCGGGATGTATTCCAAGACAGTAAAAGGCAAACTGAATTAATTCAACGAAGGCATATGCCACTGGAAACTGTTTACATTTCTTAGGAAAAATTGAGTTTCATGGTCCATTTTTAAGCCTTTTTTTTTTTTTCCCCCTACAAGGATATGCTGTTTGTGCTACCATATCTCAACGTTCTTGCTTTGGAAAAGAAAGAGTTAAATTCTAAGTATTTTTAATTGTATTTTGTTTTGGTATGAGATGAGCAGGAAAATATGAAGGCCCGGATCTGTCTGTTTTATGTGTGTTTTCTTTAACTTTTTTTCCACATTGCTTAGTGAGCAGCCTATTTTTAGGCTTTTTTGCCTAAATGAGACACCCACCAGCACTCTAGTTGTATTACTGTACTAATAGCCCCAGCTGTCATTCTAGAGCAGCTTTACTGGCATTGGTTTATTTAACCTCTCTCAACACTTTGCTTAATCAGTGGAAAACACCTAAGACTTTATCTTCAAAGCCAGCACAGGAACGGTTTATGTCTTTCTGCAGCACATCACTGCCTAGACACTCCCAACTGGAAGTCAGGGCCAGCCGTCAGCATGCAGGAATGGCATTTGCAATTCTGGCACTCAGCACACTGGGCACTTTCTGATCCTCACATCTGCAGTAGATGGAGTTGGCAGGGTCAGATAAGTGTGTTCTCCACAGTAGACTGAGTCAGAGGAGCATCGTGAGCATTGCAGCATTTGTTAGCGTGCATTGGGACTCTTGCCCATGCTGTGCTTACAATGGAATTTAATTTTCCTTCCGTGCAAACAAAAACATATGTTTTTATGTTGAAATATGTGGAGGTGAAACTGAATAGAATATTGTCCTTGGAGGGAAATGAAGTAATATCCTAATAGATGTAAGGCGGTGGGAGCATTTGGCTCCTTGCTGAGCTTTATTTTGGTGCATGATTTTACTTTTTCCTTTTTGCCATTCTGATTAGTAACACTTACCTCACAGACTTAATTTTTTCATGCTATTAAATTATTTGAAATGCACTGATAAAAAAAAAGATGCCTCAGGGCTTAACGATTTTTGCAAGTTTTGCAAATACAGAGAATAAGCCTTCGCTCTAATTTTGGGGTTGTTCTTTTTCTTGCTCTTTGCTGGTCAAGAATATCAAAGACCTGTCTTTAAAATGGTATGTTGTATATTATTAGTATGCTGTGAAGACTAAAGCTCGCCACGTGCTCTAAGTACAACAATGTGTGGCTCTGTTGGTAACCTCAATATCTTTTCATACTGAAGTCGGAGACAACTGGCTACTCATCTCGCTTTGATAATTTCTACACTCAGTGCACGTTCACTTCCCCCAAACATCCCTCTGATTAGCACTTCATTTAGGTTGCTTGCTAAAGGGCATTACCTCCATCAGCCGATTTCTTAAAACGGGAAAGATTTCTTGCTGGGCTTGCAGCAGCCTGCAGCCTTGCTCTGTTTTCAGCAGTAAGGCAAAAAGCATTTACAATTAACCTTTACTTCCATGTTAGTTGAATTTTACTCCTTCCCATGGAGGAGTATAATCTAAATACTATTAAAGTAGAGTATGACTTCATGTTATGTGACATCTGGTGACTTCCAATTATCTGTGTTTTGCCTGCCCACGGTGCAAAGGCAATTACGTTCTTCTGGTCGGATTTGCAGCAGTTTCAGAAGATATGATAATACAGTAGTGAAGGAGGGCAAGGAAGCGCGTTGGTAAGGAAAGACTAGTATGGGCTGATAAGTAGAAGTCAAGTGTGTACATATCAATTCTCATTCAAATCAGAAGCTGTTTACAGTAATTGTTTCCCATTATACCCCATTGGCAAGTACTGATCAGCTACTGCCTGTTTCGTAAGAAACTTGAATGAAATACAGAATCCACTCCTGTATTTTTGTTTATAATCTTACTCTGCCTGCCATGATTTTAGAATCATAGAATATCCCAAGCTGGAAGGGACTCACAGAAGGATCTTTGAGTCCAATTCTGTACAAGATTACCTGAAAATTATATCTAAAAGTAATTATTCATCAAGTCTATTCCAATTTTCACAAATTAGACATTTTTTGTCATGCAGTGTAGTTACAGGGTCTGCTCTTGTTAGCTCCTGTACTTGCAGTAATTTTAGCATGGTGTTAGAATCGTGAAAAAAGTGAAGCAGTTACTCGACCAGACCTCAGAATATTGACCAACTTTAATTTTGTTCCAAAGCTGTAGCATAATGATTTCTTCTGTCAGTTACAACACATACTATCCATTCATTCATCCATCCATCTTGACAATCCATATGCTAAAAAGTGCATTCGTATGCAGTAACTCACCAGATTGTGGCAATTCAGCAAATGATGTGACATGACACCCAACATGTTGAGGATTTTTTATTTTAAGATAGTTACTAAGAAATTTACTTCTGAAGGAAAGTATGCTGAGATTGGCAAAGAGAGCTGCCCTGTACTGTTGAGAAACAGGGTGCATTTACCTGCAAACACTGATGACGGAGCAAAATATTTACTTTGCTGCTGTGGTGGAATAATTCAGTGGGATCCTCTGTGTCTGATAATAGGTGCTTGCATGATAGAGTCCTGAAATTGTGTACGAGACTGTAATTACAGGCAGCAGTAAAATCCAAGCCATATGTGGCAATAAACACCATACTTTTGTGCTCTTAAGTTTCAAATTAAAGACAAATGGAGACCCACCCTGCAATTAGGAGATCTTTGCTCTGAATGTTTGCTCATATCATGTAAAACGGAGAAGCTATTTGTTTTCCTTAGACATTTTTCCACACTGTAAATCTCTTTACACTTTGTGATTGTTTTTATTATGTGCTTAATATGCAGCTGACAAGAACAGTTCCAGCATGGCCACAAGACCTTCTCCTGGTAAAATGGAATGGATCATCCCGCTTATTGTGGTCTCAGCACTAACCTTTGTGTGCCTCATTCTTCTCATTGCTGTGCTTGTCTACTGGAGGTGAGCATGTTTCCTTTACGTGCAGAAACTGATCGTGATTTAAAACACATTTGGAATGATGTTTTTTTAGTGTGGTCCCGTGTTTTTTATTGTGTTGGATGTTGTGGTGATAGGTGCATTAGTTACCTCTCTGGCTGCTAGAGCGTCTCTGTTGGGTTATCTATTCAGCAGTCTCAAATACTCTTTTTTTGTGTCATGAAATTAGGTTAGTAGTAGCAGTGATAGAGCCAGCTGTAATGTCAGTGGATATTTTCACAGTTAGCCTTAGTCTTAGCGGTTGGGAAGGATGGTCATGGGAGAAAAGCCCAGTGAGGCTTAATACCTGTGTGATCTTAAGGTGTGTGTTTTCTTCCTTTGTATTTCTATGAAAGGGGGATAAAGTTGTTTAATGTTACGTGACATTACTCTGAAGAGCAGGTTCTAAATGTAGCATTGGTGAAGTGTTCAGAAGTACAGACCCTGAAGGAAAAATATCCTCTTAAGAAGAGATATCATCCTTTATACCGGTTGGGCTCAGTGGTGAAGGCTGGGTTTGCCATCAACAAACCAACTGCAGTTAATTTAGAAGAAGATAAAAGCTGGAGTGCACTCTTATGTCAGAACCAAAACTCTAAGACACCTCATTTGTCTTGTAGTGAAATTTAACCAGAGATTAGCCTCTGAAAAGGTGTTTTGAATTATTTCAAAATCTGATTAACCAAGACACAGAAAAGTAGCTTTGGTGAGAAATAGCAGTCCATTGATCATTTTATTTGCAGAATCAATTAAAAAATACCAATTTGTTTTCCACTACACCCATTTTGCTGATAATTAATGACCGAATTGTCAAGGCTGGGAACATTCTAAAATGTATTAGTGAATAGATGACAGTATTCTTGTGAAAATCATTTCTCTTTACGTGTGCTAGTAATTGACATGATTGCAATAAAACAGTGAATAAAGTTGTGCTGATACATGCATAGAAGCCGAAATTGGAAAGGATACAAAGATGCCATTTTAGTGTCCTGCTCTTCGGTGTACCTGTTGTCCAAAATCTCTCCCATTTTTCTTTCATTTGTAAGAGTAAGCTTGGTCACATTCATATCCTCCAAGCACTCCAAGTATGGCATATCCTGAAGCAGTGTAGTGTGGGACTAGTTTATCTTGCTTCAATACCAAGTGCTCTGCTAGGGAGGAAGGATTTGGAGATAAAATGCTAACAATCATTATGGAAAAGAATGTTGGTACCTCTCATTGTTTGAAAAACATTTACATTTCCTGCAATTTCACTAATGGATGGAGATAAATAATGGCAAAATTAGTATTTAATCCACTTAAAGAGTAACAGTGCTGTCCCTGAGAGAATATTAAGGTTTGAAAGTACTGGCATAGTGATGAGACTAGTTTTTGGTAAATACTTTTTTTTGTAATAGATCATAATGTTATTCAAATCTAAAATTAAGATACATTAATTAAAGTTAAATGCTTTTTATCTTTCCAATTCCTAACTATCTACCTCATAACATTTTTATTTGCTTAGTAATAACAAACAAGCAGATGAATCAAGGGAAGTATATGAACAAAGGCTTTAACTGAAACCAAATTACTTTTCCTGTAATTTTTGTTATTTTGCATACAGACAGCAGTTGGTTTTTATCTGTTCTGCATAATTTGCATGAGTAGTTAACATTCATCGATAGCTTTGGTGAAAGTATGAGTGTATAATATATTAAAACCCTTGACAGCCACGGATCAATTTTTTATGTATAACTGATGGGGTTTTTAAAAGAAAAAAAAAAAAAGGTAGAGATTAAAAATTAATATAGACATGGAAACTGTCGAAAGTTTTTTTGACAAATATGAAGCAACAAATTGAGGACCAATAAATAAACTTGAGGGTACGTGTTCTCAGTTCAAAATTATGTGTTTCTAGCTTCATGGTTCTAAGGATTTTTTAAACAAATGCAGAACGCGTATATAAGAGAAGGGAATGCATGTTGTAGGATAAATCAGCAAGCAACTAGAACAGAAATTGTCCATGGTAACATTTCACGCTGTGCAGACCATGTCGTTGAAGTGGTAACACAACATTTTTTGTGCCCTTTTCAATGTGATTACCGTTCTTTAGGAAAAATAAAATGTTTATCTCTGGGAGTGCTTGAAAGTAAGGGAAAAAGAGAACCTCAAACACCTCAGAGTGTCATTTACAAGTTGGAAAGGAGCAGCGATCTGGATTTCAGGAAGAAATACTCAGCTTAAAATCTAATAGGCAACATATGGAATAATTTGCTAAATAACACCATCAAAGCAAATGGCATGAAAGAGAGTTTGAGACAGATTTGTCAGTAAGGGAAATATGCTATTGGAGGGAAAGATGCTATATGCAGAGAAACACTTATTATAAAAGGATAACCCTCAAGGGGACAAGCATACCGGACCAAGGGGTCTTTTCTTGCACAGCAATTCTTTGTTCTCTTGTGAGAAAAAGCATTAAAAAATACAACGCAGAGAACTAGAAAATGCGGAAGAGACATGGCTACCCTTTGGCAATACATTATAAGGGTAAAACAAATGATATTTTCACTTTTGCATTTCTGAGCATTTGTGGGACTGGAAGACTGGATAACAGAGGTGACATAAGTAGAACAATGAAGCAGAGCAAAGCCTTCTGCTTCTTCACATTGCATTGGTACCCTGTTATCCAGGGACCAAAATAAGAAATTAATGGGTTGCTTATGAAGGTTTGGCAAAATGTTTCTCTCTGTTCTGCTCCTTTGTAACTCATTCTGTGATACAGAACTGAAGTTTTGTGATGATATGTTGTAAAGAAGCTCCGTTTTCCCTTTGCTTTATGTGAAAAGGAGAATGGTAGGAATCAGTCACTGTTTGATGAAGCTTTCCCTGTATCTGTGGAACTTCCATGCTGTGTTCATTAGAGGCTTCTTGTAATTTAACTTATATGGGAATGATTTGTCCCATTTCTGAATAAGACTCCCTTATTTGCAGAGGTAATTTGCTGTGCTTAGTTCCTTTTCCATGTGGATTCTGGACAAATGGCAAAAGAATATGATTGATGTTGATGAGAAAGGGTCAGTTCCTTCTTTTTAGCATGATAGCCATCTCAGTAATGAAAAGGGATGGGAACTTACAGGCAAGCAGCAGTCCTGAATTATCTTTCCACTGAAGTTTCTTAAATTCAGTACTTTTAATGGCACTACTGTGCAAAGAGGTCTGTGTGATCTTAAGTTGGAAGAGCAGAAAATAAACTAGGTCAGCATAATGAAACTGCAAAAATTGTCCTGTCTGTTATCCCAGAACAATGAAGAGAGCACCACTGTGGGATGACCCGGAGCCATGGAGTGCACGGACTCTGGTTAGGAGTTTGGATTCCCGGGTATGGGGGCTGTAGTTCAACAGTTTGTTTCCATGCATCTTTGACTCTTTGTAAGGAGAAGCTGGCCTGGCTGGTCCTTGAGCTGTCCTGGGCACAGTGAAGGGAGCAGTTGCTCCCAGTTCTAAAACCTGAAACTGATTTATTTTAGTATTGAGTCATAGCAGCATTCATTCCTTTCAGACTGATTGCTGAAATTGGGTTTCGTTTGGACAACCACTGAGTTTTTGGAGAACTATCCACTCTGATTTTAGGATCTTTCTTTGGAGCACTACTAGCTCATGTAGAGCCCATTCAAGTGTGCATTAAAAGCTGCAGTTTACCGAGCACATGGTTTTTGCATTTCTGGGCATTTGTTTTGCATCTGCGATTTTATATCCAGACTCAGTACTGTGAGATCATTCTGCAGTTCTTCAAGGTCGGTTTAAAATTTGACTTGCGTGTTCTGCATTCTTTGCCACTGTTGTTCTTAAAGCCTTTTGTATGAACTTTGAGAATCACAGAGTGTGTGACCTCCAAACTATTTAGGGATTGAGTGTGACTTCAGTTTTTTTGCAGCAAGGCGAGTTCCTACAGTATGATGAACCATACTATGGCTTGAAGCTTTCTCTATGTTCTTCTTGCAAATTGAACAGGTCCTGAACATTGACACTGTAAGGGAAACCCGGGGTCAGTTGCACTTTCTTTCTCACAGAGGTGTAAAAGTGTGAATAGGGTGAAGAAATCAACTAAAATACTAAGATGCACATTGCATTCTGTCACTTTAGGAAAAAACAGGATTTTTAGGAGTGACTGGTGACCTTCCCGTTTGTTTCCCGTTTTGATTTTTAATCTGAGTACTACATTGCTATAGACTGTGATTTCAAAGGGAAAAATAAGCAGAGAATATTAAGAAGCAATTAAGATTTTAGAGTTTAGCCAACAGCAACTTTTAAATGGGAACTAAATTATAGCCATTTCTCATTTTCAGCTAAGAGGAAGAAATTAATTCAGAGCTATAGCTGGAGAGTTTTCTGTTTCTTTCTTTTCTGCAGATACCATAATTCACCTCTGAATTATTGCCACCATCGACACTGCGATCCCAAAGACAAAGCAGGAATATTGTATTGCATTTCTTATTAAATCAAGCTGTTTATACAGTGCTAATATGTTTACATTCAGGAGGGATTTTTGGAACAACACAGCTGCTGCCTTTCAAAGAGCAAGCAAGCTTGCATTGCTGGTTTATAGCTATGTGTGTATAAGAGACAGCTTGGGAAAAAGAGGCCTTTAAATTTCCTTGGGCAAAACCCTATAGAATTTAGTAGAGAATATGAGTTTTCTTAGGTTTCTAGTAAGCATCCCGCTCAATTGAGCAGAGGCCTTGGAACAGGTTTTGTGACAGAGCCTCACACTTCTCCAGTAGTACCTTTCTGTGCAGAAGGAACGACACTGAGCACCAGGAGATGCGGGTTTGTTCTCTGACTGTCATTGATTTTCGGTGTGACCTGGGGCCAAGTCACTTACAGTTTGACAGTCTTGTTGTTGAACTCGGTGGCAAAGACCTCACTGGGAGCAAGCTCAGGTGTTCAATATTTTAGCATCTGAGCGCAGCCACTGGTGAAACAGCACCAAAAAAAAGCATTGGTTTGCTGTATTTTTAAATCAATTTGTACTTTAGAAACGAAAGCTGCAGCGTAAGACCAAAGACTGTTTTAGTCATCATATCTAATTACCATGCCTTGGAAAACTGACATTTGGAGTTAAATTCTGGGGAGTATGGACTGCTCCATAGATAAGATGGATAGATAAAAACTGCACTGGAAAAAAAATATATAAAGAGAACTTCTA
The DNA here is from genome assembly GCA_030625065.1 of Alectoris magna. Taxonomy (NCBI): domain Eukaryota; kingdom Metazoa; phylum Chordata; class Aves; order Galliformes; family Phasianidae; genus Alectoris; species Alectoris magna. Next base: position 12,386,899 of record CM060572.1, read on the forward strand.
CCTGTAGTAGGTTGTAAGAAGTGCTGAAATTGTTGCTTGAACCTATCTCTTGGCTTTATTTTATGAGTGCACAATGTGTTGTTCAGCTACTGTACTGATTGAAAAAGGAGCATTGCAAATTTGCAGACCATTGTAAAATTGCTTGCTCACAATGATAAAAGCTGCTTCAGCTTACACTGAAATATTTGTGATTCTGCTTGTTTCCTCACTCCTGGACATGCTAGGTAACACTTTCTGAGAGCCTATGTGTAGATTTTAAGAATGCCTCAGGTGCAGTTGCTCAAGTATTTATTTCAGCAGTAGTGGTTTAAGCAGCCTCCTCCATTCCTGCCCTTGCACTGCCCTCTGTGATACCAAAGCAAATGTTTGTACAATCATGTGATGAGCTGGATTGAGAAATAATCCATGTTTAAAAAAAAAGAAAAAAAAGAGGGGGACTTTTATGCTCTGATTTAAACCAGATTAGTTCCCAGTCTGGCTCACGCAGTAACCAGAGTTGCACTGGCATAACTGAGGGCCCAGCAAGAGGCAGGAATGAGCAGGAGAGATGGGGATGCTCGTGCTGACACTGCTCCGGTGATGCTTGAGGACCATGTCCAGGTGTTTGTGCTCTGCTTGAGGACAGTGGTGCCCCAGAGTGCAGCCCGTGTCATCACAGCCCATGGGGAGAATTAACTGACAAAGGAAAGACATTTTCTGAGCTGAGGCGGGCAGCACGACAGGCAGATGAGAAGAGACGTGGAGGTGAGTTGTGTGCCTGAAACCCATCCCTGTGCCCATCTCAGTTCTGAGGTTTAGTAACTAATGTGCCGTACTCAAAAGAAACATGGCATGCAGCTCTGGGATTGGCTATATGGAGTTTGGTACGATGAAAAGCAGCATCAGGGGAAGGGCCGCCTGGCAAACAGGATCCAGCCCAGCCTGGTTCTGGAGCCCTCTGATCTCCCTGCCTCAACGCAAGCAATGCAGGAAAAGCACTCCAGGCTTTGTTGCAGACGATGACTGTGTTTGATTTTGCCAGGGCTGGAGGTAAGGGTACTGAAACACCAGGCCCTTTTGTGTGCCGTATCTCAAAGCGCTGCTCGTTTTCATTAAAGGGGAGCAGCCTGTGATCGTCTCCCTCTCATCTCAAGCAGGGAGCCGAGCTCAGCTTTTGTGCCCATGTCAGGCAGCTTGCTTTCAAGCCTGAAGCTTAGGGCAGCCACCAGTTGCTTGTTCTAGCTGGTGGCATCATTCTTGGAGCGCTCATCATTCTTCCGTTGTGGGGAAAATCAATATGAAAACTTCTCCAACTGCATCTCTTCTCTTTCATCCAGCGGCATGCAGCCTGGGGTGAGGAGAAGGGCTCATGAGGAGAGCCAAAGTGTGGTGCGTGGCTGCTCTTCCTCCCCTGATGGGCTGTGGAGTTTCATCCTTTTTTCTTGTGGGGAGCAGGAAAGGATCCAGGCTGGTGATTGGGCAGTGGGCCTTCCCATGTGCAGGGGCAGCTGAGCAGGCCAAGCACAGGTTAGACCACTACACTGTGGCCCATAGGGCTGTTCCTCCCCGACTTCTTCCTCACAAACCGTTTCCCACACAGCTCCTTCAGGACTTTCAGAAATCATGGGAGTTGTCAGTTGTTATAGTAACGGACCCCCTGCTGCTGAATTGGCCCTGAGATGCCCATTTGGGCTTTTGAACAGACTAACTCATGCTCATTAGACAAAAAAGAGAGCGAGACAGATTTGCAGATGGAAAGTTGCTTTTTAAGAGTGCTGGATGATCTGTTAAGAGCTAGATTGTGTAAAGGGGCATGTTATCTCATTATATGCCTGTTACTTTTACTCTTCCTTAATTAACACTAGTTTTACTTTTTCTTGCAAAACAGAATTCTGCAAGAGTTCAGTTTCCTCACTGGTGAGGTCAGTACAGAGCTGCTGCTTTAAAACACAGATTTTGCCTTAAGAAAGGAGAAAGAAAAGAAGTTGGAGGGGGATTTGCCAAGCTTAAGTGCATATCAGTGGTAATTGCCAGAATTGTGACCCTGGGATGTCCCATTTCAAGGAAACAGCACAGTCTAGGTTTTGCTTCAGGTTCAAATCTGTGCAGCCCCATTGATGTTACCAGAGTGACTCCTGAGTAACTGGTATCAGTTAAAGCAGACCTTGCTCTGGTGAGTTTGAGTCCACAGGTGAAAAACCTGTATCCCCTTAAATGGGTTTCAGGAGTATGCAAGTGCCATAACAAGTTACTTCTTGCCTGGTATTTGTAGCTCTATTCTTCCTCTGCCATGTGTGTCCAGCCTTCATCTGAATTTCATGAAGCAAAGTTCTCCTCACAGCTGTCCTGTAAATGAAAAGCAAATCCAAATTTATGGGATGTTGGTGTATCTCCAGGTATAAATGAGAGAGGACTGTGGCTATTCTTGTGCAGTTTACCTTTCCTATGAGGAAGTTGGTTAGACCAGATGGGCAGGCAGGATTGCTAGCTGAGAGGATGCAACTGTTCTAGTACATGAACAGGACCTGCAAGGAATAAATGATCTGCATCCATTGTGCTTGGGATGAGGAGTCTTGGGCTTAAATTGCAGCAAGAAGGAAATATAGGTTTGACGGTAGAAAAAGCTTTATGACAGGAAAGACAATAAAGCGGTGGACTACAGAAATTCCATCTTTTCCAGGCTCCGAAGGAAGGTTAAGCAGCCATTCGTCAGGCACACCGCAGGAGTCATTGATCCTGCATGGGAGCTCAGAGGCTTCTGTGCAGTTCTGTGGTGTGAGCTCTAAAGCACACATGCAAGCGTAAGAAAAGAGGAGTTGTGTGATAAATTGTCCTGTGAATCACAGACTGGAAGGCTGAAAAAGCATTTAGAAGATACAGTTCAAATGCATCACATTCAAAGTGAGTAACATGAAGCCAATAAAAGAGCACACTGAAGAAGCGTGGGGAGGAGAGAGGGAGGGCTATAGCTTTGGGCAGGGAAAAGAAGATAACAAAATGGGCAGGAAAGAAACTGCAGAGGCAGCTTGCAGAGGACAACTGTGTCAGGAGACATGCAGGTTGGTGGAAAAAATCTGTTTGGAGTTTCATTCCATCTGTTCTCCTGCAGCGGGGAGCCTAAGATTAGGAAAGAGTTAGGAGAACAACAATTAGAAGTTTTTAAAAAGAGGAGCAGGGTTTGGTGTAGTTGTGGTTTGCTACCCTTACTGTTACCCAAGGCCCTGCTACATTGCCTATGGCAGCACTGCCATTATCAAATGCGAGTGCCAGCTTGAGGCCGTCCTTGGTGGCAAGGGAAAGGACCCTGCGAGTAAGCACACAGCGTGACCAAATCTAGCAAGCCCTGGAGATGCCATTACATTATTTTCTTGCAAAAGAAACGGTGATTGCTTAAAGATTCCTGTCCCAGCACAGGCAGCCCTGGTGCCTGCTGGATTGTGATTATTTTCAGCGGTGCCTTTAAATGAGGACTCTTACTTGAAGCTGTGCTTCACAGCTTCTGCAATGTTTGTACATGTGGATCAGTTGTGAGATCGTGGGTTTTTTTCTGCCAGCACTTTTATGAACTCAGTGGGAGCCCAAATCTGCATCACCTTTTTTTACAAGATAATGTCAAGCATGCAATCCTAAGTCAAACAACGGGAGAATGTGTGCTTTGGCTGTGGAAGACTGGAATTCAAAATACCTTGTCGGTGACCTTGAAAACAACAAAACAACGACCAGAAGTTTTTATTTTAGTCCTCAGTTTGCTATAAAATGTGTCCTGTAAGAGCTGAGACATTCAGGGTACGCTTTGCCCACAGGCCACCTAGTTCACCGAAAGGGATGAAGTCCCAGCAGCAGGTTGGAAAACTGCTTTTGACACACTCCTTACCACTTTGTTTAGAGGTGTAACAACATTTCCCCAGTATGTGCAGAAATATCTTCCTCTGGGGAGAGAGCAAAGGGGAGTAGGCAGGGGCATCTCAGGTCAGGCAATGAGAAATCTGTGGCACAGCTGCAATTGATCTTTCTGTTTTGTTTCTGTGGAACTAATTAAATGGATTAATTCCAGACACTTTCTCTGTAAATGCCTTCCACACTGCTGCTGTAGTAATGAGATCTTGGAAAAAAAAAAAAAATGAGCAAGATTTGATCTGTGCAGTAACTGGATTAAAAGAACTATTTTATGATGCTTGATTTTGAACCAATATTTCTAAAATATTCACATGTTTTAGTTAGGCTTCATTAAGAACTGGTTTGTAAGCTCTGGGAAGCTGTATGCCATGAGGAGTACGTGTTTCAGATGAGCACAGTGGTAGCACAGTGTTACCACTGACTCAGCTGCTGGTTCATTTCCGAGCTGTTTTACAAGAAGCTTTAATACAACTTTGAAACTTTTGAAGTCTGGCTGTTAGAACTATGATCAGCTATTGAAAAGAGAAACAAATCAAACTTTGTAATCAGACTTTCTCTGAAATTAAATCAATTTGAAAAAAAAAAAACCAACCTGAAAAATGAGAGTATCTGTTAAGATACCGGGTTTGTACTTCTTGTTCCTCAGCTGCAAGAAGCAATTTATAAACCTGTTGCTGTTTGATTTGTTGATAGTTTATGCTCTCTGTTCATCTGTTACTAGTTTATATATGTTATATAATATTTGTAGTATATAAGAGTATATGTTAAATTGTATACAGCTCTCTGTAGAAGATATACCGGCATAAATTTGTAGGCTCACAGTTAAAGGAATATCTCAGATGAACTGTGAATGAAATATCCTATAATACAAGTAGATGTACCCAGAGGGAACAGTATACCTCTGCAGTGAAACTGTGAATTAACCACAGCAACCAGATGAATTATACTTTTTCTCTCTCCTTGTAACCATAAAATATAGCTATTGAAGTGCCCCGCGCTGTCCTAAGTCCCACAGCAGCATTTGGACTAACATTAGCACTAGCTATTTCACAGCAGGATGTGGTCTGAGTGTAAAATTATAGGGGAAGAATATTAAATCAATTCAGCAATCTTAACAGTATGGATAAATACTAGGAATCAGCAGCCTAGTAAAACAGTAACAAGCAGGGGTGGGCTTTTTTTCACTTCTCTTAAAATAAAGTGCCAACCTATGCAACTTGGCAGAAACGAATGCCTTGGGATGCACGATGCATATTGTGCTGCTCCTACAAACGTTGCATGTTGTGAATTCATTCAGGCTATTGTAGAACACTCTGCTTGTTAAAAAGAAAACGTTTCTTCTATCAGTATGAATGGCATGCATTTCATTCTGCCAACTTACAGGTCGGAATCCATTTGAATTCTAACTCTATTAGAATCGGTCCTAAAGGATAAAAAGAGAAGTTGCAAAGATTTTTAAAATCATTTCAGCAAAGAAATTATTCTTTTTTTTTTTTTTTCCAGTGACTGTGAAAATAAAGTTTGTGCTTTCCAATGGAAAACACGGCAATTAGGAAATTTGCAAATATAAGTTAGACTGTGTTGGTCTTCGTCTTTATTTATGTCATTAAATGGAGTATTTAATTAGCATGTATGTTATTCAAGTTTCAATATAATCCATTTGATAAATCCAAGTTCAAATATAAAATCAAAATGGGCTCGATGCACCCTATTGTTCACATGCAAAGCAGCTAACACAGATATGAAGATATGATGTGAATTGAAACATTCATATTTCACAAGGATGCGGTCTGCATTTTCTCAAATGATGGGTTGAACTCTTATTTTTAACTTTTTCTAATTTGCATACATATTAGTCTCTATTTAAATGATGTGTTAATTCTATTCATTAGACTTCAGTGAATGCTTCTAACTCTCCTGATAATCAAGCATAGAGGTCCCTGGAAAGCAAATTATGGACTTTCATGTTGCAAAATGCATTGTAAACTTGACATTTATCACCGCTAAGCCAACTCATGTGGAGCACTTGGCTACAGTCAGTAGGGCAGAGCCCTTAATCTTATGCTTATGGTAATGGCTGTCATCTCTGAATAAGAACCTGACACTGGGTCCCCAAAGTCTCTTCAGAGATGGTTGGCACTTCACAAGCACTCTGCCCTCTTGACGTTAGAAATGCCAGTTTCTGGCATTTTTTCTGGCAAATGCTCTTTGGAAGAGAGAGAGTAGCTTGATTCAGATCCTTGCACAAATGGTTTCACAGAAATGGATGATCAAAAATTTTCTGTTCAGCATCATTTGGTGGTGGAGACAAGGATTTGGGGCTCTGCAGTTCTCTTGCGTATTTGGCTTCCAGAGCAGGTTCCTGCAGGCTGTTTTCCTACAGTCCAAAATGTGTTAGTGCTTCAAAATGTGCAGAACAGTAGCCCTGGAAGCAAAAGCAAAAGGATGACAAAGTGCAATAGGAGTCCTTTCTGTGGATCTGTGAGCCAGGTCCTGTACTGAGGACAGTGACAATCCATGGAAAGAAAAGGGACGAGAAGCGGTATTGGAGTTTGGTGCCTGCTGTTGTGCATTGATTTACCAGGCTGTGACAATTCATCTTTTTAATTCTAGGTATAAAAGCATTGTTATCCCAGTGGTAAGAACTTGAGGTGATAATTTCCCAAGGTTTTGTGTTGATGGGGTGAGCCCTGAGTGGTACCACAGAGGGAGCTGCCATGTGTGCTCCGATTAATAAAAAAAATTGATGGGAAGAAGAAAGATTCTTATGCCATCATTGCAAGGAAATGCTTGACATCTTTAAAGGTCTCTAAGTTTCGTTTCCATCTGTTTTTTGCCGAGTCTGGGCCTTTTCAAAAGCAGCAGTGATGTGCTGTAGGGAATTAATTTAGCTCTTTGTGGTAGTGGAAGGTTAGAGTTCAACATCACTGTTTTTGTTATCCACACAGCTACACTGAACAAGTTCCCTGTTGTATAGTTTAAAGGAATAGGTGGGGACTACTAGAAAGAGACTTGTTGTCCCTGCAGCATAGTTTTATTCAAGATGCACAGAATAAGCGAGCAGAAGAGGAGAAATCACAGTATTTGAAATACATTCGCAGCAGCTGCTTCATCTCACCATGTCTGAATGTGTAATCTCACTCTCAGGAGCATTCTGCACGAGAAGCAGCTGGGCGCTTCTGAACGTACAAGAAATGCTCCCATTTCACCAGCTCTTGTAATTATACAAGCTGCGCTTAGGCCTACGGAGAAATGAAAAGTCCATGTTTTATTGCAACTCTGAGATTTTGGTGAGTTTTGGGGTTGTCTGCAGAAATTAAGCTTCCACTTGGACATCCAGTCTATCCCTTGCAATGCTTTCTTGCACTGGAAGAACTTTGTACAAGCTTTTTTGAAACATTTAAACCATCTGCAGCCCTCTTCTCCCTCACTCCTTATTTGAAAAGCATGGGGTCCCGTTGACTTCCCAGTATCAATCTGGGGTAGGCTGCGCTGTAATTCCTTCTGTGCTGAGCACAGAAAAGGATGCTGAAGAAAAAGGGCTTTAAACCATCTCTCTGCTTCTTGTGTTCCCCTGGCCCAGGGGTTAAGATTCATCAGGGTATGTAGCTCAGTGTGGAAACGTTCCCCTTCCACTCTTCCTTCCAACATCATTTCTCCTTGGTGCTCCAGATAGCAACTCCTCACCCCAGGGACAGATGTGTTGGCAGCTATGCACTTCATTTTTGTGATGACTGAATGAACTTACACACTGTCATTACTCTCCACCAGCATTATTGTATTTGCTGGGCTTTCTGTGCAGGAGTTAGATTCGTATGTGTTGGATGTTTTGCTACAGCTCATGCTCTGTTTTGACTTTTTAGCTACATGTGTTCTCTTCTTTTAAAGTTAATAGTTGTATCTGAGACCTTACCACCAGCAGGTTGCTTTGTGAGAGTAAATATTAATGAGATGGCTGCTGATAGCATCGTATACATTGAAACAAATGCTTTTATAATAAATGGAGTTTATTATTAATTGAGTGGTTTGGAGGTAAAGCGGGATATAAACTGACAAGCTCATGGCACAGCAAACTGCCCTTTGCGGAAATCCAATCAGAAGTGTGAGCAACGAATTGTAAGCAAACTTGCTGTAATCCCACGGGGGCAATACAGGAGCAGAGCATCACTTGGAGCCTGGGACCTCTCCCCATGAATGCCTCATAATTTTCTTTAATCAACATTTAGTTACTATGTCACGCCAAGCATGCGTTCTTCCACGTTTTCCTGGCAATGCTGCATCCCGTTGGTCTAAACAAACCAGAGGGAGACAGTATGTTTTGAAATAAAAGGGCATATCAGTTAAATGCGCTGTGTTCTGCTGCACGTCTGTCTGGGAAAAGTGACTCATTCGTTAGCCCGCTGAAATTACTTTGCATTGAATAACTTGTGCTGATGTTACTGGGCGCTGCCCGACCACTTGAAGCTACATTTGCCATTTCCTCAATGAGGTTGTTTGGGAACATTGTCATTCCCTTTCCAAATTGCAGTGTTTGTTCACGACTTGGAAAAATAGACGATTTGCTGAGACGTGTCATAGATAATGGTTAAATGCTGCCTGGAGTAACCAAGTGCAATTGTCACAGATGCATTTGAGCATCCATGCCAGCGGCTATGTCTGGTGTCCTAGAGTGATGTAAGTTGTTCATTGGGTATGAATGGTTCAAAAAGAGTTTTTCTAAATATTATGGATCATTTTCGTCTGGCAGATGGAGTTGCGGAAGCTGCTATAGTGAGAGTTTGTGAAATTTAAGACATCCTGGGTATTGTGAGAAATATGCTTAGCAAGCCTCCGAAATGAGGGTGCAGGATGCAAAATGTGAGGGTGCAGGAGTGAGAAGACCGAAGCACAGCATCTGTGGAGTCGGGCGGTGTTTGCAGGCTGGTGGGGAAGCATGTGAAAAAACAACACAGAGCAAGTCAATTTGTCTGTTCTGTCAAAATGGCTACGATCAGCCAGGAGGCAAATGAATAAACGGATCAACAAGTATTTCACACTTGTGTGTTCTCGACAGGAAATCACAGATCTGAAACCAAATGTCTGGGACAAAACTACCAGAAATAGTGGCAAAATACTCTGCTGTTTAGTCTGCATTTTAAGCATTTTTAGCTCACAAAACTCCTTGAATTAAACTATCGGAATAAAATAGGAAGGCTTACTACTATAGATCCCAGTTACCAATGAAGATGGAAATAGCTGGGGTGGGAGCAGGGCCCCAGTTTGGGCTGGGAGCAGTCTTTGCTGGTCTATTCATGCACATCTACTGGCCATGGGGAGGGCTGCTCTTCTTCCTCTCCTGAGCTGTCTCACTGCTGCACTAATGGCAGCAAAAGCCCCACCAAAGATTGCTTAAGAACATGGAAATGAAGTGCATAAATACAGTAGGCGTGAAATGAACCTGAATGGGTAGAGGTGTCAGCACCGAGCAATTTGCCTAGGAGCAGACATCTCCCACGTTCCTCCAGGATAGCATGCCTGCCTTGGCAGCCGTGTCACTTTGTATGCTGTAAAAGAAAAGAAAACATTGAGACAAGAGCTTGCTTTTAATTTCCATGTCGACTTCTGAGCAAGTGCCTGATGTGCCGAGGCACATTCTTCATGCGTTAAGAAGCATCCATAAGTATTTGTGAGATGCAAACTCCCATTCTTGTGTGGGCTTTTTTTTTTTTTTTCTTCTTTCCTCCAGTCCAACACTTGTCAACACTGAAAGGTTATAAAGAGCTTAATAAAAGGTAGATTAAAGTTTTGGAAATCGTGCAAATAAGAACAGTCTATAAACAGAAAATACATCAAACAGTATCTGATGCTAAGGGATCTAATGATTAACATTGGTTGACTGAATTTCTTCTGTTTTTCTTATTTGCAATGAACTTTTATCTTGAAACGAAATCTTCTCCTCCCTGCGATTCATTTTGTTATTAGATGTGCCTACGCACTGATTAAGACAACGGGAAAGCAGTGGTTTGTTTGCCCAAGTGCATGCACACTGAAAAAGAGCTTGTCGTGAGGATGAAAGCGTTTCCTATCTTCAGAATGATTTTAAGTGATTTCTTAAAAGCAAAGTCTCTTCTACATCTGTTGCTTTGTGATTTTTCAGTTCTTGACTCTTCTCTGTAATTGGGGATCTGTCAATATGCTTCATGATAACTTCTCTGATATGCCTTGTGCTTTGATTCTCCATGTGCAATAAATGTTTCCTTGACACTAAAATTCAAGGGGCTTTGAATGAGCCATAGGCCTGAAACTTCAAAGATGTCCTTTTTCTTAATAATTTCTTTGAAAGAAAAAACTCTTTCTCGTTTTATGTCAAGTATTTCAGGATGATCCTGGTACTCCCCTCTGCCTTATGCTGTACTGGGTTATGCCTCCATTAGTTGCTTATTATATTTCTAGAATTTTTTATTACGGCTGATTTTGTCGATGGAAAAAGTAATTTAAAATATGCATTGTTTTTACTTTATGTGCTCCTTTATTATGCCTAAGTATGCTTAATACTGCGTACTAATTTGGAATATTCATTAGATTTTCCTTATAATATTATCTTGGGATTTGTTTGATGTTCTTGCTATCGTTGATACTATTCATTTTTTAGAAATGCCTTTGCAGAAAGTACAGAGGTGCTTAATGCAGGTGCTACTGGATGGATCCTACTGATGCAGGGTCATTTTATGCTGATCTGTTAATTGATCTGGGTCTGATGCCTTTAACAAAGGGAACCCAGTGGATATATTTGTACCACACTGATTATCCAGTTTGACCAGAACTCTACTTCAGGCAATACAACTTGCTTCCCTGCAGCACAGCTCCTATTCGTGCAGAGCTATGCCCAAGGTACTTAGCTCAGCAGCTAAGGTGTGTTGGAACAGGCAGAGCTCGCACCATGTACCTGCATCTCTCCTGGCATCCCAGACAGGTCATTGGGGTCTGGCTCTCTTGTTTTTGTAGAGCTTGTTAGAGATGTATTCAGCATGCTGGAGCAGAATGCACAGTGCAGTATTCTCAGTGGTTTGGTTAAGATCTCGGTATGTTATTGTCTCCGAAGTTTGTTTCCTCATCACATTTGTTAACCTTTGAATGCAAGAAACTCATTAAAGCAATTCTTCAGACACATGTACTCCAGACTTCCCCAGAGCTCTCGAGTTGCTGCCAGATTAGCACCAACAGCAGCAAGAAGCGAATCTCCAAATGGGTTGATTGATAGCGAGATTAATGATCCTCAAGACTTCTGTCCAGGTTTATTATTCGGCAGCATACAAATCTTTGCTTTCAGGGAGTTGGGTGGGGAGGGAGGAGCAGCTGGCTGCCACCCGGTCTGTCCGTATTAGTGTGATGAGGTGACGGACGTAGCTCTGGCGGAGCACTACCATTAGGGAGTGTTTTTCAGCATTCTCATTATCTCCCAGGTACTAAATAATTTGCTTCTCTGCTCTTGGTGCCAGCTGCTCTTTTCTTTTCCTTTGTGCTATGCTTCTAAAGGTGTCCTTTTGTTCCATGTCTAATTGTGTTCTAAACAGAGCTAAGAAACAGAACATTAAAAAAATTTAAGTAGCAATTTCTTTTCAAAATGGACAGTGAAAAAGGCCCACCTTCTGAATACACGGTGATGAAAAGAGGAAGGAAATAATCACACTTTCAGTATTTTCCCCTGGCTCCAAATAATCTGAACATGAAGTATGTCCAGCAGCGTTGGGAAATCTTCCTAGTTCTCCTGTGCAGTTTTTGTCCAGGTGCAAGTGGGTATGTCTGATGAGAGAGCTTCCCATTGAGTATTTTGTTGGATTTAACAAACTGTGGCATTTCTGCCTGAAGACGGGCATGGCCTTCAAAACAGGAAATCTATGCTGAGGTTGCTAGCACATCCTTGTGTTGTGTTAGGTTCCAGTCTGTGGCTTGGGATACCTAAAATACCTCCCAGTTTAATGTCCTGATGTCTCATTTTAAAGAAGGAAATAATGTTTTTTGCAAAGAGAAAAGCAGGGCTCTTCCGTTTTGAGGGATTAGGTGAGTTTTCCAAACAAAAAGTTTCTGGTGCCCTGTCTTAGCTGGGATCTCGTCTATATTATGCTTCTTATAACACAGTTTTCATCCAGATGAATTACACTTTGCATTTAAAATACCTGCATTTTAACCTCCTGGTGTGCTACCCTCCGTTTTTATTCTTTCCTCTCCTGAGATTCATCCTAAAGGGAGTTCATGTCCTGAAATGATAATATCAAGTATGCCCAATTTTGTGTTCTTAGAGGTGCTACTAAAAGCTCCTTTCTAGTAAGAGGCAATCTTCTCTGATTGCTGCAGTTCTTGTGATTACAGAACGACTCTTCACTCGGTTAAATTTAGCTTCCTTCGGTGAGAAAGTTTTAGGTTCCTTTTTAATATTACATTATGTTTGGGGCATCGGAAGTGAGCATTTTATAGGAACTGCCTAAGGAAAACGCTTGTCTTTGTTTTCCTCTGTTTTTCTAGTTTTGTGGCACAAATATTGCATTAAATAAACAGTTGACTGTGGGAGTGGAAAATGAATATGTCAGGCTTCCCTTTGGTTTTTAAAAGCATACCTAATTTTTAAACCATTTTAAGATGCCACCTATAGATTTCTCTACCCCTTCTTTGCCTGAAGACATTAAACGTTTGAATGGTAATGCATCCACCAGGAAGCTTGTTCTCCTGCAGTAGAAAATACTGATGAGTAAACCCATTCAGTCATCTGTAAAATTGCTGAGTGTATCCAACACAGCTGTTGTGAGTATTGATTAAAGCAGGAGGGAAGGTCTGATGCTGCTAGCCCTGTCAGAGGTCACCAGGAGAGTAATTAGCTACCAAGTGTTACAGGGCCAAGTGTCATCACAAATAAGGTTTCACGATTGCCTTTGCCGTTCTCTGGGGACCACAGGAAGATGGGAGAAGGAAGCATGGAAAATGTTTGTGCTGAGTTAAACTAAGATTTATCCACTTAAAATTTGCAATTAAAGAGCTTTCTAAGTGCTTTTCTACACTGGCCACCTGGGCACTTTCCGGTCACAGAGCTGATGGAGGGGGGAGGACTTGAAAGCAGCTCCTCTTGGTGCGTGTTGTCATTTCGGGACTCTTTAGCCATTTGTATAGCCTTCTAAAGTGATTATGCCTTGTATCATGTCTGAGTTCAGTACCATGCGTGATTTAAATGGGTGTGTATTTCTGGTGCAGGAAGCTGCCATCGAAATCTCAGAGGATAGGGAGAAGAGGATTTTTAATTTCGTGGAGAGCTGTGCAGTCAGCTGGCAAATTTAGGCTGTCAATATTAAATTAGCTGCCTTTCTGTGTCAAAAATCCCCTGCCTTGTTTGCAGATCAGTTTTTCGGATGGAGAATTCTACCGGTGGTATGTTCTTCATCCCAAATACGGTCTCTGAGTTTTGTTCACCTTTGTTTTTTTTCTTCTATCATCTGCCTTTTCCCAGCATTTTTCTTGTCTTTATTTCTCTGCGTTTCAAGTGTGTGCAATTGGACTGGTGATCATTTAGCGTGTGGAGCCTCTTGGCTTCTATGGGACTGTGTATTGGTTTGCCACAGCTCACTGGTGTGAGAAAGCGTTTCTCCTTGCTTAGAGGAAGCCCTCTGAAAGGGACAGCCTCCTTCTCGCCATTCTGTCTGCCGAGGACTTGGCAGCTGTGAACTTCTGAAATCAATCCATGTACTGTCTAGACCTCTCAAGTTATCCTATCTGTATGATGCGTAGCACTGCTCAAGAAGATTACAGGCAGAAATTGCTTTGTTGGGGAGAAGGCAAATGGCTTCAGGAGGGAGATGCAGGAACATCACAGGGAACTTTTCTACCTTGATCACCTTTCCTTTGCTGTCCTAATTTTTATGCATTCCTGTTCTGGATATCCTCCCGTAGCTCAAGTTCAGTCAGCCCTCACAGCGTTACTGTTCCTGCACAGCGTAGGTCCTTTTGTAGAAAGCTTTCAGATTCTGATCGTTAAGCATTAAGACCTGAGAAGGAAAATAATTGTGGAAAATTGGGGCAATATAAGCCATTTTCTGGCTAAAAAAGAGTAAATGCAGATGTCCCTCTGATACAATGAACAGCATATCAGTGCTCCATGCTGCTCACTTATTCATATTCATAAGATCAGCTTTTTCTGTGTGGTTTTCTCTTCTCTTTTTCTTCTGAGCGCTTGAGTCGCTTTTATTGCTCATAAAAATCAGTGACTGATGACCCCAGCTAGAGCAGTGCAGACTGCAGACAGCTGTTGTCCAGGCTCCCATCCACTGCTCCGCTGGTGACATGGTCGTGATTTGCAGCACTTCTGTTGTTTCGTAGTCTGCGGCTCTTTTCTGAGGAGTCATTGCCAATTCTGACAGTGACAAATGCTTGCCAAGGAATAGTGAAGCTAGTTTAAAGTGCAGAGCCATGTGCTACTAGTACACTTGACTGCATACATACTCTGTTTTTGGTGCCAGCAGAAACCAATCTTAATTGTGTCTCCTGGAAAACATGCGAAACAGTTCAATGAGAATCTGAAGCATCTTTTCTTCTATTGAAAGAGAGAATGAATGCACAGAGGTAGTGAAAGGGATAATTTCCTGTCTTTGTAGCCCTATATGGTCGTTATTTGCAGCCCCCCTTGGGATGGAGGGGCATGGTGGATGAATGTTTGTATCCAGGTTGCATTCGATAAAGAGCGAGCCGTGTCCTGTGCAGCCTGGTATGGAGGTCCATTGTAGATCTTGGTTTGACTTCTGCTCAGTCTGTCCTGCCCACAAAGCAGAGGCTGTGTGTGAAAGTGGGGTGGTTGCAGTGCCTCTTCATTAATAAATGTACATTCTGCAGAGTTCCCATCTGTGGGAGGCTGCTTCTGGAAGAAGGGTACCCAGAGGACAAGGTTTGCCCTGCACTGGTGACAGTGAATAGGCATCCAGGACCCTTTCGAGCCATCTGCCCCAAATTGGTCATGCTTTAGGAGGTAATGACGCAAGAATAGAGTAGCTGCAAAAAAACCGGGAACGTAATGTTCCTTGGTGCTGTTACAGAAATAAAGAATAAATCTGCGTGGCCTTGGAGAGGGAATACGCGTTGTCTCCAGCCAACAGAAACTTCTGTGGAAAGAAAGAGCAGATCCCTCGCGTGCAAGTGATCGATGGCCATGCCACTCACTTCTGCATGTGAGGAAGGACACAGCTCTTGGACGTCCCCAGAAAGCAAAGCATTCCTCTTTGATATTTTCCCACATTCAGCTGCTGTTCTGATGGTGCCAGCGAGCCACTGTGCAGGCAGTTGATTGCCCCACCACAACAATCCCTTGCTGCTTCTCCTTCTGCCTCAGCTGCTCCTGGGCAGTGCGGGTCCCTCGCCTGTCAGCACAGATCAGGGGATGCTGCAAGGCTGAGTGCATGGAGCAAAGGCCAAATGCTGCCCTCCCAGCTATTCCCAGCCCTCCGTGGACTGCAGCACACGCTGTGTGTTTGTACTGGAGGCAAAATTAACTAAACACAAAGGCATTATCTTCTACGAGAAAATAAAATGCATCCATGCTTTCAGGCCATGGTGTGATCTGGCTCTCTCTCTCGCTTTTAGATGAGTATAAAGGAGAAGCTGCTTGAGTTTTATTAACTAATAACCAAGGAAACCCTTTTGGAGTGTCAAAATCTCACGAGACATCTCTTCTTTCACTGAAGCTAATCTGCTGTTCTGTTCAGCGGAGACGGAACAAGCATCTAACCCAGCTAATCAGGACCATCTCTCGGCATATTCTTTTTGCCTGCAGTGTGATAATAAGGTGCTGCTGCTCTGCATTTAACGTTCTGCTAGTTTGCTTTAATAAAGCGCTGTCAGTATCTCTGCAAAAAGACTCTGGGCAGGGGGATGCACTCCCTAACGCTGTCTTTGCTCTCCAGCCCCCGCCTCTGCCCCTTCTCCAGGGAGATGCTAATCTCGCGGTGTTGTCCTTTCTGCCTTTCTGTCCATATGTGACAATTGTGTGTCTGATCGCCACAATCTCGCACAGTTATTGTACCCTAGGGAAAAGGAGCCAAAAAAACATATGGGGCTAGAGAAAACGGTGTGCTTCACTGCACACAGGCGTATTTCAGAGACAACTGACTCTTTGGTATAGTGCAGAAAATGTGTGGGGGCTCTGAAATCTTTTGGAAGTGAAAAATCAAAGCTGTGATTTGCTTTTCCTCAGCCAGTGCTGAATTACTCTAAAATTAGTGTTTCAGTTGCTAAAATTGTAATCATCCCGGATGCTATTGACATCCAGATTGCTCATTCAGTAAGGACTGCTTCTATCAGAAAAAAAGGAAAAAACTCTGTTTCTTTCTGCTGTGTGATTTCTGATCAAATGGACACACGGGCACAGACACCCCAACATGTATACACACAGGTTAGAAATTACAAGCTGAAGTGCTCATCATGAAAGCAGATGTAGACTTACACCTTGTCTAGCCCTGCATCTACTCCCACCTCTCTCTGTGGCTGCTTGTCCAGTGACTTGAAACAAGCAATTTTCTGTTCTTATCCCTACTTTTTTGCAGCCCTTCCCATAGACACACGAATTTACTGCAGCCTCTCGTAGCCTTAGCAACTGCTGCCACTTAATGTTTGTATTCGGAGAAGGGTAGTGGGCAGAGGATCGTGCCAGGAGATAGAAAGGAGCAGCCCAAACTGGAGAAGAAGTCAGATAGATACTGAATTCTCTGACGTGGCTTCCTGTAGCCTGGGTCCCAGCTATCAGTATGTATTACATCAAACTAGATGGGTTTGCAAGAGGCTCCTCTTGGATCCAGGCAACTCCTTAGCTGGTCAGGCTGAAAAATGGCCATAACCCCAAACTTCAGGGCTTGGAGACGTCTGTGTGGCACCCTTGGATGGATGCTCCCTCCTGGTGCTGCACAGAGGAGAGGTGCAAGAGTAAGACTGAGGTCCAGTAAGCAAAATTTGCTGGAAGACTCATGCAGGATCGAGCCTAGTCCCATCGGTGCTGCCTCACACTGTCACCAGGAACCTCAGAGACGGGGGAGTCACCTGGGGTGTGGACATTGCAGGCTGTGTTTAGTGAGCTCAGGGGTAAACATGGAGGACTTACATGTGAGCAGGTTGAAAAAGGAGTTTGTGAGGCATGTCTTCATGTAACATGCTGGTATCTGGCATGCTATGTGACGTACGTGTACAAGGGTGTGCTTTAGTGCGGTGTCTGTAACTGAGAAAACCTTTATTCAAATTGGGTGGTGGTTGTCTTTTCAAAAGCAGCTACAGAAAGTCTACCAGGCATAAAATACAGAATTGTTAATGACATTAATGATTGCAGCAAACTTTACTGTGTGAAATATTCATTTAATATGTTGTTATTCCAGCGTTGTGCTCAGCAGAGATATGCTGCACTGGGTATTCGGCTCTCACCACCGTGGGCTTTACAGTATCACGCCATGTGATTATGCAATACAATTACATGTTTTGAAGCTATTAAGGAAAAGCTATCTTATGGCTGCATTAAAAACCCATAATGGCAGCCTATCAGAGTCTCCCAGAGTCTAAAATAGCAAATTACAAAAAATAATTGCTTTTCTTAAGCATCATCGGCTTTAAAAAATCCTGTAAATCCCTAAGTAAAGGTCTGTCCTTTTATCAAACACCTTCTTAAGGCCTTCATTACAAGGAGAAGCAGTTCAAGGATTTCTGTAGTATTGACTCAAGGGAAAGAGCCCCAAATATATCAAAATCAGGAACGTTTTGCCTGTTTCATATTCATAGTTTCTTCTTTCTGTGTGACTGATTTATTCTGCTGTGTGCCCCCAGGGTGTGCATTGTCCAAAATAAAGGCTGCCAAAAAAAAAAGGAGGATGGGGAGCAAGCGTGGTGGGGGGAGTTTAACCGTTGTGCTTAAACGCTGAGACTCCTGTGCATCTTGCATCCTCATGTGTGAACTCACCTTGTGGTGTTTCTTAACAAAAGCATACTGACTAAATAACTAACTTCAGCACAATGCAAGACGTCGTGTCTGAAAATAGAAAGCTGCTATGAGACAGTTACTCCATGCTGTGAAATATGCTCTTTCCTGCTTCTGTATTGTCTTAAGTTGTATTTGAGCTGCTGCAGCATGTGCTCGCATTATAAAGCGCCGTGATTGTGTAGAACAAAGTACAAATGCATAGAAAGCAGAAAGCAAGTGCCCATGGTTATTTTAGCTTCTGGTTTTGCCTAAGAGAGTAGTTTGCTTTTCAGCAACTTTTTCGCTCTCTGGCACGTATAGATGTTGGAAACAAAGGCAGCACAAATTGCTTGCACCATGTCAGCAAAGCCGGCTCTGCAGAGTGGGCTCTCTATGTAGAGCACAATGCCCAAATTACAGAGGAGCAGACTGCAAGGCAGAAACTTGTAAGCCACTCCATGCAAATACGTTTCAGCAAGAGAAACAGCACGCTTGACAAAAGGTGCAGCTCGGAAGGTCGCCTGCAAACTTTGCCCAGGTGTTGAGCAGTTCATTAGGGGCTGCGGAGGGGCATCTCTCTGCCATGGGAAGCCATTGTTAAGCACCCTGACAGATGAGAGCAGACCCTTCTCTTGTCACAATAGCTGCTCAGACCAAGCAAGGCTCATTAAATATTCAGTTCCAGCCTCAAGCAGCTCATTAAGTCAGCAATGAGGAGTGACGCTGGTGTTGGAAAACCCTGCCTCAGTTAACATCACCATGCAGAGTCTCCTCGGATCTCTTCATGTTATTCTGCTCAGTACCTTTTCTGTGATGACCAGCTTGTGCTCTCTGCTTTGCATTAAATACAGGTAAAGAAAGTCAGGTGGATTTATGTTCTCCTATTCTTTATGGGCCTTTTCAGTGATGAGTCCTGGGGCCCAAGCAAAGTGTCTGTCATGTTTTTCTGTAGTAATGCAAGTTTGCAGGAGGATGGGATGAGGGTTATGTGGTTCCAGTGCTATAATACAAATAGTAACGTTTGAAGGATAAGTTTTACATCAGGACTTTCATGACATGCAGCAGTTACAGATGCTGTATTACCATCTGTCCACTGTTACATAGCAGAAACTTTTACAGTAAGTGTATGTTGCCTGGAAATGTTATGTCTTAGGTGGATTTGGCTTAAGTTGTATGCTGAATGATTCTTGTGCACAGTTTTTGAATGATGTATTTGAAACCTGTTTTGCAACCACTGACTTCTGTGAGTATACTTTCATTTTCAGTGGTCAGAATAATATGCAGTGGCACTTCTGGTGGGTGGATGTCAGCTATCAATGAATTAGAGCACACCAGAGTCTGGAATTAGGATTGAAACTGCTGAGAACTCGAATATGTTATCTACTGATGTTTTAAAACCTTAACATCTGCAAGTATGGAGCAGTAGTGGAAAAGCCAAATGTGCAAAAGATTGGGGCTTTTTCACACCCTGAGCCTTTTTTCTTCTTTTTTTCTCCTTTAACAGAAAGTGTTTTCAGACTGCCCATTTCTATGTGGAAGACAGCAGCTCACCCCGCGTGGTCCCCAATGAAAGTATTCCCATCATACCTATTCCAGGTAAGGCAGACTTAATCCCTATATTTTTGCTATTTTAAGTCTTGTTTGGTTGCATAAAGAAGAGAAGGTTGTACTTGTGATAAATTGTGTGTTTAAAAAAAAAAAAAAGGTGGTATTGATGCTGCTGCATTTAATATAAGGTGCTTTGTAATGGGGCTGTGAATACCAGCGTTGTACTTTTCCATAGGCATCTCTCCCATGTTGTTTTAATAGAAATTTCAGAATAACCTTTGTAAAATGTCAAAAGCACAAGCAACACTTCTTAAAAACACCAACACATTGCATCCAAAGTGAAACCAACTGCTCCTTTGGGGTGGGTTGGGGACAAGGAATGCACACTTCCGCTTCTCACTTGAGATCTGGGCATTTGCCCCCCGCTTTTGATGTGGGCAGAGGTGGTGTTTGTTGGGTCTCAGGGAGGAAAGCAAGACACAAGGATAAGCACACAGTCTTGAGTGAAGTTCAAAACCATCTGTTAATTTGGTATTAATCAAGTTATCAAAGGTCAAATTCCCCCTCAGCTATGTCGAGAGTGAAGCTGGTTGCAGGGTTTAGCATTGTATTCTATTAATGAGGTGTTTCCACTGGGAATTATCAAGGATCCGGCTCCCTTTAAGCAGTGATGAGAGAGAACAGCTCAGTGTTACAATGGCCTTTGCAGCCACTGACTTGTTTGATGTTGCTTAGTATCATGCATGGGATTAACATACCCGAAATGTTGGATTGACCTCAGCCTATCATATGTTTGTAGTTGTCACTTCAAGGTGATATTCTGAATTTCTTGGTCATATTCTGTAATATACAGTGGAAGGAAGTGCCTTCTGGAAGTGCCTCCCTCTGTTTATTAACTGCTACCTGTACAGGTGGTCTGTAACAAGGCTCAAAGTTAGTAGACATAAATTCCAGCTATGTTGCCTTTTTCCAAAGGTCGGAGACGCTTCCTGAAAATATCTTGAGGCTCTCCCAGACATTTCTTATGTTTGGAGACACAGAAGACACCTATTTCCCCCGATACTCTCACTGCTGAATGATACTCTTCTCTGACATCAGCTGCTGCTCCTGCGTAGGCCACCCACTGAAACTTCTTCAAAAAATTAAATAACGAAATTCTCCTTTGAACTAATTGCAACTGATGAATTGATAAGCCCTTGGAATTTTCTGGTGGAAGCTGCCAAAGCATGTGAGAAAGTGTTATTTTACTACATGGATTGCAACATTAAAATATAAGAAGTGGCATTTTCTCAAAAGCATGTTTTTTGAAGTGATCTTGTTAGCTTGTGAAACCCTAGACAATACATCTTTAAAAAAGATATTGGAATAAATCCCTGTGGAACCATGCATCTACCACCTACAGTTTAGTGGACCAACTTCTACTCTCAGTTATGTGCAAGCAGCCACGCTGGTGGCAATTCAGAGCAGTGTGCCTGAAGATGTCTACAAACTGGCAGGGCCTATCCACAGCATGCAGGGAGCTGGAGCTGGAGCCAGCTGGGCAGGTTGGGGTTGGCTCATCCTGGCCCACATATGGGTCCAGACACCAGGCACAGTGATGTCCTGACTCAACTTGAGGGGTCTTGGAAGTGATGCTGGTGTCTCTGTTCTGCTCTGCGGACATTGCTGGCATACTCAGAAGTCGTTTTCATTCTTATTTCTCTGCTACCTTCTGTTCTTACTTAGACATACTCTCTGTTTCCTTGGGTCTGTGAACTGTAAAGCCAATCCTCAGCGTACCTCCAAAAGGTACGCAGCACAACTTTTCAGGTCCAAAATCTAAAAAAGTCTTTTTGTAAAGGAATGGTTTTATTCATTATCGACTTCACTTCCCATGGCATACACGCTTGATTATTGTGCATGGAGCCACATCACCCTTGGGCTTGTGGTTAGCCGTGCGAATTTGCTCTGAGACCCAAATAATTATCATTATTCATAATTATCTGCACTACTTGATCTAGAGAAACATGGGACAAAGGAGATATCATCAACTGAGTCAACCACCGGATATTGCAGCTGAGGAGTAAATGTAAACTCACACAAGCATTGTGCCTGACTGACATATCTATAATCAATGGCAGAATTCTGAACCATCCCTACAACTCAACTAAACAAAACTATTTCCCCATATCCTTTTTTTTTGCCCAACGTACCCAGTTCATTTTGGCCACATGTACATCATCTTTGTATGGATATCTTCACTACAACACTTGGTCTGGGCAAGATCTTTCTCAGCAAACCAGCTCCTGTTCCCATGTGGTTTTTTTTCCATAGTTGGGCTGCATCTGCACTTGGTCCATTTTGGTAGAGTTGAATGGGAATAGCAGCAGCATCGTAGCTGCAAAGCTGTATGTTTTACACACTGCAAAACAAAAGACATTCCCATCAGTCCTCCTTTGTTCTTATTGCAAGACCTGCTCCATGTTAGCAGTGCAGAATTGCCCCTCTGTGTAACGTGGATGGTAATAAGCACCAATTCTTCTTTCATCCTCCCCCTGTCGTTTGTTCAGACCATTTCTGCTCTGGTCCATGCATTGTTCCGGAACATGCTGTGGCTTTCCAGGTTCCTCTCCCAGCCCACGGGCACAACAGGCATTGTGGTTCTGCTGCCAGCAGGACTTGTCCTGAGATCAGTACAGAGATAGGGGAGGACTGACACCAAGGCAAAGCTCAAAACTGCACGTTAAAAAAAAAAACAGTCCAGAGAAATACAGCTCATAAAGAACAGAGCAGCTGGCCCATGCAGCTGGTTCAGTTAGCATATTGTTCCGGATGTCTTTCACCATTTTTAATATAAGTACAATGTCTCAGATGTGATGCCAGTCCTTTCAGCTATGTCTAGACTGCAAAACTCAGAAGCACTTCCCAGTGCTTGGATCACATTGCATACTGCATTGCAGTAAGTTAGGGATGTTGCTTTGCTTTGTTTTGTTTTTTACTAGTATTTGAGCTTCTGATTTAGTATATTTAAAATAACTAGTGATAGAATCTGTGGGAGAAACACTGTCATACTTCTTCAAGGGATATCTCACTTGACAAGGAAACTGCAGGTTCCCAGCTGAGCCTTGGTGTCTCACTGTTTTCTGCTAAGATATGGCTGTCTCAAGGTGCATCCCAAGGCAGAGGAGCAGAGCTAGGGACTATGGCTGTGTAAGTCACCGTGCCAAGGACTGCTGAGGTACAGAGGGACGTGCTAACTGCAGCTGAGGACTTGTTTCTCAAGGGCATGAAGTTTTTCTCTGAGCACAGAGGTAGTGCTCTTCAGCTGTTTAAGACTTTGCCCGCTTTCTGCTCCCTGCGGATTTATGTTCCAGCACCATATTGTGAATTGTACCTATCTTCAGCTTCAATTAAATTCATGAATGCAGTATTGCAAACAGCCATCCTCTGAAGCCAAAAAAATATCAAGGTATTTTAAGGAACATTCACCTTCCTTTTTTCTCTGCCACCAGCTCTGCTCCTGTAGCGTGCGGAACAATTCC
The DNA here is from genome assembly GCA_030625065.1 of Alectoris magna. NCBI lineage: Eukaryota > Metazoa > Chordata > Aves > Galliformes > Phasianidae > Alectoris > Alectoris magna. The sequence goes on from CM060572.1 coordinate 12,409,792, forward strand.
TGGTAGCTATCTAATAATGGTACTTGAAATGGAGGCTTCATGTGTTGACTGAATCACCCAAACGCATCTTTATGGTGGCCACGTGGAATGTGAACAGATCCTTTTCAGAGAGCTGTCATGCTGGACTGCAGAGAGCTCCAGAGTTGCACATCCGTGTGCTTAAACCTTAAATGCAATAAGTATATGTAATTAATGGCACAGCTGGGACCAGAGGATGGAAATGTGTGAGATTGGAGTTGTGCTCCTTAGCAGGCAGTACCAAATAAGATCACGTTTAATGTCTGTGCTAATGGAAAATTCTCATTGTTTCATTCTCTTGGATTGAAATTGGTTTTTTGCTTAAAGGGAAGAAGTGTATTGCTATTACATTTATAATTAATGATAGCCTAATCTAAGATTTGTACAAGCAGATTTAAACTGAGCTCTTATTTTGACACATATAAAATTTTATCATTAACATCTTTATATTCCTGACTGACACGTAGCTAATAGCGTTGTAGCAGATAAAATCTTGAAGCAAGAGAGATGGATGTAGCTACAGGATTACACAGGTGATTTTTCATATTCTGCTTTTTCACGTGTCTCTCCTTTATCAGAAATTTGCCCTTGTATTCATTTGACTTCATTAGAACCAATAGTTAGTAATTATGTTGCAGAAAAGGATTCTGTGTTCTTCTTTCAGAATTCCTGTCTGGTCAGGACACTCAGGTGTACTTACAGCTTCGTGTCTTTTCATTCTGAAAGACATTTCCATTAAAAACAATGCTTGATTATACAAATAGCTACAAAAATGTGATCATTAATGAGGAGGGGTATCCCCTGTAATCAGCTCTCAGGAATTTATTATTTATCTTCATTTATCGAAATGACATTTATTTCAATTATAAATTTAAATTTATGATTTCTCTAAATTAGTGAGGACACTGGCTTTGAGATGATGCCCGCTACAGAGCACTTTCAGCAGGTACTTTGAGCTCCTACTGCATTGCTTATTGTATCCAAACCAACTGTATTGCTTTTTTAGTATGTGTGTGGGTACAAACTCCACAGAAAGCAAAGACCTTCTCAATATTGAGTTTTTAAATGACTTTGTTGTATCATAAATCAACTGATACTCATGTTATACAAATAAAACTGTTCTTATATTCCTGGCCTTTTTTTATACAGCAAGCAATGTGATCAGTCAGAAAAATTAATTATTCCAAATGAAATACAGTGGATTCAGTTGCATCCTTATTTTAAATAGTAAAGCAAGGAAAGCCAATGTGCTGCGGAATTAAAGGCTCTGACTGTATAAATATGTGTAATTCAAATGCATTAAGTCTAAAATCCTTTGAAGAAAGTGGGGCACCTCCCATTTTTATGCGTGGGATTACTTGTAGAGTCAAGTACTAGCGTGAGTTAGGGCACGAGCTGGCAGTGGAGTTGCCTGCTTAAACATTTCAATTTCAGTTTCTTTCAGTGCCAAAATCTGAGCTGTATGTGAAGTTTTTGGTCCCTGTAAATGTGCACACTTCAGAGTCTGCTTACAATCTGTGGATGCAGAGGTCTTTTTCTAAGCCCCGCTCTAGAGGGGGACACCTGAGCTCAATGAATTTGATGGGACATTTTCAATAACCTTGGCCTCAGCTGGGGCTGAATTTCACCCAAGGGTGTACTATTAATCTTTGCATTATTCTTTATGATCAGCTGCTTTTCTAGAGACACACCAGGTACGGACATATTGGGGCTTTACATCCCTGTGTGTTGTGTGCACTCTGATATAGCTTGATACGGCTGCGTGGATCCTATTTAAGTTTGGGCTCTGAGTGCCCCATTGCTGGCTGTGGGCATGAATCTGCTGGAATTGCACGCCATGTAGTTACTTCTCCTGCAGTACTGCGTGTAAAGGCAGGCTTTGCTATAGCTCTGCCAGCCTTCACTCTACATAGTACGTATGGAATGGCTGTTGAATTGAGGTGGAATAAGTTTTCATGTTAAAGTAAGGCATGAGATATAAAGAGTATATTGGATTCAGTAGAGTGCATAAGATAATAGTTGAAAAAACAAAAGCACTTATACACACTGTGAAAGACTCGGGAGAATCTTCATACCAAGACTTCTTCACATATATCAAATGTAGAGTCTTCAGAGATGCCCAAACTCCAAACTAGGCAAGGTAATATGAAGAAGAGCTTTGCCTCTGACCTTCTGAATTAATTCCTGACTCAAAACTGTCTATTCCACTCCAATACCCCTAAACCAACCAGTGAGCTTGCAGGCTATAAATGAGTCAAAGTGAGTCCTAGATCTTATTATGTGGAAATGCCATCTCTGATACAGTATTTCATTTTTCTTTTGCAATTGGCCTCTAGTGCTTTAACATTACAAAGGCAGCTTATTAAGTGGGAGGTAGAGGAAAATCCTTCCTGGTAGGATTACTAATTGTCCAAGCTTTAAATGTAACCCTGTCCTAACTTTATTGCTTCTGCCTACTTTGGGCTTCTTTTGAAGGTGCCTGTCATCCAAAAAAGTGTGTTCATTCTGCATTGTCTGCTGCCACTTCTTACAAAATGAGGTATAAGTGAAGGTTTTCCTCTTCCATCCTTTCTAAACAAACACCTTTCTTCTTGGCTTTCTCCTTTTTAGCAGGAAATGAGATGCATTGTGCTCCCCTTGAGTTTTGTGGTTGTGATACTCCGTTCAGATGCTTGGACCTGCATGTGAACATGGGAATCCCACCCAACTTTTCATTGTCTGGGGTAGTACTGAAAGATAGCCCCATCTACCAGCTTCAGTAGTATCTGATTGTAAACAATTTTATTATAAATCACATTGCTTATAATAACGTTTATATATATTTGTATTTATATAAATATAGTTACCTTAAAGTATTGGAGACTTTTGCCCCTTTCCATCTAAGCTTACTTCTTTCTCTGCATAACACGAAGTCTGAGCATACTAGTATGGTGCCCCGTTCAACTCATGTTTTGTAATGATGTAAATCCAGAATCGTTTTACTTACACGGATACAACAGATCGTTAAATCCAAGCTAGAAAGAGCTGTAATTATGTCTGTGGTGTCAGAGGTGAAGGTATGTTATTAAAACATTTCCTTATTCTCTTTGAAGAATGTGTGGATCTTGCAAGATGTAAGCATCATACAGGCCATATCAAATGTCACTCTGGTTTCTGGATGGGAAAAAGTATATGATGCAAAAGGAAATAAACACAGAATATATGTTAAGGCTCCTAATTAGCCATTATAGGATTCCATTAATCTCTTCAATCGACTAAAAGAATTACAGTCATCGAAGTTATTTTTTTTCCAGTTGGAGCATATTCTCTATGCATTTGGCTACATCTGTTGCTTTTCTTAGAGAAGGTCAAAGCTGTCTTCAGGTAACATCAGGGCAGATATCATTTCAGAGTACCGAGTACATTGGTATGTATTTCACCAGAGGTCCAACAAACTGCCCACGAGTAAGCATGCACATATACCAGAGCTTGAGTAATTAATGCTCCTGGCTGAGGGCTCGGTTTTGGAGGTCATGAATAAAAAATTACAGGTCCAAATTAACACTTTCCTTTTCCACTGGTTAATGTAATAGGCTCTGTCTTACAGCTTCTTTCGTGCAACTAACAGCAGGAGACAAGATGGGCAATCAGCCAGGAGGCAGCCGTGTCCTGCCCAGCCACAAGTTCCCTGGCCTCTTATGGCTCTGGTCCTCAAGGGATGGCTTCTCCTGCCGGACCTTGCATGGTCAGCACGGCCACATTACCCTAGCAGTATAAAAGCTGGAAATCATAAGTGTTTATTGGACATTTGTAGTTCTGATACTAATCTTCCAAAGATCAAACATTACATTTGCTTCAGCATGGTTTTCCTGAGTTTATGGGCAACTTCAGCAGCATAAGCTCTGTGTCTCCCAGTGACCTCATATGTCAACTGTATTTACTATTTATTTGCTGTTTGTTTCCCATGTTATCAAATGGAGTAAGAAATGGCATTGGGTTATGACTTCTGGGGGGAGTCAAAGTGTTTGTAGAAGAGAAAATGCAGGAGAGGAAAATGAGAGAAGAAAAATAAAGGATAGTGAACAGCAGAGAAGTGAATTAACAGTGACTATAAAGGTGGAGAGATGCTGCCACCATGCAGTGATGACGATAAAGGAAAACTAACCCTATTTTGCCATGGATCTCTGGTACAGACCCATCCTTGAAATTGGTGGGGATTCAGTGGACTGGGGAGTGTGTTATCTCTAATGTATTTTTTGGCTCACAGATCACAATTAAAATTAAATTCTACCTTCTGCAAAATTAAATTGGACACTCGAGTTTGCTACAGTGAATCCTTGATCTTGGTTGGTCTCAGCTGGGCTAGACTACTCAAGAAAAAATAATAAATATGGATCTTTTCTTGTGACAGTGTGTGAAATTGCTATCATCGCACAAGCTATTTTCAGGGAAATTTAGGATGTTACTTTTCAGGAGAGGAAAGATTGTTTTACAGGCTCTTGCTATTGACTGCTGTTCGTATAGCTCATTCCATTCAAGTGTCTTGGCATCAAAAATATTAATACAAATGTTGCTATGAGATGGTGATGTACTCAGTATTACACAAAATAAATGCTAGCGCTTAAATATTGTTAAGTGCCAGCATTTCTGCATTCTGCAGCTTTTCACTAAGATGAACATACACTTGTCAAATGTTTTGAATTCTTTATTATTCAGCAAATGAGCATGTGGTTAATTAAAGTAGCATTACTACACCGGGAGGTGATCAGATTGCAAACATATCTTTAACAATTGGCTCGTGTAAATAAAATAGAAGAGAGCTGATTGAAATCTGAAAATGTCAATAGATGCAAAAAGCCACCCTAGAGCGCTACCTGATAAAATAAGAGTAGGGAAGTAATGACATGGTCAATATTAACTGCCATCAGCTGGAGAGCAATCAGGTTGTCAGGGCTGGATCTATAAAATTCTTGCCAAAGTAGAACCTCATTTACACATACAGATCTTCATACCCTTTGCTAAGAAAAGCATATGTGACAGCTTAGGGGTTTTAGCTGCCAAAGATCTTTCACTCTGAATACAGTAAATGTCACATCTATTTATTTATCGTTAAATTTTGCTAAGTATCTGTAGAAATATTTGGATTTTTTCTATCATAATGTAGATGTTCAAAAGGAAAGGAATCCAGATTATAATGCAGCTGTAGTACCAAACCATATGGCTGCAAAATGAGAGCAAAAATACATCACTGAATTACTGGGAGTAAACATAAACTGGATGCGATCTTCAGAAGAATATTAAATGGGGTACATAAATACCAGTGTGTTGCCATAAAATCATGCAGTCAGACAATAGTAGCCATCAGGCGATAGATTATTTCACATGCTGAAAGTAATCACAGTTGTATAGCAATTTACATTTTCTAAATGCCAGACTGAAAATATTAACTAATGAATCTTGGCAAGCACAGTGTTTCTACCAACTGCAGTGGTGGTTATAACAACATCTATGCCTTTTTTGAGAAAGAAATAAGGCAACCGTCCTACACTCCAGATTTATTAGGATCTGTCCAGGGGTATAGGTGCTAGAAATAGTCTTGTTTGTCTTTAGTTGAGGTCAAGCATTTAGCTTCTTTCTTTTGAGAAGATGTTGGCGGGTCATTTATCAGTGAATATGGGGTAGCGTTTGCACTATGGTGAGCAAGAACAAGTGGTCCAGTGGGAAGACATATTCGGTGTCATGAATAATGCCTGACATGAGAGAAAGCTCAAATTAGCGTGGGTGTCGTGTTCCTTGTTCTTTAGCTCAGAGACAGTTTAATGCTAAATTCTCTCTCTTTTGATACATTTTTGTGTAAAAAGAAAAAGTAAGTAATTTCTCCATTCCAGGAGAGAAGTCTTTGCTTCTGCTCAGTCTGATAAAAACTTACTGGGTGCAATTATGATCTGTGCTTTCCTACACAGTCTACACTGCTCTTTTTATACAACGTGGAAGGAGAGAAGATCTCATCATTCCCTTCACAGCTACCTTCAAACTGCGTACAAGAACTAAACAATACTTGAATTTCAATTGGTCTTTTTAAATAAGAATCACGGGGAATAGACTCAATATTCAAATTTGCAGTGCTTAGAATTAGAAATATAATATGAATGTACATCAAAATTGTGCAGATTTATCAGGCTTTCTTATTACTGCGTATTGAACTAGCTCTACAGCTGGGAACTCAAATGTACGTGTGTTCACTCAGTACTTTATTTTCCAAGTTTGCAGCTGAGAATGGATCTTCAAGTTTTACATATGAAACAAATGGCAACCCTGAATCTCTCTTTCTTTCTACAGATGATATGGAAGCAATTCCAGTCAAGCAGTTCGTTAAACACATCGGTGAGCTGTATTCTAATAACCAGCATGGGTTCTCAGAAGACTTTGAGGTATGATTTAATGATCCACTAATAAAATGTTGTTTTCCTAAAGTTAACTGCGTATTAGTAGTAAGGGGCTATGCGATGCTGTCATGTCAGGTAAATGCAATACTCAAACGCATCAGAAGAGAGAGGGAAAGACCAATTTGCCACCAGGTGTGATCAGCTGGGACTTGATGTTTGTAGAACGTTTCTCCGCACCACAGAGAGACAGTCTGAGGCAGGCTTCTATTACAATTAGTGCCTTTAAGGTGAACCTGTTGCCAGGTGCACGGCAACATGAACCTTACTAGGTTTTTATTATATGCCTGCAACATGAAGATGCAAGCAGTTGTTTTCAACTCCATATTTCCTTTATAATCTGCAGCTTGTTTTAGTTCCGTTGGCCCAGAGTTTGCTTTATCAAGTCACACTAAGTAGGTACTTAGCCTTGGCCCAAAAGTAACAAAACAGCGGTCACTATGAGAGAGAATAGTAGTGTTTGGTCTTCAGTGAAAACCCCAAACTATGGCTGTTCCTTCCATTTGCACTGTGTCAGTTCCTGGAGTCCTTCTTCCTCCATTGCTATTGGAGCATTTGGTTGCTTTGTTCCAGTAAAACCGAAGATAAAGACTTCAGGACTTGTTTGTGAGTGTTCACTTAATGTAACTATTTTAAAATTTGCATCTTATTAGCTGTCTAAGACAGATTCTGACCTATAAATATGCTGTAAATTGGAGGTAATTCCAAAGAAATGAACGCAATTTGCATTGACTGGGTTACCAAACCCATACTGCCAAAATATGTTAAATAGAACATAGTGTGAGGATGGACTGTGGTTGAGCACTAAGAATTCAGTATTCTCTGCCTAGATTTTAGACATTTCTTGCATTCAGTCTAATCACAATCACAGCTGAACTTTGAGAAGTATAGAGAAACAGGAGGAGTCCCAGGAAATTGCATTGGAGCTGTGGGTACTGGCTTCCCCATCAGCAAAAAGAGGTGTGTTTGTTTGATGCATGTGAATTACACAGGCAGCTCTGCTTACAAACAAGGCAATGAAACAAAATAGGTGGCCTAATATCTACAGCTTCTTTACTTACTGCAGTAAAGACAGGACTGTATGTGGGAATTGTTTTTAATGGGATCATTTAAAACATTTATCGTTGCTGTTTGTTTACTGTCTATAAAGAGTGGCTGTTTTGTATGATGCCCAAAAACCATTGTGCAAGTTAGAAACATTTTGTATTCATGAGGAAAGCAAATGTGTAAGGTGTTAAAGTGATTTAGTTCAATTGACTGCTGGCTGGATGGCTGAGCAGGAATATTGAGGCATTTAACAATGTTGATGGTATTCAGGACAAACATTTATTCTCCAGAGAGTAGAATTTGATCAGGATGATCAAATGCAACTCACTCTTCTCAATTATTTATGAATTGTGACCCCAGTGCTATTCATCACAGCTGGGTTTTACACCATTTAATTATTCAAAATAATCACCAACACATTTGTAAACTTGGTCTGGCTTTAAGCTGGCTTTGCTTCAGCTGTCACAAAATCACTGCTATTAACAAATGTTGGACACCTTCCGCCCATGTTTTAGGGAAGGAAAACACTGCTGTAATAGCCCTATTTCTCCCTTTCTCCCGGAGCCCCCTGCTGCGGGTGCAACACCAGAAGTGCCAGTCAGGAGACATGGCTTGAGCCAATTAGTCCTGTTCCAGGGAGTGCAGAGTCCCTTCAGCAGGAACTTAAACTCTCCAGCTGCACTGCACACACCAAATTCTGTTCTCCCCACTGGCTCAAAATTCAGATCATCTCCTTTGAAGTCAGCATAGCTGCATCAGTTGTGTTTTCTCTGTCGCTGTGGTCTCTTCCTCCTAAAGACTAAACAAAATCTTCTGCAGTGAAGAGAGGGAGTAGGAACAAGAAGGTCGCTGTTTGGGATCAACCTCCCAGCTCCCTTTCATTGCTTATATTCTGCCCTGCAGACACCTCAGGGGCCTCATTTTCTGCCTTACAGTTCACAGAGATGGGATGGAAGAGTGAAGCCAGAATTGTTCACAGACCCTGTGGGTGAAATGATGCCTGGCTTTTGGTGTGAATCTCTTCCTGTATTTTTGGCAGCATGCCGTGTGTTGAGTGGAGTTCGTTTTCAAATGAAGAAGGCACCTGTGAAAGTAAATTTCATGAATGCTACCTCCCTCCTCTTGAAATGAGTGTAATTACAGCAAGATATTTCCTGACTGTGCTCAGGAAGTGTTTCATGTGCAGGGGAAGAAAGGGCTGAGAACTCACAAATCTTGTGATGGAAGGTACATCCAAACTGACTCCTTATTCCCTGTGGGTAACTGTAGTACAGGTAGCCAGCTTTCTTGTCTGGTGATGGCTGAGCTTTCCTCTATGTATAGAACTGCTGAGATTTCCTTTGAGTCCCATGAATTTTCAATTTTTGATATAAGCTAGAAATATATAGCCCAATTTAATATTGAGCAACACTAACTTTTTGAACTCAGGTCCACACCCCTGCATCATCAGTGCTAGTTTCTGATGTAACTCTTCGTATTTGAGCTTGGAATTTGTTCAACCTAAAGCTGAGAAAAGTTCAAGGAGTTTTTTTGGCTTGTTCCCAGGCAGCACCAGCCCCTTTTGCCATAGCATATGGGGTGAGATGCCATGTTTTCACCAGGCAGCACTGAGGCAGGGTTTGGTGCCTCTTTCCCCGTGTGCACTGGGACAAGACTGAGCAGAGACTGAGAGGTGTAGCCAGGAATTTTCTTGGCATTGTTATGTTTAATAGACTTTTATAGACCTTTCTTCTGTAAATTTCTGGCTGCTTCTCAAACCCATGTAGACTCTTAGTGCCTAAAAGCACTGGTGCCCAGCTTCCCACAGCAGTGAATTCTACAATTTGTTCCTCTAGAAAGGATTTCCTTTCGTTTTAACTCATTCCTAATAACATCGCTGTGTCTCCTAGTTATTGCATTACAAAGTACATCCTTTTTCACTTAAACACTTCGTATGGTTCTCTGTGCTTCTGTGTATGGTGTTATCCTTAATCAACATTTTTGAAATCTAAAGTATTTGATCTGTTGTTTGAGGAAGCCGTTCTGCACTTAGGATGACTTCTTCACTCTGTACCTTTTTTCTTCCTTTACCTTATCCTTTCTGAGGTAGGGAGACCAAAACTGTGCACAGTGTGTAATGAGTGGATTTACTGCAGAGTTCTGCAGGAGCACAGTGATGTTTTCTCTTTGGTTTTCTCTTACTTTCATCCTTCCTAACATACTATTTGTTTTTTAACAACTATTGAGCACTCAGCTGACACCTCTAGAAAACTATCAGCTGTGACCCCAAGGTCTCATCACTGAATGGCAATAGCAAATTGAGAAGCTGTCAGTGTGTATATATAGTTAGGGTTGTTTTTCTCAAGTACATCACTTTGCATTTATCAACATTGAATTTCATTTGCCATTTTATCGTTCAGCCACTCGCTATTGGGAGATCATTCTGCTTCCCTTGGCAAACAGATTTTTTAATTTTTTTTTAAATTATCCTGAATAATTTTGTATTATAAACGCACTTTGTCTCCTTTGCAGTCCATTTATGAATAGATTAGGTACCCATCGTGTCCCACTGGAGAAATGTGAATGCTGATGATTCCCAGGTGGTGGCTACCTGTCCGTATACAAGAGGAATTTTCCTTTTGCTCCACAACAGATCAGTTTTTTAAGTAATGTTTTCTGAGAGGCCTTTTCAAAAACATTCAGAAATCCATAGATGTGACTCTCTTCTAGACTGTCCTTGCTTATGGGCTTCCTCAGGGACTCCTCCACAGTGTATTAGAGGCACTCACTAGCTCTGCTACTTATTATAGTGTCTAGCAGTTTTCCCCATAGACCAGTCAGACTTAGTAGGCTGTGGTGCCTGAAATCCCTTCTGATTCTCTTTTGCAAAACTGGTGTCACATTCACCATCTTCTATTCCCCTGATACTCAGTCTCATTACACAGGGCATGTGCCCTCCAAATTCTTGTATCAAAAAGAGTGCGAAGTGCCACCTCCCACAGTAAAGCTTTTCACTCCCTCCTCCTGGCCTGTTACTGGAAGAACACAGTAATTTCTTTTCATAGTCATGTCCTTTCACTCTGAGAATGGCACATTAAGCCAAGAAATCACCCTCCGTCCCCAAAGCTAACTGTGAATTCTTATAATATAATGCCCTATTTGGATTTCTGAGGTCAGATGATTTTATTTACCTCCTCCCAAATTCTGAGTGCGTCGGTCAGCACCGCTGCAGGAGCGATTAGAGTGGGTGAGTGCAGTCTCTGCAGACCTCTCTCCTGCCTGTGGCTGTCTGAGTGCAATGAATCATTGCCAATTTGGAGTCTGAACAGACTCACTGAACTCGGAGGCAGGCTGTCTAGCTCCCTCATCACATACATTGAAAATATCTTTATACTCCAGTAGCACCTTCTTCTAAATGTCTTAAAGTGTAAGAAAATAACATAAATCCATATCTTCAGCAATGGGGCAGGGATTTGCTGGTGTTGTTCTCATGGTTGTTGTGAACTCGGGGCAGGGGTCATTCACTCTTTTTAACCAGTGACCTCAGAATGTTGTTCTCTTGTGAAGGGCTGCATTGAAGACTGAGATAATGCTGCGCTTTGCACATTTCTTGAGACACTAAAAACACTGTGTAGTTATACTGGCATCCTTTACAGATTAGACACAGTGTACACCAGACTCGTACTTATTAATGTATCTACACCAAGGAATTTGGCAGTAGAAAGATGCCATTTCAAAAGCGTGCTGCTAGCAAACATTGCTGCATTGGGAAATGTTTTAGAAACCTGACCTAAAACTGCCATAATTAAAGGTATTCTCAGGCTGTGCATTACTGCAGTGAAAGCAAAGGAAAGCAGCACTGTGCAGCTGGAGGATGAAGGATCCCTGCTGAGGAGGGCCTTCCTGGAGTCTAGCTTACTGCCAGATCCAGAGCAACAAGCTGGCATGAATTAAGAGAGAAAGTTGAAGAGAAACAGTGGAAGAAATTTGGATGTCGTAGAATCATTTAGGTTGAAAAAGACCATGAACTCCAACCGTCAACCTGACCTACCATTCACATCTCTAAACCAGGTCCCTTAGTGCCACATCCACACACTTCTTAAATACCTCCTGGCTGCCTGTCACTAATGATAATCCTGAAAGTCTGTGCCTAGAAGCCCCACTCAGAGGAACCATCGCTGCACATGGGGTGTGCGAGGTTTTGGTCATATTCCCACCTCCATACGTACGGAAGGACAGGATGCAGTGAGCAGATGCTCCAGCATCCTCTGCTCTCACATCTGCAGGCAGCACCTGGGCATACAGCCCAGCACCAAAGCACCAGTGGTCCCGACTCGCTCACACTTGCATCAATTTTTAACTCTTTATTCATGATTCCTCCGCTGTTATTCCTGTGTTCGGTCCTTTTGGTTTATTTATTTTCCCCTTCTGTCTAGGCTGTCCCCAGCTCACCTCTCTCTCGAGTGCCATCAGAGAGTTTTTACTAATGCTAAATTACTGCAAAAATCTACACTGTTCCTGTGGGAGATCTTCAGATGCTATTTGCTGTCTCTATTGGTGTGCCATCCTCATGTTTGCTGTGATAAAAGAAACAGCAAGAGCACTATCACGGAACTCTCTAATTTGGGATTAAAATAATAGATCAAAAATGATGTTAGGGGCGGATGAACGAACTGCTTTGGTACTGAAAAATGCCAGAATTATATCAAAACGTAGCGATGGATCTTCTCTAATTTAGCCCTTCAGATTAGGATCCTTCCTTTGTTCATGACTCCTGCTCATTGCTATTCATAGGCTTTTACAGTTCAGCTCCTCCTAGGACATCTCCTTAATGAACTAATGGGAAACAACAGCAGCACTGCATAAGGCCAAATCAAGAGACCGAGTTCCTGCTCAGTCACTGTGGCAAAAATTCCTGCTCAGAGCCTTATATTGCCAGCAAGATGCCGGAGCGGTTTGATTTTACACTTAAATGGAAATTCTTTGAAGTTTAGGAGAAACTAATCTTTAACTTGTTTCAGAGAGGCAATGAAAATGGGTCGTTAAACCTGGGTGTATCAAATTCCAATTAGCATTAGCATGGACAATATAATTAAAAGGTAAATTAGCCATAATAGCATAGACTAGAACACTTTTTACAGTAACTAACAGTCAATTGAAATGATGTACTTTGGTTTCTTGGGTTGTCAGTGATAAGTTGAAAGGACAGAATGAGATCCTTTATCCATTCATCTTTGGACAGTAATGTGTTCTGCAGAGTTAAACGTGAGGAGCAGCAGCACGCCTTTACAATCACTAGAGGAGACTAAGCAGGACTGAGGAAGCTGAAGAAAAGAGCCCAGAGCTGAAAAGTTCCTTTGATATGAGAGGGTGAATACCGCATTTAGTGATAGGGGCACTGTGCTGCTCCGAGGTGCTAAAAGCAGTTGTGTGCCAATTGCAGAAGAGTTTGTCAAGGCTGCAGTGAGCAGCCTGGGATCAGACCTGACCTGGTGGTCTGACTACAAACTTAGTTTGACATGGGGATGCTTTACATGCAGATGAATGACTTGCTAGCCAAGCAGTGGCCAGCAGGAAGCTGGAGGATTTCTGCCAGCCCCTTCTGGTCAGCCAGCTGCAGTGCCCCTGTGCCGCCTTCGTGTCGAGGACTGGAGCAGGCAGGCTGAACTTGAAATGGCCTCTTATTGTTCTACACCGATGTTAAAAAAGACAAGGGAAAAGGAAAGAGGAGGCACGTTGGCAAGGGGAGGCTTTTCTTGAACAGTCTCCTTTTGCTGTTCTTTTGCAGGGTGCAGGATAGGAATCCAGCATTGTAGCAGTTTTCCAGGGTATTAAAATTCATTTAAAACAGTCAGTGTTCAGAAAAGGCATTTTCAGAGGATCAGCTCTCACAGCATAAGACCTTCTTTTCCACTGCTGTGTTTTTCACCATCTTCGCTTAATCTTCCTCTTCTATTAACTTTGTATTGGCCAGCTGGGAACACGTACAGCTGAGAAAACAGTCGGCATCAACATAAAAAGGTTAATTAAAGTGATTAACCTTACCAACAATTCCCTTATGGAAGAATCCTATAGAATTTAATAGAAAGGGATGCATTTACTATGTAGTATTTAAACTGTCAGAGAAAATTCCTTAGCAGGGATGTAATTCCCTATTAAATTCTCTAACTTTTTAGAGTATTCTCCACAGAACCTTACTGGATTCATCTGTGTTAAACTCCGCCGCATTTGGCATAAATATTTCAATGCTAATAACGTCTAAAGAGAGTTCCATAGCAATGTGGGGATGTAGGGCTTGACGTAAGGCTTTTCAGAAGTGAAGGAGCATTTTTTAGGAGTGACCTCGAGCAGCACAGCAAGGGTATTACATGATTTCAACATGTAGAAAGATGAATAAATAAAAGGTAAAAGAAAATGGCATTAAATGAAAGTAAGCGGTAAGTGATGCTGCTTTGCCATTTGTGACTGAGGCTGCACTGATCCTGCCTGGTGTATAATCAGAAGTCCCCTGTTTACTGGAGCTGACAAACAGCATTAGGGGAAGCGCACACTGTAGTGTGGGTTTTCTTCTGTGATAGAAATGGAACTATGAAAATTCTATTAGGACCAGCTGAGGGTTTTGCCTGATTCTTCTTTGTCTTTCCTCAGCTCATCTCCTTGAATGTGAATGTAGTGTATTTCTCCCTGTGGAGAAGGCGGAGAAAAAAGCAATTGTTATTTGGGAGTGTCGTGTGGATATAAAAGCAATAAAATGCTCAAGGTTTTAGTATAGTTGGCACTTTTAAAATGTAAATGCTGAGGAAGATATCAAAATTGCAGTGCATCTCCTTTGTGAAACGCCTGCATAATGCTGAACTCTGATACATCTGCTGTTTGTATAGCATTTCTCTTGATAATTTTTCTCTGTCACTTAGCTTGTGATCTTTGTAGCAGCTGTGAGCTCCTAATGACTTTCTCTCTTAGGCAGGTTCTATACTGTTGTTTTTAAAGCCTGTAGTACAAAATAATTCAGCATTTCCCCATCTATCCTTGGGGAAATGGGTTCTATTTGGTGAGATTTCAGGGACTCGACAGTGATTTGAATAACGAGTTTCTTCCAGTATTTTGTTAATTCCAAACATTGATATGTTTTTCAAAAATGGGTTTTAAAACTGCAAATATTGATGCTAGTGATAAAAAAAGGGGTTAGCTTTGCCAAGAAGGTTATAGAAGAAGAAAACCTGACTCAGAAGTGGTATCATGTCTGAGTTGGGGGATTGCAGTGATTTGGTTTGCAGGGCAGTCCTGATGGGTGTAACTCCAGGGCAGCCCGGCCGAGTGGGATAGCTGCTCTTCTCAAGGGGCAAAGAACAGTTGGTGACTGCCCCATTTCAGTAGCTCTCTGTTCTGCTCTTCAGCGGCGTAAGGAAGGATCAGGATAAGAGCTAAAAAGTCAATTGGAATTAGGTGTCTGACCTAACTAGACTGGAGTCTGCATTTCTAGCTTCATGAACACTTTGCAAGCCCAAACTCATCCTGGTTTGTAAATGGCTGAATAGACATAGCTCCGGAATATATACGTGGATACAACCTTTTATCTTTTTCACTGTATCGTTGGCTGTTAATCACTGTCCAAGCAGTGGTATTTAAAGCACTAGCTGTTACCTTCAGAGATCTATTTTATTTATACTTTATAAAAGGCATCTCTCTGCAGAGAACTAGCGAAAGGTCACTGCCAAACTGAAATGTCAGAAACCCTGTTTGGAGAGGTTATAAGCAAATAAGTTGTCCTGCAGTCAAAAGTCTTCCGTTGAAATGCTTTTGATGTTTAATTTCTTAGCCTACATTGTGGCCATTCCTGCCTTTGAAGGGACTCTGTCTTCTGAAGGGGGGAGGGCATGGGGCATCAGCAGATGCAGTCCAGAAGATGGATGGACTCCTAGTCAGAGGGGCACATTAGACTTTTGCAGTGCTCAGTCTGCATCTGTCACCAGGTCTGTGGAGAGAAGGGCATCAGGGAGCAGCTAATGGCTTCTTAGTTTAAGCAGACCGTGTCCTACAGGACAATACTGAATGACTCTGTTTAATCCGGCAAGTAAGATATTGATATTTGAAACATGGTTTCTGTGAGCTGTTGCAAAAGGAGATAAAACTTCATTCTTCATGCTGACACATTTTCTGTTTGAATAATTTTATGCCTAGGAAGTGCAGCGCTGTACGGCCGACATGAACATCACTGCAGAGCACTCCAACCACCCTGACAACAAGCACAAGAACAGATACATCAACATCCTAGCGTGTAAGTAAGCACAACTGTAAGCATGTTTAATCAGCCAGGAAAGGCACTCTCCTCTCGCAGTGTCTGTGGCTGGAGGAGGCAGGTGGTTTAAAGCTATATTGCTCCACAACAATTAATAAAAGGGTGGAATTGCGGCTGGGAGGACATTTTCCTTCTAAAGGCAGTGGACGTTTTGGCTTCTCTGAGGCTGTGATTCCACTCCAGCTTTTGTTTTAAGGTATTTTGCACTTTAATGGTCCAAGTGTAGGTTTAGAAGTTACCGGTTTACTTTGAAACTTTGTGGAGGAATAAGTGGGATAAATTGATGATCAGAGCTCTTCTGCTTGCAAACATCTGAAAACTGGCCTGAGGGAAGTGCATGGCAGAGCAACAAGTTTTACTGATGATCCCTGGGATTCCTTTCTATTCCCAAAGATGCTAAATCTTACAGAGTACTTCTGCTGTATTTCAACCTGCTTCAACCGCGTGTATGACTTGGACAAGCGGTGATCTTTGTAGCAGAGTGCTGGCTTTGGGTGTATTCCTCTGAGAACTGCAAATCTGGACACAGCTGTGGAGTGCAGATTTGTATAGGCCTGGAGTGTAAATGCAGTAACTTTTTCCATATTCTTCTCTGATGTGTAACAAATGGCAGGTGCAGCAGTTATTGTGGTTTAGGAATAAAAATGGATATCAAGTTCCTATGTTTATAAATGTTGTAGTAAATCTTGAATGTTTTTGATGGCATAGGAATGAAATGGGTGTATCTCATGCTTAGAATCAGTCGAGGTGCAGGCTGAGCACCAGTAGCACGCTTGCTTTGTGTCCTTGTGCAAGAAGATCCTTTGCAATTGTCCCAGCTGTGATTTTAGACATAGGTGTCTGGTCCCTCTAAGCACTGAGAGAAGCACCGTTAGAGAACTGAAGCAGGAACTTCGGTACTACAAATCGCACCAGGAGGAAGCTCTTTCTCCATTGGTATGTTGGAAGGCAAATAAAGCCAGATGTTTCCTGCTTGAAGTTGGCCCATGTCTCATTTCTGAGTGTGTTGGAAGCACCTCCCAGCCCCACACTGATGCTTAGAAGCAGAAGGGGTGCCATTTTTTTCTGATTTAAGCAAGAAGTCAGATATTTGAGTGCAAGAAGAGCTAAAGAGTGATCCAAAGACTGTCTTCTTGGTGTGTGGAGGTCTTGGTGGTGAAGGAGTGGGGACATTCGCTCTGCTTCCTGAGCCAACAGAGCCAAATGACTACTGCCATGATCAGATGGCCAAGAACAGGCAGTTCATCCAGGTGGCCAAGAACAGTCACATTCCACTTCAGTCCAAAGCCAGTTGCTTCAAGGTATTAATAAGGGCTACTCCAATACATGGGAATTAGGAGGTTTACTTGCAGTTCTGCATCATGTTTCCTTAATGCTTCTGTGTTCTGTTTTTTGTCCTGCAGATGATCACAGTAGGGTGAAGCTGCGGCCTTTACCAGGAAAAGATTCTAAGCACAGTGACTACATTAATGCTAATTATGTTGATGTAAGTTATTTGAATTATTTTTTCTTCTCTAACTCTAGATCCTTCCCCAAAGAGGAAGTATTGCTACTTGTGAAATGTTCATGTTTTCCAGCTTCACGTAATAGTTCTGCTAGAAATTCCTCTCTATTCCGAACGAGAAAGGAACCTTTCTTTGTTACCTTTAAATTATTAATTTCTCTGCCATGATACTGCTTTCATCTCACTTGGCATTATGGTTTTCTTTGAAGGGTTACAACAAAGCAAAAGCCTACATTGCTACCCAGGGACCTTTAAAGTCTACCTTTGAAGATTTCTGGAGGATGATTTGGGAACAAAATACTGGAATCATTGTCATGATCACAAACCTTGTTGAAAAAGGAAGAGTAAGAGATTTTCTAGTTTGTTAGCAAATACTCCTTACCATCTCTCCAAATCACATGGGCAGAATTTGTTTTAAATGGTCTGGGATGATACGTGTTGATGCCTGAAATGTACCTAAATAACAGAGGGTTACATAGCTAGCCATGATTTCACTTTTGTAAAAAGCTCTAACCACAAATACAAAGAAACAGCTCAAACCTTCAGCCAACCCATCCAACTATGTCTTTGTTCAGAGAAAATGCGATCAGTACTGGCCGTCAGAGAATAGCGAGGAGTATGGCAACATAATAGTCACGCTGAAGAGCACAAACATTCATGCCTGCTACACTGTGCGCCGCTTCACGGTCAGGAACACAAAGATGAAAAAGGTGGGTGAAGCCTTCACTGTTCTCATCCAGATGCCTTCTAGCTTGTGCAGGACACAAGCTGCACAGGAGCAAAATTCAGCAGTTGCATAGGCAACTTGAAGCAGCAGGTGGATGGGAAATGAGTAAGCAAAAACAGGATTACAGGGAACCCGGTGATGGGTTTAACCTATATTTCTTTCTCTCAAGTTTGTTACCACTTTGGTATCAGAGCTGCTGCTGTCATTACCTATTCCTGTATGTCTTTTCCTTGCACTGTATCTCCACCAAACAAATAGCAGAGCTGCAGAAGATTCCTTTTGTCATAGTCTGACATTTTCATCTGAGCAAGCTAATAGGACCGAATGGAGGAATTGAAGTAGAATTGAAGGATTCTTTGCTTCTCTTTCCTGATCTTTCTCTTCTCTCTGCTTACAATTTGCATGCAGGGTCAGAAAGGAAACCCAAAAGGGCGCCAGAACGAGAGAACGGTTATTCAGTATCACTACACTCAGTGGCCTGACATGGGTGTGCCAGAGTATGCCCTTCCTGTGCTGACCTTCGTTAGGAGATCGTCTGCAGCCAGAACCCCGGACATGGGACCAGTGGTTGTGCACTGCAGGTATGAAGGATCACAGAATCATAGAATGGCTTGGGTTGGAAGGGGCCTCGGAGATCACTGAGTTCCAACCCGATGCCATGGGCTGGTTGCCAGCCACCAGCTCAGGCTGTGCAGGGCCACATCCAGCCTGGCCTTGAGCACCTCCAGGGATGGGTCACCCATAGCCCTCTGGGCAGCCTGTTCAAGCACCTCATCAACCTCTCAGTGAAAAATTTCCCCTTGATATCTGATCTAAATGGATGTGATTAAATACTTAATGGTCAATATACCTATTTTGCAGTGTGTGCTCTTTTAAACGCCTGTGAAGGCAAACGCTGTACATTATGAAGGCAGCAGTGTGCCTGCCCTGTGGAGTGCAGGGAGACGTGAGTTGGCCTAGCCTACGTTTTAAGTGTGCTCCAAGTCAAAAGCATCCTAGTTGCATTAGCAGCACGGTGCTGAGCTGCTGAGCATTGCACTGATGTGGCTGTACAGTTCCTGGTTCCGAAGCCTGGTTTCCTGCCTGTTCAGGTCAGGATCACCTCCACTGGCAAGCAGAAAGTTCCTAGAAAACTGAAATATTTTGTTCAGGAACTTTCATGGTTGAGGCTAGCAGTGAATTGAAAGTCTAGGAATAGGTGCATTTGTTTAGTTCTGTTCTGCTGTTGTGTTTAGTGTGGTCTGGCTGTATTACATGGGTTTCTCTTACGTTTTTCGTAGTGCTGGTGTTGGCAGAACTGGTACCTACATTGTGATTGACAGTATGCTGCAACAGATAAAAGACAAAAGCACAGTTAATGTCCTGGGTTTCCTGAAGCATATCAGGACACAGCGCAACTACCTCGTCCAGACAGAGGTAAAGATTGCAGCGGGGCTCAGTGTGTGGCCATGTTCTTTTTTATGTTGCAATCAAAAAGCAAATCGATTTTTCAGTTACACCCCTGTAAGTATTGAATATATCACAAGACATCGGTTGCACTGGAATGCCTCTCTTTTTCTAGACCAGAAAATCAGATTTTGCTTATGACTTCTTCAGAGTTGTCTGTGTTAACACTTGTGAAAGCTTTTTTTTGTATTTGGCCATATTTGCACGGGTGCTTTGTTTTGCATACCCTCTTCTAGTGCTCTACCCCTCAGTTAAAGCCAGCCATGTAGTTTATTCTAAGTGCAAACCTGACATGCTTTGTTTATCTAGGAGCAGTACATTTTTATTCATGATGCCTTGTTGGAAGCCATCCTTGGGAAGGAGACTGAAGTATCTGCAAACCAGCTGCACAGTTACGTTAACAGCATCCTCATACCTGGCATAGGAGGAAAGACACGATTAGAAAAACAGTTCAAGGTAAGGCTTATCGCTCCCATCCAGAGGGACTTAACTTCTCCACTTTGTGTTGCTTGGCGTGCCTTCCCTGTTCATTGTCATAGGTAATGAACCTAACCAGAACATGTGATTAGCACAGCACAGCATCTTGGAAAGTTCAGGGCTCAACAAGTCAGCCATGCTGTTGGAAATCAGCACTGATGCTCTTGAAGTCAAAGGTGCAAAGTGGAATGCGAGCAGCGCTTTGAAGCTTGCTGCTGATAGTCTCCCCTTTCCAAAGGAGCTGGGCGTTCCCGGGCCTGTGGGTAACTCGGCCGGGGGTCTTCCTCAAAACTCTGATTGTTATGCATATATATGGAGAAAGAAATGAGGTGAGGCTCTTCATGCAACTCGCTATTTCCGTGTTGTAGATAAGTAATTTAAAATGTTTCAATGCCAGGAAACACAACATGCCTTGCTCAGTGCTAATAGCTGTGCTTGCTGCTTTTCCCTACTGTATTATAGCTGTGTTTGTCATGGCCAAAGTAAAATTATTTGCTTTGATCTATATGAAACCTGCAATTTTCTGATGGCATTTTTTGAATGCATTTATAACTTGTTTGTGGGACTGCGTTTCATATGATCATACATGATGTCTGTTTTCACACCTGAACTCAGTTTAATAACCACATAAGGAACTGAAACTGTTAGATTTTAACAGGTGCAAAGCTATCCAGAAAATGAACAAGGTAGTCTCAGAATTCACTTGTAGAAGTGTCAGTATTCTCAATCAAGAAAGACATTCCAGGTGCTTAATTACGAAATCAAAGAAACGAGCGCAGGAGCGTGCGCACACATGCAGGAGAAAAAGGCATTTTACTAGAAAAGAATGATTCCACTTCTATAAAAAATATCAAGCTATAAGGATGGAGATGTTTTCTTACGACTCATGGCAAAATTTGCACATTTGAAGTGCCGTTTTCCAGAATGGCTTACTTACTCTGCTAGAGCTGCACAAGTGTTTAGAAACGCTGAAACTTCCAGTGTAGCAGTAGCAGTACGTAGGTGAGTGCTATTGTGATTAGAGTGGGTTTGAAACCGGGACTAAGAAAGCAGTGATTATTAAATTTTTCCCTGATTTCTGCTGCCACCTCAGAGCTGGCAGAAAATAACTCGTGCTCATGCCTTGGTACAGAAGTTCGCTTTCAACCGACTGAAAGTAAAATTACGTTGGGTAATGAGTCGCTAGCGCAAGAGATGGAAAAGCCACCTTCACCCTTCTTGCTCTGGGAGAGTTCCCCATACACTGGGGGAATGTTCAAAGACAAATCTGCCTCCCTGACTTTCCATCGTGCCCGGAATGAATTTAGCAGACCAGATAATACAACTCCCAGCCTCAAATCTCTGCTGCTGGTGTGTTGGGTTCCCAAAAGGCCTGGCAGAGAAAAAAAAAAAACGGTATTCTGCAGGAATTACCTTGCTTTCATTTTGAAAGAAAACCTAAAAGCTCGGGGTTTTTTGTTTTTTTTGTCATAGTTTTATTTTGCTAGCTTTTCTTCGCCCAGACCCGCTTCCAACTGAACGTATCTGCAAGTCTTTGAAATACATTCTCGAAGATAACGAAACGTACTGCTCCGTGAAAATGCATTTTGATGGAACTTCATTTTCAGGGTGCTTCAAAGCTGAGAGCTGTAGAGATCTTTTTAGCCATTAAACAAATTGTATGAAAAGGATGATTTCCATTGGCATCTGGAGTACTTTAAACAAGTTTAACAACGCGGTGTATTCTTCTACTGCTGCTTCTTCCCAGGAGTTGGCAAAGAAACCACCTCTCTTCATTTAGAGTGCTGTGAGGACTGACTTACCACTTTATTCTCTTTCAGCTGGTTACACAGTGTAATGCAAAATATGTGGAATGCTTCAGTGCTCAGAAAGACTGCAACAAAGAGAAGAACAGGAACTCATCAGTCGTGCCATGTAAGGTCGCATCTTCGGTTTGGTTACCGCCTAGCATCACTTTTGGTAGTGAGCACTCCCTGTGTTATGCATGAAAAGGCATAGCCACAAGGAAGAAATGTGATCTGTGTAGGCCAAGCTGTCTTGTCTTGCAGAATTACTCTGATGAAACTGAACGAAAGAAAATAGTTATGGTGTCAGTTAGATAGACTGTCCAAGTGAAATGTTAATGTGAAGTGCTTAAGAATTTGAATAATTAAGTGGAGGATAAATCTATGGAATACTGTCATAATTACTTTGACGCAGCTCCCAGCTCAGGTGAGATCTCCCAGGGTGATTGGCACAAGTGTTTTTATGATTTACTTAACTTTATAGTACACTCAGTTTCTGTGTACAAGCCTTCCTCAGATTTGAGGGCATTTAGTGCCCAAGGCCACAGTTTCACAGTCGTTAATATGGAATCTGTGCACAGTTGCCAGGCAGTGTGAACTTGCTAAGACCAGGCATAGTTACGATGTCATTCCCGTCACATTGCCCAGAGCACAGGGCAGACAGGGCAAGCAGTACTCAAAGTAGCGTAACACTGTATGGGCACAGATTTAGTCCATTGTGAAGTTTGGTAACAAAAAGAGAAATCATCAGGATATGTGTTATAAACAAAGGTGAATGGACTGAAATAGCCTGTATGACTTAGCAGATTGTGTCATGTAGCTGCAGTGATTTCAGTTTGGCAGTAGGAGCCTGTTGGATGTCCAGTTGGTGTCATTGAACCCAACCCTCAAACATGGAGCAGTGCAGACCTGCTGAAGAACACTCACTCGCTTCTGGGTTGTTACCCTTGATGGAAGGTTTTATCTGAGAAGGTTATCTCACCTTCCAGATGGGAGGAATGAGTGGTGGTTGTGCTATGGAGTGGTAGGGAAAGCAAAATCAGTCACCTGGGTTTTTGTGCTGCTAGAAACAAATAGAATGCTACAGTCAAAAATTACCTGAAATCCCCTGTTATCACTGCATATACTGTTATTCGGTAATTCAGCCTGCTGTGAAAATCTTTGCTGTAGTAAAATTTGATTCCTAAAATTACTTTGTCCTTGTGGGAATATTGTGCAACGCTCTCTTTCATATTTTGCGTTAGCAGGCAGTGCTTTAACACAGTTAAGTGCTGGCCTGCTCCTGCAGGGGATGGGAGCTGCAGTGTTTGGTTTGTTAACGTCTGAGAAATTCCTGCTTTCTGCAATGGGCCATGACCAGACTTTGATGTTCTTTTTATCTTTGTCTTATAGCTGAGCGTGCTAGAGTGGGCTTGGCACCACTGCCTGGAATGAAGGGAACTGATTACATTAATGCCTCTTATATCATGGTGAGGAAGCCAACACCTAATTACAAAGTAAAATCAATTCTGAGGTGCTAAATACCAGATGCCTATAATTGTCTTAATTCTGTATGTAATGGCTGCGTATGAGCGGATGAGATTTTAACACCTTCCCCATAATGTAAAGCTATTAACTGTGTTTTATTAAGGATTGTTGCTTAAGAAAATTAAATACTAGATGCATTTAGATGGGATGTGTATTTTCCTGAGATACAGTCAAATAAATACTGGGATTTAGGGTAAGTGAAAACAACGGGGACTTTGCAGGCTGGAAATGGCATTGCAAAATTAGAGTCTTTGCAAAAATATTGTGGAATAAAATGAAATAGGGTCATCATGTGTCCCCAGAGATAAAATTAATGCTTCAGAAGTATTGAAGGCAATAAGTAACTGTGGTTTGTTTTGCTGGAAAAGGGCTACTACAGGAGTAACGAGTTCATCATAACCCAGCATCCGCTGCCACATACAACTAAAGATTTCTGGCGAATGATCTGGGATCACAACGCGCAGATCATCGTCATGCTGCCGGACAACCAGAGCCTGGTGAGTGAAACACCTCCTTCCCTGTGTCGTACAGCAGTGACGTAGTTCAGCAGGCCACTGTAGAATCACAGAGTCATTAAGGTTTAAAGAGACCACTAAGATCATTAAGTCCAACCATCAGCCTATCACCACTGTGCCCACTAAACCACGTCACTCAGTGCAGCATCTACCATTTTCTTCCAGCACTTCCAGGGATGGTGACTCCCCCAGCTCCCTGGGCAGCCTGTTCAGACACTCTTTATAAGAGGACATTTTTCTTAATATCCAGCCTGAACTTCCCCTGAATCACTTCATTACATGCTATAGCTACTTCCTGTTGAAAGCGAAGCCAGTTTACAAGTCACCTTCTCAAACTTTGCCCTAAGCGTGTTACAAAAGGCTAGGGCAAGGACTTTGAGAGGAGCAAAAATGCAGAGCAAAGACATTAGACAAGTTGCTTGTTTCCAGGAGCCTAAGGCCATGCAGGGCTTAAGGCTATGAAAGGTTACAGAAGTTATTTTAATGTAAGCAAAAAGTGAACATGTATGTTAATTTGTGAGACAAAGAGAGAGAAGCAGGTGACACAAGTGAAGTGCTAATCACTACTTCCAGGTTTACTAACATATCTCAAGAGGACAGTGCAAAAGGATTAAGAATTAAAAGGCGTTTTTTTTTTCATACATGCATCACTAAGGTGCACAGACAATTGTAGCTGAGAATGGTAGAGAAACCACCTCCGTTACAGACAAAAAATAGCAGTCATGAGAGGCAGCAGTATAAATATTATACTAAATATCATATCATAAAACTAAAGAGGCAGCATTCTTTATGCTTCCCATGTGCAGTACAAATGCAGGTCAAAGATCATTCAGTGAAATATGATTGAATCAGAAAGTACTAATGAAACAGAGAGTGTCAGGTAGAAATGAAGAGGTTGATCTTGTCTTTAAAAGTCTCTGGACTGGCTCTGCGAAACAGTAATGATTAAAGGGCAAAGGAGGGGCACTGGACTCAGCCGTATCACCTGCAAGGATGCTTGGTGCCAGCTTTCATCTTCAGCGAGCCCAGAATGGAGGCTGTCCAGCAGGGCAGTACTGTCTGTGCTTTGGTCCATCGTTTGGTTTGTGTCCTTGGCTGCCAGGGAGGGGTGGAATGGGACTGAGACAGCATCTTCCTCCAACCTTAAAAATTGTACCTCTACATGAAGTATCCATCTGTCTTCTACCTAGATCTGGTCCAAAGATCTTCCACTGACATCCTTGAGTTTTGGCTTAGACCACAGTAGATAGAAATTCAGAATAGTAAACAATTAATTGTAAAGGTCAATGAGTTTTTTCTAAACAAGTATCTAACTTCTATGAAAAACTGTGTAGGCAGGAGGTAATATGACACAAAGGTTAAGTACAAGCGAGGTGAGAGAACCATTTCCCTGTGAAACCAATTAAAAAGCAAGTGTTACCTGTTTGGACTCACAAAAGAGGGGCCTGGCAAGCTTAATGACTTCTAGTAGGCTAATAGTAAGTTGGTTTTAGACAAAAATATCTTTTAAATGTCAGCTGCTGATCATCTCTATGTATCAAACCAATTTTTTGATCCGCTGGATTTTTCAGTCACCCACAAGGTATCCGAAAGTCTGCAGTAGTGTGTTTTTCCTCTCCTCCAGGCAGAAGATGAGTTTGTGTACTGGCCAAGTCGTGAGGAATCTATGAACTGTGAGGCCTTTACTGTGACCCTTATCAGCAAAGACAGACTGTGCCTCTCTAACGAAGAGCAAATTATCATCCATGACTTTATCCTCGAAGCTACCCAGGTAAAATAAACCTCCAACTGTGGATCTTGGCTTCTCTCCAAAATGCTGTTCTTGTCATTTAAATATGGCAGAAGAAAAGTTCACTAACAGTATTGAAAACTACATACCTGTAAATGCATGTGCATGCATGTTGCTCACAGGGGAAAGTTGTTCTCATTGACTCCTTCTCCCTCTCGCATCTTCTGCTTCCAGGTGGATTCCTCTAGCTAGCAAGGCTGTAGTATTGAGTGTTTGACGTATTCGAACATGAAAACATTGTTAGTCATTAAGTAATTACAAAAGTAGATTGAATTATTCTTTGTAACGTACACCAAGGTTTATTGTCCTGTTTCTGTTTATGAAATTCAGTATTTACAGTGTAATTGTTTGGGGCGTTAATTAAGGGGGATTATTAATCAAGCACATTTATTTTGAGTTAAAAAGTCTGCCTCTGGTTTGGTTTCAGAACTGCAGATAGATTTTGCTGCAGAACATTGGTTTGGCAAACCCTTTTAAATTTAGATTCCCTGGTTACTTTCCTCTTGTTTGAATTTTGACCTGCGAGCTCAGAGGGAAGCCATGAAATAACAGAATCTTTATCAGTTAATAATTGTGTTAAAAATGTATTATTTGAGGATGTTCATGGGTACAGAGATGCTAGAGCTGTGTATCTTTTCTCTTTTTACATACACAGTTTGGAAGAAGATTCCTCTCCAGTGTGTAGAGAGGCTCTTTCTTCTTTCACCCTGGAGTGGATAAATGTGAAACTGAAGTAGCTAATGCTGAGGCTGATTTTTCATTTCAGGATGACTACGTTCTGGAAGTCCGCCACTTTCAGTGTCCTAAATGGCCAAACCCAGATGCTCCCATAAGCAGTACCTTTGAACTTATCAATGTAATTAAGGAAGAGGCCTTAACAAGGGATGGCCCCACCATAGTTCATGATGAGTATGTCATCTCTTTTCTCTCGTTGATGTGAAAGATATACAAGGAGTTACTAAAGAGTACTTGTTAGGATTGATGCCTATTCTTGCATGGAATGGATGGGGTTTTGTGGTCTGAGGAGCAGGATCAGGGTATTTACTTTTCCAGGAATGAGGTTTCAGTTGGCACTGAGGCTTATGGAAACCAGTTTCAAAGCAGACCTGAGCTCGCGTCTGACAACTCGGGTTTAACATGCAGGTAAGACACAGAACAGGCTCAGCTTGGCTGTGTCTTGGGATGAGCAGCAGTATCTTGTCACCAGGATTTCTAGGTTTTCTGAGAGCAGTTTTCTTTCCCTTCTTTCTTCCTCCCCAGAACACCCCGAGGGGCCATATGGTGCCAAGTGGGAGGGAGCCCGTTAACACAGGGCCAGCATGTCCCAAGGCTTGTCTCTTTTGTAGTGTAATGGTGAGCATTGTCTTGCCAGCTATGCTTGAATGCCCAGTTATAAAAGATGCTAAATACTGCATTGCATATTATTAATTTGCATTCACTATGGAGCTGCAAAATACTGTTACCGTGAAGCCAGAGCCTGAGTCTAACAGGGCTGCCTTTGGAAGAAGCTGTTTCATGGGGGCAAAGCACTTTCAGGAGTCACTCTGCCATTAAAATCCCAAGGCAGCCCAATTTCTGACACTGCTTGGGTTGTCCTTTGAGCAGACACCAAGGCGGTGTAAATGACTGCTGCCCCTCCTGCCTGCTGCTGCCGAAAGAGCTCTCACTTCGTATCAGAGTATTGCTGCTGCAACAGGTTCCTCCCAAAAGGTTCCTGCAAATGGTGCCTTGGGCTGCAGGAAGTAGTTTTCCTCCCACTGTTTCCTGCCTTGATGCCGCACGGTGTGAGCTCTTTTGGCTTTTGCCAGCACTTGTTAATTCCAGGCTAGTTTTAATATTCATGCTTTGGGTAGTCTGAAGTGAGGTTTTGCTGCTCTTGCAGTACTTAAGATTATGTTTTACAAAATTAGAACCATTATTGATTTGGGTATTCATATTAGACCGAAAGAAAAAAAATCAGAATCTCATTTCTAACAGTGCTGAGTCACTCTTTCTGTAAATTGCTTTTTTGGTTTATTTGTCACATTCTGTGATTTTATTTTTATGCCTAATACATAATTTGGATTCTGCTTTTCACTGGAGCCAAAGCAAATGTAGCTGAAAACGAAGATTTCCCTTTAGTGCATGCAGCTACTATATCACATAATCCACTAATAATTACAACCGCGGATTAATTCCAAATATATGAATTTTCAGATACTAAATGCACGTGGTATTTAGGAAGCACACCGCAGGATGAACTTGATAGCAGCATTTCAAAGTAGTTCCCAAATTCCAACTGGAGACCACTGTCAGGAACTTTAAATATAACTGCCCATGTGCAAGCTCCTCCGTGAAGATGTGCTGCATCACTTTCAGAGCATCAAGCATTCAGCTGGCCAGGAGGTGGTGGTAACCAACCCAAGTGGAAATGAGGCCGTTAGGCCCAAGAGGCATTTTGTTGTGTCCCACCCATGGCAGACACAAAGGCCCCCTGAGCCTCGTGTCCCTGCAGGTGATGAGGTGCAGCCATCTCCATAGCCCTGCAGGAGCCCTGCTTCTTCTATGGATTTTTCATCAAATGTAGCAGGTCTATTGTGATCTGATTTCGGTTTCCAATTCCTAGGCAAATTGAGTTTCCGAAAATCATATGAAATTAAGTCAGCATATGTCTCGATTTCCACAGGAGTGCTGTAAAAATCCTGGTGGTAATCTTATTGTACCAGATGGCATTGCAGCACTCGCTGATTATTTAAGTTTTTATGTACAGATCTCCAAACAGCTTATGGAGTCAGTCAGCACCAATGTCCCCTTTTGCAGGTCAGGGCGTTTAGACACCAACTTCCTCAAAGTCACAAAACTGGGACGGAGTTTCAGTCTCCTGAGTAGTAAGAGAGCAGAGTTCAGCTGCAGCTCCTCAGAAGCAATTACAGGCTCCTGCTGCTTAGGATCCCTTGTCCCCTGCCCCACAATGCACGTATGACTCCAGCGTACCCACAGATTTAGCAGCAGTAAGATTTTGGCGTGGCCAGTTATGTCAAGGACACACAGTCATTCCCCTGACGAACAGGCATCGCTCAGGTTCTTCCTAAATGACAGCCCAGCTCAACTTACCAGGATCTCTAATGTCTCCTGGGTGCCCAACTCAGGAGCGTTGCTTTTGGCTTAGGAATCAGACCTTAGGAAGACTGAGGTGCTGCCCCACTTACTTGTGAGCACCTCATGTCCATGTTAGTTGTATAACATTGTCAGATGCAGAGTAACAGACAGGTCTCATTTCTTTTAATCATTTGTGTTTTGCTTGAGCTCCCACTGATGAACTTAAAATATGCTCAGCTGTGATGAGGATGCTTTCAGTACATGTGGCACGCGAGAACTGATTTCACTGTTACACTCCACAAGCTGGGTATGTTTAAAAGGCTCACATCCTTCTGCTGATACAGTTCTTCGTACCGAGTAGTGCAGATATCCTGAGATGAATGCGGTACCATCACATTTCTTTTTGTTGTTGTTGTTAAAATGACTAAAACTAACCTGATATAAAGCAATCACCTGCTAGATAGAAGGTTGAACTACAGTAATCAAATGAAGTCCGTGTCGACGTTCATGGCTCAGTGTCAAGGTGCCCAGGTATGTTTCTGAGTATCTTCTCCTGCTGCTGTGTTTTTTCAGGTATGGAGCTGTGTCAGCGGGAACGCTCTGTGCCCTTACCACTCTGTCCCAGCAGCTGGAGAATGAAAATGCTGTTGATGTTTTCCAGGTGGCAAAGATGATAAATCTGATGCGGCCCGGAGTATTTACAGACATTGTAAGTCTTTAAATGGGATATAAATGGAGAGTTTATGAGATTTTCATCTGAGACCACAGGCGTGAACTGAAACACACATTGTGTACATTACCAAGCCCCACTGCTTCTGCTGAATTCTCTTGGAATTTAAGCCCACCACTGATTTAACACAGTTATGTATTTGGAATTCCTGAACGTGGAATAATTATCAGTGAATCGATGCATTGATTTCATCATGTGAAATCATTTAATGTGCATCAGTTGTATGTTACTGTTTAAAATCAACATGGTAATGGAATGAAGAGGAAAATAGGGCAACTGGAGGAATGTCGTTCTTGCTGGAAAATCAGCAGTGATGCTGTAATGTTTTTGCATTATGCTGTTTCTCCTGCAGTTTCCTCATAATGTCAACAGAAAGACTTCTCTTCATTGGGCGGCAGATCAGCAATAATATAAAATGCTCACAATTAGGATGTTGGGGTGATAATGTTAAGCTAGATTAACACAGGCAATTACTCTCAAAGTATTTTTCTGCAATATATGTATGCTTCTAGTAACAAATATCCACTACACCTTCCTTAAAAACGCCACATGCAAGTGCCGCTCACCTGCATGCAATGAAAGCACTGAAATAACTTGTCTTTCTTTTCTAGGAGCAGTACCAGTTCCTTTATAAGGCAATGCTGAGCTTGGTCAGCACTAAGGAGAATGGAAATGGTCCCATGACACTGGACAAAAACGGTGCTGTGATGGCCAGCGACGAATCGGATCCCGCAGAAAGCATGGAGTCTCTTGTCTAATTGGAAACCTGGAAAGGCACTTAATTTGTAGAACTTCTGAAGACTGAGCGAACTTTTTTGAGGCCTTTTTTGCCAGACTCTAGGTTATACAATAACCCAATTACTTTTTTACACTGATAAAAGTTTTGATATTTATTTTTTGCCATTTTATGTCTTAATGGTATCCTACTGAGCATTTGCACCTCTGTTTATTTCACACAGTGAAACGCGATTTTATCTAGTTTGCACTATATGATCAGTGTTACTGCCTATAATCTTCTAATACAAAACAAGCCCTGATGTGACATTCCATGACAACAAACATGCTTTTTCTGTTCTGTTTAAATGCAGTGAAGTTTTGCTAAACTACAGTGACCCTTGGATTTTAAATCTTGAATGCTAGGCCAGATGGATTCTCTCTATACAGATACTGTACCCCTTCATTCCATATTTATTATTTTAATTGTCATGTCACGATTTTGGTAATGGTATTCTGCATTCCAGTGGAGTGGATGAGCAGCGTTCATCCTTCTTGACAAAATGTGGCAGGTGATTATTAGCTACAATGAAGGTGTAATAGCCTTGTGGAGCAGAAACAATTATTTCTGTATTGTTTCACGTTACTGTTTTGTACACTTACAGACCTAAGACTTGCTTCACACGGGACAGAAAATTACCTACGATATCATTATAAATTAGATGCGATTCATGTGTGGGACGCAGTGATAGGTTTTGATTTTACGATCTCCAGGTTTCTCCATGTATGCAGAAAAATGTCAGGTTTTGCTTTTAGCCGGCCCTGCGATGGGAAAGTGTTTTGGTTGGATTTTCGTCAGAGCCGACACAGTGAGAAAGCCCCAAATCAGAGCTGTTTTCAGATACATTGAAGGTAGCAATATTTTACATTACTAAGCTATTCAATATTTTAAACACATTAATTTCCTTACTATTTCTTGAATATGACCTCACACCTAATGGTATGTTACACGATGACAGGCGTTTCTTAATTTCATAACTGTTAGATGCCATTTTTACAGGTGTGTAATTTTCATACTTTAGTGCTAAAACATAAAGTACTGATCCATATTTACTGGTGAAGCAAACTAATAAAAAAACTACCTATAAAGTTACATTCTCCCTCTTTTTTTTTTGCCAGACTAATTCTTTAGCACAACCCTAGTTTATTGTGTTTTCCCTCCCACACCAATGGAATGGTTTTCCTCAGATTATATAAGTCATTTGAATTATTGTTTGGAGCATCAAAGTATGCATTCTCATTGGCTCCCTTTCCTTTTGCATTTCATTGTGATTCAACAGCGTTCATCTTTATTTAACAGAAGAAGTAAGCACATACTTAATTCTCCAGAGATAAAGCTGATCATTTCCTTCATAGCTCTGCCGAACAGGGAGGGGTTATGGAATCTGCCTTGAGAATGAAAGATGTTGTTTCAGCCATCTTGATGTTTGGTATACAGTTACAGGCACCGTCCTTTACGTATGGCGTTGATTTCTTCTCGATTCCAGCTGCACAAAGCATGCATTGTATTTTTCAGGACTTGTCAAAAATATTGCAGCGTATTTTTCATTTCAGTGTAGAACTTTCTGCCTGCTGGGACCTGCTAGAACAGACACATGGCAAGGCAAAAACCGCGCCTTGTGTTGGAGGGGAGGGCAAAGAGGAAGGGAAAGGTTCTGTGGATTTTCCATGCAGAAGGAAGCTGAAAGTGACGTTTCTATTGAGAGTAGGTCTGTTGGTTCAGAACCTCTTGAGGTACAGAGAGATGCAGCCCCGCCGAGAGCAGAGAGCTGTACAGACCGGTATGTGCTAACATCTGGCCTTTTATTTTTAACAGGAGAAAGACTTCTTAGTATGGATAGACTTGATTAATTCCCACACCAAAATACTTAGGAGTTCCCCAGCAGCCTTTCGCGTGGTTACCCTTTACTCACCAGTTTGCGGAATCCCTCAGTACTCGTGCTCCAAATAACCTCTAATGCTGAGCAGTGTGATATATCCACGGTTTCTTTGAGGAGATCCCATGTCCAGCACCAGCTAGTCCAAATAAAAACTGTGCAAAGCTTCTCAAAAGGATGCATTGTACTTTGCTTCCCCTTTGCGCTGGGACGTCCCAGCACCAGAGTGAGGCAGTGCTGCATGGTAGGAGCTCGGACTGGAGATGTGGCTGCTGAACCCCCACACCCCAGCAGCGATCCCAGCCCTGGGGATGGTTTCCATCAGTTCAGCCTCGAGTATTCAAGTTCCCGGGGAGGGGTGTAGGGAGAAGGAAGGAATTCAAAGCCTGACAGAGCAGAATGGTGCAGAGATTACTGTGGGCATCAGGAGAGTTGCATTTGTTCAGTACCCTTAGCTGAATACCTCTCATTTCTGTGGTGTGATGGAAGGTAACTGTGGTTTATGACGCACTGCCTGAATATCCCTGGTTTAATCTCTTCACGTGGGTTTTAAAAACCAGTGAAAGAAGGCTGTGGGGTTGAACTTTGGTAGGTCCTTTGGAAATTCATGTGTTTGCATTGGCGTTTTCCCACACCCACAATACTTGCTTGGGGCTTAGTCTGTGGGGAAGTAATTTACACCGAGGCTGTATGACTTCTCCATAGATTTTCTTCTTAAGGGGGATTAAGTTGCATGTTAAGAACTGTGTTAACAGTTAGATAGCCAATGGAAGGTAGTGATGCGCTAGGCTTGAAGTGGAAGAAGGTTGGGATTAGGAGCACATAAGAGCCAAATCTAATCTGCTGCAAGCAGATACAGCTGTGCTCTCTTATACGGACATGCACCTCTATCCCTGGGACTGGAGGAGGCTGGCAGAAGGCCCAAGCAAGCATTCACAGGCACAGAGCTCTACTGGGATGCTCTCACGTGCCTGTCTGGCCACCACTTTGCAATGCCAGCCCCCATGCTGTAACCCCTACTTGGCATTCAGTTGGGATGCTTTTCAAGCAGCAAAATTTCCCAGTGTGCATGCCTGCAAGTTAGGGGAGCCCAGGTGCGTCCCTTTGCTATAAGATGTGGTCCTCAGCAGCAGCAACGTGTGCGTGCATGTGTGTCTACATCTGTAAAATGTTATTTCTCTGTGTCTTGCATGGGTATGCACCTGCAGACCATGTGAAGGACATAAACATCTGTGCATTGAGCCCATCATTATAGCCAAGCTTTCCAAGAGGGAAAGTGTCATCGTAACATCTAAAATCAGTGGTGCTCCTATACGTGGTTATCCCGGCAGTGGTAGGAAGGTGTGGGGGAGGCAGTCTGACTGCGCAGGTGTGCACGCTGCAATGCTGGTTCTTCAGCAAGACCAAGGTCAGAAGAGCTTTCACTTGTCCTTAGTATTTCACAGTGTCTGTTCCCAAACATGAATTAAGGAACAGGATAAAAACATCCCAAACCTTTATCCTCCTTCCTGTGTGCAATCTTCTGTACCGTGGGTCTGTTGGAGGTTAGTGGAATCATTGACATTGCTTCGTTTCAGTTGTTTTCCCAATTTCTGACTGCTTGAATTGCTTGAACCCAGAGTGATGTCTTGGAACACTAGGAGAAGACTCTATGAAACAGCACAACTGCCTTCTTAGTAACCTTTTTTTTTAAGCTGATATCTTATCTTCTATTTAGAAGCTATGAATATACATGTTGATTCTACCAAAGATACATACTACTAACTCTCAGCAAAACAAAACCAACTTAATTAAAAAAATAATAATAAAACGTAGTTGTCTTAAAGATTTCAGTCTTTCTCAAATTCATGCCTTTGGGTATCAAATCCTGTGTTCTCACGTTTGTGTTCAAATGGTGCCAGTGAATTTTTATATGAAGGGAAAATGCCTATTTATTAATCCACTGCATTGCTGTGCTTTTCTCTCTTTTTTCACTTTTTCTGACAAACATAATTCAGCTTTATTGTTACCCCGTTGCTTTTCTTCTCTTTGATGCCATTCTAACAATTTTAACGACATTGGCTGTGCTTATCAAAGGAGAAGGAATGCAAAAATAGAGAAAGAGAAGGAACTGTAATGAAGAGATTTGGCCTCTACTTTGTCGTAGCCGTTAAACTGTTTCTAGTGTTTTTGTTAACTATTTGCAAAGGGAAGCATTTTCTACAGAGGATAATTAATTTCAAGAAAAAAGTCTTGAGTTTTAAGAATAAACATGTCTCCAAAAGAGGAGATACTCAATTTTATACAACGTCACAGCTCTCCAACATTTGGGGTAGTGACCTCTTCGTTGTGTTGAACATTTGAAATGAGCAAGCAGCCATTGTTTCTAAAGACCTAAGCATTCACGTGTACTCAGATTTTCTTTTCCTTCATTTTTAAATAGCGAAACCATTAAAACTGTAAATATTTTGTTGCTTGGATAAGCATCTTCTGGGAACTTTGTATCTATGGTATATAATCATAGAATTTTATATTTTCATATAAAGCTAATTTTTTTCTAGTTTCACCTCCTTCCTAGTTCTGTGGTGGCTATGTGAATCCATACCTTCTGTGTATCGAGGTAGTGAGACGCCATCATCACACTCCAAACAGATTTCCACACGTCGTTTCTTTGGGGCAGTGATTGTGAAGGTTAGATTCTTCTTTTGTTTTTATTCCATTGTCAGTGTGTGCAATAGGAATTAGACTTAGCCAGTCACTGGATACGTTTGTCTCATTGATCCATTCAGAAAAAAAAATAAAAATGTGGTGTTTGGTTTTGGGACAGGGTGGGAGGGAGGACTTTGAGGGAGATCTTTGGTTTGGTTTGGTTTGGTTTTTTTGTTTGGGGTTTTTTTGTAACTTGAAGAATCTTCTTTTTGTTATGTTTAAAACTATATCAAATCATTCTATTATAGTGTTATTTAATATGTAAATTGTATTGCTATACATAAAATAAAGTATGGTTTTTGATGTATTTACAGACTTCTTTCTTATTTGCATCAAATACACATACAGAACAGATGCGCAAGTCAGTATTTCATGGTCCCTGGCGTGCAGGAAGAATGATGAGATCCAAGGCCTGCTTTAATTAGGTCTCAAATTTCCAAGGAGTACTCAGCCTGGAACTGTCTCTCAGTCACTTGACAGTGGAGTTTGCTTCTCCCCTCTTAATTGTCTCAGACAATCAGAGAGCTTTCTGCCTCTCAGACTATCAGCGCTTCCCTTTCCTCCCCATGACTGTTCCCCCCCAGACTGTTGTGACATCAAAATCCCTTTTGGAAAGGGGATTGTCTCCATTCTAAACTGGAGCTTTATATCTGGGTGTGACGTTCCTCAGACCTGGCTCAAGCTATCAGCAGATGTCCGCCTGCAGGAGCAGGGGCTTCCACCCGGCCGCCGTCACTTGGTTTGCTGGGGTCATCTGCACCTACTGCAGCTCACTGGGAGCAGTGGAAGAGAAGGGAAAAGCATTCATCCCCTTCTCGGGACAGTAGTGAGGGACGGATGTTCCAAATCCTAGAGACAGAGCAGCAAGTATTCCCCATGGCGTGTATTAGAAGCCATACCTACTTGCTGCACCACAGCCAAGAGCTGTCATTGAAACAGGCACATTGTGCTGTCGATGCCCAGTTTTGCAAAAAGAAAAAAACAAACCCAAATACATCAACAGCTCCACATACTGCCTGTGGTTTTGTGCTGATTGCACATGTTATTTACATCGCTGTCCTTGTAAGAAAACTGCTCAGTGTTGGGGCTCTTGTTCTGCAGCAGGCGATGGGCACGGCAGCTCCAGGGCGCGGAACCAGGCACAACCAGCTGGCAAGGTTTGTGAGCAAACCATTGCTGGGCAGTGGGAACACCTCCTAGGATAGTGGCACAACATAAAAGGGTCATCTGTGGTGTTTACAGGAATCAGCCCCTACAGTACTGAGGTGCCTCACCAGCTCCTGAGCTGTCCTGGTGAGGTAAGGGTTGGAGGGAAGGGCGGGAAGGAAGGCAAAGCCATGGAAAAGTGTTCGGATCCTGTGCCGATACTGGAGAAAACCTACATCCATTGGAAGCACACAGTAAGTAGGTCGTTAATGCTTGGGCAAAGAAAAAAAAAATATGATTTACCAGCACTTTCCACTACTAACAATATGCCTGAATTAATTGGCAGTATCAGGAGATCCCAACTTCTTCTGTAATAAATAGCTAATGAGTTTAGCCTTTAAGGCTTCCAGAGGCTGCTAACAGTCATGCTAAGCAGGCGCAAATAATAGCAGCGTTTTATTAAATGGATTCAAATGCCAGAAGGTGTACTTTCAAGACCTTTGCAATAATAAAACTATTTTTGATCAATGGCTCAGTCCCAGTCCTATTACGTGGCCACTTGGGGCTCTGCACAGGGCCTCGTGCACTGGCATGTCAGTGCCCCAGCCAGCAGTCGCCTTATTGATCACTTGTGGTTTCTGTTTCCCCTTTGCTGCCAATCAATGGTTTTGATGTTCTGACTTTGTAATGCTTTAAGAAGCAGCACTTCACAAAGCCATCTTTCCTGACACTGTGTTCAATTAACGTGACAGTCACTGGGCTCGCTTTTCTTTTCTAAAGTTGTTCTCTTCCTTATGTCCTGAAATCCTTGCTTAGGAGTTGATGTCGGCTTTGCTGCTGGTTTATGTTATGTTTTGGAATTTTGAAAAGATTCTGCATTTCAGTTCCATGTCTCTTCTGGGAGCGGTTTTCAGTCCTTCTCATCTCACTGTCTCTGTGAGCTACGCTTCCTGTATGGCTCGTGATTTCTGTCACAACTAAATTCAAATCCTGTTGGTCTTATGTCGCATACCGCAGGATATTCTTGTACGATATCTAATATAAACACTTTGTTCCTATATCTAAGGAGCTGCCAAAAGAGAGGGATTCTGAGTCAACATCAGAAGAAAGCCAGAAGGTATGTGTGTTTTGCCTTGGAAGGATAGCGCTGCTGGCTAGAAGCCTGAGGCTTGATGGAAGGGAATGTGGCATGACCCTCCCCCAGCTCTTTTTTTACTGTTCTAATGATCTAGAAGGGTGCCCCAGCTGATAGATGAGAGCCAGCAGGCTCTGCCTGCACAGGCGCAGATGTTCTTCTGCACCATTTAGCCTCTATGGGTCCCAGTTTTATCTTGGTCCATCTGGGGATGACACCAGCAGCCAGGAGGGAGCAGAATGCTAAAGCTTTTCCTGCACAGAAATCCAGCCTAGGGTTTCAGACAGACAATGGCTACTTTTCGTCCAGCTTCTCTCATCATACGCGTACAGAAAGCAATGTGCAATTGTGCAACTCTATCCCCTGTAAGCCAGATGTGGAGGAATGACACATTAAGACAAAAAAAGGCAACATCCAAGTAAAATGCTGCAAGAAATCCAGTAGATTCTCTCAAAAAGCATTTTTGCATCCTAATAGAGAAGCCGTGGCTTCTCAGCCATGTGTCACAGACTGTCAGTCCCACCCTATCCGTGTGCTGCCCATCATGCACTGGTACAACTGTCCTTGTGCCAGCAACTGCTTCATTGGAAATAAGAACACTGAGCAGCCCGTCCTCTATGGGCTTACACTCAGTTCTCAGAGGGCAATCAGCAGGCTGTGGGACACAGACAAAGGTTTCATGGTTTGCTTCACTAAGAAATTAGCATGTCAGAGACACTTAGGGTTGGTGTGTTGTCATCCCTTGAGGTGCTTTCCTCAGATGGACTTTTTAGCAAGACCGGAAAACCTGGAAAAATGGCAATCACCATTAATTGTGTAAAATGAGAGTTGAGGGGGATTACTTCAAATAGTATGAATTTGGCAGGTGGCATCGCAGGTTCTGTGCTTCAGCAATAGAGCTCTGAGATGCCGTACACCCGTTCTGCAAGAGAGGAAGGTTGCAATCCTCTTTATTTCCTTGCTGAGAAGGAAAAGTAAGAGGAGAGCCGACAAGCTTGATTGCAGGATAAAATGAGATCTTTAGCACGCTCTCAGCCAATGCATGGGAGTAAATGATCTCTTGAATAAAGCCTGTCTGTTTTCTCTCTGCAGAGCAGTTCCTACCCCGTACACAAGAGGAATGGAATAGGGGTGTCCTGCATGTAGTAGATAAATGAGCAATTTCTTGTAACAAGGTGCTTATCAGGTTTCATCAGCAGACGACCAAGAAGAATAGAAAACCATGGAAAAACAATAAATTGAGGCTTTCATTACATGCAGCCTGATGGGACCATCAGCACCACACAGCTTTGCCCTCCAGGAATTCTTCCTAATAGGCTCAAACCATTATCTTCCAGGGTATTGGCTTAGCATCAGAACCACTGGACAAACTCTGATTCCAATCTTCAGATCAACACTCTAAGCAGTAGCCTCCATTTAAAATATAATTTGATCTCATTTCAATTCAATATCGTTTCACTCATGATATTATCAAATGACATCTGGTTGCAGAACATCCTCTGTGTTAATGCTATGGGTGTGACTGTGACCAGAGCAGACTCTGGGTTATCTTAGCTGTAATACAGCAAGATGTATAAAAATAGGTGACAGAGTAAAATGGTTAGGCTATTTAACACCACTTAACTTAGCTAAGTATAGGAACACTTAGCAACTAGCAGAGAATGTAGTACTAGCCTGTGAGCTGAAAAATACCATTAGTGTGGGGAAAAAAAATCACAAAAGCTCTTAAAAGTTCAGTAGCTTAGGTTAGGAAAGACTGCCTTCTGAATTTTAGTGCCTTAAATAAGCTTCCTTATTACTTAAACCTCTTACTTGGATCCTGTTAGACATATGTTTGTGCCTTTTCCTGAAAGTCTCCTAGTGACCTGTAAATTGATTGCAGCCTGTGAAATTGGCCATAAGTAAATCTTAGCTCACTTCTTCCCCCGTTTCTTTTCCTTTCTTTCTATTTTTATTTTATTTTTTTTCTGAAATAAGAAGGGTGCAGGTGGCTTGCCTACTATCAGAACGTACGTTCTGTATGTGGTTCAGATCTCCTATCGGTGCTGCGGTTCCTGAAACCTGTAGCAATTGGCTCGCCTATTATGAAGCCAGTTGTGGTCATTGTTAATGCCAGCATCTCAAACTTGAGTTCTCGTGATTTGTGCTGGTTTGTGTCATCATTCCAAATACTTTTGCAGTAGACAGGGTCCTATCCATCTGGCAGGCACCTAATAGGTCGACATATCTCATAGTAGTCTATCGCATGAAGGTATTTGGAAAGAACGAGGAACAGCAGTCACATGCCTGATTGGTTTCATGTAGGACGTTGGTACAGTTTTACAGCATTTATTTATCTTACTATCTGTTCACAATTTAGATATGCATTAAAAAATATCTACTATCTTTCTTGCATCACAATAGCAGTGTGCCACAGCCAGCTTGCACACCGCTATATCTTCATAACATTCGTCCAATAAACCGGGTGAACATTTTATGGGTGTTTTAGCAAGAACCAACTCAAGCTTACATGGTCAGATGAACAGAGCACTGTCACAGTGCAGTTTCCTCTGCTCACTAAAATTCTCCTTTTAATTTCCCAGCTTGAGGTATGGGTGCCTGATCAGCAAGAGCTCAGCACCTTGAGTCCCCAGCACAGATGAGGGACTGGGCTCTGATTCATCAGCTCTAATAGCGTCTGAAACGCATTGCAGGGCTGGTATCCACGGGAATCAGCAAGATTAAGTATGTAACTGCCAAAAAATGTATTGAGCAGGAATTTGTCACATAAAAGATACGACAAAAAGAAATAGAACAAGCTCCAAAGTGACAAATGAAAAGAACATGGTCATTTAAAATAAATGGCATAAAGTCAGTCAAATTACACTGACGTTCACAAATAGGGGATAATAGCAGTCCTCCCCTGCCCTTGCTTTTTATTCTCTTCTTTCATGCGATCCCCTCCTGCTGCACGTAACTGGGACGAAGACCATGTTCTGCAATATGATAAAGCTCATTTTGCAAATGATCACAAAGTCACGGAAACATGGCACAAAGTGTTGACCTCGTCCAATGGCTCCCTGCTGGGTTACAGATTGTTCAGGGCATTTTATGGGAAAGCGGTATTCTCACAACTGTATACCGGATTAGGAAAGTCCATTCTCTCATAACCACCACTGCAGGTGCTGTGATCAGGTATTTGTATTTAATGGCCAATTAATGATAGCCCTGTGCAGGGCTGACGTCTTCCTGAGCGCACAGCCACCCCTGCCCAAATTTTCAGCCTTATCTCACACACTTTTCTTCCTTACACTGTACAGCAGTTCCTTTCTGAAATAGCAAGCAAAGTCCCATTATGTTATTTCCATCTTAGTGACTCCAAAAGGCATGTTCCAAAAAGGAATATTAACTTCAGTGATGGGATTCCTTACCTTTGGAGCTCTTATTCCACATTTTGCCTGCACTTACAGGGGCTTCAATCTTTATTTATTTTCCATGCCAGCTCTCAGCATCCTTCCTAGGCAGCATGATGCATTAACTTTCCACATAATGAATATTCCACTTTGGTCCCATACTCTGAAATACATCCCTGTCTGAATGAGATTGCAGTACTCTGCACTGCTGATTTCCAGCTGCGTGCCATGGTCCTTGTGTTTCATAGGTAGGCAATACCAAAAGAGCCCTCCAGACCCAGAGATATTGCTTTTAACACAATCTCTGTTGTACTGGAGGGGCAAGGGGAGGAACAGCTTTTCCTGTTTTAGACTAGTTCCAACAATAAAGTTATTAAAGTTATTTTCCACCTTGCAAGAAAGGTGCCTGATGATTATATTGTTCCTGCCTTTTAAACTAATTTTATTTCAATATGGTGCATTTGCAGTCATCATAATCCTATTGTTGCGTGTTATTCCCAGTGTAATGAATGAGAAATACTAGTGCTTGTGGAAAGGGTTTGTGCTAGTTTTTTTTTTGTTGTTTTGTTTTTAAATTCTATCTACTGCTATAATATCAGAAGATAAGCCAATTCATACCCTAAAATCCCTCCTATCCACTTCTTGTTGAGTTTGGTTGCCATTAGAGGATGCGAGTTATTTTGCAAAGCAATATGAAGAAAGACCTAATGTTATCCTATGAAAGGCAGGCTGCATCCACACTGCTAAAATGTCTGTCCCAGCCTTAGAGAAGTGTAGGTACATCCTTGCAGTTCAGCTTCTCACAGGAGATGAGAATATACGTACAGCTGTAAAGCTGTGCAGTCAGTTCCTGCACACTGGGTTTGGAAAGGATGACAATCAGTTTCACGCAGTGCCATTTAAACTGCTGTAGCTTACATTCTGCTTTCCCAAAAGCATTACTTTGAGCCCAAGACTTGAGGGAATTTAGGATACAATGAACTTCAGGAGAAAGGTATTTTAGCCTTACTACAATTACAGTCGCCTTGTTAGGCACACAAAACCTGAAGTCTTGCCCTAGAACCAAGTGAACCAGAGACCAAAGGCGGGCGTGAAGCACTTGGTGGCTGGGCTGGCACAGGGGGCCACTGCCCCGCAGAGATCCCAGCTCTCCAGCTGCACGTGGGGACATGATTTTATTCCCGTGGAATGGTTGTTGTTGGGGGGGAATTCCAGATAGAAATCTGCTAATTGCAAAGCTGTCCTATGCACAGCTGTAACAAAGCATTTTGTCAAAAAGCCATTATTGCCTCTGCCCAGCTCTAAAAGTGAGCTTCCTAACAGTGCAACAATAGAAGGAAAACAAATTCCTCTCTCCTCCCACCTGAGTTCCAGCTGACACATTTCCTTTATACAGAAGGATCTTGCCAAGCATAAGCAAGCACTGACAGACAAAATAGCATTAAAAAGTGCTCTCATATTATATGCCCGTTACTGTCATATTAACTTTCCTTTTGTAATAGTTAATATGAATTAATAGATACTTTCACAAATAGGTCTCAATTGTTATAGGCAATTACAGAGTTCAGCAGGTTGATTATTACTGCAATATAACATTATCTGCTGATGGGCTTGTAAACCCTGTTTTCCTTATCTGTTAGGAGCTTATATGATCTATTAATGATTTATAAACTAACCTCATTATAAGGTTGTACTATGGAGTGCGACAGATTACAACACAAACAGGCAGTGCTCCAGCTCCAAGTTCCCCACGCAGTTAATCCCAGCTTCATTATGTGATCCTCGTTTAGATTTTATCATACGTAGTTATATTCTGGAGGGCTCCACTTCTTCCTAGGATGTGATTAGCAATCATCCACATCCCGCATTTGCCCACATGGCATTTGATGCCTGCAGCAAAGCTGAGCTCCTGACATTGTGTTGGTATGCACAGATTTGGGAATAGGGCTAGGAGTCTGCTGGCAGTTTTCAAAGCAAGCAGAGCTCTGCACAGGTCTGTGGGTTTGCCCATGCTGGAGAGGCCACAGAGAAGGCCACCCCTGTCCTCATCGCTATCTCTGAGCTAGTGCCCCAATTCCCCTCTCACAAAATCTGCCTGCTGTCAAAAGGCGCAGCTTCACCATGAAATCAGAGCTCCCCATCCCTGTCAGCCATGTCATTAACAGACTTGTTTCCCTGAAGTGGCCACAATGTAAAGTATTAAATCAACAAGCAGCCGCCCTCACTGTAAAACGGCCAAAGAAACTGCCAAAGAAGGAATAGGGATGGTCCTTTTCTCAATGGAAAACTTGGGGAAAAAAATGGTTTATGTTCAGATCTTTTCTTTTTCACAACAGTCCCTTCCCAGCGCTCTCCAAATAGCAAGCCAACAAAGTTTTACAAAATCCTCTGTACTTGAATGTTTTCTGCCAGTTCTCCCTCACAGGGTGTGACACTGTGGGCGCTCAGCTGCAGTATCTGACTCTGTAAAAAATAACAGCAAACTGGATAGATTGTTCTCAAAAGAGTGGCAGAGCCATCCGTGGCATACACAGGCTTGTTAAAATTGAGTTTTCTGAATGCATGACAATACCTTTTCTTGGAGCCTCTTCAGGCAGGAGGCTCTCTCAGGACATCCAGGTAGAGCAGCTGGTCTGGGCAGGTTCTAAGGCAAAAATCTGGACTTTTCTGAAGCCACTGGCAAAGTTCATTCCGAGTTTAGTGGAGCCAAGATTTTACTGTCACCTTATCACTAAATCTCCTGGCTTTCAGCATTACTGCATTTATTTTTTCCTGAGCAATTTTAGGCATATCATTTCCAGTCTTCTGACAAAGATATTTATGATGAACAGTAATTATTCTGTTGTAGTGGCATCCTGGGACCTTTGCTGTGGACCCATGTGCATCATTAGAAGCAGTGTGTGGATGCATAATGAAGAGACAGGTTTGCTGTTTAT
Source organism: Alectoris magna (assembly GCA_030625065.1). Taxonomy (NCBI): domain Eukaryota; kingdom Metazoa; phylum Chordata; class Aves; order Galliformes; family Phasianidae; genus Alectoris; species Alectoris magna. The sequence continues at coordinate 12,453,082 of CM060572.1, forward strand.
TTATGTGTGATGCTCTTTACCTTATCCTCAGACGTTTACACAAATGAGTTCAAGCTGAGGAATAAACACAAAGATGTGGCCATAATGTCTGGTTCAGGATGTGCCTCATCTGCAGACTGTCAGAAATCAGTAAGAATTTATGTGCGCTGCTCTTTACCATGTCCCCTGGATACCCTCTATTGTCTGCTCTTAGAAAAAATATACAGGATGAATATTCTCACGCTGTTGATAACGCAAATCTGATCTTCTGTGTTATATTGGGAAGATCTGTCTGGAACTTCCAGTGGTGCCATGGCAAACAGGCCTGAATCCTACACCCTGATGCCTCTTTCTAAAACACTTCTATAACGTGTGTCTTTTTTTCGGTGAGTACTAATGGGCCTTTGCAGAGCATTTTGTCAGTGTGAAAAGAACGAAGCCATTTCTAACTGTAGTGCTTCCCATGAGATTAAGCCAGTTTTTGGACATGTATTTGGGCCTACGACGTAGCTAGAAAACCAAATGCCTCTGCAGTTAAGAAGTTAACTCTGTAGTTAAAAAGTTAACAAATAATTTTCCCAAGCCTCGTTTCTTGTCTATCAGTTCTGTGGCTGAAATCTTTTGTTGCCTCTGTCTCTCTTCACTCCCATATCATGCTGAGTTATTTTCTAAAACTAATCCAGTTACTTTTCTGAATGCAAATAAATGAAATCTAAACACAAACTACACCAGAAAGATGATGAGAAGGAAGTCGCGTTATCGTATCTTCCCGGCCTTCCAAGAGTTGTATTTCTTCATGGTCCTGCAAGCATATGCAATGAGAATAAACAAACAAACAAAAAAACTTCTCAATAAACTACAGGGGAAAAGGAAACCTTTTTCTTTTTTTTCCTCTGAACTTGTGTAGGTTTTGCAAACACGTGATTCGTTTGAAAGTAATTCCTTCTGGGGTGTTAAGTGTCAGGTTGAGGCAGGAGCACTACTGAGGTTTGGAGGTAAAAGCACCTCCACAAGGCAGGGGGGTCAAAACAAGGTAGAGAGCACATCATTAGCTGCATCTTTCTTTTCTGCCCTGTTGTGAACACTGGCAATTAATGTTTTCTTATCTAAAAGGAGCAAATTCTGTAGTAGTTGCTGGTTCCTGTGCATGGTGAGAGCTGTTCCTCCTCCTGCAGAGCACAAAACCAGATGAAGATTAAGGGCAATACATTGCTTTTATCACACACACGCAGATACCAATGTGAGATCGTGTGGGATAAGAAAGTGGATCCACATTGCAGCATGGGCAGGCCCTGGAGGGAGCATCCAGTGCAGTGTGCTTGTTCTTATCTGCTCCTACCGCCCACCAGCTACACCTGGAGGCACACGGAAAGGAGCAGTTAGCTGAAGAGCTAAAAGCAATGGAGGAGTGCTGACATCCTTTAAAAGCTGTCTTTACCGATTCGCTTTGGTTCTCTCTCATAGTGCGTCTTTAGAAAGACTCAGTGACGGAATAGCTCTTGACTTGTATGATTCCAAAGTTACTGTTCCAAATTAAATTAGCTGGTTCTTTCTTTATTAAAATTACTCACTTCTCTTACTGAACAAATTTCTATAGTTTCATTCATTTGGTCTTTTATTTTAAATGAATTCTACTCCTAATTCCGTGTTATATCTTCAGCAGGAGATGTGACCCAGACAGCCCAGGAAGGCTAGATACAAAATAATCAAGATACACTGAAAATGATCCTCTGCTGCCAGGATTACATTTCAAAATACATTTTTAACCAGATCGCTTTACTAAAAAAATTTGATTCCATGAACAAGTAGATTACAACTGAGGGTACATTTCTGGGAGGGACCCTCAGCACTTTGCTGTGTCAGATTTAGGTCAGATCCTAACGTTGTTTCTGTGGTGCTTTCTACAAGTAACATACACAGTCTCTCATGCACGGAGACTAAAAGCAATTTTCTTCCTTTGACTGTGCTTCCTCTAGTGCAGAGACAGAAGTCACTTCTGGAAATCTAGAACAGTCTAAGCCAAAGTATATAAAAGTTGTAACTGCATATTTTAAGTAGAACTGGGGAAGCATAGTTTTAATCAGACCTGTTTGACTATTCCAGTTGGCACAATGTATTAAAAGGTATCACAAATTATTTTGAGAGATGAGCCAATTATGAAGAGCCATTCCCAGAGAAGAAACTAAGGGCATCTCACTAACTGCTTGATTTATATGACAGTCCGTATTTTAGCACAAGTTTGCTTGATGGCCTATATAAATTTGTTTCATATCAGTTGCTCTAAATACCACACGATTTTAAGTAAATATGCAGCTTTGTGAATAACAGAATCTGGTTTACTGGGGGTTTGCGTTGTTAGGAACAATCCTAAGTGGAGTATTTGACATCTATTAAGTGGCAAGCTCTCTTTATAGCCTTTCTTCCTCTCTGCACAGCCATCTATTTTCACGGAACTTTTTTGAACTGTGATGTGTTTGAGGCTAGCAACCCTAGAGTCAAATGTGGCTGCAGTTGATCAACTTCCAAAATTACTGAAGAAGGAGAAGCTAAAGAAAAACATTTTCTTAAAAAAACCTGACCTAAGTGGGTGTAACCATTTTCAGTAGTTGAAGATCTAGCCATCAGCTGATACCTTCTGTGACATGGTTTAACGAAGAAAATAAATGATATTCCCTAAGGAAAGTAATTTTCTCATTCCTTAGACTACATTTCTTTTATCATATTTCACATCGAGTTTACTACTTCACCTCTCCAAAGAAAATCTCCTGTGCTGCTTTAAGCCAAAACACACATGCCAGAAAACCAAGCATTGACCCTTTCCATGTCAGTGGCAGCACTGACATTTTTATCCAGCTATTTTAAAGCTTGAACTCTACAGGGCTGTCCATAATTCTGATCACAAATAGAGCCCTGTTCAGCAAAGCCAAAGATACTCAATTGGGCAAGAAAATCTGAGAACGTTGTTAGAACTTGCTGTTAATATTTTAAACCGAAATGCATTCGAGAGCCAACTTGAAAGCTCAGATTTAAATTCACCTGTCTTTCTGTGCCTTAGGCTATGAAATAGGTTCAGACAAACAGCCAACGTCATGTAGGACTTTGTAATGTAAAGCTCGCATTGAGATCACAGCAAATAGAAGTTTACATTAGGAAGCCTATGCAGGCAGAAAGATCTTCACAGAGATTTTAAAAAAAACATTAACCTTCCAATGTCTGAATGGCAAAGCAATACTTTACACACTCATATAGCTTTGGTGAGAACTGCAAGAAGGCTGCCTTGGCAGGCAAATGAAAGCAGACTGTAAAGTTCTGCACTGTGTGGTTTCTTGCTGCTCTTCCCTCCGCAATACTATTCATAGCTAGAGGCGTACCAGCAGGTGACTTGGAATTTCAGCTTCCAACTTTTCTCTCAAAACCTGCTTTCAGGTATCACGCTAGTGACACTGGTGATGTCATTCTTGAAGGTTCACCAGCACAACTCAGCAGAACACTGCCACTGGAAAAGCTCTGCAGGTTGGACTTCTCTTTGGAGGCACAAGTCTCGCAGGGAGCCGTGTCACAGACTGCCAGTCACAAGTCAGTTGAGGTCCATGTTAAAATGAATCTGTTTTCTTGCACTGCATCATTCCTCTTTCTAGTAGGCTGCTCTAGAAGTTACCTTGTCTGATGTTTAGGTACTTTTCTCAAACTTCTCTTTCGAGAGCATGTTTACTAATTCCATTCATTTGTTCTCCTGCTGGCTCTATCTTTTTCCTAAGAAAGCTTTTTTTTCCTCTGATGTCCACTACTCATATATAAGTAGCTACTCTTCCTGCTTTTGTATTGATAAATAAGCCAAACTTTTTAACCTGTTCTCACAAAGCAAACTTTCTCTGCTATCTTCATTATCCTAAAAGCTTTCTCTTTGGGTTGAATTCATTTTTCCTGAACTCTGATGATCAGAAACACAGCACAACAGTTACGTCTGTTCAAACAAGTAGAATGAACCCTAACTGGCTTGCAAGGAGCTCAGCTGGGTAATTCTCTCCAAGGGAAAGACAAGAGAAGTAGTCCATCTTCTCCTTCATGTGCTGAGTATGGATAGGCATGACAAGGGAGTTTAAATTGAAGGACAGAGTATATGTTGTAATTTGGGATTAGTACTGATTATTTGCGTCCCTTGGAATGTTTCATTAATTCAACTTTAATACTACTTAGATAACCCTTATCTCTCTCTACTTTCTATTCACTCATACAAAGCAAATATGATGCATTCCTGTCCATTTGTTATATGGTGTTATAAAGCAAAGTTGATTCATTTTATGATACAGGGATTCAGATATTTACATTCATTCTTCTTTTATTAGATTTGTAGGATCATGCTGCTTGCATTTCTGCTTTTAGTGTGGTTATTAACATTCTAAAGGTTTTGCTATACCTTGTTTTCATTAATATAAACTTTAAAACATGCCCTGAAGAAAACTGTTTATCAAAATAGTATTTTATTTTCTAAAAAACACCTAACTTCTTCCCCCATCAACAACAACAACAAAAAAAAGAATGGAAAGGGAAAGGGGAAAGGGGAGGGAGGGAAGGAAAAGAAGGAAAGGAGACTATAGAAGCAAATTAGAAGAAAGAGATTAGTCAAACAAAGGATATTTGTCTCTTTAAAAACCTGTTATAAAAGCTACATTTGAGGATTTTCCATTCTGGTTACCTAACAAAATGCCTTTGGGCATGATTTTTTTAGCAGTGCTAAGGAGCACCACTCAAAATGATTTAAATTGCAGTTCTGAGCACTCAGCTGCTCTGAAAATCAGGCCCTATATGGGTCAAGTTGGTCATTTCCTCTAAATGAACACCTAAGGAAACTTTAAGTGAGATGGTTCCGACTCTGAATCCACGGTGGCAGAGATGGGAGCAGAACTTAGGCTTTCTGACTGACTGATCAAACGACTAGACTGTGCCATCACCAAAAAGGAGAGTTTAAAGAATGACTCTGAAAGGTTATTTTCACTGAATTGCTGAGTACATAAAATGAGTTGAAAGAAAGGGTAAAACTTCTTGAAAGGGTTTAGAAATGGTTATATTTATAATCTGTTGTGGTAGGATTTAGGAGTCCGGTGTTCAGTGAAGCTAGACTGACAAATTTATTACAGTTATAAGGCTGGGAAACCTATTAGAAGAAACATAATAGGAAGCACATTTTTGTGAAGGTTTAATAGGAACTGAAACAATTCAACAAAAGACTAAATTTGGTAAAGGGAGAAAAGTCATTTAATATATCTTTCCAAAAAGATTGAGTGACCTTTCTCTAAAAAGAAGAATTTATTTTCTATAAAAAAAATGAAAAATTCAACTTCTGTAACAACAATCTAGTAAAAGGGTTTATTAGAAACTGGCTTTTTGTGCAAGTTCTGCTATTTTCATTGTCAATAAATGTTGGTGTTATGCAATAAGACAAGCATTGTTGCCTCTCTAATTTCTCTCAGGGGTTGAAGAAATTCGTAATAAAAGCATTCAAAATCTAAACTGAAATTAAAAAATAGAACACCCTTGTTCAGGTTTGCATGGCGAAAAAAACAAACACTAAATAGTGAAGTCAGCTGGAAGCAGTTGGACAAGTGTTTAACTAACCAGTGCTTGCATGGGATTGCATTCACATGAACATTAGCAGGCGCTGGCTTGCTCCATGGCAATCTTGTGATGGTCTTGTTGCTTGCAGGAGGAGAACGCTTAGTGCTAAGGGAAGGAAGATGTAGTCTATATGGGTGAGTGAAGTGCTGCTTGCAAGATCAAAGTAAGCAAAGCATCCCTATTCAACATGCTTCAAACAGGAACAGAGAATTGTGGTTCTCCAAGTGTTTGTTTTCATTGGGTTTCCTGTGCTCAGCTTAGGAAAAACAGACAACAGGAGTTGTCTAAAATAAAGCTGTAATTTATGATCCTAACATGCTGAGAAGCAATTAAATTCAAGCTAATTACTGTAAATAGTTTTTATAATTACGTGTAAAACATTCTACTACCTGTACATCTGTTAAAGTCAGTTGAGGCCCGTTGATTTCTCTTTTTCTAAAGAGAAGGCTTAATGTTATTACCCAAGAACCAAACTATTTTCTTGGAATCTTGAAAAAAATAAAGTAGCTATACCATAAAAACTAAAGATGAAAAGTACCTGTAAGGACATGTATCGTATCCCCTTGACAATTCTGAATGTGTACATCAGTAAACTGTCTCAGGTATTGCCTAAACTATTTTCTATTTCATAGCTGTATCAAGTGCTGCTGGAAATACAGTTCCAGAACCTAAAAGGATCTTTCCCAAAAGCACAAAATAAGTAAACAAAGAAATCGATCAATGAATTTTCAGCTGAGGGCTGATTATCTTCATCCTATATATCAGAAATCAATTGAGCTACCAAAGAACAAAATGCAAGTACCGGAAGATGATGTTAGTTCCCCTACCATTTACAACGTAGGAGTTCCATGTCAGCTCAAGTCTTAGTATTGCAATGAAGCCAACAAACTAACCCTGAACAGAGAACAGTGTGGATGGTGGATGTGCCAACAGTAAGGTTGGGACCAACCTGCTGAATACTGGAACGTGAGGAGAGAAAGGAACTACAAGGCAGTTTTTGCACTTCTTTACATTTGATGCATTATTAGCTTTCTCCCTGACTGGGAGGACATTTCCTGGAACATCTTTGCCTTTTTAGCTTGTAACTTCAAGTAGCTTAGCAAAGGGGTTGTGCAGTTGCTTGAAATGCTGCCAACTGTCTTCCACTTTGTAGGTGATAGGAAAAACTGCCAGAACCCAAGGTAACGGCCACAAGCTACTCTGATGGGATTTCATGGCTCTGAGCTTGTTCCGTAGGCCTGGAATATCTTGGTATCACATAAGAAATGTTTCTGAACATATATACTTGGGACCTTCAAGTAGCTGTTAAGCTATTACAGCAGTAGAGATGCGAGCAAAGAAAGAAGAGGAAAGCAATCATAAAAAGAAATTAAGTGTATGCATTTTTAAACAAGTTTTTGAAGTGTTTTGTGTGTGTGTGTGTGTGTGTGTTTTAATAAAAAAGCTCCTTTCTTCTCATTTCCCTTTTGAAATGCTCCAGTTTTAAAATCCAAATACATAAAAACATTCTTTTTTTTTTTCAACTGACATATGGCACAAATTGGAACCAGTAAATAAAAGCACATAAAGCTAAACTATGCCCTTCTAAATGCTAGCAAAAAATGACAACATAAAATACTAGCCATATAAACTACGCACAGGTGTGTAGCATATCACAAGCAAAAAAAACCCCACATCTTGCAATTATAAGCCTACAGTATTTATTTCACTTGTCTGTAATTACATTTTATACATGTTTGTTTAGTAATATCAATCCAAGGCATCATTTTGAGGATATAATTAACTGCATGTTGTAACAGAATGTGTTTGCCTGGTTTTGTGCGCTGCAGGATTTAAGAGCTTTTGTTAGCTGTGTTTAAGTGCCACCTAGCGTCGTAATTCACAAATTTCTCTCCGAAAACCCTTTTCCCCACATTTTCAGTCAAACCAAAGTGCGTGGGCTAAGAAAAAACATAGGGTCGTAATGCCTACATTTCAGTACTAACAGCATGTCCTTAATCCATATTTAGTCACTCGCAGACTATATGGAGAAAAGCTCTCACACATAACACTGCTGCGAAAGACTGCAGCCAAGCAAGAGTGCAACTGATGTCAAACTACACTCTGACATCTGCACAGCTGGGCAGGAAAAGCAGATCTCGGGGCCTCAGCTACAGCTAACTAGTTCTTGCAACAGTAAAATCACATAAAGATAGATGCCTTTAATGGAGAGATGATTGTTTCTGGGGGGAAAACTATATTTTTAGTTAGAAAAGAATCAGATTCTGTAAGATGTGCTGTGTAACTGGAAACTGAGAGGGATGGAAGCGTAATAATCTGCAGAGCACATTTCAATTAGGTGCCAGCATACTGAGGCCTGCAAGAGAATGTCTTCTGTCACGTGAGTCCACCCCATCCATAAATCCCCATTTCTGCAATGGAAATGGTGTTCCGTTAAGTCCAGTAAGACCAGAACTATTAACTATTCACCGCATCAGAAGTGAGGAAAGGCTCCTATTTCCCTTATCTCCTTTACTGGAAAGTCTTGTCTTCCAATAACAACCATTAAAAAAGTAAAATGAAGGTTTTATGGACTATTTATCTCGAGTGCAACAATAAGGAGGGGTGAGTTCACAAGCTCCTCAAAGAATTTCTACATACTTATGTGTCACATAGCAAAGAAGAAATTACTTGTATTGAACAACTGTATGGTATTTGACGTACTGTTTCCTGGCTCATGTTTTCTGCAAGGGCAAAACACGAAAAGTGGATTAATTGTGCATCTTAAAGAAACGCGTTTTAACAGAAGCCTGAAGAGAAGGAATCAGCCTCAGTAGCCCTTTGAGCTTAGAGGCGTGCAAGGCGCTCCGACCGCCTCACAACGGGCAGCAAGAACTCCAACCCCACCCTGAAGCGCCTCCACGCCCTCTGAGGGGTAACGGTCACTGCGCGAGACGCCCCTCTGCTCACCCCCGGTTCTGATTGGCCCCTGCTTCCTCCCATCTCTCCAATCACGGCTGAGGGGGCGGGCCTGAGCACGGAGGCGCGGCGCGGCGCGGCCTCAGCGAGCAGGCGGTTAGGCCCCGCCCTTCCGGCTGTCGCCATGGCAGCGAGCAGGGGGGAGGCTGCGGCGTCGCGGAGGCCGTGGTGAGAGGTGGCTTTGCTTTTGCAAGCCGCAAAGGCTGAAGGTAAATTAGGTTTTTTAGGAAGAGAGCGTGGAGGGGATGGGGACCTCCTGAGGGGAAAGGAAAGCGCTGGAAATAGAGCGGAAGGGTGGGGAATCTACCGGGTGAGGTGAGAACACATCAGTTTCTGCCTAAGTCACGTGTATCCTGCTTCAAAGTTACGTGTGAATCTCGGACGTACTCTCATAGATGTTCCGATTTCCTGATATTTTATTTCTCTCGCCTTTCATGTGATAGTTTCTGGTATTGAGGCTAATTTCTGGGACAGTAGCACGCTTCTGAGGTGGAAATTGACTGCAAAAGGCCTCCAAGCTTCTGAATTGTGCTGGGGGACCGTGATTTGGGCAATGGGCACCTGATCTCACCACAGCTAAAAGAACCTCAAAGCCATTTACCCCCATAACAGGGGGTAAATGTAACCCCCTGTTCAGTTATCTGCTGAAGGGCTGAGCTAATTATTTCAAGTGCCCGAATTTTAAGCTGGTTCACTGACTTCAGTTGTTAAATCGTATCTGTATTTACCCTTATGTCTGCAACCTCGTGTAGGGAACCTGCTTTAGCAGGGGGGTTGGAATCAATGGTCCTCCAAGGTCCCTTTTATTCAGTGGTATTTCACTATGGACAAGAGGCGCTATGAGACATAGTATGGACTCCAATTGCAAGTGTAACTTTGTGTTCATAGTACCATGACGAAACCAGAAATCGCTGCTGTGAATAGTGATGCACAAACTATGTGAGCACGTCATAGAATCATAGAATCTTAGAATCCTTAGAGTTGGAAGGGATGTCTGAGGGCCTTTGTGTGTGTGGCTGTAAGCAGGTAAAGCTTGAGAAAACTTTGTTAAATCTGAAGGTTGGAAGTCAAATTTTTGTTCCTGAGTAGACTGTTAGAATTCAATAAGTGGAATTCAAATGGTTTTCCTAGCATGTATTGTGGGCACTTGTGGGGGTGTGTGTGTATGCAAACCATAATGTAACAGTATCTTATGGTATTAAAATTAATGAGCAGGTTTTATTTACACGGCTGATAAATTACATAAATGTAATGCATGCAACTGTTAACTTGGAATGCTTTGATACTGAAAAGTAAGCATTCCTGTATGTCTTTGGAACACTCTAATTTCACTTGGTTTTGCTTTAATACAGTGACAAAGCCTGGACAAACAACAGAAGATGTCTTCCTATTTGGCTCAGGAAGTTCATCTGGCTAAGAGACACGAGGAGATGTAAGTAACTTCAGCATTAGGGCCTCCCCCACAGCAGTTTGTGCTGTGATCCAGAGGGGTCTTGCCTATCCATGCTTTGAACAGTTAATCAGGCCTTTAGAGAGCACAGTGGTATTCCATCGAGGGGCCGGTGATCCAGGAGGTGGCACTCTTCCTTCATGAACTGCTGGAATTAGTGTCATTGCTGGTGAGAGTATTTAGACTGGTAAGGTTTTTGACTTGTGACGATGATACTGGTTTAAGATCTCCATTGTTAACCTCTTGTCACCATTGAACTCCTTTGTCGGAAAGGTATTTGGATTGTCACTCTGTGCCTCAGTTATTGAGCTGCATCTTTGTCGCCCCATAAACTCAGGTTGTGAAGCAAATACAGTAATATTCAGGAAACTCTGCTTTTCTTATAACAGTTAGTTATAACAACTTGCTGGTGCGCAGGAGTAGTACTGATCAAGTCACCCCAGCCCACCCTGTCTTTCCTCTTCTGGGAGATTCGGTGCTTCTAAGCACCTTAGCATATGAGGACTGCTGGTTGCAATATTATAGCTTCATACAAGCACAGCAGGTGGTGTCTGCCTGTACCTTTTCCCTCCCCCAGCACACCCACCCTACAGCCGGCTTAATTAGCCCCATGGTTTTGAGAAAACTGGGTAAGGTAAAAAGGTTATTTTCTAGCTCCTGAGCAAAATGTTCTACCCACTTAGCAAAATGTTTTCTTTTGTAGACTGTCTCAGAGATCAGCACTGCTACAGCAGATGGAGACTTATCTAGGAGACAAAAAGACTAAAAAGACATGGCAAACTCAAGCAGCTGATGCAGCTCGTAGAAGGAATGCAGCACTTTTAAATGTAAGTTTCTGCAACTACCGGGAACTGAGTTGAAATGTCATGATTATGCAGCTAAGATAATTTTTTTTTTAATGTTTGCTCTGTTGCTATCATTAGAGTTCTCCTATATTCTCTTTTCTCTTCTGGAATTTGACCAAAAGTATCAAATGACAAGTCTTTATTATCAGATGGCACTACTACCTATTTTTCATGCCCTTCTTGTTTGAGCCTTGTGGTGGCAGCTGCTGTCTCTTTTTTTTTTTTTCTTTTTTTTTTCCCTGAAGTACTGGTAGAGATGCAACACGTGCTATTACACGTCTGCCCAAGACAGCCTCAGTCTAACGAGACTCCAAATACCTTTACACCTTGATTCAAGAATTGGGAGTATGTTTGGTAATAGGGGCTGCCCAGGTTATGATGCTTTTAGTCCAGGGTAGGAGCTGTTGTCCAGCTATGGTTGTGTGAAGTTATGGAAGAAGTCCTCTGTTATTTTTCTTTAAGGAGAGGTAGAATGACTTCAAGAATATTACTTGCAAGTACTGTAAAAGCAGTGCTTGGTGTTTCTGGCTCTTCTCAGTGGAAGAAGTAACAGTACTGTTAATAGCTGTTCTACATATCTGTAGTCATGTTTGGGTACAGTTTATGTTCCTTAGTTAAGTGGATGTTTGAGAACTGGAAATTAAGATCTGAGTTTGATGTCAGGAACTAGAATGCTAGAATCTCTTCTCCACCTTTAGCTTAGGCATCTGAGTTTGAAGTGATGGCACTTGGCCGCTGACATGAGCATGCATTTGAAAAATGGTCACCTGCCTCTCACAGGCATTTTCTTCAACTCTTAATTATTAAGATCCCACGTTGTGTGTATTGTATCTTTTTGAAATTATAAATTTTACTCTAGAAAATCAAAAGTTTTATTTGTATCATCAAATATTTTTTGTTTCTTCATGCAGAACCTGATCGAGGTTTAAAAACATTCACATTTTAGGTGGGTATGATTCTGAAGCAAGCTCTCCTTGAATTTAAATGGAAGCTATATTTAGGGAGTGGCAGATAAGGCAGAACAGTTAATGTGCCTTCTTAATTATGATGCCTTCTTAATTATTGTGTGATGAAGGAGGACTTCAACTCAGACTCTGATCAGCTGCTGCATACTGGGCTGGGGCATCAAACGCCTCTGCAGTGGGTATGGACTGTGTAGGTGCTTCAGTGTGAGGTTGATAGAGAGGCATGAGTTGTTTGTAGTAATTTCACCTGTTACGACTTCCATTTTCTAATTATCATAGATTTATACTTCATATTGATAGTTGTCTTTTTTTTAATTATTTATAAATGACCTTATTTTACCAGTGCATTCTCAGCTAATGTACGCAAGCTAAAGAAATGCAGGATATATTTTCTGCGTGTTGAAAACTTTCTGTATTGGAAATGTTAACAATAACTTAGACATATACAGAGTGTAAATATTTTTGCAGCTACACGGATATTTGCCGTCTTCTGTCACATCCTCAAAATTGTTCATTTCAAGTGTCAAAAATGTTGGTGTTTGTACCAAGAAAAAAAAAGCAAAAACATATGTATCAAAACAAATTCTGTGGCAGGATAAAGTAGCATAAATCAGTTTAAATCTATTTATTTTATACTGATTTTAACAGACGTGCACTCCTGCAGATGCTTTCTGATAACAGAATAGAAAAGAACAAAAAAAAATCTCTGCAGAATAATATATGAGACGCTTGAAAACAAGACTGATTAATGTGCCAGCTTCAGAATATTGTTCCTGATACCAGGCACTGTACATTTCACAGTTACCATGTGGAGAGTTGTTGATTTGGCCTACTAAAAAATACATGGACATGATGAAGTGTTATTTTTTTATTTGCATTTCTGTTTTTCTGCATGTAAGCAAAATCAGTTGTTTTCAATATGTGATCATAGGAAGAGACATTTTTCTTTCTCAATGCTGGTTGATATTTATGCACAGGAAAGCATTTCAAGATTAATTTATTTTCTAATCAGCAGGAAGCAGGGAACTTAACATTTTTTTAATTGAAATTTTAGCATTATAAGCACTTGTTCAGCATTTTAACATAATTGTCAGAGTATTTTACTTAATGTCTTTAGAGGGATACTACAGATTAGAGAAATCTGTATCATCTGGTGCTTATATAATGTTTTCATAACAAAAGCAGAAATTAGACCAGTATTTACAATCTAATTTATGAGACTTGTTTGTCAGTAACATTTCTGGTTTATCAGTTCTGTTGTTATTTTGGTGCAACGTCTTATATCATGAAATAGAAAATAAGGAATATGCTCTTCAATTTTTAGCACTGACTATGTAAGTCATTTAGACTGAATTTGCTTTCCTGTACAGGCATGTAATTGCAGAATTACTGAAGTGGGATTCTGCCAGGCTCTTATCAATATAAGTGACAGTTGAATTTGGTCCCCTAAAAGCAATGCGTGTGTCATGCATTCCATTTTACCTCTGGGGAAGGGCCTTGGATTGTTTTTGTTCCAGTCCTTGTAGTTTCAGGGGAAAGTGCTGCAAGATGCTCTCTTTTTTTTCGTTTTTTTTTTTCCCCCCTATTCTGTGACATATTAAATTTTTGGCTATTTTTTTTTCCAAAGAAGCTTCCACCAATGTATTTCTTTTTATATTGATGATGGAGATTTCCCTTCCCTACAAAGTTTATCCGTTGCATAGACATGAAAGAAATGCCATCTAATCTTAGTTATTTTTCTAAAGCATAGTACACCTTCCAGCAAAAATTTTGTTCACTGTCTGTCATTAAATCAGTATTCTGACAATAGACTGCACAACACAAACTCGAGTGAGCAACAAAAAGACACATCCAATATCTAGGCTATGCCAAAGTGACCTTCTCCACTAAACATATATGCACAACTGCTCTCTCTTTTTTTTTGCCTGGAATACATAAATTTCCTATCACCGTAAACATTCCGGTGCCCTTAACTGAACAGATAAAGAAATGATTTTTTGATGCTCTTCCTTCCTGTGAAAATTCCTATAGGAAGGGGAGAAATCCTGTGGGAGAACATGAAACAAACTTTAGAGATTGATACTTCTTCTCAATGTGGTGGTATCTTCTCCAGACTTCATCAGAGCCATACTGAGATGAGCTTCATTCAGTGCGATTGATTATCTGTCTGTTTTAAGCAACAGTCAAATTCCATACTTAGATTAGTGAATTATTTTATGTCTTCTATTGTTTCTGACATTGTGACTTCAGGTGGCTTCTGGTTTTGCTCACATTCCCCCTGTATGTTTATTCTCTTTACTCTTTTCTCACCCGAGAAGAGGCAGCCACTTGCTGCTTCCCAGGATTTGGATAAATCCACGACTTTGTTCTTTCTTAGGCATCCCTTAGTTTCTGCAAGGATGTGCACTCCCTTGTATGAAAGGGGAGTTTCACTTAGATTAGATTTCTAAGAATGTGAAGAGAATATAGTCATGGTGTAAAAGGAATTAATGAAAAAGAATAAGATTAACACTGTAGAGTGAATGAACTGCGTGTGTTACTAAGTTGAACTTGAGTTAACAAGTTTCTGTTTTTATTAACCATACCAGCTGAATTTGAGCCATATTTTTCAAACTAAACTTAAGTTGAGCGCTGTTTATTTTTGATGTATTCAGATTGGCTATTATTCAACACGAGTAATCGTGTTTGGTCTCTCTTGGGGATATGCTTCTCCAGAATCTCACTCTTCTTTTCAGCAGCAGTGATGGTGAATATTTGGGAAGTCCCTTTGGGGAATTTCCTCTCTCATTTAGTTTTTCTGTTGTACTCTTCACACCCGCTCTCTGCTCCCAACTCTGCCATCTGCTATACTTTCTTTCCCCCTCCACTCTGTTCAGCTTTGGCTTCTTCACACCCCACTCCCACGTCCCTTTCTGTCTCTCTTCATCTGCCCACCACTCAATCTCTTCAATGTTTGGGTATGGAACTAAGCCCACAAGAATGGGTCAGAACTTAAAAGGGGGTGGGGGGCTAATTTGGGGTGATGGGTTTTATTTGTTTGTCACTGTTGTTTCTGTTTTTAAAATTTATTTAGGCCTTTGTGAATCCAGCACACATCCACTGGGCAAGCAGAAACCCAAATACTGATTTTTGTAAGAAAGCTATGTGAGGTGCATTGTCATCCAAGTTTGTCTGGTGAACAGCTTGCTGCAGCTCTACATTTTTGTGCACATGTTATGCATGCATATTAGCAAGTCATCTTTGTCTTGAGAAGTAAAGATCTTGCACATAATTTGCCTAGCTGCTTTACAGTTACAGTAGCTAGAATACATACTTGAGTTTTCATGCAGCACAGAACAAACCATTCTATTCTTCTCCATTGCTGTAAATTATAGAGAATGGAATTTAATTGTAATTTACCTTGGTGTTCAAAGAGAACAGCAGTCTTTTACAGCAACAGACCTATGCAGTAATAACATTTATTCTTTTATCAGAAAGTTACAGTAAACATTTAGAAACTGTAGGTTCCTAGTCTGACAAGTTAGGTTTCAGAATGGCTACAGAGAAAGATTTGAACCTCCAGTGTTGCTGTTTGAATACTGCTTAGGCTTAATGTATTCATTTAATTAGTCTAAATGTCTTTATGTGAGTATATTTTCCTTTTAATATTCCCACTGTGTTTTTAAAATGTGCTTTGCCTGTGTTCTAGGACATAGAAGCAGCAGAAAAAAAGCTGCAAGAAAGAATGTATTTACTTCCACATCCCGATACTGTTAAGCTAGAAGTAAGTCCTAGAACTCTCTGTCTTTTTCTTTGCTGTTTACCAAATATTTTGCTCCCCATCCCCCCCAAGCATGTTCTTAAAGTGAAAATAATTGATTTTAAAATCCAGTGACTGGTATAGCCAAAGGCCTGTGTGCTGTGCAGCAAGCTGAACCTAACTTCTAGGGCAAGGTCCCTAGATTCTAGAGCATTCTGGTGGAAATGTTTTGCAGCTTTCAGATCTTTACGAACTTGTATTTAAAAATGAAAACGGATGATATTCACAGTATTCAATTTTTATAATGAATACTGTGACTGTTATGGCAGAGCTACTTTGTTTTACACGGTCATCCTGTTTTCAGTGTGCTGCAGATTGTCATCTATACATTTCAGAGTCAACGGTTTATCAACTTGAACAGAGAAGATTTCACTTCTCACAGTTATTTTATCAGGTTGTGCGGGATCTCAGGAAAAGTAGCGCTAAACCTGGGAATTTTCTTCTCACTCATAGTCCCTGAAGCATTATTTAAAGATGGCAATTTTGAGGAAGTTGCTACTCCGAGAACTAAATATTGTTCTGATAAAACGCACCAATTTCAGTTTCCTAATCTCAAGACCGTTTTCTCAGTATTATGCTGCGATGAATGGATAAGGAGGACAGGAGCATTCTTAGGAACAGAAATAGGGACACAGCTTATTCCTGATACAAACTAAACATCTAACCACGGGGACACCAAATCGTGTTCCCGCATGTGTTTCTTGGACCAGTGATTTGTGGGTTCCTTATTGTGCAGTGACTTGTTTTCCACCAACATAGCATGTCCCACACTATTCTGTGTGTTGTCAAAGGAGAGAAAAGGTATGAACTGTAGTGTTTTCATCTGATGGCGAGGTGTATTGTATGTTGATTTCACACCTGCTGGGCAAGTGTTGTAATACTTAGGCTGCTACTTAAATGAGAAACATCATTTCTTGTTTTAGTCACTGTTAAAAGATTTTGTCTGTCTGTAGTTCATAAATGGCTGACTCCCATTATGGTGACAAGGTACATGCTCAGAATGCCCTTTCAGTGGGGTTTTAAGAGATTTTTTAGGACAAATCAAACATTCTTCCTGGATGCCTATACATCTTGAATGACACCGAGAAGGCTTCCAAGGTACTTGTTTGAGCCTGTTCTGACTGTCTTCAGAAGTAGGGTTTTAGACTCTTAGAGGATTTCAAGGCACCTCTAGTGTTGTTTGGATCAGTTTTGGACTAGGCAGTTTGGCTTCTATCTTTGTCCTGAGGTGCTTAAGCTGCTTATGGGATGTAGACTGATGTCCACGTGTACTGGAGGGTACAGAGCTGATAGCTGCAGAGATCTTTGTGCTCTTTAGCATAGTGGTATAGTGGTAGAATTTTTGAGAGAACGATGTTACTATTTGAAGCAGAAGATCCTATTTCAGCCTTTTTTATACTTCTAAAGAAGAGCACTATAAATAGTAGAAAAAGAAAACTTTTTCATGGTACAAAATTCTGGTGTGTTCTCTGCTCCAAAACACTTCTGAGCATATTTCACTCAGCCATATATGTGTCTGTATTAATATACTTTGAAAGTTATGGCTGTAATGGATCCCCAGCTTGCTAAGTCAGAGTAGTTTTGTGTGACAGCACATATGCTTGTCAAAAAAGATTCTTTGAGTAAATCTGTTGAAGAAAATATTTTTGTAAATCTGCAAGAGCTGTAGTTATATCTGAGTTACATGTAAGGATCAGGATGATTAGCCAGGAATCTAATACTCTGTAGGGAGATGTAGAAGAGTACCACAAAGTGAACGTTACATATTTAAACAAGTAGAGGAAAAAAAAGTACATTTGGTACCATACATGTTTTCTGCTACAAAATTACTTTTTACTGAATGAACATAGGTATTTAAAAATACCTCCACTTACCTCGGAGGGTTGAGCGTGTAAGTTTCATCTGGCTCTTGATCACATTATCTTGTGGAGGAAAAAAGGATGGGCGTCACTAAGAATTTCTTCTTCGAAGTTCTAGAAGAGGCAAAGTGCTCCTGAGAGTGCTAACACCAAAAATGATCAACAGTATGTCCGTTCTGTGAGTAGAATGGAAGTCAAGTTTCTTACTGAGCACTGAGTAACGATCAGAGTGAGATAATTCAGTGTTATTTTCTGACCACAACATAATTAGATGGCCTTTTCCTTTCATGATGCAAATACTGAAGGCAATTACTGTATCATTGATTTATCACATCTGAAATTTTACTCGAATATTTTGAACTGCATTGCTGCCAACTTTTCTAAGGAAAGCCATTTACATAGCACTTTTTGTTTACAGCATTAAACAATTATTTTTTTTTAATTTCAAATTTAAATGCTACTAACACATGCATTTAAATACGAAAGCTGCTTTTGGAGAAGCTTCGGGTCACAGGAAATATTTTATTGAAGGTATGTTGAGAGTCTGAATTAATCTGTAGCTTACCACAAGAGGGCAGGTTCAGTCACTTCGCTGTTCATGCTACAAGATGAAATCCTTCCAGCCTGGTGTTTTGCGTTGTATGAGAGGGACTGATAACTTTGTGTGCATGTACATTGTTCTTTTCTGAACTGCTTCACTCATAAGGCAAGATTTGAAAATTCATTGCGTGTCTGTATTGTTTGTAAACATGCTGATGCAGATTTTGAAATAAAGTTGATTTTTTTTTTTTTTATGTCTTTCTCAGACTCTCTATTGGGCCTCAGTAAAAGAATCTCTTCCCAATTGGGAAGAGTTTCTTTTAGGAAGAGCAGAATATCCCATTGGTTTTAAGAAACTGAAAACTACAAAACAGGACATAAGCTACCCAGAAGAAGATTCACAAAATCAAATACTCTGATTTTCTTTTGTGACTCTGGTTTGAGCAGACAATATCATCCAGGTTATAGAATGTAATATTATTCCATTAAATGGTAATGTAAATCGTTTGAAATGAGAATGAACTGTACTGGATAATTTGTTTCCAATGTCTCAGCGTGTAAAACTTCAGTTTGAACTGCAAAAAGCATCTGCTTTTGGAGAGCTTAGGCTACAATTCCTCACAATGAGAGAAGCAGTGCTGCTTAGAAAGAGGCTTTTTGGATCAAAAGTCAAATCACCCACCAAGGTGATTACTACTTTAGCATAACAAGAGTCTTAGGTTATTTGCAATCCTCTGCTTTTCTGTGCAAGTGTGATAACTAAAGATAGATTCATACATAATATACATAATATCTACACTATATTCATCTGTGTTGCATGCGTCTCTATGGAGGAGGGAGAAGGGAAGAATTTGCCATTAGTGGGAAAGGCAGGCTCTTTGCATCAGTCTTAGTTCAGCAGCAGTAAGCTGTGTAAAAACCTTCATGATAGCAGATGTAGGGAGTACACCTTGAATTTGCACAGCTTGCTTTCCTTGATTATTTTTTTATTATTATTTTTTAATTATTGTTTCTTTTTTTTTTTTTCATTGCCACTTCCGTTGCTTCTGCACTTCTCTCCTTTAACTGCTGCTGCTCTTCCCAGCCTCATCCTATCTAACATGTGACTAAAGACCAGGAAATATAAACAAATCTGTAGGAACTTTCTGCTGCTCCTAGGCTTGATGCTATCTTCTTTATGGTGGCATCCTATAAGTGAGGTCTTTAACTTAAGCATGAGGAGTTTGATAGGAACAAGCAGGAAGGTCACTTGCAGCAGCTGTCATACAACCAAGCTCATAGAAGCTGCACAGATAATACATTTTGTCTCAGCCACTGAAATATTCCTCCACATCTTCTTACAAAATTCATTGGAAAAGTCTTCCGGATTTCTGACTTGGCCTGAAGAAATTTCACCCTTTCTAAAAGGATGCTTTTAAAAGAAGAAAGGAAGGGAGAACCTGGGCTGGAGTCAATATATTGTTAAAATTTAATCTTATGTGCTACAGCATTCTTTAGCCACCTGATCTGGAACAGGAATAAAAAAAGTTGACTTCTGCCAGTGCCTGAGGGTTTGGAGAAATTGATTACTGATTTTTGCTGGTCTGTTAATGAGCTGATCTATCCATCTCCACGTTACTTAGAGATACAAATAATTTTTGTGCTAGACGAGGGAAGTACTTTTACTGAAACTCAGATAGTTTCTAGCTACGTTATTGATAAATAACTGAATTGGCTCAGACCTACGGACTGAAGAACACGTGTTCTTTTCATTAAACTTAGCTCAGATATTCACAGGTTGATGAGCTGTTGGTGGGGAGCTCCTGGTTCAGTCTGAACGAGAGAATGGACTTCTGGCTGGGAACTGGAGGAAGCCTGGGTGAACTTGAAGGACCAGCAACCATGAGCACTCCTTCCTGAAATTAGGCATTCAGTTTTGTCTGGATTAAAATTAGCCAAAGTATCATTTACACACAGGAAAGGAAAAAAGAAAAAAGAAAAGAAAAGAAAGATTAAAACTTCACTTTTAAAAATGTATGTTTTCAATGGGAATGCTTGGAGTTCATTTAAAACTTTTTCTTTTAAAGTGTCCATTAAACTGATAAGTTTTTACAGAAACTGCCATCTTAGAAATATCCTGTTGAGTGGGTGTTGGTGTTTGTAACAATAACGTTGTTTTCATAATATGTGATGGCAGATTAGCACGCTTCTCTGCAGTGTTGTTAACAGTTGTAATTAAGGAATAAACAGTAAAGGGTGTCAGTCCGATGACAATTTCATCTATAGTGTCACAATACAAAATGTCACAAAATATTAGAACTGTTATATAACTACAAAAATATCAAATTAGGCTTTCATCTTACTAGCAGAGAGCTTAAAAAAACCTGGCAGAGAGACCATTGCAATTTTATACCTACTCAGTGTTCTGTCACAAAGACAACTTGGTAATATTTTCTTCTGTGAGATCGCAACGTGGTTCTCAGTCTGATTTAGTGGGAATGTGTACAGATCTTAGAATCATTGAGCTCCAATTTAAAAAAGCAAATAATTGGAATCAGTTGAACACACAAGAAGGGAAAAGCTATTACATGCAGTGCCCCTCTACCAGAAAAGGGGTGGGCGCGCTGTTGCTAACAAAGACTAGGACTCATCCTGGTCTTTGCATCCAAAGGGAAATCACTTAAACTAAAATCTGGGCCCCTAAGTACTTTATACGTGTGAATAATCTGGGTCTTTATCTCTTTGGACTCCGCCTAAACACTGGGACACAATGCAGATGCTCACCATTTCCTTACTGCTTTTGATTTCTCATGGAGGGAAGGCTGGGTGTACTGTGAGGGCAAAGCAGCTGGATAGAAAAGGGTTCTGTGCTGCTGCTTAACTGCTGTAAAAATAAAGACAAAAACAATTCCCTTGGTAACAAATATAGTTTGAACTGTCAGGTATTATTAGATACTTCATTAGATACTTGGATGCTGTCTTTCTGATTTTTTTTTCCCTCTTTTATCAGGCTAAGAGGTGAAGATTAAAATTTGTCTTCTTTTCAGAGAAGGAAATTGCATTTTTTTTATGTGCTATAGCTTCAGGAGCGACAGGACAGCTAGCGGATGGAATGTTGAATAGGAACAGGGCCAGAAAATTGATTAAAATAAAAACAGAGAGGAAGTATGAATGTGTTTAGGCATCTTCTCTGGCTGACGGGGGCCTTTTTGTTGGCCTGTGGTCTGGAAGGCAGAAATGCAGTTGCATATGAGTGAAACAGCAAAGCAGAAGGTGCAAGGAGGCACATAGCAGGGCTGCTAGGGTGCCTAGTGCCCTAGGGACACACAGCCAAGTGTGTCCCGATATGTCATAGAGCTTGGGGCAAGCAGTGGCAGAGCACATGATTTTATGGTATCTCTCATTATACCTGGCACCATTTCTATATGGCTGAGCTGCCTTTGTGTAGATCTGCGTTTGAGAAAGCACCTCTGTAATTGCTTAAGTGTATTTAAATAAAACGCAAAACAAACTATAAACTGATTTATACTGCTATGATTTAATACTAGCATTTAATGAGATCTTGAATGAGTATTCTTCTCTGTCTCAAGGCTGATGCTTCAGGAAGATGAATTCAGTGTAGTCATCCCACTGTCTCATCCCAGGCTTGTTACTGCTCTAGGGTAAATGGCTTTTTTTACTCTGAAAGTAACCTGTTACTCTGCATTTTTTACTTGCTGCTTGGCCCTTTGTGCTAAAGCATGTGTATGCATAAGCTGCAGTGGTCCTGCTTCTTGCTTCTTCTGCTTTCCCAGCGGGTCAGGGGAACACAAGGGGGAGAAAAGCAGTAGAGAAAACAAATGGCTTTGCCTGTTTGCAAGTTGATGATCAATAATCTTATAAGAAGAAATAATTAATCAGCCTTTTTGGGTTTGTGCGTGGATGAGTAAGCACAGGACTAGCACAGCCTGCTCACCCATCTTGTCACCTCTACCCTCACATTCCCGAGGATTTTATTGTCTCAGCCCTTCTGGCAGTGGGGGCAGTAGCACGAGGCATGTTAGTTTTCCTTGGGATAGGAAGTTTCTTACTCCACAGAGTCCTTCTTAAGCTTATTGGTTTCATTTGAGAGTATATGTGAGATAACAGAAGGGCTTGGGTACATGATAGTTGATGCTGTGCTGTCCTCTCAGTTATATCTCTTTGGGGTCATGTTTTCATAGAAGTTGGGAGCTAGGCTCTAGGCAGAGCTTATAGTTCCTCCGCTCTATTTGATTCACATTGTTCAGTTGGGGTTTATAGGTGCTCATTTTGAGCTTGCTGATAGTGAAAAATAAGGGGGGGAAAAAATGGAATGTAGATTTAGAAGGTTATGTCTGAAAGAAAACATTACTTACTCCATAATGCTAAGTTTCATAATATTTTAATAGTTGTGTTCAGATACAACTTGACCTTAAATATCACCCCACATGCAAGCTGTTTTAACATATTTGTAATGCTCAGATCGTCATTACTGTAATATTCTGTTTGCTGGAGGACTGTAATCCATTGATAGAGTATGATACAGTTTAAATAAAGCTTTGATCTTGTATTCACAGACTGGTGGACTTTGGTGTTGTATTGCACGGACAAACTGTGTGAATCGGTGCCTGCTGTAGCCGATGTGTCTGCAGGTGCTGGATGCTTTGCTTAGGTGTGCTGCTTCTTTTCCTTAATTTTCCTTTGAGACCCATCAGAAATGTTTGTCTGCTGAATGACGAATGGAATCTCAGAAGTTTATTCATGAAAAATCAAAATGTAATAAATCCAGGGTAGATTATTTACGCTCTCTCTATTGTTTCACAGTAAGCGCGTGCTTAATTACCTCAAATATGTGATTATTTGCAAGGTGTGGATAAATTTTAAGCTCTCACAAAGGAGATAGGTGGGAAAAGGAAGTTCTGTAGGCTTTCCTGCAGTAAATAGCATGATTTAATTTGGGAGTTTGCCACTGCTTTTAAACATAGCTGAAATGGCTCTTTTAAAAATGCCTGAACTGTGTCCACTTTGCATGTGTATGCATATATGTGTATCCCTGCAATTGCTTCTTTTTCATTTGAGTTACTTTGCATACGTTTGTCATTGCTGCATACAAATAGGAAGTATGATCGCTTCTTCCCATAAGTTTTATCACTGGTGATGATGATCTTAAAAATAAATGTGTGGTGTTCTTTCTCCTCTCAGTCGTATCACCTACCAGCAAGCCCTAATAGGCTGCAGAATAGTGTGAGACGGTATTTACATCACACTTTTGAAACAGATTCAAGCGGAGCCAGCTGCCGTAAGATTATTTTACAAATATATTGCAAATTAATAAAAGGAAAAATTCGGTGTCCTTTAAGTAAATTACAGTCTCCTTGCCTAATGCCTAGCTTGAAGCGGCAGTAATTAGTACCTGCCTCACAGCGGGGCTGGAAACGTAATTTCAGTTTCCAGCCTTGCGTTTCTTTACCCGTTTAGTTTGCGTGCGTCCCCAGTAGCTTCATGGCCGGTGCTCAAACTTGCCTAACAGAAGCTCCGGAGGACGGCGCCGTGGCAGCCCTGCACCTGCAGCTTTGTCCCGGTGTGCGCTGGGTGCCCGCACCGCTGGGCACGGAGCTGCTCGGGGTGCGCGAAGCCTAAGGTTAGACGAGGGAGAAAAGAGCGGAGAGAAAGAGCCTTCCGGTTTGAAATGAGCGCGCAGAAAGCACAACCTGGAGCACAGGCGGGCGCGGTGCTTCGTACCGGGGCACTCGGGCTGCACGCCGGCAGAGCAGCGCTCTGCAAACTGTTCCCGAAGCGCGGTCTGCGGCTCCGGCATCCCCGAGGCAGCTCGGGGCTGCTGCTGTGATCCCCCGGTAACACCCGTAGTGAGAGCCGTGACGGTGGGAGCCGTGTCCGCTAATCTGCAGGGGAGAGCTTTGCATGGGAACAGACGATCTCAGCCCCCCGTCAGCCGTAAGCAGTGTTTGGAGTGAGCTGGAACAACTTCAGCTGCTTTACCCCATTGCTCGGGAGTTTCTTTTTATTTAGTTTGTGGGCACAATTGGCTTTTCCCTCTATAATCAGCTTTCTTTTGCTGGATTCATTCAGTTATGCGCTAATCCAATGTTGGTAACATCTCAATTCATTAACGTAATGAATCAGAAGGAAGAGGCTGGTTATAAATCAGAAAGCTTCTATTTATGTGCAAGAGCTTGGCAACTGGCAGCACTGAGGAAGACAGTAGAAGGAGTATCAGACAGATAACGGGACGTGGGGGACGCGGTTGCAGCAGGGCTCAGGTGCTCTTTGTGTGATCCAAAACGCCTGCTTGCTTTACACGACAAACGTACCCATTGCAGCGGGGCGGCGGCGCTGATGTGGGGGTACATTCGGTTGTTGCGGGCTCAGTCCTTCCGTGTGGCTGAGGGCGCTTCACTCCGTGGGATTTAGGGGCCGGACTCTGCCTCCCCTGCGGGTACCGGGGCCGCTCGGTGTGGACGGGGCCCGGCTGCTCCGGGGCTCGGGGGGGCGCGGGGGGGGCGCGGGGGCGGGGCTGCGGCGCTGCCCCACGGATGACCGTGGGTACCCTCCGCGGGCCCGGCGAGGTGCTGAGTCCCTGCCTGCAGATCACTAAGAACATTCGTCACTACCACAGTCCTGTGCGTGCGCAGCAGACTGCAAAATTGCTGAAGTTGTAGGAAAAGTTTTGCGCTGTTTGGGATTTATAAGCTTGGTTCTGAACTTCGGGGCCGGTTTTTCTGTGCTCCACATCTGACAGCATTTTTGTCCCCGTCTCTACTGGGGACAATTAGGCTTCCCCAGAACAAAACATACAGTAATGCAGTACAAAGCAGATCTTACAGAGCGCTGGTGACTCTCGGTACGTGCACGTGTTTCCCAGCCACAGGTGCAGAAGAGAGCAGAGGGAATCGCAGCTGTTTGGTTTCTTTCTTTCTTTTCTTTTCTTTTTTTTTTTTTCCCCCTACTTGAGGACACGTGTTGGGCTCACCTTTCCGTGATTAAATCAGTTAAGCACGTGCGAGCGATAAGCATGGGAATGGGAGTAATACCCGGGCCAGGTCGGTCACCTGGGGAGTCAGGGTGGATGGCGGCAGCAGCAGCTAAGGGGTTAAGTGAGGGGCTTTTCCTTCCCTGTTTATGAAATGAGTCTGTGGTGGTACTTTGCCTGTGGGATGGCTTCACCCCAAATAACCAGAGCGGGCAGGTGAATGACACGAGGTAAAACCAGCCGCAGTGTGAGATCTGCGACGCGGGTCGGAGCCCTCGGAAGAGGGCGTTGGGTTAGCTCGTCAACCCCAGCCTGTCCCCGCCGCTGTGGTATGCATGGCGCTGTGTCTGCAGAATTCCAGGGTCTACCTGTCCCTCCCCCCGGAGGAAGGTGGGGTAGCTGAAGTCCTTGGGGTGAAAATTTGAAAAGAGAGATGTTGAGGAATGGGTTCTGACCACGCCGTCGGGGAAAGCAGTGCCCTGGGAGGTGGCGGGGCCCCGCCAAGCCCCTGCCCGTGGGGAACCTCGTGGTTGACACGCGGGAGTCGTTCTCTCGAGGCTCCGCTGTCTTACTTAAGAATGGTAGAAATGCTTCTCCGGGCGGCTTAAAGCAGGAGGGCAGAGCTCGGCGGGCACCTGGGTGCCCGCAGGGCTCGGCAGGCTGGGCAAGGCGTGTGTCAATTCAGCCGTCGTGTTGACTTAAGCGAAAGTGCTAAGCCATTCCTAAACCTAAGTCAACACAGACTTAAGCCAAAATTGTTATTAACGAGCTCTAATCTGATTTAAGAGCCTCCGAACGAATCGTGTCTACACGGGAGGAGAGGAGGTGCGGGGCCCCCGGGTGCTTTGGAGGAACCGGCACCCTCGGGAAGGGCCAGGACAGCATCCCGCATCACGCCCGGCCCTGCGGCCGCCGTCCCCGGGGCGTGCGGGAGGTGTCAGGCTGCGAGAGCGGCGCTCTGGCCGCGGCGTGTCCGCCCCGGGCTGTGCCGAGGCCCGGCTGTGCCGAGGTCGGGCAGCCCCTCTCGCTGGGACGTGGACATGCCAGAGCATTTTTTTTTCCCCGTCCCGATGGGGCAGTTGAGCCCTCCACTCCACCCCCCATTGGGGGCCTTTCTTTTCTTCCCCACCAGCTTTGAGCAGCCCTGTTTCAGATTGGCCTTTTTATGTTTGATATAAAGAATAGTTGTTGGCCAATTCCATCTTTTCATCGCTGCTCTCCAGGCCCGGGTCCAAGCGGCTTGTCAGATGCTCATTAACTCCCCCTTTGGCTCTTTCCAGTGTGTCTCCTAAGCTCATTGTGCCAAGAACTAGCGCTTCTTTCTCTTTACACGGCTCCCTTTCTCTGCTCCATCAGGGAGACAAATTACTTTCCAAAAGGGATCGCCAGGGATGGTTTAATGAGAATTTCTCTAGGGCTGGCCGTGGAAATCAATGTAGTTAACATTCGGTGCACTTAATTGGACTTTTCTCTTCTGCCTCCTTCAAAAAAACTCTGAAGCTATCCTGTTAATCTCTCATTTGTAATCAATTGTGTTGACTAAACAAAAGTCTAGGTCGTCCTTTCTTCCTGTCCCAGACAATCCTTTGTTGCCTCTAAATGCCTCATTCTTGAGTGCTCCTGGTCTTGTAGATGGGTTCGATTGTTGACAGTTCATTATTGCGCTTTTGTCCATTTAATCTCCCTCGCTGTGTTTTGCATGTGCATGCCTTAATGAGCTCCGTTGGCAATTAACATGTTTCTAGCAGCAAACTGGTTGCTCAGACGTTTGGAGAGCGGAGTGCAGGGAAAAGGGCAACGCGGCTGCCTTTGGCTCGGGCTCTTCCCGGTGCCCGACGCGACGCACCCGGCCCGCGAGTCCGCTTTGGGCCGGGCCGGGCCGAGAGGGGAACCCGGCAGCTCCTCGTGCCGCTCCCCGCCCGGAGGCACTTCTAACCCTCCCCCCGAGGCACCGGCACCGCTCAATCTGTTGTGTGCGCGGCTGCGGCGTCGGGAGAAGGGGTTGTGTGCGGGTTTTGTGTTACCATTGAGGCTTGCTGGCAAGAGCGCTGAAGTGTGAGCAGTCGTGGACAGCAGAAACATCTTGTGAGGGAGAAGATAATTGGAGTCTCTGGCGTGTGTGCGTCTGACAGAGCCGCCCCTCCCCCGCCACCCGCCGCCTGTGTGTGCCGGGATGGGGGCGAGAGCCCGGCCGGGGGCGGGCAGCGCTCCCGGGGCTCCTCGCCATCCGTTTCTCGGCGCGGCCGGAGCGAGGACGGTCTGGGAGCGCTGCCCGCCGCCCCCGGGAGGGACAAAGTGACAAAACCCCCCAAGGGGCGACCGGCGCGGCCCTTTGAGGTGTCCCGAGAACGTTCCGAGCCGCGACGAGGCTGCCGCTGCCGCTCCGACAGCTCTGCAGGCAGCGCTGCGCGTTAGCAAAACGAGAAAAGAACGCTTCTGCAGCCCCTTCGCTGGGAGCGGCTCTTGCCGTGCCCTCACCCACCGGGCTGCGGGAAGGGCGCAGAGCCGAGCCTGGTTCCGGCTGTGGACGCCCCCCGGCCCCGAGGTGCGCTTCCCCGGCACCGGCGTCAGGACCGGCTCGGGGCCGCGGGATGCCCGGCCTCGTCCCGCCGCTGTTCCTCGTCCCGCCGCCCTTCCGGGGCCCTCCTCGCTGCTCCCGTCCCGTCCCGTCTGGCCGCCGAGGCCGGGCTCGCTCTGCAGCCGCGATCCGCATGCGAGGGGTTGAGCCAACAGCCCCTTCGCTTGGGGATGGATTCCCTCTCTCTTACGGTTTCAAACAGCGGTGACTTATAGCGACGGGGCTTCCAATTATTATTATTCATTTCTATCTAACACGAAACTCTCCCCAAAAGTCTTTTAAAACAAATTCTCCCCCGATCTTTTCCCCGCTACCAACATCAATGCGCATCGCTCTCCGCACCTCACCCTCTCCAAATCAAAGCGATTGTTTTGGCATCGAAAAAACCCCAAAACTCGAGTGAGGAGGAGGTCAGCCCCGGGGGCTCGGAGCACCGCTCCCGGCACCGCATCCCGCAAAGGCGCAGCGCGGGGTCGCCTCCCGGCCCTGCTCTCGGCGCAGAGCTGTGCTCGCCTTCGCCTCCCTCCGTTTAATCGCTCCATTAAGCGGGGAAAGGTGAACTCCCCGTCGCGGCGTCCCCAGGCATTCGGGTGTCGCGCTCGTTCCCCACTTCATTGGCGAGCCCGGCCCGAGCAGCACGCAGAGATCAGCCTCGTTTCTCCGCTAGAATAATATTGTTCCTAACGACGTGGCCGGAATAAATACTCGCATATTAAAAGTAGGGAAAGGGGGGAGCTGAGAAGGGAATATTTAGTGTAATCCAAGTGCTTGATTATCCGTATTCTGATCAAAAAGAGTTTCTGAGGCCTGCTGGGAGTGATTAGATTAATGTAATGCGGTTTGAAGGGTCTGTGTTTTCTCTCTTAATTTGGGTCATTACTTGGAAAGCGAGCGTGAGATCACTTCATCTGCATGCGGGGAGCGGCACCGAGGAGCGGCCGAACAGCGCCGGAACGAGAGCGGCCCCGGGAAGCTGCGGGTGCCCTCCGAGCTCCTCTCCTGGGGGCGGCCCCGCCCGGCCCCCTCCTGCCCTGCGGCCCTCGCTCGGGTTCCTCCGGGCCCCGCACGCCGCATCCCCACGGGGCCGGGCAGTGCCGCTCCGCCCGGCTCGGGGCCGGAGTGGGAAATGAGACACCTACGAAGGGCCGGTTTATTGTCCCATGATAGATTATATATATATAATATATATATATTCCTCACTTATTCGAGCGTACATTTAAAATGGAGATTTACAGACACGTATAAAGAGCGCTGTCCTGGCGCGGGGGGGGCAGGGGGTGGGCAGCCGGCCCGGCCCCTCTTGGCCCGCAGCGCCGTTAAATAGGATTCCTCTTATATACAGCTGCAGCTCGGGGTCGCTTGCTACCGACGGCTGAGCTCGCTGGGGAAGAGACAGAGAAGCGAAGGCTGCAGTTGGGATGGGTAGCGGCGGTCCGGGAGCTGTGCCGGCCCTTAGCTGTGCCGGCCCTTAGCTCTGCCCGCTGCGCGTTGGGTCCCGAGGCGGCGGCGGAGGAGGAGCACTGGAGACGCTGTCGTGCAACTTTCGGACGTGCTTCTTTAAATCAAAGTTTCTGCAAAATCCTTTGCCGCAAGTGACGCACGTGAAGGGCTTCTTGTCGTTGTGGGTGTGCATGTGGAAAGTCAAGTTATAGATCTGGTGGAAGGCTTTGTTGCAAATGGTGCACTTGTACTGCTTCTCTCCGCTGTGGGTCAGCTTGTGGTTCTTGTAGTTGCCTGCGAGGGAGGAGGAAGGTGGGTAAGGGGTTACCGAGGGTGCCAGGTGAGGGGGGCAGGAAGCGAACCCCTGTGCCCCGTCCTGCTGTCAGAGCCGCTCCGCGTCATCGCCGGGGCACAAATGAGGGCAGGGTCAGCCCGGTGACCCGCGGCAAATGGAGAGCGCCCGGGATTAGGCCCGCGGCCCCGCACCTCTCATTTAAAAAGCATTTCGGGAGCCCCGGCAGCGGTCCCCGCGCTGCGGCCCGGCTCAGGAGAGTAATTGGGAGAGGCGGCGGCGGCTCGGCCCCGCAACCCCCGTTCCCGCAGCCGGGCAGGGCCCGCTAAATCCCTGCTAATGATGATGGAGCCCCCCCCGCGCCCGGCTCGGCTCGGCTCACCTTTCTGGTGGAAGCCCTTGCCGCAGAACTCGCAGACGAAGGGTTTGTAGCCGGCGTGGATGCGGATGTGGGTGTTGAGCGTGGAGCTCCTGTTGAACGCCTTCCCACACTGGTTGCACTTGTGGGGCTTCTCCTGCGCGGGGAGGGGGGGGGTTGGGGGGGGACGGGAGGGGACGAGAGGCCCGTTAGGGGCTGCGGGGAGAAGCCGCCCCCTACCCCATTCCGCCCCTCACCTTCCCACCTACCTGCGTGTGGATGATTTTGTGCCGGCACAGGGTGCTGGCTTGGCGGAAGCCCTTCCCGCAGACTTTGCACACGAACGGCCGAGCCCCCGTGTGCACCGGCATGTGCCGGGTGAGGTTGTAGTGCGCGTTGAACACCTGCGGGGAAGCAGCGGTGAGGCGCGGCGGGGCCGCTCCCGCACGCTCCGGCCCCTCCCGCGGCCCCGTTCCCCTTACCTTGCCGCACACCTCGCAGGTGAAGTTCTTGGGTTTGCCCTCCGCCGTTCCGCCGCTGCCCCCCCCCAGCTTTGCGTGGCCCTTGGGGGGGCCGCCGCGCTCCGCCGCCGCCGCCTCCTTCATCACCTGGTCCAGGTGGCCCGGCAGCCGCTCCTTGTGCGCGAAGGGCGGCGGCGGGGGCAGCTTCTCTGCCGCCAGCCCCGCCAGCTTGGCGTTCTCCAGCAGAAAAAGCTTTTGGTGAGCCGAGAGCCCCCCCGGCGGCGGGGGGCCCAGCAGGCCGGCGGGGAAGAGCTGTCCGTGCAGCAGGTCGGCCGGGTGGTAGGCGGCATCCAGGTAGTTGAAGTAATAGAGGGAGCGGGGGGCTGCCGGCACGGCTCCCGCCTGGTGGATGACCTGCGGCTTGATGAGCCGCCCGCTGGGCTGGCCCAGGGCGAGCTCTGCCTTGCAGCAGACGCCGCAGTTGGCTTTGCAGAGCCCCCCGGCGCCCCGCAGGCCGCTCTTCCACAGCTCCGAGTAATTGAGGAGAGTCTTGGAGGGCACCTCGTAGCCCAGCGGAGGGATGGGGATCACGCAGGGCAGCGGCGAGCACAGGCTGAGCGGCTTCTTGCCCGCCTCCGGCTCCGGCCCCGGGCCGCCGTGCCGCTGCTCGAAGGCTGCTTTGGGCTCCGACGTCTTGGCCATGATGCGCTCGATGGAGAAGGCCAGGCTCTTGGACGGGTTAGCGGCGGCGGCCCGGCCGTCGTGCCGGGGGCAGGGGGAAGGCATGACCGTCTCCAGCGACCCCGAGCTCGCCATGGCTCTGCGCCGTGCGGGAACTTGAGCTGAGCGGCCGCTCGCTCCTGCGCTCGGCTCTGCATTCCAGAAAAGCCAGGAGACAAATCAATTTAATAAGCACCTTGTTCTCTTCCCCCCCCCCCCCCTCACTCCCCCCCCCCCCCCTCCACCGGCACCCCCTCCCTATTTACATTCAAATGAACATATCCAAGAACAATGGCACGTAGGGTACCAGATTACTGCTCATTAAGCGGAACACGCTAAAGTAACATGCGAGCTAGACCTTGTTAGTATTTAAAAGGGGGGGGGGGGGGGGGGGAGGAAAGGCAGAAGAAGCTCCCCCAGCCCCTGCCGCCCTGCCCAGCCACACCGACGGGGCGCGGAGCTGCCTCGGCACTCCTTACCTTAGCCCGGTTCCGACGAGACGCATCCAAGCGGCGCGGTGCGGCCGCAGTCACATTTTGATAGCAAACATCTTCCCGAGCGTCAGCTCACCGCCTCGTACATTTAAAGCTGACATCACATGAAGTCACTTGGAGCAGGATGACATGGGGATGCCACCATGGATCTTCCCCGAGCCCAGGCGCCGGGCTGGAGCGCGGTGGGTTGGGGCAGGGAGAGGAAGAGAACCCCCCCCCCCCCTCCTCCACGCACGATTTCCTTCCAGTTTAAGAAGCTCAAATCGCTCGTGTGCGAGCTGGGTTTTTTTTCCCCTCTCTCTCTCTCTCTCCCTTCTTAAAAAGCAACTTGCAAAGCAGAGGAATCGTTTTGCATGTGGCAAATTAGAAGGCAAGTGCGATTCACAAGTTGGGTGGAAAAGAGTGCTCCAGTTCTCGCTGGGGTTAGAGGAGCCGCTCGGAGTGAGCGTGAGGATTTTTTGCTTTTTATTTTTTATTTTTTTTTTAAGAAGGGGAAGAATGATTTTTTTTTTTTCCCTACAGCGACTACCACGCAACCGTGCTCGAGTTATTTTGGCAACCCATCTGCAATCAGCTCCGTTGCAACCGAGCTGGAAGATAATTAATAAATTGTCACTTATCTGCGAGCCTCCCCAGCATGTATAAATTAATAGCCAACCCATTAATTAGGACGGTGTATTAATGTTAATTAAACTAAGTTTAATTCCACCCCCCCATCCCCCCCCTCCTCGCAGAGTGGCTGGTGATTAGCCTTAAATAAACGCGGAGGGGGTCGGCTCCGGGGTTGGGTTTGTGCTGCTTAAAAAAAAAAAAAAAAAAGAAAGAAAGAAAAGAAAAAAGGGAAAAGAAAAGTAAAAAGGGGCAAAAAGAGAAAAGCGGCCGTGCGCTGCGAACGGGAGCTTTGCAAGCGCTCACCCCGAGAGGCGCCCGCATCCCTGGGCGTGCAAGCGGGTGCATCTCCCTTTCCCTTTTAATCGTTTTCTTGCCCCCCTTCCGCTCCCCCCTCTCCAAATACACGACATTATTGCGGCCGGGTGCCGGGCTTCCTTCCTTCCCTTCTTCTCTAATTAGAAGGAGTTGGGGCGGGAGGGGAGGGTTTGCAGAACGCCGCGATGTGAGGAGCGGAGCTGGGGAGCCCACCTGGGGGAAGGGGCCCGGCCCTGCCGGACCCTCTCGGGGCCATTCAGCCCGAGCAATTCTCCCCCAGCGATTCACAGCGCTCCATTCTCTTTCACTGGGAGCCACTATAGCGCTGCGTGGAACCTGGTTTTGTGTGTTTCTAAAATAAAGGGGAGGATTAGCCGGGGGAAGGGATTGGGGAGGGATGGGGCGGGGGGGGGTTGGAGGGGGGGGTTGGAGGGGTGGGGAGTGAGGGGTTTAGATTGAGCCTGGCTAGAGGTAAAGCAAGCAATGAAAAGACTCATATATATAAAACCTTATATATATATATATATAAATTTTTTTTTTCCGCCTCCCTCGCACGCCTAAGAAAGTTCGGAGGAATTCGGCGATTCTGTGCGGTTCTGACAAAGCCGCGCCTCCTCTCCCCTCCGGGGCAGCTCGCTGGCGGCTGTTTGCAGACGGCTTTTTCACCTGCGAACCACAACACGCTGCAGAAACAAACTTTGAAAGCGGAGGCGGCCCGTAGGCTCCCGGCGGGCGGAGCGGAGCGCTGTGCCCCGGGCTGGGGGGGGGACCGCCGGCATCGAGGGGTCATCCCGCATCTGCAGCATCGGTTGTCGCCGTCCCCGGAGCCAACGTCCCTGCCCTAGCGGTGGTTGTAAGGGGTGGAGAGTGCCGTCCCGCTTCTTGGGACGATCCGCTCCCGATGTTTGGCTGCGGGCGAGCCCCGAGCCGGGCGGCGGGCAGGAGGCGGCGGGGCTCCGCTCGCTGCCGGAGCTCGTCGGCTTCAGCAAAGTATTTAATTAGCCTCCACAAACTTCTTTTCCTCGCCTGCAGATTATACTGAGTGGAGGGTTGGGAACTATTTTACACCTTGCCACTCACATGTTAATTAATCTCTATCTAACCCTAATTGCAGTTTATTCAAGCACCGCTCAACAGCTCACCCACACAATAAACACTGGGGCTGCTTTTATCCATATTACTCCCCGCTCACACGTTGAGTAATTAACTCCAGTACCAACTAATAGTGCAAACAAATATTTTCTGTAAACGAGATGATTTCGGGCAGGATAAAAGAGGGCTGCGGAGCCGGGGCCGGGAGCTCTCTGCCAGCTTCCCCGCGCCGCCCTCGCCCTTCCCGGGCCGTCGTTCCCCGGTGCTCTCCGGCCCGGCCTCCCTCCCGGCTCTCCGCTCGGCACCCCGCCCTGCCCGGGGCAGCGGGACCCGCAGGCCTCGGGGCTCCCCGGGAGCGAGGAGGAGCCGCGGCGGGGACCCCGAGCGACAGCCCCGGGGCCGCCTCCTTCCCACGGCCCCGGAGGAAGCCCTCGCGGAGCCCCCGCGGAGCCCGGGGCCGGCCCGGGCCGTACCGCTGCTCCTGGCCGCGACGTGCCCGGCTGCCGCATGCCTTGCGCGGCCGAGCTTTGGGATCGCGGTTAAGACCCAAGCATCGAAGCTCAGTATTTTAATTGAAATCGCAGGTTTAGGCACAGCTGGAGGCTGTCTCTATCGATTCGACTTCTGCTGTTCCGGCAAGCGTATTAAAAATGACTGACTTTGATACAGCTGCCCCAGTCACGGTGCCCTGCCCACCGCCGCGCCTTCGCCCTCTTTGCACGGCGAGCTCCGGCCGGTGTCAGCGGCTCCGGGGGGCCGGGGAGGGCCGCACGTCGGCTGGGATGCGGGGTTCGAGCCGCGCTCCACCTCTCCGTGCCGGCTGCTCCCCATCGGAGGCTTCATCCCTCGCCCCGACATTTGGAGGAGGGAAATGGTTTGAGGGTTCTTTTTTTATTTTTTTTTCTTTTTCCTTTTTTTTTTTTTTTTCCCTCAGGGAAAAGCGCCCCGCAAAGCCCTTCGCAACACACACATTTATTTACGGTTACTATTCACAGTCATTATTATTATTATTATTAATCATTATTATTATTATTTCTGCGTCTGCCTCTCGAGAAAAACGACTCCCGGTACCCGGCCCGACAGGGCGGCCCGACTCCGTGCCCAAACCTCTCTGCCTTTCCTCCCCTTTTTAACCCAACGCCAATTTTCACGCTGGGAGCAGCCTCACCCCGCAGCCCCGGCCTCAAACCCTCCTCGGGCGCTGACATCGAAATCCTCCAGCCGCACAGCAACCTAACGAAGGGACCGCGTCCCACCGCCCCCGACGGCCGCCCGGCATCCCGCGGTCCGACCCCTCCCGCACGGCCGTGTTCTGCTCCGCTGGGAGATGACCTGGGATCCTCCTCGTTATTTAACGTGGCAGCTGCTTAAACTCCGCAGCGGAAGCTGCCCGAAGTTGTTAGCGTTACGCTCCGATGTCTTTCCGAAATGGTGGCTTTGATTTCTGCACTGCTTTGCTTTAGGTGTGTATAGACACATACGTGCACGTATGTTTTCAATGCTTTTTTTTCTTTTTTTGACATTTTTCTTTTTATCTTTTTTAATAGCAGAAGGTGAAAGGTGCCGGGGTGAGCTGCCAGCCCAGGCAATTAGAACAGAATCATCGGATCCTAGATTACCCCGAGGTGCAAGGAGCACTGAGTCCAACTCCAGGCCCCACATGGGATGGCCCCAAACCCCGTGGCTGAGCGCAGTGCCCAACCTCCCTGAACTCCAGCAGGTCGGTGCTGTGCCCACTGCCCTGGGAAGCCCCTTCCATGCTCACTGCCCTCTGGTGAAGAACCTTTCCCTAACCCCCACCTGACCCTCCCCTGATGCAGCTCCATGCTGTGCCCTCTTGCCCTGCCGCTATCTCCAGAGAGCAGAGCTCAGCTCCAGCTCTCCTTACAGCCATGAAGGGGCTGCAGGCTGCCACGAGGCCTCCCCTCAGCCCCTGCTTCTCTGGGCTGAATGAACCAAAGGACCTCAGCCACTCCTCATACATTCTTACCTCCAGGCCGTTCCCCATCTCTGTAGCCCTCCACTGGGCTTTCTGTGATCGTTTGATGTCCTTCTTATTTTGTGGTGCCCAAATGGTGCACGGTGATCAAGGTGAGGCCACTCCGTGCAGAGCAGAGCAGTCTTTTAAAACCCACTCAGGGTCCAAATCTGCTCCTGATGTCTTCACCTTATTTTCACGACCAGGTGAAGCAGGGTGAAGCCCATGTCATGTGTACACAGGGCCACATTGCCACTCAAGGGTCACCTTGCCCACGTAGGTTAGATTTATAGCCACTTTGTTTTGTTTTCTTTTTTTGACATACATGTGCCTATTACTTAAATGTATTGATCCTTGATCATTTCTTCC
Source organism: Alectoris magna (assembly GCA_030625065.1). Classification (NCBI taxonomy): domain Eukaryota; kingdom Metazoa; phylum Chordata; class Aves; order Galliformes; family Phasianidae; genus Alectoris; species Alectoris magna. The sequence continues at coordinate 12,488,772 of CM060572.1, forward strand.
TCTTTATCCATCTATAGAGCCTTTGCTTTTCTGCATCATCATTTTGCAGTGCAGTGGGTAAGGATTACCACGTGGATCACTCTGAATTGCTTTTGCTCTTTTTCTTCCTTCCAATCATGGTAGAAAATGTTCCCACTGTGGTATAGTTGTGTTCTGACAAAGTTGGTCAGTTTTCAGCTTTTCACAGATAAGTTTTGGGATTATTCCTGTACTCTCTCTGCAAAATGCAGTCTGTCAGGGAAGATCTTTGGAAAGGTAAATTTATCTGTGGTTTCAGATCTATGGCACATCTTTGCTGTCAGTGCAAGATGTGAAGCTCAAGGAAGAGCTGAGGAGTAGCTAGTAAAAGATCCTTGAATATGAGGATTTACGGAAAATTTCTCCAAGTGTTCATTCTGTGAAATCATACAGCCAGCTCTTGGTTCTCAGTTAGGATGGGGCTACCTTTGCCAGTCAAGAGGCAGCTTCTGAAGTGGCTCCATGGCTTTGTGGTTCCATACCTCTGTATCTTTGTGACTTTGAGACTTTGTGGCGTTGTGTCTGGGTGGCTTTGTGCCAGGTGCAGCAGTGCAGGGCCAAGGGTGGTGCTGGGCTGCAGGGGAGGAGGGCTGTGGTGCTGCTCTCTGAGCAGTGCAGCAGCTGTAGCCTCCAGGCACTGCCCAGGGAAGGCCCAAGGTGTTTATCTGGAGTTCCTTTTGCAGTGCTCAGAGACAGACACTTTAAGGACAAATTAGTGAGGCACCAATGGGGATATCAGGAGAACAAAGGCTGAGCTGGGTGAGGATGCACTTACCTGTTTGTCTGCTTGCCCCTTAGTAACGCAGCACAGTGGAACATTGTGACTAGGTTTTGGGGCTCCGAGTGGGTCCCAGAGCAAGCAGAATGGGATTTTGGGAGCACAGTGGCTGGTTAACTTTGCCAGCGATGGCACAGAAGCACTGGCATTTTTAACCTGTATCTAATTGGAGGAGCTGGTACCCAACCTGCTCCTAAAGCTGCGGCAGCCCCAGTGCAGAGCAATTGGTAAGACACCATGGCACCAACTGCACGTAGACTGCCCTGATGGCAATCAGAGCGGCTTATGTAATTCTAAAAATGGCACCTCCCCACTTGCCACATCCCTTTCTGTGCATGCTGAGAGTCCTGCAGAGCTGCCAAACAGAAGCAGTTGAATGAACTCCTTTCTCTGCTCATTCCTCTTTCCGTAGCTCAGGGAGTGTGAGCCAGAACCTATTCTAGTTTGCTGTCAACAGGAATGGTTACGAACGGCTCAATCCCGACCGGGCTCTGTGCCCCAAATGCTGCCGTGAGGAGTGGCAGCACCGTGGGTGAAGGTCCCTCTGCTGGACTGCTGTGCTCCAGGAGTCAGTGGCATCTTCCCCATGCCAGGAGCTCACCTGGCCAGCGAGGGAAGGAAGAAGATGCTGTAGGGTGGTGGCCACCCTTACTGCTCAGAAGAGCCATTCCCACATTGCAGTAGTGGGTCAGTGCTCTATTTCATCTCTGAAAACTGAAACTGAAACGTGTCCCTTCCCAGTGTTTTGAACTGCAGTACTTTTTCATTCTGAAAGAGTGGGAGCTCTAAAATTTTCTTTTTTTTTTCCTTTTTTTTTTTTTTTTTTTCCCCTTATTTGCTATTTAGGATAAAAGGTGGGAGGAAGTAGAGAAGGAGAATATAATGGGGGGATGGCCTTGTTCTCACTTTCCTACTGAAAACATCTCAGAAAAAGGAGCAAAAAGCAGTGAGAATGGGTAGAAGCCCACTCCTGTTTTGTGTTTCCATTCCTTCCCTTTTTCACTTGAAAGAAGGATGGCCAAAAAAAAAAAAAAAAGAGAGATAAGTGGGACAACCCCCACGTGTTTTGAATTATTCCCTTCTTAATGAGGTAGAAAAACATCTCATTTTCAAAATTCCATGCTTTTCAAAGGAAAAAAAAAACCCAAACCAAACCGAGGGAGAACCTTTCCAAAGCCAATTACAGCTGCCATTCCCGCAGTCATTTTGTGGCTCCCACCCCGGTGTTGTCCAACTGGCCGCACCGTGGGTCATAGTGGTCAATGTCTACGTTTGCCTTTGCTTGGGCTGACGGTGGCTGGGAGGTGGAGCTGTTGCTTTGCAACCCTTCATATCAAGAATCTCTTTTTGTGTCTGTATGATTTCAGCCCCGCAGGATGCGAGCTGAAAGAACCGCTGAAACATTCCCCCCAGCAGCTCAAACTGGAGGTCCAGACCTACTGATTGCAGGAAAGAACTTCGGTGTGTGACCCAAGTATTCCCCAAATGCTCAAGAACACCCACAAATTCCATGAAAATGCCCAGTAATTGATTTATTTGATTTAATTACGAGCCGAGCTTGTGATTTTGGAGTTGGGGGCGGCAGTGGGGCTAGCGATGCTGAACAAAACAATGTAGAGGAACATGGGTGAGCCATCAGCTGTGTGGCACGGAGAGCTGCTCCAGCTCGTAGCACAACGCAGAGCATCACAGTGCCCCGGGGGGATCTCACACTTCTGGTGTCCACGTCCCACAGCCAGGATGGCTCATCCCTCCCTACTGGCTGGTTCCACTGAAGGCAGGTGTGTTGCAGTGAGCTTTAGCCACCCAACAGCCGTCCCTTCCCATCCCCTTCGGGCCGTGTGCTGGCTGACCCGTGTCCCTGCTGAAGGTGGCTGTGGCTCCTGTGCCTATGGGAGGCTCTGACAGCCTGGGTCGGACCCCTGGGGATCAGCCGAACACAGTCCTAAGCAGGACAGCCTTTGTTCCCCCCCAGCTGTCGCGTCCTCCAGGATCTGCAACAAGTCCTCGCCGCGCAGACCCCTCTTGTCAGTCCCCAATCTGATCTGACCACCTGGTTTGTTTTTGAGTCGAGCACTCGAGTCATAACATTTCTGTTTATTTCAACAACTGTATTCCTTGCATAGGAAATGAGCCAAGATGGTCTAAGGCGGGGAGAGCAAAGCATGTCGTGGTTGTAATTGCTTTTGCTCTCCCCATATCAAATTTTACAGTATAATCACAATCTTTTTTTTTTTTTTTTTTACTGCTGGACTCTGTTATTGACTTAATCTTCTTAAGTGCTCCTATTATTCCAGTGATTTCATCGTTGCATGTTGATTTTAATCTTTTGATCTCCATATTAGCTACCGCCTGCAACTAATTTGTTGCTCAGTGTTTTTCTTTGTTTTGACCTGTGAGGCATTTTCCTCATGGCACACAACTCTGCTGGCAGATTGCATATAATCTCTGCACTTTTTTTCTCCCATATTTTGCATAGTTACAACAAATGCAGATTTACAACTTGCAATGGAATATGTGTCTTGGAGAACGGCTGAAGGAAATAGCGCTCTGTGGAACCTCAGTGCACTTGGATAAAGAGAGCGCCGCTGAGCGCAGCTCAATGGAGGGAGGTGTCACACTGGCTTTGTGGCCACACGAGTTCAGAATTGTAATTTGTAATTGTAACTCCTCTTGTAATTCAGTAATTGTAACTTCTCTTATGCAGACTCAGGCATCAGGTAGGTCCTGAAGGCATTGCTGGAGCTAAGAGGGAGGAGGCTGAGCTTTGTGGGTGGTGTGGGGGACTCTCCTCAGCTTGACACTGAGGTGGCCGTGCTGGATGATGGCACCATGGAGAAGTTTTCTGAGCAAAAACTGGTGATGACAGTCGTAGCATTGAACTTCACGAAGCGTGGCGGGTGGAATGTAGCTGCATAGTGTTCTGCTTGGCCATTCCATCAGTGCTTTTTTCCTTGGTGGTTTAACCTGTACTGATTTATTGAGGGCTTTGTTTGCTTTGGCATTTTTTCTTTTTTTAAAGCTTAGAGGAGTAATTTTTGCCTTAGGTTTGCTGTGACTTTTTAAAAAAGAACACGGACTGAACGCTGACAAAATCATCCTTGCTTAGCTGCGTGCCTATTTATGCTTCTGAAACCAAATTGTCTTCTAATATTTTTGACGTTTTGGTCACTGGGGAGGCAGAAAAGCAATTTCTAAGATGCCTATGGGCCAAGAGACATGCTTTACAGCAGAGGGGAAAGAATCTGTTAGTTGCTGAAATATAAAACAAATTGGATGAACAGCTGCTGACACTTGTCAGTCAAATAGTTGATAGCATTTTCAGTCTCCACGCCACATGCTTTAAGTAAGTCTGTCAAAGGATATTTTCGCTGGACTTCTCTGTAAATATGAGAGAAGTTTTGGCCTGATCTATCATTTAAAATTTTGCTGGCAGAGGAATGAAGTTTTCCTCTTTCCCCAAAACTGATTGACATAACTGTACTGGCAGATTCTTCATCGAGGTGCAGTCGTACTGGCAGAAAGTCCTTTGACTGTTGGATCTTGTTCTGTCACAGCGATGGGTTGAAGTGAAACAAGCAGCAGACCTTTGCATTTCCTAGCTGGGTTTGCCAGAGTGCTCCCATCCATCAGCAAAGCCTTAATAGGTTTTAAAGCTGCCCAAGCTGCAGCTTTGCCCTACAGGAGCCAGAGGCCAAACCAAAGCATAACGCATGGCCATGGGGGCTTTAAGCCCAGGCTTACATTGTTCAGACAACACCAACCCAGTTTGGATGCTTCCTTGTTGTGGCCATGTGATCAAGCCTACCATATTCTCTGGGTTATTGCAGAGTCTCTGAGCCGTTGTGCTGGTTTTGAGGACATGTGAAAAGCTGTCACAGGATCCTTTCTGATGACAGAAACCCAGAGATGTGTCCATCACCGCCGTCTCAGGGAAGCACCTGTGTGGAGTGATGCACAGCAGGGAGCAGCTCCTGAAGGCTGCCCCGTGCTCTTCATTCAAAAAACTGAGCAGGGCTCACTGTTTTCAGAGGTGGCAGGTGGAAGTGGGCTGTGTTTTCACCCAATAAATATTTCATGCATTTAAAAAAAAATAGGGGGGGCTGTTCCAGGGCAGAATCAAGCTGCTTCTCTCACTCTGCTCTGTGTGAGCAGAGCTGCAAATTTGGATCTTCCCTGGTGCTTTTTGCTACTGCTCTGTTGACCACCCCAAGTAAGGTCTTCCCATTGCCTTCTTTTGGAGCTGAAGCCATTCATAGGAGTATGTGGGGCAGGAGAAGGAGAGCAAAAAGAGGACACGAGTTTGCATAAGCAAAGCTCAGGAGCTTGGCTTGAGGTGGGCTTCAGGGCATGCTTCAAGGCTCTGAGCATAGAGGTCCGGATAGAATCTTAGAATCATTAAGGTTGGAAAAGACCTCTAAGATCACATAGTCCAACCACCAACCCATTGCCTCTGTGTCCACTAAATCACGTCCCTAACAATAGATCGATAGATACGTCTATAAGGCTGTGGTCCCCAGAGGTAATTCTCCCCTCTGTCTGCATTGTGGGCAAAAATCAGTAAGTGATCTGTTGGGTTATAGTAGGGGTTCATAGCTTCTCTATACTAGTGCATCACATGGCTTATCACATGCAAGTGCTGCTAACTGTGCATGGCCTCCACCTACTAGGAGCAAAGAGCCCGCTGATGGCCCTGTCCGAAGGAGGCGATGCACACAGGTCACCGTGGGCAGGTGGCTGTTGGATGTGTCAGGCATGGTGATCCAGGTGGGGCAGCAGATAACCTCCAGAGCTTTGGGTAAACTCTACCGTTGGAGAAGGACCCAAAACCCAGCACTGTAGGGCTCCACGGCCATCCCAGCCTCATTTGGGACCCAACACATCTCTTCCTGTTGTCTGGGGAGTGTCTGTGACTCCTGGGCACTGGAAGATGCTTGGGTTTGATGCTTCCTTATGCCAGGCAAGATGCTCTCCAGCATATGCCCATTGTTTATTTGTGGGTGGTGAAGTCGTGACCTCATTCCCCAGGGTGGCAACAGGTTGCCACCTGTGGGGGTGAAGGACATCAGCTCTTCTGCTTCTCTCTTGCCTGCTTTTCAATATCAGCTGGGAGTCTGCCTATGTGTCATGTGTTCGTAAATGCCCCGCAGGCTGCTGCCATTGGCTTCTTTAGGAGAAGATACAAACTGAAGCCTATTTGTGTGAGGTAAGTGTCGGGCAAGGCTAATGACCGTGTAATTGTGGGGGCTGTACCACAGCAGACCATCAATTAGACATCCAAAGTCAGGTGACAGGGTGCAGCGTGCAGATAATGGTGGCAACAACTGGGGCGGTGACAGCCAAAATGCCCGCGTACCTTGGGAATACAGCGTGGTCCCACCCTGACCTTTGGGAATAAACTGGGAAACCATCTTCTGAATTAATAAACTGTAAAAACACCCATGAGAAAAGAAAATGCCTTTATTCCGAGAGGTGGGGGCTCTTACATCTCAGCTTGTTATTTCTTTTTTTCTAAGGCAGACATAAAAAGACTCCATAATTTATTCTTAGGACATCTGAATAGTTATTTATTGAGAAGCCACAGTTCTCACACTTTTACAACTGTCGGCTTGTATAAGGCAAAAAAAGCAAGATGGATGATCACTATTTTACACAGAAAGAAAAGCTCTGGAAGGGGGACTGATGGACATGCAGTTACTGCTCAAAATGCAATGTACATGACATATATAAAAACCATTGTTAAACAGAGGAGTTGTAAATTATGGTTACAATCTACTGAAATAAAGATCCAATATATCGTTATAAACACATTTGTATAGTCTAAGGTTGTAATTAAAGTTGTCTTTGTACATACACGGTTATTTGAGATTTAAACAAAAGTGTAACATTTAGAGGAGCAAATGTCAACATAAAGCAACTGCTCTGGACTTGTGATGTGGCATGATATATCCATAATGATAGGATTAATCTGGGGTGGCAATTAGAATGACTAATCCTTTGGGATGTAGCCTTCATGGAGTTAACTGCGTATTGAAGGGAAGAGCCTGGGATATTAACAAGGATGCGGAATGATTCAAACGGCTGTCTGGGTTTGTTTGTTTTCTGGTTTTTAAATGAACAGAGAGAACAAAAAATCATTGGTAATCGCCTCATTTTTCTTTTAAAAACAAAGCTGTTTTTTAAATTTATTTATTAATTTTAAGCAGTTGGCATCCACAGAAGAGAAACAAAGAAATGAAAGGACTCGATTCACTCATCTTCACAACAATTTACCATCAATGTATATACAGTACATTAATGAAGCATTGTTTAATTATAACAGGGACACACCTAGTATGTTTTCTATGTAGTTTTCCATTAACAGTATTAAACAATGGTGCTCCATATTGCTTATGAACATACAGATATGAAATCAGGAAACCAATGAATCGAAGAGAGGTGCTAACCTTATTACCACACAGCTAACATGGCATTTGTATTGGTAAACTTCTCATGGGCATTTAATGCTGACAGAAGAATTCCTAATGTGGCTAACTGAGATATGGACGAGGTACATGCACGGACGCCGGGCCAGCTGCCCTAGTCGTCCTCTTCGTCCTCCTCATCGCTGTCCTTCATGGTGATCCCCTGGAGCCCTCCGCCCTCGCTGACCGACGCCGTGGCCTCCTCTACTGTCAGCCGGTTCCGAATGGTCTCGTAGGTTTTGCTGTTCAAGGTGGAGTCCAGCACGCCTTGCAATCGGAAATCCCGGTATGTTTTCTGAAGAGGAGAGAGGCATGAGGGGAGGAGGAGCCAGCACAGAGCTCAGGCTGCCCCTGGCTCCCCGGCTTTGCCACGGGAGCGAGCCTGTGCCCCTGTGCCCCTGTGTCCCTGTGCCCCTGTGTCCCTGTGCCCCTGTGCCCCTGTGTCCCTGTGCCCCTGTGTCCCTGTGCCCCTGTGCCCCTGTGTCCCTGTGTCCCTGTGCCCCTGTGTCCCGGTGTCCCCGTGTCCCCATGCTTTGCGGCCACCACTCTAAGAGGCTGGGATGGAGCTTTCCACAAGGCATGCTGGGGTCTAAAAGCACGTGGAAGCAGTACAGCGCTACTCAAAGCAACTGTCCATGCTTCCAGATGCATTCAGCTGCCTGTTATTATTATTATAAAGTTATTTTTCTTCACGCAGCACAATACTGACTGCCCATAGCTGCAGACGTGATTACATGTTCCTGGCATGCTCTGCATTAAATAATGTTGCCTACAATGCTGAGTTTAAATAAGCTAAGTCCAGGATAGCAGAGAAAACTGTTCATGTATAAAGACAAGCACACGGCATGCATTCCTCAAATCCCTCTTTCTTCACCTTATTCCGAAGCTGGAGTTGCATTTCCACAGTCAGCTGTACTTCCCTCAATACTGTGGTTAATTTCCTTGCATTTCTATTTATGTTTTAAAACTTCTTGACCCTGTGAGATAAAACTCTGGCCTCTGAGCGCCATTCGTTATGCTCTGTGCTCTGTGTGGAAACTATTTACTGCTATACACTTTCAGAAAGACCTTGGACGTGTTGTAGCTGCTTCTGAGAGTAATATTGGTATAAATAAAGCACAAGGAAGAAAGCCTTCCTCAGCTAGCTGACAAGGAGAAATCACTTGCCTGTGCTGTTGTTTTCAGTTACGAAAAGCACACTAATACTGCTCAGTTTTAATTTATTCATGCCTTCAATGTGTTCACTGCACACGAGACCATAAACATTATAAAATACTAGACAAAAAAAGCATTAGACAGAACCTAAAATGATCAAAAATATATTTACCCCCTTCTGTGATCTTATTATTTCATGTAAACCACTGCGATTTCACACTGCAATAATTACCATTAGCCCAAGACACACACGTACACACACACGTGCACTCAAAGAAAAAAAACGTTACTTTCAGGGTATGTTATCTCACCTTTGGGATCTCTTAAGAGTTGGTTATATACACCCATTGTAAAAGAAACAACTTCAATTAGCTACGAGAGCAATCCTCATTTGCATTCTGATGATAATCACAAGCCATGGGCGGGCTTGTGTGTTTCTAGGAAAACAGTGTTAAAAGAGGTTGGGTTGGATTTAACCCATGTGAGCACTGGAGAGCAGCGGCGTCAGTGTGCTTTTTGTACAGGTAGGGCTAAATAGCACTGTTTTCCCTCTTCTCACGCAAGCAGTTACTCTGAGCTTACTTCCACGCAAGTTTTGCATGCGTGTGCATTTCAAGCTCCTGTTTATCCACCTGATACATTTCTTCATTTTAAGCATCTGAATGAAGGGCTGCATTTTCTACCTGCCACCGCTTCCCTATCAATCAGAACTCACTGCACACACACGCGCCCCTTTCAGCAGCAAGACGCTCACGAAAGCACAGCAGGTGTTACCTTCACTATCCTAATGAGCGTTTTCAGCTGGTAGATGTGCAGCTGCAGGTCCATGCGGTCCGTCAGCCAGGTGCAGACGACGTTCATGGAGCTGGTGTACCATTGCTGCAAGAGAGACAGCACTTCTCCAGCACCCGCGCCCTGCAAGCGAGCACGCAGCGGGACCAACCTTCCCCACCGCCAGCCCGCTAATGGGATGTGACAGACTTCTGGGGGAGACAGGCACCCTCTTTTACACAGATTTTCCATGCACGAGCTTTTAACTTTGAGTAACAACCACAGCAAATCTCACTCGCGGGGGCAGCGGCCACCAGCAACGCTGTGCGGTTTCTGTAATCCTATTTTGCCATTGACTTGACTTGGCAGCAGCAGTGGGAGTTTGGCCCGGTCCAGTTTTTAACCCGTTCCCTGCCCCGGCGAGCACAGCCCTGCCTTTAGGACCACACTCAGGTACTTACCGCTCATGCGTTGCCTCGAGCAGCCCTGGGGAGCTGCAGGGCAGGGGCGTGATGGTGCAGGCATCTATGGGAGCAGCACGGGAAATGCTTTGGTTTTGGCCTCATGGTTATGAAAGATGGCAAAGCAGCAAGCAAATGAGCTTGCTTCAAGCTGCTGAGCTTGCAGGGCCCCTCCAGGGGCTGAAATTTTGCTGCCTGCCTGTGAGAAAAACTTGCAGCTGCGTGGCAGCAGCCTGCCAGCCCTGCAGTGCAGGATGCAGCTCAGTGCCCCACGCGGCAGGGCTGGCACAGCCCTCGAGAGGCAAAAAGCAGGGCCAGGTGTGATGAGGACCACAGCACTTCTCCGTGTACTCAGCACTACAGATGGTTCCCAAACGGGCTGCACCCAGGGACCATCACAGCTCCATGTGCACAGCAGCGGTCCTCTTGTTTACTCTTAGATATGCACAGATCAAAACCCTTTATCTAGAACCAGTTAAAGAGGGAAAAAAAGGATAGATCAAATTATAAAAATCCCAATCAAGCCCCATCCAAGTTAGCTGGCAATGAAGCCTCTTCCTAACTAACCTAAAGCCTTTCATCAGTTTGACTCAGGCATTATTTCCTCCCATCACTGCACCTTTTCTTCACCGTTGGTGCCTGCATGCCACGTGCACGAGCTGACGCAAGGCTGAGCACAGCAAATACAAGCTAGAAGAGCACAGTGCAGCCAAAATGTGGGCTTGGGTTATCAAACTAGAAGACAACACACCCAGCAGTTGCCATCCCCCACCAGGACCTGGCATACTGCATGGGGAAGAGATTTCCCTCTTTATGGTATTTCTTGAGTTGGACTGATTTATCCTTAATGGGTCCCTTCCAACTTGGGCTATTCTGTGATTGATGGCATGGCACTTACTTACACTGTGCCTCATCAGCCCAGAGCTGTACAGTGTAGGAACTGGTGTCTTGTCTGCCACATGGAGCTGAATATATCGTGACAGTGAAAAAACCAGTATTAACCTCCTATTGCTACAAACGCTGTTCTAACAGTACTTCTATTTCTACAGCACCTCTTAATAAAATGGAGGAAATAAAAGGATGGAAGAGCCACCAAAGACATGCCAAGTAGTGATTTCCTGCTGGGCCAGCTTGGGGCTGAGACTTTTGATGGCTCTTCATCTCCAGGATGGGGACCTGGCAGGTGCTGAGAGCACGAATGAAGCTAATTTGGAGAGGAAAGAAGGAGCTCTGCTGGCTGTGGCTGGCTGTCCCTAAGGTCCCGGTGCCAGATGGGGCCTCACTTGTGACATGAAGCTCCGTGCAGCCCTGGAACGGGACAGGGGCAGGTCATTCCACATCTGTCCTGTGCCACACGCACCTGCACAGATGGGGAACAGAACTGAATCCCACCCCGCAGGGGCTCAGCCTCGCACACTGCTCAGCGGCATGAAAGGAGCTCTCCTCAGAGCTGAGTTACTCCAAAGATTTTCTGCTTTGTGAAATAAAGACAAAGTGTAATTCATTGATCTTGATACACAAAACCGTCACGTCACTTCATAGAGCACGCACCAACTGCTGAATTTAAGCCCTGCATATTCATAAAAATAAGTTAGCCCATAAATTAAATGTTCCCTTTAGCTATCACTGGTGTTAATGCGCTACAAGACGCACAAGCCCTCTGATTCATGACTAACCCTCCAAAGAGGATAACATTTGCATATGATTATATTATTAAAAAAAACCACCACAACAACAACAAAGCCAAATGCTCCAGAATGGGAACGAGATCATTTCAGACAAAAGAGTGCAACACCGGTGGGCTCTGATGTCCTCCTGGGACATGGGGCTCCTTGAGGCTTGTCCCCATGCATGAGGTGCAGCAGGCACAGCCCAAATGTGCCCTTCCCACGGGGCTGCAATGCATTCCCAGGCACCAAAGTATAAACGTGTTTCTCAGAACTCACTGTGGCTCGTAAAGAGTGATGCTCCCATGCATCCACGGAGCCCAACTTCAGCCCACAGCCGCCCACCCTGTTACAGACGATATCTGCCATCCCCACAGATAACCTGCACTCAGCCCAGGGGGCGCAGGGTGAAGGATGGCTCCTGGGTAACAGCAGAGGAAATGCAAACAAACGCCCTTAGGATGGCACCAGAGCCTGGTCACAGCAAGCAGATGTCCCCTTTGCACGGCCAGGAATGTAACCCTGCTCTGAGGTTAGCCCCTCCTGTTCACAGCAGCCCTTATGGCCAGGTGCACTGTGGCAGCTGGGACGCTCCAGGCCAACAGCAGAAGCAGTGCGGGGCTGTGAGCGCTGCCTGTGCATCCCAACCTGCCCGAGCCATCGGCTCGCTGTTTTTTCCTTCTTCTTTTTGGAATGCAAATGCATGATCAATAAGTTGCCGAAATAGCAAGCTTGTCTCTGAATATATAAATGGCAAAAATTGATATGAATAAATCTGCAAGTAGCACGCTGAGCGTGGCACATTTCATCAAAAAAAAAAGAACCCCGTGCTGGGCTCCTGCTTTCCGGGAGGTGGTGTCATTACACATAGCCGGGAACATCTGCAAGCCCCCGTTCTCTTTGGTGCGAGCTGAATGGAAGCATGACCTCCTGTTCCTTGCCATGAACCTTGAGTTCACACTCATATTTTACATGTTACAGGAAGCCGCAGCTCACCCCAGGGGTGCGGCAAACAGAATCTCGTAAGCCAGATGCAACACTGCTTCTTAAGGCACCTGAAGGAGCTGTATTCTCCATTCAAAAGCTTACATACTAGTAGCTTAAGGTCACTTCAGCTTTTGTAAAGAGCGGGACAAAACCAGGAATGCTTATAGGGCTGGGCTGTCAGCAGGGTAGCAGAGGGATTACAAGGAACCTGTGACTCTGCCTCTTTCTGCCTTTACTGGTAGTTTTTTTGTGTGTGAACAAGTGCCATACAACAGATTGAGGCTGGTATAAAGGCCTGGGACTGTGCAAGAGCACCCCGCTGAGCCTCAGCTGTGCTTGCAATTAGCAATAGGCATGAAATGATTATTGTTGTGGTGGCTGATGGCAATCTGAAGTGACAAGTTTTATGGGGGAAGTTGTAGTGGGGATGTTCAGCAAGTTTCTGCAAACCATTAATCGAAGGCTGCAACACAGTGTAGTCAAAGCTATTTTATGTCATTGCAAAGGTCTCACAAGGATGCTGAAAGAATATTTTTCTGCTCCCAGTGCCTCGGAATGGAGTTTTTCTAGGTCAGGGATTCTTTACTGCCCTATTTAGTGTCAAAAATACCCATTTGCCTCAAATTAGCAGAAAGCTTGTAGTTAAGGGCTAGAGATTAGGCATACAAAATTACTCAGCAGGTGACTGCTGGGTGGATTTGGGGGTTGAGAAGTCTTTAAAACTGACTACGAGACATTATATACTTCCGACAAAAGAACATAGTAATCCTACCTGCTTGCTTTAACCACTGTTGTTTGTCTATTATTATGTGCTTTAATGCTCATAAGAGCAAAACTACTGGTGATACTACTCAATTACCATAGTAACTCTCCCCTATGACCTCTCATTTCAGTACTCGCTTTCCAACCAGAACCAATCCAAGCAGGGCAAATCTATTTAAAACTGTGACACACACGGCACAAGGAAACCCCGAACGCCGGCTGGCTCCTCTCTTTGTCTGAGACACCGGCTTGTTTTGCAATGCTGAAGGGCAGCTTTGAAATGAAGCCTTGAATTCAAGGTGTTCCAGGGGTACGGCAAGGGGAGGAGAGAGCAACGCTGGGTCTCATTTCCCAAAGGAAGATCAATTCTGCTCTCAAAGCAACTGGATCAGCCAGGAAAAAAAATATATAGATTAAGTTCCCAACTCCTTCTCCTCGCGCCTGATGTTTGCATCCATCCAATGGGCCAGCAGCTTGGCTGACTTACAGCTGGCAGTCCAGGACAGCTGACCAACCGTGTGCACCCACAGCCCAGGCTGCTCAATGGCAGTGGTGGAAGGACCATGCACATCCCTCTGGGCTTGTGTGACTACTGGGGCATTCCTCTCCATACTTCTTCAGTGGCTTTTTGGCTGTTGGTCCCACTCAGTCACTGCAATGCTAAAAACTTGGTGATGACAGCAAGCAAGAAGTGCAGAGACTCGCAGCCAACAGAGTTTCCTACTCTTTTCTTTATAAAAGGAAAGTTTCTGGGAAGCTGTAACACACACTGCAGTGAAGACAACCTGGGTTTGAGAACCTGCTCCAAAACCTGCTGTGATGCTGCCAGGTTGGAGCGGTGGCTGGTCCAACACTCTGTCTTGTCCCAGCCCTGCACTAACGAGGTTGGAGAGGTGGTGCCACCACACACGTAGCTCTCACCCTCCCATATTGGCTCAGGGATGGCACAGATAGAACACAGACCTGCCCGCACAGCAGTCTCCATTACACTTGTTCATAAACTTCTCTGTCCCATCCCTGGAGGTGCTCAAGGCCATGGATGGGGCCCTGGGCAGCCTGAGCTGGTGAGGGGCATCCAGCCCACGGCACAGGGTTGGAGCTGGGTGGGCTTTAAGGTCCCTTCCAACCCAAGCCATTCCATGATTCTGTGATTCTCTTCCCTCTACTCAACAAAAATCATTCTCTGTGCATAATCGCATGCTGTTGGCAAGGGGTTCCCTGAACCCACTCCTCCAGGTCAACATTTTGGCCACAGAACCTCCTCCAGCACACAGAATCAAACCCACCTTGCCCCAAAGCATCCTGGCTTTGAGGCCACGGGCAGCACCATGAACAAAGGGGTGACAGTGCTGCCATGCAGTTCAACCACGTCATGCAAGACGAAGGCTTGGGGACCCTGCAGGATGCTGTGGGTGTGCCCAGAACCCCGGAGCAGCGCTGTTGGCCTGGCACGACCGTGGGGCCATGAGCACACAGCCAACAGAAACCACGCAATGAGTTAATATCACAGGCATTGATCAGCTAGTCTTACAATTAATGCTTCCAATAAAAAAAAAAAAAAGAAAAAAAAAAAAAAAAAAGAAAAAAAGCTCCCCCTTTTTTATTCAACAGAATAAGAAATTAAACACTTGTGGGCTCATTCTAAAGAATGAATGAAATTGAATAAGCTACCTAGCACTTGAGATTCCCAGCGAGTGCTTGAATAGAGCAAACCTCCTGAGTTGAATGGATTGCCTTTTGGGACCAATTTGTCTCTTTTCACTCTTTATTCCTCCTTTTTTGCTGACAGATGTACAAAGGCGGAACTGCGCTGTGCAGCTTAGCTACATGCACCCACAGCAGCTGTCACTTTTGTCGAGCAAGTTAATCAAGCAAATGCCACCATATCCCACTTTCTATAAGGAACAACATGTTATAGACAGTAGTCTTGGGAGACGGGGAGGGAGAGAGACTTTATTTTAACTTTGAGGAGCTGGGATTTTTTTTTCCCCTCTGTGTTAAAAAAAAAAAAAAGGAAAAAGGGGGGAAAAAAAAAGCAAGCAGCCAAAGCCGGCAGCACAAGCTGACACTTTTGTTTCCCTGCAGAACAAATATTTAATATGATTTTAGCTCTAATTTGTACCGCAAGGAGGGCCGTCCGCTTTTAATTAAATTTCAGGGACTTAAGGGACGCGGTTAGAAAAGGAATGGAAGCTTTTTGTTTGCGTTAGCGCTTGTTGATAATCATATATTGATTGTCCATCGCTAAGCCAAAAAGATTAGTGTAGTAAATACTATTATCTGAATGCCACAAGTGAAGTGCTCGCTTCCCTTCCCCGCTACTCCCTTTGTGAGGCGGTTTGAATCACTGGTTGTTATTTATACGTTTTCTTTGATAAAACCAACTTGTGTGGCTGATTTTTTTAAGCCCTGCCTCATTAAGTGCATAATGGCATTTACGTGTGGGGCTCGCCGCTTTTTAGCCTTTCAGGCTTAAGCTGATATTCCTCTCTCACAACCGTGTTTCAAAACTTCTGATGTTCACCAACAATTGGATACGCACCAATATTGTATGGATCAGATGCTCTCTCGCTATTGCCAAAGACCACGAAACAACACAACGGGATCTGCAAAGAGGAACCCGAGAGCTCCCTTCCTGCTGCTCACCAGGCAGATCCTCGGGTCGCTTTTCCATCGCACGGGATTCCTTATGTGCACACACTCTTTAGGTACGTGAAACCACACCGAAGGGTAACGTCTTTGATATAGCTCTACAGAACACAAATGCAAAGCGCTGAGGGGTCTCTGGGCAGCCCTCTTTGGTATCAGAAAGGTACTTTTCCCTCGAATTCATCTCTCTTTTCTTGCAGGAGATAAATCTACATTTTGGTAACAGGCGGCGTTGTGCAAACTGAACTTCACACAGGTGAGAGTTTGGGATGTGAGAACCCCCCCGGCCCCATCCCCTGCTCTCACAGTGCTCAGGGGTATTGGGGCAGCTGGTCCTCACGGGAGCAGTGCGCCTCCCGATGCTGAGCCAAAGCTCTATTAATCTCCACATTCAATCCATAGAGCTCGAGTAAAGCGCCAACCAGTTGATAAAAATCCCTAGAAACCTCAAAATCCTTTTTTTTTTTTTCCTTTTTAAAATAGTATTTCTTCTCTAAAAACCTCACGCCTGTGCCTGGGGTCCCCCCATCACAAGCACACTAAATAAGCAGCCATACACCTCTTCCAACCCTACAGACCCCCGTCTGCCCCAACACCTCTATGCATCCCCATGACACCACTGCTGTGGGTGCAGGGCTGCAGTTCCCACTGCCTTTCCCTCTATGCCCTACCCTTTAACAGGGAGATTTCATTCACACTGACGATGCAGCTATACGAGGGAGTTATTATTTGATTAATTAGTATTATTTAATAATGTCACAGTCCCAGCATTGCATAATAGGGTTAAGCTGCTAGCCAGAGCAACTCATCATCTGTCTAGGATGCAAATGGCATCACCGAATTTCATTATTATTTTTTTTTCCCTTTCTTCCCAAAAATAAACCACGCACACGCACACACACACACAGAAACACACTTTGCATGGTGTAAGAGCTCTGCCTTCAAACAGAGAGATTCAGAATGAAAGCAGAGCCGGGCGCCCCGACTGGCACTGCCCCTGGGGTGACCATGGGCTCCAGGTCAGTGGTGGTTTCTGAGGATGGGGCAGCTATAGGGTGGGCGCTCAGCACACAGCTCCTAAATGAAAGAGCTCCTGCACGGAAGCAGCTAAAGCAACACACAACCACTTCTGTACCGATCGCCTGTTCTCAAACACTTTTTTTTTTTAACCTCTAAAATATTCCCTGCTTATTTCCATTTTTTTTTTTTTTTTTCAAAAAAGAAATGAAGTTGACATGCTAAAATCTGAGCTCCTATATAAGGAAGCTGGGTATAACACCGTATCCACACAGTGCGCTGCTTTTTCCTGTCCCGATCGCAGGGCCTCACTGATGCAATGCAATCCTGATGCAAGGCTGATCGATGAGGTGCAGCCCAGCAATGCACGCTAAGGAATGTTTTAATTACACTTGTTATTAGATTGAATTGGAAACCATCCCGAAATGGGCTGCGGGGAAACGAAGCTGAACCCACCACAGCCTACACACTCTCCCAGGCAGCTCCGGGCTCCTTGCCTTTAGTGCACCTCTTGCCCTACTCCTGTTGGGGCCGCTCACTGCTATGGGGGAGCACGCAATCCCACACCCCGAAACAAACACTGCCCTCAAAGTGCCGCACGGATCAGGGCAGCACTGACCTTGGAGCAACAGAGCAATCAGGCTGCCTGCTTAGAATGATTAATGGAAAATCTCCTCTGGAAAAGAAATCAAATTAACTGTCTTCAACCAAATGTCTACTGGAACATGAAAAGCTGTTCTGATAAAGACATTTAGGAGGAAAAAAACCCTTATGAGCATGTAAAATCCAGTGACAGATCTAGGACTTATTTTATTAAGAGTCTCCCTAAAATAAATTAAACAGAGCCTACTTAAATGAACACTCCATGGGAGGACAAGGGCCATCAGTGCAAATAGATGCAAGGCCGCTCTCTGCACGTGCCCATCGAGCTCCGGGGTGGGAATGGGATGGGACAGGACTCTCATCCAGGTGTACGGGATGGAAAGGGCTCCTGAAGGAAAGGGCCCATCCTCCAGCAAAGTGGATTTGTCTCCATATGAATAATGGACATCACCATTATGTCCCTTTCTCTCCCAGTGGTGCAGGCATGGATCCAAGGCAGTGTCCCGGGCTCTGCAGATCCACGGGGGACAAAAAGCACACATGGTAGGCACGACTCATTCTTGGGGGAAAAAAAGACAGGCAAAAAGCAATGCAGAAGAAACAGCTCAGTGGAGGCCATATCAGGACAGGAGTGGGAGAGAGTCTGTGCCCTAATGAGCAGTCTTGCTGCGTGGGAGGGAGCGGGATGCTGCCTGTCCTGGGGAACACACTGCGCGCAGCTGCAGGCAGCAATGGGATGAGAGCTGAGCCCTGCATCCGTTCTTCCCTGATCCCGCAACCCGAACTCCTATGAGTAATTTAACGCACCACGAGTAGCGGCACTGACTCACGGCCTGACTGCTGGGTGAGAGATGGGAGGGGAAGGGGGGTGAGGAGGGCTCTGTTCTGGCATTTGGTTGCACTGCGTATGGCTGACTGGGAAGAAATGCCATGGTCCTGCAAGCACTGCTCGAAGGAGCTGCCAGCATCCAAGAGGGAACTGCGCATCCAAGCAGGAACCATGCTGAAGTCCAGAGCTCTGATTTTAGGAAGACTCGCACAGTTCCCTGCATCCTTCCTGTTCACCACCCCTGGCACTCAGCAGCCAGCTCCCAGCAGACAGTCCTGAGCTGCGGCATCAGCCAGGCGCTACTGCTGTGGGAAAGCAAGCTGGCTGGGAAAGCAAGCGCTCTTCCTCAGGAGGTGTGACACCAGGACAGCACTGCTGCCTGCAGAACCACAGAGCCCCTGCCTAAGCCCTGGGGATGGACCCTGGCCTGAGCCTGAGGCTGCTCCCCTGCTGGCCCTGTCTGGTCCCTCCTTTGTTGCTGCAGAGGACTTTAGTGACTGTCCCTTCTGCGCTGTGCTGGGCACAGGGCTGAGTGAGGCCCAGACTCTGCTGATGCAGGGGGGGCTCACGCTCATGTCTCACGGGAAATGCTCTGGTGCCACAGACCTTCCAGCAAGCAGAACACGGTGACAGTGAAGTGGTAGAAGTGCCTCTGCACGGGGCAGCGCTGCCGCCTCCCACACGGTATCACTATGTGATTAAGTGCTTACCAGACTTTTTGGTAAAGGCAACCTTCCTGATCTGATAACTGCCAAGGACAAGCCAAATATGTGGGGTCAATCCATGCACACTTAATCCCCAGAAGGCAGATTAAGTGTATAATTGACCCATATAATCCACGTATCATCTCCAGTGAAATGTTTTCCATGTCCGGTTTAGGCAGACGTGGGCCCATAAGAAAGCTATCAGAGGCACAGAATTACCATGGCAGTGGATTTCATCAAAGTCGGAGATGGCTTTTTAATCACTGATCTCAGGGACTGCTAGATTTAAGCAGATGAAGCGGCGCTAAGCATATCTGCCTTAATCCTTATCTTCTCCTCAGGCTGGTGTCTTCAAGAAGTACAAGGAGGAAAAAAAGAAATTAATTTTTTTTTTTTAGGTCCTCGCAATCTTAGGAGCTTCTCTTGGTGTTTTGATCTCTCATATCAAAAGCATGTTTTTGTTGTTGGTTTTTTTTTTTTTGTTTTTTTTTTTTTTGTTTTTGGTAAGATATTGCATTAATCATCAGAGAGAAAAATGCCATCTGCGCTATTTAGAGACTGCGGCGGGATGCTGGAAGTGGAGGATGGCGGGCGGCTCGCCGGCGCTCGGAGCCTTTTGTCTACGTGATGCTCACCCGCGGCCGGGCAGGGAGTGCTCCTGCTCTGTGTCACAGCTGTGTGTACCAACTGATGAGGTTGGCACCCACACCATCTACTTTTCAGCCGTTCACCCTCTGCAGCGCATACACTCCGGTGGGTTGAAATCTGTGTTGTGTGTACCTAAAGGCGCACACACGTGCACGTATATAAGCAACTTCCACTACAGCACAGCCCTTGCAAGCACGACTCCTGCTGCCTTCAGAGAAAACCGTGGGTGCATAAACTCCAATCCTACGGAACGTGAGTGACCAGAGCCAAAGGGGAGCTGAATTCCGTGACTGATCAAAGACTCCAAATCACCCTTAAACACCCCCATTCTGCAGCTCAGTCCCCATCTCTCTGGGAAAAAGGATGCAGTTTAGGACTCTCCATCAGCACCAAACAGAGTTTGAGATCTCTCTGTGCTGCCGCAAAGCATCGCAACGGCTCGCTCCCAAAGCACACAGAACCTCGTGGAAGGGCTGCATTGCCACAGTTCTATTCTTAAACTCCTCTGCTACCAGTGCTCTGTACCAACGGGGCCTTATTACTGTGTTTTAGCTTTAAATGTTATCAAATTAGTGAGCCAGGCCAAGTAAATAAGTCATGTTACTCTGCAGTAAACAGCACTGCCAAAAAGCTAGTTAGGTTTTGATTACCAGCAGAACTCCACGATCAATCTGTTCGTTCAATGATCCCAAGAATACAGATTTTTAAAATTAAGACGATGACTCTATTTTGGGGGAAAAAACCCCACCCAACCCTGACTAATTTGCAGAATGAAGAGGATTAATGCACAGACCACACAGAAATATTGCAATAATCTCCCACAAACGGCAATATTCCCTGAACAGTACAGTCCCGTACTGCAGTACAGAGGGAGTGGTGAAGGGAGAGTTGGCTTTGGAGCTAAGAAATGGTATAAAATGCCCAAAGTGATGAATGAACCCAGCTCGTGTTGGGGGATGGCACTGTGCAGCCTCTGCTAAGGGGAGAAAACAAAGAGGGAAATGAATGGAAACGCTGGATAGGGCTGCGGGGAAATGGGGCAACCTCACACAGTCGCAAGAACAACACAGGGCTGCAAACACCACTGAGCGTGCAGGAGGCAACCTCGCACCATGCAACGCTGCTCTTCCACTGCTCAAAGCCAAAAAGAAACCCACCCTAAACAAAAAAAAAACTCCATAGGTCTTTTTTTAATGGCACAGAAAAACAACTGAGCCCTATACTGCAGTCAGAGGGGTTTACCTGCCACTGGCCCCGCACTGCTGCCTGGCGGCCCAAAGCAGGGCTCACCTGGCTGGAGCCAGCACTGAGCTGGCTGATGAGACAGCCTCCAATGTGCTAATAATCTCACTGCTCAGAGGAACCCCCACACTAAGAGCACTGCTCCACAGCTGCACCGGAGGGAGCGAGAACAAAACCAGACCCAAGTCCAATTCAGCACCACAAAGACCATTTGTGGCTATCCCTCTATCTTAAGAAAAAGACAGCTCATACCTACCGCTGCTTTGGGAAACAGGACCAGCAGAGCCTGAGGACCCTTTGTTTGTGCCGGGCTCCTCACTAGCTGTGTCCCCTCCCTCCGTGCCAACCTCAGCCCCCAGCACATCGTGTGGGTACAACATGTAGCACCGTGTCCCACCTTGAGGTTACCGCCCTCCAAAGGGAGCAGGGAGACTCGTGGGAAGAAGAGAAGGAAGGAAAGGTTTTGCACTTCTTGCTTTCCACCAAGGTAGCTGCTCTTTTTTTTTGTTGTCACTGTTAATTTGTTTAAAACACGGCTTGGTAAAACTAAGTACGAACGGATCAAACTGAAATCAATATTTGTGCTAATTACAGCTTTTGGAAAATTGGAAATAATGGCCCAAAGGGTATAAACACACCAACTGTGAATCATAGGGAAACGATGAGGGAAAAGGCAGTGTGGGCATTGAAAAGAACAGTCCAGATGAGCTCTGGAAATCTAACTGCTCGTGGAATGCATTTCCCCACAAGCGAGCAGTGCACTCGCAGGCCTGCTGCAGATGGAAGCGACAGGCTTTTGTTTTTGTGGTTTGTTTTTTTCCTCCCCGTGCCTGCTCGATGGGCTGTGCTCTGCGCGGGGCCGGCAGCAGCGGTGTGCTCTGTGCATGAATGAGGCGTTCTCAGTGGATATGGGTCATGCTAGTAGATGTACACAGTAAGATTATTTGACTCTAATTCATGCCACTTGATATAATGTGATAAAACATTTGACATGAGAGATAAGTTCCATTTTAATCCAGGAGGGCACAGGGGAAAGAAAGAGGGGGAATTAAGAAGGAGGAAGAGGTTTCCAAGGGAAAGAAAATGCGCAGAGAGAGAGAAATCGAGTAAAGGAGGAGGTTGGCTGGAAGGAAAGCAGCTTTCCCTACACACTGAGGAAGCAAACGAGCGAGTAGAGAAAGCAAGTCAGATTGTTACAGTGCCAGAGCTGGGAGCTGGAGATGGCACTGCTGAGAGAGGGGAGGGAGGAGAGGGGAACAGAAGCTGCTTCGAACAGAAATCGCTGTATGGACAAATACCCTAGAGGAGACCGAGACACTAATGCTACAGGCTGGCCATTAGCAGAAAACCTTTGCTATAGAACAGCTACGAGGACAGAAAGGCTGTAACACAACAGTAGCAGCAGAAACATACATTGGTTAACATGCATCCAAACCCAAAACAAATGGGCATCACAGGTCACTGTTCTCTCACAGGCCAATGCATTTATCCCGTGCAATAAGGAAAAATCCCAAACATCTGGGTCGGCCTCCTGCTATGCTGCTGAGACCACAGAAACTGTGTCTGAACCTGATCTTTGTGTCAGGCACCACATCACGGAGCTCCACAATGTCCACTCCAAACCAGCAGTGTGCTGGTTACCTTTGTAAATGAAAATTTGGTACACAGGATTTGCTGTCAGTTTTGGAGAGCCCGTCAGTGGCAGACACTGTGAGTTGTGCACAGGAGATAGATGGTCCTCCGCAAATGAGCTCCAATTTTCACACTGAGAACAATGACCGAAATGTGCCGTTACAGAGAGATTTTCCACAAGCTTAAATATAGTCAGGGCTCTCTTAGAAGATGCTGTTCCCTTGAAATCCAGGCACAGACAGACCAAGACACAGTACATTAGAGTAGAGATTTAAAGCAGGCAGAGAGCAGATACGAGCCTTAGTCAGAAAGAAAGGAAAGATTTCTTTATTTTTTAAAGCTATAACCAATAAATTTTCTCAAAATGTGACTTATCCTCCTGTCTTATTTTGTCACATTTTGGGTCTCTCCTGCTTGGTGTCCAAGGAGGAGAAGGCATTTACTTACATCAAATAACCTTTCTATATACATCTCCTCATTGACCTTATCACGCAGGACATCCTGAGAGTGGCGGACAAATGTCACATAGGCATCAGCAACATCCATCCCCGGCTTCTGCATGGGGAGAGAAGAGAGAGAGAGAGGAAACCATGAATACATCACAGGAGCAGATCCTCCACATACCCTCAGCACTGCCTCTCTTCCTCCGTCTCTCTCCTGCCATCCTTGTGCAATTCACCCCTTCCTTACCTGCTGTGATGGGGACGGGGACAGCGTGCCCATGCCCAGCACAGAGCCGTGCAATGACACCAGACAGGGATAAGAGCATTTCCCTAAGGAAAATGGGAACTGAGGCCAGTAGAGGGGAAAATACTTTAAAAAAACCCAATAATCCTGAGTTCACATTGCTCGATGTATTGAAATCCAACTTACCTCAAAGGAAAGCCATTAAAATGCTGTAACACGACTCATTACAAGAGCTGCCACAAAATCTTAAATTTCCATGGCACACTGTAAGTTTGTTAATAAGTAGTGTCATTAGTTGCCATTACTGTGATTTACCTCAGATCACAGAGTATCATTTCTCTGCAAGATACGATTGTCAGCCGCTGCAAATTGAAGTTAGTTAACACATCTGTGTAATTTCCAGGGTGAAAATGAGGACAGTTTGGAAAGCAGTAGGAAGGGAGTTTTTCAATACAAAGCAAACAATTATCAAGCGAAGGGCCAGCGCTGGGCCCTTGGGAAGCTAGTAACATTTCTTAACACCTACTGAAACAATGACAAGGTATTAATTTGAAAAACAATGAGGACAAACAAATGTGGCAGTAGTCAAGTGTTACACTTTCAGGCAATTTTCAGCAGGCTGATCGTGCAAGGTGGCACTGAAGGCATTGCTTTGTGTCGGGCAATAGCAGCAGTGCCTGCCGAGCCAGATTTAACCGGTGCGTATCTGCTCAACCACGCCGTTTCCCCTCTTTCCCCTACAACAGGGACCTGAAGCAGCACGGCAGCGCTGGCTGGCGGTGGGGTGGGAGTTGTGTGGGGCTGGCTGCTGATTTTGTCAGAACCAGTGTAAACATTCGAGTGAGCAAGTGGGAGAGAACCGCCATCGGTGTGGGAGAGACCACATGGACTCGACATCATCTCCTATGTTGGGTGCCCCAAAGGAACAGTTCTATGCTCAGACTCGTGGTGACTAATATTAAAATGCGCTTGAGTGACAAGGAGTGTCAAATAAAGAATCTCCACATTTGCTAGGACATGAAACATGAATTCTGGGCCCCTCCCTCCAATGCTCTCAGTAACTTGTTTTTGCTGCACAAAGAGAACAAGATGCAGATCTCTGCGCTGGGATATCTCAAAGCAAACCAGAGCTCTTGGTGTTCCAGAGCTTTTCTTCTCCATGCTGGACTAAAGGTGGAGTCATTTCACTGGAAAAATCTATCTATCTTGGCAGGAAGAGTGCAAAAGATGCAGCCCTAGATGCACAATAAATTTGTCACATTATCATATGGGAACATGAGCATCCACAGGAGGATGCCTGCCCATGCAGGCCACCAAACTCAACTGAGTCACTCCTGATGTGTGCCGACCAGACGGACTGAATGCAGGATTTGTGTGCTATATTAAGGACGGATCTTTTTCATTTGTAATCACCCCTCTGCCTACAACGTAACAGTAACCCCCTATTCCATCCAACATACACAAGTGTTACTTCAACTCCATTTAAATGCTTGTTTCTGGCAGGTTCAGTGCTCCAAGAACATTAAGGTCTCTTTGCCTTATGAATCAAGGTCTAATTAGAGCTGACGATATATAATTTTTCTATCCCAATTACAGAAGAAAAGTAAAAAATGATTTTCATTAACAATTTCCCGAACACATGCTGCTAGTTCACCACCATTTCCCAAAAGTAATAATAGAGCCGTTTTTTTTCTTTCTAAAAGAGAGAAATAAACCAACAATTAGAAGAACAAAAATAAAATAGATTAGCTAATGTGTTAGACATGTGTTGGCTCAGTTCTAACATGTCTGGACCTTTTTGTTTGGAAATTGTTCTGTATTTGCACAAGTCCAAATGAAGAATTAACAGAATGCACCGCTCCAGTTTTTATTTTCAACTATTTCCTTCTCTTTTGATTTTTAATGTGATTCAAGCCAAACGCATAATGGTGGTACCTTTTGGACACCATCTGCAAAGGAGTGCCTAAAGAGCCTCACAGGTCTCTGTACGAGGGTAAGTGGAGACGTTCTTTTCAGTTCAAATGTTAGAAGTGTGAGGGCCGATGGTTCAATCTCGGCTGTTAATGTGCAATGTGGGTTGCTACACATGCCATAAAACAAAGCACGAAGCAAATTACTATACAAGTTGTTTAAATTGTGCTTACGGGTACATCCACGTATTTGGAAGCAGCCTTCACCTGTAAAAGGAACAAGAACAGAGTCACCATCAGTATGTTTTCAGGCTTTTCCTTTGAACTGCTGCAATGCAATGCAGTGCTGAGTAGGGGAAAAAGGATGTCAAAAAGTATGTTTCCCACCTAAAATAATAGGGAAGAGTCGTGTTTTTGTCATTGTTTGGGACATGTACCTTCACTGCTCGACAGGCTCTAATAGCAACAGATGACTGTGGGCGTTGAGCTTCTCCCTCCTCTCCTTAAGCGAGCAGCAGAAGATGGGGTTCACCAGGACACACTGTTACTGCCTGGAGTGGCCTCGTTCCACTCAGCGCCATGTATCACACCGAGCAGTGACTGTCCCCATGGGAGCTGTGCCCAAGGGTGGCCCCAATTTCTCTTTGCAGGGTGGCACAGCCATGGGCTCCAACACAAGCACTGTGCCCTCACGCATCCCACCTTGCAACTGGGGTGCTTTGGGACCAAAACAGCACCCTAAAGACTCTCAGCCTCCTGATCACTGTCGGCAGCATGAGGATACCCAGTGACCTTTTTTCTCCCCTTTTTAAATATGCTATGTTTTCTGGAGGGTACCACAGGGAGAATCCTGCACTCTGAGGTGTCCTCGTGAGCCTTTCAGACCCCAGATGCGGTTGCCTGCTGCCTGGCACACGTGGCAGGGTGGCCCTAAAGGCCGGGTCCAACTTTTCCAACTGAGCAGCTCCCAGCTGGCCAGAGAGACCCTTTCACCACTGCAGCATAAGGCACCGTGTCTAGAAAGTGTCTAGCTGGGATTTTCCACAACACTTCTGCTTTTAATTAGGGTAAGCGTTGCCGGCCATCTTTGTTTGGGTGTAAAAGCTCACCTGCTTTTAAATATTTCTAAAGCTACCATTAAAACAGCCTAAATATAACACGCACACAGTTGCATCTTGGGATGAATAAATTATGTGTCCCGAATGAGAGAATGAATGTATGTGTGAGACAGAATGTGAGAGTGGGTGGAAGTACTCATATGGTGTGTGTGGGGGGTGCATAATTAAGCACAATGAGGCGATACAAAAGACCAGACTGGTGGTAATTACTGAGGTGAACGCTGCAAGCACTCGCAGTGCCCGGGCAGCAGGTGCAGGGAGGGCAGGAGGGGCTATGGGGCCATCCCCAGTGCTGGCTCCTGGGGGCAGAGAGGGCTGGAGGGGTATGGGGCGAGTCCCAGCCATGTGTTGCCAAGCAAGTGGCAAAACAGGGAGCCGGTGGTTTTCTAGAAAAGGGTAGATGTGGCACTAGAGATATGGTTTAGTGGACACGGTAATGATGGGTTGATGGTTGGACTGTCTGATCTTAGAGGTCTTTGCCAACCTTCATGATTCTGTGACTCTATAAAACTTGTGCCAAGCGCTGGCTCCCTGAGAAGAGGCGATGCTCATCTCACTCACAGGTATGCCTGATCCCAGCAGCTGCCTGGGCACCTGGCCCTAGAGCTGCATTTATCCCTACTGCTCCCTCGTGGGGCAGCCAGGGGAAACCTGGATCGGAGCGCTGCTGGGCCCAGCCCAGTGCCACCGCCTCTCCTTCCCCCAAGCCAAGAGGCAGCAAGAATAGCTCAGGCAGCTTCCTGCCATCCCCCCCTCCACCCACAACAAAACTGAGCTTCTTCTCCTGCCCACTCCCCTTTAATCAGAATAATTACTTGTTTTTCTTTGAACTCAGATTTGGCTACATTCAGTGAGATTTCCAAACTGCCGGATGTTGTGTGATTTTTGCTAGGCTGCCGTTTTTCACAAATGATGTGACTTTGCCATGAAACGTCTCAGTTTACCATACAATTTTTGTGCAGAACAAAAATAAGATCTTTTACTTCTGTCTCCCTCGGGTAATATGCAGTCTTTAGTTTTAATTACCGTAGGTGTAATTCTCTGCCTACGGAGGCCATCCAGATTAAAGGGAATTTTAGCAGCTGTCATTCCTGTGACTCAGTGGAGCTTCACATGCAGACACCCATCCAGGGCCTGGGCTGCTGCTGAGATGCACTTGAATGTAGCAACACACAGAAATAAAATTAAGAAAAAAAAAAATCTGGCCAAATTTAGAAGGGTATTTTCCCCTCAAAGTGCTCCGCAAGGGGAAGTGGCTAGTGAGAATTTATTAGGACAACAGATGCATTAATTTTATCTCGAATTTCGAGGCAAGAATTGGAAATGAGGAGAGCCTACTAGGTGATAAAACTGTCTGTCACAAGACCCCTGGTTACATGCCACTTGCCGAGAGCCTGGAAAACACGCGCTGAAAGAAGTCAGGAGAAGGGGGTGGGAGTCTAATGCTTCCTAGATCTCAGCGGCTTGGACCATAACACTTTGTTGTATTTGTTCAGACAGGGAAAACGTGGGAGGTGGTGCAATCATGCTGTAACAAGAGAGAATTTCTGTATTTAGCTCTGCAAAAACTAAACACAGAGAGTTGCAGGGAGTGGTGCTGCTCAGTACAGGCTTCCCAAGCACAGTGCTGAAGAGGTCAAGGCTGTCCCTCAGACTCTCCTTGATCAGTGTACCCAGCAAACACTGGGACCAAGTGAGAGACACTCCCTGCCCAGCAAGGAGCCCCCTGCCCCTCTGCAGTGCCTCTTACTCCTTGCTGGGATGCAGGGAAGACATTATGGCTCTCTACAACTCCCTGAAAGGAGGTGAAGGAGAGGTGAGGGTCAGCCTCTTCTCCCAGGTAACTGACAGGATGCAAGGTGATGGCCTGCAGTTGTGCCAGGGAATGTTCCAGTTGGATATTAGAAAAAAATTAGTCTCAGAAAGAGTGGTGAGACATTGGAGCAGGCTGCGCAGGGAGGTGGTGGACTCACAATACAGACCTGGAGGTCTATGAGAATTTCAATGCAACTTTCCAAGCAACCCCACGCACTCTCCTTTATGAGCCCAGATGAGAGAAAACAAGTGCTCTTGTAAATTCTGTAGCTACACACTTTCAGAAGACCTTTGGAAATCAGCTACCATGTGTTTGCCTTAAAAAGCTGTCCAAAACCCTTTCTGGAACGCAGTTCAGATTGCTAAATCCTTGAGGATACTGAGCCCAGTGATGAGCTGTGGATTGCTTCTGCAGTGCTGGGGAGAAACATGACATCAGAGGCACCTTATCCATAACCTCATGGTTAGGGCATTTTCCCCTATCTCTTCTAGAAAGAAAAATGGCACTCCCTAGAATTCCTTTATTTAGTTTCTTTTAAGAAACTCACTGTTATGGCTAGAAGAATGAAAGGCACACACCTATCACATGAAGTGGAAATGAAGCAACTTCTTTAACTAGGGAACTTGGATTTACAGTGCAGCTTCATATGCTTCCTCAACAGAATGAACTTCACCAACCCGAACGATATCATATCTTTACATGATGCTACAATATGATGACCCATGCTTTTCAGGCATCCAAGTACTGAGCACAATGTTTGTCTGCTCATGTGGGAATTTCAGTGTCCAAATATCACAGAATGGCACGATTATTATGTAGCTGACCTAGTCCTGGGAGAGCAGGAGATTACAACTCAGGGGAAAAAAATAACAAAAACCAAACCAAACCAAACCAACAAAGAAAGGAAGATACAGTCTGTACTTACAGTAAATGACAGGAAAGAAGAAAACAAAGTTCCTTCATCGTATCTAGACAGTTTGGCCAAGACTCCTTCCAAAATGGTGACAAACTACGAACACAAAAAACACGGTGATTATTTTCAATCATTGAACGAGGGCGTACAAATCAGGTTTGGCTTTAGAGAAGCCAGTGGAGCTCTCAGCATTGCCAAAGGGATGGACAACGTGGCCTCACACATGGGGCCATGGGACGTGGGGATGGGATGTGGGTGCAGTGTGGCATGTGGCAACCAGCACAGCCTCTGCTAGGGAAGAAGCTGGTGGTCCTTGCTCCAGTACACAGTGTCAAGCATGCAGCTAGATGGCTGTTCATGTGGAAGAATCCAACTGGCATATGTTTAAAGGTCTCCACTGTATAATAGGGATGACTTGTTCTCAGAAAGTTTGAAACTACAGGAAAAAACACCCTGCCATCTTCCTCCCTACCTCCCAGCACCCCGTGTGTTAGCACGGCACACCAGACCTACACAACACTCCTTGGGAAATGCTGGCAGCCGATCTAGAGGAGCTGAGTCTGATAAAAAACACAATTTCCAAACAATGAAACCTGACATTTGGGAATGCATTTCCCACTACTGTTGCCTCTAAATGACTTTCTTAGGAAAGCATATGGTGATCTTGGGTCCCTATGGTGATCATAGGGGCGGTGACCACCCTGAGTGACACCCAATGTCTATGCAGCAGTGCCACCCAACTGCATGGGCTGATGCTGGTACCCCACAGATAGAAATTCCATTCTTTAAAACCACTTCTGGGCTAGTATGCCAATGCTGCTAACACTGTAATGCATCTCATGCAGTTCCTAATCATCAAAGAGTCACCATGAAAGGGTGGGGAGATTTATGATCTTTCCTGTGAAAAACAAGAAGCCAATTCAACATCTTAATGTGTCATATTTTAATGGAAACACATATTAAAAAGCATTGTTAGCAGTGAATCACTTCACCTGAAGCTGAAGGTTACCTTTGCCACTAGGAGTGTTATCATTTCTTTGACAGTTTCCTCAATTAGTTCATCTATTTTTGAATGGTACTGGTGCTAAAGAAAAATAAAAGAAAAGGCGGAGGAAAATATTAGCATTGATCACAGGCAAGAGCTTTATGATCACCAGTCTCTTCCTGACGTAAACTACAACACTGCAGCAGTATTAGCCTGAAGAACTATGCAGCTGATTCTCATATACTCTACTACAGTGGCCTGTGATTATTTACACTTAGAGACCTTGAATGCAGGCAAATCCTCCATCAGTTTGTGGAGTATGAGCAACCCTTCCCTCCTCTGCATGCCTGCAGTTCCAGGAGCCACAGCCACACAAGGGAGGGGAGGCTTTGCCATGACTGGGAGTTTTCAATGGGCTGAACCACCTCAGTGGTGCTCTTCAGTATACTTCAGCAAAGCACTCAAAGGTGTTCGATGTGTCAGGTTCAGCAGGTAAGAAGTTAAAATAAAGCACTTGTCCACATGCTATGTTCAGTGACTCTAAAACAGATTTTAAAGAAACCCAACAAATGGAGATCATTTTTTTTCTCATGCAAAAGATGGCACCAAGTGCAGAGCTCTGTGCATCAGCAGCCCTGCAGCTCACCTCGGCACTGGTGACCGCAGCCACTGCTTGCAGCAGCTCTGTGTCTGTCTGCAGCCCAAATTCTGCACATGCCAAACCTTCCTCAGCTTGGGAGCTCTGCTGCAATCAGCTGCAATATGGCTAGAATAGGTACTAAAATACAGTCTTCTACTAATTTAGAAAAGACCTGTTTCCAATACAAGATTTAATTAGTGAAAACATACAGTATATTCTTATTTTCAATGGACTGAGAAAATGCTGATTATGACTGCTTTCCAACACAAAACATTTGATTTTTCAGTCAAACATTTCAAGCATTGGTGCTAGTCACTATATTCATTACCACTTGGCATTAATATTGTTTTAAAATGTTAACATCAAATCACATTGAAAGAGACAAATCTGCTTTAAATACTAATCAGACTTTGGGAACGAAGACTGTGAGGGCTTCACAAATGCTAGATGCTGGTCTCAATGTCTGTCAGCAGTCTGAACTGCTCTAGTGTTTCTTTTTTTTCCTTTCTGTGACAACAACATATTAACATGGGAATTTACAAAGAAAAGAAGTCGGACACACTTACCCACTCTTTAGCAAACTTTTCAGATGATTGGGGACAGAAATAAAGAGAAAAGTGCAAAAGACAGGAAAAAGAAAATATGAAGATAAATGATAAATAAAAAATCAAATAAAAAAAAAATAAAACAACAAACGACCTTTTAAATGTGGTTATGATAACAGCATCATGCACAGCAACAGAAACAATTGGCAGGGAAAACGAAATGTGAGCAAAACCTTCCACTGAAATGTCAGAGATTCCTGCCTGTAGTATTGGCAGCAAGTACAACAGGACATGAACTATCTGCTGACAGTCCCCTATGGGCTGTCCAACAGCAGGGCAGGGGGCTGCAGTGCTGCCCCCATGCCCACTGGGGCAGGGCAGGCTGCTCCCACCTAAAGATAAACCAACAAGCAGTGTTTGCATTTGGAGATTCCATTTCAATGTCAAGACATATACGAGTCCCTTGTAGCAGTCACAGTTGCCTACGATTGATGTGTTTAATGTAGTTAGGGCCTACCAGCTTGCAGATGGACCTGGCACAGCTGACACAGCTGGAGACCTGGCTATAGGCTGAGAGGGACTGGTAAGAGCTGAATATGGGTGAGAGCTGCTGATGTCCTCAGCACACAAGGTCAGGACTTGCTAAGGAAGATGCTAAAGGAGCTGAGTGTATATTGGGGTTGTCTTCCTCACCTTGTTTTCTTTCTGGAACTGTATTTTGTGTGTGTGTGCAAGACCTTTGGCTGACTCCTGAGGAAGGAGACTGCAGGTGGTCAGATTGGGAAGGTAAGCAGGAGAGAAAGAAAAGAACAAGGACAGCTGGAGGGCTGCCAGGGCTCTGGGGATGAAGGAGAAATGAAGGAGGTGTGGGAGATGGCTGGTGGAAGAAAGGCTCAGCACCAAGGTGGTCAGATGAAATGTGATGGCACCGGCCTGCACCTCCCCATCCCCAGAAAATGATGCTTAAAAAAACAAATAAGAGCACTGATGGAACAAAAATGCAGCTCCGAGAGCCCTAGGCAAACCCAGAGGCAGTGTCCAAAGGGCTCGGACCACACCTTCCCAGTAGGACGCAAAATCTGGGTCAGCCCCTCTGCTGGCAACTGAGAAGTAAAGCCCAGAGCAGCGATTAGAGATGGCTGGCTGCTAAACCAGCCTTCCTAACAGCTCCCTCTACATTACCTAGGAAAAAGCCTGAGGTTAAAGATCACCCGACTGGTTTGCTTTGCTCAGCACGGCCACTGTTGCTGGCGGAGTTCATTGAAGCTTTCTATTAGCTCTATTATTACAATTCGTAATCAGTGCACTACAATGATTCAACTTGACTTTATGTGATGAGTATCTTGCCTTGTCATGTAACAGATTGTGTGTACGTTGTATTTCTCTAAGGACCATCTGACCTTAGATATTAAATAGAAACATACTAGACCAACTGAGAAACATTTAATACATACATTTATCCCCTTAGATGTATTAAAAATTCAGAGGAAAAATAAATATTTAAGATGGTAAAGTATGTTTACCAAATGTTTTAACAGCTGCCTTTAGAGACAAGGAAATGGAAATGAAATGATGGGTGTTTGTTTCACAGGGTAATGCTCTCAAAATGCATTCAAGTATCTGATAAAGTGAGCAGAACCGAAGGTGGGCTTCAGAGAAAGGCCACGGGGTGGGAGGGAGCCCCAGAATGAGGGCAGAAAGTGCATCAAGTCTGCCTGCCATGTACAGAACTGACAAGGAAAAACCAGAAGGCGGTTCCACACCAAAATGTCATCCCCCTAAAAAACCTAAAACATCTGTTCCATTGTTACCACTGGGACCGGAAGAGCAGCGGTGACATTCTGCCCCTTTGCCCAAAAGCAGAGCTCTGTTCCTTAACCATGACCCCTGCCTTGTAGAAGCACCTCAACCTGCAGCTTCAGGAAGGGGAGGCAGGGGTAGCCAAAATGAAAAGCAAACTGATGGGGTGTGGAAACACACATTAAAAGGAAGAAAAAGGGAGAGTGTACACCATCCTGCAGCCCTACACGGCAACTTATGCACTGCTAATTTACATCTGCTTTGCAGGTCTCTTAATTCTGCTGTTAAAACCTCTTACCCCTGCAAGTGCTGCTTGCCACAGGCTCAGTGCTGCCACACCCAACACCTCTTGCAGCAGCTCAGGCAGATCTGCAACCACTGAGCATCACATGTGAGCAGGGGAAGATGCAAAGAGGGCCTGGTCATGCTATAAACGGAGGCAGTTGTGCCACGCAAACACGTCACCTGGAGATTTTATGAATGCAAGGAGCTTGCATTCAAGCTACTGGAATTAGCTTGATCTCCAAAGTGTCCCCATTAACAACTCAAGTCATGAAAAACCCAGAAATCCAGGATCACCAAGCTTGCTGGTTACAGCCAGTATTCAAGGAAGTCACATCCAATGGAATTTCAGTCTACTTCTTAAGTAAGTTCTTATTTCTTTTTCCATTCAAGAACCTCGGCAAAAACCTGGCACTGCTGTTTTCCACGTGTTTGCGTCCAGAAAACAGTCGTACACAGAAGTCTGTTGCTGATACCTGGCTCCAAAATGGGGTTAAACATTTCATACATATGGTCATCTCACATTAAGCAAGCTTCAGAGGTACCTTATGCACACCACAGTCCTTGCAAAAAATCATTCCTAAGTGACTGGGATTCCGAGTGTATATATTTATCAGATTTATCCGATAGCAACGCCCTGCATATTTGTCTGCACCCTCTATACGGAAGGCTAAATCCACAACTGATAACACATCTCTGAACCCAGCACAACGGGAGATAGGAAATTTCACTACGTTGCCTTTAAAAGCTGTGAAAAGAAGAACCTGCATTTTTACCTCCTGGCCCATTTCCATGCTGCAAAGCTTTGTTGACTGAGCTTTGGCATCTACCATGACATTAAACATGGTGCATATTGATTGAGGGACTCGGAAATCTGTTGATCGGCTGGTTTTCTGCAGTTTTACTTCAAATGCAATCCTGGTTCTGTTAAGGAAAGCAGAAAAAGATGCTTCAGTTTCTTTTTAAAATACTGAAGCTAGTAACAATGTGAAACACAAGGCTTAGAAGAGTTCAACAAAACAGAAAGCTGAGGGCTACTGGGAGCGTTACAGTACAATCGTTACAAATGTGCTTTTACTAAAAGTGATTTTCCAGTTTAAAAAGAAACACACTCCCCAGAATACACACTATTTATAAAGTGTGCAACGGTTTCAGAGACACTATGACTTTCTCATGCTTGATAAACAGTGTGATGATGCTACAAGCAGCAGTGTCAGCGTACACCTATCATTTGGATGCACTAGCTGATTTACAACCACAGATAGCAAGCCTGGTGCATTAAAGGAAGCTACTATTGCTTGATGATATCTGCTACAAAAAATGGGAGCTTCTTCATTGCTTGACTGAAAGTACAGTGTTGGATCATTATGGTTTTGGGTCTGCATGACTTTCTTTGCTTGCCAAAACTTCCTAAGCACCTCAAAGTTCATCAAAGTGATCTTCCTAAGAATAGAATCGTAGAATCACAGAATCATAGAATGGCCTGGGTTGAAAAGGATCACAACGATCATCTGGTTTCAACCCCCCTGCTGTGTGCAGGGTCACCAACCACCAGACCAGGCTGCCCAGAGCCACATCCAGCCTGGCCTTGAATGCCTCCAGGGACGGGGCATCCACAGCCTCCTTAGGCAACCTGTTCAGTGCGTCACCACCCTCTATGTGAAAAGCTTCCTCCTGATAAGTAACCTGAACCTCCCCTGTCTCAGTTAACAAGCACAGTTATGTATGGATGAACATACATGAGCCCACACAGAGCTTTTTGGAAGCAAAGACTACAGAATTTGATCTGTGCTGTGCATGAAATCACCAAGTCATGTGTGACCAGCATCGGGAAGCTCCACAGTACGGTGGGCATTGCCTCACGTTTCTCTTGAGCCCCTCTGCAGATTCCAGAGGTACTTCACTAATTTAACCTAGCACAGAACAATTATCACATCAGACAGAATCTGCCAACAAATTAACATAGGAACTTCTATTTAGAAATAACAAATAACATCAGCTGCAGCTCAGGAATAACTCTGATCTTGAAAGATCCCCCAAGGTTTATGCAAATGAAAACTAATTTACAAATGTGAAACTCCTGTTCTTAGGATCAGATCCAAACTGGTATGGAGGTCCTGCTGCCTGGATGTATTAGCAGAAGAACCCTGCCTTGCAAGGGCTGCTTTCCTGACAGCCCCGAAATACAACCGAGCGTGGAAGGCGGGGTGGCTCCTCCATGGTATTCAACAGTTCAGAGACAGACGCGAAGGAAAATGTTGTGTCAAACTGAAATTGCTAAAGAAACCTTAGCCAGGCCCTGTTTGCAGGTGATATAAATAGGGAAAGCAGCATATTGGTTTACATCAGCAGTGGCATTTGAACTGATTTAATTACCAGTGCCAGATTTAGCCTGGACTCGGGGACTAGAATCTTGATAATTACTGAAAGGACCAAAAGTGACTGGGATTTTCCATCTCCTCTCAGAGATGAGCATGCTCCTACTTACTTATGCTTAGAACCATTATATATAGTCATACCATTACAAGCTGGGCCAGGTTTTCGCAGAGGGGCAATATATTTGTAGAAGGGTTGGAGCAGTTGGGAAAAAAAGACACCCAGCTCTCATCCTCAGATGTACCTGGAAATGTGCTTATTTTTCCCAGTTATCTCAGTTAACCTCACCTGATCTTATTTCTGTAGATCATCATGGCTACAACTGCACTGCAGATGCAGCAAAGTTGCCCATTGAATCATAGAATCATAGAACGACTTGGGTTGGAAATGATCTCAAGTATCATCTGGTTCCAACCCTGTGTCATGGGCAGGGCAGACAACCAGCAGAGCAGGCACCAGATCAGGTTGCCCAGGACCACATCCTACCTGGTCTTGAACACCTCCTGGGATGGGTCAAAGACCAGTTTCAAAAGGAACAGAGCCCCGGAACTGCCCAGTGCTGGCTCCAGCAGAGCATTTGCTGCTTACAGGAACAAACAGCACTGCATTCACTCTTAAATAATGATCTGACAACTGAAGATCAGCTTCCATGCCAGCCAAAGGACCAAAACCAGCTGCTGCAATGCAGGGTGACTTGCTCAAATCAAAAGACACCACGGCCACCTCCTTGCTTTCAGAAGGGTGAGAGCAGGCCTCGAGCTGCCTGCTGCCAGCAGGCGAGCCTCCTGCCTCCATCTCGGGGACCAACCGTGCCTTCTCCTATGGTGACGTTGGATATCCAGACTGTGAGAACGTGTGAACAACAAACCCCATGCTCGCGCTTGCGGAGTGGCCAGGCAACTGCGGTACAGAACAGCCACATCACACATTGCATCTATTATTAGCAGTACCAGCTGTATTTGGCACTCGTTTTGCCTTTGGTCTGTCTCTTTGTCTATTAATTTTTGCGCGATGGAATGCAAAGTTCATTTCTTCCTCCTGCCTAATCAGCTCTGACACCAAATGAACATAAATTACTGTGGGAAGTTTGACAATTTAACGGTAACATTTTGTTTTCAGAATGACAGCTGCCTGTGTGTTTGAAAGTTTTTAAAGAAACCTCTCTCTTTTGGAAGACCTGCAGGTGAGCATCCTGCAACGTGCTGATGATGCACTGCCTTTATTCTTTCAACAGCAGATGTGAAGCCTGTGTGCCAAGCTATGCTGTCACCCTTTTAGGAACCACTTTTTTTTTTTTTTCTTTCTTTTTTCTTTTTTTTTTTTTTTCCCCATGGATCTGTGTTTTCTAACTGGGATCTTACTTGGGGCTATGCCTTCAGCATTCAGCCCTGCTGACACCAAACTGCACTGATAAAGACTCAACCTCTTATGAGGCGCCAACAAGTTAACAGCCCATAACGCTTGAAACTGTGGGTGGTTCATTGCCTTTCTGCCTTCTTGTGAATATAGAATCATAGAATAATTAAGATTGGAAAAGACCACTAAGATCATCCAGTCCAATGATCAACCCATCACTGCCATATGAATACATGCTCTCCAGAGTCTCAACAGGCAAACACGTGCTCGCGGAGCCCACAGCTCACAGCAGTGTGTGCCTTTGAGCTCAGCTGGTGCCGGGCAGAGGTGAGCTGGGGCCATGAGTAAAGCACTGATAATGAGACAAAACCAAGTGTTGCTCCCTGTGAGCTCCTGTCTAGCTCATGTGCAAACGTACCTCTTCACACAGGACTCGATCATGTCACTCGCCATAAGCTTCAAGCGCTGCTCCAAGTGTTTCCCAAACTCCTCCTCAGGCCAGTGCAAATCCCGGATGAAGGTCTGTAGGGCATCAAGTTTCCAGAACAGATCTTCTGAGGTGCCTGATCCATTGCTGGCAGGGCAAAAGGAGAACAAAAGTCATAGGTGGCATCAGGCTCTCTGTAACCTGATGTGGAGACCATTCCTGCAACAAGTGTGGAGCAGACAGTAGTTTCATACACAGGACAACGCTGGCAATCTCCACCATCAGGATTTTGAGTTTTACCATACAGTTGCCTAATCTACCTTGCTGTCGTAACCCACAAAACTCTCCAGACCAGATGAGTGAGACAACACCGAGTTACACATATTAACAGGAAGAATGTGTGTATGGTAAAAATCAGCCTTAGTTAATAACCACATTAACATATGCGATTATTAAGAATTAAGGCCAGAAACTGTGGTAGAAAATCCTCGGTCAATAATAACTACCATACCGGAATGTATGCAGTTATTAAGGTGTGGGGTATCATGCAATCCTCCCCCCTCCAAACCGTATCTTTAGGTGGCCTCGTCCCGCCTGCTGAGGGCTGGGCTCCGGGGGAGGGGCAGTGCTAACAAGTGGTGCGCGAGGACACGCGTTAGCTCTTAACAGCTGGAGAAAAACAGGGGTAAGTCCATTGAGCTGAGGGCACTGGGCATCCCATAGCCAGGTCTTTCGGCTGGATTGTCTGCTGCACCTCTCCACAGATCCGCCTCTTGCCAAGGCATCCATAGGACAACAGATTTTCTTTTTTTCTTTTTTTTTTTTCTTTCCTTTTTTTTTTTTTTTTTTTTTAAATTTCTTTTGCAACATCTTTGGCCTGTCACAAAACTCTAAATTTCTCTCCATAGCTTGCATTCTCGAACCCACACCCTTGCCCAGATGGAAGTCTTTGGTCCTGCAGCTACACCGGCTCTTTTCACAGTATAATTATATCTCCCAAACCTCCACCAACAGAACAAAAATATAGAACTCGATGGTGCTCTGTTTGTGCAGAGAAATTTATACATCCATAGCCCTTCTCCCTCCCTCTCTCCATCTCCCTCACTTTTTTCAGAGCAATTACCAAGGGAGCTTCAAGTGTTTCGACCCCCTCCTCGCATACCACTAATGCTAACACAGTAATTTATAAGATATTTAGCACACCATGCATCACCACTTGTGCCGACATCATCTATAGAAACAGATGAGGGAGGGTGTTTCTATTGTGACAGATGCCAGCTGCATTGAGTTAATGCCAGAGGAAATCGGAGCCAATGCATACATGGCTACCACCAGGTGAAAACCATGGTCCCAACATGCCGGGGCCCTGTGGTCCTGTGCTAGCAGGGAGAACGATAGAGAGGATGGGTCATCTCCATGGCAAGAGAAACAGATCTGACACTAAGCGACAGGTAACACATCCTTGATGGAGGGGATGGGTGAGTAAAAGGAAACCAGGAAAGTGAAAAGATAAAGAATCAGGCATTTCCTTTAACCAGGGGACATGCGTGCAGAAGGCTCCAGTGCTGATCTAGCCACCGATTTTTGGATTCTCCTGGTTCAAACCTCTGCCCGGGTAGAAGCTTTAACAGTCTAAACTCAGTTTTGGAAATGCATGGATTCATGTCTGAAATAATTATGTGCAAATGCAGTAATTGGTATTTACCACAGCAACATTATCACACCCATTTGGTTTCAAAATTTTAGAATTAGCATTTTTGGTCTTTTTCTCACTTTTGATTAGGACTACATGTGAGTAAACAATATATTAGATTTACTTCCAAGTTGCACTGTTAATATTTTGCTCGTGAGCACCGCAATTACTCCAGTCACACAGGCAGCTTGCAATATACTATTAATGTTCACATTTTCGGAGGGATTATCCAATTTTCTGTCATGACATGATTCTTATCTTTTCAAGGGCAATACCACACAGCATGCACAGAGAAAAAGATTAAAACTTTCAAGTACTCTTTACAGGCAACTGCCTAATCTAGCCTTTATTACAGCTCTCTTAGCATGAATATGAGTTGTATCGCTTTGAAACAAAAAAATTGAAAAATCTAATAAAAAATTAAACACCAGTGTTTGCTTTACTTATGCTGCTCTGCAGCAAAGCCTGTGCATGGCAGAGGCATTTGGTGGACCCCAGGTGTAGATGTAACCTAGGGTGTTCCAGTGACAGTGATGGGGGAGAACCTGGGAAGCTTCTTTGGTTTTATTCTTTAAGAGAAAGGAGATGGTAGGGAAAAAGCAACTCATCTGTGTAGAGCTGGCTGAGACCATCTCATATTAGCATAACCATAGACAGCCCAGGAGAAATGGGGTGATCCAAGATCCTGCGTTAGGACATCTTGAGAGACCAGCTGCCTCTAACGCAGAGGTCTGGGCTTAGCCCGCTTGTACTCCTCTCTGCACTGGTTGGTGGCTGGGACCTTTAGGGAGAAAACTGGAGTAAGAGAAGAAGTTGCCTGATGTGTGCTCAGATGGGGATAAGCAGAGATGCCCTCCAGAGCACCTCGAGCTCACGCAGGGAGCCAGAGGAGAGCTCAAGGCTCCCAGGGAGCAACTGCATTAACACAGTGCCCATTTTCTCCATCCACAGTCAAAAGTTCGTTTTGAAAATTTCTTTCTTTAGTTGGCCAAAGGATTAGCCAGGCTACAGTGATGGATATGGAATTTCAATTGCTCTCTGGGCCCTCTCAAAACCTGAATAAGTTGTTCCTCTATGTTAAACTGTTTCATCAAAATCAAGACAGTAATTATCATCTGGGCAATGTGGAACTTGCATTAAATAAAATTCAGTGTTAGATCTACATCTGGTCCACAGAAATTGGTTGACTGGCATTGAAGTTGGCTCATCTTCTCTTTTGGACAAAACTCTTTTCTGAGACACATCATTTCCCATTATGCACTCCGTGTTTCATATGTTGGCCAGAACATGTCCCATTGGTGACAGCTGTTTCGTAAAGCAAGATACTCGCTCAAACTCTCAGTGGGAGTAAGAAAATTTTCAAGATTTATACAAAAAACCCTCAAAATACACATGCCAGAAATTCATCAGTGTCTCATTCAGAAAACGTCTAATTAACTGTATCACTCTTTAAAGTTTTATATAATGCACAGAAACAAACAATACATATCCATGCCAAGATGACTTTAAATTTAAATGAGATCTAATTTGAACTGAATACACACTCAGAATCATAAATAGCAGCCATCCATGACGGTGCAGAAAAGCTAGGCATTTGTGGGATGCCTAGCGGGATGTTAACTGGTAGATTTGGTACTTTAGGGAGATTCACATTTGGTAGATTCACATTGGGCAGATTACTTGTTAAACTCCTGTGGAAGAAACAGACAGAAAGAAAAAATACCATAACAGTGACAATGCAGATGTAGCAGAAGCACGTGACACTTATAAACAAATCTGCAGAATTCACAGCACGACGACAGTTAGGAAACTAAAGCAAAACATTTCAGAAAGAAGCATGGGTATGGAAGCTTAACTGTACTGTTTTTGCAGTTGCAATCAAAAGCGAGTTACTTTAAATTAAAAAAAAATAAAAAGAATGAAAGAAGAAGGGGAATCACAAAGTAGCAGATTAACAGAGTACTCAAACACCCACACAAAATAACTTAACCTTCAATTCCTGATACCGTTTCAAAGTGCAGGGAGCAGCCTTTACTTGGAAAAACCTATCTGGTAAGGAAGTGAGTCTCGGTTCAAGATACTCAGGTTGGATGGATACATGAAATAGCTGAAGGAAGCGAGCTCCCAGAAAAGTCAGGGTGCTTTTCTTGGCACCAGGACTCAAAATAATAAACACAGTTTGAAATTCTAACTCTGCTGAAGTTCTTCAGAGTTTTTCTTGCCACCAAATTCAACGAAGCCAGGATTTCACTCCAAAAACACTTGTTTTTCTTGTACTCTAAAAATAACAAAGCTATGCTAAAATCTGGATTAATCACTTCCTAAAGGAAGACTTGTGCCCTAAATTCAACCTTGCGTTTCTGTGTCTCACAAGTTGCCCAGGTCTTGTGCATTTGTGGACTTTGAATGAGTTGCACTTAATGCATTTAGGGCTGGTATATGAACACTCCTTGGCTGGAAATGGGCCAGGGAGTGATTAAGGCAATCAAAAGTTAATTTGTGAACCAAGTGTACTTGAGCATCATGACTTCAATAAGCATTTTCAGATATGCAACTGTCATGAAAAAAAAGATCTTTTAAAAATGGGCTAATGTATTAATTTAATCTGAAACATTGTTTTTCCTGAAACAATGTGTGGTATAGCAACACCACATGCCTGAAGTCTGCAAAACACCATCTTTTCTGGATCATTATTTGAGCTCGCTAAGAGTGGAATCAGGACTTCAGGCTTTCAGCTTTGTGTTGTACTGCTGAAGCTTCTCTGTTGATGTGCACGGACCCAACTTTGGCATTCAGGTTTCCTTTGGTGGAAAAAACACAACCCAAATCCTTCTTCCAGTGGAAAAAAAAATATGGCTGTTCTGGTTTTCTTACGCTTCTACGCTTCTTAGTAGATTGGACTTCACTTTATTTGCTTGCCCTCTTTGTTAGACAGTAAGCAGATAGGAGAATTTACTAATGTAACAAAGCCATCCATTGTTTCCATTCATACTGTATCTGCCTGTTAAGATGATATGATTACTGAATGAGACACAGACTTCACAGTGATTGAGAGCGTGTTAAATCTTCAGAAATGGCACTGCATGTGGTTAGATACTGCTGCGGAATAAAGAAATAGCAAGAGGTGGACAACATATAAATGTATAAGGAAAAGCAACTTAAATAACTTAGCCAGATGGTAAATACATAAAGCAGAGGACCTTTGGTTTTAATATTAAAATTCAAGAAGTGACAGTGTTATATTAATAAAAACACTGTATTAATAAAATGTGACTTCTAGAGTAAACAGTATACTATATTCACACGGAAACATATTTCTTTTATACAACACATTATTTTGCTGATGCAAGGATATGTTGTGAGAATAAGTTAGTACTCTTAAAGGAAATGGAACAGCAAAATAATGCCGTATATTACGTTAACATACAGTAACTAATTTTAAAAATATTCTCCTGAATCGACATGCACAATTTTGCAGGTTCAACTCATCTAATTATCTGACTAACAGTTGCAGTGAGACCTGTAAAAAATGATTAATATTACCAAGAAATGTTCCAGCCCGCAGTTGCTCAGACCATAAAAACCACAGGTCCAAGACGAGAAACGGTATCTAAAAACCAGCCATGCCTATTGAATATAGATGGCTAAATATAACCTCAGCCATCAGGCAGGGAATGTGGGCATTTGGATCAACAAGATGAGGGCTGTCTCATTTAAGAAGCTTTGGGACTGGATCCTGATACGTTTGAGAAAAGACGTGCACTCCGGAGCTGTACTGCTTGTTATCCTGGATTCTTCTGCTTCACCCCATTTGTTGGCGATGGAAATGGCTTTCACCTGTGCTGCCTGTGAGGGAATTCTCAGTGCAGACAGACTGGCAGCACACCGTGCCAGCATCCCCACGCTCGCACCGTGCGGTGGTGCTGATGGCAGGAAACACGTTGCAATGCACAGGGGCCACTCCTGCAGGGCTGCCCCAGGACAGGAAGGAGGGCAGGAAATCACCGTGCTTTTACACGAGGGGTCTCCTGGTTTCAGAGCAGAGCTAAATGAGAGCCCTGGCCCTGCGGCAATGCTTAGGTCCTATGCGATGGTTTATGGATTGTAGAGGCAGATGCCTGTCTCTTCCATCACCAGAAATGCTCACTACCTTCCTGCCTAGGCTGAGCAAATGCTCGAGAGCAAATCTTTTCACAAAAGCCTTGATGTGAAGCAAAGAGCTTATAGTGAAGTAGGCAGTCAAATCTGTGCTCTTCCTCTCTCAGACTGACACCCAGAATAGTAACGAAAGCACTCATTTTCACTACAGCAGTGCTTTCTTTGAAGGGGAAACATTTTTCACTAGCACTACAGCTTTATAGTACATCCTTTTCCAATGATTAATACAATCACACGGTTCAATTTCTTACATTTTATGTGAACGATAAATTCATACAGTTTGCAAAGGGTTAGTGAGCAATCAGTAGATGTTAAAGGCGGGATGAGAGTGCAGCAGGGACAGCCTCAGGTCAGTGAGTAAACCCTTCATCAAGCAGCTCAAACTGGCCGTCCCCACACCAGCTTTAGC
This sequence comes from Alectoris magna, assembly GCA_030625065.1. Lineage (NCBI taxonomy): Eukaryota > Metazoa > Chordata > Aves > Galliformes > Phasianidae > Alectoris > Alectoris magna. The sequence goes on from CM060572.1 coordinate 12,532,274, forward strand.
ATTTGCTCAGAAAGATCTTCCAACACAGACACACACACAGAGACACACACACGCACACACACACGTGTCTGCTGGCTGCAGATCAATCGGCATTCCCTGGGAAGCTAGCACGAAAAACCCATTGCACAACCCTACTTTTCCAAGACCTCTCAACTCACCAGAGAACAGACCTGCTCTGTATCCTCCGTATTTGGATGACTGTGCTAGGGACAAGTGTTCCACGCTTCTCTGCGTGGATTCATACGAGCACACCAGCTGCTCTAGCTATAGGGCAAGGACCCCCTGCAAATTCAGCAGCTCTGCAGAGGCAGCTTACAGAGCCCTCGTGAGCACATTACATCGGTGCTTTTTCCCCCGTGTTTTCAGTACTTCACAGTATCTCCCTCACTGTTTGTGATTTCTGTACCTAACTCTTTGTAGCATAAGGTGCAGAGTATTCAGCAATGAAAATAGAAGAAATACATGCTTGCAAACTGCCATCTGGTCAGGTTATGGTGGGCTACATATTTCAGCCTTGACTGCAAGCATGAGTGTAGAGATACCCTTTCAAAAGCCTCTGTGCTGTGGAATAGTTTCCTGGCTCAGAGGAGATAATGAGACTTCCTTCGTGCATTTCACTGCAGAGATCTGAAGTGGGACTGCAGGAGGCTCAGTGCAGCGGACATTTATAATGATCTACCTTTCCTGGCCAACCTGAAAGCCTTTCTTCAAAGCAGAGCAAAGCCATGGAGCCACGTTCTGACAGCGGGCCCAGATCCAGAAAGGCTCTGCTAGACAGTCTGCAGCAGAGGGCGACGACTTGGATGGGAATTGGCTGCTCTGAAACACTGGAGCATCACTGGCCTGAAAACTCAACTGTGATTCAGTGGACATGTAAAGTAAAAAGGAAGTAGATACAGGAAGGCAAATGAAACTAACTACAACTCTGACCTCAGTTTTTCCTGCAAGTTCACTGTAGATCCGCCAAAGAAGAGCAGTTGGTCCGCCCAGGAGGCAAACGAAGATCCTCAACAATTAGTTCTGAACAGTGCCTTAAAGCTGTCATAAGGTCTTAGGAACAGCACCCCCCTTTGCCTTCACACAGCATGTGTCACCCTCTGTTGCTTGCCGGTTCCTCCCCTTGCTGGGTCTGATTGCACAAAGGCAGCATTTGCAACTCACACCTCTGTGTGCGAGACACAAGAACAAATACCAACTAGTGAAAAAAAACCCAGAGTTCATCCTTTCACCAGAAGGACATGAGCTTCTTGTGAAAAGCACCCACTTTCCTGCTGGAACAAAGCATTTTAATACTCATGGCTGTACGACACGTAGATAATCCATCCCGGGCTTTTGCTCAGAACTGTGATGCTCAAAGCAGTCTGCAGTTGAAGCTTCCCAAAGGGCAAAGCCGCTACAAGATAGCGAAGAAAAGACCTTTGAAAAAGTGTCAAAGATAACTTGAAAATGATAGATATTGGCATACCCAGGGACAAAGCATTTTGACAGGCAAGTACCACAGCCAAGTACTCATGTACATCCACAGTTATGCCATAAGTCAGTGAATGCCAAAATAATATCATCTTCTGAAAAAAAGAAAAAAGCAGCATGAACTGCTTGTGACCGCCCGAACGAGGTGGGCAGTTACACTGAATTACCTGCCTCTGTTTCGTAACAGTCAGGAAATACAAACAGATTCATTGCTAAAGCAGAACGCTGAAACTAAAGTTAATGCTAACTTCGAAGTGCAATTCTGCTTGAAGGAGTGGCTGTAAAAATGGCATTCTCCTACTCGAAAGATCTATTTCTTCTATGTTTTCTGGGTCACATCTGCTTATTTGAAACAAGATTTTTTAGGATTTTTAATCTTGTTAGCCTGCAGACCAAAGACAGCAAATGGAAAGTGAGAGAGACTCCTGAACGCCAGCCACTTAACCCCACTCAAAACAGAGGAGATGATCAGGTGTCAAGAAAAGGCCTGTGATTTGGCAGGCAGAATCCTTACGGATGCTGAGGATGCTCACGAAAGAAAGGAAAAAACCTGGGTAATCATATTCCAGGTTGCATATGGGAGGCTGGCTGCTGAACAAAATCTCTTTTCCTTGTAAACCGAACATATTTGGTGTGAAAAGCCCTGAAAGACCACACGTTCTTTTGCACAGCAACCTCTGAGAGCACAGTGAGACTTAACTTTGCCTAGAGAATCACAAAGAAGCAGGGAAAATATGTCTGCAGAAGTCAGCTGGTCTGAGTCCCCAGTCTGGGACACTGTCAGCCTCTTGGTATGTGCATAGGGTCAATCTTTCCCTTTTAAGTCTCTTAACAGAAGGAAAAGTCCATTCTTTTCCTTCACAGGACCCGATATGAGTTTTCAGAGCAAGCACAGCAGGGTTCAGCAGTGCTTCAAAACCTGTGAAATAACAGCAGCAATCTCAAGCAAATGCCACGTTTTTATATTCACCAGCTCCTGAGCAATTCGGATTGTTCTCAGGCCACTCATTTCTCGCTGGCCAACCCCTACCCCTCCATATCCAATAACTGGTTCTGCTAGATGGCTCATCACATCACATCACATCACAACCCCTCTGGGCTGGTCCCTCCTGCACCCCTGCAGCTGCCTGGGGCTGGGACAAGCTGAGCCGCTGGGGATGCTGCCCACAACCACCGACCACAGGGGTGACGTGCTTTCCCTCCATGGGGTGGGTGGAAAAAATAAGTACTGGGAAAAATCAATGCAGCAGTGACTCACTCAGGTTCTAGGGCTGTACTGAACATGGCAAAGCAAGGGTTTTTGTTCTGAAAAGGAGCTATTTGAGTTCAAAAGCAGCGCTGGGAAAGGCCTCTTAGGATGGGATCCAAAAAGCCATGCCAGCTAAGAAAGTTTTCACATTTTCATGCTTCCACGTCCAAAAGCACACGGTTTGAACTGAGGCAGCAATGCATTTCAAACAGCAAATATAAATTTCCTTCATTAACTTCAAAACCTTGAAGAGTTCAGGCCTTCTGTTCTTAGCATTCAACTAGAAAACATCAAGCACTTTCTGCATGTCCAATCTAATGTTTGCTAATTCATCTCTGTATGAATCTCCATCCATTTGCACCCAAATTCCGATTGTATCAAAGGAGGTTTCCTTACTTTACTGGCTCCCATGACTCCCGCTCAAAGCCCCTGTGAATTGACTGTGCAATTGAGGACTCCATCAGATCGACATATCTAACAACAAGTGGAGCAAACAGGTCTTGGAGGTGTTTGTGGAACTTTCCATTGCACAAATTATCTAGAATAGATAAATAAAAGTATAGTAAGAAACTACTGTTACTAAAAGCTCTGTAACAAACCACAGTGTGGCACTTCATTACACAACGAGTTTGTCAGCAAACAGAAAGAAACTCTGAGAACAGAACAGGAGCTGGCATCGGGCACCAACGCTCACGACAAAGACAGCAGGAATGGCTTCTTCATCAAAACAGATAAACAGACAACAAATCTTCTTTCCCATTAATGTCAGACTTACAGGTTACAAATACATTGTTACTTCCTGGGAATAAAATGGGCGTAAGATATACCGCATGGCAAACATTATGGCTCCTGCAGGTAGGAGGATTGTTTCTTATTCAGTTACTCACTACCATGACACTCTCAGAGGATGAGTCCCTGCTTCGTGAGTGGTGGGGTTTGAAGGCGTGAGCCTTCTCCACGCCTTGGAGAAGTGCCTTATTTCACAGAGCACTACGCTTCTGAATTCCTCTTATTCTCATTTAATTTAAATCTTTTCCTCCCTTCAGTGAAGTATTTTAAAGTAGGGACTGGTCTGTTCCAAGCTAAAAAAATGCAGTACACACATATAAAACAACACGCACATTTAACGACGGTGTACATAATTCCCTGCTTGTCAGGCAGCCATTACAAAGGACTTGAGAAGATGAAGCAAACTAGAAGTTCAACTTCTCACCTTCATCTGAGGCATTTGACTTAAGGGGTGTCTGTGTGTGCATCAGAGAATCGCTTTTTTCTAGTGGAAGAGGAACCAAACCAAGCCGATGCTAAGAGTCTGCACTGTGCACCTCTACCCAGCTCAGCTCTCTGTGCAGCACAGAGAAGTATTAGCAGTAACCTGAGCCGCCCACTGAAAAGAAACGACCAAAATACAATACATACAGTCACTACGGAGGAAATCGTTTAGAAGCTGAAAGAGCGGAAAGCTGTCCCACGTGTCGGGGGGTTGCACCTCTAACGCAGCATCCATATCCACCGCAAACAGCGACAGGAAGGTCTCCGCGTGCTCAACCATTAAGTCTGACCACCAAGCAAAGGCCTTGGTAGAAAAAGATAACAGAGCAGTATGTTAGTTCCAATAAAGCACAGTCACAGATGCTAGGCCACAGATCTCCAAGAAATGTGCACCCCGTGGAAACTACCTTTATTGTAAAGAGAACAGTGCTTTCCAGTGCTAGCCTGCACGCACAGTGCTAATCACGGGAATTAGGCACTGCTGTTGTCATACAAAGGTTTCCTGCAGAAGATCTATTCAGGGCTCCACCATAAAGGCAGGCAGGTGTAACATGGCAGAGAAGGTTCTGTCTGTTCAATTTACAATAAATTACTTAATTCATCTTTAGTTATGCTAATTATCAGAAAACAACTAATTCTTCTTCTAAATGATAGAAATCGGGGAGTTTCTTCACTGTGGGTGGATTTTATGCTGTTTTTCAGCAGTTTAGATTTTGTATGGCGTCACTGCTTCTATTTCTCTTTAAAAAACTGCCTAAGACATTAAAATCTGCCCTAAGTCCCTCTCACTCTTATTTGGAAGCGATTCAAGCATCACCTATAGAAGTTACTACAGCACTGTTCATTTTACATGACCAATTATACATATTATCTAAATACACTACTACCTTCATTAATGCTACTTATCAGGAAACAAAGCTCTATTATCAACATGCCAAGATTTTAAATAATAAATAAATAAACCTACAAGCCTGTATTTTCAAAGAGGCAGGGAAAAAAAAAAATCTAATCTATCTTGAAAACCAAGAAAGATCAGTGAGGTAACTCATTCTCATGCACATGGGTCCTTCAGACTGACTGGACGGGCCCTCTGACGTGACATTCACATCATACATGGCTCAGATGTGAATGTTCCAGACGCATGCATGCGTGTTTAGTAATCACTTCTGGCTGGGAACATGCAATATGAGAAAGGCTGTCGTTAGGACCATGTGCTATAATTTGTAAGCGACAGAAAATTACTCAGTGACTTAAAGGATCTGAGAAATGGCTTTCCAGCACTTTGCAAGAGAAAGAAACCTCTAGCATAGGCAGAAGACTAGAGATAGAACAGAAAAGACTGGGCATAAAGCATTCAGTTCAGAGGAATTGCCATTCAGGGAGGGGTATTTTTTGCCTCCTGGAAGGAAGCTTTTGGCAGATGTGAATAAGCACGATAGACTTTAGCTTTCTCAGGGTTCAGTTTTGATTAACTGATGTCAGCAGAATGCCTTTGGTTAATTCTGTTCTACAGAGACGTAGACAACAAGTCCAGCTGTGAGTTCTCTTGGCCACAGGGAGGGACTCATAACCCCAGACCAGGTCAGTGCCACGGACCCCTATAATAGTTCCTATTTTGGACTGACTTTTCAGGAGGCAGCAATGTTGTCAGGAGGTCTTTGGGACTATTTCCATTCCTTCCCTCAAAATACAAAGCAGGCTGATGTCATTCTGCTGCTATTCCATGAGTTGATATAAACTGGTGTTAAGACATGCATAGGTTGGATGTGACATGGGGCATTATGCACCCAGAGTACATCTCAGACGTAAAATAGCCAAAATAACCAAACAAACCCCAAGGTAATCTTAGTACTGGGCCAGCCCCATGGTGGGAGCATGGGAGAGATGAACTGTGCTATGAAACAACTCCATCCCTGGGATGTCTGGGCAGCCCAATGTCTGCTACAGTGGAGAATCCGAGCTGGCCCCAAAGGCCAGTGGCAATCAAGGTCCTGGGGGTGGAAGAGAGGGGAGGCGAGAGAGCATCTTCGGCAACAAGTCCGACATAATCACTGCAGAGTCCTGCAATAAAACCTGCTTCCACAAAAAAAAATAAGAAAAAAAAAAAAAGCTATTTTAAAAGAATGAGGAAGAAAAACACATCATTTGTGGGGGAAAAAAAATAATGCCCAAACCTGTCACCATTTCCCTTTTGCTGGAAAAGTCAAATTTTATCTCCATGTGTCTCTAATTATATCAGGTTCCTCAACCTCCCTCTCCCTATTGTCAGAGGACAGGCCCTCTTGCAGTGGGAGCAAAACCACCAGACTTTGAAGAGCTCCTTCAAGATGGTAACGTTTTGTGTATTTACCATCCACTTACCTGCTTTACTTGAATGTAAAGGCAAAAAAAGAAAGTGTTCTTTCTAGCCAAACACACCTATTATTGTATGTTTTACACATGGATACACATGTATATATGTATGACCTCAAGGGCTTAAAATACATATATACATATACACATATGTATACATAGAGAGAGAACACGAGTTCAGAAATATGTGAAGACCACGGTCTCTGGCATGTGCCATCAGTCATCCAGGGACACAAAAATGGAGCTGGAAGACATCTGGTGAGAGAGATGTTGCAATGGCAGAGACCTCCAGCTCTCACCTAGGACCAAGGTACCACTGTTTCTTTTGCGTTTTTGTCTGTGCTTCTTTCTGATGGGTAGGGGTAACCCCAATGATAAGACACGATGCTTTTGGTCTAATGGCTTTTGAACATATTCCATGCTCTGAGTTTTGCTTTCTGGGTTCTCACCAGCACGTCTGCCTGGATGTCTGTGTTTGGAAAAAAAAAAAAAAGGGGTGCATTTTAATGGAAAAAAAATCATGATTTTCAGAAAAGAAGGCATTCCTTCAGCAATGCCATTGATTCGTGATGCCATTTAATTCTGCTGAACATCCAAAGCAGACCAAGGAGTCTCACCTTGCAGGTTGAACCTTCTCACCTCCAGGCAGAAGGACAAGATGGGAAAAAAAAAACCTCTCATCTGGAATAATTTGAAAAAACCATGCAATACCTCAGCACTTCTCACTGCACAGGAACAGAATGATGGGGCTGTAATGCATAATAAAGATGGTGCAATAAATCAGCCAGGCTCTCGTCTCTGTTCCTTTGGGTGCAATTCCAAGTGTGCAGAGAGCTGGCCCACTGCCTGAACACCACTGAAATGCCACAGAAACCCTCGGGACAGGGATTCAATAACGTACCGACAGAGTGCTGGGCTTCTGGACAGAGATAAATGTCACTCTTCCAGGTCACCATTCAGAACAAGGGGCCAGGATGCCTGCTATCCATGTTGGCATTAACCTTCTGTCTCTAATCAAAGCCTTGTGACACAGAAGATGCTGAAGAACAGTTTTGAATCTTCCTCCATGTGAGGATCAGAGCAGTGCAGCTGGCTGAACACCACGGGCCCTCTAGCTGCCTGCTGCAAAAGTCCACTATTTTCCAAACAACTGGTGCTTTAAAATCAGCTCTTTCCAGGCTGGTTACACACAGAGCCTAAGCTGCTGATGAGTGGAATAAAGCACTCGTCATCTTCAGGCAAGCTCCTGCAGCTTGTGTGTAAGTGCAGAGCTCTCAGGCAACCCACTGCTTTGCAAAAGTGAGGTTCATTTCACTCTTCACCATGTATATTCTCTCTCTACATATAAATACTGTATATCCAGTACAAGGCACATACAGACAAAACCAGAGGAAAAACACTACCATTCTAGTCACTTGTGTAGAACTCAGTCCACCTCCACCACAGAGTACTATAGATCAGGTGAATGCAAAACAACAGAGGTAACAACAGGCTGAGGAGAGATTCCAGGCGGGTAGGGTTGTGTTGGGATGTAACTGCAGCGCTCGTAAAATATACCCATTGCTACATGCATGGACTGGACTGCTACGCCACACTGACCCTCTGTGTAAGGCTACCAGCTCCACAAGCAGCCGACTGGGAGTTGCTGTTACATTCCTCGGTCAAAGTTACGGAAGCGAGGGCAAACCAGGTAAAATCCCAGTAGGAAACATGGCACTGAGAGGGCATGCACGAAATATGACAGGAGTGACTCGTGTCATTCGGTTTAGTCACATACCTCTTTCCCCTGCCAGGATCATCCAAGATTGAATGAACAGTAGAAAAACAGGGAGGAAATTTAAATATGCAAGCAGGCATTAGTTGGGTGTCGTGGATTGTTGTGTATTATCAATAAGTTAAGTTATATTGCAAATGTAATATACCCCGGAATGATTTTTAGGTGATTGTGAAATCATTTATCAAACGCTCTTAACGCAAAATATAGTGAGCATATACAAAAATGGGAAGGAAAAGAGAAAAGAGTGAATGAGTGTTACAATACCTACAGTCATATACAATAACTGTTCGCTCTGATTTTCAGAATGATCAGCTTTCCAACACTTAGCCAAGAGCCCCAGATTTACAGCCAACACGGGGCTCAATCCTGCAGATACTTACATGGGTGGGCAACGTCGCGGCCTGGGGCAGTCCCTGCGAGCTGGCACTGTCCTGGCAGCGCTGCCGGCAGCCTCAGGGCTCAGCGCGTCCAGGGTTGAGCCTCAGTGTTCTCTAACATCTATTTGCCCCTGACACGGTTTCAGTGTTTTTAAAACATGAATCTTTCTGTTAAAGCACTTTGAAGAGTTAAGAGGATGGGCTTGCTCTGCTATGGAGTTGGTGGTGGACATACGTGGCTCTTGCTGGTGCTGCGGACTGACATACCAGACAGCAGGATTTAATCAATTCCCCCTTTGGCCCTCCCTGCCCTATGGAAAAGCAGTCTTCCTGACCTGTCCCGTGTGCCTTCATCACGCTTCATCCCCATTACTGCCTTCTAAAAAAGATAACCCGGCACCTGTTCAGGAGACATCCCATAAGCGCGCAAAGCCACCAGCAACCGACCGGACCCTGCTCAAGACCTGCAGGACACAGGGCACCGCTGCTCACCTCTGCGTGGTGCTCTTCGTTTTGTTGGAGGACTTCAATTACCAATTCTGCCAGACGTATTGTGTCTTCTAACTTTTTAGCTGGTGTGACTAACCGGCCTACATTTTCTGTAGTACAAGAAGTGGAGTTAAAAGGCAGGCAGAGCGAAAAGCTCAATGTAAAGCAAGTAATTTTAGAGGTTTAAAAAATCCCATAATATTCTACAGCTTTAAAGATCTTTTCATGCATATGTTAAATGCTTGTATAATTAGTACTGTGCAAACCAGAAAGCCACATTCGTTATTCTACTATGAAAATACAGTGCTCCAGCTCCAAATTTCACAATATAGTCAGAGTTGTTTTGCTTTATGGTGAGGCAGTGGCACTTTATTAGCTCAAATAAGAACATTACATTCCCTAAAGACAGCATCTGGCCACTAATATATGAACAATATGTATCCTACAGAGTAGATGATGCACTGCAGATCGTGTCTGTATGATTTAACACACTTTTAAGATCAATTGAAACAAATCTCCCTGTACTTTTAACAAATCGTCAAACTCGAGCAATTTAAATGTCACCTGCTACTGAAAGCAAAAGCTGCAGGTCTGGCTTGCTCCAGGATTTAACTCCACAAAGGTCAAGGAGTTACGCATGCTGGAGGGAGTGGAAAGTGGTAACGCCCACCGGGCGCTCGTACGTAAGATTTATATGGAAAAAGAGATGCAACTTTACAGCAAAAACCCTGCAAACAAACCAAGGAGTTTAAATCCTGGAGCTTGTGCTTTAGCTCTATTGAGTTCTTTTGCAGTGTTTTCTAAAAAGATTGGTTAAAATAATCAAATCATATTCTCCCAGGTAACTGGTATTAATGTATTACAAATCTGAGGTGCTAACAATCTGGAACATTTAAGTTTTTCAGCTTAGAGTATTTCAACAGGACTAACAGGAAAAATAAAACCGTGACCTGTTCATCGAACAACAGCTTCCACAGGGCTGGCTGAGTGCAACCAATGGGGCTTCTGCGACCTGACATGGTGGTTCACCAGCACTCCTGGCTCCAAGGAGAAGAGCAGGAATGCTGCTCCCTGTAGACATGCCTGTGCAGCCATGGGTCCCTGCAGAGGTGCTCCTGCTAATGATGGGCTGCAAACCCAGCTCTGCTGTAGTAACTAGGGCAAGCAGCAGGATGATGCTTCGGGAGCTACATCAGCCAGCCCATACCTATCCACCTATGCACATTTTGGTCTCTCTGTGATATTAAAGCTGGAGACTTCATAAGCAGGGAAAGTACCCAAAAAATCCCGAAAGGGCAGTAAAATCAGTGTGCTCCCATTAGCAGCATACAATAGGCTGAATGAGTGCAACACAGCCAAATGCTAGAGGTGCGTGAATTACAGCCCCACCACCTGCAAGGCATTCATCTTGGGATGTCCAACACTAAGCCAGAAGCTTGGGTTACGCCTAAGTGCAAGGCAGTTGAGCATCCTGCTCCGGACTCCTGAATGCATCAGCTCTTTGCAAATACCTAAGTGCTTAGGCATTCTTTACTGACAGAGCAGCAACTTGTGGTTGCACACAGATGTCCCACTTTGCTCTGATGAGCCCCAGGGCACAAACCCCAGCCTGCTGAAGGCCAGGTGAGTTTTGAGGACTCAAATCTCTACCTTAGCATCTCGCCTGCTCCTAGTTTTCACTGGATTTATTCTTACGGGCAACAAATCTCCCATGAAAAGCAGAGGAATATTTCTCAGAAGGGGGCTGCGAGAGCTGCACATGGTGCTGCTGTCAGAGAAGCTGAGCAACCAGGCCAGCTGAGATCTGGCATTGCAGGTGCTTGGCTCAGCTGAGAGATGCATCAAGGCAAATTAATGCTACGCTTTTGCTGATGGATACCACGGATAGGGGCCTTAGGGTTTCCTCTCTGATTTCCCTTTCATCTCTTATATCTCTGGAAACAGTAACAAAAGAAATGCTCCCAGGTTGTCCTTAAAATATTCCATTGGGCAAACACTGAAATTGGAGAACTAGTGGGTAACTCACTGTCCCTCTTCCTATGCAATCCAACACCTCACTGGTTACAAGAAGAAAACTCTTCCTTTTAAGCAAAGAGAACCCAACAAAATGTCCCTCTGGTTGCTTCTGCACCTTTAAAACCAGGGGGAAGCTTTTCCATCGATCAGAGCAGCATCAGACCCATTCTCATTTGCAACACTGATCTGCTCTCAAATACAACTAAAAGACAAAAGTGTTAATAAGAACAACTGCTCAGAGATGCTGTCTTTAAAGAAAATATTGATGCTTATACAACTTTGGCAGCCAGCAGATGTCAATCTTAATTTTTTTTCTTCTTATTTTAAATATTTCCCTGGTTAAGTTACTATACATCAGAATATTCCGCTAAGATAGCTGGAGCACTGACAGTTACATGAAACATATACGATATACTTATCAAACATTTCATCCAACATCATGTAAAGCTCATACATATTTATAGTTTTCATGCAAAATGTTATGCAACAACAATGTTATTTTGTGCTGACGTTGATATTTGAAAATGTTGCATATGTCAGACATTGCTAGACAAAAAAAATGTGGACATTTTGAAATAAACGCTACCTCTAAATCTCTACAAACCTACCACATCGCACTAGGTGGCTTATAAAGCTGCACATGACAACTAGCTTGCTAAGGCTAAACAAGCAACTGCCAGGCTAGAAAACCACTGAATAAACGGAAGGAAGACTATTACAGTACTTGGCGTCTGTTTGGCCATGCCTTTGAGCATATGATTAATCATGTTAGTCTGCGTTTGAGGAGATGCCGGTGGCCCAGCCGGTGGCTTAGGCTTGGATGGACGGGCTGCTGGTGCGTGACGGAGGGACGCCAAAAGTAAAGAGACAATGACGTCATAACAGTGACAAAAGGATGGAAACTTCGAAAGGAACATAAGCAGAAATGATCAAATACACATGGAAAAAGCTGCGGGGTTTTGCTTCTTGGTGCTTGAGGTATTACACGGGAATGACACCGTCTGACAACAAAAATTCTAGGAGTCAGCAGATTCTAACATCCTACGGCACTGTGCAATCAGAAAGCCAAGCATCCAACACAAGTGTGGGACTGCACTTCATGCGGCCACGTGGGAAACCTCAATTTGGGAAGCAGAGCTAAAACTCTGCAATTCACAGAAGGTGGCTGAAAACGACCACTTTAAGCCAGTGCCCCGGTGCTTAGGTACAGTTAGCGATAGAATAACGAGCCGCAGGAATTAATTGCTTTGTAAATATCAATTACACATTTTAGAATTAAACGTCACTGTTGGTTAAAGGGAGCTATAAAATATTCTTGTGCAATTTAAACATGTAAAAAAATCTGTCACTTAAAAATGTGTGGTTCCTGATCGTTTCCAGCTCATTTAATTATTTTCAACTTGGAATTCTAGTGGCTTTTATATTCTGGGTTGAATCATATATAAAAACTTGCCAGCTCTATCAAATATGTTACTTGCTATTCCAAATGTTAGAATACTGCAATCAGGACTTGACCCATCTGTCATATAGTTTACAATATCAGCATAGGAAAAATTCAAAGAAAATAGCCTTTCCTTTTACATGCACTCAGAGAATAAATTATGTACCGTGAATATATTAACACAATAGTTTCTATTACATTTAATAACAGTTTTTAGCAGCACAGTGACTATTTTTAATAATTCCATTTGCAAAGGATCTGGCATATTTATCTGGACATTCTATTGCCAAAAGTCCTTGCCATTTTGATTGCATTTTCCAGCGGGGAAAAAAAAAAATGGGTTGGCTTGTGCAAAGTAGATTTCTGATTGCTTTGAAATCTCACAGAATTACAACACTTATCGGAGCATAATGGAGAATATTTGAGTAAACCATTACTTAAAGAGTACAAGTTAGGTTTGTTCCTTCTCTCCATACACAGAGGTACACACGTACATGAACACACCTACAGCACACACACACACGCACACACGCTTTTAGTCTTTTTAGATATGTAATGATTTAATTCAGACTCTTAGATTTGAGCTTCTGGTTTTGGGTTTTCGTTGTTGTTGTTGTTTTCTTATAGCAAGAAAAGCAAATCTGTTTCCTTATTGCTGGAGTCACTCTGATCTATGCTCACTGTTTACCCAGGGTGGCTTTGTCCCCAGAAATAATACCTCCCAAGTGGTAAAGTGACAAAAATGACTGTTCTTTGGGCATTGGCCCAATGACTTTCAGCCTAATTTAAAACATAAGCAAGAAATCGATTTGACTACTCACTGATGGCTGCTGAGCAAACCACGTAATGTTTAGGAAGGAGATTTTACTGCTGGCCTCCAGGAACTCCACACCCCATCGCACCTCTGTGCACCACAACCTGAAACTGTCCCTCACATGAGCCCACCTCTGTGCCACCAACCACCAAAACGCTCATGCTGAAAGAGAGAGGTGCTACCATGGGCCTCAGTGATGAACACATTTCAGTCCTCACTGACATCCAGCCCCCGCACTGTCAAATTGGCCTGACTTGTGCAAGTGTTTTCTGCCACAGGGAAAAGTCAGGAGCAGAGAAGGATGAGGAGGAAGCAGCAAGAGCTGCTGGTGAGATCTGAATGCATCAGTCACTAAGATTAAAGGCAGGAGAAGCTTATTCCTCAGCCTGGCAAAGGGCTCCTATAAAGCACTCTTCTGGACAAACTCATGCATGAGACTGCATTTTACACCTCTGCCTGATACTTGCAAATAAAATACTTGCAGAAACCAGAATTACTTGCCAAGTAAGAGTTTTGGGGTTGTATGCTGTGCTTCAGACTGCAATGAGTGTAACAGGTGTATTATAAAATCAGTGCTGCTTCGGGAATGTGTGTTGCATAAAATTCATTGTATGCAGACCAGAATATATTCCAACTACGTATTTCTCACTCAGTATCGTAGTCTGTGTGAGATGGAAGGGCTAACACAACCACACAGCTGAGAATTAAACCTCAATAAGCAAGGACTAGTGTTGACTTTCCATGTTTCTCAAAAGCACAGCTACCAACTCTGTGATTTCCTTGTAATAATTAAAAACATGAGCCCTGCCAAAGGCTTTGGTGTGTAAGTATTGTGTGCATCCATTTGTGAGCCAATCATGGTAATGACAGAGTTGCTGTTCTTAAGATAACGATAAAGAATAATGGACACAGCCCAAGGAGAAGGCAAAACAGCCTTTATTATCCTCATGAAATGACTTACGTGTGCCCGGAAAGGACTTCAGTGATGATAACTTTTTCTCTCATCAAACTCCTCAAAAATGTTTTTCAATTTAGAAGGAGACTCATCTCTCAAAATTCAACATACTGAAATGAGAACCGACCTCCTGACTTTCTGGTGATCATTCGGCCTAGTGAGGAGTTCTTGCACATCTGAATTCTATCATCTCATGCCTTAGGCAGCGAGTTGCTCTGCAGTTGGTAAGAGCCTTGAAGAAAGAATGCTGCAGAGCAGATCACTGAGACCCCTGAAGCTCTAGTAACAACTCTGATGCTGCTCTAAACAGTGTTTTATAAAGGGCAAGAGAAAAGCTAGCAATTTGCCTAACAGCTCTCTGTTAAACCCAGCTGAATGCCACTTCAACGAACCAAACAAAGCAGCAGTTCAGTAAGCAGACAAATACAGGTTGCAGTTATGTCTGGGCTACATTAATAGTAAAATGCATGATCTATTAACAACTTCAGCCTCCATTCCTGCCTCAAAGACTAACATTTTCCTACATTTTGCATCCATATTTATTTGGTGAATTTCATGTGGTTTTCTTGTTGAGCTTTGTGCTTTATCACAGTTGCTGGGGTGACTGCTGAGCGGTGGATGGGCTGATAAATCCCATGGCACCTCCTCATATCCCAGGTTAGCTTAACAAACAGGCAGCTCAGCCCCTACAGCACCAGCACACTTGCTAAACATTGCGGGTATGTGCATGGAGCTCCCCAGGCTGAGATCCAGAAATAGGAAACATGAGTGATGTGAAGAGAGCATAGGGACTGTGACAAGGGCCAGTGAGAGCATTGTGACAAATACCACTGCTTGGCAGCAACCTGCTGTGTTGTGAAGTCAAACACTGGCCCATTCTGCATGCAATTCCTCAGCCCAGGACCTTCCTGTGCCTGCTGGGCATGCATGACGCACAAGACACTGCAGCCGGTGCCAGTTGCTGCTGACACAGTCAGGGAAGTGCATCCTTGGACTGAGGATGTTGGGGGACAAGCAAAAAACTGCAATCTTGGCCCCCAATTGACCCAAGAGAAGCTGAATTCCCCCAAGGACAAAGCAATGGATATCATGGGGTCTATCCCAAGTCTCTTTCTCTGCCTGTAGAGCTGCCCAGATGGCAGTTCTGGCCCCATGCACAAAGGCAACAGCCATCCTGGCCCCACATCTCCTTCGCTTTTCATCCCCAAGGGTACCACAGGACTTGTTTTTACAGAGGCCAAAACCAAGTCGCTAAGAGAGAAGTAGTCAAAACCTGAAAACCCAAGTCTTACACTAAATACAACAAACGGTCAAGCTGACAACTGTCACTGTGGCTGGCACCAGCTCTAAGCCTGTCTGCACCCAGCGCCAGCAGGGTGAAGTGGCATTCACGGAAATGGGATCCCTCATTGCCAATGAACTCCAATGCAGTGCAGTGCATTCCTCAGTTCCTGTGCTTAAGGGACGGAGAAGTCATTTTTTTCTAAAAGAAAAATGGATTCCCAACTGACATGAATATGCAGACCAAGCGCTTATTACACGGTTGTTAGTTTTGTCTGATTAGTAATTAAAACAGCCCATTAATCTTTAATTATTTCAGAATAATGTTCTGTTTAGTGTTCTATTTTAAATCTATACTTTTAGGTGAGGCAAGAGACTACAATTTTTTTTCGAGTGAAAGGAGAATGAAAGATGACATTTGTGTGTTTAAGTTGTTTTCATTACTTTATTTTTCATTCCTGCTTCTGGCAAAACAAATAAAAAATCAAAACTTACTCACTTTTGACTCCACTTAATCCAAGAAAATGATTTCCAGTTGAATCCTGCTGACACTGCCCCATATTTTTTCATTTAAGACACCGGGAGAGTTGTGGGTACAAAGCAGGGCAGCCACAACTTTCTGTGTCCCTTCACTCACTCTGAGCTTCAGGAAGCAGCTGCATTTTTAAACAAACTGGGCCTAGACGTGTCCTTCTCAATTCCTAAACTTGACACATGTGACAAGCCTTAGCCAGCAAGAGAGATGCCCAGTGCAAGAATTGTGCTTAACACAAAACAGCCCACTGTGGCCATTGGAAATAGCTGTGCTTGCAACGGTTGTATTTGCAACTTGTGTACCTGTACGTCTCGTAGTTGCAGAGAAGAATTAATCGTCATTAATTTTTGATAAACATTTGTTGTTTATCAAAATTGGTTCTAGTGCCATGCTCTAGATCCTGAGCCAAATTTGAGCTGCAGGGGCCTGGGGAAACTGGGGTAGAACAAACCCAGCCCCTTGTGCGGCCTTTTGAAAGCAATTTCCCTTTGATAACAGCTGAAATCAAACCAACTCTTCCCCCCCCCCCCCCCACATAACACAACAATCTACTCACAAAAAGGGATGAACAGTTCAGGTTTCAAGGACTTTCAAAGCAGGACTGTGGCGTACAACAGAAACAAAAACAGGGGGCTACAGACCTCCAAATCCCTTCTGAAGAGACAGGCACTTCAGGCACTTTGGTTTGTGCTGAACCTTTGCCTCACCACATGTCACCACAGGTTATAAACAAGAGACAAACATGACTTCTGTCTGACCGGATCATTTGTTACACATTAACAATAAAATTGAAACAAAACAAAACAAAACAAAAAACCAAAACAAAACCATAAACCAAACCGATTCTCCCAATAGGGCATAAAACAGAAGTTATGAAAACCAAAAATGAACGTTATTTTCACCAGAAATGTGCCTGTTGGGTGTGTCAAGTTAATGGCCAGCTCACCAATGTTTCTGCACCAAAAATGAGTTGCAGTTCTTTAGGAAAACAAGACACTTTCCTTTTACAGAGGCTAGGTTGCCCATTAAAACTGTCTCTTAAGAAGACACTCTATTGCTACAAGGTACTTCTAACCTACACTCTGTTCTAAGGATGGAGACAAAAGAGGTTATGTAGACAGCACAAATTAACTCCTTAAGTATTAATGCATCTCCATTTTCAGCCTGAAGGAGTACATATCTTAAGGAGCTACGAAAAACAAAATAAATATAACTTAACAGTCCTAGCAATTTATAATGCATATACAATTGTTCACCTGCATCCTTTTGATTCTCTATATGAAAGAGAGAAAGCAACAAGGAGAGAAAAGAGAGAAACAAGAACAGATAGGCAGGATTAATGAGCAAGTGGACCGCACAGCCCCCCAGTAATGCGTGATATATGACATTTGAAAATAAGGTAAGTCGCCCCGTCTCGCCCCCCGCCCAGCAGCGTGGTGTTACCGAAAGAATCTCCTTTCACAGAGGTGAAAGAGAAAGCTGTACCAATAGGAAATAGGAGAGCACCAGCTCTGCGGATGTGCAGGGGCTCTCCGAGTGGCACCCGGGCTCCTGTGTCCCCTCCAGAGCTCAGCGGAGAGGAGCAACCCAAAAATCCAGGAGGAGAGCAAGTACAGCGCTTCCGCTTGAGAGAACGGCCAGGAGACATGTAAGAGCTGATGCACGCAGGAAGGACAGCCTCACATGATGTTATACGTAGGCTTCATAACAGATCGTGTACGCGGGAGAAGGGACGGCTCTTCCCCACGTCCTTTACCTGACCGCTAGCTCGTTTCTCCCCGGTGTAGCTGCTGCCCTTTGATTGTGTACCAGTGACAAGCACTTTACAAATTGGGGTTACATGGAAGCAAAGTAAAAATGCATTCAGGTCACGGACATAAAGAGTAACTGAAAAAACTTACAAACAGTCTGAGTTTATCACAAACAAATGGCTAAATCGTCTAACCTGTTTTAGGCTGATAAAAAGTGACTGGACTTCTCACACTGGGTTTCACAGACAGAAGCAACAGACAAGCCAATGCTAAAAGACTTGAAGCAAGGAGAGTGAGTTTGTTTGGATCTGGACTTTCTCGAGGTAATGAGAACAGAGAGAGTGAGGACAGCATGGAGAGGAGGGTGGTAGGTACTCACGAATGGTTAAATCCATCACTTGAGAGGCCAAGCAGAAGACAGGATGCTCATACATTTCTCTCTTTTTCCCTATAAAAGAGGATTTGGGCATGCAAGAGGCTTAGGTCAGAGGTAAAGAGGTTATAAGGTTATAGGTCAGAGGAAAACTTCATATCAGGTTAAAAGGAAAATAGCTGTAGAGTATTTTGGGATACATACAGGATAAAAGGGGGGGGGGGAAGGAAAAAAAAAAGGGTTAAAATTGGAGATCGACTGGATTAACCATTCAGCATGCCCATGAGTCACAAGAGAGGTTGTGACCATGACTCTAGAGGTTTGTTCAGAATTGTTTGCAAGAATATGATCAAAACGTCATGAATAGAGGGAAATAGATTTTCACTGGTTTAAGGCTCCGAGATACTAAGGATTTCAGCCTTCAGTATCTAAGGCTTTCACAGGTATTTCTTCATAAACATAGCCTCGAGCAAAGCTGCCACTGATTCTGTTTTGCATCTCTGACAAAACTCTTTTCAACACGTGGTTATTCAAACGTCAGCATTCGAAAGCAAGATTTCAAAACCACGCGCGGCATCCAGAGATGCACCTCACCGAGGCAAATTTGTTCTTTGCTCTTCTAAGCAACTATTGGAACACATAGTGGACTATGCTCATGAGAGAAAACCTGACGCATGCAGCTGGCGGATGTTGGGTTGTTTGAACTAACAAGCCCAGCATGCTTTGAAATTGGTGTTACAACCACTTTTATAGAAACGGGATAAAAAAGTGGCTGTGGCCAATCACGGATAAAGGAGGAGAAAAGCAGAAGAGAGCAGGTAGTGTGGAATGAACTATTTCCCTGAAAAGGTAGCTGGAAAAAAAATGCGTTGCTTCAAAGTATTCCCAGACCTAAAAGTCACAGTGCAAAAAAGAGGGCAGGTAATTAACACAACCAAGAAGAATTGAGGCACAAAAGGAAAAGTACACACTAACTGTTCTACTTTGGAAATGAATGCATTTTTACTTACAGATCATAAAGTTTGTTTTTGCATAGATTTATCTGAAAGAAGAGAGCAAATCTTACCAACGAGTTAGTGATATTTACACAGAGAACCTAAGGGAGCCAGCACTGGGTAGAAGCATCCATCAACAGAAAAGCTGCTTTTGATTCTCAGTCCTTCTCCAGCCTCATCAAGCATATTTAAACATTGCATTTTACAGAATACACCAATTAAAATATCCTGTGAAGTTGAGTACTTTGATAAATTGCCTGATAATGCAGTGCTTATGGAACCTTCATTCCTCCTCTATTTTAGTCACTCATTACCAAGTCAAGAGTTGATAAACATCCTTTTAGTGCCCAATTCTTAAGTGTTTCTCACTGGATGCATAACAATGAATTCATTACCACTGGTACACAATTTGCATCGTTAGACAGAAAAAAAAAATGGAAAAAGAGAGGACATGTCATGTACAGAACCTGGACAATTTGTCATACAACAACCCAATTTTTCAAGTAAACAAGAACTAAGAAAAGATCAGAGGGAGCCGTTTTTTTCCTCCTCTCAATATTGTCCTAGAGGCATACAGTGATAATCTCAGCTGTAGGAAAGCTTCACATCACACACGACAGAAACCCAAAGTCTAGAGCAGAACGTACCATTCATCTGGAACATACGGGTTTAAGCAATCGCAAACTCGGATACAGTTGGGTAGGAGTTTCAAGTTGGGAACAGCAGCCCACAAAGGTAGCAACACAAACTGATCAACATGTAAAGAACTACTGGATCAGAGAGCTTCAGCTGACACGTATCCTCCAGCAAGCTTTAAAATGTCTTTTTGATGGCTACATGTGTCTCTGGTCACTGGTTATTATTCTCCCATAACTTAAAAGGTCAATAATATCAGCTATGCCGGATTTAGAGTGACAAGAAAGAAATCTGATGCAAGTACGGGACCAACTGATCAATGACTGCTACGCACAGTGCAAAGACAACAAAACACTCCCAGAAAAAGACATTTTAAATCAGCTACAAATGATTAAGCACAGATTAAGCAGCTTTTCAGCTTCTTATTTTTCATTTGCTTCCTGAACTCCACTGTCACAAACAATTAGCTGCACTGTACCTTCAGCTGCAAAGATGACAACCCAAGTATTTCTCAATTTGTTCTTTAAAACCACGATGTGAGTCTGAACAGTAAACCACTGGCCAAATGCACTAATGATATTAAAAAAAAATAAAAAAGCTACAGCTCCTTTTAACTGTTTCCCCTCTTTTTTTTTTTCCAGAAAAAAAATGTTTTACATAGCTTTCACTCTTAACTGCTTCAAAAGCAAACATCACAAAAATGATTCATAATCACATCAGTTTTATTGACAAGTGAATAAATAGCAAATGAGTTTCTTTCAAATAGCTCCCAGCCACAGTTGCCACCTAGAAATATAACAAAATTGTAATTTCACAAAGAAAGAGCCTTACCTTCAATTTTGGCATACTCTGATAGTCGTGTATAATTGACTAGAGCTGCTTGCTCCAAGCATTTACGGATGACTGTTTTTACCTCCTCTTGAGGGACTGGAGTAACTATGTCTTTCATCAGAACCTTGACACAAGAAAATCTGATTTGTTGTGGCATCAGGCACACATAACTGTTTTTTCTCCAAGCCCAACAAACACATCCGTTTCTGCCCCAGTGCTGCGTGGCTCTCGGGGTAAGCACACAATAGGAAGAACCCACGACAGGGTCACCTTGGCCAGACTGAGATGTGAGACCTACCCTTTCCCCTAGCATTCCCTGTCTCTATCCATATCCTATGGCATGCTCAAAAATCTGCGCTTCCCATTTCTTAGGGCAAGACATTAAGATTTATCCCAACTTCCCCAGGTCTGGACAAAGTTTGCCCTTCTGATGACTCGGGCTCATGTCTGGGCTTGGCTGCAAGGGTTAACAACAAGGCATTGCTTGTAAGGGTCTGCAGTATGGATGCTCATCAGAGAGACAGCTAGTCCTTATGCTGGCACAAGTATCACCTGCACTGGTGGTAAGGGCAACGCTGCACCTGGCCTCCAAGCTGAAGCAGGAGAAATCAACAGCCCCACCTAGTATTTCAACATTAACTACCAAAATTGGACATCCTCTGCAAAACCACAGTTCTTTAAGCTCTCCTGGATGGAAAGATTTATGAATGCAGGTAATTTTAACTATTCTTTGTTATTTTTATGCTTACCCTTTCCAGCAGCGATAGAGTGGCTTTTAGCGCACCTTCTGGACGGCCAAATGGAAAGCAGTACCTAGAAAAATCACAGCATGTCAACATCAGACCAGGTGTGTCAATCAACATCTCCAGTGCTATGAATATGCTTTCCCACATAAGTCCAAGCGATTATCTGATCCTGATCTTAGTGTTCTTTCCACTGGGTAATTTTCAGAAAGGGCTCATGGTGCAGATGGAAGAAAGCAAGACAGAACTAGGGGCAATGGGGAAGGTCAGCTAGTTTTAGTTTATTAAATCTGGGTGTCACCTGGGGAGTTTTTAGGTCTCCTAAGGAAGAGTTAACTATCATCTCCTTGTAAAAATAAAAGCTCCAGTCATCTCCAGCTGGAGACCCAGGTTCAGGGGCTCTGGCACACACCCTGTGTGCTAGCCTGTGTCACCCACCTGCACGTGCAACAGAATGAAGCTGGTGTGCTACAGGGGTAGCTTATCCCGTTTAAGGGGGGTAGCATCCGTTGTTTCTGTAATATCGAAATCCCTGCCCTTCTGTATGCTAGTAAATATAAATGGGTAATAACTGAGAAAAGAAATAAGAGAATAGGGTATTTCTGGGGTTAAATTTTAGAAAAAACATCACAGCATTACCCTGCCTACAGAAGCAAGATGGTTTGAAATACCCGTTTAAAGGTTATTTCTTTCAAGTCACTCTCCAGATACAAACATGCTACAGTGCAAGCGTCACTGCCATGCTCAGGTCTGTGCCGCTTATGCAAGATTCCTGCACGCATTCAAAACGTGCCTCTTGGCTTTGCTGATTAAAGGAGTGAGTTTGGAGGAAATCAGTCCTCTCTCATTCAGCCTGGAGTCTCTGCCTTTACCTAAAGTGCGTGATCTGATTCTCCAGAAGCACACGCAGCCGCTCCTTGATCTCTTCAAATCGCTCTTTCTCATCGACCGTTACCGTTCCTATCCCATCCGGCCTGAAGGAGAAATGCCATGAATGACTCAGACTCCACCTCACGACCCTGGGAAATCATCTGCGCAGCAAAGCACATGCTGCAGGTTGGGACACAGATGTCACCAGCCATTAGACCCAGGACAGAGCAAGCTGAGACGCAGCAGTCACAGCAGCACAACCGCGAAGGTATCAGAGAGCAAGAAAGCAAAAAACACCCCCTCTCAGAATGATAATCTGTAAATGGACACCCCCCTGCCCCTCCACCCTCCCGTATTTTTTTTCTGTGACAGAAAAGCCTGAAAAATACATGAAAAACCAGAATCCCTTCTTACATATAGGTATACAACAAGGAGCGCAACGCCAGCTTTCACAGCGGGATTGGGCTCATTGCTGGCAAAATGTGGACTTAATTTCTGCGGAAAAATTCAGCTGTTAATTTAACATAATTCACAGCATAAAGAATATCGACAACAAGCTTCTAAATGAACAGAATGTAAAATTCTGCGTTACTGAATCACCTTATTACAATAATTTCTTGAAGTCAACCATATATTCAATACATTCTGCCGAAATGTACCTAGAAAGTGGTAAATATTTTTTACCTGAGTGATAACAACGAACATGTTTTATCACAGAATTTCAGGGAGAATTTGCTACACCCTGGCATTTGCTGCGTGCACAGGACTGCATTGTAAGACCCCAGGCACTGGGTCTGCCTCGGGCGCTCCTCATCCATCCGTCACCGAGCACAGTGTGCAACGAGCACTGCTACGGCTCTCCCAGGCTGGGACGGGTGTCCCCATGCTCCCATCCTCCTGCCACAGACCCAGCTATAAGCAGCCATGCCCTCCTTTTCCCTGCACCCAGACGGCAAATCGTGCAGCGGAGCAGCACAGGCAGAGGAGCCTAATCCATCACCAAAGGGCTTGGCGCGCCAGACAATCGGCAGCACCGCTTCCCAGCCCTGATGAGCAAAGTCTGCAGATTTGTGTACTCCTGGGCAACTCCGCTGGCACAGGCGCTCTTTAGGTAATGTAAGACGTCTTAAAATTGAACAAACGTTCTTACTTAAAGGCCTCCTCCAGTGTTCGGCTTAAGCTGCGTAAATCCTCAGTACTAGACTGGTTCGGCTATACAAAAGACTTGGCAAGGGATTACAAAGCTTCTAACGAACCTCCTGTCAGGGGTTAATTGGTTGGCTTTATTTTCCTCTTAAAGAATCAAAGGCCCTAAACTTAAAATAAAAAAAAATACACAACACCAAAAAAACTATAAAAATGAGAAGCAATAAAATCTGCACCATCTCTTCTCCTTGACCCCATATTTAGAAAGTTCTCAATATCACAATTGCAAACTCTGATATTCCAGTACAAGTGAACACAATTAAAACATTTCAGGAGAGTAACCAGCAAGCTTTACATGATGTTGACTGCACATTCTTAAAGCACTGCCTTAAATAAAACTTAAAACACGGAAAGAGAAAAAAAACCTGAATATCAGGGGATGTACTTAAAATTTAAACAGCATTTCATCAGAAATTGTTATTTGACTGTTTGCCAAATTCAGTTGTGCATTAAGGAAAAAATAAAAGGGAAAAAGATTTAGGCTTAAACTTGGATAAAATGTCTCATCTGGGGAACACATTTCATGAGCATTTTTGGAAGTACGGATCTGGTCTCATTAGTACCTAATTAGGAATAGCTATTTTGAAGAAATGAGCAAACCACAGGGGAAAAAAAAATTTAAAAAAAATTAGACACAGAGCAAAAATTAATGTCTGAAGATGCTCAATACATTTTTCTTCCCAAATTCCATCAAGTAGTTAATACTCCGACAGAGATATCCCTGCCTTTTGTTGCACTGTGCGCCTTGCAGTGCCTGGTTTGCTCCCCAGCAAATAACTTGGGGCAGACGGTGATAAACGCTGTACATGAAGGGCAGGGTTGAATCTCCCGTTTGACTTTTGGCACTCCCGTACCCGTAACAACCGGCGGTGTCACTGGGTTAATTGTGTCAGCGCTGACAAACGAGGTAGTGAAAGCCGCCCACGCTGGCAGCGCTTTGCTGATGGACTGGAAATGGTCTGAAAGTTATGTTACCCTTTGCTGGGTCAACAGCCTCCAACAGGGAGACTTATCGCCAGAGCACCTGGGTGGGTCTAGGTGAGGTCTGCTCCCCCAGCGGACAGTGCTTATTCAAGGCAAGGCTGCTTTTAAAACCACCATTAGCTCTAAAAGACATACTGAAGGGATTTAACTGGAAGCAAAGCACAGTAATGTGTGAGAACCACACCAGTGCTGCATGCAGCGATCGGGCATCCCACTGCTGGTGCTGGTTGAGGCAGGATCGGCACATGTCTGACAGCGCAGGTGGGCCGCAGCCCTCCCACACACATCGTACCCTCACTGTACGTGAAGGGCCTGCGTTTCATCAGAAGCAAGCACGTAACGAGCGGTGCGAACACCTGATGTACCACCACCGTCCGCGGCCTGCTTTCACAGCACCAGACCCACACAAGGAGGCATGGCGGGTTTTGGAGAACGAAGACCAGGCGCAAACAGCCCTGCTTTCACCCACGGTGCCCCTCGGCCCCCACAGCCCAAGGCCAGCAGCCAGTGTGAGGCACAAGGGACAAGAGTCCATCCCCACTGGAGGTCCCACACCAGACCCACACACGGCACAAGCGGCATGCCGCTCTCCTGGATCGTGCTCCAGCAAACTTGAGACAAGCTACAGGTCAGCCGTAGCCATTTTTGGAGCAGCGTGGATGTCTGGAAGGGCCTGCCAAGAGAGAGCCATCACCACTGCAAGGACTCCCTTTCTCACCCAGCTGTGGACTATATTGCATCTGACATGATGAGCATCTCTCGAATCTACCTTTCAAATTTTCGGCAAACCATTTTCTCACTGTCCTTCACAAAGTTGACATTTTCGGCAGCATGATAGGAAAGATGTCATGTCGGCTGCTTTTCAAGTTGTTGTCACAGTGGTTAGCACCAGTTCTGTCATCTTTGCTTTCCTCACAATCCCCCATCTTGAGCCATGTCACAAATAATAATACTTCCCATGTTTTTGTCAAATTTCAAATACTATAACCCAGCTGCACATCTTCGGATTTACTAGTTATGTTAATCTTGTTGCTCATCTTCTCAGAAGCTGAAGCATTAGGAACTCATTAATTAGTGACAAATGCAGGATATACATAGAACTGGAAAAACACCACCGAAAGCCTTGCACTTAATTCATTAGCTGGATAATTTTAAAACCTAATTAAATATGCAAGTCAAATATACTTTGAAAATGCTATCTTTTTGAGAGAACATATTTATTTTCCCTTTGCAAGAACACAAAGGGTATGTAGCCTAGCATTTAAGATTCACTTCTGTGCTCTAAACAATTCCATTACGTGGCTGATGGGGCTGAAAAAAATCCACAAGAGAAGCTCAGGTCTCACCAACTTGTTTCTGATGCTTATTGGTGATTTCATTTTTAACAATGATCTCCAGCTCAACTTTTACATTTCGTATTTTATCTGATGGGCAGAAGCACCGACTCCTCCAGCAAGCAGCATTTCTGCAGCAAGGCTGGCTAAAACACAGCCAGAGGAAACGAATGCGCTCACACAATCTTAAAACCACATCCTTGTAACACCGAGCTAAGCAGGGATGGGCAATGAGAAAAAAGCAAAGCGGTGAAGAATAGTTCTGTACGTACATGATTTGTGCAGGGCCACGCATGACAAAATGGGTCTGAGCCTACGGGGTCAGGTCTGCAAACAGAACGAACACCGTCATCTAAGTGGGGACACCAGTTCATCTGATTCTCTATAGCTCACGGACACTCGAGGTGTGTGGCATAAGTTGTGGGCAGAAAGGAAAGCAGAAGGGCAAAAAAGGCAAGAAAAATAAATAAGGAAATTTTTAATTATAAGTAAACAAGTTTTGAATCGCTCCTTCTGCTGCAGATGCACTATCTTGGCTCAAAACTAGTCAATTCCCAGCGTAAATATTTCACACGGAAAGTTTTAAATGCTGCTTTCCCTATTCCTCATTGTTTTTAAGTTATAAACCATGAAAATAACAACATCAACAAAGCAGGTGGTGAAATTAAAAAAAGGGGGCTGCAATTTAAACAGCGAAAACGATAGTCCTTGTTTAGCTTGGACGGTTTGTGCAAATTCCAGAGTTAATTATAAATTATAATTAGGACCTGTGATCCTAAGGCCACTGCTTTATTCTACTAGCCCCGCCTCCCCCCATGCCCTTTTCTAATTATACCCAGTGCCCCCAGGGCTAGTTATGCTGCTAAAACAAATATATCAAAATGATTTTTAACAAAGACTAATATATGAAGCAATAGCATGCATTTGTATGCAATTATAAATATACAGTATAGCTCCAGTGGGTTAATCTCTTTGACATAAGCCTGTACGAAATACCATGGCGGCTCACGAATGGAAAGACAGATCATCTTTTACACCTTTTATGTTTAACTTGTCTACACTTTTTCTACTGGGAAAATATTGCTTACACGTAGCAAACAGATCTTTGCACGCACTGTGAGCCCTGGCATTCACAGCCAGTGAAAAAAAAACAATGTCAAAAACTGATGCAAATAATTTGATTTTTTAAGTAACAACTCAAATATAAAACACGTGCTGCCTTCAGCTCCCTTGCTGCTTGCCAGGTGCAGCACATATGAGCCATGCAGTAAACACGGATGATTAGCGCCTTGGACAGCGAGTGTCAGGATGGCTTTGGGAGGCTGCCTGGCGGGAGCTCACAGGGGGAACCCACAGGGGGAACCGGTGCTGGGCCACGTCGGGATGCGGGACCACAGCTGGCGTCCTGCTCTCCTACATTGCCCCTAGAAAAGCCGACCTGAAAGAGCCCACCTGGTTAAGCCCCTTGAAAAAGCTTATTCAGCCAACACCAGTTTGGCCCAGTGTCCCTTTCTTCTGGGAATTCAGACCAGCTGAAAGCCCTTTGTTCGGCTCACTCCGCCGCCTGCTCCCCTTCCCTCCACGCTGCCGCAGGTGCGAGCCACTCCGTCCTCCCAGCCCGCCTTCCTCGTGCTCCCGCTCCCCTCCATGCCAGCGCCAAGTCACGGCTCATCGCTTCCCATGTGCCATCCACACCCCCGACGCCGCGCGGCTGAACCGAATGGCTTCTGAGCACTGCCATCCCACACCTATTGCAATGCATCACGTCAGCCACAGCCGTGTGTCTGCCGGTCGCGGGCGATGCCGGATTGCATCCGACAGACGGCCGCCGCGCGCGCCGTGTCATTGCGGGGCTGGCGCGACACAGAGCCGGCACCTAACGAGGGGTTACGGTGTTACGCCCCGCGAGGTCTGCAGGCAGGGCTGCTCATCTGAGCGTAGGGATGTGTTGATGTATTTAGCACTTCTCTACCAGGACCAAAACGCCCTGTTTTGTCAGTATGGATTTTTTAATTTAAAGTCGTGGTATGGAAATCTTGCCTTTAAATGGGATAGCCAGATACGTAATTAGAAAATAATGGAAAAACATATGAAAGTGTTACGCAGACTTTTCGACCCTCCAAGGTCTGTGACAACAACATTATCTCAGGTTTTGTGCTGCAAAACACAGCTTGCAGAGGGAAGCACAGGTCAATGACATACCAGCATACTTAGCAGAGAGACTTGGTGGTGTCGGGACTTCAGGTAAAAGCCAGTGAACAGCTCAGCAAGAAGGATGCTATCAGACTGCAGGAGATTCAGGCCAGCATCCTGATTCGGATAAGCTCAACGTCTGCTAACACTTAGCACACTCACAATCAATATTTTACTTTTATTTGTAAAATATTCAGATTAGCAAGGACAGAAAGAGTCCTTTTTGGTGCCAATTTGAAGAAAAGAAAGTTAAGTGTGGACCTCTGCTTTCTTTAAACCACACCAGTCTATTGCCTACGGTACTTTTTGGAGGACTGCTGGTAAAGGAAAGTGATGGCCTCGATGTGATAATCATCCCAGAAGCACACAGACATCAGTAACAACACAGCCTGTGCTGTCGGTGACCGAGTGACGCTATGCGTTCCTTGCATTTCATGCATGTATAGACATCAGAAATCATAAAACCACACATAACAGCAGAATTTCACAAAGGCATTAGCGATACCTGGTGGGTAAAACCCTGCTATGAAATCACTGGTGGCCACAGCAGTGAAAAGCCTTCAGTTCGGGTGTGTAGCAAGTAAGGAGGGAGCAGAAAACGCTGAGTATTCAGCAGTGTGGGCTTGCCTGCCGCTGGCCCCTGCCCTTCTGACAGCCTGTGCACAGTACACACAGGTATCTGCAGGAGGTGAAACTCAGGACAAGCAATTTACGTTTAACCACGTTTTTTTTTTTTTTTTTAATTCCAAAAAGGAAAAACTGACAGAAAAACCAAGGGGACTGTCATGCAAATAGCAGTGATTTACAGCCTTCTTTTGGAGAGATTATGTCGGGCTTTCAGGGCTCTGAATAAGCTATAGGAGCCCAAAGGGAGGCAAAAAAAAGAAACCCTATCTAAAGCACCAGGGCTCCAAACCAGCCCCAAAATCTCATTGTGACCGCGTCACCTGCCGTGGCGGCGGGGTCAGCCCGAAGCTGGAGGTGCAATGCCACCCGCTCCGCCCGGGCACGGCGGTGCCGGACAGGCGAGGCAACGCGCCCGCACTGACGCCTGTCATCCTGTCAGCCCCGAGCTCCGGGCTGTCCCCGGCATCCGAGCACCCCGCACCTCCCCGCTGACTGCGAGCGACTGTTGTCTCGCTGCCTGACCTTACACAAACGCGATGCAAACAGACAGCCCACCTCAGCTCCATCACTGTCTGCTGCTAATACAGGAGATTGATAGCCACATGAAATTATCTCCCCGCTCGACCTTCGGTGCTGGGTGGCATATTCTGACTGACAGCCAACCTCATTCTGGAGAAAATCAAACTACCCAACTTCTCTCTTTTTTTTTTTTTCTTTTTTTTTTTTCTGTCTAAAAAGTGAAGTAACTTCTTTTTATAAAGAAAATCAAATCAACACTTTCTCGGTTTTGACAGAGGAAAGAAGCCTTTCTTAAACAGAAAGATGCCTCCAAACTTGAATCCTCCCCCTGCACTGGAGCACACGGATGGCACTGGTACCCAGCGTACAAGATGCTCCATCAAAGTGCTGTGTGCTACACAGTCCCAAGCACGAGCATGCTCCCACCTCTATCAAACATACATGACAAATTTTCTTCTATAGGCTTGCTGGGCAGAGCATGGCCCCTGGCTAACCCTAGGCAATGGATGGGTATGGTGCGTGGGAGGAAGGGATGCAGAAGAAAAGAGAATCCAGCCCTACACACACCACAATTGCCAGTAAGCACTGCATGGATTAATATCAGCTCCTCTGTGCACTCTGCCAGCCAGCTCTCAAATGCATGATGTAAGTGGCCTAAACAGCACTCTGAAAAGAAATCACAGCTCTTCCACTCAGCCACTAAGATTTCTATTAGTAGAAATGAAAGAAAGGGAGTCACATTTCCTCCTGTGGACCTCCTGTGGTTCTCTGACTTCCTGATAGCAGACACCACACCACTTAGTTTCTGTACCGAACTCTTCACCACACCATGGTCCTGGCAAGAAGCACGATGCTGCAGCCCCAGCAGCCCTGAGACAACAAGGAATGGCCCCAACTGAAAGGGAATATGCCCCTCAGCCATTTGGTTTGGCGTCAGCCATCAGCTAGCCATAGCTAAGATGGAGAAAAGCACACAGTTCCCTTCTTGCAATATTTTAAACAAATCTACCAGGCCAGCTTCACAGAGCTGCATGTTCGGAAGCACCTGACTGTGTCCCAACAAAGCACAGCAGCCACGCACATCTCTGAGAACCCACAGAGGCACGGCATTGGAGTCTGCACATCCCACTGACACAAGAAGAGGATGCCGAGGCTCTGTTGTGCTGAACCCTGAGAAGAGCTACATTGAATAGCCACGATCAGTAGCCAACTTCCTTTTCATTACACAGCTCTGGAAAACGGGATTTGTTCCAGGTCCCATCTCCAAACCAAGGGTCCACGCACAGTTCCTTAAACACACCTGAATCACACCGACCCCTAACCCCTGCATGCCACAGCCCCACAGCCTGCCCAATGTGCTCGGTGACCGAGGAGCTCGCTGCCAGCTACAACACACTGCTGTGCACTGCGTGTTTCGCTTACCTTTTTGGCTCTGGATTCGGCTGGGATTTGGAATCTTTCCTTTTTTTGGACTCCTTTTTGGAATCCTTTTTTGTCTCCACTTCAGCAGCGGAGGGCTGAGACACTTTGCCCCCCTCGCCGTCTGCGCTTGGCTGTGACCCGCCAAGCAGCTCTGCCATGTGGTGGCTTTGGGGAGTGATTGGGATGTGCGGGGGGGAGGCCAGCAGCACAAGTGGAAGAAACAGAAGAAAACATGAAATAAAAACCACAAAGCAAAAGAAAAGGAAACTAAACTGAAAGCAAATAAGTGAAATCAAAGAACAATTGGCAAAGATGGAACAAACGAATGAAAGAAACTCATAACTGAAAAAGAAACTAAGGAAGCAAAAACTTGGTTTCCATGACAAGATGTATGGAACTAAGTGCAAAGCAAGCAGCAGACTTGCAACGTGAAACCTGGGCAATATGTGTCATAATTCAGGATGTTATTTACCAGAGCGTTTATGAAAACATGTTATTATTTTATAACACTCCTTCTTCAGCAGCATGTGCAGGATAGATACCAATATCTCCAAGTATATAATGCAATTTAACGGGGGAAAAAAAAAAAGCAGAAAAAGAAGCCGCAATACATTACAACAAAATAAATAGAAATGGAAAAAGCATAGCTCCACTCCCTGCCATCAAAGATTTCCCACATTTGAGAGAAAGGAAAAGGCTACTGCTGAAACTGAAATTCCTTCGCAATAGCAGCAAGATAAAATTCCCAACTATGCCTGAGCAATGCAAGGGCTGACGTCACACTGCCAATCAGACAGAGGTGCCTGAGGGCTTTGAGCACTTCTGAACACTGAAGTTTGATACTGCTGAAAATTTAATTGCTGCAACTTGTCAGATCCACTTGTGCAGTAATTAAATCAGTGCAGGATATTGCTTACACCCATTACATTATATTAGACCCATGACTGTCACGTGTATTTCAACTCTATCCTGTCCAGAACTGCATCTAGCAGGTGTCTGGGTAAGAAAGTTACCAACCTTTTCTCTGGATCCTCTATGTGCATTTTTATTGCTTACATTAAACAAGCAATGAAACAAACAAACAAACCAACTATGCCACTAGAAGCGCTGCTGCCAAACATCCAGCGTGAAAACATATCCAAGGAAACCTATATCTGACAAAGTCATCCCTTGCTGGCAGGGAGCTGCTAGCCAAGAATAATTCCTTACCTGTTGCCATGAACATGTGATGCACAAAAGGCAAAGCTGTAGTGAAGTAAGGTGGGGTCAATCATAGCTCCGTTTTCTGCGCGCTCTAGCAAATCTCTGAGGTAGCAGAGATGTCTGTGACAGCCTCTCACTCCATTACGTGCACAATACTCATCTAGCACAAAGACCTGGCCAGGACTAAACCAGCCCTGTTTAGAAATAAAGAGACTTGATTTTAAATATAAGTTATTAAATACCAATGCTATCAGATTTGGAGGTGTAGTGGTCAACTGTTCTAATAAAAGAAATACAAACCTAAGGCTACGTTAAGAAAAAAGGAGAGAGGTCACTCTTAAACAATACAGTTTACATATCATCGCCTATCACAGCATATATTCAGTGCAACTGTTAACAAAAAGATATTACACTACCATTAACAGGAAATGTCATTTAAAATGCTGAAAAGTGAGGCCAGTTCATGTCAGTGCCTAGCAAAAAAAAAAGAGGAAAAAAAAGAAAGAAAAGATTCACACCTTTAAAGAGATGACAAAGATTAGATTATTTAAGCAACGTGAAACAATAATCTCATTTTGGGGAAGAGACTGCACATTTGGCCAGGAGTGAGAAAAAGTGATCTTAGGGAGAACACGGAGATTGCACTGAACGACTTCTCTTGCATTTGGCACGTAGGAACGTCCTGAAGATGGAGGAAGGCAGATCCACAGCATCAGAAAAGGACATTTCGCATCGTTCTCATTGCGTACCCTTGGAGACGCGCTCAGTTCGCCCACCACCTGGCAGGCCAGCGCTCCTCGGCATTGCAGCAAGCACAGCTCTTTCAGCTTTCTTTGAGCATCCACAAACCTCCAACAATTGTTGTCCACCAGTCCTAAGGGCTTGGTGACATAGGTCCATGCTCCCAAGGAGGACTCTGTGCCCCATGAGGGGACTGCATAGCACCCGGTGAATGTCCCGGGACAGCCAAAGCACGCCTCTGCCTTCAGCGAAGGCGCTAGCGAGAACGAGAATATTCTTTAGATTGCTTTTCAAAACGCTGCAAAACCATCAATATTTACATGGAAATTTGGGTGCTAAACAATTGCTAAGACGCAGCTCTGGAATGCATCAAGCTGCAAAATCTTTCATCGTTTAATTGAAAAGTTCCTGCAGCGGGCGGGAGAGTAGTTGAGGCAGAGCACTGCCCCTATAGGCAACTTCTTTGCCACCCCATCTGTTACCCCAAATGCTACATCTTAGAAACAACACTGCTGTGAAAGATTAAAATATATTTTCTACCACTCAGATGACACCAAATCTTTTCTAGATGCCAAAATAGCTGCTTTGAAAAGAGTTGAAGAAATATCAATTAAGAGCTCAAAGACATAGAGAAGGATTTGCTCATCCTTATTGGGCCAACTCCAAAACAGATTGAGAAAAGAATTAAAATAATGAGGGGAAAATGATAGATATAGGGAGTAGCTACAATTCTGGGATCACTGGAAGTGCACATTTCAAAATGAAGATATAGAACAATGCAGATGGGACAGCACTCCGGAAGGCTATTTTTTGGGAGGGGTATATTTGCTTTCACTGCTTTTTACTGATATTTTTGCTTGCTTTTTGGTTAGAGGCATTGTGCTTGATTCTGGATTTCTTTATGTTGCCTATTTGTTACATCTTTGGACCATCTCTTCACCTTTCCTCTCTTCTCTTAAGTCTCTGGTTATTAGCTATGGGAAAAATACAGAAATACTACAACTGCTCTGAAATAGATAGATGTGTGGATTTGGTTACCGGGGTAGAAATGCAGTTTAAATTGCTGCATTCATCTGATATATAGAAAGGACTCAATCCTTCCTACAGGGTGAAATCTTAGCACCACTGACATCAGGGGGAAGGATGGCACTAATTTCCCTGGAGTCAGCTATCAAGACCATAGTTTGGGGTGAAGGAAGCAAGAGGCTGGTCATGGTGCGCTCCACACTGCTCCCCTGCACCAGAACCTGAGAAGCGCTAGCACTTAGTCAGACAGAAGAGATGGGGCAAACCCTCAAGAATGCTCCCCTGGCGCAACACAGGGAAGCCTGAGCAGAAGCTCAGAGGCTCAGTAATGAGCCTCATACCTCGAACTTCATGAGAGCACACGCAAGGTAGCCATGGGAGGATCCAGACCAAGGAAGACCAGAAGGTTTCCCTTTGCATGGCAGAGATATGAAATAAAAAATTCAAGCCTGGACAGAGGTACAAAGGGGCAGCAAGTGCTGCTCCTCACAGCGTCAGAAAAAAAAAAAATCTAAGGTCTGATGAAAGGCTGTATTCAGACAAATCCCCCACATCTTCAAGCTGATTCTGGCTGTTGATGAAGATTTGCCTGGCACAACCAACTGTCACCCCGCCAGTCTGGCAAACACAACTGGTAGTGACACACTGGATATTTCACCCAACATGGCTAGGTGTAGCTCAGTTTGGCCTCTCAGATGGTCTTCAGTGGCACTGAGAAAGGCAGAGTGGACATCGGAAGAAGGCTGTAGAGCACCGGGAGCTCAACTGACTGTGTTTGAGAAGCTGAATGGCACTGAGACTATGCCATACATCCCTGGCACCAGCGGGGAGTGCAGCAGGAGCTTCTGAGCTAGGCCTGTCAGGTTTGGTGAAATGCTGGAAAATTTTCAAAATGGCAGAGCGCAGTTTCTGTGAAAATCAGGATCTTTGAGGGAAAATTTTCACTTGCCAGCACTTGCATTTTCTCATTTACCGTGGGGAAAAAAAAAACCAACAATAAAAACGGATAATTTCATTTTGGAGGCTTGCTTTATGGGCCTTTTCATCTGACCCCTTCACACACTATCTCCGCTAGGCTGGGCATTCTGGAAGACCACATCTTGCTATCAGCTGGGTGCTCCGATGTGAATTCCATGAATCCTGACACAAATGCTGCAGCAGGGATCCAGCTGCACAAGCTGAATGCTGGTAGTAGGTTGGGAAGAGTAGAAAGGCAGGCTCAGTAACAGCGTGTCCATGAAGATAGGAATGAAGATCCATGTATGTGTGAGGTTGATATAAGGCTGGAAGAGTTGCATACTCTTTTCCTATCAGAAAGTCCAGGAAGAGCTGTGAAAGCAATTGTGCATTCAGCTTGTGGTCGATGGGCAAGAGCCTCAGTAAGCAATGCCGACAACGCTCTTCCCCTTTCCCAGCACAGTGCTCTCTGCCAGCAAACATCACTTCTGCCATAGCTGAGATTAGTCAGACAGCCTGTTTGTTTTCATAGGGATGCCTGGCTCAGCCAGAGAGTGGGCTCGCATTAACATTGTTTAACCTGGTTTCATGGAAGGGAGGCAAAGCTGAGCTATTCTCTGTGTCAGGGTAAGCCACTGTGTCTGCGTAAGTCTTCCATGGTACGTCCAAGTCGACATTGGAAAATGAGATGCAGGACGAGGCAAAACTCTTTGGGACTTGCACATGAACATCCTGTAGGAAGAACAATTGCTCAGCAGCACACAGAGCAGACAGAGCAGGCTTACCACAGGCTCACAGCTCCTATAGGCAAGCCAGCACAATGGGATCATCAGCTTCCCACAAACCCCTCAAGAGCAATGAGAGCTCCATGTGGTTGAACTCAAATTTTGAGGCCAGACTGATTTAACTTCACAATCAGGACAAAATCATATTAAAAGAAAGAAGCATATGAAATCCAAGTGTAGGTGAACACAGCCCATTATTCTCTTCTTCATAACACTCTGTAATGGGTGATTTGAAAGAAGATCGTTAATTGGTGATGCTCTGCTCTGAAGAGGCACAAGTCTTGGTGCTGAACGGGACACCATCACTCCAGTAGCTTCTACCAAGAGACCTAAACATCTCAGTAACAAGCAGAAGTATGGCTGGTGGGTGTCTTGAAGAGAAACATTGTTAATAATTTTCAGCAATGGCCTTGTGACTATCCTTCAGCCATGAATTTAATTAAAAGGCCACAGCTTCTTCACTGGGCCCGAGGCTGCACAGAGACAAACCAGCTGCAAGCCAACCTGTCAGACATGCATGGATGGGGATGGTCTTCCTAGAGCCAGCCATGCGTGGGGAGCAGAAGCTGCATGCCAAACCTACTGCCTGCTGTAGCAAAGTCCTTGATGGAGATGGTGAGAAACCCGCTGCAGGTCAGACAGTTCTCCCACCAAGCCTACTCACACCACTGGAGCCTTTCCCCAGCCCATCCTTACCTCAGGGGATGTCCACAACCATTCCTCCTAGCCCTGCCTATCATTAGGAAGGTGATAACTCACTACTGCTAATGGCATTTACTGGATCTCAATCTTCTTGAGATCCATGAGTGTGTGTGGTGCTGGGAGCTGGGCAGATGAGAGGAGCACTACAGTGGAAGGGCACTTGGAGAACAGGATTTGATCCAGACAATGAAACCCCAGTGTGGAGACTTGCGTGCAGCATGAGGAGGGCAGCAGATCAGGGTTTGTCTCACACCTTTCAGGACAGGTCCTGCATTTCAGGACCCTCTAGAGAGGCTTCATCCGGATGTTTTCTCAAAAACTAAGAGCCTCTTCACTCCCACTCACCAAATCACTAGAAATTCAGTGTTGTATTGCTTAAAGTTATTTGTCATATGAACTCTCACTAAGAGCCACCAAGCACTGCACCCAGCCAAAGATTACAAGCTGTCATGGAGCATCTCCGTGCCACTGCGATACAGACAATGTTATACAGCAATGGCCTGAGAGCTGCAATCTTTGCTAATGGAACAAACATAATGGGCATGCGACTACATGAGCAAGGGCTGATTGCAGGATCCCTGCAGCTCTCCACCTAGTCCTACCTGTTACCTGCTTGGGATCCCTGCTCATACCGAGACACAGAGCTGGGCAACAGTTATTTCAGGTGTGACTCCATTGACATGGGACCAGACCGTCATCCTTCCCCTGCTCTTTCATCCATAACACTCTGGAAGGCAGTGTGGGAGGCTGCAAAACACTGCTTCTGCTCTCTACTGCACATCCCCACACAGGAGTTTGTCTTTGCAGGAAGAAACATTTTAAACATTGCAAACAGAAATTATAAAGACAGTGCTACTGGAGAAGAACAGCAGTCAGTTCACTGGAGGTAGCCTCTCAAAAGAAAATACCTCTGGCCCAAATTCAAACCTGGTGCAAACAGAAGTGAATCTTCCAGCAATGGGGGATTAGCCCCCAGTCGTACTAGCTTTCATTTTGCTGCTTGGTGTTTATATCACTAGAGACCAAAGAATATACTTGCCAGACAAGAATAGGAATCATTAAGTCTGTGGTCCAAAGTGAGGCGCTGAACCATCTCAAAGAGTGAAGCGTGGTCAAAGTTACAGGGATTGGAAGAGATAAATTCATCCATGCCATGCTTTTGAGCTCTATCTGCATCTGTTCATTTATACATATAGAGAAAGACACCATTTAGAGAGATATAACATATTTTAGTTGACAAAAACAACAGAAAAATATACAGTATGAAGCATGAAAGCTAAATATCTCCTCTTCCCTACATTGCCATTAACTTTTCTCTTTGCAGGCTACACAGTACACTCTTCACCTCCCATTGTCAACTTGCATCATTTATGGACAATCCGATTGCATTAGGCAAAAGATTTTAGAGTTAACATCCTGTCAATGGCTCATTACAGTGCATTTATTCTGTACTTAAAAACAGAACACAAACCCAATAACTTACTCTGTATCTTACAATAGGCTACGAATTAATAGAGTTTTGGCTCAGATAAGTAAATTAGCTCCTATTTAGTTAGCTGTGGTTAATTATAATAGATTCTGCCATTCTAATGAAGTTACAGCTGTAGCATTTTTCTCTATATTTACTAGGTTTTCTAGGTATCAAACCAGTTATGTTGCTCTTTATTCAAATGCCAATGTTTGTCTCCCCATGGCAATTTTTTGCTAATGACAACGTTAAATGCTACCTCAAAGAAAGAAAAAGATGCTCTTTTAAACATTGCTAATAAGTTAAATTGATGTGTAGTTTGTTAGCACTGAGAAAGTAACCTGATAGTGTGCTGGAGCTGCCAGTCATCCTGACAGGGACAGAATTCCCTCTGCTCGGATTCCGAGCTGCCATTTTTGGGTGAATTAACAGTCTCACCGTACTCACACTTCTCTGCTTTGGTGACGTTTATGGGCACTAACTCCTAGCAGCTAATTAATTAAACTCAATGTAGTTAACTAAAAGTACACCGGTTGAAATGAAGCCACTGATCCAGCCTGGGTGCGGCCAGCCGGGACCCCGCTGGGAACAGCTTTTGTTCCACCAGTGACTGGGGAATTAAAAGACACCTTTCACTCGGTTTTGTCTGTGCTCAGCTTCCTACTATATGGGTTCTTGCCAAATCCTCGACAAATAGAATGGGATTTAAATCCTTCCCCTGTTTATAGCCTCCTAAGGGAACTGGGTGGCCTTGAAACAATGTGGTTGAAAGGACTCAAAAATGCAGTTTTCCGCAGTAGTACTATAAGGTAACTGTATTTGTTTCAAAACAAAATTGCTCTTTACCAGAAGAAACAAAAATCCTTAATTAAAAAGAAAAAAAAAATTAAAAGGAGCTTTAAAAGATAATGAGATATAATATTCTTTTATGTATGTTTTATTTAACTATTTATATTAATCTGTGAAGGATGGCATGCATTCCTAACTGCCTCGCTCATGTCTGTGCTCTCAGATATTGCTGATCATTGGAAGCAATCTTTGCATTTTCTGTATAGTCTGTCGTTGGCTATATACAAACTATATAAATAACATCACCCACTGGAAGGAAATCAGACAAATTAAAACATGTAACATTTCAATTAGCTGCTAGCAATACTTAATTCAGCAGTAGCTGGCAATTTTCCTCACTAAAACTCTGCTGAATAAATGCTGATTTCAATTCCCCCCCCCCCCCCCGCCCTTTTATTTTTTTTTTTTAACAGCCAATTCTATGCTTTTTGGTCGTCCATTCCTCTATTCCTTCCCATGCACTGACTCCTGCTTGCCTCCCCTTTGCCTCTCCCTGCTCCCAAGTCCCCTCTCTGCCTTGCAGCAGCTTTGTGCATTCAGTGCAGAGGAAGCAGCACTGAGGTGGCAGCAGCAGGGCTGGCTCTGAGGACAGGGACAACCTCCTCAGTCAAAGCATCACTGCCATGGCAAAGCCAGTCTCCAGCTTTCTGCCCTATCACCTGTCCCTCTGGGCCAAGATCCATCTGACAGAGCTCACTCCCAAAGAGTTCCCCCCGTGCTGGTTTTGACCTATCCCTAGCACCCACAAAATGCTCTAGCAGATAGTATCAGGCTATTTTTAATGGACTGTTGCTCTCCTGGGTTCCTCGGAGTTGACTGCAAGCTGACAAATTGGCTGGAGGCCTTAATTTGCCAGCTTCACTCAGAGATTTTATTACTTTTCAATTAGGAGCCCTGATACACTGTCAATCCTCTTGCTCTGCAAGCAAGGCTCTGAGATTTGAGTAAATCAGCTGGAAATGTGAAGAGT
Organism: Alectoris magna; assembly: GCA_030625065.1. Lineage (NCBI taxonomy): Eukaryota > Metazoa > Chordata > Aves > Galliformes > Phasianidae > Alectoris > Alectoris magna. The sequence goes on from CM060572.1 coordinate 12,571,487, forward strand.
CCTCTAGCCCTTTAGCTGGTGAACTTTCCTGAGCAGATGTGCGAGAAAGCATGTTGGAAATGATTTTTTTTTACTCCAAACTAATAAAATTTCCACCACTTTGCGTTCTCTCAGCAATTTCTTGGCAATTGCTGATAACTGGCACAGCACTTGAATGGTTCATGACCATCCATGCTCAGGGGCAATTGTACTTGTGCTTATCAATTGTGCACATTACTGTGTTGGGCACCTACTGGACAGCCCATTCCCCCAAACCTTCCCAGCTCAGAGCAACCACTGGAGAAGGAGGAACTGAGCATGGCACTGCACGAGCTTGCATGACCAAGATGCACTTGAAGGAAGTATGAGCATGAGTTCTGCTCGGTTGGTGATTCAAAGCATGGTTCTCTGACATGGAAAGGAAGATGAGCAGCTCTCTGTGCACCAGCCCCGCGCTGCAGGTCCTGCACCCCAAGTCCCCTGGTGCTGGGCTGGGTGTGCACCCACCACGGGGCTGCAGCAGGGGCAGTAGAGCAGGAGATGTCTGGAGGATGGTCAGACACACACAGAGTTCATTAAAATGCCACGTCTATACTGCTCTAGAGGTTTAAAAGTCTTAAGAATATCCAGGAGCAGGTTGCAAAGGACAGTCGTACTCTAAACAGCTTCCTTTAATTATCAGAAGTGAATGTGAAATCTGCAATTTGTTTTTCTTTTTGATTTCTGCAGGGGACTCAATTTAAAATGGAATTTAGGAATCGAACTTTACCGAAAGCATTAAATCCCTAGAAAACACAAAAAGACAAGGAGGGATCTAAACATATTGTTCCTCCACTCCACAGAGCTGAACTGCAATTTAAAATAATGTCGACATCTGCCTGTAAAGTTTTATATACAGTCCACCCTTGTTCAAAATGTCTTGCACAGTTTAAATGAGATTTTTTAACAAAATGGGAATGGCTAATATTTGTACCCAAACTGTACAGCTAATTTGTAACTACTTTAAATTAATTGTTTCACTCAAATACAGCTGCTTTTTTGACCCTACTCCAATCACAAAGAAAGGAGAAACCAAAGAAAGAAAGTTATACGATGCTCCAGTAACTTACAATCCCTTTCCAAGGTGCTGTGCCAAGCTAGCTGGTGCTCCTTTGTTCAGCTCCCAGACAAAATGCTGCTGCAGGCCCACAGAAGTTATCTTACATATTTAGACAAGCTGCACACAAGTGCAGCTGAAAGGTGCTCTTTGGTGGTCTCAGAAGGGAGGCTGCGAGGAGAGGTAAATTGGCAGCACAGCCTCCGCAAACCTTTCTTCTTCCAAACTACAGACCCCGGCTTTTGTGTTACACTTGGGAGCTTACATTATTGTCTCCTCTTAACTACTGCCTTTTTCATTTTGCCCATCTTTATCCAGTTTGCATCTTACACTGAGTCCATTAACTAGCCCTCCGCCAAACACACACCCTGTGCAAGTGTTTGAAATCAGAGCCGCCGGGATTTGCCAGCGCCGGGAACACAAAGATTTAAACAACAGCAATAATGAAAAACAAAGGACCGTCCCACCATTTTGTCCTGCGAGGGCTCTCTTCTAACTGTTGTTTAAAAAGGAACAGATAAAATAGTCAAATCTCTCACTCTTGGCTTTTTTTTTTTTTTTTTAATGTATTTCACTGCCCTCTGCATTTTTTTGGCTGCAGTGATAATTTTGGCACATTTTGCTCTGAGAGCAGTGAAGTTAATAACGGGGGACAAGCTCCATAAAAGAATTCTTGTTATAAAAGGCTGCAGGTAGCCATTTTATTGTAAGAATTTTTCACTCGGGATTTCCTTCTTTTCATTAATGAATGACTTCTAGTACCAAAGGCAACTTAAAAATCCAGTAAATTTAAAACACATTTGCTGGTTAAAAAAAAGACAAAAAATAAAAACAAAAGCCCCAAAAAATAACAACCAAAGAACTGTAAATTAAAAGGTGACTTTGTATCTTACTCATCTGGAAAATGTGTGCTTGTCATATCTGCTTGACATTACAAGAATGAAGATGTGGTTTGGACAGTAACAAACAATGACACTAGTCAACCTCATCAGGAGACATGAAATAAAGGAATGACAATGATTGATGGCAGCTATTCATTTACAGATACGTCTAGAAAAGTCTTCACTGGCACAGTCGGGCAAGTGGGAGAAGTTCTCCGGGCTTGGGGTCTCAAGAGCAAAGAGGTGCTCCTATGAGCTGCCAGAGCGTGGGCTGTAACTTGGGATGGAAGCACCGAGCAAAGCAAGGGGTTTCCTTATCCAATATTTGTGTTCTGGGGGAAAATCCACATGCTAGGCTTAAAAATGCCCGGGTGCTGGTGAGGAGCCAGCTGCTGGCAGCCAGGCCGTGACTTACCCATTTCCTCTCATCAGCACCAAGCACGGCCACTCCCAAAGAACCCCCGCATGCTGCGCTGCGTGCAGCCTCCCTGAGCTCGCCTCCTCCTCTCATTTTATCCCGTCTTAGAAGATAGCCTGGCATTTAATCGGCTGTTTAGTCTTTTGTTTTATGGCATCTTGCTGCAAACAAATTCTCTCCTGCTTGAGTTACGATTTTAAGAAATGATTAAGAACGTTCCTGTACATCACCAGACACACCGTGCGCTGAATTGAAACCTACGTTACCTGCTGCTTGGTAGTTAAGTGAATGGGAATTTGTACTATGCACTGATATAACTCCTTGTGCACTAAGTTAAAGACACGTTTTTAGAAGAGCTATTTATAATACAAAACAATGCTTCACAGCGTTTTTATAACTATTTAAAAATATTTTGAATTGGATGACTGAGGAACCCCGTGAATTTAGATTTTATCAGTTAGAGCCTCATGCTTCTTAAAGCACATAAAAGTGACTTACAGGCTATTTTTAAATTCATGCAAGTTACGTGAGAACTGAATTAACATTTTAATTCTGCATTCCTCCAATGAAGCATCTGCAAGTTGACAATACAGAAGACACAGCAGCGTTCTCATGATATCTCTATCTATCTAACAAAAATAAAGCAATTAAAGCACAAAACTAATAAAATAATCTAATAGGATAGCAATGCATTGTAGTGCAAATACATGTAATGTTGCCAGACCCAAGTTCATTCATTCATTCACTCTTTCTTTCTTTCTTTCAAAGTGGCAAAAATCTGTATTTCCGTCAAATTGAACTTTTAGCGACAAAGTCTGGTAAGAATCCTCTTTGGAAATCCAAACGTTTAGAAAAGAAAAAAGAAAGAAAAAAGAAAGTGTCTGCCGAGAAGGAATTCTGCCTGCTACCCAGGGGTATAGTTAACACACACGCACATACTCACACAGAAAAGAAGAAAAAGAAACAAAAGGAGAAAGGAGAAAAAAGGAGTCTTGCTGGATGGCCAGGAGGGATGACACCGCCTGTTCCTTCTCATAATTGCATTCAGATACTCCGGATACATATTTGCCAGCTCTCATGACCCACTGATGCTATTCCCTCCTAAGGAAAGCAGGCACTCACCAGGTATTAGAGAAGCAAGCTTTTGGCACGAGTAAAGGATTTGTACAGTGTGTACTTAAGCCTGAACAAAGACTAAGGAGAAGCTCTTTTACAGCACAACTTTGTGCTTTTATCTTTTTCAGAGCAGGTGTTCCAGTCAGAAAAGGTAACGACTGGGGATAAATTAACAATTCCCCTGGCTTATCCTTCAGCACTGGTTGGTGGCTGAGACCCCCACTAACATATCTGACTATGATAATTTAGGGGAAGCAGCAGCCCCTCCGTGTCTGCCACGTTTAAGTCAGAGCGGGCTGGGGTCCTCGCCAAAATAATCTCCTGCTGTGTGGTGTGGGAGGGAACTACCAAACCTGGAGGACTCGGGCTCATGCGTGGAGGTGGAGGGGTGGGTTTTGGCTCCTTGGAGTCCTGCACCTTGTCTAGAGCTCGCCGGGCTCCTGCCCTACCTTTCTAGGCTCTGAGCAGTCCGTGGTTAGCCCCGCACGCTGGTGCGCTGCACCAAGCTCGGCATCGGAACGGAAAGAAAGGATATTGTCAGAGTGCAAAATTATCTGTTTTCAGGCAGTAAGCAGTCAACTAGATGTAAATTCCATGAAACAAAAGAAGGTATTATTTACAGTTTTATTGTGATGTTAATTAATATTTACATCTTGGAATGAAAAATAGAGATGTTAATGATTGGCTTTACTAAGAGGATCACTTGATGCCAATGTGAAAGCCAGGGAGAGAAGGCAATTATGCAAACATCACATGCATCCTAATTTCAGTATGGAAACTTACATTTCAAACCTAAATTCAGGAAAATAACATGGAAAAGTTTGTACTACAAAATCTAAACATGAGAAAGATTTAAGAGAAAAAAAAGCACATTGCATACGTCAGATAATCTAGTCTGATTATCTGAGCTGTGCTAGCTACAGGGAAGCACTTACCCTTGAGTCCAGCTAGAAGTTAGCAGGGTAAGAAGGAACAAACCAGAATAACATAAAGACTAGCAACAAGGCTCAGGAAAGCAGACAGGAGCCCTAACCTAGCAGCTAAATATTTGGGTTCAAGCAAAGGATGAAAAAGAAACTTAAAAGAAAACCAAACCAACCAAAAAAACACTTAGAGCTGAAAATTTCTTATGAAGCTCAACAAGCCTAGCTACGGATCATGGGGGAACAAATCATTACAAATTCTCAAAACAACCAACTCTTTGTATATGGCGTGATCAACAGTCATTAAATATAAACAGACATTAAAAATGAAATATAAGCACAAGTGATATGTAAGACAATTACTGACCAATCTTTCATGTTGAAAAGAAAAGGGGTCTGAAAAAAGTGAACGCTGAGCATGTTTGGGAATTTTGTTCAATGCATCACTAACACAGAACGAACAAAGATTGGTGCTTTCAGACAAGTGACCACTTTTATGAAGCTTAAATATTACCAAAAGGTATAATATGTATTGGCAGCATTATTGACTATAATACTGTGCACGGTTTCAACATTAAACAAGAACAGCTTTGTTTTCTTTCTTTTGTAACGCGACTACTGGAGAAAAGCACAGCTTTGCGGTAATGGATTTTTTCTTTTAAATTATAGCAAAATAAAAAAAAGCAAAACTTTTCACTCTAACGGGCATTGTTCACCCACATAAAAGGGACTGTAGAGTCATACAAAAATTAATGAATAGCAGGATCTATTTTTTCAGTACTTAAAATGCAAATAAAATATATTCCACCCTTGTTTGGAGCTGTCTGTTTGCTTCCAAGTCAAGCGCTGCTACCGAATGGTGGATGAGAATTTAAGTAGTGCTCTAAGTTTGTATTTACTCACTTAAATGAGGCGGGAACCAAATGAATTCACTACTGCTCCCAAGTTTTCCCAACAGCAAAATGTGTTCCTCCCCGGTTTCTGCTTAACAGACAGCTCCGCCACAGGAGCGGAGGGCTGGATTTTCTCTGCGTGTGCATGCATGTGCATGTGCCATTTTGGACTACAACATGAACGCTACAACAACAGTTACTCATCAAACTGCTTAACATTTACTTCTTTGCAAATCCTTCATTTACCATAGCCTTAATAAGCAAAAAACATGACAGGTATAAAGATAAATGTACAAGAATAAAATGTCTCGCAAAAGTCCTTACCTTTCTGCAGGCCAAAAAAAACCAAAAACCCAAACAAATGAAAAACAATTGGTAACAAACCAAGACCCTTTTAAAAATGCAGTACTTGATACAATTGAATTTAAAGACTGAAGGAGCTGAGATATGTATTTGTGTATTTAAGACTCGTGATAAGCCATCATGTATGGCATACATGATTCACTTCTGCTTCTCATTATTAAACTGCTGCACCCATTGACTATTCCAACGAGCGTTGCTGCATACAAACATTAAAATAAGAAAACTGAGCAGATCTTGCTCTTGAGATGAAGGACTTCTATCATGCTTCCTTCCTCCTCCTGAAAGTTGAAGACCCTATGCACAAAAAGGTTTGAAAGGGATCCAGGTCCAAAGCGGGAGGAGGAAGGAATATTGAGGAGCAAAGGAACGATATGCCCAGCCCAGAGGATGCTGAAGAAGCAAGTTATCACTGCAGTGAGGAGCTGACCGGCTTCTATGCCTTGGCACAACGCAACGCAACACAGCATGGGAGAGCCTGAATGATCTGGGTTTGGAGCTGGTATGAGTGAGGGAGGCTGAGGTTGGACCCTGCAGGTCCAGGGGTGAGATCTCCCAGGAACCCAAGCAGGGTTTGGCTTTCCTCACATGGCTATGAATGGGGACAACCGATCCAAAGGCTCATGGCCATGAGTGTCTCCCCTCCCACCCCAAGAACTTGTAGACCAAATGCTCTAGGTAGAAGTAAACGTAACCCACTTGTAGGAGGCAAACTCCCACCTCCCATCTCAGCATTGTGAGATGTGTTCTTCTCAATCCCGACCCTTTAAACCTTTTGCCCCCCAAATCATTTACATGAATGGGCTGAACAGGATGAGGGGCACTGAGATGAAAATACTGCCTATGTTTACCAAGCTGCATCATGCTATGTCCTCATTCACAGCAGCAGCAATGCAAGACAGCAGGGAGTCCAAAATGTGCAGGCACGTGGAGGGGACACACATAAGAAAAGGCAAGCAGCGGTTTTCTGCTGTAAAATGAATCACTGAAACGTACATCTTGCACTACTGTTTTTTATAAATACTGACACAAAGTTAAAATGATATAAAAGATGCCCAAATTAGTAAGCAAGGGGTAGATTTTCTGAGTTGCTTATAACGACATATTCAAAATCTTAAAAGCCTTACAATTTTAACTGCTAAAATCTGGTATAATTGGGTGAATTTGCTAATATTTACTACTTTTCCTTATTTTACTCGTACTCAGTTTGATGAAATGAGCAAGAAGTGCTGCATGTTACACAACAAAGGGATTCGAGACACACGACTGAGGGACCCTCCAGAAAAAGGAGCAAGGAGGGATTTGCCTGGTTTATAATCAAATGTCATTTGGAAGACAAAAGAAATTGCTCTAAATTTCAAATTAACTGAATTGGGTATAACGGCACAGGACACGCTGCACAGCTACAACTTAAAAGATGATTGCTTTAAATTCACATCTAACTGGCCTGCAAAGCAACCTGTTAAAAATACCATATGTTTTCCTACAGTTGAATATTCAACAGGAGACCTCTTTTTGTGTGTGCATTTCATACTTGCAAGATTTGCACCTGTAGTTCTGAGCACGTGATACATTTGACAGACAGCTAATGGCACTAATGAATCGTTCTGATCTGGGTCTGCAGTTTATTGTGTGGGGGTAAGACGGGTGTGTGCAGAAAGCAAGCTGGGTTGCAGGCTCTCAGATCCCAGTCTCTTCTCCATCAAGTACTGCACTTTCAAATACTCATTGACAATTTCCCCAAGGAATTTGGTTTCTTGGGCTTGGTTGTGTTAAACAGACAGGTTAAGTGGTTCTGGACCCACTGATGTAAAAAGCAGCTTAATGATAATGAAAAAGATTTGTTTTGGAGTCAGAAACATGTGCGTGAATATTGATTTACATCAGTGCAGAAAAATCTTTCCGTCAAAGACTTCTGCTGTCTAGGAGAACTTATTTACTTACAAAATTGAGAGATTGGGGCGTCTAGCTGGGGAACGTTTCCTCCTTTAGCATTTAGCTTTTGCACTTGGGTAGGCGGCACAGGTTTGTGAGACTGGCCGGTGGCTCGGTACATGGCTTGGACCCACAGGATGCGGTCCTGCTCATCGTCACTTGCAAAAATCACCGTGTCTCCTTCCTTCACAGCGTTGAAGAATGCTCTGCCACCTTCCAAACCTGTCAGGAGAGGAAGGCAGGCTTTGAAAATGGCAACAGACATCTTAAGACTTTGAGGATGATGACAGGCTCCCCCTCGCCACCCCCAGCCCTGATGCACTGGGTTCCCCCAGCAAAGCCAGTACCCTCCCCAAACAAGAATTGCTTGGTTGGATGCTTGCTTCTATCCATGCCTTGATTCAGTGCCCATCTTTTCATCTCCCCACCACCAGAATAAGCCTGGAAGCAAGGTCATGACCACAAACCTACTGCATCTTTTGTCATCTCCTCTGAGGGATATTTATCCATGACATGATGAGGGTTAAGCATCTAATTCACTTAGGCTCCCTAGAAAACATGAGTCTCCCTCTCCTCTTGCGCAATTCCGCTCAACTCCCCCATCTATTTATAGTAAAGTCATGCATAGCTAATGATCAGCCTAAACACAAACATATTTACAATGATGTGGTTCAGCTGCAAGCAGGGGGAGAGTTAGGGGGCTGTTAGGCATCACAAGCACCCGCAGCAGAGAGGCTGGTGCCATACCTGGCTGCGGGTCGGTGTAGTCCACAGTGTATCCGTCGAGCTGCAGCAGCTCTTGAGGTTCGGCTTTTTTCTCCCGGTAGCTGCACATAGCAAAGGTGTATTGACTAACCTGAAGAAAATCACAAAGTTAAGATGGCATCGGGTGATCACGACAAGGAATCCAAATTGTGCATTTATATATTGAGAGGGATTGGGGTGTCAGGGGATCATTGCTCATGAGGCTGAACTTTCATCACACATTCTCAACGCACTCTCCTAACACATCCTCATTCTCCATGCCGGTATACACAGTGGTTTGATTTCCTCCCAGTGAGGAAGAACCATGCGTTAGGAAGCTCTATCACTCATCCCCAGACAAGTGCAAGAGTGACACCCTGTCACAAACAATGTGAGCTAAATTGCTAGGTGCCAGTCATATTAAAGCAATCTTAAGATCCCACTGATCTCGGCAGTTGTTGTCATCAGTGCTGTAAATGGCAGCTCTCACTCCTCTGAGGTACCATCTGCATGACACGATACATTCAATGTCAAGCTCTTGACGGAAGCCGACTCAGCTGCGGGGCTCGGCCGGGCTCTCCCATCGCCGTTGGGGGGCCATCAGCCTGCATCAAGGCCCCGCGCACGCTCCCCGCACCACGATCTGGATGGGCAGCGAGGAGCCCGGCCGGAGAGGAGAGGATTCTCCGTGCTCCAGGCTAAGAACTCAGGGGAAAATTTACTGTCAAATGATTTCAAATGACTTTGGTAAGGTTGTGTCACATCCTGGACGCCTTACGTAATTTTATTAGTGTGGACGTTTTCTTGACCTCTGGAGGAAACTTTGACTTCTGAGGGATCTTTCAAACTCTGGTGGGCGGCAACAGATCATGCTCGTCATTTTTGGGAAGTTGGGAGATCCCAAAAGACGGGCTCCACGTGAGCGGTTGCACTCTCTGCATTACCTGAGCAACTGGGGGACTTTGCCTCCGAACCATTCTGTTACAAATCTACAAACAGCATATATTTCAGTGGCACCTATCACTAATAAATGCCGTTTATTTAAGTCATGGGACTTGGCTGAGCATCCCCAGCCAGCGCTCGGTGTCTTGCTGCCCTCTGCGGGCTCTGCTAGCTGCCAGCCTGCCTGCACCGCGCCTTCCTCCAGGAACAGCTCCAGCACCCACCTAAGAATAAACCCTATCATTAACACATTTGTGGGAGGAAGGCTGAAAGTGATGCTTAAAGCATCTTGCAACTTCCTTAAAGCTACCAGCACCGACGAAAGATTGACAAGTAACAGACCAATAGCAGGAGCACACCAGTGCATATTATATGCTGTGAACTTTGAATGCGTACCGTCGTACCGGCAACACGAAAATTAAAAAGATTAACACGAAGAAATCTAAAAATAACCTAGTGCCCCTCAGCACAACATTCAGACGACTCCTGCAGCGTTTGTTCAGTTCGAATAGCAGTATATTGCTGCCATCTCCTGGACAAACTCCTGTATGCGCCTTATTCACAGTATGATCCTGGGGATTTCATCCGAATGGCAAGGATTTGGTTCCTCTGCGGCAGACAGGCTGAGCTTCAGGGACTGCGGGACAAACTCAATTCCTGAAACGAGTCGGTGCTAATCTACACTGACACGACCGAAAACATTGAAACAAGTAATGCTTTCCTTTTATCCTGTAAGCTCTAAGCAACAGGTAAAACCCATTCAGTAGTTAAGCGCTTCTTCTGTTCTGACCCTGAACTTGAGGTCCGAATGTCAAGCTCTTCCTCACATTCAATTAATTCACTTCATCTTTGGTTCCAGCAAATATTGTTAATCTCTATCAATAAAGCAACTGTACCAACACAACCATAAAAAATGGAACCATATACAGGCACTTCAAAGCTTATACCTTTCATGTTAAAAGTCACAGAAGAGAGATTATAGAACCATAGAATGGCTTAGGTTGGATGGGACCTTAAATACTATCTGGCTCCAACCCATTCTGTGGGCAGGTGTGGACAAAAGATTTGGTGGAGCCATTCTGGGAGGAGAGCAATGCAGACTGTTCTCATGTTTGTATCCACACGGTTTCCTTAGAAGCTGCTCTACATCATTATCACAAGAGATCTCTTAGAAAAATCTACAGGTCACTCTACAACATGCAACCAGCCAGGACTGCTACTAATGTCCTCTGGAAAAGGAGCCAATGGTGCCATGCAGGGTGCCTGCACAAACACAACTCCAGCCAGCACCTTGTGTGCAAGATGCGGTATGCCAATTTACTGCTTGGGGTCAGAAACAAGCTGTGCCCTGGCTACCAGCAAGATGTGGCTCCTTCCATTTATGAGTAGTGGTAAAGAAAAATCTTACAAAATGAGATTCTAGAAAGCGTGATATGACACTGTCATGTTTCACTGCTGAACAGTGCTGCAGGGTCAAGTGGAGATTGCAGTTAGCCTCTCATCAGCCCTCTAAAATACTGTGCAGAGTCCTCTAAAATACAGAGCCTGCCATCTGCAGAAGCTCCAAAGTGGCCAGACCAGAGAAACAGTTAATAGCAGAAATTAATCTTGCAGCCTGCTGAGTTCACACTGAACCATAGCTGAGTACGAGAGCGAGCGAGCAGATGGGATGGGCGAGATGAATGGTTTGAGTAATTGAAAAAAGCATGGATAGAGAGGAAACTGAAGGAAGACTGAGGGGAAATCTCTGCCCAGTGAGGGACAAACTCTCAAAGCAACTGGGATTTGATCCAGGGACCAGATGAGGGCCAGGAAAGGAGCAGCTAAGGAAGCTGAACTGAGTGAAGCTCAAAGAAAAGAAATAATCCAAGGCTGTTCTGGCTGGTTCCTTATGAAAAAAAGGAAAACGGCTTAGAAAATAATTTGAGACAGAAGAACAGAAGGAACAAAATGGGGAAAAAAAGAGAAAGGCAAAGAAATTGAGAAAAGAGGAAAGAGACAGCGGGAGACAAATGCCAAAGTTCACTATTCCCAGGCTGCTAAATTAGATCTGACTTTCTTGGCACTTGACCATATTCTGTCACCAGCTATATAATCCGAGTGATTAATAAATATAGTAGGTATGTATTAACCAGTACTGACTTCATCCTTGTTTTTCCACCAAACACTCCTGCTCTAGCCAGCAATGCTTGCCTCAGAATCCAGCTCAAACCTGTTAATTGTCGTCCCTTGCACTCTGAGCACAACACAGCTCAGTCATCCGCTTCCCTCTTTCCCAGTGTTGACATAACACTGCCCCACTTGGGTTAAATTCTTAAACGGACCTTTCCTGGATTAACAGCATGCATTTTGTCCCAAGGGAGAGAAACTGTGCTAAGATACTGCCAGTTGTAATACAGCTTTCTACTTTGATGGGAGACTCTTGTCCTCTGGTTGCGGCTGTATGTTGCCTCCCAAGCCCTTTACTGACACAAATGAGCAGAGGGAATGATCTAGCTTAAAGAAACAAATGTGAAAACAACAGTTTTCACATCTCAGCACATCCATTCATCCCTAAACAATTGCACATAGCAGTTGTCCTAGCTTCTTCCTTCAAGCACGCATGTTTTCTTCGGGCGGGTCTGCCTGATGGGAAGCCGTGCCCACGCCACCAGCTCACCCATGTGCAGGCATCCAGGTGCAAGCAGACATGCAGCTGCTTAACCAGCAGCTTCCAAACGTTTTGTATCAATCACCAACACTCAAGGGTTTCTCAGCATTCACCGCATATGCCCAGTTCCCAGTGGGGGTCTGACTGAAAACATGATTTCATATGGTCACAGGGACCAGCTGAAGGTCATTCTCCTCAATTTGAGGACCACAGGCTAGGACTGCGGTGTAGCACACCGCGATGTTGTGGAATTATTTCCTAGTTCTGTTGGTTATGCAGAGCTACTGAACACTTACTTCATTTCATTTCATTCCAAGCTGAGTTTTGCTAAAAGCAGGAGCTGTCACCATTACTCTAAGTTATAATGAGTGCGGGGAGTCTGTCGCTAGAACAATAGATCCAGGCGTAGACACTGCAACTGGTTTTAATCTGCAGAGTTGATCTGCATCCAACAACATTCTGCAAACACCATGAGACACAATCAGATGAAAACTGCTTCCAGCCACTCAGCAGACATGTCATCCAGGTACCATGGAGTGTTACTTCCCATATGCTGCCAGCGCACAGAAATGGGGTTATGACAAGAGGAAAACAGATTCAGTCTGAAATCTCAATGTAATTAATTCACTTGCCCTTAGGAATCATTAGAGGAGATTTCCTATTGCAGAACTGGCAAGCCCACCAAAACCAGCAGCAGTGTTATTGCCAATGGAGCACATCAGACCACGCGAAGAATTAATGCAAGCTCTGTCAGCTACCAAAAATCCCAGCTTTTGCGTGATCAAGGGTCCAATTGACAAACTGGCTGAAATTTGTATGCTGTGCTCAGTTAGCTGATATAGCAACTTATGAAACACAACATCTGTGCTGGATAGACATTTTCTTTCCCAACCAGTCACAGAGAATGTTGCCCTAAATCATCCCATTGCTTTCTCTTACCACTGCCATTGGCATGACTGCTGCCTTTACGAAGCATTTTCCTCACTTGCGATGCTGCGGACCATTTCCATCCAAGCTCAGGGCCATATTCTGCCATCACTTTCACACTGCATATCTCAGGATTTAAAATTAGGCAAGTAACGAGTCTCTGCCATGTAATTTACATCTAATCAGTATTCTGCTCTTCTGCTGCTCATCTCAAAGGGTGTCTACGAGAAGGGTGGGCAGTGTGCAGAGAGGACTGCGATTCATTTGGAAGAGAAAACTCTCCCCCGTGTTACACAGGTGCCTGCAGTAATAACGCACCTGAGCTTCCCAGGCCACATCACATTGCTCACCCTCACCAAGGGCAGTATGAGGACTGCCCAGCAATGCATGTGCTGAAGGGGTGAGGCCCAGCTACAGAAGCAGTACAAAGGAGCTGCTCTCACCCACTGCACCCAAACAAACCATCTCCTGTACAGCTTTCACAGACACAGAAGGTGCGAGGGATTATTCCGCCCAAATTACAAGAGAGTTATTGCTCCTTTCCCCTTCTTTGCAGGGCTTCCAGGAGCCAAGTATCAGTGGGAACACTCCCTGTAGAGCTTCTTTTTCTCCATACATGTGCAAAGCCTCCGTTCATACTGGTGAGGCATTACTGACAGGAAAGAGCCAAACTGCCATCAACACCTTCCTCCACAGTGCTGCCTATGCAGCTTGGCACCTTTGTGCCTTGTTTAGATGGGGATGAGAAGTCTGAGTATTTATTACCACAAATTTCTTAACCTCTGGTACCAGACACCACAGCAGAGCACTGAAGGAACTGGGGCTGGGCCAGCTGCCTCCATCTGAATCAGGGAAAGAGGGGCAGGAGAGGACATGGGACTGGGGGTAAGAGGTTACCCTGCAAGAGAGGGGGGAGGTATGGCAGAAGATGTTACAGGTAAGGGATAGAGATGAGGGATGAGAAAGGAAATATTTATTCATCCACACTTACAGTCCTGACCTCTTGGCAGTGTCACACGCTGACCACACTGCAATATCCCAAAGGGATTTTACACTTTGGACTCCAGCTCTTGGCACTGGTGCCAACAGGACCCTGGTGCGGCTGACTGTGCCCCTAAAACACAGCCTGATCCTTGTCCATTCTTCCTGCAGCCAGGCCAGCCCACCATCCTGCTGGGGCTACTCCCTGTCTGTGCTCAGCAGAGTTCAGAGCATTCTGGACATCAACACCTTTACTGCCAATCCCTGTTCGTATCAGCACCCATCCTTTGCATTGCATGAAAAGCAAATGACAAACATACGGACAGCAAAGTATTTTTATTCCATCTTTATTGCCTGCTGACATGTTCAATATGCTCAAACTACATCTGAGGGACTGCATAGAGAGTGTTTCTTGTTTATATTTGATGTACGGCAGAACACTTTACATTGCACCAAATGTTGAGCAAACGGTAACGTAACAGAGGAGCTGCAGCGGCAGCTGGAATTTCTGAGGTGGGCTACAGAGACTCTCTGGGGGCAAAAGTCTGCTCATCTTATTCAAATGAACTGCTTTTCTGGCCAAATTCTACTTGCATATGCCAACTGACGAATACAGACCTAGTAACAGAAGAAAACATGGAATAACTGAGCGCTTCAGTTCCACTGCAAGCTGAGAAATATATAGCAACTGAAGATGAGAGAAAGAACTGCAACCCCACAGAAAGGCCAGATGAAGGCTCCTAAGAGAAACGTGCAGATTAGTGGCCACACCTGCAGAGCCTCGCACACAGAAGTACTGATAAGCTTTGGTATGGGAGAAGCTATTTTAGGAAAGAAGAATTGTCCTGTTATACACAGACACTCTCTGAAAAAGGATCCTGCCTTGGAGAACCCCTGCTCACAAGGAAAATGCTCCTGAGAATTCTGCAGAAATGACCCGCCTCTCAAAGACAAGCTGCTTTACAGGTGATCACACATTGCCACGGCACTTTTAACTTCAGCACAGAACACAGACAAGAAAACGCACAGAGAAAAGCAGTCCCTGAACCCCTGCATAAAAACAGGCTCACTGTGCAGCATTCCCCAAAGGCATTTCCTTAATCATGGCCTCTTCTGTCTCCCTGGGACCCCCATTCAGTTGTGGGATCCCCTTCCACCTAGCCGGTCCCTGCATGGAGGGTGCATTTGCAAATGAGATGTTGCTGAGAATGGTTTACAAATGCCCTAAACGCATCATTTTTAACCTAAATCTAAATCTACGCTGCTTGGACAAATATAGGCAACCGTTTAATTTTTTATTTCTCATAGCTGGAGACAGCACAGCCTGGGGAGCCTGGGCAGGACAGAGGGAGAGATGGATCCCAGTGCACTCTGTGGCAGTGCTGGTCAGGCTGAGGTAAAGATGCAGCCACCCAGACCAGGGCACCACACCTCTCTGGGTTCAGTGCTTTCAGCTGCCATCAGGAAGGTAAGGGAAGATCTAATATGTCAAATACTGACCATATCCTCTTTGCTTGTGTAACAGACACCTTCTGTCTGTTTACTTGAAATTATTAACCAATCATACATAGGTCTACTGAAACCGGGAGGGCAGAAAGTAGAAAAGAAAAAGAAAAAAGAACAAGAATGAGCAATGAATTTGAAGATCAGAGAAGCATCAGGACTGAAATACTGACTCTGATGCAGCCAAGGATGAAACTTCTGTAGATTTCAAGGGCCTTGAAACTTTACCTGGAGGCTGAAAAGGGAGCACTTGCACTCAAGTACCTCCAGCCAACACAGACTGAGCTTCCTTCCCATCTCACTGAATTCCTCCCTAAAACTGTTTCTCCATTTCACCATGCATTCAGTTGCATCGCAGAACTCCTAGCTAGTGATTTGCAATGGGGTTGTCCCTGAGATGTCCACAATTGAAAAAAAAAAGACCCAGGGCTTAACAAAGAACCTACACAGAACCACAGTTTTGCAGTAGTTACACAGCACTGTAAAAGGTCAGAACAAACACTTCATGTTGTAATTTAAGGTCACTTCTAGGTAAATCTGTTACCTGCACCAGGACAAAGAATCGTTTCTTCCATCTCTTCCAAACATTTTTACCAATGGCCCATAAATATCTAGGAGAAAAGAATAAGTGAATTCAGTACACAAATGACAAGCTGTTGTTTACAGTATCTTTTCTTCACAGCTAGAAACCAAAGTTAATGCAGAAGAAGGAGTAATTACAAGACTCTCAAGTTTGGCAGCATTACTGAATGTGATTATTTCTAGCCTGAACGAATAACCTGTAAAGAAAGAGACACAAAAAGCTCCCTGAGTCTCGATGTTACACAGTATTATTCCTTTCTTCCTTTTTTGTTTTTTACAGCTTGCTCAGAATCCAGAAGCCCTTTAAAGCCAGTGAATAGCAGCTATGTGGTCAGATGGGTGAATACATTTGCAATGGCAGAATTAAGAGAAAGAAACCCTAAGTGTTGCTTTAAGCCTTCACAAAACCATTTGGCTGAGGGGAAGTGTCAATGAGAGGGCACCTTACTGCATCAAAGGCAGCACCGGGGACCCCACCATACACTGGACTGACTAAACCAGGTCACTCTGCTGAACAGCTGAAGATGAATTCCTTGAACTCGCTTGGCTATGAGCAAACTGAATAATTTCTAAGAAGGAGTGAATTTACTGCGCTCCACAAAGGAAGAATTAACTTTTAAAATTAATGTCAAAATTAGCATTTAATCTCTGTGATGAAGCAGCTGCTGTGACACTGCAATATAAACACTGGCAAAAATAGCAGCAGCACCAGACTAGGAGTAATTACAAAGACATTGTTCAGCACTAATATGTTTTACGTATCATTTTAATTACTTTGGTTCTGGCACTATAAACAGAAAACAATTCCTTTTTGGTTATGCCGGTGGCTTTTTATGCTAGGAGAGATTTAACGTACGTACATGGTGAATGTTTAAGCCACAAAATTCCAAGTATTGTGCTAATGTGGGCACTGAGTAGGCTTTGAGCCCAAGAACAGGGAAATAATTGTCTTGTTTGCTGCTGCAACTAAAATCATAGAATCATAGAATCACTCAGGTTGGAAGGGACCTCAAAGATCATCAGGTCCAATGAGCAGAATCTGCAATGAGCAGAAAGAGAACCTTGGTTATGATAGCAAGCTAATATTACAAATCACATTGTTTCCAGCACCATCTTGTATATTAAATGTTAGTTGTAAAGAGCACGAGGGAAGCCAGGACTGCTCAGCCCTGTTGCCATCAGACCTGATCAAGGAAACAAGCATGACAGGAGAACTGTTCTTTTTTTGCTTTTGGTGCTGTGTTCACAGTGGAAAAATTAAACTTCACATCTGGCTATTGGCTCTGATCTCATTATCAGAAAAGACAGGAAGATGAGGAAAAGAAATTAAAAAAAAGATGCATGATTCAATCCATCTAATGGATTGAACCTAACAAAACATTAAGAAAACAAAAATGAAGAAATGTTACTTTTAAAGCCCAAAAAATGATAGTAGATAAAGAGCTAAAGCAGTGATTTTCCTACATAATTTCTACTTTTTATCAGATCCTCAGTTCTGAAGAGCAAGGAAAGGAAAGCCTTGACAATGACATTAGCTAGATCTTCCCAAAAATTATCTAATTTGTAATTGCACTACCAGTGAAAAGCATGTATCGGTGTTTGCTTCTGGGCACCAGGAAAAGATAGGAATGATTCCCCTTTGGCCAGCTCAGGTCAGGTTACAGTACACAGGAATTAAATAACCTTGAACTAAAAAGAATTCCTTTCTGCCCTACAGCTTCACAACCTCTTCTGTCCCTGTGTGGGACACGAGGAGGCCTGGGGAGGAAGATGGGGATCCCCTTGTCCCCAAATCCTCTGATAATGATGCACAGAGGGGAGAGATTCCCCTTTTAACACCCCACTTTATCAGTCCTATTTAGACTCTCTTGCTTCCCTCCAGGCAACTGCTGTTTAGTTGTACTGTGCATCTCTGTATAAGTAATGATGATCACACTGGAGTTTATTTCAAGCGGAAGGTGCACTGTTTTTTAGGTTGTGAGAAGTCAGCACGAGAAAACACAGAATAACTTAGGAAATTTTTACAACATACCAGTAAGAGTTGGGCAGTTCACTTCTTATTTCCTTACAGGAAGAAAACAATCTAGCAATTTCCCAGGGAATAACATTTAAAATTTAAATTGTTTAGTTGATATGTATTAAGAATGCATACCTATGCTAAGAATATGGAAATCTCCTTATAAATGACCAAACTAATGTCATTTCTATATTTACATTTCTTTTGATCTCCTGTGAACTTGAGAAAAAGACTAACTTTCAGAATCTTAGGAAAGAGAAATTTTCTAATGCTCATGCAAAACAAATGGACTTCAGATAAGGACACTTACCCAGAGTGCTTCATGTTTTGGGGCTTATCCATTCGTACAGCAAGCTTGATCTTCAGGTCTTGATCTGGGCAGTTTTTGGAAACTGTCATTTTGTGCCACTCTGACTGCTTTGGGCTGTTGGGAGTGGGATGGAGAACAACCTGCAAGCACCAAAAGCAAGAACGTTAAACACTGTTCCCAACGTGAGTTTTACAACAGCACAGCAGAAGAGCTCAGAAAGTCAGCGTGGAAATTCTATTCCCACCACTGAAACTAACTTTTCTTTGTTGTTTTAACATGAAGCTTATTATTTTGAGATTGTTTTATGCATTCTCTGAGTCCTCAGCGTGCCACTGTTTATAGGGTTGGGCAGAACAGAACTGCTTTATCGGTTCCCATCTTGCAGCTGTTTAAGGAAAGTGGACAGTAAACAAGCTTGCAGCTATCCAGGCAAATCAGTCTAGAAGTGATGATGGACTGATGTGATCAGCAATCTGCCAGTAAGTTTTTGCTGAGGTTGCCTGTCCTCCACTTTCAGAGCCATACAACTCCGCCAGCCTCTAAACTTCCTAATGTTTCCATGTGAGGTTTGCCACAGAACATTAAACTTAAAATGGTTTATCAAACACTACCATCAAACTGATGAAGTTGCTCTGTTATTTTGCTTACTGGCAAGACTGTATGCAGTAGACAACCTTGTAGATAGGTCAGCGTGTCTGACTGCGTTACAACAACGGATCAAATGTGCAGCACATATCATGACAGCAGTGGCTGCGGCACTTTCTGCTTTCATTTCATGCAGAGAGGAAATGATGGGGCAATCTCCAGCTGGGGCAAATCAGTGCAACACCAGGGATTTCAGTGGAGCTGTGCAGATGAATACCAGTGGCAGTGCTCGGCTAATCAAAGAAACTGGAAGGCTCCAAGTAATCCCTTCTGATCATAGCTGTGCTTTTCCACTCATTCATCATCCCATGAAGCGCAGCATCTCACTCGGTCAGCAAGCCACAGAATATTCTTCATGAACTACACAGCATTCACAGTTTTGTCCTCAGGCTTCCATGTGTCCTCTACAGTGGCTTAACCCCGTGACTGTAAACTGTCTATCTGCAAAGTGAACGGAAGCACAGCAGTGCTATAGCTGTCTTCACATCGGAATGATGTCCTCTCTGATGCTCACTGCCTCCTATGCCCCTTCCTCTTCCAACATTTTCTCTGTCAGAGGTAACTTTGCTGGATGCAAATTCGTTACAGTCTCCATTGTACTGCAGTGAGAATCTCCTCTAAATCCATTAACATTTATGTAAGCACATTCCTTTACAAATGGCAGCATTCACCCCTGTTATTTGCTGTGCTTCCATCACTCATTACTCACTCATGCTTTGTCCAGGTTCCTGCCAAACTCCAGCCAAACTATACTCATATTCCAGAGATACTCACCTTTACTGCTGAGACAACAAAGCAGGCTTTTTCCTCTCACTGAAATACACCTGATGCTATTAGCCTCTGATAATTGAGTTTAAAAATTATTTGTCTCTTCCAAAGCCTAGGGTTAACATCAGTAGATTTTGAAGTTCACCATTTTTCATAAACATTATTTCACACCTTCTTTACTGAATTAAATTTATGCTTTCTCTGGCAAGAATCCATTATTAGTCACCTAGATTAACTGAGCAACATCAGTTTCTGATTTACCTCTCTTGGAAAAAATACCTGTATTTCAGCAAAACCTGAAGAAAAGCAGTGAGTCCTGCACATGGGTGTTGTTAGAAACATGGATCGGCCCAAGCTCTAAGCACCACCCAATACCAAGGCCTTGCATTAAACTGCACCTCCCCACAAGGCAGGAGCCACACGGGGTGTTTGGGATGCACTCTGCTTCAATTTCTAACTCTTTTTCATCAAAAGGTGCATAAACTTTGTGCAGTGTTGTTGTGATTCATAGCTCTTCCCCTCCTTACTCTCAGTGGATGAAGCCTTGGCTGAGGTCTGCAGGCACTTTGCCGCTGGCTTCAATAGGGCCAGGATGGATTCCCATGGCTTCAGCTGCCCATCCAGCAGCTCGGGGCTTGGGAGCTCTTTCCAGCTCTCCGTCCGATACAAGCGGTGCAGTGAGGAGTGCCGGCCAGCTGCCAGCTCAATGCTTGCAATAGAAAGTGATCATTGTGCCGGCCTGGCAGAGCACAAAGCCTCTTCTCAAAGGGCGGCTAAGCATGGGTGTTTTTGTGTATAAAACTGCTCCACGGAGACTTTGCTTCCCTTCTCTCTCCGCAGACAGGTTCATGCCCATTCAAACAGCTAAATCAGGGGCTTAGCACGCTCCCGGTTTCATTATTCTGTTAAAAAGAAATCCTGACGCGGCCCGATCGGACACGCGTCATCTCGGCCGCTGCAGGCACCCGCGCGTCCCTTTGAAGTTCGGCCTGCTCAAAGCGCCGGTGGCCGCCGGCCAGAGGAAATCGCCCCGTGCCCGCTGCTGCTGGCCCACATTCTTGGGATTTCAGGAGCTCACCAGGGGCAATGGCTTCCCGCCGGATCAGGATTCACGTGCGTTGGCACGGCCAGTTCTTCCGTACCTCAGGGCAATAGGGCCATGCTGGGGCCTGACATCTTCCTCACAACAAGGCGCAGGGCTAATTGCTTCCCGAGAGCAGCAAAGTCAGCGCTGCTCATGGCTGCCAGTGGAAACAAGGCCTACAAAGCAAGCGGGTCTGCGGTGTAACCACTTTGGGGAAAAAAAGCCCTCAGTGGCATTGCGGGCAGCTAGGTGAAAAGCTCCGCTCAGCAGGCCGTGGTGGGACAAGGAAGGTACCGGGCTGTTGGAACAATGTGGTTTAGAAAATAATCCTGAAAATGCTATGATGTTGCACCTCAAAGCAAGCGCAGGTCTTCATCTGGAGTGCTGCAGCCTGCTGGGGTCACCCTTCTTTAAAAAAAATAAAATAAAAAGGGGCAGTGAAAAAGGATTGAGTTGTGGATGAGGAAAGGCTGGAAAGGCTGTGACCGTCCTTGAAGAGAAAAATGAGATGAGGAAAGCAGGAGTAACTCTGCTTTTTTTCTCTCTCAAGTGCAAGAACAAAGGGCGTTACGAGAATGTGAAAAGACAAATGGTGGAAATGAACACAAATTATACAAGACAAAATCATCTGTGGTGCTCTGCTGTAAAGATATAAATTAGAGCAACAACTTACTGAGACCTAAGAGAGCCTTTGGCATTTGTCTGAACAGCATTAGTGAAAAATCTTGTTAGTGCTTCGAAGCCACAATGTGGCTGTGGAGCATCCTTGGTGATGCCAGCCCTGGGGAACCTGCATCAGGCTCAGTGAGGTTCCTACCATCTGTGACTTCAAGGTCAGACCACGCGTTCCTTCACAGCTCCCAGCTTTTCATACCCACGTTGCGGGATGACTCTGGACTGGGATTTTCTCTCTGGGTAGGATTAAAATGCTGCACCCTGTGTGTGTACTACAGGCTCTTCAACATTGCTTTCTTCTCCCCGACTTTGAGTGCAGCTAAGGAGCAAGGGACACCAGCCCATGTCACCAAGGAGGCCTCCCTTGCCAAAGGAGTTGAGGAAGGGGGTGGCAGAATTTGCTTAGGCATGGGACTGTGACAAATGTACAGCTGCAAGATGCAAAAAATCCACGGAGACTAACTGAAGTGTCTGAAAACACCAGAGCATTGTCCACAGATAGAGTGTGCTGTGGTGCTGGAGGGACAACAGTCCCAGGGCCCTGGTGTAGGGACCACAGGTGAGGGGCAGGGATGGGGTGAGAAGGGCAGCTTTGATACCCCACGGCTGGTGCCAGGGCAATGCAAGCTCCTTGCTATTAGCACCACTGACAGGGGCAGTGGACTCTCACTTCCACTTCTTAGCCCAGCCCCACTGAAGCCAGCAGCTGAGCCACAGTCCCTGGGGGAGCCAGGATTTCAAGCCTTTTGCCATAAGTACTGCCATCAGTGCTTTCAGATGCTCAAGCTGTGCACTGGCTGTTCAGTAGATATGAGAGTAGCTTAATGCACTCCTGCCAAACTTAAATCCTCTCTTTTTGCTACAGCATAATCCCCTTTTCTGCCTCAGGAATGTCCATTTCCGTAAGCAACTTCTAAAGCTTTCCGGACTGCCAATATCACACACAAGATCCTTCGCTTTTGCTCAGTGAAGGCACAGCCAGCTGAAATGCTGCCATTAAAAACTAACAACAAAGACAGCATGCGAGGTACATTACTTTCCAGCAGTGGAGAGCTTGCTTTCTTTCCCTCCTGAAGCTTGGCAAAGAAGCAGAGCATGTTGTCCTCCAAAGATATTTCCGTACAGGAGAGACTTCTCTAGAAAAGCAGGGCCAGAAGGAAAAATTGTTAAACTCGAAATGTCCTTACCCTCCCAAGCTCTTTGTCCTCCAGTGCCAGCACACCTGTGCTCTCTGTGAACAGCTTCACCTTCACTGCAGGAAGTGCGTGGGTTGTCGTGAAGTCTCCTTGGGTGCCCCAGCTGCAAAAACAGACATGCTCAGCTCTACTGACAGGCCAGTAGCACTGCTGCTTGGGTGGGCAATGGTTAACCACAAACGTCATGCCTGGCACAAGCTGAAGTGGTTGGGCAGACTGAGTGACAAGGGCATTAATTATCTTCTAGGGAAACTGGGGGACAGATGTTTGGAAAAACCGTGATGGTTCTTTTGGGAGAAAAGATGGTATTTGGAAGCAGCATGAAACCAAAATTAAGAGAACGGATTCAGAAAGAAAGAACAATATGTCTCTGGCAGTGACAGCCTGTATAGTTACAACAGAATCTGAGGATGGAGAACACCTGCACCTAGGACATCTGTAATCACTCATTCCTCTGCTCTTGGCTAATTAACCTCATTTCCAGGTTCACAGTGAAGTTTTCTTTTTCTAAAGAAACGTCACATTTAACCTGGGTCCTCTTCTGAGACTCAACCCAGCCCTCCAGTCCAGACTTAGGCTCAAACCATGATGCGCAGTGTAAGCCCAGTTAGGTGGAACTGAAGAGAAGGACACGAGATGCATGGGCAGGGGATGGCAAGGGCCAGGAAATGGCCACCTTTCAAGCACACAATGAACCCTAAGCACCATCTATTATTTGTACTCCAACAGTTATCTCCTTGGCAGGTATTGAGGCTTAGAAAGCAGTGCTAGGGAAGCTGAATGAACCACAGGATAGTGCACAATACTGCATCCTAAGACCCCTTCCTGAAAAGTCTGGTTCAGTTAAGGCTTAAACTGCAGTATGGTAGAAAAATATGTGCAACCAGCAGTTCATTGAGGAGTACAATACCATGAGCTCCAGGCACAGGGTTGGACCCACAGCCTGCTGACATGGATTGCCAAAGTTGCCATTTTGAGCCTTGCAATTGGAGTTCTCCCTGCAGCTGACCTTCCTTGTGCAAGTCTATGGAGGCTTGCTAGGGATACAAGGGCTTGCAGACCAGCAGGGGAAGGCTCAGTGACAGGCATGAGAATGTCTTCCAATCAGTCATATAAGAGGTTTCCTCTGAACCAGGACATCAGAGAACACATGGAGACCAGATCATTGCATTTTTCTGCAGACACTTTCCCCCTGGGCCCTATTCTAACGCCAGCTGAGACAGGACTACACAGCCATTTCAGCCAGCACAGAGAAAGCTGACCCTGGCTCATCCTTGTCCTGCTGCAGAGATTTGGGAAAGCAGTGCCTCAAATCCCCAGTGAGTAGCTTGCAGCTGGAGCTGCTGCCTGGTGAGCCAGGAGGGCCCATCTGCACTCTGGTGGTGAGCATCCTCGTGGGATGCAGGAGGTGGCAGCAGCTGCACACTGGTACCTGTCAGAGCCATGCAATCCCACGGGTACTGCTCCATCTCCCCTGCTGTGCTCACCACCCTGTGCTCCTCGCTCACACCCCAGCACAGCCAGCACAAGCTGCAGACAGAGGCAACACTTGTCTCAGGCCAAGCACCTGGACAGTATCCCAGCCCTGGACGAGGGGATGTTGCTGTGCTGGGAAATCAGAGCACAGGGCTCTCCATGCTCATAACCACAGCGTGTGGCAGGGAAAGGTCGTCTCTTTGCGCCCTGCCCAGATTAGCAGCTTTCCTGCTATGTTTTCTAAACGGATCCCTCTAGTTCACTTACTCCCTTTCTTCAGCTAATCAGTGGTGACAACCTGCCGGTCTCTAGGGAGCATTGCCAATCCCTGGGACCCACTGCTAATCCTTGTTGCAACTTCTGGAGATTTCATGTGCCCAGCAGACCCCCCCAAACTTGCAGAACCCTGTGCATGAACTTCAGTGGCCTCTTCTCAAGAATCAATACATTAATTTAATCTTGGGTTGCTTCTACTCATTACCACACCCAGCTGAGCTCTATTTCAGTTACAGGAAGACTACTCTTTCAAAGTTACCCAGAACTTACACAACAGCCAGCTTTGATTCAGAAAGATCATAGGCAAAGGAGAACTGTGAAATACCAAGTCAGCTCAACATCCCAAAGGCCAAAGCTTTTCAAACAGGCTCAGCAGTGATACCATTCACACCAACACCTCAAATCATTCACCTGCGTAGGGCTTTTCAGATTCAGGAAACATCTCCCTCTGTCAAACAAGAACAGACTGAAATCTTGGAACAAAAATTAAGTGAAACTTGAACTAATGTCTATTTGGAAGCTTTAAACAAGTTCAAAAGTAGCAGAGAAAGGAAAAAAATATGCCTTCTACACTAATTGGTAAGAAGCCATGGTGCTTTTATGTTCCAGAGTTTGCAGACACATTTCAAGATTTCTACATCTTAGAGGTAGGAAGTAATTAGAATAAAGCAAGACACAAACTTCCAGACAGGGCTGAGCAAAGCAGTCCTGACTCGAAGCACTCCTTGTTAGAAGAGAACAACACAGCTGAAGGCAGAAGGTATAGGGATGGCTGGGAGGATGGCTCTGCTGCAAAGAGGATGCTCCTCAACACCTGACCATGCCGAAGCCCAACAAGAAGCTAGCAGATAAGAACTGCTCTCTCTGTTCTTTTAATTCATCATGAGCTAGATTTCCACGTTGTTCCCAGAGACCTTGAATATTCATTGCACTTCAAAACTCGTGCAAAGTGTACAAGCAAGCTTGAAGCGAATCGCAGAGGTGTTTTTTATGGACTGAAAGAAACAAACAATAAGTCACGAGCAACAAACACATCAGAGCGATGTGAAGGAATACATGGCACAACCTAAAATACTGCAAGTTAGATGAGAGCTACAGCATCTCACTAACCACTCCTATTCATCCTCATCCTGTTAATGACTTCTGTATTTCCTACTGTCCTCAGACTAGGTCCTCTGCTGAAGAAGCGCAGTTCCCTTGAAATGACAGGGAAAACACTAAAATTACGTGTTCTTCAGATAGAAATACCAAACAGCAGCTTCTGTATTTGAGAAGTTATTGGGTAAATATTTGTTTTCTTATGTGCAGAAGGAGTACGGTTTAATGCTTTGCTCTCCAAGCCTATCTAGTCCAACTGAGTTCAGCAGATGAGCACGTTCAGTGCAGAGCTGATTAACAAACTTGGTTCCCTCATCAGCTTTGCTCTGATGTTTTCTTTTCCAGCATCCTGTTCAGTGTTTCACCTTCTAGGAGGATGCATCAAAGTGCCAGGGAGCAGGGGTTTGGCAGAAATTACCTACAGCACCGCAGTTCCAGTCAGATGCCAATATTACATCTCATTCATATGTGATGCATCAGCTTCCAAATGTACGTTTGAAACATGAGAACCAAGAAAAAGTCTTATTTTCTAATGGTAGATTATGATTTCTCTCTTAAAAAGAACCTCACTGTCACTAGCAAGGAAAAATGGGGAGGATAATCTTGATTTGGATAAGAGGAGAAAGTAATAAAATATCCAACCTTACGCTGCGTATTTTGACAGCAGCTGCTTTGTAGAACTCATAGCTCTGTTTACTATTAAAAAGCTCTTATTTGCTGAAGCACTCCCAGACCATATGCTATCAACAAATGTTACTAACCAAATACAAACAGTAATTTTCATTAGGTTTCCTTCATGAGAACAACAGTAACCACAAAGGGAATAAATCTTTCCAATGACAGTAAATACACATGGCAACCCTTGACAACACCGTGGTGCTTACATATTTATACCCCCAATCACTGTGAAAAAATCCACGCCAGCAAACAGAGACCCTCAGAAGTTGGGTTTTGTGCAGGTTGAAGCCTGCAGTGATGTCATTAGTTGCCATAGTGATGCTTCAGCATAAGGCCATAATTCATACCATCGAAAAATGATTTGTATTCAATCTGAGTATGCAGTTTATCTGTGCTGTGTATTAAGTTATTGTACACAAAATTAGTTCTGGACAACGGTTAGGTATTAGGATACTTTTGAGGGAATAACGATGTAGTGCTTTCATTTTCACATTCACTTAAGCAAGTTATTACTGCAGAAATTGACTTGTTAGAGGAAAGTGCCTTTGGACCCATTCTGGGCAAATTCTATCAAGAAATAGCCACACCATCTCTTCCTTACATCAGAATCCATGCTTACATTTGAAAGCAATAATACATCAGCAAAGCAAAAGGATACAAGCAGTATACAAAAAGTATGCAAGCATCAAAATCCTGACAATGCCTTCTCAGGTAGGACCATATGAATTGCCTGAATCCCACCTGAAGCCTTCAGCCCAGCATGTCTTCCTGCCTAATGTATCCCAAGACCCAAAGTTAGCCAGGAATTAATGTCATACATAAGGACTGTGCAAGAATTATAGTCCTATTTGTGCCATCTGCGGTGTTCCAGTGATATCATTTGGATCTACTTGGGTCTCCAAGGTTTCCAGTTAAGCATCAAACTTAGTACGAGCAGCTAAACTCTGATTTTTGCAGAGTTGCAGCTATGGCTGCAAAAGGCCAGAGGGTGAGATCTGCCCCAGGTGCTAACCCGACAACCTGTTTTACCTTTCATGAGCTTAACTTGCTTTACTTTTTACAAGCAAAATAAGCAGGTCACCACTGTAGGCTGCATGGAAGCTTTAGGAACAAACATTTCCCTATAGGTATTATCAACATTATTAACAAGACTGCCAAAAAGATTGAGAGTATTTTTGTGAATGAAACAAATGATGTGTATCCAGAAGGGAAGGTACTACTCTGAAGCCATAAAGACAAAAACATTCAAAGACCACGATGTTGCTAACTGCACGCTGCTCAGTATGTATAAGAAAACTATTTGGGATATAAATAAAGCTTCTGGGGTCTTGTCCCTGCTGTGTTGCATAGTAGACCAGGAAGCAGATCTGAGTCTGGTTGTTTCCCTTCACAGCAGCCCACTTACATGAGTTAGAATTTTCTCAGCTGTCCTTGAGAGACACTGACTTCATCATTTCTATTCACCTCTAGTGCCTACGTGCCTCTAAGGGAAACTTTCATACCAATGACCTTACAAGCACTGAACTTACATATTAATACCCAGGCGAATGAATTAAATCCTATCATTCATATCCTGTTGTCTCTAGCAAGCCTACACAGCCCCTGACTAATTTTACAATGGTGAGAGCCTTCCTCTATCCATGGACCTGTAACTTCATCCAGCTAGAGCACCGATGCCTGTGATTTCTGTAAATAATGAACAAGTGCAACTGAATTATATCACTGGGCCATGAATCAGCCCCGCTAACCAGCTCGGCCTGTCAGTAGGCTAACGTGGGAGCAGCTGGAGAGTGATTTGCTTTAGATGGGGTTGACATTTAAAAGTGATCTATGATCAGTTTTCATGGGCTTCAGAACTGCCGGAGGACACCTTTTCTCTCTCTCCAGATACGTTTATTGAAAGAAGTTTGCCTGGCAGCTTGCATGAAACAAACCGGGAACAGACAGAAAATAACAGTAAAAAGTATTAGAGAAGAGCTACACTCTTCCCTATGTGTGTTCACTGCAGATGTACATTACAGCCAACACACACAGCAGCAGCCTGGGACACGGCACCTCACTGTGGGGGACACCACGTGCATATGGTCCTGTCCAGGGCAAAACAGGCATGGCTGCTTGGTGCAGGAAG
The DNA here is from genome assembly GCA_030625065.1 of Alectoris magna. Classification (NCBI taxonomy): domain Eukaryota; kingdom Metazoa; phylum Chordata; class Aves; order Galliformes; family Phasianidae; genus Alectoris; species Alectoris magna. Next base: position 12,599,768 of record CM060572.1, read on the forward strand.
GCGCCTGCACTGCTACAGGCTGTCTACATTTACTTTCTCCCAAAATCCTGCTTAAGAAATGATGATTTCCTTCTTCAGCCTGCTCTCCACCTCCCAGAAGAGACCTTTCCAGGGAGCAGCCTTAGCTCCTGGGGCACAGATCACAGATGCCTGAATCTCAAGCAATGTTAGAAAAGGCACAGAGCAAACCTGTCTTCCTGCAGCCAACGGAATAGGCAACACCCACTTCCCTAACTGTGGTGTTGAGGTATCTTTCACTATTACCTATTTCTCGAGATAGCAACAAGGAATAAATTAAATGTAACAGTGTTTAACTGTCACTCATATGCAAAGAAGCCTGCAAAGTTTTTTGTTATATTCTCTAATTCTTCCCATACACCGGCTATTTGAGAACAGTAGGCAGAAGCTGATCACTAAGGTAGTAGTTCCTGGTGAGCTTCTCGAGCTGCCTTCCTACTTCCCTGTGAAGCAGCAGCTCTGTACTGCAGAGCAAGCACAGATTTACTCTGCTCAGCAGGACAACCTGGCGCAGGGACAGCATTCATTCCACTGGGCTGAAGCGTCAGTGAGGCAACAACAGCGCAGGGGATGTGTCTGCAATGCACAGCATGGGAAGGCACCCACACCTTCACCAGCTGGCCCACAAAGAAGTCATAAAAAGAACTAGGGCATGGCAATGTCTTCAGGAAAATTCACTGGAGTTGGGCCTTAACTTGCTTCATCCCAATCGAGAGGCTGAAAAAGGATGAAAAGAAGCCTGTCCTCCAAGTGCCCATGTCCATCCACTGCTGCAGGTGCACAGAAAGGTTTGAAATGAAAACCCCAATGGCTACAGTTAGATGCAGAGAACACACTTGTTTTGTCCATGCAAAAGTGTCCTTGCCTAGGAAATCAAATTTGGGCGTGAAGACAGGTATCTTTCTACACCACCTACAGAAATGGATTAAGGATGGCTGGTATTCATCACAATACCTGGCTCCCAAGACCTGCTCAGCCTCCTCCGAGATTCCTCCTGCTGTAAGAGGGTGGCTGCTCACCTTCAGAACAGGATAGCCAAGGTGATCAGACACAGAAGGACAATGTGTCCTATTTTTGCTCACATTCGTTGTCTCACATCTCTTGTCGCTGGTAGAACAGCCTTTCAGCCCTATCCCCAAGGAATAAGCTGAAGTGGGAGTGATAGCACAAACAAATCAGGCACCCTCAAGGCTTTCCTAGAAGGTAAGACCTGCTGGCTTTGACACAGGCAGCATGCAGGTGGCAGAGAAGTCGTTGCCCTGGTAGGCACACAGGCTGTGGATGCCTCCCTGCTGTGCACAGAGCACTGACACCTGCCCTGATGGGCAACTCAATGGCTTTCTGAGAGATTCCACGCTTTCCTGGGATATCCTAATTCCTTCCCATGGAGGGTGCATCACTCAAATGCCAAAAAAATACAAAGTATCATCTAAAATCCTTCTGTTTATGGAAAATGTGCTTATTTACCCAAAAACACCACTGCAGATAGCACTAAATGTGTTACAGAAAAAGCGAGCAGATAAGGATGGAGCAGCTCCTACCACAGCCAGGGTTTGCTCCAAACCTCCTGTTCAAGTTTTGTTGCCACTGCTCTGAGACACCATCCCAGTGTCACACTGGACCCCATCCTGCTGAGCACCCTGCAGCCAGCACACAAGGCAGCTGCTGAAAGAAGGGATGGGAGATGGATTACATCACATAATAGCTATTCACGGCCACGAGATGGCATTCCTGCCCCAGCGATGTCCCTCTGACACGCCTGTAACCAAGCACAGCGGCACCGGATGCCCACAGGAGTGCACACCTAGGCTCTGCTTTTTACTGCAGAAATGGGTCTGGTTTGGAGGAGAATTTATGGCAAAGCCACAATCTTCAGAGCATTTATGGGAGAAATAAGCACCGTGGTTACTTGGTGTGATTTAAACGATGACTGCTTTTAAAATGCCCTGTGCTCGTGCTTAATACTATGATGTTACAATTAGAGGCAAACAGCTCAGCAGGAGGACATGGAAATGGAAGCCCAGTTACCTTTTATTGGGAGGTCTGAAATGAAAGAATAATTGCTTTTACAAGGGTTGCCTACCCTCTGTGCCTGACAATACTTTATCAGTGTTCCTGCTATGGATACGGCAGGAATCAAAGATTCATTCATGAAATCAGCCTGCGTGCATTTACTACCTGTGGTTGTTAGCACTTCTTGCATAAGCTCACTGCAATACCATGCACATTCTCACTGCTATGCATTGTAGGAGCTGAGCAAAGACTCCTGCTGCTGAATGAGTGCAAAGACATCCCACCGAGTCCGCCACAAAGCCAGATGTTTTACACAAACAACTATTTAACTCAGATGTGGTTAATTATTTCTATTAAATCTTACCACCCTGAAAGAAATCCAAACTATGGAAAATTCAGAGTATGGAAAAGGAGAGAGAAGTCCTCTCTCTGAAAATAGAAATTACTGGCACACAGCAGAGACTCTCCTTTATAAAGTTAAGTAGAGGAAAGCAGAAAAATAGTTCCTGGATGTAAACTGAGCTGAAAACTGCACTAAGTTTTTGCCCATGCAGTGTTAACAGTACACAGCTCCCTTTGTGCTCATACACAGTGCTGCTGCTCACTAGGAGACCTCAGCATGTTCACAAAGGAAACAGGTTTCCACCTTTATCTTCACAAAAGACAACTGAAACACTGACAAATGACAGTCAAGGTCGGTCATCCCATTAAACCATTCCTTCATCCAGAGCTCTGTCTGGGCAGGGATGAGCAAAGTAGCACTTCTTTAAAGCTGTTCTTTAAACCATGTTCTGTATCTTCCTACAATGCTGTGCAATAGCAATAGCAGTACCCTTCATTAAATAATAATGTGCTCTACTTGTACACAGCACTTGATAAATAAACCAACAACTTGGCGCTTTTCATGTCTGATCCCCTGCCTTGCACTTGGCTGGTGACGTGCAGAACTTGGATGGAGGCATGGCTTGTTTTGTTTTTTTTTTAAACACCAATCATGGATATTAAATAAGAAGACTGAATGTACCCCAAGACTTTTGTTATTCAGCTCTCTTCTTAATTTAGCAAATATTTTAGCACACAGGATACTAGGCTCATTTCCACGTCCTTTTGGTCTTTGCTAGCCCATCTTAACATTGGTTGCATGCATGGGAGCGATGCAGCAGACGGGTGTAGATGAAAATTGCCTTGGGCATCATCACACCTTCTGGACTACTTAAATTTGAATGTATGCGCTATCACAGGAATACATAATTCCCAAATGCATAGGAACACTCAAGAATTTAGACAGCTGGCTAGAAGAGAGAGTGAAAGAAAGGTGCATGAGCTCAACCCTTACTAGACACCAAAAAATCCATGCAAGAGCAATGCTATGTACACTCCAAAGGTCAGAAAAAACACAGCCAGAGCTTGCATTTACTTGCTATCAGAGGCAAATCTACAGGAACAACTACAAGAGCCAAGTCTATTGAAACAAGATTTCATTACTCTTCAACACCATTTCTAGTGTAATACTTATTGATAGCACTGGTGAGCAGTAGGACCACATATGAGTTCACTTTGCAGATAACAGCCAAGGAAGAGAGACGTTTTATGGGCAGAACGCCTGGTGTAGGAATGACTTACCTTTGCTGCCCCCAAATGAATGACAACAAAAAAATGACCAAGTGACTCTGGCACTGCTCAGAGTCTCACCCACAGGACCAGCTTGGTATCCCAAAGGTGTTGGTGTCCCACATTAGCTGTACCAGGGCTCCATCACCTGCTCTTACACAATCGTAAGGCTCCTGTAGGTTTCCTGAGGAAAAAGAGCTGTAAACATCTGCACAGCTGTGAATCAAAGCCATGCAAGAGGAAAGGGAAGCCAATCAGTCTGGGTAATTATGGCAGCTTATCGTTATGCTGAAGCAAATCCAAAGGGGGGAAAAAGAAGCCTCCTCCTAAAACTTCCTATTGCTTTGCTTTTTACCATGAGCTGCAACTCATTTTTTTATCACGAAAGGCACCAGAGGCACCCACTGTACCCACCAGCTGTGCTGGGGATACACAGTGGGAACTAAGGGCTAGGCTGCTTCTGCTCATGTTAGTATAAACCCCTTTATAAGTTTACTGGAGTTAAATTTGTACTACAGTGTATGTAGTATTTATTCGTAATTCATACGTGTGAGCACATCTCAAAAGGACCTTTGCTTTTTTACCCCAGGGAACGCTCACAGCATCTCCCAGCTAACTGTGCCAACAAAACAGTGAGTGCAACAAAATGCTCTTAGCACGCCCCTACTCCATGCAAAGCCACTGAGCATCACTTCAAACTGCAGAGTGTGAGGCAGGGGTTTCCCAAATGAAAAGAGCAGACTTTCCCCTGCTGCAAAGAGAGGGGACATCCCCGCCCTGCAGCTGCCCCTCCTGCGGGATTTTGTACTTTGTTGCCCATCTCCCAGAAGGTGAACCTCACAGGGCACTGTGGGAGGAGGGGCAGCTCCTGTTGGGCTCATGGTCCTTAGCACATTGCATACCAATCCAAAGCTAAGACCCTCGTCAGGTGATAAGGTTGTAGAGAGGGTTTGGTGTGAGGACCTGAACAAGGGCAGCCTGTTAGGGCAGAGTTAAGCAACCTACCCATCAGAGCACCCTGAAAGTCAATTGGGGAGCAGCATCGGGAGCAATGACAAGGATAAAGCAGGGCATCTGTCTCCTGGCACAACATCTAAGGGAACAGAAGGGGCAGAGACAGAGAAGTTTAGAAGTTTACCAAAGACATTGTTCAATGGAGAGTGAGTTTCTGGAGGGAGCACGAGGCTCAAGCCCTTGATTGTAACGAGCAACAGAAGACTTGATGTGGACTCAGGTGAGAGTTGAGTGTCTTCACTCCAGTACTACCCCATGCACGTTCTCCCCCAATCAGCTGCTTACTGCTTTTAACCCAGACAGTTCATCTGAGCTCAGTGCAGGTACAAGTGATTTTCACTACTGTAAACAAGGGGAGAATGAGACTCATTTCCACACTGAAGTATGTCCACGTGGATATACAGCGTTTATTTACAAGGTCCACAGGACCTTGTTTAGGTTTCCTTCCTTTCTTTTGTTCTGCTCACATCAAAGAATTGTGGCGTTATGAGAAGGTGAATCACTGGTACAGCCCATGAGCACTGCTACAGGCATAGGTCAACGTTCAAATATATCCCACAGCCCTACTGCAGACTGTAGGACAGGGATGCTGTCACTGGACCTTTTATGCTGTTCCCAGACTCGCTGGCCACCTTGTTCTCCAGCCACACAAACAGCCACATCAGAAAAGCAGCTCCTGGCAGGGCACCACTGGAGATGTGCAGAAGCCGCTTCACCCTCTGAGTTTTGCAGCAAGCAGATATCAAGATAACTGGCAGGGAAATAAAACCCTCCAGGGCCTGCAAGAATACTGTTCCAGTGCAAAAAGCAATAAAATCTTGCCTGCACTGGGATTTGGGATATTATGTAGAGGCATTTGTGGGTTAGGGCACAACACAAAAGCTTTTTCTTACACAACTTATTAAAAGCACTACTAATAATACACTACAAGCCTGATCTGAAATAACCCTTGCTATTTCAGGTCTGCCTTTCTCTAGAACTGTGCCATCCTCAGTACCCGTGCTGAGACAGATAATCCTTACATGAGGGGATTGAGCTTCAAATGTCAGGAATCCAACATGGAGCCTAAGAAGAAAAAAGAACAAGTATTTACCACCATCCTGAGAGCCAAACCCCTCGTACAGGACTGATCCGTCTGCTCGGTACACCCCACTGCTCACCCTGCCTCTTCCAGGCTCCACTAACAGGATTCAGGCTCCAAAGTCACTAAGATGCTTCTGAACATCTGATTCTCAAAAACTGTTCACAGTTGAAATAACTGCAATTTAGCCTGAAAGAATACCTCCTCTTTTCAGAACTGTATTCCGTGTTAATCTGCCTACAGATACTTAAGCTGCATTCCTATTTTTTGAGCCTCTGAGATACAGATGTTTTGGGATGTGCAGGGGTAAACTCCCCTGCTTCAATACTCACACTTCTGTAGCACTGATGCTCAGTATCCCCCAAAGTTGCCCCACAGCACTCAGGCCATGCAGCACCGAGGGCAAAAACACACAAAAACTTCAGGTTTGGGGAACATGTTGGGGCTCCATGGGGTAGCTCAGCATGCTTTGCCTGACAACAAAATGCACATGAGCAGATGTGGTGTGAATGACCTCAGTGAAAGTGATGCTGGCACCCAAGGGACACTTCAGAAGTCTATTTTGGCTCAGCACAGATCTTTTGTCTGCAACACAGCAGACAAAACACGCCAAGGACTTTTCTGAGCAGTTCCTATCACTGCGTGCATTACCAGAATACCTGAGGGCATTCAAGTCATGTATTAAGCAAAATGACAAACACGTCACATCTGGTTCGTTCTCTCTTTTCTTCTTGTCTAAAGAGGAGAAGGTAAATGCAGTAAACTGCTTTCACTCAACTTCGGTGTTCCCTGACTAAGGAAGCAAGGTGAACAATGTACTTCTAACACACAGAAGGATAAAGGCAGCATTGTCTGTGATGGTCTCTGGTTTCTGTGGAATCTTACCATACAGTCTTGGCTTGGGTGGCCTTTGGTTTTGGATGTAAGTCCCAGGGCCCTCAAGAAATGGAACTTCCAAGCCCTTAAAAGGCTTTTTCATACATACTGGCCCAAGTGATGGACCAATGCGTAAGACTTCAAACCTGATTTGCACCTCTGTATGAAGTCAGCACAGAGAGAGGATGAGGATGATGGACTTACATAACCTGTACCATGCTGCGGCATTCAGTGTTGGCTGCATGTTCCTGAGGGCTGATGGCTTTCTGCCCAGACACCGTACATTTCATTACGATAAAAAGACCCATTCAATTAAAGAGCTCACTCCTGCATCCCTTATTTCCGAAACAACACTTGTATAAACGGACCTATTGCTGACAGCAAGAAGGCTTGCATAAGGACGGACAGATTATTTGAGCAAAAGCAGAATGAACAGACCAAGATAAAAAAGCACATGTAAACCAGCAAAAGTCTGCTATTCAGTATAGGGTGCAGTAATTTCATCCAGATAAAGCTCAAGTTTCCTCACTGAAGCAACAAGAAAACCTAGAATAGTGACAACTGCAGGTTCTTACAGGCATTTTCTTCTACATACAGCTCTCCTACTTCCTTCTCTGAAGCAGATTTTAATGTGTTTTGAACAGTAAGCCAGGCTGCAGCACTTCCCCTGATTGGGAATATTGTGTTTAAATCACTTACTGCAGATTCCTATTCTTCTGGTACAGCACAGGGTGCAAAGCATCAGCATTTTCTGTGCCTCTGTGGGAGGACGGCAGCTGATGGAAGATGTTAGCTGATATCTCTATGAGAGCACTGGTCTTGAACCATCTGCCAGCAGTGCTTGTGTATTTGCATGTGATGCAACTGCATGGTTTCAGCTGGTTCCAAGCTTCCTTCCTTCCACAAGCTTTGAAAGCTCCTGGTGAAATGCCACTGGGGATTGGTCCGTTATAGGAAATGGAATATGGAGTCAGAGAGGGAACATCCCAACAACAGCCTTTCCTGCACCACCTGGCATCTCTGGAAGAGTTTTATTTCATCTTAGAAATTATATGAAGATGTGCTTTCAAAATGTAGTTAAAGAGTGAAATCTCTGTGGTGAACAAGACGAAAACAGTCCCAAAGCCACACGAAGGGAAATAAACCATTCATCATCTTTTCCTTCCAAATTAACAAAGATTAGTTACTACCTGCAGGTTAATAAAACATCTGGAGAAAACAGGAAAAGCAAAGTACAGGGCCGAGGTGGGGGTTTTGTGGGGCTTGCGTCAAAGAGGACAGAACAAAACTCTGCCCTTGAACTTAACCTGGGCACTGCGGCCTCAGACACTACTTTAACCAAGTGAGTTGAAGCCTTCCCCTACTCTTCTGTCCCACCTCTGGCTGTGGCTGTTGTTTCCCTTCCTCACAAGGCTGCCAAAACCCTGCCAGTAAGGATGAGATTATGTACCTACACCTGATGGCACCAGTTCAGATGGACACGCAGACAAGTACTTATCTAAGCACCTGCTTAACTCCATCCCCATTTAGCAAAGTACTTACGTACAGGCACAAAGTTACATGCTACAAGGAGATATAAGCCTGTCATTAACACCCTTTTTCTTCCTCAGTCAGGGCTTATGTGCCATTCTTAGTCACAGAGTGATGCTCTGCATACGTGAAATGAAAAGCAAGACTCACGTTGGCTTTGACGCTTCAGCCTGGTCAGTCTGCAGCTTCTCACCACCTTCCACTTCCATGGTGCAGTACACGATGCGGTTGGGGGCCAATGACTTCAGACCCTGCACCTCCATGATGACGACCTGCAGGCAAAGGAAGGCGGTGTGAGAGGAGAATCTTCCCTCAGACCTCACTGTGGCTGCTGATCTCATGGGTCAGGCAGAGCAGGGTGCCTCCCAGTGCTGCTGGGCAGGCAGGGAGCAGGGGCACCAGGGAGGCCTGTGTGGAGACTGGCAGGCCTGCCTTGGCTCCCCTCTGATGAGCAAGAGTTCGGTGTGCAGAGCAGCAAACAGACCTGCCACCTCCTGAAGTCAGTGCTTCACTCAGCTCCTGCTTCCCACTGGAAGGGTTCAGCTGGAGCAAAGCATTTTCGACATCCCATTGTAAGGATGAGTCTTTTCATAGCTATACATGTTACACAGACTTTTCTGACAGAGAGAGGTCCAGGGCTTTGTGATAGTTCTCTGCTCCTCTGTACAGTAACACTCAGAAGTCAGGCTTTATTTGATGCTGCTACTGAAGGCACTGTCTCTGGGTCCACAGCCCTATTTTAAGAAAGACTGAACTGCATATTATAGAGATGGTTTCAAACCTCTAACGAGTTAAACTCTGAGACTCAACAGCCAGCACTGTACATTTTGCATTGGCACAGTGTATCAAACAAGAGATTCCTTAGGGAGAGAAATAAACAGGAAACTACACAAAAGCAGGATTTTCTTATTTTTCTGCATCCTACATTTTTTACCCCATCCTGGTACTTGTTTTGACACTGTAGCATAAACCCATTGACAATCAACATCTGGTACACATGAGATGCTGCTAATTCCATGGAGTAAATGCCTCGCCTAGACCACAGATATGTTTGCACAGAACAATTAACTCAGCTGAAAACAGCACTACAGCAGCACTGCTTTCAGGACAGAGGCAGCCTATTTTGGAGGAAACCGTGTGTCCCTGCAGCACTCTGCCATCCTCTGGGCCGTACAGACCAACTGCTCAACCCACAGCAGAAAGTCAGAGCTCAACACAAAGCAAAGCAAATGGCAAGCCAGCAAACCACAGTATTTCCACACAAACTGCACACCAATCTGTTGGGCGCATTCAAACCTCAGCAATTTTTAATGATTTTCCAAAGAGGAAGCAAGGCTTGCAGAGAAATAAAGTGGCACCTCTAACTGGCAGTAATTAAACACTGACATTTACAGTGTGTTTCAGTACATTGGGAACTAGAACTGCCAACGAGGAACCCCTGTAGCATTATACAGGTAGAGTAGTCAGCCTGAAGTCTGGTTTTGTTCCCTTAGCACTGCAGAAAACAAACTGTGCAGTAGCCAGGCCACTGTGCACTTCTCAGATGTATTGCAAAACACAGAGGCCCAATTGATCCTTGCATTTATTGCAGTGGTTTTAGAAATACAGGGAGATAGGTTTCGGTTGGGATTACTGCTGTGCAGTCAGAAACAAGCCTTATGAAGAAGTCAGAAAAACAGGCAGATTACTGAGCCAGTAGACAGGCATCAACAGGAAATTTCAGATGGTTTATCTTTTACAGTTTTTTCCAGCAAGATGATGAGAAACCAGAAGGGACTGTATCACACTACAGGCAAAGCTTCTGGTAACTCAGACAGGAACTGTTCCTCATGGAGATCAGAAAATGATCCTACTGATCTCTCTCCACCTGTTAAAAGTGCACTCTGCAGAAGTTGGCTGCTGAAATTTCTGTTGGCCAGTTTTGCAGGCTGCCTGCTGGAGCACAGTGCAAAGCTCACCTCCAGGGAGAACGACAACACAACGTCTGACTTGGACAGCTGGTTCTCATTTTCTTCTCCCATGTCAATTATCGAGGTGTTGTGACTACGCTTCAGCTTCTGCAGCTTGAACTCGGAGCCTCCTTTAGACACAGGCATGCTCTCTAAGTTGGCCATCAGGAGATTGACAGATGACTTCAGCTCCTCGATGTACATGTTTTCCATTTCTTTGGACACGAACTTGGGAAACTTGCGCTCCTTGGATTTAGAAACAGAAACAACAGAATGAATTACGGTGATAATCAGCACTGGGAGAATCCCTCGGGAGCATCTGCAGAGAGGTGGGAACGCCCACCAACCAGATGACAAATTACAGCTTCCCCCTGTGTAATGCAGAACCATTATCGTTAGCTTCCCATAGAATTACTACTTGGTCCCTATCCAACACTGTTGTTTCTTGCATGCACTTGCACTTCATTCATTTCCTGTCTGCAAATGGCTTCCTTCATATGTATTAACTCCCAATTACAGAAACACCAGGTCAGTTCCCGGCTGAACTTTGCGACCAACAGCAATTTACTAATGAGTCAAAGCATGCTGACATTTCAGGACTTTTTTTTCCCCAATCTCTTAGACGTGCCAGCTGAAAAAATACTTCTGAGTCCTAGCTGTGAGAGGAGCCCAGGGAGGTGAAACCAGCAATGTGTGGGCAGGACTGCCTGGACCCAAGTGCAAGCAGGGGTAGAACACCCTCTTCACTACTTGTCAGGGCCAGTGTCTCCTTCTGAGACAAGCCTGATGCTAGCAGTTCTCTGCCTGTGGTTCCTGGGGACTTCACTGGGAGATCCTCTCATGCTGCCTGCTATTAACAAGACCACGAGAACTTATGTGACACGGAGAGCAAAATGTGATGTTCTCCAGAGCATGCTCTCTGCTTTGAACTGCTGCCCATGCTCCAGCTCTGCTAGGACCTCCAGTCTGTGCCCTACACCTTCAGATATGTCTGCCCATTCCCTGAATGTGCTCAGGCTTTGAACACCTCACAGCAAGACTGTATGAGGTATGCAACAGCAAAGCAGCATTTGCAGTCAGAGAACTTGAGGCTGACATGCAAAGCATCTTCTCAGTGGCAATTCATAACATAATAAAAAGCAGTTTGTAAAACGTATGCTGGGAAAGAAAACAAGGTCATGTTCATTCTACAAGACTGTCACAAGGCTGCTAGAAAAATACTCTACTGCACTCAACAGCCTACCCATTACAAGCACGGCTCACGGCTGCGTTTACACCGCACAGTCTTCTGTTTCAAGTCTCAATCTTGGGAAGCAAGTCTCTCAAGTAAATTAGAGCTGGTGTAAGACAAACTACCTAATCAGTCTGTGTTACTGCATAGGCATTACGAAAGTTGCAAGCCACCTCTAGAGAAAGAAAAAAAACCACAGTGGCTTCAGATGTTGAGAACTACTGCTGAAGCAACGATGTTCAAACATAATCGCTTTTTCACCCTGCTGCTGCCACTCTCTCCAGGGACTCAACTTTGGCGCTGCCCCCAAAAACCTCTTCACAAACACAGCAAGGCCTGAGACAGATGGTTCACCGTGTGCCACCAGCAGCTTCTTGTAACAAGGCTAAAAGCACGTAGCTTGAAGCGATGCTAACAGTTTCACTGGGACTGGGTGTGATGATGGAAATGCAGAGATGTGGCTACAGTCCCAAGTTACCCAGCATGGTCCTGCAGCACCATGATACAAGGTCCTTTTAGAATCCACTACCTTTGTTGCCTCTTACCTATAAATGTCCTCCTAATGAGGAGTTAACTTGCCTTTAGCACAGTGTTGGTTCAATGAGCACTGCAAGTCTCCCTGTGCAGCAAAACTGTGTTAAAAGCTGCAAATTGGAGATAAAATTGGAAACGCTGTCCTCTCACAGAATTGAATTGTGAGCCTACTCAGCGCTACAGGGAAAGCAGCCCTGCCCAGAAAGGACGATACAGAGAAGGACTCAAAAGGTCATTTGGATGCCCCTAAAAGGCAGCATTCACGGGTGTGAAAGAACAAGGATTCCTGCAGACAGGTGCTGGTGGGATCTGACATTCAGGAGAGAATGCCTCCAGCAGCCGTGTGAACGAGATTAAATATCAATACCTGCCAAATGGATAACAGGTAAGTCATGTTTACTGCTAACCTCCCTCCAAGCTGCACTGCTGTGTTTGAAGGTTGAATTCTGCACTGGGAAATGTCAGCTTGTGTTTGGGACCTTGGTATGACTGTCTCTCGCAGGTCCAGCAGTGGCACAGTTTGTTTGCAGTATCCTTGGGGTGAGTGGAAAAGGCAAACTGTTGTTTGCAAAAATAACTCGTGAAGCTGCAGCCTCTGCTGGCTGCTGCTGAGCTATGCACATGCCATAAAGAAAAAACGAAGCAACAAAATCAGACAATCTCAATCTGGCTGGTACCCAGTGCCTGGCTACCCATCTCAGAGCAGCAGTGCACCACGTAGGGGCGTACATCTCACTGCAAGCAAAAAATATTGTAGATTGTCTTGAAAATAAAATGGCAGAAGGCCAAGTGCTGAACAAAGGAAAGGAGCTGCAGTCAGCTTGCTTCTGGTATTACCTTTCTCACAAAAGCCTCAGCACTTGGGCACAGCTCCTTGTGCACACAGGGAGGGATGCAGGGTCCCCAACTTGAGCTAAGTCTCTCTGATTAGACCTTTTTGTTTTCCATCTAGTAATAGTTCCCAGATTATCAAGAAGCCAGACAGATCATTCCCAGTGTCCTCAGCCTCATTAAGGCTTTATCTATGGCTCAGAGCATCCGATCAGAAGCAAGGATAAAATCTTGGCTGTGCTGATGTCAACAGGGTCCAGAATTTCTCTCCACAAGTGGTCGAGGCCAAATAGATCCGCACTGAGAGAGGTGTGATTTGTTCCTAGGGAGATGTCTTCTTACAGAAGGGTCCCTGGGGCACATTGCTGAGCGTGTCGTTACAAAAACTGTTTTGAACTCCCATGTCTGCTGCTCTGGATGGCAGCGATGCCCACAGGGGTGCAATGCTGGCCTGCCTGTCCTCATGCCAAGTGTGAACATGTTTGAGACAGCAAATGTGCAGTACCCTTACTGAGGCAGAAATATACCTACAGGCAGGGAACTGCGGCTCCCAGCAGCCCAGTGTGCTGCACAAACACTTTAGGGCAATTCCTGGCTTCCTGTTACATGCTATACCTTACCGCCCAGCACAGAAATTTGAGAAAGAGGGTTCAGATATACACGTGCAGATCTAGCTGCAGCAGTTCAGGACATTTTCTTCCCCAATTCTGAGGACTCATAATGCACCTGAATATTTTGAGATCACCTAAACCGTCTCAGCTCATTAGGGACATTCCAGGAAAATCACATTGTAACAGCAACTGCAATAGTTGCTTTCTTCATAGCTGAAGAACTGCTCATTTTTTAGTGTGATTACTGGGAGGAGAAATCTGTGAGGGAAGTACAAGGCCTGGGAAGAGTAACAAACTACTTGCACACTATCAGTGCAGAAGATTTGTAAAAATTTTTTATTTTACCTTGGCGATTTGCTCTGCCATTTGAAGACGTCCATCCAACTCACGTCTGATCTGCGCTGCTTGCTCATCCGGGTTGTCCAGCTATATAAAACCAAACAAAAATATTAAGGTTCAAAGTCAACCAATTCAGAACCTTCAGAAGCCGCTCACTCAAAATATGCGTGTCATGTTCACAGGGTCCCAAGAGGGACAAGAGCAGAGGAACGTGCTAACCCTGTGTTAGATGCCTGCACAGCCTCTGCACACAAGGCCCCATCACCAACCAAACACCCTCCTGCTCCTGCTTGGCACCCAGAAACAGACCGCAGCCCTCAGCGGAGAGCTTCTCCACAACACCTCCCACAGCCCTGTGGTTCAGGGTTTGGCATCTGCCTGGCCCTCAAATGTCTTCTGAATATAAAAAGTTGTTCCTGCCAATTAAGGAAGCAACTACCATGCACGAGTGAGACACAGGTGAGCAGTTTTCCATTGGTAGGATTCAGAGGTAGATATGTTATTTTTAGTAGCAATACAAAGTATAGATCACAGAACAACAAAAAAGCACAAAATCAAACTCGGACACCAAAGAAGTCAAAAGCCGCAGTAATGATGAAGCAATTTTATAGCACCTTTCCACTCCAACCACTCTCCAGGCCCCTCCAGAGTTGTTCTGGCCTCAGTACAGGGCTAGAAATGTGCTGTGACAGCTGGTAGTGGGGCTGCATCCACCCATAAGCTGAAAAACCAAGCTCAGCCTGGTGCAAAACCTCACCATTTTGGTTCACTTCTTGTAAATGTGACCCCACAGGGGAGGGCTGGCTCTCCCACCCAAGTGCCCTCTTCTGGCTATTCTGGAGGAAAATATGCAATTCAAGAATCCAAGGTTCGCACCCACAAATCACCTTCTGAAAGCCCCAAGCCCATCGTTGTCCCTTTTTGAAATACTGCCTACAGACAGCGACCTCCTGACCTGTGTCTTAACCAGCCAGGGTTCAAGGACTGATCCTTCTGGCCACCAGCAAACAGCACTGCCACCAGCTGCTGTACATCAGCTCTGCTGTGATGGCTACACATAAATGAGGTTTATCTGCTGGTTTGGGGTTGCTCTCACCACCTCCCTGTGTTTTATCCTCCTCCGGAGACAAACTGCTTTACAGAACAGAGCAGGGCTGGTGCAGTGCAGTCTGGAAAGTTACAGCTGTGGCAATGACAAAAGTTTCAGTTCTCAGGCTGATGAGTTATGAGCAATTCTGTCCGAGCTTCCCAAGCGTGCTGAAATATCTTGCTTTCCTCCCAAACCAGCCATCTGCCCATGTAACCTGTGTCCTCCTGCAGACATGCTCACTCCTGTGCGGAGCACTGTGCATGCAGGAGGATTGCTGCAAATTGCTTCAGCGCAGATTTTCCAAAGAGATGACATTCATTATGGCTGAGATTAAGGGAAAACACATTTCTTATTAGTTTTTGAAAGCCTCCGTTACAGCTTTAATTAAAGCAGGAAAACGACATGGTTTAGGACCCTGATCCAAATTCCACTGTTGCTTCAATGATCTCTGGCGTGGCCACCTCAGTTTCTCTCACTGCAGCTGCACCAGTGCACCCTTCACAACCTGCTGCTCTCACCTGTATATTCCTGATCCCCAAACCGGCATGGAGCCACAAAGTACCGCACAGCTCCCTCAGTAATTCTCCCCTAAACAAAAGCATCATGCTACTGATGCTTGCACATCAGTGATGTGATGAGCTGCTCAATTAAAGGGAGGAAACGCACAATTCCAGACTTCCACATCTTTGCAGCTCTAAAATAGGGGGCATTACTTGAATTCCATCTGAGCTGCGGTAATTGAGGCTAATCACACATCACCCAAAATAGCTCAGATGCCAAATTTAGAAACCAAGGATGCTTCTTTGGAGGAGAGATGTTTTGCGGTATGGTAACGAGCCAGCAAACTGTCTCACACTTTCTGCACTTCCTTGATTTTGCAGAGGTTTTGCAGTGATGCTACAGGTGATGTCGTGGGGAGATCGGACTGCAGGTTACTCTTCTTAGGAGGCAACAAACACCCTCAGCACCCCACAGCAGCAGCTGTGTGGGCACTGCACCCCTCCCCAAAGCTACGGGATGCCAAGTTGGTAACCCAGACTTCAAGGAAACAAAGAGTATTTATTTCCAGGCTATATTTTCAACGACTCCGCAAAACAGCTCCACAGCAAGAACTCATCTGTCGGAAAGCGATGACGAAGAAGCTCACCGACAGCCCGTGACAGCCAACAGAACATCTCCCACTTGTTGTGCAAGGAGCGGGGTGAGGCTGCAGTCCGTGCATGCTCCCATAGCTCAGTCACCACTCCTGCTGACATCAAAGCACATCACGTACGTTTTACACAGCCATAACACTGTAGAGGGCTATTAAGAGAGCAGTGCTGGTGCCCATAAAACATACTCTGCTCGTGAAATAAGGGACGGGGTGAATGAAATCCATGCTATCTAAGCAATATCGAACAGCCAAGGAAGGCGATGTAGACCCGAACGTCATTACAACCTGACTTCATAACTAGAGAATGAGCTGTTTATTTCCTGCCGTATGTATGCCCACTTTATATTCAAATACTTGACAGGCAAATACGTAAATGATTTACAAAGCCAAGGAGAAATTGAATTAGTTTCGTTCTGCATTACGACTATGTTATGGGTATGCTATGAATAAAGCAAGGAAATAAATCATAAGGTTGCCCCAGTCAATTAAATGGGAAAAGTATTATAAATATCAGGACATATATGATTTGTCATACGCACTGGGCTTTTCTTCAGCAGCACACCACAAATAGATGACGTACATAATTTGCAATTCTCAACTGA